>CM030368.1:23723355-26346853 GCA_017893485.1 Hemerocallis citrina
TTTGAAATTTTAAGTTTTGATCGACTTCGACTGGAAACAGATTGATAATATGGTTATTTACTGAACAGCATGCAGTTTGAAAATAAATTGGTTTGTTCACAAGCATAGAACAAATTATAAAAGTCATTAAATAAATCTACAAAAATTAGGAGTTGATCCCAGTCATGTTTATTCATACCCAGGAAAATATTAGATCAAAATCTTACTTTTAACATCAGATTTAAATAGATAACTATACACCAATCTCATAAAACAGAATCTGGAAATTTCAACACAGCTGCAGTAAAACAGCAATAACTCACACATCAAAAATCGAAACTGAGATCTGTCGAAAGTTCTGAAAAATAGACAACGAGGCCTAAGAATCATTTTAACAAAATAATTTGATTTACTAACCTTAGCGGGGTCTAAAATACGGAACCAAAATAGGACAACAGCAAAACGAAAACTCTTCTCTTGCATTTAATCAAACAACTCATATGCAATAAATTTAAATTAGAATATAATGCAAAACATGGTATACTAGATATTCAAAAAAATATGGTATGGGTATTTAACAAGTCTACTACAAGATAATACAACTAATACACCAAACATGCAACAAATACACCACATATCATGGATCACGAAGCAACATATATATACATGCATCAAGAGTCTAGTTAGATCTAGATTATTTTCATGTCGTGTGTGACAACTAAATATGATGGATCAAGACTAAGGTTGGGTCAACGAATGCATCAAGATTTAACAAGAGATCTTCATGAGAACAATTCCAAAAAACAAAAGCGTGACTACAGGCGGTATTTTATACTTGTATATACCAAAAAAATTATACAAGTTACTTGCCTTAGGGTAGCCGATGAATCCAATGAAAAGATGAGAATAATGGGAATGGATCCCGGGCAACGAACACAACACAAACGGATCTTGACGAGATGATCACGATCGGATGGCTAGATACACTTGGAGATCAACCGCATGCACACAAACAATGGCAGCCCGGGGGAGTGGTGTGCACTGCGATGGGAGGACGACGGCAAACAGGCGGCACAACATCGAGAGGTTGCTGGCGTCGAAAGGAGAAGGGGATAGAGGGGGCTACTGTCGTCGTGGGTGCAGGGCTGGGCGACAGGGCGACGGGGGGTCGCGAGGGTCGCGCGGCAGGCGGGAGCGTATGTAGCGCCCTGAATTTTCAATATGATATCTTAGAAATACGTGACACAATTTCAAGCATCAACTTCAATTGCAATAGTAAACATAGCCAAAAACACAGATAATTTTTATTTCAACTTTTATTACAACAATCATTTACAACACAGCGGAATACAAAATACCTTGAATTACAAACTTTCCTTTTTACAACACATCTTTTACAAAATTTATACAAAAGCTCTATTACATCAATTTATCTCAAGCATCCAAACCCCAAGCTCTAAGCAACAACAACCTGTAAAACATGAGGCTAGAGATAATCCCTAATCCCCAAAACTACAGGGGTCAGCCATAACAGTGTGAGTGACATAAAAACAAAACAACATAAATAAAGCATTAAGCATGGAGTCATCAACAACATGTATTAACAGCAAGAATAAATGAATGAGAAATAACAAATAAGTAAAGCATAAAAACATCAAGGAATATAAGATAGTATATGGTAATTCATGAGAACATCAAGTGAATGTAGACTAAGTGTCAAGTGTAGGAAAACAGGTAAACATAAGCATAAAACCAAGTCAAGTAAACACAATCTCTATATGCTGACTCTCTAATGCATACTTGTCGGATTCTATACATTCCATAGTACATAGGTCCAGTGCAAGCCCTTAACGATTTCCACTTTATAAGGATAACCCCTCGTTATGCAACTAATCCTACTACGGTGATGGAAAACAAGATCCAGAATACTATGCAAAT
This sequence comes from Hemerocallis citrina, assembly GCA_017893485.1. Taxonomy (NCBI): domain Eukaryota; kingdom Viridiplantae; phylum Streptophyta; class Magnoliopsida; order Asparagales; family Asphodelaceae; genus Hemerocallis; species Hemerocallis citrina. Next base: position 23,725,273 of record CM030368.1, read on the forward strand.
AGGCACCATAGCTCTCGACGCGCAAGCATCATGTAAGATAGCTAAAAAACAACCGGAGATTCATCTCTCAAACCCGTGTACCCCATGAATAAGCTTGCAAGGCCCTCGACGTGCAGATACACCAGGTACATTCCGTGAATCGGACTGCCGACTCTCGACATGCGAATGCACCCTGCATGCTCCGTGAATAGGCCTGCAGACCCTCGACACGCGAACACACAAATATCCTCTCGAGACAGAACAACAAACAGTCCTGGAACGCATCCGTTGGACTAATAAAACTATAAGTCTATACTTACGTTTCCTAAGTTCCATCACATCCCCACTAGTGCATGTCCTTAAGTTGATTATTATTAAAACCCAAAATCCCCATCTATAGAGTTAGTGTATCCTGCCAGACTTAAATACTCAACAACAACCAAACTAAGACCCCCCAGGTCTAAATCAATAAATCTCAACTGCCGGTTCACAGAACTCCCACTCAACTCTTAGAGATATCATCAAGACCAAAAACTCACAAATCCATCGTCAAAACGACCATATGGAGAAACTTCTCCAATCAACAAAACCAAATCTTTTATAAAATTCCAGAATCCAAACCCAACAATAAAACATCTTGAAAATATATGTTCTGCAGAAAAATAATATTTAGAATAGTAAGTTATAGATTCAAAAATATTTAAAGAATCAATCGTTTAAAGAACATCATAATAACTCAAGAAACATCAGTAACAGTCGACTGTAAAAAGGTCATCAGTAGACTGTCCAGAGCAAAAAACCAGCACTTCAAGAAATAAAAATCTAAGTAGTAGCAGTCGACTGCTAAAAGTCACCAGTCGACTGTCCAAAACGAAAATCCAACACCTCTAGAAAATATCAAAACAGAGCAGGGACAGTCGACTGGGAAGAATGGGTCAGTCGACTGTTCCGCACGAAATTTCAAGAAACGAGAAAACACAGCAGCCAGGTAGCGACGGTCGACTGTCGAAACATACCAGTCGACTGCCTCATCTACAGACTGCAGTTTTGGTTGTGCATAATTCAACCGATACGAAGATTTAATTTATAAAAACAAAATCTATAAAAAGTATATTTCTGATATGGTCAAATACAACTTATGGGATATACAAAGATCCATAAAAACTCATCAAAACCGCTTGAATTGATAAAATAACATTTTGATGAATTTCTTCAAAATAAAGCATGAATGTGTGAATATATCAAAATTAGAGTTTTTAAAAATCAATCATACACCAAAATAAATTTGTTTTATATTCCAAACCATATCAATACCAAAATAAATTGAGATATAGTAAAATCCTTCGAAAACGCATAAAACTCAATTTTTTCTAAAACACCAAAATACTATATTCATGAAAACGTTTGTGCATGCTTGTGCACCAAAAGAACTTCACAAATCTACAGATTAAAGTAACAAAATATTCAGTTTAAAACTTAGTATTTGAGTAAATCCAAATTCAAGTAAAATCTTTCACAAAATCACGAATCCCCAAATTTAGTCAAAATGTATCAAACCCAAATCTAGACATCACAACTCAAATTCTCAAAACATGGTTTTTTAATCCATTACTCGTTCTCAAAATTCCTCAAACTCAATCTCAACTATTCTTAATAGTTGATTCATAAACAAATTTATCATTAACATGGCCAAGTTGCATTCTTCGAACTCACCAATAGTCCAAAAAAATCTCATCTTTTATCAATTAATGCATAACTTTCACCATACTCAATCAAATCAGTAATAACCCAAAAGAAATAGCCTACTCACAATTTATATTAGGTTTTCCTACAATCCAAAATCATTCACATGCAATTCTGCTCACAAATAACTAGGGTTCTTCTCAAAAGATCCAATTTTAACTTATCAATTCATCCAATCCACCATATGTATTCATATCAAAATCCTAGCATGCTTTGTAATAGAAGAAACACCACATACAACATACATAGAACAAAACAAAACAAATTACATCACTCACCTTGTTGAAGAGATCAAACGAAGACAAGATAGAAATAGGAAAAAGCCTATCCTTTGCAGGATATCCAAGATCTTCTCTTTAAATCTTCAAGAAAAATAAAACAATGAATCCTTTGTGTTGTGCAGTGAAATAAGGCTGCACTCCACCTTTTAAATAGGCCGGGATTAAGAGAATTGGGGTTTTGAACACATTTGCAAAATAATCATTTTAAAATATATCTTTACATAAATAGATCCCTATACATGGAAACTTGATAAAACCAATTTAATTGATATTTAAAAACAAAATGAATAATTTATTTCCAGTCGGCACTGTTTGAAAAGTCCATAAAAACAGTTTTGCACTTTCATCCCTCAAAATGACAATTTTGCAAAAAGATCATTCTTTTCGTAATATTTGCAAATAAGTCCAATAAATATCAGAAAAATCTAGAAAAATTACAAATAAATCCAAAATAATAAATAATGATTTTCCAAAAAAATAATTTTGCCTTTTGAACTTTCCAAGAAAATATTTGCACGTGTTTTGCACGTGTAAAAAGATAAATTTTCAGAAAAATATTTATTAAATCTCCAAAAATTATTTTAATTCATTTTATAATTCTTAAAAATAATATTTAAAAATACGGGGTACTACAGCGTAGGCAGGGGGCGCGGTGCAGTCGGAGGGGGGATCGCCGGAAGGGTAGGTCGGGGAGAGAGGGAGAGAGATAGATTAGGGTTGAGAGACTAGGGTTTAGGAGATAGAATTTGTAGATAGCAGTGCAAACAAATTTTGTTGGGATTTTAATAATGAGATTTGGGGTACGTTGGGATTTGAAGAATCAAGAGAAAATAGGGGGAGGCATGATCTGCTTGTTAGGCAGATGGAGAACATGAAGAAATACCTGCGGGAGACTGGGTAAAAGAAGACGGTATTGGATAGTGGGTTAAGATCCAGTAGGATGGATAGAAGGATTTAAATAGGGTAGACTAGGTAAAAAAAACGGACCCAATAAGCTAGAAACAAATGAATAAGCAATTAGGCCAAGAAATGAAATAGATTAGAATTAACAAATCATTCAAAAATAATTTGCAGACAGATTGAATCGAAAATCACCGACGACAAGGAACATATGAAATTATATTGAGAATGAAGAAAAAATACACGGTTCAGAAAAATGAAAGAATACAATCAGATAGAATACACTGGGGGGAAAATTACAGTACAAAAATACAAGAAACGGAAAACAGGAGTTACAAATCCTACCCACCTAACAAGAAGAATTTCGTCCTCGAAATTCAAACAAGAGGTACATAGGGTAACTCCGAAAAGAAAGAACAACAACAACAAAGACAAAGCTACACAAACAAATGAGGAAACCTCCGCTGGATATCCTCCTCAAGTTCCCAAGTCGACTCACCCGGCGAGTGAGGATTCCAAGAAATCCGAACCAACCTAATGACCTTGTTCTTCAGCACTTTCTCCCGTCGATCCAAAATAGCAACTGGTGGAATCTCACAAGTCAGATCCGGCTGTACGGACAACTCTGAATAGTCGATCATGTGGCTCTCATCACGAATATATCTTCTGAGTTGCAAGACATGGAAGACATCGTGTACTCCAGATAAAGCCAGTGGCAATGAAAGACGATAGGACACCTTGCCTACTCGCTCCACGATATCAAATGACCCGATGAACCTAGGGCTTAGCTTGCCCCCACCACCAAACCGAATGAAACCTCTCCACGGCGATACCTTAAGGAAAACATGGTCACCAACCTCAAACTCCAAGGCTCTCCTATGGACATCTGCCCATCTCATCTGCCTGTCTTGTGCTGCCTGAAGATGCTTCCTGATCTGAGTCACTGCATCAAAATTTCTGGTGATCAACTCCGGACCCGTCAACTTTCTCTCACCAATGTCATCCCAGCATACTGGTGATCTGCACTTCCGACCATATAATGCCTCAAACGGTGCAGCTTTAAGACTGACCTGAAAGCTATTATTGTATGAGAACTCTACAAGATGCAAATGGTCCTCCCAAGATCCACCAAACTACAACACACAGGGCCTCAACATGTTCTCTAGATTCTAGATGGTCCTCTTTGACTGTCCATCTGTCTGGGAGTGAAAAGTTGTACCGTACTTCAGTTTACTCCCCAGAAAACTCTGAAGACTCTCCCAAAACTGAGAACTGAACCTCGTATCCCTGTCGGATACAATACTGACTAGAACCCCATGAAGTCTGACAATGTCTTGCATATACTTCTCAGCTAGGCTCTCAATAGACTGTCCAAGTCTGAAGGGAATGAAGTGAGCACTCTTCGTCAGTCTGTCCACAATCACCCAAATGGCGTTGTGACCCTTGGGACTCATCGGCAAAGTGGTCACAAAATCCATCGTGATGTGTTCCCACTTCCACTCCGGAATGGGAAGGGGTTAAAGAAGTCCGGTGGTTCTCTGATGCTCTGCCTTCACCTGCTGGCAGATCGAGCACTAAGACACAAACCTAGCTACGACCCTCTTCATACCGTGCCACCAGAAGTGAAGCTTCAAGTCTCGGTACATCTTAGTACCGTCGGGATGAATAGAGTACGAAGACTGGTGGGCTTCCTTAAGCAACCTCTGACGAACTTCACCCTTCGGGACACACAATCTAGACCCAAAACAAAGCGATCCATCTTCATGAATAACCACATCTGTTCTGGAACCTGCCTCAACCTCTGCTCTGAATCCTTGCAACTGCTCATCACCAGCTTGTGCCTTTTTAATCTGCTCAATAAGAGACGACTCCAGCTGAAGTATCATGCAACTCTGATCAGAACTCGACAAAAACACATCCAATTCCAACCTCTGCATCTGCTCAACCAGTTCCCTCTGCTAAGTCAGAAACATGGATGTTGGTCGCCGGCTCAAAGCATCCGGTACCAAGTTGATCTTGCTGGGGTGATACTACAGATTGATGTCATGGTCGGCCATCAGCTCCAACCAACGCCTCTTGTAACACCCTGAATTCCAAATAAGCCTGAAGTCGAAGTTCTACAGGATCTTTACACTTCACTTCGTACCATTTTACAAGGAATTTTGAAACTATTATTGCAACAAAATCTTTTACATCAACACACAGCAGAAAAATAAATGAATTATAACAATGATAAATGTACAATTGTAACAACTTTAGCATTTAAGTAATCATCAGCATCAATTTCATCTTTATATCTTCTTGTAAATTCCAAGTCCTGCATATAAAACTGTGGGCACGTCAGTTGCTTACAACCGACGCAATATTATACATGGCCAACCTTGCTATGCTGAAAATATAACGATTCTTTAATACTTTAACAAACACAAACTTGAATGCATCACAAACAAAGCTAAAGAGGGACTATCCTATTGATGTCGTGTGTGCTGGTGCACTTAACCTAAATGCAGTTATTTATATTTAATGACACTAATGCACACTTGTTCGAACCTATGCATCCCATTCTACATAGATCCGAGGGCAAGTCCTTAACCGTACTTCAACTTGTAGAGTTGAATCCCTCGTCATGAGTTTAACTAATACGGTAAGTACGATAAGTTCTTAGATGTTATATGAGTTACGAGCCCATGTCCAGACAGCCTATAGGAAAATCTCACGTCATGACATAATGCATCATGTAGACAGTCTATGGAAAATTCGCCTCCGTCATGGGACGATGGCACTATGTAGTCACCAAGTACCCCACAAGCGTCGCCAAGATCCCGATAATTTCAAAAATGAATTCACGTCATGACATGACGTATCATGTAGACAGCAGTGAAAACTCTCACACCGTGAATCCGAGGCCCTCATACTTGTGTTTTTCTCTTACTTTCATCATATCTTCACTATAGTGTTGTCCTTAAGATTTTAGTTTGTTTTAAAAGAAATCATCACAACCGAGAGCTAGCTTACCCTATTAGACTTAAACCAATACAAGAGACAGTCAGCTCCAACTGGCTACTTCTTAAGAAATACTCAACCGACACTGGTTAGCTCTCAAATTCATAATAACAACTATCGGTTTCTAAGAGTCTTGCCTAGCCTCTAGAATCCAATAACTATCTCGTTCTAGAGATCAACAATATGTTATATTCAATCTCAAAAATAATATTTCAATTTCTTTATTTACAATATTTTTCTCAAAAGAAAATATTTCTTTATAATCTCATAACATGAAGTGTCTCACTTCAACTTCTTTTATCAATTTAATCACTTCTAGCATTCTGTACAATTCAAATATTCTCAATCAATTACTATAACATTTCGTCAAGAGGATTCTAATTGCATTTCGAATTTTCATCTTTTTTCTTTAATTATACAAGAGCCACACTTTAAGAAAAATTATCTAGTTCTTCATCTCATAGTTTTATTATAAAAATCACTTCCAATTCTCACAAAATGTGTCAAAATATTGTGAAAATATTTTTTAGAAAGTCTAAATAATTTTAGAGGAATAATAGATTTTTTTCCAAATTTTATTGCTATTTAAAAAACCCTTAAATACAAAAAATCAAAAAGAATTAAAAAAAAGGGCTACCGAGTTTCGAACCCAAGACTTGTCGCCAGCTATAGTTACCAACTCAAAGCGCACCCGAAGACCAGAAAGCCCAACAACGGTTGGCGAAAAAAATGAAACCCGAAAGTCTTTTGTACAGTCTTTGGTACTTTGGGATAAAATCAAAATTTAATAAAAATAGAGCATCTTCAAGACTCGAACCCCATACTAATAGCACTGTTCATAGAGCTTTGCTCCCACACCGATAACCAGTATTCCCAAACCCATTCTCTGTTATGAAGAGGAGTTGAAATAACTTTATACTTTCTGTCTGTTTGTAAATTTACTTTACAAAATTTTGATTTCTCAACTAGTTTGTATTGTTCAAATCAAATTTTCTTCCAGAATATTTTCTTTGAACATACAGTATAGCAGCATATAATTAAACCTTATAAAACTCTTATTTTTGACAAAGTAATAAATTTTTCTCCCAAATTGCATTAAAGAACTTACATTATCAAATTTTTAAATAAAAAGTTGTTTCTCATCAAAACTTCTTTATAAAAATTCCTTATACTCATAAAATATATACTAGTGAGACCATTTCCACATTTCTTTACTATAATAGCATTTTGAAATTTTTTCATGCATGTTGCATTAATTTGACTATTATGTGAACATCCTAACATGTATCAATTTGGAGATTTTTATTCCAACAACCACTAAATGTATTTTCTTGTTCTTTCTCTAATCCACATAAATTCTAGTCATTAATTAGATTTACAATATCATTTTACCACATCATGATACAATTAAAATAAGATTATGAAATCTACGTTCATTCTATCAATCAAAATTTTACAACTAAACCATATATATATCAACTAGCATGCATCATACTCCTAAAATTAGAAAAGATTTAAGAAATACCCATCTAGTTGACAAAATCCTTAGCAAAGTGAACTCCTTAGTCTCTCAAAGAGAACCTCGAAATCCGTGCCCAAAGAAAAACTCCCAACTCCATTTCGGCAGAGCACAGGAACAACACCTATCTCTCATTTTCACATCTATATGTATATATCTACATATGTAAATATATGCATATCTATATATATTTGTATAATATTGTATGTTAGATATATGTATACATGTGAGTGAGTGGAGGAACAAAGTGGATCGGCTGGGGGGTTTCGGAAATGGGCAGAGAGGAGAAAAGGTAAGGAGAAGAGTGAAGGTAGGGGTGTGGGGTGATTATAAAGGGAATTAAGAAATAGTTATATTAACTAATTGTCCACTAATCACCCACTAACTCCACTCTCTAATTCAAAAGAATTACTTTTTCCCTCCATTCCAAAACAGTCCGCCAATTATTTGAGTTGTGCACATTGCACGTGTGCACGTGCACGTGCTTTGTGTACACTTCACAAAAATTAATTATTTATTTAAATTAACACATATGTATATAATATGTATTTAAATGAAATTTGTTTAATTTAATTAAAATTTTGGGTTTTCATGCATGAATAAAAATAGAAACACGCGTTTCAGAAATTTTATTTTAAAAGAGAATGCAACCGACACGTGCATTGCAAACACGTGCGTCGCACGTAAAAGATTAAAATACGAAATAAATTTCATCGACGGAGAAATATTTATAAATAATTAAAATAAAACATATGCAATATATATTTCATTAATTTTTATATATTCCATAACGAAATCAATACGTACATAGAAAATACGTGCACTGCACGTATAAAAAATATTTTAATTAAAATAAGAGAAAAATAAATTTCTATTTATAAAATGAATTCGAATGCTTCATTAAATAAATAATTGAAACATAGAAAATATTACACGTAGCGGTGAAAAAATATGTAATCGATACGTGCATCGATAAGACGTATAAAGCACGTAAAAACACAGAGATTGGAATTTTATTTTTGAGTTGACTCAAATAGGATAAAAAAATAAATTTTGAGAATACAGAAAATGCATAAATAGTCGAAATCCAAAATACGTAGTGAAGCACATTACGGATATTACCCGTAATGGTACAAAATACACGTGCGTAACAATGAGGGGCAAATTTGTCATTTCCAATTTTGCAGGGTATTACACCTCTGCCTCATGTTCAATTCCTTCTGGGTGAAAACATACTTGAGACTTTTGTGGTCAGTAAAGATTTCCACTCGATCTCCAAGTAAATAGTGTCTCCACAGCTACAATGCAAAGATCACTGCCGCCAACTCCAAATCATGAGTCGGATAGTTCCTCTCATTCGGCCTCAACTGCCTCGATGCATAAGCAACAACTCGGCCCTTCTGTATCAATACTGCACCAAGAACCTTGCCAGAAGCTTCACAGTGAACCACAAATCTGCCTGAACCATCCGGAATAGTCAACACTGGCGCTGACGTCAACCTGCTCTTCAACTCTGCAAAATCTTTGCTGCAAGCCTCATCCCAACTAACTTCTGATCCTTCTCTGTCAGCTTAGTCAATGGCCCAACTATCTTTGAAAAATTTTGGACGAATTTCCGATAATATCCAGCTAGACCAAGGAAACTTCTCACCTCCGAAACTGACTTAGGCACTGGCCAATCTCTCACTGCAGAAACCTTGGAAGGATCAACTGAGATTTCCTTACCCGAGATGATATGCCCCAAGAAGGTAACTCGATCGAGCTAGAACTCACACTTGCTGAGTTTCCCATAGAGCTGATTCTCCCTCAAAGTCTGTAGAACCAACCTTAGATGCTCAGCGTGCTCCTCCTGGTTTCGAGAATACACCAGAATATCATCTATAAAGACCACTACGAATCTGTCCGTGAACGGGGGGAAAACCCTATTCATCAGACTCATGAACATAGCTGATGCGTTCGTGACTCTGAAAGGCATCACTAGGAACTTATAATGCCCATATCTGGTCCTGAATGTGGTCTTTTGCACATCAGCCGCTTTCACCTGACCTGATGATACCCTGAGCAAAGATCCAACTTCGAAAAGACTGACGCTCCGCCCAACTGGTCAAACAAATCATCGATCCTGGGCAGCGGGTACCAGTTCTTCACAGTAACACTGTTCAGTTCTCGATAATCGATGCACAGTCGACGGCTACTGTCCTTCTTGTTGAAAAAAAGAACTAGAGCTCCCCACAGTGAAACTCTATGCCTGATTAATCCCAAATCTAGAAAACCCTGGATCTGCACCTTCAGCTCTACTAGCTCAAACGGTGCCAACCTGTAAGGACTCTTCGATATTGGTGCCATACCAGGCTGAAACTCAATACAGAATTCCACATTCCTATCTGGGGGTAGCCCAGGCAAATCCTCTGGAAACACATCCAAAAATTCCCATACTACTAGAGGTGCAGCCTCACAGCCTGTGTGCAACTCCATTGCACAAGTCTCCTGATCAGCTGCAGTCTTAGCTCGGCCGAGGGGCATCTCCCTGGCATGGAACTCAAACTTTACACGATCTGGAATCCTGAATACAACTTTCTTAGCTCGGCAATCAATGACATCATGGGAATCACCCAACCAATCCATACCGAGAATGATGTCGATTCCAGAATTCCCAATTACGATCAGGTCGACCTTAAAATCCGTGTCACTAATAACTACGAAACTCTGCTTGCATTCCCAAGAACAGACGACAACACCGCCACCTATGACAATGCTCCAAGCCTCTGACATGATGCTGCACTCCAACTGATGTTGATCCACAAAGCGGGAAGAGACGAAGGAATGGGTCGCCCCCGGAATCAAAGAGAGCATAAGCAGGGGAAGAACGAACTAGGATAACACCTAAGATAGAGTTAAAAGAAAAGGGAAAACAAAATGACGATTAAGGAATGAGGAATAACAATGCAGATAGAGTTAATATAAATGAACAGAGCAAAGGAATGAAAGAAACAAGGGAATAACAAAACAATGAAATGCAAAGATACCTGCAACGACTCCTTTGCCGTCTCAACTTCTGCAACTGTCAGGTTGTAAGCCTGACCTCTCTTAGGAGCCGCAGTCCTCTGACTGATGATCTGGCGCTAAGGGGGAAGAGTGGCCAGACCAGACCACGAGTTGGCACTTCTGTCTGAACTGGACCTTTTGCTAGTAGAACTATCCTCCCACTACAAGAAAAACCCTTTTCCGCAACGCCAAATGTCGTTGCTAAAACTCGTTTGTCGTTGCGAAAAATATTTTTGGCAACGACATTTGTCGTTGCAAGGTCGTTGCGCGTCCGGGCGTCGCTAAAGATTTTGACTACGACTTGCTGTCGTTGCCAAACATAGATTGTTTCGCAACGACATTGCCGTTGCAATATATGTTGTCGTTGCCATACCTAATTCCACCCGTGCTATGGTATAAAATCAATCGCAACAACCTTTGTCGTTGCCAAACATACTTCATATATTTGGCAACGACTCATGTCGTTGCTAAAGATACTTCATATAACATCAATCGCAACAACCTTTGTCGTTGCCAAACATACTTCATATATTTGGCAACGACTCATGTCGTTGCTAAAGATACTTCATATAAAATCAATCGCAACAACATTTGTCGTTGCCAAACATACCTCATGTCGTTGCTAAAGATATATTTTTCGCAATGAATGATTGTCGTTGCCTTACATTTTCTATTTTGGCAACGACTACTGTCGTTGACAAAGCTCGACTATTTTGCAATTATTTTTATAATTGCTTTGCAATACTTGTATTTTGGTAACAACTATAGTCGTTGCTAAAGCTACCAATTGTCGTTGCGAAAGTTTAATTCTTTTCGAGACAAATTATATATTGTCGTTGCATCAGCCCTATCCAAACTAGCATACACTTCAAAAACATTAAAAACCAACATCATTCCAAAAACTATAATATTAACCTTGTCCAACATATTACATTTATGTCACATATAAGAAGAAATGCCCAAAATATTACAACCATCAACTTCTCAAAAAGATATCTAAGTATCTCATAATCATTTCCATTGTGCATAATAAGCTTAACCATATTTTCTAATATTCTCTTGATATCTAAACATTGCAACAAAATTGGATGCAAGATTGAAAGAACTGAATCAACTTAGAACAAAAGAATATTTTGGGATGAATATTCTCAGAAAATACAAGTAGCAAAAAAGTGGGGTTGATGTTGGAGAGTTAATAACCTAAACCAACAGGTAACTCATATAAGATATAACTAAATCATACACTGTCAAAATATGATACAAAAATATATGCTCCCAGACCAATGGCTTCATTCCCTAATTCTCCAAATGCAGTTCCTTCTCGTGGTACCTACATATTTGAAATAATGATTAGTCCAGCAGTATACAATGAAACTATGAAAGATTGCCAAAACTATTGGAACCTGTATGCACAAAACAATACAACATAATAGTGCCACTAAAATTAATAGTACCTTGATCATTCGAGAGATTTCATGCACCTCTATTTGTAAGTTGTGCCAACAATTCTTGTTTCATTGCATCCATTGCATGCTGCATATCTTCCTTTTGTTGTTCAATTTGTCTTGTTGTTCTTTCTTGAGTTTCTTGCAACTCCTTTATCATTTTCAAACCATACTGCAAAATAAATGTCAAACCTTATGAACAGAGAAACCAATATATACAACCCACCACAATCAGGTTATTGAGGAGAAAATATCACAAAGATTGAAAAAATAGACAATTAAAGCTAGCAAAAACCAATGGCAGGGTAAAAAAATCACAAAATAACAATTACCACCCGCTTATTTGATAAGAAAATTCAATATATTTGTCCATCTAATGGGAATTTCCATAAAGTGATGGTCGAGATAAAAGAATCACCTGTTTGAAATTGCTCCAAACATTACAATCAGGACCCTTTCCATCACGCACTACCCTTATGTCAATGTCTGCACCCTGGAAAAATTATATCAGACTCTCCACAATATCCTGCAAATTGCAAAGTCCTAGTTCCTAAGATTGACGATGACATCAAATTTAGTCAAAAGAAAAGGAAAACACAAACCATTGTCATAGCTCCAAAATGAGCAGCAGCCACGAGAATGCTACCAGTCCCAACAAAAGGGTCATAAACTATCTTTCCTGGTTGAGCCAACCCTTGATTAGCCATAAGAAAAGCAACTTCTGCATCCATGGCAGTGGGACCCAGATATTTACGACTTTTCAACTGGTAGGTAGGTAAAAGACTTCTATCTGCAGCTCCAACCTCTCGCCCAAAAAATACAGCCTTTTGACAACTGGAGGAAGGCCGTTATTTGGTCCATAATCATCAGTCTCCATAAGCCAGAACTTGTGATCTGGGTTGCGCAAATCAACGCGACCCTGAAAAATATGTATTAGTTATAAGAACAGCAATCGTTTACAGATATAACAGGTGAACAATAGCTACAAGCTGTAATCAATTTTCAGGCAAGATACATGAATACATGAACAGCTACCCTAAAACCAATAAACTGGAAACAGAGACTACACAATAAGATATTTTGAAGCTCATCTTTTAGGTTTTTCATTCCAGTTGTTGCTCTACCAAATGACTAGTCGTCTGATCCTCACGTCTACTACCATCGATCAATCTAAAAAGAGGCCTAAATTTGACTTCCTCTCTAATACAAACAGCAGAAATGTTGAAACGAGAGAAGCTACCGACCAAAATATGATATAGAGAAATACAGATAGATACCAAACAATGTGTTTAAAGGAGAAATAACCAGCTAGAAGCACAAAAATAGAACATGGAAGGAGACGAAAAGAGATGTATCTTTGTAGTCACATATTTGAACATCTATATAGCTAAACAACAGAATTCAACTAAATGTAAACATACCACCACCTCCAATCTATCCCATTCTGGTTGAGAGCAAAGTTTCATCTTTGCATTGTTGAAAATTTAGTCAAATTATTATTAGTTCCTAAACTTCAATGCTTTATCTCTACATTATTGACATTAATTACAACTACTAGAACCTCTTATCTAAAACCTAGTACATAATTATTTTAAGGACCTTTTGACTACTGTAAGACTTTAGATCTATGAAAACCCCATGTAGAGTTTTTCATCTTCTTCTAATTACATTTTCACATAATAAGTACGCAGCTTCCATTGCCTATCTTGGTGGCATAAAACAAAACTAATTCTCAAAAATAATTGTTTCTTTATCAATCTTCCTGAAACAAATAAATTTACTGAAACAGAAGAAGAAAACTATAACAATAAATTCATGAACCATAATCTGTATATTATAAAATTGCAAACTCTAGATAAGAAGCAATTCATTGTAGCTAACACTTTCATTTAACTAAGGTAAAAGTCAAAGACCATGCTCATCTAGTGTCTGCAATTTAGCAATGTGCAAATACATTCATCTATTTTACACACAAACCTTGAATGGTATATAAGCAAGTGCTTGGATGCGCTCGTTCTGATCTTGAAAGCTAATGACCTTGCCAAAGCTGTCCACAATTATCCGGAATGAGCTTTCTGGTGTTAAATATGGTGATTTCCGTTCTTCAGGGTATTCTCTTACGGCATTTTCCAGTTCTTCAAAGCTGCTTGCTTGACCCCATAGTTCATAAATACCCTTGATGAGAATACTTGCAATTCCTCAGCTTAACAAAAACTCCCAGGATATACTGATCTCAATCAGATGTGTGCAAATAGAATTTCTACATATATAATGTTTTCCTTGATAAAGGAAAAGTAAAATTTGAGAAGGATGCGCGAACAGGATATCTTATAGTTGCCAGATTCACCAGCATAGACTAATGTCATTCATGAAAGTAATATTACTAAAGGCAAGAAATTTAAGTTATTTTCATTATATTAATGTTACTTTATCCAAATCACTATTATCATTATCCACCTAAAAGAAAATAAGACCCTCCCTTATGACCACTTCTAGCCATGCTTAACAGAATATGGATGAAGATTGTCAGATGATACTCTTTCAACAACTAACTGGCTATGCCAAATAATTATTGATTCTAGACCTGGATGCTTTATTTAAATGATCTTAAAAACATATATATGTTCCTATTATCACTTAAAAAAAAAATCCTACCATCACTTTAAATAGAATAATTTGTAAAGATTACAAGTTCAACCGACTTAAGATCCCATAAAGTGTCATGGATGCCTAATTTGGCTCATAGGGGGCACATATGTATATACAAATGTGCATGTAAAGCATATACGACTAAAAATAAGACCCCAACTAAAAGTTGGCCAAGGTTAACCTGATTTAACTTCTTTTGTCAATTAAGTTTACCGCCTTTAATGAGAAAAGTGAAGAAAATTACTGCAAAATCCCAAAAACTTCGGTGGAAAGAAGCATAGTTGGAACTTGGAACTTTCTAGTTTCTATAACATTGTAAGAAAGGGAACAGGTGTCAATAAGCTAAAAGTTGAACAATAAAAAGCATGTTCACTGGAAAAAGTATCGAGAGCAATTTGATTGATAGATTTGATACTAAGGTAGATGTATATTAGTATGTACACATATGACTTTAAAAGATGATTAATACATTTGTAAAAAATTTTAAGGGCAGGGTGGTAACGGAATCCAAAGCAGAATGGAAAACCATAATTCATGTACTCGACCCCAACTACTTATGATAAGTAATGTAATTATCACTGCCTAATAACAAATGAAATGTGGAATAAAATCACAGTGGCTTCTGTTTTACATGGGAACCTATTTGCTGCTCTTTGTTGGGATGAGTTCAGACCAGGAACAAATCTACATGTAAATTTTTAATAATTTCTTATGATAATTAATTAATTAATCATACAATTATACAAGCGGAGCTGCAAGAGTTTTGTCACAACTAATAAACATAGACAGATTGAAAATTAATTTTTAATTTTTAATTTTTTTTTAAATTGTTTTTTTCTGTTTAATCAGGAGAGTAAGCAAAAGGACAAATTAAGTACAAATAATCTCACATTAACAAAATTTTGAATTATTGCAATGTAAGGAATCTTCAAGATCTGCTAACTTGCTTTAATGTAAACCATTAGACTAGTGAAGGGCCACCTAGAATGTGTCTGAAAATAGTGTCTGTTATATATATTAGTAAATTAGTCAACCATCGTCCCAAAAGCAAAGCTTAATAGTATGTTGTTTTGTGTAGTAGGGACCTGAGCAGAAGGCGCTAGGGAATGTGTCGTGCCTTTTTCTTATATTCGGCATAGTCTATGGGGCGACACTTGATTGGCTCTGTCTGGCTCATAGGCAAAGGCTGGTGATGATGATGCAATGTTTCGAGCATTTTAAATATGTTGTTCATGAGAAACTAATCGCAGAAGTGTTTGATAGTTCAAGTGATGAACTATCTAGTGCTGAAAGGGTTGAAGATCGCTAGCTAATTGTCATCTCCTGATATTATTAAGAGTAGTAGACTGTTTACCATGCATATTATAAAGCTGATGCATGTTGTATATAGTTGACAATACTGAAATTGGATGATCCGAACTTATATCTGAATCTGAAAATTTAGTGGGTACAACATCAACTTCCACAATATTTGCGGATCTGCAAGTGGATCACCCTAATTACTAGTTATTTCTAACAACTGAAATTGTACGCAGAACTCAAGGTTCTATTAAGTGCTTGAATTAAGTTGTGATTACAGGTAACCTAAAAGTCTATAAAAGAGTGAAACAATCTCAAAACTGTAATGTATGCAACTGCAACTACATCAAAACAAGCACCGCTTCAAATGTTATTAAACTGCAACATTGCAACATTGATTCAGCTCAAAAGTTCTGATCAAGTACTATAGAATATATCGACACGGCTACTGCTGCATCATGGATAATATCATACAGACATTATAGCAATATTCATTATCTTTTTGCTCTTGCAGTGAATGGAAAGTATAACCAGTAATATAGACATGATGACTGTGTGTGTTCTTTCGCTCTTGCAGCATATGTCAAAAGAAAAAAAGAAAACAAAACACACCAACCACACAAACAGAACCCATCTAAGAACAGAAGTTCAGTACAGCAAGTTCAGTACAGAACCCATAAAAATATAGGGAAAAAAATTATACCAGTCCAACGCGGTGATGACCACGCCAGCCCACAGCGGCAGAACCCCCTGACTCAAAATCTTGATCGCGACCGCGCTCTGATTTGGTGGCGGGATGTGGTTGCGATCGAGCTCTGATGTGGTGGCGGCGGGATGTGGTTGCGGCTAGGGCGGGATGTGGTGGCGGCTAGGGCGGGATGTGGTGGCGGCTAGGGCGGAAGTGGTGGCTGCGGGATGTGGTTGCGGCTAGGGCAGGATGTGGTGGCGGCTAGGGCGGGATGTGGTGGCGGCTAGGGCGGAAGTGGTGGCGGCGGGATGTGGTGGCTAGGGCGGGAATTAGGAAAGATACGACCGGTGTGGTGGGTTTGGGAAATTAGAAAATTTTGTGGCGACGTTTGGGGAATTTGATGTGGCGGGGGATATTAATTAAGTTAAATTTTTTTTATATATTTTTGGCAACAATACTGTCGTTGCAGTAGATATAAAGAAATATACGCAACGACATTTGTCGTTTCCAATTTACACACAATCTGGCGCAACGACATTTATTGTTTCCAATCTACACACAATCTGGCCGGGATGTGTGAAGGCCCAGAAAAATTTTGTTTTATTTTTAGCAACGACTTTCGCGTTGTCATAACTAATTTTCACAACGACTAAAACGTCGTTGCCAAAACCTCGTTGCGAAAAAGGGGTTTTCTTGTAGTGTCCTTTGCGGGCAATCCCGCACTGAATGGTCTTCAGCGCCACATCCAAAACACCTGAAGTTGGCTCGCCTGCGGTCCCTACGCACATGCCTGATATCTGGCAGAAGTCACAGAAGCCATCAGCCCATGGGGCTGCAGGTAGATAGGGAGCCGTCATGATAGGATGGGCCGGGACTGGCCTCCGAATCGGCCCACCAGAAGGCCTAATAGCAACAATAGCGAGGGGCTAAATAGTCCACTGGGGAGGAGCCAACCTATTGTGGGCCTTCTCTTAAGCTTGCGCTACCTTAAGAGCCTCAGTATAAGTACGAAGGTGAAGGAAAATGAGATGCATCTGAATATCTCGCTCAATCCCCAATAGAAATCTCCGAGCTCTATCCTCTACATTCGCCTCTAAAGTGGCTGTGAAGCGGCTAAGCCTGGTGAATTCTGCCGCGTACTCATCCACTGATCTAGCACTCTGTTTCAAGAGAGTCTCATGTTACAATAACGCATGAACAATATGTAACAAGTTCCAAAAATAGAACAACGACCAACCTATTTCAGGTCAAGGAATTGCTGCTCCATCTCAACCCGAGTGCTGCTAGGAAAGAACTTCTCTATGAAGCTTCTGGTGAACGTGGTCCAAGCAACGGGCCGTTCGAGCCTCTCGAATTCAGCCCTCCACCATATATGGGCAAGGTCCACCAACTGGATGCTCATCACCACATCCACACGATCAGCATCAGCAACTCTCGCCACTAACAACAACTTTTCTGTCCTGATCAATCACTGTTTGGCCTTAAGCGGCATCTCAGTACCGAAAAATTTATGAGGGTGCAGCCTCATGAAGTCTACAACTGTACCCGGACGAGAAGGAAGAGTTTCCTGCGTAGGCATAACGGGAGTCGGGTTCCGAGCAACCTCCAATGCGGCCATCATAAGATCACTGTGATTCTGCTACATGTGAATCAGCCACTCCAGCACATTCATAACAGCCTCTAATCCAGGTTGTTCCTCCTGTGGGCGGGAAGTGGAACCTCTACGAGCCATGGCCTGCACAAACCAAAACAATTAGCATCCAGATCAAGTTGATTCTAATTTGTTTATGTAATGCATGGTCTGTGTACTGTTGAGTCAATTCCTGATCGAGCCAAACTTGTCTAACATATTAGCTAAACTAATACATTAGCCAAAACTTGGCTCTGATACCACTAAAAACCCTGTCACACCCCGCTTCCTAAAAAGGAATACGGAATACGGATACGCGACACAAGTTTAACGAATGGTTTTCAACATTCATAAGCTGTAAGGATCTTTACAACATGTACATGAATAAATAAGAGATATACAGGAAATAAAAAATCATGCATGCGTGAATAAATTAACATAACCAACAGGATTACTTGAAACCAAGAATACTTAGTCTCAAATAATCAGGTCTGGAAATAAGACATAAATCCTGGGACAAAAATGCACAATACAAAATCCATGTAGCAATTATAATTTATTCAAACAAGAAATAATCTAATGCAAGAAACTCCAGCCAGCCTAGAATACTTGGTCACTTACTCCTAGGGCAGCTGGTCACCAAATTCTGCAAGTTTAACAAACTGTAGGAAGAGGAAAAAGAAACAAAATGCCTGTCAATGCAAGTTACGGATCGTTTGTAGTGCAGGCAACAAGTACAGAAAACGAATAACAAAGATACAGAGTAGCAGCAAGAATAAGTACTGAATAAGCATGGGATGGATGTGACAGAAAAGTAGAGTATCTAACTCCTAATCAAGAAATAGAATCAAGTAACATGATGAGATAACATGGTGCATGTAACAAGTGATAGGTATCAGGTAGCATGCAAGTAGGTAAACATGTAACAAGTGTCAAGTAGCATGTACAGGTAAACATGAATATGTAGGAGATCATGTTTTTCTCAACTCTTGTATTCATTCCTATCTAGGTAGCACTTCATGCATCCCAAAATTTACCACATGGTTGCTACTTACATCCAAGTTATGCTTGGATATAGTGGTGGATTTCTATAGGGCCGTGTACTCAGGCGTCATGCACAGATAATAGGTAACAGGTTCATGAATCAAGCATAAAGTACAACAGGTTCATGAATCAACATAAAGTAAAATAGGTTCATGAATCAAACATAAAGTGGGAAACACGGGCCCCTTTCTGAGTACACATATCTATATTGTCCATTACTAAGGTCTTTTCTTTAACCCCGAATTGGTTACTTGTTATTATTATCAACAGACATGCGTGCACAAAACAAGGCAAGAAGAACATAGCAAGAACAAGAGACATGTTCAGGTCGGACAGAAACATGCACGGGTGACAAACAACTCATAAAAGGCTAGGACAACAAGACTTTCAATTCTGGACAACAAGACATGACTGCACCAAATTTGAGATTCCCGTTGCCACAAGAATGCAAATCTGGATCCGTCAGAAAATCTAGAAAATAGACTCTCGGAAGAATCTAAGAAAACTCTGGAAGATTCCCTAGTATGTCTAGTATCAGCAAATACGTTTCATAATATTCTATTACAGATGGCATTGTCAAATAAATTCAAAAAACAGAAAGATACAGTAAGTTTCTGAATCTGAAATTTTAGACACATCAATACTAAAATAGTGATAGATCACAAAGTATAACACGAAATCCAAATCCATTGAAAGGGTTGTGAAATAAACATAGCAGGCTACATTTCATATTCATAAAGGTTTTGATCGACCGCAACTGGAAACAGGTTGAAAATATGGTTATTTACTGAACAGCATGCAGTTTGAAAATATATTAGTTTGTTCACAAGCATGCAATAAATTATAAAAGTCATTAAATAAATCTACAAAAATTAGGGGTTGATCCCAGACATGTTTAGTCATACCCAGAAAAATATTAGATCTAAATCTTACTTTTAACATCAGTTTTAAATAGATAACTATACAACAATCTCATAAAATAGAATCTGAAAATTTTAACACAGCTGCAGTAAAATAGCAATAACATACACATCACAAATCGAAACTTAGATCTGTCAAAATTTTTGAAAAATAGACAACGAGACCTACGAATCATATTTACAAAATAATTTGATTTACTGACCTTAACAGGGTATAAAATACAGAACCAAAACAGGGCAGCAACAAAACGAAAACTCTTCTCATGCATTTAATCAAATAACTCATATGCAATAAATCCAAATTAGAATATAATGCAAAACATGGTATATTAGATATTCAAAACAATATGGTATGAGTATTTAACAAGTCTCTTACAAGATAACACAACTAATACACCAAGCATGCAACAAATACACCACATATCATGGATCACGAAACAACATATATACATGCATCAAGAGTCTGGTTAGATCTAGATTATTTTCATGTCGTGTGTGACAAATAAATATGATGGATCAAGACTACGAATGGGTCAACGAATGGATCAAGATTTAACAAGTGATCTTTATGAGAACAAATCCAAAAAATAAAAGCGAGACTACAGGCGGTATTTCGTACTTGTATATACAACAAAAATTATACAAGTTACTTGCCTTAGGGTAGCCGACGAATCCGATGAAAAGATGAGAATAACTGGAATGGATCCCGGGCAACGAACACAATACAAACGGATCTTGACGAGATGATCACGATCGGATGGCTAGATGCGCTTGGAGATCAACCGCATGCAGACAAACAATGGCAGTCGGGAGGGGGGGGTGCACTGCGACGGGAGGACGACGGTGGACAGGCGGCACGACGTCGGGAGGCTGCTGGCGTCGGAAGGAGAAGGGGAGAGAGGGGGCTGCTGTCATCGTGGGTGCAGGGTGGCGCGACAGGGCGACTGGGCTGGGGATCGCAAGGGTGGCACGGTAGGCGGGAGCGCAGGAAGGGGGGCGCGGTGCAGTCGGAGGGGGGATCACCGGAAGGGTAGGTCGGGGAGAGAGGGAGAGAGATAGATTAGGGTTGAGAGACTAGGGTTTAGGAGATAGAACTTGTAGATAGCAGTGCAAACAAAAAAAAATTGTTGGGTTTTTAATAATGAGATTTGGGGTAAGTTGGGATTTGAAGAACCAAGAGAAGATAGGAGGAGGCATGATCTGCTTGTTAGGAAAATGGAGAACGTAAAGATATATTTGGGGGAGACTGGATAAAAGAAGTGCGTATTTGGTAGCGGGTTAGGATCCAGTAGGACGGATAGAAGGGTTTAAATAAAGTAGAATGGGAAAAAAAACGGACCCAATAAGCCAGAAACAAACAAATGAATAAGCAATTAGACCAAGAAATGGAATAGATTAGAATTAACAAATCATTTAACAATAATTGGCAAACAGATTGAATCGAAAATCACCAACGACAAGGAACAAATAAAATTATATTGAGAATGAAGAACAAATACACGGTTCAGAAAAATGAAAGAATACAATCGGATAGAATACACTGGGGAAGAAAAAATACAGTACAAAAATACAAGAAACGGAAAACAGGAGTCACAACTTCTATCGATGCTCAATACATACATTTTCCCAAAGAAATACTCTTGCATATCTAATAAGAAACAAAAAAAGGTTTTATATCAATCAATTTTTTTCTCTCCTTACAAAAAGAACAATGTAGGATTTCAACCCTCTTAGTGAAAAAACAAACAGAAATGTAGGCTAAACTCCTGATTTACATGTACATGCATCTAAGATGAAGGCAGATTGCTGGTTTTGTCTATATATCTGTTGTCAACGGCCACTAGAGATAAACGACATGCTGGCCACGGACGTGGAGAAAGACTCTGCATGACCATCGAACCCTTCATTCTTAAACAGCAACAAAGTGGTATAGGTCTTGTAACTTGGTGGAAATTCAGGGAGGTCTGCATCTCTTTCAAGAATTTGTGCTACTTGTCGCATAGTTGGTCTATCACCTGGATTTGGGTTTGAACATAACAAACCGAGCTTCAAAACCAATTCCACCTCATCGGCATTGTAATCTTCGCCCAATCTTGAATCCCTTGCTTCAAGCACATTTCCCTTTTGCCAGGTTTCTAGCACAAGATCCATTAAAATCAGATCATCTCCTTTAGCATGAGAATCAACTGGTCTCCTCCCACAAGCAACTTCGAGAAGGAATGCCCCGAAAGCAAAAACATCGGTTTTGGTAGTTGCTTTCCCAGTTTTAGCAAGATCTGGTGCAACATAGCCCAGGGTCCCAACAACACGAGTAGTCTTAGGATCACTTCCCTCATGATCATATAATCTTGCAAGCCCGAAGTCTCCAAGCTTCCCATCCATTTCACTGTCTAACATAACATTGCTCGCCTTGATGTCCCTATGAATTACAACCTTCTGCCAATATTCGTGCAAGTACAGTAGACCCGATGCCACTCCTTTGATGATTCGAAACCTCTGAGTCCAATTGAGAGTAGGCTTTGTATGGTCGAATAGGTACTTATCAAGGCTACCATTGGGCATGTAATCATAGACCAATAGCAGCACTTCTTGGCGTCTGCAGTAGCCTAAGAGCTGCACAATGTTTCGATGGCGGAGCTGGCCGATGCTAACAACTTCAGCCACAAACTCTTTTATCCCTTGTTTTGATTCATGGGAAATTTTCTTCACTGCAACTTGCATCTTCGTTTTAGGCAGCACCCCTCTGTAGACACTACCAAACCCTCCTGTACCGAGTAGCTCTTTCTCTTTGAACCCTTTTGTTGCTTGATATAGGTCTCTGTACGAAAACCGATGAGGCCCATATTCTAGCTCCCAATCTTCGAGCAGCTCAACATAGCTTTTCCTCCTCATCCTCACTACGAGCAAAGTGGCAGCAACAAGTACCACCAAGAGTATAGTCAATACCAGCGACACCCATATTGCAAACACCTTCGAATTGCCTTTGGATTTACCACCACCGGGCAGTGATGGAAGCTTTGCATAATCGAGTGGATCAGCCACCCCATTCAAGTTGAAGCTCCATCCGAGAATATAATACTGGTAGGTAGGATGAGAACCAGTAGCAGAAGAAAATCCAACATACATAGAGGAGTCATCCATCAAGCCTGTAAGATTGATTTTAGAAGATAAGAGCGGAATACTAGGTTTAGGCATTTGTACCGGAGACAAGGTAACACTGAGTTGCATCCCTTCACCATCATAATCCACCCACACCTGCATCGGTTGGCCGCTGATAAGAGTCAAATTCTGAAATGAACCAGACCTATCATCATAATACCCGGCAGTACTCGAGTTATAGGATTTCAAGCTATCAATATCAATCCCAACATGGTTGCCATCGATATCATCAAACTCGGGGTTCTGAGTGGTATCAAGCTCAATAGCAAAGATGTGATTGGTCAAGTTTCCGTTGTCGGTTTCATTGAGAAGGCCCAAGTACTGGCTTGCAGTAGTAGCAGTAGAGAAGTCGGTGGTGGGAGAAATGACGAAGGCGATGCCGTTGCCACCGATATATGAGAAATCAGAAACAAGAGCAAACACGAAAGTGGTGGAAAAAGAGAGAGGTTTGGATGATGATGTAGCATTGAAGTGGATAGGGGTTGGATGGAAGGCATGGGCTCTCATATGGTCAGTGGTGTTGGTGAGTTGAAGAAGGCCACTAGGTCTGATTGTTGACATCCCATCAAGGCTCAAATTGCCGATTCCGAACCCGTTGTAGATGAAGCTATCACCATTATTGCTTGAGGCTGTGATGAGTTTGACAAGGAAGAGGAAGAGGAACAAACAGAAAAATAAGGGTGACATTTTTGGCCCAGGGAAAAAAGGTTGAAGCAGCCTCAAGACAAAGAGGGTTTCAAAAGAAGTACATGAATTACTTTCTGTGCATACCGCTCAAGTTGATGATGATCACCAAGAAAAGATTGGATGGGACTGGGAAGATAATCTGGAACTGAAACTCTTATCCTATTATTAGGCCTTGTGTTAAATGGGCTAGCATCTTGACTTTTTGTCAGTATTATATCAATATCCAATTCGTTAGTTTCTCTAGATTTTTCCACTTTTCAGATATTTAAGCCATTGATTGACCAACCAGTCAGCTATGACGGCTGGCTTATGAAGATAAAGAATATTGATATAGACTGGAAATACAGATTAGCCTTCAAA
Source organism: Hemerocallis citrina (assembly GCA_017893485.1). Taxonomy (NCBI): domain Eukaryota; kingdom Viridiplantae; phylum Streptophyta; class Magnoliopsida; order Asparagales; family Asphodelaceae; genus Hemerocallis; species Hemerocallis citrina. The sequence continues at coordinate 23,749,624 of CM030368.1, forward strand.
CTTACAATAAATAGTATAGCAAGTTGATGAAATAGGAATAGAGCCTCAAAGGTCAAAGTTCATGGAGAGCTGAAGGAGACAACCTCTCATTGAAACAGAGGGCACATTAATCTAAATGAATGTTTCTGTGGGTTCTGCAATCCTGTTTCTGAAATTAGAGATCATCTATTTCTAGAATGTCCCAGGAGCAAAGCAATCCTTATGGAAATACTTAGTGCCCTGGGAACACACGAATACCTTAGTAAGTACGAGAACCTGTGGATAGGACCAAACTTCGTTACTGAGAGACGAGCTATGAGAGAAGCTTGGTTTATCGCTATCGCCACAACGACCTAGGATCTTTGGCTAGACTTACATTATGCATCTTATTTCCTTTTGGGCAATTGTTGCCGCAGTAGGTCCTAGGAAGAGGATTGCGAACGTCTTCCAGGTAGAGGAGTACGAGGATGATGAGGTCGAGATTGGGCCGATGCTAGACTGAGGGATGTGCCCGGTCTATTCGACAGCTACTGTGGTTTGATCCCTACCACCCAGGGTTTTGTTGGGGGAGTAGATCCTCCTATATATTATGTTTGTTTGTTGAGGCATGTATATATTGTACCTTATTTTGCCCCATGTTTGGAGTGGTTTTATGTACTTTTGGTTATTGTAAGTTTCTGTACTTGGCTCAGTACTCTGAGTTTGTTTTACTAACTCCTTATTAATAAAACATGGTTGCTGTACTCCGTCTTTTTCTTTAAAAAAAAAGAGAAAGAAATAGAGGACATATTGCGCATACAATCCGACATAATAGTGTAAACAACATAAATTAGTACATATATGGAATAAATGGCATATCAATTCAATAGCAAATTAAATACAATTAAGGCATAACTATCGAGATATATTTATTCACTTGACTGAATACAACCACTGACATTTGGGAACCTTGGAGGACGAGAGTGATTAAGAAGAAGTACAAAATTGCGTGGGTTATCTCTCTAGCCACAATCTTGTGGACCTCATGGCTAGATGAGAACGACTCTTGTTTACACAATCATAATGAAATATTTTCTGATAAGTTGCATATTCAGCTCAAGTGCAGGGGAGTTGTCTGCCGATCGGCTAGAGGAGGATCTCCAGGGAGGTTCTGCAGTCAGTTATTGTAGCTGATGGAGTACACTCCGTTATCTTAGTAGTGGTGTTGTAGTAGACTTTTGGTATTGAGGATCCGTAGTTGTTGTAGTAGGTTTTATTTTATGATGTGTTGTGATGTATTGAGAGGTTGTGCAACATTTATACACTATTATAGTTTCATTAACCTTTTACTAGTAATCTGCACATGCGACGCACGTTTTATGGGAACCATGCATGTTTTTTTTTGAGAAAAAATGTGACCGCGTCACCGCTTCATTAATAAAATATTAACGAAAAAAGTATTACAAATAAATAACCTCTATCTGTTCCTAGAACAGAACCACAGAAAATAATTACACAGTTAAGCGTACAACATTAAGTAGTCTCTCTCCTAACTACACTTGTAGACGCTGCCACCTGTACTCTGTTCTCCCTCCTATCAGATGTGACGCATGCAGATTCCTATTGAACAATCAGATACCGACTCATCGAGCACCAACCATAGTGACGACTTGTCCATGCACCTTCAAGCGACGTCTAACTTGAACACCACTCCAGCATCGTCTTCTTTACCCCATTCGGTGACACCTAATCAGAACAATATACCAAAAATGACTTGCCCAGTCACAATTCTGATAATGACTTGCCACTCCGCCTATTCAGTGACGACTTGTCACTTCTCTAGTCTGAAACGCTCAGCTCCTTCACCACCACGGTGGCGGACGTTCCGTTCACGACGTCGCTGATGACTAGCCCGAACACCGTCTCTGTGACGACTTGGCCACCAGCAGACATGCAACGACTCACATCACTCTCACCACAGGAACAACCTCGCTCAACTCCCAAACTAGTGACGACTTGCACATTTACCATATCGGTGCTAGCTTGCACATCTATCACAACAGTCACAGCTCGAACATCCTCCACCATATCGACGACTCGCACATCATCCCAATGATGTTGACAAAATCGGACACCGCATCAGTGAGAATTAGTAACATCACCAACGATCATTCAATGAAGGACAAAATAAAGCAACTCAATCTGACCTCTTACTCTCAACCAAGAGCCCAGATGAAAGCCCCCGCACATGCTCCTAAATATAATTTGAATTTCAAAACTCTAAATTGAAATTCAAACTCCATCAAAAAACTCTCCACCCAGAAACTCCTTCCATCTATCCCCAAGCGACCTCCAGGACAACAAACACAACCCCCGTCTCTTGCAGGCTTACTAACTCCAACAGAACGGGGAACAAGCTCCCCCCGCTATCTTGGTGTTTCCATCATCACAAACCCCGACTACTACGCCGACTACACTAACCCTGGATACCCAAATCATGGATGTAGATCACCGTAACCGGCCCCGAGAGTGTGGACATGGTGGTGGCGGCGAAGGAACCGTAAGGCATAGGACACAACCACCTCAGGCAGCTCCTCCAACCCCCTCACAAAATACCTTCCGCTGCCATCTCAGCCAAGACCACAGCATCACCAAGCATGTTGACTCTTGAGGAACGGTAGTTACCATATAGGCTAATGAAGAATTTTGTGGGTTTCCATGAGTATGGTAACCATGCAAAGTTGACTCTTGGAAAATAGTAGTTACCATATATTCTTTCCCAATACATAATAAAATTGCAATTTCCCAATCAGAATTATTAAGAGAAATTACAATTAATAGCTTGCCATATATTAAGGTCTTTCCCAATGCATAATAAAATTGCAATTTCCCAATCAGAATTATTAAGGGAAATTGCAATTAATAGCTTGCCGATGTTAAATTTAAATCGGTTAGTAGCAATTGTAAAAAATGACAATTTTAACCCTATATTTTTTTAAGCCTTTTATATTTATGGGGGCATGATAGTAAAAAGCCGCTAAAATGGGGCTTTGCTTAATAATAGTATAGATTAGTAGCAATTGTAAAAAATGACAATTTTAACCCTATATTTTTTTAAGCCTTTTATATTTATGGGTGCATGATAGTAAAAAGCCGCTAAAATGGGATTTTTTTCCCAAAATGACCTTTTTTGCAAAAGTATTGCCACAAACGACCTGTTTTTTTTTTATTTCCACAAACGCCCTACTAGCTTTTTGAAAAAGCGAGTGTGGTACAAACCCTCACGCTTTTTCAAAAAGCGAGTCTTAGGTTTCAGAAAATTGAAAACCTAAGACTCGCTTTTCGGAAAAGCGGGATGGTTTATACCACACTCGCTTTTTCCAAAAGCGAGTCTTGGGCTTCTTTGCCCAGCAATACTCGCTTTTTGAAAAAGCAGGGGTAATTATACCACACTCGCTTTTTCAAAAAGCGAGTGTCGTTTGGGACTTAAACCCCCCGCCCCCAAAACAGATCTCACTTCTCTCTCTTTTCCTCAAGACTTGCTTTCGAAACCCTAACCCAATCCTCGTATTCTTCGATTTCTGGCCTATTTCATCAAATTAGCCGTCGATTAGCTCCTAAAATCTTCGCTTTCTCATCCCAATCTAGTTGCCCACGTTGTGTTTGAGTTTTCTTTTCGAATTTTTGGGTGATTGCGGTGGATTGAAGAACAAGGGGTGGAGCTCGGTGACGCTCGCGATTTGGTGGTGGTTCTTTTTTTGTTTGTGGTGATTGTGGTGGTTCAATTCTTGCGTGAAGATTGAGGTATATTTCTAGAACTCAATATTTTCTAATGTTGTATATATATTGTGTGTAATATGTGGTGGTGTGTGTAGAATTTGTGAACGATTTGCTGAATATATAACTGTATATCTCTGATTTGAACGATTTGTTTGTAATGTATGTAGAATTTGGAATTTGTGAGTAAAAGTATAATTGTGCATATGTGAGTTGTATTTGTGCATATGTGCATATGTGAGTAAAAGTACAATTGTGCATATGTGATTTTGTAAAAGTATAATTTGGGATTTGAACGATTCTAGAACTCAATTTTTGATTTTACTTAAATCAAGAATTGTAGATTTGTGCATATGTGAGTTGTATTTGTGAGTTGTATTTGTGAGTTGTGAGTTTGGGATTTGTGATGAGGAGAAATTTACTGCAATTCTAAGTATATAGTTGGGATTTGTAATCAGAAGAAATTTACTGCAATTCTAATTATATATTTACTGCAATTCACAGACCAACTATTTGAATTTAGGATATGTGAGTTGTATTTGTGAGTTGTAGATTTTGTGAGTAAAATTAGGATAATATCTCCACCTATAGATTTTGTGAGTTGTAGATTTTGTAGATTAGTAATATCTCCACCTATAATTTGTGACTTTTTGTGAGTTGTATTTGCATTTCAATTCTCTTTTGCTTCCGTGATTATTTAAATTGCTAAAATGATTTTGGTATTGTTAATAATGATTGCTCGTTCATCATTGTAGGATACTCTTTTTTTTTGAAAAAATGCCACGGAATAAGGGACGTGTGGAGGCTGGCACTAGTAGTAGAGCCAATCGTGGCGATGGATCACGTACATCTTTTGGCCCACCTCCACGCAGTGGACGTGTTGGTGGTCGTCGTGGTGGCAACGAACGAAGTAATGTAAGTTATATTTTTTTTTGCATTCGATTTGTTTCATTGTCATATAATTGATTGATATATTTATTTGCTGATGTAAATGCTGTTTTGCAGGTCCCAACAAACCAAAATGTGGCTGGTACTTCGTCGCCTGCCCCTTCTTCATCTACGGTTCTCCTTGTTGGTCCAGGTCCACTCGACCCCACTCTTCTAACGCTTCAGTCGCACCATCGCTCCAAAGATGTGTGGGAGGGGGATTCGAAAGAGTGTACCTTCCGTGGGGGGCATCCACTCCCTATGCACCCACGGATTCACCAAATATTACGGGATTGCGGTCTATATGGTATTGCACTGATGAGCGGCATCAAGTGCGATCGGCCTCTACTAACAGCACCCCTGGAGAGATGGCGTCCTGAGACCCACAGCTTCCACTTGTCAGTTGGGGAGATGACTGTTACGTTGCAGGACGTTTCAGTCATCACAGGCCTTCCGGTAGATGGGCAGGCGGTGACCGGCTCTATGGACTTCGACGCCCCATACTTAGTAGAACAATACCTAGGTGTCGAAGTGGAGACTGGTGCAGTAGTTGGGAAACAAATTCGTCTAAAGTGGTTGAAGGAAAAATTTAAAGACCGACTGACAGATGATTCGACCGAAGAGGAGGTCCAGATGTACTGCGGGGCGTACATCCTTACTCTTTTTGGAGGGGTACTATTCTCTAACTCAAGCGGCCATTCCGTCCCCCTCATGTGCCTCCCGCTTATTGCAGACCTTGGACGAGTCGGCCAGTATAGTTGGGGTAGTGCTGCCCTAGCAGCCCTCTACAGGAGTTTGTGCCTGTGTGCCCTCGGGTCCGTGCAGATGAATGGCCCGATGATTTTGCTTCAAGTGTGGAGCTGAGAGCGTATCCACGTTGGGCGTCCCGTAGTTAGAAAACAATCACCCAGCTGGATCCATCTCCCTGAAGACCCGTACATGCTTCCTCCTCTAGGTGTGTACTGGTCGGGTAACCTAACCTGGACTGCCAACCCGAACAGATGCCTGACCTACTACCGTGATGAGTTGGACAGGTTGGCAGATAACTGCGTTGTATGGATGCCCTACACGGAGGAGCGTCTAGCTCGATTACCGCCCAATGCCCTGTATAGGCAAGACCTTTGGCTGACAAAAGCACCGCTCATCAACTTCAGCACTGTCGAGTTCTATTTTGTTAGCAGAGTACTACGACAGTTTGGTCTCCAGCAGTTAATTCCAGTAGCTGAGCCTTTCAATGCAGATATCCATAAAATTACCGGAATGGGTCGTACGCCAGGTCACAATTGGGCGGAAAGCTTCTCCACATATGTCGAGAGATGGAACTTACAAAGGTTTGATGAAATCATCCGCAACATACCTCCATTCGAATTAGCAAACCACCAGAACTATATGAATTGGTATCGGAGGATGACAAGGCGGTACATCTCTCCGACAGGGCAGACTCCAGCCGGTGTGGTGATGCCTATACGTCGACCGGCAACAGAACCGGTAGATTTACACTCCATGCATTTGCCGATGTTTCAACCAAAGGCATCGGCTGTTCGGACGATTGTAAGTTTTTTAGAAATTTTTAAGTATTTTATTTTTTTTGAACTCTAACTACAAAAAACAACTTATTATATTTTGTAGATGGCCCAGACTTGGAGTATGGGCAAGAAATGTGTAGCGGTATTGAGTAGTAACGTAGCCGACGCGGTGAAGGACTTCGCGCGCGAAATGCTGACGTCCTATCGAGCACAGGCAGATGCTGTGGGGGAGGGGGCGACCTTGGATGCAATCTTAAACACTCCCGCCCATCGGACTAATACACGCAATAGACGAGTAAAGAAAGTCGCCAGTAAACCACCGCGTCGTAACATAATTGAAGAACCGGATGAGGAACAATTAGAGGAGGAGGAGCAAGAAGATGAGGGCGAGCCATTAGAGGGTATTACACAGAAAACTCCATCTCCCCGAGCGAAGAGGCAACGGAAACGAACCCATATTTTTACACCGGACCCGTGATCAGCGGTGTTGTGTAGTTGTATGTTGTTAGATTTTGTTTGGTCGACTATTGTAATTAACTTTTGAATAGTGCAATGAATGAAATTCGAATTTTAGAATGGGGTGTGTGCGTGGTGTGATCTTGATTGTTTAAGTTTTACTCTTTTTTTTGTTTTGTTGCTAGATTTTATTTTGTTTTTGTGCGTGTGGTGATCTTGAGATTGTAGATGGATTGAATGTGATTTTGGTTGGGATTGTGGTGATATTGAATGGCTTCAATGTTAATGGTATGAATATGGAGATGGTGGAGATGTTTGTCGTGTAATTGTCCCACCAAGAGTTGATGCTCAGGTTGTTATTGCATACAGAGCAAGACTCGCTTTCTGAGCTAAAATGAGTCTTAGCTAAAATGACCCCGCTTTCTCAGAAAGCGAGTCTATCACTTGGGAATTCCAGAGCTATCGAAGCCTCTAGGATTCAAGAAGCATAAACAGTCGCTTTCTCAAAACGCGCAATGTTTATTACTAAACTCGCTTTCTGAGAAAGCGAGTTTTCGTTCTGTATCTTTTTTATCTAGCAGATTCAAGACTCGCTTTCTGAGAAAGCGAGTCTAGTAATTTCATCCACGGGATCTGAAAAAGCGACTGTTAAACCAGAGAATTTTGATTCTCTGGTTTTCTACAGATCGAAGACACGCTTTCTCAAAAACCGCGATGTTTATGACTAGACTCGCTTTCTGAGAAAGCGAGTCTTGGAGCTGTATCATTTTTATCTAGCAGATCCAAGAAAGCGAGTCTTGTAATTTCATCTACGGGATCTGAAAAAGCGACTGTTAAACCAGAGAATTTTGATTCTCTGGATTTCTACAGATCGAAGACACGCTTTCTCAAAAACCGCAGTTATTCATTCCAGACTCGCTTTCTGAGAAAGCGAGTCTTTGGCTTGGTGAAAAACAATTCCAGGTGTAAGACTCGCTTTCTGAGAAAGCGGGATAGTTTGTATAAGACTCGGTTTCTGAGAAAGCGAGTCTTACCTATGTTAATGAAATTTATTTTTTAGATAACAATACTCATAACGCAACAAACACACAAGGACATCAAAAACAAAAAAAACGAAATTTCCAAAATAAAACTTCATCGTTTTTATCGACATAATCTAGTACAATAACAAAGTCCAAATTAATAATTACAAGCATACAATATTTAAGTATGCTGAGTTCCACTATTAGTGCATCGTCGCTTATTGTGTCCTTGTAAACCACATTTTGAACATCTCATCCCCGTACCACGACTTGACCTATCTCTTACATCCATGTCATTGCGGAATCTGGTAGTTCTAGGCCTGCCCTTCCTTTTACGTCGCAAAGTGGCATCGGGTACTAGTTTTGGTCCATCAATAATAGGCCAATATGCTGGATCTAGTATAGACTGAAACACTGGACCGTATGTTTGTGCTAATGAAGCAACGGTGTAAAATTTATCAACGAGATGCTTGTGATCGATTGCACGATATGCACAAGCTGCCAGTACATGAGAACATGGGATATGGTATAGATGAAATTTCATACATGTGCACGTCTTCGTTCCCAAATTCACAGTGTGCAAGTTCCCACCCTTCCTTTCTCCACCCACCATGCGTATACCTGTTCTCACGGAAAAAACTCCCGGTTGATGATGGAACATTGTCACCCCATGTCCGTTAGCTCTCTCACGGCGACTATCAAGCAGTTCATGTACTTTTCGAGAAAAAATCTTCTCTTCGGATAAAAGTTGAGTTGCTTCTTGTCGACGAGTAGTAAAATAATTGTTCAGACGTTCGAAGATCGTCTCAACAATCGCTGTCACTGGCAAACTACGGACTCCTTTCAAGACTGAGTTGAACACTTCTGACAAGTTCGTAGTCATTATCCCGTATCTTCGACCTTCATCTGCATAGAGTGCCCATTTCTCAACCGGCTTCTCTTTTAACCAATTAGCCGCCTCCACATCTACGTTCTCAAGCTCAGCAAGTTTGGCCATGAACTTTTTGGGTTGGTGTTCACACGCTATAATTTTTGCCTTCTTACGCAATGCCTTGCTACCAAATTTAGTAAAGAAATTTGTAGCAAAATGGCACATACAATAACGGTGATATCCACTTGGTTCGTTCCAAGCTCCATTTTGTAACTCCATAGCATGCATTATACCAGCGTGACGATCAGAAATAACACACAACTCAGTGCGATCGGTGACATAATATCGGATGCAACTCATGAACCATGTCCACGTATTTATACTCTCTCCATCAACCAATGCAAATGCAAACGGAAATAAACAATCATTCGCATCTGGGAAAACAGCAATTAGCAAGCAACCCTTGTACTTACCGTACAAGTGAGTTCCGTCAACACTGATCACCGGTCTGCAGGACTTGAAACCTTCAATTGAATGACCAAATGCCCAGAATACACCCTTGAATGTTTCCTCGCCAGGGCCAGACTCATACTTATCCCAGTGAACAACGGTTCCTGTATTTGCAGCTTGAATTGCTGTGAGTAGAGCAGGCAACTTGGTGTATGCTTCTTCGAAGGTACCATACAACCTCTCGATCGCTTTTTGTTTTGCTCGCCAAGCTTTCTTGTAGGAAATCTGATAATTATATTGTATTTTAACAATCTCAATAATTGACCTCGGTGATAAAGCGGTATCTTTTTTCACTACATCAACAATCAGATTACAAACAATATTGTAATCAATTTTAAGGTGATCTTGATTCAGCGTTGGATTCGTACAAGTGTGTGGCCCAACTATCTTCTTCACCACAAAATTCGTCCCGCCTTTTGGAACCATTGCTCGTAATCTCCAAAGGCAGCCACCATCACTTACTCCGGGGGGCCCTTGCACGATCTCCTCAATGGTACATTTTCTAGGTGCCATTTTGCATTTAACAGTGTACAGTGACGGTGTAGATTTCAAAGTTACGAATTCACGATGTTTTTTGATAGAATACAACTTCACTGCCTGTTGAATCGACTGCTTACTTATAAACTCCTGTCCAACGTACAATTCGTCTACATTAGACGAACCAGACGACTCTTGTGGAACTAGGTGTACTCTAGCACCTTCAGCCATCTCCTCAGTAACATGCCCGTCAACATTACCGTAGCTATAAGTACCTCTGGCTTCATTAGAACTGTTGTTCGTGGGATTTACATTTGCACCACTGTCAACATCTTCATCATCGTCTATGTCATCAGTGTCACCACTATCAACATCTTCATCGTCTGTTTCTTCATCTTCTTCATCATCTTCTAATAAGCTGTTGTTACAGACTGCATTTTGAAAGAGTTCAAACATGCTGTTATTTGGAACAGAGTTAGGAACCGGGCTAGGTTGGCGTGGCAGCTCAATATTTACAGAATTCGGAATTGTTGTATTTGTGAAGGTGTTTTCTTGTGAGGATACCGGATTTGGTTGTGAAGATTGATCGGGGTTAGGCCTCGACTGCTGTGTAGGTACTACCCGTATGAAGCTTGCACTGGGGATATCATGTGGCTGAGCATTCACAACTCGGATTTGCTGAATATATAACTCTACTACAGACCAAGCACAATTGGGATCAAATGTCCTAGCAATCAATGACTTCAGCGCATTATCAGTAGGTACGAGCACTGTCATAAAATACTGACCATCTCCTCTTCCTGCTGCGTATCGAGCTAAAATTTTTAAATTCCATTCATTCTTATCCCAATTAGTAACTTCATAGATTTTCTCAACTAATTCTTCAAATGTGATGGTACGGGGTACCCAAACTATTTCCGGATCCAAATGACTATAACAACAACCAATCTTTGGATCACGAATTATTTCACCACCAAAATATAACCAAATAGGAATCTCCAAATCCATACCTACGTTAATTTATACCAATAATCGAGTTATTATCTACCCATAAAGAAAACCTATTTAAATTAACAAAATAATGGGGGAATAAACATCATACCTTCACAATAAAGTTGCTTTCCTTTTGAAGTATACCCAAATTCCAACAAATTAAACCTCTAATGGAAGATGGGTTTAAGTTGTCCAAAGCAATTTTGTGGGTTATTCAACAAATTACGAGGGTATTTTGACGAATTTGAGATGAGAGATGGGTTAGGGTTTTGCGAGCGAAGAGGAAGAGAAAGAATAGAGAGAGAAGTGAGATCTGTTTTGGGGGCGGGGGGTTTAAGTCCCAAATGACACTCGCTTTTTGAAAAAGCGAGTGTGGTATAATTACCCCCGCTTTTTCAAAAGGCGAGTGTTGCTGGGCAAAGAAGCCCAAGACTCGCTTTTGGAAAAAGCGAGTGTGGTATAAACCATCCTGCTTTTCCGAAAAGCGAGTCTTAGGTTTTCAATTTTCTGAAACCTAAGACTCGCTTTTTGAAAAAGCGCGAGGGTTTGTACCACACTCGCTTTTTCAAAAAGCGAGTAGGGCGTTTGTGGAAATAATAAAAAAAAAACAGGTCGTTTGTGGCAATACTTTTACAAAAAGGGTCATTTTGGGAAAAAATTCCTAAAATGGGGCTTTGCTTAATAATAGTACAGATAGATTAATGAAGTCAGTGATCGCTAATCATGTTATTCTTTGAAAAAACTATAGAGATATGACTTAGGAATCATGGTAGAAAGTACCTTACTTTATATTCAAAATTGAAAGAGGGTAAAGTTCATGGATGTTAATGAAGAGGAATGCAACATGAAAAAGGCATGCATATCAATCTGATAGAAATGTTTGTTCCAAATTAATCTAAACCAATAGTTTTGTATCTCTACAGGTAATATCCGGGTATACCACGTCCTCAGTTATATAGCACAAGCTTAGGCAACGGTCATTCATTTAGATTATTTAGTCACTGAGCAATGAATTTCTAGACCTACCAAGTTCTGAGTGTCAGCAATTTTGTTTGTTTACACTAAATTTGACAAGTCTTTTTAAGGATTTAATGCTAGATATGGAAGAATGGAAATGATCTAATGACCACGAAATCTACACATATTTCCTAAGGTTGAAAATTGGGATAAGGAAAATACACAGGTTCAAGCAAGAATTTTTTGAATAAGCAAATTTTCTTTTAAGGCTAGGCTTAATTTTCAGGTCTAATATAGGTGGTAAAAGAATAAGATTAGTTGTGGAAAACCCCAAATTCTGAACCTATAACTTGTAGGAATTTTGTAGCGCCTGGAAGAAGACAATTGGTACTGTGGTACCAATTGTGTATTGCTCATGAATTTTTTTACCTCGTTATTCGCAATGTTCACTAGAGTGGCATGCGAATTGCTCATGTTTCGAGAGCAAAACCCCAATAAGTTTCAAGTAACTTTCTGAGATCTATAATTCTATTTCTTTTTTGTTTTGGTTATGATCTGCAATACAAGGGCATGGTATTGGTGATTTTTCTGTGGCCTCGCTAGAAACGTTTTTCAGCAGTATCCATATCTCATTCAATATTTAACAGTACGGAAACTTTAAGTTTAATCTTCTGGCAATAAAACAATTGAGTTCAAAGTGTGGATAGTTCGGGGAAGTACCGTAAAGCAAAAGAAGTGTAGTCTTCAATAACCAACTAGACCGGTTTGGATTGGCTCGGTTCTTGATCTTCAATAACCAACTGGACCGGTTCGATTGTTGGATGGGGCTTTCAAATAACTGATGAAACCGAACCGACCGTACCTCTATGCATAAGTCCATAAAAAATATAGTTCTCTTTTAATTTCTTGAATATAAAAATAGTCATTTCTTATTTTGTTGGAGATACAAATAGTCTTCTTTAACTTCTTTAATACAAACCGAGCAATTATTCTACCTATGTTTTGATTCTCCATAATCTTGTGTATTATGTTTTTAAAAAATGCTTGATTTACAATGTGGCTCAACTTAATAGAATCATGAAATTGATGTTACATTTAGTAGTTACTTTAATCAAGTCAAGTATAAATTGTAATCTAAATCTTTTTTTATTGTACCTGAAATTCAATTAGCTATGTTTATTTAATGTTTCTTTTATGATAATAAACTAAGATTACAGAAGTATGCAAGTGAAAAAGTAGTTTATCTCACTCATTTAAACGGCATAATCTCAAACAATTAGTACAAAATTTATTAACTTGTGGTTTTATGTATCTTCATTTTAAATTCATTTCTGAATAACAAATAGCAGGTTGTTTCTCAAGTTTGATTGAAGTTGATTTTTAAATTTCAACAAAATTATGAATGATGTTGAAGGTGAAAAGTAGCACGCCAAACCGACCATCCAATCCAATCCAAACCGAGCTTAATCGACTTGGATAGAAACCGATCCAATTAAGGTTCGGATTGGTTGCGAATGAGAAAATTAAAAAACCGATTTTCTTTGGATCGGTGGTGGATGTTCCATATTAGGTCGGATACCGACCGATGCCCACCCCTAGTCTTAACCATAACGAAGAGACATGTATCCCCTCAACGAATCTTTTACCAAAATAACCCACTTTTGAAAGTATTTACCAGACTAACCCACTTTCGAAAGTATTTACCACAATGACAAACTCGCTATCTCAGATAGCGAGTTTGGTGAAAATAACCTCGCTGTCTGAGGTAGCAAGAATATGTTGATGTGTTAAAACGTGAAGAAAATTTTCAAGTTTAGACTCGCTATCTCAGATAGCGAGTTTGGTGAAAACATCATCGCTATCGGAGATAGCGAGTGTATGTTGAGGTGTTTCTCCATCAGTTGGAGAAAAACTTGAAGAAAATATCAAGTTTAAACTCTCTATCTCAGATAGCAAGTGTGTTTATACCACACTCGCTAACTGAGATAACGAGTGTAGATTGAGGAGTTTTTGAAGACTCGTTCGCTGTTTCGCTATTACACTATTGCAAGTAATATTGTCGTTCTATTGTTATGACATGCAATAATAATAACTATAGTTGTTTAGTAGTAGCTGCAAAGCTTTACACTCTTCAATTGACTACATATTTATTTTTTGCAACAGTGGTACGAGCTTAATTAGTTGTATAATTAACATTACTAGTTGCAGTTGAAAGTGGTAGGATGAGGTAAGTAAGAACTAACCAAAAATATACTCAACTAAAACACACTATAAATCCATTCTATATTAACTCTACCTGAAATGCATACAACAACACTCGTTATCTGAGATAGAGAATTCATTTGAACTAAACTCGCTATCTCAAATAGCGAGTGTAGTTGTACTCAATTTTTAGAAAATTTTTGAGCATGAAATGTATATAACTACACTTGCTATCTGAGATAGCGAGTCTAGTTCAAATGAACTCGTTATCTCAGATAGCGAGTGTTGTTGTACTCATTTTTCAGAGAAATGAATTATATACAACTACACTCGTTATTGAGATAGAGAGTATAGTTCATCTGAGATAGCGAGTGTAGGTCTATATATTTACATGTTTAAATTTTTTCTAAAAAATAAGTACAACTACATTCGCTATCTGAGATAGCGATGTCAGTTGAACTAGACTCGCTATCTGAGATAGCGAGTGTAGTTATATACATTTTCAGGTAAAAATTGCATATTTAAAATTTCTCTAAAAAATGAGTACAACTACACTCGTTATCTGCGATAACAATGTTAGTTGAACTAGACTCGCTATCTGCGATAACGAATGTAGTTGTATACATTTCAGATAAAAATTACATATTCAAAATTTCTCTGAAAAATGAGTACAACTACACTCGCTATCTGAGATAGCGAGTTCATTTGAACAAATAGTGAGTAGGTGAAATTGGTAAATAGTTTCGAAAGTAGGTCAGGTCGGTAAATATTTTCAAAAAGTGGGTCATTTTGGTAAATATTCCTTCTCAACACCATCAGTCGAAGTTTTCCTTCTTTCTTTCAATTGGGGATGCATTAGGGGTAGGCTGCGTGGGCTTTGATCGGTATCCGACCTAATATGGAACATCCACTACCGATCCAAAGAAGATCGGTTTTTTAATTTTTTCATCTGCAACCAATCCGAACCTTAATTGGATCGGTTTCCATCCAAGCCGATTAAGGTCAGTTTGGATTGGATTGAATTGGATGGTCGGTTTGGCGTGCTATTTTTCACCTTCAACATCATTCATAATTTTGTTGAAATTTAAAAAATCAACTTCAATCAAACTTAAGAAACAACCTGCTATTTGTTATTCAGAAATAAATTTAAAATGAAGATTCATAAAACCACAAGTTAATAAATTTTGCACTAATTGTTTGAGATTATGCCGTTTAAATGAGTGAGATAAACTACTTTTTCACTTGCATACTTCTGTAATCTTAGTTTATTATCATAAAAGAAACATTAAATAACCATAGCTAATTGAATTTCAGGTACAATAAAAAAAAAATTAGATTACAATTTCTACTTAACTTGATTAAAGTAACTACTAAATGTTACATCAATTTCATGATTCTATTAAGTTGAGCCACACTGTAAATCAAGCATTTCTCAAAAACATAACACACAAGATTATGGAGAATCAAAATATAGGTAGAATAATTGCTTGGTTTGTACTAAAGAAGTTAAAGAAGACTATTTGTATCTCCAACAAAATGAGAAATGACTATTTTTATATTCAAGAAATTAAAAGAGAACTATATTTTTTATGCACTTATGTATAGAGGTACGGTCGGTTCGGTTTCATCGGTTATTTGAAAGCCACATCCAACAACCGAACCAGTCCAGTTGGTTATTGAAGATCAAGAACCGAGCCAATCCAAACTCCCAATTGGTTCGGTTCAAAATCGATCGGTTTGGATTGGATTTGTTCGGATTGGTCGGTCCGGATAATAGTTGTCCACCCCTAGGATGCATTTCACTCACTCTCCCATTATAATCATGGCTCCAATATCAATGCTGATTTTGGCTCTCTCTCTTTCATGTAATCAAGCACACTAAAAAAACTAGTCATTTCCGCTGTACACGTCTTGATAAATATATTAATTTTAAAATAAAAATTCTAATGCAGTCTGGACTTGAATCTTAGACTTCATTTATAATGGTTGTGCATGGACGAGGCACGAATTTGTTTATTTACAAATGATAATCTCAACTCTTTTATTATAATATTAGAGATTAGATAGCATCCGACGGATGGCTTGTCTCATTTAGAAACAGGTTATATAAAATAAAATTCTATTATATGGTATCACCACATTTCCATACTGCAACTATTTCCCATAACCAATGTACTCGACTTTGCAGGAAATGAACATTCATACAATAAAATTTTCCCTTGGGAAAATAACCTCTCTACTGAATAATCAAGTGAATCAAGGGTTTGATAATATAATGATGTAAGAATGAGACAACTTCAACTATATGCGTGGTAGTTCTTACTTCTAAGTACCAGTGGAGCTAGAGAAAATATCCTACTCTGGAGATGTACTTGAAATGTAGCTCTCTTGAAATGTTATAAATTATACATCAATCAGAGCATCCACGGTCATGTGCTATATATCTATATTATCTATAACTATTATAATGGGAGAGATGAGGTTGGTAATTAATTAATAATTTTTTGTATGTGTGCAAACACGTGCAGCGCATGTGTTTGTGGTTTTTTTTTGTCTTTTTCCTTCCTCCTCCACGTGCATCGCACGTGCACGTGTTGGTAGGTTTTTTTTTGTCTTTTTCCTTCCTCCTCCACGTGCATCGCACGTGCATCATACTAGTGCATTTTATAGCAAAGAGAGTACTACATTTGTGTACTATTATGTTATATTTTTTTTTTTTTGAGGAAAAGGTGGAATAATGCCACCCTGTTTCATTAATAAGACATTAATAAACAACCCCGGAGTACCGGGAGAAATACAAGTGCAATGCATGAAAATAAAACATAACCCCCAACAAAACCCTGGGGGGTGGGCAACAACATCCAGCCTAAAGCCAACCAAAATACAGATACCACCTACTGAGGCCTGATACAAAAAAGTCATAGTGAGGCGAGAGACCACTCATCAGTCAAGAGTAGGCCCGATCTCTATCTCCTCGTCATCAAATTCATCCACCTGGAACACCCTTGCAATCCTTCCTCGTGCTCCTGAAGCAGCAGCTGTAGCCCAAAAGGAAATTAGATGCATAATATGAGTAAGGTTACTAGAAATAGAGTTACATGAAGCACGGAAGTAAAGATTGTTTCTATCTAGCCATAACACCCAAGTGGTTGCCGCAATGGCAATAAACCATGCATCTTTCATATCGTGACGAATTGAAGCAAATCTCGGACCCACCCACAGTTCCTCATAATCTCTTGGGAAGTCACTTGTTCCTAGTGCTCTGAGCACCTCTGTCAGGACGGCCTTACTTCTATTGCAATGAAGAAACAGGTGATTCAGAGTTTCCACGTGAACGTTGCAGAACCCGCAATTGGTTGCAATGTGGGGTTGCCTCTTGGCAAGGTTCTCTCTAGTGAGAATGGCCTTGTTGAGCACCAACCAAAGGAAGACTCTAATTTTCAGAGGCGCTTTAGTCTTCCAAAGGAAGACTCTATTATGTTATATTTTATCTTTTCACTACAGTACAATGCTATATTTGAAAAAAGATATAGTAGTATGTATATTATAGCAGACGAATTATAATGTTTCGTCGTAAATATTTTATAATATTTTTAGTCCATCGGATGAAGTATCAAATAAAATAGTAATTTTTTAAAATTTGGGACGAAACATGCTATTCTCATGTTTCCGTCCAATGAAAATAGTAAACTTTTTAAATTAAAATAAAATCCCGGGAAAAAAAAACCCACGGCCACAGACGAAACATGATTCTTGGATGAAACATCAAGGGAAATGGAGGGGCTTCTTGCATTTTTTTGTAATTTTTTGGATTCTATAGGGAAATATGTATAGGATTTTGTATGGAGTAAAGATATGAATGGTTAGATGAAACAAATGAGTGGTGAGAAAGATTCTATGAGAAGGATTTTATAGGATTTTGTATAGGATTTTCTTCGGACGATTGTTGTTTCTTCTGTTCAAATTTTTTCCAACTTTGCAATATTTTGTCATTTCGCCACTGCAAGAAAACAACGAATTGCTATTTCTATTTATGTATTTTGTCATTTTTTAGCATGCACGACTGTGGATGCTCTCAACAGCAGTAAATACAGTGAACTAGTTAATTGTTTACCAAATAAAGAAGAAAGCAGCATGAAGTAACACATTATCTTAGGAATATTTTCCCAAATTAAGCTACTTTTTCAAACTATATCTCATAGGAGGATAGTGGACAAACTTATTCCACAGGTTGACTAAATTTTGCTAAATCAGCATAGACCGCAGTTGTCAAATGCGGCCTTAGCTTCTATGAAACTGCCTAAGGCCGCAGTAGGGACTGCAACATCTTCTCAAAAAACATTTTGTTGCCTCAGTTCCCATATGCAGAATACGTTTGGACAAAGACACAATTCCGATCTGCAGCCTTGACATGGAGATCGAAGGCCTCCCTCCCATGCCCAAGGGGATCCCTTTGGAAGGCGACGTGATCCATAGGTCGATGCTGATGCCTCGGTCCCTCCTGCCGACGATGATGCAGCCAAATTGGGCTGACATCGGTCCGAATTCCTAGAAGCATGTGGTCAAATTCATCCTCTTGTGTGAGAGGGCGGGGGTCCCTTTGAGGCTTAAGCACTCCACATTCTGCTTAGGCTTGTGTAAAGTACACAAAACTGGCGGTCGATGTTTCCTCTCTCCGAGGACCGAGCGGAAGGTGATCATTGGTCATACAGATTCCATTAAGGTTTGGAAGTCAAAGTTCCTGGTCATTCGAAGCCCGGAGCTATGGGATATTCTGATCAACTTGATATACAAGGTGCCCGAACATCTGGCCTTGAGAGAGTGATTACTTAATGGAAGAAGTGAAGGAAATGGACCTTATGTTTGCCTACGGGAAATATCGAGTAGTCGTCAGTGTCAGAGAGGTGGTTGGTTAACTGCAGACTTAGCCCAGCCAACCCTAGTACGTCTCTTTCTCTTTGTAGTTGGTTGTTATCCCTTTCTAACCCTCATTATATATATTTTTTATCCCCAAGAATGTTGTACAATGAGATGTTGCATGAGCATAGAGCCGCTTGGAAGGCGAAGAAGCGTCCCTCCCATCCCTCAGGGTCCGAGGGACCTTTGGCCAAAAGGGGGAGGTCATCGGACGTGGCAAGCCAGAGTTGTCGGCGAAGCGGGCAACACCAAAGCCTCCAACTTTGTCGTTGACCACAATCGCTACTTTCGCTGCCTTCATGGTCTGTCACGGAGATGGACTCTTTAGTGGAGCACCTTAACGCATTGCAGGTTGTTGAACACCTTGCCACTCCTCATGACAAGGCGGCTCAGAATAAATAGTCAGACGAGGAGATTTACAGAAGGTGGGTGCAGGATGCCGAAATTTCTTAGTTTTTCTTCGTGTTCCTGCCTAATCGTGGACTTGCCACCGCTCCTATGTAATTGGATATCAGAATGAATGACATCCATTTGCACCGAACACTTTTTTGTAGAAAAAATCTTTTCACGCATAACGGTTTTGGTGCTTAGTAGGTTTTGGGCACGATATTCGGCCTTTGTATAACTTTTGTGAAGTCTTTCCCTTGTCGGGTTCGGGAGACGTTGCGATTGTGAATCCCCTTAACAATCTAGAGGTCGACCGGCTAAGTGGATATGTAGCTCGTTCCAGATGTCAAATGAAACCCTGAGGGGTGAGGTTGGAGATAATCCAAATTTTTTCAAGAGTGGCTTTGTGCGCCACTTTTGAGAGGGCTCGAATGAAATCTGAGGGCCGATGCTTAGGAGAATGTGAATCTCTTCTCAAGTGGTTTTTTGAGCCATATTTTAGATCATCTCGAATGATAACCCGAGGGCCGAGGTTGAAGAGAATCTGAATCTCTTCTCAAGTGATGTTTTGAGGCTGAGGTTGAGGAGAGTCTGAATCTCTTCTCAAGTGGCATTTTGAGCCAATTTTCAGAGCGCCATGAACGAAAATCGAAGGGCCGAGATTGTGTAGAATCTGAATCTCTTCTCAAGTGGGTTTTCGTGCCACTTTTGAGAGTGCCTCGAATGACAATCTGAAGGCCGAGGTTGAGTAGATCTTGAATCTCCTTACGAACGGTTTTTTGCTTATGGCCGCAAGATGCAAATTTTTTGAAAATTTTTGAAATTTCATAAACCTTTATTGAATGTCAGGAAAATAAACATGGGTGGCTGCCTTTTGGCGAGTGTTTATTACACAGTTTAGCCTTGACGGCTATTTCAACTTTCTCGAAGCTTTCTTGGTGGGCGTTAAGCACCCTCCTTAAACTTCATTAGATGTTCTACATTCCAAGTCCTCTTAATCTCCCTGCCCCCCAGGTCTTCAAGTCGGTAGGTCTCTAGGCATACCACTTTTGAGACCTTGTAAGGGCCCTCCCAATTCAGAGCAAGTTTTCCATTTTTACTGGGTTCGGAAATTCAAAGTTTCCTCAAGACTATGTCTCCCTCTTTTATATTTGTGGGTCGAACATTCTTATTGTGAAATCGATCTATCCTCTGTTGATATATGTTCTTTCTGACTGTCGAATTTTCCCGCACTTCCTCATGGAGATCCAGGTTACCCCAAAGCACTCCCGAGTTCAGATCCTCATTAAAGGGCAAGGTGATGGTATGCTGACCTCCAGGGAGATTACCACCTCATATCCGAATGTAAGATTAAACGGAGATTCTCTCATTGGTATCCTCTTGATAGTTCTGTACGACCAGAGCACGCTCGAAAGATTCTCAACCCAAAATCCTTTAGGAGATTTGTCTAGTCTTTTCTTGAGGCCATCTAGAATCTAGTGGCATTCTTGGCTTGACCATTGGACTGGGTGTGAGATGGAGGAGAATCTCTGATGGATCCCCAAGTTTGTGCATAACTGGAAGAATCCTTTGCCACCAAACTAAGTCCCGTTGTCGGTACACAGATTCAAGGGATTCCGAACTGACAAATAATGTTCTTTCAAAAGAATTAGTGAACTTGGTGTTCTGTAATTGTGGTTAGTGGTTCGGCCTCAATCCACTTAGTGAAGTAGCGATGGCCACGACGAGGAAGCTTTGCTATCATGTTGCCTTGGAAAAGGGACCTACTAGATCCATTCCCCACATAGCAAAGGGAGCCAGGCTCGACATTGATTGGAGCTCAACTTGGGGACTGTGCTTGATCGAGGAGAAACTTTGGCAAGGGCCACATCGACGAATGTGCTCCTGTGCATCTTATAGTAGTGTTGGCCAGTAGTACCTGTGATTGAGGAACTTTCTTATGAGAGTCATAGCCCCATGTGGCTGTTTTTGACTCCCTCATGCATCTCTTTGAAGTGTGAAAGTAGCTGTTAATAAAGCATGTCCCCCGAAGGATCTTGGAAAATTTGCATGACTGATCATGGATCAGACCATGTCTAACAATGTCTGGTTCCTCCTCTCAGAAACACCATTCCATTGCGGTGTTCCAGGAGGGGTGAGTTGAGATATTATCCCGCACTCTTTTAGATGGTCATCAAAATCTTGGCTTAAGTACTCACCACCTCGATCTGATCGAAGGGTTTTAATAATTTTACCAAGTTAGTTTTGTACCTCATTCTTGAATTCTTGAACTTTTTAAATGACTCTGATTTGTGTTTTATCAGATATACAAACTCATATCTACTGAAATCATCAGTAAATGTAATGAAGTACTGACAACCTCCTCTAGCCAATGTGTTCAAAGGTTCGCAGACATCACCATGTATGAGACCTAAAAGATCACTAGCCATTTGACATTTCCCAGTGAATGGAGCTTTTATTATCTGTGTAGCGCCCCGAATTTCCAATAAATAAATATGAAAATATATGGCACAATTTCCAGCATCTACCTCAATGTAATAGTAAACACAGCAAACATTGAAAAAAAATTCAACTTTTATTACATCAATTCTTTACATAGCACAACAGAAATTAAACACCTTGAATTACATTTTCATTCATTTACAACCCATTCTTTTACAATTTGCATAAGCCATATTATTATTCTACCACAAGCATCCAATCCCAAGCCAATGGTACCTACCTGTAAAATATGAGGCTAGAAATAACCCTAACCCCAAAAACTATAGGGGTCAGCCATAACGGTATGAGTGACATCAAAAGAAATACAATTTAAATGAAGCATATGGAATAAATTTGTAATCAACACATTCCCATAGTAGTAAAAAATGGAATATGAAATAACGATAAATAAAGCATATAACATTAAGTGAAACTAAGCTAAGTGTCAAGTGTAGGAAAACAGGAAAACATTGTGCATAATACAAATCAAGAAAACACAAATGCAGTATGATGACTCTCTAATGCATACTTGTCGGATTCTATGCATTCCATACTACATAGGTCCGGTGCAAGCCCTTATCGTTCTCCATTTTATAGGGTTTAATCCCTCGTTATGCAAATAATCCTACTACGGTGATGGAAACAAGATCTAGAATACTCCGCGAATAGGCCTAACAACCCTCGATGCGCAAGCATCATGTAAGCATAGCTCTAACTCTGGGAAATTACCTCCCTACCGTGTACCCTACGAATAGGCCCGCCGAACATCGACGTGCAGATACACAGTACATTCCACGAATAGGCCTGCCGACCCTCGACGCGCAAATGCACTGTATGTTCCATGAATAGGCATGCCGACCCTCGACACGCGAACATATCAATTTTCCTATAGACATTCTGTGAATATGCCTGCCGACCCTCGACACGCGAATATACTAGGGACACAACAACACACAGTCCTGGAATACATCCGTTGGACTAACAACATAGCTCATACTTACTTTTTCCAAGTTCTATCACATCTCTACTAGTGTCTACCCTTAGGTTGATTATTATTAATTAAAACACAACTTCCTCCTCCCTAGAGTTTGTGTACCCTACCAGACTTAATTCTATTACAACAACACCAAGGCCCCAACTGGCCAAGATCAACAAAATCTCATATGCCGGTTTACAGGAATCTCTCTCAACCTCTAGAGACTCACAACTCAAATATCAACACAAAATCTTTCATTAAAACTCTTAATTTCATTATCAATTCGTTCATATTAAGAAAATTTTCTTAAATCAAGTAAATACAAATTTATCCGAATACTCACAAATTTCTAGAAGTAAAATATGAGTTTAATCCGCTCGAATAACTAAGTTTCACAATTTGAAATCATAGAAAAGTCACAAAACGTCAATATCTTGAAATCCATATATATTTTGGTTCCTAAAGTCGTAGAAATACCAATTAAATTCTATTATTAATCAAAATATAACTCTCTGTAAAATACAGTAATATGTAGCAAAAACTTTATCTAAAACACTAGTTCAATAATCTATAAGTTCGAAGAAATAATCGTTTAAGAAAAACAATGAAAAACTCAACAAAAACAATCAGCACAGCGGCTGCTGGTCGACCGATATCTTAGTTCAATTTCGAGGCAGTCGACCGTCATGCCAAATTCCCAAATCCAAAAGAATGTCATTCGACTTTCACCCTTAGTTCAAAATGGGGCAGTCGATCGACAACTGATACTCAGCCAGCTTTAAAATTCGTGTGCTTTTCAATCGATACTTAGTTTATACTCTTTAAAAACATGAATCCTAAAGATTAAACCCTGAGATGATCAAATACAACTTTTCTAACATACTGAAATTCATAAATCAAATCAAACTCTCAATAATTTCACAAAAGAGCAATTTTTCATCAAAATCTTCAAATCAGGGAAAGAACATATTTGTATGTGTATATATGTGTATATGTATCAGCAAAAGCATCAAGATTCATTATATAAGAGTAGTATATTGTTTAATTCAATCTCAGTATCAATATAAATCAAAATCCACTTGAAATTTCACAAAACTCAAAAAAATAAAGTTTTGGCCTCCACAATCAGACCCGAAATCAAGAAGTCCAAATTCAACACACATAGACTTGATCTTTGATCCCAAACCCTCTCTTGCAATTTGTTAAACACATATAAAACTAATTGAATCGATTTGCCCCTAATTATATGCATCTACCACAGATATTAGTCAAGTTCTATCCATCAATTCTTTCAAACCGATCATATATCCCTCAAGACAGTAAAAAGTCCATCTTTAATCATTTATATATATTATACATCTCACAACTCATTATATACAATCAAATCAGTAAGAATATGAAAGAAAACAACATACCCATGATTCCTACTAAGTTCTTAACATTCTTACGTTATCCATATAGTAAATTTCATCCATAGTTGCATATTCCTTCATGAAAAGTCATATTTTAATTATCCATCCATCAATTTATTTACTACATCATCATAAAATCATCTAGCATGCATTCTACCAGACAAAACATCATATCTAATATGCATAGAACAACAAGAAATCAAACACATATCACTCACCTTAATGAAGAATCAACGAAGATAATAAAGAATAAGAAAAACTCTTCCTTTTGCAAAAATCCAAGATCCTCGCTTCGAAACTCCAAGAAATCAATAATAAAAATATACTTTTATTTTTTGTGCAGAAGAGAGACGGCTGTAGCAGCCCTATATAGGCCGAAATCTGATATATTAGAGTTTTGAGAAGATTTTGCAAAATATTCCTTTAGAATATATCTTTATATATATGGATCCTTTATACTAGGTAACTAGATTAACCAATTTAATTGAGATTAAATCAAAAGTATCCTCCCCAGATCTAGCCGGCATCTATATCAAACCAAAAAAATCAATTTTGTAATTTTTGGCCTCCAAGTGGCAATTTTGCAAAAAGACTCTTATTTAATAAATTAGCAAAATAAACCAAATCTATTAGAACAAAAATTAAACTCTTTACCTCTGAGTTGGCCGGCCATCAAGCTCGGCCCAGAAATCAAAAAATCTGGAGTTTGTACCCCCAAGTGGTAATTTTGCACAAAAGCCCATCTTTTGTAATATTTGCAAACTTGTCCAATAAATATTAAAAAAAAACCAGAAAATTCATAAATAATACATACTAATAAAAATATTTGGTTTCCCCAAAATATTTTCTGACTTAGAGTTTACCAAGAAAATATTTGCACATGTTTTGCATGTGCAAAAAGATAAATTTCAGAAAAATATTTATTAAATCACCAAAATCACTTTAATTCATTTATTAATCTCAAATACATTATTTAAAATTCTAGGGTGTTACAATCTTTCCCAACAAACAATGTTCACATACCTCATATGATTCAAAATCAAATGAGTCTAAGAATCCATCTTTATGAAGTTTGGATATGTTGTTCTCATTTATGTGGCCCAAACGACAATACCAGAGGTAAGTTGGGTTCGTATAATTTGATTTGTACATCTTATTTACATTATAAACGTGCATTTAAAGGTCAAGAATATAAAGTCCATTACTTAATTGTGCACACGCATAACAAATATCGTTCAAATAAATAAAACAACTTTTGTCCTTTATTATAATTGAAAACTCTTCTTATTCAAACAAGAAATTAAAATAATATTCCTACTAATAGCAGGAAAAAAATAACAGTTCTCTAACTCAATAATAAGCCTAGTGGGCAATGATAAATGACAAGTTCCTACAGCTAAAGCAGCAACTTTTGCTCCATTTCCAACTCGTAGGTCAACTTCACCCTTAGCCAATGGTCTACTCTTTTTGAGATCCTTCAAATTTACCAAAATGTGAGATCCACATCCAGTATCTAATATCTAAGACACAAAAGTTGATAAATTGATTTCTATAACAAAAATACATGTAGTGGAAGTCTCGCTTCCTTTCTTCTTCTTAAGCTCCTCTAGGTAATTATGGCAGTTTCTCTTCCAATGTCCGGTCTCACCACAGTGGAAGCATGTGCCCTCGACCACTCCATCCTTAGGTTTCATGGCAAAAGTGTTGGACTTGAAATTG
Source organism: Hemerocallis citrina (assembly GCA_017893485.1). Classification (NCBI taxonomy): domain Eukaryota; kingdom Viridiplantae; phylum Streptophyta; class Magnoliopsida; order Asparagales; family Asphodelaceae; genus Hemerocallis; species Hemerocallis citrina. Next base: position 23,775,192 of record CM030368.1, read on the forward strand.
CCCTTGCTATTCTCCTTTTCCTTGAATTTCTTAATCTGCGTTTTGCCCTTGCCCTTACCTTTGGTCGGTTGGACCATCATAATGGTCTTTCCCTTACTAATATTCTGTTTAGCAGTTCTCAACTTACTTAGCAGTTCTGGTAGAGGTTTGTCAACTTTATTCATGGTTTAGTTCATGACGAAATGACTATAATCTTTCGGCAACGATTGCAGGACCAAATCAGTGGCCAACTCTTGACCCAAAGGAAAACCAAGTCTTTCAAGGTTCTCTATGTACCAAATCATCTTGAGCACATGAGTTCCAACAAGGCTTCCTTCTACCAATTTGCACTGAAACAATTCAAACCTCTCATGCCTAGCCTGCTCTTGATAGAGCCTATTGAGGTGTACGATCATATCGTAGGCATCCATGTTCTCATGTTGCTTCCGAAGCTCAGTGTTCATGGTGACTAGCATGAGACAACCAACGTCCAAGATGTCATCTTGATGCTTCTTATGAGCATCCTTTTCGGTGCGAGGGGCACTTGTAGCAAGTGGCTCAGGAATATGCTGCTCTAGAACATATAGCTTTTTCTCATGCCTGAAGACTATCCAGATTCCTGTACAAGTCTACAAAATTTATCCCAGACAGTTTGTCATTCTCAAGGACAGATCGCAATGATAGGTTATTTGATGTGTTGGATTACATGGTAATCTATCAACAGAAATACACAAAGTAAATATCATTTCATTGAAATATTTAACAGAAATATGCAAAGTAAGAAATATTTAACCATCAACAGAAATATGCAGAGTATGTATTATGACATTAAAATACTTAATAAGGTCTTTTATTAAATATACCTCATACTATTTTTTATTCAAATTAACGACCCTCGGCATTGACTCGGAAAATCTCATCGTAAGATTTTCTAGTAGGCCAAGATCCATATTTCACCTTGTTTTTAGTCAGCTTTGACTGGTCACCCAAAATTCAGTTATTTAGGTAGGGAACACTTTTCAATTATCGTATGCAACTCTTGGATAGTTGAGTGAATAACACATATTCTAATCTATCTCATAGACTAAAGCCCAACTCTATCTCTAAAATTTCAATCCTATTGAAATAACATAGTTAAGTCAGACCCACTGGTTGGCAGTTCAATATTACTTTTATCCCATCGTGTCGATAAATTAAGGCACCCTGCTTTGGTAGGCATACACTTAATCGATCCTAGCTTAGACGAGTAGCACGCATTGGAAGACATCATATTATGACTTAATATTTACTTTGAGGGATTTTTGTTATTTTATTAATTTATCTCACCAGCTACTATCCATTAGCATGCAACAAAAAAAAACAATGCATCTCATACAACATAAAAGCATAAAATATATGTGACTTGGTTATGGCCCCCGAAGCATTTATGCTCCCAAGACAATGAGAGTATCAATAACCAAACATAGAGATGATAGCATCTTCTCCAAGCAGCTTCTCAGTCAAGTTCTTGTATGATTTTCAATTTCTTGCCTCCTCAGTGAGATTACATTTACATATAAAGAAAGAATGTAAAATCAGAGTGTAGAGAGAAATGATACATTGAGAATGTAGAGAGAAAGACACGACACGCACGCCGTATTCCAAAAACCAAAATATAAATAATACATCACAAAACATAAACCATGCATCACAGAATTAATGTCACAACCACACACCATGAATCATATAACATAATAAACAAAGAATATGTTGTTATGATTTTATTTAGTTTATTTTAAAAGGATTGGTTTTCGGCAAATAATATTGCCCTATGCAGAGTTGGCACGGGGGGCCCGCTGTCTGGTCAGCAGGCGGGGGTCAAGGGGAGGCCGCCCCTTGTAGGGTCGCGAGGCAGTACCCCAAAGCAAAAAAATTACCTCATCATCCCTTGCCACCGCCAGAGCATGGACTCTTCATGTTTTAAGAAACCCTAACGCCACTGCAAATCACATCTTGCTGCTCTAGGATTTTCAATGGTTCCAAATTAAGGGATACCCGGGTGTGGCATCTATTTTAACAACCAACACATAAACAAATCCTTATATTGCAATTGTTGCAAAAATTATATCACATATGAATCTTTCTTCCAAAGTATGAACATATCATGAATAATCACATATTCTACATAACCAATTATGGTTTCGCAAGTGGCTCTGATACCACTGTTAGGTTTCGAAGGCAATCACAGATAAAATACACAGCAGAAAAATTACAAAAAAATATCGAAACATAGCCATGGATCCATGCAAAAACCATAAATTGTGTTTAGGAGTTATACCTTGAAGATGGATCTACTGTATGCACAGTATGCCGATTACAACACTACAATATTACGGTGCCTCTATGGTATCCCCACGAACGAATCAAATTAAGTTTTTCCTCACGCCGCGGTGCTAGCTGCGGGAAGGGGATGTTCCTCACGATCTCTCTCTCTCACACAATTTCTGTGACGGCTAGGGTTTTCTCATGTGTGTCTTTTCCACAGATACGTATCATATATATAGGTGCAGAAAATCAATCCTAAGTGAGTAATAAGGTTGTTGGGCTCACAATCTGACCTGGATCAGATTCGTGTGTGGGCCTTTGAACTTTAGTCCGCTCAGTTAATCTAATTAAATGTCCAAGCAATGTCAGGAGTCCAAGTCTTACTTCAATCCGCAATTAAATTCACCTTACGAATTTAATTCCCAATTTCGATCTATTCTAAGTGTGTGACCCTATAGGTTTCCATTATGCTGACACTAATACTAAAATCATATTCTAGTATTATAAACAGTGAGCGGTATCTAGCAATATATCACTGCTACTCAAGTTACGGGAATGTCAGTGATTTGACATAACCTATCTGTGAATAATATTACCATGTAGTCTAATCCCTTTGTCCAGATATCTTAATTGACCACAAGGCATAGAACGTGTCACCCTTTTATAGTTCAATCTTTGGTTTCTTGATGTCCGAGTATACTAAAACAAATGAGCTCAATATCTCATATTGACTCATTTGAGCAAGACCATACATTTTTTGCTGTCTCACTCAATCAAAGGGCCCATAGATATCACTCATGATATGTAAGAGGGACAAATCCTATCTAAGTCACTCACATCCCTCTGCATGATTTGTAGTATATCCAAATAGTCGACTTTATAATTACCTTATTACAGACAACGTTTAACGACATTAAAACATACAACTTCTCAAGTAGGAAACCGTAGTGACTTCAAGTCAAAGGACTACGTACACCATGGTCACTGTGAGAACCGCTTATGACACTCATGTAACGATCCATGCAACATTCTCATGGTGGATTAGTCCAGTACATTATTACTCTAATAAGTACCCATGTGAAGACTTGATATCTCATATCCATGATCCATGAGATATGGTTATCAATCTACACATATACTAGTCTCTATATATTATTGATGTCATAATTCACAATAATACTTGACTAGGGACATTTAAGAATAGTGTTCTGATTACAACCAATAGGATCTCACAATCAAGTCATGTACTTAATATTCCATGGTATTGAACCTACTATTCTAATTATTTTGTTCATTTAATATAAAAAAATAAAATAGATAAAATACCTCATATATGAAATAAATGTCATGATACAATGTAAACTAGTAATGTCAATACACAACTGGCCTCTAGGGCATACACCAACAGTGATACGCCGAGGCCACTACCTGGAGGTATGCTAGACTGGGGCACCTGAAAATGGTGTTATAGGAGACCTTGACATTAACCACCATGAAGTCCGTTGGCTCGGTGGGAGTGGCGGGTCACGTCGAGGGTGACGATTCCTTTGTTTGGATCGGAATCCTAGAGAAACCATGAAGAGTGTAGCCCACCGACTTCAGCCTATCCAGGGAAAGTTTCAGTCCCTCGAAGGTAGCTAGAAATAAGATGTTGACGAAACTGCTGTTGTCGACGATGATGCAGATATCCTCATGGCTTTCCAATCCGAGGCTAATCATCAATGCATCATAGTGGGGAGTGTGGACGCCTTCGAGATCTTCGTCCGATAAAGTGACAGGCAGTCCTAGGCTTTTATCGAGATCTTCGTCCGATAAAGTGACAGGTAGTCCCAGGTTTTTAGGAAGATGGCCATATTGTCAGACTCCTAAGACTCGGAGTCTTTCTCCGAACACTTATTGGGCCCTCAGAGAGGAGAGACGCCCTGGTCCTTATGAGTAAATTTGGATAGGTAGCCCCTCCTGATAAGAGCTTCGATCTTGTCTTTCAGGGCTAGACAGTCGTTGGTTTCATGACCGTGGTCTCGGTGGAAACGACACAAGAACTCCGAATGCTTATTGGGCTCTCAGCGAGGAGGGAAAGTTATCTGGTCCTTGTAAGTAAATTTGGATAGGTAGCCCCGCCCGAGCAGGGCTTCGAACTCGTCCTTTAGGACCCGACAGTCATCTGTCTTATGATCGTGGTCTCGGTGGAAACAACACCAAAACATTTTGTCCTTCTTCTTGCTAGGGGTATTCATCTGAGGGGGGTGTGAGATCAGCACCTCTTCCTCCACCTCCATGAGTATTACGGAGACACTCGCGTTGAAGGAGGTGAACTTTTCAAACTGAGGCGCGGGAGGAAGGGACCTCTGACCAGAGGCATCCTTCTGAGACTTCTTGGGAGCCTCTGTGCTATATCAATCTTCCTTTTTTCCTTGGGTGGGATTCCTTACGTCCCTCATGATGTAGGGCCTCCCTGGCTTGGATATACTTCTCACTTTGGAGGAGGAGAGTGGATAAATCTGAAGGAGACTTCTTAGCCAAAGAGGCTTCAGGAGGTTGTGTCGGACGTTGTGTCTAAAGGCAGCGGCTGCAACCTCGACATCAAGGGAGGGGATGGACTTGGCCATCGCTGTAAACCTCTGGATGATGTTCCTGAGCGACTCTTCGTCCTTCTGCTTCAAATCTAGCAGGGAAGTATTCATCTTTTCTGCATTGCGGCTAGTCACAAAAAGGGTGAGGAAACCCTTCTCGGGATGGTCGAAGGAGTAAATAAAGTCGGGGGCAATTCAGTAGTACCACTCCTTTGCGGAACCCCGCATTGTAGAGGGGGACGTCCAGCAGAGGAGTGCATCAGAGAAGTTTTGAATCATCATGAAGGTTTTGAAACTCTCAATGTGATTAGCTGGATCAGATTCGTCGTTGTAGGTCTAGAATGATGGAGGTTTAAAGCCTCTCGAGACCGGGGCTTCAAGGATGGAAGAGGAGAATGGGGACCGAACCGGGCAGTACCCCTTGTTCGGTTGCCTCCCATCCTTCCTCTATCGGGGAGAATTGGTCCTCCATTACCTGGAGACGTTTTAAGACCGCATCTTCGTGTTCCTCAGATCGAGTGGACCCATACGGCTCCTTATTTTCGTTTATAGCTATGTGTGGGATGTTTGAGCGGTGGTTGTTCTATGGGAGAACGGCTCTGGTTACATGGCCTCCATATCCTGGTTGCCCTTTGGGGCTCGCCGATCCATGCAAGAAAGGCTCCGCTCTACTTCCCGATCGTTTGGGGGGGGGGGGGGAGATTATTGCGGCTCCATTAATAATATGAACGGGTGCCCCTATTTAAGAAGCGATTGAGCTCGAAGCAATGAAAGATGTCCTCCTCCTCCTGCCAGTTATTAATGAGATCTCGCAGGTTCGACCTTGCTAGGCGCTTGACCCTCCGACCGGTTGGTCGAGAGATGCTAGGGATAGGGCCCTGCGACGTTCAGAACATGGTCATTGCGACCCCTGAGTGGTCGCCCTATGCACCAGCAGAGGAGGAGGTGGGGCATCCTCCTGGAGACTTACAACCATCACCTTATTCGCTTTCGGAGCCATGGACGAAGGAGGTTTCAGATCATGGCGCTTTGATTTAATGGATGGATCTGTATCTGTTCCCACATACGTCATCAATCTGATGATGATTTTTTTGGTGTGTGAGAAACAAATAAAGAGTTCTTATATTGAAGTGGAAAGCTTAGATCACCGCCGTCGATCTGGTATTGATGTGAGGCTAGTGTGACTAGTTCTGTGGTTCTGGTGGTGGTTTTGCTGGTTACTGGCCTCCCGAAACCTGCAAGTACAGCCTGAAACACTGGGATGGATCCCGACGACAGATCCTCCGACGATCTAGTCAGTAATTAAATGTGAAAAATTGGATTTAGTGGGCAAAATACTGAGGAGAGGGGTCTGTATTTATAGGCCTGTGAAGTAGCAGTTAATTATCTCCCTGATTATTAGGGGATTTGATTACCACCCATAAATGGTTGGTCAATCTCTCTTACTTGGGCAGCTATTTGTGTGTTGGGCCTGTGGACGACCAAAATTCGTATTTTAGGCCTGTAGTTGTCGTAGAAAGGACCGCTTTGCCTTTTAAGATCTTCAAGATTCGTGTGGGGATCACATAGTTCTTATTAGTTGTGATTTTTACCCACATCATTTGTACTGCATGGCAATCCATATGTTCTTCCAAAACCAACCACCGATAACTACTCTGGGTCTGGCTGCTTCATCCATCCAAACACTTGCTACCCAAAAACAGCAAACTTGACTTCTTAGTGTCTCCGAGAACCAGGGTTGGCCCCATCTTGAGGCGGGTGAGGCGGCTACCTCAGGCCCCCAATTTTTTTGCAATTTTAGGGGCCCCCAAATTTGTATTTTTCTTGTATATATAGGCACGTATTTTGCGCGTAAAAAAATTATATTGTAATTAGGGACCTCCAAAAATAATTATTTGGGCCTTTCGCCTTGGGCCCCCGGAAACTCAGGACGCCCTGCCGAGTACATAACCTTCTCCATCCCTCTCCCCAACGAGTTCCATAATCATAGAATATTTCCTTCATCCCATGGCCTTCTCGTGCATATGCATGTGCTTGGATTTGTGTGAGTTTGGAGGAGGACGCAGAGGGACTGCATCTATTTTGTGGATGAATTTGAACCGAGTTTGGGATTTTAAGTTTGTCCTGTGCAGTTCGACATAGGGAGCGGTCAAGTTGAAAGAGTGCCATTCTTTTGTTCTTGGTGATCGTTGGAGATACTTGTTCATACCAAGCCTTTTCTTTTGGGGGGGGGGGGGGGGGGGGGTCTGCTTTTACCTTGGCTTTCACTTGAAATCTGTGTCATTCGTCATCTATACATATCAATGTTTTGGAAGTAATTAGTTACCGGTTAGAGCATCGACAGTCGTTTGCTATTTTTTCATTTTATCAATTTTATAGCATTTTGATCTCTGCAGTCGTTTTCTATTTTTCATATTTTGGAGATTTCGCTACAGTACATTTCTATATATGAGAGCGGAAATGAGAATATGCATATTATAAAGGATGGATCTTGAAGGTCCGTCCCAAATAATTTTTTTTTTTTTTTTTTGAAGGGACGGAACTCAAAGTTCCGTCCGAGGGAAAATTTCAGTTTTTATGCTAAAATAATATTTTTAAATGAATATTTTAGTGGGAAAAAAATAATTTGGGCGTTGGATGGATCTTCCGTGAAAGGGGGGAGGTGGGACCCATTTCCAATTTTTTTTCACTAATATATTCGTTTTAATTATTAAAAAAATCGGAGAATTTTTTTTAAATTCGTGGGACGGATCTTCAAGATCCGTCTCCGTCAAGATCCGTCCGATCATAATTTTTTTGTGTGTGGTTATATTATAGCATTTTACCACTGAAGCAAACTCGCTTTGCTATATGTATAATATGCATTTAGCTATTTTATAGCAAATCACGACTGTGGATGCTCTTACTCTTGCAAATCAAACCCCATTTCTTATTTGAATCACAAGTTCCGTTCAGCTCAGTGTAATTTACTTCATTATCATTCCTTTTTTTAAAAAAAAATGTTTTCTAGAACAGAAAGAATATATGTAATCACATTATGAACAAGTGTCTTTTTTTTCTTTTTGTTTAAAACAAAATGTGAAATATAACTACTCTATTCCATTAAAGAGAAAAGAACGAATCAACCTAAAGAACTTGTCCCAAAAAAAACAAGAACAAAATATAGCTAAGCCTCCAAAATCCTTGAGGGAACAAAGTAAATAAAAGAAGACATTCCAACTGTCCAAAATATGTATTCCCCCAACATCCGCGGAAAAGTAGTAGACCTAGTCCATGATCGGTCAAATCATGATCTTCTCATCATAATATTTCTGCTACTAGAAGGCCGTGAATCAATCATAATATTTCTGCTACTAGAAGGCCGTGATGATTCTTGATGTCACAACGTTTGCCCAAAAACAAGATAAAATGCATAACCTGAATTAATCTCTCATGAATAATCCATAACCACTCCCACGAAAATAAAAATTATTTTTATGTAATCATATAACTCAAGTGGTTGTAACCACAATCGTTAGCCATTTGGCATCCTGGAATGGATCCGGTAGAAAAGAGACCTGACTAAGAATTTAGAGCATCCACACTCGTTTTTGCCAAATTTGTCAATCTAGCAAAATGAGAAATGACAAAATGTGAGGTTCTTTGCAGTTGTCGTTTTCCAAAGCATTGAAAAAACAGGGGAAAAAATTTAATTCTGTGAGACTTTTTAAAAAAATTTAAGTTTAAGGTGATTAAATTAGATATTAGTGATTACCATTAGCTAAATTAATCATAGGAGATTAAATTAGACATTGTATTAATAATTTAATAAGACATTAAATAAGTGATTAATGTCTTAAACCAAACCCTACCATAGGCCAGGACATGTTGTCCTGTCCAAGCAAAAAAATTATATCGGATGTGTCATGCTCCGCTTTCCAAAATACAGAATCTGAGTACGTAACGTAGGCCCAGCGAATGATGTAAACATCATCCATAAGCTGTGCCAAACTAACTCTTGAAAAATAACACAACCACGCAAGAAAGATATAATCACATGAATCAAAGATAAACTTCAACAATAATGAAATAATCCAAATAATATCCAACACAATATCCAACATCTGGGAAATAAAAATAAACGACGGGGAACATAAGCCCAAAACAAAGTATAATATCCAGACAATGTTTAAAGAAATAAAACTAGCAACAAAATAAACTAAGCAGCTCAATCTTTAGTTCCATCTTCTAGAATTGTTGCTCACCAATTCTTGCTGGTATAGATCCTCCAGTACCTGCAAATTCTTGATCTAAAAAGAAAGAAAGTAATATTCTTAGAGTAAGTCGTGGACAGCAAGTAGAGAAAAACAGAGAATAATAGGAACATAGTATATCAAAGAAAATGGATGGGATCAAAGTCAATAAAAAAAGCAAAGATAGGCAATAATATCAAAGGTCTAGATTTAATCATGCATGTAATGAATGATGTCAATTTAAATTCTATCCTGATGATGATATACAAGATCAAGCATGAAATGTCAAATGCAGGTTATTAACCATTTTGTTGATCTATCTAGTGCACGTACTACTGTGTCCCATATGTTTCATACCACAGTTTCAGTGCAAGCACACAGTAAACGTTTTAGACCGATGGTAAATTCACGGATCGTGTACTAGGTAACAAGATGAAAAGATATCATGATAGCGTGATCACACAATAACAATCAATTATCCACCTTCCAAGTTATAAATCAGGCAAGCAAGAAGGCCTTTATTGAGTACATTTTCCGATCGTTCACAACCAGGTCATCCCATAACACCCCCGACTTGTTAATATTTTATTTTCATCCTATGTGAGCATGCAAGAAGGTGTCAATGTTTTATTGTGCTAGGCGTGACTAATTCTACTCGTTACATACAAAGCAAAAGGCAAACATATCAATTACACACAAATCATAAAATCTGGACAACATGACGTTGCTGTACAAAAACACAGATTACCGCTACTACATAAAAGTAAATTTGGATCTTTCAGAAATTCTAGAAAATAGAACCTCTGCCGGTTCCAGCAAATATATATATGACATTTAAAAGTTACAGAAACTAGGGTGAAAACTCTATTCTTTTCAGGTTTTATGTTCAGGTAGCAAGTTGTAAATGGTATAAATACATGTGAAACAGATCAGAAAACTTATCAATTACATCTACAAAAATTCAGGGTAGTTTCTACACATGTCTAGTCTCAGCCAAATTTATTTTATATTTTTATTTTACTGTTAACATGTTTAATTTAATTAAGAAAGAGAAAGATATGCATGAATTTGTGAACCTGGAAATTCTGACACAGCTGTACTGAAATACTGATATCTAATAGAGTATAACTCGGAATTTAGACCCGTTAAAAGTTTTGGAAAATAGATTCATAGGGCTATAATTCATGTTCAGAAAGTTATCAAATTACAACAACAACATGATCGAAAATCTGATACAAAAAAGAACAAACAGCAGTCTAGAATTTATTTTGATATGAATAGGCAACAATTTAATCATACAACCATATAGTTCATGCTACTTAATAATCAAAGTGATGCTAGATGTTTAACATGAATAATTCCAGTTTTAAGATGCAATTTCACTAGCATGGTAATCAATTCATCAAATCAATTCAATCTAACATATTCAATTTACCAAACAATTCTATAACACATGGATCTACTTATTTTTCATGTGAACGTGCATATGCAAGATTCAAGAGGGACTAGGTTTTAGATCAAAGATGTAGGCACGATGTTAAGAATATATCGGGTTAGCTCGTGTAAACCCTCAATAAACTTAACGAAAATTTCAATAGCAGAACGAAAAAAAAAACTAGATCTACTTGCAGAGATCAAAGAAATCTTGAACAAAACAAACAAACTAGTTCAAGAAGATACTTTCCTTTAATTAGTATATTCGGATATATAGAATAATAGGATGAAAATCCCGGGAGATGAACCACGAACACGGAAACACGTGCGAGCTACGTGCTAAACGGCAAAACACAGCAACACTCCAACACCGGATCCTCTTCACAAACACCAAAACAGCAAACCAAGATCCCTTCTCAACAACAAACACCCAAATAAGATCCCCTACTCCACAACACGGCAAACGCCAAATAACCCAACACTGTGCTTCTCCTCGAACGCGATAGAGAGAGAGAAACGGCGGGAGACAGAAACTGCGGTGGCGACTGGCGACAGTGACAGCCTACGGCGAGGCGGCTGACGATGGGTGGCTGTCGACGGTGACGCTGGCGGTCGGGAAGCGACGCAGTGACGAGGTGACGGCATTCGAGCGACTCTCTGATTCGCACCGAAACAGAGGAAGCGGAACGGCGGGGCTTCGGGTGTTCGACGACGACGACGAAGGGGTGAGGGTTCTGCGGTGGATGCGGGGGACAACGGAGAGGGATCGGGGTGGTCGACGAGGTGGATAGCGGCGACGATGAGACGGATGGGTTTGAGCGGCAATGGTGGGTTCGGTAGATGGCGATGGGTTGGGATGAAGGCAACGTGATGGAGGGTAGACGGGAGCAAGGGCGCCGGCAGAGGGCTAGGGTGACGAGGTCGAGGTGGTGGTCGGAGATGGGATCGGAGAACCGGGAGGCAGTTTGGGTTTTTGAAGATGAAACAGAGAGATGAGAGAGTCGGGGGTAGGAGAGAGAGAGAAGATGCGGTAGGGGAGAGAGAGGGGGGATTATTATAATTAGGGTTTTAATAATAGGGTATTTATAGGAGATTATGAAGTTGGGGTTTTGGGTTGCGGGTTAATAGGTTTAGGATACATGTTTATGCTCCAAAAAGAGATGAATGAATAAAAATTGAAGAGATGAACACATAGCGGAACAATTCAAACTCAAAACATGAAGAGCAAAATTTGCAATGAGCCAAAAATAGAAGAAAAGAGTACGGAATGATTAAAAGAGAATAAAAGAACCCGAGAAAAGCAAAATTCTTTTATTAAAAGAAATCAGATACAATAAATAAGGAAAAGAAAAAAAAATACAATAAAAATCCAAAATAGAAAAATAGGGGTTACAGGATGAGACAACATGTTGTGTCCGATGCAATTTTTTTAATTTTTTTAATTTTTTTTGGATGGTACATAATGTACCGTCCGATTGATTTTTAAAAAAAACACTTGGACTCTATAACCTATAATGGGGACGAAACATATGTATCATTCGCTGGATTTTTAAAAAAAATATGGGGACGAAACATGTTGTTTCATCCCCCATAATTTGATAATCCACAAAAAGTTGATCATATTTGAGAACACACTGTTCCAAATTTCTCATATTTTGGTAAAGTAAAGTAGCAAATGACTACATCGCTCATTTTGTCAATATATGGCAAAAATGAGAAAATGGCAAATGATTGTGGATGCTCTTTCCAGATTTCTCAAGTTCCGAAGTAGGCTACTTATTTCTTCTTTAACCTCTATTCTCTTACTGGGCCAGTCTAGGCCCACCATACAAAAGGCTAGCCACCTCCTAAGCCCATATCATTGTATTGGTAAACAAACTCCTTTAAATCTGAATATAAAAAATATGACACATTTTCAAGTTCGATCGTCTACAACCTCAAACCAAAGAGGAGGACTACACATACCTCAAATTTTATCCCAAACATACCCCCAACCACTAGAAGACAAGGTTTGGATAATATTTTAATTAATTTTTGTTTGACTTTTACTGGTTGAGGTAAGTTTGAGGTAGATTGTGAGGTATACGTAGTATTTGTGCAAACCAAATCAAACACCAAATCAACCACACCATAATTCTTAAATGTTGCGAAGTTAAGGTTATTGTGGAAGGACGAAAGAGGGTGTCTTTCGAGATTTGCCAGAATGTTCCGGTTCCTTGTCAAATTCTAAGAAGAGTGATACGAGGGAGGTTGAAGATGACTAAAACCGTCGGATCTGCGAAAGTCTAATCCGAACCGTCCAATAGAATCTTCAAAATTCAAAGAGTCAGAAAATGCACAATCATTAATTTTTGAGAAGTGGGATCGTGGCCGTTCATCTGGTCCAGTCAGCATAGACAACTGTCAACCTGGAAAAGGGTGAAAGAAATTTGAATGCGGGGACAGATGTAAATCAAGGAGAGGAAGAGAAAAGAGAGGCACAGGAGGTGTGACGGGTGACAGTTTGGAAGTCGGCGAAGGGGGAATTTTATTTCCAAAATGACCCACTTTTTGAAAATATTACAAAACTGACACACTTTCAAAACTATTTACCAAACTGATCTACTCGCTGTCTATAGCGAGTTTGGTGAAAACATTCTCGCTGTTTGAGATAGCGATTGTAGGTCCAGGAGTTTCTCTAGATCTTGGAGAAAAAATCTTGAAGAAAAAATACAAAAGTCAGACTTGTTGTGTAACACCCCGTGTTAAATTATATATATATATATATATATATATATATATATATATATATATATATATATATATATATATATAACTGATCATATACGAACTGGTTCGCACATGTTCACCAGCGAACTTTTTTATCAGCCGCTGGATCTGGAGTTTGGTCATGGATGAGATCCAGTGGCCCCTATTTCTTCCGCTACTATCACTTAGGATTGGGGGTAATTTAGTCAAATTCCAGATCCGTTCCTTTCTTCAACTTCTCATCTCTCTCTGTTCCTCTTCAGATCTATATCTCTCTCTCATCGAAGATCCCTCAACCCATTTCCATAGCCCTCCTGTCTCCTTTTCTCTCTCTCATCGAAGCCCCGTCCTCTCCACCCCCAATCGACCTTCTAAATCTCCGTCACACCTCGCTCTCTCCAGCCCCAATCGACCATCGAAACCCTAATCCTAACTTTCCATCTACTACCTCCAATCTGAAGAGTCCGATTCCCGACGCCCCTACACGCCTCGCTCTCTGTCTAGCCACCGCAGTTCGCTCTCTGTCTAGCCACCGCAGTTCGAAATCCCCAAGACGCGTCGCTCTCTCCATCCGTATATATATAAAGTATTTTTATCAGCCATAGCAAGGAAAGCCACTCTGTGATGACAAAAACATATGGAAAACAACCGTTCTGTCTGCCCTTGATAACAACATTACAGCTGGAAGCTTACTTTAGATGCAAGATTTTTCCCATCTCTGTTTTCTGGGCTAGAGGTGCTTGTAGTAATTCTTGTAATTCCAATCAGTTTAATTTGTAGTGAGTGATAGTATTTTGCTTGAGGTAGTTAATAAGGATATGATAATCTTCAGCAAATTCATCTTGGCTGGCCCAAAGATTTGGGATAATGGTCAATGTTTTGTTGTTGTAAATAATGATGACACTGTGAAATCTTTTTGCAGCTGGAACAAGGATAGACAATATTAACCCATGCACAAGACAGAAATGTTGAAATCTTTTGGCAATTTACTGGACTCTGGATCAGTGAAATGTTGCTCACTATTGCAAATTACTGGACTCTGGATCAGTGAAATGTTGCTCACTATTGCTGCACAGTTCTCCAATTGCAATTGTTTATTATGTGTTTGTGGGAAATTTGTTTTCATTTAGAACTTTTTTGGCACTGTCATGAACAAAAAATGAAAAAAAAAGTGAGGCGGTTTTGATAATATGTTGTTTGATTGTGAGGTAGTAATTGTACTAATGTAACAAAATTCTGTGTGGTTGGTTTTGTTCAATTTTTCGTCGTGTTTGATTCGATATAGTCAATTGGGACTGAAACAGATGCAAAGCCAAAGTATAGTCCGATAAGGTATTACCGCCGATGTTAAATGAGGGGGAAGTGGACGACACAGTGTGTACTGCACATCTGTCAAAGTAATTAAGCAGGATCAGGTGATGACCCAATCTGTATACTACCAAACAGTACAACGGGAAAGAGGGAGAGTAGAAATCTAAAGAATAACTGATATTTAAATGTGCAGTTCCTAGCCTCACGATAATTGGACCTGCAACGGAAGACATATTTTATCTAAATTACGCCTATTTGTATTCATGTACATGTTTTTCATATAAAAATGGAGTTGTCTGTGGACCACAGCTATTCTATCTACAAGAACTACAATTAATTTAATTAACCTTTATAACCAGCAGTTAAAATAGTTTTACCACACTCTAAATTGAAGGGTAGAAAAGAAATTTGTCAATGCCACCAAAAGCCATTGGAGAGAGAGAGAGAGATTTTAATTTCTAAATTGGCATGCAAGGAATAAATAAAACTATGGTGAAGATGAAGGCTTGACATGAAATCTAAGAGCTCAAGGAGCAAAAAATAAGTAGAGTGAGATCATAAACTCAGATCCTTAAAGGTGATTTATATTTAAATAGCATCCTAACTTCTTCCGAATTAATCTTCCAAACCAATTGTAAGCAATAGTTATGCATACTGCATAGGAAGTGCATTCAGACTTTTAGCTGTTATTAACAATGACCTTGTAGTGCATGGGAAGTGTTTTGACTCTAGTGATACTGTGTTTTGAATTATCCAACAACAGTGAGTAATGCACAATAAATGTTCCACAACACTGATGGGGTTTGCTTAAGATAGAGTTACTGTGCTCACAAGTAAGTGAATTTCTTGAAAAAACAATAAAAATAGCACTGCAAATATGCAATTCATCAAGTAATAGACCTAAGAGTTTCTTAAAGCTCAAATGAATAGCAACCAGAGTGTGAAAAATAAAGAGAGATCTTTCCTGTATGATGTATAAAAAAATTTCTATCAATTCATTATTAGGTATGTCATGAATGAGAATAATGCATTAAGGTATGTGAAGTATTGCTGCGTCTTGCAAGCATGAATATCATTTGCCAAACAAACATAAAAATATTGACAAAATATAAAGAAAAGGACAGTGCCTTGTATGTATTGAAATTGTACAGGAACAAAGATAAGAAATATACATATTGATCTCCAACTGAAATTCACAAAGCTACAGAACAAGATTTCTCCTACAACCTCCCAGGAAAATCAAAATTTTTCCCAACTGAAATTCAATTTTTTTCCCAACATCACAGGAACAAGATTTCCCAACTGGAAATCAAAATTTTCTTACAAAAGAATAAAAGATGTGAAAGAATGAAGCATCCATCATCTATCAAGCTGAGAATGGCTCTATCTACACCTCACAGGAAGGACTTTTCACCTTAAAAGCCTTCAAATCCAGTTGAAGTGATCATCCTTTCCCTGGAAAACAATAAACATTGTAGTCAATTGGTTTGTTTGAAAATCTGGTATGAATTAAACATGTAGTTCATCACAAAAGCCACCAAGTTTAGAGAAGATACACAACCAAAATTTTTTTTTGAAGGCTTATGTCTGCTGCTAAAGCTGATGCTCTGCTGCTGATGCTCTATCTCTTGATGCTGAAACTCAAAACTTTCAAAGGCTTAAATAGTTAGAAGTGTGATGTTATGATAGGGGATAACTTTAAATTATGAAAGATGCAAGAAAAACAAATCTGAATATATATATGTGGTTCAGCATCACACTAATTTCTTCACTGTCTAGGCTCAGAACTTTTTCAATATCACATTTCTTGAATTTTAGAAAAAATTTCTCAGGAAGCATGATAAATGCATCACCAAAAGTGTAATATACCATCTCAAAACCAATCTCATATTCAGAGAACCAATGTCAAAACCGATGCCATAACCAAAGAAGCAGCAGAAGTACATTTGTTGCTGTCACAACCAAGTGCAAAACTAAAAGATACTTAAATTAAGTTCGCTACTGATCACATGCGAATTTGTTCGTACTGGATCAGTTCTCTATAAATATATATTCCCAAAGTTAAGTTCATCATTGCCTAGTTTCAGAAATTATCATCACATCACAACAGTGTGAATATCTTAACATTGAGTTGAAAGCATAATAGTGTGAATATCATCACAGTCATAACCAAAGTATTGTGTTCAAAGCATAAGCATTAACAGAAGTTCATCTTCAGCCAGATACAAAAAATTTAGACATAAAAGTTCAATGAACCCCCACCTCTTTCAAAGGGACGCAAAAATAATTTTTTTTAGACAAAACCAAATACTTCTCTCAATTCATATTATCGGAAGTGTCATCCTCACTGTCAGTGTCATCTTCAGCAAATTCGTCTTGGGGATTTCGAACTGCGGTGGCTAGACAGAGAGCGAGGCGTGTAGGGGCGTCGGGAATCGGACTCTTCAGATTGGAGGTAGTAGATGGAAAGTTAGGATTAGGGTTTCGATGGTCGATTGGGGCTGGAGAGAGCGAGGTGTGATGGAGATTTAGAAGGTCGATTGGGGGTGGAGAGGACGGGGCTTCGATGAGAGAGAGAGAAAAGGAGACAGGAGGGCTATGGAAATGGGTTGAGGGATCTTCGATGAGAGAGAGAGATATAGATCTGAAGAGGAACAGAGAGAGATGAGAAGTTGAAGAAAGGAACGGATCTGGAATTTGACTAAATTACCCCCAATCCTAAGTGATAGTAGCGGAAGAAATAGGGGCCACTGGATCTCATCCATGATCAAACTCCAGATCCAGCGGCTGATAAAAAAGTTCGCTGGTGAACATGTGCGAACCAGTTCGTATATGATCAGCTCTCTCTCTCTCTCTCTCTCTCTCTCTCTCTCTCTCTCTCTCTCTCTCTATATATATATATATATATATATATATATATATATATATATAATTATGGGTAAAAGGGATATAAGCAACTTGCTCATTTAGTAAATGAGCAAGTGATTATATATATATATATATATATATATATATATATATATATATATATATATATATATATATATATATGGGTAAAAGGGATATAAGCAACTTGCTCATTTAGTAAATGAGCAAGTGATTATGTGGCATACATGTGATACATTGGACAACTAACCCTTTTAAGAATTTTCCAATCACATGCATGCCACATCATCAATTGCTTATTTACTAAATGAGCAAGTTGCTCATACCCCTTTTTCCCTATATTATATATATATATATATATATATATATATATATAAGTGGTTGTTGGTTTAAAAATATATGTGAAGTTAATGTTGAAATGGTAAATAGGGGGGCCCGACACGTATTGAAAACAACCAGGAGGGTGTTGTGCTTTCACGTGGCTGACGTCACCCAGGGGTGACGTGGCCAATAGAAGGGGCCCACTCGTTGGACGAAGATTGAGTGAGTATGGTTTTGGAGAGAGTATTTGGGATTTGTCCCATATCGGATTTCAAACTATAATATAATAATAATAAATAACATAGCCCATGATCAAGAGTCACCAATCCGGTTAACCACCTTTTGAGAGGCAGCCTGTGGTGGGCAGTTGTACTATAATATATATAATTTGTCTTCTAAATTGTATAAATTGTCCGAGCTTGGGGCAGGGGCGTTACAAATGGTATCAGAGCCGACTTTTGACACCGAGGATGGGTAAGAGTGGGCGAGATGTATGCCTGAGATGGAGCTAGCAGATGTACGTCGGGTATGCCTGAGAGGGAATCACTCAGTGAGGATGCTAATTTTTGAAGAGGGGGTGTCTGTAACACTCGGTGTTAAATTATATATATATATATATATATATATATATATATATATATATATATATATATATATATATATATATATATATATATATATATATATAAGTGGTTGTTGGTTTAAAAATATATGTGAAATTAATGTTGAAATGGTAAATATGGGGGGGGGGGGGGCACACGTATTGAAAACAACCAGGAGGGTGTTGTGCTTTCACGTGGGTGACGTCACCCAGGGGTGATGTGGCCAATAGGAGGGGCCCACCCGTTGGAAGAAGATTGAGTGAGTATGGTTTCGGAGAGAGTATTTGAGATTTGTCCCATATCGGATTTCAAACTATAATTTAATAATAATAAATAACATAGCCCATGATCAAAAGTCACCAATCCGGTTAACCACCTTTTGAAAGGTAGCCTGTGGTGGGCAGTTGTACTATACTATATATAATTTGTCTTCTAAATTGTATAAATTTTTCGAGCTCGGGGCAGGGGCATTACATGTTGTCTCAAACAAGCGAACAGAGAGGTCCGCCGAGTTCCAAGATTCCGAACCTAGGGCCGTCCTCCACCTCATCCAAGGAGGTCCAATGGGGGGAGAACCCAACTCCTCCCAAGAGGCCTTCATCCTATTGTAGAAGTAGGATCTCGGTTTTCAATAAGGCCGATGCTTGTAACCCGGCCAACAGCATGTAACAATGGTTCGCCCCATCGAAGGGGTCATCTAGTTTATTTCAATAAAACTTAAACTTTTGTCTATTATTGCACTTGCTTCATTTCTACTTCTCCGAATCACTTCTACGACTCACTAAATGGTAAGTTCGGAGTCCAGCTTGTCCTATAGGGCTGCTCCCACAGCTTACTAAGCACAAAAGACGAGTTCGGAGTCCAACACTTGGTTCGACGTTGTCTTAGCCGCTTGCAAACAAGCAAGTGCGGGGCAGCTCACCATTCAGAATTGCTCCTACAACTCGTTAACTCTCTTAACAACAAGTTCGGAGTCTAACACTTGGTTCGACGTTGCCTTAGTCGCTTGCAAACAAGCAAGTGCGGGACAGCTCACTATTCGGAATTGCTCCCACAACTGTTGAACCTCTTCCCAAAGCGGACCTCTTCTCAATGCGTTCGGAGCTAAAACTCTCCCCTAGAGTTGCTCCTCAAACTTGTCTCCCCAACGGCTCTCTCCTAGAGCCAAGCTCCTTGCTCTACTCGCTCCCAAAGCGGATCTCTTCTCAACGAGTTCGGAGCTAAAACTCTTCCTTAGAGTTGCTCCTCAAACTTGTCTCCCCAACGGCTCTCTCCTAGAGCCAAGCTCTTCGCTCCCTCGCTCCCAGAGCAGACCTCTTCTCAACAAGTTCAGAGCTAAAACTCTCCCTAGAGTTGCTCCTCAAACTTGTCTCCCCAATGGCTCTCTCCTAGGACCAAGCTCTTCGCTCCCAGAGTGGAGCTCTTCTCAACTTCACGAAGACAAAGATGTTGCGGGACTATTTTAACCATGAAGAAGGATGATTCTTCAAATTATTTCTGAAGAGAACTTGTAGACCTCCGAGTTAGCTTCGAAACAAGGGGTCTCACGCCCTAATCCGACCTCCGTAGCACCGGGAACGTCGGTCACAATACACATGCACCGAGCACTCTTGCTACCGACGTCCAAATGCGGACAAATGCATTGACTGGTCAACGCGCCATGTGTCGCTCTCCCATTCGTCCCCGAAGTCATTTGCCACCGACGTCCAAATGCGGGAAAATGCATTGACTGGTCAACGCGCCACGTGTCGCTCTCCCATTCGTCCCCGAAGTCGTTTGCCACCGACGTCCAAATGCAAACAATTGCGTTGACTGGTCAACGGTGGCAGGGACCCACTGGCCACGTGTTGCTCTCCCATTCGTCCCCGAAGTCGTTTTCCACCGATGTCCAAATGCAAACAATTGCGTTGACTGGTCAACAGTGATAGCGACCTACTGGCCACGTGTCGCTCTCCCATTCGTCCCCAAAGTCGTTTACCACCGGAGCTCAAATGAGAGAAAAACTCTGCCTCAAAATTCGCGTTCAATCAAGATCAACGATTATGATTAAAACAAAAAAGAGAAAGTCAACGGTCAACCGTTGACCACCACGTGTCAACCCCTTACTCGTCTCCGAACTCTCTTGCCACCGGAGCTCAAATTGGAGGAAAAATTACGCCTCAAAATTCGTGTTCGATCAAGAACAACGGTTGTGATTAAAGCAAAAAAGAGAAAGTCAACGGTCAACCGTTGACCGCCACATGTCACTCCCTTACTCGTCTCCGAACTCCCTTGCCACCGGAGCTCAAATTGGAGAAAAAATCTGTCATAATTCGTGCTCGATCACGATCAACGGCTCAGATTCGCACGACAAAAAAAAAAACAACTAAAGGGTTAACGGGTCGGGTTCGGACCCGTTAGTGAACCGAACCCGACCGATCTCCTCTCCTTCCTCTCCTTCGGGATTGCGCACCAAAAGATCGAAAACAGAGCCCAACGTTAGCTCTGTCGCCGACTCATTACCTCCGTCGCTATGCTCCCCCTCGCCAAGGCTCGAAGCCTCGCCGAGCAAAGCCTCCATGCCGCTGTCCCCAATGCCGAGCATCCCCTCCAAGGTCGGAGCCTTCGCCAACCACAGTGCTCTCCCACCGAGCTCATCACCTTCACCATAGCTCTGAACTCCCAGTCTCCTTCACTAAGCTCCTCCCTCATCTCCGAGCAGCACCTCCTCTTCTCCCCGCCGAGCTCTCCTCCGGTGACGTGCTCCATTTCGCCAACTGCCCACAATCGCAGAACCCATCGACCTCCGTCGCCGAGTTCGAGGTTCTTCTACCTTCGCCAACCACAGAGCTCTCCCACCGAGCTCATCACCATTCGCTGAGCTCCGAATCGCTTCGCCGAGTTCTAAGCTCCACGCCGAGCTCGACCTCACTCATCGACCTCCTTCAAAAGCTCTCGACGACGAGCTCCCCTCAAGTGAAGCTCCGAACCCATCGAAGCTTCTCTCCTTCCTCGACGAACTCCCTCGAAAGAACTCTAACCCATGCTGAGCTCCGACGTCGGCCTCCACTTTCGCCGAGCTCCACTGGCGACAGAGCATGAAGGTCGGCAGAGATTGCCGAGCGTTCGTGGCACCGGAGTCCAAACCAGGGGAAGAAAGCTCCCGTCGTCTCTGAGCACTGAGCTTCGAACCCATCATAGTCGAGCTCACCATCACACTCGCCGAGCTCGAAGCCTCCGCCGCCGAGCATTACTCTGAGCTCGAGCTCACTCCTCTCGCCTACTCCACTATCGAGCTCACTACGTCGACAAGCTTCCTTTCACCGCCTTCGAGAGAGCTTCGCCAAGCTCTCCTTCTTCGTCGAGACCGAGCTCACAACTTCGAGCTCCCTCCCTCGTCGAACTCCACAGAACTCCTCACCGAGCTCCTCACCCCCTCCTCCTTCGTCGAGCTCACCTCGACGAGCTCCGAACTGCTTCGCCGCCTCAACGCTACACCGAGCTCCTCCCTTCGAAGCTGCGTGAGACGGAAAAGAAACAGGAAGAGGGAGTGAGCTCGACGTCGAAGAAAAAAAGAAGTAGAGCGGGAGAAGAAGAACAAAGGAAAAAAGAAAAAAAATATATAATAATAATAAAAAATTGTGGTCAATGTTGCCCAACTGTGCCACGTGGCGCTCTCCTAATCGCCGCCGACCTCACTTGCCACCGACCTTCAAATGAGGGAAAAATGGGCTCCTCCTGATGCGCGCTCATCTGATCATGATCAACGTTCAGAAACACGCCATGTGTCCAGGTATTTATTTATTTATTTAATTGAATTAATTATTTAAAAAATCCGAAAAAACTAATGAAAAATCGAAAAAATTAATTAAAAATTTCTAAATATAATTATTAATTCGAAAAATAATTTTAAATTCTGAAAATAATAATTATTAAATTAGAATAATTAATTAAAATTTTCGATAATTAATTATTTAATTCTGAAATTAAATAAAAAATTCAAAAAAATAATTTAAACTTGAAAAAAAATCAGAAAAATCTGAAAAAATCACAAAAATCCAGAAAAATTTGAGAATAATTTTGGGTAATTTACAAGCCCAGAATAACACCGTTACACCTCGAGCAAGATCAAAACTTCCTTAAGAACTCCGGTAAAATCCCGTACGCCATTAGGGCAACAAAACAACTCCTCAAAGACTGTAGAACTCAATCTCCAGGAGTGGGGGGCTCGTGATATGGCTAGAAATAGGATTAAATCGGGACCTTTCAAATCGGACATGAATCTTAAAGCTCTCAGGGGTAAAAAGGTAATTTCACCTACAAACGGGTCTGAAACAGGAGCTGAGTCTTTCTTCAAAGCCCAATAAGCTATAAAAGGATCTGTCCTACTGGGTACGGGTCCCAACCCGTTACATACCAGTTTAGAAGGATAAAGAAGAATTCAGGTTCATAATTATCCCTAGGAGGTGGTTTTAACCACTTCTATCAATTCACACCGGGAAGTAGAGATATGTTCCTATCTCAAAACGGATCCCTAAGGAGACTATAAAAACCCCTCTCCCCCACCATAAGAAGGTAATCAATCTTTTTCTATATAAAGCCCTTTCATAATCTTTCTGATTACTGACAAGAGCGTCAGAGAGTGCGTCGCCGGGATCCATCCCGGTGTTTCGTACTTTTTGCAGGTCCGCAGCAGCAACAAGAAACCAAGTCAATACTTTGGTGAAGGTCAACAGGTCAACAGGTTTTGCCTTGTTCGTTTTCTTAAGAATCCACAAATTCTATCTATTGCCCCCACAGCAGATTCAGCGGCAACACCGCCTATGGTTGGATCAGGTGAACCTCCTATTATTGACGGGTACCTCTAGCATTTCAAGCTGGGCAATAAGAGCGTTAAAGGACCTATGATCATTGCCATTACCTTCCCCCCATTTTTGATGCGTTGTTAAAATGGACAACAGTAAAATTCCCCCCAAGGATCCAAGGATGGGTTCACTTCCGTCTGATGTACCTCAGTGCCTTCCAGAACTTGGGTTGCATCTCCCTCCTATTAGGACCGTAGACCGCTGAGACCATAAAAAACCACCTATCCATTTCTACTGAGAACTATGGACACAGAAAAGGTCCTACCGAAGGATCCAGAATGTCGAATTTATCGGAATTAACCCCCCCCCCCCATCTTTTTCTTCTCGGCTTTCTGGGATGTTATTAAAGTGGATTTGTTTCGGATTTTCGAACAGATGTTCGAGGAGAAGGTTCAAATCGATCGTCTCAACTACGCGACAATCGTTCTTATCCCAAAGTCTGAGGTGGTCAAAGAGGTTGGAAATCTCAGGCCTATCAGCCCTTTGAACTCTTCCTTCAAAATCATCACTAAAGTATTGGCTAATAGACTGAACCCCTGGATGAATTCCATCATTCACCCGACCCAAAGTGGTTTCATCTCCGGGAGAGATATCTTAGATAGTATCGTGTCAACCCATGAGACCATCTATCAGTGTGATAGGGATAGAGAGGAAGGCTTTATGCTTAAGCTTGATTTCGAAAAGGCATACGACACGGTGGAATGGGACTACGTTCTAGAGGCACTTCATTCTAGAGGATTCGGACCTAGATGGACAGGGTGGATCAACTTGTGCCTTAGGGGCAGTAAATCGGCTGTGTTGATTAATGGGGAGCCTAGTAATATCATCTTGTGTAAAAGAGGTCTTAGACAGGGTGACCCGTTATCTCCCTTACTATTTACACTGGTCGCTGACGTTTTGGCAGAATTGACTTTACATTGCACCAATCAGCAACTTCTTCGCGGTATTGGATGTTTGGATGGGTCTCGCAGCATTCCTATACTGCAATACGCGGACGATACGCTCCTTTTTGGGAGGAATGAGATTAACGAAGTTCTTATCTTCAAGGGCATCTTATTATTCTACGAGGCTTGGAGTGGATTGAGAGTTAATTTTGACGAAAGCAATCTTATTGGGTTAGGGAGATGTGATGAGACTACTTCAGTTCTCTTGGCTAATGTCCTGGACTGTAAAGTGGGGAATTTTCCCATTAAATATTTAGGAGTTCCTCTGCGACCAGGGAGGCTCATCCGTGGTGATTGGAACTTCCTTATTGAGTGTATTGTGAAACGGCTCCCTGGCTGGAAGAAAAATCACCTGTCGCTTGGAGGTAGAATCACCCTCATAAATGGGGTTCTCTCTAATGTTCCTATCTATTGGATGTCAATTTATGAGTTTCCTTCCTAGGTTATTAACAAGATTGATAAGATCCGTAGAGATTTTTTATGGAAGGGGAGTGGAGAGGAAGGTAGGGGTCTTCCATTAGTTAAATGGAGCCTAGTCTGTAGAAGGAAAGAATTCGGAGGGTTGGGTATCCTTAATCTTTGCGAGATGAATCGAGCCCTGCTTTAGAAATGGTGGTGGAAAATTCATTCTCAATTCTCAATCGATCAGGGCGGTGTTTGGGGTCGATATAGAGGTCGTAGACAATTCAGGTTCGGGGGGGGGGGGGGGGGGCAACATCGTCGAGGTATCTCCCCTATGTGGAAAAGGATTGATAAATTGGGAGAGTTATACCACGCACATGCTACCTGCAATGTGGGGAATGGAGCTTACACTCGATTCTGGTTAGATGCGTGGGTTGGTCCCAAAACCCTAGCATCTCTCTTTCCCGAGATCTTTGAGGTCGCCCGCAATAAATTTGCCTTGGTAGCTGATTATTGGGTCAATTCCTCATGGCAGTTCCATTTGGACATTTCTAGTGATGTTTATATGCAGAGTCTGTGTATACCTTTACATTCACTTTTAGAGGGTAGGACGATTATTGACTTGGACATTCAGGACGTGAGGGGGTGGCGACTCACTTCCAATGGAATGTTCTTAGTCAAATCCATGTATTGGTCTCTCAGTGATGGGGGTATGAGGTGCGCAGAAAATCGAGTCATATGGAGGGTGAGCGTACCGCATAAGGTTCAGGCCTTTATGTGGTTGGTTCTTAAAGATGCTATTTTAACAAGAGAGAATTTACTTAAGAAAGGGCTAATTTTGTTGGCTTCTTGTCCTAGATGTGGAGACCTTGTCGAATCCACTTTTCATCTTTTTATGGATTGCGTATTCAGTAGACGTATTTGGGACCTTATTCTCTTCGGTTTTGGTTGCAATAGATTTCCCTTATCTGTTTACCAACTTTGGGGAGAATTTAGAGAGTGCGAGATTAGTCCGGGGAGAAGGAGAGAATGAGATTGTGTTGTTGCGGCGTCTTTATGGGTCATTTGGTTAGATAGAAATGATTTATGCTTTCGTAACCATTCTTCTAATTTCGAGCAATTGATTCATAAAATTCTTTCTCTCACTGCTTCTTGGCTTTCCGTTCCAGGTTTGAGGAAGAAAGCTCGAGGGGGTCCTCTGTTCCCTACGGATGAGCTCAACAACTGATTAGTCCTGTTCCTGTCGACTATAGTCGAGGGATGGCTTTTGGGATTTTGAAAGGCATTGGTTTGATGCCTGTTTTTGGGATCCTCTTTTTGTCTCCAATTCTGATTGTATATGAGTTCTCTTGTACTGAAACTTTCAGTTTCTAGAATGATGTTGTAATGAGGATGTAACTTTTATTGATTTTATATATGAGACAGATGGTATTTCTCATGCCATCCTTTATTTCAAACCCCCCCCCCCCCCCCCCCCCCACATCGTTACCAATCTACTCCTTCATATGCCTGATATTCAAGAAACCTAGCACTCTAGACAATGGTTGGCACAGTTTGGTCTCTACCAGGCACACTATGTCTGCACAGCACTTCCTCGACCCAGTAGTTTGCACGTATCATCCAACTGTTCAATTCTCATTAAGATGCAAACTATCTTTCCATTCGCTTTATGGACGGCTGAAAAGTGTATTATACTTGCAAAATGCAAAAAGTCTGACAGCAAAAGAAAGTTGTCAAACTCTCAACAAGCTTCAGAATGGCGGTTACATCTACACCTGCAGTGGTTCTCTTTTGACAATAAAGAAAATCTTGAAATAGGATTCGATATACCGTACAATGAGTTTATCTACTTTTGCAGTCCTGGTGAATCAGCTTAGAGAAAAATATTAGCAGACCATGTGGAGTTTGCCTGCGACCTGTCTAATTACGATTTTGTTTTCCATGAGGGCAGTCTTTTACTCGTTGATCCGACCATCTGTAAGATTAAAGTTATTAATATGAAAACTTCTGAAACGGTTACAATAGTTTCACTAGATCGTTCTTCCAGTGTGTATCAGCATCAATTTGCTTATTGCTGTCTTGTTGAGTCACCATCTGGGAATTTGTTGTTGGTCCTTAGGAATAATAACGCTGACAGGAACAGTTTAGAGTTGTTTAGATTCTTCAGACTAGATGAGTGGGAGGAAGAGATGGAGGGGGTGAGGGTTACTAGCTTAGAGGATTGCACATTACGTGTGAGTCATCGTCATTCTCTTTGTTTGCATTCAAGTGGTTTCAAAGGATGCAGGAGGAGCTGCATCTATTTTGTCGATAAATTTGGATCAAATTCTAGCTATGAAACATATAATGTGCGGTTGTTTGACATAGGGAGTGGTCAAGTGCCTCAAGTTGAAAGAAGACCATTCTCTTGCTGATGATCCTTGGAGACGTTGGTTCGTGCCATGTCAGTTCTTCTTGAGGTAATTAACACTTCTCTTTTTTATGTCTATACTTGAAAAGTGTTTATTTCATCAATCATATATACGTATAAATGTTTTCGAAGTTAGTCACCTGTTGTTCTTGTTGATGAACATCATTGCTAAGCTGGATAGTAACAAACTCACAAGGCTTGTGCAGCTCAGTGTAATTATCGTTGTGATCATGTCTCTTGTATTTGAAATAACAAGTTAATAAAACTTATCTGTAAAAATCTAGAAGAGGCCTGTTCAAAATTCTCCCGGCTTTTGCTAAATATTATTTTGTCGCAATTACGTGTGCTTTTATGTATAACTTTTTTTCCCAGTAGACATATACAGTCTAAAAAAGTGACTTTCTTTCATGCAAACACTCAGTCTAATTGAGGTGAATCCATGTTGAGAAATGGTTAGACATTTGACAATCAAATAGCTCGATTGTGACATAGAATCTTTGGATCTGAGCACGGAGCATTGAATCAGGGTGATTCAAGTTTCTGCGAGGATTGTCTCAGACAAGGGTCACCAAGTCATAGAATTTTTTGTTATATTGGACGCTCGGGTGGAATGTTACAGCACGATATCAGTTTCTAACATTGGCAATATCGAGATAATGGGATTTATAGGGAATGGGAGCTTCTGGGAGTCGTGTTGAACAATTTCAGAGGCTAGAGTGTAATCTTATATGGAATATATTAGTTTGATGTGTCATCCATAAACATGAATGGAAGTTACTGCAAAGCGACATGACAAGATACAAAATTACAACCAATCGAGAATTAAACTCTTGTGAATAGAATAAACAGTTGTTGGATTCGAAAACTTGCATATATTTAACCAGATCTAAAAATAATAGAATAGAGTATTTATATACAAATCGAATTTCTTTCTATCGGCATGGTCTATTGAATTCCTGTTCTGATTTGCCTAACTTTGATTCACCACTCAGGGATCATTCAACCAATAGGAGAATGGAGATCCTAGGAGGTTCAAAAGGTTTTTTTGCGTAGGGAAAGGGACGTTCTTCATTCGATCTCCTTGGTAATAGCTTGATATTTCATCAACCAATATCCAGGAGAATATTGGTAGACTCAATGTCTATGGAAGTTTACATATATGTATTTCAGTATCAGAACGAAAGCTCAAAATTTAATTTAATTTGTTTATTTTGTTTCTTCTTTAGTATCTATGGAATCGTTAAGTTTTCGTTCCTAGCTTGCCTAATATAATTTGTAAGACTTTATTTGATGATGATGACACTGTTTTGATTTTGAAGTTACCTTCAAATGGTATATACCGGAGTTTGTTTCACTGTATGTTGATGTTCTTCACCGTAAGCTTTTAAGATGTCATTTTGCATGCTATTTCTGATGTTAAAATCAAACCCTACAGGTGAACTTATGAACCTAATGCGCTGAAATCATAGAATTTTTAACCTTCTTTCTTCTTTCAGGCATACTATTTGATCACTGTGATTTCTGTATCTTCTTCCTTCGTAGATGATATACATTCCTTGCTGTTCCATAATCAATCAAAATCAAAAGTCTGCGAACCTGCATATACTTGGTCTAGCTGTTGGTACTGAATGCAAGTAGAAATTCTTGAGATTATTAATCTTCAATCAAGATGGCTATTTGAAGAGAACAACAAATCTAGCTTAGTAGCTTGGGGATTTTTTCCAGATACACTACTTGCATCCTTCTTTCAGTATCATCTTTCCACAATCCACCGATCATATGGACAAATTTCAAATGCTAACTAAACAAAAATTACAAATCGTGTTCACAAATCTATCTCAGAATTTATGTTTACAAAGTGTTATTAACTTCCAGACATACTAGAAAGACTAGCCAACGAAGCGGAGAACAACTTAATATAACCATCAAACCCTACATTCTCAAACGGCGACAAACTTCTGATGCTAAGAAAACTCTGCGGCAACTCTGGAAGGTCTGCATCTCCCTCTAGGAATTGTACTACTTGTCTCATACTTGGCCGAGATACTGACATTGGGTTTAAACATAACAGGCCAAGCTTCAATACTAGCTCCACCTCGTAGCAACTGAACTCTTCCCCCAATCTTGAGTCCCTTGTTTGAAGCACCATTCCCCTTTGCCAATTTGTCAACACCCAATCCATCAAAATCAGCTCCTCTCCTTCTGCAAGGGGCTCAACCGGCCTCCTCCCGCAAACCACTTCTAGGAGGAAGGCCCCGAAAGCAAACACATCAGTTGCCTTGGTTCCCTTACCAGTTCTGGCTAGCTCTGGTGCGAGATAGCCCATGGTTCCAACAACATGAGTGGTCTGAGGATCAGTCCCATGATCATATAATCTTGCAAGCCCAAAATCGCCAAGTCTCCCATTTAGATCACTGTCCAATAGTACATTACTCGCCTTGATGTCTCTATGTATCACAACCTGCTCCCAGTCTTCGTGTAGGTACAAGAGACCAGATGCGACTCCTTTAATGATTCTGAACCTTTGATCCCAACTGAGAGTAGGCTTTGTACGATCATATAAGAACCTGTCAAGACTACCATTTGGCATGTACTCATAGACCAAGATGAGCTCCCCTTTGCGTCGACAATAGCCCAAGAGCTGAACAAGGTTACGATGGCAGAGCTGGCCAATGCTAACAATTTCAGCGACAAACTCTTTCATCCCTTGTCTTGATTCATGGGAGACTCTCTTAACTGCAACCTCCTTCTTCTTGTCAGGAATCACCCCTCTGTAGACTCTACCAAAGCCTCCACTTCCCAGTAAATTCTTTTCTTTGAACCCTTTTGTTGCTCGAAACAAGTCTTTGTATGAAAACCGATGAGGCCCATATTCTAGCTCCCAATCTTCCAGAAGCTCAGAGTATTTCTTTCTCCTCAGTATCAACATAACAATACCAACAATAATTAACATCACCGAGAAACTAGTCACAATGGGCAGCCAAACAGCCAAAACATTGGAACTTCCTTTGGTTTTGATAACAGGGAGCAAAGGAAGCTTCGTATAATCGAGCGATTCAGCTACCCCATTCATCTTGAAGCTCCACCCGAGAATGTAATGGGAAGTACGATAAGGACCAGTGGACGCAGAGAATCCAGCATACATGGAATCGTTCAACACGCTTGAAAGGTTTACAGTAGAAGATAGGAGTGGCCTAATTGGTTTAGGCAGTTTCAGAGGAGACAAAGTAACATCAAGTTGCATACTTGTGCCATTGAAATCTATCCATACTTGCATAGGTAAGCCACTAATAAGCGTCATGTTCTTGAACAAACTAGTGCTATCCTCATAGTAACCAGCATGGGTGGAATTGACGGACACCAACCCGTTAACATCAATTCCGACATGATTGTCATTAACATCATTGAATTCAGGGTTGAAAATGGTGTCAAGCTCAACTGCGAAGATGTGATTAGTTAAGTTGCCATTGTTGCTTGGACTGAACAAGCCTAAGTATTGACTTGGAAGAGCACTAGAGAGGTTCTTAGTGGGAGAGATGAAGAAGGTGATCCCATTGCCACCGAGATAAGAGAGATCGGATTGAATGCCGAAAACAAAAGTAGTGGAGAAAGAGAAGACTTTACCAGAAGACTTGAACTGAAGAGGGGTTGGATAGAAAGCATGCCCCTTCATGTGGCCTGTGGTGTTGGTCAGTTGAATAAGGCCATCAGATGTAATCTTTCCGATACCGTCGACTTCGAGTCTAAGGTTGGCGTTGTTGAATCCATTGAAGATGAAGCCATCTGTACTTGATGCTGTAAGTTCTAAGAGGAAGAAAAAGATGAATGAGAATAAGAAATGAATGTTTATGGACAGAGTTGACATGTCCAGTTCTGTAAACTATGGAAGAACACAAAAGAAAGCTATAAATATTGTTTCAAAAAAAAAAAAAACTAGTTTGAAATATTCTCTCTTTGGGGTTGGAAGTTTGTTTAGTTCACAATTACGTATAGACCAGGGTCTGATATAAACTTTTTTATATTGATGATTAGTAATGACACGGAAACACACATGAGTAAGAAAGGAGCTTGATTTACATACAGTAAGAAAGGAGCTTGGTTAATGGGTTCTATGGCTAGACAAGAATAATCTTTATTTTTGCAAAACTTGTAATAATATTTCTGCTAATTTGATTCACATTATACATTTTATTTCATTTTGGGCGAATGTGACCCCAGCAAGTCCAGAGGGAGGATAGCGAGCGTATTCCAGGTTGACGACTTTGATGATGATGAAGTCCAGATAGGCCCGACGATCGACTGATTGCTAGATTGTCCTTTTACTGTTGATTGATCCCTACCGCCCCAGGGTTTGTCGGGGGTATGATGTATTTTGTTCAGACGCGTGTATGTTGGGCTCATTCTGTTCTTCTTTTGTCCCGCCCCCCATGTTTGGGGTGGAGTTTATGCACATTTGATTTGATTGTAGGACCTTGTATTTGGCTCAGTACTCTGAGTTTGTTTTATTAACCCCTTATTATTGAAACAGCCATACTCCACCTTTTCTTTAAAAAAAAAAAAAAAAAAAAAAATCCCTTCATGCTGTAGCTTCTGATGTAAATAATACACTGTTTTTCCTTACAAACAAACACTCTGGAATTTGCACTTCCTAGTAACAACAAAATTTGAACCTAGTACATCCATAACATGTTGAACCAATTATGCTTTTCGGGTTTCATTATTCGCTCGTTCCCGGAACAAGGATGACCTTTTATGCCCAAGTTTACAAGTCCATCGACTCTTGAAAACAAAATGAGATAGAGGTGTAGAGCTAAAGAGAGATCCTTTCCAAACTTGCAAGACTTAGAATTCAAGGGTCAAGCGTGATTAATAGATATAATAGATAGGCAAGGACGAACACCCACCATATTTAATATGATATTTTAGCTACCAATGACAGTATGAAAGTAACATGAAGACAGGAATTAATTTCAAACCTAGATCTAAAAGTAAGGACACGACAATAACATATGGTCAATAAACAATTGTACAAAATCAAAGGTAGATAGATTATTGCCTCAGTTGTCATTGAAGGTCCACTTCATTATTGATTGAAATCTCTATGAAAGCCAAAGAAAGGTTTTCTATATTGAAACTATAGTGCTGACTAAACTCCATATGTTCACATTTTCCTCAAATAATTAATTATTTCGATGGTTCACATGCTAAGTTGTGCTCCACACTACTTTCTCAGCATATGTATATAATAACATCAGCAATGCTCTCAGAATGATGTTTAAAGAACAAAGTTGAAAATTATCTGATACGTACAGAATTTCTTACATCATTTACCTGTTCACCCAGTTTACCTAACAAAAAAGAGTATATTTTGAGCATAATCAGAAGATAAGTATAATGTTTAATATCCAAAATGTCAGTAGTGGTAATTGTAACGAGGGAATTAATGATTAAGTTAATAGATAAGAAGGTAAAATAGTTAGCCGGAATGGTAGCGCGTCTGACGCCAGATCAGAAGGCTGCGAGTTTGATTCACACGTCTTGCTTCTTTTCCTTCTTTTAATGGCTGTTCGATTCACACGTATTGTTTTTATGGGGTCAAGTTGGAGACATTGGTACGCTAGGACCACTACTAAAGAAATTGGGGTTCATTTTTTTGGCCTTTACAAAAAAATTGCTTCTTTTCCTTCTTTAAATGGCTGTTCAAGGCAAAGATTGCCCAGTATTATTCTGAAACCTGTCTATTCTTATGGGGTCAAGTTGGAGACATTGGTAAGCTAGGACCACTACTAAAGAAATTGACAATACAGGACTCTTTTCCATTTTTAAGAAAAGAGCTTACAAGGAGAAGGTAAGATGCATGCACCCAAACTCAAAGATACAACACACAAGAAACATGGTTACAAAAGAGTCCTAAAGGATATATAGCAAACTGAGAAAGAAACTGACCATATCCGGAAGTTCATGATTTCTCATTTTCCAGTGTTTCAATCAGGGCTAGCCTTGAGTTCCCGGAGGTCTGAGGCAAAAGACCCAAATAATTATTTTTAGGGTCCCTAATAACAATATAATTTTTTACGCACAAAATACGTGTCTATATTTATAAGGAAAATACAAATTTGGGGCCCCTAAAATTGTAAAAAATTTAGGGACCTGAGGCAGCCGCCTCACCGGCCTCAAGGTGGGAGCCAGCCCTGGTTGCAATAAGGGATGGTTTGTTTGATAGCAAGACCCTTTATGATCTAGGCGACTTCAATTATAGTACATGAAACAATATCATACTCTGTTAGAAACAATTGACGCTCTCATACCAATTGTAAGAGATTATGCACCGCCGGATCTTGTTGAGTTTTCGACACGATCATTACAAAGCACCAACCAAATAGTAGATCACAATAAACACACAAAGCACACAATATTTGGAGATATTGATAAGTTAGGACCACTACTAAAGAAAATGACAATACATGACTCTTTCCTTTTTAAAGAAAAGAACTAACAAGGAGAAGTTAAGATGCATGCACCCAAACTCAAAGATATAATACACAGAAGAAGCATGGAACAGAAGAGTCCAAAAGGATGGCAAGCTGAAAAAGAAACTGACCATATCTGGAAGTTCATGATTTCTCATTTTCAAGTGTTGCAGTAAGGTAAAATTTGAATTCGGCGTTGTTTTGTTATTGTATGGACTTATTCTTTATTTATTTATATATGAGGTTGGAGTCGTCTCACTCTATCCGTAATATCAAACAAAAAAAAAGTGTTGCAGTAAGTAGTGGAACGGTTAAGTTAGCATATGGAGAACAATAAATTTAGTAGAACATGATGGCGATGCCCCACCTTTTTATTCTTAAAAAAAAGAAAGAAAGAAATGAACTAAATAGTGAGATTCAGAAATGTGAGTGTGAAGTGGTGAAGAGTATACATACTGAGAAGGTAAATGTTTTATGCGGAAGCCTTACCACTAAGTTGAAGATGTATACGATTCCGATAAGAGACTCCCAAGTTGAACAGGGATAGACCAGGTGAGCTTGTGACACAGAATGAAAAAAACATAGTTAGTTTAAAGATTTTTTTACCCAAATGACCCACTTTTTAAAAAGTATTTACCAAACTGACCCACTTAACTATCTACCAAAATCACCTACTCGCTATCTGATATAGCGAGTCTAGTTCAAATGTAGTAGTACTTATTTTTCAGAGAAATTTTAAACATGCAATTTTTATCTGAAATGTATATAACTACATTCGCTACTTCAGATAGCGAGTCTAGTTCAACTGACCTCGCTATCTCAGACAGCGAGTT
Source organism: Hemerocallis citrina (assembly GCA_017893485.1). Classification (NCBI taxonomy): domain Eukaryota; kingdom Viridiplantae; phylum Streptophyta; class Magnoliopsida; order Asparagales; family Asphodelaceae; genus Hemerocallis; species Hemerocallis citrina. The sequence continues at coordinate 23,809,485 of CM030368.1, forward strand.
TAGTTGTACTTATTTTTAGAAAAAATTTAAACATGCAAATGTATAGACATAAACTCGCTATCTGACATAGCGAGTTCAATTGAACTAGACTCACTATCTCAGATAGTGAGTGTAGTTATATATATTTCATGTTCAAAATTGCTCTGAAAAATGAGTACAACAACATACACTATCTGAAATAGCGAGTTCATTTGAACTAGACTCGCTATCTCAGATAGCTAGTGTAGTTGTATACATTTCATGTTTAATTTTTTTTCTGAAAATTGAGTACAACTACACTCGCTATATGAGATAGCGAGTCTAGTTCAAATGAACCCGCTATCTCATATAGCGAGTGTTGTTGTATGTATTTTAGGTAGAGTTAATATAGAATGGATTTATAGTGTGTTTTAGTTGAGTATATTTTTGGTTAGTTCTTACTAACCTCATCCTACCATTTTCAACTGCAACTAATAATGCTAATTATACAAATAATTAAGCCATACCACTGTTGCAATAAACAAATATGTAGTCAATTGAAGAGTGTAAAGCTTTGTAGCTACTACCAACCAACAGCTATAGTTATTATTATTGCATGTCATAACAGTTGAACGACAATGTTACATGCAATAGTTTTTTTTTGCCAACTCAAAACTCAAAACCCATCATCCAAGATCCCGAATTGTGCATTGTAGTTAATTGTGCATATTTATTTGAGTTTGAGATATAGCCACTTTATTTCTATCTGAGATATTATATGGCATAATGTATATGTGTTTAAAGACAAGCCATTATATATATAGGAAAAATTTGAGATTGTTAACTTTTTGTGGAAAATAAAATAACTAGGCTCGTTATCTCAGATAGCGATCCTAGTCCGAAGAGGCTCGCTATCTGAGATAGCGACTATGAGAATTGCGAGTTTCCAGATACTTTGAAGTCTCTAAAAAATTACAAATTCTCACTTGATGAGTTTAGGGTTTTGAGTGTGGGAGTAGAAAGCGGTGTGAGTGATGAAGTGGATCTCCATAGATTTTGGACGAATTTTGATGGTGAAATAACGAATTTGGGAGGCTAAGGATTTTGGGTTTATTTCGGAGTTGGAATCGACCATCGCTATCTCAGTTAGCGAGTGTGTTATAAACTCACTCGCTAACTGAGATATGACACACTCGCTAACTGAGATAGCGAGTCTAAACTTCCACTACAACACATGTGCGATTTACCGGCGTATATTCCCCAACGTTTTACCAATCGCGCCGGAGTAGGAAGTGACCAGGAATGAGGCGCCAGATTGGATGGTTATACACCGGCGGCCGCTATAAAATGGCGGGGAATCATGATATTCACCGGTGAAGTGTAATATATATTCAGAATCTATCGATTGCTGTTTTCCTTTATATCCCCCCTTCCCCCAATTTTCCAGTATCTCTCTCCATCTCCATCCTCCCCAATCGAAAACCCCTCTCTCCATCGCCACCCCCCCTACCCCGCCGTCGGGCCTTCCCCCATCGCCGCCCCGGCTCCGCCTTCGCCCCTCCCCCACCATCGCCCCAATCGAGCCGCCTTCTCCACTTATAGGGTTTTTGTGCTAAGTCGTATGCCGTCAGATCTTCGTCTACGCCACTCTCTGTGAGCAGCTTGTCAAGATGCATAAGGCGTTCACGGCTCACAACGACTCCGTTGCAGGTTTGCACTTTCCTTGATCCCCGTCAGTTTTCTCGATGAAAGATGCGGTCTTTATAATTTTTTAGGATTTTGGTTGTTTTTAGTTCAAATCTGGGTGTTTAAAGTGCTTTTAGTTTTGTCGGTAGAGTTTGAAATTTTGAGGAGATAATGTTGAATATTTAAATTCACAGAAAGATGCAAACTTTAGGTTAGTTTTACTCAAATTTAGTTTAGGAAAAATGAGGAGGTAGTGTTAAATGTATGTGTTGTTTTTTATGTGATTGATTTGTGGAGCCTGTGGTTCTATCTATTTGGGATTTATGATTTTTGTGTCCCACACTATAATTTAAGATGTTGGGGGGTTTTTCCTTGGTTGTGCTTTCATTGCCATTTATTAAGGTCATGTTTTTACATGCAAATAGTTCATCATTGGATCGAGTCGGGGCCAAATGATGTTTGTTATGTTGTTCTTACATCTTAGTGAAATTTTGAATTGTAGAAAACTAATCTGAACTTGAATTGTTTTAAAAATTTGCATTAACCTGTAGGAAATTCTATTATGAGGAACTCCGCAAACTTTCAGTTTGATCTTTTGGAAAACTACCTTTCGGAACATAGTACCTTGATTGGCACTTTTAAGAGTGTATATAGATTGATGGGCATTAATCGAACTATGAAAATCGTGTGATTTTTCTTTGAAACTAGAATAGTTCATGGGAGTTGCGCGTAGTAAAGGAAGTTTTGAAAACATATGACAGTGTTTTGTAATTTATTTGTGACTGGATGTGCACAGATAGCTGTTTGTTTTTCTGTATTGTGCTTATAATTCAGATTAATGGAATATATTGGTCATTTCTTTTATTGCCATTTTAATTTTTTATTGGATGTGACTGGATGTGCACAAATAGAGTAGTTTATGGGCTTTATTTTTTATTTTTATCTTTTAATCGTTTGCATTTTGTCTATTTCTTATTGAAATTTCCAAGTAGTTCCTACACATAATTAATATGTAGTGATTAACAAGGTATGACTTTTCTTAATGAAGTTTTATAAGTTTCTATATATTGCCTCATTCACCATCTGAAAGGTTATTTGGACTGTACTTGGGCTTCAATAAGTTTCTATATATTGGGCTCACTTACGATTACCTGATAACTTATACTCCTCTCATCACTTACGATTGAGAAGGGATTTGGACTGTACTTAATCTCTCTTTACTTAGCTTAAAGTTCATGATTTATATGCTTCATCTTATATATTGACTTATGTGTATTAGATATAGATTTACGAGGCTTTGTTGATGAAGGATGTGATGATGAAGAAGGTAGTTGATGACAATGAGGTGGTTTGGAGGATTTGGTCAATTTCATATACAGTTAAATCATTTTGGTAACTGTAAGTTCATGCTACTTTGCTACTTTTTTTGCTATTGGGTCACACTACTGATTACTTTGCTACTTTTTTTAAACTAGTGATGATGAGATGGGTTATGATTCTGAAGTTGCACACTACGAGTCATTGATTTAATGATTCATTGAATAAATGATTCATAGGAGTAACTAGTGATTTGTTTGAATCCTATCTGAGCTTTTTAATTTATGAACACTTTTGCTGCTGAGTGAAAGCACATTCAGTGAGCCGCTGAGTGAAAGCTTTTTAATTTATGAACACTTCTGAAGTTACATGCTCCTTTTTAATTAAATGACTACTTTTGATATACTGACTAATTTATGAGTCAGTGATTGGCAATCTACTTTTGATATACTGAGTTGCACTCACTGATTAATCTTTACCTCTTTACCTGACTAATTTTGAGTCAGTGAGTGGCACTCACTGATTGTGCTTCTGTAATTTATCATGAATCATCCTACTGAGTGCATTTTGCATATGGATCTATATTGATTTGGATCTATATTTATCATGCTTGGGTAATTTATGCCATAGTATTTGTGAGAACAACTAAATATGCTTGAGTAAAAACAGTGAACAAATGGAGTTTCTTCTCATTATTTTCGAGTGAATGAGTGATGATGAGATGGATTATGCTTCTGAAGTTGCACACTATGTTTCATGATTCATTGAATAAATGAATTATAGGAGTAACTAGTGATGATTAAATCCTATCTGAGCATTTAATGATTAATCTTTACCTGACAATTTGGGGTTTTTTAGAGTGCATTTTGCAAAATTTATGAACAATCTAGTGAATTTTGAGTCAGTGAGTGGCACTCAAGTAAAGAGGTAAAGATTAATCAGTGAGTGTCACTCAGTATATCAAAAGTAGATTGCCAATCACTGACTCATTAATTAGTCAGTATATCAAAAGTAGTCCGTGAGTTGCACTCACTGATTGTGCTTCTCTAATTTATGAACAATCCTACTGAGTGCATTTTGCATATGGATCTATATTGATTTGGATCTATATTTATCATACTTGAGTAATTTATGCCATAGTATTTGTGAGAACAACTAAATATGCTTGAGTAAAAATAGTGAACAAATAGAGTTTTTTCTCATTATTTTCGAGTGAAAGAGTGATGATGAGATGGATTATGCTTCTGAAGTTGCACACTATGTTTCATGATTCATTGAATAAATGAATTATAAGAGTAACTAGTGGTGATTGAATCCTATCTGAGCTTTTTAATTTATGAACACTTTTGCTGCTGAGTGAAAGCACAATCAGTGAGCTGCTGAGTGAAAGCTTTTTAATTTATGAACACTTCTGAAGTTACATGCTCCTTTTTAACTCACTGACTACTTTTGATATACTGATTAATCTTTATGAGTCAGTGATTGGCAATCTACTTTTGCTATACTGAGTGGCACTCACTGATTAATCTTTACCTCTTTACCGGACTAATTTTGAGTCAGTGAGTGGCACTCACTGATTATGCTTCTCTAATTTATGAACAATCCTACTGAGTTGGCACTCACTGATTATGCTTCTCTAATTTTGAGTTAGTGAGTGGCACTCACTGATACGCAGTACTTCTTTGTGATATGCAGTACTTCTTTGTTGCTAAATTCGAATGACTATATTGTTGAATTGTTATGCACTGAGAACCAGCTTAATGCAGTGCTCCTGTTGATATGCAGTGCTCCTATTGGAATGACTATATTCTTCATATGTAGTGCTCCTATTGTTTGTTTTAAGAATGATCAATGTATGATCTAATGGGTCTCTTGCATTTGGTTTTGATTATAAGAGTGCTGAATTGTTTTTTTTTTTTTTTTTTTTTTTGAAATTTTTTTAAAAAAAAAAAAATTACCTACACCGGTGTTTTTACAAGCGCCGATGTAGCTTTCAGCAAGAATTTGGCAGTCTATACCGGCGTTTTAAAAACGCCGGTGTAGGTTATGGCCGAAAATGGTACCCACACATTCACCGGCATTTTTTACGGCCGCCGGTGTACTACACCGGCGGCCGTAAAAAATGCCGGTGAATGTCCCTAAGCTACAACGACACACGATTCAGCGACACTTGCACCGGCGATTTATAAAACGTCGGTGGTATCTACAGCGGCATTTATAAACGCCGGTAAATGTGCAAAAAAATGCCGGTAAAGACTGTTAGTCTTGTAGTGTTCATATTTTTCATGAAGTTTTTCTACAAGTGGTGGAGAAATACCTCAACATACACTCGCTATCTCAGATAGCGATGTTGTTTTCACCAAACTCGCTATCTGTGAGTCTAAACTTGAAAATTTTATTCACGTTTTAACACCTTTACATACACTTGCTATCTCAGACAACGAGGTTATTTTCACCAAACTCGCTATCTGAGGTAGCGAGTGAGATCATTTTGATAAATACTTTTGAAAGTGGGTCAGTTTGGTAAATATGTTCAAAAAGTGGGTCATTTTGGTAAAGTTTTCTAGTTTCAATTGCTTAGTGCGATAAATGATACAAGTGGTTGGTTGTGACATATGGAGTAGCGTTAACACAGCAAATAATGGAGGCTAAGAGAATTGGATAGCAAGACCCTTTAGGATCTAGGCGTGTTCAATTATAGTATACTAGTAATGTCACGTCTCGCTTTCCAAAATATGAGAATACAATCACGTAACAAAGATCCAACGAATGATGTGAGCATCATCCATAAGCTGTAACATATTAACTCAACAGTATACGCGATAAAATCACATCAACGCAAAAATAGTAACCACATAAACAATGAATAAACTCCAAAATAATCATGAAATAAATTCATAAAATAATATCCAACATCTGGAAAAAAAAAAAACTTCTGGTCATAAAACACCTGGAACCACAATGTATAAAAATAGCAGTAATGACTAGAAAAGTACGAAACAAGAAACTAAGAGCATCCACAGTCGTTTTTCTCATTTGTTAAAAAATGGCAGCTACAATAATAGCATATAGGGGAGGATCGTGTAGTGGTCGTTTGTTAAATTTTTTCTCATTTGCCTCTTACATATTAAAAGACCAAATTACCCCCTCCTTTGATATTCATCCTAAATGGATTGAAGGGCAATTTGGGGGAAAAAAAAACCCAAAAAAAAAAGGAATAAATCCTCAGATGGGGAAACATCTCCCGGACGGGAGATGTTATCCCGTCCAAGGTGATTCAAAAAAATAAATAAATAAATAAAAGGGAAGGACGGGGTATGTTTGCCCGTCCGACCCTTTTTTAAATAAAAAAGAAATAAAAAATTATTCAGACGGTATATGTTTTCCCGTCTCACTCCATTAAAAAATATTAAAATCGGAGCGACGGTATATGATTTGCCGTCCTTTATAATTTGAGAATTGGTATTTCGTTTCTCATATATGAGAAACCAGAATAGAAAGTTTGCTATAAAATGGCAAAATGAGAAACCATTGCAGCGCTCCGTTTCTTATAAAATGGCAATTTGCCATTTATAAGAAACCATTGTGGATGCTCTAAATGCATGCTAATAAAAGAATCCGACTTCATCATCTAGGATAATCATTTACCAAGCCCTTCAACTAATTCATCTCCTGTACCTGTGAATTCAACATCTAGAGTGGTGGAAAAATGTCTGTTAGAGCAAGCATTGGACAACAGGTAGCAACAAGCAGTGAACAAGAAAACAGGCATGTCAAGGAACAAGCAACGTGAACAAGAAAACCGGCATGTCAAGGAAAAAGAAATGTGAACAAGAAAACAGGCATGGCAAGGAACATGCAACGTGAACAAGAGATCGTGTAATCAAGCATGGAACAAGTAACAAGTGTAGCATGTAAACGAGTAACAAGAAGCATGTAAACGAGTAATATGAAGCATGTAAACGAGTAACAGGAAGCATGTACGTGCTCAGTATAAATCTTATGTTTAGTATTCTTTTATAAATCCTAACTAATGCACGCAATCCTGCTTCTCATACCACAGGTCGGGTGCATACAAACAAGTTAGTGTTTAGACTATAATGGTGAATTCTATAGGATCATGTACTCAGGTCTTCCAGTGACACTAACAAGAATCATAACATGTAACCAAGCATAATATCAAGTAACCAAGAATCGTGTTATATCATGTAATCGTGTAATGGATATTAGAGGTGGCCCCCGTTGGCTCTAGACGTGACACTTAGTTCCAAATAACTTGTAATCGAGTATCAAGAGTCATGTCATGTAATCATAGGTCACTATTACGAGAAACACAGACCTCTTTCCGAGTACACTCTCCTATATTATTCTCTACTAGATTCTTTCCCTTATTACCCCGGCTTGTTATTCATTTCATAATATTGAACATGAACATGCATCAACGAGGACGAGTAACAAGACATGATCAAGAGGATATCAAGAGACATGTAATGCAGGATGTAGGATAGGATTTATGAAATACAAGAAATAATAATATATTCATGCTTATATATAGGATGGAACAAATTATGGACAACAAGACCTTACTGTACAAAAACAGAGTTTCCTGTTTCTACGGGCAAGCAAATCAAGATCTGTCAAGAGTTCTAGAAACTAAACTCCCTTCTGGTTCCAACGCATATACACACGACATATCATAAATACAGGATCTAGGTGTAAAATTATAATCTTTACTGATTTCATGTTCAGGCAGCATGGTTGTAGTTAAATCCTTGCATGTGAAAGTTGATCATAACCCTATTAAAAATATTCAAAAAATTCATAATAAAATTCCTAACAGTGATCAGCGACAACAAAACAAATCACAGGACTTAACTATTAATTTAATTTACTATTTCTACTAGTTAAATGATAATACGTTTTTTATCCTGTAATCTGGAATGCAGACATTACAACACGAAAATCTGAATATCTTGCAATCCGTAAATCAAATTGTGAAATTGTCGGATGTTCTGGATTCCAGACATAGAGATCTACAATTCTCATTCAATGAGTTTTAATCAATGACAAATAGAATCAGGTCAAAATTTTGGTCCTTTACTGAACTAGCATGCAGGCAACAATCTAGAATCATGTTTGCATAAATATATTATGTCAGAAAAATTATCAAATAATTCTACAAAAATTTAGGGTGACTCCTAATCATTTCTAGTAATATCCAGATAATATCGAGTCAAAATTTTACTGTTAACATTTATTTTAATCAATAAACCATGCCAATGATCTTGTAGACAGTGATCTGAAAATCTGTGACCCAATAGTGTTAAAAATGTAATATCTTACAAGTTATAAATCGGTTTTCAGATTTGTCAAAAGTTTTGGAAAGTAGATTCATGGGGCTACAGAAGCTATTCACCAGGTTTTATCAAATTCACACAGAAAGCGATTCAAAACTTCAATGCGATATCAAATAGGCAGCAGGCCAGCAAGCAAATTCATGTTAATTGTCAACTATTTAAATATGCAAGTATACAATTCCATGGCAATTAATTTACAGAAATTCTACTTAATTTATAGGATGAATTTCCTATTATTAACAGGACCATATTATCTCATTCGCAGTTTTAATTACATGAACCAACTCGAATCCAAACAAAAGCATCCAATCAACCTACTATGTATAACATGATTTTAATATTGTTCGTGTAGTGTATGCACATTATGAAATGCAATGAGACTTGGGTTTGAGTCAAAGAAACAGACACGAAAAGAGGACTACTACTTGGTTTCGCTGATAAATCCGCAATAGTCTCTTTGACGGGTAACAAGCAGACAAAGACATGACGAACAAATAACAAGCTACTTGGGGAAATCAAAAATTAATTCTTGAACTAGAAACAACAAAAGGGTTCATGAGAGCTTACCTTAGACAATTAATCCGAATATTAATGAAGATAATATGCGAAATCCAACGGCGGAAACACGTGCAACCAACGGGAAAAGCACGTGCAAATAGACACCATGTGCAGCAACAAATACACGTACGGCACGTGCGGTGACGAAGGACCTCGACGGTGACTGCGCTGGCAGTGGCAGTCGGAGGTTGGCGGCGGCCTTGGGCTGTAGTAAGGGTGGTCGGTGGTTGAGGTGGGTGCTGTTGGCGATGAAAATGGTGGGCAGCGGTGGTCGACATAGAGTGAGAGCCAGGGAGGCAGCAGCAGGGGGTTGCGGTGCTGCGGGGTGCGAGGCGGCAGCAGGGGTGCGGCGGATGGTGGAGATGGCAGAGTTCGACGGTGCACAGGGGAAGGGGCAAAGGCAATGACAGCATCGACTGTGGGATGCAGGCGACGGGGGTCGAGGTGGCTGTAGTGGCGGAGAAGCTCGAGGAGCGGTGGTCGAAGATTGGCGTTGGGTTTGTTCGATAGAAGAAGGAGGAGGAAGAAGGGTGAACAGGGGCGGCTGTAGGTTTAGTGGGTTAATTAGGGTTAATTAGGGTTGGGGGGATAATTAATATATATAGAGTTAGAAGTGGGTTAATGGGTTAACAGGTATGGGTTAGCAGGTTCGGGTGCGGGTTAATGGGTAAGGATCCAATAAGAAGATGGGTTTGGGTTTAAATTCAATAGGAAAATAAGTAGAAATATATTAGATAAATTAGGGTATTCAACATACAAAATTTAAATAGGTTGTAAAAAAATTTCAGGATTCAACAAAAATAAAATTAATTGGAAGATTACTATTGGATTAAGATTTAACTTTTCACAAATAATTAGAATAATCATAGATTAATAATATACTTTTTTTGGACATTAAAATAATAAATAATAATAATAGATGGATTAAGATCTATGGACCTTTACAAATTAATAAACAATTAAAGAAAGAATAATAATGATAAGATTAGGCAATAATATAATAAATAAAAATATAGTAGTACATATTAATTAATTAAATCATATAGTATACATAAAATCCATACTCCGATAATAATAAAATATAGATTGAGATCTATAAGCTTTCACGAATTAATAAATAAAAACAGATGAATTTTAATAAACAAAAAAGAAATAATAATAATAGTAATAATAATAATAATAATAATATATATATATATATATATATATATATATATATATATATATATATCAAAATAGAATTTGAGTTTAACAAATTTATTGAAATCTAAATAGTAATAATATGTTTGATTTGGGCTAAAATATAAATAGTCGATCAATTAGGAATAGAAAATAAAGTTGAAATATATCATCATTCGAAATAAATATAATGGTCGATTAGAAAAGACTTTGATAAAAGATCCAAAATGAATTTAAAACAAAATGAGTTTATAAATAATCAAAATACAGAAAATACTCAGGAATATGTATTTGCGGGAACGAGGGTTACAAGTAATATGCACACGCGATGCACGTTCTAATTAAAAAAAATAATATAGTAAATAATGAGACGTAATCTGGCCTCGAACATGAGACCTCCCTTTACTCATTACATACTCTTAACAAATTACCCATAGTGGCACAAACTTTTATTTTATGAGTGATGCTTTTGTAAATAATTATGTCGTAAATAAGTTTGAACTTTGAGAGTATTATGGTAACTAACAACAGTTGAATAAATGAATGGTTAATATAAATCCCGCTTAAAAATGAATGGTTGAGATAAGATGGTTGAATGTCAACAAATTACAGGTTGTCTACAAATGACAACCCCAACCCTCCCATTATAATATTAGATATGAAACAACAACATACTCTGTTAGAAACAATTGACATCTGATATCAATTGTTAGGGATTATGCGCTGGAACTTGTTGAGTCTTTAACAAGATCAATACAAACCAAAAAGTAAATAGTAGAATACACTAAACACACAAAGCACACAATAATTGTCCCGGTTCGGGAAAGCCCTAATCTGGAGGAGAAAAACAGAGATATTATTCAACTAGAGAATATACAAGAGTTGCAGCTCTCACCACGACCCTCTCTCAAGCCTAACTAGAAATACTTGATGTTTACAATGGATAATTCACTCACCTCTCAGATGAAGTACTCTCTTCTTCTATTCGACACTCAATAGAATCATGTCTTTTCTTTTGGCCTTGATTATATAGAGATCTAGAGAAACCCTAGTGATGAGGGTGAAAATCACGGCTAATCTGAACCACATGATCCTTGCACGGATCTCGAGTTTCCTAAGACCAAGATCACAATCTTATGGCAGGCTATAGGCCCAGAAATAGTTCATGGACCGTCCAGAGGCCCACCATCCCGACTTATGGCTGGTAATAAAATCCCCTATAATCGGGGGATTAGTTACTCCATCATATCCCTAATGGGACTTGATTATGCAGCTGATGAATCTTTCCCTAACAGATTCTCCACTGGCCTATAAATAAAGGTTTACCTCCTTGGTTACGTGGTAATCAATCTTTGGCCACTAATTCCTATTTTTACCTTCGGTTTTTGAATTGATCGTCAGAGGGCCTGTCACCGGGAATACTCCCGGTGTTTCAGGCTTTTTGTAGGTGTTAGGCGGCCGACAACCACCACTAGTTCCACATATTCCAATCGCATAATAGCCCCACATCAGGATCAGATCTACGGCTGAGACCTGTGTTATCCATCCATCAAAAGTACTCATCATCTATTTCTCCCACATAAAAAAACAACAGCATCAGATTGGCATCGTCTATGGGAACAACAGATCAAGCCTCCGACCCAGATCCTACCTAGTAGCTGCCTCTCCCACGACCCCCAAGGCTAAGAAGATCGCTACCATGGGGCATCATGCTAACCCCCTCCTCATCCTCCTCCTCCACGTCCGTCCCAGTTGTGTGGTCACTCAAGGGTATCAATAGCATCATGGTGAACGTCAACAGAGGCCAGCTCTGAGCGCCTCCCATTCGGTCGCCCGAAGAACCAAACGTCTAGTGGTTTCAGACCTCCGAAATCTCATTAAGAATCAACAAGAGGAGGACCTTCGTCATCGCCTCAACCACTCTAGAAACGAAGGACCCTTGGATCATCCTCCAAGCCACAGCCATCACTCCTCCCATGACTGGGAGAAAGAGCGTAGTCTCTCCCCAAGTGATCGCCGACCCCCAAATGGCCAAGGAGAGGGGGGCCACATGACGAGGATCGAGTTCCAAGATTTTCAGAATGAGGTCCTCCAAGCTCTCTGAGACGGAGCTAGGAACGGTCATCACACTGACAACCAATGTATTGAGTGACCGAGCACGAAGAGTCCTATGGGTCGACCGGATCAGAGGGACAAGAAGAAGTGGTCATTAAGCGACTGCATGGAATGCAAGAGCGGCTCTCTCGAATAGGGGAAGGCGACAGGAAATCAAGCTGACGGTACCATCCAGTCCGACCTCCCTTATCCTCCTACATCCTTGAAGCCCTGGTCCCGAGAAGCTTAAAGCCTCTCGCCTTTGAGACCTACAATAGGGAGTCAGATTCGGCTGATCAAATTGAAGGGGTTCAAAACCCTCATAATGATTCGCAGCACTTCGGGTGCCCTCCTCTTTCGCGTGTTCCTCGCCACACTGCGAGGTTCCACGCGAGAATGGTATTCCCGACTAAGCCCCGAACTCCATCTTCTCATTCGACCAACTCGATGAGAGCTTCCTCGCCCACTTCGTAACCAGCCGCATGGCTGAAAAGACAAGAACCACCTTGCTCGATCTGATGCAAAAAGATGGGGAGTCCCTCCAAGATTTCGTCCAGAGACTCACCGCGGAGGCCAATTCCATCTCCTTCTTCGATGCCAGTGTCACGGCAGCTGCCTTTAGACATAATGTTCGACACGACCTCTTGAAAACCTCCCTAGACAAGAAGACTCCCTCAAATTTCCTTGACTTCCTTCTTAGAAGCAAGAAATACATCTGAACCGAGGAGGCCCTACATCCGAGAGGTCACAAAGAATCACCAGCCAAGTGCAAGGGGAAGCAGAAGACGAACAGCTCTGAAGCGCCGAAGAAGGCCCAGAAAGACACCTTCGAGCAGAGCCATCCTCCCCCAGTGCCCTGGTTTGAGAAGTTTACTCTGCTTAACGCGAGTATTTTTGCATTCTAATGGAGGTGGAGGAAGAGAACCTGATACGGAATCTCCCTCGATCCAACAACAGGAAAGAAGAAGGATAGAAGGTTCTATTGCCGATTCTATTGCGACCACGATCACGAGATCGACAACTGTCAGCCACTCAAAGATGAGATCAAGGCCCTTATCCGGAGTTGGTAATTTTCTAAATTCACTCAGGATGATCCAAGAACCTCTCCTCCTCCCTGAGGTGCCAATAAGCGTCTGGAAGTGGAGTACGGACCCCACGACTCCGAAAGGATGGCCATCTCCCACTCCGTACATGGAGGGCTCGGGGGGGGGGGGGGGGGGGTCTTTAACTCTTCCGCAATGCATTTTTCAAGGAAGTGAACTCGGTCCATAACTTCCCTCCTTCCTAGGGACACGGACTGGCAGTCATGTTCTCAGATGAAGACCTTGCGAGTATTCAGATCCCTCATTATGATGCTTTGGCCATCAGCCTCGGTCTGGCAAACCACGAGGTTCGACGCATCCTTGTGGATAACGGTAGCTCGGTCAATATATTGTTCCTCGTAGCCTTCGAGGAATTGAATCTCTCCTGAGAAAGGTTAAAGCCAGTGGGCTACACCCATATTGGCTTCTCAGGTGCCCTCATCCAGATTGAAGGGATCATCACTCTGGATGTCATCGCGGGGAAGAACCAGACTACCCGAACCGAGCCCATGGACTTTATGGTGGTCGAAGTCAAGGCATCCTATAACATCATCCCCAGGCGACCTGGTTTCGCATTTCTACAACTGGTACCTTCGACCTATCACATGAGAATGAAGTTCCCCACGAAAGCTGGGTTGGGGTCATGAAGGGTAATCAGGAGGCTGCCAGGGCCTTCTATATCGCCACAGTGAGGGGCTCGGTCCTCCCCCTCGATGATGTCGAACTCCCTAAGGACAGGAGTTCAATTGGCTCCGAGCCGGTTGATGAATTGGAGGAGAAACCCTTCACCCAGATAGATGAGACCCAATTGTTCCTAGTGAGCAAGGCCCTACCATTCGGCCTTAAACAGGACATCATTAGCTGCATTTGACAGAATCGGGACATGTTCTCTAGGACCCCCTCTGATATGTTGGATATCTCAGAAGACATGATCATGCACAAACTGAGTGTCAACCCGGACTCCAAGCCAGGGCAATAGAGGCACCGAAAATTTTCATCCAAGAGGCAACAAGCAGTGAAAGAAGAAGTCAAGAATCTCCTCTCCAGCCGCTCCAGGAGGTCAACTACTCGAGTGGTTGGCCAATGTCGTGATGGTGAAAAAGCTAGCGGTAAATGGAGGATGTGTATCAACTTTACAGACCTCGACAAGGCTTGTCTGAAGGATCCCTTTCCCCTTGCAAGCATTGATGCCCTGATCGATGCGACGTCTAGGCACAAGCTCCTTAGCTTCATGAATGCATTCTTCGGATACAACCAAATCCGAATGTTCCATCCGGATATTCCAAAGACTTCTTTTGTAATAGACCAAGGGCTCTATTGCTACTGGGTTATTTCCTTCAGCCTCAAGAATGCGGGAGCCACCTATCAGAGGCTGGTAAACCGAGTCTTCAAAGATCAGATTGGCCCAAATATGGAGGTATACATGAACGACATTCTCGTCAAAAGTTATTTTGGGGACCATGTGAATGACCTTGGGGAAGCCTTCAGAGTCTTAAGGAAGTACAACATGAGGCTCAATCCTTCTAAATGAGCATTCAGCATTACTTCGGAAAAATTCCTTGGCTTTATGGTCAACCAGCGAGGGATAGAGGCGAACCCCAAACAGATACGGGCCATCCTGGGCATGGCCCCTCCTAAGAATGTCAAGGGTTTCTAGAGGCTCATCGATCGACTTACACCCATTGAGAGATTTCTCTCGAAGTCTGTAGAAAAATCCATTCCATTCTTTAAGGCTGTCCGGGGGGTAAAGAGATTTGAGCGGCAAGAACCCTAGCAGCGGGCCTTCGACCCATTGAAATAATACCTCGCCAAACTCCCGATCCTCAGCAAACCAGAGTCCAGTGAAGTCTTATACCTCTACCTGGCGGAGTCTAAGCGCGACCTTAGTGCGGTCTTGATCCGAGAAGATGATGGGGTGCCAAAATCTATCTATTATGTGAACATAGTGCTCCGCAACACCGAGCTGAAATCTATCTATTATGTGAGCAAGGTGCTCCGCAACACCGAGCTCCGCTATGCTAAGATGGAGAAGGTGGCTTACACCCTGGTTATGGCTACACAGAATCTTCGTCCTTACTTTTAGGCCCACTCCATCCAAGTTCTCATGGACCAACCAGTGAAGTAGGTCCTCAAAAGTCGGAGAACTTTGGTCGATTGATCAAGTGGTCCATCGAGCTTAGTCAACACGACATCAATTATAAGCCAAGGAACGCTATAAAGGGGCAGGCGCTCGCGAGTTCAACACCGAGTGCACTATCCCAGAAGCATCTGAAGTCTAAGAGGCCGAGCTGGTTTAGGAACTCTATGTTGACGGTTCCTCTTGTGAAGAAGGGAGCGGTGCAGGCATA
This sequence comes from Hemerocallis citrina, assembly GCA_017893485.1. Classification (NCBI taxonomy): domain Eukaryota; kingdom Viridiplantae; phylum Streptophyta; class Magnoliopsida; order Asparagales; family Asphodelaceae; genus Hemerocallis; species Hemerocallis citrina. The sequence continues at coordinate 23,825,064 of CM030368.1, forward strand.
ATACTAAACGGTCTGGACAACTTCTATTTCCACTTTACGTAAATGAGCCCGTGCCTTTTCGAGCTGCTCAATGGATCCTCTACGTAATTCTTCAAAATTTTCAGTAGTCCTCCAATACTCCTTGCATCTTTATTTCCAGGTCTCCAATAATGAAGCCGAGTACAAGGTATTTATCGCTGGACTCCTCCTGGCTCGTAAAACTGAGGCCAAACGAGTCAAGGCTTTTAGTGATTCCCAACTTGTGGTCAATGAAGTATGTAGGGAAGCCCAAGACAGCCGCATGGTCTAGTGCTTGGCGCACGTTAGACTCATTTTGGCAAACATCGAAGAGACCTTAGTTGTCCGGATCCTGCGCGAAAAGAACAGCCAAGCTGACTCATTATCCTAATTGGCATCCTCTTCTTTCGAGGGTCTTGATCGCATAATGCTGGTAAAGGTCCTCGTCTGACCAAGCATCGTCAAAGAGAATCCCGAAGTCATTTTCCTCGAACCTCAACCACTGTCAACAACATGGATGGTTCTGATCATAAACTTCTTGAGAATCTGCAAACTGCCGCAGGACCTGTCTAAAGCTTGAAAAATCCAGGTCAGGGCTGAGACATTTGTGCTTAACGAAGGGGTGCTCTTCAAATGATCATACATGAAGGTTAACGGACGACCGTATCTCCGTTGCCTGACCCTCTAAGAATCAAAGTACACACTCGAAGAAATGCACGGGGGGGGGGGGGGGGGGGTCGAGAGTTTCCACTTGGTGTCACGCCCTGCTTCCCTAAAATACGGAATACGAGCATATGACATTGGCCCAGTGAATGACTAACGTCACCCATAAGCTGTTTATCCAATCAACTCAACAATATAATCAATAAAGAACAATTGTGTAGGAATAATAATAATCTCATGAACAACAATACTAGGAATGAAGCAATATAAAATATCCAAATACAATAATAATCCAACATCTGGAAACAATAATAAAATCTGGGACATAAGCCCAATACAATAACAAATCCCGATACAATAGTAACAAGCCTCAATACAATTAGTTCATTAAAGCGATAAGCAATTAGAAAGCATTAAGTCTTTAGAATGTCTGTTCTCCAATCCCAGCAGGCAATTCTCCTTCATTACCTGTGTACACTTCATCTAAAAAGAGAAGAAAAATTATCCTTAGAGCAAGTCATGGACATCAAGTAGAGAAAGTAAGGAACAATGGAATAACGGTATAACAATGAATCAATGGATCAATAGGAATCAATAACATGGGACGATAACAATAATCACTATCACGGTAATCGATGCAATGATTATAAATAATGATTCAATATTCGGTAACAATAATCAGATCAATAACAATAACACTTAGCCAATATTCGATATCAATAGGAACAATGATGAACAATATGCAATGTCGGTGATGTATCAATTTTTAAGTCTATTATTCATTTTAATCCTAACTAATGCATGTACTACTGCATCCTATACTACAGGTTCGATGCATACAATCAATTTCGTTTAGTCTTAAGTGGTGTACTTGGTAGATCATGTACTTGGCAACGGTAAACACTATTCACCTTTCGGTGTACAATACGGTCTTCGGCAATGATACGGTACACGATAGATTAGGTTATGGCCATAATCCACAATCACACGATAAAATAATAGCCGGAACATTATTTAGGGAAACACGGGCCCCTCCTCCAAGTACAGTCTCTACTTTGTTCACTACTTAAATCACCCTTTAAACTCCGGCTTGTTAAATATTTTATCAATGCAACAATACAATATGCAATTAAGGGACATTTCGAAGACAATAGTATTAATAGAGGAACAATAGGATGGTAACATGAAATAGGACAATTAGAATGGTGACAATAACTCATTGGGATCATGCAATGCAACATACATACATTAATTCATGCAATAGAATGATATAGAAATAATTAGTTTATTAAAAACTAGAAGATAAAATTCTGGCCAACAAGAGTAGTCTGTACAAAAATGCAATTTCCTGCTGTTTCAGAAATTGAAAAATGAATTCGTCAAAAGTTCTAGCAACTATACTTCCACACGGTTCCAACGCATATTTAAAGTTCAAAATCCAACAACAGTAACTAGGTCAAACACATTGTTCTTTACAAATTTCATGTTCAGGCAGAATCTCGATATCATGTTATTTTATTTTTAGAATCAGCAAAAACTCAATAATAAATTCATTAAAAACATTTTCTAGACTCCTAAACATGATTACTAACAATCTGAAAATTATTAGAGCAAAATTTTATCATTTGATCAGCCTTTTTTACTGTTTAAACATGAAACGTACAAGAATCTGAAAATCTGAAAGTAAAAACACAGCTATAGTAAAACGGGGATAACTTTTGCTACACAACTCGGAATTTAGAAATTTAAGATGTTCTGGAAACTAGAAAGATAAGGCTACAATTCATATTCATAAAATAATTTATTTCAAGATCATTTACTGGGTCGAAATAGCAGTCAACATACAACCAGTAAGCAATATACAAGTTTTGGGTAGTTTTCATGAAATAAGTTAATTAAACATGATGGTATCAATTCTACTAGTCGATAAACTTCTCAATCAACATGAAGGGTATAAAAATATGGTAAATAAGATTAAAAACACATACATACATCGATTTATCATCAATCAACCATCAATCGATCAAACAACATACAACCCAGCAATTTTCTCAACAATAATTTATTTGTGTGATAATTATATGAAACAACCCTATTATCAATTCTATATGCACACATGAAAGATTCAATTTTTGGAGTCAAAAGTGGCACGATGTCAAGTAAATTTGGATTAGCTCGTGTAAACCCTCAATATACCCAACGAAAGAGATGAACAATGTATAATACGATAAACGAAGGGATCTACTTGCAAAAATTTCAACAAAACTTGAATTTGATACAACTAACAATTCAAGAGGACAGTGACTTGCCTTATTGACGGTAAAATTGAATACCAAGAATAACGGGATAAGGATCCCGGAGCAACGAACTCAAATCCGCAACAATACGAACCACGAACACACAATATAACATGTGTGTAATATGTGTAATAGAGATCCAAAGCAACAACAGCAAGAGAGCAATGGCAGCAGGATGAGAGAGAGTGTCGGCCAGGGGTGATGACAACGGCGGTCGTCGGCATCGCTGGCTAACGTCAACGGTGACGGGGGGTGGCGCAAGGTGGCTAGGAGAGAGACCCAGAGACGGCAACAACGGTGGTCGCTGCTGTCGATGAGAACAGAGGAAGAGCGTGGAGCGGGGGTGTTCGGCCTGGTGGTGCGCGCCAGGGGGGCGCGACGGATGGCGCCTAAGGTCAGGGATGTGGTAGCGTCGTGGAGAGGGTCGCCAGAGGTCGGGCATGTGGTCGGAGAAGATGACAGTGAATGGGTTTGGTGGTTTGGGCGGGAAACAACGGGGAGAGAGAGAACAGGTGGAAAGAGGAGAGAGAATAAGCGGCTAGGGTTTCAATTTGCACAAATTTTAGGGTTTGCAACAAAGTTGTATTTATAGAATACAAGTAGATTGTTGGGTTAATGGATTAGGATCCAATAATAGTGGGTTTGGGTTGAGAACAAAACTGCAATTGGGTTTTAGGGTTCAATAAGAGATGGGCTTGAAGAAAATAGGGTTCAAATAAAATATCCACAATCCAATAGAATGAGATCCACAAGATAGATAACCCAATAAAAGAGAAAATAGCTCATGAATCGAAAACTTAAATCCAATTAGATAAATAAAGAATACAATTGAAAGAATATGAATTGGACTTGAAAATAAATTGGGGTTCGCCAAGAAAATCAGATCCAGTACAATAATAAAATAATTCAATAAATGAATTTTAATTAAATAATCAAGAAATAAAAATTAACAATTATAATCATAACAATAATAAAATCATACAACAAAATAATATTCGGGTTTAACATTTTTTATTAAAATAATCCAATAATAATAATATATTTGTTTTAGGCTCAAATATAAATATCCGATCAATAAGATATAGAAAATAAGATCAAAGTACACCATTATTCGAAATGAATACAATTTCCGATTAGAAAATACTTTAATAAAAGATCCGAAAAGAATTTAGTACAAAATAAATTTATAAAAATCTAATTATAGAAAACACGGAAAATACTTATTAGCGGGAATGGGGGTTATACTTAGGCAGCAGGTCGCTCGCTAGAATGGTCCTCAACCATGGATACTACTGGCTGACCCTGTTACAGGATGCTCAGGATCTCGTCTGAAAGTGCAACCCATGTCAAAGGTTCTCTTCAGTCAATCACGCCCCCCCCCCCCCCCATTCGAGCTCAAATAGCTGGTGAGCCCAACTCCCTTCGCTATATGGGGAATGGATCTGGTCGGTCCATTTCCTAAAGCAATGGGTCAGTGGAGTTTCTTGATTGTTGCTATCGACTACTTCACGAAATGGATTGAAGCGGAGTCCCCACCCACCATTACCGAGCATCAAACCCAATAGTTCTTTTGGAAGCACGTTGTTTGCCGGTTTGGAATCCCTTATATTCTGATCACTGATAATGGTACCCAGTTCGCGGGCAAAGGGTTTCGTAGGTTTTACGAAGATCTGGAAATCCAACAAATGTTCTCTTCTATTTTGCATCCCCAATCTTATGGGCAAGTCGAGAACACCAATGGCCAAATCCTGGAAGGCCTCAAGAAGCGGTTGGACAAATCTCTAAGGGGTTATGGGTCAATGAGCTACCCAGCATACTGTGGTCATACCGAACGACCAAGAGGATTCCAACGGGCGAATCACCTTTTAACCTCACGTTCGAAACCGAAGTCTTCATCCCTTTAGAGGTCGGACTGCCTTCACCTCGGATCATGAGCTTCGATGAGGACTTGAACCCAGATGACTTCAGGGCAAACCTTGATCTCCTTGAAGAAGTTTGCGAAAGGTCGGCCGATAGGAGAAATGTCTACCGGCAGTGGATATAACGATTCTACAACAAGAAGGTCCGGCCAACTAATATTAAAGAAGGTGACCTGGTGCTAAGAAGGTTAGAAACCTCCAAACCAAGCAAAAGGGGAAAGCTGGCCCCTAACTAGGAAGGCCCGGGCAGGGTCTCCAAAGTGGTATGCCCTTTGACTTATCGACTTAAAGACCCAGGGGGCAAGATGATTAAGAGAACCTAGAATGCGGAACACTTAATGAAGTTCCATGAAGGCCCCTAGCGGTCTATCTTGGTAACAAGGCTCTAAAAGCTTGAGGATGTAATAAAGACTCACCTATTGCCAACTAGTGAATAAAATTTCATTTCAAATTCAACAAGTTTGCATACCTTGGCAAAGTTATCGTGTCGCTTGTGGGTTTCTCCGTGGCATTCTTTGACCTCGTGCCTTGCCCCTCGGCATGGCACTCCGACTCCGAGCCACTCGCATATTTCTCCACGACAAGGCTTTCACCTAGTGCCTTGCTCCTCGGCATAGTACCCCGATTCTGAGCCACTCACGGATTTTCCTGCGACAAGGCTCCCACCTTGTGCCTAGCCCCTCGGCATGGCACTCTGACTTCGAGCCACTCGCAGATTTCTCCACGATGAGGCTCCCACCTAGTGTCTTGCCCCTCGTCATGGTACTCCAATTCTAAGCAACTCGCGAATTTCTCCACGAAAAGGCTCCCACCTTGTGCCTTACACCTCGACATGGTACTCCGACTCCGAGCCACTCTCAAATTTCTCCATGATAAGACTCTCACTTAGTGCCTTGCCCCTTGGCATGGCACTCCGATTTTGAGCAACTCGCAGATTTTTCTGTGACAAGGATCCCACATTGTGCCTAGCCCCTCAACATGGCACTCTGACTCCAAGCGACTAGTGGATTTCTCCGCGACAAGGCTCCCACCTAGTGCCTTGCCCCTCTCTATGGCACCCCAATTCCAAGCCACTCGAGATTTCTCCATGACTAAGCTCCCACATAGTGCCTTGCCCTCGTCATGGCAATTCCACCCCCAGCCATTTGTGAAATTTTCCACAATCAGTCTTTCTACGTGAAGCTATCACTCGTGCCTCGTCCCTCGATGAGACATTCCGAGCAGCTCACTCATCACCACAACAAGACAATTCTGCCAGCCCCTTCGGGCCCCGACAAACTTATTCGAGAAAATCTCATTCAAACAAGTGTAAAGCGAAGACCTTTCATTAAGCAAAGATAATTACAAAATGGGCGGTGGACAGTCTGCAGTTGGCAAATCAAACGCAAAACGAACAAGCAAGAAAGTTACGCCTAAACACTTGTAAGATTAACCTCTCGTATCTCAAAAAGCCAGTTCTTCCTGACCACCAACATTCAGAAGAGGCATCATAAGTGAGCATCGGCGATGAAATAAAGGCCAATTGATCCTAGAGGAAAGTTGGAATAACTTTGCAAACAAGAGAAGCACCAGCATCGCAAAGTAGACCAATGATCTCTGCAAAGAAAGTCCATTTGACCCCAGTCCTAAGAACTCAGGGTGGGATGTAGATCTTGGAACTCAGGATAAACTTAATGAAGTTCAACTTGGAGAATGCCGTAAGCACGAGACGTCCCAGTCGAGCCAAATTTCCTCAAGTTTTGTGTAGGAGAAATAGTACAATTAGACCACATCCCTCAAAACTCTGAGTAAAATTCAGATATTGGAACCTGAGATGAATCTCCCGGCGATGCTCGTTGGGATGCTGATCCCCTCTGAGTCAAACATGCAGACCACAGGTTGAGGATCCCCCGATTTAGCTCCAATGGATCTACCCACGTCTGTTTCACCCTTCATATTATCATTCGAGGAACTCAGCAAAAGACCCTTTAGGACGCAGTCATTTAGAGAAGCGAAACAAAAAGATTTGTGAACCAACTTCTTGAGAAAGAGGAAATTTATAGACATTCTTATAAGATACTTCTCGATCGCTATAGGTTTCCTTTTTTATTACAATCAACTAGTTGACGTTTCAACTTTCAAGACGAAAGACGGCTCGATTCCAGCAAAGTATGATGTAAGCCGACTCACGAAATAGCTCACGTGGCCATTCAAATGAGAAAGAAAAATTTAAGGACACGTGATCCCCACTGCCGATGGAAAGGCCTCTGTCACTTACTCTACAGCTCGGCAGTCTAAGGCACGATGTACCTCTATGAGTCAAGGAAGGCGAAAGCAAAGAAGTTCATCTCAATTACATTGTATTCATTCCTAAAAATCACATTACAAGAGTGGTAGCCAGTCCGCTAGAAGGTAAAAACATAAATAAAGAACATAAAATCTACTGCTTGGAAGAAGACCCCTTTTCAAAGGCAAAAGTGGGGCGAACATCTTTGACCTGAGCGGTGGGGTTGACCAGACCATGGTTTGTCAATCCTCTTCCCCAGCAGGATAGGTTGGCTCATCTACCCTCACCTCGAAAGAAAAGCCCCAAAGGTCGAGATCTGGTACTTACCCCTGATATGCTCAAAGGCATGGTCATACCCTTCGTCTTGACCCCGGATGATGTGAACCAGGGCGTCGTCATACTCCCTCATCATCTCCTTCTACTTTGCCTACCATGTCAGCCTCTCACCGGCCAGCTCCTCCTCCCTCAAAAGCTCTTCCCAAGCGGTCTTCTCCTTCGCCAGGTCCTCCTTCGGCTCCTTCACGAAATGGCAGATATTAGTGTTCCAGTCCAAGAGCTCCTTCTGAGCTGCCTTGGCCAGCTGGACCCATCAGAGGAGCATTTCCATCATCCTCCTCAATTCAGCTCCGTCGATGGTCGCCTACAAGAAACCAATATTATACTTAGTGAAATTAGATAGAGAGAGAATATAGATCACTAAAGGGATAAAAATGAACAAGAATCCTCACCAAAACGAAAGCTTAGGCCCAACGGCCATAAACCTCCTCCTCCGATTCTTTCTTCAGAGCCTTCTGATCATGGGGAGTAGCGAGGTGGTCAACCAACTGCTGAGTGTTGGGGTGATCTGCCAACACGTTCGCTTCTGTCACAGACCAGGAAGGTGCCCAAACATTCACCGGCGGTGGTGGTTTTGGAGACACCGCGGCGCTCTTCGGTAAGGGGACTAGAGGCTTAGAGGCCTTCTTCACGACTACTTCGGTAATCTTATCCTTCAGAGGCTGGGTCTCTCTAGACCTCTTCTTCTTCGGTACTCCTCCCACTCCGAAGGAGGGGGACATTTTTGTGCCAGGGACTGAGCCTGCTCCTGCATCTTCACTTGTGCCTCCACCTATTTCTACGCTCTCAACTCTGTGCACCTTGCCTTCAACAGCTTGTCTGACACCATTATTACTGGCTGAAAAGGGATGAGGGAGCCGAGATGTGGAGGGAGAGGAGGTAAAAGTCAAGCAAGTGAACAAAAATGAAGGCATTGGAAAATGGAAAAAGAGACATCGATCACTGTGCCAAGCACGTGATGACATGTCTCATGAGAATTTGCACGTGGAGCACGCATGTGAGACCTAAAGTAACTCAACTCCTCGTGCCATCCCCCTCAGCATGACATCCCGAATCCGAGCCACTCGTGGATTTTATCCACTAAAAGACTTCATCCTCGGAATGACATCCTGACTCCAAGCCACTTGCTGATTTCTCAGTAAGAAGGCTTTATCCTCGGCATGGCTCCCCAACTTCAAGCCCCTCACGGATTTCTCCACGATAAGGCTCCCTCCTCCACAATCAGGACATCGCCTCGCCTCGCCTCGGGCCACGTCTGTAATGCCCCTGCCCCTAGCTCAGACAATTTATACAATTTAAAAGACAAATTAGATACTATGTAGTACAATTGCCCACCACAGGCTGCCTCTCAAAAGGTGGTTAACCGATCAGGTGACCCTTGATCCTTGGCTATTATTATTTATTTATTATTTTATTCCATTTCACTTCCGATGTGGTACAATATCCCACACCTCTTCTCCCGTTCTCTCTCTCCCACGTCACATCTGAAGAGCCAAAGACAAAGTCTGCCTTCTCCCTTCACAAACCAGGTGGGCCCCAGTTCAAAAGTCCATGTCATATTTCGACAGCATCTTCATGATGTATACAAGAACGTGCCCCCCCTCCAATATACTTACCATTTCATACATATTTTTTTTATTTTTACCAACCATGCATAATACTTTTCTAAATACCATGTATATATAATGTTTCAACACATATATATATTATATATTTATTTTTATACTCTTTTGAAAATTACCGGGGTGTTACATAACACCTCCCCTTTAGAAATCAGCGTCCTCTCTGGGTAACCACAGTCCGACGACTGGGTATATAGCCTCGCCAGACTAATTATAACAAGCAACCACAGTCCGACGACTGGGTATATAGCCTCGCCAGACTAATTATAACAAGCAACCACAGTCCGACGATTGGGTCTATAGTCCCGGTGAATCGCTGCCAACGCAGTCAACCCACCGCCCGACTATAAGACATGCCCCACACTCGGTGTCGAAAGTTGGCTCTGATACCATTCGTAATGCCCCTGTCCCTAGCTCAGACAATTTATATAAATTATAAGACAAATTACATACTATGTAGTACAACTGCCCACCACAGACTGCCTCTCAAAAGTTGGTTAACCGATTAGGTGATCCTTGATCCTTGGCTATTATTATTTATTTATTATTTTATTCCATTTCACTTCCGATGTGGTACAATATCCCACACCTCTTCTCCCGTTCTCGCTCTCCCATGTCACATCGGAAGAGCCGAAGACAAAGTTTGCCTTCTCCCTTCACAAAACGGGTGGGCCCCAGTTCAAAAGTCCACGTCATATTTCAACAGCATCTTCATGATGTATACAAGAACGTGGCCCCCCTCCAATATACTTACCAGTTCATACATATTTTTTTATTTTTACCAACCATGCATAATACTTTTTTAAATACCATGCATATATAATGTTTCAACACATATATATATTATATATTTATTTTTATACTCTTTTGAAAATTACCGGGGTGTTACAACGTCCTCCTTGGGACAACACCATACATCACCAAAAAGTAAGACATGCACAAGAGACAAGAGGGTACATTCACAAAGTTACAAGTGCAAGACTTATTACAAGTCCAAGAAATTAAGAGCCTGGCCCCCAAGATCTACTTCGACAAACCCCATCCTCGTGCATGTTACGTCAGTCTCCGATGGACGGGTGCCTAACCCACCCTGAACGCTGGTGACGCTGGAAGACCTGGCCACTCAACTTGGAGCATCCCAAGGCGCTCCCACTCCGGAGCTGATCCCGGGATAATGGTCCTGCCTCGAGAACGGACACCAAAAATTAGATGTCGGATCTGCCTCGTCGAGCTTCACCATCTGTATATATATTTCCAAGTCCCTCTCCACTAGCATCCCCTTCAGAACAAACTCGGAGGATTGCCCTATGGTCGAGCCAAAGGCCACATCTTCCCCGGTTCGGACGAGAGTCAAACTGACATCGGGGAAAACATTTTTAAACAAGCAAGATCTCGCACCACCTCTTACGACCGTCGAATGTGATAGCCAAAATCTCCTTCCCTATCAATTGCTTCTTTCCAAAGACGGACGATAGTGTACTCGGCTTGACGCAAATGGCCTCGAAGGGTTTGGGTATCTTCTTGGTAACCATTTTTTCGAGGCTCGTACCTCACAATCTGATCAAAAAATAACCATCTTAAATTCTAAACAAATGTGTGAGGTGCAAAAGACGATCAGAAATCGAATGAATTTTCATTAAAAAAAATTGCAGGGGGGTGGTAGCCGATCTGCTGCCGGCATCAGTACAAAAACAAGGAATTCAGGAACTTACTAAGGTGAGGGGTGCAGCTCTTGGGAAGAAGAGTGAGGAAGTTTGGTCACGACCACCTCATGCTCAGCATTAAATGCCTCGTCACCTGAAGGTATCTCTACGAGAGTTGGAGGAGTACTTCCAAGACCCGGCTCGAAGTAACGGTCACTGAGATCAAGGTCAGGGTGCCTCTCCTTAACATGATCAAGAACCCGATTATAGCCCTTGTTCTGCCCTGAGAAGATCCTGTCCAACATGCCTTTGAGCTCTGCCTTCAGCTTTGTCTCCTCCTCCTCCAAGGCCTCCTTCTCAGCCATCAGAATTCCTTGGTCAAAGGTCCCATCCTCCAACTCCTTCACCCTCTTCTCAAGTGCCTCAGCGCAGAGCTTCTCATCTTGCCACTTTTTTTTGAACAGTTGCGATCTCCGGGTTACGCACTTGAGTCATGCTTGTACTACCTCTTCATCTCCACCCTGTGAAGCATGGCCTGCAAGAAAGGGGTAAAACACTTAGAGAAAATGCTAAGAGCGAAAACAAAGAAACACATCTATTCAAGATTAAGCCCTTACTGATGGAAGCTTGGGCAAACTTGAGATAAATTGAGCTAGTAGTCTCCAAGTTGAGAGCCCTCCTGTCCCTCAGAGTGGCTATATTGTCCACCACGTCGAGAGCCATGCGGGACTCTATTATGAAATCGAGGGTCTTCACAGCCCAATTTAGCATGAAAGTCTCGTCGACCTTATCGCCAAGGATGGCCTTCAACACCGGGTGGAACGGGGGGAAGAGGAGACTCAGCCAGTTTGGTAGCTCTGATCGACCTCTCGCTTGGTGGGACCCTCGGAGACTCTTCCTCCTGGTCATGGATGCCCGAGCTTTTGACCTCTTCACCTTTTTAGGCTGCCCCTTCGGATATACCTAGAGGTCGAGGCCAATTCCATTTTCTTCTGTTGCCCTCTCCTCCGCCCGCTCGGTCTGTAGGACAGCAGCAGTGACATCGTCCACCACAGCTGCAAGAAAACAAACACATTAAACACTAGGCAAAAGAGTATCACAAATAAACTAAGAACGTATGGGGAACATAAGGGCTCAGCTACATGCTTCTAGCTTCGCCTCTGTCATCTTCGTCCAATCAATGCTACTGCCACCATCGAACAACCTCTTAAATTCTGCCTCCTCATTAGAAATGAATTTCGAGAGCCTTGGGCTCTTCCTCTCTAGGAACTCATACGACCACTTGGTAGGAATGTCAAAAGGCTCAGGACTATAAACAATGAAGTACTTCGTCTTCCAATCTTTTATGGAGTCCGATTCATTTTGCACCACACGAAACTTGTGGCACGGGGAGATGTACCACCAATATTGATAGCACAAACAAGCACTTAGTCCCAAGCACTCGCAGAAGTACTTGAGCTTCAAGGGCACATTCTTCGACAAGCACAGCATAAAGAAGCTAGTCAACTGCTTCTAATAATTAGGCATGTACTCCATATGGCTCATCCCCACCCAATTAAAGACCTCAGTGAGGAAAGAGTGGATAAAGATACGTAACCTGAAAGCAAATGCATCCAGGGAAAACATAAAAAAAAACCACTATGAGAGGACATCGGTCGGTTGGATCCCAGCACATGGAAGGAGTAGCTCGAATTTTCGGGGAATGGGGAAAGCCTCTCATATATTGGCGAGGTCACTCCCCAACAGAGTGTTATGCGTGTTTTCCGCCTCTATCTTGGGCTTGTTCAGTGACGAAGGTTGCACACCAAAATGAAAAACATCCTTTAGATCTTCCCGATACATCTGGATAGGCTTCTGACCGTAAGACGGTCAGAACACACTCCCTCATGTTCATACTCGATCGGTTCATATTTAGGGTCAGGGGAAAGGGCCCTCTTCTTATTTTTTGGTTGGTCGGTGAATAAGGGGAGGAGGGATGGCCAAAATGCTATCAAGGGACGAGTTCCCCGCTTCCCGGACTTGGGGGCCAACTTCCAATTCTTCTTTACCCTCCTCCATTGCCGCTCGGTTACTCTCAGGTCCTCTGGATTATCCTTGTTCCCCCTCCTTTCGATCACTTCAGGACCTCCGGACTGTCCTCATTTCGCTCCATCGGGACTCCCTCTATCCTCTTCACCGACCTCACTCTCCTCCTCAGAATGACCAGGTTTAGCCCTTTCAGTGCTCGAGCACACCTCAATCTTAATGTCACGCTCTGCTTCCCATTATACGAAAACACGAGCATGTAATGAGGTCCAGCGATTGATATAAGTATACCAACTCATATCATCCATAAGCTGTACAGTACTGGTAAGCTCAACAATACAACAATAATAATCACATAAAAATAATATCATGAATAACCAATATCTGAGATTCAAAAACTTACAATAAGCCCGGGAATATGCCATGCAATAACGGTACATCAAGATCCTTCAGTATTCCATCATTTGTACCTGTATAAACATTAACTCAAAAGAAAGAGGAAGGATACCCATTAGAGCAAGCTATGAGCCGCAAGTAGTTAAACAGTAAAATGACGATGTAACAGGAATAAGAAACTAGAACGATATCAGAGTCAATAAACAAAAGACAATAACATTGATCAAAAGAGCAGGGGTCGGTAAATAATAGTTGAAAATGCTATGATCGGTAGACAGTAAACAATAATGCAATGACCGATAAACAGTAAACAATAATGTAATAGTCGGTAACCAATATTCAATAATCAATGATCGGTACTCAATATTCAGTAATCAATGATTGATAAACGATAAACAATGATCAAAATGCAAGTCTTTATGCTCAGTGTCAATCTTATGTCAATCAGTCTTTTATTAATCTATCTAATACACGCAATCCTGTGTCTCATACTACAGGTTCGGATGCATACAATCAAGTGAACATTTTGACTATAGTGGTGAATCTTATAGGTTCATGTACTCGGCAACAGTAATCAATAAATAGTAACTCAGTAATGATACAATACATGATAGTTGGGATACTGTAGTCAGTAATCCGTAATTTATCGATAAAATTGCAATCAATATCAGTAATCAGTACGGGAAACACGAGCCCCTCATCTGAGTACAGTCTCCTATAATATCCACTAATAAGTCGTTTCCTTTTTACCCCAGCTTGTCATTATTTTATTACGATGAATCATGCTTATGCAATCGATGGAACGGTGTCAAGAAACAGTATCAAGGAGGTATCAATGACTATACAATGAATGTTATGCTATGAAATTCATTAGATGCAAAGTTTAAACATATTTACATTTAAAAGCATGAAAAATAAAATTCTGGACTGCAATATGTTGTTGTACAAGAAGTAACTTTCTCGCTGCTACAAGAAAGAGAATTAGATTCCATCAGAAGTTCTAAAAACTAGACTCCCTGAAGGTTCTGACGCATACTCATATGATACATTTTGACAACAGTAACTACGTCTACTAGTTAATTCTTTATGAGTCTACTGTACAGGCAGCAACTCAGTATGAAGTTATTATATGTGGGATTTGACCAAAAACATAGTTAAAATTCTTAAAAAAATATAATTTAGTTCTTGGTACTGTTAATTAACATTCTTGAAAATCTCAGGTCCTAATGTAACACCCCGAATTTCAAATAAGGATAAATTCGAGATTTCACAGGATCTTTACTTCACTTCGTACAATTTTACAAGGAAATTTAAAACTTTTTATTCACAATACATCAGAGTTCCTTTACACTTGGTTTTTACACAGCGGAAGACTAAAAGATTATAACAATGAAATACAACTTGTATAACTTTAACATCATTTGCAACATCTTTAACTTCTAAACAGCAACAGCATGTCCACTTTATAGCTCCATGAATAGTCCTTTACCTGCATATCAATCTGTGGGCACGTCAGTTACTTAGAACTGACGAAATGTTATACACGGCTATCCTCTCTATGCCGGGAATAGTATAACGATCTCATACTTTAACAAATCAACAAAAGATTGAATGAACAAGTAAAGTGTCAAAAGTGATTATTCTAAACATAAGTGTATGTCATGCCTTAATGCCTAATGCACATATTTCTATACTAGGATGACACTAATGCACACTTGTTCGGATTCTATGCATCCCATACTACATAGGTCCGAGGGCAAGTGCCTACGTTCTTCACAATACAGGGCTCGATCCCTCGCCATGAAAACTACCCGGTAGCAAAACGAAGTTCAGACTATTCCACGAATGTGAATTTCAGCCTTGGAGTCCACCAACAGCTGTTATAACAGATTCCACATCGTACGAACCATCCCGTATGTGACCCTCTAGCCCAGTATATATATATATACATTGGAGACGGTAAACACAAAAATCCATCCGTCCGACTACTCAAGATCCCGGAGTCCACCGCTGACCCGTCCTCATAGTCCCGGACTAAAATATAATAATCCGTCTCCCACAGGGCAACCTCAGTCCACCAACTGAGTCTATAGTCTTGGAGTCCACCAACAACTATATAGAGCACCCCACTTACGTTTCCCTAAGTTTACTACATCTTCACTTATGTGCCTAAATTTTCCTAAGTTCAAGACATGAATAATTTCCATTCAAAGAATTAGTTTTACCTCCTACCGGACTTAATCAACAACTGCGAGATAGCCCCATGGCCATATCTCCAAATCATATCTCAAATCTTTTCTTTCAATATTGCCGGTACCGAGGTCTTACTAACTCTAAATCATAAACTTTCATGTACAAGAAACATGGGTACATATACCCTTCAATAATCATGTCTTAACTTAAAATAATTTCTTCTTTCAACTTAATCACAAGTAATCATAGTCTCATCATTATTCATTATCTAGTCATCCGTTCACATTCTTTATAAGCAAAAGAATAATTTCTTTTAAGAACACAATTCCATCACATGAGATTTCATAATAAATCCAAGCCATTATAATGTCTCACTTTACTTAGAATATTCTTCGAACAAATAAGAGAAAATTCTCTTCAAGAAAATCACTTCACAAAAATAATACTTTACTTTTCTTAATAAAAGAAAGATCTATAATAGATTTTTAAGTTCACATTATTCATCTTTCTATCTCAATTGTATCTCACATATGCTTGAGAGATTCTACAGTTCTATTTAATAAACCCCGTTTTATTTTGTGGAATTTTTATCATTTTCTCCAAATTTTATTCCCAAAAGTTCTTTCAAAATATTAATAAAGATCCATAAAAAAAATATTTCAACAGTAATCAAATTTCAAAAAAAAAAAAGAAACAAAAGTGGTTGCATTCTCACTAAATCTTAATTTCCTTGAATGTTAAGTTTTACCATGGGAATACTATACCTAAGCCAATCTCGAATGTTAAGTTTTAGATTTATTGTGATACCTAAGCCATTCTGCCTAAGCCAATCTAACCGGTAACAGGGTCCATACATTCAATATATATATATATTTTTTTTCTTCTTTTCCAAACTAAGATTTAGTGAGAAACGGTAACTAATTATTTTAAAACCCATATTATGGACCCATTTGCACCAATCAGAAATCACTACTTATTTATTTTGTCAACAAGAGAAGTCTCAACCATCTTCCTACAAATTATAAATTTCGACATTTACCACTCAGCAATCAGCATGCATACCAGTATGATTTATGAAAAAATAATTCATTTTATTATTTTTAACTATCATGATGGCAAGTTGTTCAACAAGATTTCCACCATTCATAAAGATAATATATTTATCCCATAACTTTAATCTTCTCTAATTCGTTTATCAAAAATGGCATGCTTGTACTACAATTTAGAAGGTATAAAAATCACCAACCTACATAATATTGATTAATTTTCTAAACATCGCATCTTTCATTACACCCTATGCATGGATTTGTTCTACTCTTTTTCAAAGTCAAATTCTATACTACACATTTATTTTATTATTAGCATGCACATTATCTATAATTAGAAAGTAGAGAACACCCACCTTTTGTTTGAAGGTTGAAAACTACAAATGAATGGCTCCTTCTTGCTCCTAGCAACTCCTAGTCCTCTTCTCCTCCTAGCAAATGCTCCAAGCAAGAGATCCTCCAAGCACAATAACTTTACTTCTCTTACTCTCTTTTCTTTTATTTTTCTCTCTTTCTTTCTTCTATTTTCTATTGCTTGATTTGCTTTTGGTGTGAAAAGAATGAGGAATGGAGGGTGCTATTTATAGGGTTTGTAGAGGGTTCAATTTGCAAAATTACCCACCTAATAAATTACTCAAATAAATTTTCAACCTCTTCATTTTCTCAACCTCCCTAACTCCCAACTCTTCATATTTTATAACCCTCAAAACTCCTAAACTCTTCACATCCCCACTTTCTCACACTAACTCTCTCTTCTCTTCTCCCATTATTCTCTCTCCTACCATGCCCAACCGGCCTATCCCCTACACAAAACCAGTCAACTCCCTGGTCATACACAGCATGGGCATCAAATGGGCCTCCACTCCATTTAAACCATATATATATATATATACCAACTCCATTTAAACCATATATATATATATATACCAACACAATAGTGTGTGCTGTTCATGAACCCGTGGGCCCATTCATACTTTCTTTTTTTTTTTTTTATACCATACACGTTTCATCCAACCATATATATATCACTGTATACTATACCTTATACATATATATTATATAATATATATTTTATACTCTTTTGAAAACTACGGGAGTTACACACACTCCGAAATTTATTTTGAAAAGGAATACACCCAAACACGTTCGCCGAAAATACGTGCGTTGCACGTAAAATATTAAAATGCGAAAATTGACTTTATCGATGAAAAATTATTAAATATAATCGAAAATAATATAAGAAAAATATATTTACTAATTTTATGTATTTCATGATGAAATCGCAACACGTAGAAAGCACGTGCATTATACGTGCAGAAAGTCGAAAAATGCATTTTAATCAAAATAAGGGGAAAATGAATTTTCGTTTTATAAAATAGATTTAAATACATAAAAATAAATAATTTAAACCTATAGAAAATATTATACGTAGTGGTGGAAACACGTGCAACAAAACACGTAAAAAGCACGTAAATCCCAGGGATTGAAATATTATATTTTAGTTGACTGAAATCAATACGGAAAATGTATAAATAGTACGAATCCAAAATATGTAATGAAATACATTACAAAATATACGTGCGTAACACCAGGGGCAAAATTGTAATTTCAATTTTGCGGGGTGTTACACCTAATTCTCAAGTTAATCTACCGTTTCAATTAGTTGAACATGACAATATAACTATAAAACATTGAATCTTGAATTACGGCAGTACAGTGGTAGAATCTAAATACTTGCAATCTATAAGTCAGATTTAGAATCCGTAAGATGTTCTAGGAACTAGACATAGTGTGCTACAATTTTTATTTAATATGTTCAAGATAATATCATCATTAACTAGGTTAAATTCTCACTCCAAGTTGGAGCAAACAGCAAGCTAGAAATATACATGTTGATTTTTTACGATCTTCATTTTGCAACTGTATAGTTTATGATTAAAAATTAACATACATTTACATCTAGAAATCAGTATGGTTTCTATTATTAACATGACGGACATTAGCACTTCAAAGATATTAATCTTCGAATATAATCATATAGTCATATGCAAATACAATTCATTCAATCATTCATTATTTTATAATTGTGCTTCAACTTTTTGTTTGTGCAACATATGCATATATAAACAGTTTCTCATGTATTTCTATGATTTTTGGGTTGATAGAAGTCGAATGAAACGATGAACGATGTCAAGTCTGAATTCAAACAATATATGATGGCAACGAGTAGATTAACAACATGGATACAAGAATGAGACTACTTGTGGAGATCAAGAATATACTTGCACAAGAATAAAAAGATTGTACAAGTGATGCTTGCCTTTTTCGGAATGATTTGAATGCGAACGGTCAACGGGAAGAAGAGATACACCACAGAAATGGTTATGGCAATGCAACAACGAGTGATGACAACAATAGCGAGCAAGGGCAGCAACAACTAGCAAGTGTGGCTATAGCTATAAGCAAGAGCGACGATGGCAACACGAACAGTGACGATGACACCTTCGGTAGCAATAATCTGGGACAACAACAGCAAGAGGGATTGTACATTGCGGCAACAGCAAGCAACGGCAACACAACAGAGAGGTCGGGCATCGGTTGCAGGTAGAAGATAGTGGGAGGAGCTCAGGGTGTTCGGCAGCAATGATGATGCAAGTGGTGGCTATGGAAGAGGAGCAGCAACGGCAGTGCTGCCGCGGCATTCGACAGTGCTACGGTGGTCGGTGGAAGCTCGAGTAGTGGAGGTGGGGCTACGGTCGGTGGTTGGTAGTGGCATTCGGTTGTGGGTGTCGAAGGGAATGACAATGGCAGTGGATAATGAAAGCATCGGGGAATGGGGGCGATAGTGGGTCGACGGTGGCTTGGTGACTGCGATGAATGATGATGATGGTGCTCAGGGACGGGGGCATTATATGGCGGTGCTGGCGAGGGCGCTCAGAGCTACTGGCAATGGCGAGGAAGGCAGCAAGGTTGGAGGTGGAGTGGTTGCGGGTGATGCTTGGTGGCTCGAGCGGTGGAGGGAGGTGGTGATGGGGCTGAGGCTGGCGTTTGGAGGAGAGGAGGAGGATGGGTGAGGGCGTCAGGTGGCGGAAGTGGCAAAGCTGGAGGTGGAGCTCGGTGGTGGTTGCGAGGGTGCAGAGGGGGTTCGGTGGTTGGGGGCATCGGGATCCAGAATGAGAGGAAGAAGTGGGGGGAAGGGTTATTTAATTAATAGAATGTAGTAATGATATTATAATTAGGGGTGATTTAATAGGTAATTGATTTAGGGTTAGTGGGGTAGGTTATGAATTTGGTTTAATATATTATAATGGACTGTAATTAGGAAGGGAGTTATGCAGTTATAGGAGATGAAGGGTTTAGGAATTAGCCATGAATTGTTGGGTTGGCGTAGGCTTCATAAGAAGATAAGATAAAATAATTGAGTTGGGCATCAAAATAGGAATTAATTTGTAGTGTGGGCTAGGAGAAAATAATAACAATTAAAATAGATTGGGCTAGAAAATAGAATGAATAATTCTAGATGGAACTAAGAATTTTTACGGCTTACAACTATCGAATAGATTGGACTTGATAAAATAATACTCATTATCAATGTATGCAATATGGTTTAAAAGAACAAGGAGAAATATAGAAAAATTAAAATACAATAATCCGAAGAAACTAAAATACAAATTCGTATAATCAAAAACGAGGGTTACACTTAACATCCTCCCCAAGAGAAGCAATGCGAACAGGCCTCGAACCCTTGGGCTCCCTCGTCGAAGAAGACGATCTTGACGAAGACTTTGGAGATGATCTGCTTCCATTAATGGATGAATACGAACCACCGGATCAATCGCTAGCAATTGAAAAAATACTAACCGAATGTCAGTTCAAGGTAAGGATCTCGTTCTATAGAGAGAAGCTTTGGATGAAGAATGAGAAAGTAATCCTAGAAAATGAGGAGGAGATGGGGACTTATAGAGGGGAGCACGACCTCTTAAATGACCCATCTTGTGATGCCTCTTCGATAACTACAAAATCATGTAGCGTCTCTTCAATGATCACCATCTCACGTGAGCACCAGATTGAACGTCACTCACCCATTCGATCTGTAGTACCCCGTATTTTTAAATATAACTTTAAAGATTTATAAATGAATTAAAATGATTTTCTGGAGATTTAATAAATATTTATCTAAAGATTTATCTTTTCACACGTGCAAATATTTTTGGTGTAAATATCCAATTTTATATTTTAAATAAATTCTCCTACTTATAATAGAGTATATTCTAAATTTTGAGATTTTTCTGAGTAAAGAAACTATTTTTATAAATACCTCGAAAGAGAGGGGCTTTTATGTAAAAAGCCGTTTGGATCTCAAACAAATAATAAAAATTCGTTTTTACTGAATTTTGGACTTTTCATGGTCATAATTGAAATTAAAATATATTTAAATTTTATTTAGAGTCGATTTAGTAAATATTTGAACAAATATGGTGTTTTTGCAAATATAGAATTTATGTTGGATCTTGTGCAAATATTTTCTGGAAAGTAAAAGTCAGATATTTTAATTGGAAAATATAATATGTATTATTAGATATTATTTTTGAATTTTCTGGATTTTTACTAATATTTTATTATGTATTTGCAAATATTACAAAAAAGAAGGACTTTTGTGCAAAATGGCCACCCTGAGTACAAATCCAAATTTTCTTTATTTCTGGGCTGTGCTAGATTGCTGGACAACTCAGTAGTAAAAGGATTTGATTTTTTTTTAATTTATTTGACTTATTTTGATTATTTTATAAAGAAAGGTTTATATATGTAAAGTTATATTTTGAAAGGATTATTTTGCAAATATGTTTCAAACCCTAATTCTTCATTTTCGGCCTGTATAAAAGGTGGAGTGCAGCCATCTTTCGCTGCACAACACAAGGTTTATTATTTTTATTTTTCTTGGAGATTGAAAGAGAAGATCTTGGATTTCGCAAGGAAGGATTTTGCTTATTCGATTGGATTCTTCATTTGAGGTGAGTGATATAAATGTTTTTTTGTTTTGTTTTATATATGTGAGTGACTTGTTTGTTTTTCTTTTGATTTGTGTATGTTGTGTGAGAATGATATGAATGTTTTGATTGATTTTGGATGTTGAATTTCATCTATTAGAAAGCATGCTAGGGTTTGGTATGAATATGTGTGTTGGATGGATGAAAAATCGGATCTTTGAGAAGAACCCTAGATATTTGCATGTGAATTATTTTAGATTGTTGGAAAACCTAATATAAATTGTGAGTAGACTTTTTTTTTTGGATTATTGATTTGATTGAGTATGATGAATGTTATGCATTAATTAATTAAAGATGAGATTTTGGACTATTGGTGAGTTGGATGAATACAACTTGGTCATGTTGATGATAAATTTATTTTTGTTCATGAATCAACTATTGAGAGTAGTTGATATTGAGTTTGAGAAATTTTGAGAATGAATAATGGTTTAGAGGACCATGTTTTGAGGTTTGAATAATGATGACTAAAATTACAGATTTAGTTGAATTTGAGGAAATATATCCAATTTGGGGATTTTCTTTTTGAGATTTGGTATTGATGTGGTTTGGATCTGAATACGAAGCTATTTCAATGAACAATTTATTTTTTTAGAAACTCTATTTTGATTATATGCACAATTTATGTTTTATTTGAAAGAGATTTACAAATCACCACTTTTATAAATTTAAGTAGTTTGATTTAGTTTCATGGACTATTATATATCCTACAAGTTGTATTTGATCATACCAGAAATATGTTTTTGTAGAAATCGTTTTCATAAAGAAAAACTACGTATCGGTGGAAATGTGCAGAACCAAAAGTATATAGTCTGTAGGTCGACAGTCGACTGGTATGACTTCTCAGTCGACCGAAACGACCCGGCTGCTATGTTCTCTAGTTTTCTTGAAATTTCGTTCTGGACAGTCGACCGATGGTTTTAATAGTCGACTTATAACACTTAGACTTATTTTTCTAAAATTACTGGATTTCTCTGTGGACAGTCGACTGGTGAGTTTTACAGTCGGCTATAAATACGTAGATTTTATTTTCTTAAAGATGTTAGTTTTTCGCTCTGGACAGTCAACTGATGACCTTTTGCAGTTGACTGGTTCTGATGTTTTCTTGAGTTTTCCAAATGTTCTTTAAACGGTTGATTCTTTAAACGCTTTTGGATCTATAACTTACTACTATAAATATTATTCTTTCTATAGAACATATATTTTCAAGATATTTTATTAGTGGATTTGGATTCTGGAATTTTATAAAGATTTGGGTTTTGTTGATTGGAGAGGTTTCTCCTTATGATCGTTTTGACGATGGGTTTGTGAATTTTGGTCTTGTTGAGATCTCTAGGAGTTGAGTGGGAGTCCTGTGAACCGGCAGTTGAGATTTGTTGAGTTAGACCTGGGGGATCTTGGTTTAGTTGTTGTTGAATATTTAAGTCCGGCAGGATACACTAACTCTAGAGATGAGGATTTTTGGTGTTTTGATAATAACCAACTTAAGGATAGGCACTAGTGGAGATGTGATGGAACTTGGAAAACGTAAGTATAGGCTCATGGTTTTGTTTAGTCCAACAGATGTGTTCCAGGACTGTTTGTTGTGTTCTGTCTCGAGAGGACATTTGTGTGTTCGCGTGTCGAGGGTCTACAGGCCTATTCACGGAGCATGCAGGGTGTATTCGCGTGACGAGGGTTGGCAGGCCTATTCACGGAATGTACCTGGTGTATCTGCACATCGAGGGCCTTGCAAGCCTATTCGTGGGGTATACGGGTTTGGAAGATGATTCTCCGGTTGTTTTTGAGCTATCTTACATGATGCTTGCGCGTCGAGGGCTGTGGTGCCTATTTGCGGAGTATTCTGGATCTTGTTTCCCATCACCGTAGTAGGATTAGTTGCATAACGAGGGGTTATCCCTATAAGTGAAGATCGTTAAGGGCTTGCACCGGACCTATGTACTATGGAATGTATAGAATTCGACAAGTATGCATTAGAGAGTCAGCATATAAAGCTTGTGTTTTCTTGACTTGGTTTTATGCTTGTATTTTCCTGTTTCTTTTCCTACACTTGACACTTAGTCTAGATTCACTTGACGTTTTCATGAATTACTATTTACTAACTTAAATTCCTTGATGTTTTTATGCTTTACTTATTTGTTATTTCTCATTTCATTTACTCTTGCTGATGATACATGTTGTGGATGACTCTATGTTTTATGATCTAATTATGTTGCTTTGTTTTTTATGTTACTCACACCGTTATGACTGACCCCTTTAGTTTTGGGGGTTAGGGATTATCTCTAGCCTCATATTTTACAGGTTGTTGCTTAGAGCTTGGGGTTGGGATGCTTGAGATATATTGATGTAATAGAGCTTTTGTGTAAATTTTGTAAAAGAAGTGTTGTAAAAAGAAAGTTTGTAATTCAAGGTGTTTTTTGTATTCCGCTGTGTTTGAAAAGATTGTTGTAATAAAAGTTAAAATAAAATTATCTGTGTTTTTGGGCTATGTGTACTATTACATTGAAGTTGATGCTGGGAATTGTGCCACGTATTTTCTAAGATATTATATTAGAAATTCGGGGCGCTACACGATCGCACGCAATTTCATCATGAATGGTACCCTTTTCCGCATCAAGACTCCACCCTATCCCTCATTTCTCGACATGGTATCCTGACTCTGAGCCTCACGCGGATTTCTCCGCAACAAGTGCTCCTCCTCGTGGCATGCTTCTCGGCATGCCATACTGACTCCATGTCTCTCACAAATTTCTCTATAACAAGTGATGCTCGTGCACGCCCCTCGGCATGGCACACTGACTCCGATCCTCACGTGAAGTTCTCCACAACAAGTGCTCCTCATTCTATGCCCCTCGGTATGGCACCCCAACTCTGTACCTCACACGAATTTCTCTGCAACAAGTGTTCCTCCTCGTGCTACGCCTCTCGGCATTGCATCCCGACTCTGAGCCTCGTGCAGATTTCTCCGCTACAAGTGCTTCTCCTCACACTATGCCTCTCGGCATGCATCCCGACTCCAAGCCTCACACGTGTTTCTCTGCTATAAGTGCTCCTCCTTACGCTATGCCCCTCAACTTAGCACCCAAACTCCGAGCCTCGTGCAAATCTCTCGATAACAAATTCTCCTCCTCGTGCCTCACCCTCGGCATGGCCTACAGACCCTGAGCCTCTCGCAGATCATCTCGTACCTTGGGTCTCATTAAGGCAGGCCCGGGAATTGGCCTCTGCAGCCGACCCTCTAAAACCCTTGGAAAGGAATTCAACATCATTGCAATAAACAAGCCTCCACGCCGACGTGATTTTCCCCACGAAGTTACCTACTCCTCGAAAGCAACCAGAAACTCACCTTCGAGAGTGACGGTCTTATGATGTGGGTGAAAATTGTGGCTAATCTGAACTGCATAATCCTTTTACAGATCTCGAGATTCCTGAGGCCAAGATAACAATCTTATGGGGGGCTACAGGCCCAGAAATAGTTCATGGGCCATCCAGAGGCCCACCAACCCGGCTCGGTCCACCAAGAGAGAGTTGACCAGCCACTTATGGCGGGTAACCAAATCCCTTATAATCGGGGGATTAGTTACTCCATCATATCCCTAATCCATAGGACCTGATTAGGCAGTTGAGGAATATTTTCCTAACAGATTCCCCATCGGCCTATAAATACAGGTTTACCTCCACGGTTACGAGGTAATCAATCTTTGGCCACTAATCCCTAATTTTACCCTTGGTTGATGACTTGATCATCAGAGGGCCTGTCGTCGGGAATACTCCTGGTGTTTCAGGCTTTTTGCCAGCATTCGGCCACCGACAACCACCACCAGATCCACATATTCCAATCACATAATAGCCCCTCATTAGGATCAGATCTACGACCAAGATCTATGTTCTCCTTCAACAAAAGAACTCATCATATATTGCTCCCACCCCAAAAAATAGCAGCATCACCTAGTTTGTTATACTTGACACAATAACCATCCAAACAATACTGAAGAAATAACCATACGATGAGAGCTATACGATCTGAACTAAAGAGCAAGTCGGGCTTCAATCGAATCCCTAAGACCTGAACCCGTATCTGCAATCAGCAGCGACTCGGTCGACTGCCTAAGTCGACTGCAATTGTTCTTTAGCCAATCCAGAGAGAATGGTCGTCGACTGTCCCTGTTAACTATTGTTGTTGCCTTGCTTCTAAACCTATTTCCAATCACCTCGATTCCTTTCGCTGCTTCCTTTTCTTCTCTCACATCAATTATATTATGCAATACATATAAACCCAACAATCTCTACCTTGTATTGCATATGCATGAATCCACACCTGTGTGATTAAAACTCTTCTAGACTCTTTTCATCTCCTCTTGTAAACAACTCAGTTCAATGAAATTTTTTGCTAGTTGAATCTATCTCTACCTCTTTTTCTTCAATCGTATGCCCCTTTCAAGGGCACACCCCAGTATGTGTCAACATGGAGGTGCCAACCTCCGCACGAACTCCACCTAATCTGAGGCTATCTTCACCTCCTGATGGTATTCGAACGTCGCGGTCTTGATTTGGTGATTCAAGTGACGACATATTAGATGATGTTTTAGGAACAACAAGCTTCCAAATAGCAGTTCATGTTTTCCTGCTCCTACAAAGTTGGTAGAGGTTGTGTTGACCCTGCCCAATTCCTCTCTTACATTTTATCACCTTACGACAACTCTCCCAAACTATCAAAACTCCACCTCGAGCTGTATACCTGCAACCCCGAGAATTCAGAATTCCCAAGGATAGCAGATTTTGTTTCATCAAAAGAATATGCATGACATCTTTTAATGTGAACCATTTACCATCTGGCATCTCCAACTCAACTGTTCCTCACCCACTACTTCATACATCTCACCAATCATCGCTCACACTAAGACCTATTGTAGACTTGTAAGTAGAAAATATCCCCCTCTCGAAGCAAATAAGAGAAGAACTCCTCGAATTAAGAAAACCAGCCCTAATTCACATCTAAAGAACTTGAAACAAGAAGACAGTCTAAGTTATTACCTATGTCAGAGGCGTTGACGCTGACTATGTGTGGACCTTTCTGATTCAAGCACTTGCGGCAATCCCTCTTGTAATACTCAACCCCTCTGTAATGGTGGCAACGAATCTTACCATTGTGTGCCACATCCCTTCCAATTGAAGTCTCACCATCCACTGCCAAACAACCTATAGAAATAGACCCCGCTTTATGAGTGTCCTTACTATGTTCATCTTCCTTTATACCTTAATCACCCTGGCTACTGCGTCTCCTTTGCAGATTTTTCGTATAACATGGTAGTTATCAAGTGATCATACAAAACTGGCAGTGAGTATATCAAGTTGAATGTTTTATTCTCTTCCCTTAGATCATCTGCGTTAATCGGCTTCAGTTCAGATATTATCTTATTGAACTCCACAATATAATCTTGAAGATGAGTACCTTCCTTCATTGAGAAACGAAACAACCTCCTCTTCTAGCACATCTGATCCAACAACGATGATCCCGAGTAGTCAGTTTTGGGTCTCGCCCATAAACTTGCCATACTTGTCTCATCAAGAAAATCACACTTGACTTCGTCTGTCAATTGCAACTGGATTAAACTCAAGGCCTTCTAACAAATTTGATCACACTTCTCTTGCTTCATGTCAGTTGGCTTTCCTTTATCTCCATCTAGGACAATATGCAAGTCCTTTTGAACCAATGTGTTATACATGTCCACCTTCCAGAGATTAAAGTTAATCTTACCATCAAACAGCTTGATCTTCATGCTCTGATCTATCATATTCTCCAAGGAACTCGAACAAACCCACGAACTTGATGCTTTGATACCAATTGTTAGAAACAATTGGTGCTCTAATACAAATATAGGGATTATACGCCGGATCTTGTTGAATCTTCGACACGATCAATACAAACCACCAAGCAAATAGTAGATCACACCAAATACACAAAGCATATAATGTTTGTCCCGGTTCGGAGAAGCCATAATCAGGGGGAGAAAAACCTAGATATCATTCAACCAGAGAATATAAGAGTTACAACTCTCAGCACGACCCTCTCTCAAGTCTAACTAGAAATACTTGCTCTTTACAATGGAGAATTCACTCACCTCTCAGATGAAGTACTCTCTTCTTCTATTTGGCACTCAATAGAATCATGTCTTTTCTTTTGGCCTTTACATTGATTATATAGAGATCGAGAGAAACCCTAGTTTGTTGTACTTAATACAATAATCATCCTATTGAGAGCCGTACGATCTAGCCTAGAGAGCAAGGCTTCAATTGAATCCCCAATACTCGAACTCGTATCTGCAATTAGCCGCAACTCGGTCGACTACCCAAAGTGCGGTGGACTGCAATTGTTCTCTCGCCAACCCAGAGCGCTTGGAAGTCGACTGTCCTGTTGTTTGTTCTTGCTGCCTTGCTGCCTTGCTTCCAAACCTGTTTTCAATCGCCTCGCTTTCTTTCGTCGCTTCTCCGTCTTCTCTTCACATCGAATAGTATGCAAGACATATAAACCCAACATACTCCTTACTCGAGCACAAACTACAATGTTAACTGACAAAGAGACTGAAGAAATATGATTAACTCAAATAATTAGTTTACAATATTGGATAAAAAGTAGTTGCTTGTATGACATAGAGTATTTACTCGTGTAATGAATTTACAATTATCTTTTTTTGGAGAATGCATTATTGAGCTAACAACAATTTAACTTCACTATATCAACACTAGACACAGTCTGTTTCAAAAGCAGTATAAATCGCTTGAGATATAAACCACAATATTGTATCAACAATCACTAATACACCTTGCTTTTGGTGAGCAAGAACAACTACCTACGGAAAGATTATTGATCTGGCGTACAGAACTATCATCGACCTCCTGACAATGACATAGAAGAAAAAACGGTTCCTACAGATGATGATGATGTGAACGATACGACATTATCATCAAATCCTGCATTTTGGAAGGATGACATTTTGCTCAGGTTCAGACAGATTGGCAATAAATCAGGGAGTTTTGCATCTCCCTCCAAAATCTGCGTCACTTGCCGCATGCTCGGCCTAGCTGCAGGCATTGGATGTGAACATAGTAAACCAAGCTTCAATACTAACTCGACCTCATAGATATTGTAATCCTCTCCCAGCTTTGGGTCCAATGTCTGAATCGCCATACCTCGTCGCCACATCTCAAGCACCCAATCCACAAGAATCAGCTTCTCTCCCTCTTCAAGGGGCTCGATTGGCCTCCTCCCACAAACTACTTCGAGTATAAAGGCACCAAACGCAAACACATCGGTTACAGTTGTTGCCTTGCCAGCCACTGCAAGCTCTGGTGCAAGATAGCCCATGGTTCCAACAACACGAGTGGCCTGAGGATCGGCCCCACGATCATATAATCTCGCAAGGCCAAAATCTCCAAGCCTCCCATTCAATTCACCGTCTAATAAAACATTGCTGGCTTTGATATCTCTATGGACTACAACCTGCTCCCAATCTTCATGAAGGTAAAGAAGACCTGATGCAACTCCTTTGATAATCCGGAACCTTTGATCCCAGTTGAGACTAGAGTTGGTTTGATCATATAAGAGCTTGTCGAGGCTACCGTTGGGCATGTAATCATAGACCAGGAGGAGCTCTCCATTACGGCGGCAGTAGCCCAAGAGTTGCACAATGTTTCGGTGGCGAAGCTTGCCGATGCTAACAATTTCAGCCACAAACTCTCTCACTCCTTGTCTTGATTCATGAGAAACCTTCTTGACTGCAACCTCAGTTTGGGAAGTAGGCAAGATCCCTCTGTAAACTCTGCCAAAACCTCCAGTCCCTAGCAACTCTTTCTGTTGAAACCCTCCCGTCGCTTTAAACAAATCTTTGTATGAAAACCGATGAGGCCTATATTCAAGCTCCCAATCTTCAAGTAGTTCAGCATATCTGATCCTCCTCTTTACTGTAAGCCCAATTGTACCAGCAATTAAAACAACGAGCAAACACGAAGCAAAAGGCAGCCAAATTGTCAAAACCTTGGATTTCCCTTTGATATTATTAACAGGGAGCAAAGGAAGCTTTGCATAATCGATCTTATCAGCTACCCCATTCATCTTGAAGCTCCACCCAAGAACGTAATGTCGAGTATGAAAAGGACCATCTGCCGAAGAGAAACCAACATACATGGACTCTTGCATCAAGCTCGTCAGATTGACAGTTGAAGACAGAAGTGGCTTTTCAGGTTTAGGAATTCCCATCGGGGACAAGGTAACATTAACTTGCATATCAGTGCCATTGAAATCTACCCAGACTTGCATTCTTTGGCCACTGATAAGAGTCAAGTTCATAAATGAACCAGTGGCATCCTCATAGTAACCAGCAGGGGTAGAGTTGTAGGACTTCAAGCTATTGATATCAATTCCGACATGGTTGTCATTGATATCTTGGAACTCAGGGTTCTGAATGGTGTCGAGCTCGACAGCAAAGATGTGATTGCTCGAGTTTCCATTGTTCTTCTGATTGAAAAGGCCCAAGTATTGGGTTGATTGAGCAGTAGATAGGTTGGTTGTTTTGGAAATGAACAAGGTAATTCCTTGGCCGCTTATGTAGGAGACATCAGAGAGAATAGCAAAGACAAAAGTAGTGGAGAATGAGAGGGCTTTACCAGAAGTAGGAGATTTGAAGTGAAGGGGGATAGGATAGAAGGCATGGCTCTTCATCTCTTGGGTGTAGTTGGTGAGTTCAAGGAGACCATTAGATGTGATCGATGCGATGCCATCGAGACTGAGATTGGAAGAACTGAAACCATTGAAGATGAAGCTATCTTCGGTGGAGGCTGCAAGCTTGACGAGGAAGAGGAAGAACAGAGACAGAGACTTTGTCAGCATCTTTTGTTCTACAATCAAGAGAACAACCTCAGCAAGGTTTTATTTTAAGGCTGAGTAAAAAGAATTCAGAGTAAGAAAGTAGAGCCAGTTATAACTAATAAGCTCCTTGAATAACAGAGGAAGATGGGGGGTGTACCTTTCTGCCGTCTAAGACCTGTAACTTTTCATGACCATCCAGGATCTTTCTGATCAAATCAATCAACTACCAACCATGTGATAGATCATAGATTTGATACAGATCTGAGGAAGTTTTTGAGGCCATCGACATCGACTACTAATTAGTTGGTAGTATAAATTTGTGATAAAAGCTTATTGACTATATAGGCAACTAAATTTAGGAGTGATCAGGTCAGGGTAACTAGTCCTAGACTCGGACTTAAACTCAGACCCTACTTAACATGTTTAGGTTCAGGACAGAATTGTGTCAATGTCCTCTGTATGCATCATATTTAATACGCATACTCGGATTCTACCGTTGTATTCAGATCTAGTTCAGGTCTCTATTTGTAAGGCATGTAGTAGAATATGCAGAAGAAAGATGAAAGGAAATAAGCTCTTAGCTCTTGTTTATGTATTATGAGATGACCATTAAGAAAATTCTCTACATCTCTACTATTATAATGGGAGAAGGCCTTAGTATAATTTGTCCATATCCCAACCCGTGCAACGCACGTGCTAGTAGAATTTTTTTCCCTTTTCATCCCCATTTTCCCCACGTGCACAGCACGTGTATAATACTAGTGGTTATTTAATGTTGAAGTTTGACAAAGTAGCACAAAGAAGTCATTTTAATTGCTTACCTTCTCCTAGTGAATTTTTTCCCAAAATGACCTACTTTTTGAAAGTTGATCCTAAACTGACATACTTTTCAAAAAAATCATTAACTGACCTACTCGCTGTCTCAAAAAACGAGTTTGGTTAAAACTTGCTGCCGTCTAGGACCTGTAATTTTTCATGACCATCCAGGATCTTTCTCATCAAATCACTCCACTACCAACTATGTGATAGATTTGATACATATCTGAGGAAGTTTTTGAGGCCATCGACTACTGATTAGTTGGTAGTATAAATTTGTGATAAAAGCTTATTGACTACATAGGCAACTAAATTTAGGAGTGATCAGGTCAGCGTAACTAGTCCTAGACTCGGACTTAAACTCAGACACAACTTAACATGTTTAGGTTCAGGACAGAATTGTGTCAATGTCCTATGTATGCATCTTATCTAAAGGCGCTGATGATGATAAAAATCGCAGCAGATTAGAGCCATTTGATCCCTGCACGGATCTCAAAGCATCTACATGCAGATTATTCATCACAAACCTATTTTACAGGTTGGACCCACTCCAAAACATGGGCTTCTCCCAAGCCCATAAAAAGTGACAGACTAGGCCCACTAGAAGAGACACCCAGCCCAAGCTGACTAGGAGTCAAATCTCTTATCCCCTAACAAGGATATCTTATCTCTTGAGAGGGAGAGACATGAAGGATCAAACGGACACGATTCGATCTCTTGAAATGTCTCTTAGGCCTATAAATACCCCCCCCCCCCCCCCCTTCAGTCACCAAGTAATCAACAATTTGCCAGTTTTCACTCTCATACTCTCTCTCTCTCTCTCTCTCTCTCTCTCTTTCTGGTTCTAACTTGAGCGTCGGAGGGTTTGTCGCCGGAGGCCACCCCCCGGTGTCTCAGGCTTTTTGCAGGTCCATCGGCCGCATCAGCAACCGTCGAATTCATATCACAGGAGGTTAATCAACAATCCAGATTCAATATCAGGAGTTGTAACCTTTTTTAACGGCCAAGGTCACAGGTTTGACTTTTAGTAGTTTCCATCAAATATTAACTCACTATCTGTTTGCTCCCACACCAAAATACACAGGAACAGATTGACGCCGTCTGTTGAAAACTACACAAGTAAGACTTATCGCCATGCCACCAAGACCAAGAGGTAATGGGGCAGCCTCCAGCCGTCACAGTACCTCTCTTCATCGACTAGCTCCTTCTACGGAAGATCAGATTCCTCCTCAACAGTCACCTCGACAACCTAATCACGCTCCGTCCAACAGAGAAGTACCGGGGGGCTCCCGAAAGAACCGTCCTGAATAGCATTCTCAATATGACCGCATCTCAGTCCACAATGCTTCAGCTGGATCCTAAAAGAAGGACGACCAAGTCCTTCGCTGTATCCAAGAAGTAGAAGACCGCCTAG
Source organism: Hemerocallis citrina (assembly GCA_017893485.1). Taxonomy (NCBI): domain Eukaryota; kingdom Viridiplantae; phylum Streptophyta; class Magnoliopsida; order Asparagales; family Asphodelaceae; genus Hemerocallis; species Hemerocallis citrina. Next base: position 23,857,608 of record CM030368.1, read on the forward strand.
AACAGATGAAGAATGATAGAAACTGCTCCAATAGGGCCTACCGCCGACCTCCTTTCAGCGGAGCTATTCTTGATGCACCTATTCCAAGGGGCTTCAAGGCTCCTCAACTCGAATCCTACAACGGAGAATCAGGCTCGACAGACCATATCGAGAGCTTTAAAATACTCATGGTGATCTACAACGCCACCGATGCACTCATATGTCGGACATTCTCCGCAACACTGAAAAATCAGCAAGGGAATGGTATTCACGTCTGAAATCTAAATCAATATTCTCTTTCAATCAGCTCGAAGAAATCTCCACTGCACACTTCGTTACTAGTCAAAGAGCCGAAAAGACCAGTGTCTCACTGCTAGAACTGAAGCGAAAAGATGGATAACTGCTAAAGGACTTCGTCAAGCATTTTACAACTGAAGCAAGATCAATTTCCGCCTTGAACACTTTAGTCACAATTGCAGCTTTTCGCCACAGCGTCACTAACAAAGACCTGAAAGCCACCCAAAAGTTTCACTAAGCTCCTGGAAAGGAGTGACAAGTATATCAGGATCGAGGAAGCCCTCTATCCCCAAGGCAAGAATGATTCATCTTCTGGGAACAAACAGAAGAGTACAAGCGAGGAAGAACTCAGGGAGTTTCAGAAAAACGATGCAAGTTCACGCTGTCGAACATTATCGCCACGTTCGACAAGTCCACTCCTCTCAATGCAAGCGTATCAGCCATCCTCATGGGAGTGGAGAAGGACGGAACAATCTCCCTCCCCTCCACGATGTCAACGACTAACAGAAGAAGAGACAAAAACAAGTGGTGCACATTTTACAGAAATTATGGACACACTACTAACAACTGTCGAGCCCTTAAAGAAGAATTGGAAGTCCTGATTTGCAGGGGCTATCTCTCCAACTTCATTCCGAAAGACAACGATGCCGAAAAGACAACGAGCCGAAAACCCTCCGTCCCGAGGGGCTAATATGCGTCAACAGAGGTCATACGAGTTGCAAGACTCTCAACACATGGCCGTCCTCCACTCCATTCATGGAGGCCCGATGGGGGGAGATTCCAACTCCTCCCGCAAAGCTTTCGACAAGAAAGTCAACTCCATAAATAACTTTCGCCTGCCAAACACACCAAGATCCTGCTATCTTTCTCCGACAAGAACTTAAAAGGCATCCAAACACCTCATTGCGACACATTGGTCATAAACCTTTGCATGGCAAATCATGAGGTACTTCGCATCCTGGTGGACAATGGAAGCTCAGTAGACATCCTCTTTATGGCCACATTAGAGGCTCTCAAGCTCTCCTGAGACCGACTTAAGCTAGCCAGTTATATACTCCACAGATTCTTCGGTATCCCCGTTCAAGTAGAAGGATTTGTCACACTGGATGTGACAGCAGGGAAAGCCCCCACTATTCGAATGGAAGCACTGGACTCTATGGTAGTCGATGTCAAAGCTGCATACAATGCTATATTCGGCCGTCTCAGCCTAGCGGCATTCCATGCAGTTGCCTCCGCATTTCACATGAAAAGGAAGTTCCCAACAACAGCTGGCGTAGGCCAAGCTGTAGGAAGCCAATAGGCATCACAAACATGCTACACCGCTACAATGGGGGGCTCCATTCTCCCCCTCTACGCCATAGAGTTACCGCCAGAAAGCAGTCACAATAATTTAAAAAATGTAAACGAGCTTAAAGCCACTGCCATAACCAACTCTACCAAGAACTTCCAAACATGCCACATCATCTCTCACCAGGTCTAAACTAGTTCTCATCGTGACACAATAATAAACCTGAATCTCTCACCCGAAGCCACTCTGCTCAGTCAACAGAAATAAATAATCTTGCCTAAACACATAGGTACATCAGAAGATTTCTCTTTCTCTATGCAAAACAATGGGGGGCTCCTTCTAAAACAGGTAAGTCCAGGCAAGGTCTATCAAGTTATTCACCTAACGGCTCATCAACTTGAAGACCCGAAGGGCAATGAGATATCAGGAGGGACTTGGAAAGTAGAACACCTTGTGAATGTGAACGAGGAGATCTGAAACGTCCTCTCTTAATAGCAATAACAATAGCAAATTTTCTCAATTTGTAACAGCAGTCAGCCACTACAGCAGTTGCTTGGTTTTATTTTCCAATAAAATATAGTACAAACTTTTGCAAAGCTATTGTACAACTCTACAAATGAATACAATGAGTTGAGTGCCAAACTTGTACACAAAAATGGCACCAAAAACTCGTTAAAAGCTTCCTACAATACGGGTTCAGAGTCCACACCCATGGTTCGAAGTTACACCACCAATTTACAATGAAACAAGTTCACAGTGCGCTTCGTCATTCAATCTGCTCCTACAACCTAGTAATTCATTAAAGCAAACAACAAGTTAAACGCTCAAATTACATTTAAAGTGGCGCTAGACACTTGTTACAAGCTTTCCTCAACGCAAGTTCGGAATCCAGAACCACGATTCGGGACGTATGCAACATGCAATCATGCATGTTTAGAACACAACTCACTAATCGATCTGTTCCTGCAACTAGTTGAACTTCCTTGGAGACTTATACAACGATTTGAGTGTCACACTTATACATTTAAGCAGCACCAAACACTCGTTACAAGTCTTCCTGTAAGACGGATTTGGAGTCCATACACTCTAACAGTTTGCAATAATGCAAATTCAGAGTGCACTTCGCCATTCGATCTGCTCCTGCAATCCATTAGCGCCTCGATGACCGGTTCAAAATCCATACACATGGTTCAAAAGAGACTCTGTCAATTTGCAAAGAAGCAAGTTCAGTGCGCTTTGCCATTCGATCTGCTCCTGCAACCTGTTAATACTTAAACTAACAAGTTCGGAATCCATACCCATGGTTCAGAGTTACTCTCGCAACCTGTAGTGACACATGTTCAGAGTTCAACTCGCCATTCGATCTATTCCTGCAACTAGTTAAATTTCCTCAACAACTAATTAAGAGGTCCAAAATTATGGATCGGAGTTACTCTAGCAACACTTGTAAAAAGCAGCACTTGGAATTCAACTCTCCATTCGATGTGACTATCACAATCTGTCAGAGACCCCATACAGCAAGTTTGGAAAACAACTCTCCTTCAGAGTTGTCCCTGCAACTAGTTGGGTTCAAGAAGGAGCAATGCTAAACTCCGTCATACACCGTTGACAGCTCTTTAAGCTATACACAACAACTTGAAGCCCTATTATTTAGCGACAAAGAACCCGTTGATGGCACATCAAACATGACAGCAAGGATCAAGCATATGAAAGGAATCCTTCAAATTACAGAACTACCGCAAACTCATATGTTCAGATCCAGTGGTACTACATACGTCTACAAATACAGAACAGCCAGTCTAGAGTCTAACTCTCCCCAAGAGCAGTCCATACGACTAGCCAACCCCCAAGATGATGTATCACAGGACAAGAGACCAGCATGTAGAAGAATTCTTATTCCACAAACTACAAGTCCCATTACAACAGAAAAATTACAATGAGTCCATGTTTCACGTCTAGGAGTCACTACCAAAGTCCTGCGAACATTGTACAACAAACTGTCATGTAAGCTGTTCTTCCAGCTATATACACTGGAGAGATGCTCTACCTAAGAGGAACAAACTTCCTCGCTGGCCTCCTACTAGCTAACAGCTCCATAGGGCCGCCTCAACTCTTAATAATAATATTCAAGGCAAGTCTTCCTTAGACGAGCAAACTCCAGGTTTATCTGACCACCTCCACCTGAGCTAGCTCCAACTCCGTCCCGCTTAAAGCGACGTGCAAACGAAAGAGTTCCAACTCTGTCAAGCATAGTGTATCATGAAGGAGAACAAGCTCAGTGCATCGGGGGACTTCATCCGAGGTACGCAACCACTTGTCAGTAAAGAGAATGATGGAACCATCTCAACACGGAATAAACACAAGTGACTTCACTTCCACACTAAGAAGATTCAGAATATCCACAACTCATTCACTCCATGAGTTTGGTGCTCCGCACACCACTTGAGTCCCTCTGGCCAACCACTAGTCAACATCGAGAAACAGGTCCAACGCCCTGATATCCGCTCAGGCTGCATCAGCAACTCGTTGCCTCCAAGCAATGAGACCAACGCCTTGCTCTCGGTATGAGCTCCGTCTACGACTCGTTGGTTACAAACATTCGGTTCCACCACGCTCTGATCAGTTCTCAATAACTCGTTGGTTCCAAACAATGAGTTCAATGCCTTGGTTCAACACCTCGGTCTTTTCTCAGGCTCCATAAATAGCTCGTTGGTTCCCAAACAACGAGTTCAATGCTCTAATCGCTGCATGAGCTATGCCAATGCTTGTTGGCTCCAAACAACGACTTCTACGCTCCGCTCACTGCACGAGCCCCATTAACAACTCGTTGGTCCCAATCAACGAGTTTAGCGCTCTGCTCACCGCTTGAGCTCCATCAATGGCTGGTTGGCTCCAAACAACGAGTTCAATGTTCTACTCTCCGCTTGGGCTTCATCAACAACTCGTTGGTCCCAAACAACGAGTTTAGCACTCTGCTTGTCGCTTGAGCTCCATCAATAACTCGTTGGTCCCAAATAATGAGTTCAGCACTCTGCTCGCCGCTTGAGCTCCATCAACAACCTATTCGTCCCAAACAATGAGTTTAACGCCTCGGGCTTCGCTCAAGCTCCACCAAATAGCTTGTTGGCTCCAAACAACGAGTTCAACACTTTGGTCTTCGCTCATGCTCCATCAACAACTCGTTGGTCCCAAACAACGAGTTCAATGCTCTGCTCGTCGTGTGAGTTCTGCCTATGCTCGTTGGCCCCGAATAACAAGTCCGATGCCTTGGTCTTCGCTCAAGCTCCACCAAATAGCTTGTTGGCTCCCAACAACAAGTTCAATGCTCTGCTCAATAACTTCTTAGTTCTAAACAATGAGTTCAACGCCTGGGTTCAACACCTTGGTCTTCGTTCAGGCTCGCTCGACAACTCGTTGGTTCCAAACAGCGGGTTCAACGTTCAGCACACCGCTTCAACTCCGTCAAGCTGCTTGTTGGCTCTAAGCAACAAGTTCAACGCTCTGCTCCCTGCATGAGCCTTATCAACAACTTGTTGGCTCCAAATAACGAGTTCTACGCTCTACTTGCCACATGAGCTGTGCCTACACTTATTGTCTTCAAATAACGAGTTCAACGCTCTGCCTCCGCTCGAGCTCCATAAATGACTCGTTGACAACGAGTTCAATGTCTTGGAATTTTCTTAAGCTTCACCAAATAGCTCGTTGATACCAAACAACGAGTTCAACGTTCTGCCATCTACACGAGCTCCATAAAAAACTCGCTGGGGCCAAACAACAAGTTCAAGCTCAAGTCATCTCATAGCTCTCCCTACAAATTCGCTGGGGCCAAATAGCAAGTTTAAGCTCAAGTTCATCTCATAGCTCTCCCTACAAATTCGCTGGGGCCAAACAGCAAGTTCAAGCTCAAATTCATCTCATAGATCTCCCTACAAACTCGCCAGGATCAAACGACAGTTTCTGCATCATCTCTATCTCAGAGTTATCTCTAAACTCGCCGGAATCAAATGGCAGTTTCCACATCAACTCCATCACAGAGTTTCCTCTACAAACTCGCCAGGATCAAACGGCAGTTTCTACATCAGCTCTATCATAGAGTTGTCTCTAGACTCGCCGGGGTCAAACGGTAGTTTCTGGACCAACTCAATCAAAGAGTTGTCTCTACACGCTTGCTGGGCACAAACAGCAGGTGCAACATCCAACTCTATCATAGAGTCATCTCCAAGCTTGCATGGATCAAGCGACAGTTCCTACATCAACTCTATCTCAGAGTTGTCTCTAAACTCACCAGAGTCAAACGACAGTTTCTGAACCAACTCAATCAAAGAGTTATCTCTACGTGCTTGCTGGGCGCAAAGATCACGTACAACATCCAACTTTGTCATAGAGTCTTCTCTAAACTCACCGGGGTCAAATGGCAGTTTCTGCACCAGCTCTACCTCAGAGTTGTCTCTAAATTCGCCGAATTCAAACGATAGTTTTTAGACCAACTCAATCAAGGAGTTGTCTCTACACGCTTGCTAGCCACAAACAGCAGGTGCAACATCCAACTCTGTCATAGAGTCATCTCTAAGCTTGTTGGGAACAAACAACAAGTTCAATAAACAACTCCATCACGGTGTTTCCTCTATAAACTCGCCGGAGCCAAATGGCAGTTTCAACACTAGCTCTATCTAAGAGTTATCTCTAAATTCGCCGGGTCAAACGACAGTCTCTACACCAACTCTATCTCGGAGTTATCCCCAAACTCACCGGGATCAAACGGAAGTTTCTACATCAGCTCTATCTCTGAGTTGTCTCTAAACTTGTTGGGGTCAAACGGCAGTTTCTGGACCAACTCAATCAAAGAGTTGTCTTTACATGCTTTCTGGGTGCAAACAGCAGGTGCAATATCCAACTGCGTCACAGAGTCCTCTTTAAGCTTATTGGGAACAAACAACAAGTTCAGCACACAACTCGATCACGGAGTTTCCTCTATAAATTTGCTGGGGCCAACCAGTAAGCTCAACACTCAATTTTACCACTGAGTTCCCTCTAAATTCGCTAGGATCAAACAGCGAGCCATACATTGACTCAGTCAAAGAATTGTCTCTCCACACTCGCTGGGATCAAACAGCGAGCTCTACGTCAACTCAGTCACAGATTTGTCTCCACGAACTTTTCGGGATCAAACGGCAAGCTCAACATTCAACCCCGTCGCAGAGTTCTCCATACGCTTGCCGAGCGCAAACGGCAAACTCAAACGTTCAACTATATCCCGGATATGCCACAACAACTTGTTGGGATCAAACATCAAGTCTGCAACATCTTTCCGGTGACAGCTATATGTGTACAAGATCCACCAATCAATGGTGATGGAGTAAAAAGCTGGGAACACACACACACACACACACACACACACACACACACACACACACACACACACACACACATATATATATATATATATATATTTTTGGGATCAAACAGCAAGTCTGCTACATGTGTACAAGATCCACCAATCAATAGTGATGGAGTAAAAAGCTGGGTACACGCACGCACGCACGCACGCACGCACGCACGCACGCACGCACGCACGCACGCACGCACGCACGCACGCACACACACACACACACACACACACACACACACACACACATATATATATATATATATATATATATATATATATAAGTTGTTGCATATACACAACACTAAATATATGTATAAAAAATTATATGCAAACTCATCGCTAAGAGATGACCAACTCCAACAATCCAAGCACAATATTGCTCCTACCTCAATAGAAGACACCGCAATGGAGGTGATCCAACTCCGAGCAAAAGCAAGATTTTTTGAAAGACTAGAAGATGGGTATACACATATGAAGATGTATGTATATGTATTTGTTGCCTATACACGAAGTACATATAAATATTTTTGTATGCAAAACCCACTCTCTAAAAACTTCAAAAAAACACCCAAAAGGCAACTCTCGGTGAATAAATGAGGATAAAAGAGACCAGGTCGGGTTCAGATACGCAAACCAATACCCAAACCCTCAAACAAAATCAAATAAGTCCCCAAGGGGTGTTAACGGGTCGAATCCAAACCCACGAACCCAAAACCCGTTAAACTTCATCTCCCTGTTCTCCTTCTTCTTCGAAACTTCTCCTGCCAAAAATGCCTTTGAAGCTCTTGACCTCGAATACACTTCAACTCGTCTGCTCTCGCTATCTCCAAAAACCCTCCGACGTCAAAGCACCGCCACTCCAAAGTCACGAGCTCCCACTTCGACGAGAGTTTCACCGAAGGCAGAGCTCGACAAACCTCTAAAGAGCCTGAACAGAGCTGCCGCCATAGCTCGGCGAAACTTCGAGAGCCCTATAGCTCGGCAAGACGAGCTTTCGCCATAACTCGGTGAGACAGAACTCAAGCCCATAGCTCGGTGAAACAACCTATCTCCATAGCTCGGCGGAGTTTTGTAGTCCCCATAGTTCGGCGAAAAGCACCCCAAAGCTCCACCTCGGCGAAGCTTCAATAGTTCGGCGAGAGCTCGACGTCCATAGCTCGACGAGAGTGGAGCTCTATGGTGCGGCGATGAGTTCCCTCAAACCCATAGCACGTCGTAGCTTCGCCTCGGTGAGCTCACGACTCGACCAAGACGATCGAATACTGTAGCTCGGCCGAAACTCACCCCTTAGCTCCGCAATTGCCTACTAAAGCCTTCGCCAAGCTATGTGTCGAAGAAGATGAAAATAGCTCGGCGAATTGGTTCGCCGAGCTGAAGGGGGATTGGCTTCGACTGAGGGTCGTCGGATCTCCAAGAATTTCGCGCCAGCCCATGATCAGCGCCCAGCCTATTTTGATCCCTTGATCTCGCACCTCAGCTGTCAGATCTACTCAGCGAGCGAGCCATGATCCGATCTGCACCTCAGATCGCATCAAAAAGCGAGCCCAGATCCGATAAATTAGAAAAATCGATTTAAAATCATTTTAATTCAAAAAATTAATTAAAAAATTCAAAAATAACTATTTAAATTCGAAAAGTAATTAAAAAATCCAAAAAAATAATTAAAATTGAATTTGTTAATTATAAAATTCGAAAAATTTATTTTGAAATTGTAGAAAATTCCAGAAAATTCGGAGAAATCCGAAGAACTATGAAAAAATTCCAGAAAATTCAGAAAAATCTGAAGAAATATGGAAAAATCGAGAAAAATATTCACTACCTTCAGAAGCCACAAATCAGTTTCAGGTATCTTCGAACACTCCAACTGCTCAGATTATACGCCAGATTCTAAAAATAAGATGTACTACTTCCCATAAGCCAAGAAAATTGCCTTCGGAGAGTGGGGGGCTTATGATGATGGTAAAAAGCGCAGCAGATCAGAGCCGTACGATCCCTGCACGAATCTCAAAGCATGTATAGGCAGATTAGCCATCACAAGCCTATTTTACATATTTTACAGGCCTGAGCCCACTCCAAAACATGAGCTTCTTCCAAGCCCATAAAAAGCGTCAGACTAGACCCACTAGGAGAGACACCCAACCCAAGCTGGCTAGGAGTCAAATCTCTTATCCCCTAAAAAGGATATCTTATCTCTTGAGGGGGAGAGACATGAAGGATCCAACAGACACGATTCGATCTCTTGAAATGTCTCCCAGACCTATAAATACCCCCCCTCTTCAGTCACCAGATAATCAATAATTTGCAAGTTTTCACTCTCATACTCTTTCTCTTTCTGGTTCTGACTTGAGCGTCGGAGGGTCTGTCGCCGGGGGCCACCCCCGGTGTTTCAGGCTTTTTGCAGGTCCGTCAACCGCATCAGCAACCGTCGAATTCATATCACAGGAGGGCAATCAACGATCCAGATTCCATCTCAGATGTTGTAACCTCTTTTAACGGCCAAGATCACATGTTTGACTTTTAGTAGTTTCCATCAATTATTAACTCACTATCTTTTTGCTCCCACACCGAATAAGCAGCAACAGGCGCATATTTAATATGCATACTTGAATTCTACCGTTGTATTCTGATCTTGTTCAGGTCTCTATTTGTAAGGCATGTAGTAGAATATGCAGAAGAAAGATGAATGGAAATAAGCTCTCGGCTCTTGTTTATGAATTATGAGAGGATCATTAAAAAATTTCTCTACATGGTTATTTAATGTTGAAGTTTGACAAAGTTGCACAAAGAAGTCATTTTAATTGCTTACCATCTGGTTCAAAGCTAAAGGTGAGGCCCATGTGCGTCATGCTCCTTTGCTCAAGAAAACCTGAACAGCACTGTGTGAAAATAGTATCATGCAGAACCTGTAATCACAGTATGGAAGTAAACATCATTTTAATCAAAAAAATAACTCTGAAATCAAGATAATAGGACTTGAGAACAGTCGATGGTCAATGAAGATGAAACATATAACATGTAATAAAACACTTAAAAACAAATAATAGATTGTTTCCAAATATTCTAAAGTTATTTATATCTTATGAAACTAAGAAGGCAGGAGGAACGTTAACATAGTGTGTACATCATATAAGACTAAACAATTTTGTTCAGGTCTTAAACTAAAGCTAAATTAACAATTGGCCACAATATTTATATTAGGATAATAATTTTAAAAAGAAACATAAAGCCCCTCACATTAAAAAAAAAGTTTAATTATCAATCCATACAATAAGCAAATGCTGGAAATCTAGGCTCCAGACGGAAGAGGAATAATTAACACTTGAAATAGCAGAGTTCACATGACACATATACCAGTCTAATTCACTTTCTAACATCAATACTGAAACCACAATGCTTCCAAATTTTGAGTAACAATAGCTATATATATATCCCTTGATTTACTATGGTACATCAATTATTCTTACAGTAATAATTTCTTACACTAAGTAAAGAACACTGTTGAGGCATTTGGTATTAACCTTGATTTTTTTTATTTTTTTTATTTTTTATTTTTATTTATTTTTATTTATTTTTCTTCTCTTCTGAGAATGCAGTGATGTTGCCAGCTGTAAAGAGGACTTCACTTCTTGATAAATATATGAGTAATGCTACTTCCACCACCAATTTCAATACATTTTTCTTCACTAGCTTAAATGACACACTCCAATAGGTAGGGAAAGATACAATAGGTGGGTGAACTCTCCAATAGGAGTATGCTACCTAAGGTAGTGAACAAAATGGTAGTGAAATTGGTAGTGGATGAAGCATTACTCTCTTTACTATCATCGACCACCTGAAAGTACAGAATGTTAAAGAATAAACTCAAACAAAAACAGTCAGGTGTTAAGGGGCTATTAATTTGGAGTTACCTTTAATAAGTTATGAAAGTTTCAAGTTTCTAATGTTTCTACATTTATGTTGTATAGGAATTTCAAGAGTCTTAGGAGTCTATAAATTGAGTTGTATTCTGCTGTCAAGTGTATGGTTTTGACAAGAATCAATGATATAAGTTCAAGAAAGAAAATAGTGTTCTTGATTTCTCTTCCTCTAAAGCCATCTACTTGTATCAAATTGGTATCAGAGCTATGGTGAATTCCGGGAGTACATCACTGGGGCATATGCCGTTGCCACGACTCACGAAGTCGAACTACGACAATTGGAGTATTCAGATGCGTACATTGCTCGGAGCACAAGATGTGTGGGAAGTAGTTGAGAATGGCTACACAGAGCCGGAAGCCACTGATGACTTAACGGCGAATTAGTTAAAGGCGTTGAAAGAAACGCGCAAGAAAGACAAGACCGCCTTCTATTTATTGTTTCAAGAGGTTGATGAGTCGGGTTTCGAGAAGATAGCTGATGCGGAAACTTTGAAGGAGGCATGGGAGAGTTTGCAAAAGGTCTTCAAGGGCGCTGACCAAGTTAAACAAGTGTGGCTTCAAACTCAACGAGGCGAGTTGGAGGCCATGAAAATGAAGGAGTCGGAAGGAGTATCCGACTACATCACGCGTGTGCAAACGGTGGTGAATCAACTCAAACGCAATGGAGAAACCCTAACCGATGCAAGGGTTGTGGAGAAGATTTTGCGGTCATTGACCGAGAATTTCGAGAACGTTGTATGCGCAATTGAAGAGTCGAAAGATTTGGAAGAGATGACCATCGATGATCTTGCTGGTTCACTTGAGGCGCATGAACAGCGGAAGAAGAAGAAGAAACAAGAGGTGCTCGAGGAGGCTTTACAAGCTAAAGCAACTAAAAAGGAGGACAAGGCGATGTACGTGCTTTAAAACCAAGGAAGGGGACGCGGCCGTGGTGGTCGTGGTCACGGTAGAGGCCGTGGACGTGGAGACAACTCCGAAGAAAAGGGCCAGCCGAACCAAAAAAATTGGCGTGGTCGAGGACGCGGTCGTGGGAGAGGCAGCCGGTCAAATCATCCAAATTTCGAGTGCTACAACTGTGGAAAGTACGGGCACTATGCAAAAGAATGTTATTCATCAAATCATTCAAATGTCGAGTGTTGCAATTGTGGCAAGTATGGACACTACGCAAAAGAAAGCGAGAAAAAGGCAGACGAAAATGCGAATCTAGTTACAGAAGAGGAGACAAAAAAATGATGGTGTTCTCATGATGGCCTATAAAGACACCGCTTCCGACAACGACACGGTTTGGTATCTCGATACTGGCACTAGTAATCACATGTGTGGGCACAAACACCTCTTTGTGGAGATGCAAGAGATAGAGGATGGGCACGTGTCATTTGGAGACGCATTGAAGGTTCAAGTCAAGGGCCGAGGTAAAATTTGTTTTTCTCAAAAGGATGGAAAAGAAGGATCAATTGAGGATGTCTATTATGTGCCCGACATGAAGAGTAATATCCTTAGCATGGGGAAACTATTGGAGAAGGGATATTCGGTCTTTATGAAAGATCAGATGTTGCACTTGAAGGACAAAAGAGGCCGGTTGCTTGCACATGTGAAGATGGCCAAGAATCGAATGTTCAAACTTAACTTGAGAAATGTGCAAGAAAGGTGTTTGCGAGTCGACATGGAGGATAAAGCCTCATTGTGGCACTTACGGTTCGGACATTTGCATTACGGTGGCCTAAAAGAGTTAGCAAAGAAGGAAATGGTCCACGGACTACCGGACATTAGACTATACTAAGAAATTTTGCGAGGGATGTGTACTCGGCAAACAAGCGAGGAACACTTTTCAAAAGAAGGTGGAATATCATGCAAGGAGTCCTCTCGAATTGGTACACACCGACATATGTGGCCCGATCACACCTAAGTCATTTGGTGAGAAGAGATACTTTATCATTTTCATTGATGATTACACGAGGAAGACTTGGGTTTATTTTTTAAATGAAAAATATGAAGCATTCGAGGTGTTCAAGAAATTCAAGGTGTTAGTAGAGAAGATGACCGGTCTTTATCTCAAGGCTTTACGGTCAGATAGAGGCGGAGAGTACATGTCAACCGTCTTCACAAACTATTGCGAGGAACAAGGGATCAAGAGATTCTTAACCGCACCTTACTCACCTAAGCAGAATGGCATAGCCGAGAGGAAAAACTGAACTATTCTTGACATGGTTCGGTCGATGTTGAGAAGCAAAGACATGCCGAAAGAATTTTGGGTAGAAGCTGTGCAATGTGTTGTGTATGTGCAAAACCGATGCCCACTGATGGAACTGAGATGATTCCCAGGACTACGGATTGGTGTGCGTATCGATTGTCAAAAATTTAACAGATTAAATACGTGATCTAACCCCATACAGCGGAATCTAGGGTTCACGAATTATACCTTCGATGAGAAGAAGACGACAGCGACCCCAAGATCTTCTGCATGTATTCCTTCCTCGGGTTGGACGTCGTGTGGGCGACGATCTCCCAACCTTTCTTCTCCTTGGCTGACCTCTCTTTCTCTCCTTACGTGAATCACGAATTTTGAGAAAAAATCTTATCTTTCAGATTATCAATGACGGCCAGAGAATAGAGGATATATATAAGGCTACGGCAGGGACCATGAGGAGAAATTAGGGTTAGGTCTCCTAACGAATCTGGGTATCCCGTGTTCAGCCCGAACACACAACCCAGGCCTATTAACAATAGCTCGGTCCACTAAGGAGCTATTGTTGCACTACCTTCCTAATCACAAATTATATTTATGGGCTCCTTTTATTATATGCTCGTTGAGCTTCCCATGTTACGATATCGAATGTCCGTCGATCAAATTAAGTTACTGACAACTATATTGATCAACATCTTTTATCCTTAAGTAGTACCACTCAACTTTATTTGTCATGTCGGATGTAATCCACCTGCAGGGTTTACATGACAATCCTTATGAGCTCCTTAAAGGGACATCATCAACCCGACGTATTGGGACATGGATTCCTTTTACAATCAACAGCCATCATACATACAATGCTATTACCCAATTCATAGAGGTTGTTGATCCATAATGAATCTCACTCTTTTATGAGTCAAAGTAATGCACACTGCATATACATGTCTGTTATTATATCTGGATTAAGAGCATAAGCATTCATAATAACAGAGGTGTTTGTTCTCTTTTGTAGTCAGTACAAAGAGAACAACCTCAAGTGGTCCTGTTCAATACACACAAAGTGTACTAGTGTAAACCTATAGTCAAGACAGACTAATACCAGATTACACTACAACCTTTCCAATGGATTGTCCAAGTCCGTCTAGGTTGTGAACTATTTATATATTCCATAGGGAACTGATAATATGATCTTCTGTGTGTCACCTCACACCATATTATCAACCTTATAAAATATCAGACACTTGCATTAATATTATAATAAACACAATATGCAAACATATGCCCATATGATTCTCATTCAAAAAAATAAGGAAATAAAGTTAATACAAAAGTGATGCTTTCAGTATATAACCCTAACAATCTCCCACTTATACTCAAAGCATTGCTTTTCAGTATACTGTTACAAATCTCCCACTTATACTTAAAGCCATGCTGCTACGCATCTGACTCCCATTCCCTCAACATGACTATCAAAAGCCTTAGCTGGTAAGCTCTTAGTGAAGGGATCAGCTAGGTTGTCTGCTGATGCTATCTTGATCACAGCAACTTTTCCTTTCTTTACGAAATCTCGTATCAGGTGGTACTTGCGCTCAATGTGTTTACTTGCCTTATGGGCTCGTGGTTCCTTCGAATTTGCAACTGCACCACTATTATCACAATAAAGTGTAATAGTCTTAGGCAAATTAGGTACCACATCCAAGTCCAATAGGAAGTTTCTGAGCCAAACCGCTTCTTTGGCTGCCTCAGAGGCTGCCACATACTCGGCTTCCATGGTAGAATCAGCAATACATTTTTGCTTGATACTCCTCCATATAGTGGCTCCACCTCCCAAAGTAAATACATAACCTGAGGTTGATTTCCTGGAATCCCTATCTGACTGAAAATCTGAGTCTGTATACCCCAAGGCAACTAAACTATCTGCCTGGTAAACTAGCATGTAATCTTTAGTCCTTTTCAGGTACTTCAAAATATGCTTTACGGCAGTCCAGTACTCTTGTCCTGGGTTAGACTGATATCTGCTAACCATGCCAATGGCAAAGCAGATATCTGGTCTCGTACATAGCATTGCATACATTAAGCTTCCTACTGCTGAAGCATAAGGAACTGCTTTCATGTTCTCTATCTCTTTAGGTGTCCTCGGACACTGCTCCTTTGATAGAGCAATTCCATGCCTAAAAGGTAAGAAACCTTTCTTAGAATTTTGCATGCTAAAACGAGTTAGTATAGTATCGATATAGGAAGCTTGGGACAAGCCCAACATCCTTTTCTTGCGATCTCGTAGAACTTTGATCCCAAGGATGTGACCTACTTCTCCCAAGTCCTTCATATCAAACTGTTTGGATAACCATACCCTTACGTTAGATAATACCTTCACATTGTTTCCAATGAGCAAGATGTCATCCACGTAAAGTACTAGGAATACCACTACGTTTCCGTCACACTTTTTGTATACACACGATTCATCTTGACATTGATCAAATCCATAGGATTTTATCACCTGATCAAAACATATGTTCCAAGATCTGGAAGCTTGCTTAAGTCCATAAATGGACTTCTTGAGCTTACAAATAAGATGCTCTTGGCCCTTTTCAATGAACCCGTCTGGTTGCTGCATATAGATGTCTTCCTCAAGACTTCCATTAAGGAAAGCTGTCTTGACATCCATTTGCCAAATCTCATAATCAAGATGAGCTGCAATAGATAAAAGAATCCGGATAGACTTAAGCATGGCTACTGGCGAAAAGGTTTCCTCATAATCAATACCCTCTCTTTGAGTAAAACCTTTTGTAACAAGCCGAGCTTTAAAGGTTTCAACCTTACCGTCTGATCCTCTTTTTCTCTTATAGACCCACTTGCATCCAATGGCTTTTACACCAATAGGTGGTTCTACAAACTCCCAGACTTGATTAGAATCCATAGATTCTATTTCAGATATCATTGCTTTTTGCCAAGACTCTGCATCTTTATCTTGGAGTGCTTCATTGTAGGTACAAGGATCATAATCTTGTTCCTCAGGGACAAAGTCTGACGACTCTCCCAAGAACATATATCTATCAGGTTGTATCACAACCCTCCCACTACGACGAGGCACTATCGGTTGTGGTGTAACATTTGTGACACGTTGTGCAGTTACTGGTGGTACATCCTGTTGTACTGTTGGTACTGAAGTATTTGGTGTCTCACCTCTCAGTTCTTCTAGAACAGCTCTACTTATGGGTTTATGGTTCATCACATAGTCTTCCTCTAAGAATCGAGCATTGGTGCTAACAATGACCTTCTGATCCTTAGGACTATAAAATAAACCTCCTTTCGTTCCTCTTGGATAGCCTACAAACAAGCGTACTTCTGTACGAGATTCCAACTTATCTGCTTTCCCATTCAGCACGTGTGCTGGACTACCCCAAATCCGAACATGTTTCGGACTAGGCTTACGCCCAGTCCACAGTTCTGTGGGAGTGATTGGTACTGACTTAGAAGGAACCAAGTTCAAAATATAAGCTGCAATTTCTAAAGCATATCCCCAAAACGAATCTGGTAAATCCGAATAACTCATCATTGATCTAACCATCTCCATAAGAGTCCTATTCCTTCTTTCTGCTACACCATTCTGTTGGGGTGTTCCAGGTGCTGATAATTGGGATGTAATCCCAGCCTCTGACAAATAGTCCCTAAACTCCCCAAAGAGATACTCGCCACCACGATTTGAACGTAATGACTTGATACATTTTCCATGACGTTTTTCCGTTTCTGCCTTGTACACTTTGAATTTCTCAAAGCACTCAGACTTACGACGCATCAAATAAATATATCCATACCTTGAATAATCGTCAGTAAATGTGACAAAATATTCAAAGCCACCTCTAGCCTGGACAGTCATGGGCCCACACAAATCAGAATGAACCAATTCCAACACATCTTTGGCCCTATACCCCTTTGCCTTGAAAGGCCTTTTGGTCATTTTACCTACCAAGCAGGATTCACAGACTGGTAGTGTCTCCACTTCCAATGAACTCAAAGGTCCATCTTTAACCAGTCTTTGAATCCTTCTTAGGTTAACATGCCCCAATCGCAAGTGCCAAAGATATGTTTGGTTCATACAAGAAGGTTCTTTTCTCTTATTTATGTTAGAAGACATATTATTCATTTTCATAAGTTGCATCGTGGGCGAAATAGGATTAATGACATATAGATTATCAACCAATGCACCAGAACAGATAAAATGCTTATTTTTTCTAATAACAATATTGTCATTAAAATAAACTGAATATCCATCCTTAACTAGCATGGAAACAGAAATTAAATTCCTTCTAAGTGAAGGTGCATAAAGACAATCTCTCAATGTCAAAGACTTATTTCTACCAAAAGATAAAATAACATCTCCTATTGCAACGGCCGCTACTCTTGTAGCGTCACCCATAAACAAGCATATCTCTCCATCACTGAGCCGTCTGGTTTCCTGGAACCCCTGCAATGTATTGCAGACATGATTAGTGGCTCCTGTATCTACACACCAGGTACCGGTAGATAACACCGCTAAACATGTTTCAACAACTAGTAAATGAGATATACCTTCTTTGTTCTTTTGTTTGAGAAGTGGACAGTCAGTCTTCCAATGTCCTGACCCTTTGCACTTGAAACACTTGCCTTTTGGCTTTTTCGCAGCGCCTTAAGGTCCCATGCCCTTCTTTGCTGAGTTTACCTGTTTCTGAACTTTCTTCTTCTTACCACCTTTCGGCTTAGAAGTAGAGTCCTTTTCAGTCACATAAACATGGGCATTCTGCTTGAAGAGAGCTTCAGCATCCTGTAGTTCTTTTGCAAGTTCTGCCAAAGTATACAACCTTTTGTTCATGTTGTAATTAAGGCAAAACGAGTCAAAACTTTTAGGCAGAGTCCCGAGAATGATATCGACCTGGGTTTCCCCATCGATTTCAGCACCAAGGATCTCCATCTCATTTAGATGACCCATCATCTTGAGAACATGATCCCTTACTGGTGTCCCCTCAGCCATGTCTGCTCTCATCAAACTCTTCATAGCAAGTTGCCTAGCTGCTCTACTCTGATGTCCGAAGAGTTCCTTAAGGTTGTACATCATATCATAAGCTGTGGGCATGGCCTGATGCTGATGCTGCAGTACATTTGACATAGATGCCAGAATGTAACACCGCGCCATCTCATCTGCCTTATTCCACTTCTTATAAGTCTCTTTGACCTCTTCATCAGAGTTAGCATCAGGCTTAGGTGGGCATACTTCATTGAGTACAAATTTGTACTCTTCAGCAGTTAAGACAATATCCAAGTTACGTTTCCATTCAATATAATTAGGGTCAGTAAGTTTGTTTTCTTTAAGAATCACCATAAGTGGACTGAAAGAACCCATTTTTGAAATCCTGAGAATCACATAAAAAAAATTATGTAGGCCAAAACTTTTTGAATTAATTAAATATTGATTCCCTCAAAACAATAATAAAAAAATTCACCAACACCTTAAACACTATGAATTTAGCATGCCACGATAGTGTGGACGTATACAAATTCAATATTTGTTCAAGTAGGGTTTTCCTATTAATTTTACTATCATGTCAACACAACTTTTTGACAAATAAAATTAATCTGTTGGTCTTGCTCTGGTCCTACAAATAATAGCAATGACTCCGATGGGGAGGATACCATTATTTGTATCTAAGTGTATACCATTACTTAATACTAAGTCCATTATCTTGTATTGAGTTCCTTCAGATGGAGAAGTGAACACATACTAGGTAACTTTCTACAATTATCCCTAAGGAAGTTTGTACTGGTGATCCATAATTATACTCATCCGATATGGAGGAAAACACTAAAGCCAACACGCAAGTGCAATTATATCACCTACAAACCAGCAATGGAGACCGTGGGATTCATGTTAAATGAATTCCCTCTCCCACTTAGTTAATTAACAATGAGGGTTTTTCTACTAGTTAATTTATGTCCATGTTGTCCATTATTAATGTGATCCTAGTTTTTCAAAAAAAACACATCACAAAATAATAAACATGCATAATCAGAATAAGCAATAATGGCAATAAATTTGAAAATAAATATCCAACTATTATGGCCATCTTTCCTGATTCTTCCCCGACTGTGCGAATCCTAAATCTGACCCTGCGCGGAGCTATTCTAGTTTTTTTTTTTTTTTTTTTTTTTTTTTTTTAAAGGTTTGGCTGCCGATTTCTTCATCGAAAACCATCTGTCGATCTCCGAACTGCCTAAAAACAGCATCTCCTCCGGCGTCAGAAATAGCCACCACCGCCATCACGATCGATCAAAAAAAATTAAAATTACATAAATCCTATGCCTCCCGAAGGAGTTCATACATAATCTAGATTGAAAAATTAAAATTACATCAATCCTATGCCTCCCGAAGGAGTTCACACATAATCTAGATTGAAAAATTAAAATTATAAGCACGATCAACCCTCGTGATATTAATTACATCCACAAAACAACAACAACACAATAATTACATCCACAAAACAACAACAACACAAACAAAACATGCATTGGACCATAATAGTTGGATCTAAGATGCCTGCAAAACCGAGTTAGAACAGATCTACATCTACCGACTATCATACAACACAAGTTTTATTGGACAACATGGATGTAACAATCAATACGCAAATCCAATACCGGCTCTGATACCAATTGATGGAACTGAGATGATTTCCAGGACTACGGATTGGTGTGCGTATCGATTGTTAAAAATTTAACAGATTAAATACGTGATCTAACCCCATACAGCGGAATCTAGGGTTCACGAATTATACCTGCGATGAGAAGAAGACGACAGCGACCCCAAGATCTTCTGCACGTATTCCTTCCTCGGGTTGGACGTCGTGTGGGCGGCGATCTCCCAACCTTTCTTCTCCTTGGCTGACCTCTCTTTCTCTCCTTACGTGAATCACGAATTTTGAGAAAAAATCTTATCTTTCAGATTATCAATGACGGCCAGAGAATAGAGCATATATATAAGGCTACGGCAGGGACCATGAGGAGAAATTAGGGTTAGGTCTCCTAACGAATCTGGGTATCCCGTGTTCAGCCCGAACACACAACCCAGGCCTATTAACAATAGCTCGGTCCACTAAGGAGCTATTGTTGCACTACCTTCCTAATCCCAAATTATATTTATGGGCTCCTTTTATTATATGCTCGTTGAGCTCCCCATGTTACGATATCGAATGTCCGTCGATCAAATTAAGTTACTGACAACTATATTGATCAACATCTTTTATCCTTAAGTAGTACCACTCAACTTTATTTGTCATGTCGGATGTAATCCACCTGCAGGGTTTACATGACAATCCTTATGAGCTCCTTAAGGGGACATCATCAACCCGACGTATTGGGACATGGATTCCTTTTACAATCAACAGCCATCATACATACAATGCTATTACCCAATTCATAGAGGTTGTTGATCCATAATGAATCTCACTCTTTTATGAGTCAAAGTAATGCACACTGCATATACATGTCTGTTATTATATCTGGATTAAGAGCATAAGCATCCATAATAACAGAGGTGTTTGTTCTCTTTTGTAGTCAGTACAAAGAGAACAACCTCAAGTGGTCCTGTTCAATACACACAAAGTGTACTAGTGTAAACCTATAGTCAAGACAGACTAATACAAGATTACACTACAACCTTTCCATTGGATTGTCCAAGTCCGTCTAGGTTGTGAACTATTTATATATTCCATAGGGAACTGATAATATGATCTTCTGTGTGTCACCTCACACCATATTATCAACCTTATAGAATATCAGACACTTGCATTAATATTATAATAAACACAATATGCAAACATATGCCCATATGATTCTCATTCAAAAAAATAAGGAAATAAAGTTAATACAAAAGTGATGCTTTCAGTATATGACCCTAACAGCCCACATGCAAAATTGGCGAATCAAACACCGCATGAAGCTTGGAGTGGACAAAAACCAACCGTATCACACTTAAAAGTATTCGGTAGTGTGGCCTACGTGCATGCACCAGATCAAAGAAGAACCAAACTAGATGATAAGAGCAAGAGGTACATGTTCATTGGGTATGACGAGAAGACAAAAGCTTCCAAGTTATTCGACCCGATTGAAAAGAAAATGGTTCTAAGCCGAGATGTGCAAGTGAATGAAGAAAGAACGTGGAATTGGAACAACCAAAAGGAGGTGACGCAAGAGGAAGAAAAAGGAGAATCATCAACTGTTGCACCGATAATCACTCCGACAAGCCCTTTAACATCCGACGATGAAGGAGAGCCGAGACAACTGAGGATGCGAAGTCTGCAAGACCTATATGAGTCAACAAGCGAAGTACACTTGGTCTGTCTTTTGGCTGATGCCGAGAATATTACTTTTGAAGAGGCAGTGAGAGATAAGAAATGGCAAGCCGCGATGGATGAAGAGATAAGGGCTATCGAAAGAAATAAAACTTGGGATTTGGTAGAGTTGCCAGAAGGATATCGGCCCATAGGAGTAAAATGGGTATATAAGAAAAAGATGAATGCCCAAGGTGAGATAGAAAGGTATATGGCACGGCTAGTTGCGAAGGGCTATATACAAAAGGCGGGGATCGACTATGATGAAGTTTTTGCCCCAGTTGCGAGAATGGAAACAATCCGGCTTTTTATATCCCAAGCAGCACAATTCAAGTGGCCGATCTATCAAATGGACGTGAAATCAGCATTTTTAAATGGTGTGCTTGAAGAGGAAGTATATTTGGAGCAACCACCCGGATACATGAAAGCCGGGAAGGAGAGTAAAGTGTTGAAGTTAAGGAAGGCACTATATGGATTGAAGCAAGCGCCTCGAGCATGGAACACCCGAATCGACACCTACTTCAAGGAGAATTGGTTCATGCAATGTCCCTACGAGCATGCATTGTACGTGAAGAAGGAAAAAGATAACTTGTT
This sequence comes from Hemerocallis citrina, assembly GCA_017893485.1. Taxonomy (NCBI): domain Eukaryota; kingdom Viridiplantae; phylum Streptophyta; class Magnoliopsida; order Asparagales; family Asphodelaceae; genus Hemerocallis; species Hemerocallis citrina. The sequence continues at coordinate 23,879,617 of CM030368.1, forward strand.
GTTTGTTGCTCTTTATGTTGATGATCTTATATTCATGGGGAATAATGAGGAGATGATAAAAGATTTTAAAGAAGCTATGACTCGGAAGTTTGAGATGGCAGATTTGGGGTTGATGAAGTACTTTCTTGGTCTAGAGGTTAGACAAGGAAAATCAGAAATATTTGTGTCACAGGAGGCATATGCAAAAGACATTTTGAAGAAGAACAAGATGGAAAAATGAAACCCAGTAGCAACACCGATAGAACTCAGTACAAAACTCTCTAAGTTTGAGGGGGGAGATCGAGTGGATGCAAGTAAATACTGAAGTTTAGTTGGGATCCTACGGTATCTCATGTGCACAAGGCCAGACATTGCATATAGTGTCGGCATAGTGAGTCGGTTCATGGAAGAGCCGAACTACTCGCATTTGAAAGCTATTAAGAGGATTCTTATATATATCCGAGGAACGGAGTCACTTGGGTTACTCTACTCAGAGACAAATGAATATAAACTGGTGGGTTACTCCGATAGTGATTGGTGCGGAGATGTAGATGATCGGAAAAGCACTTTAGGATATGTGTTTTATATGGGAGATACGGCCTTCACATGGCTCTAAAAAAAGCAACCTATAGTGACATAGTCAACATGTGAGGCAGAGTATGTAGCAGCATCTTGGTGTGTGTGCCATGCTATTTGGATAAGAAATTTGCTATACGAGCTAAAACTCCAGCAACACGAGGCAACCGAAATACGAGTGGATAATAAATCGGCAATTGAGTTGGCAAAGAATCCGGTGCACCATGAGAGGAGTAAGCATATAGATGTTCGTTTTTGTTTTCTCCGGGAACATGTGAAAGAAGGAAATGTGCGAATGAGTCACGTTGCGAGTCGTGATCAAGTGGCGAATATATTTACAAAACCGCTATCAACTATGCTATTTGAAAATTTTAAGATGATGCTTGGAATAAATGATGGGAAAAGATTGAGTTTAAGGGAGGAATTTGTTAAAGAATAAACTCAAACAAAAACAGTCAGGTGTTAAGGGGCTATTAATTTGGAGTTACCTTTAATAAGTTATGAAAGTTTCAAGTTTCTAATATTTCTACATTTATGTTGTATAGGAATTTCAAGAGTCTTAGGAGTCTATAAATTGAGTTGTATTCTGCTGTCAAGTGTATGGTTTTGAGAAGAATCAATGATATAAGTTCAAGAAAGAAAATTGTGTTCTTGATTTCTCTTCCTCAAAAGCCATCTACCTGTATCACAGAAGGAGTGTGCACTGATGAAGATGAGGCCAAGTCTGATGAGTATAAAGGGAACGGCATGATCCAGTTTTCAAACCCGTCATGGGGAAATGACATAGAACTATTGCTCAGAATATTTGGCGACAACTCAGGCAGATCCGCATCTCCATCCAATATCTGCATCACTTGTCCCATACTTGGTCTCGCTGCGGGCAATGGATGTGAGCATACCATACCAAGCTTCATAACCAACTCTACCTCAGAGGGGCAATGCTCGTCCCTTAATTTGGGTCCACTGTATCAATCAGCACTCCCTTCTTCCAGTTATCTAGAACTACGTCCACAAGGACCAGCTCCTCAGCCTCTGCATGGGGCTCCACTAGCCTTCTACCATAAACCACTTCAAGTAGGAAGGCTCCAAATGCAAAAACATCAGTGTTGGTAGTTGCTTTGCCATTTCTAGCTTACTCTGGCGCAATGTAACCCATGGTTCCAACAACATGAGTGGTCTGAGGATTAGTTCCATGATCGTATAATTACTTTCCCAATGATTATACGATCTTCAAGGAATTGGAGCGGGGAGAGGTGCAACTGGAAAGGCTAAATTACGCAAATGTCATCCTTATCCCAAAAGCAACGGTGATTCAGAGAGTAGCTGACCTAAGACCCATTAGTCTGTTAAATGGGTCTTTCAAAATCATTACTAAGGTGCTGGCTATGAGACTTGCCTCGCTTCTGTGCGAGATCATAGATGATTCACAAAGTGGCTTCGTCAAAGGAAGGGACATCATGGATAGTATTGCTTCGGCCAACGAAATGATGTTCAGAGCTAACAAGGACCAGGCTAATAGTTTTTTACTGAAGTTGGACTTTGAAAATGCTTATGACATGGTAGAATGGGATTGCATAGATGAAGCCTTCAAGTTAAGAGGGTTGGGGCAGAAATGGAGACAGTGGATGAGGAAGTGTGTTAGAAATGGAAAGTCTTTCATCCAAGTTAATGGAGTATGTGGTAAAGAAATTCGTTGTTGCAGAGGTCTGAGGCAAGGGGACCCACTGTCACCATTAATTTTTACTCTAATCAGTGACGGATAAGCAGAAATGATCAAAAAAGGAAGACAGAGTCAGGTTATTAAAGGGGTTAAAGTTAGAGGGGTGCAGGAGCCATTGGCAATTTTACAATATGCCGATGACACCCTAATCTTTGGGAACGCGAATTGGGAGGAAATAATGGCATTGAGGGTTTTGCAAAAATGCTTTGAATACTGGTCGGGATTGGCCGTCAACTTACACAAGAGCTGTGTCACGGCTCTGAGCCGGAGGTCGGGCGAAGCTATACAAGAAATAGCTAATGTGATGGATTTTGTAAAGGGAGATTACCCAATCTGATACTTGGGGACACCTATCAGGCTAGGGAGATTACGAAAAGAGGATTGGATTTCATTGGTGGAAAAGATTGAAATGAAATTAGCAGAAATGCCTCTCTCTGGGAGGGAGAGTTACCCTTATTAATGCGGTGTTAAGCAATGTTCCGACCTACTTAATGGCGGTCTATGAACTACCGGGCTGGGTTATCGAACGTATTGACAAGTATAGGAGACACTTCCTGTGGAAAGGTAGCCAAGATAACAACAAAGGCCTACACCTAGTCAAATGGGGTAGGGTGTGTAAGAAGAAGGAGTTTGGGGGGATGGGTATAGTTAATTTACGAGACATGAATAGAGCCTTCCTGAGCAAATGGTGGTGGAAGATGAGTAAGCATCGGAACTCTTGGTGGGCCAAATCTTTTCATTTGTACAGAAGAAGGAAAAAATATAGATTCGGCGGAAGAAGCAGACAGGGAAAAACGTCACAATTGTGGAAAGGAATTGTAAAAGGGAGAGAGTTTTTTCACACAAGCACTACATAGATGGTTGGAAACGGGAAGGAGACAAGGTTTTGGAAGGACAAGTGGTGTGGGGATAACACGCTGCAATCACTTTATCCTCTTCTGGCAAAGGAAGCGACTAACGAAGACCTCATGGTGCGTGATATTTGGCGAAATGGGAGAATATCGATCGAGTTTCAAGGAGTTCTTTCGGCAAATAATCGTCTAGGACTGCAAAGTTTGAAAACATTGGTCACGGAAAAGGGTCAAAGATATAACGCGGAAAAGGATGTTAGGGAGTGGCGCCCGGGGGCTAATAGGTCCTTCACAATCGCGTCATTGTACCGGCTACTTAACGATGGCGGGGGGGGGGGGGGGGGTGAGGTCTCAAGAGGCGAACACTATCTGGAGGTCGACAGCTCCGCACAAAGTTAAAGCTTTTCTGTGGCTAGTTATGAACAACGCTATTCTCTCAAAGGCGAACCTCTTAAAGCGAAACATTCCTATTGACAGTACTTTTCCGAGATGTAACCAAGGGGTCGAGGATGTCAATCACATTTTCTTAGAGTGTCCTAGGGTAAAGTTGGCATGGGAAATTCTGGTTTTGAGTTTCGGGTTACTAGGAAGCCCCACACGGGTGGACGAATTTTGGGGTGACTGGCGGGCTAAATGGGTTAGATCGGAGTTTAGGGAATTGTGGGATGTTACGGTAGCAGCTATGTGTTGGACTCTATGGCTAGACAGAAACAATGCTTGTTTTCGTAACACTAGATGTACTTTTAACATTATGCTATATGATATACTAAGCCGGATCTTCAGGAGTAGTCACTTCAGGAGTTGTCACTGCCGGATAGGGGGAAGATTGTGTGGAGGTGTCTCTTGTATGAGGGTGGTTTATTTTGTGGTACTTCGTTCGGCTTTATTTTGATGTATGTTGATGTATTTTGTATCTAGACCAGAGTGGTCTAGTTGGACTGTGGATGTTGTAATATTTTGGTTTATGTTGTTTCCTTACTCATTAATGAAACCGGTGACTAGTTGGTCACTTTATCTTCAAAAAAATAACAGAAAAGAGTTATTTATAAACACACAGACATTCACCTTACATGCAATGTACACATGTACAAATACTGATATACATTCCTAACTCATGTATATACACACTTTCTCGCTAATGTTGTTTGTGGAGCTTGAACACTAATCCCTAACTGTGGTGCTTCAACTCAGCATCAAGGGTTTGGGGTTGTCAACGGTAGATCCCCTCATTTGGGGTTCAGTGAGTAACCTTGACTTGATTTTGTGGTAGTATTTATCCTAGGGTTAATATTCTACTTTTGGTTCTCTTTGGGATTGATCTTATATTACAACATGGACTGTGTGGTATATTCATCTCGAAGGTAGATGTTGATGTAGTAAAAACCCTTTGTCTTATAAAAACCCCATGTTAGAGTGTTGAATTGTAGCTAGAAACGTAGGAAAGTTACGCATACCTTGTCCTATCATCATTTTTCCGTCTTAGGACTCTGTGAGACTACGTTGGTAAATCCGTCGTCAGGTTTGCTAGATCATTTGATCCCCAGAGGAAACTAGGAGTGGTGTTCCAAACCTGCGGTTGGCCAGTCTGGAGGTATCAATGTTGGATATAATGTTGAGAGTTTTCACTGCATTGATGTCATGATTGAAGACTTTTTTGTATCGGTGAGATTTAGATCTAAGAGTGAGGAGTTCTGTCAAGTGTTCTCGATGGTCTATGGTCCGAGCAATGCAATGGACCGGACTAGATTCTGGGATGAGCTTTTCGAGATTAAGCTCAAGTAGGGAGATACCTGGATTATTGGGGGCGACTTCAATATTACACGATTCTCGGACGAACACCTAGGAAGAGGATGTAGTGCGACTGAGAGATCTATCTTTAACCAGGTTATCAATTACTTAGAGTTGCGGGAAATTAATTTTTCTGGCTGGAAATTCACTTGGTCTAATATGCAAGACCGTCCCATTCTTGCTAAATTGGATCGAATTTTAGTGTCGCAGGATTGGGAATCTCATTTCCCTCTTGCCTCGATCAGAGCTGCCCCTTGGGATACCTCTGATCATGTTCCTTTCATTCTTACCCCGAACAGGGCGTCTGGTTGCAGAGTAAAATCTTTCCGTTTCGAAAAAGCTTGGGTAAGGAACCGTTCTTTGCATCCTTTAGTTACCTCATCTTGGAATACCTCTATTCAGAGGAGGGATGGTATTCAAGGGGATGCGATTTCAATATGGAACGCTAAGATTCGTAGACTTAGAGGAGTCCTAAGGCATTGGGCAAGTGAAGAGAGAAGACAAGCCCAAGTGGTTAAGGAACGACTGCTGGTCCGTATTCATGGTCTGGAGATCATCGAAGAAGCAAGAGAGCTCGATAGAGATGAATGTAACACCCCGCAAAATTGAAAATGATAATTTTGCCATTGTGTATTACGTACGTGTATTTTGTAACGTGTTTTCACTACGTATTTGGATTTCCGTCTGTTTATGCATTTCCAGTATTGGAGCGGGGAGAGGCACAACTGGAAAGGCTAAATTACGCAAATGTTATCCTTATCCCAAAAGCAACGGTGATTCAGAGAGTAGCTGACCTAAGACCCATTAGCCTCTTAAATGGGTCTTTCAAAATCATTACGAAGGTGCTGGCTATGAGACTCGCTCCGCTTCTGTGCGAGATCATAGATGATTCACAATTTGGCTTCGTCAAAGGAAGGGACATCATGGATAGTATTGCTTCGGCCAACGAAATGGTATTCAGAGCTAACAAGGACCAAGCTAATAGTTTTTTACTTAAGTTGGACTTTGAAAACCGATGAGGGCCATACTCACTTTCCCAATCTTCAAGTAGCTCAACGTATTTCTTCATCCTCCTCACTACGAGTATAATGACAGCAACAACTGAAAACAAAAATAAGAACGCAACTATGGGTAGCCATATTGTCATAACATTAAGATTGCTTTTAGCTTTAATACGAGGGAATTTAGGAAGCTTTGCATAAGTGAGGTCTTCAACTGCACTATTCATTGTGAAGCTCCACCCAAGAATGTAGTGAGAAGAATAAAGAGAACCAGTTGATGCAGAGAACCCAACATACATAGATTCGTGCAGCTAAGTAGAGAGATCAACGACAGAAGTTAGGAGGGGTCTAACGGGCTTAGGCATTCGCATAGGATACAAGCACTACAACAAATATGACATTTGATAGCATTCATGAAATGCTATAGTAGACCTACGATAGCGTTTTACAAACGCTATCAAAAGTCCCGCTATAATAAGTCTATAGCGTTCTGGAAACGCTATAGTTTCTATAGCGTTTCGGAAATGCTATAGTTTCTATAGCGTTTTACAAAACGCTATAGTTTCTATAGCGTTTCCGAAACGCTATAGATTCTATAGCATTTTGTAAAACACTATAGTTTCTATAGTGTTTTGTTAAAATGCTATAAAATTTATAGCGTTTTAGCAATGCTATCGTTTTGATATTTGTGGTTTTTTACAGCATTTTAGGAATGCTATTTCATTTTAACTGTATACAAAAAAAAATCTACGGATACAAATAAAAATTGATTTATCGAAAATGTCAATACACCATTATAACTATAAAAGTTTCGCAAATTTGTGTACAAATATATAAAAACATACCAACATAGAAATATCTACACAATAAACTGATACAAAAGTTCATCCAATAAACTTAAAACTGACGACAAAAAATTCTTGAGTGCCTAACATCAATACAACTCGCAAACTTAAAACTGACGACAAAAAATTCTTGAGTGCCTAACATCAACACAACTCGCAAACTTAAAACTGACGACAAAAAATTCTTGAGTGCCTAACATCAACACAACTCGCATTCTTCGTTTCATCCACGACGTCTCCAATCTGCAAATGTAGAAGAAAAAATGTCAAACATAAGATTCATGTAGTCATAACTCCTAACTCAAGGAGGTTGATCTGATAGTTACTGAGTACTAAAAAAGACTAGTTATTAATCCAAAAACACTAAAAGCAACACAGTTGACTATTTTAGCCCTTCTAGATCCTCCTCCATTCATCATCGGCCCATCACGTCCTCTCTTCCTCGGTTTTGACCTCTTCCTCGCCCACGCCCGCGACCATGACCTGCAGTGAGAGTTGAAGAGATGTATATAGCATTATACACTTGTACAAAAGCCTGAGCTCAATAAAATGATAGTTTTCATATAAATGAAGTATGCAATAATTAATAGGGCCACACGAAATTTTAATCTTTAAGTTATATCCCAACTCTGAATATATGATACTTGTATGGCAGTTTTGGTAATGAAAGGTGCATAGTTACAGCCAATAAATGTAAATAAAAAAAACTTACATAAATCATGGAGTGAGCTTAGCTGAAAGAAATAAGATGAAAGTTTCAATCACACAATATGCCCACATCAAAAGACAAGGCATGCAATGTTTATTAAAGTAACTTCATGAAGCTAAATAACGAATCTGACCAAGAAAAGCTAAAGGGAATTAGCCATATGTTGTGTGTAAATATCTAATAATGCAAGTTTGCAAAAAAAATTGTATTTTATACATTAAAGGAATAAAATTGAAAAATTAACTCATTTTCTCACTAAACTTTAGTATTATTCAGATTCAGTAATATCTGGCAAATATCCATATTATATCCTAATTCAAATCTGTTTCAGTTAAATATGGTTATCGAGTTCCATTTTTTACGAATTAGCTCAATTCTGATTAGGCAACATTCATGAAGCATAGGAATGCAACATTCTATGAAGGTTCAGAAGTCATACTGGCATGTTGAATCTTGAAGAAACTTACGGAAGAAAATTTGGGACTCAAACCTGCTGTATCAACTGGTCTAGTTGATTCAGTTCTTGCTAGATCTGTCGCAGTTGTAACTGCATTTGTTCCAGCAGAATCTTCCCCATTTGCGGTTCCATTTGTAGTTGAATCTGCCCAGCTGGTGATTGTATTTGATCTTGTTGTGTCAGCTGTAGTTGTTGCAGTAGTGTTTTGAGAAAATAGTCTTCTAACATGTTTAAGTAACAGGACTTAATTTCTTACAACTTCAACAAATTGAAGTTTCGGTGACTTACTTTGGACAGAGTCTACATTTGACTGAGCTAGGACACTACTTTTTCTGACTCCACGAGATGATCTATTATTCACATAATGCAACTCTGGATATACTTCTGTCGGAATTATTGGATAATCTTGACCATCGAGCTTGTCCTACAGTAAACAATATAATCCAAAATGTTTAACAAAGACCATTCAAAATCTGTATAAAATGCTCAAAACTTAGTTAACCGGATACCCACAATTGAGTTAAGGAAAATGTTCACTTGCTCCTTCTAATGACTTTCCCAGATGTACTCACACACTTCTGGCTTAGTATACCTTCATCAATTGATTGGAAAGAAAATTTTACATGGATTCGTATAAATAGTTCAAAAGCAGAAAATCCACCTGTCAGTGAACCATTAAACCCATGAAGGACTCATATTAGTAATTAAGTATAAAAGGTAAATATTAATTAAGTTCTAGAAGAAGAAAAAAATAAGCACCTCCTCTCTATGTTACCATCCAAGATAATGCAAAATATTCACAACTGAGTATTACTCACAGGCTTCCACAACTGAATACCACCATGTAAATTAAATAGAACACTATCATCGAAAAAATGCAGTAAAATGCATACAGGGAAATAAAACCAAGGTATCTCAACGGTAACAAAACCAGTTACATTTGTCATAAGAAGATTTCATGAGGGAATTGTTTACAATTAGTCCAAGAGACGATTATGAATACTAAAACCTGGATCTGAACTTCCATAAGAAAATCCAAGCAACAGTTCAAACACGAATTCATCTTATGAATTGCCAACAATTCACAGGTTCAAATAATTACACTAAGGCCTTCTCCCATTATAGTAGTAGAGATAAGACCAAGAACACCAACTTCAAATAATGAGAAATGCTGATAACTCATAAATTTAGAACTTAATGAATCTCCACTTCCAATGCAAATCTTAATACTAGAAACAGAGGCAATTTTCTATTGCAATTCTAATCATCGTTAAAAAGTAAACTACTGCTGAAGGCAGGATTTTGATATAAGTTATACTTGAAAGAAACATGAAGAACCTCTGTTACATATTAAAATCCTAAACTGATCACCCATTGACATCGAACAACCCTAATATCAGAAAACATATAAAGAATCTGAAATATCTTTTTGTAAGACAACTAAAATGACAAAGCTTAAAGAATATTATGACAGATGTCTCTTAATATTGAACTTCCAGTTTAACACTAAACAATCTATACACTCAACTGAAGTACTCACTTTTATTACCAACCATATGAGGCGATCTACAGAGTAACCACAATGTTCACTAGATCACATAAAAGATCAAGATTAAATACTTAGAAATTCATGCAAGAAATCCAGACGACTTGTCCAAAGAATGGAAAGAACTATTTACACATAGTTAAACAACCGAATACTACCACATAACTAGAACATTTCCATATAAAAAAACGATATTGCTAAGAAAGTAAAAAATAACACAATTAAGAGCAACAAAACAGATCAGGGAATAATAAACAATACAAAATATCTATATTCACTATTCAATAAACAATACAAAAATCAAATATGCAAATCCATTGCTGCATTTAAATTGTAAGATCTAAATCTCAGAGGTGACCACCTATATATATCATATTCTCTATAGTTGTTATACATTTATGAATTTGTTAAAATGAAATTAAAAATTACAATAAAGAGAAACATAATAGTAAAACAGTCACTCCACTATATGTCTGTAGTCAGAATTAAAATATACAATCAAATGAAAATTAATGTGTTAATCTACCCACATGAGATATATGACAAGCCATTGTTATTGAAAATAATAACACAGAAACATGAATTTGGTCATACACTGCAAAAGATTAGCTAATCTTGCTCGCATTAACACTCAAAAGATTAGCCTAGTTGGATTTGGTTATACACTTCCACATGAATTGCATGTTTAGCTAGAATCTAACTGTACCATTCTTTTAAGAACATTTACAAATAAATCAGTATACCATCAACCTGCAAATGTGTGATTTATATGTATAAAAAATTGAACTTAATTATCGCTCTCTCAATCCCTAATCCTATTTTTTATCATCAAACTAGTGAACTAACTCAAAATAAATAAATAAAAAAAAGTACAACTAAATTACCAAATCCTTTTACAGCTACACTAAGAGTACCAACCAAGAAGACAGGCGAAGGGGAGAAATCGACGGGCACAGGAGGTCGATGGCGGAGCAGTGCGAGCGGCGGCGCAAGGGGGTCGACGGTGCAGGGGTGGGGGACGACGTGATTGGGGATTCGGACTACGACGGGCGCAAGGGGAGGACGATAGTGGCCCAGTGTTGAGCGGCGCGCAAGGGGGTCTACGGTGCTGGGGTGGGGACGCTGTGGATGAGGGAATTTGTACTAGGGTTTGTGGAGGGGTGGAGGAAGGCAGAAGGGTATTGTTTGGATTGGGGAGATTTGGTTTGAGATGATATTGGATTAGTTGGAAATTTTTATTTTACCCCTATCTATTCAATTTATTTTTGGATATTATAGCGTTTTAAAAATGTTGTAAAAAGTATAGCATTTCAAAAATGCTGTCGTAACTAACAGTAAATTTTAAAATTACTAAAAGATAGCATTTTATTTACAAATGCTATTATTGATCACTTTCAATAGCATTAACACTTAAATGCTATAATAAGTTCGCTGTAAAAAGTCCTATATGTTGTAGTGAAGGTAACATTGAGTTGCATCTCTTCGCCATTAAAATCTATCCAGGCTTGCATTGGTTGGCCACTCCAAAGAGTCAAGTTCTGAAACGAATCAGTGTTATCATTATAGTAACCAGCAGTATGGGACATGTACGATGTCGGGCTGTTGATATCAATTCCGACATGGTTATCATCAATATCTTGAAATTTAGGATTTAGAATGGTATCAAGTTCAACAGCAAAGACGTGTTTGGTAGAGGTTCCATTTTCCTTTATGTTGAATAGACCCAGGTACGAACTTGGCGAAGCAGTAGGGAGGTTATTTGTACTAGAGAACAAATGCAACGCCATGACCGCTGTCGTAAGAGAGCTCCGATTGAATAGCAAACACAAATCATGTAGTGGAGAATGAGCGGGTTTTAGCAGGCTGAGATTTAAAACGAAGGGGAACTGGATGGAAGGCATGGCCCGTCATCTGGAGAGTCATGTTTGTTAGCTCAAGGAGGCCATTTGATGTGATTGAGGAGAGGCCATCGAGGGTCAAGTTGACACCACTGAAGCCGTTGAAGGTAAAGTTGGCTTCAATTGAGGATGTAAACTTTAGTTGGAGGAAGAAGAAGAAGAAGAAGAAGAAGAAGAAGAAGAAGAAGATCTTCGGTCCTGCATATTGTGAAGCAGCCTCCAAAAGGTTCATTTAGTTTTGAGATTTTTAGTAAATGTGGCACAGTTCACAATAGCGTGAACAACCCGGTTGATCAAAGTCTTCTCCCATGCGGCTGCTGACCATAACTAGTTACGCAAACCTCCAATTTTTTGTTCTCTGGTTGTTACTTGTTACTAATAATTTTACGATATTTACGTATAACCAGGCAATTAACAGGTCGATGAATAGTCTTCAAGTCTGCTGCGGTTAAGACTGGTAATTAGTCATGATCAAATAGTATGAATAAATCAAAGGGGGCAAAATCGAGAATAAGGTTTTTGGTAATTTTTGGTAAATTGTTTCCGTGCTCATATTTGGAAACTATATATATACACACACAACAAGTACCCAAATATGGACACTGAATCAATTTTCGCAAAGGTGTTGCACCAACAATTTTTAGTGTGGCATCAACTATGTATGAGCTGGTATAATACCAATTCACGGGTAGCTGAAAGCCCGAAAGCATTTCTACAACCAGAAGGCCAGTATTTTTATTCAAGAAAGAAAACACATGCAAAAAGGCAATAAAAACTATTGTTCATACCCATTAGATTAATTGAAAAATATTCAAACCACCCTCACTCATGTCACTGAATATTTGCAGAAAGAGGACAGTTGTCAACGTATTTGCACTCATGGACTCAGCAACTAAACTCACTGTCCCAACGGCGAGTTTAGTTGTTGAGTCATCGCCATTGGGAAATAACGTGTTTAGTGCTAATTTTTAGTTCAAAATTTTCAAAGAATAATCGCTGTTCCCAACGGTGAGGCCATTTACATTAGGCTCACTGTTGAGAATAGCGAGTTTAGTTCAAAAAAAAAAAATTCTATGGATTTTTTTTTCGAAAATTCACTAAATCCAACAGAATGTTTTACTCTCTGTAAAATTTTCTACATCCTCGCCGTTCCCAACAGCGAGTCTAGTATAAATGTCCTTGCTGTTGGGAACAGCGAGTCTTCTTTAAAAATTTTGAACTGAAAATTAGCATTAAACACGTTGTTTCTCAACGGCGAGGATAAAACAACTAAATTTGCTGTTAAAAACGGTGAATTTAGTTGTTGAGTCCATGAGCACAAATATTTTGACAATTATTATCTTTCTGCAAATATTTTTAAAAAAATGTATTATAAAAAAAATTAGTTCCATCTCACTAGCTATCACTAATGATCCGACTTGAGCATAGTCAGGCCATAGATGATGAAAGATACCAACCAAATCATGTGTAGGAGAGAGAGCACAAGAGTCCCAACTTTTGACATTTCACAGCAAGTGACAGCCATTATTCAAAATAATTATTCAACTGACCCATTTAAAAAAAATATTTTTTCCCAACGATTCAATTTATTTAAAAAACATAAAAAATAAATTTTATATAACTTTAGAAATTATAAACTATAATATCCTCCAAACTTTATAAAAATTGGATACTTCACACTCACACACACACACAAAATGAAATACCTTGCAAAATTTAAAATGAGACACGTTGACAAAACATTGATGGAAAGAAAGCATATAAATGATAAGGAAACATAAGAATATTTATTAATAATAAGTACAGTAACTGCAAAACTACCAAATAAAATAAAAAAAGAAATAGTATATAAAGTATTATCTCTAATATTATAATGGGAGAAGACCTTAGTGTCATTTGTCAATCTATCAACGCGTGTGATGCATGCACATAACTAATATGAAGGAGGTTTCAGGTTCGAGTCCTCACTGTGTCAGAGTTTTTATTTTCAATTTTTTTTTTATTAAAACGTGCATCACACGTATAAATTACTCGTACTATAGAAATGAAGAAGCAAGTTGGTAATACCAACATCTACTATCACACAAAATATTAAACTATAAAAATTAAGTTGGTATGGATAATATTCCAAAAGTAGAAATATCAATAAATTCAAAAATAAAATTAAAAATTTATATGATAAATATGCAAGAATTATAAGAAAATTATAATGGCCCAGAAATGATAAGAGATATAAGAAAAGATATATATAGGGTAGCGATCCGGTGAGAACCGTTCTCACGATAAGCTTCGTGAGAACTCCACGCCTATCCATCTTATGGATAATCCGAACCGTTCACATTGTTTAACATAACTAAATTAGTCTAGAAATATGAAATCAAGTCATTTGATATTCATTAATTTGTCCATGCATCATGTCACTATAAAAAATAACGATTTTTCAGCCAGACAATTTGTAACACTTCAATGCATGGGCAATCGAATCTCAAATAACTTGATTTCTCATCCATAGACTAATTGAGTCGTGTAGATCAAAATGAACGGTTCAGATCTTTCAACTAATATCCCTAACAAAAGTTCTCATGTGGTTCTCACCAAAAGAGTTCTCACTCGATCATTTTCCTATATATATATATATAGAGAGAGAGAGAGAGAGAAAGAGAGAATAATATATAGATTATAGTATTAATAGATATAGATATATGAAAATGTCAAAGTCACTAGAAAACACTCTGCGAATTGGAAAAACTCCACACATCCAATGCCAATGGACATTCCAAAATGATGTGTAATGAAGATTCTAAAGGTTTGCATGAGACACAAGGAAAATTTTCCTTAAAGAAAACTTGTCCAAATAACCATTACAATTAATAAAACTAGCTAAAGTAGTTTACACGTGCGATGCACGTTTTAATAAATATAGTTTTTTTAAAAGTAAAAATTCAGACGTAGTCTGGATCTGATCTAAAACCTCATTTACAATAGGTATGCACGTGCGTTGCACGGGTTGGTAGATGGACAAATTTTTTTTTTATAGGGAAAAGGTGGAATAAGGCCACCCTGTTTCATTAATAAAAAATTAACAAAACAACCCCAGCATGCTGGAGCAAGTTACAACCTACAGACAGAAAAAAAAAACATGAAGCGACATGACCAGTACATATAATCAGCTCTCACTCTAACCTACAAGGACCAACTAATTGTATGTCCGTCAAGCAAGCTTCGAGCACCCACCTCCACGGCACGCGCCAACCCACCTGAAGCGAATCTTGTGGGATTTGAAAATTTGCCGCTCCCCTCCTTCTACCTCATCAACGCCACTTCAAACATGGCCCAATCGGAGTCGCACCCAAAAGGAGAATCATCGCAAAAAACTCTCACTAACCCTAATCACGGACACAGTCTAAGAGAACAATGAATAACTTATACTCTCTCAGATGATTTCTCACAAACACAAACAGACACCTGCATAGAGTAGTGAGAAGCAACGTCTTCACTCTCTCACCCTCTCACTCTCTCTCTCACGTAAAACCCAACCAAATCACAACCAATTTGAAGAATCACCTTCACCTCTCGCCCCTGCGGGCGGTGGACATTGTAGATTTCAGGGTCAATGATGAGGGCGTAGTGGCGGTGTTGTTGCAAGTCTGTGGCAGTGGATAAGGAAGGTCGAGTTCAGTATGTGACTCCTCTACTGCCAACCAAGAAGACAAACATCTCCCCTCTGTGCACCTCATGGGGGGACCCCTTCTGCGGGCCCAAGCCCACCCTGTGCAGTAACAATCGTGGGGGAACCCCATCTTCGGGCCCTAGCCCCACAACTATACACCTCAATCTTCACACCGAATCAAATTTTCCTTCACCTCCTTCTTCACATCCCGAACGCTCCGCGACAGTTGAGACCAACACCCCGGAAGCGGCGACAAGTGAGCGCCCATCACGGAGGGATCTCGTCTTAGGTCGAAGCTCCACAATCAGTCTCATGGTGGTAAAATACTAGTATGTAATAAGCGGTCTCATTGGGGGACACCGTCTTTGGGCCCTAGCCCCACAACCGACCTACACCGCAAACATCACAACTAGACATACCTAACCCAGACAGCTCCACCAACCCCCCAAACCACAAAATACCCTGCAGTCTCACACCACGGCATAGCCAAGCACACCCCGGTTCTTCACACACACTACCAACCCTTGAAAAACCAAAACACAGCTGTAATTGGCCCAAGAGTGTGGACATGGTGGCAAGCACGAAGAGCAACCCTCGAGAAACCCCTGAGAGTTGAGACAAGAGAACGTACATCATGGAGGGACCCCATCTTCGGGCCCAAGTTTCATAATCGTGCAATACAATACATCACCGCCCTCCCCACCAACACACTATAAAACACAAAATCCCCCAATCCCAACCTAATCCCCCTCGACACCCCCTCTTCCTCCTCCTCCTCAAACAAAACATTTCACTAGCTACAGCCTGTCTTTACCTCTGCTTATATTTAACATTCATAGTAATATCTCCTAATCATATAAAGCTGACAAAGATGAAGGCAACAAACCATACAAACTCGAGATTGGGAAGTGACTTCCATTTTCATTGACACCTCCGGCGATTGATCTCCACCCCAGTAAGGACGGCCGCCGCTGCTGCCACTTGGCAGATGAGGGCTAGCACCATTGACCACGAGGGCAAGTAGGAGATCCACTCGAGCTTGACGAAGATGGGGAAGGAAGAGAGGAAGACGGCGGCATTGCCCAGATCTGAGAGTTGAGATCAGGGTCTTCGCCCCCCGGTGTTGAAGGTGGACGAGGCACCAATGCATACGGGAGGGGAGCACGAAGGGAGGATCGCCCGTTGAAGGCCTGGGGACGACGATGGTGGTCAGAGGCTTGGTCGCGACGGCGGAAGGGGGTTTTAGTTGGGGAGCAAAACTTGAAGGAAGGGGAGGAAAGGTAAGGGGGGCGGGGGGGGGGGGGGGGGTGGACGAAGGTGGGGGGGGGGTACTTAGGTCGGGGCGGCGGCGAAGAGGGCTAGCCGCCGCCGCCCCAAGAATTTCAAAATAGGGTTTCTTTGATGGACAAATTATACGAAAGCCTTCTCCCATTATAGTAGTAGAGATAATATATTATTAATTAATAATAATAAAACATTATATTCAATAAAATATATTCTTAAATATATTCTAATTATTATAATATATAATAATAGAAAGAGAATAAATATAATAATTGATATGGCTAAAAATGGGATTAAATCATCGTTCAAATCGGACACGAATCTTAAAGCTTTCAGAGGAATAACGGTAATTTCACCTACAAACGGGTCTGAAATAGAAACTGACTCTTTCTTCAAAGCCCAATAACCTATAAACGGATCTGTCCTACTGGGTACGGGTCCCAACCCATTATGAACCAGTTCAGAAGGATAAAGAAGAATTCAGATTCATAATTATCCCTAAGAGGTGGTTTTAACCACTTCTATCCATTCACACCGGGAAGTAGAGATTTGTTCTTATCTCGAAACGGATCCCTAAGGCGAATATAAAAACCCCTCTCCCCCCACCATAACAAGGTAATCAATATTTTTCCACATAAAGTTCTTTCATAATCTTCCCGATTACTGACAAGAGCGTCGGAGGGTGCCTCGCCGGGATCCACCCCGGTGTATCGCACTTTTTGCAGGTTCGCAGCAGCAGCAAGAAACAAGTCAATACGTTGGTGAAGGTCAACAGGACAACAGGTTTGCCTTATTCGTTTTCTCAAGAATCCAAAAATTCATCTGTTTGCTCCTACACCAAAATCAGCAGTAATAGATTGGCTCCGTCTGTGGAAAACGAAAAAGCAATCCAACCTAACTTCATCAGCGAGATTAGTTTCAAGCCATGCATCCAAAGGAGAAAGGGAAGGCAGCGGTCTCCAGCCGAAGAACCACTCCTTTTCCTCCTCCTCTTCCTCCAGTTCAAGATGTTCTTCGTCAACAGGCCCCTCTAGGGTCTCGGGGGGCTGCCCAGGGGGGCTCCCGTCGGAGTCGTCCAAAGCAACATCCTCCTCATGACCATGTAGCAGTTCCCAATACTCCATTTGACTCTATGGCTTCTCAAAGTCCTCCCGAGCGGGATCTCCTCCAAGTTATTGCCAACCGCCAAAAGGGGGTCGACCTCCGAACTCGCCTAAATGGATGGCAAGCCTTTGGGGGAGTCCATCAACCTGAGCACCCAGGGGCCTCAAGAGTCCGAACCCCCTGCAGACCGAGGACCAGAAGATCCCCTCCCCCGAGGAGGCGAAGAGAGTCCCCTCAACGTCATCGGCGGAGAAGTTATTCTCCAATAAGCCGAGCCACACATAGGGACCGCCAAGCTGGAGAGGCACTAGTCACAAGGGCAGAGTTCCAAGATTTTCAAGAGGCCGTTCTGCGGGCCCTCAACATCGCTCCCAACCACGAGCAACAGGCACCTAGTCCTCAACCTGCCCCAAGCCGTCACCACCGCACTCCTAGTCCCCTTTCGCATGGAAAAGAGTCTAGGAGCTCGGAAGGATATGACCGAAGGGAAGACTCGGTCTACCGCCATCTCCACGAGATGGAGAGGCGCCTTGGCCGACTTGACAGAGAAGAGGAACAATGGCGAGGAATTTTCGCTCGAGCAGGCCCCCGTTGTCCAGAGCCATCATGGAAGCCCCGGTCCTGCAAAACTTTAAGTCCTCCTAACTTTGAGTCATACAATGGCGAGTTGGACCCCGCTGACCATATCGAGAGTTTTAAAACTCTCATGATGATCCACCAGGCTTCGGATGCGCTCTTTTGCAAGACCTTCCCTGCCACGCTGAAGGGGCCTACAAGAGAATGGTACTCTCGGCTCGCCCCGGCCTCCATCTTCTCATTCGATCAGTTCGAAGGGCTCTTCCTTACTCATTTTATGAGTAGCCGCCGGGCCGAGAAAATAAGCATATCTTTGGTGACCTTCTGCCAAAGAAAGGGTGAATGCCTAAGAGACTATATTCAACGCTTCACAGCCGAAGCCCGGTCTATTGCCTCCCTCAACCAATCCGTAGCCTCTGCGGCATTCGGGCACAACGTCACTAACACCGACCTCAAGGCGTCCCTTGCCAAGAAGCCTCCTCGGGACTTCTCAGAACTTCTGCTTAGGAGTGAGAAGTACATCCGAGTGGAAGAGGCTCTCAATCCCCCCACTCTCGAGGAATCATCTTCCGGGAACATGCGGAAGAAAGCGAGCGAAGAAGGGTCACAGAAACTCCAGAGGGATGACAATGACCAACGCCGCCCAGCTCCTCGATTTGAGAAGTTCACCCCCTTCAATGCTAGCATCTCAGCAGTTCTTATGGAGGTGGACAAGGAAGGACTACTCTGCGCTCCCGCTAGAATGAATACCCCTGGCAAGAAAAGAAACACGGATAAGTGGTGCCGCTTTCACAGGGACCACGGCCACGACACGAATGATTATCGGGCTCTTAAAGAGGAGATCGAAGAACTCATACAGTGGAGACACCTGGCCAAGTTCGTCCGAAGAGACGGGGCCGATCTTCCGCCCCGAGGAGCTTACAAGCGAACAGAGAGGTCCGCCGAGTTCCAAGATTCCGAACCTGGGGCCGTCCTCCACCTCATCCAAGGAGGTTCAATGGGGGAGAACCAAACTCCTCACAAGAGGCCTTCACCCTATCGTAGAAGTAGGATCTTGGTTTTCAATAAGGCTGATGCTTGTAACCAGGCCAACAACATGTAATAATGGTTCGCCCCATTGAAGCAGCCATTTAGTTTATTTCAATAAAACTTAAACTTTTGTCTATTATTGCACTTTCTTCACTTCTACTTCTCCGAGTCACTTCTACGACTCGCTAAATGGCAAGTTCGGAGTCTAGCTTGTCCTACAGAGCTGCTCCCACAACTTACTAAGCTCAAAAGATGAGTTCGGAGTCCAATACTTGGTTCGTCGTTGCCTTAGCCACTTGCAAACAAGTAAGTGCCGAGCAGCTCACCATTCGTAATTGCTCCTACAACTCGTTAACTCTCTTAACAACAAGTTCGGAGTCCAACACTTGGTTCGATGTTGCCTTAGCCGCTTGAAAACAAGCAAGTGTGGGGTAGCTCACCATTCGGAATTGCTCCTATAACTGTTGAACCTCTTCTCAGCAAGTTTAGAGCTAAAACTCTCCTCTAGAGTTGCTCCTCAAACTTGTCTCCCAAATGGTTCTCTCCAAGCTCTTCGCTCCGCTCGCTCCCAGAACGGACCTCTTCACAACGAGTTCGGAGCACGACTCTCCCCTAGAGTTGCTCCTCAAACTTGTCTCCCGAATGGCTCCCTCCTAGAGCCTGGAGGTAATTCTTCGTCCTACTCGCCTCCCGAGTGGCTCTCTTCTAAGCGAGTTCGGAGCTCAAAACTCTCCCTTAGAGTTTCTCCTCAAACTCGTCTCCCAAATGGGTCTTGCGAGGATCCTCCTAGCTCATCTCCTTGGCCTACAGGAGTGGAGCTCCTCTTCGAAGACTCCGGAGACCGAAGCTCTTCTCAACTTGACAGATCTTCGTCAGACGGCTCAGATCTCGCCATGTACTTCGGATCTACAATCCGAGCTACCGAGGTACCAAGGTGCGTATTGGCGAAAAATCACCAATCCCCCATAATTCGTGCCAGATCTTCATCAAGCGGCTCAGATCTCGCCACGTACTTTGGATCTACAATCCGAGCTACCGAGATACCAAGTTGTGTATTGACAAAAAATTACTAATCCCTCCTGATTCGTGCCAGATCTTCATCAAGCGGCTCAGATCTCGCCACGTACTTTGAATTTACAATCTGAGCTGCAAACAGAAGCGAAGATATTGTAGACCTATTCTTACCCTCAATAAGAGTGATTCTTCAACAACTCCTAAAGATAAGTTTTAGATCTTCGAGTTAGCTTCGAAACGAGTGGTCACACGCCCCGATTGGACCTCCGTAGCACCGGAAAAGTGGATTGCAACACAGCTGCACCGAGCGAGAAAATGGCAAAAACTATCGCCTCGTGATTCACGCCATGATCGTGAGCAACCGTCCAGATCTCGCCACGTAGCTCGGATCTACGGAGGTACCGAGTTGTGAATTGGCGCAAAACAACTTATCCCTCGTGATTCGCACCATGATCGGGATCAACTGTCCAGATTGAGCCACGTAGCTCGGATCTACAATCCGAACTACCGAGGTACCGAGCTGCGAATTGGCACAAAACAACTATCGCCTCGTGATTCGCGCCATGATCAAGATCAACTGTCCAGATTGAGCCACGCAGCTCGGATCTGAAATCTGAGCTACTGAGCTACCGAGCTGCAAAATGGCAAAAAATTCTGCCTCAAAATTCGCATTCAAATCAAGATCTACGGCTCAAATTCACCCAAAAAATAGAAAACCGAGAAGAAAGGAGACCCGACCCGTTAACTGTCCTCTCTCCTCTCCTTCTTCCCTTCAGACTTTGGCACCAAAAAACCCAACCTCCACTGCTAAAAAACCACAACGTCGACCGCCGAGCTCAAGCTCTCTATTCGTCAAGATCTCCACTATCTCGAGCACGAGCTCTAACTCCAAGCCACCGCCGAGCTCGAGCACTTCTTCTCCAGTCTCCTCGTCGAGCTACCCATTGCCGAGCTCAAACCTCTCTCTGAACTCACCGAGCTCGCCCACAGCCGAGCTCACCTCCTCTCCTCGCCGAGCATCGCCATGGCGTCGAGCTCTACTACCACCTCCTTGCCGAGTTCCCCCAACTCCATGCCGAGCTCTCTCCATTACCGAGCTCCTCGACGAGCCAATGCCTCGCCATCGTCGAGCTCCTCAATGAGCTACCACCTCGCCATCACTGTCGAGCTCTTCGGCTCTCCCTCGTTGGCTCGAACTCGCGATCGAGCTCCGCCATGGCCGATCTTCTTCGCAACTGAGCGCCGAACCCAACTCTGAGCTTCCCTTCGTCAATGCCGACGTCGAAGCTCTCCCCTATCGCGAGCTCCTTTCGTCGAGAGCCCATTGATCACCGACTTCATTGTCATGCTTCCTCCTCGTTGAGCTGCTCCCCACCAAGCTCGAACCCAAAACCCCACTCCTTCTCTTCTTCTTCAGATCTGCCACCTTCTAATTCAAATTTTCCTGCCAAAAATCTCCTACAACCCCCATCACCTTCTTTCGAAAGCAGAGCCCACTCCGAGCTCACCTCCTCTCTTCCACCTCCGAGTTCCAGACACGTCCACATCGCTAAGCTCCTCATCGAAGCTCTACTCGACTATTGAGCGCCAAAACTTCCTTCGATGCCTCCTCCAACGAGCTAAGCCATGGCCGACGTCTCCCTCGTCGAGCTCCGAGCCCCTACATCTCGAGCAATTCCATTTTGAGCCTCCCACATCTCCACTCCCAAACTTCGAGCTCCACTGTCGAGCTCTTCGACTCTCCCTCATCGGCTCGAACCCACCGAGCTCTAATATCTCCTCGTCGAGCTCCCTCAGAGAAGCTCTGTGGAGCTCCTCCTCCAAATACAGAGCTCTAGAGCTCACTCCATCAAGCTCCTTCACCGCCCCTCCATCGCGAGCTCTCCTCGCCAAGCTCGTCACCAAGCTCAAGGCCTCTGCCGCCGAACTCCATCTCCCATGCCGAACTTACAATCACCAAGCTCCTTTGCAACTGAGCTCCGAACCCAACTCCGAGCGCAGCGCCGCTCCAAGCAGTACCTCCATCACTCTCTGTCGAGCTCTTCTCACCATCGAGCTCCCCTTCCACCAAGCTCCAATGACGCCTCAGAGCTGTCAAAGAAGAGCAGAGAAAGAGCAGAAAAAGAAAGGAAGAAGAGAACAGAGCGAGAGAAAGAGAAAAATAAATGAATTTTTTCCCAAAACGCCCCATTTTTGCAAAGTTTTTCCCAAACCGCCCTACTTTTTTTTTTAATTCCCAAAGCGCCCCACTCGGTCTCTCAAAGACCGAGTCTAGTGCAAATAGACTCGGTCTTTGAAAGACCGAGTCTTGCGCTTTGAAAATTCAAAGAGCAAGACTCGGTCTTTCAAAGACCGAGTCTATTTGCACTAGACTCGGTCTTTGAAAGACCGACTCTTTACTCTGCGCTTTTTAAAGCGCAGATCCCCTTTCTTTCTTCTTCTTCTTCTCGACTTTAACCTACTCTATTTCTCTAACCCATCTTCCTAAATCTAGGGCGACCTCCTACCCACAAAATCTAATCTTAATCTAAATATATACACCAATATCTTCCTAACCCTCTAACCATCTCCACTATAACAACCCAAAACCCTTATTTTGAAAGATCCATTTTTCTGATTTTTGCTAAATTTGGGCTGGATCCCAACTTCAACTCTTTTAACGAAATCTATACGGCTCTGTTCTTGACGCTTGTGAAGGTATGATGAATATTGGCCTTTAATTTTCTGAAATTTGGTATAGATTTTGTTTGCGTTTAGATAATAACTCGCATATTTTAATAAATATACCTAGGTATGGATCTTGAGATTCCTATTTGGTTATACTTTGGTGGTGAAATTATTCTTGATCCAAAGATTGGTAGTAGTTATAGTCATTTGGAACCGGAAATAGTTTGGGTACCCCGTACCATTACATTTGAAGAACTAGTTGAGAAAATCTATGAAGTTACTAATTGGGATAAGAATGAATGGAATGCGAAAATTTTAGCTCGATACGCAGCAGGAAGAGGAGGTGTTCAGTATTTTATGACAGTGCCCGTACCTACTGATAATGCGCTGAAGTCATTGATTGCTAGGACATTTGATCCGAATTGTGCTTGGTCTGTATTAGAGTTATATATTCAGCAAATTCGAGTTGTAACTCCTCAGCCACATGATATCCCCAGTGCAAGCTTCATACGGGTAGCACCTACACAGCAGTCGAGGCCTAACCCCGATCAATCTTCACAACCAAATCCGGTATCCTCACAAGAGAACACCTTCACAAATACAACAATTCCGGATTCTGTAAATGTTGAGCTGCCACGCCAACCAAGCCCGGTTCCTGACTCTGTTCCAAATGACAGTATGTTTGAACTCTTTCAAAATGCAGTGATTAACAACAGCTTATTAAGTGATGATGAAGAAGAGGAAGAAACAGACGATGATGAAAGTCTAGAAAGTGATGATGGAGAAGAAGACGATGATGTAGCTAATGTAAATCCTTCGAACAATAGTTCTAATGCAGTGAGAGTTACTGATAGGTATGCTAATGTTAACGCTCATGTTACGGAGGAGATGGCTGAAGCTGCTAGAGTTCCCCCCTATCCACAAGAGTCTTCTGGTTCATCCAATGTAGACGAATTTTACGTTGGACAGGAGTTTGTTAGTAAAGACTCCCTTCTGCATGCTGTGAAGGTATATTCTATCAAGAAACATCGTGAATTTGTCACATTGAAAACATCACCGTCACTGTACACTGTTAAATGTAAAAAGGCACCTAGAAAACGTACAATAGAGGAGATCGTACAAGGTCCCCCAGGAGTAAGTGATGGTGGATGCCCTTGGAGATTACGAGCTATTGTTCCAAAAGGAGGGAGAAATTTTGTGGTGAAGAAGATAGTCGGCCCGCATACTTGTACGAATCCCACGTTGAATCAAGACCACTGCAAAATTGATGCTAACCTTGTCAGTAATTTGATTTTGGGTGTGGTGAAGAAGGATATTGCTGTATCACCGGGGGTAATTATTGAGATTGTGAAAATAGAATATAATTATCAGATTTCATATAAGAAAGCTTGAAAAGCAAAACAAAAGGCAATTGAGAGGTTGTACGGTACCTTCGAAGAAGTATACACGAAGTTGCCTTTTCTACTAACAGCAATTCAAGCAGCAAATCCAGGTACCGTTGTCCACTGGGACAAATTTGACTCTAGCCCCAGCGAGGAAACATTCAAGGGAGTATTTTGGGCATTTGGTCCTTCGATTGAAGGTTTCAAGTCTTGCAGACCGGTTATTAGTGTAGATGGAACTCACTTGTACGGTAAGTACAAGGGTTGTTTGCTAATTGCTGTTTCCCCGGATGCGAATGGTTGCTTATTTCCTTTTGCATTTGCATTGGTTGATGGAGAGAGTATAAATACGTGGACATGGTTTATGACTTGCGTCCGGCATTATGTCACCGATCACACTGAGTTGTGTGTTATCTCGGATCGTCATGCTGGTATATTGTCTGCTATGGATTTGCAAAACGGTACTTGGAACGAACCGAATGGATTTCATCGATATTGCATGCGTCATTTTGCAACAAATTTTTTTAGTAAATTTGGTAGCAAGGCATTGCGCAAGAAGGCCAAAAGTATAGCTTGTCAACACCAACCCAAAAAGTTCATGGCCAAACTCGCCGAACTTGAAACCGTCAATGTCGAGGCGGCTAACTGGTTGAAAGAGAAACCGGTTCAGAAATGGGCACTTTATGCAGATGAAGGTCGACGATATGGAATGATGACTACGAACCTGTCAGAATGCTTCAATTCAGTACTGAAAGGAGTCCGTAGTTTACCAGTAACTGCAATTGTTGAGACGATTTTTTTACGTCTCAACTCTTACTTTACTACTCGTCGACAGGAAGCTAATAAGCTATTATGTGAAGGGAAAATTTTTGCTAAACGAGTACAAGATGTAATTGATATTCGCCGTGAAAGAGCAAATCAACATGTGGTTACAATGTTTCATCATCAGCCTGGAATTTTTTCCGTGAAAACTGGTATACGCATGGTAAATGGAGAACGGAAGGGTGGGAACTTGCACACCGTGAATTTGGGTACGAAAACATGCACATGTATGAAGTTTCATCTATATCATATTCCCTGTTCTCATGTATTAGCAGCCTGTGCTTATCGTGCAATCGATCACAAGCCTTATGTTGATAAATTTTACCTTATCACGTCATTAGCACAAACTTGGGCTCCTGTGTTCAGTCCTATTCTAGATGAAGCATATTGGCCTACTATCGACGGTCCACGACTTGTACCAGATTCTAGTTTGCGACGGTCACGGAAAGGCCGGCCTAAATCCACGAGAATACGCAACGATATGGATGTGAGAGATAGTTCTAGCAGGGGAACAAGAATGAAATGTTCAAGGTGCGGGTTGGAAGGACACAACAAGCGTCGATGTACTAACATAGCATCTCAAAACAGTTGAAATTTCATTTTGTGTTTCCTATTGTGTTTGTAATATTTATTTCGAAATGAACACTTAGTTTGGATAGTTGTGGTGAAGTTGTTGTTTAGTTGTGGTGAAGTGAGTCTTGTTGCTGAGGTGTGGTGAGTCTTGTTGCTGAGTTGTGGTGAATTTTGGAACTAAGTTGGTTTGTTGTTTGGTATTTTGAAGTGGTTTATTAGTTGTTTTGTATTTTGGTACTAAGTTGGTTTGTTATTTGGTATTTTGAAGTGGTTTATTAGTTGTTTTGTATTTTGGTACTAAGTTGGTCAAGTGGAAGAAGCATATTGATCAGTTTTATATTTTGTTGTTGTGGTTTGTTGTGATTTTGAGTTGTTGGATGGGAATTTTGAGATGTTTGTTCAGGCATTTGAAGAAGAGGTTGTTGTTTTGAAAGATTGAAAAACTTTCAAATTCTGGCTGTAGCTAAAAAAAATTCACAGCAAGAAGACTCGGTCTTCCAAAGACCGAGCCTAGTACAACTAGACTCGGTCTTTGGAAGACCGAGTCTTGTTGCTGTGTCTTTTTTTTTGTATCAGACTCAAGACTCGGTCTTCCAAAGACCGAGTCTAGTTGTTCTAAGCTCGGTCTTTGGAAGACCGACTGTGTTGTTTTCAAACCTCCAGAGAGCTTGCTGGGCTCTGGAGTTTATGAGATTCAAGACTCGGTCTTCCAAAGACCGAGCTTAGAACAACTAGACTCGGTCTTCGGAAGACCGAGTCTTGAGTCTGATACCAAAAAATAGACACAGCAACAAGACTCGGTCTTCCAAAGACCGAGTCTAGTTGTACTAGGCTCGGTCTTTGGAAGACCGAGTCTTCTTGCTGTGAATTTTTTTTGGTATCAGCCAAATGCTGAGTGTTCTAAACACTTTGCAAAACAACCACATCTTCTTCAAATACCTGAACAAACAACTCAATTTTCCCATCCAACCACCTCTTCTTCAAATGCCACAACAAACCATTGAACTGAAGATTAATAAACCACAACAAATTCTACAAAATCACCAAATGCTACAAAATCAAATTCATCTTCTTGAAATACCAAATTCTACAAAATCAATAAACTGAAGATTAACTCAATACTCCTCTTCTTGAAATACTAAAATACAAAACAACTGAGGTACTAAAATTTTACATTCACTTCACCACAACTCAACAAAACTCACTTCACCACAACTCAACAACCACTTCTTGACACACCAATATCACCACTCCAACAATTTCAACCACATCAACAATTTTAATAACTTCATCTCAAACCGAGGAACATTTCAAACATACTACATCAACACAGCTACAAGGTCAGCAACCAAGTTAAAAAAATAAAAAAACTACATAAAAAAAACTACATTAAAAAATACTACATTAAGAATACTACATTGAAAATACTACACTAATAAAACTACAAAATCAAAACAATTAATAATATTACATCAAGGGTCCGGTGTGAAGTAAAGTGGGGGTCTTCTGTTTCGTCTAAGACGATGGGGAGTTGCCTGTGTCAGTGCAGACAACGGGATCTCCGGCTCTTCTTCAATCTCATGCCCAACGAGCTGTTCTTCATCACCTTGTTCCTCAATATCAGGGTCTGCTTCTTGTTCGTGTTCCGAATCACTCCGAGGTTGGGGTGGCGGCCTATGAACAGTTCTCTTTCGTCGTTGACCGGTACGACCGCCGGTTCGATGTGTGGGGGTCCTAAGTATCGCATTTAATGTTGCGCCCTCCCCCACAAGATCAGCTTGTGCACGGCAACACGATAACATCTCCCGTACAGTAACCTTCGTCTGATCGGCGATGTTGCTATTTAGCATATGCGCACATTTCTTGGCAAGGGACCAAGTCTGGGTCAACTGAGAAACATGAAAGATTGAATTAGATGCACATAAATATATAAAAACATATCGATATATAAATTTTGAAAATTTAAAACGAAACAGTAAAACTTACAAAGCCACGAATAGCGGATCCCTTTGGTTGGTACATCGGCAACCTCACCGAATGCTCATCTACTGGTTCGGTCCCTGGTCGACGTATCGGTACAACGACTCCGGCAGGAGCCTGCAATGGTGGGGAAATGAACCGTCTAGTGACTCTCTCGTACCAAGAAAAGTACACACCATGCAAGGAGAGGTCAAAAGGTGGGGTGTCAACGATGATTTCTTCGAAACGGTTAATGTTCCATCTCTGAACGTATTCGAAGAAGCAAGTGGCCCAGTTGTGTCCCGGTGTACGGCCCATTCCAGTGATGTTATGCATCTCGGCATTGAATGGCACGGTAACTGGAATCCCCTGGTGCAGACCAAACTGCCGTAAGACCCTATCGGGGTAGTAGAACTCAACAACCCCGAAGTTGATTAGAGGTGCTCTCGTGAGCCACAAATTACGCCTGAACGTACAGATAGGTGGCAGCCGAATCAATCGCTTCTCTGTGTACGGGGTCCACACCACACAGTCGGCGGCCAACCTGTCCAACTCATCGCGATAGTATGTCAAGCACCTGTTGGGGTTGGCCGTCCATGTCAGTTTTCCGGTCCAATACACACCAATCGGAGGTAGCATGTCTATATCTTCAGAAAGAACTCTCCAATGTTGGGACTGGATCCGTACTACGGGCCTACCTACGTGAACCCGTTCCCAACTCCATATCTGCAGTAGAATAAGAGGTCCATTCATCTGGTTCGAACCTATACTGCACAGACACAGACTCCGATACAGTGCCGATAGAATTGCACTGCCCCAACTGAAACGGCGGATCCTACCTATATCGGCGATTAGGGGCAAGAACATCAGTGCTACGGTATTCCCGGTTGAGTTTGGAAACAGGACCGTGCCGAATAGCGTTAGAACATATGCCCTAAAGTAGCACTCCACCTCCGTTGCAGTTGAAGCGTCATTCAATCTATTTTTGAACGTATCCTTCAACCACTTTAGGCGGATAAATTTCCCATTTATCGCGCCAGCTTCCACTGCAACCCCTAGGTACTCCTCCACGAGATACACGGGATCGAAGTCCATCGATCCTGTCACTGCCTCTCCATCGATTGGAAGCCCGGTTAGTATAGCAACGTCTTGTAAAGTCACCGTCATCTCCCCGACTGGCAGGTGAAATGAGTGTGTCTCGGGCCTCCATCGTTCAAGCAGTGCTTCGAGAAGTGGACGATCGCACTTGATGGATGTCATCATGGAAATTCCGTAGAACCCACAATCTCTAAGCAACTCGTGTATGCGTGGGTGCACAGGTAGCGGATGCCCAGTCCTAAAACGGCACTCCGTAGCCTCGCCGTTCCAAACATACTGCGATCGATGCATCGGCTGGAGAGTGAGAAGTGAAGGGTCGAGTGGTCCGGGGCCTGCAGGAGGGATGTATGAAGACGAAGGGCCCGCCTCATTTGGATTGAATTCAACCTATATAACAATAACATTTACATCAGTAGACCGTAAAATATACTACAATTCTATTAGAATCAACATTTAATTACTTACATTAGTAGCATCGGTAGAAGCACGACCACCACGACGACCACGACCACGATCACGTCCACCGCGATTACGTGGAGGTCTACTACTTTCTCCTACCTCCATGTTACCCCTTGTGCGTGCCATTTACAGTAGACTACAAATCCTACAAGTTCAACAAAAATGTTATTAACTACACAAAAGCTAGATATAAAAACAAATTATATATAACAAAGCCGTTCATTCTCTAATTTTAGCAAAACACTAGAGTATAACAAATTCAACAAATTCTATACATAACCTAGACTCTATAAAATTCTAAAAAACTAAATTCAACACATACCATATGGAATTATATACAAAATTGATTCAACAACAAAATTCTATTCAACAAGGTTTCAATAACTCTATCAACTCTTTCAACAAAATTCTATACAAAATTGAACTCTTTCAACTCAATATTTCTTTCAACTCTTTCAACAGAATTCTATTCATTCCAACTTCAACTCTTTCAACTCTTTCTTTTTTGAAAATCAATAACTCAACAAAATTTGGATATTAATACTAAAATTAACTCAACTATTTCTTCAACATATACCATCATCGTCAAAGTCTTCCCATGTAATATTATGCTTAAAGCTTAAATCATTATAAACACCATAATATTTCAGTTTTTTCCGACAGAATTAACACACCCAATGCATCCATCACTCAATGCACATACTGATACTTCAAATATCAGGATTATAAAATTGTACAAGTGAGTTCCATTTGGACAAGTGAATTTCTTCAAGTGAGTTCCATCTAATGAACTCACTTGTACAGATGGAACTCACCCGCGAAACAAACAGCAAAATTCATTTGGAACATCAATAAACTCAACTCCTACCAATCTACTTTGTCAACAATAAGTCAAATTCAACTAATGAACTTCACAATAGCATCAACACTAACAAGTAATTTATTAAGCAATAGCATCAACACTAACAAGAAATTGGCAATAGCATCAACACATAGACTTAGGAAATGCTTCAGAAATATACCTAACAAGTGGGAGAATCCGAAGACGAAGACGAAATTGGCAAGAAGAGCTTGACCAGTACAACCGAAATCTTCCAATTATGGGTATTCGGGGTTTAGGGTTTAAAGAAGAAATCGATTTTTGGGAATAGGATTTGGTAAAATCGAAAATGAATTAGAAAGTAATTGGTTTTGGGAAGTTCAACATTCGATTTCGAGAGTAATCGAACGGAAAATGAGTGAGTGCGACGGATTCGTTGAGGGAAAGAGCGAAAAGAAAAAACAATCGAAAGTGAAGAAGAAGAAGAAAGAAAGGGGATCTGCGCTTTAAAAAGCGCAGAGTAAAGAGTCGGTCTTTCAAAGACCGAGTCTAGTGCAAATAGACTCGGTCTTTGAAAGACCGAGTCTTGCTCTTTGAATTTTCAAAGCGCAAGACTCGGTCTTTCAAAGACCGAGTCTATTTGCACTAGACTCGGTCTTTGAGAGACCGAGTGGGGCGCTTTGGGAATTAAAAAAAAAAGTAGGGCGGTTTGGGAAAAACTTTGCAAAAATGGGGCGTTTTGGGAAAAAATTCAAAATAAATAAAGGGAATGTCACGTGTCGGTCAACGGTCAACGTTGACTGGCCACGTGGCAGCATCTGGTGGGTCGGCGACATGTGCCGAGCAACTGGGGTACCGAGCTGGAAATTGGGGAAAACGCTCTGCTTCAAGATGCATGCCATCTGATCGTGATCAACGAACAGATTGACGCCACGTATCCAGGAATTTATTAATTAATTTGTTTATTTATTTAATTGAATTAATTATTTAAAAAATCTGAAAAGAATTCTAAAAATAACTATTAATTCAGAAAATTAATTTAAAATTCTAAAAATAATAATTATTAAATTAGAATAATTAATTAAAATTTTCGATAATTAATTATTTAATTCGGAAATTGAATAAAAAATTCAAAAAAAATGAGAAAAAATTCAGAAAAATCTGGAAAAATAAAAAAAAACAAAAAATAAAAAACATTTTGAGGATATTTTTGGGCATTTTACAAGCTCAGAATAACACCTTTACACCTTGAGCAAGATCCGAACTCCCTTAAGAACTCCGATAAAATCTCGTACGCCATTAGAACAACAAAACTACTCCTCAAAGACTGTAGAACTCAGTCTCCAGGGGGGCTCGTGATATGGCTAAAAATGGGATTAAATCGGGATCGTTCAAATCGGACACGAATCTTAAAGCTCTCAGGGGTAAAACGGTAATTTTACCTACAAACGGGTCTGAAATGAGAACTGGGTCTTTTTTCAAAGCACAATAATCCATAAACGGATCTGTCCTACTAGGTACATATCCCAACCTGTTACGAACCAGTTCACAAGGATAAAGAAGAATTCAGATTCATAATTATCCTTAAGAGGTGGTTTTAATCACTTCTATCCATTCACACCAGGAAGTAGAGATTTGTTCTTATCTCGAAATGGATCCCTAAGGCGACTATAAAAAACCCTCTCCCCCCACCGTAACAAGGTAATCAATATTTTTCAACATAAAGCTCTTTCATAATCTTCCTGATTACTTACAAGAGCGTCGGAGGGTGCGTCGCTGGGATCCACCCCGGTGTATCGCACTTTTTGCAGGTTCGCGGCAGCAGTAAGAAACAAGTTAACACGTTGGTGAAGGTCAAGAGGTCAACAGGTTTGCCTTATTCGTTTTATCAAGAATCCAAAAATTCATCTATTTGCTCTCACACCAAAATCAGCAGCAACAATAATAATATTGTATATTCATATTCATTAATAATAGAAAGAAAATTGGAATCGAATTAGTCAGATATTTTCATTATTAGGATTAGAAAATTAGAATAAGATGAATAGGATTCTATATCTATAATATTTATATATCTATATTATAGGTTTTGGGTTCAACAAGATATGTGAAGACAATAAGGTTCAAATAAAATACCCACAATCCAATAAAATAAAATTCACAGGATAGATAGCCCAACAAAAAGAGAAAAATTTAAATCCAATTGAATATAAATTAGGCTTAAAAATAAATTGGAATTCACCATGAAAATCAATTCAAGTACGAAAATAAAATAGTTCGATAAATCAACTTTATTAAATAATCAAGAAATAACAATTAATAATTATGATCATAATAATAATAAAATTATATAATGAAGTAGTATTCGGGTTAAATTTTTTTATTAAAATAATCCAATAATTATAATATATATTTTTTAGGCTCAAATATACATAGTCGATCAATAAGATATAGAAAATAAGATCAAAACACACCATTATTCGAAATGAATAAAATTTTCGATTAGAAAACACTTTAATAAAAGATCCGAAAAGAATTTAGCACAAAATAAATTTATAAAAATCAAATTATAAAAAATATATGGAAAATACTTATTGTCGGGAATGGGGGTTACAGGACTACGGGCTTTTGTCCTGAGGCTTTGTCGTTTGTTGATCCCTTTGGTCGCTTCTCTTCCTGTGCCACAGTTTCGAGCTGGCTCTTGTTAATCTGATTTGGGCTCAACCTTCCGTTGTGGTGGATATGGATCTCTCATTGGAATCCAAATCTACCTGTTTTAGAGTATCAGAGTAGACATCATCCCCCTTCATCCTCTTAATTGTTTTCTGCCTTTTGTCGGTTGATTCATTTTCCCGATTGCTCCCTATTTTGAGGGGGGGCTAGTTCTTCTTTAGCTCCCCATATTTCTTAGATTGTGTGATTCCTTGTTGTTGCTATGCTCATTTGCTCTTGCTCTTTAGTTACAAGTTTTCCCTGCTTGCTTGGCCTCTATAGTATTGGTTTTCTTAATTTTCTTTATCTAGTATTTTTTATATCCCCTAATTTTCATTATTGTGATTTTTGTTTCTATTCGATTTATTGCGTACTGGTGGTGCGGTGTATTCTTTTACAGCGCTATTTGTTGTTTCTATTCGTTTTAATTGATTATGGTTGTAGATTAGCTTTCTCTTTTATCACGTATATTTATTCCTTGTTATTTGCTTTTCTTTTCTTCCTTTATTTTTCTTATATGTTCTTTATTATTTCCTCTTCTTGATCTTTCGTTTCCCCTTCTCTAACTCTTCTCATTGTATTTTCTATATTCTTTCTTTTCCTTGATCAGTGCAGTGTTAGTTCCTGTTGACTGAGTCAACATTCCCTTTTCTTTTTTGTATGGGTTGTGGGCTTAACATGACTGAATCATTGGTTCAAGTGGTTAAGAAAAGAAAAAATTATTCAAAAAAAGAATTTTTTGCAGCCCATCCTTTCTTGTGGGAAGCCCATGGCCTATTCTGGGCCCAAATTCTAGAAAGCTTCAGGTCTCTCGATTTCTTCCCGTTCCTGCTGATCCTCCTCAACTTTTCCTGCCTCTTTAGCTTCTTCTTCTTCTTCCACATTCAGTCAATCTCCACCCCTTTACTATTTGCACTGCCTTCATTTGGGCAACTACAAACTCTTTTGTGTAAACAAAATAAAGTGCATTTTCTGTGCCAAATCTAGGCGATTCTAGAAATCGATGCTTCTATCTTCAGTATCTTCTCATATTACCAATGAGGTCTCCGATCTCCGACTAAGTTATGTAAACCCTTGATTTCCTCTCCCTCCAAGCCAAATTCGTTGATACTCAAGCTAAAAAGTCCAAGAGAATCAAACTCTCTGATTCTTCTGCCCTTTTACCTACTCCTCTTGCTTCTAGCTTCTGTCAGTTACAACAACTCCAAAGGCTCCTTCGCTATCTTTCTTGGCCCTTTGTGACCTTTCTCCTGAGATATCTTCGAAGAGGGATAATCTTCAGATCTATGGTGCTGTATCATTGTCTGGAGGCTCAATATCAAACTCCTCATTAGATTCCTTCTTTTGCAATACTTGCAATGTTTCTGACTAGACTTGGGCCGTCAATGCTTGTTCTAACGGCGACATAGTCACCAAATGTCTGTCGCCAAAGATTTTGATGGACCTGTTGGCTATTAAATCCTTTTCTATTGGTTTTGTCTCTCTTACGATTCGTAAATGGCCTTGTGTCAGATCAGTGATTCCTTCTCTTCAACGTCATCCGACCAAGGTGTTTGTCTTGGGCTTACCCCCATATTGTAATTCTTCTTGTCTGGTGGCTAACGTGACCAAGTGCATAGGAGATCTCACATGTACCTCGTCCACTTCTCTCCAAGCTTCAGGTTGCCTCCAGGTTGAGGCAAAATATTTATGTCCACCTCTCGGGAATCGAGTACATACTTACACCCCTGAGACTCAGAACTCTTTGTTCTCCATTTCTGTGTCCTACCGTGACGCAGCGGTTGCCACCTCTCCACTGCTTACTGTTCCCTCTCTTACATCCAACACTTTGATCAGTTGTTCATCATCCAAGGACGAGGGGGACATACTGGACGAAACAACTCCCGCCGTTTGGGGGCTATGCCACCCTGCCTTTCAACTGATACACAGTTGAAGAGGCCGATCACGAACGCTATAGGTGTGGGAGCGGTCTCCCCTCTTCCCCTTGCTGAAGCAGTATCCTCTGGTTTACCAACCACCTTCCAAGAAGGCTCCTCGTCCAAGCCTTGCCTCGCTAACCCTAAGCTCCTTGGCCATCTTAAAAGCACGTCTTCCGAAGGGCAACGTGCCAAGAGAAAATTCCAATTTAATCGAAGCCACCCGGCTACTGCTTCTTCCCATGTGCTTTCTCCAGCGAAAGCTCCAAATCTCGTGTGGCTTAATCCAGCGTTGTCTTCTAAGGTGTCCCCTAAACCTTCCACTCATATCTCTACTACTGACTGTCCCTCCATCGGTGGAATCGCTTCCTCCATTGGTATCTACCATCCTTTCTTCTACTGCTCTCGATTGTAAATGGCTGGACTGGTCGGTCAACCCGCACTTCTCTACTGATTGGGATAAATTTCAACTTGCTAGTCGGCCTCCTGCCTCCCCTAAATCCTCTGTTGGGAATCATGTTGTCAAAGCTACTCCTGTCGAAAAACAGCTCACCTCTCAACGGTTATATTCTGATAGCCTTCTAACTGATGAGGATATCTCATCCATCCACCGAGTTCAAGGTACTCTCCCTCACTCTTCTTTCATGTGCTATATTTTTTTTCACATGCTGCTTATTCCTTTTCGGTCCTCTCCTTTTCATTTTCCACACCCATGTTTAAGGTTTTTAATTTGCCATCGTACTGTCTTTACGATTTTTTTAATTTATCCATTGCTGTTTTACTTTCTAAGCCTTATTCTAGGACCGTGACCAATATTCTCCTTTTTCCCTTGGCAAAAGTTTCCTCTCCTTCCTCCATTTCTTACCATTCCGATGAACCGGTCCATTACGAATGGACACCCTGTGATAATGCTGCTCCCTTACTGATTTCTTCTCCAGTTGTCTTCGATCAGTTTTCTAATTTGGGTGTTGGTACATTTATGTCTACCACTTCTACCTCCTATCCTACAAAAAAAATAAATTCCCAAAAAAAAAAGGTTTCTTCACCTTTCATTCGTTCTAGCGCTTATTTATGAGCTAAGAATGTATCGAATTTATCCTCCACCTCTAAAGCCTCTATTGCGGCTTAGATCCGTAATCTTGAGATTCCTTCCATCCAGGCTAGAACACCCATTAATGACTCCCTTGGTTCGGTCTTTCAGATTCACTTCGATTCACTCTCTAATGTTGAGATGTTCGACTTGACATCTCGTATGGGAGTAGTCATCGACAACAAGAGGGTTGATCTTTTGATGATATCCGTCAGTTAGAAATTTATAGATCTAGTGAGTTCATCCACCGTTATGATTAACGTCTCTTGGAATATTCGGGGTTTGGGTAGCACCCATAAACAAAAATCTATCTATCAATTAATCTCCTCTATTCATTGTGACTTAATTTCGATCCAAGAATCAAAACTTGATTCTATTTCTCCCTCTATCACTCGAAATCTGGGAGGCAACATGATCGCTCATTGGGTTAGCCTCGACGCTAACCACTCCTACGGGGATTTTCTCTTTGGCTTCAAAGTTTCCCTTTATCAATTTTATTTCAGTCCAACATCTTAGATTTCTTTCTTGTAGTTAAACTTCACTGGTTTGAATTCAACTGTCCCATGATCGTGGTCTCGATTTATGGTCCTTCTACTGCCACTCTTCGACATGAATTCTGGATTGAATTCATGTCCTTTACTAGCAAGTTAACGGTTTATGGCTCTTTTCTGGTGATTTCAAAGTCATTCGTTTTACCCACAAAAGGTCGGATAATGCTTCTAGGTTAAGTGACTCTCAGGTTTTTGATGATTGCAGTTTCTCTCCTGATCTTATCGATCTATCAATCAATGGTAGAGCTTTTACTTGGTCCAATATGCGTCTTTGCCGTCCTTGGCCAAATTAGACCACTTCCTTGTTTCTCAGGAATGGATTTCTTTTTTCAACAACTCCTTCAT
This sequence comes from Hemerocallis citrina, assembly GCA_017893485.1. Classification (NCBI taxonomy): domain Eukaryota; kingdom Viridiplantae; phylum Streptophyta; class Magnoliopsida; order Asparagales; family Asphodelaceae; genus Hemerocallis; species Hemerocallis citrina. The sequence continues at coordinate 23,916,058 of CM030368.1, forward strand.
TTAGGCGTTGCCAAATCCGTGTTCGAATCATGTTCCTATTGCTTTTCATTCAAATTTCAATTTTTCCAAACTCTTTAAATTTTGTTTTGAGAAATCCTGGCTAGAAGATCAGGTTTTTGTCAACCTTATTGTTAATTACCTAGCTTCTGTTACTGGTCTTATGGTCTTGGCCATATTCTTCTTAAACTACATGCTGTTTAAAACGGTTGCAAGATCTAGCAAAATGAGAGATTCTTTAACTTTCAAGCCTTGAAAATTTATTTTATGTCCACTATTCACTCCATTGATTGCCTAAGGGAACTTGGCCCTATTTCCTTTCATGCCGTCATGAAAGGAGTGTAAACGTGAGTTTAACTCTCTCCTTCATCAAGAACATATCAAATAGGCTCATAGGGCTAAAATTAAGTGGTTGTGTGACGGTGATGGGAACACCTTTTTCTTTCATAACTTTGCTTCTCATCGTCAGAGAAGCAATCATATCTCCTCCATTATTGAAGATAATGACAAATTAAGCACTAACGCTGAATTCCATTTGAATTTCCTTTCATTCTTTAAGAACCTTATTAGTTGAGTAGTGGGATCTCCTGGGGATCGTTCCATTCACCTTGATTGGAATTATCTTTACGGAGATGAGCAACATGACTTATTGTGCCTCGATTCTCCCTTTTACACTTGAGGAGATTAAGCTTGCAGTATTCTCCTCTCGTAATAACTTCGCTCTTAGTCCATATGGGTTCCCTTCATTTTTCTTCAAAAAATTTTGGGACTGGCTAAAAGATGACGTAGTCATCATGTTTTTCGACCTTTACAATGGTCATTTCTCTTTTCATAGGATTAACTATGCCCACATTGTTCTCATTTCCAAAATGATGGGTGCTAACAAAGTTTTCTCCTTCAGGCTAATTAGTCTTTTTAACTATCTTTTTAAGATCATTATGAAAGTTATCTTTAATCGTTTGAAAGTATCTATTTCGCCTTTGATTGATCCAGCTCAATCCGGTTTTATTAAAGATAGATTAATTTTAGACAGTGTTGCTTGTGCTCAAGAAATTATCTTGGGTTGTCACAAATCTAATACCAAAGGGATTCTCCTTAAATTAGACTTCGAGAAAGCCTATGACAAAGTCAATTGAGAGTTTCTTTTTTAGGTTTTATTTCATCATGGATTTGGCCCCAAATGGATCTCTTGGATTAAATCCAGCCACTTTGCCAGAACCTCATCCATCATTATTAATGGTGCCGAAGGGAACAAATTCAAATGTAAGAGGGGTCTGCACCAAGGAGGCCCTATTTTCTCTCTCCTATTCTCTTTTGTGGCGGATGTTTTTCAGCAAATTGCTCCTTAGAGCTTGGAAGGCCAACATTATTGAAGGATTAGGTGGTTTCCCTCGGTTTAGGGGTGTGTACAATCTCCAATACGCAGATGACACTATCCTTTTTGCTAAACCCAACAGACCCTTCCTTTGCAACCTTGAGCATCTTCTATATATTTTCGAAAAGGCATATGGATTGTCTGTTAATTTTAACAAAACATAGGTCCTTTTGCATGGTGGATCCGACAAATGTCAAACTGAGATTGCACACTTTTTTTAATTATGTACCTTTTTCCCTATTTCTTACCGATGTATACCTCTGAGATGGGGTAAGCTCCAAAAGGATGATTGGATTCCCGTGATTGATAAGGTCGAATCTAGACTCAATGTTTGGTCGGGTCATCAGTTTTCGAGAGGTGGTAGACTAGTGCTAGTTGTCGTCTATCCCCTTGTATATGATGTCCTTCTTCTATGTCCCTGCCTAGGTTATCCAGCGGATTGGCAAGATTAGGAAAAACTTCTTCTGGTCTGGATCCTCCACTTACCAAGCTGGTAAGCATCTTTGTAATTGGGATTTTTTTTTGCAAATCTAAACTTGAGGGAGGGCTAGGTATTCTTAATCTTAGAAATCAAAACTTAGCCCTTCTTGGAAAGTGGCTTTGGAAATCCCTCATTCAGAGTGATTTAGCTTGGAGTAAGTTAGTTATCTATAAATACCATAGATGTCTTAAGATTTGGGAACTTCACCCGGTTATTTCCTTACCACTCCATTCTGGAAAGGGATTTGGAAAGTGGTTGACCCATTTAAGTGCGGCCTGCCCAAAATTTTTGGTTCTGGGCGTTCGGTTAAATTTGGACCGATCTTTGGCTGGGTAACAACAAAATTGTATCTGATTTTCCTCAATTAATTATTCTCGCTGTTAAGCATCACTCTACGGTGAATGAGAATTTTGTCTCCCTCAACAACCGTAGGGTTTGGCATATCCCTTTCAAGCAAGCTCTCCCCACCTCTCTTGTCCCTATTTATCACAACATACTTTTACTATTACGTGCTTATAATTGGCAACCGCATGATAGCATTGCTTGGCAATGTACTAAATCTGGATCTTATACGGTTAAGTCTTGCTATAATTTTCTCAATTCTAGAGGAGTTTGCTCCCCTTTCTCCAAGACTATCTGGAGTTGTATTGCCCCCTTGAAAGTCAAGATTTTAGTTTGGCTGTCTATCCACAACAAACTTCTTACAGTAGAGATCCTCAACCAAAGATACATGGCTCTAGACCAAAAGTGCCCCTTATGTCTCATCCACAGTGAGGATGCTCAACATTTATTCATTCATTGCTCTTTCATTTTTCCTATTTGGGCGTTATGTAAAAAAGCTTGGAATGTTGATGGCTTGCCGACCTCCATTGACATGTGGTAGAGCTCTTGGAGGTATCAGCATGTCAATCATTCGTTTCGTTCGTCTTGGGATTTAGCTATGATGGCTTTAATTTGGCTTATTTGGAAGGAGCGTAATAACAAAATTTTCTCTAATTCTGCGAAGCCCTTAGCGCTTTAACTGACGATTTTCTTTTCTTCACAAAATCCTAGTCTTCTAACCTCAACTCTTCCAAAATTCACACAATTCATTTTCAGAATCTTGATGACGCCTTCAATTTTTCTCTAGCCATGGTTTTCCTACCTCCCATGTTTAGTTGTGTGATTATTTTTGTCTTTGTCTTTCGTTTCTCTCTCTCACCATGGTTTTCTTACATTCGTTGTATAATTGTTTAATGGTTAGAGTTCTCTTTTCTAACATTTTTTGATTTACTTTTCTCTATCGGTTTTCTTTTCGATTTTCTTTTCGTACATTCATTGTATAATTGTCTTTGTCCTTCGTTTCTCTCTCCCGCCTTGTTTTTCCTACATTCATTGTATTACTATTTAACTGTTAGAGTACTCTTTTCTAACATTTTTAGGTTCTCTTTTCTTGCAAAGTTGACTTCCTCGGTTCTCGGGGTAACCCTTTGGCCTTTTCATCTTCCTTGACTTTTCTTATCCAGGGTATCAACTTTTTTGGGTTAGGTTACCTCGGGTCTTTTTGGGGCAGGTCATTGTATCGTTTTGAGTGAGGTTATCGTCTCTTCTACAATCCTCTTTATGGCTTCAAGTACTTTAGCAAGCCTCTTTTGTTTTTATTGTCAATGTATATCTTTATGCTCTATGCACCTTATGATGTTTCCCTCCCTTTATGTTGTTTTCTCTATGTTATTTTCTTGTACTTTTGGCTGGTGCTCTCTTTGGTGTTCTGCAGTTGCCTGTTGGCTGGTCCTCTATTTGGTGCTCCTTTTGGTACCTTATGATGTTTCCCTCCCTTTATGTTCTCTCTCTGTTATTTTATTTTCATGTTGTACTTTTGGCTGTTGCTCTCTATGTTATTTTCTTCTCTCTATGTTATCGTTGGGGTTTAGCTGTTTTGGATTTTTTGTTATTTGGTTCTGTGTTGCGCAGCTCTTTTTGCTTGTTATTGTTTGTTTGCTGCTTCTATTGCATCATATGCCCTGTTCCAGGTTGGTTTCCCCTGAGATGGGGGTGCATCGAAGGCTTCCTGCTTTGTGATGCAGATCTGCTCTTTATGATGGCTACATGCCCTATTTCTTTGTTTGCTGTTTCTGGTCTTATTGGCGCCTGTTACTGTGTTTTTTGTGTGGAAGTTCTGCTTCCCGTTTCTTTTGAGTGATGAAGCTATTGTCTTATTAGCTTCATGCGTCCTGTATTTTGACTATGAATATTGTGGTGTAGCATGTTTTTCAGTTTGTATCTTGTAAACTGACTATTTGTATTTGTCTCCGAATTTATATATTTATTTCGGGCTGGAGTCTTTGACTCTATCTTTATTATATAAAAATCTTGAATACAATGCAATCCACTCCTATGTTTGTTCTGAATTATAGTATAGAAATAATTCTCAGAATTATGTTGTTACTTTCGTTTGATTTCTCACAAGCGTAATCGACTATATGGGTAGAAAAGAAATAAAGAAATTTCTTGGAATTCTTCATTCAAAACAAGAAATTTTGGGTGGAGCATTCCCATTTCGAGTTTGTTTGGACTACTGATACTCATATTGATATGGAAGTTAATTACTTAGGCTTAAGGAAACTTTATGTTTCCTATCTATCATATCTATGCTATGAAATGGGAATTTGTCGCAGGATAGGATGCAGTCTAAGTTGAAATAGAAAAAAAGACATTTCATTTTGTTTCCCACAGAAAGCTTAAAGAAAATCAATGGTGTATCCCAACCCAATTCCACATTTTATGTGGAGACCAAAAAATGCGAAGTTTTTTGTATGATTTTCATCGTTAGCTACGAGAAAAAATAGGAAAATGAATTGATTCCCCCCCCCCCCCCTATATATATATATATATATATATATATATATATATAGAGAGAGAGAGAGAGAGAGAGAGAGAGAGAGAGAGAGTCCCCTTCGGTTGCACACTACTTTTGGTGAGAACTCCGTGAGCACTCATGAAATAAAGACCCTATGAAAAATCCGAACCGCTCATATTGTTCTATATGCCTAAGATAGCCTAACAATAAAAAATCAAGTAATTTGAAGTTCATTTGCCCATCCATCATGCTGTTAGAATTTTCAGCCATACAATTTTGTGATGATGTAAATCATGGACAAATGAATTTCAAAATAATTGATTTTTTATTGTTAGGCTATCTTAGGTATATAGAACAATATAAGCGGTTCAGATTTGTCATAGGTGCTCTATTTCGTGAGTGCTCACCAAAGTAGTGTGCAACCGAAGATCTCTCTCTCTCTCTCTCTCTATATATATATATATATATATATATATATATATATATATATATATATATATATATATATATATATATATATATATATATATAGGGAAAAAGGGGTATGAGCAACTTGCTCATTTAGTAAATATGCAATTGATGATGTGGCATGCATGTGATTGAAAAATCTTAAAAAGGTTAGTTGTCCAATGTATCAAATGCATGCCACATAATCACTTGCTCATTGACTAAATGAGCAAGTTGCTCATATACCTTTTACCCATATATATATATATATCTCGTATTCCAATGAATAATTGGGCTTGGTAGTGAATATTCAATTTTTTCTTTTTTCGCAGTAAAAATACTGAATTCTCACATTGTAAGTGCATCCACAGTCGTTAGAGGTATAATATGCATATATGCATAATATAGAATAGCTTTTCAATCGTTTCCCGTTGTGGTAAAAAGCTAAAAAATGCATAAATTTAAAATTTTAAAAACGGATGTTTCGTCCGTTTAGAAATCTTTTAAAATTTATTGATTTTTTAAAGGAGGAACGAAAATTTTAATAATATTTTAAATGGGATGTTTCGTCCCAAAAACAAATATCTCATCGGATGAAACATCATCCGAAGTGAATTTTTTTTGGTATGAAATGACTCATTTACCCCTTTTCTTATTTTATTGGTATGAATGGTTGGATGAGAGTAGGGGTAAAATTGTCATTTGCAAAAAAAAAAATTTTAAATGAATGGGACCATCTAAAATGAGATTGGACGAAACATGATGTTTTGTCCAACTCATTTTTTTTTCTTTAGTGTAATTAAATTTTTTAAAAGCTCTTATTTTGATCGAACGAAATATGATGTTTCGTCTGATGATTTTTAAAAAATATTAAAAATTGCAGACGAAACATGATGTTTTGTCCATTATAATATGCATATTGCTATATCCATATGCATATTTGCCTATTTACTGTAGCAAAAAGACAAAATATGCATAGCTGCCTAACGACTGCAGACATTTTTTGAGAAAAATATGCATTTTATGCATAATTGTGGATGCTCTAAAACAACAACAATAGCAACATCAACAAAACGGACCCTGGAGGTTACAAGTGGCTACATCTCAGCAGAAGCCTTCACAGTATTAGTTCCAGTAGCAAGAACTAGATTTAGAGAATGATATAGCCTTTGAATAGTCTAATCGACTAGTAGGAATGGTACTGTACCATCTAATTAAGATGTAGATTTAATTAGGGTTTGAAAGTCAATAGTAATAGAACGTCTAATAAAAACAATGTTGTAGGTCTTTGCATGTGACACGGAATTAGAAGAGAAATTTAGGTTCAATTTAATGCTCTATAGAAAATTGAGAATGTCAATATATTTGAGTAAACACTATGTCCCTTTCATCCCTCACAATATTAGTTTTGTAAAAAGAACAAAAAGAGTTTCTCTCTCTAAAAAAGTCTAGAGAAAGAAACTAATCCCAAACAACCACAAAAAACTAACCCTAGATCTGGAAAAGGTGGGGGCGGCGGCTTGGGCTCATCGCCGCCGCCCCATCGCGGTAGCCGACATCCATCTGGCCACTCCATCTTCGTCGCTGGCCCAAATCGTTCATCCTCGTCGCCCCTTGATCGGGCCCAGATCCAGTTCCTCGGTGATCCCGCTGTGCGACTCCCACCCTATCGACTCCTCCCTCTGTGCGTTCGACCTCTTACATCTGAGATCGAGTGCTGGCGATCCAGCGGCGCGTTCGAGCTCCTCCATCTGAGAGCGAGCAATGGGTTTGACAGGGCCCAGATCCGGGTCCCCTGCGCGACCCCCCCCCCTTTCCGAGTTCCTCCCTCTCCTACGATCGAGCTGGCTGTGATCGAGGTTCGATGAGTCGCCGGAATCCATCACTGTTCGTGTGATGGGAACCTGCCTTTGCGTCGGGGGATTGAGAAGTTCGCTTATCCCCCGCTGTGTCTTATTGCTATCCCCTTCTTCGGCACTGGTTGCGGCGCCATCGCTACCGCCATAATGTCCGCGCACTCAATGCCAACCGTGGTGATCTGCAACTGCGATTTGGATGTTGAGTTGCTGGTTGTATATGCGAAGAAGAGAGAGTATGTGTGATGGTAGTACCGGAGTTTGAGACGGCAGCGGGTTGATCTGGTTATTGTTTGTGTGGGGGGAGTGGAGGAGGTGCCTGGGATCGGTGTTGCACGGTTACGGGGCTAGGGCCCAAAGACGAGGTCCCCCCATAGGTGCGCACCTTTACAGCACTAGGTGGGGCTTGGGCCCCCAGACAGGGTCCCCCCATGAGGTGTCCTGTAGAAATTGTTGAGGTGGAGATGTATCTGTTTTTGATCGGTAATGGGGTAGTCGCACCCTGAATTCGACACCCATTAATCAACGGCTACAAGTTTCGCAACAACGCCGCCACTACGCCCTCATCAATAAACCTACAATCTACAACGTCCACCGCCCGTAGGGGCGAGAGGGGAAGGTGATGTTTCTGTTAGTTGTGATTGTTTCGGATTTTGCGTGAGAGAGAGAGAGAGAGAGAGAGAGAGAGAGAGAGAGAGAGTGAGTGAGAGAGTGAGAGAGTAAAGATGTTGCTTCTCTCTATTCTGTACTGGTGTTTGTTAGTGTTTGTGAGAAATCATTAGAGAGAGTAGATGCGTGTGAGAGGTGAAGGTATCCTCTTCACGGCTCTCTCCTTGTCGGTGTTCGTGGTTAGGATGACCGAGTGTTTTGTTTGGTGAGAAATTGCTGATGAGAGCTATAGCATGATAGAGGTGAGTACCCTCTCCACGGCTCTCCTTTTGGGTGCAACTCCGATTGGGCCATGTGTAAAGTTGCTTTGGTGAGGTAGAAGGATGGGAGCGGCAAATTTTCACATCCCACATGATTCGCTTCAGGTGGGTGTGCACGTGCCGTGGAGGTGGGTGCTTGAAGCTTACTTGACAGACATACAATTAGTTGGTCCTCGTAGTTTAGAGCGAGAGCTGATTATATGTACTGGTCAGGTCGCTTCATGTTTTTTTTTTTCTTCTGTCTGTAGGTTGTAACTTGTCCCAGTATGCTGGAGTTGTTTTGTTAATTTCTTATTAATGAAATAGGATGGCCTTATTCCACCTTTTCCCTCAAAAAAAAATAAATATTAGTTTTGTAAAAGAAAAGAAATATGGTATTAAAATTCTCTTTGGCTGCATGATAAATGAGTTGAAGAACGATGTATAAGTACGGAGAAGAAAATATCACAATGTGAACGTCACAAGAAAACACTACGCAGTTTCGAATTAGATAACTCCACACATCCAATGACAATGGGCATTCCAAAATGTTGTGTAATGAAGATTCCAAAGGTTTGCATGAGACACAGAAAATTTTCCTTAAAGAACACTTGTCCAAGCTGCCAAATAAAAGTTTGACACTTCAGCAGTACTATACTATTCTATGCGATAAAAGTTTGACACGTCCAATTAACACATTCTAACTTCCCAACATTCAAACATTCTCTTTTCAATTGGCAGCGAACTGCTTTTCCTCAATTTATCATTTTTTTGAGGTAGGCGAAGATATCTAACAGAGTTTTCAGGAGATACAACCGAGAAGAGAAGCGAAGGCACACACAAGAGCTTTCGGGAGATTACCCAAGATAAACAATTGAGGATTTAGAAATATTAAAAGTGAATAACATCTTGCTAAATTACCGGGAATGCATATCATCAGGAAAACCCAAGTAAAGCAAGTTTAGCTAAATTACCTTTTAATAATGGTAAAAGTCACGGCAAATCAGGGCCGTACGATTCCAGTACAAATCTCAAAGCTTCTACAGGCAAATTAGTCATAACGGACTTCTTTAACATGTTCGGGCCTTCTCTAGGCTCATCTAGCAAGGCATGAGCCACTTTCAAGCTCATTAAAAGTGAAAGATTATGCCCACTAAAACAGACCAGCCCATAACGGTTGTTGGTCAAATCTCTTGTCCCCAAACAAGAGAGCCTATCTCTTGAGGGGGATATTCAAATAGAAGATAAGGAATTCAACTCGATCTAATGGATTCATATCGATCTCCTAAATTGTTTCTCTGACCTATGAATACCCTCCCCCCCCCCCCCCCCCCCCCCCCCCCCCCCCCCCCCAGTCAGAAGGTAATCAACAATTGGCAATTTCCCTCTCAAACTTTCTTTCTCTCTTTGGTTCTGAATTGTGCGTCGGGTTGTCGCCGGGGCCATCCTTGGTGTTTCAGGCTTTTTGTGGGCTCATCGACCGCATCATCAACCGTCTAATTCAGATCACGGTGTTCAACCAACGATCCAGATCCACTCTCAGGAGCTCTAACAACTTTTTATGACGTTGATAAAAGGTCAGATCTCTAGTAGTTTCATCAAATATAAACACACTATCTGTTTTCTTCCACACTAAAATAAGCAGCAACAGATTGCCGTCGTCTATGAGAACTATATAGATTAGACTTACCGCCATGCCACCAAGACTAAGAGGCAAAGTGGCGGCATCAAGCCATCACACCAACTCTCTTCGTCAATAAACTCCTCCCGTGGAGGACCCAATTCCTCCTCAACAACTGGATCTACCTCAACAACTGGACTACCTCAACATCCAAATTAAGTACCTATCAACAAAGAGGCACCGAGGGGCTCCTGACAAAGCCGTCATGAACCGCGACATGAACAACATCCTCTACACGACCATATCTCAGTCCATAATGCTTCCAACGACTCAATGCTCTTGTGAGGTCCTCAGGGGTGAAGAGATCTCCGTCAAATCATCAATGCCAAACAATATGGGACCGATCTAAGGATTCCTTTGAACGAGAAGCGTGCACAAGGCGAGGCCTCCCGCCCAGATCGTCAAGTGAACCGGAGAAGCAATTCTCCCCGAAGGCCGAGATCAAGACACTTCTCCTCTCATAGGGGGCACACTGCAGAAAGAAGCCTTACTCATGAGATTCGAAAAAATCATGAGAGAAACAAAGAGCAAAAGGCCCCTGTCATTAGGGGTGAACTGGAAAACTTCAAGCTTTACATACTCCGAGCCATTCAAGGCAGTCAAGATTAGGGTCGACCCTCCAGAGAAGAAGAATTCGGCGGCTCGACTGGATCCAAGGGAAAGGACGAGCAAGTCCTTCGCCGCATCCGAGAAGTAGAAGATTGCCTGGAACAGATAAGGAATGAAGGGAACTGCACTAGCAGGGCCTACCGCCCTAGCTAACCTCCTTTAAGAAAATCCATCACCGATGCATGCGTTCCAAAGAAATTTAAAGCTCCTCAATTCGAGTCATACGATGGTGAATCAGACCCGGCAAACCATACTGAGAGTTTTAAAACTCTTATGATGGTCTACAACGCCACTGATGAGCTCAAGTGCAGAACATTCCCCGCAACACTGAAAGAATCAGCAAGGGAACGATACTCCCACCTCACTCCGGAGTTAGTATTCTCCTTCGATCAATTTGAGGAACTCTTCATGGTGCATTTCGTTATTAGTCGTAAGGGTAAAAAAACAAGTCTCCTTATTGTAATTAAACCAAATAACGGAGAACTGCTGAAAGACTTTGTCAAGCGCTTCACGGCCGAAGCATGATCTATCTCCTCCCTACACGCATCAGTGGCGGTGGCCGCCTTCTGCCACAACGTCACTAACAAAAACCTAAAAGTCTTCCTCTTGAAGAAGTCTCCTAAAGACTATATTGAGATCCTGGAAAGGAGTGAAAAATATACCAGGGTCGAGGAAGCTCTTTATACCTAAGGCAAGAACGATTCAGCGGTCGGGAACAAACAAAAAAGTACAAACGAGGAAGGACCCAGAAAATTTCAGAAAGATGATGCCGGTCAATGTCGCCAACCTCCAGCACTGTACTTTGATGAGTTCACTCCTCCCAATGCAAGCATATCAATCATCTTGATGGAAGTTGAGAATGACAGAATAATCCACCATCCGCTCAAAATGTCCACAGCCAGAAGAGACAAAAATAAGTGGTGCATATTTCACAGATATCATGGAAACACTATAGACAAATATCGAGCCCTAAAAGAATAACTTGGAGGCCTAATTCGCCGAGGCTACCTCTCTCAATTTGTCCAACAAAACACAACATCGAAATCCCTCCAGTACAGGGGCTAATAAGCATCAAGAGAGGCATTCTGAATACGAAAACATATGGTCATTCTCCTCTCCATTCACGGAGGCTCGATAGGAGGAGATTCCAACTCCTCCGGCAAAGTCTTTGTCAGAGAAGTCAACTCAGTACATAACACCTGCCAAGAGCACCGGGGTCCCAATATCTTTCTCTGACAAGAACTTAGAAGGTGTTCGAACACCTCACTGCGACGTATTGGTCATAAACCTTTGCATGATGAAATATGATGTACGCTGCATCTTGGTAGACAACTAAAGCTTAGTAAACATCCTTTTCATGAATAATTTCAATGGTCTGAAGCTCTCCCGAGACCGACTCAAGCCAGCCGGTTATACACTCTGCGGATTCTCTAATGTACCGTTCAAGTAGAAGGAATTGTCATACTCGATGTGGCAGTAGGAAAAGCCCCCGCTAATTGAACAGAAGCACTGGTCTTTATGGTAGTGGATGTCAAAGCCGTGTACAATGAAATATTTGGCCGTCCAGGCCTGGAAACCTTTCATGCAGTTGCTTCCGCCTACCACATGAAAAGGAAGTTCCCAACAACAACATGCATAGGCCAAGTTGTAGGGAGCCAAAAGACAACACGTGCATGCGATATTGCCAGAATTGTGGTTTGCAATTACTCTAATAAAACTAGCAAAATCAATACTTAGAGTTCAACTCGCCATTCGATGTGAATCTCACAATTTGTTGGAGAACTCGTATAGCAAGTCTGGAGAACAACTCTCCCTCAGGGTTGCTCCTGCAACTTGCTAAACACCCATACAACAAGTTTGGAAAATAACTCTCCCCCAGAGTTGCTCCTACAACTAGCTGGGTACACGACGGATAAGTTCTAAACTCCGTCAAACCTTACGCACACCATCGACGGTTCGTTAGCTATACACAACAAACTTGAGGCCTTATTCTTTAGCTACAAAGAACCCAGTTGAAGGCTCATCAATCTCAACGACAAGTTGCACAATAAGGATCAAACATATGAAAGAACTCTTCAAGGCACAAACCTCTTTACAGGCCTCTGGCCAACTAACAGCTCCCCTGGGCCGCCTTAACTCTTGACGATAACACATCTTGCTAACACGCCTTCGCCTGAGCAAGATCCAAATTTGTCCTGCATGTCGCGCAAACGGACAAGTCCGCGTAGCGTAGTGCGAAGAAGTGCAAACTTGGCATCTTGAAGACATCATTTGGTGTACACAACTGCTTGTCAGCAAAGAGAATAACGGAATCACTTCAACTCTGACCAAACACAAAAAGACTTCACTTCAATATTAAGAAGGAACAGAACACCCACAATTTATTCACTCTACAAAATGAGTTCGGCGCTCTGCGGGCCACTTGAGTTCCTCTGGCAAAATATTCGTTGACCCCAAACAACGAGTTCCATGCTATGCTCACCGCTCGAGCTTTATCAACAACTCATTGACTCCAAACAACGAGTTCAACGCTTTATTATTTTTTTGAGCTCCGTCAACAACTTGTTGATTCGAAATAATGAGTTCAATGCTCTGCTCTGCGCACGAGCTCCGTTAATAGCTCGTTAACTTCCAACGACGGGTTCAATGCCTTGCTCTTCACTCAGGCCCCATCAACAACTCGTTGACTCCAAACAACTAACTCAATACCTTGCTCTTTGCTCGAGCTCCATTAACATCTCGTTGACTCTAAACGAGTTCAACTCCTTGATCCTGGCTCAAGCCCCATTAATAACTCGTTGACTCCAAACAACGAGTTCAACGCTCTACTCTCTGCTCGAGCTCCATCAACAACTCGTCGACTCCAAATAACGAATTCGATGTCTTGATTACCTCTCTGGCTTCATCAACAACGAGTTCAACGCTCTGCTCACTGCTCTAGCTCCATCAACAACCCGTTGACTCCAAACAATAAGTTCGACATCTTGCTCACCGCTCAAGCTCGATCAATAACTCGTTGGATCTAAACAATGAGTTCAACGCTCTGCTCACCGCTCGAGTTCCATCAACAACCCGTTGATTCCAAAGAATGAGTTTGATGCCCTGCTCACCGTTCGAGCTCCATCAGCAACTCATTGACTCTAAACAATGAGTTCGACGCATTGCTCACCGCTATCAACAACTCGTTGGCTCCAAACAACGAGTTCAATGCTCTGCCCATCGCTCGTGCTCCATCAGTATCCCGTTGAATCCAAACAACGAGTTCGATGCCTTGCTCACAGCTTAGGCTCCATCAACAACTCATTGGCTCCAAACAACAAGTTCAATACTATGCTCACCACTCGAGCTCCATCAGCACCCTGTTGATTCCAAACAACGAATTCGATGCCTTACACACTGCTCCAGCTCCATCAATGACTCGTTGACTCCAAAAAACGAGTTCAACACCTTGATCTCCACTCAAGCTCCATCGACAACTCGTTGAATTCAAACAACGAGTTCAATGCCCTAATCTCTACTCAAGCTCCATCAAAAACTCGTTGGCTCCAAACAACGAACCCAATATTTAGATCTCCACACAGGCTCCATCACCAAAGTGTTAACTCCAAACAATGAGTTAAATGCCTCATTCTATGCTCATGCTCCATCAACAACTGGTTGACTCCAAACAACGAGTTTAACGTCCTGCTCACCGCTCGAGCTCCATCAATAACTCGTTAACTCTAAACAATGAGTTTGATGCTCTGCTCACCGCTCGAACTCCATCAATAACTCGTTGACTCCTGATATGGCTAAAAATGGGGTTAAATCGGAACCGTCCAGATCGAGCACGAATCTTGAAGCTCAGGGGTAAAAAGGTAATTTCACATACCAACGGATCCAAAACGGGTATTGGGCCACCTCCTCACAGAACCAACAACCCGCGAACAGATCCACCTTAACTGGGCACGGGTCCCGACCCGATACAAACCCAGATCACCAAGAGGAGAATCAGGGCCATTGATTTGACTGAATCAATTCAACCGGCCTGATTTGCTCCCACCGGGAATCAGGGGCTAATTTCCCAAAACAGAATAGGAGAATTTCCCTCCTGGCTGTTAGGCAGGAAATCATGCCTCTAACCGCTCCACAGGTGACTATAAATACCACCCCTCTACCACCATGAACAGGTTAATCACTCTTTTGACCACTTAAGCTCTTTCTTAATCTCTTCTGATTACTGACAAGAGCGTCGGAGAGTGCGTCGCCGGAATCAACCCCGGTGTCTCGCACTTCCCTTGCAGGTTGCGCTAGGAGCAAGAAGGCTGAGTCAACTGTTCAGGTTTTTCTCGGACTCACAAATTCTATCTGTTTACCCCCACACCGAAATCAGCGGTAACAGATTGGCGCCGTCTGTGGGAACTACCGTACGATCAGCCTCAGCCTCTTCCTTGTCGTCCTCTCCAACCATGCCTCCAAAGAAGGTCAGATCTAGAGGGTCCAACCGGGTGGCCAATCCCGCCGACCCTACGGAGGATGCCCCTGTCAATCCTATTCCACAGTCCGAGCTTCCTCCACCGGCCCAGCAGGTCCAACCTCCTCATCCCAAGCAGCAACCCAACAATGGGCCTTCCGGTCATAATGGCCGGAAGCAGAAGCAGCCCCTCAATCAGGACCGTGTTTCGGTTCATAACGGATCCTCGGATTCGATGGCTTCCCATCATCCCGACCTCCGCAACACAATCCTGAACTGCCAAAAGGATGATGACCTCCGCACACACCTCGATGAGAGGCGGGCCCGAGGGGGAGCCTCCCGCCAGCATCAGGGTGAGCGATCCCCTCATCGCCGAGACGGTAGGAGGTCTCCGAACCGCAGAGGCCGAGCGGCATCTCCCGAACGCCGAAGAAGGAGGCCGCATTCCCCCGGGGATCGGCGTCATCCGAGGGACCGTGAGGCACCTATCACTCGTGCCGAGTTCCTCCAATTTCAGGACACCGTGCTACAGGCCCTCAACCTTCGCCCCGAGAATCAGAATGCCCAGAGGGCACCGACACCCCCCCGGGTCGTCAGTCCTCGCCGCCGATCCTGAAGTCCTCTCCCGGCTCCCAGCCGCCAGCAGCAGCAGTACAGTCCCCGCCGATCCCAGGACCACCGGCGCCGCAGTCCTCGTTCCCCTTCCTACGAGGAAGAGTCCGGAGGGTCGTATGAATACCAGCAGAGGGACGATGCCCTCATCCGCCGTCTCCATGAGGTGGAGAGGTGCATTGGCCGCATGGACCGAGAAGAGGAGTCCAGAGCAGGGACTGTCAGGCCGAGCAGACCCCCCTTCTCTCGGATGATCATGGAGGCTCACATACCGAGGGGTTTCAAACCTCCGCAGTTTGAAACGTACTCAGGTGAGTCCGATCCGGTCGACCACGTCGAGAGCTTTAAGACTCTGATGTTGATCCATCAAGCTTCCGACGCTGTGCTTTGCCGAACCTTTCCCGCCACCCTCAGGGGGTCGGCTAGGGAATGGTACTCCAGGCTCGCCCCCTCTTCTATCTTCTCCTTCGAGCAGTTTGAAACACTGTTCATAACTCACTTCGTGAGTAGCAGGCGAGCCGAGAAGACAAGCCTCTCCCTTCTGAACCTGCAACAGGAAAGGGGAGAGAAGCTGCGGGACTATGTGAAGAGATTCACCGCAGAAGTCAGGTCTATCGCCTCCTTAGACCAGTCGGTGGCAACCGTGGCGTTCCAGTCGAACGTCCTCAACTCCAATCTCCGGTCGTCCCTTGCCAAGAAGCCCCCTCATAACTTCGCCGACCTCCTTCTGCGCTGCGAGAAGTACATCCGGGCAGAGGAGGCTGAGTCTCTCCCGTCCTTCGGGGGATCCTACTCCGGGTCGAAGAGAAAGGCGACGGAGGAAGTGGGGACCAAGAAGGCACAGAAGGACAACGGTGGTCAGCGCCGTCCTCCCCCAAGGTTTGAGAAGTTCACTCCACTCACCACCAACGTCTCCACCATCCTGATGGAAGTGGAGAAGGAGGGGGTCATCCCTCCAGCGCCGAGGATGCACACCCCTGCAAAAAGGAGGAACAAAGACAAATGGTGTCGCTACCATCGCGACCACGGCCACGACACGAACGACTGCCGGGCGCTGAGGGAAGAGATAGAAGCCCTCATCCGAAGGGGCCAGTTGGCCAAATTCGTGAAGGCCAACGATCGGGCGGACCGCAACACCTCTCCGCCTCGGGGGGCTAACAAGCGCTCCGAGCGACGCGAAGAATCGCCCGGCTTCGAGGAAGAACGGGTCCTGCACCTGATCCACGGGGGCCCCATGGGAGGCTCCTCAAATTCCTCTCGGAAGGCCTTCGTCCGAGAGGTGAACTCGGTTCACAGCGCCCCTCCTCCCAAAGGCCTCGGCATCCCCGTATCTTTCTCCGATGAAGACCTCGAAGGGGTCCGAACTCCACACTGTGACGCCCTCGTCATCGACCTCCACATGGCCAACTTCAGGGTGCAGAGGATCTTGGTGGACAATGGAAGTTCGGTTAATATCCTCTTCCTCTCGGCCTTCCGAGGCCTGCAGCTGCCCCGGGACCGTCTCAAGCCGGCCGGTTACACACTTCACGGGTTCACGGGGGTCCCGGTGACTGTCGAAGGGGTGATAACCCTAGACGTGACTGCCAGAAGCACCCCTACTACCCGGACCGAGCCGATGGACTTCATTGTCGTCGACGTCCCGGCCGCGTATAATGTCATCCTAGGCCGACCCGGCCTAGCTGCCCTGGAAGCTGTCCCCTCGGCATATCACCTCAAAATGAAGTTCCCCACTCGGTCGGGAGTAGGGGAAGTCAGGGGAAGCCAGGAAACAGCTCGGAAGTGCTACATGACTTCCACAGGAGGACCGGTGCTCTCCCTTGAGACACTGGAGATTCCCGAGCCGAAAGCCAAGCCCACGTCCGAGCCGGCGGACGAATTGGAAGAAGTACTCTTCTCGGACGAGGACCCGAGCCGGAAGTTCCTCGTCAGCAAGTCCTTGCCGACCGTTCTGTACTCCGACTTGGTGAGGTGCATCCGGGATAACCGCGACCTATTTGCTTGGTCGGCCGCGGATATGCCCGGCATCTCCGAGGAGTTGCTAGTCCACTGTCTGAGTGTCGAGCCGGGGTGCAAATCGGTCCAACAGAAAAGACGGAAATTCGCTCCCGAGCGACAGCAGGCCATCAAGGAGGAGGTGGATAAACTCTTGAAGGCTAAGTTCATACAGGAGGTAAATTATCCCTAGTGGCTGTCGAATGTTGTAATGGTCAAGAAGTCCAATGGCTCTTGGAGGATATGCATTGACTTCACAGACCTGAATAAGGCGTGTCCGAAGGACCCATTTCCTCTCCCGAACATCGACACCCTTATTGACGCCACCTCGGGCCATGAGCTCCTCAGCTTCATGGACGCCTTCTCGGGCTATAATCAGATCCGAATGTTCCCTCTGGACATTCCAAAGACCTCCTTCGTCACCGACCAAGGCCTCTACTGCTACCGAGTCATGCCGTTCGGGTTGAAGAACGCGGGCGCCACCTACCAGCGCCTCGTCAACAAGGTCTTCCAGGGCCAGATAGGTCGGAACATGGAGGTCTACGTTGACGACATGCTCGTCAAGAGCGTCCGAGGCACTGATCACGTGGCCGACCTCCAGGAAGCCTTCGGCCTATTGAGAAGGCACAGCATGCAGCTGAACCCGAACAAGTGTGCGTTCGGGGTCTCTTCGGGAAAATTCCTCGGCTTCATGGTGAGCCAACGAGGAATCGAAGCTAATCTTGAAAAGATTAAGGCCATATTAGACATGGCCCCGCCTCGGAACATCAAGGAGGTGCAGAAGCTGACCGGTCGGCTCGCCGCTATCGGCCGGTTCCTCTCGAAGTCGGGGGAAAAGTGCCTCCCCTTCTTCAAAGCACTCAGGGGGGCTAGGGGTTTCGAATGGGTCCAACCACAACAGGAATTGTTCGACCAGCTAAAAGCCTACTTGGTGAACCCCCCTCTTCTCAGCAAACCGGTCCCGGGCGAGACTCTCTTCATCTACTTGGCTGCTTCCGAGCAGACCCTAAGTGCTGTCTTAGTGAGAGAGGAGGACCGGGCCCAAAGGCCTATCTACTATGTGAGCAAGGTGCTCCGGGACGCCGAGCTCCGCTATCCGAGGATAGAGAAGATGGCCTACGCCCTGGTTATGGCAGTGCGGAAGCTTCGGCCGTACTTTCAATCTCACTCGGTCGTTGTCCTCACAAGCCTGAGACCTCCGGCTGGCTGATGAAATGGTCCTCCACAAGCCTGAGACCTCCGGCCGGCTGATGAAATGGTCCATAGAGCTGAGTCAGCATGACATCTCTTACCAGCCTCGGACGGCAATCAAGGCACAAGCCCTCACCGACTTCATCGTAGAATCCACCATCCCTGAAGTCAGCCACGTGCCGAATGGACCCCCCATTTGGACAGTCTTCGTGGATGGCTCGTCCTGCAGCGAGGGAAGCGGTGCCGGAATCATCCTGAATGGCCCCGACGACTTCGTCCTCCAGTACGCGATCCGTATGGAACTACCGCACAAACAACGAGGCGGAATACGAGGCACTCATTGCTGGCCTCGGACTCGCACGAAGTGCAGGGGCACAACGCCTCCGAATCCACAGTGATTCCCAGCTTATCGTGAACCAAGTATTGGGAGAGTACGAGGTCAGGGACGAGCGGATGGCGAAGTACCTTGTTAAAGTCCGAGCCCTCATGAGCCGGTTCGAAGAGGTGCTCATTCAACGAGTTCCTCGGGAAGAGAATTCGCAGGCCGATGCCCTCTCCAAGTTGGCCTCGTCCTCCCTACAAGGTCTTGAACAGACAGTCCTGATCGAGGTCCTCTCTAGGCCGAGCATAGAAGACGAGACGCCCGGCTCGGCGGAATCGTTGCCGGTCATGTTACAAGACAATTGGATAAAACCATTGGTAGAATTCTTAAGGGATGGGGTCCTGCCCATAGATCCCAAAAAAGCGCGCCGAGTCTGAACCCGGGCCGAGCGATATGTCTTGATCGAGGGCATCTTATACAAACGCTCCTTCTCACAAATAGACGGCCGACCATACCTGAGGTGCCTCTCTCCAGAGCAGGCCGAATATGCCCTACAAGAGCTCCATGAAGGCATCGGCGGGGCACATTCAGGATCAAGGTCCTTGGCCCGAAAAGCTGTGAATTATGGGTACTTCTGGCCGACCCTCCTTCAAGACGCCGAGCGACACGTTCGGCAATGTAGCTCTTGTCAAAGACACTCCAGCATCCGTCGCCTCCCTCAGGCCAACCTCACCTCCCTATCAAGTCCTATCCCCTTCGCAATGTGGGGGATGGATTTACTAGGGCCTTTCCCTCCGGCTCCGGATCAGTTCAAGTTCTTGGTCGTAGCCATCGACTACTTCTCGAAGTGGGTCGAGGCCGAGCCCCTCGCCACTATAACCGAGAAAAAAGTGGTACAGTTCTTCTGGAAGAGCATCATCTGCAGGTTCGGCGTCCCCCGTGTCCTCGTCACGGACAACGGGACCCAGTTCACTGGCGCAGCATTCTGAGCTCTCTGCAATGACCTGGCCATCCAACAGCGCTTCTCGTCCGTCTCTCACCCTCAGTCGAACGGACAAGCCGAGAATGCTAATCGGCAGATCCTCGCAGGCATCGAGAAAAGGTTGGACAAAAGTTCCAAAGGCTTATGGGTCGACCAGCTCCCCAACGTCCTATGGAACTACCGCACAAGCAAGCGGACCCCCACAGGAGAGTCTCCTTTTAACCTCACCTTTGGGACCGAGGCCGTGATACCCCTCGAGGTCGGAATTCCTTCCCCTCGGCTCGCAGCCTACGACGAGGAGCAGAATGCCAGGGTCCTCAGGGCAGACCTGGACCTGATAGATGAGCTGAGGGAAAGAGCTTCGATCCGGCAGCAGAGTTACCGAAGAAGGGTCGAACTGGCTTACAACAAGAAGGTCCGACCCACCAACCTTAAGCAAGGAGATTTAGTCTTGAGAAAGCTGGCCATATCCTTTCCCAATCAGAAGAGCAAACTGGCTCCGAACTGGGAAGGGCCGTACAGGATCACGAGGGTGGTTCGGCCCGGAGCATATCGTCTCGAAGATCTAGACGGCAGAGAGATCCCGAGGACCTGGAATGCCGACCACCTCCTAAAATACCAAGAAAGCACCCCGGCGCCACTCTAAGTATCATAGGACGTCGAGCCATTCCTCTCCTCCGACTTGTAACCTATTTTCATGAATTGTACTATGTATGACGGTTCACCGTCGATTATCAATAAAGAAAGCTCTTTTCGTACTTATGAATTTGTATGCACCTCTCCGCCCTTATCATATGCCTTTTTAAGTTCTGATCCCCACCAATGGTTCGGAGTCCACGTTCGGTTCGGCCTCACCCCCTCGGCTCGTCCCCGGACGAACAGGAGGCAGATCGCCGCTCGGAACTGCTCCCACAACCGTTGTACTATACCGATGGCTCGGAGTCCAACACTCGGCTCGACTTTACTTCTGCGGCTCGTCTCCGGACGAACTCGGAGTAGATCGCCGTTCGGAATTGCTCCCACAGCCGTTGAACTACACCGATGGTTCCGGAGTCCAACACTCGGCTCGACTTTACTTTTGCGGCTCGTCTCCGGACGAACCCGGAGTAGATCGCCGTTCGGAATGCTCCCACAACCGTTGAAATACACCGATGGTTCCGGAGTCAAACACTCGGCTCGACTTTACTTCTGCAGCTCGTCTCCGGACGAACCCGGAGTAGATCGCCGTTCGGAATTGCTCCCACAGCCGTTGAACTACACCGATGGTTCCGGAGTCCAACACTCGGCTCGACTTTACTTCTGCGGCTCGTCTCCGGACGAACCCGGAGTAGATCGCCGTTCGAAATTGCTCCCACAGCCATTGAACTTCACCGATGGTTCCGGAGTCCAACACTTGGCGCAAATTTTACTCCCCAATCTTGCTTCTCAGCAAACTGGGAGGGGATCGCCATTCGGAATTGCTCCCACAGCCGTCGAACGCTCGCTACGACCGGCGGGTCCCACTAGGGAAGGGAGCTCGGCGAGGATTGACTCTACAGCCGAAGCCCATGAAAAAGGTTCGAACCCGGCCGACTCCGGTCGGATGCCGAGCAAGTGCCTTTCCGAGCTCGCAAACGGAGAAAACTCACTTTCTCCTCAACTTTCGCGCATGATCTCAATCAGACGGCCCAGATCTCTCCAAAGGCACTAAACGACAAGATAGTGTTTTCTTGGGAAATGCGCCCGTCTCGAGATGCGCGCCACCATCCGACGGCTCAGATCGCGCCACATCGCCCGGACTGCCGAAGCCACATGCCTTCGGTCGACTACCGAGCAAGTGCCTTTCCGAGCTCGCAAACGGAGAAAACTCACTTTCTCCATAACTTTCGCGCATGATCTCGATCAGACGGCTCAGATCTTGCCACCGGCGCTAAACGACAAGATAGCATTTTCTTGGGAACTGAGCCGTCTCGAGATTCGTGCCAGCATCGGACGGCCCAGATCTTGTCAGACTCGCTAAACGACAAGATAGCACTTTCTTGGGGACAGAGCCACCTAGGAGCTCGTGCCGTACCTTGTCAGAGTCGCTAGACGACAAAATACCGTACTCATAGGTACCCGTTCGGCTCAACACCCTCGCCGACGGAACTAACCCGCTCGGGTCAAGGCCCTCGGCGCGACCAACACAGTTATAAGCAAGACAAATAAGAACGCAGAGCAATGAAAGATATTTTATTAAACAACCAGGCTGTAATACAAAGCTCATCTGTTCCATGGTTGCAAAGTGTTCGCAAATAAAATACAATGCCGACCCACAACACTTAGCGTTCAAACGGAAATATCTTCACTGGACTGTTCGGTCGTCTGTTCGTCCTCTTCGGCTGATAGCTCCCCTGCATCCCTCCGGAACTTCGCTACCACTTTTTGCAAGTGTCGGCTCTCCGAGAGCAAATCGTCCCGCTCGGCTATAATCTTCGACTGGTTGTGCCGAATACACTTGACCCGAAGAGCGTTGCTGAAAGCGGTTTGCGAATCTTCGTCCCCTCCCACAGGGCTCAATTCGGCAATCCTGTTCTCCAGGCGTTGTATCTCGGCCTCTTGCAGGTCGAGGACGGATAAAAGGTGGGCCCGCTCACTCTCAGCCCGGCGTAACTCCAGCTCGACGCTCCTAGGGCTCAGAACCACCGTCCCAGAAGTGGCCTCGGATTCGGAGTCATCATCCGAACTGTCGGAATCCGAGCCATGGATCGTCACCACAAGCTGAAAAGAAGGGAAAACGAATAACACAATTTCAATATACTGCCGAAGTCCAACACTTGGAAATTTTCTAAAGAAACTTTCAAGATTTGCATTCAGATGTAGTAATGTTACACACGGCCGAACCGACCCTACAATTAGGTTTTACAACAACCAACAAAAATGAAAAACAACATGATCAGGTCCTCCTCGGCAGGGGAACGTTTCGGTTTAGGGAAACACGAGGACGACGAGGCCTGCCCTCCGAACTCGATCCTAGGCCAACGAAACGTGACCCCCCTTCGCTACTGACCCTGACTGTGGCACCGACCGAAGCACCGCTCGACGACATGGCCACGCTACTCTGAGCGTCGGCAGGGCTCCGCATAGCCGCAGGCGGACGTGTCGCGAGCTCGTAAAAGGAGATCCCTCTCTCGCTCTCTTCACGGGTGCACGATGTGCTGTGGACGTTGGCCCTCTCCGGCAAGGACTTAAGTGACGCGACCTCCTCCTCCAGTTCAATGATTCTGTCTCTCAGGGCATCGTCCTTTGCCAACTTCCTCGGACGAGAAGGCCTCGACGAACCAGAGGCGTTGGCACCATCGGTCGCGAGCCGTCGGAAGTGGGTGACCTCCATCACCCTGTCTATCGTGATCCGTCTAAGCCTGTCGACTTCGGCCAATAGCCTCTTGCGCTCGGCAGACACCTTCTCCAGCTCGGAAGTCAGCTTCTCTTCCGCCGCCGAGCGTTCTTTCTCCGATAATTCCAAGTGCTGGACCTCGGCCAAAAGGTCGTCATTCCTCTGCTCGGCGGCAGAAAGCTCTCTACGGAGCCGCTCGACTTCCTCTTCGGGACAAGGAACTGGGGGGCACTTCCGCAGTTGCCACAGCTCGCGACAATACCTCCGCAGAGCTGCCTTCGTCTCCTCCAGCCTGCCGAGTAGGAGGAACCGATTCTGTCGGCTCTGCCAGAGCTCGCTCTTCGTTTTTGCCAGCTCCTTCCGAAGGTATAAAACCTCCGTGATCGGACCGAACTTCACCTGAAAAGCGGAGATAAATCCGAGGGGACAATACACGAAAACATCTACAACTAGCCACACGCAAATCCGAGGCTCAACACTTGGATAAATTTTCGCCAAACAAAATGTTTTCATTCAAAACCAGGGTGAAAGTTTTACACAAGCGGTGGCCAGTCCACAGTTAGGCTTACAAAAAAAAAAAAAAAACTAAAAGAGACAACCGAGTCAGGGGTCGACCTTTTTGTCGTTCGGGTCCGTCGACCCCCCGGCCTTGTCCTGGCCATCGCCCTCGCCTCCGCCTTCGCTCCAGCTCTCCTCCTCGGAGTCGTCCTCCTCCTTGCCCTCGGCCTCGGTCTCCCCGAGGCCTTCGACAACCTCCGTCTCTCCTTCGGGGCCAAGCATATCCTCGGCAACCCCTTCCTCCCCTTCCACAGGGTCGTAAAAGTGGTAGGAGGAAGTGTCGAAGCCCGAATTTTTAACAGCTACATGGATCAGGGCTCGACCGTAGGCGTCCTGCATGTTCTAGAGCATGAGCTGCGCGGCCTCCTCCTGCACGGCCTTCCTCACCTTCTTCACCTTCTTCTGGTGTTTGGCCATGATCCTGTCTGCCCTCTTCCGAGCCTCCTCCGCTTCCGACCGAGCCTTGGCCAGTGCCTCCTTCAGCTCGGCAGCCTCCTTCTCCGCCTCGGACCGAGCGTTGGCCAGTGTCTCCTTCAGCTCGGCAGCCTCCTTCTCCGAGGCCTCAAGTTTGGCCGCCGCATCCTTCGACAGCTGAATGGCCATTGCCAGCTGCTCCTCCAGCCCCTTCACTTCGGCACCCCTCTTCGATGAGAGGAGCTGCTCGGCATCAAGCCGCTGCGTGGCCTTGACGCGCTCCGCCCTCTCCCGTTCGTTCTCCTGCTCCTTGTTCGCCAACTCCTCGACCAGGAAGTTGAAGTGGCAGAGGGTCTGAAAAAGAACAGCGGGTTAAAATCCGGACCCAAAGACTTAGAAAAATTCTAAGAAAGAAATTTTGATGAGGAAGAGCTCGGCCTACTTACAGACATAGTATTCCGAGCAATCTGCATCACGGCGTCCCCTGCCATCCCGGCCTTCAGGGTCGCTCGATCCTTCGGGGTCGGCAGGTGCCTCACCGCCTCCATACAGATGTTGTCGTCGCCCAAAAAGTCGTCGGCGTTCATCACCTGCCAGTCAGGGACGAAGATCTGCTTATGACGCTCGATCAAGATCTTCTCCGCATCGGCAGTGAGGGGCGAAACTGGGAGAGACAACACATCATTCACCCCGAACGCTCCGCTCGACGAACCAGGAGCATCCGCCTTCGGGGTCGGTGTCGGTGCATCCGAGGCAGGAGGGTCGGAGACCACGACTCCCCCCTGCTCGGGGACCACGACCTTCGACTGGGGGTCAAGGACCCTGATCTCCCCCTGATCGAGGACCACGACCTTCGGTTGGTCGGCGGCCTTCTCGACCGAAGGCTTCTTCGAAGCTCGGCTGTCCTGAGGCCCCGCCGAAGGCCTCTTCTTCTTCGCCTCCTGCTCCGACCTGCCCTTCGCCACCAGAGCTTTGTAGTCCAACTTCATCGTTTCTGCACAAGCCCAATGAAAAAACTTAGAAAATTTTTTCATGGACTTTAAGCAAAGAGTATAAATACCAGAAGCATACTAGGGTCGATCGGACTGAGACCCCCTCGGAACAGATCCTCCTCGGT
Source organism: Hemerocallis citrina (assembly GCA_017893485.1). Taxonomy (NCBI): domain Eukaryota; kingdom Viridiplantae; phylum Streptophyta; class Magnoliopsida; order Asparagales; family Asphodelaceae; genus Hemerocallis; species Hemerocallis citrina. The sequence continues at coordinate 23,941,247 of CM030368.1, forward strand.
AATTTCCTTCCAGCTTAGCGCTGGCAGGGCGAGGAGCTTCTTCTGAGCCTCCGCCTCCTCATCACTCAGCGCCGCATCCTTCTTGGTCCTCTTGGGCAGACCTTCCTTTGCCCAAACCGTCGGTATCGCCCACGGCGCAGGGGCTCGGATGAGGAAGTATTTCTCCTTCCAATATTTGATCGAGTCCGGATTCTCAATCAGCTTCACGCCCGTCCGGGGCGAAAGGTAGAACCTTTGTTCGTCTCGCCTTGGCTGACAGGGTCGGTAGAGACTCCGAAAAAGGAACATACTCGGCTTGGCGCCGACCTCTTGGCATCGGAGGACGAATGCCATGACGTGCCTCCATGTGTTCGGCATCAGCTGGGTTGGGCTCAAACCGTACCACGCCAAGACCTCGACAACGAACGGGTGGAGGGGAAAACGGAGTCCGGCAATTAGGGAGTCGACCGGAAAGACGCACACGTCTGACGAAGACTTTGTATTGGCTCGGAAACCTGGCCCGGGGAGGAGCAATCCGTAGTCGGCAGGGATCCGGAAACCTTCTCGGATTAGGCGAAGGTCCGCCTCGGTAAGAGACGAGACGGTATGGTCCACCTCGGACAGCTCCCTCGGTTCATTCTCCTCCACCAGCTTCGCCGAGCCTTGGGTCACTCTCTCCAAGGTGTCCTCGGCATAGGCCCGTACACCTCCCACGCTCGACATGGCAATGGGCTGCCGACCGAACGCCCCCGCCGTCTTCGGTGTCTCAATGATTGTAGCCACAGCTTTGCCCTTCTGAGACACAGCCGCGACCTCCCGAGGTGGCTCGGCTACCTCTCCCTCCTTATCCGGTCGAACGACACTCTGATCACTCGGCTCCACTACCTCCTTCCCTTCATCCCCTCGGCCAACGGCTTGCTCCGAGGCGGGGGTCTCATCCATGATCTTAACCATTTTTTCTAAAAGAAAAGGGAAAGAAACTGACCTTGAAGTGACAGGTACGGTCGGAATGTTCACCGGAGACAAGGAACGCTACCGCAATAGCTAGCACCGCCACCAGAGAGCTGAAAACTTCGAAGGCAAAGTGAAAACTGAAGAGAGAGAGTAAAAGTAAAAAAGTGAAACTTGGTCTGAGGGGGGGGTGAAGATTTATAGTAAAAAGGAACGTCCCTTGGACTTCCAAATGAAAAAGCGCGACTTTTGGGCTGCTCTCGAAACGTCGCGAAGGCCCACTACAGCTGCCTTCTTCACCAAGTCAACTAGCTCGGCGCCAGGGGGTCTGAATCCAAACTACACGCAATCCGAACCAGCCAGCAACAGAGTCCGGTCGGCATCCGAGCAAGTACCTTCCCGAGCCTGCAAATGGAGAAAACGCACTTTCTCCTCAACTTTCGCGCCTGATCTCGATCAGACGGACCAGATCTCGCCGAGAACACTAGACGACAAGATAGTGTTTTCTTGATAAATGTGCCCGTCTTGAGATGCGCGCCATCGTCGAACGGCTCACATCACGCCACGTCGCTCGGACGATCGAACCTTCGGATGCCCCACCTATGTCTAGGGAAGCCAGAAAAAGTTTTGATTCAAAGTTTTAAGGCACCGCCCTCGGCGAGCGCCCCCCGGGCCCCGGGTCTCGGTCGGTATTTCGCCGACCCACGGGCCCCGGTCGAAAGCAGATCAACACTCAGAGATCGGGAGAAGCGCCCCATTCCGAGCCAGTTGATTGCAACTGCAAAGGTTCGGCCTACTCTGGCAGCAGAGCCTTCACAGCTGCAAACAACTTGCCCGGAACGCCCTTCATTCCTTCCGGAACGGACTCACCCCTCGGACTCGGACATGGATCATCACCTCTTCCACCAGGATCTCCGCCTACCTTGACGCCCACCTCGGAGCAACCAAAGAAGGCAGAAGATCTAGGTGGAAGAACGACCACCCGTCCTTCCGAGATAGCTCATCCCTCGGGTCCGGACTACAGTCGTCACCACTCCTGCCTCATCCTCTCCCGACCCTGACATCCACTTTGGGGCCGTCAGGAACGAGAGAAGAACAAGGAAAAAGGGTGACCACCTGTCCAGTACCTCTGAGGTCTGAAACTCTACATCGTGGTGACTAAAATGACAAAGGGGACGGAGTACTTATAGCCTACCCTCCAAGAACCAGCCATTATGACCCTCGGAAGTTGAAACGACGCACATTAATTGAAGAGCGTCGTCATTAATGCCATGGGAAGATGAAACGCTGCATGAGTCTGATAACGCCATTAATACACTCGGGAATTGAACCGTATCGAAACCCGTTCTCCCACTGCATCCCGGGACGACCATTCATGTTCGAACAGCCGAAGCCACACACCTCCGGTCAGCTACCGAGCAAGTGCCTTTCCGAGCTCGCAAACGGAGAAAACTCACTTTCTCCTCAACTTTCGCGTCGGATCTCAATCAGACGGCCCAGATCTCTCCGAAGGCACTAAACGACAAGATAGTGTTTTCTTGAGAAATGCGCCCGTCTTGAGATGTGCGCCCCCATCCGAAGACTCAGATTGCGCCATGTTGCCCGGACTGCCGAAGTCACATGTCTTCGGTCGGCTGCCGAGCAAGTGCCTTCCCGAGCTCGCAAACGGAGAAAACTCACTTTCTCCTCAACTTTCGCATCGGATCTCGATCAGACGGCCCAGATCTCTCCGAAGGCACTAAACGACGAGATAGTGTTTTCTTGGAAAATGCGCCCGTCTTGAGATGCGCGCCACCATCCGACAGCTCAGATTGCGCCACGTCGCCCGGACTGCCGAAGCCACATGCCTTCGGTCTGCTTCCGAGCAAGTGCCTTTCCGAGCCCGCAAACGGAGAAAAAGACACCGAGCTACTCAGACCGTTGGATCTCTCAGAAATTCACGCTCCTAAAGATGAACGGCCCAGATTGCGCCACGTGCGCTAAAAGACAAGATAGCATTTTCTTGGGAGACACACCATCATCTGACGGCTCAGATTGAGCCACGTTGCTCGGTCTGCCGAACCCCCTATCTCCGGTCGGCATCCGAGCAAGTGCCTTTCCGAGCTCGTAAACGGAGAAAAAGATGCCGAGTGATAACAGCCGTCAGATCTTTCCGAAACTCATGCTCATCCATGATCAACGGCTCAGATCGAGCCACGTCATTAATCGGTATTTAAATCGTTTTTTATTTATTTAAATCGTTTTATTTATTTAAAAATTGCTAAAAAATTGCTAAAAATTCGGGAAAATTAGCTAAAAATTCTGGAAAATAATTGGAAATTCGGGGGCACCTTTTCGAACCCCTGAACGAACAATTATTACCTAGAATGTACCGCTAAGACCCCCAAACGGTTAGCAAACACATCACAAAATTAAATAAATACTCCGAAAAAATAGATAAAAGACCGTCAGATACTCGATGCAGCCAAAGAACAGCCACGACGTCAAAAATTACCTCACTACCCCCTTCTAGATTCGAAATCCTCCATTCGGACTCCGATACAACTCCACTAGCCACCAAAACAGTTAAACTACTCCTCAAAGTCTGATCACACTCAGTCTGTAGGAGTGGGGGGCTCGTGATATGGCTAAAAATGGGGTTAAATCGGAACCGTCCAGATCGAGCACGAATCTTGAAGCTCAGGGGTAAAAAGGTAATTTCACATACCAACGGATCCAAAATGGGTATTGGGCCACCTCCTCACAGAACCAACAACCCGCGAACAGATCCACCTTAACTGGGCACGGGTCCCGACCCGATACAAACCCAGATCACCAAGAGGAGAATCAGGGCCATTGATTTGACTGAATCAATTCAACCGGCCTGATTTGCTCCCACCGGGAATTAGGGGCTAATTTCCCAAAACAGAATAGGAGGATTTCCCTCCTAGCTGTTAGGCAGGAAATCATGCCTCTAACCGCTCCACAGGCGACTATAAATACCACCCCTCTACCACCATGACCAGGTTAATCACTCTTTTGACCACTTAAGCTCTTTCTTAATCTCTTCTGATTACTGACAAGAGCGTCGGAGGGTGCGTCGCCGAATCAACCCCGGTGTCTCGCACTTCCCTTGCAGGTTGCGCTAGGAGCAAGAAGGCTGAGTCAACTGTTCAGGTTTTTCTCGGACTCACAAATTTTATCTGTTTACCCCCACACCGAAATCAGCGGTAACAACTCCAAACAACAAGTTTAATGTCTTGCTCTTCGCTCGAGCTCCATTAATAGCTCGTAGACTCCAAATAACAAGTACAGTGCCCTGCACTTTACTCGAGTCCTTCCAACAACCCCTCATCTTCATGCAATAGGCTCGGCATCCAACACCGTCTTAGAATTGTCTCTACAGACTCGATGGGCACAAACAGCGAGTCCAAACATCAGCTCCATCAAAGGATGTCTCTACAAAACTTGTTGGGCTCAAACAGCAAGTTCAAGTATCTAATTCTGTCGCAGAGTTGTCTCTTAAAACTTTTTGGGATCAATCGGCAAGTTCAACGTTCAACTCCGTCTAAAAAGTTGCATCTACAAAACTTGTTGGGATCAAACGGCAAGCTCTACGTTCAACTCTGTTTAAAGTTATCTCTACAAAATTGTCGAGGATCAAACAACGAGCTCTACGTTCAACTCCATCTTAGAGTTGCCTCCCAAAACTTGTTGGGCAAGTTAAACGTCCGACGGATGTTTTTTATTAACTTGATGGGATCAAACGGCAAGTTAAACATTCCACTCCATACGAGAGTTGCCTCTCTAAACTTGCTGGGCACAAACAACCAGTTCAAAGGTCTAACTAGACTAAACAGTTGCTTTTACAAAACTTGATGGGCACAAACGGCAAGTTCAACTACCATTTCCATCATAGAGTACTCTAGTTACTTGTCGGGATCAAACAACAAGCTCTACATCAACTGGATCGAAGAGTCGCCTCTCCAAACCTGTTGGCGCAAACATCAAGTTCAATATCAACTCCCTCTCAGTGTTTTCTCTACAAAACTCACTAGGTGCAAATGGCAAGTTCAACATCAATTCGATCAAAGAGTTTCCTCAACAAACTTGCAGGGCACAAACGTCAAGTTCAAATGTTCAACTCTGTCTTAGAGTTGTCCCTCAAAACTTACTAGGATCAAATCGTAAGTTCAACATCAACTCGATCAAAGAGTTTCCTCAACAAACTTACTGGCATAAATGAAAAGTTCAAACGTTCAACTCCGTCCAGAGTTCTTTACAAATTCATTGGAAACAAAAAAAAAGTTGAACGACCAACTTAGCTACGAGTTGCCTCTATTAACTTGTTGGGATCAAACGGCAAGTTATATGATCAACTCCATTTCAGAATTTTCCCTCCAAACTTGTCGTGATCAAACAGAAAGTTCTATGATCAACACCGTTTTTGAGTTATCTCTCCAACTCTGTCCTAGGGTTGTCTCTACAAACTTGCAGGGTGCAAAAAGCAAGTTCGAACGTTCAACTATGTCATAAGAATTGCCTCAACAACAGCTCGTTTAGGTCAGCTATGTACTCAAGATCCAACGATCAAAGCACTCAGCTCACAGCCGACGAAACACTCATCCAAAAGCGAAATGCTCGATCGACAACACAACGTTTGGTCAACAAAAGATCAATTTTACGAGGTGGACCGCTCAATAAAACGAGTTGGCAAGCACAAGAAGTAATAACTCATCAAATATATTTAATTGGCATAGGGACCAAGGGTTATAAAATATAATTTTGTGTACACATAGAGCCACATGTACACACACACACACACACACACACACACACACACACACACACACACACACACGCGTGTACATATGCAAGCACACGAACTCCCAAGTCAACAGAAAAACAGTGCTTCGAAACCCAAGCTCAATAAACTTCAAACCCAATTTCATGCTCAAACAGAGGCTTTGAAAACACCGACTTCACAGACCCCTCCGAAAAGCTTTGAAGCTCTGTTGACCAAAGGAAACTCACTTGAAGCTCGAACTCGACGCCGCCGCCATAGCTAGACCGCAGCTCGACAGCCATAGCTCGATGCCGCCATAGCTTGCCCATAGCTCAACGATGACAAAGCTCCATAGCTCACCTAAAGCTCCAATGATCGATGACGAGATAGCTGCATAGGTCGACGAGATAGCTTCATAGGTCAACGAGATTGCTCCATAGCTCGACCACAACTCGTTCCATAGCTCGACAGAGAATCTCGACCCTATAGCTCGATGAAGACAGCGAGCTTATAGCTCGACAGAATGACAGCTCGCCTAGAGCCCTATGGCTCGACCACAAATCGTTCCATAGCTCAAGGGAGAAGCTCGACCCTATAGCTCGACGATGATAGAGGGCTCATAGCTTGACTTAACGACAGCTCGCCTAAAGCTCCATAGCTCGACGGCGATGCCTGTAACTCGACGGGAAGGAGGTGTTCATAGCTCTACACCAATTACATAGCTCGACCAAGGGAGAATGGCCATAGCTCGACCAAAGTGTCGATCGAGCTAGGGGGCTCCGAAAGTAAGCGCTGGATGTCAGATCACCCAGAAAAATTGTGCTCCAGCACGATCGATGCTCGAGATTGTGCCATGCCATCTCCATTGCTCTGCGCTCCTTCTCCGTCGGCCGATCTCACTTAACGGGCGAGCCCGTGCTGAAGCGCTCCAGATCGCGCCACGTTGCCAATAGTCATAATGAACTTACTTCACATCACGCCACGTTGCCAGATCGCGCCGCGCTCAGCCTCTATTTCAACTCAGCGAGTGAGTCCAAAGCTGATCAATGCTGCAGATCGCGTCCAAAAGCGTGCCAAGGTTTGATTATTAATAGAAATCCCAGAAATTCATTTTAAATTCAAAAAATTAATTAAAGAAATCAAAAGGTAATTAATTAATTCGGAAAATTAATTAAAATTTCTGAAAAATAATTTAAACTTGGGTTTATAAATTAGAAAAATCTTAAAAATCTTAAAAAAATATAGAAATTTCCAGAAAAATCCAGGAAAATATTCGCTGCCTTCAGAAGCTTCTGATCAGTTCCAGGTATCCCTAATACACCGTGAAAGCTAAGATTATGTTCCAGAATCCAAAAATAAGATGATCTACTCCCCGAAAGCTAAGAAAATTGTCTTCCGAAAGTAGGGAGTTTATGATAATGGTAAAAATTGCAGCAAATCAGGGTCGTACGATTTCAGTACAGATCTTAAAGCATCTACATACAGTCATAATGAGCATTTTTAATAGGTTCGGGCCTTCTCCAGGTTCATCTAATAAGACATAGGTTGCTTTCAATCCCAATAAAAGTTACAGATTAGGCCCATTAAGAGAGACTCAGCCCATAAAGGTTGTTAGTCAAATCTCTTATCCCCAAATAAAAGAGCTTATCTCTTAATGGGAGAATTAAATTGGAGATAAGGAATTCATATTGATCTCCTAAACTATTTCTCTGATCTATAAATAACCCCCCCCCCCCCCCCCCCTCCCCCCCCAAGTCAGAAGGTAATCAACAATTGGTAATTTCTCTCAAACTCAATCTCTCTCTCTCTAGTTCTGACTTGAGCGTCAAAGGGTTTGTCGTCGGGACCATTCCCGGCGTTTCATGCTTTTTGCAGGTACATCGGCCGCGTCAACAACCGTCAGATTCAGATCACAGTATTCAACCAATGATCCAGATCCACTCTCAAGAGCTCTAACCACTTTTTACGGCAAGGATCAAAAGTCAGATTTTTAATTTCCCTAGGAAAGAAGAATGGGGACCCTAAATAATAAACGGTGAGGTTTTCCGTAAGGATTATGTGGTCTGTCTTTATTATGGTCTGCATGACTTTGATCAAGTCCTTCCTGAATTATCTTGATAACTATGCCTATGAGCTCTCCACCTTTTCTTTTCCAAAAAAAACAAAAAAAAAACAAAAAACCTATGCCTATGAGCTGGCTGTTTCTTATCATCCATTTCACCTAAAGATATAGCCTCTCTTTCAAAGTTTAGTGAGACTTAATTAGGTAGGTAATTTTGGTTCTATTTGCTTGGCTCCAAAGACTGATCATCTGGTTATTCATCAGATATTTGATATAATAAAAGTGATACATTAAATAGCAGAAAATTACAAAGAAATACGTAGTTGACGCCCTATCGGGAGAAGTTGTGTACGTAACACCTGGCCACCATTTAATCATGACATAAGACAGGTCTATAGCAAAGCAAACTTAAAGACTATTATCTGCGTAAATATAAATTCCATGAGTTTATGCTTTATTTTGAGGTAAATTACATGAGTTTATTACTAATAATCTAAGAGGAAGATTTTTTATTACTTATATCATAAACGGCAGCATTTTGTCTGCGTTTCATTAATAAGACTTTTAACGAAACATACAATCGAAAGATAGAGTATGATGTTCATGTATCGCAACATAGATCATGATACTCATCATGTGCCTAAAAAAGAGAACACACCCCTGTACAATAGAATTCTCTGCCCCAAAACAAAATGACATATATATATACTACAAAATATTGGCACAAGGCTGCTCAAATCCAGCTAAAAAAATCACGTACACCTGTATGTGGCCAGCAGTTCTCCACCTGCCGGTCACTCGCTATCCGGTGTTCCCACCCTATCCTGAGAGTCTGCCACGTATGTGGATGTGTTGACATCTGCATACATCTCCTTAACTTTGTTTGCCGTTTTCGTATCTGCCATTTGTGACCATAATACCATATTAACATTAATCAAGTATGATAATTGATGATGTATACACTACAAGGAATTTGCCATATACCAACGGACACCTATAGTGACGGATCTCTAAAACCGTGGGTATAGGCATCATATACCTACAGACGTGTAGTAAACTGTGGGTATAGGTATCCTATAGCTTTAATTTATTCCCCCCCCCCCCCCCCCCCCCCCCAATTTTTTCATTTTCCCTCCCCCCTCTAAAAAAATATATATTTCATTTATACTTCTAAATCCTTCTCTCCTAAACCCAATCTCTAAATCCTCCTCTTCCCGCTGCCGTCGCCCCCCTCTTCCCGCTGTCGTCGCCCCATCTTCCTCACTTATTTCGCTGCTAGTTGGATTTTGGGATTTTTGTTGTCGTTGAGTAGATCTGAGGGTTTTGATTATTTTAATAGGATTCGGAAGGATCGGGCGATTGGTTGCTAGAGTAATTTTGCAGAGCCAGGATGTTGAGCTCGTCGCAGTGAACGATCCGTTCATCACCACCGATTACATTGTATAACTCTCAGATCTGTGGATCTGTGACTTTTAATTAATTTTATGAATTTTAGTTAGTTTTTAATCTTGATCGAACTTTGAAGTTAGGTTTGAAATCATCAGATTCGTTTGATTCGTTGTTAATGGTGCAAACACAATTAACTATTTAAGACATGAGAAATGATCAAAGAGAGGTGTTCAGGATTGGAGAGCAAAGTGAGATATATGGGTCTGTTAGGACTGGTTAAGGTGGTTAACTCAGTAGGAATTGTTAGAACAAGGAATTTGATATCATTGAAGTTAACAAATCTGGAACCAATTATCAATTTTTTCTTGTATAGATTCTTGATAAAGTCTAATTTCCCCCTGTTTTTGTTTTCTTCTGTATAATCCTCCTTTATTAATGATACAATGCAATGCGTATGCACCAGAGACGAATAAGTATACAGCTTAGCATGGTAGGCTTCTACTCAGTGAGCAAGACTAGGATACACCTAACAACTTGAACAAAAGTGGTTAAGAAAGAAATTGTTGTTGTTAATTTGATAGAGGTGGTAGCCTCTTAACTGAGTTTAATGGTGATAACCCCTTATGTGAGTTTAGACATATCTTTCTTTCTTATGGAACATGCTTTTCTTAGAAAAATGTTGTCTATTTACTTGAGTAATTTCTTCTTGATTCTACTGAAATTTACTTTTGAGCTTTAAAAACTTCTTATGACAAATTCTTTGTTTAGGTTCTGAAAATTGCTAAAGCACTGCAGCGATTCGGTATGGAAAGAGCACTTGTAGTTCATTCAGCAGGCTTAGATGAAATATCTCCACTTGGTATGGTCATTAGATAACTCCTTTTATTAGGCCACTCTTCATTAGACTTCAAAATATCCTTATTTCGGTAAACCTTTTTCTGGGATATATTTGTGCAGGACCTGGATATCACATGAACATTATTTCGTTTGATTTGCATCTTTACTAGGCTTAGATGAAATATCACATGAACATTATTCGTTTGATTTGCAGGACCTTTTAATGTGATGTCTTTAATTAGTGAACAGTGATATCACATGAACAGTGATTAGATCGACAAGCCACACTTACGAAGTTTTCTTGATTAGTAATGTGATGTTTTTAATTTGCAGGACAATGAACAGTGATAATCAAGGATGCACTACTCTGCTTTGAGATTAGAGTCTGATTGATTCATTTTTTTTGTGTGTGGCTAAATACACTACTGTCCTAATAGGAAGGGATGAGAAGATGTAATAAGCTGTAAATTTGGCATTCTTTGTTTGTGTCAAAGTTTTAGTTGATCGATCAGTATCAGAATGTAACAAGTTGTAAATTTGATTACCTGTATGAAACAATATCCCAATATTTTCAATTCTGAGTTGATTACTGTAATGATTATGAATCTGTGATTAACATGATCGATGTTGATCTCTTGTAATGATTAGATCTGATGATGAAGAACTAAACAAACACAATAATGAGGCTTGAACATCTCAATCAGAAAACCATCGCTAAAATCTATAGCAATGGAGTTTCAACCGTGGGTATAGGAAATTCAAAGGTGTCTTTAAAACCTATACCAACGGATACGAAACCGTGGGTATAACACCGAGGTTTTGTCCAACGGGTGAAAAAACCGTCGCTATAGGCTATAGTGACGGCATTTTGCCGTGGGAATAGCTAATTAAAAACGACGGAAAAATATGTCCGTTGGTATAGGTTTTACGGGCTATACGTACAGTTTTTTGCCTTTTACCCACAGATTTTTGCTGTCACTATATGTCAAATTCCTTGTAGTGATAAGATGCCTGTGTGTTGGTTTAAAAATTATATTATTCATTTTTAACCAAATAGTCCAAGAGGTGGCAGCTATCCCAATTCCCAAGCGTAAACGTTGCACCTGAAAGTTACGTAATTGTACTGGCCAGCTGTGAAAGTGTGACCAGAACAGCCTTGTGTAACACGATACTGTGGAAAAAAGGCCGAAGAATCTAACAGTATTTGAACCATTGGGAGGTTGTTAACTAGCTTTCAGGGTTGAAGATGAAGTCCAGGTTCACGCTGATCTTTTTCTTCTTCCTCCTAAAGTCTACAATCTCAAGTGAAGATAACTTCACCTTCAATGGTTTTCATGGTGCCAACTTGACCCTCGATGGCCTAGCACTGATCACATCCAGTGGCCTCCTTGAGCTTACCAATAATACTGACAACATAAAGGGTCATGCCTTCCATCCAATCCCTTTTCACTTCAAATCACAAGCTGGTAAAATCCACTCATTCTCTACTACTTTTGTGTTTGCAATTTTTCCAGAGTTCACTGATTTCGGAGGCCAGGGTATTGCCTTTGTTGTCTCTCGTACAGATAATCTCTCTACCGCTTTCCCTAGTCATTACTTAGGTCTCTTTAACATGAAAAACAATGGCAACTCAACCAATCAAATCTTAGCCGTTGAGCTAGATACAATCATGAGCACCGAGTTCCAAGATATTGATGGTAACCATGTTGGAATTGATATCAATAACTTGAAATCTTACAATTCCCATACTGCTGGTTACTACGATAATAACACTGGTTCATTTAAGAACTTGACTCTTATTAGTGGCCAACCAATGCAAGTGTGGGTAGATTTTGATGGCGAAGAGATGCAACTTAACGTTACCTTGTCTCCGATACGAATGCCTAAGCCTAAAAAGCCCCTCCTATCTTCTGTCATTGATCTCCCTAGTGTGTTCCATGATTCTATGTATGTTGGATTCTCTTCATCAACTGGAGCATTTCCTACCTCTCATTACATTCTTGGCTGGAGCTTCAAAATGAATGGAGTTGCTGAAGACCTTACTTATGCAGAGCTCCCGGCCCTCCCTCGCTTTAAAGTCAACAACACATCAAATGGTTTGAAGATATGGCTGCCAACAGTTTTCTGCTCATTTGTATTATTAATTGTGATTGCCACTATCTTCATAGTGAGGAGGATGAAGAAATATGCAGAGGTTTTTGAAGATTGGGAACATGAATATGGGCCCAATCGTTTTTCATACAAAGATTTGTTTCAGGCAACTAAAGGTTTCGAAGAAAAAGGATTATTGGGGACAGGAGGATTTGGAAGAGTCTACAGAGGGGTGTTGCCAAGTTCCCAGATGGAGGTTGCAGTTAAGAAAGTCTCGCATGAATCAAGACCAGGAGTGAAAGAGTTTGTGGCTGAAATTGTTAGCATTGGTCAGCTTCGCCACCGGAACCTTGTCCAGCTTTTAGGCTACTGCCGCCGCAAGCGAGAGCTTCTTTTGGTGTATGACTTCATGTCTAATGGTAGCCTCGACAAGTTTTTATACGAAAGAACCCATCCAACTCTCACCTGGGCTCAAAGATTCCGAATCATTAAAGGTATAGCAGCAGGCCTCTTATACCTTCACGAAGATTGCGAGCAGGTAGTAGTCCACAGAGACATCAAAGCCAGCAATGTCTTGTTAGATGATGAAATGAATGGGAGGCTTGGAGATTTTGGCCTTGCTAGATTATACGACCGTGGGACTGATCCTCAGACAACTCATGTTGTGGGAACTATAGGTTATCTTGCACCTGAGCTTATTGAGAATGGTAAGCCAACAACTCTAACAGATGTGTTTGCATTTGGTGCTTTCCTACTTGAAGTAGTTTGTGGGAGGAGGCCAATTGAAGGCCGTCAAAATGGCGCGGAGCTGATTCTCATAGACTGGGTGCTAGAGAACTGGCAACGAGGAGTGCTCATCGAGACAAGGGACCCACGATTGGGTGAGGACTATTGTGTTTATGACGTGGAGTTAATATTGAAGCTTGGCTTGCTATGCTCACATCCAATACCAACAGCCAGGCCGAGTATGAGGCAAGTGATGCAGATCCTGGAAGGGGATGCACTACTCCCCAATGACATTTTAGCAGGTTGTTTGGGTTTTAGCACACTGTTATTACACCCGAATATAGGATTTGATGATTTTGTTAGCGAGTCTGCTTGATTGTTATTTGGGTGAAACTGTTTTCTCTTTAGGTAGGTTGTTGCAACTTGCTCATCAAAAAGCAAGGTGCATTCAAGGACTAATTGTATGTAACCTACTTTATTATTTACTCTGTATACTCTATCTTGATCGAAGTAATTCTTTTGTTGGGAAAAAGTTTAGCACTGACCCTAACTAATCCATTTAGCTGATTTTTTTATATATGCAACTTTCTGAAACTATTTGCAAATAGAGAACAATTGCCAAAATATTTGTGCTAGTGGATTCAACAACTAAACTCGCCGTTCTCAACGACGAGTTTAGTTGTTTCATGCTCGCCGTTGGAACACGGGGAGGGTGGTTTTTTTTTATATAAGAAACTCGCCGTCCCCAACGGCGAGTTAGTTCAAAATTTTCAATGAAAACTCGTCGTTCTCAACGGCGAGGACATTTATACTAGACTCGTTGTTGGGAACGGCGAGTTTAGTTCAAAATTTTCAATGAAGACTTGCGTTCCCAATGACGAATACATTTATACTACACTCGCTGTTGGGAACGACGAGTTTAGTTCAAAATTTTTAATGAAGACTAGATGTTCCCTACAGCGATGACATTTACACTAGACTCATTGTTGGAAACGGCGAGTTTAGTTCAAAAAAAAATTTCTAAGGAGTTTTTTTTCAAAAATTCATTAAGTTCAACAGAATGTTTCGCTCTCTTTGAAATTTCTTACATCCTCGCCGTTCCCAACAGCGAGTTTAGTATAAATGTCCTCATCGTTGGGAACATCTAGTCTTCATTAAAAATTTTCAACTAAACTCGATGTTCCCAACAGCGAGTCTAGTATAAATGTCAGCGTCGTTGGGAATGACGAGTTTTCATTGAAAATTCTAAACTTAACTCGTTGTAGGGAATGACGAGGTTCTAAAAAAAATAGCACTAAACTCGCTGTGTCCCAACGGCGAGCTTAAAACAGTTAAACTCGCCATTGGGAACATCGAGTTTAGTTGTTGAGTCCACGAGCGCAAATACTTTGGCAACTGTTATTTTTCTGCAAATAGTTCTGAAAAGTGGCGTATAAAAAAAAATTTAATTTAACTTGTGTATAAATAATATGGGTAATGTTGCACTCACTACCTATTTCACTATTTTCCTCTTCATTAACTTAGGTGATGATATGGCTAAATATAGGATTAAATCGGGATTGTTCAAATCGGGCACGAATCTTAAAGCTCTCAGGGGTAAAACGGTAATTTCACCTACAAATGGGTCCAAGTGGGGAACTGGGTCTTTCTTCAAAGCCTAATAGCCAAAAAACGGATCCGTCTTACTGGGTATTGGTAGCAACCCGTTACAAACCAACTCAGATGGATAAAGAGAGATTCAAATTCGTGATTATCTATAAGAGGCGGTTTAATCCACCTCTTATCATGAAACGAGTCAAAACTCTCCATCTTATCCATAAACATTCGGAAGTAGAGATTTATCCTTATCTCGAAACTAGTTCCTATGGTGACTATAAATACTCCTCTCCCCCACCGTAAAACTGTAAAACGGTAATTTCACATACAAACGGGTCCGAATGGGGAACTAGGTCTTTCTTCAAAGCCCAATAGCTAAAAAACGGATCCGTCCTACTGGGTATGGGTAGCAACCCGTACAAACCAACCCAGATGGATAAAGAGAGATTTAAATTCGTGATTATCTCTAAGAGATAGTTTAATCCACCTCTTATCATGAAACGAGTCAAAACTCTCCATCTTATCCATAAACATTCGGAAGTAGAGATTTATCCTTATCTCGAAACTGGTTCCTAAGGCAACTATAAATACCCCTCTCCCCCCATCGTAATAAGGTAATCAATCTTTTTCTACCTAAAACTCTTTCATAATCTTTCTGATTACTGACAAGAGTGTCGGAGGGTTCGTCGCCGGGATCCATCCCGGTGTATCGAACTTTGTGCAGGTTCACGGTCGCAGCGAGAAACCAGTCAACACGACGGTGAAAGTCAACAGGTTTGATTGTTTCCTTCAAGAATCCACAAATTTATCTGTTTTCTCCCACACCAAAAATCAACGGCAACAGATTGGCGTCGTCTGTGGGAAACAGAAAAAACAATCCATTCCTACTTCATCAGCAAATGTAGTTTCAAGCTATGCCTCCAAAGAAGGGGAAGACGAAGACTTCTAACCGTAGAACCACTCCTGCTCCTTCTCCTGCTCCAGTTCAGGAGGTCCTCCCTCAACCCGCTCCATAAGTCCAGCAGTCTAGACAGTCTCTCCCTCAACCCGTCGAGCAACCGTAGCCTGGACGACCTCTTCCTCAGCAACCTTAGCCCCAGCAGGCTCCTTAAGGGCCACAAGGGGCTTTCGTGGGATCCTCCCGCCGAAGTCGATAGGGGCAACCTCCTCATCACGACCATGTGTCGATACATAACCCCTCGTCCGACTCCATGGCCTCGCACAGTCCCCCAACGCCGAAGGATCTCCGGCACATTATCGTCAACACACATTATCGTCAACAGGCAGCATGGGATAGATATTCGAACCCGCTTGGATGAGAGGCGGACCCATGACGGATACCTTGCCGAGAACATCAAAGGGTCCAGCGATCCGGTCCCCTAGAGCCTGATCCCCCCGCAGACAAGATCGTAGAAAATCCAACTTTCCCAGGAGGCAGAGGGAGTCACCCAACGTCGTCAAAGGAGAAGTCGCTCTTCAATCGGTCGACCCACCCCACGGGACCACCGAGAGCGGAAGGCACCTGTGATAAGGGTAGAGTTCCAGCAATTTCAGGAGGCAGTCCTGAGGGCCCTCAATGTTGTTCCCGACCACGATCGGTGGGCGCCCAGTCCTCAACCTACGCCAAGCTATCGGCACCGTACTCCCAATCCTCAACCTGCCCCGAGCTATCAGCACCGTACTCCCAATCCCCTTCCACGCGAGGATGAGTCCCGGGCCTCAACAAGGTATGACTGAAGGGAAGATTCGATCTACCACCGTCTCCATGAGATGGAGAGGCACCTTGGCCGACTGGACAGAGAAGAAGAACAACGGGCGAGGAATTTCCACCCCAGCAAGCCTTTGTTCTCTCGAACCATAATCGAAGCACCAGTCACAGAGAACTTCAAGCCCCCTCATTTTGAATCATACAACGGGGAGTCTGACCCCGACGACCACATCGAGAGTTTTAAAACTCTCATGATGATCCACCAGGCATCAGACGTGCTTCTTTGCAAAACTTTTTTGGCAACGCTGAAGGGGCCTGTAAGGAAATGGTACTCACGACTAGCCCCGGCCTCCATCTTCTCCTTCGACCAGCTCGAAGGCCTCTTCCTGACTCACTTCATGAGTAGCCGTCGAGCTAAAAAGATGAGCACCTCTTTGCTATTGCTTCACCCAAGGAAGGGCGAGCGGCTAAGAGACTATGTTAAACATTTCACTGCGGAGGCTAGATCCATCGCCTCCCTGGACCAGTCCGTGGCCTCTGCTGCCTTCCAATCCAACGTCACTAATGACAACCTCAGAGCATCTCTTGCCAAGAAGCCTCCTCGGGATTTCTCAGAACTCCTGCTTAGGAGTGAGAAATAATCCGAGCGGAAGAGGCTCTCACCCGCCCCGCTCTTGAGGGATCTTCCTCCGGAAACAAACAGAAGGGCGCTGAAGAAGAAGGAGCTAAGAAGCTCCATAAAGACAACGGAGGTCAGTGTCGCCCTCCTCCCCGCTTCGAGAAGTTCACTCCACTCAACGCGAGTGTCTCAGCCATCCCGATGGAGGTTGGGAAGGAGGGTCTTCTCCCACCACCTCCAAAGATGAACTCTCCAGGCAAAAAGAGGAACAAGGACAAGTGGTGTTGTTTCCACGGGGACCACGGCCATGACACGGATGACTGTTGGGCCCTAAAAGACGAGATTGAGGCCCTTATTCAGAGAAGGCAACTCTCCAAGTTCGTGAGAAAGGACATGGCAGATCCTCCTCTGCCCCCCAGGGGGGCTAATAAATGAGCCGAGCGGCACGCGGAGACCCTGGACTCCGAAGCAAAAGCTGTTCTACATCTCATACACGAGGGCTCAATGGGGGGAGACTCGAACTCCTCTCAAAAGCCTTCGTCTGGAAAGTAAATTCCGTGCAGAACCATCCTCCCCCAGGGGCCTTGGGGTCCCTGTCACTTTTTCGGATAGAGATCTGGAGGGCATCCGAACGCCCCATTATGATGCATTAGTAATAAACCTCCACATGGACAACTTTGATGTGCACCAGGTCCTAGTTGACAACAGCAGTTCGGTCAACATTCTCTTTCTTGAGGCCTTTTAGGGTCTCAAGCAGTCCAGGGATCGACTCAAGCCCACCGGCTACACTCTCCATGGGTTCACAGGGGTGCCAGTAACGATTGAGGGTGTCATAACTCTCGACGTAACCGCCGGCAAAACCCCAACCACCCAGACAGAGCCGATGGATTTCATGGTGGTAGATGTGAAGGCCGCTTACAACGTTATCCTGGACCGACCAGGCCTAGCTTCTCTCCAGGCCATACCCTCGGCCTATCACACGAAGATAAAATTCCCCACCACAGCGGGCGTGGGAGAAGTCAGAAGGAGACAGGAGGCAGCCCGTAAATGCTACATGATCTCGGTGGGAGGACCGGTCCTCTCCCTTGAAGCTCTTGAACTCCTCCAAGGGAGTAGCCAACCTATATCAGAGCCGGTCGATGAGCTAGAAGAGGTGGCCTTCTCAGAAGAGGATCCGACCAGGACGTTCCAGGTTAGCAAAGTCCTTCTCTCTCCCGTCCGATCTGACATTATTCGCTGTATAAGGGGAAATCGCGATCTATTCGCCTGGACTGCGACTGACATGCTGGGAATCTCCGAAGATCTCCTCATGCACCACCTTAGTGTCGCTTCGGGGGCTAGACCTGTTCAGTAAAAGCGATGCAAATTCATCCCTAAGTGCCAGCAGGCTATTAAGGAAGAGGTTGAGAAGCTCTTGAGGGCTCGGTTCATACAGGAGGTCAACTATCCCGAATGGCTGTCCAATATTGTGATGGTCAAGAAAGCCAACGGGAGATGGAGGATCTGTATTGACTTCACGGATCTAAACAAAGCATGCCCCAAAGATCCGTTCCCTCTTCTGAGCATTGATGTCCTGATTGATGCAACCTCAGGCCACGAACTCTTAAGCTTCATGGATACATTTTCTGGGTACAATCAGATCAGAATGTTCCCTCCAGACATTCCGAAGACCTCTTTCGTCACCGACCAAGGTCTATATTGCTACCGGGTCATGCCCTTCGGGCTCAAGAACACCGGTGCCACCTATCAGTACATTGTTAACAGGTCTTTAAAGAACAGATCGGACGGAACATGGAAGTCTACGTAGATGACATGTTGGTGATGAGCGTCAGCAAATCAGATCATGCCTTTGATCTCCAAGAGGCATTTAATGTGTTGAGGAGACACGATATGAGACTGAACCCAAAAAATTTTCTTTCGGCATCTCATCCGGCAAGTTCCTGGGGTTCATGGTTAGCCAAAGGGGTATAGAGGCCAACCCCGAGAAGATTCAGGCCATACTCAACATGGCTCCCCCTTCCAATGTTAAAGATGTTCAGAGACTCACCGGACGCCTCACTACCATAGGGAATTTTCTCTCCAAGTCCGGAGAAAAATTCCTTCTGTTCTTCAAGGCCCTCCACGGTGCTAAAGGTTTTGAGTGGGGGCAACAGAAGCAAGATTCCTATAATCAGCTCAAGGCCTACTTAGTCAACCCCCCACTCGTGAGCAAGCCAAAGCCCGAGAAGTCCTCTACATATACCTCGCCACTTCGGAGCAGACCCTCAGCGTTGTTCTAGTAAGAGAAGAGGACAATACGCAAAAGCCTATCTGCTGTGTGAGTAAGGTCCTTAGGGATGTTGAACTCCATTATCCGAAGCTAGTTCTCTAGAAGCCCGAGACCTCGGGACGCCTTATGAAGTGGTCTATCGAGCTGAGCTAGCATGATATCAGCTAGCAGCCTCGAACCACTATCAAGGCTCAAGCCCTAGCGGAGTTCATAGTAGAGAGCACAATTCCCGACACCAGCAAATCGATAGAGGAACCCCCGTTCTGGACAGTGTATGTTGATGGGTCCTCGTGCACCAATGGGAGTGGAGCAAGGGTCATCCTGGCTGGCCCAGATGATTTCATCCTCCAATACTCACTCCGTATCAACTTTTGGGCATCCAACAACGAGGCTGAATATGAAGCCCTTATAGCCGGCCAGTGCATGGCCCGCAAGGCCGCTGTAGCGCCCCGAATTTCTAATATAATAACTTAGAAAATATGTGGCACAATCCCAGCATCAACTTCAATGTAATAGTACACATAGCCCAAAAACACAAATAATTTTATTCCAAACTTTTATTACATCAATCTTTACAAATACAGCGGAATACAAAACACCTTGAATTACAACTTTCTTTTCACAACACTTCTTTTTACAAAAATTTACACAAAGCTCTATTACATTAGTTTATCTCAAAACTAACTCAAGCATCCAAGCCTCCAAACTCTAAGCAACAACCTGTAACACGTGAGGCTAGAGATGATCCCTAATCCCCAAAACTAAAGGGGTCAGCCATAAATGGTGTGAGTGATATAAAAACATACAACATAATTAAATCATAAAACATAAAGTCATCAACAGTATGTATTAACAACAAGGATAAATGAATGAGAAATAGCAAAGATGTAAGGCATGAAAACATCATGGAATGAAAACAACAAGTGAAGCTAGACTAAGTGTCATGTGTAGGAAAACTGGAAAACACAAGCATAAAACCAAGTCAAGAAAACACAATTCCATATGCAACTAACCCCACTACGGTGATGGAAAACAAGATTCAGAATACTCCACGAATAGGCGTCACCGCCCTCGACGCGCAAGCATCAAACAAGATAGCTCAATAACAATAACCGGAGAATCATCTCCCTGCTGTGTATCCTACGAATAGACCTTCAAGACCCTCGACGTGCAAATACACCCGATACATTCCGTGAATAGGTCTGCCGACCCTCGACACGCAAATGCATCCCGCATGCTCCGTGAATAGGCCCGTAGACCCTCGACACGTGAACACCTAAATATTATGTACCCCACAAATAGGCCTTCAAGACCCTCGACGTGCAAATACACCCGATACATTCCATGGATAGGTCTGCCGACCCTCGACACGCAAATGCACCCTGCATGCTCCGTGAATAGGCCCGTAGACCCTCGACACGCGAACATCTAAATATTATGTACCCCACGAATAGGCCTTCAAGACTCTCGACGTGCAGATACACCCGATACATTCCGTGAATAGGTCTGCTGACCCTTGACACGCAAATGCATCCTGCATGCTCCATGAATAGGCCCGTAGACCCTCGACACGCGAACACCAAAATATTATGTACCCCACGAATAGGCCTTCAAGACCCTCGACGTCCAGATACACCCGATACATTCCGTGAATAGGTCTGCCGACCCTCGACACGCAAATGCATCCTGCATGCTCCGTGAATAGGCACGCGAACACCTAAATATTATGTACCCCACGAATAGGCTTTCAAGACCCTCGACGTGCAGATACACCCGATACATTCCGTGAATAGGTCTGCCGACCCTCGACACGCAAATGCATCCTGCATGCTCCGTGAATAGGCCCGCAGACCCTCGACACGCGAACATCTAAATATCCTCTAGTTGGACTAACAAATCATGAGTCTATACTCGCGTCGATTATTATCAAATACACCAAAAATCCTTATCTCTAGAGTTAGGGTATTCTGCTGGTTCGCAGGACTCCCACTCAACTCCTAGAGACCTCAATATGATCATAACTCACTATTCCATCGTCAAACGATCAAAGGAGAAATCTCTCCGCTCAACAAAACTCAAGTCTTTAATAAAATCCATAATCCAAATCCAACCATAATATGTATTAGAAATGTATGTTCTACAGAAGAATAATATTTATAAGAGTAGAGTATAGATTCAAAACATTTAAAGGGTTAGTCATTTAAAGAACATCAACACCTTAGAAAAAGTATCAGGACCAGTCGACTGCAAAACTCACCAGTCGATTGTCCAGAGAGAAATCCAGCAGCTTTCAGAAAATAAGTCTAAGTATAGTAGAAGTCGACTGTTAATAATATAAGTTGACTGTCCAGAGGAAATTCCAACATTTCTTTAAGAAAATATTTTATGTGTTGTAAGTCGACTTAAAAGTCGTAGGTCGACTTACCAGAGAGAAAACTACAGTATCTTTAAAAGTAATCTGGGGACACCAGTCGACTGTAAAAGGTCTAAGTCGACTGTCCAGAACAAATTTTCAAGAAATAAAGACACAGCAGCCGGGTCGTATCAGTCGACTGAATGGTCTGTCAGTCGACTGTCGGCCTACAGACTGCCTAGTTTTGGTTGTATATGGTAATCAAAATTAGGGTTTTCCAAAGCAATCATTGTTTACTAAAATAATTTGTACTCAAATAAAACAACAATCTCAAAGTATCCTCAGTTTGGATACATTTCCTCAAACCAACCAATATCTCAAAACTAAATTCTCATGTTCTTAACTCCTAATTCTTCCATTAGGATTTCTCAATACTCAATATCTTCCACGACTCAAAACCAAATCTAATTTGTATTCACGAGATCCAGATGTTCATCCATCCGATCCCTTATTATCATATCCATACTCAAGTCTTAAACATGTTTTCAAGCAATAAACAATTCATCAATCAAGATCTACTAAACGTTCATAGATTTCACATACATAATACAACAACAACCATTGCATCGTTCTCATGCAAAATACACTAAATAAAAAAACATGTCAAACAAACAACAAAATAATCGTTCACATAAATCAAACCACAAAACAAAGTTCATATCACTCACCTTAGGAATGAAGAGATCCAACAAGAATGCCCCTCTTTTGTGAGATCCAAAATCCTCCTCTTCAATCACCAAGAAATTAATAATATAATGAAACTTGAGTTGTGCAGTGAAAGACGGCTGAACACTCTCTTTTATACAGGCCGGATGTAAAGATTTAGGGTTTTAGAAATACATTTGCAAATTAGTCCTCCCAAAATATAAACTTATATATATAACCTTTTCTTAGTTAAAATAGATTTACTAAATCAAAACCAAATCAAATATTTTATCACTGAGTTGTCCAACAATCCAGAGCAGCCCAGTAAACAAGAAAAATTCGGATTTACAACTCAGGGTGGCGATTTTGCACAAAAGCCCTCCCTTTTATAATATTTGCAAACATATCATAAAATATTCATAAAAATCCAGAAAATTCAGAAATAATATCTAATAATACATATTATATTTTCCAATCAAAATATTTGACTTTTACTTTCCAGAGAACATTTGCACAAAATTCTACATGAATTCCATATTTGCAAAAACACCCTTTTTGTTTAAATCTTCACCAAATCGACGTTAAATAAAATCTAAATATATTTAAATTCAAATGATAACCATGGAGAACCAAAATATCAATAAAAACGAATTTTCATAACTGATTTCCTATCTAAACGACTTTATACGTAAAAGCCCCTCTCCTTCGAGGTATTTATAAAAATAGTCTTTATTCAGAAAAATCCCAAAATTTAGAATACACTCCATTATAATTAGGAGAATTTACTAAAAATATAAAATTGATTATTTACACCATAAATATTTGCACGTGTTTCGCACGTGTAAAAAGATAAATCTTTAGAAAGTATTCATTAAATCTCCACAAAATCATTTTAATTCATTTTCAAATATTTAAAATAATATTTGAAAATACGGGGTTCTACAACCGGGGCCAAGCGTGTCAAGATATTTAGCGACTCACAGTTGGTGGTGAACCAGGTATCAGGGGAATACGAAGTGCGAGACGGTCGCATGGCCAAGTACTTGGCCAAAGTCAAAGAACTGATGGTCTTTTTCGATGATGCACAACTCCAGTGAATCCTTTGCAAAGAGAATGCACAGGCGGACGCCCTCTCGAAGTTAGCTTCCTTTTAACCTCCAAGGGCTCGAACAAATTGTCTTAATAGAATTTCTTCTGAGGCCCAGCATCGAGGAAGAGGATCCCGAGCTAATGGATACGCTGCCCTTAGAACTCGGGGAGAATTGGATAAGGCCCCTGCTCGAGTTCCTCAAAGATGGGATCCTCCCCTTAGACCCTAAAGAGGCTCGAAAGATCCGAACCAGAGCCGAGCGGTACACACTCATCGAGGGAGTCATGTACAAACGCTCATACACTCAAGTAGACGGCAGACCCTACTTGAGATGTCTCTCCCCCGAGGAAGCCCAATATGCTTTGAAGGAAGTCCATGAAGGAATGTGTGGCGCTCACTTGAGAGCAAAGTCCCTCACCCGCAAAATCTTGAATTATGGATACTTCTGGCCCACTCTCATTCGCAATGCCGAACAACACGTTCGCCATTGCAGTCCTTGCCAAAAATTCTCAACAATCCACCACATACCTCAAGCCCAGGTCTCCTCTCTATCCAGTCCAACCCCTTTTTGCAATGTGGGGAATGGACCTGCTCGGGCCTTTCCCTCCAGCACCGGGCCAGCTAACGTTTCTTGTTGTAGTGATCGACTATTTCTCTAAATGGATCGAAGCCAAACCCCTAGCGACGATCACAGAAAGAGTGTGCAGTGTTTCTTTTGGAAAAATGTTGTTTGCAGATTCGGTGTGCCTCGAATCTTGGTGACGGACAATGGAACTCAGCTGATGGGGCCAGCCTTCCACACTTTTTGCATAGACCTGGGCATTCAGCAACGATTCTCCTCGGTCTCCCACCCACAGTCCAACGGTCAGGCAGAGTATGCCAATTGGCAATTTCTCTCCGGCCTAAAAAAGATACTAAGCAAGTCTGCTAAGGGCTTATGGGTCGAGCAGCTCCCTAATGTGCTCTGGAGCTATCGCACTAAGAAGAGGACCCCCACGGGAGATTCTCCCTTCAACCTCACTTACAGCTCCGAAGCCGTTATCCTACTAGAGGTCGGACTACCTTCCCCCCGCTTGATCGCCTACAACGAGAAGCAAAATGCGAACGAGCTTCCCGGTAACTTGGACCTCATCAATGAGATCCACGAGAGATCCTCCATTCGGCAAGAAATTTATTGACGTAGGATCGAGCAATCCTACAACAAGAGAGTCCGCCCTACCAATCTCAAATAAGGAGTTTTGTGCTCAGAAAGCAATCAATCTCTTTTCCAAGCAGGAAAGGCAAGCTAGCACCTAATTGGGAAGGACCATAAAGGATCTCCAAAGTTGTTCGACCTGGCACCTATCAACTTGAAGACCCGGGGGGCAAGAGAGTGCCGAGAAAATGGAATGTGGAGCACTTATTGAAGTACCAAAAGGGTGTTAAAACACCGCTCCAAGCAACTTCTAGCTAGCTCTAGAGCATTTCTAAGTTGTTCCTCTCTTATTTAGTCTGTTTTGGCAAATGTAATAATGGCTCACAACTCAAAAGCAGCCACTTAGTAGCTATTTTTAATAAAAAGCAGTTCTCTCTCTCTCCGAAAAACTATTGTCTTAATGTTCTTTCACCAAGCACAAACTTTCTCAAACAACAAGTTCGGAGTCCAACACTTGGTTCGATGCTACTTTTGCTACTTACGAACGAGCGAGTACAAAGTAGCTCACCATTCGGAATTGCTCCTACAACTGTTGATACTCTCTAAACGACAAGTTCGAAGTACAACACTTGGTTCGAGGCCGCTTTTTCTACTTGCGAATGAGCGAGTACAAAGTAGCTCACCATTCGGAATTGCTCCTACAACTGTTGACACTCTCTAAACGACAAGTTCGGAGTCTAACACTTGGTTCTAGGCCGCTTTTGCCATTTGCGAACGAGCGAGTACAAAGTAGCTCAGCATTCGGAATTGCTTCTACAACTGTGGATACTCTCCAAACACAAATTCTCACAAGAAGCTCGAAAATGGGTATATTATTTCATCAAAATGTGCGATACAGGTCTAATTCTAGACCAAAAATTCATACAAGCGACTACAAAATTTCACTCTAGCCCCTTCTGGGGAGTGGGATGCTCTTATTAAGTGACACTCGGGGACGGCAAGCACCGTGGTGCTCTTGCCTCGCTTTCGCAGAAGTCTCTAAGCCAGCGAGCTGAGTCGCGTCGCCAGAACCCAAGAGTCTTACCGTCGCCCCAACTGACACCCCGCTCGAAGAGCCGACCAATCCACTTTGTGCATCCCCAGGGTTTCGTAGAAGTGGGGGCGAATGAAGTGCTAACTCATGGAATGATCTTCCTTGGGCATACTCGCCCCGAGGGCACGAAGTGCTTCTAACGTTGCTCCCCTCTGAAAGTCATCGCAGACGAAGGTTGTCCGCCTCTAACTCGACAACCCGCTCTAAGTGAGTCATCCGTTACTATGATCTTTAAGCGAGGTTATGGCTCGAACTGCCCCCACGCAAAACATCGGAGAGAGTCCTTCGAAGATGTGCCGCCTCTAGACTTTTTTCAAGCACCACGTTCTTCAATTCGTCCCTCTCGGATCTCGCCTCGAATAGAGAGTGACGAAAAAACTTTAGCCTTAGACCTTGGTTGGCAGCCATTGAAGGACAGGAGTCCTCGCCGTCGGGGGATACTTCGCGAATTCTCTCATCGAGACGCCTCATCTCAACATCGCGGCGAGCCAAGGTCAATCTCACGTGGCCTAACTCCCGCTCCGCTTTGTAAAGCATCTCCTGAGATCGGGTGAGGCCTAACTCCATAACACCTAGCTTATGGCGGAGAGCTAATACTTCGCTACCCTGGGGAAACCAATTTTAAAAAAAATGCAATGTCAAACACTCAGGTTTCGAACAGAGCTACAAGATGGTTCTAATATTCTTTGAGCCTCACAGTGCAATATTGAGTCCAAAAAACTTCATATCATTGACAAAAAAGAAGATACAAGAGTGGTGGCCAGTCCGCTATAAGGCAATACAAAAACAATGAAAAAAGAACGAGTACAGACGGAGTCAAAGGGCCACCTTGGGGGGCTGCTCCACAATCGTCTTCGCCACCTCCCCGATCGCCGACTCGGGGTTCGCCACGCCGTCCTCCTCCTCCTCTTCTTCTTCTTGTCCTTCATCTCCTTTCTTCAGCTCCCTCTGTCCCCTCAGCAGCCTTGCCTTTGGGAGGGACAAACTCGCCTTCGAGAGGGGCATATAGGCTATACCCCGAGCTGTCGAAATCGGGGAGACGAGCCTCCACGTGCTTGAGGGCTCTGGCATAAGACTGCTCTATGTTTGAGCGCATATGCGCTTTCGCCTCGGCCCTGGTCACCTCTGCAGCTGCGGCCACCATCGCCTCCCTATCCCTCGCCTCATCCTCGGCAGCCCTAAGAGCCTTCTCCTTCTCTTGATCGGCCCTCTCCTTCTCCATGTCAGCCCTCGCAACCTCGGCGGCGATCCGTTCATTCGCCTTCGCCAAGGCCAACTCAAGGAGGCTGATCTGAGCAGCCTGAGACTCCGAAAAACGTCGCTCTGCCTCATACATCTTCACGGCCTTGGCCCTCTCCGATCGATCTTTATCGCTTGTCTCCATGAGAACCTTCTCCTGTTCGGCGAATTGCTCTAAGAGATGGTTGAAGTGGCACATGATCTGGAAAAAAATGAGGCTAAGGTTTGACGCAAGACACCTGGAAATTTTGAGAACCCAACGAAGTTACTCACAGACATCATCGTCCTAGCGATCTCGAGGGCGTCGTCGCCCACCGTCCCCGCCTTCAGCGACGCTCGATCTTTCGGGGTCGGCAAGTGGCAGAGAGCCTGCATGCTCATGACGGAATCCCCGAGGAAGCCGTCATTCTTCATTACTCGCCAGTCGGGGACGAAGAGCCCATTGTGCTGCTCAGTGAGGATCGTCTCGGCCTCGGCGGTAAGAGGGGATGCCTCGAGCGCTAGTGCAGCCCCAGCAGAGAAGACCTCGACGAAGGGCTCGGAAGGGGCAGATAGGGGAAGGGTAGTAGAGGGAGCGGACGGAGAAGAGGATGCCAAGTTCACTATTGGGGCCCTCGCCGATGGCCCCTTAGCAGCTCAGCTAGCCGAGGGTCCCATCGTCGTCCTCTTCCTTTTCTTGTTATCAATGCCTTTCCCGCCGCCTACACCTCGGTCAAGCAGCATAGCTCGGAAGTCCATGTCCGGGGCCTTTGGAGGAAAGAAAGCCAAAAGAGTTAGAGCGAGAAGAAAACAATATTAGAAATAAATATGAAAAGAAAATTATTTGAAGCATACTGGGGTCGATCGGACTGAGACTCCCACCGAAGAAAACCTCCTCAGTCATATCCTTCCAACTCAAGGTCGGACGACTGAGGAGCTTTGATACGACCTCATCCTCCTCCGAAGTCAACACAGGTTCGGCCTTCGCCCACCTCAGAACATCTTCTTTCCACTTCGTTGGGAAGCCCCACAGTTTGGTACCTCGAATCAGAAAGTACTTCTCCTTCCAATTTTTGATGGAGTTGGGGTTCTCGATCAGTTTGAATCCCCGTCGCGGCGACAAGTAGTACCGGTACTCCATTTTGCTCATATGATTGATCCGATACAGACTTCGGAGCACAACAAGCTGAGGTTCGATCCCCTCTGCCTGGCATTGGAGAATAAAGCCAATGACATGTCGCCACATGTTCGACATGAATTGAATCGGACTCAATACGTACCACTGTAGTACCTCGGTCATAAAGGGCGGTAAGGGAAAACGAAGACCGGCATTGAGCGCGTCATACAGAAAGACACATGTGTCGAGCGAGGTCGCCGAACACACTCGAAACCCTGGACCGGGGAGGAAGAGGGTGAATTCTGACTGTATCATGAAGCTCCTCCTAATACGCAGTAGGTCCCTCTCCGTAAGAATCGAGGGGATGTCATCAACTTCGGAGTGCTCCATCGGCTTATTCTCCTCGTACGAAGCCAACCTCCCGTATACTGCCTTGGACAGAATGTCGGCAGAATAATCCCTAACCTTCCCGAGGCTGGATAGGGTGGACGGCAGCCTACCTAACTCACACGCTCTCCTCACATTCTCCACTATCGTCTCCACGATCACCGACCCTGTGACTTCCTTCCCCTTATCCACCACAGATGAAACTGCCAATGGCCGATCACTCCCTTGGTCCGAGGTGGAGGTCTCACTTCCCGACGACACTCTAGACATCTTGATCTTGATCTTGATCAATCGCCCAGATCATGCCACGTAGATCGAAATTACAATCTGAGCTACCGAGCTACCGAGCTGCGAATTGATGAAAACTACCGCCTCACAATTCGCGCCTGATCTTGATCAACCGCCCAGATCGTGCCACGTAGCTCGGAATTACAATCCGAGCTACCGAGCTACCGAACTGCGAACTGGCGAAAACTACCGCCTCACTATGCGTGCCTGATATTGATCAACAGCCCAGATCATGTCACGTAGCTCAGAATTACAATTCGAGCTACCGAGCTGCAAATTGGCGCAAACTACCGCCTCATAATTTGTGCCTGATCTTGATCAACCGCCCAGATAGTGCCACGTTGCTCGGAATTACAATCCGAGCTACCGAGCTGCGAATTGGCGAAAACTATTGCCTCATAATTCGAGCTCGATCTTGATCAAGGGTTCAGTTCGTGCCACGTAGCTCGGAATTACAATCCAAGCTACCAAGCTATCGAACTACGAATTGGCGAAAACTATCGCCTTACAAATCACGCATGATCTTGATCAAGGGTCCAGATCGTGCCACGTAGTTCGGAATTATAATCCGAGCTGTCGAACTACCGAGCTGCGTATTGGCAAAAGCACCTATCTTCCGATGCGCACTCGAGATCAGAGCGTCCAGATTGCGCCACGTCTCCGAGCCATCGATCCACCATCTGATCACTTGGAAATTCGCATCGACGACATGATCGACGCTCTAGATCGTGCCACGTCAATATTCTTATGATTAATTCTTTTATTTTAATTATAATTCGGAATAATAATTTAAAAATAGCAAAAATGATTAAAAATTCATCAAAATTAATTTAAAATTCTAAAAAATAATTATACATTTAGGGAAATATCTTTGAGCTCCTGGATAAATAATTATTAATTAGAATGATTAATTAATACTTTTTGAAAATAGATCATCACCTCGCAAAATTGAATAAAAAAATCGAAAAACAATTAAAAAATTAGAAAAAATTCAGAAAATTTCGAGAATCATCTTGGGCACTTTGCAAACTCAATTTAGCACCGTTACACCTCGAGCAAGATCAAACTCCCTTAAAGAACTCTGATAAAATCTCATATCCCATTAGAACAACAAAACTACTCCTCTATCTTGGGCTTATTTGGCGATGAGTATTGCACACCAAAATAAAAAACATCCTTTAGATCTTTCGGATACATCCGGATAGGCGTATGGCCGTAAGACGGTCGAAACACACTCCCTCGTGTTCATACTCGATCGGTCCATATTCAGAGTCAAGGGAAAGGGCCCTTTTCTTGGTTGGTCGGCGAATACGGGGAGGAGGGATGACTAAGATGCTATCAAGGGACGAGGTCCCCGCTTCCCGAACTTGGGGACCACCTTCCACTTCTTCTTTGCCCTCCTCCATTGCCTCCCGATGACTCTCAAGGTCCTCTGGATTGTCCTTGTTCCGCCTCCTTTTCGACCTCTTCGGGACCTCCGGACTATCCTCGTTTCACTCCCTCAGGACTCCCTCTCTCCTCTTCACCGACCTCACTCTCTGGCTCAGAATGACCAGGTTCATCCCTTTCAGTGCTCGAGCACACCTCAATCTTATCATCCTCCCCTAGAGAAGCAACGCGAACAGGCCTCGAACCCTCAGGCTCCCTTGTCGAAGAAGACGATCGAGACGAAGACTCCGAAGATGATCCGCTTCCATTAAAGGATGAATACAAACCACCAGATCAATCGCTAGCCATTGAAAAAATACTAACAGACTGTTCGATCAAGGTAAGGGTCTCGTTCTAGAGAGAAAAGCTTTGGATGAAGAAAGAGAAAGTAATCCCAGAAAATGAAGAGGAGATGGGGACATATAGAGGGGAGCGCGACCTCTTAAATGAGCATCACGTGATACCTCCTAGATAACTACAAAATCATGTAGCGTCTCTCAATGATCACCAACTCACGTGAGCACTAGATCGAACATCACTCATGCATTCGATCGCGCGCGAATTTCATTGTGAATGGTACCCTTTTCTGCATCAAGGCTCCACCCTATCCCTTATTTCTCGGTATGGTATCCCGACTCTGAGCCTCACACAAATTTCTCTGCAATAAGTGCTCCTCATGCCATGCCCCTCGGCATGGCACACTGACTCTGAGCCTCACGCGGATTTTTTTGCAACAAGTGTTCCTCGTGCTACGCCCCTCAACACGGCACACTAACTCCGAGCATTGCACAAATTTCTCCCCAAAAAGTGCTCCTCCTTGTGCTATGCCCCTTGGCATGGCACCCCAACTCCGAGCCTCGGGCGAATTTCTCCACAACAAGTGCTCCTCCTCATGCTACGCCCCTCAGCATAGAACCCCAACTCTGAGCCTCGCGTGGATTTCTCAGCAACAAGTGCTCCTCCTCATGCTACACTCCTCGGTATGGCACCCCAACTCCGAGTCTCATGCAGACTTCTCTGTAACAAGTGCTCCTCCTAGTGCTATGCCCCTCGATATGGCACACCGACTCCAAGCCTCGCACAGATTTCTCCGCAACATGTGCTCCTCCTCGTGTCACGCCTCTCGGCATGACACACTGACTCTGAGTCTTGCGCGGATTTCTCCGTAACAAGTGATCCTCGTGCCATGCCCCTCGGCATGGCACACTGACTCCGAGCCTCACGTGAAGTTCTCCGCAACAAGTGCTCCTCTTGCTATGCCCCTCGGTATGACACCCCCGACTCCGTGCCTTAGACAAATTTCTCTGTAGCAAGTGCTCCTCCTCGTGCTACGCCCATCGGCATTACATCCCGACTCCAAGCCTAGTGCGTTATTCTCTGCTACAAGTCTTCATCCTCATGCTACGCCCCTCAGCTTAGCACCTCGACTCCGAGCCTCGCACGAATTTCTCTGCAACAAATGCTCCTCCTCATGCCTCGCCTACCGACCCTGAGCCTCTCGTAGATCATCTCGTGCCTCGAGTCTCATTAAGGCAGGCTTGGGAATTGGCCTCTCCAGCCGAACCTCTAAAACCCTTGGAAAAGGAATTCAACATCATCGCAATAAACAAGCCTCCATGCCGACGTGATTTTCCCCACGAAGTTACCTACTCATCGAAGACAACCAAAAACTCACCTCCGAGAGTGAGGGGCTTATGATGACGGTGAAAATCATGTATAATCTAGATCGCATAATCCTTGCATGGATCTCGAGATTCTAAGGCCAAGATAACAATCCTATAGGGGGCTACAGGCCTGAAAATAGTTCATGGACCATTTAGAGGCCCACCATCTCGGCTCGGTCCGCCAAGGAAGAGTTGACCAGCCACATATGGTGGGTAACCAAATCCCCTATGATCGGGGTATTAATTATTCCATCATATCCCTAATCCATGGGACTTGATTAGGCATTGGAGGAATCTTTCCCTAACAGATTCCCCATCGACCTATAAATACCGGTTTACCTCCACGGTTACAAGGTAATCAATCTTTGGCCACTAATCCCTATTCTTACCCTTGTTTGATGACTTGATCATCAGAGGGCCTGTCACCGGGAATACTCCTGGTGTTTCAGGCTTTTTGCCAGCGTTCAGCGGCCGACAACCACCACTAGATCCGCATATTCCAATTGCATAATAGCTCTTCATTAGGATCAGATTTGTGTTCTCCATCCAACAATAGAACTCATCATATGTTGCTCCCACACCAGAAAATAGCAGCATCACCTAGTTTGTTATAATTGACACAATAACCATCTGAAGAATACTGAAGAAATAACCATATGATGAGAGCTATACAATCTAACCTAAAGAGCAAGTCGGGCTTCAATCGAATCCCGGAGACTTGAACCCGTATCTGCAATCAATCGCGACTCGGTCGACTGCCTAAAGTGCGGTCGACAGCAATTGTTCTCTA
Organism: Hemerocallis citrina; assembly: GCA_017893485.1. Classification (NCBI taxonomy): domain Eukaryota; kingdom Viridiplantae; phylum Streptophyta; class Magnoliopsida; order Asparagales; family Asphodelaceae; genus Hemerocallis; species Hemerocallis citrina. The sequence goes on from CM030368.1 coordinate 23,973,507, forward strand.
GCCAATCCAGTGAGCATGGCAATCGACTGTCCTTGTTTAATGTTGTTGCTGCCTTGTTTCTAAACCTATTTCCAACCGCCTCGATTCCTCTCGTCATTTTCTCATCTTCTCTTCACAACAATTATAGTATGCAATACATATAAACCCAACAATCTCTACCTTGGATTGCATATGCATGAATCCACACATGTGTGATTAAAACTTTTCTAGACTATTTTCATCTCCTCTTGTAAATAACTCAGTTCAATGACTTCTTCTGCTAGTTGAATCTATCTCCACCTTTTTTTCTTCAATCATATGCCCCCTTCAAGGGCACACCCCAGTATGTGTCAACATGGAGGTGCCAACCTCTGCATGAAGTCCACCTACTCTGAGACTATCTTCACCTCCCAATGGTATTCGAACGTCGCGGTCTTGATTTGGTGATTCTAGTGACGGAATATTAGATGATGTTTTAGGAACAATAAGCTTCCAAATACCAGATCGAGTTTTCCTGCTCCTACAAAGTTGGTAAAGATTGTGTTGACCCTGCCCAATTCCTCTCTTACCTTTTATCTCCTTACGATGATTCTCCCAAACTATCAAAACTCCACCTCGAGCTGTATACATACAGCCTCAAGAATCCAGAGTTCCCAAGGATAGCAGATTTTTTTTCATTAAAAGAATATGCATGACATCTTCTAATGTAAACCATTTACTATCTGGCATCTCCAACTCAACTGTTCCATCACCCACTACTTCATAAATCTCACCAATCGCCGTTCTCACACTACGACCTGTAGTAGATTTGTAAGTAAAAAAACATATACTCTCAAAAAAGTAAGAGAAGAAATCCTCGAATCAAGAAAACCAACCATAATTCACATCTAAAGAACTTGAAACAAGAAGACAGTCTAAGTTATTACCTATGTCATAGGCACTGACGCTGACTATGTGTGCACCCTTCTGATTCAAGCTCTTGCAGCAATCCCTCTTGTAATACACAATCCCTCTGTAATAGTGGCAAAATTCTATAACGCCCCGGATCCCTGTTATCGGACATCCGTGACACAACCAGAATCTTTGCCTTCAAATGCATCTCAACACAGTAAATAACACGAAAATTTAAACACTTTTATTGCCATCAGAGTTATTATATCAAAAATTACAAATATCAATTTTTCATATCAAACTGTAATGCCTCCCCCCTTTTCTTTTGACTTCAAAACTCAATTCTTTCAAGTTCTATATCACTTTAAATATAAACTAAGATAGTTATATTCAATGAAAATTTTGGCAGAGTTTTCTCTAAAATTTCTGCCCCGAAACACAAAAAGCTTACGGAATTCTGCTCTAAATTCCGTAGCTCGCATCACAGGCAATAATATCATGGGCTCCCCAGGCCAAAATGAGCAGAATCACACAGGCAATATAAATATCATGCTCTGGGGGCCAAACTCATAATAGGATATCAATTATCAATTAAAAACCATAAATTCCTTTGAAAATGTAGTAAAGTTTTTAGAAAGTAACTTATAAAACATACCACAGTGTCCGGTACTCCACAATGAGATGGGTACGGGTCAAAAACATATGATTTACTCATCATCATCATCCACATACTTATACATCTAAAATACAATTTAAATCATAAATTTCACTATTTACATAATTAAATTTAAACAACAATTTTAAAATAAAAGCTCCACTCCACAGAATCATGAATCTACACCTCACCTCTGTACTGCTAAGGATCTGTAACAGTAGGAGATCTAGGGTAGTCCGGGGACTCTCTAACCCCCCAAACACTAAGGGGTTAGCCATTTCTGGTGTGAGTATAATCTACTAATTAAGCAAATAAATTAAACTTTATAAGTAAAATGGAACGAACTTACGAATACCAAGATAATCAAGTTTTACTTGAAATCTGAACATGTAAACATCATAAATGGGATTTCACATCAAATACCCTCTGAGTCATCACCTATATGTATATCCATACCCGCTCATAACATACTTATCCTTAGTTGGAAATCATTCACGAATAACTCTACTTTCACATAAACTACACCTCATTTACAATTCATTTGCATTTACAGACACACCATTTCCTCGAATTCAATCATCTTGATACTATAAAACCTCATATACTCTCAATAGTATATTCTTCTTGCACTTGCTGCACCTTTCCAATATCATAAAATTTTGCTCACTCATCGAAAATTCTCGATTCCGGATCCTATGGGAAGGTGGGAGTGTCTACTTCAACTTCCTAGTTGAACAACTCTTTCAGATTATATCATTTGAGTTCTCGAAAACACTAAGTTCCATCAGGTGTACAACAGGGAGAAACTGATTTACTTAACCAATAATACTTTAACTAAGACTGGATCCCTTCCATCTTTGGAAATCATAATTCTCAACCTATAAACTGGAATTACAAAATTCCAGATGGGTTAGAAAGCTATGACTCCCTATTACGACTCTCTAGTTGGTCAATTTCCCAAATTCTTAACAAATAGTTCCTAAATTTCTCATCCACACAAACTAGTCAACTTGTACTAGGCTGAACATAGCCCACTTGGAAGTCAATAATGAATCAACCTTGAGTCCAATGCTCATGAAATTTGAGATTCTTAATTTAGACATATACCATTTCAATGTATCCAAAATTCACATTTAGATTCATCTCACATAATGAGCTATGACTCTTCAAACATAGCACACAATTTCAGCCACTCTTTCAACAGGGTTTTTGCCACTGTATACGGCTTATTGTTGGAACCTCGTCAAATGATCTTTAAAAATTTCTAAAACTTGAGAATCATCAAATAGACTCATACCAAAAGTTACTCCCAAAATTTCATAGCAAGATCATACATACTCAACTGGTTATGTATCTTTGGACTTCAGTCCAAAAGCAATCAGCCTCAGCTCTGCCCTTTCAGACCAGCTGCACTCCACAAATTTTTGAGGTATCAAACCTCGAAAAATTATAAAATTTTAGACTATAGTTGTGAACACATACAAGAGTGTCCACAATAATTTTAACTCAAAATACCCAGGCTACACTGAGATACGAAATTGAAAATACACAGCAACTCGAAATTTAGAATTTTCACAACACACCATGTACGTAAAATAAAAGAGATCATACTCACCAAATATCCTGCGAAGACTCGAAGCGCCACCATGCCACCATGCATCCAAAGTCGGTAATACATCCTATTATCAAATTTCAAAGCAATTAAGGCTCAAATCATCTAAACCAATCACGGGAGCTAATAACACTTATCCAAATATCACACAGGCATTTTATTGAACGCCTGAGATACACACGTGCGATGCACGTAATATTCAAAATCCTACGGGATTTTTATCCCCCAAACAATTACTAAAATTACCCCTAAAATAACCTAATGTCTCAACAAAATTTCTATTACTATAAAAGAGACAAATTCTCATATATATACTCCCCCTTTATAAACCCAAAACTCTAATTTATTAACAACTTGCAAACTCTCTAATAATCTGCTAATTTCTCGCCTCCATTCCCAACATCTCTTAATCTTCCTACCATAATACTCCTACTCAATAGAAATTAACCACACTTAATTTTATACGATAAAATAAAATAGGGTATACCTTCCCGAAGCCCTCTCCAAAAACCAACACTACCACGAGCTAGAGCACCCTCCAATTAGCCATCCCCTCAAATTAATTTAAAAACAATGAAGAGATGAGGTGGATTTGGGCGGGGAGATCATCGGCCGAATGGGTTTCGGTGGGGTTCTTTTCGGTCGGGATAGAAACAGGAAGGGAAAGAAAGAAGGAGGAGAGTGGAATTTGGGGGAGGGGTTTATAAAAAATTTTTTAATATAAATATATATTTATAAAGGGATATTTACAAATAGGCCCCTAGATCTCCAAAATATTTCAAATAAATCCCAACTCGATACTTTAATAATACGAACAGTACCAAAATACATAATCGCGCGCAATTCTCAATTGTGCACAGATTACAATGCAAAATAGCTATATGCTATTTTGCGGTGTATTACAAAAAATCTTACCATTGTGTAGCATATCCCTTCCAATTGAAGTCTCACCATCCACCGCTAAACAACCTGTAGAAATAGACCCCGCTTTATCAGTGTCCTTACTAAGTTCATCTTTCTTCAGACCCTTAATCACCTCGGCTACTGTGTCTCCTTGGCAAGTTTTCCGTGTAGCATGGTAATTATCAAGTGGCCATACGAAACTGGCAGTGAGTATATCAAGTTGAAAGTTTTATTCTCTTCGCTTAGATCAACAACGTTAATCACCTTCAGTTCAAATATTATATTTTTAAACTCCACAATATGATCTTGAAGATGAGTACCTTTGTTCATTGAGAAATGAAACAACTTTCTCTTCTAGTACATCTTATCTAACAACGACGATCCCGAGTAGTCAGTTTTGAGTCTCGCCCATAAACTTGCCGCACTTGTCTCATCAAGAAAATCACACTTGACTTCGTCTGTCAATTGCAGCTGGATTAAACTCAAGGCCTTCAAAAAAATCTCATCCTACTTCTCCTGCTTCATGTCAGTTGGCTTTCCTTTATCTCCATCTAGGACAATATGCAACCGCTTTTGAACCAATGTGTTATACATGTCCACATTCCAGAGATTAAAGTTAATCTTACCGTCAAACTGCTTGATCTTCATACTCTGATCTACCATCTTCTCTAAGGAACTCGAACAAACCCATGAACTTGATGCTCTGATACCAATTGTTAGAAACAATTGCCGCTCTAATACAAATTGTTAGGGATTATACGTCAGATCTTGTTGAATCTTCGACACGATCAATACAAACCACCAGGCAAATAGTAGATCACACCAAATACACAAAGCACACAATATTTTTCTCAATTCGGGGAAGCCATAATCCCGGGGAGAAAAACCTTGATATCATTCAACTAGAGAATATACAAGAGTTACAACTCTCACCACGACCCTCTGTCAAGTCTAACTAGAAATACTTGCTCTTTACAAAGAAGAGTTCACTCACCTCTCCGATGAAGTACTCTCTTCTGCTAATTGGCACTCAATAGAATCATGTCTTTTTCTCTTTTTTTTATCCGTTACATTGATTATATAGAGATCTAGAGAAACCCTAGTTTGTTGTACTTAATACAATAATCATCCTATGTATACTAAAGAGATAACCATACATTGAGATTCGTACGATCTAGCCTGGAGAGCAAGTGATGCTTCAACTGAATCTTCAATACTCAAACTCGTATCTGCAATCAGCCGCGACTCAGTGAACTGCCCAAAGTGCGGTGGACTGCAATTGTCCTCTTGCCAATCCAGAGCACTTGGAAGTCGACTGTCCTGTTTGTTGTTCTTGCTGTCTTGCTTCCAAACCTGTTTCCGACCGCCTCGCTTCCTTTCGTCACTTCTCCATCTTCTCTTCATATCGAATATAGTACGCAAGACATACCCAACATACTCCTTACACGAGCAGAAACTACAATGTTAATTGACAAAGAGACCGAAGAAATATGATTAACTCAAATAATTAGTTTACAATATTGGATAAAAAGTAGTTGCTTGTATGACATAGAGTATTTACTCGTGTAATGAATTTACAATTAATTATCTTTTTTTGGACAATGCATTATTGAGCTAACAACAATGTAACTTCACTATATCAATTAAACACTAAACACAGTCTGTTTCAAAAGCAGTGTAAATCGCTTGAGATATAAACCACAATATTGTATCAACAATTAATCACTAATACACCTTGCTTTCGGTGAGCAAGAACAACTACATACGGAAAGATTATTGATCTGGCTTACAGAACTATCATCGACCTCCTGAATAGAAGAAACAATGGTTCCTACAGATGATGATGATGTGAACGATACGACATTATCATCAAATCCTGCATTTTGGAAGGATGACATTTTGCTCGGGTTCAGACAGATTGGCAATAAATCAGGGAGTTTTGCATCTCCCTCCAAAATCTGCGTCACTTGCCGCATGCTCGGCCTAGCTGCAGGCATTGGATGTGAACATAGCAAACCAAGCGTCAATACTAACGCGACCTCATAGATATTGTAATCCTCTCCCAGCTTTGGGTCCAATGTCTGAATCGCCATACCTCGTCGCCACATCTCAAGCACCCAATCCACCAGAATCAGCTTCTCTCCCTCTTCAAGGGGCTCGACCGACCTCCTCCCACAAACTTCTTCGAGTACAAAGGCACCATACGCAAACACATCGGGTAACTAGTCCTAGACTCAGACTTAAACTCAGACCCTACTTAACATGTTTAGGTCCAGGACAGAATTGTGTCAATGTCCTCTGTATGCATCTTATCGATAAGTCGCATATTTAATACGCATACTCGGATTCTACAGTTGTATTCTGATCTAGTTCAGGTCTCTATTTGTAGGCATGTGTAGTAGAACTAGGTTTGCCCGTTGACACGTGCCTACAGCACGTCTTCGGAACGGTGCACCTTATTTGATCATATAAAAAATTTTGGAGGTCGAGTAAATTAATTGAAATAGCAAACATATTATATGAGAAACTTTTGGGGGTTCAACAAAAAACATATTATATAATTTTTTTTGATTTTTTTGAACTTTTTTAAAAGTTTTTAAATTTGTAATTTTTTTGTTTTTAAATTTTTTATTTTTAAAAAAAAATTAAAATTTTATTTTCTTAATTTTTTGAATAGAAGAGGGAGGGAGGGAGAGAGAGAGAAAAAAAATAAAAATAAATATAGGAGTTGTTTTGGGTGGGGAATTTGAATTTGAGTTTTGGAGGGAAACTTTTGGGGGAAAAATATATTTTGTGAGGTTAGATCTAGGCATTTGATTTTTGAGGAGATTGAAGAAGAACCACTTGATAGCTTTCTTTGTGTTTTATTATATAGATATGCAAAAGAAAGAAGAATGGAAATAAGCTCTTAGCTCTTGTTTATGAATTATGAGAGGACCATTAAAAAAATTCTCTACATGGTTATTTAATGTTGAAGTTTGACAAAGTAGCACAAAGAAGTCATTTTAATTGCTTACCTTCTCCTGGTTCAAAGCTAAAGGTGAGGCCCATGTGCGTCATGCTCCTATGCTCAAGAAAACCTTAACAGCACTAGTGTGAAAATAGTATCATGCGGAACCTGTAATCACAGTATGGAAGTAAACCTCTTTTTAATGAAAAGATTAACTCTGAAATCAAGATAGTAGGACTTGAGAACAGTCGAATATTAGTTTGTTTCAAAATATTCTAAAGTTATTTAAATCTTCTCAAACTAATAATAAGACAGGAGGAACGATAACATATTGTATATTTCCGCTTGAAAGATGGAAGAGCTCCTACCGACTCCCATCCTCTCCCCTTCCTCACCACCAGTCCACTTCTCCTACACTCTCCCCGGCCCTCCCTCTCTTCCTTTCTAATCCCTCCTCTTCTGCTTGAAAGAACCCCCACACCTCTCTTCTCCTTAACCTTTAACCTTCCTCTAGAATCGTTTGTTTGTGCTCGCCGAACTCTGCTTCGGCTGGCCGCTACACTCTCGTCCTACATCGGACCTCCTGACTTCATTCCAGTATGTTGTCGGAATTGGAACTCAGTGGGTGCGGACCCAACGAGAGGGTCCGCCACACCACTACCACCCCATCACCCCCTCCCCCAACCTCCGATACCCCAGACCCTCCACCTCACAAAACTGATCCTACGATAGACCCCAATCCAACACTGGCCCTACGATAGACCCCAATCCAACACTGGCCCCAAACCCAACTACAAATGCTATCCTACAGTCCTTCCGCGGTGAGGGCGAACCCTCAGGGCTCAGAGACGCCATCTCCCCTAAGCGGGCACATCGAAATGCACATCCTAGGCTTGAGGGGAGAGGCTCAATTCATCACCGCCCATCGGTAGAGCTGCAGCCGAGAGGACGGGCCCAAAGAGAGGGTCCTCGTACAGGCCAGTATCGGCGTAAGTGAACCCCCCCGGTGAGCCGGCGTCACGCTCAACAACAACACAACATTACTGAAGTGCATCATAGGGACAATTACAGGGGCACTTATGCAAGAGAAAGAAACAGAAGCTACCGTGATACAACCCACAAACCCCCTCACCACAAGGAACCAAAAAAACTTCACAGTCACCCTAACCAGCATCGACACAACTACAGAGAACAAGCTCGCTCATCCTCCCCACCAAAACCAACAGCACCAGTGACCCATTACCTATCTCCAAATTCTACCACACCCCCGATGGAACCCAACAAGCACATCCAACTCCAACCTACTGCTTCCCCCCCCCCCCCCCCCCCAGCTACTTCCAAGGAAGCTGCCCCCCGACCATCCAAGGTCCACCGTTGTATGGGCCCAAAGAAGGGATCCAAACAATGGAGCTAAGGAGGGCGAGGGGCTACCTCCGATTGGAGTAGAGGCGGAGAATTGGCAGGAAGTAATTCACAAAAGAAAAAGAAAATCAAAGTCCCCACCACCAGCACCAAAGGATTTTAGAAAGCAATAGAGAAAGGGAAAGCGCAAACCGGTGCCATGCTTCAACTGCGGAGAGTTGGGACACTACCGGACAGAGTGCACCAAAGAAGTGCGTTGTCTGAGGTGTATGATGTGGGGTCATATGTCTTACAATTGCACTAATGTCATCGCTTCAAACAATGACGCAGAGAGGCGCGTATACCGGGGCAGATCTCCTGAAAACCCAGCGACCATCAAGCTCGCCAACAGCCTTGCTACTATAAAATCGGAGGAAAAATGGCTGAGGCAGTGGTGCGCAGTGGCACAAGTTACTGCAGGCAGACCATCGAAGGCCTACATTCTCCAAGCTTTGAATGCGAGATGGCCACTGAAGGCGCAACGTGACTGGGTTGTCAAGAGAATGTGTCCCCTCCAGTTTCTGGTTTCCTTCCCCTCACCACAAAAGATGATAGAGATCACCGGAATAGCTACAGTGGACTTTGGGCATTTTAAACTGGATTTTAAAGCATGGTCGCCGAGCTTCGGTGCTGAAAGACTGCAGGGGGATAGGTACTGGGTATGGATTCACAACGTACTGTTACATTTTTGGAAGAAGGAGGCCTTGCAAGAGATGGTCTCCGACTTCGGCATTGTGGAAGAAATCGACGAGAAGACCGTTCGTCGATTGGAAATAGTATCAGCAAGGATACTGATAAGAAGTAGGGACATCGCATTAATGCCGAGATTTGCAAAAGTATTCTCATACGAGGATTCCTATCTCATACGCTTTGTCCTCGACAAACGCGCAGACGAGGAGACAGAACACACCTCCATCACTTCCCCAGCACCTCCAGCCTCTCTCAGAGACGGTCGAAGCTACAAGCAAGTGACCTCGCCATCATGGGAGCTCACCATAGATGGGACCCACAAGGTGGAGAGGGCCCATCGGGAGGTGATCAAGGCGGTGAGAGAGATGGAAGCGCGCCAAGAGGCCACAGCGGAGGGATCAGAGAGACTTGGGGTAGGAAGGGACGCCGGTGGTCGACTTCAGGGTCAGACCAAGGGATCCAACGGTCAAGATGTCCCAAGCCTAGATCTGGTAAACCTTTCGACATCAGGAGCTTCTCAGAAAAAGGGCAAGGAGCAGATTACCCAAATCGGCAAGCAAGCACTGCAAAGTGGTCAAACACTGCAGGCTTCTAAAGAGGGACAGGCTGTGGAACTGGGAAGGGATACAAGGCTTGCAGGCCTCCAAAATGGCATTCACCAACCCCGCTGCAACAAGCATGCTTCGGGACGAAAGCTGGTGAGGGACAAGCCCAGCTTCGAGAAAAAGCCAAAAGAGAAAGTTCAATCCACCAGAGAGTGGGTAGAAAAGGTTTGGAAAGCATCAGATAGGCCAAAAGTTGCTTCTTTGGAACCAGGGAGTCAGATCTCAGAGGCTAGTTTGGGGAAAGAGACGAGCGGAGTGCTACTCGCTCACAGAGATGAGAGCTCAAAGAGAAGTGAGAAGAGAGGGGTTTCTGGTGCTCGAGATTTGAGAGAACCCAAAAATGGGAAAGAAGCCAACAAAGAAGGAGAAACCCAACTCGTTTTGAGACTTAAGGAGAAAGAGGACAGAGTTTTGGTGCTCAAAGCATCGACAAGAACGCCTTTAACTTCGATAAAGGCGATGACTGCAACAGCCGCTGCATCACCCACTAGGCAATCGCCACGTGGGAGGGGGGGTGAGGTTACCGCCTGTGACAGTAGGGTTGCCGGTTCGAAGATCGAGATGAGCAGTATGCTGCACCGCGGAATAGAAGAGACGAGCGGTGTGGTGCACCGCGGAGGAATAGATCGTAGCGTAGGATTTTTATCCTATGCGGGTGGGGTGGGTGGTGTGAACCCTATAGGAGTTAATGGGCCTATAGAGGGGCCCAAGACGCTTCTTTTCGCCCCTGCAACAAGTGACTCTATAATCTTGAGCAAGCAGACGGAGTGTGGGCCCATTGAGGGGTCCGCCACAGGAAGCACTGCTATTCTTGAAGAGCCTTCGGCAATTTGTGGGCTCAATGAGAGAGTCCACTCTCCAATTACAAAATTAGCATGCAGATAGTGATAAGGACCTAGAAGGGCGCCTGAACCTGGATGTTGACTTCTCATTTACAGACGAGGAATCAGAGGATTTAGAATTTATTGCTGATACACAAAGGGAGCTTTCGCCAGAGATGGTTCTGTCTACACTACCAGAGTCGGCTCCAGGTTGCAATACTGGATCGTCTCACAGGACGCTTGGATTCAGGGTGCAGCGGTCGCCTAAGAGGGCTCACGCGGAGTTCTTGGATGACTATTTGGAGGTAGCAGCGGCAGCTAAAACGGCTAAACTCGACGACGGAGGTACAAAAATTTTTCTAGCTAATATTTTAAATTTCATGTCAGACTCTGAAGTTTTTCTCCTAGCCAAAACCTGCGGTTTGGAAGTATGTGATAAAGAATGCAACGCTTTACTTCTCAATAAAATTAGGGGTTGGGAAACTGAAAGGGTTAAATCTAGTGATCAAATGGAACTAGGAACCAACTCTAGGGGGATAGTGGTCTCTGAGTGTGAAACCCATCCAACTCCCTCACACGGTCATCACGGACATAGCTCCCCAATGAATACACTATTCTGGAATGTCCGGGGGCTGGGGGATAGAGGAAAAAGAGATATGGTTAGGGACGTCATCATTAAGTCCAAGGCGGAAGTGGATGGGTTACAGGATACCAAACTTGTGTACGGGGCCAAACTCAAGAGAATAGGGGGGAACAGAATCAAGGAATGGGTGCTACGCCCATCAACGGAAGCCTCGGGGGGAATTGCTATTGGTTTCAAGCCGGACCTGCTCACTTGTTCTGAGGTTTACAGTGGTACATTCTCCCTGACTACCCGTCTGGAATGACGATCTGATAAGTGGATGCAGACTATCACTGTCGTTTATGGACCGAACATGGCTACAGAGCGTGATGCCTTCTAGCAAGAGCTGGTCAGTATTCGATTCCGTTGGTCGGGTGCCTGGATTGTTGGGGGGGACTTCAATATTACCCAATTTGGTTTTGAGCACAAGGGAAGAGGTTCCAGCAACAGGCACAGAGCAGAGTTCAATAGGATGATCACGGACCTAGAGCTGATAGATATCCCTATTAATGATAGACTATTTACGTGGTCTAACATGCAGTCTGCTCCGATAATGGCAAAACTAGACATGATATTAGTTTCGATGGATTGGGAGGCTAAGTTCCCTCTAGCAACCGCTAGATCGATCCCTAGGCCCACGTCAGACCATACTCCGATCCTTCTTGACACTGGGATACAGGGAGCCCAAAGGCCTAGGAAATTCAGATTTGAGAAGGCCTGGCTAGAGATTCTGGGCAGGGTTTCAGATTTTGAGCAGGGTTTCACCACATGGTGATGGAAAATTGGGCGCTCCCAGTGACTGGCACGGATGCTGCAGGCCGATGGTGTGAAAAAATATGCAGATTAAGAAAGCGCCTGCATAAATGGAATCGATCAAGGTTCTCGACCATCTGGCGCTCAAAAGACTCGTTTTTGGAAGGAATTGATGAACTAGAAAGATTGGAAGAAACAAGAGTCCTGTCACAGGATGAAAGAAACAGACTTCTCGAGCTCCGAGAGAACATCGCCAATCTCTATAAGCTGGAAGAAATCAAATGGCAACAATGGTCAAGGATTTCGTGGCTCAAAGAGGGAGACGCGAACACGGCTTACTTCCACCGAGTGGCAAGCGCAAGACGCAAGTCCAACCTTATTCTGTCATTAAAGACAAACTCGGGGACAGTGCAAGACAAACAAGTGATTTCCACAACCTTTCAAGGCTACTACAAGGATCTCTTGGGGAAGAAGAATGACTTCAGGATCCCACTTAGGAATGATTTCTGGCAGACATACCAGATCGAGTCATCGCCAACTTTATCCACCCTGGAAGCTCCTTTCTCGAAGGAGGAAGTAAAAAAGGCCATCAATCACATGGGAGCTGACAAGTCGTCAGGGCCAGACGGCTTCCCAATGATGTTCTTCCAAATATTCTGGGAAGAAATTAAAGGGGACTATATGGCGCTGCTGGAAGACTTTTTTAACAACAATCTCAGATTGGGCATGTTCAATTTTGTGGAAGTCAACCTGATACCAAAACGGGAGGAGTCGACGAGAGTGGGAGATTTTAGACCGATTAGCCTCATAAACTGTTCGGCTAAGATTATCACAAAGGTCCTAGCCATCCGTCTGGGCAGTATTATCGACAACCTAATCAGCAAATCTCAATCGGGTTTCATCAAGGGCAGAAATATTCTAGACTGTGTGGCCACCGATGAGCAAGTTATCCACCGCTGTCATACGAGCAACTCAAAGAACTTTCTGCTAAAACTGGACTTTGAGAAAGATTATGACTCCGTTGATTGGGAGTGCTTGCTGGAAGTGCTCAGGGGAAGGGGCTTCGGGAATAATTGGATAAGCTGGATCAGACAGTGCTTGCACACTAGCAAAACAATAATATCAGTGAATGGGCAGTCTGGACAGCCGTTCCATTGCAGGAAGGGACTCCGACAAGGGGACCCGCTATCACCACTCCTATTTACTATCGTAGCGGATGTGCTGAGGGGCATGCTGGAGAATTGTAAGAAAAAAGGTTGGATTATGCCAGTGGCCAGTAGCGCGTCTAATCAAGGGTACACGATCCTTCAATACGCAAATGACACCCTACTTTTTGGTAATGGAACCAGACCAGAAACAGTCTGCTTTAAAGGGACCCTCTACTGTTTTGAGGCCTGGTCAGGCCTCAAGATAAATTTTCACAAGAGTGCGTTGATTCCAATTTTCCTATCTGATGACGAAACACGGGGACATGCTACCATACTAAATCGTATGACGGATGGGTTCCCAATCAAATACCTAGGGCTCCCACTCAGACCAGGGAAACTAACTAAATCGGACTGGCTGCCTATCATAGACAGGGTGGAGGATAGATTGTCTGGTTGGAAAGGTAAATCACTGTCAGTCAAGGGCAGAGTGGTACTCATCAACTCAGTGTTGTCTAATCTGCCAATCTACTACATGTCGTTTTTTGAGCTTCCAAAGTGGGTGATCCAGAGGATTGACCAGATCCAAAAAAGATTCCTTTGGAAAGGGGCAGATTCGAATAAGGGAGGCTACCACCTGATTAAATGGAGTATCGCTTGCATGAAGAAGAAGCATGGAGGGCTAGGCATCATCGACCTTAGATATATGAACCTCGCCCTTCTGAAAAAATGGTGCTGGAAGGTATTCCACAACAGCGGGGAAGGATGGCAGGATTTCATTCAACCTTACCTACGGGGAAAAGGCACGAGAAGCCTAGGCTTCCGAGTAGGGGCTAAAGTCTCGCGACTCTGGAAAGGAATTACCAAGACAAGCGGACCGTTCAATTAAGCAGTTACGTCAACTATCGGCAATGGACAATCCACCAGATTCTGGTCGGACAGGTGGTGTGCTGCTCATACCCTGAAGGAAACTTTTCCAGAGCTGTATGAGAAGTCGAGTCGACCGAATATGTCTGTAGCCGAGTGTTGAAAAAGGGAAAGTTGGAGGCTGTCGTTCCGAGGAATGCTTACCCCAGAACAACGTCAGCAATTGCTTAACTTGCAAGCACACATCACACGGGCCGGTGCAAGGTGCGCCCAAGCCCCAGATCAGATGCGTTGGGGGCTTGAGAACAAGGGAGCTTTCACGGTCAGATCTCTGTATCATCGAATTCACTATCGAGGATGCAGACCCAGCTGGGCACAGGTGTTGTTGAAGGCGAAAACTTCCCTTAAAGTCAGAGTATTCCTATGGCTAGTGCTCAATAATGCAATCCTCACTAGAGAGAACTTTGTCAAAAGACAACCACAGATTGCGACCAACTGTGGATTCTGCAACTTGCATATGGAAGATCTAAATCACCTTTTTATTCACTGTCCAAGAAGTAAGGTAACTATGGTGGAGGTACTCCGAGCCTTAGGAACAGGTGACTACCCCTGCGAATATGATGATTTGTGGATTGGCCCCACATTTGCCTCGAATCGCCAAGAAATGAAGGATGCGTGGTACATCGCAATTGCGGCAACAACATAGGTGTTATGGCTAGACAGAAATAATTTTTATTTTCTTGCTTCATGTAATAGTATTTCTGGTAACCTTACTCATATCATGCATCTAATTTCTTTTTGGGCCACAGCTGCGGCACGGGGGGCAAGAGGAAGGATAGCTAGAGTTTTCCAGGTGGAGGAGTTTGGCGATGAGGAGGTAGAGTTCGGGCCAACACTGGACTGAGGGGCAGGCTTCTCCAGTCGTGTCAGATTCTCTGCTACTTTGTATTTTGTACCAACCTACTGTACTCTTTGGTTGTTTGATGTATGGATAGTTAGACCCACCCCCCAGGGTTTGTTGGGAGAGTATGTTTTTTATTTCCTGCATTGTACTTTTGTGTTCTCCCGGTACACCGGGGTTATTTTATTAACCTCTTATTAATGAAACAAGATGACATTATTCCACCTTTAACCTTAAAAAAAAAAAATTAAATAAAAAAAAACAACAACGATAACATATTGTGTGTACATCATATAAGACAAAACAATTATGTTCAGGTCTTAAACTAATGCTAAATTAACAATTCGCCACAAACTTTATATTAGGATAATAATTTTAAAAAGAAACACAAAGCCCCTCACATTAAAAAAAAAGTTTAATTATCAATCCATATAATAAGCAAATGCTGGAAATCTAGGCTCCAGACGGAAGAGGAATAATTAATACTTGAAATAGCATAGTTCACATGACACATATACCAGTCTAATTCACTTTCTAACATCAATACTGAATCCACAATGCTTCCAAATTAATTTTGAGTAACAATAGCTGTATATATATCCCTTGATTTACTATGGTAAATCAGTTATTCTTACAGTATAATAAATTCTTACACTAAGTAAAGAACACTCAGTTGAGGCATTAGGGAACACTCAGTTGAGGACTTCACTTCTGGATAAATATATGAGTAATGCAGCATCCACTACCAATTTCAATACATTTTTGTTCACCATCTTAGGTAGCACACTCCAATAGGTAGGAAAAAATAGAAGGTGGAAAAACTCTCCAATAGGAGTATGCTACCTAGGTAGTGAACAAAATATTAGTGAAATTGCTAGTGGGTAAAGCATTACTCTATCTTTACTATCATCTACCCCCTGAAAGTAGAGAAGGAGTGCGCACTGATGAAGTAGAGAAGGAGTGCGCACTGATGAAGTTGAGGCCAAGTCTGATGAGTATAAAGGGAACGACACGATCCAGTTTTCAAACCCGTCATGGGGAAATGACATAGAACTATTGCTCAGAATATTTGGCGACAACTCAGGGAGATCCGCATCTCCATCCAATATCTGCATCACTTGTCGCATACTTGGTCTCGCTGCGGGCAATGGATGTGAGCATACCACACCAAGCTTCAAAACTAACTCTACCTCAGAGGGGCAATGCACGTCCCTTAATTTTGGGTCCACTGTATCAATCAGCAGTCCCTTTTTCCAGTTCTCTAGGACTACGTCCACAAGGACCAGCTCCTCAGCCTCTGCATGGGGCTCCACTGGCCTTCTACCACAAACCACTTCAAGTAGGAAGGCTCCAAATGCAAAAACATCAGTGATGGTAGTTGCTTTGCCATTTCTAGCTAACTCTGGCGCAATGTAACCCATGGTTCCAACAACATGAGTGGTCTGAGGATCAGTTCCATGATCGTATAATCTTGCAAGACCAAAATCTCCAAGCCTCCCATTTAATTCGCCATCTAACAAGACATTGCTTGCCTTAATGTCTCTGTGGACCACAACTTGCTCCCATTCTCCATGAAGGTACAAGAGACCGGATGCGACTCCTCTAATGATTCGAAATCTTGCAGCCCAACTAAGAGTAGGGTAGTCTCTTTCATATAAGAATTTGTCGAGACTACTATTCGGCATGAAATCATACACCAAAAGAAGCTCCCCTTTGCGGCGACAATAGCCTAAGAGCTGAACAATGTTTCGGTGACGAAGTTGGCCCATGCTAACAATTTCGGCAACAAACTCTTTCATTCCCTGTCTTGATTCATGAGAGACTTTCTTAACCGCTACCTCGATCATGGAACTTGGCAGCACCCCTCTGTAGACTCTTCCAAAACCTCCCGTGCCCAGTAATCTTTTTTCTTTGAAACCTTCTGTTGCGTGAAACAAATTTTTGTATGAAAACCGATGAGGGCCATACTCACTTTCCCAATCTTCAAGTAGCTCAGCGTATTTCATCCTCCTCCTCCTCACTACGAGTATAATGACAGCAACAACTGAAAACAAAAATAAGAACGCAACTATGGGTAGCCATATTGTCATAACATTAAAAGTGCTTTTAGCTTTAATACGAGGGAGTTTAGGAAGCTTTTCATAATTGAGGTCTTCAACTGCACTATTCATTGTAAAGCTCCACCCAAGAATGTAGTGAGAAGAATAAAAAGAACCAGTTGATGCAGAGAACCCAACAAACATAGAATCGTGCAGCACAGTAGAGATATCAATGATAGAAGATAGGAGGGGTCTAACGGGCTTAGGCATTCGCATTGGAGACAAGGTAACATTGAGTTGCATCTCTTCGCCATTATAATCTATCCAGACTTGCATTGGTTGGCCACTCGCAAGAGTCAAGTTCTGAAAAGAATCAGTGTTATCATCATAGTAACCAGCAGTATGGGACTTGTAAGATATCACGCTATTGATATCAATTCCGACATGGTTATCATCAATATCTTGAAATTGAGGACTCAGAATGGTATCAAGCTCAACAGCAAAGACGTGATTGGTAGAGTTTCCATTGTCCTTTAGGTTGAATAGACCCAGGCACGGACCTGGGGAAACAGTAGATAGGTTATTTGTACTAGAGATAACAAATGCAACGCCATTACTGCTGAGGTGAGAGATCTCCGATTGAATAGCAAACACAAATGTAGTGGAGAATGAACGGATTTTAGCAGGCTGAGATTTAAAACGGAGAGGAACTGGATGGAAGGCATGGCCCGTCCTCTGCAGAGTCATGTTTGTTAGCACAAGGAGGCCATTTGATGTGATTGAGGAGAGGCCATCGAGGGTCAAGTTGACACCACTGAAGCCGTTGAAGGTAAAGTTGGCTTCAATTGAGGATGTAAACTTTAGTTGGAGGAGGAAGAAAAAGAAGAAGAAGAACATCTTCGGTCCTGCATATTGTGAAGCAGCCTCCAAAAGGTTCATATAGTTTTGAGATTTTTAGTAATGTGGCTCAGTTCACAGTAGCGTGAACAGCACGGTTGATCAAAGTCTTCTCCCATGCAGCTGCTGACCATAACTAATGACAAGAACCTCCAATTTTTTGTTCTTTGATTGTTACTTGTTACTAATAATTTTACGCTATTTACGTATAACCATACAATTAACAGGTCGAAGAATAGTCTTCAAGTCAGCTGCGGTTGAGACTAGTAATTAATCGTGAACTCGTGATCAAATAGTATGAATAAGTCAAGGTTTTTAAATACATATACCGCTAACAAATATGCTAATATCATATATGCCCTTCAAATTGTGTATTTTCATATATGCCTCTAACAATATGAGCTTATTTCTTATTACCTCTAAAAGTTGCCTCAAACTACGTGTATTTGAAACTTATAAGGTTAATATCGATTTTGGCAAGAAAACATGATGAAGAAGAAGAAATTATAAAGATGTGTTGTCAATTTGTCCATTTATTAAGAAAACTGAAGAAAAACTGAGAAGGATTGATCTGTTTCAATTGATTTTATAGACGATTTAGGTTTAAAAAAGTAAGAATAATAAGCTTAACTAGTAGAGAAGAGTATTTCAGTTATTTTACATAAAATCTATTAAACATAACTATATATTTTATATATTTTTAAGTTTTTAAAGTAGTTTTAACTTAAGGGGTGACTAAGAGGTTAGATATATATTGTTAAGGGTAAATGTGAAAATACACATTTGTGAGGGGTATATGTGATATACACATATTTGTTAGGGACATATATATTGAAAACCCATAAATCAAAGGGTGCATAACGGACAATAAGGTTTTTGGTAAATTGTTTCCGTGCTCATATTTGGAAACTATATATGTATATAATAAAACATAAAGAAAGCTATCAAGTGGCTCACCTTCAATCCTCCAAAATCAAAGACCCCCTGCCCCCCCAAAAAAAACTACTCATTTAATTATTTCTCTCTCTCTCTCTCTCTCTCTCTCTCTCTCTCTCTCTATATATATATATATATATATATAAACATGGACATTTATATCCCAATTTATAATTATTTTTCACCGTATACTAATGGAAACATGGACTTTTATTTACAACAAATTATTGTCATACTATTCAAACTTCATGTACATAATTGTTGATTTACTGTTTACAAGACTTTTCATATGTTGTATCGTTTCTGAAGACGTGTCGTAGGCACGTGGCCACGGGCAAATCTAGTCTATATAATAAAACACAAAGAAGGCTATCAAGTGGCTCTCCTTCAATCCCCCCAAAATCAAAGGCCTAGATCTAACCTCACAAAACACATTTTTTCCGAAAAGTTTTCCTCCAAAACTCAAATTTAAATCCTCAAAACAACTCATTTATTTATTTAATTATTTCTCTCTCTCTCTCTCTCTCTCTCTTTCTCTCTCTCTCTCTCTCTCTTTCTCTATATATATATATATATATATATGGACTTTATACTCCAATTTATAATTATTTTTCACCATATACTAATAACAAAATGGACTTTTATTTACAACTAATTATTGTCATAATATTCAAACTTCAGCTACATAATTGTTGATTTACTGTTTACAAGACTTTTCATATGTTGTATCGTTCTGAAGAGGGGTCGTAGGCACGTGGCCACGAGCAAATCTAGTGTATACACACACACACACACACACGTTTCCAAATAGGGACACTGAAGCAATTTTCGCAAAGGTGTTGCACCAACAATTTTTAGTCTGGGATCAACTATGTATGAGCTGGTATAATACCAATTCACGGGTAGCTGAAAGTAGGGCTGCAAACGAACCGAGCTATTCGCAAGCTACTCGGCTCGAGCTCGAGCTCGATCAAAGCTCGGTCAAAGCTCGAGCCGAGCTCGAACTCGAAATCTAGCTCGATACGTAAACGAGTCGAACTTGAACTTGAAGGTACATGGGTTTTAGGCAGAAGCTCGCGAGTATTCGGCTCGAACTCGGTCAAACCTCGGTCAAAGCTCGACTCATATCAAGCTCAAGCCGAGCTCGAACCTGAAAGTGAACTCGATACATAAATGAGCCGAGCTCGAATTTTAAGATATTCGACTCGACTCGGCTCGTTTGTGGCCCTAACCGAAAGCCCGAAAGCATTTCTACAACGAGAAGGCCAGTATTTTTATTCAAGGAAGAAAACACATGCAAAAAGGCAATAAAAACTATTGTTCATACCCATTAGATAAATAGAAAATATTCAAACCTCTCAGTCATCTCACTAGCTATCGTTAATGATAAAGACTTGAGAATAGTCAGGCCATCGATGATGAAAGATACCAACCAAATCATGTGTAGGAGAGAGAGCACAGGAGTCCACCTTTTCACATTTCACATCAAGTGACAGTCATTATTCAAAATAATTATTCAACTGACCCATTTTTTAAAAAACTAGTATAAAGCGCATGCACGTGCAATGCACGCTTATATAAATTGCACGCTTATATAAAGAATAGTTATTAAATTAAATGAGTTGTGCATAATAAAAGAAGGATTTAACTACCAAAATATCAAGCTATCTCAAAAATTTATTATGAAAATACGCATAAGTATTAGCAAAATCAGTCACAGGCCATTATTCTTCAAAAAATATAGGTAAATTAAGTTCAATAATATAAGGTTGCAATCACCTCTTTTTTGTACATAAAACTAACCATATCCTCTAAATAATTGTACTCGAGTATGAAAAGAAGAAGCTGCAACAACTCATCACTACTCTCTTTTACATAATCCTTTGTACAGATAGAGAGGGAAGCATTACAAAATAAATAAAACAACCATTCCTTTTTAAACAAAAAACAACAAGCATAAAAACAATGATGTAAACTCTATTGCCGCTATTATTTACAATTTTAAGGGGTATGATAAGTTAGTATGATACAGGTTCGTCTCTGCTGCTACTCCAGTAGATGTCGCGCACTTCTATTCCCACACAACTGCAAAAAATTTAAAAATAAAGTGTCACAATTACAATTTTCCACCTCAAATTAAGAGGAAAAAAAATTACAATGGCTAGGTCATTAAGGAGCAGTCATCTCAAAGCATCCTTAAGCATATCCAATAAAAATTCTATTGTGGCTAGTATAACGCACGTGCGATGCATGCTTATAAAAAAAGTATAGTCATTAACCATTCTTTTACTACAATACAAAAATTTCTTGCATAACCAAAGAAAGCTGTCAGCAGCACTGGCACAATCAGCGGACAAATCAACCATAGAAGCTCAACTTTGATTCGGTAAAGTCATGTATGAGAGATATTTGCAGATAATGAGGAGTATAAATTACAAACTGCTATGAATCTTTCCAGAGCAAAACTTGTAAAATAAGATATTAACGTTGCCAAACAGTCATTTCATATGTGGAATACGAAGAAGAAGTCTCCAAAATACTTACCTAACTGTCCTATCGAACTAAGATCAAAGATGGGGTTGCAATCTTCATAGAATGATGCCTTGATGAAGATCTGGCACGAATCGTGAGGCGGTAGTTTTTGCCAATTCGCAGCTCGATAACTTGGTAGCTCAGACTGTAGATCCGGAGTACGTGGCGTGATTCGAGCTGCTTGATGAAGATCTCGCATGAATCGTGAGGCGGTAGTGTTCGCCAGTTCGCAGCTCGGTAGCTCGGATTGTAGATCCGAAGTACGTAGCGTGATCTGAGCCGCTTGATGAAGATCTGGCACGAATCGTGAGGCGGTAGTTTTTGCCAATATCTGTCGTTTTGCTTTCTGATGGGCTTCCGTGGGGGCCCAAAATGCTCGGAAGCCCAAGAGACTCTCCTTTTTTACTATAAGACTTCTCCCCCCTCACCGCTTTCTCATTCTTCACTTTTCACTCTGAGAATCCATTTTTGCTCTTGGGTGGGTCTGCTAGCGGTCGCGACCAAGCGCTCAATTCTCATGCGAACTATTCCGACCGTAGCTGTCACGTCAAGGTAAATATATACTTTATTTTATATATTTCTGAAGATATCTAGAGTGTCTTGGGGGAGTGAGACCTCCACCTTGGACCAAGAGAGTGACCGACCGTTAGTAGTCTCATCGGTGGTGGACAAAGGGAATAAAGTGTCAGGGTCGGCGATCGTGGAGACGATAGTGGAGGGTGTGAAGAGAGCGGGTGAGTTAGGAAGGCTTCCGTCCACGCTATCAAGCTTCGGGAAGGTGAGGGATTACTCCGAAGACCTTCTAACCAAGGTGGTATACGAGAGGTCGGCCTCATACGAGAAGAATAAACTGAGGGAGCACTTCGAGGTTGACGACATCCCCTCGGTTCTGACTGAGGGGGATCTGCAGCGTATGAGGAGGGGCTTCATGATAACGTCAGAGTACACTCTGCTCCTCCCTAGTCCAAGATTCCAAGCATGTTCGGCGACCTCGCTTGACACATGCGTCTTCCTGTATGATGCGCTCAGCGCCGGGCTTTGACTGCCTCTACCACCCTTCGTGACCGAGGTGCTGCAGTGGTACGGATTGAGTACAGTCCAATTCATGCCGAACATGTGGCGGCATGTCCTTGGCTTTATCCTCCAATGCCAGGCGGTAGGGTCGAGCCCCGGCTCGTCTTGCTTCGCAGTCTATATCGGATCAACCGTATGAGCAAGATGGAGTACCGGTATTACTTATCACCGCAGAAGGGCGTGAAGCTGATTGAGAATCCGGACTCCATTAAACATCGGAAAGAGAAGTATTTTTTGATCCGAGGTCCCCAACCGTGGGGCTTCCCGACGAGGCGGAGGGAAGACGTTCCGAGGTGGGCGAAGGCCAAACCTGTGCTGACTTCGGAGGAGGATGAGATCGTGTCGAAGCTCCTCAGTCGTTCGACCCTGTGGTGGAAGGACATAACCGAGGAGGTTCTTTTCGGTGGGGGTCTCAGTCCGATCGACCCAAGTATACTTCATATATTTTTCCTTCTTTTATTTCCAATATTGCTTTTCTCTCGTGCTAACTTCGTTAGCTTTTGTTTTCTCAGAGGCCTCGGGCATGGATTTCCGAGCTATGCTACTTAAATGAGGTGGGGTGCCGGAAAGGGCTCCGACAACAAAAAGAGGAAGAGGACAACGACGGGACCCTCGTCTGGCTGAGCTACCAAGGCACCATCCACGGTGGCCTCAGCAGTGGACTTGGCATTCCCCTCTTCGTCCGCTCCGCATGCGGTCCTTCCCCAGCCTACACCTTCCGACCCCTCTACCGAGGCCTTCTCCGTCGGGGCTTCACTAGTGCTTGAAGTGCCACCTCTTACCGTCGAGGCAGAAGCCATTCTCACCGAGGAGCACAAGAAGCTTTTCGTCCCCGACTGGCGGGTGATGAAGCATGATGCCTTCCTTGGGGATGCTGCCATGAGCATGTAGGTTCTGCATCACCTGCCGACCCCGAAGGATCGAGCGGCTTTGAAGGCAGGGACCATGAGTGACGATGCACTTGAGATCGCCAGGGCTACGATGTCGGTAAATGTCTTTGTTAGGCCTTCAGAATTTCAAAGTTTTTTATGTTCGACATTCAAGTCTTCTCTATTTTCAACTTTCAGATCACGTGCCACTTCAGCCACCTCCTAGAGCCATTCGCCGAGCAAGAGAAGGAGCTCAAGGCGACATGCGACAAGGACCTTACCGAGAGAGCTAAGTCCATGAATTTGTACAAGGTGGAGCAGCGTCTCTCAAAGTCTCGAGCTGCTCAGATCAGCCTTCTCAAGGCGGCCTTGGCTACAGCAAGTGGCGAGGTGGACGAGGAGAAGGCAAAGGCCGAACAGGAGAAGGAAATGGCCATGAAGGCCTCCGAGGAAATGCAGAAGGAGAGGGAGGCAGCAGTGGCTGTGGCTGCGGAGGCGATCCGGGCCGAGGCTGAGGCACACATGCGCACAAATATGGAGCAGTCCTACGCCCGAGCTCTCAAGCACATAGAGGCTCGCATCCCCAGCTTTGACAGCTCAGGGTATAGCTTTTATGCCCCCATCGAAGGCGAGGAGTTGGTGGCGGCAGCAGAAGCCAAAGGAGAAGGAGAAGAAGAAGAAGAGGGAGAAGAAGAAGACGAAGGAGATGTAGCGGTGGCAAATTCACAGATAGCGATCGTGGAGGTGCCAAGAGTGATTGCTGAGTAGGCCCCCAAGGTCGCTCCTTGAATCTGGTTTACTCGTTCTTCGTCTTTGATTTTTGATGTTTTGTTTTTGTACTGCCTTATAGCGGACTGACCACCGCTTTTGTACCATTTTTGTCAATGAAATGAAGTTTCTTGCACTTAATGTTGCGACGTAGGGCTCAACGGAGATTATAACTATCTTGTAGTTCCTCTTAAACTTCAAGCGTTTGACTTTTGTTTTCTCCCTTTTATTGGTTCATTCAGGGTAGCGATTTGTCCATTCTCCGTCATAAGCTCGGCATTGCGGAGTTAGGCCTTTCTCGTTCTCGGGAGCTGCTTTATAAAGCGGAGCGAGAGTTTAGCCATTTGAGGCTGACCTTAGCTCGCCGAGACATCGAAATGAGGCGCCTTGAAGAGATGCTTCGCGAAGTGCCCTCCGAGGGCGAGGAGTCTTGTCCTCCGATGGAGGTCAACCAGGGGCTCCGGCTCAAGTTTCTTCGTCACACTCTATTCGAGGCGAGGTCTGAGAGAGACGGATTGAAGAACGTGGTGCTCGAGATAAGTTTGGAGGCGGCTTATCTCCGAATGACTCTATTTGATGTCTCGCACGTGGCTGCTTCGAGCCGACTGCCTTGCCTAAAGATTAGAGTAATAGATGACATGCTTAAAGAGCTGTCGAGCTAGAGGCGGAGAATCTTCGTCTGCAGCGACTATCCGAGGGGAGTGATGAACCCAATAATATTCACATTTAGGAGCAATAATCTTAATGCAATTGAACATTTAAATGCTCTATATGTGGTATTTTACTCTTATTTTCTCTTTTCCATAGGAAACAACCTAAAATAGCAAAACGAAGTAGATTCAGGATTTTGAGGATGATACACAGAAACTGCAGAGCATAAGTCGACTTGTTCTGCCAACAGGCGACTGGACAGAGAGGGTGACGGTGCTCGGCACAGTCGACTTACTCCAAAGACAGTCGACTTGACTGATTAATTACGAATCTACAGATGTCTCGGCACAGTCGACTTACTCCAAACCAGCCGACTGGTATTCAGCAGAGTTAGAAGATAAGAACAGTGAAGATTCTTCCTCATCTAAACACGAAGTAAGATTAAGTTATCCAAAACCAGGTCGTCTGCGAATAACAACTCCTCATTGATCAAGTTAGGGGACCAGGGTTGGCAAGTGAGAAGATCGACTCAAATCTATATTCAATGTGTAAAGAGATAGAATTGAAATCTGCAGAGGTGGGCACAAGAAATTATAAAAGGCTGGAATAAGAAGTTGAGAGTATGACTTAATCTCTGAATCATCAATCATCAACCAAGAGGCATTATTCTATCAGCATCGAAGAAAGAGGGAGATCAAGTACACAGAAGGGAACGACCCAGTTGACTGAGTGACAGCCAGTCGACTTCTCCGGCCGAATCATCATCAGTTTATTTCTTCTCTTTCTAGTTCTTATTTTAATCATGTATTCGAAACTGTTAGTCAATAATGATCTTATTATGTTGAAGTAATTTCATAGTTGGGCAGATTGAAACCGTAGTCATGTAATGCTATATTCTTCTGAATGCTACTCTATTACTTATTAATTAAACCTGATTGAATTGGTATAGATTTATAATAATCAAACTTGTTCAGAAGTTCTAAGAGCAGTCGACTGAGAGTGACAGCAAGTCGACTGCCATGCAGAACCTGAGTTTATCAAGTTTGCGTATTATAAATCTGAATCTGTTATATAAGCATAGAGACGACCCGTATCTTGTGCTCATAGTTTGTAACACAGGAATCTTTAGGGGTTCTTGGTTTAATCAACTTGAAGGATCTAGATCTGATACCAATTTCTAGAACTTCGAGTGTTTGTTCGTTTCTATTGTTTCTATGTTTTCTTTAAGTGCAACTTATTAGATACCATGCTAAATACTTAAGGAAAGAAACGAATTAGAGTACATACCATGCCTAATTCTTGGCTTAGGGAAACATAAACTTTAAGGAGTAGATACCATGCCCTTAAAGGAACGAACATGAGAATTAGAGTAGTATAGAAGGTTACTTAGCCTTATTGACTATAGGTGGAGATCAAAGCCCAACTACTTAATAGACATTTGTGATTCAGAACTACTTGATCTAGTTTTAATCTTGTCATTTCTTTTAGAACAACACTTTAAGATTCTCATTTCTGTTTTATTGGTTAGTAAGTTAATTTCTACAATCTCTGTGGGATCGACCCTTGCTTGTCACTACGCTTCTATAAACGATTCGTACACTTGCAAGGTTTTTAATTTGTGTCTAGTTTATCTATTTCTTTAGATAGCTGGATTGCACAACAGGGAGCAATGTTAGGAGCACATCATTCCCTCGGGGTGAGTTTGCCCAAGGGAGGTCGTTCCGTGAGTTGGTGCTTCGCACGCCCCCTCATTTGCAGAACCCTGAGGATGCACAGAGCGGAGTGGTTGGATCATTGTCTTGAGCCTTTGTGCTTGTTCAGTTGTTCAGCTGAATAGTCTTTTGTGTGTACAACCTGCAATTTTAGCTGTATAGCATAGACACATGTTGCAGTGTGTTGTGATCATCAAAATCAAGATATGACCAAACATGTTGCAGTCGACTCCTTGCACTATTAGTCGAATGATATGACCAAATAAGAGCAAATATAAACAACTCTGTGCAGTCGACTTAAAGATGAGACAGGCGACTGAAGACACAGTAAATGTACAACTTATACGAGACTGACCAGTCGACTGATAGTACAAGGAGTCGATTGTCCAGACAAGTTTCACAGAACTTAAGTAAACAAAAAGTAAATGCAAGATCAAGACAACCAATCACAGAGTACACAAGATATATCCTGGTTCGGTCCTTCCGACCTACATCCAGTTCCCAAGCAACCCACTTGAGATTTCCACTATTCTTGAAAAACAAGTTTACAAGAATACCCTACGGCGTTAAGACAACAACCTTGTCTAACCTGTAGACCTTTCTCTCAACCAGAGAAAGCAGACCCACTCTACTACCAAGAGTGAACGACCGACTCTAAACCCTAGAGTCTAACTCTCCAACCCTAGAAAATCTTACAGTCAACCTATAGCCTTGTTGGTGTTATGTGTTGTAGAACGTGGCTAAAAAATAGGTTGACTTCTATACCCAGTCCAGAACGAAATCGTTGTTATACTGGACTGAGTGTAGAGAACCAGAGATTTAAAACTTGAGAGCTTTTTCACTTTTTCTCTTAGAAATGTTCAAGAATGCTTGGATATTAAAAAGTATTGTTGTTAGATCTTTTCAGTGAGATCTGAACTCTATTTATAGAGTTAGATCTCCTGGACGTTGGGAGACAGTTATCTCAACTGTCAACCAACGGATCTTCAAGCTTTTGAATTTGAAAAATCGATTTTGAAAACAGAAAACGGTCAAAAGCACTCGAACAGTCGACTGGGTTGCCATAATGAGTCGACTGGTCAGAGTTTGAATAAATTTAAACAGTTTT
This sequence comes from Hemerocallis citrina, assembly GCA_017893485.1. Lineage (NCBI taxonomy): Eukaryota > Viridiplantae > Streptophyta > Magnoliopsida > Asparagales > Asphodelaceae > Hemerocallis > Hemerocallis citrina. Next base: position 24,000,888 of record CM030368.1, read on the forward strand.
GTACTGTCAGTCGACTGCCAGAGGTATCAGTCGACTGGTACTCAACAGTTAAATTATTTCAAACTGTTTTGACTTCAGTCTTGAGTCTAGATTTGAGTCTTGAGTCTTGTCTAGAGTCTTGTCTTGAGTCTTGTCTTGAGTCTTGAGCCTTTGTGCTTGTTCAGTTGTTCAGCTGAATAGTCTTTTGTGTGTACAACCTGCAATTTTAGCTATATAGCATAGACACATGTTGTAGTGTGTTGTGATCATCAAAATCAAGAATCAACACATTGAACGGGGTGTCTGTTGGGGTGACGGTGAGACTCTTTTGCTCTGGAGATGTGACTCGGCTCGTCGGCTTAGAGACTTCTGCGGGAGCGAGGCGAGAGCACCACGGCGCTCGCCGTCCCCGAGTATCACTTAATAAGAGCATCCCACTCTCCCGAAGGGGCTAGGGTGAAATTTTGTAGTCTTGTAATTCCTTGTCTTGTACGAGTTTTTGGTCTAGAATAAGACTTGTATCTCAAGTAAGACTTGTAGCTCCATTCTTGGTGAAATAATATATTACATCTTTTGATGAGCTTCTTATGTGAATTTGTGTTTGGCTAATGTTCGCAAGAGTATCAACAGTTTTGGGAGCAATTCCGAATTGTGAGCTACTTAGTACTCGCGCGTTCGAAAGTAGGTAAAGCGGCTTCGAACCAAGGGTTGGACTCCGAAATTGTTGTTTAGAGAGTATCAACAGTTGCAGGAGAAATTCTGAATGGTGAGCTACTTTGTACTCGCTCATTCGCAAGTAGCAAAAGTTGCATCAAACCAAGTGTTGGACTCCGAACTTGTTGTTTAATGAGTTTTTTTTATAAGCGCAGAAGTATTACAATAAGAATGCTTAGAATAGAGAATTCCCAGAGGGTATATCACTTTTATTGAAAACGAATAAGCGGCTGCTTCTAAGTTGCAAACCATTATTACGCTTAAACAAGAAAAAGAGAAACTTTAACATGCTTTAAGGAGAACACTCTTGGAGAAGTGGCTTGGAGTGGTGTTTAAACACTCAATTAGTACTTCAACAAGTGCTCTGCGTTCCATGTCCTCGGCACCCTCTTGCTCCCCGGATCTTCAAGTTGATAAGCGCCCGGGCAGACAACTTTGGAGATCCTATATGGTCCTTCCCAACTGGGTGCTAATTTTCCATTCTTGCTGCGGAAAGAAATAGAAAGCTTCCTGAGCACCAAATCTCCATCTTTGAGATTGGTATGGCAGAATTTCCTATTGTAGGATTGCTCGATCCTACGCGATAGATTTCTTGTCGAATGGAGGATCTCTCACGAATCTCATCGATGAGGTCCAGATTACCGCGAAGCTCGTTCGTGTTTTGCTCTTCGTTGTAAGAAATCAAGTGTGGGGGGGGGGGGGGGGGAGGGGGGGTAGACCCACTTCCAGAGGGATAATGGCTTCGGAGCCGTAAATGAGGTTGAAGGGTGATTCTCCCATGGGAGTCCTCTTCGTAGTGCGATAGCTCTAGAGCACATTGGGGAGCTGCTCTACCCATAATCCCTTGGTCGACCTGCTTAGTCTCTTTTTCAGGTCAGAGAGAATTTGCCGATTGGCGTTCTCTGCCTGACCGTTGGACTGGGGGTGGGAAACCAAGGATAATCATTGCTGAATGCCCAGGTCTGCGCAAAAAGTGCGAAAGGCTGCCCCCGTAAACTGAGTTCCATTGTCCGTTATCAAGATCGGGGCACGCCGAATTTGCAGACAACGTTCTTCCAAAAGAAGCACTGCACCATATTCTTCGAGATCATTGCTAGTGGCTCGGCTACGATCCACTTAGAGAAATATTCGATTGCCACAACAAGGAACTTTAGCTGTCCCGGTGCTGGAGGGAACGACCCGAGCAAGTCCATCCCCCACATTGCAAAAGGGGTTGGACTGGATAGAGAGGAGAGCTGAGCTTGCGGTAGGCGGCGGATTGTCGAGAATTTTTGGCAAGGGCCGCATTGACAAACGTGTTGTTCGGCATCGCGAAGGAGAATAGCTAGAAATATCCATAGTTCAAGATTTTGCGAGCAAGGGACCTTGCTCCCAATTGAGCGCCACATATCCCTTCATGTACTTCCTTCAAAGCATACTGGGCTTCGTCGAGGGAGAGATACCTCAAGTAGGGTCTGTCGTCTACTTGGGTGTAGGAGCGTTTGTACAATACTCCCTCGATGAGGGTGTACCGCTCGGCTCTGGTTCGAATCTTTCGGACCTTTTTAGGATCTAAGGGGAGGATCCCATCTCTGAGAAACTCGAGTAGAGGCCTCATCCAATTCTCCCTCGAGTTGTAAGGGCAACGTCTCCATTGGCTCGGGGTCTTCTTCCTCGATGTTGGGCTTCAGTAAAACTTGTATCAAGACAATTTGTTCGAGCCCTTAGAGGAAGGAGGAAGCTAGCTTTGAGAGGGCATCCACCTGTGCATTCTCTTCTCGGGGGATCCACTGGAGTCGTGCATCCTTAAAAGAGGCCATCAGGTCTTTAACCTTGGACAAGTACTTGGCCATGCGACCGACTTGCTCTTCGTATTCCCCGGATAACTGGTTCACCACCAGCTGTGAGTCGCTAAATATCTTGACATGCTTTGCCCCTGCCTTGCCAGCCATGCACAGGCCTGCTATAAGGGCTTCATACTTGGCCTCGTTGTTGGACATTCTGAAGTTGATGAGGAGTGAGTACTGGAGGATGAAATCATCTGGGCCCGCCAGAATGACCCCTGCTCCACTCCCATCAGTGCACAAGGACCCATCTACATACACCGTCCATAAGGGCGGTTCCTCTATTGCTTTGCTGGCCTCGGGAATTGTACTATCCACTATAAACTCGGCTAGGGCTTGAGCCTTGATATCGATTCGAGACTAATAGCTGATATCATGTTGGCTTAGCTCGATGGACCACTTCATAAGGTGCCCGAATGTCTCGGGCTTGTGGAGGACTTGTTTGAGCGGCTGGTTGGTAAGAACGACCACCGAGTGAGACTGGAAGTATGGGTGGAGCTTTTGAGCTACCATGACCAAGGCATAGGCCATCTTCTCTCACTTCGAGTAACGGAGTTCAGCGTCCCTAAGGACTTTACACATGTAGTAGATGGGCCTCTGCATCTTGTCTTCCTCTCTTACTAAAACAGCGCTGAGGGTCTGCTCCGAAACAGCTAGGTATAGGTAGAGTACCTCCCCAGGCCTTGGCTTGCTCAAGAGTGGGGGTTGACTAAGTAGGCTTTGAGCTTGTCAAAGGACTCTTGTTACTGTTACCCCCACTCAAAGCCTTTAGCCCCCCTGAGGGCCTTGAAGAACGGAAGGCACTTTTTCCCGGATTTGGAGAGGAAATGCCCTATCACCGCAAGGCACCTGGTGAGTCTCTGCACATCTTTAACACTGGAGGGGGAGCCATTTGAGTATGGCTTGGATCTTCTCGGGGTTAGACTCTATGCCCCTTTGGCTGACCATGAACCCCAAGAACTTGCCGGATGAGACTCCGAATGCACACTTGTTTTGGTTCAGTCTAATATTGTGTCTCCTCAACATGTTAAAAGCTTCTTGGAGATCGGAGACATGATCTGATCTGCTGATGCTCTTCACCAACATGTCGTCTGCATAGAATTCCAAGTTCCGCCCAATCTGCTCCGTGAAGATCTTCTTAACAAGCCATTGGTAGGTGGCACCAGTGTTCTTAAGCCCGAAGGGAATGACCTGGTAGCAATACAGGCCTTGATTGGTGATGAAGGAGGTCTTCAGAATGTCGAAAGGGAACATTCTTATCTGATTGTACCCAGAGAACGCATCCATAAAGCTTAAGATTTCATGGCCTGAGGTTGCATCGATCAGGGCATCGATGCCCGGGAGCGAAAATGGATCTTTGGGGCAGGCCTTGTTTAGATCCGTGTAGTCAATGCAGATTCTCCAGCTTTCGTTGGCTTTTTTACCATCACGACATTGGACAACCACTCCGGATAGTTTAACTCCTGTATGAACCGAGCTTTAAGGAGTTTCTCAACCTCCTCCTTCATAACTTGCTGGAGCTCGGGGGCGAATTTGCGTCACTTTTGTTGAACTGGTCTGGCCCCCGAAGTGACACTATGGTGATGCATGAGGAGCTCCTCGGAGATTCCCGACATGTCAGTAGCAGTCAAGGCGAAGATGTCTCGATTTCCCCTTATGCACTGGATAATGTCAGAGCAAACGGGAGGGGGTGGACTTTGCTAATCTGTAATTTGCAGGTCAGATCTCCTTCTGAGAAGGCCACCTCTTCCAGCTCATCAACTGACTCCGATATAGGTGGGCTACTCCCATAGGGGAGTTCAAGAGCTTCGAGGAAGAGGACCGGTCCTCCCACCGAGGTCATGTAGCATTTGTGGGCCGCCTTCTGGCTCCCTCTAACTTCTCCCACGCTCGTTGTGGTGGAGAATTTCATCTTCATGTGGTAGGTCGAGGGTATGGCTTGGAAAGCAGCTAGGTCTGGTTGACACAGGATGACGTTGTAGGCAACTTTCACATCCACCATCATGAAGTTCATCGGCTCGGTCCAGTTCCTCTTCTTCCCCGGGGTTTTCATCTTCAGAGGGGGTGGTAGAAGACCCTCCTTCTCAACCTCCATCAAGATGGCTGAGACACTCGCGTTGAGCGGAGTGAACTTCTCAAATTAGGGAGGAGGGCGACGCTGGCATCCATTTTCTTTCTGGAGCTTCTTAGCTCCTTCTTCTTCAGCGCCCTTCCGTTTGTTCCCGGAGGATGATCCTTCAAAAGCAGGGTGGGAGAGAGCCTCTTCCGCTCGGATGTATTTCTTACTCTTGAGCAGAAGTTCTGAGAAATCCCGAGGGGGCTTCTTGGCGAGGGATGCTCGGATGATGTCATTAGCAGCATTGGAATGGAAGGCGGCGGAGGACACGGACTGGTCTAGATAGGTGATGGATCTGGCCTCCACGGTGAAATGTTTGACATAGTGAGTTAGGAAGAGGCCTTCGAACCGATCGGCGGTTAAGATGGAGGCCGGGGCTAGACGGGAGTACCATTCCCTTGCAGGCCCTTTCAACGTGGCCGAAAAAGTCTTGCAGAGGAGCGCGTCCGATACCTGGTGTATCATCTTGAGAGTTTTAAAACCCTTGATGTGGTCAGCGGGGTCGGACTCCCCATTGTACGATTCAAAATGAGGAGGCTTGAAGTTATCTAGGACCGGTACCTCCATTATAGTCTGGGAGAATGGGGGTCTGCTGGGGTGGAAATTCTGCGCTCGTTGCTATCCCTCTCTGTCTAGTTGGCCAAGGTGCCTCTCCATCTCGTGGAGACGGCGGTAGACTGAATCTTCCCTCCGGACATACCTTGCTGAGGCCCAAGATTCATCCTCGCGCGGAAGGGGACTTGGAGTGCGATGACGATAGCTCGGGGCCGATTGAGGATTGGGCGTACGGTGCCTACGTTCTTGGGCAGGTTGAGGACTGGGCGCCCACTGACCGTGGTCTGGGGCGACATTGAGGGCCCTCAGGACTGCCTCTTGGAATTGCTGGAACTCTGCCCTCGTGACAATCGCCTCCTGCTCTCAGTGGTCCTGAGGGGTGGGTCGGCTGACTGGAGAGCGGCTTCGCCTTTAGCGATGCGGGGGCGACTCCCTTCGCCTCCTGGGAGAGTTGGACTTCTGCGATCTGGCCTACAAGGGGACCTGGCTCTAGGGGATCGGATCGCTGGATATTTTTTTTGGGATAACCCGTTTATGTAGTTTGGCTCTTCTTATTTTATGGGATCCGATCTTTTGGGTTTCTAGCTATTATTATGATGTTCTCGGCGGGGTATCCCGTCATGGGTCTGCCTCTCATCTAAGTGGGTCTAGAGATCTTCCCCGTACTGTCTGTTGATGATGATGTTCTGGAGGTCCTTCGGCATAGGGGGAGTGTGTGAGGCCATGGATTCGGACGAGGGGTTGTGTATTGAAACATGGTCACGGTGAGGAGGTTACACTTGTCGACTTTGGTGAGAGGGTCCTGCGGGAGCATCTTGTGGCCCTTGAGGAGCCTGCTGGGGCTGTTGTTGTTGAGGAAGAGGCCGTCCAGGCTGTGCTTGCTACACGGGTTGGAGGAGAGGCTGTCCATGTTGCTGGACTTGCTGAGCGGGTTGAGGGGGAACCTCATGGACTAGAGGAGGAGAAGGTGCGGGAGTGGCCCTGCCGTTAGAGACCATTATCTTCCCCTTATTGGGAGGCATGACTTGAAACTAGTTTGGCTGGTGAAAGAAGACTAGATCGCTGCTTCTATTTCCCACAGACGGCGCCAATCTGTTGCTACAGATTTCGGGTGTGGGAGCAAACAGATGAATTTGTGAGTTCTTTGAGGAAAACAGTAAAGCGAACCAGTTGACTCCGCCTATGTGTTTACTCTTTCCTTGCCGCTGCCACGAACCTGTACAAAGTTCGATACATCCGGATGGATCCCGGCGACGAACCCTTCGACGCTCTTGTCAGTAATCAGGAAGATTAAGAAAGAGCTTTAGGTAGGAAAAGATTCATTGCCCTGTTACGGTGGGGGGACAGGGGTATTTATAGTTGCCTTAGAGATCCATTTTGAGATAAGGAAAAATCTCTACTTCCCGGTGTGGATGGATAAGAAGTGGTTAAAATCGCCTCTTAGGGATAATGACGAATCTGAATTTCTTTTTATCCTTCTGAATTGGTTTGTAACGAGTTGGTACCCGTATCTAATAGGAAGGATCCGTCTATGGGTTATTGGGCTTTCAAGAAGAGACCCAGTTCTCGTTTCGGACCCGTTTGTAGGAAAGATTATCGTTTAACCCCTGAGAGATTTAAGATTCGTGCCCGATTTGAATGGTCCCGATTTAATACTATTTTTAGCCATATCAGACGCGTTGACAAGACATTGATGGAAAGAAAGCATATAACTGATAAGGAAATATCAGAATATTTATTAATAACAAGTATAGTAACTGCAAAATTACCAAATAAAATACAAAATGAAATATTATACAAGGTATTATCTCTAATATTATAATGAGAGAAGGCCTAAGTGTCATTTTTCAATCTATCAATGCGTGTGATGCATGCACATAACTAATATGAAGGAGGTTTCAGGTTCGAGTCCTCACTGCATTAGTGTTTTTATTTCATTTGTTTTGTTAAAACGTGCATCACACATATAAATTACTCGTACTATAGAAATGAAGAAGCAAGTTAGTAATACCAACATCTACTATTACACAAAATATTAAACTATAAAATTAAGTTGGTATGGATAATATTCCAAAAGTAGAAAAATCAGTAGATTCAAAAATAGAATTAGAAATTTATATGATAAATATGCAAGAATTAGAAGAAAATTATAATGGCCCGGAAAAGATATAAGAAAAGACTTAAAAAATATCAATAACAATATAAAAGAACTAAGTAGGTATATAAATTGTGACACTGATGAAGAATTAGGCATAGCAGAAGAAGGTATATAAGAGTTAGAAGCTATAACAAACTTAATATATACAATTTAGAACTAGATGATTTAATGGCAAATTCTAATTCAGAGGAAGTAGAAGAAGCCTTAAAAAATCTAGATATAACAAATGAAGAAATAAAAATGAATCAAGAAAAAGAAAAGATTATAACAAAACCTACAGAAAACCAACTAATATGTATGAATACCTAAGACTATCACCTAATAAAAAACCTTATCACCTACCATTGAAATATCAAAATAGAGAAAGGAGTAAGTTATAAAAAGAAAAAGAAAAGGAAACCTCAAAATATGAATCCACAGAACATTTCAAAAAAATAATAACAAGAAAAAGAGAATGACTATATTTAGACTGCATAAAAGATGTAGAATAATAGAAGAATGGGTAAAAGCAACTTTAATAGTAGGATTTAGGCAAAATCTCTCAGAAAATACATTTGTAAAAATTTATGGAGACAACATTTATAGGAGTAGTAGTAACATGGTGGAATGGACTAATGAAGAAGAAAGAAACAATATTAGAAAATCAAGATCAATTGATGATAACAAAACGAAAGAAAATTCAGCAAAAAAAACTTAGGACTAAAAAAAATAATTACAAATTACGAGATAGCATTAAGAAGAAAATTTAGTGTCTACGAAAAAACAGAAAGACATAATGTATATAGAATAAACCAAACAAGATGGAGATTAAGCAATTTAGAAATATGCGACATGTGTTATTTTGACAATTATGCTTGCGAATTTCGAGAAAATTTCTAAGATAGTTATTATACAAAAGAAGAAAACAGTCCAATCTTAAACTCATCCTAAAATGTAACCCCTGTTTCCCCAAATCCGTATTTTCAGTTTCTCTGTAATTAAAATTTTTGTAAATTAATTTTTCTACTTTCAAATTCTTTGTTAAATTGTATTGTTAGATCTTCTATTAAAAACCTATTTTTTATCAGTAGTTTATTTATAACTAGTTCCCAATGATATTTTTTTATAATACAAATACTTTTATTATGCTTTGGATTATTATGTTTATGTTTATGATTTTTTGTGATTATTGTTATTTTTGTTATTCGTGTTATTTTATCTTTTACTCATGATTGTTGATTTAAAAATCTATTTCTATTGTTATTTGTATTTGTAGTATTTCAAATAATTTCTGTCTTGTAAATCAATATATATATTGATATATAATCCTACTTTTATTTATTACTTTATCTATTTGATTTGATCTTTTATTTAAATCCTATGAAATTAATCCTTATCAATACCCATTAAACAAATCCTACTACTACTCCTAATTACTCACAACCCAATTACCCATTAACAATAATCCCCTTATATATATATATCTCATCCCTCTCTCACAAAACCCTAGTCTCTCTCTCTTGGTGTTCTCTTGTGGCCGCAAGCCACTATTATCATCATCCCTCTTGGATCATCTCTCTTTTGGCAGAATTGTTCGTGTGGAGATTTTCGCTCAAGTTTGCTTAGATTCATTTATTCGTGGTTTTTTCTCCTATTCTTGATTTACATCGTTCTTCATCTTCGATTAAGGCAAGTAACTTGTACTCCAATTCATTAGTTTGATACAAGTCAAAAAGTTCACCTATAGTGTAGTTGGGTCTAGAGAAGACTCTTGTGTGTGTTTTGCTTAATGAGTTTTGTCTCTATTGTAAAAATTTGACCATAGATGACTCACGACACAATTTGGACATGAATTAACCTAGGATTCGCCCATTCTTGATTTTGTTCATGTATGTGAGACTAGTTGTGAGAATTCGTGATTTGGTTGATACTCATGTGTTATATTTGATGTGGAGATGTTAATAACCTTAAATCATGATTTTTAGACACTTGATAGACTTTATTTCAAGTTTGGATGTATTTGGATCAATTTTCTTGAACCTATGTTGATTTTGTTTTAAGGGGAAAAATCTGTATTTTGGCACTATTCTGTTTTGTTTTTTGTTTTCGACTGGGATAAAGTCAGTATCTTAATTTCGGTATAAAACAAGAGTTTTAGATAATTTCGTCAATTTTCAAACCCCTCTGACCTTGCTTGATTTTGATTTCGTATGACTGAGTTATAGCTGTTTTAGTACAGAGGTGTCGACCTTTTCCAGATTCTGTTTTGCAGTAATTTTGATAACAAACTATTTTCAAGAACCTTGCTATACATATTATTTTGATCCAAAACTTTGGTCAGTATTTCTTTATCTAGTTAGGGATTAGTCAGAATTTTGTTGAATTTTATTGATAAGTTTTATGTGATGTTTCATACTCGTTTATAAAATCCATACGTGCTGTATTTTGCTTGCTGTTTTGTAAAGAACCATATTTTCACTATGATTCCTTTTACTGTATGAAAAATATTTGTGAAATGTGAAAGTTAGTATATTCTATCTATTTTCATATCCCTTTGGCGGAATTGGATTTCGTTTCACTGGTTGTGAGGTATCTTAATTTTCGTACATCAGTGTTGGGATTTCCAGATTTGCTAAACTATGTTTTCTTGATATTTTCGTATTTTTGATGACTGTTCTATTTTTACTGGAATATTATGAAATATTATATTTTGATTCTAGACATATAGGGGAATACCCCTGATTTTTTCTGGATTTAATTGAGAGGTTTTGATGCTGTTTTTCTGACCGAGAATTCGTTTTCCTGATTTCTGACTAAGCGTGTTTTCTGGATTCAAACCTGATTTGAGTTATGATTTTGTGAATTACTATGTGACTTATTTATATTTGCTGGATTCGTGTGGAATTCTGTTTTCCATATCCTTCGGGGGATCTAGGGTTGGATGTTTGTAGTAGCGGGAATCACTATTTTAATACTGTACTGTCATGCTGTCCAGAATATGAACATACACTGTTTTGCTCGTTTATGTGACTGCCTATGATCTATGCATGCTTATTTGTGACCGTAGACCTGATACTGATTATACTATGTTAGTTTGACACTGTTTCATGCTTATACATACCTGTTTGAGAATAATAATAAATAATCAAGCCGGGGTTTTAATGGGAAAGATCTAGTAGTGGATAGTGCAGAAACGTGTACTCGGAAGGAGACTTTTGTTTCTTGTATGACATGTTCCCGATCAAGTTACTGATCAAGTTTACCGATCAAGTTTACCGATCAATTTTACCGATCAAGTTACCGATCAAGTTTACCGATTAAGTTAATTTCTGTTACTGATCAAGTTACCGATCAAGTTTACCGATCAAGTTTACTGACCAAGTTCTGTGATTCTGTGAATACCTGAGTACACTGCCCAGTATGGTCCCATACGAAATCTAAAACGAAACTATTTGTTGTAGCAACTATGTGTTATAATATGGGGTGCATGAAGTGCTACCTAGATAGTAAAATAACAAGACTTGACATGACATAATCTGATTTCCTGTATACCTGATTATCCTGTTACATGATTAACTGTTTACCTGTTACCTGAAACTTGACACTTGATACATACTTACACGACACTTGATTCATGCCATGTACACTTGTTCACTTTGCCATGCTAGTTATTTATGTTTACATCACACTTATACCATGTTGCTAGTTAGTTTTTCCATGTGCTTTTATCCTACATTATAAGTCGCCCGTAACTTGCAATTGACGGGTACTTGTTTTTCTCTTTCCCTCTTTCCTGCATTCGTTGAATTACAGATTTTGGAGAACAGGTTCCAGACGGTATTGGTGACATGATGTATTAGTGCTGGATCTTGTTATTATTATTCTTTGTAGTTGCTTGAACAATAATGCATTCATGTATTTGGATTTATTCTTGTATTTGGGCAATGTGACCCAGGATTTATTATGTATTTCAGATCATGACTATTTGAGATTAATATATTTTGTTTCAAGTATTCTTGTTGGTATTTGGTTCATATGTGCATGTGGTTGACTTTTATGGCTTCCGACTCTGATTATATTGTGATATGTTGTAAAGATTCTTGAACAGCTTATGGATGATGAAAATCATTCGCTGGGCTTTTGTCGCGTACTCGTATTCCGTATTCTTTTTGGAAAGTGGGGCGTGATAGAGTTTTTAGTGGTATCAGAGCCCAGGTTTGGCTAATGTATTAGTTTAACTGATATATCAGACAAGCTTGGCTCGAACTGGGATTTGCTCAATATTTTACCAACCATGCATGCATATATGAATTATTATCAACTTGATCTGGATACTAGTCTTGTTCCATTCATTTGATCCCTTCTTATTCGATTCCTTGATTCCTTGTTTCTTCCGTCTCTTTTAGTCGTTCTCATTTGTTGATTCTTTATTGGGTATAGTTTCGTTCTTTCCGTACCTATATTCCTTTGATTCTTTCATTCATCTTCATTCGTTGACTTATTTTGAGTATCATGCTAGTTATTCCTTCCCGGCTATATTCTCTTCAAATTCCGCTTGTGTCCCCTCGTTTCTCTTCCTTCATATTCAATTCTTTGATTTCTTATTTTCTTTCGATCTTGTAGTCATTCTCCCTTGTTGACTCTTTATTGAGTATAAAATTCATTCCTCTCCTCCCTGTATTTTCTTTATATGTATATATATTTTCGAATATTTTGTGTATTTCGATTATTATTTGTTATATTTTGGATTTTCTATAAAATTGTTTTCTAAAACGAAAATTTTGTTATTTCGAATAATTTTGTATTTTAATATCAAAAATTTCAAAACATAACTTCGTACTTAAATTGAGCAATCAATATCTAAGTACGCGTGGAAGATCGCACCATTTCGTTCATCGTTTTGTTGCAACTGGATGCCGAGATGGCAAACATGCAACTAGACGCCAATGGAGGCAAATTGCAACTAGATATCGGGAAGGCAAAAGGTGCAACTGAATATCAAGATGGTAACCTGCAACCTGATTTCGTGGAGACAAACCTGCAACTTGATGTCGAGAAGGCAAGTCTACAAATAATATAAATGAGGCGAACCCACATCAAAGAATTTCTACTACTACTACTATTATTGTTTTCCTTATTATTATTGTTATTACTATTACTATTATTATTATTGTATTTCTAGTACTATTTTATTTTTGATGTTGATATTGAATTACTTTCACCAAAATGATGAACCCCAAATTATTTTCTGTCTTGTATTAATATCCTTACCAGTATGGTTAATATTTTATTATTATTATTATAATTATTTTTACCAGTATGTTTATGATTATTATTATTATTATTATTATTGTTTTCATTATTTTTATCATTATTATTTTATTATTATTATGTGTTGATTTTTTTGTATTATTAATATTATTTGTTTTAACACCTATTAGTTTTGACCTAATTATTTAAATTAAAGCCATCCTCTAAATCCCAATTTTATTCTGGTGTCTCATTCTTTTCTTCCTGCTCGGATCGTCGCTTGTTGTCGCGTGGTCTACAACGACATGTCTGTAGCTTGGAACGTCACCATCAGAGTGGCGCAGCGGAAGCGTAGTAGGTCCATAACCCACGGGTCCCAGGATCATATTGGCTCTTCCCCTTCCTTGCATTGTTTTGGTTTCCCCTATCTCTTGCAGTTGTTCTCATCTGCCAACTTATTGTTTGATTCAATTCTTCCCTGTCTTTTCTCTCTTTGATTTCAGTTCTGCCGACTCTCTTATTGCTTTGTTATCTTGTGTTGATTCTTTCCTTTGGATACTGTTTATTCTCTTTCCGCGTTCCATTTGATCTCATTGTTATCCCCTTCCTTCTATTTATGGTTTTGCCCCTACTTTGTTCCTTCCTCTTTAGCCATCTGTTTTGTTACCCTTCCCCAATTTTATTTTTTTTGCCTTACCGCCTAACCAAATTTCTAAGACGAAATTTTGTTGTAAGGTGGGTCGGATTTGTAACCCCTGTTTCCCCAAATCCGTATTTTCTGTGTTTTTCTCTGTATTTAAAATTTTTGTAAATTAATTTTTCTGCTTTCAAATTCTTTGTTAAATTGTATTGTTAGATCTTCTGTTAAAAACCTATTTTTAATTAGTAGTTTATTTATAACTAGTTCCCAATGATATTTTTTTTATAATACAAATACTTTTATTATGCTTTAGATTATTATGTTTATGTTTATGATTTTTTATGATTATTGTTATTTTTATTATTCGTGTTATTTTATCTTTTACTCATGATTGTTGATTTAAAAAATATATTTCTATTGTTATTTGTATTTGTAGTATTTCAAATAATTTCTATCTTGTAAATCAATATATATTTTGATATATAATCCTACTTTTATTTATTACTTTATTTATTCGATTTGATTTTTTATTTAAATCCTATGAAATTAATCCTTATCAATACCCATTAAACAAATCCTACTACTACTCCTAATTACCCACAACCCAATTACCCATTAACCCTAATCCCCTTATATATATATATATATATCTCATCCCTCTTTCAGAAAACCCTAGTCTGTCTCTCTTGGTGTTCTCTTGTGGCTGTTTTAGTACAGAGGTGTCGACCTTTTCCAGATTCTGTTTTGTAGTAATTTTGATAACAAACTATTTTCAAGAACCTTGCTATACATATTATTTTGATCCAAAATTTTGGTCAGTGTTTCTTTATCTAGTTAGGGTTACCTAGAATTTTGGTAAATTTTATTGATAAGTTTTATGTGATGTTTCATACTCGTTTATAAAATCCATACGTGCTGTATTTTGCTTGCTGTTTTGTAAAGAACCATATTTTCACTATGATTCCTTTTACTGTATGAAAAATATTTGTGAAATGTGAAAGTTAGTATATTCTATCTATTTTCATATCCCTTTGGCGGAATTGGATTTCGTTTCACTGGTTGTGAGGTATCTTAATTTTCGTACATCAGTGTTGGGATTTCCAGATTTGCTAAACTATGTTTTCTTGATATTTTCGTATTTTTGATGACTGATCTATTTTTACTGGAATATTATGAAATATTATATTTTGATTCTAGACATATAGGGGAATACCCCTGATTTTTTCTGGATTTAATTGAGAGGTTTTGATGCTGTTTTTCTGACCGAGAATTCGTTTTCCTGATTTCTGACTAAGCGTGTTTTCTGGATTCAAACCTGATTTGAGTTATGATTTTGTGAATTACTATGTAACTTATTTATTTTCGCTGGATTCGTGTGGAATTCTGTTTTCCAGATCCTTCAGAGAATCCAGGGTTGGATGTTTGTAGTAGCAGGAATTACTATTTTAGTACTGTACTGTCATACTGTCCTGAATATTAACATACACTGTTTTGCTCATTTATTTGACTGCCTATAATCTATGCATGCTTATTTGTTACCCTAGACCTGATACTGATTATACTATGTTAGTTTGACATTGTTTCATGCTTATACATGTCTGTTTGAGAATAATAATAAATAATCAAGCCGTGGTTTTAATGGGAAAGATCTAGTAGTGGATAGTGCAGAAACGTGTACTCGGAAGGAGACTTGTGTTTTCTGTATGACATGTTACCGATCAAGTTACGGATCAAGTTTACCGATCAAGTTTACCGATCAAGTTACCGATCAAGTTTACCGATTAGGTTACCGATCTAGTTTACCGATTAAGTTAATTTCTGTTACCGATCAAGTTTACTGACCAAGTTCTGTGATTCTGTGAATACCTGAGTACACTGCCCTATATGGTCCTCTACGAAATCTAAAACATAACTGTTTGTTGTAGCAACCATGTGTTATAATATGGGGCGCATGAAGTGCTACCTAGAGAGTAAAATAATAAGACTTGACATGACATAATCTGATTTTCTGTATACCTAATTATCCTGTTACATGATTACCTGTTTACCTGTTACCTAAAACTTGACACTTGATACATGCTTACACGACACTTGACACCTGATGCATGTTCACATGATACTTGATTTTCTTGACAGTTGATTCATGCCATGTACACTTGTTCACTTTGCCATGCTAGTTATTTATGTTTACATCACACTTATACCATGTTGCTAGTTAGTTTTTCCATGTGCTTTTATCCTACATTATAAGTCGCCCGTAACTTGCAATTGACGGGTACTTGTTTTTCTCTTTCCCTCTTTCCTGCATTCGTTGAATTGCAGATTTTGGAGAACAGGTTCCAGATGGTATTGGTGACATGATGTATTAGTGCTGGATCTTGTTATTATTATTCTTTGTAGTTGCTTGAACAATAATGCATTCATGTATTTGGATTTATTCTTGTATTTGGGCAATGTGACCCAGGATTTATTATGTATTTCAGATCATGACTATTTGAGATTAATATATTTTGTTTCAAGTATTCTTGTTGGTATTTGGTTCATATGTGCATGTGGTTGACTTTTATGGCTTCCGACTCTGATTATATTGTGATATGTTGTAAAGATTCTTGAACAGCTTATGGATGATGAAAATCATTCGCTGGGCTTTTGTCGCGTACTCGTATTCCGTATTCCTTTTGGGAAGCGGGGCGTGACATAAAACTACTACATTCATGGAGTATAAACATATATATTGCTTATATGCATGAAAAAGTAAATCCGGAGACATATATTTTGGGATATAGAGCACAATTTGCAAAAGATTATAGAGATAAAGTATGCAAACAAACTAGATCAACTATAAAATATTATAGAAAATATAAACAAAGAATTTGTGGTAAAGAAGCAAAACAAAGTCATTGGGGATGTAACAATAACTATAATTATATAAAAAGGCGAAAATATAGATTGCAAAAATATAAACCAAAATACAGAAATTTTTTTTAGAGATATAGAAAACCCTATAAAAATGCTTTAGAAAAATAAATTAAAACAAAAAATACACAAAAAACCCGAAGAAATGTAATTGTTACATATGCAAAGAAGTATGACGTATTTCACATAATCGTCCTAAAATAATCAAAAAAATGTAAAATACATAGATTAAATTGAAGAAATATATAACATAAACTATGAACCCATAGAACATGAAAAAGAATGGTTAGAAATAAGTGAAGATGAAGAAATAATGGAAGTGAGTGTAATATCCCCAAAAATAAGGGTAAATGGCAAAAAACACTCATAGTCTATGAGGCAAAAGCCTTTAACCCCATAAACTATCGGTCAAAGCGATAAACCCCCTAAGTACGAAACACAGTCTACTACTGTACGGAAACCATAAAAGTGTATGTGAAATGTCCAAAGTGCCCTTATTTCAATACACCATAAAAATTAAAAAAAAAAACAGCTCCTGATCAAAATCAAAATCCAAAATCCAAAATCCAAAATCCAAAATCCAAATGCAAAATCCAAAATCAAAATCCAAAATCTAAATCTAAGTCAAATCCCGATCATCTCCTCATCATCACCACCGATCTCCACCACCACCATCATCATCACCACTGACCTTCACCACCACCACCACCATCGACCCCGAACTCCATCACCATCATCATCTTCATCTTCATCATCTTCTGAAAATTAAACCCTTAATATTAAACTCATCAAACTCATCTTATTAAACCCATCTTTAATCCATCTTAAAAAAAAATAAACCCATCTTAAATTAACCTCATCTTACTATTAGCCACCTTATTAAATCCATCAAACCCCACAATTCGAAAATTATGATTATGATTTTCATTTGAGATGGGGCTGAAGTCAGGATGGTTGGTGGTGATGGTAGGGGTTGACGTTGGTGGTGATTATGATGGTGATGGAGATGGAGGTCAGTGGTGGTGATGATGATGGGGGTCGGTGGCGGTCGATTTGGGTTGGGGGGGGGGGTTTGAAATTTTTGTGTGTTTTTTTTAAATTTGGATTTGAGATTTGAGATTTTGATTTTGATTGTAATTTGGATTTTGATTTTGGATGTTGGATTTTGATTTGGATTTGGTAAGTTCTGAATTTTTTGGTATCAAAATATGGATAATTGGTCATTTCACACCCCACTTTTAGGTTTTTCGTACTGGAGTTGACCATGATTCATAGTTTGGGGGTTTATCGCTTTGGCCGAAAGTTTAGAGGATTTAAGGTTTTTGCCTCATAGATCATGGGCATTTTTTTCCATTTACCCCCAAATTAATTAACAATTATTTTGTGCAACAATATTTTGCATATGAATATTGTTGCACGTACTAATAAATTTTTGTCTCTACTAATTGTGTAGATTGTTCTAAATTGTATTTGTCATTTTATGAAATAAAAACTTTAGAGATTCGGCCCAATGAAACTAGTCAAATGAACCATGCTAACCTATTCATGTGAACAAGTGTGAACAAGGAGAGCAACCAATTTTTGACTTGGAGGAAGAAGGGCTTGATTTTTTTTTTTTGGTAGGGTTGGCTTATGTGTACCTTAAGGTGTAACCCTAGGAGGACTTAGGTGTACCCTAAGACCTTGGACATCGATCAATAGATCAATCAAGGTTACAGTCTGGACACTCAGGCATAAGGTTGCCCGGTTAGTTAACTAGTAAAATATCTTAAAATGACTACTCCTTACACAACTAGTCGAGCTGAGCTTAACAACTAATTGGATTCTTACTAAGCGGAAGGCCCTTAAATCATGCCCAATCGCTGAAGTGAAACCCTTGCTTGTACTGCTGTCAGTGTTCTAAGCTTAACCCTATCTCCACACAACTCCCACTCAAACCCTAGCCGACCACTATGTAATGGAGGCCAGGAGTGAAACCCTAACTCATTTTCCATTTCTTTCTTCATGCCAAACATTCTTGCATTCTCTCTACTTCACTCCAAATATTTTCTTAACCTCTCTAAGTGTTATTTGGAGCAAGAATAAGGAGGATAAGAAGATAAGCATCTAGGAGTAGAAAGCAAGCTTGAAGCCAAAACGTGTGTTAGAACTCTTCAAAATAAGGTGGGTGTTCTCCTAACCTCTTGTATGGTTCTTTTCATAACTTGTTTGTTATATGTATGTGTGTTTGAAGAATTGAATGCTTGATGTATGTGTGTTTGAAATTCATTGGAATGGCATGATAAATTGAATTGTTAAAAAAGAAAGGATATAGTCTTGTTGTAGAAAACTATTCAAGTGAAGTGCCATAAGAAATCACTAGTATCATGCTAAGTTGATTGGGGATGAGGTGATTTGAATTGATGTCATGGCAAATGAAACCCTAGCACAAAATTGTGTTTATGTAGCTGAATAAATAAGACAAATATGGATAAATATTATTGCACATATGGTGTTCGATGATTTGTCTCAATGAGATGATTTAGTAGATATTATTGCACATAAGCTGTTCGATGAATTGACTTAATGAGAAGGTCTAGTTGATTATCAAGATTATGAGCAGTGAAGCATGAAGTTGAAAATGAATTATTTGACATGATGTGAATAAGCGTTGGTATATGTTCATGTGTGAAATAACATGTTGTGGGAAAATTTTATAATAAGTGCAAATGCCTATGAGGTGTTTAATGAAGGGTATGGTGCGTGTTGGTTATGAAAATTCGTTGTTGTTCAATGGGCCAGACTTGGACCAAATTTTGGGCCAACTCGTGGGAATGAATTAGAATCCAAGTTTAAATATTATGTTGGTATATGTACATGTGTGAGATAACATAGTGTGGAGGAATTACATGATTTGGAAGCCAAGTTGGACCCTAGTTGGGTCTAGTTCAGTCTAGTCTCCACTACCAATTTCTAGGATCTATTTTAAGAACAAATGGTCGGAGTTAGGGGATAGACCCCTAAGTATCCATCTAAATTTCTATGTTGTTTAATGTGAACATGGAGCAAGAGTTAGACTCTAAGACTCTTAATGGGGCGGGAAAGTCCTATAGGGTCACCTTTATGTTCGTAACAACTTTTGGGTACCTTTATGTTCGTAATAACTTTGGGTGAGGTCCGGGTGTGGAGAAAGACCGCAGGGTTCGGTGCTGCAGTGAATTATCCAAATTTCACGTAGTTGTCCGGGGGCGGAGAAAGACCACAGGGTCCAGGAAGAGTATGACCAGGGGGTGGAGGAAGACCGCAGGGTCCGACACTACATTGTCCAAATCTATCCATATTGTGTCACGAATTTCCAGTATATGGAATTCGGGGCGGTACGATGGAAGAAGATAGTGGAAGTTGTGCGGATGAAATGGAAGAATGTGAAATAAATGAGATAACATAAATAACAGAAATACAAGAACTATTAAAAAAAAAGAAAATAACGAAGTAAGAGAACGAATGAGTTTTGACATAAAAAAATACAATAAAATAAGAGCAACCAAACTACATAAACCCAAAAGAAATATTTAAACTTCCAATATTCGAAAGAAAAAAGAATACCATAATAATAGCCAGAAATAATGAACAACCTATAACATTAAACAAGCTCGTGGAAAAACTATAATTCAATTGATAACAGTAAGAATAATAAGACAAGAAATGGAAAAAAATAAGTGAGAAAACCAAAAACACATTAAAATACATACATCTAAGAATAGTATAAAATAATGATAAAAACTTATTTTAAGGATGGAATAAATACACTCTTAGAAATATACTTAATGGATGACAGAATAACATTAAGTACACAAGATGCCTTAATAGGAATAATACAAGAAAACTTAATGTACCAAAAATAAAATTTACCAAAAAATCGAATTTTTCTATAAGTATGATGAAAGAAAATAAGGACAAAAGCTTAGTCATGTATCATAGATTATCATGAATAGAAATGATAGAAAAGAGTAAGATTATGAGTATAAAAATAAGAAATATTTATGCTTTTACAAGTAAGCATGAATTAAAAACAAAAATACTGATAACTTTAGAATAAAACCATTATTCCGAGAGATCATAAGATACAAACCAGCTAGAGAAAACCATAAAATGACCAACCTAATTACATAGAATTTGACATTAACAAAGCAAATGATATGGTAAAAGAAAAAGAACCACAAATAGTGTTTGAAAAAAGATCACTATCAATAAGAAACGAACATCAGCGTTGGAACTAATACCAATAATAAATATATTAGATAACCAAAATAATAATCAATTTAAAATAAAAATAGAATATTATGATAGTAGTAAATGGAACAAACAAATAGCCCTTGTAGATACATTTGTCACTAATTCACATATTAAACAAACAAATATTATAACAACGGAATTAATACCATTAGAAAACTCATACTACTATTTAGACTACTATAACAATAGATATCAAATTGTTCATAAAATAGTATTACCACTAAGAATAAACAGCCGGAATGAAATACTATTACATCTACATGTAGACCCAGAGCACAATGTTAATAAAATGTTATTAGGAACTGACTTCCACACGTCAATACAACCATACTCAATACAAGAAGAAAAAATAATAGTAACAATAAATAATGAAACTATAGTAATAAATAGAATATTGTCCAAATGAATCCATTAAAAGCAGCAAAAAATATATTATACATACTAACGAAATTTGTATACGATGGATACAAATCAAGAAACTATCATAGTCTAGTAAATACTGGAGCAAATACTAGCTTGTGCTGTGAAAATATACTACCAAAATGAAAATAAGATAAAAATAATAATAAAAAGCAATAACTTGATTGACAGGACAAACAGTTATACTAGAGAAGTACCAACAAAATATTACGATACAAGTAGGAAATTACATCTTCAAAACACTAATAATATATCAATTGGATGATATGAATAATGATGTATTATTAGGAAACGACTTTTTACAACAATACTATCCGATGACTATATTACACAAAACAATTATTTTTATAGTACCATGTATACACCAAGCAATAGCAATTAGAATAACACAACCTTATTCTAAGACAGACTTATCACATATCAGAGTTTCTTCAGCCCAGCGTGGTGAATATCAATATTTACCAAATAAAATTAGAATACAGCAAATCCAATAAACAATTATGCAAGAAATTTTACAAAAATAATTAGAACATTTGTGTGGAGAAGACCCTTGGCAAAATGACATTTATGTAAACCCACAACTCATATAGAACTAGTAGATAAAATCAAAATAATAAAAGTTAAACCTATAAGAAATTTTCTAATTGATTTAGAAGAATTCAAAATACATATAAAATAACTAATGGAAAATGATTACATAAGAAAATCACAAAGTCCTCATTCGTCACCAGCATTCATAGTAAGAAAACACTTTTAACAAAAAAGAGGTAAATCTAGAATGGTAGTAAATTATAAGGAAATAAATAAGAATACTAAAAGAATTATATATCCACTACCAGATATGCAGATACTACTAAATATAGTAAGAACAAGAAAATTATATTCAAAATTCGATTGCAAACAAGGATTTTACCACGTAAAACTAACAGAAGAATTAGCATTTAGTACACCACAATGATTCTATGAATGAAATGTACTACCTTTCGGATATAAAAATAGTCAATGATCATTTCAAGAATATATTGATAAGATACTTGAAAAATACAACAATTTAATACTAATATATGTAGATGATATTCTAATAGGATCTGAAAACGAAGAACAACATAAATAACATTTACTAAAATTCATAGAAATAGTAAAAAATGAAGGTTTTATATTATCAAAAAAGAAAATGGAGTTGCTCAAAACAGAGATAGAATTTTTAGGAACAAAATTATCGCATAAAGGAATATAACTACAACAACATATAGCAGGAAAAATATTGACATTTTCAAATATTTTAAAAGAAAAAAGAGAGGTACAAGCCATAATTGGACTACAAAATCAAATAAGATGATATATACTAAATTTATCAGCAAAAACAAATTGGTTACAACAAAAATTGAAAAAGTTCAAGAAATAGGAATGGACCACAGAGGATGAAGAAAAAACTGAAAATATTGAAACAACAAACTTTAGAACTAAATAACTAAGATTATATGTTAAGGAATGTACATGAATAATAAAAACAGATGCATGTAAAGATAATTGGGAGCTATTAAAATTTATAGACAAAGATGAAAAAGAAAAAAGACAAGCCAGATACACTAGTGGATCATTTACACAAACACAATAGAATAATCACATAAATGAAAAAGAATTATTAGCAATCTTAAAAGCCATAGAAAAGTTTGAGTTATTCATAATACATACAAAATTCACAGTAAGAACGGATAATACCCAAGCAAAAAACTTGGATTAACAAGATAATAGATCCAACTATTACAAATAAAAGATAAATAAGATGGCAGAAGGAACTAGCACATTATGATTTCAAGTAAAAAATATAAAAGAAAAGGATAACATTCTAGCGGGTTTTCTATTAAAAAACTGATAATTTTGCTTTTGTATGATGGAAAATAGAGTCCAACAAATAGAATATGATATAGTTTTCCTCAAGAAAACTGTGGAGCAAATAAAGAGAGCATTTAATCAATTATAATTACAAATAAGCGGACTCCAAAGTCTATTCTGCTAGCACATAAATCAACATGCAACTGCAGAAAATGTTGTGAACAATTTTAGTGAAAAATGAACAAAATAGGCGAACCTACCCATTCCCTAAAAGAAGAAGCAAATACGTTCTCAAATAAAACTACATACAAGGAGACATTATTCACTATGAAATCTCCTACCCAAGTATCGAAGAAAATATTATTTTTACAATATATTGAGAAATTATACCAAGTAACCGAGGTGAACTAGTTCATCAAAACTAAATCACAACAGCATATGCATAAAACCATCATCCTACCAGGAGCCAATCCCAGAACAATGAGGTCACTATTTGAAAGAGGACGTATTCATTGTATCCATCCGTTCAGTGAATGTAAAGAACTTATCAAATTGCCAAGAGAATTATATAAAGAAGTCAAAAGTTATTTTAGTCTTACAAAGACGCCAAAAATATATGTTAGAATGTATTCAGCAATTCCTGAGTATCTTGAAGAAAATAAAAAACTTCCAGCAGAACATATTACAAAAATATGGATGACTACCCAAGTAATATATGGAGTATCTAACATTGTGTCTTATAAAGCTGAAGAATTTGATAAGCTCATCTCATAAAGAAGGGCAATGAGATTCAAAAATATGTATTGTGAATTTAAAAAACATAAAGTTTAGAGGCAACAACATATTGATCTATAACAGTACAGACCCAGAGAAAATAATAATGTATAACATAGCAAAGATAAAACAACCACATGATAAGTATGAGCTGTTTAATAGCTGATACCAAATATTATCTACAAGAGCAATGCCAATGATAGAACAAACAACAAGATATTACTGTAGTCTGATGAAGACAGATCCCCAACATAAATGTGGAGCATGTGAAGATGTCGGTGAGGAGGAATCTCTTTTTCTAGAGTAGTTTACAATGATTTAGCAGTGACACACTTATCTCAATGATGTAAGGCATAATGCAACTAGAGCAATAATTGAAACTGATGTAATGAATGATGTAAGAACTCGATAATGGAAAGTCATCTCTTCGTCTATAAAAGGGCAAGCTTAGTAAGGGAGATGGCAGACTTTCGAGGAGGAGAAAATTTTCATATAATCTTGTAAGAAGAGTTTAGTGAGTTTGGTCTATAAGAAATCTTGAATGAATAAAGATTATCTTTCAATTAGCTCTTGTTCAATATAAGGTATGAATAGCTAGTCTCTCTTCCTCAGGAAGAGTTTTGTAAGGCTCTACCTGAAGGATCTTGCAAAAAGACCCATTTGCAATCTTCTATTGTTAAAATGTACACATAATAGAAGGAAACACGCTAGGTTGTGATTATCTGTATTGAAATGCTACTAGTTTTTCCAGGTGTATTCCTTGGATGAAGCTCTCTTGAAGAGCATAATAGTCCTGGGATGGGAGGAACGTAAAAGGAGTACTAAAATTGGGGTGCATACTAGAGTTATTTTATCCACTGGTAGTAACTAGTACAGAGCAGCTCAAAGAGGCATAACTAGGTCGGAAACATATTGAGCCATTTTGTTTGATTTTATGCCATCCTTAGATAAATCTCTCTAATGTTGATTTTCCTACTTACTGTTTCAAACTTTAAATACCTCAAAATTATAAAAAGAATGGATAATCACGAGTTAATTCAAGATTTAATGACTAATTGTCATGGAAATGATAGGACGTGGGTTTTTGATGTTTATTATCCTCAAAGTCTGACAAGCCCCGCTAATTTTTTTTTGGTTTAAATTATTTTTCTTCAACATACAGCGAGTAATAATTATAACAATATATCAAGTTAATCCTGGACAAACTAGTAATATAAATATTCTAATAATTGATGACCTAACCTTTCATGAAAGATCTTTATTATTTTATGGAAATGGACAATTCAGTAGATATATATGGAGTCCTACAATAGCATATAGACAATATCTTAAAGAAAACGAACAAAAAGATGAAAGAAAAGAACAAATGGAAGAACCCCCATATGATAGTGATAGTGAATTATTAGAAACAAATCAAAAGCTATGAGAGATTTTGAAGTTATGCTTGATAATTTAATATTTTGGAGATATGCATGTGATTTTTAAGAATACTATTTCACAGAAGAATATCATTTGTAAAGTTATTTGATACTCTCTTATTTCTCTTTTATAGGTAATCACAACTATTTCACGTTTTACATTCAGTTGGTATCAGAGCTTGGTTTAAAAGTAAATAACTCTCACTCAATTTTTTCACAAAATTAAACATTATATACACTGTAGATTAAGAAACGAAATATTTAATATAAAAAGTAAAAATTATCCTAAACCCAAAAACTAAAAGTATTTAATAAAAGATCACCCATCCTTTAAAAAGTATTATAGGAAGTGTAATGTAGAAATTTAATTGAAAACTAGGTCATAAGAGTAAATATTTATGAAACTATATCATTTTGAAAAATATTTTCAAAAACTAGGTCAAAAGGATAATTAGCTCACGGATTTAAACCCAGCATTTAGCGTAACAGCAATATAAGGCCCTGTACACATATGAGATTGGCAATCTCAGCTGCTTAGCTCAAGCTTACTCAGCAAACGTGGTCTTCGTTGATCCTTGCCTAAGCTTAACAAGCCAGAAAATCCTACAGTTGTAGTAAGATCCAAGTTAATCAGCATCCACGGTCGTGATTGTTAAAAAATAGCAAAATATATATTATATCTATAGCAATCGAATGTTTGCTGTAGTAGTGAAATGCTATAATATAGCACACACAAAAAATTTGATCGGACGGAACTCTAAGTTCCGTCCGCGAGAAAAAAATTTCCTAGGAATTTTTTAATAATTAATTTGATTTTTTTAATAATTTAAATAATTAAAAATAGTAAAAAAAACTAAAAAATGGAGGAAAAATTTGAAATTTTTTTGTTGTTGTTGGGACGGAACTCTAAGTTCCATCTTATATATAAAAAATATTTTTTATTTAGGACGGACTTCAGAGTTTCTTCCGGAAAAAAAAATTATATTTGGGAAGAACTTTATAGTTCCGTCCTCTATAATATCTATTTCCTTAAATCGCCTCTTATATATAGCAATTTTCTGTAGTGAAATCGTCAAAATATGAATAAATAGCAAATCACTGCACAAATGACTGCAGAGTCCGAAAAGTGAAAAAAACATGAATAAAATAAAAAATTAGCAAACGACTGTGGATGCGCTAGCAGATCCAAGCTAATTAAGATGTAGAGTTAATTAGGATAAGATGTAGAGTTAATTAGGATTTGAAAGTCAATAGTAATAGAACGTCTAATTCAAACAATGTTGTAGGTCTTTGCATGCATGTGACACGGAATTAGAAGGGAAAAATAGGTTCAAGTTAATACTGAATACAAAGTTGAGATTGTCAGATAGTATATTTTGGCAAACATTATGTTCCTTTCATCCTTCACAATATTAGTGATATGGGTTAGATCACGTGGCCTCTTCTGGACAACCAGATCTCCTCAAAATTCGTTCTCTCCTGATCATCGAGTCAACAGAAGTCAAATTGGCCGTTACCGCCTCAGGCCCACAGGCAAACGGGTGCGACCTGGCCCGCTCAGGTCCCAGACCCGTTTGCTCTGCCTATAAATACCAGGGCCCCTCCCCCACTACCAAGGGAATCAATCTTTTCCCTATAAAAACCCTAGCTCCTGTTGCTTCCCAGTGACTGACTAGATCGTCGGAGAACACGTCGCCGGGATCTCTCCCGGTGTTTCTAGGCACAGTGTAGGTACACAAGACCGGACCGAGCCGAGCCCCGAAGATCTGAGTCGAGCTGCTGAATCCGAGCCGAGTATTCGTCCTCCACCTCACTCCTGCTACTCCTAAGCCGCTCCCAGCCGAGAGTCGAACATATAGCCAGTACCGCGACTTCCACTATACAAATTGAGAGAACTTACACTTGTTGCAGCCACACCCCAAAATCAAACCGCATCAGGTTGGCGCCGCCTGTGGGAAACCTCGGTACTGACCTCAGTCCGACCCCTGTCAGGAACGTCATCCCCGCAATCCGAGCTCTCACATGGCCCCCAGGGCTCGAAGAGTCGTCACTTCTGTGCGTCGTCCAGACCCTCCTCTCCAGGACAACCACGCTGATGCCCACGGATCCAACCATCCGAGGGTCAACGGCAAACCCGGGCCGGGCACTTCGCGCTCGTTCGCGATCGACATACGTCGGATCATCGAGAGCCGGCAAGCTAGCCGAACTAGGGGAGGGGCCGCTTCCAACTCGACCCCAAACCATCCCAGGCACCCGTCCTAAGAGCAGGAGCCAGAGCTCAGTCGCACAGAACGAAGGCCGCCACCCCAACGCGACCCGGTCGGACGAGCTCTGGTCACACGCCGTGAGTTCCAAGACTTTCAGAACGAGATCCTGGAGGCCATCTTAGGGACCCCCAAGAGCGAGACACTCCACCGCTCTCACTCGTGGTCGGATGCCGGAGCCAGTGAGTCTCGCGGCTTAACCCGCCCGCCAGAATGGGACGAGGGCATCCTGCGATGCCTACAGGAAATGGAGAACTGCCTCGACCATTTTGGTGAGGGCGGCCCGAGGCCGGCCCGAGGCCGGCCCAGGCTCATAGGCCGACCCAACCTCCTTTCTCCGCTCCAATCTTACAAGCAGAGAATCCTAGGAACTTTCTGCCTCCTCAGTTCGAGAACTATGACGGCGAGGGTGATCTTGTTGATCACATGGAGGGGTTCAAGACCCTCATGATGATTCACAGTGCTTCGGATCTCCTCCTATGTCGTGCCTTCCCCGCCACTCTCCGAGGTCCAGCTCGGAAATGGTTCTCTAAGCTCGTCCCCTGCTCGATCTACTCGTTCGATCAGCTAGAGGCAAACTTTCTTGCCCACTTCGTGACCATCCGGAAGGCCGAGAAGACAAGCACGTTCCTACTAGACCTCCGAAAGAAGGAAGGGCAGTCACTCTGCCAGTTCGTCCGAAGGTTCACCAGAGAGGCGAGGTCTGTCTCCTCCCCCGACAGAAGGAAGGTTTGTCCAGAGGTTCCGACACAACGTCCGACACGGCCGGTTGAAGGCGTCCTTGGCCAAGAAGCCTCCTCTCGACTTCCCTGACCTACTCAATCGGGTCGAGAAGTACATTCGGGCGGAGGAGGCCCTAAATTCCGAGATCGCCAAAGAGGTCCCGGGGAAGGGGAAGCGCAAGGCCGATGAGGCAGAGCCAGCTAAGAAGGTTCTGAAAGACGGGACCACCATGAAGAGGGTCCCTCTGGTACCGCGTTTCGAGAGATACACGCCACTTACACAAAACGTGTTGGCCATCCTCTTAGAGATCGAGGACAAGGACCTCGTACGGATGCCCCCTCGACCAACCAGCAACAAGAAACGGGACCAACGGTTCTACTGCCGCTTCCACCGGGACAACGGGCACAACACCAACTACTGTAGGGACCTTAAGGACGAAATCGAGGCCCTCATCCAATGAGGGTACCTCCGAGAATTCACCCAGGAAGACGCCCGGGACCGAAGGGATACGAGGAACCAAAGGCCTTCTCCTCCTCCTCGCGCCCCCAAACAGCGTCCCGAGCGGGACCCGGAGCCTGAAGAGACCTGAGGTCAAGCCATTCTACACTGCGTCCATGGGGGGCCCATGGAAGGGGATTCCAATACTTCCTGCAAGGTGTTCGTCCGAGAGGTAAATGCCGTCCGAGACCTCCCTTCCCCCCAGGTCCAGTAGTTCCCTGTCTCCTTCTCAGGGGAAAACTTGGAGGGGGTCCGGCTCCCGCACTGCGATGCACTCGTCATCAGCCTCGTCATGGTGAACTACGAGGTCTGTTGGATCCTCGTGGACAACGGGAGCTCGGCAAACATCCTCTTCCTTTAAGCGTTAGAGAACCTCAAGCTCCCCCGAGATAAGCTGAAACTAGCCGGGTACACCCTCCACGGGTTCTCCGGCGTCCCAGTGCCAATAGAGGGGATTGTGACCTTGGATGTTACGACCGGTACGACCCCCCTCAGACCGACCGAGTCGATGGACTTCATGGTTGTGAACGTCAAATCGGCGTACAACGCCATCCTCGGCCGACCAGGGCTCTGCTCCATCTAGGCTGTTCCCTCAGCCTACCATCTGAAACTGAAGTTTCCTACTGAGTCAGGTGTCGGGGTCGTTCGGGGGAACCAAAAGGCGGCACGATCGTGCTATATGATGGCGGTCGGAGGCGGTGTTTTCCCCTGGATGCCATCGAACTGTAACCCGAAAGGAGCCAACCATAGCCCAAACCTGAGGACGAACTGGAAGAAGTCTCGTTCGAGACAAAAGACCAGTCAAAGTGGTTCCGCATGAGCTTCTCCCTCGTGTCCGACCTAAAGTC
The DNA here is from genome assembly GCA_017893485.1 of Hemerocallis citrina. Lineage (NCBI taxonomy): Eukaryota > Viridiplantae > Streptophyta > Magnoliopsida > Asparagales > Asphodelaceae > Hemerocallis > Hemerocallis citrina. Next base: position 24,030,074 of record CM030368.1, read on the forward strand.
TGACCTAATCTACTGCATTCGCCGCAATGTCGACCTCTTTGCTTGGAAGCCATCCGACATGCTCGGGAGCTCCGAAGACCTGATCATGCACAGGCTAAGCATGGTCCCTAACTCGAAGCTGATCATCCAAAAGTGACGTATGTTCACCCCGAAGAGGCAGCAAGCTATGAGAACGGAGGTAGAAAAACTGTTGTCTGCCCGGTTCATCCAAGAGGTCAGCTATCCCGAGTGGCTGGCGAACGTCGTAATGGTGCGAAAGGCCAGCAGAAGTTGGAGGATCTGCATAGATTTTACTGATCTCAATAAGGCATGCCCCAAAGATTCTTTCCCTCTCCCCAGTATCGATGCTCTGATCGACGCATCGTCGGGTCACGAACTATTGTCCTTCATGGATGCCTTCTCAGGCTACAATTAGATCCGGAAGTTCTCCATGATATAGCCAAGACATCCTTCGTCACCGACTAAGGTTTCTACTGCTACCGAGTTATGCCCTTCGAGCTGAAGAACGCCAGTGCTACCTATCAGAGGCTCGTCAACCGAGTCTTCAAGGACCAGATTGGTCGCAACATGGAGGTGTACGTCGACGACATGCTCGTCAAAAGCCAACAAGGACAGGACCATGTCGCCGACCTGGAAGAAGCCTTTGGCGTCCTTTGGACCCATAATATGAGGTTCAATCCGGCCAAGTGTGCGTTCAGCGTCTCTTCGGGTAAATTTGTCAGGTTTGTCGTCAGCCAGTGCGGCATCGAGGTGAACCCCGAGAAGATTCGTGCCATAATAGACATGGCCCTTTCAAGAAACATCAAGGAAGTCCAGCGTCTCATGAGAAGACTGGCAGCCATCGAAAATTTTCTCTCCAAATCTGAAGAGAAGTCACTCTCGTTCTTCAAGGCCCTGCGCGGAACCGGAGACTTCGAATGGGGCACTCAATAGCAGGAGGCATTCGCCCAGTTAAAAGATCACCTCACCAATCCTTCGCTCCTTAGAAAACCCGATTCAGGCGAGCCTCTCTGGCTTTATCGTTCGGCCTCGGAAAGTGTACTCAGCGCTGTTCTCGTTTGAGAAGAAGACGGAGTCCAAAAGCCGTTGTACTATGTCAGCAAAGTCCTGCTCTTGGCCGAGATCAGATATGTGAAAATGGAGAAGGTGGCATACACCCTGGTCATGGCCACGCGGAAGCTCCGCACTTATTTCCAGGCCCACTCGATTCAGGTCCTCACGGACCAGCCTCTGAAGGCCGTCCTCCACAAACCCGAGAGTTCCGACCGCTTGGTCAAGTGGTCGATCGAGATAAGCCAATACGACATCGGCTATCAACTGAGGACAACAATCAAGGGACATGCCCTTGCCGAATTCATCACGGAATGTACCATCTTCGAGCAACTCGTAGGTGGGGAGGCCGATCAGATGTGGAAAGTTTACGTCGATGGCTCTTCCTGCAAAGTGGGAAGTGGCGCGGGAATCATTTTGCGAGGACCCGACAAATTCTTTCTCAAAAATTCCCTCCACCTCAACTTTCCGACCTCCAACAATGAGGCAGAATATGAAGCTATGTTCGTGAGGCTCACCCTAGCACACCAGGCAGGCACCAGACAGATCAGGGCCTTCAGCGACTCAGCTCGTCGTCAATCAGATTACCGGAGAGTACGAGGCCCATGATGATCGAATGATCCGGTATTTGGCCATAGTCCAACGGCTCTTGACATCCTTTGACGATTCCGCAGTCTTAAGGATCCCAGGAGAGCAGAACACCCAGGCCGATGCCCTGTCGAAGTTAGCCTCCTCGTCCTTTGAAGGTCTCGACCTCACCGTTCTGATCGAAGTGCTCCTGAAGCCGAGTATCGACCTCCCCAAGACCCTCGGTATAGACGACGGAGCTCAGCCGGATGATTGGACCACTCCCATCCGAAAGTTTCTGATCGAAGGAGAGCTCCTCGAAGATCGATCCGAAGCAATGCGGATCAGGGTCCGCTCGGAAAGGTTCACCATGATCAATGAAACCCTCTTCAAACACTCGTACACAATGACGGACGGAAGACCCTACCTCTGCTGCTTAGCCCCCGACGAGGTCAAGTATGCTTCTAAGGAGCTCCACGAAGGAATTGGCAGGTGCCACATGGGAAGCCGATCGCTTTCCTGCAAGGTTCTGAACCACCGGTATTACTGGCCTACGATGTTGCAAGATGCCCTGACCCTGATCAAAAAGTGCGGTCCCTGCCAAAGACTCTCCTCAGTAAGAAGGGTTTCCCAAGCAAACCTTCGTTCCCTAGCTAGTCCGACCCCAATTTCTATGTGGGGGATGGACCTGGTAGGCCCCTTTCTGAAAGCAACGAGCCAAAGGAAGTTCCTAGTAGTAGCGATCGACTACTTCACAAAGTGGATCGAGGCCGAGCCCCTAGCCACGATCACCGAGCAGCAGACTCAGCAATCCTTCTGGAAACACATCATCTGCCGATTCGGAATTCTGCACATACTCGTCACGGAAAATGGGACCCAGTTTGCGGGTAAGAATTTTAGAAAGTTCTGCGAGGATCTCAGAATCCAGCAACGCTTCTCTTCGGTGTGCCACCCGCAGTCGAACGGTCAGGCCGAGAACGCGAACTGCCAAAATCCTGTTGGTCTAAAGAAACAGCTTGATAATTCTTCCAAGGGATTTAATCTGACTTACGGCGTGAAGGCAGTAATTCCCCTCGAGATCGAGCTCCCTTTGTCCCGGATTATGGCCTTTGATGAAGAAAGGAACTCAGCACAACTGCGTGCCAATCTGGACATGATAGACGAGGTCAGGGAAAAATCTGCCATCAGAAGGAGCACATACCAGCAGAGGATCGAGAGGTTCTACAACAAAAGGGTACGTCCCACCAACATCAAGCTAGGGGACCTCGTCCTCCGAAAGCTGGCGGTATCCAACCCCGGCCAAAAGAGGAAGCTGGCTCCAAACTGGGAAGGCCTATACAAGGTTTCCAAAGTTGTATGCCCCGGCACATACCGCCTCACCGACCCGAAGGGCAAGGCTGTGAAGAGACCCTAGAATGCGGAGCACCTTATCAAATTCCTCGAAGGGGAGGATTAGCCCTAGTAGATACCCCTATAAATTATAAGATGTAATTGGCACCTCGTGCCTTGTTTTGTAAAAGTCAATATGATGTAATCGTTTACCCTTTTTGGCCTCATGCCAGCTTTCTTAAAAACAAGTTTGGGGCTCCACGCTCGGATGACACCAAGAGCCACACCAAACTTCTCCTACAAGGTTATCAGAAGGGGATGGGGATTATATAGCCCACCAGAGGTGGATTTATGACATCGGGGAACGATGAGAGATAAAATGTTCCCATTAACTGTTATCGGAAGGCAAAACACCATATATTAAGTGCTATCTGTAGGGAGTAACGGCTTGACTCCCAAGCAAACCTAGGGGTTCGGAGCCTGGATCAAAGCGCAGTCAACATCCTGATTTTACCTAGTATGGGTGCTCGACATCGACCTCGAGCAAGGACTTGACTTTTTCAAGTCCTGCGACCTTTACGCTCGGCGATGACCTTCAGCTACACTCATGCTATCTACTGAGAATAGGTATGGGGGCTCGGCATCGACCTCGAGCAAGGCCTTGGCTTTTTCAGGCCCTGTGACCTTTACACTCGGCGATGACCTCCAGCTACACTCATGTCGGCTTCTCCTAAGGTATAGGGGCTCAGCATCAACCTCAAGCAAGGCATTGGCTTTTTCAAGCCCTGCGACCTTTACGCTCGGCGATGACCTTCAGCTACACTCATGCTATCTATCTGAGAACAGGTATGGGGGCACGGCATTGACCTTGGCTTTTTTAAGCTCTGCGACCTTTATGCTTAGCGATGACCTCCAACAACACTCATGTTGGCTTCTTCTAAGGTATGGGGGCTTGGCATCGACCTCGATCAAGGCCTTGGCTTTTTCAAGCTCTGCGACCTTTATGCTCGGCGATGACCTTCTGCTACACTCATGCTATTTATCTGAGAATAGGTATGGGGGCTCAGCATCGACCTCGAGCAAGGCCTCGACTTTTTCAAGCCCTGCGACCTTTACGCTCGGCGATAACCTCCAGTTACACTCATGTCAGCTTCTCATAAGGTATGGAGGCTTGGCATCAACCTCGAGCAGGCCCTAGGCTTTTTCATGCCCTGCGACTTTTACGCTCGGCGATGACCTTCAGCTACACTCATGCTATCTTTCTGAGAACAGGTATGGGGGCTCGGCATCGACCTCGAGCAAGGCCTCGGCTTTTTTAAGCCCTGTGACCTTTACGCTCGGCGATGACCTCCAGCTACACTCATGTCGGCTTCTCCTAAGGTATGGGGGCTCGGCATCGACCTCGAGCAAGGCCTCGGTTTTTTCAAGCCCTGTGACCTTTACTCCGAACGATGACCTCCAACTACACTCATGTCGGCTTCTCCTAAGGTATGGGGCTCGGCATCGACCTCGAGCAAGGCCTTGGCATTTTCAAGCCCTGCGATCTTTACACTCGGCGATGACCTTCAGCTACACTTGAAAAATTACCAAAGCTCATAAGAAATTGACGTTTCATTATTCATGAAGCGCCACAAACGGCCACACGATACAATAAAGATATTACAAAATCACTCAGTCTTAAAACTCGAACTCAGTGCTCCCCACGGGACCCTCGTGGCTGACGCCATCCGCCTCAAGCCCTCCGGAGCGAGACCTTCCCCACACATGCTCTACCGGTTCAACTAGTAAGGACGTCCCGACAATGGAACTCTGCGCGTCGGCGGGCCTCGCCATTTCCAGATAAATGGTCGGAGAAGGAACCAATAAAGAACGACTTTCTCCCTCGAACGAACCGAGCCGATGATGACCCGTGCCTAGCACAAGCTTCAACCTCTGAATCTTTGACTCCTTCTTTACTACTTCCTCACGAAGAAAGGACTTCGAAGATGGTCTCCTAGTGGAGGCATCCGAGATTGACCAGTTCGTCTCGACACTCCCCCAATCCCGATCGGCTATGGCCTTCTTCAGGCGAGCAGCTTCTAGGCTGAGCTCCTTAGACTTATTTATAAAATAGTTTACCGTGACCTCTCGATCATGAGCCTGCTTAAGATGGCAATTCAGCACACTCTTGGGCCCCAGCTCATTTCGGTGCCGGAAGATCTTGGCAGAACACGGATCGGCGCCGATGATCCCGTGCATCTATCAAAAAGGGGAAAAAACAACGGTTCACTAAAGAAGCTTGCAAAAACCTACAAATCACAGAGGATCGGCCAAAAATCTTTTTCTTTTATAAATTCAAAATTTTGGGTTACAAAAAAGTGGTGGCCAGTCCGCACGAGGCATATACAAATAAAAAAGTAAAAGTAAAATTCCTAAACTACTTTTTAGAGGGGGACGACACCTCTTCATCCTGATCGCCCCCGGGATCCTCCAGACGACGGTCCTCCTCTTCGTCCTCGCCCCCGGGCATCGGCGGATGCACGGGAAGCCACCACCCGTACTGAAGATGGTCGACCCGAGCCTCCGGGTAGAGCTGCTGGAAGTGCTCATTGGCCTTGGCGTAGGCCTCATCCTGAGCCTCAATCAGAACATCTGCCAAGGAGTTTTGCAGCTCGTCAGCCTCCGCCTGGGTCTTAGCTCGAAAGTGCACCAGCTCGTTCGTATGATGGTCTTGTAGCGAGGCCATCTGAGCTTGGAAGACTGCCTGGGCCTTTGTCAGCTCGTCTTTCAGATGAGTCGCCTCGCAAAAGTACTTCTCGGTGTTCTTCCTCTCGACTAAGACCTCCTTCTCCAAGCACTTGTGTAAGTGCTGCCCATGAAGCAACGCCTGGCTGAGGAAGATCAAGTTAGAAAAATCCCTAACTTTTAAGCATAAGGCAAATAAAAAACACTTACCGAAAGCTGCGCCTGTGCCCACCTCATGTTGGCCGTCTCGGACGTCTCTACCACCAGAGTCATCCGATCCTGCTCCGTAGCGAGATGCTCTACCACCTCCAAAGCCACCGGGCCCTCGGTCAGGGTATCATCGGCCTTGAGCCCCAGTCCGGGGCGTGCGGCATCATGCCCTGCCCTCCCATCATCTATTCGACATTGGGATGAAGTGGTGGGAGCCCCTTCTCCAAGACTGCAGCCACTTTCTTACTACTGGAGCTCGCCCCCGGTTGCTTCGTCGACCTCAACGAGTGGTGGTGCCTTTTCGTCCTCTTCGGGGATGGCTCCGAAGTCCTTGAGGGCCCCCTTTTAGTGGGCACGGCGGCCGAGGCAGCCTTCTTCTCTTTGTCGGCCCTTCTCTTGGCTACCAATGCCATCAAAGCCTGCCGATTGTCGAGCTCCTTTTGAGTCATCTCTGCAAAAAGAAAAAAGGAAAAAGGAAAAATGTTAACACGAAGGCAGAAAGATAAATAAATTAGAAACAAAAACATTTCAGGGTTAGCTGGGCTCAGTCCGGCTCGGGAAAGATGCAGCTCCGTGACGCACGACCACCCTATGTTATGCCCTTCCACAATCTTGTCCACCGTCGCCCACTCTTTATCCGTCAAGTCGCTACGCCTCGGGGGCTTATGGTTCGGCCTACTGAAATTCCAAACAGTTGGAATTTCCCAAGGCTTCTCACTCCGGACAATGAAGTACTTCTCCTTCCATCCTTTAATGGAGTCTGTATGTTCGTGCATCACCTTCTTGTGAGGACGCAGCGAGATGTAAAAAATCCCCTCCAAGTCTCTGAGCGAGCTCATCCCAAGGATGACACGAAAGTATGTGAGCCTCGGTTTGATCCCCTTCTCCTGGCACTTCAGAATGAAGCAGACTAGGTGTTTCCATGAGCTGGGGCCATACTGCATTGGGCTCAGCTCTCCCCACTTCAACACCTTCTCAATGAATAGGTGCAACGACAGCCTCAATCTCGAGATGAAGGCGTCCTCGGGAAACATGCAGAAGCTCGACTCCAGCCTTGAGGTCGGACGAATTCCAGGTTTCGGCACCAGAAGTTCGAATTCCTTCAGAATGAAGTAGGCCGGCCTCAAGATAGGCAGGTAGTCCTCCCTCAAAGCACATTGGACGCTATCCATCTTGATCATGGACCAACCCGTGTCCCGCAGTAATGAGGTTAACGCGAGGAGCCCCTCCACATCGTCAGGGTACATCCTGATTGACCCTGGGTTTTTATTGGACACAAGGGGGAACATAAACCCAGGCTAGGGTTCGTATTTGTCTGGCTCTGTAATACCCTGGATTTTCGAATCTTAATTAAATTAGATTTTTTTTTTGTTTCTATGTGTTGTGCACGTGCAAATTTTTGCATTTGTTTCTCTAAAATTATTTTTGTGAACATTTAATTCAAATTCTTCCCTTTTTAATCTAGAATGCCTAATTAAAATCCTAGGCCTTATTGTCTTTTTCTAGCCTACCCTAATAAATTAATTAATTAATTTATTAGAGCCCAAGGTTATTTTAGCCCATTAGAGAGCCCATTAACTTAATTCCTCTTTTAATTAGTCTAACTTGTAGGGTGGACCAATTTAGTAAACAATTAATTAAATTACATGAATAAACTTACAAATGGGGGTACTAGTGTAGCACGTGCAATGGAGCACTACAAGGGGTTGTCCGGATTATGCAAAGAGAGAGGGATAGATGGGTGAAGTGGTGAGTTGGTTATCTCATCATGGGTAGTTGCTACAACTCCCTAATTCATCTTAGCCTTTGATCCTTAACTATTTGGACTAATCCTAGCATTTCATTTGCACTCAAAATTTGTATAAATATCTCCCCTTATACTCTTCATACTTGCACCTAAAAGATTGAAAGAAAGAATGAAAAGAAGAAACAATTACTGAGTAAAAAAATTAAGAGAGAGTTGTGAGTTCAAAAGATTGAGAGTTGAGTTTTGTGTGTTCCCCATCCCATTGTTGGCCATCCTACCATTGGAGCAAGGAGGAAGGAGTTCAAACACCATTCAAGCTAGGAGAAGTCAAATTGGTAGCTCAATCTAGGAGGAGAAGGCTTCATTTGTTCATTCTGGGAGACTTTTGGAGTTTTGTTGTTTCTCTCCATTGGTGATTTTCTCAAACTTCTAACTAGATACCATGCTAGAAAATTGTTTGATAAAATTGAGAAGAAAACCCTAATTAATTTAGCCATATGTTGTGAAAATGAGACAAATTGCAAATGGTTTGAATGCTTGTTAAAAAGAATGCTAATTCATACAAATTGTGATTGTTATCTTAGAAATTACCATGCTACCAGGATTTATATGTTTGATATGTGCTAAATTGAGAAATTGTTCTTGTATGTTTAGTTAATTGAAATGGGAACCATGAAAAATGTGAATCGCCTAATTGACTTGGTAATGGCATGAAAAAGGAGATTTTGTTGTAGAAATGATTGTACAATGTTAATAAAAATAATAAAAGTGATCTAGGAAAAGTTTTGAGTACAAACTCACAAAGAAACTACACTTGTATTCTTAGTTTCGAAATTGTAGAGACAAATATGTGTAGAGAGTAAATTTTTTTTTTTATTATAATTATGTGTCAAAAATCTAGTTTTATTTTACTGATATACTGTAAATATATAGAAACTAAATTCTGAATATTTTGAATACAATTGGGAAAAAAAGAAGTTAAGAATAATTGTTTTTATAAAAATTTCGAAAAGAACAGAGACTTGAATTATAACTCCTAAAACCCAAACCATATCAGGTTAGTCACTTGGACTTATTGGTGATCGGGTGCACTTGGGTTCAGGCACTGTAGCCGTGGGTTGGTCTTTGGTCTCGGGTTCGAAACTGGGCATTAGCCTTTTGTTTTCATTTTTTTTTTATAAAAATCTGAAACCCGAGAACTAATTTACATATAATTAAAACCAGTCATATCGCATAGGTGCCTTCGCCTTTCTGGCTTTCGGTGGCGTCACAGTGTGGTCACTGTAGCAGGTGGGTGTGCCTTGGGTCGCAGGTTCGAGGCTCGGGTCTGGCATTTAAGATATTTTTTTTTTTTTGGGGGGGGGGGAGGTTATTTGGATTTCTTTGAGCTTTAAAAATTCCGAAAATATATTATAAGTATTCAAGAAAATATATAGACTTCATGAAAAATATTTATACAACATTTGGCTTATTAAAAAGAGATTTAGAAGCAAAAAAAATGAGTAGAACTCTATAAAATTGATATTTGCATGAATATGAAATATGTTTTTTTTTTTCCATGAGAGAATTCTACTTAAATTTATATAAGCGGATCTTGTATGAAAAAAAATAAAGTGGGCTATTTATGGATTTCTTTTATTAATTTGTGCAAGTTATGCATTTTTAAAGTTAAATGAAAAATATAATTGTGATCTTCTTGGACCAAATAAAGGAAGGATTAATGGTGTGAGAATTAAATGAATTTATTGAGATTAATCTTGAATGAGAAAGATATAAATTGAAATTGAACTTTATGCATGAAATTGATTCATAGAAAAGAAATGAAAATCATGTTGAATTATGAAAAAGACTTAATGAGTATGAAAACTCAAATTTGTGATTATGAAGTGAAATTGAGAACTAGAGTGTAGCTAAGCCTTATACCGGCATTGAAAGAATTTGTTGAGATAAGATTTGAACTGAAAAGACCAAGATTTGGGTCGTGTTATATAAATGGTTAAGACCGGTATAGTGGGAGTGCTAACTCTAGAGGATTGATTTTATTCATGATTCAAATAAATTAAGGACTAGACACATAGTGGAGATGTGATGAAAGTAAGAGAAAAATATGAGTATGAGGGCCATTGGATTGGCAGCGTAAGAGTATTCATAGGATGTCCCATGATGCGTCATGAATAGGGCGTGGATACTACTCCAGAGTACCGTCCCGGTGGCGACGCTTATGGGGCGGTCTAGTGACTATGGGTGGTTCCATGTCTATGGTAGGAGGTGAAATGACCACAGGATACCTGCATGATGAGTCATGTGTCAGTGCATGGGATTCTCTCCAGGGTGCCTGGATGTGGGCTGGTAACCCATAGAACACCTAGGATACTTACCGTAGTTACCGTAGTAGATTAAGTCATGACGAGGGATTGAACCCTACAAGATGAAGAACGGTTAAGGGCATGCCCTCGAACCTATGTAGTATGGGCTGCATAGACTATGAACAAGTGCACATTAGTGTCATATAATATAAACAATTGCATTAAGGACTAAGTGCACATTCACAACACGACATTAATAGGATAGTCCCCGTAGTTCTGTTTGTGACAAGTTTGTGCTTTTCAAGTAAGAAAAAATTGATGTATTATATCCTAGCGTCAGTTGAATGAACTGACGTGCCCACAGTTTCTATGCAGGATAAAGTGATTGACAAGATATTGATAAGATTAAAGTATGCATGCTGCTTAAAGAATTATTCAAGTGTTGTATATTTTTATTCATGTAATTGTTGTAAATTGCTTCCGTTGTATAAGTGTAATGTAAATGTAACTCTGATGTAACAAAAGTTTTTAATTCTTTGTAAAATTATACGAAGAGAAGTGTAAAGATCATGTGGAACTTCGAATTCGGTCTTATTTGGAATTCGGGGTGTTACACGCTCGGTAGGACTATCGGGACGAATCCACTTCCTTTTCCTTCTACGGGGGCGAGGCTTCCTCTCTGGAGATGGGGTCGTTAACGGGGGCAGAGGGGGAAGATCTGTTTCTTCCTCTGCTACCTCTCCTACGGTTCCTCCTTCCCCTTCCCCCCGATCATTGCCTCCCTCGGCTCCACGTTCAGACTCCTCCTGGTCATCCTCCTCAACAGGCTTCTCTCCTTTGGGGCCTCCCTCCTCAACACGCTCCTTTCCCTCGGGGCCTCCCTCCTCAACAGGCCCCTCTTCCGACCTACGGATTCGTAAAGGGGGCACGTCATAAATCACACACCCTCGCCCCCGGATCCTAAATCCGACTAGACCTCTTCCTTCACTTCAAAATCATCAAGTAAGCAAAATGTTGATGTCGAATGGAATTCCTCTTTAGTTCGACCTGAAGAGCTTGCCTCGGAGCCGGACTGAGACCACGACATTACGAAACAAAATACTAACCAGATATACCGGGGAACAGGAAGATCACCGAAAAATTATCGCTGACGGCTATGAAGAGAACTCCGTATTGTCTAGAGAATGATTGCAAAGTAAAGAAATGAAGGAAGAGTGGGGAGATTTATAATAGAGGAAGGGACTCTTCGAATTCCGCAAGAAGATCTGACCGTTGGATCATGATCATAAAGATCTAACGGCCACCAGGATTTAAAACTTTTCGATTATCATGCCCAAGACGTCAGCCTAGAGCGTAAAAATACCTCTTTACCCTCAGCTCTATCAGCCGGTACAACGGCTCAGAACACGTGACCAACTACTCAAGTACTACACCTTTTTCAGCCACAAAGCTTCTCCAACAGGTCTTGGGGACTCGAATCTCGGATGCCACCACGAGCCATAATGCTTTTCCAACAAACTTTGGGGGCTCGACGCTCGGGTGTCACCGCGAGCCACAAAACTTTGCCAACAAGTCTTGGGGGATCAACGCTCGGATGTCACCGCGAGCCACAAAGCTTTTCCAACAAGTTTTGGGGGCTCGATGCTCAGGTGTCACCACGAGAAACAAAACTTTGCCAACAAGTCTTGGGGGCTCGATGCTCGGATGTCACCGCAAGCCACAAAGCTTTTTCCAACAAGCTTTGAGGGCTCGACGCTCGGATGTCACCGTGAGCCACAAAACTTTGCCAACAAGTCTTGAGGGCTCAATGCTCGGATATCACCGCGAGCCACAAAACTTTGCCAAAACAAGTTTTGCGGGCTCGACGCTCGGGTGTCACCGCGAGCCACAAAATATTGCCAACATGTCTTGGGGACTCGATGCTCGGATGTCACCGCGAGCCACAAAGCTTTTCCAACAAGCTTTGGGGGCTCGATGCTCGGGTGTCACCGCGAGCCACAAAACTTTGCCAACAAGTCTTGAGGGCTCGACGCTCGGATGTCACCGCGAGCCACAAAGCTTTTTCCAACAAGCTTTGAGGGCTCGACGCTCGGATGTCACCGCGAGCCACAAAGCTTTTTCCAACAAGCTTTGAGGGCTCGATGCTTGGATGTCACCGCGAGCCACAAAACTTTGCCAACAAGTCTTGAGGGCTCGATGCTTGGATATCACCGCGAGCCACAAAACTTTGCCAAAACAAGTTTTGGGGGCTCGATGCTCGGGTGTCACCGCGAGCCACAAAAATTTGCTAACAAGTCTTGGGGGCTTGATGCTTGGATGTCACCGCGAGCCACAAAGCTTTTTTTAACAAGCTTTGAGGGATCGATGCTCGGATGTCACCGTGAGCCACAAAACTTTACCAACAAGTTTTGGGGGCTCGACGCTCGGATGTCACCACGAGCCACAAAGCTTTCCCAACAATCTTTGGGGGCTCGACGCTCGGATGTCACCACGAGCCACAAAGCTTTTCCAACAAGTCTTCGGGACTCGACTCTCGAATGTCACCGCAAGCCACAAAACTTTTTCCAAAAAGCTTTGAGGGCTCGACGCTCGGATGTCACTGCGAGCCACAAAACTTTTCCAACAAGTCTTGGGGGCTCGATGCTCGGATCTCACCGCGAGCCACAAAGCTTTTCTAACAAGCTTTGGGGGCTCGACGCTCGGATATCACCGCGAGCCAAAAAACTTTGCCAAACAAGTTTTGGGGGCTCGACGCTCGGGTGTCACCACGAGCCATAAAACTTTGCTAACAAATCTTAGGGGCTCGACGCTCGGATGTCACCGCGAGCCACAAATCTTTTCCAACAAGCTTTGAGGGATGCTCGGATGTCACCGCGAGCCACAAAACTTTTCCAACAAGTCTTGAGGGCTCGACGCTCGGATGTCACCGCGAGCCACAAAGCTTTTCCAAAAAGCTTTGGGGGCTCGACACTCGGGTGTCACCGCGAGCCACAAAACATTGCCAACAAGTCTTGGGGGCTCGGCGCTCGGATGTCACCGCGAGACACAAAGATTTTTCAACAAGCTTTGAGGGCTCGATGCTCGGATGTCACCGCGAGCCACAAAACTTTGCCAACAAGTCTTGAGGGATCGATGCTCGGATATCACCGCGAGCCACAAAGCTTTGCCAAAACAAGTTTTGGGGGCTCGGAGCTCGGATATCACCTCGAGCCACAATGCTTTTCCAACAAGTTTTGGTGCTCGACGCTCGGATGTCACCGTGAGCCACACCAAGGCTATATCACAAGCAGGGGGCTCTTTTTCCGAACCTCGACGCTCGGCTAAGTGAGCCCCTACCATCGGTTCTCGATGTCCCCTAGCTTTTCCAAACAAGCATAAGGCTCGTCTCCCAACCCCCAACGCTCGGCTAAGCGAGCTCCTACCTTCAGTTCTCGACGTCCCTTAGCTTTTCCAGCAAGCATAGGGCTCGTCTCCCGACACTCGACGTTTGGCTAAGAGAGCTCCTACCTTCAGTTCTCGACGTCCCCTAGCTTTTCCAACAAGCGTAGGGCTCGTCTCCCGACCCTCGATGCTCGGCTAAGCGAGCACTTACCTTCTATTCTCGAGCCCCTAGCTTTTCCAACAAGCATAGGGCTCGTCCCCCGACCCTCGACGCTCGACTAAGTGAGCTTCTACCTTCAGTTCTCGACGTCCTCTAGCTATTCTAATAAGCGTAGGGCTCGTCTCCCAACCCTCGACACTCGGCTAAGCAAACCCCTACCTTCGGCTCTCAACGTTCCCTAGCTTTTCCAACAAGCGTGGGGCTCGTCTCCCGACCCTCAATGCTCAGCTAAGCGAGCCTCTATTTTCGGCTCTCAACGCCTCTTATAACTTCAAAGAGATCTTCTTCATCCTACCCTGCTGGCCTCTCTCAGAAGATACGAACCACATCCTCACCATACACACCGCTCTGGTCTTCCCACAACGGCTAACCACTCCTCCATAGCTGGATTACCCAGCCCTCTAGGAGTGGGGGGTTCCTGATATGGGTTAGATGACGTGGCCCCTCTTGTGCCACTAGATCTCCTCAAAACCTGCTCTCTCCAGATCATCGAGTCAACAGAAGTCAAACGGGCCGTTACCGCCTCAGGCCCACAAGCAAATGGGTGCGACCTGGCCCGCTCAGATCCCAGACCCGTTTTCTCTGCCTATAAATACCAGGCCCCCTCCCCCACTGCTAAGGTAATCAATATTTTCCCTCTAAAAACCCTAGCCTCTGTTGCTTCCCAATGACTGACTAGATTGTTGGAGGGCCTGTCGCCGGGATCTCTCCAGGTGTTTCTAGGCACAGTGCAGGTACACAAGACCGAGCCGAGCCCCGAAGATCCGAGTCGCGCTGCTAGATCCGAGCCGAACATCCATCCTCCACCTCACTCCTGCTACTCCCGAGCCGCTCCCAGCCGAGAGTCAAACATATAGCCAGTATCGTGACTTTCACTATACAAATTGAGAAAACTCACGCCTGTTGCAGCCACACCCCAAAAACAAACCACATCAATTAGTTTTGTACAAGATAAGAAATATGGTATTAAAATTCCCTTTGACTGCATGATAGAGTTGAAGAACGATGAATAAGTACATAGAAGAAAAGATGAAAATGTCAAAATCATTAGAAAACACTCTGCAGTTTCGAATTGGAAAAACTCCACACATCCAATGCCAATGGGCATTCCCAAATGTTGTGTAATGAATATTCCAAAGTTTTGCATGAGACACTAAAAATTTTCATTAAAGAAAACTTGTCCAAGCTGAAAAAGCCAAATAACCATTACCAATAATAAAATAATATATTATTAATTAATGTTGCTGCTTATTTCGGTGTGGGAGCAAACAGATAGTGAGTTAATAATGGATGAAAACTACTAAAAGTCAAACCTGTGCCTTGGCCGTTAAAAGAGGTTAGAGCTCCTGAGATTGAATCTGGATCGTTGATTGACCACCTGTGATATGAATTCGATGGTTGGTGATGCGACCATGGACCTGCAAAATGCCTGAAACACCGGGGGGGGGGGGGGGAGGGGGGTGGCCCCCGGCGACAGAACCTCCGATGCTCAAGTCAGAACCAGAAAGAGAGAAAGTATGAGAGTGAAAACTGGTGAATTGTCGATTACCTAGTGACTGAAGAAGGGGAGGGGTATTTATAGGCCTGAGAGACATTCTAGAGATCGAATTGTGACCGTTGGATCTTTCATGTCTCCCCCTTGAAGAGATAAGATTTCCATGTTAGGGGATAACAGATTTGAATCCTAGCCAACATGGGCTGGGTGTCTCTCTTAGTGGGCATAGCCCGTCACTTTTTACGGGCTTGAGAGAAGCCCATGTTTTGGAGTGGGCCTAGGCCTGTAAAATAGGCCTGTGATGGCTAATCTGCTTGTAGATGCTTTGAGATCCGTGCAGGAATCGTACGGCTCTAATTTGCTATGATTTTTACCATCATCATAAGCCCCCACTTCCGAAATGTGATTTTCATGGCTTTCGGGAAGTAGTACGTCTTATTTTTAGAATCTAGTGAATAATCTTAGCAGTTGGAGTGTTCGGTGATACCTAGAAATGATCTGTGGCTTCTGAAGACAGTGAGTACTTTCCTGAATTTTTCCATATTTTTTCGGACTTTTCTGAATTTTCTGGGATTTTTTTCATAGTTCTTCGGATTTCTCTGAATTTTATGGAATGTTCTACAATCTCAAAACCACTCTTTCGAATTTCATAATTAATAAATTCAATTCTAATTATTTTTTCGTATTAAAATAATTATTTTTGAATTTTTTAATTAATTTTTCGAATTAAAAACGATTTTTAATTGGTTTTCTAATTTATCGAGATCTGGGCTCACTTTTTGAAGAGATCTAAGGCACGGATCAGAGCTGCACTGATCTTGGCATGATCTGAGTTGCTTATCAGTTAGCAGCTCGCACGTCGAAGTTATCGAGTGATCCTGATTTCATCGCCAGCGGTAGGGGCGACGTGGCGCGATCTGGAACTCTCATCACATGGTAGCTCGCCCGCTGAGGGAAATCCAACGGCTGAGACACGAGATCAAGCCGAAAGATTGATGAGCGTTGATCACAGCCCAATGCGGATCTCGTGGAGATCTGATGGTTCTCCGCCGTTTTCTTCTAACCATCAGCTCGGCGAACCAATTCGCCGAGCTACACGTCCGCAGCTAATTTTGATGGCTTTGGGGCGTTCGTGCATTGGCAGAGTCGTGAGCTTCGTCTTCGGTGAGGCACCAAAATGCCGATCCTTCCCCCCATTGACTCGTCACCTCGAAGTTGAGCTCGCAGAGCTATGGGGCAATTCGGGCGAGCTATGGTCTTTGAGCGCTCGCCGAGCTATGAGGTTTAAGATTTTTGCCGAGCTATGGGCATTTCATTCTCGCCGAGCTATGGTTGCTCGTTGGGTTTCTTCAAGATTCCGCCGAGCTATGGCCTCTCCACTTCACCGAGCTATGGAGCTCGAGCTCTCGCAGAGCTATGGACTTCGAAGGGTTCGACGAGCTACGAAGCTCTCTCGCCGAGCTATGGCCTTCGAAGGGTTCGACGAGCTACGAAGCTCTCTCACCGAGCTATGGCCTTCGAAAGGTTTGCCGAGCTACAGAGCCCTCTCGCCGAGATATGGAACTTTGTTTCGCCGAGCTACAGAGTTAGAGCTTTTCGAGCTCTAATTTTGGTCGAGCTTTGTGAGAGCTCGAAGTCGGCGATGCTTATGAGGAGGCGAGAGCTCGGTGTCTTCAGTGGGGCGAGGAGCTATGGAGCTCGATTTTGGAGCGAGGAGACGAGTTGGAGCTCTCAGGCGAGCGGTGGTCTTCGAGTTTTCAAAGACGTGATTTTGGCAGGAAAATTTGGAGAAGAAGAAGAATGGTTGGAGCGGGTTTGGTAGTAGAGCCAGGTTTTGGATCCGACCCGTTGATACCCCTGGGGCTTTTTCTTTGATTTTGTTTATGGGTTTGGGTTGCGAATCCGACCCGTTTGCACCCTTTTCTTCTTAAGCTCCACCGAGAGTTGTATTTTGGGTATTTTTTGATGTTTTAGAGAGTGGGTTTTGCATACAAAAATATTTAGATGCATATTTTTCGTGTATAAGCAACAAATACATATACATACACCTTTATATGTGTATACCCATCTTCTAATCTTTCAAAAAATCTTGCTTTTGCTTGGAGTTGGATCGTCTCCGTTGTGGTGTCTTCTCGTTGAGGTAGGAGTAATATTGTGCTCAGATTGTTGGAGTTGGTTTTAATCAAGAGAGTTTTGATCGACCTTGGAGTTGTCACGGAATAGTAGGCTTTGTCTCAAGTGGAGCTTGATGAGTAATGGGTTGTTTTTGGTGGTGTACTTTGTGTCCACCAAGCGTTTTTGATTTTTCTTACCCCACCATAGTCACCAAGTGTTTGTGAGATTGCCTCTTCCAAGACGTTCACAAGGTGTTCGTGAGATTGCCTATTTCAGGACGTTCACAAGGTGTTTGTGAGATTGCCTCTTCCAAGACGTTCACAAGGTGTTTGTGAGATTGCTCCTGGGTGTTGTCTCTTCGGTTGAGCGAACATTGTGGCGACCGTTCGTATTGTCAACCGAATGTCTGGTTGTTAAGTTACTACTGTGGTTGGACTCTGATCGGTGTGATTCGGTCGTTGATTTGTTGAGACGAGCTTAGATGTTGCCATGTGGCGATTTTAACCTCTTTGGTCCTATAAATAGGGGTTGATCCTATCTCCCCTTCCTCATTTACCACATTCCCTCTCTCTCTCTCCTAAAATCTTTTTGGAGAGCTTCTCTCTCTAGAAATTGCGGCGTTGCATTTGGTGGTGCTAGCTCCAGTTGTTGGTTTGGAGTTTCTTCCGCTTGGACTAGGTAACTTTCTTGCGATTGTTGTTTGCCATGTCTAGTATTCCGTCGGTCTGTGCCTCTACTAGATCAGCTGGTCTAGATGGAGAAGAGTGTAGCGCCCCGAATTTCCAGATTAATAACATAGAAATTACGTGGCACATTCCCAGTGATCCACTTCAACATAATATTAAACATCAACAACACCACTAAAATTTTCAACATTTATCTTAACAAATCATTTACAATGCACAGCGGAAATCTAAACAACTCAACTCAATATTCTCTTCATTTACAACACAAATTTATCTCAAAAACTGATATTACAAATTTT
Organism: Hemerocallis citrina; assembly: GCA_017893485.1. NCBI lineage: Eukaryota > Viridiplantae > Streptophyta > Magnoliopsida > Asparagales > Asphodelaceae > Hemerocallis > Hemerocallis citrina. Next base: position 24,048,203 of record CM030368.1, read on the forward strand.
ACACAAATCACTTATGTATCAATTAATTCTCAAAATCCACTTAAGCATTCCATCTCCAACTCTAGGCAACTACCTGCAACAAGTGAGGCTAGAGATGATCCCTAACCCCCAAACTAAAGGGGTCAGCCATAAATGGTGTGAGAAATATAAAAATAAACAAACAAACAACATAAGCTCATGCCTCATACATTCTTAAACAACAAGTACTAAAGGAATATGGAAAGTACGAAATGAAAGGTAACATAAAACATCAAGTGATACTAAGCTAAGTGTCATGTGTAGAAAACAAGAAAACCATATGCATAAAACAAAACCAAGAAAACACAAGTCTATATGCAGACTCTCTAATGCGTACTTGTCGAAGTCTATGCATCCCATTCTACATAGGTTCGGTGCAAGCCCTTAACGTCTTCACTTCATAGGGTCCGATCCCCACGTTATGAACTAATCCTAACACGATGACTACTACGAGATAAAGATAAACCATGGATAGTATCTCATGCCCGATAATTCCGGAGATGGATCCCACACCCAAGATATTTCACTTGAATAATTCCGGAGATCATCCCACACCGAAACATTGACACGTCACCACAATATACCACATGTGCTTCACCTCGACTCCGATAATTCCAGAGATCAATCCCACACCACAAATAGTTACCGTGATAATTCCGGAGATTGTCCCACACCACAAGACTGTGATAATTCCGGAGACATATCCCACACCACTAATAATCTACTGTGACAATTCCGGAGATTAAATCCCACACCGAAAGCCATACTGAGGTTCGTGACTCAGGTTCCCGTTCATCATATCACCACTAGTGCTTGTCCTTAAAATTTTGGTTAATTTGATTACTTAACGAATCTCCTAGAGTGATGTACCCTACCGGCCTAAATTCAAATTCAAATAACTGAAGTGCCTCACTGGGCCTCAACAAATAACTCAACACCGGTATACTAGGGTCATATGCCTCTAGAGACTCAAACTCAGAAGTCTAAACCAAATCCCACTAACAAAGTGGCTTAACTAAATGTCTCAATGACATACTCATCTGAATATCTCAAGGTCAATTGCTTAATCTTAAACTGAACTGAAATACCAAGTATATAAAAACTAATCATTCGAATTAACACTGAAGTTTACAAATGTCCTTTAGTACCAGTCGACTCATACTGGTGATAAGTCGACTGTCCAGAGGACCAAATTCAAGATTTTACAAAAAATAAACTAAGTCTCGTAACAGTCGACTTACAAGAGGGTCAGTCGACTTACCCGAGGTAATTTCCAATAATCTTCTCAAAAATATTCTAAGTGTATAAGTCGACTTAAATGGTTAATAGGTCGACTGTCCAGAAGGACTAATAATTCTTACAAAAATAATTTTCTCAGTGGACCAGTTGACTGCCTAGGGCTAGGTCGACTGTCCAGAGCAACTTTTCCAACAAATCAAACATAAAATATCAGGCTCGTACCAGTCGACTGCACAGTAGACCAGTCGACTATCGGCCTACAGAATTTCAAAATTAGGTCTGATTACAAAATCGAATTCTGGAGCTTCTAATGAACTAATGATCATGTAAATAGTTCTTAATCAGGGAAAAATAATGATTCTCAACGAATCTCATCAGGTATATGTATATTCCACTCAAAACATTAATGTGTCAAGATCTAAACTCTCATATTCTAAATCACAAATCCTTTGTTAGGGTTTTACATGATCTAAGTTTCTTTCACAAATCTAAATCAAATCTGGATTATGAATCTAATGTCCAGGTATTCATACACAAATCTCAACATGCTTTTGGCAAACAATTTTAATGATAAAAATCTACTATTTCATCCACCATTTCCACATGGTTCATACCACTTTACGAGATCTAAATTGCTCACAACAACCAATCTTTACATCATGATATTTGCATGCATAGATCAACCTCAAGACAAATTTCTTCCACGCCTGATATCAAATCAAACAACAAATATACATCAAACAACAAACAAATTTTTATATTACTCACCTTAGAATAGAGAAAAGTCCACGAAGTGAATCCTCCTTTTTGCTAGATCCAAAGCTCTTTGCTCCACAAAATAAATCTCCAAAATACAATATTTTATCAGCAATGACGGCTGGAAAGGAAATTCTCTTAAATATGCCGGATGGGTAATTAGGGTTTTACCCGCAATTTGCAAAACAACCCTTTCCAAAACACAAATTACATATATAGATCATTCTTTGGAAATTCCATCAAAACTCATTTAAATTTGGATCCAACAGAAAATATACATTCTAAATCTCAATTAATACTGTTCAAAACGTCCAGAAATTGTATTTTGCACTTTAACCCTTAAAAATGTCAAATTTGCTAAAAGGTCCTTCTTTTCTCAAAAATTGCAATTAGCTACAATAAATTTCAGAAAAATCTGGAAAAATACTAATTAAATCTCAAATATTAAATAAAGATTTTTCATAAAGAAAACTAAATTTTCACACTTCTCATAAAAACATTTGCACGTGTACAAAAGATAAATTTTTCTGAAAATACTCATTAAATCCCCAAAAATAAATTGAAATTCATTTTCAAATATAAAAATAATATTTGAAAATACGAGGTTCTACAAAGAGGGTGTTATGCTCGATCACCTTCCTGGAGTGAAGGCGTTCTTGGTGAGGCTGATCGTTCCACAATGGTGGAAACGATCGTCGAACCTGAGAGAGATAGGGGATGTAGGCTCTAGACTCCGTTGTTCCTTGTTCCAGAGTTGATTAGGGAGTACTCGGTAGTAGATCAATAGCTCTTGAGGAGCGGCATGGAATACAATGAGCCAGAGCTTGTTCATACTACTGAGGCTGATCATACCGCCACCATTCTTACACGCGATGAATTAATCGTGATAAGAGCAGGTTTTGGCATTCTTAGTGAGTATAGCCTGCTCCTGCCAGGGCCTGGTTCTAGGGTGTGTTATGCCATGCTGAAGGAGTATTGTTTCTTTCCTTGCGACACTTTGTTCGCGGGACTTCTTCTACCCCTCCATCCCTTTGTTAAGGAGGTGATTAATTGGTATCGGTTGTGCCCGGTGCAGCTGATGCTGAACACATGGAGGCATGTCATTGGCTTCGTCTTGCAGTGCCGCCAGCTCAGAGCTGTGCCGAGTCTCGCAGTGTTTAGAAGACATTTCAAGCTTATCTGACTTAGCCAAATGGAGGAACATTGGTATCTCAGCCCTCGCAGGAATAGGGGGTGGGTTGATACCCATCGATCAGTAAGATGCTGGAAGGAGAAGTTCTTTATTATTCGCAGTGCCGAGCCGAGGGGGATTCCCACTACTTGGAGGGAGACGGTTCCCTCGGCAATGCGAGTAGAGCCGATAATGAGCGTAAAGGAGAAGAGCCTTAGCGACGCACTTCTGGGGCTGAAGGTGTTGTCGTGGCAAGATATTACCAACGAAATGCTCTTTGAAGACGGCCTTGGACCGGTCGTTTCGAGTATGATTTTGTTGTTACTATTTTCATGCCTTATTATTCATGCTTTTGTTGATTTCTATCTTTGTGATTTATGCCTCTGCTATAACGCCCCTGCCCCTAGCTCAGACAATTTATACAATTTGTAAGACAAATTAGATACTATGTAGTACAACTGTCCACCACAGGCTGCCTCTCAAAAGGCGGTTAACCGATTAGGTGACTCTTGATCATAGACAACATTATTTATATATTATTTTATTCTAATGATTTACCGATATGGGATTAATTCACATAATCTCTCTCTCCCAAACATTACCTTAGGTGGGCCTTAGATGAAATCGGTGATGTCATCACCAACTACACAACACAGCACATAGTGCTGTTTCACTTTCACCGTGGGTCCCCCCACACAATCACTATTCCATTTCATTAATATTACCACATATGCCATCAAGTATATATTATCAAACAACACCCTTATTTTATTTTTTTCAACATATATATATATATATATATATATATATATATATATATATATATATATATATATATATTAACATGGGGTGTTACATCTACTGCTTTCTTTTGATTTTACGGTTTTTGACTATTTCGTGTCTCATCTCGCAGGCAAGACGGACATGGTTTTTTAGGACATCTTTGTGAAGCTGGATGCGATACAGAACAGGAGGAAGGAGGAGCCAAGGAAGCGGAAGAGGAAGGCATTGCATCCTTCTTCTACCCCGAGCTTACTGCCCACGGTTCCTGTTGCACAGACTGAGTCCCCTGTAGGGGTGCCTCCTGCCGTTGGGACAGGTCCTTCTTTAGCTGCGGTCGTGGCTTGCACCGCGTCAGCCCCACTGACTGCTATGGCTGCCGCAGTGCTTGTTAGTCAGGGTGACGTGGTCTACACTCCCGACTAGAATGTGAAGGCCCAGGAGAACTTCTTGGGGAACTCTGGTGCTTGCCTTGAGGCTTGTCTCCACTTCCCTACTCCTTCTGACAGGGAAAGGCTGAAGATGGAGCCCCCCGAGAGATCGGTCTTGGAGATCGCGAGGGCGCATGTTACGGTATGGCCCAGTTTCCTTGGTTATTTATGTTGTGCTCCCTTTTCATGCATCGTTATGTTTTTAAATGATTTCTCCTTGTTCTGGTTGATGAGCTACTTCGGACACTTGGTAGACTTCTATGCGGCCGAAGAGAAGAACATGAGGGCTCGCACCGCTAGTGCTAAAAAATATAAGAAGAAAGTCGCCAAGGAGTCCAAGGCGGAGTTAGAAGGGATGAAGAAGAAGGAATAGGAGGCACGCCTTGAGTTGGAGGAGTCAGCTACAAAGGTGGAGGGGATGCGCCTTGAGCGAGAGGCATCCAAGGAGAGAGAGTTGGCATTAGAGAAGAAGAACGCCAATCTTCTGTTGGAGCTGGAGAAGGCCCGCGCTGACGAAGCCTCAGATGTGAAGGTGGAAGTGGCCAAGGTCCATGCAGAGTGTAAATCGAAGCTTCCGGGGGTGATGTTGAGGTCCAATGCTTTGGCGATCTCACATGTGGGGGAGCGCGTTCTCGGTTTTGACGGGAAGGGATACCATGTGACTCTTCGATCTGGTGAGCCTCTAGATCCCAACAGGAAGGACGATGTTGAGGCTGATACTCCTACGGGTGGTGCAAGGAGTCGTTCTGGGAAGAAGGACAAGGGGAAAGGCACGGCTGGAAGTGCCTTGTCCGAGATGATACCGAAGCAGGTGGATGCTTGATTCACCTTGATGTACTTTTTGTCTTTCCAGTCTATTGTTGGGTTGTTTCATCTGAGACTTGTAGTTTGCTTCTGTGATGCCTAATTGCGGACTGGCCACCGCATCTCTGTGTCTTCCTTTCAGTGATTAAAGAACTATCTTCTAGACTGGTTATTACTTGTCATGTTGTGTTGATAAGCCTTGGAGCAGTATTCGCTTGTGACACTTTGTACTTTGATCCTATGTCTGATTATACTTTTGGGCTTGCTGACAGGTGACCATGGGATCTGATAAAGATCGTCGTAGTGATGAGGTGGAGTGCCTCCTGAAACGACTGCACATAACGGAGTTGGCAGTTGACCGTTTGCACGTTCAGTCAGATGAAGAATGGTTGGAGTCCGTTCGCCTTAAGTCAGCGCTAGTTGAGCGGGATTATGAGTTAGCACTCCTATATTCTAGTCGTCTGGCAAGCTTGGCACTGCCTTCAAAATTGACAAAAGACAGCATTGGGGAATGCGCCTTACTCAGGGAGATAATTGTTGAGAAGGACTTGGAGCTATATCACCTCCAGGCGAGGTTTCGTGGGTTGCGGACGGCAAGCACTCCGCATGTTGTTGGTTCTAGGGAGGTCAGCTGGTTGGAGCGAAGAAAAGCACCAAGACTGTTGCGAAGGATAGTGTGATGGTAGGAGGAGCTGGGTCGAGTGTCGGAGGAGCTGTGCAAACAGCGTTGGTGCCTTTTCAACACCCCGTAGGTGCCCCGAGAGGAGTGTCGACTTTGTTGAGTCTGACTTTGGTTGGTGGAAAGTCACGCGCCTCGCGTGCCGATTAGCGGTCACAGTCGCTGGGATCGACGTTTGCTGTACAAGGTGTTGGCAGCCAAGGAAAGGAGGTGGCTGTCAGGTGTTCTACAAGGAGGCTCGTGTCCCTCAGGGGCAGCGTTCCTCGCCCAGTAAGTCGTAGGGATGGCTTGTAAATCAAGTTGTATGGTTGATGACTTCTTACTTGTAAATATTTTTAGTACCGCTGAATATGAAATTGTGGACTTGTGATAATTCTACAACTCTTTTTACGTACTTAGTCCTTGTTGTCATGGTTGAGATGTTATCGACGGGTTCTTTGTCGAATAACAGGGCCTCAAGTTTGTTGTGTATAGCTTAAAGAGCAGTTTATAGTGTAAGACGGAGCTGAAAATTTTTCAGTCCTGTACCCAACTAGTTGTAGGGACAATTCTGAAGGAGAATTGTTTTCCAAACTTGCTGTATGGGTCCTCTAATAGATTGTTAGAATCACATCGAATGGAGAGTTGAACTCCAATCGTGGTTTTTTGCAAGTGTTGCTAGAGTAACTTTGATCCATGATTTTGGACCTCTTAATCTGTTGTTGAGGAAATTTAACTAGTTGCAGGAACAGATCGAATGGCGAATTGAACTCTGAATGTGTGTGATTACATATTGCGAGAGTAACTCTGAACCATGAACATGGATTCCGAACTTGTTAGTTTATTAACAGGTTGCAGGAGTAGCTCGAATGGTAAAGCGCACTCTGAACTTGCTTCTTTGAAAATTGACAGAGTCTTTTTTGAACCATGAACATGGACTTCGAACCGGTTGTCGAGGCGTTAAAGAATTGCAGGAGCAGATCGAATAGCGAAGTGCACTGTGAGTTTGTGTTATTGCAAATTGTTATAGTATCTGTCGAGCTAAGGGTATGGACTCTGAATTTGTCTTACAGGGAGACTCGCAATGAGTGTTTGGTGCTGCTTAAGTGTATAAGTGTGGCACTCAACTCGCTGTTTCAGAGCCTCCAAGAAAGTTCGGGTAATTGCAGGAACAGATCGATCGGTGAGTTGTATTCTAAACGTGCATGTTTGCACGCTGCAACTCCCGAGTTCTGGATTCTGAAGTTGCATTGTAGAAAGCTTCTAAAGAGTATTTAGCACCACTTTTGGGTATGAGTTGGGCGTTTCTAGCTCATTGTTTGCTTTGTTCAATTGACCAAGATGTAAAGAAATAAACTGGCTAATCTCCATTAAAGAATAAACTAGAGGGCTGCTCTAATGGCTAGCCCTTATTACATGCTTGGCCGCTTTAGTAATGGCGGTTTTTATTGAAAGAAAAAACTAAATGGCTGCTCTAGTGGCTGGCCTTTATTACTAAATCTTAAAATTTCTGCAGAAATTAGGAGAGCATGTTTCAAACACTCTCGTTGTACTCCATAGTGTGTCGCTCATTTGAAGTCCCTACTGACACATCCTTGCCCCCCGGGTCTTCAAGTCAGTGAGCTGTCAAGCGAACAACTTGGTAGACCTTGTCTGGATTTGCTTGTTTCTGGGGGATCCCTGCATTGTCCTGCTCAGGGACAACAGAATGTTCTGATGGACTGACGTGCTTAGGCAAGATTGATTGTTTATCATGACTGAGTGGAGCGGCTTCGGATGAGGGAGTTGAGAGAACTGTTGGGTTCTGGTGAGGACGTGGTTGGAGCTGGGAGGAAGTTATTTGACGACTTCGAAAATTCTCGGTTTGGCTTCCGGAGTGTAGTGGCTTCAAGCATGCTTGCTGGCTTTGTGACACAATGATGATTTTCCAGTAGTAGTTCTTGAGCATGGAAATGGAAAACCGAGCCCCCCATTGTAGCAGTGTAGCATGCGCGTGCTGCTTGTTGGCTTCCTACTACTTGGCCCACGCCTGCTGTTGTTGGAAATTTTATTTTCATGTGGAATGCGAAAGCAACGGCATGGAAGGCAGCTAGTCCTGGACAGCCGAATATGGCATTGTATGCGGATTTAACATCAACTACCAGAAAATCTAAGAACTCTGTCCGAGTTGCTGGTGCTTTCCCTGCTGTCACGTTGAGTGCAACAATTCCCTCAACTTGGACAGGTGCACCCGAGAAGCCATGAAGGGTATAACTGACTGGCTTGAGAGGATCTCGAGAGAGCTTCAGTGCATCGAATGCGGCTATAAACAAGATGTTGACGGAACTACCATTGTCAACGAGGATACGTCGCACCTCGTGGTTTGCCATGCCTAGATTGATAACTAGTGCATTGCAATGAGGCATTTTGACGCCCTCGAGATCTTTGTCAGAGAAGGAGACTAAGATGCCCAAACCCTTCGGGGGTGGACTGTTATGAACTGAATTAACATCTCTTACAAAAGCTTTTCGAGAGGAGTTAGAATCTCCCCCCATGGGCCCGCCATAGATGGTGTGCAAAAAGGCCATATGTTCAGAGTCCCTGGATTCAGAGGGTCTTTCGGGATGTGTGTTAGCCCCTAGTGGTGGAGGGTTTTCAGCATCGTTGTTTCGTTGGAAAAACTGAGATAGGCAGCCCCTCTAGATTAGGTCTTCAATTTCTTGTTTGAGGGCTTTGCAATTATCAGTTGTATGTCCGTGACCTTTGTGAAAGGCGCACCACAGACTTTTGTCTCTTCTCTTGCCGGGTGTCGTCATCCTGGGAGGAGGAAGAATTATCCCATCTTTCTCTACTGCCATGAAGATGGCGGATGTACTTGCATTTAGAGGAGTGAACTTGTCGAAGCGAGGCGTAGGAGGAGGGCGGCGCAGTCCTGCGCAGTTTTTCTGAAACTTTTTGGGCATTTCCTCAGTTGGGCTCTTCCGTTTGTTCCCGGTGAGTGATTCTTTCTTGTCTGGAGGGTTGAGAGCTTCCTCAACTCTGATGTAATTCTTACTCCGTTCCAGGAGCTCTGTGAAATCGCGAGGTGGCCTCTTGGCGTGAGATGCTTTTAGCTCTTTATGCCTGACGTTGTGGCGGAAGGCGGCAACCGCCACTGAGGAGTCTAAAGAGGAAATTGATCTCGCTTCCGCTGTGAATCGCTTGACAAAGTCCTTTAGCAATTCTCCGTCTTTTTGCTTCAGTTCTAGCAGGGAGACGCTAGTCTTTTCAGTTCTCCGGCTAGTAACGAAGTGTCACGCCCCGCTTCCCAAAAATACGGAATACGAGTATGTAACATTGGCCCAGCAAATGACTAACGTCACCCATTAGCTGTTTATCCGATTAACTCAATAACATAAACAATATAGAACAATTGTGCAGGCAATAATAATGATCTCATGAACAAAAATACTTGGAATGAAGCAATATAAATATCCAAATAAAATAATAATAATCCAACATCTGGAAACAATACTAAAATCCGGGACATAAGCCCAAACAAAAGAAATAACAATAATCCAATAATTAAGTCTTCATAATAAAGCAATAATTATTAAGCAGCGATGCAATCAATTTCTTCACCAATGTTGTTCTCCTAATCCATCAGGTAGTTCTTCATCAACACCTTTAAGCACTTCATCTAAAAATAGGAGAAAAATTTTCCTTAGAGCAAGTCATGGACAGCAAGTAGAGAAAACAGGGAACAATGGAATAACAGTATAACAATGAATCAATGGATCAATAGGAATCAATAACATGGGACAATAATCATGATAGTCGATGAAATGGATATAATAATGATGCAATATCAATAACAATAATCAATGATCAATAACGGTAACACTTAGCCAATATTCGATATCAATAAGAACAATGAGAAACAATATGCTGTGTCGATGTAGTGTGATCCTTAAGTCTATTAATTATTTTAATCCTAACTAATGTAGCACTTCATGCATCCATCCTTTTACTACATGGTTGCTACATACAAATAAGTTACGTTTTAGACTTAGTAGTGGGCTCCATAGTTCATGTACTCTTCCACGATAAACATTATTCACCTTTCGGTGTACGATACGGTCATCGACAACGATACAATACACGATAGATTAGGTTACGGCCATAACCACAATCACCGACAAAACAATAGCCAGAACATTATTTAGGGAAACAAGGGCCACTCCTCCGAGTATAGTCCCTATATTGTCCACTATTAAAAGTCAACCCTTAAACCCTGGCTTGTTAATTATTTATCAATGCAACAATATAATATGCAATTATAAGACATGAGATGAACAATAGTATCAATAGGAAAAATAATAGGATGATAACATGGAGTAGGGCAATTAGAATGATGACAATAACTCATTAGGATAATGCAATGCAACATACATACATCAATTCATGCAATATACGATATAGGAATAATTAATTCATTAAAAAGTAGTATCCAAAATTCTGGACATCAAGCGTAATCTATACAAAAATACAGTTTTCCGTTGACTCAGGAATCAAAACTTGAATCCGTCAAAAAATCTGGAAACTAGACTTCCACACGGTTCTAACGCATACTTAAAGTTCAAATTCCGACAACAGTAGCTAGGTCAAACACATGTTTCTTTACAGATTTAATGTTCAGGCAGAAATTCGACAGCTTGTTTTAATTATTAAATCAGCAAAAACTCAACATTAAAATCAGTAAAAATATAATCTAGGATCCTAAACATGATAAGTAACAATCTGGAAATTTTCATAGCAAAATTTTATCATTTGATCAGCCTTTTTACTATTTGAACATGAAAGGTACGAGAATCTGAAAATCTGAAATGTAAAACCACAGCTGTAGTAAAACGGGCATAACTTTTGCTACAAAACTCGGAATTCGAAAATTCTAGATGTTATTGGCAACTAGACACTTGGGGATACATTTTATATTCCGAAAGTATTTCATTTTAAGGTCATTTACTGGTTCGAAACGGCGATCAAAGTTCAGGTCAGCAAGCATGTACAGTTCTTAAGGTATTTTTCTTGAGCATAAATTAATTACACATGATGGGTTTTAATTCTATAGTCAATAAATTGTTTAACTAGTATGATAGGTGTCCAAACATGATAAATAAAAATTTAGAACACACACATATACAAATCTAACATCAATTAATCACCAAGCGAACAAACGACATACAGCCTAACGAATGTCTCTACAATACTTTATTTGTTTCGTGATTATTTGTGTAACCCTAATATCCATACTATATGATGTATGCAAGATTCAATGTTTTTGGAGTCAAATTGACACGATGTCAAGAGTATTGGGGTTAGCTCGTATAAACCCTCAATAAACCCAACGAAAGAGATAAATAATGAATAATACGATAACAAAGAGATCTACTTGCAAGAATTTCAATAACGCTTGAATTTGAAACAATTAGCAATTCAAGAGGACGGTCACTTGCCTGTTAATCGGTGAAAACGAATACCAAGAATAACAGGATAAGGATCCCGAAGCAACGAACTCATGAACTAGCACGATCCACCAATAGCACGTGCAATAGACGTGCAATAAAAGAGATCCAAAGCAACACAGCAATACAAAGTGACAAGCATCCACACAGCAAGAGAGAGAGCATAGATAAGGGGCAAGGGCGGCGGCACTGGCGGAGAGGTCGACGTCGTCGGCGGAGCGCAATGATGGCGGCGTCAATGAGGTGGCGCTGGCAGACGTCGACGATCGAGTAGGGAGAGCAGGGGTTGGAGCTTTGGCTGTCGTTCGAAACGGAAGAGGAGAAGGGGGGGTATTTGTAATACCCTAAACTTTCATTTTAATAAAAATGTTTATTTTCACGTGTTGTGCACGTGCAAAATTTCGTCTGTATATTTATTTTTATAAAATTTCCTTTTGTAGTATGAACAACTATTTCCTTCTTTTCCTTTATTTTTCTAAAAAGCCTATTCTGTAAAACCTAAAATATTGCTTTCTTATTTTGAGCCCACTTTAATAATTAAATATTTTATTATTTAGCCCATAAGCCTAGCCCACTATTTGTGAAGCCCACAAACTTAATTAGTCCGTTAAATTGTCACAACTTGTCATGTAGGCACAAATGGTGAACAATTGATTAATTAAATTTGTAAAAATTTCAAATAAGGGGGGGGGGGGGGGTCGTACTAGAAGGGCACATGTATGCATGTAGTGTGCTTTGCACACCTTAGGGAGGCCGTGTTATGCATAAGAAGATGGGAGAGTGGGTGTGTGTGTGCATGGGTGGTTACTTGCTTATGGGTGGTTGCTACAACTTCCCATCCTATCCTAGCCATCCATCTCCAACCATCTAATGAAATCCTAGCCCTGCAATCCATGCTATAACTAGTATAACTACCCCCAACCTTCATGTATACTACACAAAAAAATTAATTGAAAGGAAGAAATTATATAGGAGAGAAATACATAGTGAGTATAAGAGTGAGTGTGAGAATTGTGTGTCCCAAGCAAGGAGGCCGGCCCATCATCAAGCACAAGGAGAGCATCAGGTTTGCACCAAGGAACAAGAAGGGGAGCTTTTGCAACACAATCTAGGAGGAGAAGGCTACTCTCTTGCATTCTAGAAGACTCTAGGAGCTTTTATCTTGTTTTTCTCCAAAGAGGTGGGTGTTTCTCATGCTTCTAAATTAGAAATCATGCTAGGAATGAATTGAGCAATTATTAAAAAGCAACTAGTTGAAATCAAATTCATGTTTGCCTAATTAGAAAGGAATTGATAATCTAGTAGATGTGTGTTAAAATGGTTGCTAGATTAATTAATTATGAATGAAAGTGGATGTTTCTCGTACTTCTAGAAGTAGACATCATGCTAGGCATGATTTTATTCAAATTATATGAATCAACTAGTGAGAAATGGGAACCATGCTCGTTTAATTTAAAAGTAGAGTGGTAATTTAAGGAATAGTTGATGGATTGATTGCTAATGAATAATTGTTAATTAATGTGTTAGAAATCTCCATTTTGTTGTGCTACATGAATGTAATGGTAAAAATGTGTAGTTGCAAATAATTGATTGTATGCATCATGCGTAATTAGTAGACAAAAATAGATTTCTTATTTTTGTAGAAAGATGGGATTTTTGTGTTCTAAAAATATGGTAGGATGTCAATGTGAAAGAGAACAAAAAAAAATGTAGTGATTTGTGGAAGCCTAACTCTAAATTTTGAAGAAATGTGCTATTGTTCTCAATGTCAAAATTATGGACATGGAACACAAATTAGGATTAAAATACATGTTTTATAAAGCAAATAATATTTATAAATTACTGGTTTACTATAGATTTATGTATGATAAATTCTGGAAAAATTTGCTTTCAAAAGGGAGTAAAAAGAAACAAATTGTTGTGAGAATTCATGAATTATAGATATGAACAGAGAGCTAAGTCAAATCTAATTAAATCCCTTTCCAAACGATATGGTCACTTAGACCAATTGATCGAGAGAGTTCCAATCGCTACAGTAACAGGGCAGTCATTGGTCTTGGGTTCGATACTGAGAATGGAGCTTTTCGGTTTTATTTTTTTGGTTAAAATCCGAAATACTGAAAGTTGATACATAGGGATAATAACCCCTCTCATATCGCTTCGGTGACTTGGCGCAGTGGTCTTGGGCACTGTCGTTTGGGCTGCTGGTTGTGGGTTCGAATCCGGTTGGGGTTTCGGGTTTAAAAAATGTTTTTTTGGAAATTTAATATTATTTCGAGTTTTAAAATAGATTAAAATTCAAGAAAAATATGGAAAAAATTACTGAAATTATTTGAACTTTATGAGAAAATTTGTGTAACTTTTGATATAGATTAATTGAGAAATTGAGGCTATTTGCAAGAAAGGACTTCCTTTTTTTAAAATTAAAATGTCGTTTGAAATGAAGGAAAAATAAATGAGTTATTTTTAAAGAGTTTTAAAATGAGAATTAGTAATGAGAAATTTTGAAAACTTTGATTTGTGTAATTAATAGAACTTATAAATCGTGATTTTAGTACGGATTGAAATGAGAATAAGAGATTCGTGGAATAAATGAACTATTGAATACTACTAGTTGAAACTTATTATTTTTCGCATAAATTGTGTATGGAATTGAAATATCGAATGTGATGAGTTATGCAGGATGTGGACACATGAATACGATGATTATGAAATGTGAATTGTGATTAATCATGAAAAGACCTTATGAGTATGAAAAGCTCAACGTTGTAATTATGAGTTGAAATTGAGAACTAGGGTGTAGCTAAGCCTTATACCGGTAATAAAAGAAATTTGGAAATGATATTTGAGATGAAAAGACCAAGGTTTGGGTCATGTGAAATAAATGAATAAGACCGGTATAGTAGGAGTGCTAAACCCTAAGGGATTGATTTTATTCATGATTCAATTAAACTAAGGAATAGATACATAGTGAAGATGTGATGAAAGTAAGAGAAAAGCATTGAGTATGAGGGCCAGCGGATTGGCGGCGTGAGAGTATTCACAGGATGTCCCATGATGCGTCATGATAGGGCGTGGATACTGCTCTAGAGTACCGTCCCGTTGGCGACGCTCGTAGGGTGTTTGACGACTACGGTGGTGTCATGTTTATGGTAGGAGATGAATCACCACAGAATGCCTGCATGGTGAGTCATGTGTCAGTGCATTGGGATTCCCTCCAGGGCGCCTAGACATGAGTTTGTAGGTCAGAAAACGTCTAGGATACTTACCGTAGTTACAGTAGTAGATTAAGTCATGACGAGGGATTGAACCCTACACGATGAAGAACGGTTAAGGGCTTGCCCTCAGACCTATGTAGTATGGGCTACATAGACTCTGAACAAGTACGCATTAGTGTCATGTAATACAAATAATTGCATTAAGGACTAAGTACACATTCACAACATGACATCAATAGGATAGTCCCTTTAGCTTTGTTTGTGAACAAGTTTGTGGTTTGCTAAGTATTGAGAATCATTATACTGTTTTCGGCATATAGAGGATGGTCGTGCATAATATTTCGTCAGTTAAATGAACTAACGCGCCCACAGTTTTACATACAGGGTAAAGATGCTTGACAAATTGAAGTTTACATGCTGCTCAAGGATTGATTCATTTGTTGTTTCATGTAATTACTGTATAATTGCTTCCGCTGTAATAATGTAAAGGTGTAATGTAACTCTGATGTAAGAAATATTTTTATTTTCCTGTAAAATTAAATGAAAGAAGTGTAAAGATCCTGTGGAACTTTGAATTCAGTTGTATTTTGGAATTCGGAGTGTTACAGAGTGGTATCAGAGCCACGCTTCCAAGTAGTACAAGTTTATAAGGAATGGTACCCTAGAAGTGGACATTAGTGGTGTGTTGAGTCTAGTGATTTAAATGTAAGTCACTTACATTTGTGTTGCTCTATGATTTATGCTTCTTTTTCTCTATCTTTAAGATGGCGGACCACTTCAACCCAGCTGGAGATGACAATTGGCACATCATTGAGGAAGATTACTACCCCGGGCAAGCCGATTCAGACGAGGAAGATCCCGAAGAAGTGGAAGAGGAATGGCCTGAGTCCCTAGAGATCACTCCACCTCCGAATTCATCTGATGATTCTTCTAACGAAGAAAAACCAGTTCCGGGTAATCTCATTGTGTCTCTTCAGAGGCAGGTAGAGACCCTACGGGAGAGAGTCGGACTACTAGAGACTGAGTTGGCGAAGCGCAAGGATGATATTACAGTTCTCAGTCATCGTGTTTGGGAACTCGAGAAGAGGAAAAACATGACTGATGTACTGAAAGAGGAAGTGGAGGAACTACGGGAAGAGCTTCGTGAAGCCAAGAGGAACCGTAGGAGTTAGACTGTTGCATCTTCTACTGCATTCATTTGATGTCAGAAATGTATTAAATTCGAATGTATAAAGTTTGAATTTAATGAAATGAAAAGTTGATTTAAAATCCATGTTTATACTTCGAATTTAATGGATCTTTTGCATCAGAATATGGCGAGAAGAGGAGCTCAAAATGGTGAAGGTCTAGACTTAGAAACGGAGCTAGCAATGGTCTATCAGACACTCAATGTCGTTGCCATGAATCAGAATCAGGGAAGGATGCCTGCGAATCCAGTACCCGAAGCAATCAAACTCGTGGGATGAAACCACCGGTGTTTGAGGAAAAGTCAGACCCTGACACAGCTGACAATTGGATCTGACAGGTAGAGACTATCTTCGAAGTCTTGGAGACTCCGAAGGACAGCAAGGTGAAGTTGGTGACACTACAATTCGAGAAGGATGTGGCTGTATGGTGGCAGTCGATGAAGCGGACGATGGGAGACTTGGTTCTTAGCTGGGAGGAATTCTTGGAGGAATTCCACAATCAATGTTTTCCCTCAGACGTCTAGGAGAAGAAGGCCATGGAGTTTCTGTCGCTGTAGCAGGGCAGCATGTCGGTTAGGGAGCATGAGACCAGATTCACTCAGCTCTCAAGATATTCACCCGAATTGGTGATGGATGAGGCGAAGAAGGCTCGAAAGTTCGAGCAAGGTTTGAGGCCAAGTTTGAGATCTAGGATGATACCCCTCGGTATCAGGAGGTTTGACAAGTTGGTCAAACGAGCGGCAGCCACGGAGGCGGACATGGAGAAGTTCCACGCTATTCAGAATTGGAGGAATAACTGGAATGCGGGGAAGATGCCCGCAGTTGCTGGCAATGTCAGGGTACAGTTACCGGCTCAAAGGTTCAAGCCTACATGTGCGAACGCTATTCAGGTGGCAGGAAGACCCGGGAATACTTGGGTGAGACCTCCAGTGACTTGTTTCAACTGTGGAGAGACAGACCACTACAAGTCTCATTGCCCTAAACTGCAGGATGTCGTCCGTAATGGACCAACTCAGCAGATCGGGAAGAAGCCGTACCAGCAGGGCGAGTATTTGTCGTGACTGAAGCTGACGCTGATGAGGTGGATCACGTCATTACTGGTACAAGTGGGGGAGTATAGGAGTGTTCTTTTATTTTTCTGTTGTCTTCTTTTTTCCCGTTAATTAGTACACTGTTATATAATGAGTATGTGTTATGTAACAGGAGAAATTTATTTGAATGTAACGAAAGCTGTTGTTTTGTTCGATACTGGATCCTCTCATACTTTTTTATCACCTAGATTTGCTAATGTTCTGGGAGTCAAACCGAAGATATTTCCAAGCAAGGTTTTAGCAGTAGCTACTCCGTCATGGGAGACTCTAACCATTGATCGTTACTATGCTGACTGCAAGATCGTGATTGGAGATAGAATTTTTGGGATCGATCTGATCAAGTTGAATGTTTTGGGAGTCGAAGTTATCATTGGCATTGATTGGATGTCGGTGTACAGTGCGAGCATCGAGTGCAAGACCAAGACAGTAATAGTGAAGGCTCCAGGTGGACCTGAAGTCACTTTCCAAGGGAAGAGGAGATGTTCTGGTCTAGTGGCAGCTATCTGCAAGAAGGATGTTCCTGTAGAGGTGCAGCAAATTCCTGTGGTTCGGGATTATCCGACTGTGTTCTTGGAAGATTTGCCTGGGTTACCCCCGCATCGTGATGTGGAGTTCAGCATCACTATTCAGCCAGGGAGTGCACCTATTTCCAAGGCACCGTATAGGATGGCACCTGTGGAGCAGGATGAGATCAAACGGCAGATTGAGGAACTGTTGGAGAAAGGCTTTATTCAACCGAGTGCGTCACCTTAGGGAGTGCCGGTGCTTTTGGTAAAGAAGAAGGATGGTTCGATGAGGATGTGCATCGATTACTGAAAGCTGAATAAGGTCACTGTTCAGAATAAATATCCAATTTTACGAATTGATGACTTGTTCGATCGTCTACAAGGAGCAGCTGTTTTCTCCAAAATAGATCTTCGATCAGGATATCATCAAGTTTGAGTGAAAGCTGAAGATGTGCATAAGACTGCGTTTAGAACTCGACATGGGCATTACGAATTCTTAGTTATGCCGTTTGGAGTGACGAATGCACATGCAATCTTCATGGATATGATGAACAGAGTTCTGAGGTCGTTCATTATTTCTTTCGTCGTGGTGTTCATCAACGATATTCTTGTGTACTCCAAGTCGGAGGAGGAGCACACAGAGCATCTGGCAGCATTTTTTAGGAATCTTTCGGAGCATGAGTTGTATGCCAAGTTATCCAAGTGTGATTTCTGGAAATCTGAAGTGGCATTCCTAGGTCACATCCTTTCTATGGAGGGAGTGGCAACTGATCTGCAGAAGATAGAGGCAGTGAGAGATTAGGAAAGGCCTACTACAGTGAAGGAAATCAGGAGTTTCCTTGGGCTAACTGGATATTATAGGAGATTTATCCAAGGCTACGCTTAGATAGCCTGCCGCTCACTGGTCTGACCAAGAAGAATGTGAACTTCAAGTGGACTGAGCAGTGTGAGGCAAGCTTTCAGGAGTTGAAAGAGAGGCTGACTACTGCACCCATTTTGACTTTGCCGAGAGCAGGTGTTAAGTATGATGTCTACAGCGATGCTTCACATCGTGGGCTTGGTTGTGTCTTAATGCAAGAAGGAAAAGTGATCGCTTATGGGTCTAGGAAACTAAGACCACATGAGAAGAATTATCCGACTCATGATTTGGAGTTCGCTGCGATTATCTCCGCCTTAAAGTAATGAAGACATTATGTGTATGGTGAGAAGCTGAACATGTACACAGACCATAAAAGCTTGAAGTATATCTATCAGCAGAAGGATCTGAACCTGAGGCAAAGGAGATGGCTGGAGATACTTGAGGACATTCGTCCAGAGATTAAGTATCACCCTGGGAAGGCTAATGTTGTTGCTGATGCACTTAGCCGCAAGAGCAGTCTGGCGAGTTTGATTACGACTCAGAGGCAGCTGGGAGAGGAGTTGGATCGGGCTGGTATTGAAGTTGTTTTGTAAGGTTTGTGATCATCTTTAGCTCAGTTGAGGCTTCAACCGATGCTGAACGAAAGGATTATTGCAAGTCAGAAGGAAGATGCAGAGATTCAGAAGATGAAGGAGCAGGTTGGTGCCGGCAAGTTGCCCGGATTCTAGATTAGGGATGAAGTGCTGTGGTTTGGCGAGAGGCTGTGTGTTCCGGATCAGTCGGACTTGAAAGAAAGTATTCTTTAGGAGGCACATGCTACTTTTCTGTCAGTACAATCTGGGAGTACCAAGATGTACAAGGACATTAAACAGCATTTCTGGTGGTCAGGTTTGAAGCGGGGTGTGGCTGAATTTGTGTCGAGGTGTGAGATTTGTCAACAAGTCAAAGCCGAAAATCAGAAGCCCGGAGGTCTATTGCAGCCGTTGCCTATTCCGGAATGGAAGTGGGATAACATCAGTATGGATTTTATCACGAGATTTCCTAAGAGTCCTAAAGGCAATGATGCGATTTTGGTCATAGTCGATCGACTAACCAAATCCTCTCACTTTTTGGCGATGAAACTCACTGCTTCGATGGACAAGTTGGCTGAGATGTATGTTGATGAGATCGTCAGGCTTCATGTTGTTCCGCTAACCATTGTGTCTGATTGAGATGCACGGTTTACTTCCCATTTCTGGAGGAGTCTTCAGACAGCTTTGGGTACCAAGACGGATTTCAGCACTGCTTTTCATCCCCAGACCGATGGGCAGATTGAGAGAGTCAACCGTATTCTTAAGGACATGCTTCGGTGCTGTGTACTAGACTTTGGAGGCAGTTGGAAAAAGTATTTACCTTTGGTGGAGTTTGCCTACAACAACAGTTTTCAGACTAGCATTGGGATGGCGTCGTACGAAGCTTTGTAGGGCAGCAAGTGCAGGACGCCTGTCTGTTGGTTCGAAGTTAGGGAGCGTCAGATGTTTGGGCCTGAGATTGTGCAGCAGACCTCTGAAAAGATTGATTTGATAAGAAAGAGGTTGGTGGATGCTCAGAGTAGGCAGAAGAGCTATGCAGACAACCGGAGGAGGGACCTTAAGTTTGAGGTTTGTGACTTTGTATTTCTGAAGGTATCACCCAGCAAAGGCGTGATCCGATTCGGCAAGGGTGGAAAGTTAGCCCCGAGGTTCATAGGCCCGTATAAGATATTGAAAAGGATAGGGAAAACTGCTTACCGGCTTGAGTTACCGGAAGAGTTGTCTCAGGTGCACAATGTCTTTCATGTGTCTATGCTGAGAGGTTACATTCCAGATGCAAGTCATCATTCGCCCGAGGTGCCAGAGGGTTTGCAGTTGGATCTGAGTTACATTGAGCTTCCAGTTGAGATTGTTGATCGTCGGAAGAAAGTCTTGAGGAATAAGACGATACCGATGGTCAAGGTAGTCTGGAGAAACCAGTTGGTTGAAGAGGCTACTTAGGAATCTGAGGAGAGAATGTTGAAGGATCATCCTGAGCTCTTTGTTTGATTGTATTTTCTTATTGTGTTTTATTTTCTCACTCTTTAATTGTAGTTCCGGGGACGGAACTATTCTAAGGAGGGAGTGTTGTAATACCCTAAACTTTCATTATAATAAAAATATTTATTTTCACGTATTATGCACGTGCAAAATTTTGTATGTATATTTACTTTTATAAAATTTCTTTTTGTAGTATGAAAAATTATTTCATTCTTTTCCATTATTTTCCTAAAAAGCCTATTTTGTAAAGCCTAAAACTTTGCTTTCTTATTTTGAGCCCACTTTAATATTAAATATTTTATTATTTAGCCCATAAGCCTAGCCCACTATTTGTGAAGCCCACAAACTTAATTAATCCTTTAAATTGTCACAACTTATCATGTAGGCACAAATGGTGAACAATTGATTAATTAAATCTGTACAAATTTCAAATAGGGGGGTACTAGAAGGGCACGTGCATGCACGTAGTGTGCTTTGCACAACCTAGGGAGGCCGGGTTATGCATAAGAAGATGGGAGAGTGGGTGTGTGTGTGTGCATGGGTGGTTGCCAACTTCCCATCCTATCCTAGCCATCCATCTCCAACCATCTAATGAAATCCTAGCCCTCCAATCCATCCTAGAACTAGTATAAATACCCCCTACCTTCATGTATACTACACAAAAAAATTAATTGAAAGGAAGAAATTATATAGGAGAGAAATACATAGTGAGTATAAGACTGAGTGTGAGAATTGTGTGTCCCAAGCAAGGAGGCCGGCCCATCATCAAGCATAAGGAGAGCATCGGGTTTGCACCAAGGAACAAGAAGGGGAGCTTTTGCAACACAATCTAGGAGGAGAAGGCTACTCTCTTGCATTCTAGAAGACTCTAGGAGCTTTTATTTTGTTTTTCTCCAAAGAGGTGGGTGTTTCTCATGCTTCTAAATTAGAAATCATGCTAGGAATGAATTAAGCAATTATTAAAGAGCAACTAGTTGAAATCAAATTCATGTTTGCCTAATTAGAAAGGAGTTGATAATTTAGTAGATGTGTGTTAAAATGGTTGCTAGATTAATTAATTATGAATGAAAGTGGATGTTTCTCGTACTTCTAGAAGTAGACATCATGCTAGGTATGATTTTATTGAAATTATATGAATCAACTAGTGAGAAATGGGAACCATGCTTGTTTAATTGAAAAGTAGAGTGGTAATTTAGAGAATAGTTGATGGATTGATTGCTAATGAATAATTGTTAATTAATGTGTTAGAAATCTCCATTTTGTTGTGCTACATGAATGTAATGGTAAAAATGTGTAGTTGCAAATAATTGATTGAATGCATCATGTGTAATTAGTAGACAAAAATAGATTTCTTGTTTTTGTAGAAAGATGGGATTTCTGTGTTCTAAAAATATGGTAGGATGTCAATCAGAAAGAGAACAAAATAAAATGTAGTGATTTGTGGAAGCCTAACTCTAAATTTTGAAGAAATGTGCTATTGTTCTCAATGTCGTAATTATGGACATGGAACACAAATTAGGATTAAAATACATGTTTTATAAAGCAAATAATATTTATAAATTACTACTGTATATTTATGTATGATAAATTCTGGAAAATTTTGCTTTCAAAAGAGAGGAAAAAGAAACAGATTGTTGTGAGAATTCATGAATTATAGATATGAACAGAGAGCTAATTCAAATCTAATTAAATTCCTTTCCAAACGATATGGTCACTTAGACCAATTGGTCGGGAGAGTTCCAAGCGCTACAGTAGCGGGGGCCTAGTCATTGGTCTCGGGTTCAATATTGAGAATGGAGCTTTTCGTTTTTAGGTTTTTGGTTAAAATCCGAAATACTGAAAGTTGATACATAGGGATAATAACCCCTCTCATATCGCTTCGGTGACTTGGCGCAGTGGTCATGGGCGCTGTTGTTTGGGCCGCTGGTTGTGGGTTCGAATCCGGATAGGGTTTCGGGTTTAAAAAATATTTTTTTGGAAATTTAATATTATTTTGAGTTTTAAAATAGATTAAAATTCAAGAAAAATAAGGAAAAAATTACTGAAATTATTTGAACTTTATGAGAAAATTTTGTGTAACTTTTGATATAGCATAATTGAGAAATTGAGGCTATTTGCAAGAAAGGACTTCCTTTTTTTAAATTAAATTGTCTTTTAAAATAAAGGAAAAATAAATGAGTTATTTTTAAAGAGTTTTAAAATGAGAATTGTAATGAGGAATTTTGAAAACTTTGATTTGTGTAATTAATAGAACTTATAAATCGTGATTTTAGTACGGATTGAAATGAGAATAAGAGATTCGTGGAATAAATGAACTATTGAATACTACTAGTTGAAACTTATTATTTTTCGCATAAATTGTGTATGGAATTGAAATATCGAATGTGATGAGTTATGCAAGATGTGGACACATGAATACGATGATTATGAAATGTGAATTGTGATTAATCATGAAAAGACCTTATGAGTATGAAAAACTCGACGTTGTAATTATGAGTTGAAATTGAGAACTAGGGTGTAGCTAAGCCTTATACCAGCAATAAAAGAAATATGGAAATGATATTTGAGATGAAAAGACCAAGGTTTGGGTCATGTGAAATAAATGAATAAGACCGATATAGTGGGAGTGCTAAACCCTAAGGGATTGATTTTATTCATGATTCAATTAAACTAAGGAATATATACATAGTGAAGATGTGATGAAAGTAAGAGAAAAACATTGAGTATGAGGGCTAGCGGATTGGCGGCGTGAAGTATTCACAGGATGTCCCATGATGCGTCATGATAGGGCGTGGATACTGCTCCAGAGTACCGTCCCGGTGTCGACGCTCGTGGGGTGTTGGACGACTACGGGTGGTGTCATGTTTATGGTAGGAGCTAAATCATCACAAAATGCCTGCATGGTGAGTCATGTGTCAGTGCGTTAGGATTCCCTCCAGGGCGCCAGACATGAGTTCGTAGGTCAGAAAATATCTAGGATACTTACCGTAGTTACAGTAGTAGATCAAGTCATGACGAGGGATTGAACCCTACAAGATGAAGAATGGTTAAGGGCTTGCCCTCAGACCTATGTAGTATGGGCTACATAGACTCTGAACAAGTACGCATTAGTGTCATGTAATACAAATAATTGCATTAAGGACTAAGTACACATTCACAACATGAAATCAATAGGATAGTCCCTTTAGCTTTGTTTGTGAACAAGTTTGTGGTTTGCTAAGTATTGAGAATCATTATACTGTTTTCGGCATATAGAGGATGGCCGTGCATAATATTTCGTCAGTTAAATGAACTAACGCGCCCACAGTTTTACATACAGGGTAAAGATGCTTGACAAATTGAAGTTTACATGCTGCTCAAGGATTGATTCAATTGTTGTTTTATGTCATTACTATATAATTGCTTCCGCTGTAATAATGTAAAGGTGTAATGTAACTTTGATGTAAGAAATGTTTTTGTTTCCTTGTAAAATTGTACGAAAGAAGTGTAAAGATCCTGTGGAACTTCGAATTCAGTTGTATTTTTGGAATTCGGGGTGTTACAGTATTGGGTAGTTGTTGTGCTGTCGCTGGGCGAGGGCGGCGGGGGGGCGGCGCTCAAGAGGAGGTCGCCGGAGAAGACGAACAGAGAAGATGAAGCTACAGGGGATTTGGGTTTTGTTGTTGTCGAAGGAATCAGAGCAGGGGAAAGGGGGCATCGACGAGAGGGGAACGGTGGGTCGCGACGCGGCTGGGAGTGGCGCGACGGAAGGGTTGGCGCCGGAGGTGGCTGGTGGTGGTCGGAGAAGATGGGTTGGGCGGGAAAATCTGTGGTCGGGGAGAGAGAGGACAGGGAGGAAAGAGGAGAGAAAAACTGGGAGAGAGATTAGACGGCTCTAGGGTTTCAAAATTGTACAATAATTAGGGTTTGTAGTAGAGTTGTATTAATAGTGTACAATTAGGGTACTGGGTTAGTGGTTTAGGGTTAAATAAAAGCGGTTTTGGGTCAAGAACAAACCAAATTGGGTTTTAGAGTTCAATTAAAAGATAGATTGAAATCAATAGGGTTCAAATAAAAATACTCATAATTAAATAAAAGATAATAGAATCAACAAGAATGGCCCGATCAAGAAGAACAAAGAATTTCATGAACAAATATTTGAATCCCAATAAATACATAAATAATACATATATATATATATATATATATATATATATATATATATATATATATATATATATATATATATATATATATATATATATATATATATATATATATATATATATATATATATATATATTGGGCTTGGAAAATAAATTAGATATCATCAACAAAATTAGATCAAGTACAATAATAAAATAATTTAATAGTTGAATTTTAAATAAATAATCAGGAATAACAATTGATTAAAATAACACATCATACAACAAAATAATATTCGGGTTAAACAACTTTTATTAAAATCATCTAATAATAATAATATATTTGTTTTAAACTCAAATATAAATAGTTGATCAATAAGACAGAAAGTAGATTAAAATACATAATTATTCGAAATAAATATAATTATCGATTAAAAAAACACTTTAATACAAAATCCAAAATGATTTTAACAAATAATGAATTTATAATATTGAAATACAGAAAATATTCAGAAAATACGTATTTACGGGAATGGGGGTTACACGAAGTGTGCGATGAAGAGTTCTTGAAATTGATCAAAGGAAAATATAGACTCAGGTTTCAGACGTGAATACCATTCCCTAGCTGATAATTTCAATGTAGCGGGAAATGTACGACACATGAGTGCATCGGTGGCATTATAGACCATCATGAGCATTTTAAAGCTCTCGATATGGTCTGTGGGTCTAATTCCCAGTCATAAGATTCGAATTGAGGAGCCTTGAAGCCCCTTAGAATAGGTGCATCGAGAATAGTTCGGCTGAACGGAGGTCGACTAGGGCAGTAGGCCCTGTTGGGGTGGCTCCCCTCATTCCTTATTTGTTCGAGATGTTTCTCTACCTCTTGGATTTGGTGGAGGACTTGATCGTCCTTCTTTTGGGATCCAGTTGAGTCGACACATCCTTCGTTCAGGGGAAGGCTCTGAGTGTGACTTCCTTGGAGAGCATGGAGAAGGTCACGTTTGAATTGATCAAGCTCGGCCCTGGTGACCGGTGCATTTCGATCTCTGTTCTGCCCAGGTTGCCTTTGATCATCCTGTTTCGGGTTTCCCCTTGCTGGTTGCCTCCTGTGAGAGGAGGATAGCCTTGATATTTGTCTAGAAGGCTGGGCTCTCTCGCTTGCTTGATGTCCTGAACGGGAGGCCTCAGATCGGGCGCGCCTCTCATTCAGCTTTATCCATAGGTCGCCTTTGATCTAGTTGAGATTTTTAAATCCCCGTGGGCCTCATGTAGCCATTGAATCAGTCGAGGCATTGTGGACCGAGATGCGGTCGTTGTAAGGATTCTGTTCAGGACGGTTCTATCGGGAGCCCCCCAACGCCTCTCCATTGACAGGAGCGTGATTAGGCCCCAGGGGCTGCTGTTGAGGAGGAATTTGATCTTCAATAGGAGGAGCCTGAGCTGGCTGACAAAGAGAGTTGGTGCGACGGCTAGAGGCCGCCCCTCTTAGTTTCGGTGGCATGGAGGAAATTTCGACTTGTGCAGTGGTTTCCCACAGACGGCGCCAATCTGTTGCTGTTTATTTTGGTGTGGGAGCAAATAGATAGTGAGTTAATAATGGATGGAAACTACTAAAAGTCAAACCTATGTCTTGGCCGTTAAAAGAGGTTAAAGCTCCCGAGATTGAATCTGGATCATTGATTGACCGCCTGTGATCTGAATTTGACGGTTGGTGATGCGGCCGATGGACCTGCAAAATGCCTGAAACACCGGGGGGTGGCCCCCGGCGACAGACCCTCCAATGCTCAAGTCAGAACCAGAAAGAGAAAGAGTACGAGAGTGAAAACTGGTAAATTGTTGATTACCTGGTGACTTAAGAGGGGGAGGGGTATTTATAGGCCTGAGAGACATTGTACAGATCGAATCGTGACCATTGGATCTTTCATGTCTCCCCCGTTAAGAGATAAGATATCCATGTTAGGGGATAAGAGATTTGACTCCTAGCCAACATGGGCTGGGTGTCTCTCTGAGTGGGCCTAGCCCGCCACTTTTTATGGGCTTGAGAGAAACCCATGTTTTGGAGTGGGCCCAGGCTTGTAAAATAGGCATGTGATGGCTAATCTGCCTGTAGATACTTTGAGATCCGTGCAGAGATCGTACGGCTCTGATATGCTATGATTTTTACCATCATCAATTAATAATAACATTATATATATATATATATATATATATATATATATATATAACACTCTGCAGTTTCGAATTGGAAAAACTCCACACATCCAATGCCAATTGACATTCCAAAATGAGGTGTAATAAAGATTCCAAAGGTTTGCATGAGACACTGAAAACTTTCCTTAAAGAAAACTTGTCCAAATAACCATTACCATTAATAGAATAATATATTATTAATTAATAGAAATAAAATAATATATTCAATTTATAAATATTATATATATATATATATATATATATATATATATATTTAATAAAACACAAAGAAAGCTATCAAGTGGCTCTGCTTCAATCCCCCAAAATCAAAGACCCAGATCTAAGCTCACAAAACACATTTTTTCCTTCAAAAGTTTCCCCCCAAAACTCAAATTCAAATCCCCCACTCAAAACAACTCCTTTATTTATTTAAATATTCCTCCCTCTCTCTCTCTCTCTCTCTCTCTCTTCTGTTCAAAAAATTAAGAAAATAAAAATTTTAAAAATTTTAAAACGTTCAAAATATTTCAAAAAATTAAAAAAAATCAAAAACTTATAAAATTTTTTTAAAAATTCAAATAATTTTTAAAAATATTTTTCAAATTTTCGAAAATTTTAGAAATTTTAAAAAGTTTAAAATAAAATTAAAAATAAAATTTTTAAAAAAATTTAAAATTAAAAAAAATTTAAAATTAAAATTTAAAATTTTGAAAATTTGAAAATTTGAAATTCTCAAAGCAAATCCAAATCCAATGTCGAACCCCAATCAAGAGGTCGTCGCCGATATCTGATCTGCTGTTGATTCCGTATCGGTGACTCCCCTCCACCAAATCGAGCGTGAATATCAAGCAACTCCGTATTGGCGACTGCCCTCCACCGAATCGAGAGCCTCTTTATGCGATGCGACGACTCTAATTTCATCTCATTCTAATTTTTAATTTTTTGTGTGCAGGGGATACTTTTGCTGACTCGAATTGTGTGTGTGCATGGGATTTAAGTTCAGAGGGATATGATTGTTTTATTTTTGGGTTCAAAAAATTTTAATTTGGTGATTTATTTGATGAGTTTTTTATTATTTTTTATTTAAGGTGTACGCAAGTGAGAGATGGATTAATTGGTGGCCTCAATTTGGGATTCCAAACCATAGCAGGACAGGTAAGCTGACTAGCAACCTAAAATAACTTGGCAAATATGCAACATTAATTTCTTTACTACAAGAGAAAATACTATCGTGAAGGGTTTCCTTAACTGATTATTAGAAACAATTAGGGCTGTTCATCGGTGCGAAACCGAACCGAACCGAAATTTTCGATTTGGTATATTTGAAACCGAAATTCGAACCGAAACTGATAAAATTTGGTTTGAACCGAACCGAATTTTACGGTTCGGTTTGGTTAATAACCGAACTAACCGAACTTAGGTATAATTTATTTTCAAGATCCATTAAATGAACCGTAGGTGGCAGCATTGGTGAGAACCACAACTTAAGTCACAGACATAATGAGATAATGAATACAGCACATAAATTATTTTGGAACTTCTCTGTATACCACTTGGAAGTTGGTGTTGTCATGCTTCATTTGTTTTTAGATAGTACTCAGTATGTTTTCCTTACCTTTTAATCCATACGGACCACAAGTTGTCAATTGATGTCTGTCGAGTTAAATAATTAACGTTAACATCAACAAGTAGGTGGCAGCATTATTAGCAAACTCATATCCTGGAGGTATAATTTATTTTGGTCCAAAAAAAGTTCGGTTTTTTGTTCGGTTCGGTTTATTTAGAAGCCAACCAAAAACCGAACCGAACTCTCTAAAAAAACTTCGGTTTGGATCAAAACGGAACCGAAAACCGAAAAACCGAACCAAATTGGTAAATTTCGGTTCGGTTCGGTTCGGTAATCGGTTTTAACCAAAGTATGAACAGCCCTAGAAACAATGGATAACATAACATATAAGAACTTTTAGTGTATGTTTGGATATATAGGATTGGGATGACTGGAGTTTACCAGTAAAGGGTGCAAACTCTCCACTCAAGAAAGTCTACTAAAGTAAATTTGTTATTTATCCATTTTGGTTTTTTTTATAAATGTGCAATGGGGAGACAAAGTGGAGATAAAAGAAATGATTAGCTTGGATTAGAGTTTTGAGAACTTCATATATTTCATTTTGGTTGAAATAATAATAAGAGACATTTCAATTGCAAACTGAGTCGCAGACAAACAAATTTCTAGATTATTGGTATTGTAGATACCTTCACACATGCACTTGCGAAACCATTATATTTAAACATGCTAATAGTGATTATGGGATTAGAGTAATCTCTATAAAACCTATATGATAATGTCCATGCATAACTATTACAAGCATCTAAAAGTGATGCTGAAGTTAAAAAAAACTCTATGTAGTGTTTCTTACAAACTATATGCATTTCGGGTAAGTTCAAGCTAATGATCAAGAAGGTGATGGTTGAGCTTAAAGTTAGATATACTGTTTTCTTAGATAATATGTTTGCTACTTCAATTAATTTTGCTGGACCTCCAAAACTATTTTATATAATCAAACCAGGTGCACCGTTCCGAAGACCTGCCGTAGGCACGTGTCAACGGGAAAACCTAGTATATATATATAATTGAATATATAGACAATAATATATAGATTATAGTATTAATAATTCTAAAAAATCATAATTCTATCATAGGAATGGTGATGGAAATTGTTTTTATTGTTGCTTCAATAACAAGATTTTTTTTATTTGAAATCAAATCAAAATTGATTATATCGTTTGATCTAAGAATGATTCATGAGAAAGCCAAGGGAATGACAGGAATGAATCTTCCTTACAAAATCAAACAAATAAATAGAAGTAAGGTATTTTTCTTCTATATCTATTCTATTCAAAATAGGTATCTTATCTATTTTTATTTAGAATATATTATTATCGTTATTTTATCCTTATACTTCTAAAAAAGAAATAATATGAGGGTTTTTTCAATCTCTTTTACTTCATATACCACATCAAAATTTTCCAATTTTGAATTGGGAGAGATGGTTGAGTGGACTAAAGTGACAGATTGCTAATCTGTTGTACGAGTTATTTGTACCGAGGCTCTCTCCACCCCTTCTGATCACTTCAGACTTTCCAATTTGAATTTTTTTTTCTTTTTTTATTTCTCATGTCCAGGATTACGTCCTGGATCATTAGATAAGAATTCAAAGATGAAGAGAAAAACAAAAAAATATAACTACTGTGTAAACGAAGAGTTTGAGAGTAAGCATCACACATATACTATTTTTTTTGGAAAAATGAAATAGATTGCCTATTTTTTCTCACATAGACATAGAGTGTTTTGACATAACACCTCAAAATAATTTTTTTTGTTGAAAAAAAGTAATTTTAAGAATTCCTTTGTATTGTAAAATATTCTAATTCCTTCATTACCAAACTTTTTTTTTCCATATCCATTATTAGGTATTGTGGGGTCCTTGGAATGCCTTTGTATACTGGAAGGTCAGAGTGAGAAAAATTGATCCAAATTTCTTTTCTTACTGCAATTATTCAATATAAGTTATTCAATATAATTCAATATACAAGAATTTCGATTTTGGAATCGAGGGTTCATAATATAAGACTTATTATATCGGATCTTACCAATTTTTAGAACTTTTTTTATAAATCATGAAAATTGAATAGTTTAAAAGTTTTAAAAAATTTATCGAAAACTTACAGCAGCTTGCCAAACAAAGGCTAAGAGAAAAAATACTAGATGTATGATAGAGATAATATCTACAATTGGATTGAAAAAGGCTTAGGCCCCTGCCAATTTGGCAAAGAAACAAATACTGGAATAAAGGGTAGAATTAAGATAGATACAAATTAAACTAAAGATATTAAGCATGACCAACATTTAATTCTTGTAGATTAGAAAATTTGGTTTTGGTTAAGTTCTTTTTATCAGGGAAAAATGAAAAGGTAGGTAAAATAATCCTTCTTTTTCTTCAAACTTTCCCAAATATAAAATCTTTTCTCATATGAGAATACATGTAATTATAGTTTCATACAATATCTTAATTGCTTTTTATGTAATGATCAATAACTTTTGAATTCCATATTTAAATGTGTGGAATCCTAGCAATAATGTATTTCTATGTATTTAGATTAGGATTGACGAATGATTAATACTAGTATTGAGTATAAATTGGTCCTGTCATTCAGAGGTTCTAATCCTTCCGTCTCAGATATTTTCTTCTCAAAATGAAAGATTCTTCTTGTTAGGGAATTTGATTCCCTCTTCTACTAGGATCTTGTTGAGTTAAGCAATATGATTAATAAAAACCACCAAGCCAAATAGAAGATCACACCAAACACACCAAATTTGTCCCGGTTGGCTTTCGCCTTAATCCTCGGGGGAAGAAACCAAGATATTATTTAACTAGAGAAAATACAAGAATATTACTGTAGCGCCCCGAATTTCCAATATAATAAACTCAGAAATACGTGGCACAATTCCCAACATCTACCTCAATGTAATAGTAAACATAGCCAAACACAAAAAAATTTTCCACTTTTATTACATCAATTCTTTACATAGCACAGCGGAAATTAAACACCTTGAATTACAATTTCTTTCTTTTAGAGCATCCACAGTCGTTTGCTATATATGCCATTTCGCCATATTATAGCAAACGAGAGCAAACGACCTCTGCAGTCATTTCTCATTTATCCATTTTTTAGCAAACGTTCTATTCTCATTTCTCAAATATGAGAAACGAAATGTGCTTTCTCAAATTATAAAAGACGGGGTATGATTCCCCGTCTCTCTGATTTAATAATTATTTAATCGATTCGTACGGAACAACATATACCGTCTCAATAATTTTAATTTTTTTTTTAAATGGTCGGACGGGGATACATACCTCGGACGGGGTATGATACCCCGTCGCTCACCTTAAAAAAATATTTTTTTTTTTACTTTACCCTCAGACGGGGAATGATACCCCGTCCGCCCAAAAGCATCCACAGTGGACAAGTTGTAGTAATTATTGCTGATTAGGAGTATTTAATGCTGATTAGTAGTAATTAATGCTGGTTTAGGTAGTGTAGTAATTAGGTTTAGTTAATATAATATTATTTAAATTAGTTAATTAATATAGTTTAATAGTTAATAAGTAATTAAATTTTTTTAATTTCTTTTAAACGATGAGACGGTATATCATACCCCGTCGCTCGCTTTTTCCTAAAAAATGAGAAACAGTATAGCAAACGACGACTGCAGCGATCGAACCCATTTGCTATTACTGTAGCTGCCATTTTATACCATATGAGAAAAACGACTGTGGATGCTCTTACAAAACATTCTTTTACAATTTGCATAAGCCATATTATCATTCTGCCACATGCATCCAAATCCCAAGCTAACGGTACCTACCTGTAAAACATGAGGCTACAGATAATCCTAACTCCCAAAACTACAGAGGTCAGCTATAACGGTGTGAGTGACATCAAAAGAAATACAATATAAATGAAACATAAAGAATAAATTCATAATCAACACATTCCAACCGTGGTAACAATAAAATATGAAATGACAATAAATAAAGCATGAAAACATCAAGTGAACTAAGCTAAGTGTCAAGTGTAGGAAAATAGAAAACATCATCCATAATACAAGTCAAGAAAACACAAATACAGTATGATGACTCTCTAATGCATACTTGTCGGATTCTATGCATCCCATACTACATTGGTCCGGTGCAAGCCCTTATCGTTCTTCACTTTATAGTGTTTAATCCCTCGTTATGCAACTAATCCTACTACGGTGATAGAAATAAGATCTAGAATACTCCGCGAATAGGCCTGACAACCCTCGACACTCAAGCATTTTGTAAGCATAGCTCTAAAACTGGAGATTCACCTCCCTGCCATGTCCCCCACGAATAGGCCTGCCGACCCTCAACGTGCAGATACACAGTACATCCCGTGAATAGGCCCGCCGACCCCTACTACAGTGATAGAAATAAGATCTAGAATACTCCACGAATAGGCTTGACAACCCTCAACGCGCAAGCATCAGGTAAGCATAGCTTTAAACCGGAGAATCACCTCCCTGCGTGTACCCCATGAATAGGCCTGTCGACCCTCTATATTCAGATACACAATACATCCCGCGAATAGAATCGCTGACCCTCGACACGCGAATGCACCGTATGTTCCGTGAATAGGCCTACCGACCATCGACACGCGAACATACCAACTATCCTCTCGGGACACAACAACACACATCCTGGAATGCATCCGTCGGACTAACAACAAAGCATATACTTACGTTTTCCAAGTTCTATCACATTTTCACTAGTGCATGTCCTTAGGATGATTATTATTAATTAAAACACAATTTTCCCTCTCTAGAGTTGGTGTATCCTGCCGGACTTAATTCCATCAAAATAACCCCAAGACCCAAACTGGTCAAAATCCACAAAATCTTATCTACCGGTTTACAGGAATTCCATTCAACCCTTAGAGACTCACAAAATGAAATACCAACACAAATCTCACAATAAAATTTCTTAATTTCATCATCAAACCACTTATAATAAGAAAACTTCTTTAAATCAAACAAATCCAAATTTATCCAAATACTTCACAAATTTTCAGAAATAAAATTTAAAATTAAATATCTTTAAATTACTGAGTTTCACAACGTGGTAAAATTGCAAAACATCAATTCCTTCGAAATCCATACATAGTTCACTTTCTTAAGTCATATAAATACCAATTAAATTTCATTATTAATCAAAATATAACTCTCTATAAAACACAGTAACCTGTAACAAAAACTTCATCTAAAGCAGTAGATCAATAATCCATAAGTTCAAAGAAATAATCGTTCAAGAAATCAGCAAGAAAACTCAACAGAACAGCAAGAACAGAAGGTGTCGGTCGATCGACATCTCAGTTCAAAATTGTGACAGACGATCGCACATGCCAAAAACCAAAATCCCAAAATGACGGTCGATCAACATCCTAGTTTAAAAATAGGACGGTCGACCGACAGCTGATACACAACCAGCTTTAAAAATTGTGCACTTTACGACTAATATGTAGTTGTAAATCTTTAAAAGTATGAATTTGTGAAATAAAAATCCTGAGATGATCAAATACAACTTTTTTAACATAATGGAGTTTATAAATCAAATCAAACTCTCATCAAATTCGTAAAAGAGCAATTTTTCACTAAAAACTCTTCAAATCAGTATAATATGTATATATGTGTATATGTGTGCATGTATATCAGTAAAATCTTCAAGAATTCCTTTGTATGGGTATTATATTGATCAATTCAAACTCGGTATCAATAGAAATCAAGGATCCAATCGAAAACTTACAAAACACAAAAAAATCAGATTTCGGCTGAACAGTGTCAAACCCGAAATCAAAATCCAATGCAACACTTCAAGCATGATCCTTTTGACTTCAAAAACACTCTTGCACTTTACTAAACACATATACTACCGATTGAATTAATTAACCCTTGATTATATGCCTCTACAACATCCATTAGTCAAGTTATTCTTCATCCAAACATCACACATCATATATATCCATATATACTGAGTAAAGAAACCATCTTTATTCAATTTTGTGCATCAACATTCATACCACTCATCATAAACAATCAAATCAGTAAGAATGCGAAAGAAAACATCATACCCTTGATTCATACTCAGTTCTTAACAATCTTAAGTCATCTATATAGAAATTTTTATTCAAATTATTGCATATTCTTCATGAAATGTCATATTTTTTATTTATTCAATCACTATTACTTCATTATACAATTATCTACCATGTATTCTACTAAACAAATTATCATATTTAACATGCATAGATCAACAAGAAATCAAACATATGTTACTCACCTCAATGAAGAATCAACTGAAATAATAAAGAATAAGAAAAAGCTCCTCCTTTCGCAAAACTCCAAGATCCTTGCTTCGAAACTCCAAGAAAATCTATAATAAAAATACCCTTTTGTTTTGTGCAGCAAAGAGATGGCTGCCACTGCTCTTTTAATAGGCCGAAATCTGGGTATTAGGGTTTTGAGAAGATTTTGCAAACTATTCCTTTAGAATATTTCTTTACATATATAGATCATTTATACTAGGAAAATAGATTAACCAATTTAATTGAGATTAAAATCAAAAATAACTACACCAGATCTGGACGGCATCAGTTTCATACCAGAAAATAAATTTTGTAACTTTTGGCCTCCAAATGGCAGTTTTGCAAAAAACCATTCTTTAACAAATTTGCGAAATAAACTAATTCTATTAGGAAAAAAATTAAAATCTTTACCTCTGAGTTGGCTAGCCATCATGCTCAGCCCAGAAAACTGAAAATCTCGAGTTTTTACTCCAAGTGGTAATTTCGCACAAAAGCCCTCTTTGTAATATTTGCAAATATGTCAAATAGATATCAGAAAAATCCAGTAAATTCATAAATAATAACTACTAATAAATATTAGGTTTCCCCAAAATAATTTCTGACTTTGAGTTTCTCAAGAAACTATTTGCACGTGTTTTGCACGTGCAAAAGCATAAATTTCAGAAAAATGTTTATTAAATCACCAAAAATACCTTTAATTCATTTATTAATCTCAAAAAATTATTTAAAAATTCTAGGGTGTTACAATTGCAATTCTCATCACTACCATCTTTCAAGCCTCACAAGAAAATACTAGTTGTTTACAATAGAAAAATCTCTCAAACTCTCTTCAATGAAGTACTATCTCTTTTGGCTCTCAATGGAGGTCAATTACAATAATATATAGAGATGTAGAAAAACCTTATTTTGATATCTTGATAAAATGATAATTAGATATTCCTGAAGAGATAACCCTTTGATGAGAGCAGTACGATCTAACTTGAAGAGCAAGTTCGGGATTCCAACGAATCACCCCGTACCGGAAAGCTGCATCCAACCGTGCGTAGTCGACTTCCAAACTTGTGGTCGACCGCACTTAGCCTGTCTCCAAGCCCGAGGTGGTGACGGTCGACTGTGCAGTTGACCACACCTTCTTCTATTGATGGACTGAAGGTAGATCTTCATTCTACACTTCCAATAGTTGTAGTTGGTTCCATCGAAGAGGGGTGGCCTTTGTGTGGATTGGCCTTCATGGTATTGGTTTGCATTAGAAGTAGGTTCCCATTGCACTCAACCAGGCTTTGATACCATGTGTTGGATCCTGTAGGCAAGGCAAGAAACACTAAGGGGGGTGAATAGTGTTGTATAAAAATTAATAACGAAATTGAACTTTTTCTTCTATCCAGTCGACTTGAAAAGAGAAATAAGTCGACTGAGGCGTCATATTAGAAGAGTATTTTAGACAAGTCTGACCAGTCGACTTATAGCAGAAAATAGTTGACTTGCCAGACAAGTTTTCGAAGAGTATGTTATACCAGTCTGACCAGTCAACTTAAAGAGGAGACACACTCGACTGTCTAGACAAGTTTTCGAATAAGAATTAAATGCAAGTAAAGAAAATACAAGTTCAGAAAAATACAACTATAAAGTACACACGATGTATCCTGGTTCGGTCCTCCCGACCTACATCCAGTCCCCAAGAAACCCACTTGAGATTTTTCACTATTCTTGAAAAAATATAAGAATACCCTACGGCGTTAGACAATAACCTTGTCCAACCCATAGACCTCTCTCACCACTAGAGAGAGCAAACCCACTCTTCAACCAGGAGTGAAAACCTGACTCTACAACCTAGAGCCTTACTCTCCAACCGAGAGGACCACTCTCACAACCCGAGAGTGAAAGAAAATAATAAAAGAGATACAATCAACCTATAGCCTTGTTTTGTGATTGTGATTTATGTATAGTGGCTAATAGGTCACTTCTGAAATCAGTCCAAAACGAAATCAATATTATATTGGACTGAGATTCAGAGAACCAACATTTAGAAGATTTAGAGTGCTTGTTTGAATACTAGTTCTTTTTCAAAAGCAAAAACTTAAACTTTTTATCAAAATGCTTGGAACCTTTCAATGGTGATTCCTAGGCTCTATTCATAGAGTGGAATCACTAGAACGTTGTAAAACAGTTTATAAAACTGATTTAAAATGGATATAAAGCTTTTGAATTCAAAAACAAGTTTTAGTGAGAAGTGTCGAAACGACTTGAACATTCGACTGGGTTGCCATAATGAGTCGACTGGCCAGAGTTTGAAAGAGTTCAGACAGTTTCGTACTGGTACAGTCGACTGGTGCCATAAGGGAGTCCACTGGTACTTAATAGCTAATCTAATTCAAACTGTTTCGACCTTTAATCTTTTGAAAAACACTCAATTATAAAGATGTGTGAGTGTGTGTGTGTGACAAGGCTGTTACATCAATCTAAGACTAAAAAAAATAAGATTACAATTTGTTTCACAAGACATTTAATAACACATTGAAGCACAGATCTTGTCTAGAGTCTTGAGTCTTGCATAAGAGCTTGAGCCTTTGTAGCTTGATCAATTTTCATTGAGAGCTTCATTGGAGAACATTGCACTTGTGTATCATACATAGTATGGACATTGATACATCCTGCATTATATAAGAAGTAGCACAACTTTGTATTGTGTGGTAGTCATCAAAACCAAGAATCAACATTCTCCCCCTTTTTGATGATGACAACACAATAGCTTACAATAATAGAAATGTTACACATGCTCAATGCTCCCCCTAACGAATGTACAAAATGCATATGTTAAAAAACATGCACAAAAACATGCACAAAGACATGCATAAAAAAACAATTACACAAAAAAATTGCAAAAAAAAATTACACACAACACATAGATTTTTCTCCCCCTTCGGCATCAACAAAAAAATAGGAGGAAAATAAATAGTATACATAAAAAAAACACATATCAAACACATATCAAGAGAACAAACATTGCAAGAGAACAAACACATATTAAACCAAAGCAAATTTATACATAGAAATTTGAAAGACATTGTTCAAATGATGACATAAACAAGAAAATACATAACAAGTAAAAAAAACATAGAATAAAAACTAATCAGTCTTCGTCATCTTCATCTTGGGCACCCTGAGAGGGTGGAGGTGGAGGTGGAGGTGGAAACTGAGAAGTGAACAAGTGAGTAAGATGGGAAAGACTGGCATCAAGAGTGTCTTGACGATCCATGATATAATTGATAGAAGTGTAAAGACTCCTAGGATCATTATAATCAGCTCTAGGACCAGACGAACTAGAAGCAGAAGACCGACGAGCGGTAGAAGCTAAGGGGATAGGAAGTGTATTCCTAGGAGGTGACCTAGATGGAGAGGTGAGAAGCTTCATACGTGCTAGACTTGCACGATCAAAGGACTCATAGTGTTTTACAACACTCGTCTCAGAATCGAGATCAACTTCATAAGCAGAGAAGATGTGAGTGAGTAAAGCACAGAAAGAAAGAAATGAAGAATGAGTCTTATGAAGACGATTAAAGATGACTTGACCCCAATTTATTTTTATATTGCCAAAAATTGCGTAAACGGCTTGTTGCAACTCATGGAAATACTGGTCATAACTCCCTGTTTTGGGAATAATGTTATATGACAGTATGCATGCAACTAGCTTAGCAATAGGAGTAATTGATCGATTGGTCATAAGAGGACCTCGATTTGGCAAATAAGTTCTCGACAATATGGTGTTATCATCCATTTCAACATCTCCTAAATCAATCCATTCATCAGATAGACCCAAAATAAGTCTTAATCTAGCAGGGGTGATTTTCATGCGAATATTTTTTACTGAAGATGGTATAAATATCTCACTACCATCCTCCGATGTCACAACCTTCATATTTGTGTAAACAAATATATAAGTTGAGGGTAGTAAGAAGGTTGGTTCACCAAGGACAACAAATCAAATAGTCCACATTGTTCAAACAATGGGACTAAAGGAAACCTATCATGATCCAGAAAATTAACGAATCTTCCCGGAAAACTGACAATAGAACAAATGATGTACCATTTATTAATAAGACTTGAACTTCTTAAATACTGGAGATAATCCTTTGTGGATTGTCCCTCCTCAACATTAGAACTACGGGATGTTTTAGGAGGCATAAGGGAAAAACTCTAGAAAATAAACAAAGAAAGTAATTAAGGGATTATACCAACAATGAGTGGAAAACCACTTAAAATTGGAAAGAAAGCTTCGATTTGGGCTTCAAAATCTGGAATCGTCAATGGGTTTGAGAGCAGCCGACTTCTAGAGCTCGGTTTGGAGAGAGACAGTGAAAGAGAAAGTGAAAAAGATGGGAAGTAAAAATTAGGGGTTTTACTAAGAATCAATGACTGAGATTGAGGCTAGGGGAAATCAAAGGTGTAGAACGGTCAAAGGGTAACAAAAGGTAAAAGATTCGCCTAAAAAGAAGTGCTAATTTCGAATCTGAAAGAAGAGCTGATTCGCGACAGTCGACTGGAGTGTAGGATCAGTCGACTTAGTCGAGAGCAAAATAGATAAACGAAAATAGCAATAATACAACTGGCAGTCGACTTAGTATTGTTCACAGTCGACTTTCCAGAACGTGAATTTCAGATAAATATAGGTATCGAAAAAATACTGGGTCTGTCGACCGAAAAGAAGTTTTAAGTCGACTTACCAGAGTTAAAATTTCAAGAAACATCAAGAAAACTGCAAAGTCCTAGTTCTCTGTGATAAAAGTGTATTCCTTAAGTGGTTAAGTAAAGATATCTGCTACTTGTTTATCAGTAGAAATAAAGTCTAAAGAAATATCTCCCTTTAAAACATGATCACATAGCAAATGATGTTTAAAATCAATGTGTTTCGTACGTGAATGTTGAACTGGATTTTTAGATAAGTTAATGTCACTGGTATTATCACACATTATAGCAGGTTTTGAAAATGAAAAACCATAGTCTAATAGGGTTTGTTTCATTCACAAAGTTTGGGCACAAGCCAAACTTACAGCAATATATTCAGCTTCTGTAGTAGATAGGGATACCGAATTTTGCTTCTTACTGCACCAAGATACTAGGGAGTGTCCCAAAAAGTGACACGTTCCACTAGTACTTTTTCGGTCAGTTTTACTACCGACAAAATCCACAACACTTGACAAAAGTTTAAAATTATCGGTGCGTGGATAAAATAAACCATATTCAGATGTGCCTGTAATGTATCTTAAAATACGATTCACAGCTTTTAAGTTCGATTCTTTAGGAC
Source organism: Hemerocallis citrina (assembly GCA_017893485.1). Lineage (NCBI taxonomy): Eukaryota > Viridiplantae > Streptophyta > Magnoliopsida > Asparagales > Asphodelaceae > Hemerocallis > Hemerocallis citrina. Next base: position 24,088,015 of record CM030368.1, read on the forward strand.
TTGACTGATATCTAGCACACAAGCATACACTAAACATAATATCTGGTCTACTACCAGTTATATATAAGAGTGAGCCCATCATACCTCGATAGAGTTTTTGATCGACACTCTTACCTAATTCATCTTTGTCAAGGGTAGTGGTAGTAGCTATAAGTGTGGTCTTACTACTCGTGCTATCCATGCCAAATCGTTTGAGTAATTCCTTAGCATATTTTCCTTGATTAATAAATATGCCATTTGGTGACTGTTTATTTGTAGTCCAAGGAAATAATTGAGTTCACCCATGTGACTCATCTCAAACTCATTTTTCATGGTATTAGAAAACTTTTGACATAGATTACTATTAGGAGAACAAAAAATTATGTCATCTACATATATTTGTATGATCAAAATATCGGTCTCAATTATCCTAATAAACAAAATAGTATCTACTTTACCTATTTCAAAACTCATTTCTAAAGAAAGGTCTTCAATCGATCATACCAAGCATGAGGTGCTTGTTTAAGACCATATAAAGCCTTTTTCAATTTAAAAACATGGTTTGAGAATTTTTCATGTTCGAAACAGGTGGTTGCTTAACATAAACATCTTCCTTTATAAACCCATTAAGGAAAGCACTTTTAACATCCATTTGGAAAAGTGTAAAATTCATCAAACAAGCAAAAGATAATAAAATACGAATTGATTCTAGTCTAGCACCATGAGCATATATTTTATCAAAATCTATGCCTCCTTCTTGATTATACCCTTGAGCAACTAGTCTAGCTTTGTTCCTAATGACTTGTCCTGATTCATCTAACTTATTCTTAAATACCCATTTGGTATCAATTATAGTATGATCAGGAGGTCGTGGAACTAAATCCCATACATCATTCCTTATAAAATTGGTTTAACTCATCTTGCATGGCATTCATCCAAAACTCATTCTCACAAGCTACTTGTATATTCTTCAGTTCAAAATCCGACAAGAAAGCCGTGTGAGAAATCATGTTAACTTGAGATCTTGTCTGAATACCACGTGAAATGTCACCAATTATTAAGTCATGAGGATGATCTCTAACTTCAATAAAAGATTTTGATAAAGTTTGAGACATCACAATAGGATCAGTCGACTTGACTAGTCCATCAGCCGACTGATTCACATCAGTCGACTTGACTTCCCTCTCAGTCGAACTATCCGCAAGGGTAGTTTGCTCTAAAGATGTAATAACCTTATTTAAAGGTGATGAATCAGTTTCATCATCTTCAATTAAAGTTGATGAAGGTAGAGATTCATCAAATGCAACATGCGTGGATTCATCAATAGTCAATGTTGACTTGTTGAAGATCCTATATGACTTACTCCTATTTGAGTATCTTATAAAGATACCCTCATTAGATCTAGGATCAAAGTTATCTAAATTATCTTCAGTGTTTAAAATGAAACACTTACATCCAAATATTTTGAAGTAAGATACTTTAGGAATTCTATCAAAAAATAGCTCATAACATGTTTTCTTAAGCTTAGGCCTAATCAATATTCTATTTAAAATATAACAAGATGTAGCAACGGCTTCAACTCAAAAGTACTTAGGTAAATTGCTTTCAACAATTATGGTACGTGCACACTCTTGTAAAGTCCTATTCTTTCTTTCGACCACTCCATTTTGTGGTGAAGCTCTAGAAAATGCAAATGAATGAGTTATACCATTCTTGTTGCAATATTCTGCAAACGTTTCATTCTCAAATTCTCCACCATGATCACTTCTAATAGTGACTAAGGTTAGAGATTTTTTATTTTGAATCCGTTTACAAAAATTTGCAAATTCATCAAAAGCATCATTCTTATGTTTTAAAAAGAAAGTCCAAGTGAATCGTGAAAAATCATCTACTAAAACAAATACATACCTACTTTTATTTAAAGAAGCAACTCTAGTAGGGCCAAATAAATCCATGTGGATTAATTCGAGAGGCCTACTGGTAGAAATTACTTCTTTTGTTTTAAAAGTAGATTTAATTTGTTTACCTAGTTGACATGCATCATATAACTTACCTTTTTATAGGATAGTCTTGGCAGCCCTTTAACTAGGTTGTTTTTAGACAATTTAGCAAGATTTTTCATATTCACATGGCCAAATCGCCTATGCCATAGCCAAAAATCATTATTAGAAGCTACTAAGAAAAAATCATTCAAAAAATCATATGACTTTAAACACAATTCATAAATGTTATTCTTTCTAAATCCTTGAAAAATTATATTTTGCATGGTAGAGACGTAAATTAAACATGCATCTTTTTCAAAAACTATTTTATATCCCTTATCACACAATTGGCTAATACTCAACAAATTATGCTTAAGTCCACTAACTAGAAAAACATCTTCTATTGAATGGTTAGTGTGCTTACCGACCATGCATATTCCAATGACCTTCCCTTTGTTGTTGTCACCGAATGTGACTGTTCCTCCATCAATTTCTTCTATGGAAGACAGGAGGTTGGCATGACCAGTCATGTGCTTTGTGCATCCGCTGTCAAGTATCCAACGATCTCTTTTAGGTACCTATAAAATTTTCAATGTGAATATGGTACCCTTTTCACTGGGTCCAAAACAGAATAGTTCTTGGGATACCAAACCCAAAGAGAGTTTGATTTTCTACCAAATGCAGAAATATAATTTACAGAGTTACATACAGTAAGAATATATAAATTTATGTAAGTAATTCTATTTTTCGGACTCAGGTTGACTGGAACCCATATATTTTTTCTCTGTCCAGTCAACTTTACCGAACCTTTCAGTCGACTGTTACTGAAATCCAGTCGACTGGGAGGTAGAATAGGTCGACTTATCTGAGGTTTTCGTCTCTTTGAATGAGACGCAGAACCCCTGGACAGACGACTGATATTTGTGTTCAGTCGACTGGTCTAAACTATAGATCTACTCTTTTCATTAAAACTTGCAGTTTTTGGCTATTCAAAAAACTCATACCGTTTATTCTTAACACTAGAAATAGATAGAGGTTTATTTACACTAGTGTTCTTAGAAGCATGAGGTTTTTCAAGAGACTTTTGAAAACCAAGTCCAAACCTTTTATTAGTTTGGACTTGATTTTGGAGAACATCATTTAAATTCTCCTTTCCTTTATTAAACTTAGATACATTCTTGGATATCTCTTCACAATTTTTCTTTAGACACACAAGATCTATATCTAAACTAGAAAGTCAAGAATTTAAAGATTTCATTTCTTTATCTAATTCAAGATTTTCTTGGGAAAGTGTTTGATTACTTTCTCCAAGTTCTTAACTCTAATTTTTTCTTCCTTAAACTCTTGAAAAATCTCGTTGAAAGCATCTAGTAAATCTTTAGAATCATAATCATCACTTACTTGATTTTGAGAAGCCATAAAGCAAACGTTAGCAACCTCGTTTGTCTCTTCATTTTCTTCTTCCGATGAAGAGTCGCTATCATCCCAAGTTGCTTGGTACGCCTTTTTATTCTTCATGAACTTGTTCTTTATGTACTTTTCATTCTTGAAGTTGGACGTCTTTTCTTTAGATTTTGCATTCTCTAGTGGGCAATCCTTCTTCATGTGTCCTGTCTTGTTACACTTGTAATAAGTTGGAAGTTCCTTAGTATCCATAGATTTTGAACAAGAACATATATTTTTGATTCTTTTACTTTATTAGTTCCTTCATGAGTTACCTCGAGTGTGTGCCAAATTTGATATGCGGTTTTTGCATTGGACACACGATTGAATTCCTCCTTGGTAAGAGCACAAAATAGCGCGTTCATCGCCTTTGCATTGTTCATTGTTTGGCTTTTCATGTCGTCGTTCCATTGTGCATATGGAATGGTAGGAGCGGTTTACTCGGCCTCCGTCAAGTTCCACATCACATAGTTGATGGACTAAAGGTAGATCTTCATTCTCCACTTCCAATAGTTGTAATTGGTTTCATCGAAGAGGGGTGACCTTTGTGTGGATTGGCCTTTATGGTATTGGTTTGCATTAGAAGTTGTTGCCATTACACTCAATACCAAGTGTTAGATCCTGTAGGCAAGGCAAGAAACACTAGAGGAGGGGGGGAGGGGGGGGGTGAATAGTGTTGTATAAAAATTAATAACGAAATCGAACTTTTTCTTCTGTCCAGTCGACTTGAAAAGAAAAATAAGTCGACTGAGGCGTCAGATTAGAAGAGTATTTTAGAAAAGTTTGATCAGTCGACTTATACCGGAAAACAGTCGAATTGACAGACAAGTTTTCGACGAGTATGTTATACCAGTCTGACCAGCTGACTTAAAGAGGAGATGCAGTCGACTGTCCAGACAAGTTTTCCAATAAGAATTAAATGTAAGTAAAGAAAATACAAGTGCAGAGAAATACAACCACAGAGTACATACGATGTATCTTGGTTCGGTTCTCCCGACCTAAATCCAGTCCCCAAGCAACCCACTTGAGATTTTTCACTATTCTTGAAAAAATACAAGAATACCCCACGGCATTAGACAACAACCTTGTCCAACCCGTAGATCTCTCTCACCACTAGTGAGAGAAAACCCACTCTTCAACCAAGAGTGAAAACCTGACTCTAGAACCTAGAGCCCTACTCTCCAACCGAGAGGACCACTCTCACAATCCGAGAGTGAAAGAAAAAAATAAAAGATATACAATCAACCTATAGCCTTGTTTTGTGATTGTGATTTTTATATAGTGGCTAATAGGTCACTTCTGAAATCAGTCCAAAATGAAATCAATGTTATATTGGACTGAGATTCAGAGAACCAAGACTTAGAAGATTTAGAGTGCTTGTTTGAATACTAGTTCTTTTTTCAAAAGCAAAAACTTAAACTTTTTATCAAAATGCTTGGAACCTTTCAATGGTGATTCCTAGGCTCTATTTATAGAGAGGATTCACTAGAACGTTGTAAAACAGTTTATAAAACTGATTTAAAATGGATATAAAGCTTTTGAATTCGAAAAACAAGTTTTAAATTGTGAAAAGTGTCGAAACGACTTGAACAGTCGACTGGGTTGCCATGATGAGTTGACTGGCCAGAGTTTGAAAAAGTTCAGACAGTTTCGTATTGGTTCAGTCAACTGGTGCCATAAGGCAGTCGACTGGTACTTAACAGCTGATCTAATTCAAACTGTTTCGACCTTTAATCTTTTGAAAAATACTGAATTATAAAGATGTGTGAGTGTGTGTGTGTGACAAGGCTTTTACATCAATCTAAGACTAAAAAAAAATAAGATTACAATTTGTTTCACAAGACATTTAATAACACATTGAAGCACGGGTCTTGTCTTGAGTCTTTTGTCTTGAGTCTTGAATAAGAGCTTGAGCCTTTGTAGCTTGATCAATTTTCTTTGAGAGCTTCATTGAAGCACATTGCACTTGTGTATCTTACATACTATGGATATTGATACATCCAACATTATATAAGAAGTAGCACAACTTTGCATTGTGTTGTAGTCATCAAAACCAAGAATCAACATTCTCCCCCTTTTTGATGATGACAACACAATAGCTGACAATAATAGAAATGTTACACATGCTCAATGCTCCCCCTAATGAATGTACAAAATGCATATGTTAAAGAACATGCACAAAAACATGCACAAAGACATGCATAAAAAAAATTACACAAAAAAATTACAAAAAAAAATTACAAACAACATATAGCTTTTTCTCCCCCTCGGGCATCAATAAAAAAATAGGAGGAAAATAAATAGTATACATAAAAAAACACATATCAAACACATATCAATAGAACAAACATTGCAAGAGAACAAACACATATCAAACCAAAGCAAATTTATACATAGAAATTTGAAAGACATGGTTCACATGATGACATAAACTAGAAAATATATAAGAAGTAAAAAAAATACATAGAAAAAAAACTAATCAGTCTTTGTCATCTTCGTCTTAGGCACCCTGAGAGGGAGGTGATGGAGGTGGAAACTGAGAAGTGAACAAGTGAGTAAGATGTGAAAGACTGGCCTCAAGAGTGTCGTGACGATCCTTGATATAATTGACAGAAGTGTAAAGACTCCTAGGATCATTATAATCAGCTCTAGGATGAGACGAACTAGAAGCAGAAGACCGACGACCGGTAGAAGCTAAGGGGATAGGAGGTGTATTCCTAGGAGGTGACCTAGGTGGAGAGGTGAGAAGCTTCATACGTGCAGGACTTGCACGATCAAAGGACTCATAGTGTTTTACAACACTTGTCTCTGAATCGAGATCAACTTAATATGCGGAGAAGATGTGAGTGAGTAAAGCTCCAAATGAAAGAAATGAAGAATGAGTCTTATGACGATGATTAAAGATGACTTGACCAAATTTATTTTTATATTGCCAAAAATTGCATAAACGGCTTGTTGCAACTCATGGGAATACTGGTCATAACTCCCTGTTTTGGGAATAATGTTATATGACAGTATGCGTCCAACTAGCTTAGCAATAAGAATAATTGATCGATTGGTCACAGGAGGACCTCGATTTGGCAAATAATTTCTTGACAATATGGTGTCATCATCCATCTCAACATCTCCTAAATCAATCCCTTCATCAGACAGACCCAAAATAAGTCCTAATCTAGCAGGGGTGATTTTCATGCGGATAATTTTTACTGAAGATAGTATAAATATCTCGCTTCCAACCTCCGATGTGACAACCATCATATTTGTGTAAAACAAATATATAAGTTGAGGGTAGTAAGAAGGTTAGTTCACCAAGGACAACAAATCAAATAATCCACATTGTTCAAACAATGGGACTAAAGGAAACATATCATGATCCAGAAAATTAATGAATCTTCCCGGAAAACTGACAATAGAACAAATGATGTACCATTTATCAATAAGACTTGAACTTCTTAAATACTGGAGATAATCCTTTGTGGATTGTCCCTCCTCAACATTAGAACTACGGGATCTTTTAGGAGGCATAATGTAACACCCCGAATTCCAAATACAACTGAATTCGAAGTTCCACAGGATCTTTACACTTCTTTCGTACAATTTTACAAGGAAATAAAGAACTTTTGTTACATCAGAGTTTACAATTACATTACATATTTACAACGGAAGCAAATTACAACAATTTAAATAAGTTGAAATGTATAACACTTGAATCATTCTTTAGTCAGCATGCATTCTTTAGTATTGTTAACCACTTTAACCTACAGAGAAACCGTGGGCGCGTCAGTTGCTTACAATCGACGAAATATTATACACGGCTATCCTCTCTATGCCGAAAATAGTATAACGATTCTCAAATACTTAAACAACCACGAACTTGATCACAAACAGAACTACAAGGGGCTATCATATAGATGTTGTGTTGTGCGGTGCACTTAGTCCTTAATGTAGTTATGTATTTTACATGACACTAATACTCACTTGTTCAGATTCTATGCATCCCATACTACATAGGTCTGAGGGCAAGCCCTTAATCGTCCTTCATCTTGTAGGGTTCAATCCCTCGCCATGACTTAAACTACTTCAGTAACTACGATAAGTATCCTAGATGTTCTATGAGTACGAGCTCATGTCCAGACAGCCTGGAGGGGAATCCCATGTCATGTTACGACACATCGTGAAGAATTTGTGGACAATTCAACCACCGTCATGGGACATGACACCACCCGCAGTCACCAAACACCCCACGAGCGTCGCCTGCGGTACGGACTCCTGGAGACATACCCACGTCATGTTACGACGCATCGTGAAGACAGCCTGTGAATACTCTCACACCGTAGCTCCGAGGCCCTCATACCCGTATTTTTCTCTTATTTTCATCACGTCTTCACTATGTATCTAGTCCTTAGTTATTTGAATCATGAACAAAATCAATTCTCTACAGTGAACCCTCCCACTATACTGGTCTCAACCATTTATATCACATGACAAAAATCTTGGTCGTTCATTTCAAGTCTCATTTCAACATATTTCTTTTCGATGCCGGTATGAGGCTTAGCTACACTCTAGTTCTTAATTTCAATTCATAATCAAAAAAATGAGTTCTCATACTCATATAGACTTTCCATAGTTCAAGTAAATATCCATCTCCTTTCCATAATTCAATGTTCAATTTCAATTTACAACATTCTCATTCAAACAAATAAGTCTCAATAATTTCACTTAGTTTCCGTACTATTATTTCTTTTCCTCCAAAAATTAAAATCGTATTTCTCATTTAATTTTCAAAGCACACATTACCCAAAATAATAACAAAATCCATAATGAACACACTTCAAGTTCTTTTTACACAAAATCCCCTCTTATAATTCTAGTATAACTCAAAAAGTCAATTTTGTACTAATGCAAAATATCGATTTTACAAGGTTCTACTCAATTTTTCCCTCTCACGCTATTTAAATTAAGTCGAAATAGTTTACAAATATTTTTTATGAAGTCTATATATTTTTATAACAATTTTCAAAAATTTTCCCGAATTTTTAAAGTCACAAAATCACGAAAAAAACTTTAAAAAAACCAAAAGTTTTTAATTTGCTGAGTTCGGGAATCGAACCAGCGACCACAGACAAAGCCAGCGCACGCACTGACCAAAGGGACAGAGCGCAACCACGTCATAGAGATGGCTCGAATTCATATGAGTCCATTTCCCGAGTTCGAATTTCTCCAAAAAAATAAAAACGAAAAGTCTCTTGTTCGGTTTCGAACCCGAGACCAAGGCCAGACCCACGCTACAGTAAGCGCGCCCAAACACACCCACTAACCAATTAGGCTAAGTGGCCATACTGATATGAGTTGGGTTTTTAGGGGGTTTGATCCGAGTTTCGGTTCATTCGAGTTTTTATGAAAATAACTAATTTTAATTTCGTTTCTTCTCCACTTTCATTCAAAATTTCTAGAATACAATTTTTATACATTTCTAACATATCAGTAAATTAAATCTTGATTTTTGATATAAAAACATCACTTTCCTCTTTGACTACAATTTTGTCTACAATTTCAAAAATGAACAAACAAATGTAATTTCTTTTGTAAATTGGCATTCAAACTTCTCATATTTCCTTCTTATTATGAATACTTGTTGTGGAATCTAGCTCTCAAATAAATAGATAAACTAGACACAAATTAAAAACCTCGCAAGTGTACGAATCGTCTATAGAAGCGTAGTGACGAGCAAGGGTGGATCCCACAGAGATTGTAGTACTTAACTCACTAATCAATAAAACCAAAGAAAAAAAAAACAAATCATAAAGTTTGTTCTAAAGGTCTGATTGAAAAAGATGAAAAGATAAAAACCTAGTTAAGTAGCATCACAAATTGAGTCACGAATATCTATTAAAGTAGTTGGGCATTGATTTCCACCTGTAGTCAGTAATGCTAAGTCACCTACTATTCTAATCACTCATGTTTGTTCCTCTAAGGGCATGGTATCTACTCCTTAAAGTTAATGTTTCCCTAGGCCAAGAATTAGGCATGGTATCTACTCTAATTCGTTTCTTTCCTTAAGTATTTAGCATGGTATCTACTAAGTTGCACTTAAAGAAAACATAGGAACAATGGAAACGAACAAACACTTGAAGTTCTAGAAATTGGTATCAGATCTAGATCCTTCAAGTTGATTAAACCAAGAACCCCGAAAGATTCCTTTGTTACAAGATATGAACACGAGATACGGGTCGTCTCAATATGCTCATATAACAGATTCAGATTTATAATACGCAAACTTGATAAACTCAGATTCTGTATGTCAGTCGACTTGCTGTCACCTCAGTCGACTGCCCTTAGAATTCTGAACAAGTTTGATTATTATAAATCTATACCAATTCAATCAGATTTAATCAATAAGTAATAGAGTAGTATTCAGAAGAATATAGCATTACATGACTACGGTTTCAATCTACCCAACTATGAAATTAATTCCACATAATAAAACTTTTATTGATTGATAAAATAGAATTCATGACTACAATAAAAATAAGACTCAAAGGAAGAACAGAAGAACACTGATTTGTATGATGTTGAAATTGAGCCCAATCAGCAGTCGACTTGTTCTCCTTCTTTGATGCTTGCTGTCGATGGCTTTTCTTGATCGGTCCAGCCCTCCTCTCTTAATGCCTCTTGGTTGATATTTATAGAACACGGCTAGAGAATTAGGGTTTGCACTTTTCTTTTATAGAAAGGTCCACTTCTTTTTATTTAATTCCTCCCTTATTTGATCTGCGTTTTATTTCTTTCTCTTTTCTTCTTTCCTTCCTTATTTGCAGCGTTCCTGATTTCTTATCTTTTAACGCATAAGTCTGAGTCCACCTTCTTAATTAATGACGAGTTGTTACATGCAGACGACCTGGGTTTGGACGAGGATGCATCTTCATCTGCTCTTATCTTCTGACTCCGCCGAAGACCAGTCGACTGGCTTGGGGAGCAGTCGACTGTGCCGAGCAGCTTCAGCCTTTCTGTCCGGTCGACTGTTGGAAGAATCAGTCGACTGTTGCCCTGTAGTTTCTGTGTATCATCCTCTCAGTCTGTATTAGTCTGGAATCTGCTTCGTTTGTTGCTTTCAGGCTGTTTCCTATGGAAAAGAGAAAAGAAGAGTAAAATACCATATATAGTGCATTTAAATGTCTAATTGCACTAAGATTATTGCTCCTAAATGTGAATATTATTGGGTTCATTAATATTATTATTGCTTAATCATTTCAGTAACAAAATCCCTCATTATTAACAATTGAGATAGCAAATTCACCACTAAGTATGATTATCATTTTGATCCAATTAAGCATACAATCATGTCTCCTTGGTATAGTACAAATCATCAATTAAAGAATGGTAGCATGGTCAATATTAAACTAACTATCGAAATTTGCAACTAATTATTATTCTTCTCGCACACAATTAAACATTCTAATTTGTCTCATTCTTATAGCATATGGCTAGAATAACTATGTTTCTTTTCAAATGCATCAACCATACTCTAGCATGAACCTAATTAGAAGTGTAAGAGAATCACCCACCTTTGATGGAGAGAAAAACAAACAAACTCCTAATGATCTCCTACAACGATTGAGCGAAGCCTTCTCCTCCTAAATCAAGCCACCAAAATTTCTTCTCCTCCTAATGATGCAAGAAACCCGAGCCTCCCTTCTTGTCCCCTAGTGTAGTCCGGCCTCCTCTCCTTGGTTGTAGAAACACAATAGCACACAATCTTACAACTCCTCAATCTTTTGTCTCACTCAAATTACTTCTCTTTCTTTTCTTTCTATTCTTTACTTTCAAAAATTCTAAGTGTGAGAATGAAGAGTATAGGGAGGGGTATTTATACAATTTTCTAGGATGAATGGAGGGCTAAGATTTGATCAAATGGTTGGAGATTAAGGGTCAAGATGCATTAGGGAGTTATAGAAACTACCCATGATGAATAACTACCTCTCCACCACTTCCATCTCTCCCACTCCCTCCATCACCATCCGGCCTAGGATGAGAAGTGTGCAATGCATACCCTAGTGCTTGCACGTGCCAACTAGTACCCCCTCCTTACAAGTGTACATGTGAATAGAAATTTATTTTTTCATGAAAAGAGTCTACACTACAAGTTGGATTGTTTTAAAAGAGAAATAAGTTAAATGGGCTGACTAATTGGCCAATTTAACCATGGGTGTAAATAATTAAATTAATTAATAAATAAAGTGGGCTTAAAAGACAATTTGGGCTTTAGATTTTAATTAGGTTTTAAAAGAAAATAATTTTTGGAAAAAATAAAGGAGAACAAATACTATATAAAAATATTTTATATGAGAAGTTATACAAATGAAATCATACGTGCAAAACATGTAAAATCATAAAAATCTCATAAATCAAATCTAGGGTGTTACAACACTTCCTCCTTAGAATAGTTCCGTCTCCGGAACTACGCTTAAAGAGTGAGAAAAACTGGAATACAACAAAGAGATAAGAAAAGAAAAGAAAAGAAGATACAAATCACACAAAGAGCTCAGGATGATCCTTCATCATCCTCTCCTCAGATTCCCAAGTAGCCTCTTCAAACAACTGGTTTCTCCAGACTACTTTAACCATCGGTATCATCTTGTTCCTCAAGACTTTCTCCCGACGATCGAAAATCTCAACCGGAAGCTCAATGTAACTCAGATCCAACTGCAAACCCTCTGGCACTTCAGGGAAATGGTGACTAGGATCTGGAATGTAACCTCTCAGTATAGACACTTGGAAGACATTGTGCACCTGAGACAACTCTTCCAGTAACTCTAACCGATAAGCAGCTTTCCCAATCCGCTTTAATATCTTGTATGGGCCTATGAACCTCGGGGCTAACTTTCCACCTCTGCCGAAGCGAATCACACCCTTGCTAGGTGAAACCTTCAGAAAGACAAAGTCACCAAATGAATGATGAATGAGTTATACCATTCTTGTTGCAATATTATGCAAACGTTTCATTCTCAAATTCTCCACCGTGACCACTTCTAATAGTGACTATGGTTGGAGATTTTTTATTTTGAATCTGTTTACAAAAATTTGCAAATTCATCAAAAGCATCATTCTTATGTTTTAAAAAGAAAGTCCAAGTGAATCGTGAAAAATCATCTACTAAAACAAATACATATCTAATTTTATTTAAAGAAACAACTCTAGTAGGGCCAAATAAATCCATGTGGATTAATTCGAGAGTCTTACTAGTAGAAATTACTTCTTTTGTTTTAAAAGTAGATTTAATTTGTTTACCTAGTTGACATGCATCACATAACTTATCCATTTTATAGGATAGTCTTGGCAGACCTTTAACTAGGTTGTTCTTATAAAATTTAGCAAGAGTTTTCTTATTCACATGGCCAAATCGCTTATGCCATGGCCAAGAATCATTATTAGAAGCTACTAAGCAAAAATCATTCGAAAAATCATATGACTTTAAACACAATTCATAAATGTTATTCTTCGTATATTTTGCATGGTAGAGTCGTAAATTAAACATGCATCTTTTTTCAAAAACTATTTTATATCCCTTATCACACAATTGGCTAATACTCAACAAATTATGCTTAAGTCTACTAACTAGAAAAACATCTTCTATTGAAGGGTTAGTGTGCTTACCGACCAGGCCTATTCCAATGACCTTCCCTTTGTTGTTGTCACCAAATGTGACTGTTCCTCCATCAATTTCTTGTATGAAAGATAGGAGGTTGGCATGACCAGTCATGTGCTTTGATCATCCGCTGTCAAGTATCCAACGATCTCTTTTAGGTACCTATAAAATTTTCAAAGTGAATATGGTACCCTTTTCATTGGGTCCAAAAGAGATTAGTTCTTGGGAAACCAAACCCAAAGAGAATTTGATGTTCCACCAAATGCAGAAATATAATTTATAGAGTTACATACAGTAAGAATATATAAATTTATGTAAGTAATTCTATTTTTCAGACTCAGGTTGATTGGAACCCATATATTTTTGCTCTGTCCAGCCGACTTTACCGAACCTTTCAGTCGACTGTTACTGAAATTCAGTCGACTGGGAGGTAGAATAGATCGACTTATCTGAGGTTTTCGTCTCTTTGAATGAGACTCTGAACCTCTCGACAGGCGACTGATATTTGTTTTCAATCGACTGGTCTGAACTATAGATATACTTTTTTCATTAAAACTTATAGTTTTTGGCTTTTCAAAAAACTCATACAGTTTATTCTTAACACTAGAAATAGATAGAGGTTTATTTAAACTAGTGTTCTTAGAAGCATGAGGTTTTTCAAGAGACTTTTGAAAACCAAGTCCAAATCTTTTTTTAGTTTGTACTTGATTTTGGAGAACATCATTTAAATTCTCCTTTCCTTTATTAAATTTAGATACATTCTTGGATATCTCTTCATAATTTTTCTTTAGAGACACAAGATCTATATCTAAACTAGTAAGTCGAGAATTTAAAGATTTCACTTCTTTATCTAAGTTAAGATTCTCTTGGGAAAGTGTTTGATTTACTTTCTCCAAGTTCTTAACTCTAATTTTTTCTTTCTTAAGTTCTTGAAAAATCTCATTGAAAGCATCTAGTAAATCATTAGAATCATAATAATCACTTACTTGATTTTGAGAAGCCATAAAGCAAACGTTAGCAACGTCGATTGTCTCTTCATTTTCTTCTTCCGATGAAGAGTCTCTATCATCCCAAATTGCTTGGTACGCCTTTTTGTTCTTTATGAACTTGTTCTTTATGTACTTGTCCTTCTTGAAGTTGGACGTCTTTCCTTTAGATTTTGCATTTTCTAGTGGGCAATCCTTCTTCATGTGTCCTGTCTTATTACACTTGAAACAAGTTGGAAGTTCATTAGTATCCTTAAATTTTGAATTAAATTTACCTTTCCTTAGGAACTTTTTGAACTTTCGTGTGAACATGGCTATCTCTTCCTCATCTTCTTCTTCATCCTCGGAGTCCGACATGGTCTTGAATGCTAGTGTCTTCTTCTTTGATTGTGGAGGTTCTAGATCCTTTTTGCGTTCTTCAAGTTCTACCTCATACGCCATGAGATTTTCCACAAGATTCTGAAGAGAAAGTTGTGTTAAATCGTTGGCCTCTTCTTTGGTGGTGGTCTTCTTCTCCCATTCGGTGGTTTGTGCACGAAGAAACTTCCTCACCATTTCAGATTGAGTGTACGTCTTTCCAAGCACTGCAAGAGAATTTGTAATATCTGTGAACCTTCTAATCATTTCAGACACATTCTCATTTTCCTTCATGCGGAACATTTCGAACCTGTGAACAAGAACATATATTTTTGATTCTTTTACTTTATTAGTTCCTTCATGAGTTACCTCGAGTGTGTGCCAAATTTGATGTGCAGTTGTTGTATTGGACACACGATTGAATTCCTCCTTGGTAAGAGCACAAAATAGCGCGTTAATCGCTTTTGCATTGTTCATTGTTTGGTTCTTCATGTTGTCGTTCCATTGTGCATATGGAATGGTAGGAGCGGTGTACTCGGTCTCCGTCATGTTCCATATCTTATAGTTGATGGACTAAAGGTAGATCTTCATTCTACACTTCCAATAGTTGTAATTGGTTCCATCGAAGAGGGGTGACCTTTGTGTTGATTGGCCATCATGGTATTGGTTTGCATTAGAAGTAGTTGTCATTGCACTCAACCAGGCTCTGATACCAAGTGTTGGATCCTATAGGCAAGGCAACAAACACTACAGGGAGGGTGAATAGTGTTGTATAAAAATTGATAACGAAATTGAACTTTTTCTTCTGTCCAGTCGACTTGAAACGAGAAATAAGTTGACTGAGGTGTCAGATTAGAAGAGTATTTTAGATAAGCCTGATCAGTCGACTTATAGCAGAAAACAGTCGACTTGGCAAACAAGTTTTCGAAGAGTATGTTATACCAGTCTGACCTGTCAGCCTAAAGAGGAGACACAGTCAACTGTCCAGACGAGTTTTCGAATAAGAATTAAATGCAAGTAAAGAAAATATAAGTTCAGAGAAATACCACCACAGAGTACACACGATGTATCCTGGTTCGGTCCTCCCGACCTACATTCGGTCGCCAAGCAACCCACTTGAGATTTTTCTCTATTCTTGAAATAATATAAGAATGCCCTACGACATTAGACAACAACTTTGTCCAACCCGTAGACCTCTCTCACCACTACAGAGAGCAAACCCACTCTTCAACCAAGAGTGAAGACCTGACTCTACAACCTAGAGCCCTATTCTCCAATCGAGAGAACCACTCTCACAACCCGAGAGTGAAAGAAAACAATAAAAGAGATACAATCAACCTATAACCTTATTTTATGATTGTGATTTTTGTATAGTGGTTAATAGGTCACTTCTGAAATCAGTTCAAAACGAAATCAATGTTATATTGGACTGAGATTCAGAGAACCAAGACTTAGAAGATTTAGAGTGCTTGTTTGAATACTAGTTTTTTTTTTCAAAAGCCAAAAACTTATACTTTTTATCAAAATGCGTGGAACCTTTCAATGGTGATTCCTTGGCTCTATTTATAGAGAGGAATCACTAGAACGTTGTAAAACAGTTTATAAAACTGATTTGAAACGGATATAAAATTTTTCAATTCGAAAAACAAGTTTAAATTTTGAAAAGTGTCGAAACAACTTGAACAGTCGACTGGATTTCCATGATGAGCCGACTGGCCAGAGTTTGAAAGAGTTCAGACAGTTTCGTACTGGTACAGTCGACTGGTGCCATAAGACAGTCGACTGGTACTTAACAGCTGATCTAATTCAAACTGTTTCAACCTTTAATCTTTTGAAAAACACTCAATTATAAAGATGTTTGAGTGTGTGTGTGACAAGGCTGTTACATCAATCTAAGACTCAAAAAAAATAAGATTACAATTTGTTTTACAAGTCATTCAATAACACATTGAAGCACGGGTCTTGTCTTGAGTCTTGAGTCTTGAGTTTTGAATAAGAGCTTGATCGTTTGTAGCTTGATCAATTTTCTTAGAGAGCTTCATTGGAGAACTTTGCACTTGTGTATCATAGATGGTATGGACATTGATACATCCTGCATTATATAAGAAGTAGCACAACATTGCATTGTGTTGTAGTCATCAAAACCAAGAATCAACAGAATCCACACATGTGTGATTTAAATCTTCTAGACTTTTTTATTCTCATCTTACAAACAACTCGGTTCTGTGGCTTCTTCTTCTAGTTAAACCTATCTCCATATGTTTTTCTCTAGTTGGTATGCCCCTCAAAGGCCAGTAGGCATTGACACAAAGGCGCCGTCCTCATCACGACATCCACCTACCCCAATGCACTTTCCATCTCTCGTCGATATTCGAACGTTGTAGTCTCACTCGAATGATTCTAGTGATGAAAAACTAGATAGTGCTTTAGGAACAACTGGCTTCAAAACCACTTGGCTAAGGTTTCCTTTTCTCCCAAAGCTGGTAGAGGTTGTGCTAAGTTTGCCCAATACCCCTCTCACCCTTCATCACCTTACGATGATTTTCCCATACTGATACAACTCCACTTGGATTTGTGTACTTACAATTCCGTGCTTCAAGAGATCTTCTGGATATGAGGCTTTGTTTCAACAAAGGAATAAACCTGACCTCTTTTAGAGTGTGTTCCTTTTCATCTGTCATATTTGACTCATTTGTTCTCTCACTCATTACTTTACAAATCTTACAAATCTTCGTTCTCACACAACGACATGGTGCAAACTTATTATCACGCCCCGCTTTCCAAAAATACGGAATACGAGCACGTGACATTGGCCCAGCAAATAATTTTCATCATCCATAAGCTGTTCAAGAATTTTTACAATATTTTACAAGAATAATCAGAGTTGGAAGCAAAAGAATCAACCAATCATGTACATATGAACCAAAAATACCAACAAGAATACTTGAAACCAAAATATATTAATCTCAAATAATCATGATCTGAATAATACAAATATCCTGGGTCACATTGCCCAAATACAAATAAATTTAAGTACAAGAATACAATATTGTTCAAGCAAGAAACAAGAAATAATAATAATAAAATCCAACACTAATACTTCATGTCACCAATATCATCTAGAACCTGTTCTCCAAAATCTGCAATTTAACAATTGCAGGAAAGATGGAAAAGAGAAAACAAGTACCCATCAATTGCAAGTTACGGGCCGCTTGTATTGCAGGATACAAGTACATAGGGAAAAACTAACTAATTGCATGGTATAAGCATGATGTCAAAATAAACAACTAGCATGGTAAGGTGAACAAGTGTAAATGGCATATGTCAACAGTCAAGTGAACAAGTATCTTGTAAACAAGCATCAAGTGTCAAGTATCATGTAATGATGTATCAAGTGTCAAGCAAGCATATATCATGTTCAGGTGTCACGTATCAAGTCTTGTAGTTATTACTATCTAGGTAGCACTTCATGCATCTCAACTTTTACTAAATGGTTGCTACAACAAACAATTTCGCTTTAGATTTCATAGTGGACCATAGAGGGCAGTGTACTTAAGGACAAGTAATCCAAATCATATACCAAATTCCAAATTAACCAAATCATATACCAAATTCCAAATTAACCAAATCATATACCAAATTCCAAATAATCCAAATCATATACCAAATTCCAAATAATCCAAATCATATATCAAATTCCAAATATGGGAAACACGGGTTCGCTTCCGAGTACACGTTTCTGAATTATCCACTATTAGATCTTTCCCTTAAATCCCGGCTTGGTTATTTTTATTATTAATGTCAAAAAGCATGTCGGTTTACAAAATATATCAAGAATAATATGGCATGATCATGTAACAAATTCAAGTTGCAAGATGAGCATGTACGAGTGCAAGATATCTCATAAAAGAATAAAATAGCTAAATCTCAAGTTCAGGACAGCAAGACCACACTGCAGTAAAACAGTGATTCCCAGTGTTACAAACATGCAAATCTGAATCCGTCGAAACATCTAGAAAATAGACTCCCAACCGAATCCAGCGAATATAAATAAGTCATATAGTAATTCACAAAAGCATAGTTCAAAACTGATTTGAATCCAGAAAATAGGTTCAGTCAGAAATCAAGAAATCGAATTTACAGTCAAGGAAACAGCATTAAAACTCCTTAAATAAATTCAGGAAAAATCTGGGGTAATCCCTAATATGTTTAGTATCAGAATATAAAATTTCATAATATTCCAGTAAAATTAGTTCAGTCAACAAGAATCGGAAAACCTCAAGAAACGATAGTTTGGCAAATTTGGAATTCCCAACACAGCTATACGAAAACTGAAATATCTTGCAAACCGTGAAACGAAATCCAAATCCGCCAAAGGAAGATGAAAATAGACAAAATAATATAACTTTTATATTGTATAAATATTTTCCATAAAGTAGAAGGAAATAGGGCGAAAATACGATTCTTTACAGAACAGCGAGCAAAATACAGCAAGTACAGTCTTTATAAACAAGCATGAAACGGCATATAAAACTCATCGATAAAATCCACCAAAATTCTGGGTAATCCCTAATTAGATAAATAAATACTGAACAAAGTTTTAGATCAAAATAATATGTGTAGCACAAGTATCAAAATGATTTAGTCATCAAAATCACCAAGAAATGAAATCCGGAAAAGATCTACATCTCTATAGTAAAACAGTCATATCTCACACATACAAAAACAAAATCAAGCAAGGTTAGAGGGGTTAGAAAGCAGACGAATTTCTCTAAAACTGATGTTTGATACTAAAAATTATGATACTGACCTTAATATGTTCTAAATTACTGATCAAAACAGATTATCGGCAAAATACAGATTTTCCTCAAAACTAAAATCATCATAGATCCAACGAAACTTGATCCAAACACAACCAAACATGAAATCGAGTCTACCAAGTGTCCAAACAACATGAAATAAGGTAATTAACATATCCAAGACAAGCCTATCACATGGTTCTCATCAAATACTCAAATTCTCACAAGAAGTTTCACACACATGATCAAATCAAGAACGAGTGAAACCTATGTTGTTTCATATCAATATGGTGTCGTGAGGCAACTATAGTCAAATCACTATAGAGACAATGTCAACAAGGGATTTCACACATAAATTGTCTCTAGAACCCAACTACACTACAAGCGGTATTTTTGACTTGTATCATACAAAGGAATTTGAGTACAAGTTACTTGCTTGAAAAACGACGACGAAACGAAGTAAAGAGCAAGAATAATGGGAACGGATCCCGGGGCATGAACACAAACACAATGAACGGATCACGAACCAATCACGAACACACGATCACGAACACACGATCACGAACAAGATCACGAACCTGATCAGACGACTGAGATCAAAAGATCAAGAGATCAATGTGATCGGATCAGATCAGACAACTCTGATCGAAGATCAAGATCAAGATCGAGATGTGATCAGTATCATGATGATGAAGATGATGATCAGATCATATCAACGATCGGACGACCACCAATCAAAGCAAATCAAAGAACTCAAAGATGATGATAATGCAATCCAACGGTCCATAATCAAAGATGAAGACCCCATGATGATCGAGATGTGATGATGATGAAGATCCGACGGACGGCCAAGATCAAGTGGTCAAGCATCAAGATCATGAACAAGATCAAACGGACGGCTAACACTCGATCAATCAAGATCAAGATGACGAGATCATGATTGCGATCACGATGGCGATCGGACGGCTCAAATTCAAAATTGATCAAAACCCACATGAACAGCAACCTATAACAATAGCAACTCATGGCTGCGGCTCGGCTCGGCAACTGGCGGCGGCCAAGGGCGAACGGCGTGGCACACAGCGGGGAAACACACCACGTCGGTGATGTTGCAGTTGTTCCTAGTCTGGGTCGAAGAGAGAGGGCAATGCCGGTGGGGCAGGTGGTGCGATGGACAGGACGGCTGGGAGACCACATGGGGCTACCGATCGGGGGGGTCGCGGCTGAGGGTGGCGGAACGCGGCGATGCTGCAGTCGTTAGGCAACGCCGCAAGCGACGCGAGAGGGTGCGACGGCCAGGGTGCACCAAGGTGGTGTTGTGACGTTGCTGCACCGTGGTCGCTGCAGCGCAACAGGAGGGTGGTGACACAGGGGAGAGGGGAGAGCAGGGAGATGGAAGGTCGGGGAGAGAAGGCAGACGGCTGGGGTTTAGAGGGGAATATGAACAGTCATAGGCTAGGGTTAATGTATATATAGGTAAGGCTGTCAACGGGCCGGGCTTGGGCCGGACTTACACAAATCCGAGCCCGAGCCCGAAATTTTTTCTAAGGCCCATGCCCGGCCCGATTTTCAATCGGGCTGTCAAAATGAGGCCCGAGCCCGGGCCCGAATAAAGCTAAAAAACCCAAGCCCGGCCCGATTTTTTTTGTGGGAATCAGAAGACTTACTGTTTGCTTTTAATTTTTTTTGTATTGGAAAAGAAAAAATTAGGAAGCAGTGCGTTTGTTGAATCTACTATTGCGAGATTCATGCAGCCGTTCAGTATTCCAAAGCAGGTCCTAAAATCTAAATCTTATCTTGGTATGGCCATAACATAATATAGTAACAAAGTTTGCTATCATTTTTTGTTTGAATTAATTAATTCTAGTCCAAGTTGGGTTGTTTTTGTTTGAATGAGTGAAAGAAATTAATGCTCAATGAATGGAATCATACTGCCGTTACATTGAAATTAATGTTGTATTCAATGAATGGAATCTTTTGCTTGCTGTTTGGGTTCATGTATTAATCAATCATCAAGAAATTCATTTACAAAAGGTAAATCCGGGTCGGGTTCGGATCGGACCTATACAAACCCGAACCCGGCCCGAAAATTAATTCGGGCTCAATTGTTGAGCCTGGGTCCGAAAATTTTCAACAAATTTAGGCCCATATTCTACTAAAATCGGGTCGGACCTAATCGGGCTCGGGTCGGGTTCGAGTTAATTGCCAGCCTTATATATAGGGTGAGAGGCTAGAACGGGTCTGGGTTGTGGTTATATGGGTTTGGTTAAATATAATGGGTAATGGGTAGTTTAGTATAATGGGTCTGGGCTTCAGGGTAGTTAGGTGGGTTAACGGGTAGATATAAGGAAAACGAGTATAGTTGGGTTTGTTGGGTTTTGGGGATAATTAAATGGATATGGGTTTAAATGGGTTTTAGGGATGAAAGCTAATGGGTTAGTGGGTAATATAAAGGGGTAATGGGTTTAATAAAATCCAATAAAAAAATGATATAGCATCATTAGATAAATTAGAGTAGATAATAATAATAATAATAATAATAATAATAATAAAATAATAATGCAAATAATAACACTGGCTGAAATAATACTGATAAAAATAATGATAGTAATAATAATAACAGTAATAGTCACAATAAAATTTTTGATCGAAAGCAAATTTTAATAGGAGATCCAATAATTACAATTCCACAAAAGAATTTGAAAATCGAAAAAAATAATTTGCAAAATTTTTTAAATACAGAAAATACACTAAAATATATTTTTGGGAAAACAGGGGTTACACTTATAAGTAGTAATCATCTCTCTCTCGAAGCAAAATTAAGAAGAACTAACTGAATCAAAAGAACAATCAGAATCTACATCTAAAGAACTTAAAACAAATGTACTGTTTAAGCTATCTCCTAATTCAGCGGCATTGAATTTGGTGCCCCTTGACTCAGCTGCTTGCAACAGTCTCTCATGTAATGTCCAATCCCTCTACAATGGTGGCAACAGACCTTACCCTTACGTACACTTTCCCTTCCATTTGAAGTATCATCCACCTCCAAGCAACTCACATAAAATAGACCCCGATTTCTAACACTCCTTCCTAAGTGCATCCTCTTTCAAGTCCTCGATCATACCTGTTATCGAAAACCTCTCCTTGGTAGATTTCCCGTCTAGCATGGTTATCAAGTTAGATGAATTTGGTGGTAAATATATCAAGTTAGAAGCTTTTAGATCATTTGCGTTAATCTCTTTTGGTTCTGATAACTCCGTAGTGAATTCTACTGTATGATTTAGAAGTGTGGTACTTATTTTCCATTGAAAAACCCAACAAATTACTTTTTGGTGCAACCGACCATGTAACAGTGATTCCGAGTAGTCAGTTCTGAGTCTTGCCCAAAGACTTACCGCGTTTCTCTTATACTTGACTTTGCTCGTCAATAACATCCGGCTTAAACCCAAGGCTTCTGAATAAATATCCTCCCAATTCTCCTACTTTGTACCATTGGTTCCTTTATCTCCTTCTAGGGCTAGATCCAAGCCCTATTGAACCGATGCATCTTGCATGTCCACCTTTAAGAGATCAAAGTTGATCTTATCTTTGAACCACTTCGTGATCTGATTTGCCATCTTCTCCATGAAACTCGAAAAAACTCATAAACTTGATGCTCTAATAACAATTGTTAGGGAATTTGGTTGCCTCTTCTACTAGGATCTTGTTGAGTTAAGCGACACGATCAATACAAACCACCCAGCCAATAGAAGATCACACCAAACACACCAAATTTGTCCCGGTTGGGGCTTTCGCCTTCATCAGAGGGGAAGAAACCGAGATATTATTTAACTAGATAAAATACAAGAATATTACAATTCTCACCACGACCCTCTCTCAAGTTTCACCAGAAAATACTAGTTGTTTACAATAAAAAAACCTCCCAAACTCTCTTCAATGAAGTACTCTCTTCTCTTGGCTCTTAGTGGAGGCCAATTACAACAATAAATAAAGATCTAGAGAAACCCTAGTTTGATATCTTGATACAATAACCATTAGATACTCCTGAAGAGATAACCCTACGATAAGAGCTATACGATCTAACTTGAAGAGCAAGTCTGGGCTTCCAATGAATCACCTATACCCACATCCGAAAGCCACATCCAGCCGCAACCGGTCGACTGCCAAACTTGCGATCGACCGCACCTGGCCTCTCGCCAAGCCCGAGGGGGTGACAGTCGACTGTGCAGTCGACCACACCTTTTTCTGTTGCTGTTGCTGGTGTTTTTGCACTGCTTGCTTCCACTCCACTTCGATTGTATTGATTCCTTCATCACTTCATCATCTTCGTATCTAACTTAGTATGCAAGACATAAATCCAACACTTCTCTTTAACAGTTTTCTGTTTAACCTTGAATACAATGGAGAGTGACGGTGAAAAAAAAGAAAGCACATGTCATTTTGACAATTATAAGATTCTATAGTTAATGAATCGATTACTCCTCCCCAAAATCTAAAACCCTCTCCTCTCTGGTCTCCTTCATTGCCTAGATCCACCTTCCCCTTAACCCCTACCCCTCTCCCCCCCTCCATTAAACTTGCTCACCCTCTCTTCCGATGCATACTCATCTCACCACCTTTTCATTTCTTCCTCAGCCGTGACCACCCTCTCCCCCCTCCCTCCTACTTTGAACTATGGGCTTTTGTCCCGAGGCTTTGTCGTTTGTTGATCCCCTAGGTCGCTTCTCTTCCAGCACCAAAGTTTTGAGCTGGCTCTTGTTAATCTGATTTGGGCTCAACCTTCCATTGTCGTGGATCTGGATCTCTCGGTGAAATCCAGTTCTACCTATTTTAGAGTGTCAGAGTAGGCATCATCCCCCTTCCCCTTTTTAATTGTTTTATGCCTTTGTCGGTTGATTCATTTTCCCGATTGCTCCCTATTTTGAGGAGGGGCTAGTTCTTCTTTAGCTCCCTTTATTTCTTATATTGTGTGATTCCCTGTTGTTGTTCTGCACATTTGCTCTTGCTCTTTAGTTACAAGTTTTCCCTGCTTGCATGGCCTCTATATTATTGGTTTTTTTAATTTTATTTATCTAGTATTTTTCATATCCCTTGATTTTCATTATTGTGAATTTTTTTTCTATTCGATTTATTGCGTATTGGTGATGTAGCGTATTCTTTTGCAGTGCTATTTTTTGTTTCTATTCGTTTTAATTGATTATGGTTATAGATTAGCTTTCTCTTTTATCACGTATATTTATCCCGTGTTATTTGCTTTTCTTGTCTTCCTTTATTTTTCTTATTTTTTCTTTATTATTTTCCCTTCTTGATCTTCATTTCCCCTTCTCTAACTCTTATCATTGTATTTTCTTTATTCTTTCTTTTCCTTAATTAGTTCAGCGTTATTTCCTTTTTTGTATGGGCTGTGGGCTTAACATGACTGAATCATTGGTTCAAGAGGTTAATAAAAGGAAAATTATTCGAAAAATATTTTTTTGCTGCCCATCCTTTCTTGTGGGAAGCCCAAGGCCTGTTCTCGGCCCAAATTCTAGAAAGTTTCAGGTCTCTCTATTTCTTCCCGTTCCTGCTCATCCTCCTCAACTTTTCCCGCCTCTTTAGCTTCATCTTCTTCCACATTCAGTCAATCTCCACCCCTTTACTATTTCCACTGCCTTCAATTGGGCCACTACAAACTCTTTTGTGTAAACAAAATAAAGTGCAATTTCCGTGCCAAATCTAGGCCATTCCAGAAATCGATACTTCTATCTTCAGCATCTTCTCAAATTACCGATGAGGTCTCCGATCTCCGACCAAGTTATGTTTGTTGATTCTTGGTTTTGATGACTACAACACAATACAAAGTTGTTCTACCACATATCTCTTGCAGAGTATATCAAAGTCAATACCATGGTGAAATACATAAAGGCAACACAATCTGATGAAGCTTTCAAGAGTAATTGATCAAGCTTCAAGACATCAAGACAAAAGGCTCAAGATCAAGACAAAGACTCAAGTTCAAGACAAAATTCAAAGTGCTTCAATTGTTTAAACAAAGTGTCGTGTAATATTGTATTTTTTTTCTTTGAGTCTTAGAAACTTTTAATAGCCTTGCCACACACACACTCCCACATACCTTAAATAATCTTAGTGTTTTAAAAAACCAAAATGTCAAAACAAACTTGAATATGCTAAGTTGTATGAGTACCAGTCAACCGCTCCTTGGAACCAGACAACTGTCATAGTACGAAACTGCCTGAACTCATACAAGCTTTGGCCAGTCGACTCATTATGGCAACCCAGTTGACTGTTCAAGCCGTTTTCGACAGTTTTCAGAATTTAAAACTTGTTTTTCAAGTTCAAATCTTTTATATCCATTTTATTACGGTTTATGGAACTTTTTTACAATGTTCCTTGATTCTTACTCTATAAATAGAGTATAGGAATCATTTGGAAAGGTTCCAAGCATTCTTTAACTTTCAAGTCTTTTGTTTTCAATAAGAAAAAGTGTTTCAAAAGCATAAAAACTCTCTAAGACTTGTTTCTCTGAATTTCAGTCTAATATAACATTGATTTTGTTTTAGACTGAATTCAGAAGTTGACCTAATAGCCACTATACAAAAGCACTATCACATACAAGGCTATAGGATGTGGTAAACTCAATTTTTGTTGTTTTCACTCTCGGGTTGTGAGAGTGATCCTCTCGGTTGGAATGTAGGACTCTTTGTTTTAAAGTCGATTTCACTCTAAGGTGTAGAGTGGGTTTTCTCTCTCTAGTGGTGAGAGAGGTCTACGGATTTGACATTGTTGTTGTCAAAGGTCATAGAGTATTCTTGTACTTTTTCAAGAATTGTGGAAAATCTCAAATGGGTTACTTGGGGACTGGATGTAGGTCGGAAGGACCGAACCAGGATACATCGTTGTGTTTGGTTGTGATTGACTCTCTGTGGTTGTATTGCCATTTCAATTTCTCTGAGTTTTATTTCAAAAACTTGTCTGGTAAGTCAACTGGTTTTCCGCTATAAGTCTACTGATCAGACTTGTAACTCTTCAGTACAATACTCTTCTTATCTGACGCAACAGTCGACTGCATATCTATTTTCAGTCGACTTAACAGTACGAAAAGTTCAAGTTTTTAATTAATTTTTATACAACACTATTCACCCCCCTCCCCCCTCTCTCTAGTGTTATTTGCCTTGCCTACAGGATCCAACACTTGGTATCAGAGCCTGGTTGATTGTAATGGCATCTACTTCAAATGCAAGCCAATACCAAGAAGGCCAATCCACACAAAGGTCACCCTTATTCGATGGAACAAACTATAACTATTGGAAGTGTAGAATGAAGATCTACTTTCAGTCCATCAACTATGGGATTTGGAACATGACTGAGACAGAATTCACCGCTCCTACAATTCCCTATGCACAATGGAACGATGACATGAAGATCAACACAATGAACAATGCAAAGGCGATGAATTCTTTATTCTGTGCACTTACCAAAAAGGAGTTCAACCGTGTGTCAAATGCAACAATGGCTCATCAAATTTGGCACACACTCGAGGTAACTCATGAAGGTAATAATAAGGTTAAAGAATCTAAGACATATGTTCTTGTTCACAGGTTCAAGATATTCCGTATGAAGGACAACGAGAATGTGTTGGACATGATAAAACGGTTCACGGACATTACAAACTCTCTTGTGGACCTTGGAAATACGTACTCACAAGCAGAAATGGTGAGGAAAGTTCTTCGTGCCCTAACCCCCGAATGGGAGAAGAAGAGCACTGCCATAGAAGAAGCCAACGATTTAACACAACTCTCTCTTGAGAATCTTGTGGGAAATCTTATGGCATACGAAGACAACTTGAAGAACACAAGAAGGATCTAGAACCTCAACAAGCAAAGAAGAAGACACTCGCTTTCAAGGCCATGTCGGATTCCGAAGATGAAGAAGAAGATGAAGAACAAATAGCCATGTTCACTAGAAAGTTCAAGAAATTTTTACGAAAAGTTAAATTTAATTCCAAGTTTAAAGATACTAATGAACTTCCCACTTGTTTCAAGTGTAATAAGACAGGTCATATGAAGAAGGATTTCCCATTAGAAAATGCGAAATCAAAAGGGAAGGCTCCCAACTTCAAGAAGAACAAGTACACAAAGAACAAGTATATGAAGAAAAAGAAGGCATATCAAGCAACTTGGGATGATAGCGACTCTTCATTGGAAGAAGAGAATGAGGAGTCAAACGAAGTAGCGAAAATATGTTTCATGGCTACAAAAAACCATGTAAGTGAAAACTTTGATTCAAATGACTTATTTGATGCTTTCAATGAAGTTTTTGAAGAACTTAAGAAGGAGAAAATTAGAGTTAAAAATTTAGAGAAAGTCAGTCAAACACTTTCTCAAGAAAATCTTAACTTAAATGTTGAAGTCAAATCTTTAAATTCTCGACTTTCAAATTTGGATGTAGATTTTGTATCTCTTAAGAAAAATTATGAAGAGATATCCAAGAATATATCTAAATTTAACAAAGGAAAGGAGAATTTAAATGAAGTACTCCAAAATCAAGTTCAATCTTATAAAAGATTTTTACTTGGTTTTCAAAAGACTCTTGAAAAACATCATTCTTCTAAGAATACTAATAGTAATAAGACTGATTCTATTTCCAGTGTGAAGAACAAATTAAATTAATTTTTTGAGAAACCAAAAACTATTGTTTTCCATGAAAACAGTAATTCTGTAGTTCAGACCAGTTGAATGAACCCTAATGTCAGTCGTCTGTCTAGAGGTTTGGAGTCTTAATCAAAAATACGAAAACCTCAAATAAATCAACCTATTTCACCTCCCAGTCGACTAACTTCTCATAACAGTCGACTGAAAGGTACAATAAAGTCGACTAGATAGACTAAAAACATTTGGGTTCCAGTCAACCTGAGTCTAAACGATAGAATTACTTATATAAATCCTTATGTTCTTAATGTATGTAATTCTGTAAATTATATTCTTGTTTTTGGTGGTAAATCAAACTCACTTTGGGTTTGGTTTCCCAAAAACTAATCCTTTTCAGACCCAATGAAAAGGGTACCATATTCACAATGCTTATTTTATAGGTACCTAAAAGTGAACGTTGGATACTTGACAGCGGATGCTCCAAGCATATGACTGGTCATGCTAATCTTCTTTTTTCCATATAAGAGATAGATGGAGGAACAATCACATTCAATGACAACAACAAAGGGAAGGTTATTAGAATAGGCATGGTCGGTAAGAATACTACCCCTACTATAGAAGAAGAATTTCTAGTTAGTGGGTTAAAGCATAATCTGTTATGTATTAGCCAACTTTGTGATAAGGGATATAAATTTATTTTTGAAAAAGATGCATGTTTAATATATGATTCATCTATGCAAAGTGTTATTTTTCAAGGAAAAACAACATTTATGAGTTATGCTTAAAACAAATGAAATTTCAAATGATTTTTGCTTAGTAGCTTCTAACAATGATTCTTGGCTTTGGCATACTAGATTTTGCCATGTAAATATTAAAAATATTGCTAAATTGTCTAAATACA
This sequence comes from Hemerocallis citrina, assembly GCA_017893485.1. NCBI lineage: Eukaryota > Viridiplantae > Streptophyta > Magnoliopsida > Asparagales > Asphodelaceae > Hemerocallis > Hemerocallis citrina. Next base: position 24,116,756 of record CM030368.1, read on the forward strand.
ACCTAGTTAAAGGACTGTCAAGACTATCTTTTAAGAAAGATAAGTTATGTGATGTATGTCAACTAGGAAAACATGTCAAATCTACTTTTAAGACAATGATTTCTACTAGTAGGCCTCTCGAATTAATCCATATGAATTTATTTGGTCTTACTATAGTCGCTTCTTTAAATAAAAGTATATATGTATTTGTTTTATATGATTTTTCAAGATTTACATGGGTTTTCTTTTTAAAACATAAATATGATGCCTTTGAAGAATTTGCAAATTTCTGCAAATGAATTCAAAATAAAAAATCTCTAACCATAGTCACTATTAGAAGTGATCATGGTGGAGAATTTGAGAATGAAACATTTTCAGAATATTGCAACAAGAATGGTATAACACATTCATTTACATTTCCTAGAGCTTCACTACAAAATGAAGTGGTCGAAAGAAAGAATAAGACATTGCAAGAGTGTGCGCGTACTATGCTTGTTGAAAGCAATTTCCTAAGTACTTCTGGGCTGAAGCTATTTCTACATCATGTTATGTTTTAAATAGAATATTGATTAGGCCTAAGCTTAAGAAAACTTGTTATGAACTATTCTATGAAAGAATTCCCAAAGTATCATATTTTAAAGTATTTGGATGTAAGTGTTTCATATTAAACACTAAAGACAATTTAGATAAATTTGATGCTAGATCTAATGAAGGTATCTTTATTGGAAACTCAAATAGGAGTAAGGCATATAGAATTTTCAATAAGTCAACTTTGATTATTGAAGAATTTATGCATGTTTCATTTAATGAATCCTTCTACTGTTATTAAAGATGATGAAATTGAATCATCACCTTTAAATAACGTTATTATATCACTAGAGCAAACTACCTTAGAAAAGTCGACTGATAAGGATCTCAAGTCGACTGATGTGAATCAGTCGGCTGATGGACTTATTAAGTCGATTGATCCTATTGTGATGACTCAAACTTTACCAAAAGCGTTTGTTGAAGTTAGAGATCATCCTCATGACTTAATAATTGGTGATATTTCACATGGTATTCAAACAAGATCTCATGTTAACATGAATTCTCATACGGCTTTTTTGTTGGATTTTGAACCGAAGAATATACAAGAAGCTTGTGAGAATGAGTTTTGGATGAATGCCATGCAAGATGAACTTAACCAATTTATAAGAAATGATGTATGGGATCTAGCTCCACGACCTCCTGATCATACTATAATTGGTACCAAATTGGTATTTAAGAATAAGTTAGATGAATCAGGACAAGTCATTAGGAGCAAGGCTAGATTAGTTGCTCAAGGATATAATCAGGAAGAAGGAATCGATTTTGATGAAACATATGTGTAACACATCGGATTTTTAAATACCGAAAATATTCATTTTTATAGTTTGTAGGGGTGAGAATTATTTTTAAGTTATATCTTATTTTATTTTATTGTATTTTTAAAATATTGATATTGGTGTGGATATTAGTGGTAGATGGGTATTATTGAGATATTGGGGCTATGAGTTGAGATTTTATGTGAATAAGTACGGTTTATTTTATTTTATAATTTTGGGGGATTGTTATCAGTTAATTTTAGTGTATTTGGTGTTGTTCGTATTATTATAGAAAAGAGTTGGGGTTTATTTGTAATATATTGGATTTGGAGGGCCTATAGGTAATTGTACCTAACTATTATTATTAATATATATTTTATTAAAAACACCCCACCCCATTTTCCTTCTTCTTTCCTTCTTTCTTCTTCCTCCTTCCCGATTAGTTCTCCTGACCAAAAACCCCACATTCGGCCCCCTCTCTCTCCTGCCTAAATCCAACCCTTTTCTCCGCCGTTTTCGAATTAAATCGAGGGGATGACTAATTGGGGAGTTCTCTACAACGTGGTAGCGTCAGTTTTTGGAAAGGATTTCGGGAAGGTATATCCCTTTTTATTTTATTGTATAAAATTAAGTGTGGTTAGTTTTATTGAGTAGAAATATTATAATAGAGAAATTTAGAGAGGTTGGAAGTGGTAGATTGGAGGAATTGGTAGATGGTGAGAGAAATTGTAAGTTGTTGATAAATTAGGATTTTGGGTTTGTAAAATAGAGATATATATATAAGAATTATCTTTTATATGGTAGTAAAAATTGTAGTGAGCCATTAGAATAAAATAGGGAGTAGTGATTTTGGCATAAACACGAACTATAGGGTTTATGAAATCGGGTAGAAAACTCGATCCAAATAATTGTAGAAAATGCATATGAGGGTGTAGAATATTATGAAAGTACCAATATGAATTTAGGATGATTTTTATAGGCTTCCAGCTCAATTAAATGGATTATAGGTGAAAAGTGTACGCCGGGTATTCGGTGAAATGCCTGAGCGAGATTTAGGTGAAGATTTGATGGGTTCGGAGGTGTAGTTGAGTCTCATTATTATTATTAACCCTAATATGTGAGGTTAGGAAAAAGAGGATTAAAGAAATTAGAAAATAGGAAATTTTTCTATGAGAAAGCCTCCGATCAATAAGGGAATGTTTGTATTGGGACCCGAATTCGAAACCCGTCGATGTAGCTCGCCTACTTATGTTATTTGTGACATGTAGGTGAAGACAGATTTGAATTTGGAGGTTCGTAGGTCGAGTTTTGAGTTTTAAGCTAATCGGTCCTATAATTTCCTATTTAGGTAGAAAAAGTCGAACTTCGACAGGCTACAGGGCGGACGTGGGACATCGTTTGCTCGATCCGTCAGGTGAGTATGTTTTATTTATAAATATTTTATATTGGGGCCGAATTTCGTGGCCTTTTGATATATTTTGTGGGAGTTATGCCAAAAGTGAATTTTTATTGAAAATACGGATTTTGAAGGATCCACAATGGGTTTTTGAGATATGTGGTGAAAGTGACTATTTTAAATGTATAAAATCTATAGTATGGGTTATTGTGATGTGTTGAAGTATAAAAACTAATTATATGAGATTGTTTATGGACATTTTTATCCAGTGCATGATTTGTGCATGTTTTGGGGCATATAGGCCCTTATAGGTAATTATAACTACATGGAGCATGGTGCATGAGCTAGTATGCTATAATTAGATATTATAAGATTTAATTAGAGGGAATAAGTGAATTTGGCCCCTTAGTCTGGGAAACCCGCATGTGTGGTGTTTATTTGTAATATATATATAGATGATTATGATGTGTGATGCAATAATTGATGAAATTTAATAAGTGGGTACATGTTTCCATTCTAATCATGTTCGAAGACAAGTAATGGGTAATCGTATGATATTATTATGTGATGAAGTATATTTTGATATGCTTACGATACGGAATAACACCTTATAATTCTTTTATTAATGATATAACTTGGCGTATGTCTGTATATGATTTAATGAAGTAGTAAATATCATGGTACCCTTAATGTGAATTGTTATGGCAAAATAAATATCTTGGTGCATTCATATTATGAAATAAAATGATATGATGAGTTATGTGTGGAATAACAGGGTGTGTGCATAACCTGGCATATTGATATGAAGATAAAAGTTCAGCTGGTACGTGTTAATAAAATGTGGTATTAATTCTTGTGATTAAAGTTAAGAATGTGGCAATTGTTTAAAGTAAAAGTTGTGATGCTTTATGTTGATTTAGTGAGATGAAAAGATGAGATGATTAATGCTAATAACATATGGCTTTGTTGACCAGTACCTACAGCAATCCTGGGGGTTTGGGCTAGACCTCCTAATACCCAAGGACCGGCTTGGGGTAAGTGGACCCAAACTATGTTTGGGGTAAGTGGATTTTATTGCCCAAGCTATCGGCTTGAGGCCCGGCTTTCCCTCGATGACAGCTGTCGCGAGGAAGTACCCAGTTTATCTGGGGTAAGTGGTTTTTCCCTCTTGGCTTCGGCTGGGAGGAAGTACCCAGTTTATCTGGGGTAAGTGATTTTTCCGTCGATGACAGCCGTCGCGAGGAAGTACCCAGGTTACCTGGGGTCAGTGGCTTTTTCCCTCTTGGCTTCGGCCGGGAGGAAGTACCCAAGTTCTACTTGGGGTAAGTGGTTCCCTCGCTAGTTCGGCTAGGAGGAAGACGTAGCCTCGGACGAGTAAGACTCTGTATGAGCATCGGGCCGTGTGTTTACTGGGCTGTCGGCTTTCAGTATGTTGGGATACTGTGGCTCACTGGTCGACAAACAAATAAAATAACTTAGTGTTAATAAAAATGTGAATTGCGTGTGGGAAAGAAAGTGGATAGTGAATTGTGAATTGTGTGTGGGAAAGAAAGTGGATAGTGAAATGTGAATTGTGGATGAGAAGGAAAGTGGTTGTGAATGAAGTAAATTGTGAAAGAAAATGAGTTATGAGTTAGTGTATGAAAAGAAGTGATAAATGCAGTACGTGGTTAATTTAAAATGAGAATAATAAAAGAGATGTGTTATCGTGAATAATACGAAGTAATTATATTATGTGTGTGATCATTAAAGTAAAATGTAGTTGATATGAGTTGTATCTTGGAATTGTGTCAAGGAACTACCTGCCCGCTATTTCTGTGGAAATGGTGGAAACTACCTGCCTTGGCATAATTCGCAGGGTGAGTTGGTACGATAGTGGTAATGATTAATGGAAATGAAGAATTAAATAAAGTGAAAATGATAAGTGATTGAAGTGAATTAATAACCAATCTATCGGTTTGAGATGTGATGTGATATTACCCAAACTGTGTGTTTGGGGTGCGGTGATTGTTACCCAAGCTATCGGCTATGGGGTGTGATATGTGGTGGCCCCAAATTGTGTTTGGGGATTAAGTGAAAATGATAACAAGATTTATTGTTTCTAAGAAAAAGAAATTACTAAAGTGGTATAATGAGATGGGAATAAGCTATAAAGCATGTTTTTGATGTACTGAGTATAAGCATTCTATTAATGATGTGTTAATGTTGCGATGGAATGTGAGAGCATTGCAATAAGCAATAAGATGTTATATTTGCGTTATAAGACTTGAATGAATGTGGTATTAAGAAAATATAAGCATTTGTAAGAAGTGATACTGGATAGGGCATTATAAAATAAATACTCGTATTATGGGATTGGTTATGAAATTGGTCATTAAGAGAATATGTGTATTATGAGTTGTATTCATACAAATTATTAGTAATGAAAGGAGTAATAACATACAAATGGTTATAATGTTATTATGACGATACTTGTGGAAGAATGAATGTTTGGGCTAGAGAATTTAAATTGAAAGGTAATGGATTGTATGTGAATTCGTATATTGCGAATGTAAAATAAGGATATATATACACATATATGAGTTTGATGTGAAATATATAGTGGAATGTGTGAATTATGGGTAATTTTATAATTCGATGCAGAATTGACGAGTTTTTTTGATATAAAACCGTATTGATGATATTGTTAAGTTCAGATGTTCAAGGTGTATCTTCTTACTTGATGTTTGTAAGTTGAAAGTATTTTCTTTATTCAATTTAATTCAATTATTAGATCTTTTAAATTATACTCACACCAGAAATGGCTAACCCCTGATATTTTCTGGGGGTTAGGGGGGTCCCTCCCTGAGAGTGGACCACCCTAACTCTCTTGCAGGTTGGTAGCAGCATGGCGAGGTAGTGATAGAGTTATGAATTTATTTTATTGAGATGTTAGATTATTTATGTATTTGGTTTAAGTAGATAAGTGAATAGTTGATGTATTATTTTGTATTATGGTAAAGATATATGTATATAGTGCTGTGAAGAGGTGAGAAAGCCCGTACCCACCTCGTTGTGGAGTATTGGGTTCTGTGGTTGGTTTTTAAAAAGGTTTTTCTAAATTTTTACAAAAATCTTATATGTTTTCAAAAGAATTTATGGTTTTTATTTAATATCTGATAATCCATTATGAGTTTGGCCCCCAGAGCATTATATTATATTGCCTGTATGTTTCTGCTCATTTTGGCCAGGGGAGCCCGTGAAATTGTTGTGTGTATTGTGAGATACGGAATTTTGAGCAGAATTCCGTAAGCTGTTTGTGTTTCGGGGCAAAATTTACAGGAGAAACTCTGCCAAAATTTTCCCTAAAATATAACTTTCTTAGTTTATGGTTAAAGTGATATAGAAATTGAAAGAATTGAATTTTCAGGTTTGGTTTTCAAAAAAAAAAAAAAAAATTGGGGTGTTGCAGTTTGGTATCAGAGCTTAGGTTAACTAGGAATTTGTTTATCCTAGTGATCTTGCCATGTGAGTATGGGTTCATTATTGCTTGGTTGGAGATAGAGAGTGTATTTTTGCGGGTGTTTTGTTGAAGAATAGATTATACCGTGGAATGGTGCGATCCTCATTAGACCTTGGTCTGACTTTGAGTCAGCATTACCTTTCATGACCCTGCATATGGGTTGACCTCTGTAGAAATTCCGGTGTGAATTTGTGTATTATTGGAGTATTCTATTAAATTGATTGCTGTGTGCCGTAAGGGGTTATTCCCTAGAGATTTTGTGTGGGTCCTATGGGCGTATGTCCTATAGGTGTAAATTTTATAGACTGGGGAGTGATATGTGATTATGGCGTTTACTCCATATTGGGGAGATTGATTGGTTGTAGAAGGTTATGTAGGTCATCTGCGTAGTTGGGGTATGGTGCAGGGAGGATTCGGGTGAGACAGCCCGATGAAACCCAGTTTTGATTGTATGTAGCGCCTTGGACAATGAAGATTATGCCCGTTGGGTTTGGTGGAAACATTTAAGGCAAAGATTGAGATTATTGATGTGGTTTGCAAATTTTCTGATGTATTCAAAGGGGTTTTTGGTCCCCCACCTTGGTGAACTCTGGAGTTCAAGGTTGATTTGATATTTGGTATGACTCCTATTTCTAATCAGCTTGTGGTATAGCCCTTTAGGAATGGGAAGAGATGAAAGAGAATTTGAGGAGATGTTTTTGATAAAGGGTATCGGTTCAAGTGTGACGCCGTAGGGCGCTTCTGCAGTATTGTAACAAAGAAGGCAGTTCACTGAGAAGGTGTACTAAGGTGATTATTAAGTATTCATTGTTGAGAAGAGATAATTTGTTGGATTAGTTGCGGGGAGTGTCATTAATCTCCTGATTAGAGTTGCACACCGAGTACTATCAGATAATCCCTAGAGAGGGAAAACATCTCAGGAATTGTTTTTCGTACTCAGTATGAATTGTATGAGTTCTTAGTGATATCTTTGGGCTGGCGAACGTCCCTGCAGTTTTTGTGAATTTGACGAATTGGGCCTTTCACCTTTATATTAACAGGGTGTGATTGTAATTGTAGATGATATTTGGTGTACTTTCGCAGTATGGAGGGGCATAGGTGACACCTCAGAACTGAGTTGTAGACTCGTTGGGACTAGAAGTGGTATGAAAAGTCTGTAGATTGTCATTTTTGGGGGCGAGAAGTGTAAATTTTAGGATACATTGTGTCTATTGAAACGTATTGTGGATCCGAAGAAAATTTCAAAAGGTGAAAAGACGGGAAATAACCCACGGATGTGTTGGAAATTCAGAGTTTCTTGGTTCTAACTGACTATTATTGGAGGTTCATTCCTCAATTTTCTATTATTGCGGTACCGATGACTCATTTTATCATAAAGAATGAGCCGTCGGTATGACCTGAACAGTGTGGAATGACCTTTTCAAGAGTTAAAGGAAGAATTAGGAAGAATTAACGATAGCTTGTGTTTTGATTACTCTGAAAGGGGAGTGTCTCCCCGAGTAGATGCGAGTGTCTCCCCGAGTAGATGCGAGTGTATGTGGTACAGGATCAGGTGCAGTTTGATGCGATGCATGAGGGCAAGCTTGTGGCTTGTATATTGATGCAGTTGTGGTTATACGGGGTGCGTGAATTACGCAGATTTGAAATTAGTGATAGTAGGGCACGTATTGAAGGTGTTGAAAAAGTAGTTTTTCAGAAAATAGTTTTAGCTTTTTCTGTGATCGTAAGAGTTTGAACACTCGTTCTTGCAAATGATTTTACTAGGAGGCAATAAACGTGGCTTGAGTACCTTGGTAGCTTGGTATGGAAATAAAATACCACCCGGGGAAGAAATAAGGTGATGAATGCTATAAATGGAAAGAAGGTTTTGGTCTTAATGACATCCCCTGAGTGGACGGTGTTAAATTCATTAGATCAGTTTGATTTTATTTCAGTAGTAGAGGTTGATCCGACCTTATATATCGGCAGTTTATCAATACAGTTGTCTATCCTACAGTTGACCAGTCAAACTTGAATTCAAAACTTCTGATTGTGACAGAGGATGCATGGTCGAATTCTGGATGAGATTAATGAATGTGATGCAGATTGGTCAGTGGGCAGTAGGAAATTCTTGTTATTATCGTAGATCTGGTGTTCTTGATGAGGATGGCTTGCGGTAGCGGGAGATGGAGAATGCTCCTTATACTCAGTATATTGACATTCCTGGTGGCATGAAAATGTATCAAAACTCTAGGAGAAAATTTTAGTGGTCCGGAACGAGGAAGAATATTAATTGTCAAGTGAGCATGAATAAGCCTCTTTTGAGGTGTGTAGTCGACAAAAGAAAATGATTCTACAAATTAGCGGCGAAAGCCTCTTGAAGTTAGAAATTGAAGATTTGGGTATTCTTGAAAGTATCCTTTATTCATGGAGTACGTCGTTTTAGAAACCGGAAAAAGTTAGACCTGGGGGTTTGTTGGCCCCAACAGAGCTATAGAAAGAATTGGAACCGTGGCATATTATTAGAAGCTTACCTTTGAGGTATCGTGAATTCTTGCTGTATTTCTTGTTTTGTGTCGATAAAGTGTGAGAGATCTATCTCAAGTGGAGGAGCCGTTGTAGATTGAAGTCCAGCTGGACGTGGCATTGGATGTGACAGATCCTATGAGGCCAGTGGTTAATATAGATCGATAGTGCGATTGACCAGACGACAAGTTGTGTAGCCGTTAAAGTGCAATGAAGTTCCGATGTTGATAATGTGCATGAAAATTCTAGAAAATGGTGAGGATTAAGTATCTTGACTTTGTTCGAGGAGTTTCTTAAACCCCATAGCTCGAGGACGAGCTTCTTTTGAGGTGTGTAGAATGTAACACCTAGGATTTTTAAATACCGAAAATATTCATTTTTATAGTTTGTAGGGGTGAGAATTATTTTTAAGTTATATCTTATTTTATTTTATTGTATTTTTAAAATATTGATATTGGTGTGGATATTAGTGGTAGATGGGTATTATTGAGATATTGGGGCTATGAGTTGAGATTTTATGTGAATAAGTAGGGTTTATTTTATTTTATAATTTTGGGGGATTGTTATCAGTTAATTTTAGTGCATTTGGTGTTGTTCGTATTATTATAGAAAAGAGTTGGGTTTTATTTGTAATATATTGGATTTGGAGGGCCTATAGGTAATTGTACCTAACTATTATTATTAATATATATTTTATTAAAAACACCCCACCCCATTTTTCTTCTTCTTTCCTTCTTTCTTCTTCCTCCTTCTCGATCAGTTCTCCTGACCAAAAACCCCACATTCGGCCCTTTCTCTCTCCCGCCCAAATCCAACCCTTTTCTCCGCCGTTTTTGAATTAAATCGAGGGGATGACTAATTGGGGAGTTCTCTACAACGTGGTAGCGTCAGTTTTTGGAAAGGATTTCGGGAAGGTATATCCCTTTTTATTTTATTGTATAAAATTAAGTCTGGTTAGTTTTATTGAGTAGAAATATTATAATAGAGAAATTTAGAGAGGTTGGAAGTGTAGATTGGAGGAATTGGTAGATGGTTAGAGAAATTGTAAGTTGTTGATAAATTAGGATTTTGGGTTTGTAATATAGAGATATATATATAAGAATTATCTTTTGTATGGTAGTAAAAATTGTAATGAGCCATTAGAATAAAATAGGGAGTAGTGATTTTGGCATAAACACGAACTATAGGGTTTATGAAATCGGGTAGAAAACTCGATCCAAATAATTGTAGAAAATGCATATGAGGGTGTAGAATATTATGAAAGTACCAATATGAATTTAGGATGATTTTTATAGGCTTCCAGCTCAATTAAATGGATTATAGGTGAAAAGTGTACGCCGGGTATTCGGTGAAATGCCCGAGCGAGATTTAGGTGAAGATTTGATGGGTTCGGAGGTGTAGTTGAGTCTCATTATTATTATTAACCCTAATATGTGAGGTTAGGAAAAAGAGGATTAAAAAAATTAGAAAATAGGAAATTTTCCTATGAGAAAGCCTCCGATCAATAAGGGAATTTTTGTATTGGGACCCGAATTCGAAATCCGTCGATGTAGCTCGCCTACTTATGTTCTTTGTGACATGTGGGTGAAGACGGATTTGAATTTGGAGGTTCGTAGGTCGAGTTTTGAGTTTTAAGCTAATCGGTCCTATAATTTCCTGTTTAGGTGGAAAAAGTCGAACTTCGACTGGCTACAGGGCGGACGTGGGACATCGTTTGCTCGATCCGTCAGGTAAGTATGTTTTATTTATAAATATTTTATATTGGGGCCGAATTTCGTGGCCTTTTGATATATTTTGTGGGAGTTATGCCAAAACTGAATTTTTATTGAAAATACGGATTTTTAAGGATCCAAAATGGGTTTTTGAGATATGTGGTGAAAGTGACTATTTTAAATGTATAAAATCTATAGTATGGGTTATTGTGATGTGTTGAAGTATAAAAACTAATTATATCTGATTGTTTATGCACATTTTTATCCAGTGCATGATTTGTGCATGTTTTGGGGGCATATAGGCCCTTATAGGTAATTATAACTACATGGAGCATGGTGTATGAGCTAGTATGCTATAATTAGATATTGTAAGATTTAATTAGAGGGAATAAGTGAATTTGGCCCCTTAGTCTGGGAAACCCGCATGTGTGGTGTTTATTTGTAATATATATATAGATGATTATGATGTGTGATGCAATAATTGATGAAATTTAATAAGTGGGTACATGTTTCCATTCTAATCATGTTCGAAGACAAGTAATGGGTAATCGTATGATATTATTATGTGATGAAGTATATTTTGATATGCTTACGATACGGAATAACACCTTATAATTCTTTTATTAATGATATAACTTGGCGTATGTCTGTATATGATTTAATGAAGTAGTAAATATCATGGTACCCTTAATGTGAATTGTTATGGCAAAATAAATATCTTGGCGCATTCATATTATGAAATAAAATGATATGATGAGTTATGTGTGGAATAATAGGGTCTGTGCATAACCTGGCATATTGATATGAAGATAAAAGTTTAGCTGGTACGTGTTAATAAAATGTGGTATTAATTCTTGTGATTAAAGTTAAGAATGTGGCAATTGTTTAAAGTAAAAGTTGTGATGCTTTATGTTGATTTAGTGAGATGAAAAGATGAGATGATTAATGCTAATAACATATGGCTTTGTTGACCAGTACCTACAGCAATCCTGGGGGTTTGGGCTAGACCTCCTAATACCCAAGGACCGGCTTGGGGTAAGTGGACCCAAACTATGTTTGGGGTAAGTGGATTTTATCGCCCAAGCTATCGGCTTGAGGCCCGACTTTCCCTCGATGACAGCTGTCGCGAGGAAGTACCCAGTTTATCTGGGGTAAGTGGTTTTTCCCTCTTGGCTTCGGCTGGGAGGAAGTACCCAGTTTATCTGGGGTAAGTGATTTTTCCGTCGATGACAGCCGTCGCGAGGAAGTACCCAGGTTACCTGGGGTCAGTGGCTTTTTCCCTCTTGGCTTCGGCCGGGAGGAAGTACCCAAGTTCTACTTGGGGTAAGTGGTTCCCTCACTAGTTCGGATAGGAGGAAGACGTAGCCTCGGACGAGTAAGACTCTGTGTGAGCATCGGGCCGCGTGTTTACTGGGCTGTCGGCTTTCAGTGTGTTGGGATACTGTGGCTCACTGGTCGACAAACTAATAAAATAACTTAGTGTTAATAAAAATGTGAATTGCGTGTGGGAAAGAAAGTGGGTAGTGAAATGTGAATTGTGTGTGGGAAAGAAAGTGGATAGTGAAATGTGAATTGTGGATGAGAAGGAAAGTGGTTGTGAATGAAGTAAATTGTGAAAGAAAATGAGTTATGAGTTAGTGTATGAAAAGAAGTGATAAATGCAGTACGTGGTTAATTTAAAATGAGAATAATAAAAGAGATGTGTTATCATGAATAATACGAAGTAATTGTATTATGTGTGTGATCATTAAAGTTAAATGTAGTTGATATGAGTTGTATCTTGGAATTGTGTCAAGGAACTACCTGCTCGCTATTTCTGTGGAAATGGTGGGAACTACCTGCCTTGGCATAATTCGCAGGGTGAGTTGGTACGATAGTGGTAATGATTAATGGAAATGAAGAATTAAATAAAGTGAAAATGATAAGTGATTGAAGTGAATTAATAACCAATCTATCGGTTTGAGATGTGATGTGATATTACCCAAACTGTGTGTTTGGGGTGCGGTGATTGTTACCCAAGCTATCGGCTATGTGGTGTGATATGTGGTGGCCCCAAATTGTGTTTGGGGATTAAGTGAAAATGATAACAAGATTTATTGTTTCTAAGAAAAAGAAATTACTAAAGTGGTATAATGAGATGGGAATAAGCTATAAAGTATGTTTTTGATGTACTGAGTATAAGCATTCTATTAATGATGTGTTAATGTTGTGATGGAATGTGAGAGCATTGCAATAAGCAATAAGATGTTATATTTGCGTTATAAGACTTGAATGAATGTGGTATTAAGAAAATATAAGCATTTGTAAGAAGTGATACTGGATAGGGCATTATAAAATAAATACTCGTATTATGGGATTGGTTATGAAATTGGTAATTAAGAGAATCTGTGTATTATGAGTTGTATTCATACAATTTGTTATTAATGAAAGGAGTAATAACATACAAATGGTTATAATGTTATTATGACGATACTTGTGGAAGAATGAATGTTTGGGCTAGAGAATTTAAATTGAAAGGTAATGGATTGTATGTGAATTCGTATATTGCGAATGTAAAACAAGGATATATATACACATATATGAGGTTGATGTGAAATATATAGTGGAATGTGTGAATTATGGGTAATTTTATAATTCGATGCAGAATTGACGAGTTTTTTTGATATAAAACCGTATTGACGATATTGTTAAGTTCAGATGTTCAAGGTGTATCTTCTTACTTGATATTTGTAAGTTGAAAGTATTTTCTTTATTCAATTTAATTCAATTATTAGATCTTTTAAATTATACTCACACCAGAAATGGCTAACCCCTGATGTTTTCTGGGGGGTTAGGGGGGTCCCTCCCTGAGAGTGGACCACCCTAACTCTCTTGCAGGTTGGTAGCAGCATGGCGAGGTAGTGATAGATTTATGAATTTATTTTATTGAGATGTTAGATTATTTATGTATTTGGTATAAGTAGATGAGTGAATAGTTGATGTATTATTTTGTATTATGGTAAAGATATATGTATATAGTGTTGTGATGAGGTGAGAAAGCCCGTACCCACCTCGTTGTGGAGTATTGGGTTCTGTGGTTGGTTTTTAAAAAGGTTTTTCTAAATTTTTACAAAAATCTTATATGTTTTCAAAAGAATTTATGGTTTTTATTTAATATCTGATAATCCGTTATGAGTTTGGCCCCCAGAGCATTATATTATATTGCCTGTATGTTTCTGCTCATTTTGGCATGGGGAGCCCGTGAAATTGTTGTGTGTATTGTGAGATACGGAATTTTGAGCAGAATTCCGTAAGCTGTTTGTGTTTCGGGGCAAAATTTACAGGGAAAACTCTGCCAAAATTTTCCCTAAAATATAACTTTCTTAGTTTATGGTTAAAGTGATATAGAAATTGAAAGAATTGAATTTCGAGGTTTAGTTTTCAAAAAAAAAAAAAAAAATTGGGGTGTTACAGTTTGGTGTCCGAGCTTAGGTTAACTAGAAATTTGTTAATCCTAGTGATCTTGCCATGTGAGTATGGGTTGATTATTGCTTAGTTGGAGATAGAGAGTGTATTTTTGCGGTTGTTTTGTTGAAGAATAGATTATACCGTGGAATGGTGCGATCCTCATTAGACCTTGGTCTGACTTTGAGTCAGCATTACCTTTCATGACCCTGCATATGGGTTGACCTCTGTAGAAATTCCGGTGTGAATTTGTGTATTATTGGAGTATTCTATTAAATTGATTGCTGTGTGCCGTAAGGGGTTATTCCCTAGAGATTTTGTGTGGGTCCTATGGGCGTATGTCCTATAGGTGTAAATTTTATAGACTGAGGAGTGATATGTGATTATGGCGTTTACTCCATATTGGGGAGATTGATTGGTTGTAGATGGTTATGTAGGTCATCTGCGTAGTTGGGGTATGGTGCAGGGAGGATTCGGGTGAGACAGCCCGATGAAACCCAGTTTTGATTGTATGTAGCGCCTTGGACAATGAAGATTATGCCCGTTGGGTTTGGTGGAAACATTTAAGGCAAAGATTGAGATTATTGATGTGGTTTGCAAATTTTCTGATGTATTCAAAGGGGTTTTTGGTCCCCCACCTTGGTGAACTCTGGAGTTCAAGGTTGATTTGATATTTGGTATGACTCCTATTTCTAATCAGCTTGTGGTATAGCCCTTTAGGAATGGGAAGAGATGAAAGAGAATTTGAGGAGATGTTTTTGATAAAGGGTATCGGTTCAAGTGTGACGCCGTAGGGCGCTTCTGCAGTATTGTAACAAAGAAGGCAGTTCACTGAGAAGGTGTACTAAGGTGATTATTAAGTATTCATTGTTGAGAAGAGATAATTTGTTGGATTAGTTGCGGGGAGTGTCATTAATCTCCTGATTAGAGTTGCACACCGAGTACTATCAGATAATCCCTAGAGAGGGAAAACATCTCAGGAATTGTTTTTCGTACTCGGTATGAATTGTATGAGTTCTTAGTGATATCTTTGGGTTGGCAAACGTCCCTGCAGTTTTTGTGAATTTGACGAATTGGGCCTTTCACCCTTATATTAACAGGGTGTGATTGTAATTGTAGATGATATTTGGTGTACTTTCGTAGTATGGAGGGGCATAGGTGACACCTCAGAACTGAGTTGTAGACTCGTTGGGACTAGAAATGGTATGAAAAGTCTGTAGATTGTCATTTTTGGGGGCGAGAAGTGTAAATTTTGGGATACATTGTGTTTATTGAAACGTATTGTGGATCCGAAGAAAATTTCAAAAGGTGAAAAGACGGGAAATAACCCACGGATGTGTTGGAAATTCAGAGTTTCTTGGTTCTAACATTCCTAGCATGTGTAATTGACTCCATGTTTGCTTATGTAGAGAGGGAAAATTCACAAATCTACTCGAAAATATTGCAATTTGACAGATGAGAAAAAATTTCTCAACAAGATTGGGATTCCTTAAGTATTGAAGGTAGTTCTGAGAAGATTGACCTTTTTCTACATTAGAACCTCTAGCTCTCTTAGGTTTAGGCATTATTTAAAAACTAGGAAACTTGAAAAAGATTGAGAGATCAAGAGATAGAGAGTTACCTAACAACAAGATAAAGAACCCAAATAGCTTCAAGAGACACTAAAAGAACTCAGATCTGGATGTAAATCTTCAAGCCAAGAGCAGCAAGTCGAAATCGCTAAGAACTGGAAATGGGCAGCCGACTTGAATCTTCTTGAGAGAAAAAGTGAAAGTGAAAGAGGGGTAAGAGATTTAGGGTTTTTACATTCGGTAGACGGCTGAGATGATGACAAGTTGGGAATGTACGGTTAAGATCCATTAATGGGTAAAAGTAAGAAAGAGAGATGCCTCAGTTAAGTGACGATTTAGAATCAGAAAAACCAAACTAATGTCGCGACAGTCGACTGGTTTTGATATCAGTCGACTTAGTCGAGAGAAAATTTCCCTCTCTACATAAGCAATCATGGAGTCAATTTCACTTAGGTTTTCATTAATCATTCTATCAAAACATTCCTAGCATGGTAACTAGAATTAGAAGTCATGAGAAACACCCATCTATTTGAAGAAAAACGAATAGAAAGCTCCTAGGAATCTCCTAAAATGCACGAATAGATCCTTCTCCTCCTAGGTTGTGCCTCAAAGTTGCCTCCTCCTCCTTGGTGTAGCAAATCGAGCCTCTCCTAGTGCAATTCCGACCTTCTCTTGAATGAGCACCCACACACAAGAATCTCCTCAATCTTTTACTCCCCAAAACTCTCAATCTTTTCTCACTCTAATTCTTTTCTTTCTTTAATCAATTTTCTAATGTACTAAAATGAGAAGAACTAGGGGGTATTTATACATAATTTTAGTGGAAATAAAGGGCTAGGATTAAATCAAGTGGTTTAGGATCAAGGGCTTAGATGAATTAGGTAGTTGTAGCAACTACCCATGATGAGATAACTACCTCTTTACTAGCTCCATCTCTCCCTCTCTCTTTGTCCATCCGGCCTAGGTGAAAGGTGTGCAATGCACACCCCATTGTATGCATGTGCCAACTAGTATCCCCTCATTACAAGTATACATGTGCATAAAAATTTATTTGTTCATGAAAAGAGTCTACAATACAAGTTCAATTGTTTTAAAAGGAGAAATAAGTTAAATGGGCTCATTAATGGGCCAATTTAACCATGGGTTTAAATAATTAAAATAGTTAATTAATAAAGTGGGCTAAAAAGACGATTTGGGCTCTAGATTTTAATTAGGCTTTAAAAGAAAAAAATTTTTTGAAAAATAAGGGAGAACAGATACTATAAAATTATCTTATACGAAAAATTTATACAAATGAGATCACACGTGCAAAACACGTAAAATCACAAAATCTCATAAATGAAAACTAGGGTGTTACAAAAGGCTCCTTCGCTATCTTTCTTGGTCCTTTGTGACCTTTCTCCTGAGCTATCTTCGAAGAGAGATAATCTTCAGAGCTGTGGTGCTGTATCATTGTCTAGAGGCTCAATATCCACCTCCTCATCAAATTCCTTCTTTTGCAATACTTACAATGTTTCTGACTAGACTAGGGTGGTCAATGCTTGTTCTAACGGCGACATAGTCATTAAATGTCTGTCGCCGAAGATTTTGATGGACCTTTTGGCTATTAAATCTTTCTCTATTGGTTCTATCTCTCTTACGATTCGTAAATGGCCTTGTGTCGGATCAGCGATTCCTTCTCTTCAACCTCATCTGACCAAGGTGTTTTTCTTGGGCTTACCCCCATATTGTGATTCTCTTTTCCTGGTGGCTAACGTGACCAAGTGCATAGGAGATCTCACATGTACTTCATCCACTTCTCTCCTAGCTTCAGGTTGCCTCCAGGTTGAGGCAGATTATTTATGTCCACCTCTCGGGAATCGAGTACATACTTACATCCGTAGGAAGAGGGGGGACATACTGGACGTAAAAACTCCCTTCGGTTGGGGGCTATGCCGCCCTGCCTTTCAATTAATACACAGTTGAGGAGGCCGATCATGAACGCTATAGGAGTAGGAGCGGTCTCTTCTCCTCCCCCTGCTAAAGCAGTATCCTCTGGTTTACCGACCACCTTCCAAGAAGGCTCCTCGTCCAAGCCCCGCCTCGCTAACCATAAGCTCCTTGGCCACCTCAAATGCACGTCTTCCGGAGGGCAACGTGGCAAGAGAAAATACCAATTTAATCGAAGTCACTCGACTACTACTTCTTTTCATGTGCTTTCTCAACCGAAAGCTCCAAATCTCGTGTGGCTTAATCCAGCATTGTCTTCTAAGGTGTTCCCTAAACCTTCCACTCATATCTATACTACTAACTGTCCCTCCATTGGTGGAATTGCTTCCCCCATCGGGTTCTACCATCCCTTCTTCTACTGCTATCGATTGTAAATGGCCAGACTGGTCGGTCAACCCGCACTTCTCTGCTGATTGGGATAAATTTCAACTTGCTAGTCAGCCTCCCGCCTCCCCTAAATCGTCTATTGGGAATCATGTTTTCAAAGCTACTCCAGTCAACAAACATCTCACCTCTGAATGGTTAGATTCATATAGCCTTCTAACTGATGAGGAGAAGGAATTATCGCATCCATCCACCGAGTTCAAGGTACTCTCCCTCACTCTTCTTTCATGTGCTATATTTTTTCCACATGCTGCTTTTTCCTTTTCGGTGCTCGCTTTTTCATTTTCCACACCCATGTTTAAGGTTTCTAATTCGCCACCGTACTTTCCTTATGATTTTTTTAAATTTCTCCATTGATGTTTTGCTTTCTAAGCCTTATTCTAGGACTGTGACCAATATTCTCCTTTTTTCCCTTGGCGAAAGTTTCCTCTCCTTCCTCCATTTCTTACAATTCCGATGAACCGGTCCATTACCCATGGACACCATGTGATAATGCTGCTCCCTTACTGATTTCTTCTCCAGTTGTCTCCGATCAGTTTTCTAAATCGGGCGTTGGTACATTTATGTCTACCAATTCTACCTCCTTTCCTATAAAAAAAAAATCCCCAAAAAAAAGGTTGCTTTGCCTTTCATTCGTTCTAGCGCTTAGTTACGAGCTAAGAATGTATCAAATTTATCGTCCACCTCTAAAGCCTCTATTGCGGCTCAGATTCATAATCTTGAGATTCCTCCCATCCAGGCTAGAACACCCATTAATGACTCCCTTGGTTCGTTCTATCAGATTCACTTCGATTCACTCTCCAATGTTCAGATGTTCGACTTGACATCTCCTACGGGAGTAATCATCGACAAAAAGAGGGTTGATCTTGTGGATGATATCCATCAATTAGAAATTTATAGATCTAGTGAGTTCATCCACCGTTATGATTAACGTCTATTGGAATATTCGGGGTTTGGGTAGCACCCATAAATAAAAAGCTATCCATCAATTAATCTCCTCTATTCATTGTGACTTAATTTCGATCCAAGAATCAAAACTTGATTCTATTTCTCCCTCTATCACTCGAAATATGGGAGGCAACATGATCTCTCATTGGGTTAGCCTCGACGCTAACCTGTAGAACCCCGTATTTTTAAAATATTATTTTTAAAGGTTTAGAAATGACTAAATGATTTTTGGAGAATTTATGAATATTTCCAGAAAAATTATCTTTTTACACGTGCAAAACACGTGTAAATACCTTCTTGAGAATTTTGAAAGTCAAGTTTTCTTCATGAAAAATCATTATTTAATATTTGGGATTTGTTTAGTATTTTTCCAGATTTTTCTGAAATTAATTGGATCTATTTGCAAATTTTGAGAAAAGACGGACCTTTTTGCAAATTTGTCATTTTTAGGGGTTAAAATGTAAAATATATTTTCTGGACGTTTTGAACAGTGCCGGTTGAGATTTAGGATTATATTTTACTTTTAAATCCTAATTTAAATGAATTTGAATGAATTTCCAAGAATAGAGTTATATATATAAAGTTGTATTTTGATGGGATTATTTTGTAAAAATATTGTGAAACCCTAAATTTCATTCCCGGATGTTTAAAAGGATTTTCGCAGCCGTCATTTGCTGCAATATGCATACTTTTGTGATTTGTTTTGGAGGAGCAAGAGGAAGATTTGGATCTCGCAAAAAGGAAGGCTTTTTCGTTGGATCTTCTCGATTCAAAGGTGAGTGACTTTGTTTTGCTTTGTTTTATTTTGTGAGTGATATGAATTTTTTTTGTGAATTGATTCATGTGAACGATTGGTTGTCATTCGTTTGATATGTTTGTTTATTTGGTGTATTTTGCATGAGAACGATGCAAAGGTTGTTGGTTGTACCATGTATGTGAAATCCAAGAATGTTGAATAGATCTTAGTTTGAGTTATGCAAGAATTTCAGTCTTTAGAAACCCTAATGGAAGAATTAGGAATTTAGAATATGAGAATTGAGTTTTGAGATATTGGATGATTGAGTAATGTATCCATAATGAAGATTATTTGAAATTTGTCATTTTACCTGAATACGAATTATTTTCATAAACAATGAATCTTTAGAAAAACTCCAGTTTTTATTATTGTATACAGACCTAATCTATGCAAACTGTAGGCCGACAGTCGACTGGTAGACCTTTTCAGTTGACTGGTACGACCCTGCTGTTGTGCCTTTAGTTCTTTGAAAACCCATTCCGGACAGTTGACCTAGACCATTATTCAGTCGACTGGCTTACTGAGAATTTATTTTGTAAAGTCACTACAATTTCTTTCTGGACATTCGACCTATGACTTCCTTAAGTCGACTTGTTATACTTAGAATATTTTCGTGAAAATTATTGGAATTTTTCTCGGGTAAGTCGACTGATGGTTTTTCAAGTCGACT
The DNA here is from genome assembly GCA_017893485.1 of Hemerocallis citrina. Classification (NCBI taxonomy): domain Eukaryota; kingdom Viridiplantae; phylum Streptophyta; class Magnoliopsida; order Asparagales; family Asphodelaceae; genus Hemerocallis; species Hemerocallis citrina. The sequence continues at coordinate 24,136,995 of CM030368.1, forward strand.
TATGTTACTTAGTTTAATTTCTTAAAATTATGGATATTTGTCCTCTGGACAGTCGACTTACTACAGTATAAGTCGACTGGTCCTGATGAGTTTTCGTAACTCGAGTATTCTTTCAATGATTAGTCTTCATATATTTTAGCCTATACTTTGTATTCAGTTGAGCATATGATTTTGAGATATTCAGTTAAGCTATTTTGTTTAGTGGAAAGCTGATTTAGACATTTGAGTTTGAGTCTCTAGAGGTGTGTGTGATCCTAGTATACCGACATTGAGTTATTTTGTTGAGGCCTGTTGAGGCATTTCAGTTGTTCAGTTTTGAGTTAAGTCCGGTAGGGTGCACCAACTCTAGGAGATTCATTGAGTAATTAAGTAACCCAAAAATAATAAGGACAGGCACTAGTGGTGATATAATGAATGAGAACATGGGTCAAGTACCTCAGTATGGCTTTCGGTGTGGGATTTAATCTTCGAAATTATCCATGTATCATACTTTGGGTGTGGGATGTATCTCCGAAATTATCTAAGTAGTTTACCTCGGGTGTGGGATATATCTCCGGAATTATCCAAGTAGTTACTTTGGGTGTGGGATTGATCTCCGGAATTATCGGAGTCGAGGCGACGCACATGTGGTATTCGTGTGGTGATGTGTCAATGTTTCGGTGTGGGATGATCTCCGGAATTATCCAGGTAAAATATCTTGGGTGTGGGATCTATCTCCGAAATTATTGGGCATGGGCTACTATCCACAGTTTATCTTTATCTCGTAGTAGTCATCGTGTTAAGATTAGTTGCATAGCGGGGATTGAACCCATATGAAGTGGAGACTTTAAGGGCTTGCACCGAACCTATGTAGAGTGGGATGCATAGACTTCGACAAGTACGCATTAGAGAGTCCGCATAGAGAAATTGTGTTTTCTTGACTTGGTTTTCATGCATGTGGATTTCCTGTTTTCTACACTTGACACTTCGTTTAGTATCACTTGTTGTTTACATTTCTTGCTACTTCATAATTTATATATTTGGTTCACTACATGTCGCTTAAGAATTCATGATTTATGTTCATTTATGTTGGTTGTTTGTTTTATGTCACTCACACCATTTATGGCTAACCCCTTTAGTTTTGGGGGTTAGGGATCATCTCTAGCCTCATGTGTTGCAGGTTGTTGCTTAGAGTCTGGAGGTTGGATGCTTGAGATAGTTTTGAGATTATCTGATTTGAAAGAGTTTTGTGTAAATTTGTAAAAGCAGATTTGAGATAGTTTTGTGTTGTAAATAAAAGAGGATATGGTTTGAGATGTTTTGAATTCCGCTGTGCTATGTAAAAGTTTGATGTTATAAAAGTTGAAAATTTTAGTGGTGTTGGTTGTGTTTAATGTTACATTGAAGTTGATGCTGGGATTGTGCCACGTATTTTCTAAGATATCATATTAGAAATTCGGGGCGCTACAGAGATTGGTATCAGAGCATGCTTTAATAGTAATAATAAACAAAGCATAAAAATAACCTAGGTGTGGACACTAGAGTGTGAGTACCTAGGTGTGGACATTAAAGAGTGAGTATCACATAGAATTGAAACATGATGTTTTACCTTTGGGATACAATTGAAGTTTTGCCAAAGGATATTGATGTGAGTTTGAATTGTGTGTGGTGCTCTAACTTTTCCCTCATTTTGCAGTATTCAGAATGGTTGCACCCAGGCCCAGGAATGGTGGTAACAATGAGGATGGATCTGGTAGTTCTCGAGGAACGGGAATTGATCTTGAGGCTGAATTCGCCAAGGTGTATCAGACTCTGAATGCGCTAATGGCATTTAATTTGGTGCAAACTCAGAATCAACAGCAGACCCAACAGCAGAATCAGCAGCAAAATCATGGAGCTGGACAGGGATTGGTTAACGCCGATCCTATCAAGCAGATCGAGTCCTTTAAGAGGATGAGGCCGCCAGTTTTTGAGGGGCAATCTGATCCAACTGCAGCTGATGATTGGATTAGAAGGATGGAGACCATCTTCGAGGTATCGAAGACTCCGGTAGCTAGCAAGGTGAAGTTGGCTACGATGCAGCTAGAAAAGGATGCTGGTGTTTGGTGGGAATCGCTGAAGAGGACTTTGGGAGACCAGCCGATGACTTGGGAAGCTTTTCTGGAGGAATTCAGGGATCGCTTCTTTCCCCTAGATGTTCAAGAGAAGAAGGCGACCGAGTTCTTGAACCTTCAGCAGGGCAGCATGACCGTGCGGGAGTATGAGACCAAGTTTGCTCAGCTTTCGAGGTATGCACCAGAGTTGGTCATTGACGAGGCAAAGAAGGACAAAAAGTTTGAGCAGGGCTTGAGGCCAAACTTGAGGTCGAGAATGATCCCGTTGGGTATCAGACGGTTCGACAAGCTGGTCAGGAGAGCAGCTATGACTGAGGAGGACATGGACCAGTTCCAGAAGAGGCAAGATACATGGAACAGGAACAAGAGGCCAGTATCAGGTCAGAGTGGGAAGGGATTCCCTGCGAAGCAGATCAAGTTCAGTGATCCGGTGCAGAAGGCACCTGCAACTCAAGGAGTGACTTGTTATTACTGCAAGGAGGCAGGACATTACAGGTCAGCATGTCCGAAGTTGGTGAAGCTGATTTGTTCCCAGTGTGGGCAAGCAGGACATTCTAAGCCCCATTGTCCGCAATTGAGGAAGGACGGTTCAGGTGGAAACAAATTCCAGAGGCAAGGGCGAGTATTTGCATTAACCGAGGAGGACGCGGGTAACTCGGAAGATGTAATACAGGGTATTGAAGAATTTTGATTTCTTATTTTAAATCAATGTAATAAGTAAAAGCTTTATTTGAGAACAATTGGAGATTGAGTATCACTCTTATTGTAACATGAATTGTTTTGATTAATGGAATAAAGGCAAGGGTTTTATTTGATACTGGTTCATCGCATACCTTTGTATCGCCAAATTTTGCAAAGATCTTAGGTGTGGAACCTAAATTGTTTCCAGGCAGGGTTTTGTCGGTGGCAACGCCATCAGGTGAAGAGTTGATTGCAGATCGATATTACGAGGGCTGTGATATCGAGATCGGCTGGAGGTTGTTCGGCATTGATTTGATCGAGCTGTAAGTCTTGGGTGTGGATGTCATCGTGGGCATTGATTGGATGGCAATATATGATGCCACAATTGAATGCAAGCAGAAAGAGGTATTGGTGAAAGCACCAGGTGGGCCCGCAGTGACTTTCCAAAGGAAGAAGAAGATTCCGAAGGTGGCTGCAATGGTATCCAAGATGGTTATTTCAGATGAAGTCAAGGGCATTCCGGTTGTCAGAGATTTTCCTAAGGTGTTCTTGGATGATTTTCCAGGATTACCGCCGCAGAGAGATATGGAGTTTGGCATTAATGTTCAGCCGGGGAGTGCGCCGATTTCCAAGGCTCCGTACAGGATGGCACCTGTAGAGGAAGATGAAGTGAAGAAGCAGATTGAGGAACTGTTGAGCAAAGGGCTTATTAGACCGAGTTCTTCTCCGTGGGGAGTGCCAGTGTTGTTGGTCAAGAAGAAGGATGGGTCAATGAGGATGTGCATTGACTATCGGGAGTTGAATAGGGTGACTATTCAGAACAAGTATCCACTGCTGCGGATTGATGATTTATTCAACAGGCTTCGAGGAGCAGTGGTGTTTTCGAAGATTGATTTGAGATCAGGGTATCATCAGGTTCGAGTCAAGGAGGAAGATGTGAGTAAGACAGCTTTCAGGACTCGTCATGGACTCTATGAGTTTTTGGTGATGCCATTCGGGTTGACGAATGCACCAGCAGTGTTCATGGATATGATGAATCGGGTTTTGAGGCCATTTATTGACTCCTTCGTGGTGGTTTTCATCGATGATATTTTGGTGTATTCAAAGTCGGAGGAGGAGCATTCTACGCACTTGACAGCGGTATTACAGAAATTGCAGGAGCATAGCTTGTATGCCAAGTTGTCGAAGTGTGAGTTTTGGAAGTCTGAGGTAGCTTTCCTTGGTCATATCCTTTCTAAGGAGGGAGTGGCCACTGATCCTCAAAAATTTGAAGCAGTGAAGGATTGGCCCAGACCAACGTCTGTGAAGGAAGTCAGGAGTTTCTTGGGTTTAGCTGGTTACTACAGGAGATTCATCCAGGGTTATTCTCAGATTGCAGTTCCTTTGACAGGTTTGACCCGGAAGAATGTGGCATTTGTATGGACTGATAAGTGTGAAGAGAGTTTCCTTGAATTAAAGGAAAGGTTGACTACTGCACCTATACTAGCTTTGCCACAAGCTGGGAAGGATTATGACATCTTCAGTGATACGTCTCTTAGAGGTTTGGGTTGTGTCTTGATGTAAGAAGGCGAGGTTATTGCTTTTGGTTCGAGGCAATTGCGTCCGCATGAGAAGAATTATCCGACGCATGATTTGGAGCTAGCAGCTATCATTTATGCCTTGAAACAGTAGAGGCATTATGTTTATGGTGAGAAGGTCAACATGTACACTGACCACAAGAGCCTGAAGTATATTTATCAACAGAAGGATCTAAATCTTCGGCAGAGAAGGTGGTTGGAGGTATTGGAAGACATTCGTCCTGAGATCAAGTATCATCCGGGCAAGGCGAATGTGGTGGCTGATGGACTTAGTAGGAAGAGTAGTTTATCAAGTTTGATCACTACTCGAAGTGAGTTGGTAGCAGAGATTGATCAGGCAGGTATCGAAGTGGTGCTGCAAGGTTTAGGGGCATCTTTGGCTCAGTTGAGGCTGCAGCCGTCCTTGAGAGAGAGGATTGTGGAAGGTCAGAGATCAGACTCAGAGATTCAGAAGATGTTGCAAGAGGTTTTAGAAGGCAAGCTATCAGAGTTTCGTGTCCAAGATGGAATTCTTTGGATGGGTGAGAGGTTGTGTGTTCCAGATAATGCAGATTTGAGAGAGAGTATCTTACAGGAAGCGCACAGTACCTTATTGTCAGTTCATCCAGGAGGCACGAAGATGTACAAGGACATCAAACAACATTTTTGGTGGTCTGGTATGAAGAGGAATGTGGCAGATTTCGTGGCAAGGTGTCTGACTTGTCAGCAGATCAAAGCAAAAAATCAGAGACCTGGAGGTTTGTTACAGTCGTTGCCCATTCCGGAGTGGAAATGGGAGAATATCAGTATGGACTTCATCATGGGTTTGCCGAGGAGTTTGAAGGGCAATGACTCGATTTGGGTTATTGTGGACTATTTGACTAAGTCGGCTCACTTTCTAGCCATGAAGATTACTTGGTCGATGGAGAAGTTGGCTGAGTTGTACATTGGTGAAATTGTGAGACTTCATGGAGTTCCTGTGTCGATTGTTTCTGACAGAGATGCAAGGTTCACTTCAAGGTTTTGGAAGAGCCTACAAGCAGCTTTAGGCACCAGAACTAATTTCAGTACCGCTTTTCATACACAGACCGATGGTCAGACTGAGAGGGTGAATCGAGTGCTGGAAGACATGTTGAGGGCTTGTGTTATGGACTTCGGTGGTAGTTGGGAGAGATACTTGGCATTGGTTGAGTTTGCTTATAACAACAGTTACCATGCGAGTATCGGGATGGCACCGTATGAGGCTTTGTACGGGCAGAGGTGGCGGACACCTGTTTGTTGGTACGAGGTTGGCGAGAGGCAGATGTATGGTCCTGAGATCGTACAACAGACGTCAGAGCAGATTGAGCTGATTCGCAAGAGATTGGTCGAGGCTTAGAGTCGGCATAAGAGTTATGCTGATACTCGACGAAGAGACTTGGAGTTTGAGGTTGGGGATGCAGTTTTCCTCAAGGTTTCTTCGACCAAAGGAGTGATCAGGTTTGGTAAGGGAGGCAAGTTGGCACCAAGGTATATTGGGCCATACAGGATCGTGGAGCGGATTAGCAAGACAGCATATAGATTGAAGCTTCCATAAGAGTTGGCACAAGTGCATAATGTATTTCATGTGTCATTGTTGAGGAAGTATGTGCCAGATCAGAATCATCAGTTGGTAGGGGTTCCTGAATATCTACAGGTAAACTTGAGTTACAAGGAACAGCCTGTTGAGATCGTTGATCGTAGGGAGAAAGTTCATAGGAGCAAGGTGATACCTATGGTCAAGGTGTTGTGGAGGAATCAGCAGTTCGAGGAGGCTACTTGGGAGCCAGAGGATCGCATGCAGAAGGATTTTCCTGAGCTTTTTGTATGAGTGTATTTCTTTTATGTGATTGTGATTCTTTTGAATGTTTATACCCTTGATTGAGTTAAGTTGTATTCCTTCTATTTTGATTGTGTTGTCATATGCAATTGTTTGGACTATGTTCTATTTATGAGATATTGTTCGCTTTGTTGGTATGTGGTTTGGACTCATTAGTAGTAGTTCTGAGGACAGAACTCTTCTAAGGAGGGAGTGATGTAGAACCCCGTATTTTTAAAATATTATTTTTAAAGGTTTAGAAATAATTAAAATGATTTTTGGAGAATTTATGAATATTTCGAGAAAAATTATCTTTTTACACGTGCAAAACACGTGCAAATACCTTCTTGAGAAGTTTGAAATTCAAGTTTTCTTCATGAAAAATCATTATTTAATATTTGGGATTTATTTAGTATTTTTTCAGATTTTTCTGAAATTAATTGTTCTATTTGCAAATTTTGAGAAAAGAATGACCTTTTTGCAAATTTGTCATTTTTAGGGGTTAAAATGTAAAATGTATTTTTTGGACGTTTTGAACAGTACTGGTTGAGATTTAGGATTATATTTTACTTTTAAATCCTAATTTAAATGAATTTGATTGAATTTCCAAGAATAGAGTTATATATATAAAGTTGTATTTTGACGGGATTATTTTGTAAAAATGTTGTGAAACCCTAAATTTCATTCACAGATGTTTAAAAGGATTTTCGCAGCCGTCATTTGTTGCAATATACAGAATTTTGTGATTTGTTTTGGAGGAGCAAGAGGAAGATTTGGATCTCGCAAAAAGGAAGGCTTTTTCGTTGGATCTTCTCGATTCAAAGGTGAGTGACTTTGTTTTGCTTTGTTTTGTTTTGTGAGTGATATGAATTTTGTTTGTGAATTGATTCATGTGAACGATTGGTTGTCATTCGTTTGATATGTTTGTTTATTTGGTGTATTTTGCATGAGAACGGTGCAAAGGTTGTTGGTTGTACCATGTATGTGAAATCCAAGAATGTTGAATAGATCTTGGTTTGAGTTATGCAAGAATTTCAGTCTTTAGAAACCCTAATGGAAGAATTAGGAATTTAGAATATGAGAATTGAGTTTTGAGATATTGGATGATTGAGTAATGTATCCATAATGAAGATTATTTGAGATTTGTCATTTTACCTGAATACGAAATATTTTCATAAACAATGAATCTTTAGAAAAACTCCAGTTTTGATTATTGTATACAGACCTAATCTATGCGAACTGTAGGCCGACAGTCGACTGGTAGACCTTTTCAGTCGACTAGTACGACCCTGCTGTTGTGCCTTTAGTTCTTTGAAAACCCGTTCCGGACAGTCGACCTAGACCATTATTCAGTCGACTGGCTTACTGAGAATTTATTTTGTAAAGTCACTACAATTTCTTTCTGGACAGTCGACCTATGACTTCCTTAAGTCGACTTGTTATACTTAGAATATTTTCATGAAAATTATTGGAATTTGTCTCGGGTAAGTCGACTGATGGTTTTTCAAGTCGACTTATGTTACTTAGTTTAATTTCTTAAAATTATGGATATTTGTCCTCTGGACAGTCGACTTACTACAGTATAAGTCGACTGGTCCTGATGAGTTTTCGTAACTCAAGTATTCTTTCAATGATTAGTCTTCAAATATTTTAGCCTATACTTTGTATTCAGTTGAGCATATGATTTTGAGATATTCAGTTAAGCTATTTTGTTTAGTGGAAAGCTGATTTAGACATTTGAGTTTGAGTCTCTAGAGGTGTGTGTGACCCTAGTATACCGGCGTTGAGTTATTTTGTTGAGGCCTGTTGAGGCATTTCAGTTGTTCAGTTTTGAGTTAAGTCCGGTAGGGTACACCAACTCTAGGAGATTCGTTGAGTAATTCAGTAACCCAAAAATAATAAGGAGAGACACTAGTGGTGATATGATGAACGAGAACATGGGTCAAGTACCTTAGTATGGCTTTTGGTGTGGGATTTAATCTCCGGAATTATCCATGTATCATACTTTGGGTGTGGGATGTATCTCCGGAATTATCCAGGTAGTTTACCTCGGGTGTGGGATATATCTCCGGAATTATCGAAGTAGTTACTTTGGGTGTGGGATTGATCTCCGGAATTGTCGGAGTCGAGGCGACGCACATGTGGTATTCGTGTGGTGATGTGTCAATGTTTCGGTGTGGGATGATCTCCGGAATTATCCAGGTAAAATATCTTGGGTGTGGGATCTATCTCCGAAATTATCGGGCATGGGCTACTATCCACAGTTTATCTTTATCTCGTAGTAGTCATCGTGTTAAGATTAGTTGCATAGCGGGGATTGAACCCATATGAAGTGGAGACTTTAAAGGCTTGCACCGAACCTATGTAGAGTGGGATGCATAGACTTCGACAAGTACGCATTAGAGAGTCCGCATATAGAAATTGTGTTTTCTTGATTTGGTTTTCATGCATGTGGATTTTCTGTTTTCTACACTTGACACTTCGTTTAGTATCACTTGTTGTTTACATTTCTTGCTACTTCATAATTTATATATTTGGTTCATTACATGTCACTTAAGAATTCATGATTTATGTTCATTTATGTTGGTTGTTTGTTTTATGTCACTCACACCATTTATGGCTAACCCCTTTAGTTTTGGGGGTTAGGGATCATCTCTAGCCTCATGTGTTGCAGGTTGTTGCTTAGAGTCTGGAGGTTGGATGCTTGAGATAGTTTTGAGATTATCTAATTTGAAAAAGTTTTGTGTAAATTTGTAAAAGCAGATTTGAGATAGTTTTGTGTTGTAAATAAAAGAGGATTATGGTTTGAAATGTTTTGAATTCCGCTGTGCTATGTAAAAGTTTGATGTAATAAAAGTTGAAAATTTTAGTGGTGTTGGTTGTGTTTAATGTTACATTGAAGTTGATGCTGGGATTGTGCCACGTATTTTCTAAGATATCATATTAGAAATTCGGGGCGCTACATAACCAGTTCTGCGGGGGTCTTCTCTTTGACTTCAAAGCTTCCCTTTATCAACTTATTTTTGTCCAACACCATAGATTTCTTTCTTTTAGTTAAGCTTCACTGGTTTGAATTCATCCGTCCCGTGACCATGGTCTCGGTTTATGGACCTTCTAATGCCATTCTTCGACATGAATTCTGGATTGAATTCATGTCCTTAGCTAGCAGGTTAACGGTTTATGGCTCTTTTGTGGTGATTTCAAAGTCATTCATTTTAGCCACAAATGGTCAGATAATGCTTCTAGGTTAACAGACTCTCGGGTCTTTAATGATTGCATTTGCTCTCCTGATCTTATCGATCTATCAATCAATGGTAGAGCTTTTATTTGGTCCAATATGCGTCTTTTGTCGTCCTTGGCCAAATTAGACCGCTTCCTTATTTCTCAGGATTGGATTTCTTTTTTCCCCAACTCCTTCATTCAGGCGCTGCCAAATCCGTGTTTGGATCATTTTCCTATTGCTTTTCATTCAAATTTCAATTTTTCCGAATCCTTTAAATTTCGTTTTGAGAAATTCTGGTTGGAGGATCAGGTTTTTGTCAACCTTATTATTAATTTCCTAGCTTCCGTTACTGGGTCTCATGGTCTTAGCTGTATTCTTCTTAAACTGCATGCCTTTTAAAACGGTTGCAAGATCTGGCGAAAGGAGAAATTCTCTAACTTCCATGCTTTGAAAAAATATTTTATGTCCACTATTCACTCCATTGATTGCATTGAATAACTTGGCCCTATTTCCAACTCATGCCGTCACGAAAGGAGTGTAAACTTGAATTTAACTCTCTCCTTCATCAAGAACATATCAAATGGGCTCATAGGGCTAAAATTAAGTGGTTGCGTGACGGTGATGGGAAAACCTCTTTCTTTCATAACTTTGCTTCTCATCATCAAAGAAGCAATCATACCCCCTCCATTATTGAAGATAATGTCAAATTAAGCACCAATGCTGAATTCCATTCAGCTTTCCTTTCTTTGTTTAAGAACCTTATGGGATCTTCTGGGGATCGTTCCATTCACCTTGATTGGAATTATCTTTATGGAGATGAGCAACATGTCTTATTGTGCCTCGATTGTCCTTTTACACTTGAGGAGATTAAGCTTGCAGTATTCTCCTCTCATAATAACTTCGCTCCTGGTCCAGATGGGTTCCCTGCATTTTTCTTCCAAAAATTTTGGGACTGGCTAAAAGATGACTTAGTCATCATGTTTTCCGACCATTAGAATGGTTATTTCTCTTTTCATAGGATTAACTATGCCCACATTGTCCTCATTTCCAAAATGATGGGTGCTAACAAAGTTTTCGCCTTCAGGCTTATTAGTCTCCTTAACTCTCTTTTTAAGATCATTATGAAAGTTCTCTTTATTCGTTTGAAAACTTCTATTTTGCCTTTGATTGATCTACCTCAATCCAATTTTATTAAAGATAGATTAATCTTAGACAGTGTTTCTTGCACTCAAGAAATTATCTCGGGCTGTCACAAATCTAAAACAGAAGGGATTCTCCTTAAATTAGACTTCGAGAAAACTTATGACAAAGTCAATTGGGAGTTTCTTTTTTAGATTTTATTTCACCATTAATTTGGTCCCAAATGGATCTCTTGGATTAAATCCAGTCTCTTTGTCGGAACCTCCTCCATCATTATTAATGGTGTTGAAGGGAACAAATTCAAATGTAAGAGGGCTCTGCATCAAGGAGACCCTATTTTCTCTCTCTTATTCTCTCTTGTGGCGGATGTTTTCAGCAAATTGCTCCTTCGTGCTCGGGAGGCCAACATTATTGAAGGGTTAAGGGTTTCCTTGGGTTCAGGGGTGTGCTCAATCTCCAATACGCGGATGACACTACCTTTTTGCAAAACCCAATGGACCCTTCCTTTGCAACCTTAAGCATCTTCTATATATTTTCGAAAAGACTTATGGTTTGTCTATTAATTTTAACAAAACATAGGTCCTTTTGGCATGGTGGATCCGACAATTGTCAAACTGAGATTGCACACTTTTTTAACTATGTTGTTACCTCTTTCCCTATTTCTTACCTTGGTATACCTTTGAGATGGGGTAAGCTCCAAAAGGACGATTGGATTTCCATGATTGATAAGGTCGAATCCAGACTCAATGTCTGGTCGGGTCATCAGCTTTCAAGAGGTGGTAGACTAGTGCTGGTTAATGCAGTACCCTCATCTATGCTCTTGTATATGATGTCCTTCTTCTATCCAGCGGATTGACAAGATTAGGAGAAACTTCTTCTGGTCTGGATCCTCCTCTTACCAAGCTGGTAAGCATCTTTGTAATTGGGATTTGCTTTGGAAATCTAAACTTGATGGAGGGCTAGGTATTCTTAATCTTAGAAATCAAAACTTAGCCCTTTTTGGCAACTGGCTTTGGAAAACCCTCATTCAGAGTGATTTAGCTTGGAGTAAGTTAGTTATCCTTAAATACCATAGACGTCACAATATTTGGGAACTTCACCCGGTTATTTCCTCAACTGCCTCTCCATTCTAGAAAGGGATTTGGAAAGTGGTTGACCAGTTTAAGTGCCGCCTATGCCAAATTTGTGGTTCTGGGCATTCGGTTAAATTTTGGACCGATCTTTGGCTGGGTAACAACAAAATTGCATCTGATATTCCTCAATTAATTATTCCCGCTATTAACCCACACTCTATAGTGAATGAGAATATTGTCTCCCTCAACAACCGTAGGGTTTGGCATATCCCTTTCAAGCAAGCTCTCCCCACCTCTCCCTATTTATCACAACATACTTTTACAATTACGTGCTTATCACTGGCAACCGCATGATAGCATTGCTTTGCATTGGACTAACTCTGGATCTTATATGGTCAAGTCTTGCTATAATTTTCTCAATTCTGGCAGAGTTTGCTCCCCTTTCTCCAAGACTATTTGGAGCTGTATTGCCCCCTTGAAAGTCAAGATTTTAGTTTGGCTGTATATCCACAACAAACTTCTTATGGTAGAGATCCTCAACCAAAGATAGATGGCTCTAGACCAAAAGTGCCCCTTATGTCTCATCCACAATGAGGATGCTCAACATTTATTCATTCATTGCTCTTTCATTTTTCCTATATGGGTGTTATATAAAAAAGCTTGGAATATTGATGGCTTGCCGACCTCCATCCACTTGTGGTGGAGCTCTTGGAGGTAACAGCATGTCAATCGTTCGTTTCGTTCGTCTTGGGATTTAGCTATGATGCCTTTAATTTGGGTTATTTGGATGGAGCGTAATAACAGAATTTTCTCTAATTCTGAGAAGCCCATTAGTGCTTTAATTGACGACTTTCTTTTCTTCACAAAATTCTAGTCTTCTACCCTCAACTCTTCCAAAATTCACAAAATTCATTTTCAGAATCTTGATGATGCCTTTAATTTTTCTCTAGCCATGGTTTTCCTACCTCCCATGTTTAGTTGTGTGACTATTTTTGTCTTTGTCTTTCGTTCCACTCTCTCACCATGGTTTTCTTACATTCGTTGTATAACTGTTTAATGGTTAGAGTTCTCTTTTCTAACATTTTTCGATTTACTTTTCTCTATCGATTTTCTTTTCCTACATTCATTGTATAATTGTCTTTGTCCTTCATTTCTCTCTCCCGCCTTGTTTTTCCGACATTCATTGTATTACTGACTAATTGTTAGAGTACTATTTTCTAACATTTTTCGATTCTCTTTTCTTGCAGAGTTGACTTCTTCGGTTCTCAGGGTAACCCGTTTAGCCTTTTCACCTTCCTTGACTTTTCTTATCCAGGGTATCATCTTTTCTGGGTCAGGTTACCCCGGGTCTTTTTGGGCCAGGTCATTGTATCATTTTGAGTCAGGTTATCGTCTCTTCTACAATCCTTTTTATGGCTTCAAGTACTTTAGCAAGCCCCTTTTGTTTTTACTGTCAGTGTATATCTTTATGCTCTATGCACCTTATGATGTTTCCCTCCCTTTATGTTCTTTTCTCTATGTTATTTTCTTGTACTTTTGGCTGGTGCTCTCTTTGGTGTTCTGTAGTTGCCTGTTGGTTGGTGCTCTATTTGGTGCTCCTTTTGGTACCTTATGATGTTTCCCTATCTTTATGTTATCTCTATGTTATTTTCTTTTCATATTGTACTTTTGGCTGCTGCTCTCTATGTTATTTTCTTCTCTCTATGTTATCGTTGGGGTTTAGCTGTTTTGGATTTTTGTTATTTGATTCTGTGTTGTGCAGCTCTTTTTGCTTGTTATTGTTTGTTTGCTGCTGCTGTTGCACCATATGCCTTGTTCTAGGTTGGTTTCCCCTGAGATGGGGGTGCGTCGAAGGCTTCCTGCTTTGTGATGCAGACCTGCTCTTTGTGATGGCTACAAGCTCTGTTTCTTTGTTTGTTGTTTCTGGTCTTATTGGCGCCTGTTACTGTGTTTTTTGTGTGGAAGTTCTGCTTCCCGTTTCTATTGAGTGATGAAGCTATTGTCTTATTAGCTTCATGCGTCCTGTATTTTGACTATGTATATTGCGGTGTAGCATGTTTTTCAGTTTGTATCTTGTAAACTAACTCTTTGTATTTGTCTCTGAATTTATATTATAAAAAAAATCTTGAATACAATGCAATCCACTCCTTTGTTTGTTCTGAATTATAGTATAAGAATAATTCTCAGAATTATGTTTTTCCTTGCGTTTGATTTCTCACAAGTGTAATCGATTGTATGGGTAGAAAAGATATAAAGAAATTTCTTGGAATTCTTAATTCAAAACAAGAATTTTTGGGTGGAGCATTCCCATTCTGAGTATGTTTTGACTATTGAAACCCATATTCATATGGAAGTTAATTACTTAGGCTTAGGAAACTGTATGTTTCCTATCTATCATATCTATGCTATGAAATGGGAATTGTCGCATGATAGGATGTAGTCCGAGTTGAAATCGAAAAAAAGACTTTTCATTTTGTTTCCCACACAAAGCTTAAAGAAAATCAATGGTGTATCCCAACCCAATTCCACATTTTATGTGGAGACTAAAAATTTTGAAGTTTTTTTGTAAGATTTTCATCGTTAGCTAGGAGAAAAAATAGGAAAACAAATTGATTGCCCCCCTCCCCCCCCCCCCTCCCCCCCCCCCCCCCCCCCCCCCCCCCCCCCCCCCGCTCGCCCGCCCGCCCGCCCGTTTCTCTCTTTATCATATTCAATAAATAATTGGGCTTGGTAGTGAATATTCAAGTTATTCTTTTTTTCGTAGTAAAAATATTGAATTCTCACCTTGTAAGAGCATCCACAGTCGTTAGAGATATAGTATGCATATATGCATAATATAGAATAGCTTTTCAATCATTTCTCGCAGTGGTAAAAAACTAAAAAATGCATAAATCTAAATTAAAAAAAAAAAAAAAGAACGAAACATGATGTTTCGACCGTAAGAATTTTTAAAAAAATTTTTTTGATTCTTTAAAGGAGGAACAATTTAATAATATTTTAAATGGGATGTTTCGTACAAAAAAAAAAGATCTCATCGGACGAAACATCATCCGAAGTGATTTTTTTGTCTGAAATGGCTCATTTACCTCTTTTCTTCTTCTACTGGTATGAATGGTTGGATGAGAGTAGGGGTAAAATTGTCATTTGCAATTTTTTTTATAAAAAAAAATTGAATGGGACCATCTAAAATGAGATTGGATGTTTCATCCAACTCAATTTTTTTTTCATTCAGTGTAATTAAATTTTTTTTAAAACTTTTATTTTCATCGGACGAAACATGATGTTTCGTCTGATGATTTTAAAAAATATATATTAAAAAATTACAGACGAAACATGATGTTTTGTCTCTTATAATATGCATATTGCTATATCTATATGCATATTTGCCTATTTACTGTAGCAAAAAAGACAGAATATATATATTTGCCTAATGACTGCAGACGATTTTTGGAGAAAATATGCATTTTATGCATAATTGTGGATGCTCTAAAACAACAACAATATCAACATCAACAAAACGGACCCTGGAGGTTACAAGTGGCTACCTCTTAACAGAAGCCTTCACAGTATTATTTCCAGTTCCAGTAGCAAGAACTAGATTTAGAGAATGATATATAGTCTTTGAATAGTCTAATCGACTAGTAGGAATGGTACTGTACCATTTAATTAAGATATTGATTTAATTAGGATTTGAAAGTCAATAGTAATAGAACGTCTAATTAAAACAATGTTGTAGGTCTTTGCATGTGACACGGAATTAGAAGAGAAATTTAGGTTCAATTTAATACTGAATAGAAAGTTGAGATTGTCATATATTTGAGTAAACACTATGTCCCTTTCATCCCTCACAATATTAGTCCCTTTCATCCCCCACAATATTAGTTTTGTACCGGATAAGAAATATGGTATTAAAATTCTCTTTGACTGCATGAAAAATGAGTTGAAGAACGATGTATAAGTACAGAGAAGAAAATATGACATTGTGAAAGTCACAAGAAAACACTACGCAGTTTCGAATTGGAAAGCTCCACACATCCAATGCCAATGGGCATTCCAAAATGATGTGTAATGAAGATTCCAAAGGTTTGCATGAGACACTGAAAATTTTCCTTTAAGAACACTTGTCCAAACTGAAAAGCCAAATAAAAGTTTGATACTTCAGCAGTACCATACTATGTAGGTCCCGCCACAAAAGAGCATGCACTCATGCATGCAATGTTTGGTGCATGCTGATGCATGACAACGTTTGGTGCAAGCATGGTGTCTTTTCCGAAGCATGGTGTCTTTTCCGAAGCATGGTGTCTCTTCCCCTCCTATAAATTCTCACTATTTTCTTCATTTGATGATACACTCAACTGAAGAGAAAAATAGAGATTGATAGCCACAGAGAGCTTATAAAGTATTGAGAGTTTTTTTGTAAATCTTTTGAGATTGAGAAATAATATTTGTGTTGTTTTCTTCTCAAATTTATCTCTGTTGTTTTTCTCACGATCCTAACAAGTGGTATCAGAGCCAGGTTGAGTTGTTGAGTGCCAAAAGCCTTTGCAGATCAAGATGTCGATGGAGGAATCAATATCATCATCATCATTTGGAGTCATGATCAAGCTTACTGCCACCAACTATACACTTTGGAGACCTCGGATGGAAGATCTCCTAAGTTGTAAAGATCTCTTTGATCCTATTGAGGAGAAGGGAGAGAGACTTGAAGCTACCAATGAGGCGGACTGGAAGAAGATGAACAGGAAAACGATCGGTCAGATTCGACAGTGGATCGATCACAGTGTCTTCCATCATGTTGCCCAGGAGACGGATGCTTTTGCCCTTTGGAAGAAGCTGGCGGATATGTACCAGGCCAAGACAGCTCGAAATAAGGCCCTGCTGATGAGACGGTTGGTGAACCTGAAGCTACAGGGAGGAACTTCTATAGCAGAACACACCAGCGAGTTTCAGAGCCTGGTGAATCAGCTATCTTCAGTGGAGTTACCACTTGAAGATGAGTTACAGGCACTTCTACTTCTCAGCTCTCTTCCAGACAGTTGGGAGACATTGGTGGTCTCCCTCAGCAACTCGGCTTCGACTGGCAATCTTACCATGTCTATGGTTAAGGATGCCCTATTCAATGAGGAAGCTCGGAGAAAGGACGTTGGCACAGAAGCACAAGCCTGCGTCACAGAAGTCTGTGGGAGACAGCGAGAGGAAGATCGAGGCAGGTGGAGAGGCAGGAGCCAAAGCAGAGGCAGATCGAGAGGCAAATCAAGTGATGGGAGGAGGCCTGCATACAACTGCCATCACTGTGGCAAACCAGGCCACATGAAAAGAAATTGTTGGAAGTTACAAAAGCAAGGCGGTCAGGAAAGGTCACAACCAAAGAAGGAAGGAGATGCACAAGTCACAGTACTAGAAGATGTGGCTCTTTGCTCTCATGAGGATGAGACATGCCTCCATGTGTCGAATCAGGGCGTAGAATGGGTGGTAGATACTGCAGCATCTTGCCATGCCACTCCTCGAAAGGACATCTTCACGACGTACAAAGCTGGAGACTTTGGCTCGTTGAGGATGGGCAATTCTAGCTTTGCTAAGATTGTCGGAATTGGTGACGGTCGGATGCAGACTGATTCCGGGTGCACAATCACACTGCAGGATGTTCGCCATGTACCTGAACTTCGACAAAATCTTCTTTCGGTGAGAGCCCTAGATGAAAAGGGCTATGATAACCGTTTTTGCAATGGCTCGTGGAGGATGCTGAAAGGTGTAATGGTGATCGCTCGTGGACATCTCTGCAGCACTTTGTACAAGACTCATGTGAAGATCAATGTGGAGAGTCTCAATATTGTTGAACATGAAGCTTCGCAGAAACTGTGGCACCAGAGACTCGGTCACATGAGTGAGAAAGGTTTATCAACCTTGATGAAGGAAAATCTTATCTCCATTACCAAGAATGCAGAGCTTCAACCTTGCAGCAGCTGTTTATTTGGCAAGCAGCAAAGAGTCTCTTTTAGTTCCTCTTCGACAAGGAGATCAGAGTTGCTCAGTCTGATACATTCTGATGTTTGCGGTCCCATGGAGGTGGAGTCGCTAGGCGGTAACAAATACTTTCTGACATTTATTGATGATGCTTCTCGGAAGGTGTGGGTGTATTTTCTGAAGACAAAAGATCAGGTCTTGGAAATCTTCAAATCATTTCATGCCATGGTAGAGCGTGAAACGGGAAAGAAGCTGAAGTGCCTTCGCTCAGATAACGGAGGCGAGTATACATCCAGGAGTTTTGATGCCTATTGCAAGAGTCAGGGCATTCGGCACGAGAAGACGGTTCCACGTACCCCGCAACACAATGGGGTAGCAGAAAGAATGAACCGAACAATCATGGAAAGAGTCAGAAGTATGCTCAGCACAGCAAAGCTGCCAAAGCCATTTTGGGGAGAAGCTGTTCGCACCGCCTGCTACTTGATCAATCGTTCTCCATCAGTCCCGCTGAATTTCAACATCCCGGAGAAGAAATGGACCGGCAAAAACCCCTCCTACTCTCACCTGAGGACATTTGGATGTCTGGCTTATGCACATGTCTCAAAGGAGCTCAGGCAGAAGCTCGATGCGAGAACCACTCCATGCATTTTCATAGGCTATGGAGACAAGGAGTTTGGATACAGGCTATGGGATCTAAAGACGAAGAAGCCCATCAGAAGTAGAGACGTGGTGTTCCATGAAAATCAGACATATGGGGACACTGAAAAACCTACAATTGCTGAAAGTCCTGTCAGTACTCAGGACTTTGTTCCAGATACAGTACCAGTACAAGCTGCCGCAGATGATGATGTGTCTGATCAAGAACTAGAAGCAGAACCAGAGGAGGAGGAAGAAGGGATTGATGAGCCTGGGGAGCCGCAACCTTTCACAGCTGCAGAACCAGTACAAGATAATGATACACTGCCTGAGACGAGTGAGCCTCAGCTACGTAGATCTGAAAGAGGCCATGTTCCGTCTACTAAATATCCAGAATCAGAGTACATTCTTCTTACTGATGAAGGGGAGCCAGAGAATTTCCAGGAAGCATTGTCTCATCCAGACAAAGACAACTGGCTGCACGCTATGCGGGATGAGATGGACTCTTTAGAGAAGAACCAAACCTACGATTTGGTTAAGTTTCCAGGAGGGAAGAAGGCACTAAAGAACAAGTGGGTATTCAAGCTCAAGAAAGATGGCAGCGGAAAGGTGGTGAAGCACAAAGCTCGGCTAGTGGTCAAAGGATTCCTTCAGAAGAAAGACATCGATTTTGGTGAGATTTTTTCTCCAGTTGTAAAGATGACTTCAATCCGAGTCATGCTCGGATTAGCAGCTAGCCTAGACTTGGAGCTTGAACAAATGGATGTGAAGACTGCATTTCTTCACGGTGATCTGCATGAAGAAATTTACATGGAGCAGCCAGAGGGATACGAGGTTCCAGGGAAAGAGAATCTCGTATGTAAGCTGAAGAAGAGTTTGTATGGCCTCAAGCAAGCACCAAGGCAATGGTACAAGAAGTTTGATTCATTCATGGTGAGTCAAGGCTACAAGAGGACTGCTGCAGATCAATGCGTCTACATTCAAAGGTCCCCTGATGGAAATTTCATTGCACTGTTACTATATGTCGATGACATGTTGGTCGTCGGACAAGATGCAGTGAAGATCAGACAGCTGAAGATAGAACTCTCTAAGGTCTTTGATATGAAGGACCTTGGGCCAGCTCAGCAGATTTTAGGTATGAACATCTCTCGAGACAGAAAGGCCCGAAGATTGTGGTTATCTCAAGAGAAATATGTTGAACGGGTGATCAAGCGATTCAACATGGAGGGTGCCAAGCCAGTTAGCATCCTACTGGCTAATCATTTCAAGTTGAGCAAGAGTTCGTGTCCCTCATCCAGGAAAGAGATCGAGGAAATGGAAGTTGTGCCTTATTCTTCACCGGTTGGAAGTCTGATGTATGCAATGGTGTGTACGAGGCCGGATATTGCACATGCAGTGGGTGTGGCAAGCAGATTTCTCTCCAATCCAGGAAATGAGCATTGGGAGGCTGTTAAGTGGATTCTCAGGTATCTTAAGGGTACTTCAAAGATATGTTTGTGTTACGGGGGAGCTGATCCGGTTTTGGAAGGCTATACAGATGCAGATATGGCCGGAGATCTTGATGGTAGAAAATCGACTTCTGGTTTTATCTACACTTTTGCAGGGGGAGCTGTGTCATGGCAGTCAAGGTTGCAGAAGTGCGTTGCACTATCTACGACAGAAGCAGAGTACATTGCTGCCGCTGAAGCTGGCAAGGAGATGTTGTGGTTAAAGCGATTTCTACAAGAACTCGGGATCAAGCAGAATGACTACAAGGTACATTGTGACAGTCAGAGTGCTCTGGATTTGAGCAAGAATTCAATGTACCATTCCCGAACAAAACATATTGATATTCGCTATCACTGGATACGCGAGGTGATGGATCAACAATTGTTGAAACTGATGAAGATCCACACGAAGGAGAATCCAGCAGACATGTTGACAAAGATTGTGTCTCGGGAGAAACTAGAGTTATGCAGAGACATAACTGGAATGGATGAGAGATGACGATTGGTGCAGATGTGGCGTGAGGGGGAGAATTGTAGGTCCCGCCACAAAAGAGCATGCACTCATGCATGCAATGTTTGGTGCATGCTGATGCATGACAACGTTTGGTGCAAGCATGGTGTCTTTTCCGAAGCATGGTGTCTTTTCCGAAGCATGGTGTCTCTTCCGAAGCATGGTGTCTTTTCCGAAGCATGGTGTCTCTTCCCCTCCTATAAATTCTCACTATTTTCTTCATTTGATGATACACTCAACTGAAGAGAAAAATAGAGATTGATAGCCACAGAGAGCTTATAAAGTATTGAGAGTTTTTTTGTAAATCTTTTGAGATTGAGAAATAATATTTGTGTTGTTTTCTTCTCAAATTTATCTCTGTTCTTTTTCTCACGATCCTAACATACTATTCTATGCGAACTTGAAATAAGGACAGATAATACCCAAAAATTTCAGAAGCCCAACCGATATGTATTTTCTGACAGAGAAAGTACATGTATAGCTTTCATATTGGGGAAGTATGGCCTGGGCGATTCTGAAGCTCCAACATCAATTGCTAATTGGGCTTGTCAGCCCTTACTAGTAGGTTTCCAAGACCAATTATTGCGGACGAAGCTACCATGACATGGTGGAGATGCCTTGCAATTCCATGTGTTGACTCTTAGTTTGGTGTGCACAAAACAAAACGTGCTAACCTATACTAATAAATTTAAATTTAGTGTGCCAGATTTTCAGAATCAATTAACATCAAGAATAGATTCAAGAGAGATTCACAAATATACAAACAAGAAAAGTAATAAAGGAAGATTGCATATACGATCAAAAGAGGAAGTTATTCAAAAAGAGTTCTCAATTAATTTGTCTCCAAGCAATCTATCAAGACTGGTTTTTTAGTAATATTTTCGTGAGATTATTATTGTATATGATTGATTAAAGATGGATTAATTTATGTTAAGTAAACAAAGTGGATTCGTATTATACAGCCAAGACCGGTCGACCGTATATAATGTCGGTCGACCGCATCACAGTCGACCGCAACTTTAGTTGCTTAAGTGTAACTCCTGTTCCCGATTATACGGACTATTTTATTTTTCCTTGTATGTCTTGATGTATTTTCACCTAATTATCGTATATGAGCCCTTATCTTGTTGTGGGCTTATTAGTCCTATTTATTATTATATTATTGTATTTATTTTGTGGCCCATCTGCACTCAAGCCCATTGGGTTATGGGTCCAATCTAAACTACCCACAACCAATCCCCACTCTCTCCCCATTAATCTCTCTCCCAATCCCGTTACTTTCTCCCCCTCTCCGTTTTCCCTAACCGAAACCCAAACAAAACCCCACGACCCCGTCATCTTCTCCCTCCCTCTCTGTTGAAACAGCAAACCCCAACAAAACCGTTAACAACTCCATCTCTCCCGTATCTCTCCCCCTCCTCTGTTATAAACAAAAACAGAGCAAAACAAAAACCAAACGAACAAACCAAACCCAACTTCATCTTCTCCATTATTCCTCCTGCTCTCTCATCTTCCGCCATGGCTCCGAGCACCTCCGCTCGACAACCCGTCGAAGTCGCGCCTCCCATCGCCGCTGAGTCCGCCACTCGTCCTCATCTGTGCCGCCCTCACAACCCCGACAGCAGTGCCAGCGCCTCCCTCCGCGCCAGCGACACCCCGCCCCAATGACAGCGCGACCACCCTCCGACGTTCGCCTCGACCACCACTTTCACCATCGAACCCAACTCCATCAACTCCTCCACCATCGCCTCGCACCTCGCCGCCAGCACCACCACCCTCGCCTTCACCCAGAACCCAACGCTTCGCTTCGTTCCCCTGTTCTTCGAGCGAAAGCAGAGCTTCGCTCTTCGTCGGAGTCGCTCGCCGTCGCCGCCGTCGTCCCTACCTCTCTCTCTCTCACTCCCTCTCGCTCGCCCAGACGAAGAAGAAGAACGAAGAAGAAGAAAGGATCAGATTGGCGGGATTGAGTTTAGACCGTCCGATCGCTTCGTGATCCGCGCCCCTGATCGCTGTTCCGCGTTCCGCCGCAGCCAATCCGCACTCGCTGTTTCCCATTCTGGCTTGGATCCGGTGTGAGGACTGATCTGATTGGACCAAACTGCTGTTTGGTGTTCTACCCGCGCCAGATCCCAGCGCTGTGTTGCTGTTTGTAGCCGATCCGGTGTGAGAAATCAACTCTATTTGCTTGCTTTTGGAGCTCTTCGTACGTACTTCACACGTACCTCTTGGGATTGATCCCCGGGATACTGATCCCGTTATTCCTAAATATTTCGAACCGTCTACAAAGTAAAAGGCAAGTCACTCTTATCGAATGTATTTTTTTTGTATCATATTCGATAAATATTGTTGAAATTCCGCAAGTGGATCCTATTTAAAAACGTAAATTGTTATTGTATCAATCGTCGAGATGCCACGGATTTACACGAGCGAATCCAAGTGGTAGTCTCGACATCGTGCCATCTTTTGCCTCTAAAGTATAGAAATGTTCATACATCATATAGACTATTCTGGAAATTACGCTAATCTGAACCTTAACGTGCTGTTTAGACCTAGAACACTTCATTAAAACCAGAAACCCCCTGAAAGTAAAACGTAGGTCTATCTGTCTAGATGTCGATAGATACCAAAACTTTCGAATTCGGAGTTATATTGCTCCAGTTATGAACCTTTTACCACAGCTGCGCTGAAATTACAGATTCACGTACATAACAACTTAGGCTAATGAATTAAGTGAACTATTAGTCATATATGGCCAAAATAAATTCCAAACTTGTAAATAACATGTTTAGGGTATTAAATATTATTTTTACCGATTTTTATAATATTTATTTACTGCCTTTATAATTAAAATTTGACAACATCTACGCCCAGCCAGAAAACTAAAACCTATAAAGAAAACCGAATTTCACTTAGCTACCGTTGTCGGAATGTAACTTTTAAGTATGCGTTGGAACCGGGTGGGAGTCTAGTTTCTAGACCACCTGACGGATCCACAATTGTTGTCCTGTAGCAACGGGAATACTGATTTTGGTACAGCAACCTACTGCTGTCCAGAATTGGGATTCTACATTTTATAATGTGCAATTGTATTTATAATGTTATATTTAGTGTATTTAATCGTAAATAGTATATTGCATGATCTTAGGGTTGTTTTGTCACATTCTCTAGCGTCCCCTACTAAATGCATTATTGTATGTAGAGAAAATAAATCAAGCCGGGGTTAAGGGTTGATTAGGGTAGTTGACAATATAGTAAGTATACTCGGATGATGGCTAGTGTTTTATCGTTATCGGCATCGTGTAAGAAATTACACATGTCCCGTGTTTTATCGTTATCGGCAGTGTAAGAAATTACACGTGTCCAGTGTTTATCGTTATCGGCATCGTGTAAGAAATTACACATGTCCCGTGTTTATCGCTATCGTCATCATTCCTAGTACATGAACTATAGAATCTACCACCTTAGTCTAAACGAAATTGATTGTATGCATGGAACCTGTAGTATGGGATGCAGTAGTACGTGCATTAGCTAGGATAAAAAAAAAATGAATAATAGACTTAAGGCTCTCCTCACTTCATCATGGCATATTGTTATCTTAATGAACAGTGTTCTCATTATTATTGTCCTTATTGGTGTTGTTTATCGTTATCATGGTAAATCGTATTTAATGCATATTATACTGTTATCTCTTTTACACTATTCAATCCTATCGACTTCATTGTTTATTTGAATTCATTGAACGCCACCATTTCCATTGTTTCACTGTTTCTCCACTTGCATGTCCATGACTTGCTCTAAGGACAAATTATTTTTTTCTTTTTAGATGAACAAGTACAGGTGTACAAAGAGAATTTTCAGAAGGCATTGGCGAGCAGTTCCTCTACAATGGGAGCAGGAATCTCTCGAGTTTCTGGTAAGTTCTTGTATTTCAGATTTGGTTATGGAATTTCATTATCGTTTATGTGATTATATTTTTTTCCTGCGTGGTTGTGATTTATTTTTCTTATATTGTTGAGTTAAGACTGGTACAGCTTATGAATGATATGAGTTGGCGTACTTATATCATTCGCTGGGCCTCAGTTGCGTGCCTGTGTTCCCGTATTCGGGAAGCAGGGCGTGACATTAAGACAGCGGTCGACCTTTCATCTCTCTAGAGAGCTGAACGGTCGACCGCAACTTGAGTTGTATATTGTTTTGGAATGTATCGTTTCTATATTTGATCGATACACTTTCTCTTCTACTTAAGAGAACGAATCCATTGTGTCTTCTTCAGCAATCACTTCTGAGAAAAAAATTTTGAAATAATCCTTCAATAATCAATCCGAGTGTGAGCGTGAATTTGTTTGTATTCTTTAGTCAAGATCTCAAAACGATTTTGAGTTTTCTTTTCTTTTCCTTTTCCACTTCGGTGAGATTGACGGGACTTGGATTAGAAGTGTAATACCCCGATCTTTTATTTAAAGATTATTTGTTTATTCATATGGTGTGCTGGTATAGCATGTTGACTAATATTTTCTCCTATGAGTATTTTTCCTTGAAACCCAATGTCGTTTTATTCATTTTCTTTTTATTGTGCCCAAAAGAATTTAAGCCTATTTTTGTGTAACACTTCTTATACATTGTATTTTAGTACAACTTTATTAGTGGGTGTGCATGCACGTGCATTCCGCATGCACGAGCATTGAACACCTTTTCTTTGGCCGGATTGTGAGTAGGATAGTGGGGTTTTGTGTGTACACGTGCGCTTTATGTACACGTGCAATGAGCACATTTCTTGACCGGATTGTGGGTGTGTGGGCTTAGATCATGGGTAGTTATCCTGAGTTGTGGGTAGTTTTTACAACCCCCAAATCAATCTCAGCCCTTAATCCTCCAACTCCCTAATAGATCTCAACCCTTCATCCTATTTATCTTCTAGTATAAATACCCCCTACTTTCCCTATCTCTTTTACACTTAAAATTTCCTGAGATTATAGAGAGTATCTGTGAGTTGTGTGGGAGTTTTCTGTGGAGGCAAGCAGCATTGCTGAGGAGCCCGGTGTGGAGCAAAGGAACAAGAAGTGCTGCGCTATATTGAAGGACTTTGCGGGATTTCGTTATTTTCTTCATAAAAGGTGGGTGTTTCTCAGGACTTCTAATGTAGGAAGAATACTACAATTGTTATGATTGATACCATGTTATAGGAAGGGAATTGATTGCCGTAGAAATTGCTTGAACATGCTGTTAATGTTGAGAACGAGATTGTCGGTACAGTCGACTGCCACAAGAGTCAGCCGACTGGTACGAGACAATATTTCTTATAGTGTACTGATGAACATGTGTGTGAGTAGACATGATGGTGTGATTGTTAGATGTATATTTTCCCTATGACACATATGATGGAGGGAAGGCAATAAATGAATGGAAAAGAACCAATGGTGAATTATAATTATCGGCACAGTCGACTGCCATATGAGTCAGCCGACTGGTACCGTATTTTGAGTACGACCTGTTTGGAAGTTTCATGAATTAAGATATTCTTTTATGTAGACTCAGCATGATAATTCGAGAGTCATATCTTTATCTTCGTACGACAGTTATGAATATGTATGAATGCATGTTTAAAATATTTTCCCTAAAGAAAGAGTATTCTAGTGAAGTGGGAATTCATGTTGAGAGACTACTGAACAAAAAGAGACTCTGCTTTTGAAACATGACTTTATGCGTACTGTAAATTGACACCATGATGCAAGTGCATGTGAGAACTGTAATTAATCTCTTTTTATTTGAAAATGGATCTGTCCAGTCGACCGAATGCGTGTAGCAAGTCGACTGACCTGGACTTTGAATTGTGTTGTTTGAAATCCTAGAACAGACGACTGATGGACGAACAGTCGACTGTCATGGGGACAATATTGTGAACATGGAAGGTTGCGGGACAGGCGACTGGTTGTGTACAACAGTCGACTATCCCGAGCTGTTATGAATGATGCTATACGTGACTGTATAAGTCGACTGGTATTCTTCCAATTCGACTGTACAGAGTGGATTTTTGATAATTTGATTCATGTTATTTACTGTTGGTAATGATGAACTTTATGCTTTTATCGATGGATTCTGGTTATGGCTGTATGAATTATGTGAAAGGAATCATAAATGAGAATTGAGAATTTGATTCATGTTATTTACTGTTGGTAATGATGAACTTTATGCTTTTATCGATGGATTCTGGTTATGGCTGTATGAATTATGTGAAAGGAATCATAAATGAGAATTGAGAACTAAATGAATAATTATGAAAGGCTAATCATGATGAGAAAGTCTGTGAGACTCTAAAATGAATTACGAGCTGATGATGCTCAATTGGGTATTGTGAATTTGAAATTGAACGAAGGAGTAGCTAAGTCTCCCCGGCAGCGAAGTGAAATGAATTGAGAAATAGACCAGGTTGGTCAAGTGAAATGAAATGATAAGTCCGGTTGATGGAGAGGCTAACTCTAGAGCTTGATTTTTATTCATGATTCTAATGTAACGTAAATACATAGTGTGGAGGTGATGAAGGTGAGAGAAAAACATGAGTATGAGAGCTAGGGTACGGTGCGGGTGTGTGAGCCGCAGAATGCATGCTTGATGCGTCAAGACATGGCGCGGGCACAACTCAGTAATGATCGGACTCTAGTCACGCTTGTAGGATGTTTTGGTGACTGCAAGAGGAGTGTGTTCAGGGAGGAGGCTGAATTGTCGCAGAATGCATGCTTGACGAGTCAAGACATGGCGCGAAATTCTACTCCAGGGGCCAGGATACATGCTTGTACTCATAGGATCATCTAAGATACTCATTGGAATTACAGAAGTAGAGTAAGTCATGGCGGGGGATTGAACCCTACAGAAAATGAAGAACGATTAAGAGGCTTGCCCTCGAACCTATGTAGTATGGGATGCATAGAATTCGAACAAGTGTGCATTAGTGTCATGATTAATTAAATGAATTGCATTAAGGATTAAGTGCACAATCACGACACGACATCTCTAAAAGTTCCCCTTTTGGTTTTATATGCTTATTATGAACAAGGTTGTTGATTTGTTAAGAAATGAGATTCATTATACTGTTTCTGGCATAGAGAGGATGACCATGTATAATTATCATCGGTTGAATAAACTGACGTACCCACAGTGTTGTATGCAGGATAAATCACATGTAAGGAGGGATGGATGCATAAAGATCTCATTATGTTGTTATTCATTTATGTAAATGTTGTATATTTTGCTTCCGCTGTGTAAATTCAAATGTAATGTGTTATAAACTCTGATGTAAAAGAAAAGTTTAAAATTCCTTGTAAAATTGTATGTGAAGGAAGCGAAAAGATCCTGTAGAACATCTCGAATTCAGTGATTTGGGATTCGGGGTGTTACAGAGTGGTATCTGAGCCACGCTTTCTATGCTTTCACACTTGTACAAATTTATAAGGAACGACACCCTAGATGTGGACATTAGAGTGTGTGTTTGGATTTAGAGATTTAAATGTACGTGACTTACATTTGTGTTGCTCTATGATTTATGCTTCTTCCTCTCTAATCTAAGATGGCTGATCACTTCGACCCCGCTGGAGGCGACGACTGGCATATTATTGAGGAAGAGTACCATCCTGGACAGGCTAATTCTGAGGACGAGTATCACCCTGGGCAAGCTGATTCTGATGATGAGGAGTACCCTGAATCCCGAGAGATCACCCCACCGCCGAACTCACCTGACGATTCTTCTTCTTCCGATGAAGAAAAGGGACCAGCTCTGGGTAGTGCTGTGGCTTCTCTGCAGAGGCAAGTGGATACCTTGAAGTATCGAGTTGGAGTTTTGGAGGCTCAGATGGAGAAGCGAAATGCTGACTATTCTGTTCTTAGCCATCGGATTTGGGAACTTGAGAAGAAAAAGAACCTAACTGATGTGCTGAAGGATGAGGTGGATGAACTGCGGGATGAACTTCGAGCAGCGAAGAGGACCCGTAGAGATTAGATTGTCCTAGTTTCTATCTTCTTCTATTCTGATGTTAAGAAATGTTTTAATTCGAATGTATAAACTTTGAAATTCAATGAAATGAAAGTTGGTTTAAATTCTTGTTTTATACTTCAAATTTAATGGATCTTTTGCATCAGAATATGGCGAGAAGGGGAGCCAGGAATGGTGAAGGTTTGGACCTGGAGGCCGAGTTTGCAAGGGTTTACCAGACTCTGAATGCAGTGGCTGCAAACCAAGGAAGGGGACCGGTGAATCCAGTACCCGAGGCAATTAAGCTAGTGGAATCGTTCAAGAGAATGAAACCACCAGTGCTCGAGGGAAAGTCAGACCCGGATGCGGCCGATAACTGGATTCGGCAAGTGGAGACAATCTTCGAGGTGTTGGAAACACCAGAAGGCAGCAAGGTCAAGTTGGCGACTTTGCAGTTGGAGAAGGATGCGGCTGTTTGGTGGCAGTCGATGAAGAGGACTATGGGCGGCTTGTTGCTTGGCTGGGAGGAATTTCTGGAAGAATTCCGCAGCCATTATTTCCCCTCCGACGTCCAGGAGAAAAAGGCCATGGAGTTTCTGTCACTTCAGCAAGGCAGCATGTCAGTAAGGGAGTATGAGACTAAGTTTACTCAGCTCTCCAGATACGCTCCAGAACTGGTGATGGATGAGGCGAAGAAGGCTCGCAAGTTCGAGCATGGTCTGAGGCCGAGCTTGAGGTCTCGCATGATACCTCTTGGTATCAGGAGATTCGATAAGCTGGTGAAGAGGGCGGCAGCAACGGAGGCGGATATGGAGCAGTTCCATGTTGCTCAGCACCAGAAGAGCAACTGGCAGTCTGGGAAGAGGCCCGCGCCATCGGGGAGTTTCAAAGGATAACCATCTGCACAGAAGTTCAAACCGACAGGGGCGAACGCCGTCAGTGTAGCTGGAAGACCTGGGAACGATGTAGGGAGACCTTCTGCAGTCACTTGCTTTAACTGTGGTGAAGTGGGACATTACCAATCTCGATGTCTCAAACCACGGGCTGGCAATCACAATGTGCCAATACAGCAGGCTGGGAAGAGGCCGTACCAGTCAGGGCGAGTATTTGCTTTGACAGAAGCTGATGCTGAGGAGGCGGATCAGGTCATCTCTGGTACGAGGGCTGATGTTTAGTGTGGTTTCTTTTTCATTTCTTCTTCCCGTTCATAGTGTGAAACTGTTATGTAATGATGTATGTTATGTAACAGGAGAACTCTATATTAATGGAAGGGAAGCTGAAGTGTTCTAAGCTGGTGGCAACTATCCGCAAGGAAGAGACTCCTGTGGAATTGCAAGGGATTTCTGTGGTTCGGGACTATCCGACTGTGTTCTTGGAAGATTTTCCTGGGCTACCGCCGCACCGTGATGTAGAGTTCAGCATCACTGTTCAACCGGGAAGTGCACCCATTTCTAAGGCACCGTATAGGATGGCTCCAGTGGAACAGGATGAAGTGAAACGGCAGATTGAGGAACTATTGGGAAAAGGCTTTATTCAACCTAGTGCGTCACCTTGGGGAGCACCAGTGCTTTTGGTAAAGAAGAAGGATGGATCGATGAGGATGTGTATCGATTACCGGGAGCTGAATAAGGTCACTGTTCAGAATAAGTATCCGATTCCTCGAATTGATGACTTGTTCGATCGTCTACAAGGAGCAGCTGTATTCTCCAAAATAGATCTTCGATCAGGATATCACCAAGTGCGAGTGAAAGCTGAAGATGTGCATAAGACTGCATTTAGAACTCGGCATGGGCATTATGAATTCTTAGTTATGCCATTCGGAGTGACGAATGCACCCGCAATCTTCATGGACTTGATGAACAGAGTTCTGAGGCCGTTTATTGATTCTTTCGTCGTGGTGTTTATCGACGATATTCTCGTGTACTCCAAGTCTGAGGCGGAGCACACCGAGCATCTGGCAGCAGTTTTGCAGAAGTTGGAAGAGCAGAGGTTGTATGCCAAGTTATCCAAGTGTGATTTCTGGAAATCTAAAGTGGCATTCCTAGGTCACATCCTTTCTAAGGAGGGAGTGGCAACTGACCCTCAGAAGATAGAGGCAGTGAGAGATTGGGCTAGGCCTACTACAGTGAAGGAAGTCAGAAGTTTCCTTGGGATGACTGGATACTACAGGAGATTCATTCAAGATTATGCTCAGATAGCTGTGCCGCTTACCGAGTTGACCAAGAAGAATGTGAGCTTCAAGTGGACCGAGCAATGTGAGGCGAGTTTTCAGGAGTTGAAGAATAGACTGACTACTACACCTATTTTGGCTTTGCCTAGAGCAGGAGTTGAGTATGATGTCTATAGCGATGCTTCACATCGGGGGCTTGGTTGTGTCTTAATGCAAGAGGGTAAAGTAATCGCTTATGGGTCTAGGCAACTACGACCGCATGAGAAGAATTATCCAACTCATGATCTAGAGCTGGCTGCGATTATCTTTGCTTTGAAGCAATGGAGGCACTACGTGTATGGTGAGAAGTTGAACATGTACACGGATCATAAGAGCTTGAAGTATATCTACCAGCAGAGGGATCTCAATCTGAGGCAGCGGAGATGGTTGGAAGTACTCGAGGATATGCGACCTGAGATCAAGTATCATCCTGGAAAGGCTAATGTTGTTGCTGATGCACTTAGTTGCAAGAGCAGTTTGGCCAGCTTGATTACGACTCAGAGGCATCTGATTGAGGAGTTGGATCGAGCAGGTATTGAAGTTGTCTTGCAAGGATTGGGAGCATCTTTATCTCAGTTGAAGCTTCAGCCTACTTTGAATGCAAGGATCATTGCAAGTCAGGAAGTTGATGCTGATATCTTGGAGATGAAGGAGCAGGTTAGTGCTGGCAGGTTGCCCGGATTTCAGACCAGGGATGGAGTGCTGTGGTTCGGAGATAGGCTATGTGTTCCAGATCAGGCGGACCTGAAAGAGAGTATTCTTCAGGAGGCGCATGCTACTCTTTTGTCAGTACATCCTGGGAGTACTAAGATGTACAAGGACATAAAACAGCATTTCTGGTGGTCAGGTTTGAAGCGGGATGTGGCCGAATTTGTCGCGAGGTGTGAGGTTTGTCAGCAAGTCAAAGCCGAAAATCAGAGACCCGGAGGTCTATTACAGCCGTTACCTATTCCGGAATGGAAGTGGGATAACATCAGTATGGATTTCATCACGGGATTGCCTAAGAGTTCTAAAGGCAATGATGCTATTTGGGTTATAGTCGACCGACTTACCAAGTCCGCTCACTTTTTGGCAATGAAACTCACGACTTCGATGGACAAGTTGGCTGAGATGTATGTTGGTGAGATTGTCCGACTTCATGGCGTTCCTTCGACTATTGTGTCTGATCGAGATGCGCGGTTTACTTCGCATTTCTGGAAGAGTCTTCAGGCAGCTTTGGGTACCAAGACAGATTTCAGCACTGCTTTTCATCCACAGACCGACGGGCAGACCGAGAGAGTCAACCGTATTCTTGAGGATATGCTTCGGTGTTGTATACTAGACTTCGGAGGCAGTTGGGAAAGGCATTTACCTTTGGTAGAGTTTGCCTACAACAACAGTTTTCAGGCTAGCATCGGGATGGCGCCGTATGAGGCTTTGTATGGCAGGAAGTGCAGAACTCCTGTGTGTTGGTATGAGGTTGGGGAGCGTCAATTGTTTGGTCCTGAGCTTGTGCAGCTGACTTCTGAGAAGATTGATCTGATCAGGAAAAGGTTGGTGGAAGCTCAGAGCAGGCAGAAAAGCTATGCAGATAACCGGAGAAGAGACCTTGAGTTCGAGGTTGGTGACTTTGTCTTTCTGAAGGTATCACCCAGTAAAGGTGTGGTTCGTTTTGGCAAAGGCGGGAAGTTAGCCCCGAGATTTATAGGCCCATATAAGATATTGAAAAGGATCGGGAAAACTGCTTACCGGCTTGAATTACCGGAAGAGTTGTCTCAGGTGCACAATGTCTTTCATGTGTCTATGTTGCGAGGTTATATTCCAGATCCGAGTCATCATTTGCCAGAAGTACCGGAAGGTTTGCAGTTAGACCTGAATTACATCGAGACTCCTGTTGAGATCGTTGACCGTAGGGAGAAAGTCTTGAGGAATAAGACGATACCGATGGTCAAGGTAGTCTGGAGAAACCACTTGGTTGAAGAGGCTACTTGGGAATCTGAGGAGAAGATGTTGAAGGACTATCCTGAGCTTTTTGCTTGATTGTCTTGTTGATTGTATTTTGTATTTTGTATCTTTATATCTTTGTATCTCTTGTTGTTATGTTTTCTGCTCTCGCTCTTGGCTGTAGTTCCGGGGACGGAACTATTCTAAGGAGGGAGTGATGTAATACCCCGATCTTTTATTTAAAGATTATTTGTTTATTCATATGGTGTGCTGGTATAGCATGTTGACTAATATTTTCTCCTATGAGTATATTTCCTTGAAACCCAATGTCGTTTTATTCATTTTCTTTTTATTGTGCCCAAATGAATTTAAGCCTATTTTTGTGTAACACTTCTTATACATTATATTTTAGTACAACTTTATTAGTGGGTGTGCATGCACGTGCATTCCGCATGCACGAGCATTGAACACCTTTTCTTTGGCCGGATTGTGAGTAGGATAGTGGGGTTTTGTGTGTA
Organism: Hemerocallis citrina; assembly: GCA_017893485.1. NCBI lineage: Eukaryota > Viridiplantae > Streptophyta > Magnoliopsida > Asparagales > Asphodelaceae > Hemerocallis > Hemerocallis citrina. Next base: position 24,169,809 of record CM030368.1, read on the forward strand.
CACGTGCGCTTTATGTACACGTGCAATGAGCACATTTCTTGACCGGATTGTGGGTGTGTGGGCTTAGATCATGGGTAGTTATCCTGAGTTGTGGGTAGTTTTTACAACCCCCAAATCAATCTCAGCCCTTAATCCTCCAACTCCCTAATAGATCTCAACCCTTCATCCTATTTATCTTCTAGTATAAATACCCCCTACTTTCCCTATCTCTTTTACACTTAAAATTTCCTGAGATTATAGAGAGTATCTGTGAGTTGTGTGGGAGTTTTCTGTGGAGGCAAGCAGCATTACTGAGGAGCCCGGTGTGGAGCAAAGGAACAAGAAGTGCTGCGCTATATTGAAGGACTTTGCGGGATTTCGTTATTTTCTTCATAAAAGGTGGGTGTTTCTCAGGACTTCTAATGTAGGAAGAATACTACAATTGTTATGATTGATACCATGTTATAGGAAGGGAATTGATTGCCGTAGAAATTGCTTGAACATGCTGTTAATGTTGAGAACGAGATTGTCGGTACAGTCGACTGCCACAAGAGTCAGCCGATTGGTACGAGACAATATTTCTTATAGTGTACTGATGAACATGTGTGTGAGTAGACATGATGGTGTGATTGTTAGATGTATATTTTCCCTATGACACATATGATGGAGGGAAGGCAATAAATGAATGGAAAAGAACCAATGGTGAATTATAATTATCGGCACAGTCGACTGCCATATGAGTCAGCCGACTGGTACCGTATTTTGAGTACGACCTGTTTGGAAGTTTCATGAATTAAGATATTCTTTTATGTAGACTCAGCATGATAATTCGAGAGTCATATCTTTATCTTCGTACGACAGTTATGAATATGTATGAATGCATGTTTAAAATATTTTCCCTAAAGAAAGAGTATACTAGTGAAGTGGGAATTCATGTTGAGAGACTACTGAACAAAAAGAGACTCTGCTTTTAAAACATGACTTTATGCGTACTGTAAATTGACACCATGATGCAAGTGCATGTGAGAACTGTAATTAATCTCTTTTTATTTGAAAATGGATCTGTCCAGTCGACCGAATGCGTGTAGCAAGTCGACTGACCTGGACTTTGAATTGTGTTGTTTGAAATCCTAGAACAGACGACTGATGGACGAACAGTCGACTGTCATGGGGACAATATTGTGAACATGGAAGGTTGCGGGACAGGCGACTGGTTGTGTACAACAGTCGACTATCCCGAGCTGTTATGAATGATGCTATACGTGACTGTATAAGTCGACTGGTATTCTTCCAAGTCGACTGTACAGAGTGGATTTTTGATAATTTGATTCATGTTATTTACTGTTGGTAATGATGAACTTTATGCTTTTATCGATGGATTCTGGTTATGGCTGTATGAATTATGTGAAAGGAATCATAAATGAGAATTGAGAACTAAATGAATAATTATGAAAGGCTAATCATGATGAGAAAGTCTGTGAGACTCTAAAATGAATTACGAGCTGATGATGCTCAATTGGGTATTGTGAATTTGAAATTGAACGAAGGAGTAGCTAAGTCTCCCCGACAGCGAAATGAAATGAATTGAGAAATAGACCAGGTTGGTCAAGTGAAATGAAATGATAAGTCCGGTTGATGGAGAGGCTAACTCTAGAGCTTGATTTTTATTCATGATTCTAATGTAACTTAAATACATAGTGTGGAGGTGATGAAGGTGAGAGAAAAACATGAGTATGAGAGCTAGGGTACGGTGCGGGTGTGTGAGCCGCAGAATGCATGCTTGATGCGTCAAGACATGGCGCGGGCACAACTCAGTAATGATCGGACTCTAGTCACGCTTGTGGGATGTTTTGGTGACTGCAAGAGGAGTGTGTTCAGGAAGGAGGCTGAATTGTCGCAGAATGCATGCTTGACGAGTCAAGACATGGCGCGAAATTCTACTCCAGGGGCCAGGATACATGCTTGTACTCATAGGATCATCTAAGATACTCATTGGAATTACAGAAGTAGAGTAAGTCATGGCGGGAGATTGAACCCTACAGAAAATGAAGAACGATTAAGAGGCTTGCCCTCGAACCTATGTAGTATGGGATGCATAGAATTCGAACAAGTGTGCATTAGTGTCATGATTAATTAAATGAATTGCATTAAGGATTAAGTGCACAATCACGACACGACATCTCTAAAAGTTCCCCTTTTGGTTTTATATGCTTATTATGAACAAGGTTGTTGATTTGTTAAGAAATGAGATTCATTATACTGTTTCTGGCATAGAGAGGATGGCCATGTATAATTATCATCGGTTGAATAAACTGACGTACCCACAGTGTTGTATGCAGGATAAATCACATGTAAGGAGGGATGGATGCATAAAGATCTCATTATGTTGTTATTCATTTATGTAAATGTTGTATATTTTGCTTCCGCTGTGTAAATTCAAATGTAATGTGTTATAAACTCTGATGTAAAAGAAAAGTTTAAAATTCCTTGTAAAATTGTATGTGAAGGAAGCGAAAAGATCCTGTAGAACATCTCGAATTCAGTGATTTGGGATTCGGGGCGTTACAGAGTGGTATCTGAGCCACGCTTTCTATGCTTTCACACTTGTACAAATTTATAAGGAACGACACCCTAGATGTGGACATTAGAGTGTGTGTTTGGATTTAGAGATTTAAATGTACGTGACTTACATTTGTGTTGCTCTATGATTTATGCTTCTTCCTCTCTATTCTAAGATGGCTGATCACTTCGACCCCGCTGGAGGCGACGACTGGCATATTATTGAGGAAGAGTACCATCCTGGATAGGCTGATTCTGAGGACGAGTATCACCCTGGGCAAGCTGATTCTGATGATGAGGAGTACCCTGAATCCCGAGAGATCACCCCACCGCCGAACTCACCTGACGATTCTTCTTCTTCCGATGAAGAAAAGGGACCAGCTCTGGGTAGTGTTGTGGCTTCTCTGCAGAGGCAAGTGGATACCTTGAAGTATCGAGTTGGAGTTTTGGAGGCTCAGATGGAGAAGCGAAATGCTGACTATTCTGTTCTTAGCCATCGGATTTGGGAACTTGAGAAGAAAAAGAACCTAACTGATGTGCTGAAGGATGAGGTGGATGAACTGCGGGATGAACTTCGAGCAGCGAAGAGGACCCGTAGAGATTAGATTGTCCTAGTTTCTATCTTCTTCTATTCTGATGTTAAGAAATGTTTTAATTCGAATGTATAAACTTTGAAATTCAATGAAATGAAAGTTGGTTTAAATTCTTGTTTTATACTTCAAATTTAATGGATCTTTTGCATCAGAATATGGCGAGAAGGGGAGCCAGGAATGGTGAAGGTTTGGACCTGGAGGCCGAGTTTGCAAGGGTTTACCAGACTCTGAATGCAGTGGCTGCAAACCAAGGAAGGGGACCGGTGAATCCAGTACCCGAGGCAATTAAGCTAGTGGAATCGTTCAAGAGAATGAAACCACCAGTGTTCGAGGGAAAGTCAGACCCGGATGCGGCCGATAACTGGATTCGGCAAGTGGAGACAATCTTCGAGGTGTTGGAAACACCAGAAGGCAGCAAGGTCAAGTTGGCGACTTTGCAGTTGGAGAAGGATGCGGCTGTTTGGTGGCAGTCGATGAAGAGGACTATGGGCGGCTTGTTGCTTGGCTGGGAGGAATTTCTGGAAGAATTCCGCAGCCATTATTTCCCCTCCGACGTCCAGGAGAAAAAGGCCATGGAGTTTCTGTCACTTCAGCAAGGCAGCATGTCAGTAAGGGAGTATGAGACTAAGTTTACTCAGCTCTCCAAATACGCTCCAGAACTGGTGATGGATGAGGCAAAGAAGGCTCGCAAGTTCGAGCATGGTCTGAGGCCGAGCTTGAGGTCTCGCATGATACCTCTTGGTATCAGGAGATTCGATAAGCTGGTGAAGAGGGCGGCAGCAACGGAGGCGGATATGGAGCAGTTCCATGTTGCTCAGCACCAGAAGAGCAACTGGCAGTCTGGGAAGAGGCCCGCGCCATCGGGGAGTTTCAAAGGACAACCATCTGCACAGAAGTTCAAACCGACAGGGGCGAACGCCGTCAGTGTAGCTGGAAGACCTGGGAACGATGTAGGGAGACCTTCTGCAGTCACTTGCTTTAACTGTGGTGAAGTGGGACATTACCAATCTCGATGTCTCAAACCACGGGCTGGCAATCACAATGTGCCAATACAGCAGGCTGGGAAGAGGCCGTACCAGTCAGGGCGAGTATTTGCTTTGACAGAAGCTGATGCTGAGGAGGCGGATCAGGTCATCTCTGGTACGAGGGCTGATGTTTAGTGTGGTTTCTTTTTCATTTCTTCTTCCCGTTCATAGTGTGAAACTGTTATGTAATGATGTATGTTATGTAACAGGAGAACTCTATATTAATGGAAGGGAAGCTGAAGTGTTCTAAGCTGGTGGCAACTATCCGCAAGGAAGAGACTCCTGTGGAATTGCAAGGGATTTCTGTGGTTCGGGACTATCCGACTGTGTTCTTGGAAGATTTTCCTGGGCTACCGCCGCACCGTGATGTAGAGTTCAGCATCACTGTTCAACCGGGAAGTGCACCCATTTCTAAGGCACCGTATAGGATGGCTCCAGTGGAACAGGATGAAGTGAAACGGCAGATTGAGGAACTATTGGGAAAAGGCTTTATTCAACCTAGTGCGTCACCTTGGGGAGCACCAGTGCTTTTGGTAAAGAAGAAGGATGGATCGATGAGGATGTGTATCGATTACCGGGAGCTGAATAAGGTCACTATTCAGAATAAGTATCCGATTCCTCGAATTGATGACTTGTTCGATCGTCTACATGGAGCAGCTGTATTCTCCAAAATAGATCTTCGATCAGGATATCACCAAGTGCGAGTGAAAGCTGAAGATGTGCATAAGACTGCATTTAGAACTCGGCATGGGCATTATGAATTCTTAGTTATGCCATTCGGAGTGACGAATGCACCCGCAATCTTCATGGACTTGATGAACAGAGTTCTGAGGCCGTTTATTGATTCTTTCGTCGTGGTGCTTATCGACGATATTCTCGTGTACTCCAAGTCTGAGGCGGAGCACACCGAGCATCTGGCAGCAGTTTTGCAGAAGTTGGAAGAGCAGAGGTTGTATGCCAAGTTATCCAAGTGTGATTTCTGGAAATCTAAAGTGGCATTCCTAGGTCACATCCTTTCTAAGGAGGGAGTGGCAACTGACCCTCAGAAGATAGAGGCAGTGAGAGATTGGGCTAGGCCTACTACAGTGAAGGAAGTCAGAAGTTTCCTTGGGATGACTGGATACTACAGGAGATTCATTCAAGGTTATGCTCAGATAGCTGTGCCGCTTACCGAGTTGACCAAGAAGAATGTGAGCTTCAAGTGGACCGAGCAATGTGAGGCGAGTTTTCAGGAGTTGAAGGATAGACTGACTACTACACCTATTTTGGCTTTGCCTAGAGCAGGAGTTGAGTATGATGTCTATAGCGATGCTTCACATCGGGGGCTTGGTTGTGTCTTAATGCAAGAGGGTAAAGTAATCGCTTATGGGTCTAGGCAACTACGACCGCATGAGAAGAATTATCCAACTCATGATCTAGAGCTGGCTGCGATTATCTTTGCTTTGAAGCAATGGAGGCACTACGTGTATGGTGAGAAGTTGAACATGTACACGGATCATAAGAGCTTGAAGTATATCTACCAGCAGAGGGATCTCAATCTGAGGCAGCGGAGATGGTTGGAAGTACTCGAGGATATGCGACCTGAGATCAAGTATCATCCTGGAAAGGCTAATGTTGTTGCTGATGCACTTAGTTGCAAGAGCAGTTTGGCCAGCTTGATTACGACTCAGAGGCATCTGATTGAGGAGTTGGATCGAGCAGGTATTGAAGTTGTCTTGCAAGGATTGGGAGCATCTTTATCTCAGTTGAAGCTTCAGCCTACTTTGAATGCAAGGATCATTGCAAGTCAGGAAGTTGATGCTGATATCTTGGAGATGAAGGAGCAGGTTAGTGCTGGCAGGTTGCCCGGATTTCAGACCAGGGATGGAGTGCTGTGGTTCGGAGATAGGCTATGTGTTCCAGATCAGGCGGACCTGAAAGAGAGTATTCTTCAGGAGGCGCATGCTACTCTTTTGTCAGTACATCCTGGGAGTACTAAGATGTACAAGGACATAAAACAGCATTTCTGGTGGTCAGGTTTGAAGCGGGATGTGGCCGAATTTGTCGCGAGGTGTGAGGTTTGTCAGCAAGTCAAAGCCGAAAATCAGAGACCCGGAGGTCTATTACAGCCGTTACCTATTCCGGAATGGAAGTGGGATAACATCAGTATGGATTTCATCACGGGATTGCCTAAGAGTTCTAAAGGCAATGATGCTATTTGGGTTATAGTCGACCGACTTACCAAGTCCGCTCACTTTTTGGCAATGAAACTCACGATTTCGATGGACAAGTTGGCTGAGATGTATGTTGGTGAGATTGTCCGACTTCATGGCGTTCCTTCGACTATTGTGTCTGATCGAGATGCGCGGTTTACTTCGCATTTCTGGAAGAGTCTTCAGGCAGCTTTGGGTACCAAGACAGATTTCAGCACTGCTTTTCATCCACAGACCGACGGGCAGACCGAGAGAGTCAACCGTATTCTTGAGGATATGCTTCGGTGTTGTATACTAGACTTCGGAGGCAGTTGGGAAAGGCATTTACCTTTGGTAGAGTTTGCCTACAACAACAGTTTTCAGGCTAGCATCGGGATGGCGCCGTATGAGGCTTTGTATGGCAGGAAGTGCAGAACTCCTGTGTGTTGGTATGAGGTTGGGGAGCGTCAATTGTTTGGTCCTGAGCTTGTGCAGCTGACTTCTGAGAAGATTGATCTGATCAGGAAAAGGTTGGTGGAAGCTCAGAGCAGGCAGAAAAGCTATGCAGATAACCGGAGAAGAGACCTTGAGTTCGAGGTTGGTGACTTTGTCTTTCTGAAGGTATCACCCAGTAAAGGTGTGGTTCGTTTTGGCAAAGGCGGGAAGTTAGCCCCGAGATTTATAGGCCCATATAAGATATTGAAAAGGATCGGGAAAACTGCTTACCGGCTTGAATTACCGGAAGAGTTGTCTCAGGTGCACAATGTCTTTCATGTGTCTATGTTGCGAGGTTATATTCCAGATCCGAGTCATCATTTGCCAGAAGTACCGGAAGGTTTGCAGTTAGACCTGAATTACATCGAGACTCCTGTTGAGATCGTTGACCGTAGGGAGAAAGTCTTGAGGAATAAGACGATACCGATGGTCAAGGTAGTCTGGAGAAACCACTTGGTTGAAGAGGCTACTTGGGAATCTGAGGAGAAGATGTTGAAGGACTATCCTGAGCTTTTTGCTTGATTGTCTTGTTGATTGTATTTTGTATTTTGTATCTTTATATCTTTGTATCTCTTGTTGTTATGTTTTCTGCTCTCGCTCTTGGCTGTAGTTCCGGGGACGGAACTATTCTAAGGAGGGAGTGATGTAATACCCCGATCTTTTATTTAAAGATTATTTGTTTATTCATATGGTGTGCTGGTATAGCATGTTGACTAATATTTTCTCCTATGAGTATATTTCCTTGAAACCCAATGTCGTTTTATTCATTTTCTTTTTATTGTGCCCAAATGAATTTAAGCCTATTTTTGTGTAACACTTCTTATACATTATATTTTAGTACAACTTTATTAGTGGGTGTGCATGCACGTGCATTCCGCATGCACGAGCATTGAACACCTTTTCTTTGGCCGGATTGTGAGTAGGATAGTGGGGTTTTGTGTGTACACGTGCGCTTTATGTACACGTGCAATGAGCACATTTCTTGACCGGATTGTGGGTGTGTGGGCTTAGATCATGGGTAGTTATCCTGAGTTGTGGGTAGTTTTTACAACCCCCAAATCAATCTCAGCCCTTAATCCTCCAACTCCCTAATAGATCTCAACCCTTCATCCTATTTATCTTCTAGTATAAATACCCCCTACTTTCCCTATCTCTTTTACACTTAAAATTTCCTGAGATTATAGAGAGTATCTGTGAGTTGTGTGGGAGTTTTCTGTGGAGGCAAGCAGCATTACTGAGGAGCCCGGTGTGGAGCAAAGGAACAAGAAGTGCTGCGCTATATTGAAGGACTTTGCGGGATTTCGTTATTTTCTTCATAAAAGGTGGGTGTTTCTCAGGACTTCTAATGTAGGAAGAATACTACAATTGTTATGATTGATACCATGTTATAGGAAGGGAATTGATTGCCGTAGAAATTGCTTGAACATGCTGTTAATGTTGAGAACGAGATTGTCGGTACAGTCGACTGCCACAAGAGTCAGCCGACTGGTACGAGACAATATTTCTTATAGTGTACTGATGAACATGTGTGTGAGTAGACATGATGGTGTGATTGTTAGATGTATATTTTCCCTATGACACATATGATGGAGGGAAGGCAATAAATGAATGGAAAAGAACCAATGGTGAATTATAATTATCGGCACAGTCGACTGCCATATGAGTCAGCCGACTGGTACCGTATTTTGAGTACGACCTGTTTGGAAGTTTCATGAATTAAGATATTCTTTTATGTAGACTCAGCATGATAATTCGAGAGTCATATCTTTATCTTCGTACGACAGTTATGAATATGTATGAATGCATGTTTAAAATATTTTCCCTAAAGAAAGAGTATACTAGTGAAGTGGGAATTCATGTTGAGAGACTACTGAACAAAAAGAGACTCTGCTTTTAAAACATGACTTTATGCGTACTGTAAATTGACACCATGATGCAAGTGCATGTGAGAACTGTAATTAATCTCTTTTTATTTGAAATGGATCTGTCCAGTCGACCGAATGCGTGTAGCAAGTCGACTGACCTGGACTTTGAATTGTGTTGTTTGAAATCCTAGAACAGACGACTGATGGACGAACAGTCGACTGTCATGGGGACAATATTGTGAACATGGAAGGTTGCGGGACAGGCGACTGGTTGTGTACAACAGTCGACTATCCCGAGCTGTTATGAATGATGCTATACGTGACTGTATAAGTCGACTGGTATTCTTCCAAGTCGACTGTACAGAGTGGATTTTTGATAATTTGATTCATGTTATTTACTGTTGGTAATGATGAACTTTATGCTTTTATCGATGGATTCTGGTTATGGCTGTATGAATTATGTGAAAGGAATCATAAATGAGAATTGAGAACTAAATGAATAATTATGAAAGGCTAATCATGATGAGAAAGTCTGTGAGACTCTAAAATGAATTACGAGCTGATGATGCTCAATTGGGTATTGTGAATTTGAAATTGAACGAAGGAGTAGCTAAGTCTCCCCGACAGCGAAATGAAATGAATTGAGAAATAGACCAGGTTGGTCAAGTGAAATGAAATGATAAGTCCGGTTGATGGAGAGGCTAACTCTAGAGCTTGATTTTTATTCATGATTCTAATGTAACTTAAATACATAGTGTGGAGGTGATGAAGGTGAGAGAAAAACATGAGTATGAGAGCTAGGGTACGGTGCGGGTGTGTGAGCCGCAGAATGCATGCTTGATGCGTCAAGACATGGCGCGGGCACAACTCAGTAATGATCGGACTCTAGTCACGCTTGTGGGATGTTTTGGTGACTGCAAGAGGAGTGTGTTCAGGGAGGAGGCTGAATTGTCGCAGAATGCATGCTTGACGAGTCAAGACATGGCGCGAAATTCTACTCCAGGGGCCAGGATACATGCTTGTACTCATAGGATCATCTAAGATACTCATTGGAATTACAGAAGTAGCGTAAGTCATGGCGGGGGATTGAACCCTACAGAAAATGAAGAACGATTAAGAGGCTTGCCCTCGAACCTATGTAGTATGGGATGCATAGAATTCGAACAAGTATGCATTAGTGTCATGATTAATTAAATGAATTGCATTAAGGATTAAGTGCACAATCACGACACGAGATCTCTAAAAGTTCCCCTTTTGGTTTTATATGCTTATTATGAACAAGGTTGTTGATTTGTTAAGAAATGAGATTCATTATACTGTTTCTGGCATAGAGAGGATGGCCATGTATAATTATCGTCGGTTGAATAAACTGACGTACCCACAGTGTTGTATGCAGGATAAATCACATGTAAGGAGGAATGGATGCATAAAGATCTCATTATGTTGTTATTCATTTATGTAAATGTTGTATATTTTGCTTCCGCTGTGTAAATTCAAATGTAATGTGTTGTAAACTCTGATGTAAAAGAAAAGTTTAAAATTCCTTGTAAAATTGTATGTGAAGGAAGCGAAAAGATCCTGTAGAACATCTCGAATTCAGTGATTTGGGATTCGGGGCGTTACAAGAAGTCCTGTGGGTATAAAAGGTCTCTCGGCCTGAATCCGAGAATCATTGTACTAAGTTTTTTGAGTATAGTGGAACGCTTGTGGCGGAGAATTGCTACAAGTAAGTGGTATGGACGTAGATCTGGGGGTCGAACCACGTTATATCGCTACGTCATCTGTGTTTGCATTTCTTGTCTCTCTTGCATTTACTTTACTTTACTTTTCTTTATTTGTTCAATTTTTAATTCCGCACAATCAACCTATTCACCCCCCCCCCCCCTCCTTAAGGGTGATTAATAGTGGTATCAGAGCAAGGTGCATATAAAAAGCTTAAAAGCTTAAGCGAAAGGTCCAATAGCCGAAATCCCTCCTCCCCAACACTTGCACTCATCGGAGCCTTTCATCTCCAATCGGACAAGTCTTACATGATCACCATTTTTTGATGAAAAATACTATGACGTCTGGAAAGTTCGTATGTCTCATTTTTTACAGATGCTCGGAGAAGATGTATGGAACATATATATCAACAAAACTGAAATCCCAGTTAGCGATGGAAAGACGAAATTCACAAAGGCGGAGCTAGCCCTCAAGACAGCAAATTCCAAATCAATGACGGCTCTTTATTCAGGGTTGAACAATGAAGAGCTAATGTGATGTGGGCGCAACTGCAAAACAGCTTACAAGATCTGGAACAACATGATGAAGCGGCATGAAGGAACCGCTTCCGAGGTAAAAGCTAAAAGTGAATTTGTGTTTTTATAAGTTTGATGTGTTTCGCATGTTGCCAGGGAAGAATGTGGATCAAATGCTCGCCCGGTTTGACATCATTGCCCATGAACTTGAGAGCTTGGGTAAGGGGCTTGATGATGACCGAAAGATCGGAAAGCTCATAAGCTGTTTCATGCCAGAGTGGGACGTTAAGGCCGCGGCAATGAGGGAAGCTCTTGAAGATAATGGATTTGATTACTATACATTTCAAGGAAAGCTAAAAACGTACGAGATGGAAATGTTAGAGACAAAACGATACAGGAAAAACATCGGGATCGAACCGAAGATTGAGGAGAGAACTAATGCACTAAAAGCAGAAAGGGCCCGACCATCAAAAGCTGATTCAGAATATGAGGAGTTAGACGAGGACATTGCTCTATTAACAAGACAATTTCGTAACTACCTCAAAAACAAAAAATATTGCAGGTATCAAGAAGAAAGGGAAAAGGAGAAAGAGGATGTATGCTACAAGTGCAAGAAGTCCGGACACATCCATGCAAACTGCCCCAGTCAACAAGACAGGAACAGGGAATATTATTGCTCAAATTTAAGGCAGAAGAAGAAGGTGCTAAAGGCAACTTGGCTAGACTCAACTCAAGTGAGGAAGAGCAAGACCACGACGACATCGTCTTCATGGCTCTTGGAAATGGTGAGGTGCAATCATCCTCTCAAGAAGAGGTAATCGAACAACCAACTTATGATGAACTTGTAGATCTATGTAATGATTTGAAAGACTATGCCAAGAAACTAAGCCACGAACTTAGGCAACATAAACAGAATTCAAATGAAATACATGACGATTGCATAACAAAGAATCACAAACTGAAAAATAAGAATGCTCTAATTTTGAAAAAACTTGAGTCATGTCGAAAAGATCATGATATTTTGCTAGAAGAAAATGAGATGTTGAAACAACAAATTCGTGATTAGCTAGCAAAGCATGATGATCACTTAAAAGATATTCAAGAGAAATCTGTCCATATTGCCAAGCTTACAAATGACTTAGACGAATGTAAAAGAAAATTTGATGAAGTAGTGGAAGGATGTAATGAAGCCCTTAATCAAAATAGGATTCTTGATGCCACACTAGATACTCTTCGTTGGAACACAAAAGACGATGAGATAACTAGAAAAAGACTATGTAAAAAGGTAATTGAGCTCCAAAAAATTATTGAAAAGCATGAAGGGCCCAGTTACTTTATTACAAAGAATTCAAGATCCTATCATGATAATAGAGGGCTTGGTTACGAAGAGCCAATACCTCATCACCATCATGTCATACACAATTGTATAAAAATCAACACAATCACAAAATAAAAATAAATCATACAAGTGTGCATGACCCAAGGCATAGTCGAATCACATGTAATTTTTGCTGTAGACTAGGGCATATTGCTTATAACTGTTTACTAAAAAGGAACACTAATCTTGTCTGGGTAAGAAAGAATGTTGATACAGGCTCAAAGCTCACATGGTCTCCTACAAACATACAGGAAGGGAGTACGAAGCGTTCATCATAGAACACTGCAGTAACCTTGATAGAGGACGCACAAGTCTCATCTGGCATAGCAGTAACCTGCATATCTATCAAGGAAATAAGTGAAGGACATGGTTTTTCAAATACGTGCAGTAATAGGTAAAGTCTAAAAATTGTTTAAATTTACAATAAATATAGACTTACAAACTGTGATTACAAAAATTGTATAATCGGTCGACCGTATCTAATAAATATTAGCTTATTTCGAGAAAGGACTGGTCGACCGTGCGGTCGACCGTCCACCCCTCTAACCTCGCTTACCGTGTTAAAATTCTACTTAAAGTATGGTGTGGTCGACCGTATACTAAACCGGTCGACCGAGACAGTCGGCTGAGTCTGTTTTTACCTCTCTACTATAAATAATTCTTCACCCCCAGCCTCTTATTTCACCCAAAAACCCTAGCCTCCTTAATCAAAAACATCAGTAGAATTTTCTCACCTCTCAAAACTTTCCACAAATCTTTTACACTCTTCCACCTCTCTTTTGCAAATGGCTTCCTCATCTCAAAGACCAAAGGGCCAGAAGGTAGTATCAAAATTCATCACTAAAGAGGGTATCATATTTCAAAACTCTCAATGTGCAGACCACTATTTCTTTTCTTATGCGCGTGCTCCTGTTGTGGCCAGTAGGGCAATTAACCTATCATCTTTAGGGGGCCAATTTTCTGTTATGGTCAGGATCCTTAGGGATTTCGGTTGGGAAAATTATCTTAGCACTCCTAGTACCCATTCCGAATCAATAACCCAATAATTCTACGCCAATCTTGACGGCCTTCAAGATGGCAATCTTACTCTCTCTTCTCTCATACTTTGTAGAAGAGTAAAAATTATCCCTGAGTATCTCTGTGCACGATATGAGTTTCCCGAAGGGGAATTCAATGCATATCATCTCAATTTTAAAACCCTTGAGTATAAGCCGAGTCACAATCAAAATACTGTTAAAACCTTGATTGTGCAACCGGATTTTGTTCATCTTCTTCATCCCGCTCCCACAAATTTTACCGATACCGCTCAAGTTCTTAACAAAATTGTCAATGCTAATATCTGGCCCAAGAAAAATGACAAATCAGAAATTAGGGTCGACCAATCTTTCATCAATTTTCTTATTCTGGAGGAGTATAAGTTTGACCTTGCTACATTCATCATTTGTACGATGAATGATGCTACCTCTTCAAATCGTGGCAGTCTCCCTTTTAGCTCACTTATCTACAACCTCGCCATTGATTCCCGTGTTGAGGTCGGAAAGTATTTGCTTAGCAAAAGTCCTATGCCCATTCTTCCTCAACAAATGGATATTGATGTTCCCTTCGGTCCACGGGCTCGACACTGTCAAGCCCAACAACAAGCAAGGCAAGAGGAACAAGAACAACAAGAGCCACAAGCACCACCACAAGCACCACAAGTCCCTCCCTTACAGGCTTCCTCCTCCTCATCCTCATTTTTGACATATGAGCAATTCACCGCTCTTCAAATGCAAGTGTACAACTACTACACAAACACTCTCGATTACTTGCAAAGAAAAGAGGATTGGGAAATGCTCCCACCTCCTAATGTAGCAGAAGATGATGAGGAAGAAGGAGGAGAAGAAGATGAAGAAGATGAAGATGATCAATAACTTGTAATTTGTTCATGTAATATCCTTATGTATGCTATTTGAAATCGTTGCAGTGTACTTAATTTAGCTCTTGTCTTTAAATGCACTAGCTCATGTCTTGCAATGATCTTAATTCAAGCTCTTATCTTCATGCATGTTGGAAAACAGAATTGACATAATCAAAGTTACTTATGTAAATCTGTCGGTATCAGTATCGCGGTCGACCAGGCAGTCTACCGGCATACTCTCTGGCTTCTTTACAAAATTGATCTCACTCTAGTCACGTATGTGTATATGTTCCGTTTGTGTGTTTCAGTTTTGCGGTCCACCTGGCGGTCGACCGGTCTGGACCTAATTTTGAATTTGGTGTTGCGGTTGACTGACCGGTCGACCGGCTCCTCCTCTGGTCCTATCTTTCAACTTCTTTGAAAATATCAAATTTCTCAGGTTTCTAAGCTCTTTATTCATTGCTGGTGCGCATCTACACATTTTAAAATTCCTCTTATGCTTATAAATCCAACTCTAACTCTCAAATGCTTATGAATTATCCTTTATTTGATTGTGCAAATCAGCATCTCTACCTTCGGATTATTTTTATATATCACAAGCTGCGGTCGACTGTGCAGTCGACCGGTAAGCTCTCTGGATAATTTTTGCAAAATTGTGTTTTGCGGTCAACCGTAAGGTCGACCGGCTCTCTCTCTCTCTGGTCTTGTTTTTTCACAACTTTATAAAATCAATGATTCCTCTCCCAATTTCTTGATTTTTTTTGTTGCTTTCATGTGTATTGGGGAGAATCTCAAATCTATGATATTATGTAGAGCTCTCACTGTATATCAAAGAGTCTCGTTATCAACGGTATCATGTAAGAAGATTCTCTTCCATATTTTTCTAAATTTGTAATATCCTCGAATGTGCTTCTTCATTATTTTAATTGATGGTTGATTTTACGAACTTTCCAAGGACTATTTTACTTCTGTCTCCTTTGTCTATCCCCTCTTGGTGTGTTCCAAAAAGGGGGAGAATGTTTTTTTGAATGTTTTCAAACGATTTTCAAAACATTTCATGAATTAACACTCTCATTCCTCTCTTATAATTGTTCATTAAGCTCTGTATTACAGGTAATATTATATTTAGGGGGAGTATTCGCTCTCTTAAAAGCTTTTTCTATATGAAAATCTGTTTTACAGGATGTACTAAATTCAGGGGGAGTATATACATACTTTGTTTTAATTTTCAAACATTCATTCATGTTTTGTTCACACCAAAAGGGGGAGATTGTCGACTCTTAGTTTGGTGTGCACAAAACGTGCTAACCTGTACTAATAAGTTTGAATTTAGTGTGCCAGATTTTCAGGATCAATTAACATCAAGAAGAGATCCAAGAGAGATTCACAAATATACAAACAAGGAAAGTCATAAAGGAAGATTGCATATACGAGCAAAAGAGGAAGTTATTCAAAAGGAGTTCTCAATTAATTGGTCTCCAAGCAATCTATCAAGACTGGCTTTTTAGTAATATTTTCGTGAGATTATTATTGTATATGATTGATTGAAGATGGATTAATTTATGGTAACAAAACAAAGTGGATTCGTATTATACAGCCAATACCGGTCGACCGTACATAATGTCGGTCGACCGCATCACAGTCGATCGCAACTTTAGTTGCTTAAGACAGCGGTTGACCTTTCATATCTCTAGCTACGCCAGAGAGCTGAACGGTCGACCACATGTTTTTGACGGTCGACCGCAACTTGAGCTGTATACTGTTTTGGAATGTATCGTTTCTATATTTGATCGATACACTTTCTCTTCTACATAAGAGAAGGAATCCACTGTGTCTTCTTCACCAATCACTTCTGAGAAAAATATCTTGAAATAATCCTTCAATAATCAATCCGAGTGTGAGCATAAATTTGTTTGTATTCTTTAGTCAAGATCTCAAAACAATCTTGAGTTTTCTTTTCTTTTCCTTTTCCACTTCGGTGAGATTGACGGGACTTGGATTAGAAGTCCTGTGGGTGTAATAGGTCTCTTGGTCTAAATTCGAGAATCACTGTACTCAGGGTTCTGAGTATAGTGGAACACTTGTGGCGGAGAATTGCTACAAGTAGGTGGTGTGGACGTAGACCTGGGGGTCAAACCACGTTATATCACTGCATCATCTATGTTTACATTTCTTGTCTCTCTTGCATTTACTTTACTTTACTTTATTTCTTTAATTTTTAATTTCGCACGATCACCCTATTCACCCCCCAAGGGTGATTAACACCATGCATAGCCAGCAAACAGCAGATGAGAGTAGAAGAGAGAATGGAGTTGATGAGTACTAATTTACGTCCAATTAACAACATTCTAACTTCCCAACATTCAAACATTCTCTTTTCAATTGGCAGCGAACTGCTTTTCCTCAATTTATCATTTTTTTGAGGTAGGCGAAGATATCTAACAGAGTTTTCGGGAGATACAACCGAGAATAGAAGAGAAGGCACACACAAGAGCTTTTGGGAGATTACCCAAGATAAACAATTGAGGATTTAGAAATATTAAAAGTGAATAACATCTTGCTAAATTACTGGGAATGCATATCATCAGGAAAACCCAAGTAAAGCAAGTTCAGCTAAATTACCTTTTAATAATGGTAAAAGTCACAGCAAATCAGGGCCGTACGATTCCAGCACAATCTCAAAGCTCCTATAGGCGGATTAGTCATAACGGACCTCTTTAACATGTTCGGGAATTCTCTAGGCTCATCTAGCAAGACATGAGCCACTTTCATGCCTATTAAAAGTGACAGATTATGCCCACTAAAAGAGACCAACCCATAACGGTTGTTAGTCAAATCTCTTGTCCCCAAACAAAAGAACCTATCTCTTGAGAGGGATATTCAAATAGGAGATAAGGAATTCAACTCGATCTAATGGATTCATACTGATCTTCTAGACTATTTCTCTGACCTATGAATACCCTCCCCCCTCCTCAGTCAGAAGTAGCATTGGTATAAATACTCGAAACTCGGATCCGACCCGGGCCCGACCCGGACTCGGCATTGGACCGGATCCGACCCGGCCTATCCAGGTCCTAAAATGGGACCTGTTGTACTTTCGGGTCCGGGTCCGGGTCCGAGTCCGCCCAAAAGATACCCGACCCAGACCCGGACCCGTTAAAAAAACCCCAAAAAATAAACATAAAAAATTTAATATTATATCCTCATCCCTCTCCTCCTTCATTCTCAATTCTAAATCTTTCTCTTCCCAACTCAAAACTCATGCCTTTTTCTTCACTCCTCTATTCTAAATCCTCACTCGCCGCCTCTGCTCGCCCCTCACACTTCCGCTCCTACCCGAACGGGTAGGAATATTTTAATAGGACCGGGACCCGGTCCTCACGAGTCCGGGTCCAATTTTTGGACCCGTAAGGGACCGAGTCCTTTGCCGCATCCGAGAAGTAAAAGATCGCCTGGAACAGATAAGGAATGAAGGGAACCGCTCCAGTAGGGCCTACCTCCCTAGCCGATCTCCTTTAAGAAAATCCATCATCGATGCATACATTCCAAAGAACTTCAAAGCTCCTCAATCTGAGTCATACGATGGTGAATCAGACCCGGCAAACCATATTGAGAGTTTTAAAACTCTTATGATGGTCTACAAAGCCACCGATGAGCTCAAGTGCAGAACATTCCCTGCAACACTAAAAGAATCAGCAAAGGAATGGTACTCCACCTCACTCCGGAGTTAGTATTCTCCTTCGATTAATTTGAGGAACTCTTCATAGTGCATTTTGTTACTAGTCTTATGGCTGAAAAAACAAGTCTCCTTATTGTAATTAAACCTAATGACGGAGAACTGCTGAAAGACTTTATCAAGCGCTTCACGGCCGAAGCACGATCTATCTCCTCCCTACACGCATCAGTGGCGATCGTCGCCTTTTGCCACAATGTCACTAACAAAAACCTAAAAGTCCCCCTCTTGAAGAAGCCTCCTAAAGACTATATTGAGATACTTGAAAGGAGTGGCAAATATACCAGGGTCAAGGAAGCTCTTTATACTCATGGAAAGAACAATTCATCCGCTGGGAACAAATGAAAAAATACAAACGAGGAAGGACCCAGAAAATTTCAGAAAGATGACGCCGGTCAATGTCGCCCACCTCCAGCACTGCGCTTTGACAAGTTCACTCCTCTCAACGTAACCATATCAGCCATCTTGATGGAAGTTGAGAATGACAGAATAATCTGCCATCCGCTCAAAATGTCCACAGCTAGCAAGAGAAGAGACAAAAATAAGTGGTGCATATTTCACAAATATCATTGACACACTGCAGACAAATGTCGAGCCCTAAAAGAATAACTTGAAGGCCTAATTTGCTGGGGCTACCTTTCTCAATTTGTCCAACAAAAAAACAACATCGAAATCCCTCCAGCATAGGGGCTAATAAGCGTCCAGAGAGGCATTTTGAATATGCGTCAAGAGAGGCATTCTGAATCACGAAACTCAGAACATATGGTCATTCTCACTCCATTCGCGGAGGCTCGATGGGAGGAGATTCCAACTCCTCCCGCAAAGTCTTTGTCAGGGAAGTCAACTCAGTACATAACACCTACCAAGAGCACCGGGGTCCCGATATCTTTCTCTGACAAGGATTTAGAAGGTGTTCGAACACCTCACTGCGACGCATTGGTCATAAACCTTTGCATGATGAAATATGATGTACGCTGCATCCTGGTAGACAATTAAAGCTCAGTAAACATCCTTTTCATGAATAATTTCAATGGTCTAAAGCTCTCCCGAGACCGACTCAAGCCAATCGGTTATACACTCCGCGGATTCTCCGATGTACCGTTCAAGTAGAAGGAATCGTCACACTCGATGTGGCAGCAGAAAAAGCTCCTGCTAATCGAACAGAAGCACTGGACTTTATGGTAGTGGATGTCAAAACCGTGTACAATGCAATATTTGGCCGTCCAGGCCTGGCGGCCTTTCATGCAGTTGCTTCCGCCTACCACATGAAAAGGAAGTTCCCAACAACAACATGTATAGGCCAAGTTGTAGGGAGCCAACAGACAGCACGAGCATGTTATATTACCAAAATTGTGAATTGCAATTACTCCAATAAAACTTGCAAAATCAACACTTGGAGTTCAACTCGCCATTCAATGTGACTCTCTCAAATTGTTGGAGGACCCGTATAGCAAGTTTGGAAAACATCTCTTCCTCAGAGTTGCTCCTGCAACTTGCTAAACACTCATACAACAAGTTTGGAAAATAACTCTCCCTCAGAGTTGCTCCTACAACTAGCTGGGTACAAGATGAATAAGTTCTAAACTCCGTCAAACCTTATGCACACCATAGACGGTTCGTTAGATATACATAACAAACTTGAGGCCTTGTTCTTTAGCAACAAAGAACCCAGTCGAAGGCTCATCAATCTCAACGACAAGTTGCACAGCATGGATCAAACTTAAGAAAAAATTCTTCAAGACACAAACCTCTTTATAGGCCTCCGACCAACTAATAGCTCCTCAGGGCCGCCTTAACTCTTGATGATAACACGTCATGCTAACACGCCTTTGCCTAAGCAAGCTCCAAATCTGTCTTGCACATCGTGCAAACGGACAAGTCCGCGTAGCGTAGTGAGAACAAGTGCAAACTTGGCATCCTGAGGACATCATTTGGTGTACACAACTGCTTGTCAGCAAACAATAACAGAATCACTTCAATGCTGACCAAACGCAAAAAGACTTCACTTCAATAATAAGAAGGAACAGTGATTCTACCGTTGTTATAAAAAAAAAAAATAATAAGAAGGAACAGAACACCCACAATTCATTTGCTCTACAAAATGAGTTCGGTGCTCTGCGCGCCACTTGAGTTCCTCTGGCAAAATATTCGTTGACCCCAAACAACAAGTTCCATGCTATACTCACCGCTCGAACTTTATCAACAACTCGTTGACTCCAAACATTGAGTTCGTGCTTTATTATTTTTGTGAGCTCCGTCAACAACTTATTGACTCAAAATAATGAGTTCAATGCTCTGCTCTGCGCACGAGCTCCATTAATAGCTCGTTAACTCCGAACAACGGGTTCAATGCCTTGATCTTCACTCAGGCCCCATCAACAACTTGTTAACTCCAAACAAAGAGCTCAATACCTTGCTCTTTGCTCGAGCTTCATTAACAACTCGTTGACTCCAAACAACAAGTTCAACACCTTGATCCCAGCTCAAGCCCCATCAATAACTCGTTGACTCCAAACAACGAGTTCAACACTCTACTCTCTACTCGAGCTCCATCAACAACTCATTGACTCCAAACAACGAGTTCGACATCTTGATTACCGCTCTGACTTCATCAACAACTCGTTGGCTTCAAACAACGAGTTGAACGCTCTGCTCACCGCTCGAGCTCCATCAGCAATCCGTTGACTCCAAACAATGAGTTCGGCGACTTTCTTACTGCTCGAGCTCCATCAACAACTTGTTGGAATCAAACAACGAGTTCAACGCCCTGCTCACCGCTCGAGTTCCATAAACAACCCGTTGATTCCAAACAATGAGTTTGATGCCCTGCTCACCATTCGAGCTCCATCAGCAACTCGTTGACTCCAAACAATGAGTTCGACGCATTTCTCACCGCTCAGACTCCATCAACAACTTGTTGGCTCCAAACAACAAGTTCAACGCTCTTCCCATCGCTCGAGCTCTATCAACATCCCGTTGAATCCAAACAATGAGTTCGATGCCTTGCTCACAGCTTAGGCTCCAGCAACAACTCGTTGGCTCCAAACAACGAGTTCAATGCTATGCTCACTACTCGAGCTTTATCAGCAACCTGTTGATTCCAAACAATGAGTTTGATGCCTTACACACTGCTCCAGCTCCATCAATGACTCGTTGACTCCAAAAAACGAGTACAACACCTTGATCTCCACTCAAGCTCCATCGACAACTCGTTGACTTCAAACAACAAGTTCAACTTCTAATCTCTACTCAAGCCCCATCAACAACTCGTTGGCTCCAAACAATGAGCTTAATGTTTAGATTTCCGCACAGGCTCCATCACCAACTTGTTAACTCCAAACAATGAGTTAAACGACTCATTCTACGCTCAGGCTCCATCAACAACTGGTTGACTCCAAAAAATGAGTTTAACGCCCTACTCACCGCTCGAGCTCCATCAACAACTCGTTGACTCTAAAATGCTCAGCTCACCGCTCGAGCTCCATCAATAACTCATTGACTCCAATTAACGAGTTTAACATCTTGCTTTCTGCTTGAGCTCCATTAACAACTCGTATGCTCCAAACAACGAGTATAGTGCCCCGCACTTTACTCGAGTCCTTCCAACAACCCTTTATCTTCATGCAATAGGCTCGGCATCCAAAACTAGCCTAGAATTGTCTCTACAAACTCGATGGGCACAAAAAGCGAGTCCAAACGTCAGCTCCATCAAAGGATGCCTCTACAAAACTTGTTAGGATCAAACAGCAAGTTAAAATATCTGACTCCGTCGCAGAGTTATCTCTTAAAACTTGTTGGGATCAATCGACAAGTTCAACATTCAACTCCTTCTAAAAAGTTGCATCTAAAAAACTTGTTGGGATCAAAGGGCAAGCTCTACGTTCAGCTCTGTTTAAAGTTATTTCTACAAAATTGTCGGGATCAAACAACGAGCTCTACGTTCAACTCTGAATTAGATTTGCCTCCCAGAACTTACTGGGCATGTTAAACGTTCGATGAATGTTTTCTATTAACTTGATGGGATCAAACGGCAAGTTAAACATTCCACTCCGTACGAGAGTTTCCTCTCCAAACTTGCTGGGCACAAACGACCAGTTCAAAGGTCTAACTAGACTAAAGAGTGGCTTTTACAAAACTTGATGGGTGCAAATGGCAAGTTCAACAACCATTTCCATCATAGAGTACTCTATTCTTGGCGGGATCAAACAACAAGCTCTACATTAACTCGAACGAAGAGTCGCCTCTCCAAACTTGCTGGCGCAAACATCAAGTTCAATATCAACTCCCTCTCAGAGCTGTCTCTACAAAACTCGCTAGGTGCAAATGGCAAGTTCAACATCAACTCGATCAAAGAGTTTCCTCAACAAACTTGCAGGGCACAAATGTCAAGTTTAAACATTCAACTCTTTCTTAGAGTTGTCCCTCAAAACTTACTAGGATCAAACAGTAAGTTCAACATCAACTCGATCAAAGAGTTTCCTCAACAAACTTATTGGCACAAATGGCAAGTTCAAACGTTCAACTTTGTCCAGAGTTCTTTACAAACTTGTTAGAAACAAACAACAAGTTGAACGACCAACTTAGCTACGAGTTGCCTCTATTGACTTGTTGGGATCAAACGGCAAATTATATGATCAACTCCATTTCAGAGTTGTCCCTCCAAACTTGTCGCGGTCAAATAACAAGTTCTACGATCAACACCATTTTTGAGTTGTCCTTCCAAACTTGCTGGGATCAAACGACAAGCTCTACGTCCAACTCCGTCCTAGGGTTGTCTCTACAAATTTGCAGGGCGTAAACAGCAAGTTCGAACGTTCAACTCAGTCACAAGAATTGCCTCAACAACAGCTCGTTTAGGTTAGCTACGTACTCAAGATCCAACGATCAAAGCACTCAGCTCACAGCCCGATGAAACACTCGTCCAACAGGGAAACGCTCGATCGATAAGACAAGCAAACAACATAATGCTTAGTCAATGAAAGAGCGGTTTAGAAAAATGGATGACGAAGTGGTTGATCGAAAAAATAAGCAAACAACACAACGTTTGGTAAAAAAAAGCAATTTTACGAGGTGGAGCGCTCATTGAAACGAGTTGGCAATCACAACAAGTAATAACTCACCAAATATATTTAATTGGCATAAGGACCAAGGGTTATGAAATATAATGTTTTGTACACATATAGCCACATGTATATATATATATATATATATATACGTGTACATATGCAAGCACATGAACTCCCAAGTCAACAGCAAAACAGCGCTTTAAAACCCAAGCTCAATAAACTTCAAACCCAATTTCATGCTTAAATAGAGGCTTCGAAAACACCGACTTCACAGACCCCTCCGAAAAGGTTCGAAGCTCCATCGACCAAAGGAAACTCACTTGAAGCTCGAGCTCGACGATGCCTGCATAGCTCGGCCGCAGCTTGACAGCCATAGCTCAACGCCGCCATAGCTCGTCCATAGCTCGACGATGAAAAAGCTCCATAGCTTACCTAAAGCTCCAATGATCGATGATGAGATAGCTCCATAGGTCGAGGAGATAGCTTCATAGGTCAACGAGATAGCTCCATAGCTCGACCACAACTTGTTCCATAGATCGACGGAGAACCTCAAACCCATAGCTCACCGAAGACAGCGAGCTCATAGCTAAACTGAATGACATCTCACCTAGAGCCCTATGGCTCGACCACAAATTGTTCCATAGCTCGAGGGAGAAGCTCGACCTTATAGCTCGACGATGATAGAGAGCTCATAGCTTGACCGAACGACAGCTCGCCTAAAGCTCCGTAGATCGACGGCGATGCTTGTAACTCGATGAGAAGGAGGTGTTCATAGCTCGAAACCAATTCCATAGCTCAACCATGGGAGAATGGCCATAGCTCGATCAAAGTGTCGATCGAGCTATGGGGCTCTGAAAGTAGGCGTTGGTCGTCGGATCATTTAGAAAAATCGCGCTCCAGCACGATCGACGCTCGAGATTGTGCCACGCCATCTCCATCGCTCTGCTCTCCTTCTCCGCCGCCCGATCTCACTTAACGGGCGAGCCCTGCGCTGAAGCGCTCCAGATCGCGCCAAGTTGCCAATAGTCCTAATGAACAGATCTCAACCTCTATTTCAACTCAGCGGGCGAGTCTAAAGTTGATCAATGTGTCGATCGCGTCCCAAAGAGTGCCAAGGTTTGATTATTCAAAAAAAACCCAGAAATTCATTTTAAATTCAAAAAATTAATTAAAGAAATCCAAAAGTAATAATTTAATTCGAAAAATTAATTAAAATTTGTGGAAAATAATTTAAACTTGGGTTTATCAATTAGAAAAATCTGAAAAATCTTAAAAAATATAGAAATTTCAAGAAAAATCCAGAAAAATATTCACCGCCTTCAGAACCTTCTGATCAGTTCTAGGTATCCCTAATACACCGTGAAAGCTAATATTATGTTCCAGAATCAAAAAATAAGACGAACTACTCCCTGAAAGCCAAGAAAATTGTCTCCCAGAAGTAGGGAGCTTATGATAATGGTAAAAATTGCAGCAAATCAGGGTCGTACGATTTCAAAAAAGATCTTAAAGCTTCTACATACAGTCATGATGGGTCTCTTTAACAGGTTTGGGCCTTCTCCATGCTCATCTAATAAGATATGGGCTGCTTTCAATCCCATTAAAAGTGAAAGATTAAGCCCATTAAGAGAGACTCAACCCATAAAGGTTGTTAGTCAAATCTCTTATCTCCAAATAAGAGAGCTTATCTCTGAAGAGGAGATTCAAATAGTTGATAAAGAATTTATATCGTCTTATGAATTCATATCGATCTCCTAGACTGTTCCCCCCCCCCCCCCCCCCCCAAGTCAGAAGGTAATCAACAATTGGTAATTTCTGTCTCAAACTCTATATTTCTCTCTAGTTCTGACTTGAGCGTCAGAGGGTCTGTCGTCGGGACCATCCCCGGTGTTTCTTGCTTTTTGCAGGTCCATCGATCGCATCAGCAACCGTTAGATTCAGATCAATGTGTTCAACCAATGATCCAGATCCACTCTCAAGAGCGCTAACCATTTTTTACGACAATGATCAAAAATCAGATTTTTAGTAATTTTCATCAAGTATAAACTCACTATCTGATTGTTCTCACACCAAAATAAACAGAAACACCTTTAATGTAGGGATTGGAAAGTGTCCCATTGCTCCTGCCAATTCGAGCATCCTAACAAGGATATCCACTATTTTCCATTATTTTAATGAAACAAAATGAGAAAAAGATGATAAGGCCTTGTACGTGGATTTTGAATGCCAAAACCATGATATATGAAAAACATTAACCTGTATATGGAACAACTCCTTTATAAAATACGTGTCAATTTCCCTAATCCATTTCTCATCTTACTCCCCATGCATGTTAGCTAAAATTTAGAAGGAATTTCGGTACCCGAAAATAATGATGCAGAACTCATGGTTAATTTACATTCAATTAATACAAAATAAGAGTAATACAACACACTTTCAAAATCATTACATTTTTCTTTACTACCTTAGGGAATACACAACTATTGGAAGTTTCTACCAGTGACTCTTTACCTACCCTCCACTAGTAGTGTGTCACCTAAGATAGTGAAGTAAAAAGTGGTGATTTTGATAGTGGGTGTAGCATTACTCACATAATAAATGTGAATATGAATAAATTGAATGTAACTAGTATGTATCTACTTCCAAGTAGAGAACCAACCAGTATGGCAGCTGTATCTGCGAGTTAAATATTTTTTTAGAACAAAATTTGAAAATATTTGCAAAACGAGGACAATGACCAAACTATTTGCAACTATGGGATAGTTTTTAATTAATATTCTATGCTTACTATCCTACAGATTTTCTATAAGATGTGTGATCTTTCTGCAAATTTAAAATTTATTTTTGTAATATTTTCTATTTATCTTATCTAATCAATTTTTTAACTACTTAAAATGTACTAAATATTTTGAGAAAACCATATGAGAATTACTTACTTAGAAACAAGGCTCTGATACCAAGCTGGAGTTGCGAAGCGTGAAAACAGCTGTAAATAGAATAAAACAGAGTATCAAAAAATCTCAGAGATGATAGTTTCTGTAAAATAATATTCTTCGAAATAATGTGCATTGTCTATCTCATAAATATTAAAGTAATCAAGCATAAGTTCAAGATCTCTCATAGATTCTGATTCTGTCTCAGATATTTCGCTTCTACTATCTATGGGTTTCTTCAAGTTCTTCTATATGTCCATTTCCTTCTTCAATATGTTCATTTTCTTCTAGAAATTGTCCATATGCAGTTGTAGAACTCCAGATATAACTACTAAATTCACAATTTTCATAAAATAATAAAGATCTTTCATAAAAAGTGTAACACCCTAGTTTTCATTGATGAGATTTTGTGATCTTACATGTTGTGCATGTATGATTTTATTTGTATAATTTCTTTTATAAAATATTTTTATATAGTATTTATTCTCTTTATTTTTCCAAAAAAAAACCGTTCTCTTTAAAAGCCTAATTAAAATTTAGGCCTAATTGTCTTTTAAAGCCCACTCTATTTTATTAATTAAATTAATTATTTAAGCCCATGGTTAGTTTGGCCCATTAGTGAGCTCATTTACTTTAATTCTCTTTTTAAATGGTCTAACTTGTAGTGTAGACACATTTCATGGACAATTAAATTTGTCACATGAACAAATGTGTAAATGGGGGACACTAGGTGGCATGTGCATGCAATGGAGTGTGCATTGCATACCTTTTTCATCTAGGCCAGGTAGGATTGGAGAGTGGGATAGATGGGAGTGGTGGAGAGTTGGTTACTCTCATCATGGGAAGTTATTTCAACTCCCTACTTCATCTTGGCCCTTAATCTCTAACCATATGATCTAATCCTAGCCTTCCACTTACCCTAAAAAATTGTATAAATATCCCCTCCCACACTCTTCATTCTCACATTTGGAAAAAATTGAAATGAAAGAATAGAAAGAGAGAAAAAAAAATACAAGTAGTAAGACAAAAGATTGAGGAGTTTTGTGAGTGTTGTGTGAGTGCTTCAACCAAAGGAGAGGAGGCCGGATTGCTATAGGAGAGGCTCGGGATTTCTTGCTCTATAGGAGGAGTAGTCACTTGGCTGCTTGATCTAGGAGGAGAAGGCTTCACTCGTTCGTTGTAGAAGATCTCTAGGAGTCTATTTGATTGTTTCTCTCCATTTAAGGTGGGTGTTTCTCTTAAACTTCTAATTAGACATCATGTTAGGATGTGGTTGACAAATTAAGGAGAAACTCTAACTAATATAGCCATGCATTATGAAAATGAGACAAATTACTATTAGTTTGATTGTATGTTAAAAGAGTGTTAAATTGATTGCCAAATTATGATTTGTTAAATGATTACCATGCTACCATGCTAAATTTTATTGTGACGTGCTAGATAAACAAATACATGCTTGTTTGTTTAACAATTGAATAAAGAACTATGGATATAGGTGATTTTGATTAATGTGTTGTTAAATGGCATGAAAAATGAAGTTTATTGCTGAGATAATTGTACTTTATTAATAAAAATATTATTTGGGACTTAGGAAAATTCTAAAGTGAAAAATTATACGGAGGATGCCTATTTTCCCCCAAATTCGAAAATTTAAGAACAAAATGAAGTAGAAAGCAAATTATGTGTTTTTTGTATCAAAAATAAAATTTTAATCTACTGAAATGCTGTACTAAGATGAAAAATAGAATCTGGAGATTTTGAATAAATTTAGAGAAGAAGAGAACTTAAAAACATTTCGTTTTTGTAAAAAAATTAAAAAGAACGGAGATCTGGATTATAAACCCTGTAGTCTAAAAAATCATATCATATTGTTCACTTGTCCATATTGGTTAGCCGGTGATTGGGTTCGGCTACTGTAGCCATGGGTTTGGGTTTGATGGTCTTGGGTTTGAAACTGGGTATGAGCATTTTGTTTTCTTTTTTTTCAAAATCCGAAACCCGAGGAACACTTGATCTTAATTTAACGCCTTTTCTTATCGATGTGGTGCCTTGGCTATTCTGGCTCTCTGTGGCGGTTGGTTACCCTATGGTCGTGAGTTCGATTCCTGGCTTCGGCAGGAATTTAACTTTTTTTTATTTTTTGGGTTTTAAAAATTGATTTGTGGATTATAAAATTTGGAAAAAAATACTATAATTATTCTAAAATTATGTGGACTTAATGAAAAATATTTGGGACAAGATTTGACTAAAATAAAGATGGTTTAGAAGTAAAATTACATAAAGTTGATATTTGTATAAAATGAAAGGTGATTATTTTTCATGAAAAGATTACACTAAGTTATAAAAGAGGAATTTTGAATGAAAGAAAAATTTAAGTGGGTTATCTATGGATTTTATTGCCTAATGTGAATGTTGAAAAATGCTATTTTGTCATTATGGAATTAAGTAAAGAAAGAAACTATAGTATGAAAATTTATTGTGCTTATGGAAAAGAAATTTGTGTGCATGAAGTATAAGAATTGAAAGTGAACTTGATATGTGAGTTTTTGATCCATAGAAATGAAAAGAAAGAACTTATGAGTATAAAGGCTCAATTTTGTGATTATGAATTGAAATTGAGAACTAGAGTGTAGTTAAACCTCATACCGGCATTGAAAAGAAATGTGTTGAAATGAAATTTGAGATGAAAAGACCAAGATTTGGGTCATGTTGAATAAATGGTTAAGACTGGTATAGTGGAAGGACTAACTCTAGAGAATTGATTTTGTTCATGCTTCAAATAACTAAGTATTAGATACATAGTGAAGACGTGATGAAAATGAGAGAAAAATACGAGTATGAGGGCCTCGGAGCTACGGTGTGAGAATATTCACAGGCTGTCTTCACAATGCGTCGTGACAAGATGTGGATATATCTTCAGGAGTCCTACTGCAGGAGCCGCTCGTGGGGTGTTTGGTGACTGCGGGTGGTGTCATGTCCCATGACGGAGGCTAAATTGTCTATAGGTTTTTCACAATGCATCGTGACATGACGTGGAATTCCCCTCCAGGCTATCTGGACATGAGCTCGTAACTCATAGAACATCTAGGATACTTATCGTAGTTACAGTAGTAGTTTAAGTCATGATGAGGGATTGAACACTACAAGATGAAGAACGGTTAAGGGCTTGCCCTCAGACCTACGTAGTATGGGATGCATAGAATCTGAACAAGTGTACATTAGTGTCATATAATATACATAACTGCATTAAGGGCTAAGTGTACCGCACTACACGACATCTATAGGATAGCCCCTTGTAGTTTCTGTTTGTGATCAAGTTTGTGTTTGTTTAAGTATTTGAGAATCGTTATACTGTTTCCGACATAGAGAGGATAGCTGTGTATAATATTTCGTCGGTTGTAAGCAACTGATGCGCCCACGGTTTTTATGCAGGGTAAAGTGATTAACAAGACTAAAGAATGCATGTTGATTAAAGATTGATCCAAATGTTGTACCTTTCAATTCATGTAATTTATTGTACATTGCTTCCGCTGTAAACATGTTCTGTAAGTGTAAACTCTGATGTAACAAAAAAAATTATTTCCTTGTAAAATTGTACAAAAGAAGTGTAAAGATCCTGTGGAACTTCGAATTTAGTTGTATTTTGGAATTCGGGGTGTTACGAAAAGTTAGATCATCAATTATTTGGAAATTTATATTACTTGTTTCTCCAGGATTTATTTGATTTATTGTTATAATTATTACTCATTGTGCACTAAAGAAAAATAATTTGAACTCATAAAAATCACTCATGTTTGTTACCCTATGAGGATAATAAACATAAAAAACTAGCATTCTATCATTTTCTTGATAATTAGTCATTAATTCATAAATTTCTGAGGCAAGACTCAAACTATTATTATCCATTATTCTCTTTTTAGCGATTTTTTGATTTAAAACAACAAGTATAAAATTAGGAGTAAAGAGAGATTTATAAGGATATCATAAGAATCAAAACAAAATGGCTCATCATGCTTCCGACCTAGTTAAACTTCTTTGAGTTGCTCTGTACCAGTTACTACCAGTGGATAACCGGTTTTAGTTCTCCTTTTACTTTCCTCTCATCTCAGGACTACTATGCTCTCTAAGAGAGCTTCATCCAAGAGATACTTCTAGAACAACTAGTAGCACTTCAGTACAGACAACCACAACCTAGCTCATTTCCTGCTACTAGGTGTACAGCAATAGAAGTTTACAAATGGGTCTTTTTGCAAGATCGTTCAGGTAGAGCCTTACAAAACTCTCCCTACGGGTTAGAGACTTATTATTTATATCTTACATTTTACAAGAGCTTGACAAGAAAGATAGACTTTATTGATTCCAACTCTCGTACAGACTCTCCTTACAAGCTTATATGGAATTTTTCTATTTCCTAAAGTTTTCTGCATATCCCTTACCCAGCTCCCCTTTTATAGAAGAAGGGATGACTTTACATCAGTTATAATTATTGTTCTCATTATATCACTGCTTACATCATAGATAAATAATTGAGCCTATTACGTCACTGCTTATGTTAAAGATTCTTTTCTGGCCAACATCTTTACGTGCTTTACATCAGAAATAACTCTTTGTCAGCCTTCTCTTGCTCTTTTCTGCATTGTCAGTATTTATGTTGTGGTTCCATCCTCATCAGTCTACAGTAGTGGACAGCTGTCTCTTCTGTCATTGTCGTGGCTCCTTTATGTAGAATTTGGTACCAGCTGTCAAAAACTTCTTTCTTTGACTATTGTTCTTTAATCTTTGTTATATTGTAAATCATTAATTTTTGTGGGTCCGGACCATCATAGATCCATATGTTATTGTCTCTAATTTGTATGTCCTTTAGTTCACAAATACATTAATCTAAATCCCATAGCTCTTCTTTCTGGGATCAGTTTTTCAAATTCTTCATTTTTATATGGTATAATATTGGTTGCTCCAAACATGATTTGTGTAGTCATCCCTATCTTTATAATATGCTCAGCGAGTAGTTCTTCATCATCTTCAAGGAATTATGGAATAGCTGAAATACCCGGATATTTATTTTGGAGGCCTTTGTAAGGTCAAAATAACTCTTAGCAGATTTATATACTTCTCTTGGTAGCTGGCTATGTTCTTCACATTCTCGGGATGGATATATGCAGTGGATAAGACCTCTTTCGAATAATACTCTTACCGTCTATGGATTTGTTCCTGGTTCTATGATCGCTTTGTTCATATGTTGTTGAGAAATAGTTTTGATAAATTGATTGACCTGAGTGGTCTGGCATAATTTCTCAATATATTGTAAAATTAAA
The DNA here is from genome assembly GCA_017893485.1 of Hemerocallis citrina. Lineage (NCBI taxonomy): Eukaryota > Viridiplantae > Streptophyta > Magnoliopsida > Asparagales > Asphodelaceae > Hemerocallis > Hemerocallis citrina. The sequence goes on from CM030368.1 coordinate 24,201,052, forward strand.
TCCTTCTTGAAATATTTTGGAGGATCTGAAAGTAAACTCTCTTTATAGGTAGTAGGTTGTGTGGATGTGGAGTTTCCCTCTTGTGTGACTATTTTTGTGAGTTAATAGTTTCACTCCTTTCGCTCATTTTTTCAATTTGTTCTGCACTTATATGTTGGTAAAATATACTTTGAAGACCACATATTTGCAACTATAGTTGGTTAAATGCCTCGTTTAATTGCTCCACAGTCTCCTTTAGGTAGACTATATCATCTTCTATATGCTGGACTCTATTTTCCATCCTGTAAAAATGAAATTGTTAGTTCCTTGATAAGAAATCTGTTAGGATGTTATCTTTTCCTTTTATATTTTCGATTGAGAATTCGTAATGTGCGAACTCCATTTGTCATCTTATCAATCTTTTATTTGCTATAGTATTTTTTTTTAAAGAAAAGGTGGAGTCTGGCCACCCTGTTTCATTAATAAGTGATTAATAAAACAAACTCAGAGTACTGAGCCTACAACAAAAACCTACAATCAAAACAGAAGTACATAACTCCACCCCGAACATGGGGGGTGGGACAAAAGAAAAAACATAGAGTAGCCGCAAACAAATACATCATACCCCTCAACAAACCCTGGGGTGGTGGGTATTAATGATCACCGTACACCGTGCTGGCTATCAACCGATCGTCGGTCCGATCTCGATCTTCGGTCCGATCTCGATCTCCTCGTCATCAAACTCCTCTACATGGAATACACTTGCAATCCTTCCCCTGGGACTTGCTGCTGCCATATTAGCCCAAAATAAAATAAAATGCATAATGTGAGTCAAATTGCCAGAAATATTATTGCAAGTTCTACGAAAGTAAAGATTATTTCTGTCTAGCTAGAGAACTCAGTTCATTGCGGCGATAGCGATATACCACACTTCTCTCATAGCACCCCTCTCTGTCGCGAACTTAGGACCTACCCACAGGTCCTCATATGTACTAGGATATTGAGATGTCCCTAGGGTGCTGAGTACCTCTACGATAACCGCTTTGCTTCTAGGACACTAAAGAAAAAGATGGTCTCTAGTCTCCAGGGTAGCGTGGTAGAATCTGCATTGGGAGTCCACATTCGGTTGGCTCTTAGCGAGGTTTTCTCTAGTCAGGATCACATAATTTGGCACCAACCATAAGAAAACTTTGATTTTTAGCGAGGCTTTCGTTCTCCAGACAATGGCAGACCACTTTAGTGTATATCCCCTAAAATGGATGCGATTGTACATGGAGCGAACCGTGAACTTGCCGTTCTTCTCCAATCCCCCCAGGTTTTCTTATTGGGCCCTTGAGAGCAACCAATTCCAATGTTGGTGATGTATGCTTGAAGTTGCGTTAATCTGAGCTGAGAGCCTAGGTCAAGCGGTTGTTTGAAAGATGGATTCCAGGCGCCACTTTTCCAGACTGCTGCCACCGTGCAGTGTGGTTGTGTCGCCTGCTCATATAAATCGGGAAACAGGGTTCTGAGTGTGTGATCAGCACACCACTTATCCCACCAAAATCTGGTGAGTCTGCCGTTTCCGATAGCTGATTTGACACAGCTATGGAAGGGTTCGTATGCCTTAGTGATAACTTTCTAGAACTAGGATACCTGAGGGCCTATCCTTAAGCCCAGATTTCTCATTCCATTCCCATGCATGTATCCCTGAACAAATTGTTGCCACCCTTCTCCATTAGGGTGGAATACTTTCTACCACCATCTACCCAGTTGCGCCAGATTCATATCTCGAAGATCAATCATACCTAGGCCTCCATGTATCTTTTTCATGCACGCCTTCTCCCATCTAATGAGGTGATATCCTTCTCAGTCTGGATCTGCCCCTTTCCATAAGAAACGTTTCCTAATTCGGTCAATTCTTTGGATTACCCATCACGGCATTTCAAAGAAGGAGAGATAATAGGTAGGAAGGTTTGAGAGGAATGCATTAACGAGCGTGACTCTCATTCCCAAAGATAGGGCTTTCCCTTTCCAGCCTACTACCCGTTTCTCAACCCGGTCAATGATGGGTAGCCAATCCGCCTTTTTGAGTTTCTCGGGTCTTAGCAGCAATCCAAGGTATTGAATGGGGAAACTTTCGATGGAGCAATTGAGGATTGTGGCATGATCAAGAGCCTTTTCTGGAGTCAGAGCAATGGGAATGAGAGCACTTTTGTGGAAATTAACTCTGAGGCCAGACCAAGCTTCAAAGCAATACAGAATTTCTTTGAAGATGGTAGTTTTTCCTAGGTTGCCATTGCTAAATAGGCGAGTATCGTCTGCATATTAGAGTATAGAGCATCCTTGACGATTGATTCCCTTAGCCACTGGTACGATCCAACCTGCTCTACTGCATTTAGACATCATGGATCTTAGAACATTAACCACGATGGTAAAGAGAAGGGGTGATAGTGGATCTCCTTGTCTGAGCCCCCGTTTGCAGGAGAATGGGTGGCCTGATATCCCATTCACCCAAATAGACGTCCTGCTGGTGGTAAGACAAGTGTGGATCCATCTGATCCATCTGTCTCCAAAACCCCTTCCATTCTAACAAACAGTCCCATTCAACAGATTCATAGGCTTTCTCAAAATCCAGCTTCAGGAGGTAGCTCTTAGAATTCGAAGTGTGGCATTGATGGATAGTCTCTTCAGCCGTTGCTATATTGTCCTGAATACATCTTCCTTTGATGAATCCCGTCTGGTTTTGACTAATGAGGCCATCCATTATCTTTCCCAGTCTGTTAGGGAGAGTCTTGGTAATGATCTTTAGAGAGCAGTTAAGGAGGCTTATGGGGCGGAAGTCTCCAACTCGTCGTGAATCTTCTTTCATAGGAATTGGCACCACCTCCGCGTAGTTGAATCTCCCTAATTTGAGTTTATGCTCGTAGAAGTCTTCGAACAGCTTCAGCAAGTCACCTTTGATTTCCTCCTAGAAAATCTGATAGAATAGAATCGGGAAACCATATAGACCTGGAGCTTTATCTTTTCCAAGTTTTTGGACTGCCTTCCAAACCTTCTTCTTTGTGAAGGGTGCTTCGAGGGATTGCAGCCTAGGATCTGAGTGCCTGCTTGGTCTTGCCAGAAATTGTGTTGAAGAGGGACTCTCAAGTCCGCTTTGTGCCCAAAAAGGCACTTGAAGTGGGACTGGAAAGCCAGCTTAATAGCAACGTCGCCTTGTACCATTCTAGAATCCGAGTTGATTGAGTGAATGAGGTTAGATCTATACCGGGCACTGGCAACTCGGTGGAAGAATCTGTGTTCGCGTCTCCCTCTTTGAGCCACAAAATTCTTGACCGTTGTTGCCATCTGATTTCCTCAATCCTGTAGAGCTGGTCAATTTTCTGTCTGAATTGGAGCAATCGATTCCGCTCTTCCTGTAGTAGATCCATAGATTCTTTAGTCTTCTCTAGTTCCTCAATTCCTTCAAAAAGGGATTCATTTGCTCTCCAAATCAGCGCAAATCTGGTCTGATTCCATTTCCTAAGCTTGCCCCTGAGCCTGCTAATTTTTTCACACCATATAGCAGATGCCTTACTACCCTTGGTTGGGCGAGACCAACTCTCATTGACCATATGGTGGAAGCCTTGAATTTCTAACCATACTTTCTCGAACCGAAATTTTGATGGCTTTCTGGGTTGGTCATCCCCGGAAGATAAGAAAATAGGCACGTGATCAGAGGTTGGTTTAGGGAGTGATTTAGCTGATGACAACAGAAATTTGCTCTCCTAGTCCGTGGAGACCAAGATCCTATCTAACTTAGCTAGAATGGGCGCCGCTTGCATGTTCGACCAGGTGAAAAGCCTATCCGAGATTGGGATGTCAACCAATTCCAGGTCCATGATGACCTCATTAAATGCTTCCCTGTCTAGGTCACTGAAACCTCTGCCTCTGTGTTCTGAACCGAATCTTGTGATGTTAAAATCTCCTCCCACCACCTAAAGGTGTGGCCAGTGTGCTTGGATTGCTGTTAGTTCCGTCCAGAAGGCCATTCTAGCAGCAGAAGTATGCAGTCCGTAGACCACCGTAACCGATTGAGTCCACCGGTCAAATTTTCGCTGTAGCAATTCCGACAAAGAAAATTACCCGTGGAGCTCGTCTAGACAACAAAAGATGTTGGGGTTAAACCCTAGGGCGATGCCTCCAGATGCCCCAACTGATGGGGACATCCTCCATTCGGAGATTCGACTACACCTACTTTACTAAGTCTAGATATGTGTGACAGTTTGGTCTCTTAGAGACCCACAATGTTAGCCTTAGACCTGGCTACGACTTCCTTAACTATTTCTCGCTTGCCCCACCCACCAGTGCCTCTACCATTCCACAAAAGGGCTACCATTAACTACGGCTAGGGGGGGGGGAACGTGAATCGTTTTGGCAGTCGAGTTCAAATTAAGAATAACCCTATCGGTCTCTCATCCTCTAATTTGATTAAGGAGGAGGGCATTCCTATCAATATTGGTAACCGCAAGACCACAAGTTTCGGCTAGATAAAATATCTCAGTATCAGTCATGAAATTAAAAAACAGAAGCTAGGAAAGAGCCTGTACCTCCGGTGCTTGTCTTAGCCGCTTTAGCGGCTGCAGCAATCTCCAGATAGTCATCTAAGGACTCCACAATAACCCTCTTATGAACCCTGAGATCTGTACCACCTTTAGACGAGCTAGTAACCGTTGATTGTGTTGGGGGGAATGTGCAAGGTACCAAATCTGGTGATATACTCGAGAGCTCTTCAGCCACTCCTTCTGAGTCCAACGACTCTCCTTCTGAGTAGACATAGTCATCATCGAGATTAAGCCTATCATCTCGGTCATCTTCATAAATGTGAAGAGGTGAGACTGGGACTCACTCATTTGTGCCCAATAAGTTATTTAAGCCCATTACTTCATCTTCCCCTGGAATGGGCCCCTCTTTGGGCCCATATAAATCCTCTCTTAAGAGCTCAACAGAGATTATGTTTTCATTAGGGGGCTTCTCATTCATAATGGGCCCTTTACTCTTGTTCTGAGCACTCATTTGCTCTGAAACGAGAGCATGATAAGGTAAACTGTTGCTTGGGCTCATTTGGTGCAGACCTCTGACACCTACGACATAGGGCTCGCTATGTGGCGCCTTTTCTTCCGTTGGTGTTGCCTTCGATGTCTTGGGCGATGAAATCGAAGGATTGAGCGCTAAAGACGATGTTTGAGGTGCTTCGTTACCCCTTTCGTTGCTATGCTCCAGTCTGTCTCTCTTCTACTCTTTCCCACTTTGAGCTTTTCTCTTTCCCTGTTCTTCTACCTCTGACCTTGCAGCACTCCTTTTGGGGATGGGCTCTCTGTCAGCTCTCGTCGTCTTTCCCAAATTGGTAGCCTCCCCTCGCGCCCCTCGACCTAAAGCCACCAACTCTAGCCCTGTCGGATTTCGACTTTGCATGTCGTTTTGCAGGTCGACTTCCAAGGTGTTTTTGCCCTTTTTTCCTTTTGCACAGTCTGCCTTCACTCTCTGCTCCTCTCGCAGCTTTCCACCACCAACTCCAAGGTGTTGACTGCCACTTTGAGCTTTTTTTTGGTCCTCCTTTCGCAGAGCTCTTTTTTTAGCAGCGAGACCTTCCAAATCTGGATTTTTGAGCAGATCCACCGTTGGATCTGTTGGGTTTGTTGTATATGTTGGTTCTGGGTGGTTGGATCTGATGGTCAAGCCTCTTTCTCGACCACCTTTGATCGAAGAACCTCTCCCTGGCTCTGATCCCTCGGCCGTGTGTCCTTGGCATTGCTCCTTCCCTCTCACCGCTCTGATGAGCTCTTGGTGCGCCCTTTCCACTTCATGGGCCCCATCAATGGTCAGATCCCACTGTGGAGAAACCACTTGTTTGTACGATCGGTTGTCTCTGAGCGTAGATGAAGGAGTGGGGGAAGTGATGGCCGAATGTTCTATCTCCGGCTCCGTTCGCTTGTCGAGCACGAACCTGACTAGGTACGATTCTTCGTAGGAGAATACCTTGGCAAATCGGGGCATTAATGAGATATCAGCACTCCTCATAAGAATCCTTGCCGACACGATCTCTGAACAGCGCACAGTCTTCTTGTCAATCTCTTCGATGGACCTGAAGTCAGTGACTATCTCTTGGAGTGCCTCCCTCTTCTAAAAGTGAAGGGGACATTATGGGTCCAAATCCAGTATCTGTCGCTTTGTGGGAGCTCCGCTCCAAAGCTAGGCATCCAAGCAAAGAATTCCAATCTGAAATGCCCAAAGTCGACCATCCCCATACCAGTGACTTCGATCACCTTCTCCGACAATGGGAATAAGACAAGGAATTGTAAGTGACACATTTTCTTTGTGACCCAGTCTCTGTGGGTCCTCATTGGCCACTTTGCGTTAAGAGCTTGAAGGAGATGCACCTCCGATGGGCTCCCTGACCTTACTCAGGCAATTGCACACCACTGAAGAAGTCATTTCTCTTTGTTCTTGATTGTGTCTAAGCTCTTTGCAAGCCGAATAAAGGTTGGGTTATCAGGAGACCTGCCTCGGCTCACCAGGCGTTCGTCGTCATTGTGGGTCTCTGCCACATTAGTACACACATATGAAAGGTGCCCCCATTTCATACATTTGAGACATCGAGCTTCTTTTGTGCATTCGTTCCTGTAATGGCCCAAGTCGCCACAGTTGAAGCACGGTACAAGCATATGTTTCCCCTTCCTTTGTTTCTTTTTGTGTTCGAGTTGAGGGTTGGGAGAATTACTCTGTCTCTTGTTTCTTTTTCCGATCACTTGAACCCACTGTTCCCCCTGTACCCCACCTTCGGAGGACTCAACCTCCACTGTAATCCCATCTTGCGGATCCCCGTCGTGGGCCTGCTTGACGTAGGATTTAAGTGCTGGATCAGTGTCCCTCTGGGGTGGTAGAGTAGAGTGATGGTTGGGGTGATGGACCTTGGTCGGAGAAGTTTGTAGAGGTTTTTGGTAAGCTCTGTGGTGTTTGTGGTGGCGGGTAGAATCTGCAATTTTGGTGTGTGATTCTGTTTTCTTATGTTGGTACTGAAGCTTGTATTGGGTTGGAGGTTGGTATTACCGACGTGGGTCATATTCGTAACCCCACTGGTTGTGTCCCACACTGTGGGGATGATGCTGGACTCTAGGGGATTTCTTACGCCCTTCGTGGCCAGTAGGAGGAGCCTACCTCTGAGCCCGTCCCCCATAAGGCTCCTCTTCTTGGAGATGATGACTATAATCCTTGTGAGACTCCACTTCATGGCGATGATGACTATATCTCCTCCCCTCTCGGTGTTGATGCGCACTTCGGTGTGCATGCGTCGAGAAGTATGCTCGTCTGAGCCTCTGTGCTACCTTCTTCTCAGGGGAGGGGTTCAGGTGGAGAGGGGGGTGTGGGGGCGCTGTAAGGGGAGCCAAAATAGTGGGTATAGAAGTTGGGGTTGAGTGAGGTGGTGACGGTTGCTGAGGGGGTGGCAGGGCGACAGCAGGCGCAAGTGCTTCGAATAGTTTTGGGACGATGGGGTGACGGGTCCTCTCATTGGGCCCACACCCACTGAGCTCGAGCTCAGAGATCATGACAAAAGAGGTGGACAGAGTTGAGGAGAGGACGATCGAATGTATTGAGAAGCTGCTAAGTGTTAAGGAAGAGGAAGAAGACAGAGGGTAGGGGAGGGTTTGCAGGGGGAGGTGAAGCTTCAGGTGTAGGCGACGACATACACTTCAGGTGAAGCTTCAAGTGAAGGAAATGATCAGGTAAGGTGAAGGAGAAGGCAAGGTGTGAAGGAGAAGGCAAGGTGGGGGAGCTTCAGGTGAAGGAGACCTTTTATTTGCTATAGTTGGGTCTATTATTTTGTTAATCCAACTTTTTGCATGTGTATTATCTGTCCTTACTGTGAATTTCGTATGTATTATGAATAATTCAAAGTTTTTTATAGCTTTTAAGATTGCTATTAGTTCTTTTTTATTTATGTGGTAATTTTGTTGGGTCTGTGTGAATGATCCACTTTTATATCTAGCTAGTCTTTCCCTCTTTTTCACCTATTTTAATGAATTTTAATACTGCTCCTCAATTATTTTTACATGCATCTGTTTCTATTATCCATGAACATTCTTTAATAGGTAATTTTAGCTTATTTATTTTGAAGTTTGTTGTTTTAATATTTTAAGTTTTTCTTCATCCCCTGGGGTCCATTCCTATTTCTTAAACTTTTTTATTTTTGTTATAACCAATTTTTTTTGCTGATAAATTTGGTATGTATCATCTTGTTTGATTCAGTAGTCCGATTATGGATTGTACTTCTCTTTTTCTTTTAGTACATTTAGAAATGTCTTCATTTTTTCTGTTATATTTGACTGTAGTTATATTCCTTCATGTGATAATTTTGTTCATAAGAATTTTATCTCAGTTTTGAACAATTCTATTTTCTTTTTTGATAATATAATGCCTGCATTTTTTACTATTTCTATGAATTTTAGTAAATACTCTTTATGTTGTTCTTCGTTTTCGGAGCCGATTAGAATATCATCTACATATACTAAAATAAAATTGTTGTATTTCTCAAATTTCTTATCCATATATTCTTGAAATATTCTTGGACTGTTTTTGTATCTGAATGGTAATACATTCCATTCATAGAATCCTTGAGGTGTACTAAATGCTGTTAACTGTTTTGAGTCTTATGTTAGTTTTGCGTGGTAAAATCCTGATTTACAATCGAATTTCGAATATATTTTTCTTGTTCTTACTGTGTTAATTAGTATTTGCATATTTGGTAGTGAATATCCAAATTTCTTAGTATTTTTATTTAATTTCTAATAATTTACTATCATTCGAGATTTACCTCTTTTTCTTCTTAATGTTTTCTTACTATAAATGCTTGTGATGAATGCGTACTTTGTGATTTTCTTATGTAATTATTTTCCATTAGTTCTTTTATATGTATTTTGAACTCTTCTAAATCTGTGGGAGTGTGTCATATAGGTTTAATTTTTATTATTTTGTTCTTACCTATTAACTCTATATGTGCTGTGGGTTTACTTAAGTCACATTTTGCTAAAGGGTCCTCTCCCGCATAGATTTTGTAATTTTTTTGTAAATTTTTTTTGTAGTTATTTTGTGGACTTGTTGTATTCTAGTTTTGTTTGGTAAATATTGATATTCACCACGCTGGGTTGAAGAAACTCTGATATGCGGCAAGTTGGTCCTAGAATAAGGTTGGGTTATTCTAATTGATATCGCTTGGTGTAGACAAGGTGTTGTAAATATAACAGATTTATGTGATATGGTTATAGAATAGTATTGTTGATATAAGTCATTTCCTAATAGTACATCATTATTCATATCGTCAAATTAGTATGTATAACGTATTTTTTGGTGCTCTTAATAGATTCATTTACTCAATATTCTATTTATTACTACACTTTCATTGTTTACTGTTATTGTGATATTTTTTTTCTTGAATTGAGTAAGGTTGTACGGATGTAAGGACGTCAGTTCCTAATAACATTTTATTAACATGGTGTCCTTAGTGGCAGTATTATTTTATGTACAATTGAATGTCTATTATTGTAATAGTCTAGGTAGTAATATGAGTTTTCTAATGGTATTAATTCTGTTGCTTTTATATTTATTTGTTTAATATGTGAATTAGTATCTTTTGTATCTACTAGGGCTACTTGTTTATTCAATTTTTCACTGTCATAATATTCTATTTCTAATTTAAATTGGTTATTGTTCCGATTGTCTAATGTATTTCTTATTGGTATTAATTCCAATGCTTGTTGTTTGTTTCTTATTGATAGCGATCTCTTTCCAAACATTATCTGTGGTGCTTTTCCATTTGCAAATTCTTTTGCTTTATTAAAGTCAAATTCTATATAATTTGGTATAGTCATTTCAGGGTTTTCACTACCTGGTTTGTATCTTATAATTTCGTTGAATAGTGGTTCTATTTCAAAATTATCTGTATTTCTATTTTTAACTTCATGTTTACTAGTGAAAGCATAAATATTTCTTATTTGTATACTCATAACTTATCTTTTTTCTATCATTTCTATTCCTGATAATCTGTGGTACATGACTAGACTTTTGTCCTTATTTTCCTCGGCCATACTTATAGAGAAATTAGGTTTTACTGTAAATTTCATCTTTTGATACATAAAGTTTCCTTGTACTATTCCTATTAAGGTATCTTGTGTACTTGATATTATTCTATCATCCATTAGGTATATTTTCAGAGGTGTATTTATTCTTTCCTTAAAATAAGCTTTTATTATTATTTGCACAGCTCCTAAATATACGTGTCTTAATGTTTTTCTGGTTTTCTCACATATTTTTTCTTTCTCTTGTCTAATTATTTTTTCAGTTATTAATGGAATTATGGTTTTTCCTTGTGCTTGTTCAATGTCTATAGGTTGTTCATTATTCTTGGTTATTATGATGGTATTCTTCTTCCTTTCGAATATTAATTGTTTAAATATCTCTTTTGGGTTTATATCTAATTTGGTTGCTCTTATTTTATCGTAGTTTTGTACGTCAAAGCACATTCTTTACCTTACTTCGTCATTGTTTTCTTTTCTTTCTAATTGTTTTCCTATTTCTATTATTTCTGTCATCATGTTTATTTCACGTTCTTCTGTTTCACCTTCATTACTTCCACTATGTTCTTCCAGTACCATTATGTATTCATCTTCACTAATTTCTTACCAGTCTTCCTCATATTCTATGGGTTCATAATTTATGTTATTCATTTCTTCAATTTCTTCTGCATATTTTACATTGCTTTTTCATTCTCCTAGGGCAATTTGGTGATATATGTCCTACTTCTCCACATATATAACAATTACTTTTCTTTGTGTTTTTCGGATATTGTCTATTTTTATTTATTCTTCTGAAGTATCTCTTAAAAGTTTTTCTATATTTTGGTTTATATATTTGAAATTTTTGTTTACTCTTCTTTGTATAATTATAGTTATTATTACATCCCCAATGATTCGGTCTTGCATCTCCACAACAAATTCTTTGTTTATCAGTTCTATAGTATTTCAATGTTGCTCTAGCATCTTGGCACACTTTATCCATATAATCTTTTACAAATTGTGTTCTATACCCTAAAGTATCTACTTCTGGTTTTACTTTCTCACCTATGTATGTTGTAACACCCCCTTTTTTTTAAAAAACTATTCCTTATTCCAATGATCTCTAACTTAATCTAATACTTATCTATACCATTTCTTACTTAGAAAAATACTCATAGATTTTTATTAAAAATTTCGGCAGAGTATCCCCTGAAATATTAGCCCTTTTATATAAATTCCTTACGAAAATCTACAAACAATTACAAAAATTAATGTAACTGTAATATATATTAATCCTCTCCGAGCCAAATCATTCAATATCAAATAGGCAATAATATATACGGCTCTGGGGGCATAATACTTCATAACAAGCAAGATACGAATTAAAAACCAAAAATCCTTTTGAAAACATATATGATTTTTAGAAAAACTTTAGAAAAATCTTTCAAAAATCTACCACAGAACCCAATACTCCACAACGAGGTGGATACGGGCTTTCATACTTCATCACAACACTATATATATCATTATACCTTACAAGTTATACACATTATCTTCCATAATACAGACTAATACATCATTCTAGCCCCATTTCTCCATATATTATATACATATATATATAATCTATTTACTAGAACCAAAAGTATAACTACCAAACCACCACACGATCTCACCTTGCTGCTGTCAAACCTGCAGGAGATTTAGGGTCGTCCACCATCGGGGAGGGACTCCCCTAACCCCCAGAAAACAACAGGGATTAGCAATGTCTGGTATGACTATAATTTAATAGTTTAACAAATAAATTAAACTATATATATAAAGAAAATAGAATGAACTTACAAATTTCATGATAACAAAATTCAACCTGAAATCTGAATATAAAACATCATAAAAGTGACTTATACCATAGTACCATTCTGAATCTGCACCCATCTACATATCCACTCTCCCTACCTTGGAGTTGTGCTTCGGCAGGTAGTTCCCACCATTTCCATGGAAATAGTGGGCAAGTAGTTCTTCAACACAATTCTAACTTATCTCAACTCATATCACACTTATCTTTAGTTTTAAAAACATTTCCATATCCATCACTTAACACACATCACTTTATGCATCATACTAAAATTCTTCACTTTATATTCAAAGACATAACACTATATTAAATCACATATATAATTCTTTTACTTTTCATATTTAATCACATAACACAATGTTCCCTTTTTTTCATGAATAACTTCACATCACCATTTCTTTATTTTCATTTATAATTCTATAATGCAATTACCTCGTTTTTCATACTTAGTCAACCACATACATCATTTTCCATTTATTTTCATCTACAAACTCATGGCCCATATTTTTTCATACTCATCTTTATTCATATTCATTTTCTATTCTCATTCTTATATTACATCACATGCATTCAATCTCATAATATCACACTTATTTATATCTTATAACTCTTATCATAACATCTCGTAATGCATTAACTTTCGTTCTCGTTATATATATATATTACAATTTATCTTTCCTTCATTGTGATTTCATCATACAAATCATTTCAATGCTCATTCTCATTTTATCAAATACTTTGCTTTATAATTCATTTTTATCTCATCATACAACGCAAGTTACTTCTCTTTTTTTTAAAATAATATATCTTTCTTTCATTTGCGTTTACACCTCATATTACGATTTACTTCAGCTTTCATTCTTATCAGATAATACTCCACACCCCAAACATAGTTTGGGTAATAATCACCGCACCCCAAGGCCGATAGCTTGGGTAATAATCGCCGCACCCCAAGGCCGATAGCCTGGGTAATAACCACCGCACCCCAAGTAGAACTTGGGTAATATAACATCACATCTCAAGCCGATAGCTTGGAATATTACTTTACTTTTTATTCATATACTACATACACATTTTCTTAGCTTCTCATATTTCCATACCGCAATTTCTTCGAGTTATTCATATTACTTCATATACACAATTCATTCACTTCTCATACTCATTTATATATCACCACATCTTCATTTTTCATATTTAATCAATTAACGTAATTGCTTCTCTTTTCATTCCCATTCAACCACATATATTATTTACTACTCATTTCCATTTACATACTCATATATATACATTTTCTTTTACTCTTCTTATTCGTTTCAACTCATACACTTGCTTTACTATTTTCACTTTATATCGGATACTTTCTTTTCTTTCTCTTTCTCATCTCACATCATATGCTTTCTTTACTTTCTCATTTTCCTTTTCATTTCACATTTAATCATTTCATCAATTTATCGACAAGTGAGCCACAGTATCCCAATATACTGAAAGCCGACAGCCCAGTAAACACACGGACCTCTGCCCCCCTGAGGTCTTACGTGTCCGAGGCTACGTCTTCCTCCCAGCCTAAGCCAGTAAGGGAAAAGACAACACCGCACCCCAGCGAAGCTGGGTACTTCCTCGTGGCAAAGCCAATGAGGGAAAGAAATCAATGTTCCCCTTGTTTCATTAGGATACTTCCTCGCGACATCTGTCATCGAAAGAATATCATCGCACCCCAGTTGAGCTAGGTAATAACCGAGCCTCAAGCCGAAAGCTTGGGCGATAAAAAAACTGCACCCCAAGCCTGTCCTTGGGTGTTAGGAGGTCTAGCCCAACCTCCCAGAATTTCTGTAGGTACTGGTCAACAAAATTTAACTGTTACTATCATATTCATCTATTCTCTTTAACTCATTTTATCATCACATACCATCTCATATTTTATTTTAACTTATTATCACATATTTGGCATTCACCATGCGATTTATTATCTCATGGTATCACATATTCACATACACCCGGTTATTTAATTTATAAGATTATTACTTTATATTATTCTGTATCATAAATGCACCAAAGTATGTATTTAATCACATTATAATACCTTATAAATAAGCCAAATTAAGTAGATGATTATATCATATTATCGCCCATTAGTTTCACTTTGAACATCTCCAAATGTATTCTCTTCACTTTTCATTCACATACTACATAACACACTTTATGTACTTTTTATACTTATTCTCATAACATTATTTCTTCACTTTTCATATAAATAATCACATAACACAAATTCCATATATATATAATCGCATAACACAATTTCCATATATATAATCGCATAACACAATTTCCATATATATAATCGCATAACACAATTTCCATATATATAATCGCATAACACAATTTCCATATATATAATCGCATAACACAATTTCCTTTTACTTCTCATTCTAATGCATCCCTTATTTACCTTTCAGATTTATTTGCATGATCATAACACATTTTCTTTAATTCTCAACTTTATTCACTTACACTTTTTCTTTTATACATATACTGGCCCATTCATTTCATAGTTTATCACATCACATCTCATTATCACCTATATATATCATAAACATGCACCATATTGGTCAATGCATCCGAACACCATATAGCACAATTCCAACTTATAAAAAAAAATTTGTATTTTCTATTAAATCTCTCTCCGGTGATAAGTAACATAATTTGCATCGAATCAGTCTAAAATATTGTCACAACATGAAGTATACTTATTACAATCATAGTCACCTGAGGCAATGCGAAGACCAACTGTGTAAGCTCGCCAATATTTCTCTGCGAACTCGCCTCTTCTTCCTATCATCATATTTTAACACTAATCAGGGCTTAAGATATTCAAATCACTCACAAATAACACTTAAAATCATTCTAATCCTTCACAGGCATTTCATCGAAAGCCTGGCGTGTGCACGATACATGCACGCATTCGGATTTTTCCCTAATTGGGTTTTATGCCCATAAAATCTTCCCAAAATTTATTCTAAATTATTTTCCATAACTTACGGAGATTTCTACCATCAATTTGCATCAATTACTGCTCCTATTATCTTTCAATTACTAAGCCAACACTCTAATTATTTTTTAATTTAATTTCTATCTCTAAATTGCATAATCTATCACTTCTATTTAAAGAGAATTACATATTCTCCCTACTGCACCATTTCACAGCTTAACTTTTGAAAATCAAATAATCTCATAAAATTTAAATGAAATCTAACTCACCGTAGGGTTGATGATTTCAAAAACCAACATCGTAGGCGTTACGCTCCGCTTTCCAAAAAGAGAATACAGAATACGGATACGTGACTAAGTCCAGCAAATGATTTTCATCATCCATAAGCTGTCAGGATCTTTACAACATTTCACAAGAATAATTAGAGTCAGAAGCAAGAAAAGTCAACCACACATGCATATATGAATCAAATACCAACAGGATTACTTGAAACAATATATAATAATCTCAAATAAACTAGATCTGAACAAGTCAATAATCCTGGGTCACATTGCCCAAATACAAAATAATTCAAGTACAAGATACATTATTCAAATAGCAACAGGAAATGATAATAATAGCAGGGAATCATGATAGCAAAACTCCAGCATCTAGAATCTCATATCACCTACTCCATCGGGCTGCTAATCTCTATAATCTGTAATTTAATAAATTGCAGGAAGAGGAAAAAGAAAATAAACTCTCGTCAATACAAGTTACGAGCCGTTTGTAATGCAGGCACAAGTACAGGAAAAGGATAAACAACATAGCATGGAATGGAAATGGCAACAAAATAGAACAACTAGCATGAATCATGAACAGAATCAAGTAATGTAATGTGCTAACAGGTGTATATAACATGTAACAGGTGTCAAGTATCATGCAAGTAGGTTAACATGTAACAGATGAACATGTGAACAAGTGTCAAGTAGCATGTACAGAAAATTATGTAACAGGTATCATGTAACAGGTAATCATATAACAGGTATCATGTAACAGATAATCATGTTATGTCATGTCGAATCATGTATTTATTACTAACTAGGTAGCACTTCATGCGTCCATCCTTTTACCACATGGTTGCTACATACAATCAATTTATGTTTAGGCCTAGTGGTGGGTTTCTATAGAGCCGTGTACTCAGGCATCATGTGAACAGGAATCATATCATGTCATGTAATCGGTAATAAATTCTAGTGGTGGCCCCCGTAAATTCTAGAGGTGGCCCCCGTCAACTCCTGACGTGGCACTTAGTTCTACGTGGCACTTAGTTACATATAACTTGTAAATAGGAAAACTTCAGTAATGGAATCTAGAGGTGGACCTTGTCAATCCCTGACGTGGCACTTAGTTATACGTGGAACTTAGTTCCATGTAATGGATTCTAGAGGTGGCTTCCGTAAATTCTAGAGGTGCCCCCGTCAATTCCTGGCGTGGCACTTAGTTTTACGTGGTACTTAGTTTCATGTAATGGATTCTAGAGGTGGCTCCCTTCAATTCCTAATGTGAAACTTAGTTTTACGTGGTACTTAGTTCCATATAACTTACAATCATGGGAAACACGGACCCCCTTCTGAGTACACATACCTATATTGTCCATTACTAAGGTCTTTTCCTTAACCCCGACTTGATTACATTATTATTATTATTAAACAGGCATGTATGTGTCACAAACAGAGCAAGAATAACATGGCATGAACAGGTAACAGTGTTCAGGTTGAAAGATAAACATGTTCAGGTGAAAGACAATACATAATAGGATAGGACAACGAAAATTATAGTTCAGGACAGCAAGACAGTACTGCACCAAATCTGGGATTCCCGTTGCCACAAACATGCAAACCTGGATCCGTCAAAGAATCTGGAAAATAGACTCCCGGCCGAATCCAAAAAATATATATAAGTCATATGGTATTTCACAAAAACAAGTCTCAAAATAGATTTGAATCCAGAAAATGTGTTCAGCCAGAAATCAGAAGTTTGTATTCATAAACAGGAAACTAGCATCAAAACTCACTGATTAAATCCAAGAAAAATCTGGGGTATTCTCTAGTATGTTTGGTAACAGAAAATAAAATTTCATAATTTTTCAACATAAATAGAATAGTTAAGTAAAATCAGAAAGCAGCAAGATACAGTAGTTTTGTAAATCTAGAATCACAAACACTGCAGTACTAAAACAATAATATCTCACAAAATATAAATCAAAATCCAAATTCGTCGAAAGGGTGATAAAATAGATTCAGAAGTCTACAATTCATATTCACAAAGTTTTTATAGACAACAAATAGAATCAGGTCAAAATAATGTATCTTTAATGAACAGTATGAAAATTTTGCAAGTATAGTAGTTGTTTACAAATATAGAATAGTTTGTAAAAGTAATCAATTCAATCCACAAAAGTTAGGGGTTAATCCCAATCAATTCTAGTTGTAATCAGCAAAATATTGGATCAAGATATTATCTTTAACATCAGTAGAAAAATAAATAGTCATACAGAATTCATATCAAACTAGATCTGGAATTTTAAACACATCTGTAGTAAAATAGTCATAACTCGAACTCATAAATCGAAACTGAGATCTGTCAGAAAATCTAAAAAGTAGACATAATTCTCTATAATTCATATTCACAAATAATTTTCATATACTAACCTTAATAAGGTCTAAAATACTAAATGAAAACGGGGTAACAGAAAATACAAAATTGTCCCTCATAATCAAATCAACATAGATCATACGAAATTTATCCAAATCATAACTAAACATGAAATATGGTGTAGTAGATATCCAAATAACATGGTATAGGGTATTTAACACATCTACAACAAGTAAACTACAACTAACACATCCAAGCATACGATATCATATGAAAAACATACATGTATACATCAAGAAGTGGTCATCCCTAAGTTATTTCATGTCGTGTGTGTAATGAGGCAACTACGGAAGGATGAACACAATAGAGACAAGATCAACAAGGGGTTTCACACAACAATTGTCTCTAGAACACAACTACACTACAGGCGGTATTCAGTACTTGTATTACACAAAAGAAAGAATACAAGTTACTTGCCTAAGAGACGACGACGGAAATGAAGTAAGAGCAAGAATAATGGAAACAGATTTCCAGGCATGAACTCAACGAACAACAAACCACGAACGAGATGATCATGAATAGATCAAAAACATAATCGGACAGCTGAGATCGAAGATCAAGATCAAGATCAACAAGATCGAACGGTCCATATCAGATGATGATGATGATGATGATGATGATGATGATGAACAAACAGATTTGACGGTCGAGATCAAGGGATCAAGCAATCGACGGTCGAGATCAAGAGATCAAGATCATGAGTGATCGACGGCCAGGAATCAAGGTGAAGCTCACTGTTGATCAACAGGGGACATGGCGATGGCTGTTGTGGTCGACATAGGGAGCCAGAGACAGCGGGAAGGAGAGCAGGGTGACGCTGCAGGAGCCGGAGGAGCGACGGAGAAGAGGGTTGGTGGTCAGTGTGATCGCCGAAAAAGATGACGATAGCGACAGGAAGGGGAACACAGGGAAATCGCCGCGGCACTTGGAGGGTCGCCGAGGGGAGACATGCACAAGGGAGCAGCAGACGGGGACGACGACACTGCTGTGGTGGAGCATCGGAAGGCATCACAACTGGCTGTTGTTGCTGTCAGTCGAAGGGGAGACAGTGCCAGGAAGAGGGGCTGGTGCTGCGGTTCGGTGCCGCTGAGACGGAAGGTCACGACAGGGATGCAGGGCTGCTGGCAGCATGTCGGGGGATTGGCTACGTCGTGAGGTGGTCGCGATAGGGGATGACAGCACTGTAGGAGGAGGCGCACGAGGCGGGGTACAGGGTCGAGAGATGAAGACGATGGGGTCGCTGCAGTGCGGCGCGATGCAGGAGGGAGAGGGTGAAGAGGTAGAGGACGATGGGTTTAGGAGGCTGGTGTTAGGGTTAGAATATATAGGGGTAGATGAAGAGGCTTAGGTGTGGGGATATAAATAGGGTGTAAACGGGTTGATTATGGGTATTAGGGGGAAACGGGTTATCATGTTTTAATGGGTATAGGGTAATGGGGTAGTTTGCTTTTAGGATCCAATAAGAATTAAAATGGGTTTGGGTTTTGGAAAAATAAAATAACCAATAAAAGTATACAATTGGGATTTTATAGAAATAATAATAATAATACACTACAACATTTTTGGGCTACCCTGGCGAAACCACCCCGGCGTTTCGATAGTAGCGTCGGTGTAGACTTGAACCAGAACGAGCTTTGAAAGTTTTAGTAACCTAAACCGGCGTTTTATAAAAACGACAGGGTAGGTATATCTACACCGAAATTTTATATTGGAAACGCCTGGTAGTGTCTGCGATAAATCCCAAAAAATCCGAACCCCTAACATATCAATAATTCCCAATTCTTTTTTTTATATATATTTTCCTGCTCTCTCCCGCGCTTTCCATCGACGACTGTCATCCCCGCCGCTGCCCTTGTAGCGCCCCAAATTTCTAATATGAGAGCTTAGAAAATAAGTGGCGAAATCCCAGCAATCCACTTCAATAGAACAATAAACACCAACAACACCACTAACATTTTCTTCTTTATTACAACAATTATTACAATTACAGCGGAAGTCCAAACATCTCAACACAAATATTTCTTTACATTTACAACTCAATAACCACACAATATGTCTTTACAAATTTTACACAAAACTAAATAGTCCAAATAGTCTCAAATGCAACATTAAGCATCCAACCTCCCACTCTAAGCAGTAACCTGCAACAAGTGAGGCTAGAGTTGAACCCTAACCCCCAAACTAAAGGGGTCAGCCATAAAAATGGTGTGAGTGGCAACTAATCAAACAAATAACATAAATGAACATAAAACATAATATCCAACAAATAATAATCAACACTAAAGTATGAAGTAACAACAAAGAATAAGGGGTGATACCAAAACCAAAAGCCAAGTGCGTGCTGAAAACAGGAAATCCAAATGCATGAAAGTGATTCAAGAAAACATCATGACTACATGCTGACAACGATGACTACTCAGAGATGAAGATAAACTATGATAATTTGCCCATGCTTGATCATTCCGGAGATTGATCCCACATCACAGGTATTTTCCCTGGATAATTCAGGAGATCATCCCACATCTAAACATAGACTCATAACCACAATAATACCCCAAAAGCGTCGCCTCGACTCCGATCATTCCGTAGTTCAATCCCACATCTCAAGATAATTACTTGGATAATTCCGGAGAAATACCTCACATCTCAGGTTAACTACCTGGATAATTCCGGAGATAAATCACACATCTCAAGTTAACTACTTGGATAATTCAGGAGATTAAATCCTACATCAAAAGCCATACTGAGGTGCATAACTCATGTTCTCATTCGTCATGACACTACTAATGCCTGTCCTTATTAGTTTGGGTTGCTGAACAAATCTCCTAGAGTAGTGTACCCTACCGGACTAAAAATCTGAATAACTGAAAATTCGCCTCAAAGGGCCTCAACAAATGACTGAACAAATACCGGTATACTAGGGCCACGTACCTCTAGAGACTCAAAACAAATATCTGAACAAATTCCACTTAACAAGTGGCTCAACAAAATATTTCCAAAATCATGTTCTTAATTGAACATCTCAAAACCAATGCTTAACTGAACATCTTAAAATCAAACACTGAACAAATATCTCAACATCAAATACTGAACAATATCTCAGAATCAAGTACTAAACAAATGTCTCAAAATCAAACACTAAACAAAATATCTCAAATCAAATACAAAGATCCCACAGGACCAGTCGACTGTACAATGGACCAGTCGACTGTCCAGAGGACATATCCCAACATTTTACGAAAATGATCTAAGGCATGACCAGTCGACTTACCCAAGTAGTCAGTCGACTGCCCCGAAAGAACCGAACAAAGTCACAAACAGAGGACCAGTCGACTGACCTCAGTCTAGGTCGACTGTCCCGAACAAATCTCAAGACTCAAAAATACACAGTAGGCCCGTACCAGTCGACTGCACATCAGATCAGTCGACTGACGGCTACAGATCTGAACACAAAATCATCTTGAAGTTTTCTAAAGAATTACTGATCATAAAGTTAATTTATATTCGGGCAAATGAACAATTCTCAACAGTCTCCATCATGGGTACATTTTTCAATCAATCAAATACTCAAATCTCATATCCTCATGATCTAAACTCATAATCCTTCAATTAGGGTTTTTCTCTTCAAATGTCTTCCTTAACTCAGTCAAAATCTGATCTACAATCTCAAGATCCAAATGTTTATCATCTGATCACAACATAAACAATTCTTAATTTGCTTTCCAACAACATGATCTCATAAATCCACATATCCTCAACAAATCTACATCTTTTCTCATCATGGTCCAAATATCAAATAGAAGTTCTAATCGTCCATATCAAATAAAGAATCCATATCATATACAATGGGACTAACAAAATAATGGTACAATGATCACAAATAAGCGTAACGAGAGATCCTATGCCATTCATCAATTAAATAAACAAGCAAAACAAACACAACAAAACAAACCAACTCACTTTGATTGAAGAAAAGATCCACAAACTTTCTCCTTGCTAGATCCAAGAATCCTCCTTTGTTCTTCAAACCCAAATCACCAAAATCTGTATTCTTTTAACAAATGACGGCTGGAAAGAGAATTTCTCTTATATATGTGCCGGATAGAAAATCAGGGTTTTATTCCCACTTTACAAAGTACTCCTTTTCAAAATACATTTTGCATATGTAATTCCTTTCTTTGAAAATTAAACCAAATGTCCTTTAAATTAGGATCTAATAGAAAAGTATATTCTCAAACCTCAACAAGTACTGATCGGTAAGTCCAGAAAACATATTTTGCACTTCAACCCTCAAAATTGTCAATTTTGCAAATAAGTCCTTCTTTTCTCAAAAATTGCAAATACGCACATTTAATTTCAGAAAAATCTGGAAAAATACTAAATAATTCTCAAATAATAAATAGTGATTTTTCATAAAGAAAACTTAACTTTTCAAACTTCTGAAAGGTCATTTGCACGTGTTTTGCACGTGTACCAAAGAATAAATTTCTTAGAAAACATTTATTAAATCCTCAAAAATCATTTAAATTCATTTTCAAACAATTAAAATAATATTTGAAAATACGGGGTTCTACATCACTCCCTCCTTAGAAGAGTTCTGTCCTCAGAACTACTACTAATGAGTTCAAACACATACCAACAAAAGGAAATAATACTTCATAAATAGATCATCACCCAAACAATTTCATATAACATCACAATCAAAATAAAGGAATACATCATTATCAATCAATAGTTCAGTCATTCAAAGAATTCCATTCACATACAAGAAATACATTCATACAAACAATTCAGGAAAATCCTTCAGCATGCGATCCTCTGGCTCCCAAGTAGCCTCCTCGAACTGCTGATTCCTCCACAATACCTTGACCATAGGTATCACCTTGCTCCTAAGGACTTTCTCCCTACGATCAACGATCTCAACAGGCTGTTCCTTGTAACTCAGGTTCACCTGTAGATCTTCGGGAACTTCCACCAACTGATGCTTCTGATCGGCCACATACTTCCTCAACAATGATACATGAAACACATCATGCACCTGAGCCAACTCCTCTGGAAGTTTCAGTCTGTATGCGGTCTTGCCAATCCGCTCCACGATCTTGTACGGACCAATGTACCTCGGCGCCAACTTGCCACCCTTACCAAATCTGATTACTCCTTTGGTCGGAGAAACCTTGAGAAAAACTGAATCCCCAACCTCAAATTCCAAATCTCTCCGTCGAGTGTCAGCATAACTCTTCTGCCGACTCTGAGCTTCAACTAACCTCTTGCGAATCAGCTCAATCTGCTCTGACGTCTGCTGTACGATCTCAGGACCATACATCTGCCTCTCGCCAACCTCATACCAACATACAGGTGTCCTGCACCTCCTGCCGTACAAAGCCTCATACGGTGCCATCCCAATACTTGCATGGTAACTATTGTTATAGGCAAACTCAACCAATGCCAAGTATCTCTCCCAACTACCACCAAAGTCCATAACGCAAGCTCTCAACATATCTTCCAGCACTCGATTCACCCTCTCCGTTTGACCATCTGTCTGCGGATGAAATGCCGTACTGAAATCAGTTCTGGTGCCCAAAGCTGCCTGTAAACTTCTCCAAAACCTTGATGTAAACCTCGGATCTCTGTCAGACACAATTGAAACAGGAACTCCATGAAGTCTCACAATCTCTCCAATATACAACTCAGCCAATTTCTCCATCGACCAAGAAATCTTCATGGCTAGAAAATGTGCCGACTTAGTCAATCGGTCCACAACAACCCAAATCGAGTCATTTCCCTTCGAACTCCTCGGCAAACCCGTGATAAAGTCCATGCTGATATTCTCCCACTTCCACTCCGGAATGGGTAAAGGCTGTAACAAACCTCCAGGTCTCTGATTCTCTGCCTTGATCTGCTGACAAGTCAGACACCTTGCCACAAAATCTGCTACATCTCGCTTCATGCCAGACCACCAAAAATGCGGTTTGATATCCCTGTACATCTTCGTACTTCCAGGATGAACTGACAATAAGGTACTGTGTGCTTCCTGCAAGATACTCTCCCTCAACTCTGCGTCATCCGGAACACACAACCTCTCACCCAACCAAAGAACTCCATCTTGGACACGAAATTCTGATAACTTGCCCTCAGCAACCTGCTGCAACATCTTCTGGATCTCTGAATCTGATCTCTGACCTTCCACAATCTTCTCTCTCAAAGACGGCTGCAGCCTCAACTGAGCCAAAGATGCCCCTAAACCTCGCAGTACAACCTCGATACCTGCCTGATCGATCTCTGCTGCCAACTCTCTTCGAGTAGTGATCAACCTTGCCAAACTACCCTTTCTGCTAAGTCCATCAGCCACTACATTCGCCTTGCCTGGATGATACTTGATCTCAGGACGAATGTCTTCCAAAACTTCCAACCATCTTCTCTGACGAAGATTCAAATCCCTCTGCTGATAGATATACTTCAGGCTCTTGTGGTCAGTGTACATATTGACCTTCTCACCATAGACATAATGCCTCCATAGCTTCAAGGCATAAATGATAGCTGCTAACTCCAAGTCGTGCGTCGGATAATTCTTCTCATGCGGACGCAACTGCCTCGAACCATAAGCAATGACCTTGCCTTCCTGCATCAACACACATCCCAAACCTCTGAGAGATGCATCGCTGTAGATATCATAATCTTTTCCAGCTTGCGGCAATGCTAGTATGGGTGCGGTAGTCAACCTTTCCTTTAACTCAAGGAAACTCTCCTCGCACTTATCTGTCCATACGAACGCCACACTCTTCCGGGTCAAACCTGTCAATGGAACAGCAATCTGAGAATACCCCTGAATAAACCTCCTGTAGTAACCAGCTAATCCCAAGAAGCTTCTCACTTCCTTCACTGACGTCGGCCTGGGCCAATCCTTTACTGCTTCCACTTTCTGAGGATCAGTAGCCACTCCCTCCTTAGAAAGAATGTGACCAAGAAAAGCTACCTCAGACTTCCAAAATTCACACTTCGACAATTTGGCATACAAGCTGTGTTCCTGCAATGTCTGTAATACCGCTGTCAAGTGCTTAGAATGATTCTCTTCCGACTTCGAATATACCAAGATATCATCGATGAAGACCACCACGAAGGAATCAATGAATGGCCTCAACACCCGATTCATCATGTCCATGAAAACTGCTGGCGCATTCGTCAACCCGAATGGCATCACCAAAAATTCATACAACCCATGACGAGTCCTGAAAGCTGTCTTACTCACATCTTCCTCCTTGACTCGTACCTGATGATACCCTGACCTCAGATCAATCTTCGAAAACACCGCTGCTCCTCGAAGCCTGTCGAACAAATCGTCAATCCGCGGCAATGGATACTTGTTCTGAATAGTCACCCTGTTCAACTCCCTGTAGTCAATGCACATCCTCATCGACCCATCCTTCTTCTTAACCAACAACACTGGCGCTCCCCACGGAGATGAACTCGGTCTGATAAGCCCTTTGCTCAAAAGCTCTTCAATCTGCTTCTTCACTTCATCCTGCTCTACAGGTGCCATCCTGTACGGAGCCTTGGAAATCGGCGCACTCCCCGGCTGGACATTGATGCAAAACTCCACATCTCTCTGCGGCGGTAATCCTGGAAAATCATCCAAGAACACCTGAGGAAACCTTCGAACCACCGGAATGCCCTGGACTTCATCTGCAATAGACTTCTTAGATACCATTGCAGCCACCTGCGGAATCTTCTTCTTCCCTTGGAAAGTTACTGCAGGTCCACCTGGTGCTTTCACCAACACCTCCTTCTGCTTGCAATCAATCGTGGCATCATAAATAGCCATCCAATCGATGCCCACTATGACATCCACTCCCAACACTTGTAGCTCGATCAAGTCGATGCCGAACATCCTTCCACCAATCTCGATATCACAGCCCTCGTAATATCGATCCGCTACCAGCTCCTCGCCTGACGGCGTTGCCACCGACAAAACTCTGCCTGGAAACAATTTAGGTTCCAAACCTAAGCCCTTTGCAAAACTTGGCGATACAAATGTATGCGATGAACCAGTGTCAAACAAAACCTTTGCTTTTATTCCATTTATTAAAACAACTCCTGTTACAATAAGAATGATACTCAATCTTAAATTATTCTGAAAGAAAAGCTTTTATTCATTACACTGACTCAAAAATGAAAGAAATCAAAATTCCTGCATACCCTGAATTACATCTTCCGAGTTTCTCGCATCCTCCTCGGTCAATGCAAATACTCGCCCTTGCCTCTTCGGGACTTTGCTTCCACCCGAACCATCTTTCTTCAGTTGTGGACAATGGGGCTTTGAGTGTCCAGTCTGCCCACACTGAGAACAAACATGCTCTGCCAACTTCGGACATGCTGACCTGTAATGCCCTACTTCCTTGCAGTAGTAACAGGTCACCCCCTGAGCTCCAGATGCCTTCTGCACCGGTCCACTGAACTTCGCCTGCTTCGCGGGGAATCCCTTCCCACTCTGGCCTGATGCTGGCCTCTTGTTCCGGTTCCAAGAATCCTGCTTCTTCTGAAACAAGTCCATATCCTCTTCAGTCATCGCTGCTCTTCTGACCAGCTTCTCGAATCTTCGGATGCCCAACGGAACCATCCTTGACCTCAAGTTCGGCCTCAAGCCCTGCTCAAACTTTTTGGCCTTCTTTGCTTCATCCATGACCAATTCTGGTGCAAACCTCGAAAGTTGAGCGAACTTCGTCTCATACTCCCGAACAGTCATGCTCCCCTGCTGAAGGTTCATGAACTCAGTCGCCTTCTTCTCCTGAACATCAAGAGGAAAGAAGCGATCTCTGAACTCCTCCAGAAAAGCTTCCCATGTCAGCTGCTGATCTCCCAAGTTCCTCTTCAGTGACTCCCACCATACACCAGCATCTTTCTCCAGCTGCATCGAAGCCAACTTCACCTTGCTAGCTTCAGGAGTCTCTGACACCTCGAAGATCGTCTGCATCTTCCGAATCCAATCGTCTGCTGCTGTTGGATCAGCTTGCCCCTCAAAGACTGGCGGCCTCATCCTCTTAAAGGATTCAATCTGCTTTATGGGGTCAGCATTCACCAATCCATGACCAGCTCCATGATTGGGCGGCGGATTCTGCTGCTGCGCTTGCTGCTGCGCCACATTGAGTGCCATCAGCGTATTCAACGTCTGATATACCTTGGCAAACTCAGCTTCAAGGTCGATCCCATTACCTCGGGAACTACCAGAACCATCCTCATTGTTGCCACCATTTCTACCTCTGGGTGCAACCATTTTGAATACTGCAAAACGAGAGTAAAGTTAGAACAACACACTCACAATTTAAACTCATACCAATGTCCTATGGCAAAGTCAAACCATAATTTCAAACCAAACATCATATTTTAAATTCTATGTGATACTCACACTCTGATGTCCACACCTAGGTACTCACTCTCTAGTGTCCACACCTAGGTTGGGTGTCATACTAAGTCTATTATTACATTGAAGCGGAGCTCTGATACCAATCTCTGTAGCGCCCCAAATTTCTAATATGAGAGCTTAGAAAATAAGTGGCGAAATCCCAGCAATCCACTTCAATAGAACAATAAACACCAACAACACCACTAACATTTTCTTCTTTATTACAACAATTATTACAATTACAGCGGAAGTCCAAACATCTCAACACAAATATTTCTTTACATTTACAACTCAATAACCACACAATATGTCTTTACAAATTTTACACAAAACTAAATAGTCCAAATAGTCTCAAATGCAACATTAAGCATCCAACCTCCCACTCTAAGCAGTAACCTGCAACAAGTGAGGCTAGAGTTGAACCCTAACCCCCAAACTAAAGGGGTCAGCCATAAAAATGGTGTGAGTGGCAACTAATCAAACAAATAACATAAATGAACATAAAACATAATATCCAACAAATAATAATCAACACTAAAGTATGAAGTAACAACAAAGAATAAGGGGTGATACCAAAACCAAAAGCCAAGTGCGTGCTGAAAACAGGAAATCCAAATGCATGAAAGTGATTCAAGAAAACATCATGACTACATGCTGACAACGATGACTACTCAGAGATGAAGATAAACTATGATAATTTGCCCATGCTTGATCATTCCGGAGATTGATCCCACATCACAGGTATTTTCCCTGGATAATTCAGGAGATCATCCCACATCTAAACATAGACTCATAACCACAATAATACCCCAAAAGCGTCGCCTCGACTCCGATCATTCCGTAGTTCAATCCCACATCTCAAGATAATTACTTGGATAATTCCGGAGAAATACCTCACATCTCAGGTTAACTACCTGGATAATTCCGGAGATAAATCACACATCTCAAGTTAACTACTTGGATAATTCAGGAGATTAAATCCTACATCAAAAGCCATACTGAGGTGCATAACTCATGTTCTCATTCGTCATGACACTACTAATGCCTGTCCTTATTAGTTTGGGTTGCTGAACAAATCTCCTAGAGTAGTGTACCCTACCGGACTAAAAATCTGAATAACTGAAAATTCGCCTCAAAGGGCCTCAACAAATGACTGAACAAATACCGGTATACTAGGGCCACGTACCTCTAGAGACTCAAAACAAATATCTGAACAAATTCCACTTAACAAGTGGCTCAACAAAATATTTCCAAAATCATGTTCTTAATTGAACATCTCAAAACCAATGCTTAACTGAACATCTTAAAATCAAACACTGAACAAATATCTCAACATCAAATACTGAACAATATCTCAGAATCAAGTACTAAACAAATGTCTCAAAATCAAACACTAAACAAAATATCTCAAATCAAATACAAAGATCCCACAGGACCAGTCGACTGTACAATGGACCAGTCGACTGTCCAGAGGACATATCCCAACATTTTACGAAAATGATCTAAGGCATGACCAGTCGACTTACCCAAGTAGTCAGTCGACTGCCCCGAAAGAACCGAACAAAGTCACAAACAGAGGACCAGTCGACTGACCTCAGTCTAGGTCGACTGTCCCGAACAAATCTCAAGACTCAAAAATACACAGTAGGCCCGTACCAGTCGACTGCACATCAGATCAGTCGACTGACGGCTACAGATCTGAACACAAAATCATCTTGAAGTTTTCTAAAGAATTACTGATCATAAAGTTAATTTATATTCGGGCAAATGAACAATTCTCAACAGTCTCCATCATGGGTACATTTTTCAATCAATCAAATACTCAAATCTCATATCCTCATGATCTAAACTCATAATCCTTCAATTAGGGTTTTTCTCTTCAAATGTCTTCCTTAACTCAGTCAAAATCTGATCTACAATCTCAAGATCCAAATGTTTATCATCTGATCACAACATAAACAATTCTTAATTTGCTTTCCAACAACATGATCTCATAAATCCACATATCCTCAACAAATCTACATCTTTTCTCATCATGGTCCAAATATCAAATAGAAGTTCTAATCGTCCATATCAAATAAAGAATCCATATCATATACAATGGGACTAACAAAATAATGGTACAATGATCACAAATAAGCGTAACGAGAGATCCTATGCCATTCATCAATTAAATAAACAAGCAAAACAAACACAACAAAACAAACCAACTCACTTTGATTGAAGAAAAGATCCACAAACTTTCTCCTTGCTAGATCCAAGAATCCTCCTTTGTTCTTCAAACCCAAATCACCAAAATCTGTATTCTTTTAACAAATGACGGCTGGAAAGAGAATTTCTCTTATATATGTGCCGGATAGAAAATCAGGGTTTTATTCCCACTTTACAAAGTACTCCTTTTCAAAATACATTTTGCATATGTAATTCCTTTCTTTGAAAATTAAACCAAATGTCCTTTAAATTAGGATCTAATAGAAAAGTATATTCTCAAACCTCAACAAGTACTGATCGGTAAGTCCAGAAAACATATTTTGCACTTCAACCCTCAAAATTGTCAATTTTGCAAATAAGTCCTTCTTTTCTCAAAAATTGCAAATACGCACATTTAATTTCAGAAAAATCTGGAAAAATACTAAATAATTCTCAAATAATAAATAGTGATTTTTCATAAAGAAAACTTAACTTTTCAAACTTCTGAAAGGTCATTTGCACGTGTTTTGCACGTGTACCAAAGAATAAATTTCTTAGAAAACATTTATTAAATCCTCAAAAATCATTTAAATTCATTTTCAAACAATTAAAATAATATTTGAAAATACGGGGTTCTACAGCCCTGGCCGTCGTCGCCGTCCCCGCACTCTCATACCTGCTCACTCACTCACTCTCTCTCCCCGTTCCTTGGCCGCCGTCTTCGTTGACCCTGCCGTCATCGTCGACATCCACATCGTGAAAGGTATAAAAATCAAATCTGTGAGACTGTGATTATGTGAGAATATTGATTTTGGATTTTGGATCTTGATTTGTGAAAATATGTGATTATGTGAGAATATGTAATTTTGGATTTTGGATACTCCGCCCCTTCTCAAAATCCCTCATAAATAAAAATCCCTTCTCAAAATCCCCAAAAATCCTAAGTATAATGCACTATCAATTTTTTCTGCCCTTTTTTGTTTGAATTTTATGGAAGTTTTTAGAAATTTATTAGAATTTGGTTAGGTTTGATTAGATGCATGTGGGTTTTTTGCTCTAATTCTTGAGCTGGAATTGTGATCCGAAGTGTTGCATTAAGAAATTTGTGATTTTGATTGTTGAATTGAGGGTGATTAGTAGTATTAGATGTGGTGGTTGTTTGAATGGTAAAAAGTTAGATACTTATGGTGCTAAATTGGGTAAAGTTTGTTGGGTTTTCTTCACATTTCATAAAGATGTGAAATTGCTGACGTTTAAAATTGTGACTGTATCGAACGTGTTGCACTCTTGATGTGTTTGAAATTGCGACCGGTCGGATTATGACTTTGGTGACCTTTAGGATGTGTAGTATTTGATTTTCAGCTAAACAAGCCTCTATAATTTACTAATTGCTTTGGGTTTTTGTATAAATGCATGCTTTTTGTGAAATCTAGTTATCTAAATAACATATCAACTAGACACAAATTAAAAATCTCGCAAGTGTACGAATCGTTTATAGAAGCGTAGTGAAGAGTACGGATCGATCCCACAGAGATTGTAGTACTTTAACTTACTAATCAATAAAACAAAAGAAAATATAAATCATGAAGTTTGTTCTAAAAGTCTGATTGGAAGAGATAAAAAGATAAAAATCTAAGTTAAGTAGCATCACAAATTGAGTCACGAATATCTATTAAAGTAGTTGGGCATTGATTTCCACCTATAGTCAGTAATGCTAAGTTGTATACTACTCCAATTACTCATGTTTGTTCCTTTAAGGGCATGATATCTACTCCTTAAAGTTAATGTTTCCCTAAGCCAAGAACTAGGCATGGTATCTACTCTAATTCGTTTCTTTCCTTAAGTATTTAGCATGGTATCTACTAAGTTGCACTTGAAGAAAGCATAGGAACATTGGAAACGAACAACCACTCGAAGTTCTAGAAATTGGTATCAGATCTAGATCCTCCAAGTTGATTAAACCAAGAACCCCTAAAGATTCCTGTGTTACAAGTTATGAGCATGAGATACGGGTCGTCTCTATACTCATATAACAGATTCAGATCTATACTATGCAAACTTGGTAATGTCAGGTTCTTCAGATCAGTCGACTTGCTGTCACCTCAGTCAACTGCTTCTAAGAAACTCTACCACGTTTGATTCATATAAATTTATACCAATACAATCAGGTTTAATCAATAAGTAATAAAGTTGCATTTAGAATAATATAAGCATTACATGACTACGGTTTCAATCTACCCAACTATGAAATTAGTTCCACATAATAAGACTTTTATTGACTAATAGTTTCGAGTACATGATCAACATAACAGAATTAGAAAGAGAAGAAATAAACTGATGTAGTTCGGCCAGATAGGTCGGCTGGCTGTCACACAGTCAACCGGCCGTTCCCTTGTTGAATACTTGATCTCCTTTCTCTTTGATCCTCCTCTCTTGATGCTTGCTGTCGATCGATGCATCCCCCTTGAATAAGGCCTCTTGGTTGATATTTATAGACACGGGAAGGGAATTAGGGTTTTGCACTTTTCGCAGAGAAGTCCTCTTCTTTCCTTTATTTCTTTCCTTCTTTAGTCTGCGTTTTATTTCTTTCTCTTTTCTTCTTTTCTTCCTTTTCTGCTTTGATTTGGATTTAGATGAGGATGGATCTCTAAATATCTTATCTTTTCACTCCGCCGGATGCAGTCGACTGGTGTTGGATGTAAGTCGACTGCCCCGAGACATCTATGGCTTCATGACTCATCAGTCAAGTCGACTGATGTTGGAGAAGTCGTCTGTACCGAGCAGCTGCTTCCTCTCTGTCCAGTTGACTGTTGGAAGAATCAGTCGACTGATGCTCTGCAAATTCTGTGTAATCATCCTTTCAGTCTGTATTAGTCTTGAATCTGCTTCGTTTGCTGCTTTTAGGCTGTTTCCTATGGAAAAGAGAAAATAAGAGTAAAATACCACATATAGAGCATTTAAATGTCTAATTGCACTAAGATTATTGCTCCTAAATGTGAATACTATTGATTTCATCAAATACCCCCAAACTTAGCTTTTGCTTGTCCTCAAGCAAACTAAAATTATGAACAAGGGAATAATAATAATAGACTCAACCCATCACACCAAGAATTCTCATTATGCAAGCATCAAAATTACAATTAAAAATATAAACAATTGCAAATAAAGTAAAAACAAGTATACCCACTTTCTCCAGTGCAATTGTCTATTCATAGCTCCAAAACCCAATCATATTTGTCATGCAATTAATTTAAGTATAGTATGTAACAACTCCATCTGTGATTATCCCTTTTCTCTACTACAAACCGAGTAGCAAACTAGAGTTTTTTTTTTTATTATTATTTTTTTATTTTTTTTTAAATAGTCTTTTCTCTAAGTTGTCACTTGCCTTTTGACGCGAATGCAAAACACTTGTGATGAATCCACCCGGTTACTCAACAAGTCACAAACTTTAAAGTGCTTTGCATACTCATATTTTAAGTTGCCGTTTGACGTAAAAGTAAACATTGGTGATGAATACCCCTAGTTACTAAGCAACTCAAAACATTGGAGTAGATTGACTTTATTCATATATATATATATATATATATATATATATATATATATATATATGTTTTATCACTCTATTCACTTAAACTCAATTTAGGACTAGATCAAAAGGAATAATCACGAGAAAAAGCATCACATTTGTTTTTTTTCTGTATAATCGCATAACCCGTACAATTTTGTAAGGAATTATGAAACTCAACAATCCTAAAGTAAATAAGTATGCTTACTCTTGCTTTATAAGAAATTGTTTATCCTAAAAAAAATAATCAAAAGACTCCAAATAACTACCCCCAAACTTAGATGGAACATTGTCCTCAATGTTCGCACAAAAACTTAAAATAGGCATGTGTTACCACCTAGTTTGAAGGAAAGAAAATAAAGTAAAGAAATAAAGAAATGATTAAAGAAATAAATAAATAGAGAGTGTAAGTACTCCCCTGAAAAATTGGGTTGCCTCCCAATAAGCGTTGCGTTTCTTGTCTTCAGCTAGACTTGATAAGTTTATGCAATGTATTGAATGGCTCGTGGCTCAAAACTCATCTTATTATAAGGTTTCCCACTATGCCCATTCACCTTGAACGTTTGATTTTTCTCCAACGCTCCATGTGGGGAAACCTTTGTAACAACGTATGGACCGTACCATCTTGACATAAGCCTATCTGCAATGGTCCACCTTAATGCACCCTTGTGTTCTTGCAAGGTTCTCAACAACTTCCCTTCTTCCTGCATCCTGAAATTTGCAGCAACTGTCACAGGTAATGTCTGGTTTTCCCCCAAATATGCATGCTTCAAGTGTTCAGGCAGCGGCTTAAGCTCCACGTCTGGTGTACTGGTAGCAATCGACTTGTTCCGTTCACCAGTCGACTGGTCTGAGAAAACACAAGTGTTATCAGACACAAAATTTTCAAATGCAGGTGCAAGCTTACTTGAATATGATTTTAGAGTTTCAAGGTAATGTACTGTCTCTGCAATCCTCCAGTCATAGTATTCCTGTTCAACATGAGATAATGTTAGAGATTGTGTAATTGCGGCTGGTAGTGGTTCGACACTATGTTCCTGAAATATTTGGTCACAATTTTCCTGAACCACATCAACAATATAACATTCATGATTATCGTGTGGTAATTTTGGTGCATCAAACATTATAAACTCAATATCGTCCTCAAGTGTTGTCACCGATTGGAGCTGTTCTTGTCTTCTAGGATTTGGTATGGTTTGTGATGGGAGTTCTCCTGCCTTTCTTTCACTAAACTCCTTAGCAATTTGACCAATTTGAATCTCCAATTTCTGAATGGCCTGCCCTTGTTGGTTGCTTGTTTCATGTTGCTGTTGGAGCAATTGAAGAACGGTGGATTCGAAATCCAACTTCTTCTGTTCTTGTACTGGCCGATCAAACCCATTCCCAATCTGGAATTGCTGCGCATGCCCTGGTGCGAATTCAGTGCTTTGATGGTTTTGATTATTGCTCCATGAGAAATTTGGATGGTTTCGCCACCCTGAGTTGTATGTGTTTGAAAAAGTGTTGTTCTGGGGTGGGTGCATTCCCTGTCCTACGTAGTTTGCGTGCTCCTGGTCTGTGAAAGAAGACATGAGACATGTATTAGTTGTATGATCAGAATGAGAACAAATTTCACAAATTTCTTTTGGTTGGTTTTTTATGCCACCCAACGTTGAAATCGCATTAACAAGCATATCAATCTTTTTGTTCATGGTTTCCATTTCTAATTGCATGTTATTATTATTAGAAATTTCGTAAACTCCCTGTTTTTTCGAAATGCCTCTTCCCCTTGTTGAGAATTGCTGTGAGTTCTCGCTGAGTTCTTCAAATAGTTCGATGGCCTCCTCACCACTTTTCCTCATCAAGATTCCGTTGCAAGCTGAATCCACAATTGCTTTGTTAGTGTCATTTAAACCCTCATAAATTCTTGTACCTGATCATCCTTAGGTATGTTGTACGTAGGACACTTGAGAAGCTTGTTCTTGAAGTCCTTCCATGCCTCGAAGAATAAATCGCCATCTTTTTGTTGGAAGAGTAGAATTTCCCTTTTTAGTTGCTTGGTCTTCTGAGCTGGAAAGAATTCCTTCAAGAACTTTGTTGCCAATTGCTCTCATGATTGAATTGATCCTGGTTCCAAAGAATTATACCACAAATTAGCATTAAATTTTAAAGAAAATGGAAACAAGATTAACCTGATTTGTTCAGAGGTGAGCCCTTGGACGCTTTGTGTTATGCAAAGATCAAAGAAATTTTGCAAATGTAGATGCAGATCCTCGTCTAGTCTGCCACTGAAGTGGGGAACCATGCTGAGTAATTGAGGTGATAGGTGCATATTCCTTGTGACTTTCGGTTGAAAAGCTATGCAAGACGGTTGCTCAATATTCTTTGGAATGAATTTGTCTTGCATTGATACTCGATTTAATACATTCTCACCCATTGCGGCTTTTGGAAAAATTCGCTGTACAGTCGACTGGTCCTTGGAGACAGTCGACTAGTCTGAATCTGAAAAATGGAAAGAAGAAAAAATAAAATAAAAATAAAAATAAAAAGATTTGTATTGATTTTGCAAGTTAAGATACTTAACAATCCCCGGCAGCGGCGCCAAAAACTTGTAGTGAAATCTAGTTATCTAAATAACATATCAACTAGACACAAATTAAAAACCTCGCAAGTGTACGAATCGTTTATAGAAGCGTAGTGAAGAGCAAGGGTCGATCCCACAGAGATTGTAGTACTTTAACTTACTAATCAATAAAACAAAAGAAAATGCAAATCATGAAGTTTGTTCTAAAAGTCTGATTGGAAGAGATAAAAAGATAAAAATCTAAGTTAAGTAGCATCACAAATTGAGTCACGAATATCTATTAAAGTAGTTGGGCATTGATTTCCACCCATAGTCAGTAATGCTAAGTTGTATACTACTCCAATTACTCATGTTTGTTCCTTTAAGGGCATGATATCTACTCCTTAAAGTTAATGTTTCCCTAAGCCAAGAACTAGGCATGGTATCTACTATAATTCGTTTCTTTCCTTAAGTATTTAGCATGGTATCTACTAAGTTGCACTTGAAGAAAGCATAGGAACATTGGAAACGAACAACCACTCGAAGTTCTAGAAATTGGTATCAGATCTAGATCCTCCAAGTTGATTAAACCAAGAACCCCTAAAGATTCCTTTGTTACAAGTTATGAGCATGAGATACGGGTCGTCTCTATACTCATATAACAGATTCAGATCTATACTATGCAAACTTGGTAATGTCTGGTTCTTCAGATCAGTCGACTTGCTGTCACCTCAGTCAACTGCTTCTAAGAAACTCTACCACGTTTGATTCATATAAATTTATACCAATACAATCAGGTTTAATCAATAAGTAATAGAGTTGCATTTAGAATAATATAAGCATTACATGACTACGGTTTCAATCTACCCAACTATGAAATTAGTTCCACATAATAAGATTTTTATTGACTAACAGTTTCGAGTACATGATCAACATAACAGAACTAGAAAGAGAAGAAATAAACTGATGTAGTTCGGCCAGATAGGTCGGCTGGCTGTCACACAGTCGACCGGCCGTTCCCTTGTTGAATACTTGATCTCCTCTCTCTTTGATCCTCCTCTCTTGATGCTTGCTGTCGATCGATGCATCCCCCTTGAATAAGGCCTCTTGGTTGATATTTATAGACACGGGAAGGGAATTAGGGTTTTGTACTTTTCGCAGAAAAGTCCTCTTCTTTCCTTTATTTCTTTCCTTCTTTAGTCTGCGTTTTATTTCTTTCTCTTTTCTTCTTTTCTTCCTTTTCTGCTTTGATTTGGATTTAGATGAGGATGGATCTCTAAATATCTTATCTTTTCACTCCGCCGGATGCAGTCGACTGGTGTTGGATGTAAGTCGACTGCCCCGAGACATCTGTGGCTTCATGACTCATCAGTCAAGTCAACTGATGTTGGAGAAGTCGTCTGTACCGAGCAGCTGCTTCCTCTCTGTCCAGTCGACTGTTGGAAGAATCAGTCGACTGATGGTCTGCAAATTCTGTGTAATCATCCTTTCAGTCTGTATTAGTCTTGAATCTGCTTCGTTTGCTGCTTTTAGGCTGTTTCCTATGGAAAAGAGAAAATAAGAGTAAAATACCACATATAGAGCATTTAAATGTCTAATTGCACTAAGATTATTGCTCCTAAATGTGAATACTATTGAGTTCATCAATGCTCTCTTTAGAAGTTCAGCCAAAGTCAGCAACAAGGCAATTAATTGTTGCTGCATTAATTAAGTTTCAAACAATTTGTAGAATTTCTTTTGTATCTTCTCGTCTTATTGAATTTCTTTTGTAGTTAGACTGATACAAAAGCACATGGACTAGTATGATAATAGGCTTTTAGGCTTCTAAATTGAGGTATAAACTTTTGGGTAAATTTTACTAAACTATACCAAGGTTTTATAAATCTGTGCATAACTATAATCATATCTTTTGAGAAACTTCACTTGGGAAACAATGAGTGGTTGAATTATACCCAAGTGTTTCAGACTATTTGTAGCTTTGCTTCAGGATTGGTGCATCTCGACCATGGAAAAGGCGAACGTGTTGCTATATTTGCTGATACGCGAGCAGAGTAGCAGCTCGCTTCGCAGGTAGTTCTTCTTATCTAGTAATTGATACTACATTACAAATATTTTTATAGGGAGAATATCATTGTGTAGTCATACCTTCTGATATGTTCTTTTTGCTGAGGTTCAAGGTGCTGGGTATCGTTTGGCGAGTAAGAAAGGGAAGAGGCATGTGATGAAGGATGGATACCAGATTATAACTGAGATCAATGGTGATTCTATGCAGGTATTTTAATTGCTTGTTTCAATTGATTATTAGCTAGCTATTAGACATTTGATTGTTGTTTTCAATTGATTATTAGCTAGCTATTAGACATTTGATTGTTGTTTTCAATTGATTATAAACTAGCTATTAGACATTTGATTGTTGTTTGTTTGACTCAAAACTAAAGGTTAATTAATTTCTTATTAGTTATCAGGTATTTATTTTCTTTTAAATTAAGGACACACACACACATATATATATATAGGGAAAGCTTCGGTTGTGCACTACCTCTAGTGTACACGGCGTGTGCACTAGACCTTCGGGCGTTCATATGGACGATCCGAACCGTTCACATTGATCTACACATCAAAATTAGTCTAAATATGTAAAATCAAATTATTTGAAATTCATTTACCCATCCATTCAAGTGTTACAAAATTGTATGGCTGAAAATCATTGTTTTTTATAATCACAATCACGTGATGGATAGGTAAATGAATTTCAAATGATTTGATTTTACATATTTAGACTAATTTAGATGTGTAGATCAACTGAACGGTTCGGATCGTCCATATGAACGCCCGAAGGCCTAGTGCACACGCCGTATGCACTAGAGGAGTGCACAACCGAAGCTTTCCCTATATATATATATATATATATATATATATATATATATATTATATATATTCATCCACTAAAAAATAAAATATGCATATATACTCCAAAAAGTTTCAATCTTTTACCATAATATCTAGTATTTGATCGATCGAGGAACCATTTTCATTTGTCCAATCTATACTATTATTAAGCAAAGCCACATTTTGGTGGCTTTTTACTATCATGCCCCCATATACATAAAAAGCTAAAAAAATATATATAAGGTTAATTCTGTAATTTTCATTTCATATTTAAAATCTCCATAAAATTCTGTTCCCTCACAAATCGAAACCGTCTTACTCTTTATTACCCACTCCAAATACAGAAACCAAAAACACGGTCTTTCAAAATCCACCATCTCCCCCAATATCCAACCCCCTCAAAAAAAAAAAAAGAAAGAAAAAAAAAATGAAGCTTGATAAGCCGTTTGCACCATTGGAGGAAGACATCGACCTCATCCTCAACGAAAACCCTAACGCCACGTCAGCACTCCCTACCAGAACCTCCACCACCACCACCACCACCACCACCAACACCACCATCCATTCCGCATGGTCCCCAACTTCCCCGTTCGTGGTCCCCATCCCCTAATGCACACGTGTCACCCTCTCTCCCTCCCACTCCCACGCCGCCGCCCTCCGTCGTCAGCGAGCTTCAACTCCTCGCCCACTTTCAGGCCATGCAACTCCGCAACCCCGACCCGAACCCGAATCCGAAGCCATACCTGAACCAGAACCCGTACCCGCTTGCATTGCACCCCCACGCCCTCCGCCGCTACTCGCAGTCTCCGAAACTCCTCGCCCGCTCCGTTAACCGCACCCTCGCCCAACCCGCAAACCATAACCCGAACCCGTTAAGAGCCTCCTCCAAGTATGAAGACTGCAGCTTCATCTTAGAAGGCCGAAGAATCACCAACAGCAGTAGCAGCATTATTAACGAAATGGGTATGGGTATCCACAACAAGAAGCGGGATATCGGGTTAACGGGTTTGATGATGAAGGTGGATTCATTGGCTGGGATTGAGGAGTACATGTACTTATACATGATTGCCAAGGACCATCATCAGGAGGCGGCGAAGAAGCCGGCGTCCTACTCTTTTGAGGGGGAGGGATGGTGGGGAGGAGAGAAGGGAGGAGGAGTTGGTGTTTTCATAGTGGGGAGGCGGCGAAGAAGCCGGGGCAGATGATATCCAAAGGGTATAAGAATTATGACTTGATACTGAATTTGCAGTTGGGCATAAGGTGTTTAATTGAATGGTTAAATGGGGTTTTGTGTGAAAGAGTTTATGGATGGATTTGAGATGTTGGATTTTGGTTTTGTAGGTATTCGGTTGGGAAGCCGGCGTCGATGCAGATGAAGGAGTTGAGGACTGGGGATTTTGATCCTAAGGAGAAGTTTTGGACGAAGTTTCCGCCGGAGGGGTCGAAGATTATGCCACCTCATCAGACTGCAGAGTTTCGATGGAAGGATTACTGTCCTATGGTTTTTAGGTATTAAGATTTCTTATGGTAATTTTGTGGTGTAGTTATATTGATTATTATGTTTTGGTATTGATTTGATTGCAATTGATTGTTAGGCATTTGCGGAAGCTGTTTGCGGTTGATCCAGCGGATTATATGATGGCCATTTGTGGGAATGATGCACTGAAAGAGCTGTCTTCGCCGGGGAAGAGTGGGAGTTTCTTCTACTTGACGCAGGATGATCGGTTTATGATTAAGACGGAAAAGAAGTCGGAAGTGAAGGTGAGAAAGCTAATTCATACTCATTATGTTTAAAATTGAGATTTTCTTTATGTGGTTGTTCATGATAGTTTTTAAGGTGAATGTTAAATTTCTGATTGGTGATAATTTGTTGAATGAAAATGATGGCTAATTGGATATGGTCCATAATTCACTACCTGAAGTGCAATGAAAACATGAGTACACTTTGGTTTGATGTTTGCTTTTGGTTTTGATTGACAGGACTGAGTAATAATCATTAATGGGATAATAAATACATTTATGAAAATACAGTCATGATAGATAGGATAGAGCTTGCGATGCACGCCCTAATACTTATTATAAATGTATTTATAATAAGTACATTTATGTTTTACTATTTCTTTGATTACGAAAAAAATTTGATACCAGTGAAATGTGTGGAATGTTTTACTGATACGATCAAAAACCTAAACCCGCCTGTCATTGTGCACCGATGCTATAGTATATAGCTAAATCCAATTATAAACACCCTACACTTTATACCTAATTCCATATGATACAATTATTATTACCAAACAACATCCCCAAATAATAGGTCACATTTGTACATATAGGCTATAATGAAACATAATAAACTCTGCCAAAATTATTCTGCGCCTATCGTCTGGCCTTCTCCAGCAGTGAAAAATGAATGCACCAACCCTTTACATGTACTTTATCGCACTTTTTTCAAACAATCATAATATTGACATAAAAAAGAAAAAAAAATATTATGGCGTGCATCGCACGCGTGCAAGTAACTAGTATTGAAAGAGTCATACATATATACCATGTGTTAATCTGAACTCTTAACATATATATATTTAATTAGGAGCATATTATATATGAATATATTTGTATATAAAGTTAAATAAATTAATATTGATGATTACTTGCTTAATTGCCCTGATCATATACATTAATTCAGGCATTTCTCTGAGTTTTTGATGGCCATGGAAGACGAGCGGCCGTTGACTTTGTCTCTGAGAAGTTAGAAAAGAATATAATACGAGCTGCTCAAAGGCTAGAAGATCAAGGAGGAGCTGATAAATTAGAATTAAAAATTAGGTTAGGCTATCTCACTACAGACAAGGAGTTTCTCAGTCAAGTACGTATACAATCATTTGAATTCTTTAACGCTGAATTACAATGTGGATGAAGGGTTATTATATGTTATTTAATTTAGTTTAACACTTACTTAAAATAAATTAATTGAATGAATGCTTTATATGTGTAGTGATTCACTCATCCGTATTATTTTCTCTTAGTACTTTTCTCTGTCTAGTTATCATCTCTATCTCTTTAATTTTATAATCTTATAACTAACTGGCTCTCATTGCCTCAACGATATAACTAATTGTGTGCTTTTTTTCATTCTTAATGATATATAGGGTGTAAATAGCATGCGCTACAACAGTCCTATTAAAAGGTAGAGAGCTGCATGTAAGTAATGTAGGTGGTTGCAGAGTAGTTATGAGCAACAAAGGAAAGGCTAATTCCTTAACAACTGACCATCGTCCTGGTAGAGAACATGAAAGAAATCGCATTGAAAGCTTGGTATGTTGTTAGAATCTCCTCTTTAGTGTATATATATATATATATATATATATATGGGAAATGCTCAGTTGAGAACACAAATGCTGTGAAAACCCATGAAAACAACTTAGGCCGTTGTTTCCAACAACGGCCTAGGTTATAATGGCCTAGGTGGTTTTCCTAGGTGGTTTCCAACAACGGCCTAGGTGGTTTTCCATGTTTTCACAGACATTTGTGTTTTCAAATGAGCATTTCCCTATATATATATATATATATATACTAGTGGGCAATAAACTGAAGTTGCGATAAAATTGAGATTTTGTTGTCCTTCGCACATTCATATCATTTTATTTTCTCATTTGAAAACATAATAAGTTTTAATATTTATTTTCTCCTTCATTTGATGTTTATTTAGATTAGTTCTCAATGCTTCGTTTATATTTGATTGTGAAGTATATATTTGATTGTAAGTTTGGTTGCAGTTGTTGATTGTGAAGTTTATATTTGATTGTTTAGTTGTCTATTACTTTTAGAATTTCAAAATACAAAAAAATTCATTTATGCCTACCCCGACGTTCGTAAAGCGCCGGGGTAGATATACCCAAAAAAAATAAATCAGAGCCTACGCCGGCGTTTTAAGCACGCCGCGGTAGGTGTTGTAAGGAAACGAAACCAAATAAATATACCCCTACACCGGCATTTTTAAAACGCCGGTGTAGGTTTTGACCTATACCGGCGTTTCATATAAACGCCGGTGTAGACCCCAAATCTACTACGACGCCCGTTTCACCGGCATTTACACAGGCATTTTCAAAAATGCTGGTATGGAATACATCAGCGTTTATAAACGTCGGGGAATCGAACAGAAACCACCGGGAAAGACGTTTAGTGTTGTAGTGATAATAAAAACAATAACAATAACAATAATAATAATAGTAGTTTGTTAACAATAATAATAATAATAATTATTATTAGTGTAGTAGTAATAATAATATTGATAACAATAATAATAATAGGAAAATTGATTAAAATAATAATAGTAATAATAATAGAAACCCAGATAATAATAACAATAATAAGATTTGTATTATAATACAAATTCATTGGAAAATAGTAGCAAATAAAATCATTGATTAAAAATAGACTTTAATAGAAGATCCAACAATACATTTTAACAAGTAATTTGAAAGCGGGAAAAAACAATTTTACAAAAATTTTAAATATAGAAAATACACAGAAAATACATATATACGGGAAACAGGGGTTACAGTAGGGTTGAAGAGCGCCCTCCAAATGGCCAAATTAACCCTAAACTTATTTGAAAAATAAGAGAAGATTTAATGGGGAGAAGAAATCTTGGTTTGGTCATGAATGGGTTTCGGCTGAATGGGAAAATGGGGAGGGGAAGGTTGCGATCTGACGACTTGAAGGGGAAGGGGGAGAAGAAAAATTATGGAAAATTTATTATAAGCCCCCCTTTTGACCAAATATTTCTTTTAGGTCCCTTAAATTCTCTTTTTCATAATAAATTTCAATAAAAACCGCTCCACCAAATAAATAAATTGATTAAAGAATATATATGAAATAAAATTTCATATTTACGCATAATAATAACAATAACAATATTAGCTGCTCACAATAAAATTAATACACACGACTATTTTGAAATTATAAAATAGGGCAGTGTTACATATGCACTATATATGTTTATACCCCATGGATCAGTTAGTTTTAGAAAGAATGAGTCCAAAATTGGACTCCGCTCTTCTTTTGTATAATAACTATCTTGAAAATATTATCGGAATTTACAAACATAGTTGTCAAAATAACACATGTCGCATATTTCTAAATTGCTTAGTCTCCATCTTGCTTGACTCTTTTTGTATATAATGTGTTTTTGTCCTTTATCGTAGACACTGAATTCTGTTCTTATTTCTATTTCATAATTTTTAATTATTTCTTTCAGACCTAAGGTTCGTTGTACTGAGTTTTCTTCCGTTCCTTTATCATCAATTGGTCTTGATTTTCTGAAAGTATTTCTTTCTTCTTCCTTTAGTCCATTCTACCATTTTGCTACTACTCCTATAAAGGTTGTTTCTATAAATTTCTCAAATGAGTTTCCTGAAAGATTTTTCCTAAATCCTACTATTAGTAAGGCATTTACCCATTTTTCTATTGTTCTATCTACGTCTTTTACGCAGTCTAGATCTAGTCATTCTCCATTTCCTGCTATTCCTTTTTCGTAGTGTTCTATAGGTTCATATTTTGGGGTTTGTTTTTCTTTGTCTCTTCCTAACTTATTATTTTTTGTGTTTTGCCATTTCCATGGTAAGTGACAATGTCTTTTGTTAGGTGGTGGCCTTAAGATTTCGTACATGTCAGTTTGAATTTCTGTAGGTTTTGCCATAATCTTTTCTTTATCTTGATCCATTTCTATTTCTTCATTCATTATATCTAGATTTTTTAAGGCTTCATCTACTTCCACTAAATTGGGATTTGCCATTAAATCTTCTATTTCTA
Organism: Hemerocallis citrina; assembly: GCA_017893485.1. Taxonomy (NCBI): domain Eukaryota; kingdom Viridiplantae; phylum Streptophyta; class Magnoliopsida; order Asparagales; family Asphodelaceae; genus Hemerocallis; species Hemerocallis citrina. The sequence goes on from CM030368.1 coordinate 24,245,036, forward strand.
AAATATTTTTATTAAGCTTTGTTATAGCTTCTAACTCCTTCAATCTTTTTCTTCAGTGTCTTCGGTTATATATCTACCTAGTTCTTTTATGTTCTTATTTATGATTTTTAAATCTTTTCTTATAGTTCCTACAAACTCTGGACCATTGTAATATTCTTCCAATTCTTGTATGTTTATCATACAAATTTTTGGTCCAATTTTTGAATTTAATATTACTACTTTACTAGCAATACTTAGCCTGATATTTATATGTTAGCAAGAGTTGATAATGTTAGAAAATGGTTATTTTATACACCATTTGTGAACTATTTTTTAGCAATTTTTTGAATAAGATTCTCTATGAATTAGTGAGAGATCTTGATGGATTTGTGTTCTCCTTCGTGAATAGATCAAAATCATATATTTATTTGCTCAAAACGGTTATCGGGTGAATGAGAAATTGTCTCCCAAAGTGAGGCATTTTCATCTTTGAAAATGAGTTGAGGAATTTTAGTCCTACATCGGAAAAAACAAAGGAAATAGAAGATGTTATATAATAACCTCTTTCTTGTCATTGTAAGATAGCAAGCCAACACTACAAGAAATTTGACATATAGTGACAGCAAAAATCCGTGGGTAAAAGGTGAAAAACCGTAGGTATAGCCCGTAAAACCTATACCAACGGCCATATTTTTCCGTCGTTTTTAATTAGCTATACCCACGGCAAAATGCCATCACTATAGCCTATAGCGACGGTTTTTTCACCCGTTGGACAAAACCTCAGTGTTATACCCACGGTTTCGTATCCGTTGGTATAGGTTTTAAAGACACCTTTTGCTTTCCTATACCCACGGTTGAAACTCCATTGCTATATGTTTTAGCGGTGGTTTCACATCCAATTATTTGAATATCTACCAATCACTCTATACACAATTTTTTCTTATTAATTACACTTATGATAATTTAATATTTTCTTTCATAATATTAATCAAATTATAAACTAAATACAAAATAAAATAGATAAATGTGTTTATGAAACAAAATTAAATAAAATTAAACTTCAATCATATTAAAATTAATGAAGTATTACAAGCATGTCGAATTACAAAATAGTTAATAACCAAATACACAATTGAATTTATGTGTGCAGACATGAGAATCAATACTTTAAACTACAATCAACATATTCAATGGCATTATAAAATAACATTCAATTGACTCATCACTTGAGATACGACAAACAATTTTCTTATTTTACGGCCACCCGATGTTGATTCTTTTTGCAGTAATTTTCTTTTAGCATCCTGCAAATCTCCTTTACAACCTTCTTTACTTCATCGTCGGCAAACACAAACTCGGCTATATTTTGAGCGAATTCAATCATTTCTCGCTTGTTGAGAGCCCTTCAAAAACAAAACAAAGTAAAAAAATCTAACTTTGGTCATCAACAAATGGTTAACATTCTTTTTCATTATCACACATTCAAATAATGGGAGTGATGCCTCCCAAATGTGGTCAATCTTCATAGCTATCATTGCCTGACCAATAGCATTAGTAAAAGCCAAAGGATGGATGAGGCTATGCATATATTCAAGCAAATGCAAAGGGAATGACCATGACCAAACATGTTACATAGAGAGAGCATACATACATACAGACATACATAATATGTTGTTATTCATAACTATAATCAGTCCAAGAAAATTTGTTCAGACAACCACATCAAAGTTTCTTACAAGACCAAGTCATTATAATTTACAGTAAGCTTCATAAAATTTGCAAAAATCCTAGATTTGAATAGAAAAAATGGACAGATACTAATCCTTGATTTGCAGTATGTTAGTCCTGATTTATGTAGCCTCCTGTGCTTGTTAGAGAGAGTGAGGCTAGTGATTGTTTGACTACATAAATAGAATCAAGAAAAACAAGTTGCAGGATACAGAGTTTACATTTCTGAATTGTAGATTACTTTAGTTCAGTATGTTCATTTACACGGCCTGCCACATCCAAGTTACATCTCTAACCATTCCTAGATTTGCAGTAAGGTTCCCTCAAATTAGTTGTGAAAAGTGAAGGATTGGCGAAACAAATATTACCTGATTTCCAAATCCAATCCCGATTCCTAGGAGAATCCTACCAAGGATCAGCATATAAATGTTCTTGGCTCCTGCATTCACAGCCCCACCCAAGAAGAAGCTGACTGCACCCGTCATGATGCTAATTCTCCTCCCATATTTTCGCATCACAAAGGATGCCCCAAACGTTGATAGCAGACCAGCGAAGTAGAGCGACGATGTGAAGAAAGTGAGTATCTGGTTGTCATATTTGCAGTAATCGGTTTCGTGGAGATGTGCCTGCTTCCTGTGGTATACTTTAGGGAAGAACTCCTTCAAGAAATCATCCATTGAAGTCACTCCACCTGCATTAATTTGACAAGAATAGCTTAGTTTTATTGTCTCTGTTTACCCTGGACATGAAAAAAAACTAATGCAAATACCTATAAATGATTATTAACCAATTATCTCATCATATAATGATCATCAAATATAATTTCATCATATATATAATAGACCCTTGCACATAATTAGTTATAAAAGCACCCTAATAAAAATAGTGATACAGATAATTAGTGACCGACTGCATATAAAAAGATTCAGACATAACTATCCTTGGCCAAAACTATGACCCAATCAAATTTTCAGAGCTTACATACAAGAATTAAAATATGACCCAATAAACACTCTTAGTAATATCTTTTGAATTCAGATTCTGAACACATACAGCACACAGATCATCTCAGCAAATTCTACCTCTATTCCATTTTTAATTGAAACAATCTCTGGTTTTGTATATGCAGTCATTTCTTATAATATCTCTTGGATAGTAGATCTCATTCATCTCAGCATTTTAACATAAGAGTAACATGGTAATTGTTAACTTTAATTGACTGAAAAGTCTATCAATAGTTCCAGATATTGAAAGCAATAAAAATAAAGCTTTCGGAAATGAACATCCCAGAAAAATTTTCCCAAAATTTTGAGCACATCTTTGCAGAATCCATTAAACAAGAGATAGCAAAATAAAAATTAACAGTATGAAACAGTCATGGCATTAGAACATTATCGAATCATGACACCATAGACCTTCAGATCCTAATTTAAAAGACAATGTTCATATGTATGAATACAATAAGATTGAACAAATTCAGCAGCTGAAATCTGCCACTAACGGAGCTAAAGAAAATAAGATCTTTATATTTACTATTCTGAGACAGGTAAATATTAGAAAAACTTGTTATATTACTATTCTGAGACAATATAATAAGATCGTTTAACAAATATCAGTACATCACTAACAAATATCAGTACATCACCAATACCGCCGTCTTCAGACTTTCCCAATACTGGAAAAGAAATTAGCAGTTCCACAGTTCAAATAGAATATTTGTTCGAGTCCAGAGTGGACTTGATACTAACAGTTGCTTGAATCTCTTAAACAGGACATATAATCTTACTTCATTTACTAGAAGAATTACTTGTCTCAAATCAATAAAATATTCGTTAACCCCCACTGCAGCACTTAGCATCATAAGCACTGAAATAATCTTGAAATGAGATTAGGCAGTAAACATGACAAGGTAACTGCAGAGCAAACGCTCCCCATCATCTTCCTTCAAACTCAATTAACAACTAAAATCATGATTTCAACCAAATACATACCTAGTCTATCACAAGAAATCGTTCGAGAGTGAAAAACTTATATTTTCTAGTCCAACCATGCATTTAAGAAATTAAACCTCACGGAAACAGTTGTAATCATATGAAAACATCTCAGTTTGCCTATATCAAGAGAACAGACTTACGGAAAAATCACTTGCAGAAAATCCTGCAATCACTTACCATGTGTCCGGGAAAAAATAAGTTTGAAGAATTCACAGCAAGAACAATCAAACTTGAGCTTTGCATAAAAGAATTCAAAGCATGACATCTACAATTTCTGTAATGCAAATAAAACCACTGTTTAACTAGGTAAAGAAATTTTACATTGAGATGAGCATCTTGCCTTATCCTTGTCAGTAAATATACTAGTTGACTCAACGACGTACTCACTACCCATCTCACCCCATGGGATCTCATCAGGATTCCTTCATAACAAGACAGAATACCAATTAGTTTTTCCTCCAAATACCAATTTACATATATAAACAGACAAAAATCACAAGTTCATACCTGCATCCAAAGACAGCAACTTCTTTCTCACCAAAATGAAGGGTCTTCGAGTCCTTCACCTTGATGTCATGATGCTTCCATTGATCGTGGACACTGTCGTACCTAAACATATAGGTCTGCACACAATTCGAACAAAAACAACAACAAAAATCTCAACCAATCATCATACATAAAACTAAGTATTCAGAAAACTATGCTATCATTCAGTGAGATCTTCACTAAACAAAGTAACCTGCAATGTTACTGCTATTCATCCCCTGTATTTGCAAAACAATTTTATATTAGCAACATCTAAGTTATGCAGATGTGTCTTACTGCATATTAATAGTAAGGTCGTTGTCTATAAGAACAAGAAACACAACTTCTTTTTCAATCTTAGTTTATTACTACTAAGTACTACAAGTTAGATTTTTTTATTTAAATTTTTGGCATAATAGTAAAAGTTGATTAGCATCCCAACAATTACAAATCCAAATTATGAATCACAACTACTAGTAATCTATGTTCTCTAAATAATTAAACAAATCTTCATAATCAAACATATGATCCATAAATGTAGGGTTCGGCAAAGTTCTATACTTGTGACAAAATTCACGTGAATGTTGTTCATAATAATAAATCACCAAAATTTAATCTAATCTCAAAAATTGTACAAAAAATAAGATAAAAAAGAAGAAATTAATATTTTAATTTAAAAAAAAGAAGAAAAAGAATGTTATCCCTGCATCCTTAAATTTAAGGGGCATTGTAAGTGATCTCAACCCAAACCAAAGTACCTTGAATGGTGAATGATCACAAATTAAAAATCATAATTTTGAAGAATCGTGCTAGGGTTTCTAATCAATTGAAACACGAGTGAAAGGATCGTGCTAGGGTTTGAAGAAGAAGAAAAAGAAGAAAAAGAAAAAAAAGAGAGAACTTACAGATAGTGTTAGGGTTCGGGGACATGATACCCGCCGCCTTGATGGCTTTGAAAGCATACTCTGTTCAAATCAAAGCCAAAATCGATGCATCAACAACTACAAGCCAAGATCTTTCTAGAAACCCTAGGCGGCGATGCTTACCAACTTGGAAGAGGCGGCCTTCCGGCGAGAAGATGGTGATGTGGCGATCGTATCCGGCTCCACTTCCTCGACTCATGGCGCGATTTCGTCCACGACTGAGTTTCGATCAATCGTTTGATTTCTAGGGTTTTGAGAGATCTGCGGCAGCGGGAAGAGGCGGGCGACGGCAGCGGGAATAGGAGGATTTAGAGATTGGGTTTAGGGAGAGAGAGATTTAGAAGTTTTAGAGGTATAAATGAAATATATTTTTTTGGAGGGGGGGAGGGAAAATGAAAAAATTGGGGGAAAAATAAATTATGGACTATACCCACAGTGTTTAAAAGATCTAAAGTTATAGGATACCTATACCCACAGTTTACTACACGTCTGTAGGTATATGATGCCTATACCCACAGTTTTAGAGATCCGTCACTATAGGCTAATTCCTTAACAACTGACCATCGTCCTGGTAGAGAACATGAAAGAAATCGCATTGAAAGCTTGGTATGTTGTTAGAATCTCCTCTTTAGTGTATATATATATATATATATATATATATATGGGAAATGCTCAGTTGAGAACACAAATGCTGTGAAAACCCATGAAAACAACTTAGGCCGTTGTTTCCAACAACGGCCTAGGTTATAATGGCCTAGGTGGTTTTCCTAGGTGGTTTCCAACAACGGCCTAGGTGGTTTTCCATGTTTTCACAGACATTTGTGTTTTCAAATGAGCATTTCCCTATATATATATATATATATATATATATATATATATATATATATATATATATATACTAGTGGGCAATAAACTGAAGTTGCGATAAAATTGAGATTTTGTTGTCCTTCGCACATTCATATCATTTTATTTTCTCATTTGAAAACATAATAAGTTTTAATATTTATTTTCTCCTTCATTTGATGTTTATTTAGATTAGTTCTCAATGCTTCGTTTATATTTGATTGTGAAGTATATATTTGATTGTAAGTTTGGTTGCAGTTGTTGATTGTGAAGTTTATATTTGATTGTTTAGTTGTCTATTACTTTTAGAATTTCAAAATACAAAAAAATTCATTTATGCCTACCCCGACGTTCGTAAAGCGCCGGGGTAGATATACCCAAAAAAAATAAATCAGAGCCTACGCCGGCGTTTTAAGCACGCCGCGGTAGGTGTTGTAAGGAAACGAAACCAAATAAATATACCCCTACACCGGCATTTTTAAAACGCCGGTGTAGGTTTTGACCTATACCGGCGTTTCATATAAACGCCGGTGTAGACCCCAAATCTACTACGACGCCCGTTTCACCGGCATTTACACAGGCATTTTCAAAAATGCTGGTATGGAATACATCAGCGTTTATAAACGTCGGGGAATCGAACAGAAACCACCGGGAAAGACGTTTAGTGTTGTAGTGATAATAAAAACAATAACAATAACAATAATAATAATAGTAGTTTGTTAACAATAATAATAATAATAATTATTATTAGTGTAGTAGTAATAATAATATTGATAACAATAATAATAATAGGAAAATTGATTAAAATAATAATAGTAATAATAATAGAAACCCAGATAATAATAACAATAATAAGATTTGTATTATAATACAAATTCATTGGAAAATAGTAGCAAATAAAATCATTGATTAAAAATAGACTTTAATAGAAGATCCAACAATACATTTTAACAAGTAATTTGAAAGCGGGAAAAAACAATTTTACAAAAATTTTAAATATAGAAAATACACAGAAAATACATATATACGGGAAACAGGGGTTACAGTAGGGTTGAAGAGCGCCCTCCAAATGGCCAAATTAACCCTAAACTTATTTGAAAAATAAGAGAAGATTTAATGGGGAGAAGAAATCTTGGTTTGGTCATGAATGGGTTTCGGCTGAATGGGAAAATGGGGAGGGGAAGGTTGCGATCTGACGACTTGAAGGGGAAGGGGGAGAAGAAAAATTATGGAAAATTTATTATAAGCCCCCCTTTTGACCAAATATTTCTTTTAGGTCCCTTAAATTCTCTTTTTCATAATAAATTTCAATAAAAACCGCTCCACCAAATAAATAAATTGATTAAAGAATATATATGAAATAAAATTTCATATTTACGCATAATAATAACAATAACAATATTAGCTGCTCACAATAAAATTAATACACACGACTATTTTGAAATTATAAAATAGGGCAGTGTTACATATGCACTATATATGTTTATACCCCATGGATCAGTTAGTTTTAGAAAGAATGAGTCCAAAATTGGACTCCGCTCTTCTTTTGTATAATAACTATCTTGAAAATATTATCGGAATTTACAAACATAGTTGTCAAAATAACACATGTCGCATATTTCTAAATTGCTTAGTCTCCATCTTGCTTGACTCTTTTTGTATATAATGTGTTTTTGTCCTTTATCGTAGACACTGAATTCTGTTCTTATTTCTATTTCATAATTTTTAATTATTTCTTTCAGACCTAAGGTTCGTTGTGCTGAGTTTTCTTCCGTTCCTTTATCATCAATTGGTCTTGATTTTCTGAAAGTATTTCTTTCTTCTTCCTTTAGTCCATTCTACCATTTTGCTACTACTCCTATAAAGGTTGTTTCTATAAATTTCTCAAATGAGTTTCCTGAAAGATTTTTCCTAAATCCTACTATTAGTAAGGCATTTACCCATTTTTCTATTGTTCTATCTACGTCTTTTACGCAGTCTAGATCTAGTCATTCTCCATTTCCTGCTATTCCTTTTTCGTAGTGTTCTATAGGTTCATATTTTGGGGTTTCTTTTTCTTTGTCTCTTCCTAACTTATTATTTTTTGTGTTTTGCCATTTCCATGGTAAGTGACAATGTCTTTTGTTAGGTGGTGGCCTTAAGATTTCGTACATGTCAGTTTGAATTTCTGTAGGTTTTGCCATAATCTTTTCTTTATCTTGATCCATTTCTATTTCTTCATTCATTATATCTAGATTTTTTAAGGCTTCATCTACTTCCACTAAATTGGGATTTGCCATTAAATCTTCTATTTCTAAAATATTTTTATTAAGCTTTGTTATAGCTTCTAACTCCTTCAATCTTTTTCTTCAGTGTCTTCGGTTATATATCTACCTAGTTCTTTTATGTTCTTATTTATGATTTTTAAATCTTTTCTTATAGTTCCTACAAACTCTGGACCATTGTAATATTCTTCCAATTCTTGTATGTTTATCATACAAATTTTTGGTCCAATTTTTGAATTTAATATTACTACTTTACTAGCAATACTTAGCCTGATATTTATATGTTAGCAAGAGTTGATAATGTTAGAAAATGGTTATTTTATACACCATTTGTGAACTATTTTTTAGCAATTTTTTGAATAAGATTCTCTATGAATTAGTGAGAGATCTTGATGGATTTGTGTTCTCCTTCGTGAATAGATCAAAATCATATATTTATTTGCTCAAAACGGTTATCGGGTGAATGAGAAATTGTCTCCCAAAGTGAGGCATTTTCATCTTTGAAAATGAGTTGAGGAATTTTAGTCCTACATCGGAAAAAACAAAGGAAATAGAAGATGTTATATAATAACCTCTTTCTTGTCATTGTAAGATAGCAAGCCAAGAGGCTCTCTGTCACGCCCCGCTTCCCAAAAACACGAAATGCAAGCACGTGACATGGCCCAACAAATGACTTGCGTCATTCATAGGCTGTCAACGATTTAACTCAGCAATATAAAACAGGAAGTAAAACAACCACGTATGCAATAAAAGAAGTAATCACATAAATAACAATACTTGAAATTTTCAGCATAAAATAACCAACATAAAATAAATCCAACAACTGGAATCAACAACATCATTCAGGTCAAAACCCCACAATACAAAAATGTTCAATTATTAAAGTTCTAAAAAAGAGAAACAATAATTATTCAACGACGCAGCAACACAAGTCTTTCACCATTGTTGTTCTTCTAATCCATCAGGCAAATCTCCCTGATTACTTGTAAGCTATTCATCTAAAAGAGAGGAAAAATATCCTTAGAACAAGTCGGGGATAGCAAGTAGAGAAACAGAGAACAATGACAATAACGGTATAACGATGAATACAATGGACGATGAAATCAATAGTATTGAACAGTGACAAGGCGATAATAGTACAATGTGTAATAACGATGATTTATAACGATAACAATAAACAATAACAATAATGGTAAACAATAACAATAACACTGTTCAATGAAGATGACAATATGCAATGACAATGCGATAAAAATCTTAAGTCTATTATTCATTTTTAATCCTAACTAATGCACGTACTGCACCCATACTACAGGTTTCATGCATACAATAAATTTCGTTTAGACTAAGATGGTAGATTCTATAGATCATGTATTCGGCATAATATAACATTTCAAAAATAATCACTGGCTATTAAGCAATTTCTTGCATAATAACGATAACACTGGCCATTTGCAATTTCTTCCATAATGACGATAACACTGGCCATTTGCAATTTCTTGCAAGATGACGATAACGATAATTTGGGACGAGGCCCACATTCCCGAGTATAGTCACTATATTATCAACTACCTTAATCAACTCTTAACCCTGGCTTGATTAACATTCTTTATTCAATTAACATACAATAATGCGATTAATAATGGACACTAGAAAAGATGAAAACACAATCCTAAGATCATGCAATATACTCTATACAATTAAATGCACCGAATACAATATTATAGATTCAGTTGTATGTTATTAAACATGGAAACCCAATTTTGGACAGCAGTAAATTGCTGCACCAAAATCAGAATTTTCGTTGCTACAGGATAGCAAATGTGGATCTTTCAGAAGTTCTAGAAACTAGACTCCTGCACGGTTCCAACGCATATAAATAAGGTACATAAAAGTTGTGGCAACATGTGTCAAAACAGCAAACTACATAGGATTTGTATTCAGCCGGAACTTGTAAAATTGTGTTCAGACATATGAAACAGGTCTGAAACTTCATTAATTAACTCTAGGAAAATTAGGAAATGTGCTCTAGTGTGTCTGTCATTAGCATGCATAATTTCAAGTCATTATCTTACAGTTAAATTAATTGTGAATCAGAGTATGGCAGCAGTTTTTAGAATCTAGAATTGTACGACACAGCAGAAGTAAAACTGCAATATCTCATAAACCGTAACTCGGAATTCATTTCCGTCAAAAGGGTAGTAAACTAGACATCTGGGGCTATATTTCATGTTTAGAAAGTTATTGATTTTGGTGACATTATCTAGGTCAAAACAACATGGTAATGTTCAGGTCGGTGATAATTTTCAGGGTGTCAACATATTCTTTTTGAATAAAATCATTAAAAGTTAAGGACGATGAGTTGGGGGGTTAATAATCATAAATCACAGCAAGCTATATCTATGTGAACATGGTATTAAGATGCATAATGTCCATAATCTTACTAATCACAAACAACTAACATCAATCATATAAGCCATCAATACTAGTATGCAATCTACAATTGTTGTGAGATATCATGACATGAAATATAATAACAATCAATATTCCTATATTCAATAACCAACTATATGTATGCATGTAAGATCTCTATACATTGGAGACAAGGATGACACGAAGTCAAGACTACTACTTGGATTCGCTCGTGTAAATCTTTAGTATCCCAACAATAGATAACAATAAGCAATATACGATAATCAATTTAGATCTACTTGCGGGATTCAATAAACATTCTCGAATATGATACAATAACTATTCGAGTAGAAATGAATTTCCTTTAAATGACGATTAGATCCGATATAATGAGAATAACGGGATTAGGATCCCAGGCGACGATCACGAACAAGAAGCACTAACACGTGCAAGACACTAAAGATCGGATCAAAACACCAAACACCGAGATCCAAACACCAAGCACAAGATCAGGATCCCTCCTTCACAAAATACCAAACAGCAACACCCATTCTCCTTCACAACACCAAACACAGAACAACACTCCACAGCTGATCACCACTAGGCAAACAACCCACATCGAACAGCCAGATCGGATCCCCACCCCTAGAAAAAATAGCAACCACCAAAACGGATGCACTGCGGTCAAGGAGCGATGGCAGCTATCAAGGCGACGGGAGCGAACTCTGTTTCGCTCGAAAAACAGAGGCAACGACATAGGGGTAGAGTTCGGGCTTAGGCGAAGACGACGACAGCTAGGGGGATCTGCGATGGGTGAGGAGGGTGAGCGAAGAGGGTCGACGAAGGCAATGGATGAGGAGCGGTGATGAGGACAGCGGTGGAAGACGATGGCGACGATGGTAATGGGTGCGGTGGAGTTGGGTTCGAGCGGAGGGGTTGACGGGGACGGGGATGATCGGAGGCGACGGGATGGAGGTGACGAAGGGGTGACGGTGATGGCATCGCGATGTGGCCGCGACGGGGAGAGGGCGACGGTGAGAAGAAGGCGAAGGAGGAAGACGAAGGTAATGGGCGGGAAAAATGGGGTTGTACAGGGTCGAGGGGTTCAACAGTGGAGAGGGGGAGGGGTTGCACAGTAAATTTGGGGTAGAGTTTTTCTTAAAGGCGGTTGTTGTATTAGGGGGTAATAGGTTAGGGTTTATTTAAAAATAAAAATGGTATAATAATAGCCATAGTAATGGGGAGGATTGTGGGGCTAATTGTTAGGGATTCAATTTTGGGGGGTTACGGGATGTGGGGATGATTATGAGGGATTTTTGGGGATTTGGCTGTTAATGGAGATATGGAGGGGTTTGGGTTAGTGGGCTTTAGGGTAGGATCCAATAGGGGGTGGATATTGGGCTTTGGGTACAATATGGATCAAATAGGAGGACAATTCACAACCCATCAAGACAAAAGGCAAATTTATGAAATTAAATCTAAATTAGGAATACTAGGAGTAGATTCAAATAATGAAACTGAGATCAGGATTAAATTATGAATAACATTAGAATTAATATTATTCGATACAATAATGAGAGAAAATGAACTGTTCTAGAATTACAAAAGTGATAATGGGGATCAATAATAAAAGAGGAAAAATGAAAACGGGAGTTACACACACTCTCTCTCGCGCAGGGAGGGTTGGGGGGGGGGGTGCAAATCTCAAACTGCACGTCCTGCGGACACGAATGCCGGACCGGCGTGAATTCACCCAGTGCAGAGCCACTTTTTGCTACAGTTTTTTTCCCCCGATCTGTAACGGCTAGAATAAACACAGGAACGATTTTGTCTGCCATTTATTCATGTAACAGTTTTGTTCGCCATTACAGTAGTGCATTCAACCTTCAGTCTGTTGTTATAGCCGGTGCATTGAATGAGTTGTCTGCCGTTACAGTAGATACAGTCAATGCGTTGTCTGTTGTTATTAATATCACCCTGGCCCTATAAATAGAGGCCCCTCTTCCCTGAATGCACACCGAAAAACTCTTCTTTTCTCCCTCTGTTCTGTGCTTCAAAGTCTTAGTCATTCGGTGATAAAACTCAGACGCTATCCAGTTCGTGAACTAGACGTGGTGCTTACGTCCAGTTCTTCTGTTGTTGCATCCTGGGAAATAGACGCCTCAGCAAATTCCAGCACCCGGACGAGGCGAAACTGTATTAAGGAGATTATGTGATACACACGCCTCGACACCAATTGGTTTAGTTTTGTTACTTTCAATTTCTTTTTAATTTTATTGGTTTTCTTCTTCTTCTCCTTCTCTGTTTTGTGCCTCAAAAATCAAACTTTGTTTTTTGGGTGTAATCAAATTTTGTAACAAACTTAAAACAGATTATCGTTTCCTTGATTTCTATTTTCTTGATTTTGAGGCATTCTTTTATTTTCTTTTCATTATGAAATGTTTTCACTCGTGTTGTGTATTTTCAGATTAACAATGACAAATGCATCGAAGAATGTTGTTGTTGCTGATGCGGCACAAGTGCCGACTATTGCTATGGCACGAGTGCCAATGCCGACCGCTGTATCTGTCTCACTCTCCCATGGGGAGAAACCTGAGAATTTCAACGGGCAAAATTTCAAAAGGTGGCAACAGAAAATGATGTTCTACTTGACCACCTTGAATCTCGCAAGATTCTTGAACGAAGAAGCTCTAAAACTTAAAGAAGAAGAGCAAAATGAACAAGTCATCACCACTGTGGATGCTTGGAAAAATGTTTATTACTTATGTAGGAACTACATAATGAACAGATTAGCCGATTCTTTGTACAAAATTTATATTGATAAAAGAACGGCTAAATAACTTTGGGAATCCCTAGATCATAAATATAAAACTGAGGTTGTCATCGCCAAGAATTCATTGTGGGCCGCTTCCTAGACTATAAAATGGTGGATTTAAAAATAGTGATCAGTCAGGTTCAAGAAATTCAACTGATCTTGCATGAAATACATCCTGAAGGTATAAACCTAAGTAAAAGATTTCAAGTTGGTTGTATTATTGAAAAATTGCTAGTATGTTAGAAAGACTTCGAAAATTACTTGAAGCATAAGCGAAAGGAAATGGGCATTGAGGATCTCATTGTCAAAGCTTCGTATTGAAGAAGACAATAAAAGTTCTGAAAAGGTCGGAGCCATCAGTCAGGCGACCAAAGCTAATGTGGTGGAACATAGTCAACGTTCCAAAAAGCACAACAATAAGGGATTCAAGTTGGGGCCTAAGGGAGGAATCTCCATGAAACCGAAGTTTTAGGGAAAGTGCTTCAACAGTGACAAGATAGGTCACAAGTCTACTAATTGCAGACTACCCAAGAAGACCAGGAACAAAGAAGTGCATATTTTTGAAATCATTTGTAACCCCTGTTTTCCCAAAAACGTATTTTTTTTGAATTTTCTGTATTTAAAAGTTTTTGCAAATTATTTTTTTTTGGTTTTCAAATTCTTTTGTCAAAATGTATTTTTTTGGATCTTCTATTTTAAGATCTATTTTCGATCGAATGAATTTAATTATCTGTAACTATTTTCTGAGATTTCATATTGTAATAAAAATCTCATTTTTATTGCTATTATTGTTATTAGTTTTGACAGATTGCTAACGACCTACTTCTACGTACAAATTGTATTTGTTGTATTTTTAAATAAATTATATTTTTGTGAAGCAAATTACATTTTATTAGAGACAATATTTTTATTTGTTATTAATTTTATATACCCATTTAGTTCTTATTGGATATTTATTTTCCATACCCATTTATTCTAACCATAACCCATTATAACCTACTACTAAACCCACCACCTAATATATATACCAACCAATTACTTTCCTATTACTAGTATATCCTACCAAATCTTCATACCTACTTACTAATTATCCTTCCTATCCTACACACAACCGGATTACCTACTAATCCTTTTATCCTATACACTACCTAATCCTACCACCCATTACCTTCCTAAACTACACCTATTAATTTCCTACTAATCACTAATACCATATCAATCTACTTCACCTGTAGCCTATCCTACCATACTACCCAAAGCCTAACCCTTTAATTAATCCTACTTCCTGATCTAATCCTACCCGTGAGTTTTTTTTTTTTTTCTTCCCCCCACCCGGATTGCATTAGGCACACCCGACCCTTTCTTTCCCTTCTCTTTTTCTTGTAGCTGTCATGTGCACCCCCATCTTCAAACCCTAATATATATCATATCCTAAATATATATTATTTTGTTTACTTGTTCCACCGAAAAAAGCAAAAAAACAAAAAAAAAACAAAAAAACAGAAAAGAAAAAAAAACAAAAAACTGCAACTTTCTTTTATTTTTTCCCTATCAATTGCACCCTACTTTCGTGCTTCATCTCTCCCGTATCTCTCCATCCGCCGTCATACGCTCTCTTGCTCTTGGGGTTTTCTTGCGCGTGCTCGAGTGCGCGTGTGGATCGTTCGTGAGTCCGTGAATTTTCGTTCGTGAGCTTTGCTCCTACTTTTGATTTGCATCATTCTTCATCTCCAAATTAAGGCAAGTAACTTGTACTACAATTCATTAGGTTGATACAAGTCATAAAGTTCACATCTAGTGTAGTTGGGTCTAGAGACAACCAAAATTTGTGTTTTACTTGATGGGTTTTGTCTCTATTGTGTTAATTTGGCCATAGATGACTTATGACACCAACTTTGATAGGAGATAACATAGGTTATGCCCAAAACATGATTTTGATGCATGTATGTGATTATTTGCATGAATTGTGTTTGATTGAATGCCCATGTGAAAATAATAGGTGTGAACATGTTAGTGATACACCCCGACCTTTGCTTCTAGCCATGGCGGAAGGAAAGAAGAAGAATCTAGCTTGAGGAAGAAGAAGCGGAGGATTAGAAACAGAAATATTCAAGAAGAGGCAAGAAATGGATCAATCACACACACCCACAGTCCATCAGCTGTGGGTTCCTTTTATAGCTGATTACACGTGCTCTGTCCGTAATTGGACAGGCCGTTTAGTTGGTTACAAAGTGGACCCCCCATTACAATCGATGGCTAGAAACTATTTATATCAGATCCAAGGATCCACATTCCCCCATACCCCTTCATCTATTATATTTACATTTAACCCCTCACACTTACAGCTTATTACACGAGATCTGATACATATCAATTACAGATACTCAATACTACTTCAGCTGCTTCTCCTATCTCTTCCGCAGTTCAGCTTCATACTTCAGCTTCATTCTCTTCACCCATGCCCCCATTAATACCATTGCTTGCCCATTGGTCTGTATCAACTCCTTCCCCCCTATATTGAGACCTTGCCTCAAGGTCGAAGAGAGGAAATCTGCGAACTAAATCCCAGTAAGACTCCCAAGTTGCATTAGATGCCTCTTGATACTTCCATTTGATCAACACTTCTGATACCACTTTCTTCCCCTTGATTACAGCCCTGCGATCCAAGATACAATCTGGCTCAAGTAGAGCTGTAGAGATTTGATCTGGCAGACATTGTTGCACCTCCACATTCGAACCCAAATGCCGCTTAAGGAGAGAAACATGAAATACAGGATGGACTTTGGCAGACATTGGTAGAGCTAATCTGTAGGCCACAGTTCCAATTCGTTCAAGGATTGCGTAAGGTCCATAGTATAGAGGAGCAAATTTGTGCACAACCCTAGTTGCAACTGATACTTGACGGTAGGGTTGAAATTTGACATACACCAAGTCCCCCACTTGGTATTCCCTATCCCTTCGATGGCTATTAGCTTGCTTTGTCATCCTATCTTGAGCTCGCTTGAGATTATCCTTTAACAACTGAAGATTCACATCTCTTGACAACAGAGCTTCCTCGACCAAGGGAACCTTAGCTGTGTGTGGAATGTAGGAAGTAATTGTAGGAGGTTTTCGACCATAAACCACTTCATAAGGAGTCATTTTGATTGCGCTGTGGTAGGAGGTATTGTACCAAAATTCAGCCCAGGGTAACCAATTGCTCCAATCATTTGGTTTGTGATGACAATAGCAGCGTAAGTAAGTCTCCAAACACCTATTAACCACCTCGGTTTGGCCATCCGTTTGTGGGTGGTAGGCTGTTGAAAAATGCAACTTTGTACCTTGTAGTCGCAGCGATTCTCTCATAAGGGCACTTGTGAAAGTCGTTCCTCTATCACAAACGATGGAGATGGGCATACCATATAGCTTGAATATTCCATCAGTGAGAACTTGAACAATTGAGGCAGCCGTATATGGATGTTTGATAGGGAAGAAATGAGCGTATTTGCTCAATCTATCTACCACCACAAGTATTACTGAATACCTATGGCTCAGAGGAAGGGCTTCTATAAAATCCATACTAACTTGTTCCCAAATCTGATTTGGTATTGGCAATGGTTGGAGCAACCCCGAAGGAGACTGGCATGAATACTTATTAGTCTGACATATTGTACACTCCCGAACATACTGTTGAACATCAGCCTTCATTCCTCTCCACCAAAACGATCTTCTCACCCTCTGCAAGGTTTTATCATAACCTGAATGTCCACCAACTGGAGTGTTATGATGTTCATGTATCAAAAGCTTCCTGAGATAGGATACTGGACTGATAACTACCTTGGCCCCTTTATACCAAACCCCTCTAAGTAGGGAAAACTTGCTATTACTCTGCGAAGCAACCTTAACTGCCAACTCCTTAAAATAGCTGTCACTTGCATTCATCTTCTCAATTTCCGCCCACCAGTTTGGAGGTAAAGAACTCAGTTGCAAGAGAAAGCAATCAAGATCTCTCCTAGATAGTCGATCTGCTGGAACATTCTCACTTCCCTTCTTATACTCTACATCAAAATTAAACCCATAGAGCTTAACCAACCACGAATGTTGAGCTGCAGTCGATAATCTTTGATCCAACAAGTATTTAAGTGGCTTGTGATCAGTGCGGATGATAAATTTCCTGCCGAAGAGATATTGCTTCCACTTCTTAACTGCCAATAATATCGCCAGCATTTCTTTCTCATACGCAGACCAATACAAACACTTCCCTTTAATAGCTTGACTGATAAATGCTATGGGATGTTTGTCCTGCAACAAAACCGCACCGATCCCCTCTTTACAAGCATCACACTCTACTACAAAGGTGTTGTTGAAATCAGGTAATTGTAGAACTGGGGCTGAAGTTAAAGCTAACTTCAATTGCTCAAAAGCTGCCGCAGCCTTCTCACTCCAAATAAAAGAATTTTTCTTAGTCAATTCAGTTAGGGGAGATGCTATTGAGCCATAATTCCTCACAAACTTACGATAGTAGCCAGAGAGACCAAGAAACCCACGCAAGGACTTCACAGATGTGGGAGTAGGCCATTCCTTGATTGCGGCTATTTTCTTTTCATCTACTGCAATGCCGGAGCTAGAAACAATATGCCCCAAATATTCTACTTCTCTTTGCCCAAAAGTACACTTAGATAGCTTCACAAATAGCTGGTTCCTCTGTAGGATAAGGAACGTTTCTTTCAAGTGTTGCAAATGCTCATTCCAAGACCTACTGAAGATCAATATATCATCGAAAAATACCAAAATGAACTTCCGCAAATGAGGCCTGAAAATATCGTTCATAAGGGATTGAAATGTGGACGGGGCATTACTCAAACCAAACGGCATTACAAGGAACTCATAGTGTCCACTATGGGTTCTAAACGCTGTCTTCGGAACATCATCGGGGTGCATGCGGATTTGATGATAGCCAGACCTCAAATCTAGCTTAGAAAAAAATTTAGCTCCATGCAATTCATCAAGTAGATCATCAATAATAGGGATTGGATACTTATCCTTAATCGTTTGCTGATTGAGAGATCTATAATCAACACAAAACCTCCATGACCCATCATGTTTCTTGACTAGCACAACTGGGGAGCTGTAACTACTGTGGCTTGGTCGAATAGTACCATGCTTCAGCATCTCTTCAATTATCTCCTCTATTGCATTTTTCTGCTCAAATGAATACCTATACGGTCTTATGCAAACAGGCTTGGACTCTTTCTCAAGTGGTATCTGATGATCACAAGAACGTGGAGGAGGCAAGCTCTTTGGTTCTTCAAATAAAGATTGAAATTCACCCAATAGTTTCTGCAAACTGGGGTTCTCATGAATAGGTGTAGATTGCTTCTCAGAAGAAGCCATGAAGTATAACACAAACCCTCGATGTGTTTGTAGAGACATCTTATTAGCCTCCTTCTCTGATAGAGCCCGTGTAGGACTTGGACTTAGCCCTTGCAACACCCAATTGACACCCCTGTGTTGAAACTTCAGCTGTTTATGGACCAAATTAACTGTGACCTCATTCACTTTCTTCATCCATTTAGCTCCAAGTACAACATCATGACCCCCAATAGGGAATACCAAGAAATCATCAACGAACTCATATCCTTGACAGTGGATTTTCACATTAGAACACAATCCACTTCCTTCAACCTCCTTACCTCCGGCAACCCTAACATTGAAGGACTGCTTAAGGGTCATAGGTAATCCCACTCTCTCAAGTATATAGGGATCTATATAATTGTGTGTTGCCCCACTATCCACCAACACATGAACATCGATGCCTTGTAACTGAGCTTTCAGAATCAAGCACTCCGTATTACTCTCTGAATCTACCTTAAGAAGTTGCAAATTATCAGCATCATTTTCCACTTTTCCTTCACCTTCTTCACTCAGCAATTGACTCAACTCCTCTTCACTTTGCAGCGAGAACAAATCCCAATCCCCTTCTATACACATATAGGATTTTGTTTTACACAAATGTCCCGGCAAGAATTTTTCATCGCAATGAAAACACAAGCCTTTCTTTCTCCTTTCCCACACTTCATTTGGAGTAAGTTTCTTCAAGATGGGTTTATCAGAATTTGAACTGCTAGAAAATTTCCCTACTGTATTACTTGAGGTTGATTGAGTCGAATAAGGTAACGGATTAGTAGCAGATTGAGACCCCCTGACATAAGGCTTATACGGTGTTTTGTAGTACTGCTTTGTGGCATTAAACTTCTTCTCAAATCGAAGAGCTACTTTGAACGCCTCACTCAAGGATTGTGGCTCAGTCATCGCAACATCATGCTGCAATTCTGCCTTGAGTCCACTTACAAACTGCTGAATGAGAAATGTTTCACTAACCCCTTCGACTAAACATTGCAACTTCTCAAACTTAACCTGATAATCAAGAACCGACGTTGTTTGATCAAGTCTACAAAGGGATTTTGCTGCGTCTTCATAAATTCCCAAAGCAAATCTATTACAGATCCCTTCCTTGAATTCCTTCCACGTCACCACTCCACCACTATTCTTGAGCAACCAACGGCACCATTGGATTGCTTCATCTTTGAGGAAGAAAAATGCAACCCTCACCTTTTCATCCCCTTGAATCCTATACACCTCAAAATAGTGTTCGATCTGAAATATCCAATTTAGGACATCTCCAGATCCTGAGAATATTTGAACTTCAAGTTTGGGTGGTTTTGAAAAAAAATTTCCCCCAACTGCTTGCTCCTTATCAAGAATTTCCACTCCATGATGATTACGCATAAAGTTCCCACCCCCATCAAAGCCAGAGTTTGGAGTTGGCTTACCGACTGACTTTGGCGGTGGATCCTCCGAAGTTTCTTGATTCGATCGCATCTCTCCCAACCGCTGCGTTAACATTTGCATCTGAGCTAAAACCAGCGGAATTTGAGAAACCTGAGCAGCAATGTCCTTGATCTGGTTCTCCATAGTCGTTACTCTGTCATTCAAGAACTGATGGCTTAGTTGCCAACCATAAGGTGGAGCGAATCCAAGAACTCCTTCACCGATCGACTCTGGAGGAATCTCCCCCTCCCCTTCTAGATTCGCCGCAGAATCTTGCGGCTCTGATACCATTGATACACCCCGACCTTTGCTTCTAGCCATGGCGGAAGGAAAGAAGAAGAATCTAGCATGAGGAAGAAGAAGCGGAGGATTAGAAACAGAAATATTCAAGAAGAGGCAAGAAATGGATCAATCACACACACCCACAGTCCATCAGCTGTGGGTTCCTTTTATAGCTGATTACACGTGCTCTGTCCGTAATTGGACAGGCCGTTTAGTTGGTTACAAAGTGGACCCCCCATTACAATCGATGGCTAGAAACTATTTATATCAGATCCAAGGATCCACATTCCCCCATACCCCTTCATCTATTATATTTACATTTAACCCTCACACTTACAGCTTATTACACGAGATCTGATACATATCAATTACAGATACTCAATACTACTTCAGCTGCTTCTCCTATCTCTTCCGCAGTTCAGCTTCATACTTCAGCTTCATTCTCTTCACCCATGCCCCCATTAATACCATTGCTTGCCCATTGGTCTGTATCAGTTAGCAACCCTAAATCATGATGTTTAGATGTTTGGTAGGTTGTATTTCATATTTGGTTGTGTTTGGATCAATATTCATGAAGTTATGATGTTCTTAGTTAGAGGTGTGAAATCTGTATTTGCTGGGTGTTCTGTTTTGATTGCTATTTTCGTCCATACTACAGTCAGTATTTGAATTCCAAAGTAAAAGATGAATTTTAGATAATTTTTTCTATTTTCAAACCCTACTAGTTTTACTTGATTTGG
Organism: Hemerocallis citrina; assembly: GCA_017893485.1. Lineage (NCBI taxonomy): Eukaryota > Viridiplantae > Streptophyta > Magnoliopsida > Asparagales > Asphodelaceae > Hemerocallis > Hemerocallis citrina. The sequence continues at coordinate 24,266,351 of CM030368.1, forward strand.
ATTTCGTATGACCGAGTTATAAATGTTTTGGTACAGACGTGTCGATCAATTCCAAATTCTGTTTTGGGTCAATTTTGTTAACAAATTATTTTCAAGAACTATTCTATACATAATATCTTTATCTAATATTTTGGTCAGTGTTTCTTTATGATATTAGGGACTACCCAGATTATTGATGAATTTTAAAGATAATTTTTATGAGGTGTTTCATGCTTTTTTCTAAAATCCACTCATGCTGTATTTTGCTTACTGTGCAGTAAAGAAACCTATTTTCACTATGATTCCTTATACTGTATGAAAATTCTTTGTGAAATGTGAAAGTTAGTAAAATCTATCTATTTTCATATCCCATTGGTGGAATTGGGTTTCGATGCACTGGTTGCGAGATATCTTAGTTTTCGTACAGCAGTGTTGCGATTTTCAGATTCGTTAAACTATATTTTCTTGGTGCTTTTGTATTTTTGATGACTAATCTATCCTTCCTGGAAAATTATGAAATTCTATATTTTGATTCTAGACGTATAGGGGATCACCCCAGATTTTTCCTGGATTTATTCAAAGTGTTTTCATGCTGTTTTCTTGTTCTTGAAGTTGTTTTCCTAATTTCTGGCTGAACCTAAATTCTGTATTCAAATCAGTTTTGAGCTGTGTTGTTGTGAATTAGTGTGTGACTTATTATATGCGTTGGATTCGTGTGGATGTCTAGTTTCCAGATCCTTTGACGGATCTAGGTTTGCATTTATTTAGAGACCAGAATCACTGTTTAAGTACTGATCTGTCATGCTGTCCTGATTATGAACGTACATTATTTTGCTCGTTTATGTGACTGTATATTATCTATGCAAGCTGATTTGTTTTCCTGAACCTTATACTGATTGTACCATGTTAATTTGACACTATTTAGTACACATTCATGTCTGTTTGATAACCATAATAAAAGTAACCAAGCCGGGGCTGATGGGAAAGATCGAGTAGTGGATAATTCAGAAATGTGTACTCGGAAGGGGGCCCGTGTTTCCCATATTTGGAATTTGGTATATGATTTGGATTATTTGGAATTTGTTATATGATTTGGATTATTTGGAATTTGGTATTTGATTTGGTTAATTTGGAATTTGGTATATGATTTGGATTACTGTTCCTGAGTACACTGCCCTCTATGGTCCACTATGAAATCTAAAGCGAAGTGTTTGTTGTAGCAACCATGTAGTAAAAATATGGATGCATGAAGTGCTACCTAGATAGTAATAACTACAAGACTTGACACATGAGACCTGAACATGATACTTGAATACGATACGTGCTTGCTTGATACTTGACTACATGATACATGAGATTTGATACTTGATACATGTTACCTGATTACCTGTTTACCTGTATACCTGTTGCTTGATACCTGTTACATGTTTACCTGTTTGCCTGATTACTTGACACTTGATTCATGCCATTTATACTTGATCACATTACCATGCTAGGTTTGTTACTTAGATTCACCCATTTCCATGTGCTTGTATCCTACATTATTTGTGACCCGTGACTTGCAATTGACGGGTACTTATTTTCTCTTTCCTTCTCCTGCAATTGTCAATTGCAGATTTTGGTGATCAGCTGCCCGATGGAGTATGTGATCTAAAGTTCTGGTTGGCTGGAACTTTTACTATCTTCATTTATTTCCTGTTGCTCATTTTGAACATTGTATCTGTTACTTGTATTCTTTGTATTTCGGGCAATGTGACCCAGGATTTATTGTGTATTTCAGATCATGACTATTTGAGATTAATATATTTTATTTCAAGTATTCTTGTTGGTATTTGGTTCATATGTGCATGTGGTTGACTTTTCTGACTTCCGACTCTGATTATTTTGTGAGATATTGTAAAGATTCTTGAACAGCTTATGGATTATGAAAATCATTCGCTGGGCTTTTGTTACGTACTCGTATTTCGTATTTTTGAAAAGCGGGGCGTGACAACATTGCTCAAGACATTTCTAATATCAACCTCTCAACTGTGGTCTCGGAGGTAAACATGATGGGTTCAAACCCAAGGAATGGTGGATTGACATTGGAGCTACTTGACACGTGTGCACCAACAGAAGTATGTTCTCCACTTTCGAACCATTAGAATGGGGAGAAGATGTTCATGGGGAACTCGGCTACTTCCGAAATCAAGGGCCTAGGCAAGGTGATCTTGAAGATGACTTTTGGAAAGGAACTGACTCGGAATAATGTTGCATATGTTCCAGAAATCTGTAAGAACCTGGTATGTGGTTCGTTGCTTAATAATCACGGATTTTGTTTAGTGTTTGAGTTTAAAAAAAAATTGTTTTGTCGAAGGGTGGAATATATGTTGGTAGAGGATACATAACTGGTGGAATGTTTAAACTCAATGTAATGACCATGGTCAAGAATATCAATAAAACTAGCTCTTCTACTTATATACTTGAGTCTTCCAATTTATGAAATGGTAGACTTGGAAATGTTAATTATGATACTTTGCGTAGATTTATTAACTCGAATCATATACCAACATTCCAAATTGATTCCAAACATAAGTGTGAAACTTGCGCTAAGGCAAAACTGACAAGATCATCCTTTAAAAGTGTTGAAAGAAACACTGAACCTCTTGATTTAATTCACACTGATATTTGTGATCTGAAAATGCTACAAACAAGATATGGTAATAAATGTTTTAATACCTTTATTGATGAAGCTATAGAGAAATTTGGTCTCTATAAAAACGAAGTTGAGAATCAACTCAACAAGAAAAATTAAGTCACTAAAAAGTGACCGAGGTGGAGAGTATGAATCGCCATTTGCTGAAACTTGTGCTAAGCATGGGATTATATATGAAACCACAATGTCTTATTCTCCTCAGTTCAATGGTGTTGATGAACGAAAGAATCGAACATTGGAGGAAATGATGAAGGCAATGTTAATGAGTTCTAGTTTGCTACCAAACTTGTGGGGAGAAGCTATTCTTTCAGCCAATTACCTTTTGAATAAGGTACTCAAAAAGAAAGAAGAGAAAACTCTATATGAGCTATGGAAAAGAAGAAAGTTATCCTATAATTATTTGAGAATGTGGGGATGTCTTGCCAATGTGGCAGTACCTCCACCCAATAAAGTGAAAATAGGATAAAAAACAGTTGACTGCATTTTTATTGGCTATGCACAAAATAGTAGCGGTTATCGATTCCTAGTATATAAATTCGATATCCTTGATATACCAAAGAACACGATAATGGAGTCTAGAAATGCATCGTTCTTTGAAGATGTATTTCCATCTAAGTCTAAGGAAGAACCAAGTTCTTCTAAATAAACACATGAGACTATCAGTGACAATAGTGAAAACCAAGATGAAGACGTTGAGGAGGAACCTAGACGTAGTAAAAGAACAAGAACAGAAAAATCGTTTGTTCCATATTTCTTGAGTTTTATGCTTGAAGGTGAATCTCAAACTTTCAAAGAAGCGGTGAGCTCTAGTGATGGTCCTCTATGGAAAGAAAACATTAAGAGCGAAATTTATTCTATCTTGCAAAATCATACTTGGGAACTAGTGGATCTTCCACCAGGTAGTAAACCTTTAGGTTCCAAGTGGATTTTCTAAAGAAAAATGAAATATAATGGATCAATTTATAAATACAAGGGAAGACTTGTAATCAGAGGTTATAGACAAAAGAAGGTCTGGACTACTTCGATACATATTCTCCTGTGACGAGAATAAACTCCATTAGGATGGTACTTGCAATAGCAGCCTTGCACTGAACACCCCACATTTTTATTTGAATTAAAAATGTATTTTTTTATTTTTGCACGTCTAATTCACGTGCAAAATTTTATTCTCATTTTACAAATTTTTAGCATGCATAAGTTTTCAATTAGCCTTCTTTTGATCTATGGACCTAAAGATTAAAATCTAGCCCATTAGGAGAAGAGCCCACTAGGATAATTGAATTAATTAATTAGAAGTGAGCCCATAAATCAAGCCCATTAATAAAATCACAATTTAAGTTGAGCTTGGACTAATACATGACAAGTTACAATTTTTAGTACACATTTAGAGTTATAGAAATGTATTCATATTTGTATGTGCATGTGTGCATGTACACACATGTTGATTGGCCGGGTTGCACTAGGATAGGCCGATTTGGGTTAGTGGGGGAGAGGAAGGGGTTGGAGTTTTGGGGGTTGAGATGATGAAAGGTTGGGAGCATAAGAGTTGGAGGTTTTAGGATTTTGGAAAATGAAGAGTTGAAAGAATTAAAAGAGAGAGTTATTAGGGTGAGAATTTTTTCACTTTAGACCCACACAAAATCCTATAAATAGAACCCCCATTTCTCATTCTCCTTTGCACAAAAAACAATATCAAAATAAGAGAAAGAAAGAAAAGAAAGAGAGTAAGAGGGTTCTATTGCTTGGAGGAAATGTAACGCCCCGATCTCCCCGCAACTGGGAAACCGTGACACATGCCAAGATCTTTCCTTCAATTAGTCTCGAGACACAGAAAAACTGGAAAATTTAAAAACTTTTCTTCAACACAGAGTTACTACGCAGTAATTACAAATATCAGTTTGTAATACCAAACTGTACTGCCTGCCCCTTTTCTTTTCTTTTTGACTCCAAAATCAATTCTTCCAATTTCTATATTACTTTAAACATAAACTAAAATAGTTATGTTTCAAAGAAAATTTGGGTAGAGTCTCCCTTGTAATTTTTTCCCAAAACACAGAAAAGCTTACGGAATTTTGCTCTAAATTTCGTAGCTTACATCACAGGCAATAATAATACGGGCTCCCCAGGCCAAAATGAGCATCATCACACAGGCAATATATATATATGCTCTGGGGGCCAAACTCATAACGGTTTAACAATTATCGATTAAAAAGCATAAATCCTTTTGAAAACGTAGTAAGTTTTTAGAAAATGACCTGTAAAAACCTACCACGACGCCTGGCACTCCACAACGAAATGGGTACGGGTCCAAACCATATCCTGCTGCCTCACACTATGCTCTTCATCATCATCCTCATACTTATACATCAAAAATACAATTTAAAGCATAAATCTTTACTATTTACAATTAAAACATAACAACGAATTATAACTGGAGCTCCACTCCACGGAACCTGTACCTACACCTCATCTCTGCACTGCTGAGGACCTGTAACAGTAGGGACCTAGGGTAGTCCAGGGACTCCCTAACCCCCAAACACTAAGAGCTTAGCCATTTCTGGTGTGAGTATAATTTATTAGAATAAGTAAATAAATTAAACTTACAAGTAAAAACATAACGAACTCACAATTTCCAAGATAAACAAATCTTACTTGACATCTGAATATGTAAACATCATAAATGAGATTTTACATCAAATACTCTCTGAGTCATCACCTGTATGTATATCTATACCCGCTCATAACATACTTATATTTAGTAACCATTTGAATAACCACTCATAATACAATATTGATTTTGTTTCCTTATATCACGTATCCCATCATAAACATATGCCTTCATTCTCATACTACCACATTCATTCATGTCCAACCTAACATCTCATTTCACCTTACCATTTACTTGCATTTTATCACAATGTACCCCATATCCCAACATAGTTTTGGCAATAACATATCACACGCCAAGCCGATAGCTTGGGTAATAATCACGCACATCCCAAGCCCAACTTGGGTAATATCACATCACATCCCAAGCCCATAGTTTGGTTATTAATTTACTTCAACTATCACACTCACAATTCATCTCGAATGAAAAAGACACGTGTACATATAATTGATGTGTCAGTGTATGTTATGACTTAACTCTAATGCAAAATTACCAATACAATGATGCTCTTATTCTAATGCAAGATCACTAATGTGATGATGCTCTTATTCTAATGCCAGCAAGTCTCCGAAGCAACATGCAACCCATACTACATGCGCCCCATCTCAAGCCGTTTCTCCATATATAGGGATTTGAACCCGCGTTATGAATTTCTAATTGTACACAACCTGTTCCTGACAATACCACGTGACTAGTGAGGTTGCAGACGTGGTCAGTGCTACCAAGGCAGTACGCTCATGGTGTCTATGTTGCCACTACCACCTTGCTAACCGAACCTCATTCCAAAATCCAAAATCATACCATAGGGTCTCGCAAGCGCAGGGTGGCGCGAAGCCTACCCTGTGGCACCCTATGGGGTCTCGCAAGCGCAGGACTGCACAATGCATCCTGTGGCACCCCAAGCCACGGTATTTCAGGAATTAACAGACGAGATACGCAACCCGTGCTCCCAACCCGTGAGAAGGCACCGTACGTATCCCTTTGACGGGAAGGTACAATCCAATATCACCACCTAAGGCCTGCCTCAAGGGATAAATTGGTAGTAAGGCGCCCCCTACAACCCACTCCTCTCTTTTCGGCAAGGGTCTAAGTAAAATGATCTTTATAAGTCACTACCCTAACGATGTTACTAACCCTGAACAATCCTAGGGATGACAATATTATAAACACAACATGGTAGGTCTTAAATTAGACTTCGCAAGATAACTCTAATAGGCTGCTCAACCTAGACTTACCAGAATCCCTCAGGATCCGGTTCATGGCCTATCGATCCAAGACCCCGGCAATACGAACGCATTCGCATGCTACTACCTGAACTTGGATTTTGTCACACTCCGGTCCGCAATCAACCAACGGTTAAGATCTGACGGCACCCGCGAAGTGACTCGTCCACAGTCCCTTAGGAGTAAGCTAAACACACGGCTTGATGGTCGATAGCCCTAGGGCAATGATATCACCCTAGATGAGCACAACAAACTACGTATTAGCTAAGAAGCTACATACGAATAACCAAAAACACATACGAGCTAAATAGCTACGTATGGGACCAACAGCTACATACGGGCCAGTCGAGCCGCGTATGAAACAACCACATGCATACGAGCCAAATAAGCTCCGTATGAGACCAACATCCACATACGGGCCAGTCGAGCCGCGTATGAGACAACAACATACATACGAGCCAAATAAGCTGCGTATGAGACCCACGGCAACATACGGGCCAGTCGAGCCGCGTACGCGCAAAACCACATACAAACAACCATACAGGTAATCAAACCTAGAAGCAACCAACTGTGCTTACTAGCAAACTTGATCTTCTATAATTAGAAGTAACAGAAGAATCTACTATAATTAACTTTAAGCATGGTATCCTTCTAAAATAAACTCATCATGGCGTACCTACTATAATCAACTCAAACATGAGTTTCTCACTATAATTAGCCTACAACAACTCAAGCATGGTATCTTTCTAAAATTAACTCGAGCATGGTAGGTTTTGCTGGAATATCACCTAGGCATGAATGGGTTCTTCACACAACTCAAGCATGGATTCTTAATATATCACAAGTGTGGGTTCTTTCTCTACAACAATCCAAATCCATAGGATGGGTTCTTCTCACTCACCACTACTAACAACTAAAATGGGTTCTTTTTCGCATATACAAATAATATAGCCATAGGAATGGGTTCTTTTTCAACCTACAACAAGTAATCAACATAAAGGTGTGATCTTTCAACATCCTATAACTGACAACATCACAAGATTGTTTCTTTATCATACTACAACTAACATAACATCAAGTTGGGTTCTTTTAGCCTCCACAATTTACTCAACCCTCAAAATGGGTTCTTTCTCAGCCTACAACAACTCATACCCAAAGATGGGTTCTTTTAGCATCCATAATTCATATCAATACCTTAGTTTATTCGAACCTCCTTAATCATCAAAATACGTATATCAACCCACACACCATATTTTGATACCATCCTATGAACATAACTCACTCCCATATCCACGTATATGTTATTCAAACATCTTTTAAAACATCAATACATAAGTAAATCATACTCACTATATTTCTTAAACCACAAAAATATATATAAATAAATAAATTAAACTCACGTGTTCTTCAAACCACAAAAATATATATAATAAACTAACTCACATATTTCTATAATCACAGAAATACGCGGATAAATTACACTCACTATATTTCTTAAAGCACACGAAATATATATAAATTAAACTCACATGATTTTTAACACACAAAAATACATAATAAATTAACTCACATATTCATCAAACCACAAAATATATAATAAACCAACTCACTATATTTTTATAATCACAAAATACATATAATAAATTAGTACTCACATATATCTTTAAACCATGAAAATATATAAATAATATAACTCACATGGTTTCTTAAAACACAAAAATATATATATATATAAATTAAACTCACATATCCTTCAAACCACACAATTATATAATAAACCAACTCACCACATTTCGCGAAGATTCGAAGCGTCGCCATGCCACCCCGTATCCGAAGTCGCGAATATATCCTATCACCAATTTCAAGCAATTAAAACTCGATAATCCAAACCAATTATAAAAGCTAATAACATTATCCCAAATATCACACAAGCGTTTACTGAACGCTTGGGATATATAAGTGCGATGCACGTAATAAACTAATGCCGACGAGATCCTTATTACCAAACAATTACTAAAAGCACTCCTAATTGTTCTAATAGCCCAACTATAATTTCCACTGCTATACGAGAATTAATTCATATCCATATAATTCTCTTTTACAAACCCAAAACCCCAATTTACTAATAACTTACAATCTCTCCAACAATCCACTAATTTCTCATATCTACAATTTTCAACATCTCTAAATCTCTCTACAATAATATTCCTACTCAATAAAAATAAACCCAACTAACTTTTATACAATAAAATAATTAGGATTTTACCTTCTCGAATCCATTCGAAAATCCAACGCTACCACCATGTAGAGAATCCCTCCATTAGTCTAACCCTCAACTTAATTCGAATTTGACGAAGAATCGGAGGGGATTGAGGTGGGGAGAACGATCGGTGATGGGTTCTTTTGGGTTTGTTTTGATCGGGAATGGAGATGGGAAAGGAAGGAGAAAAAGGAGAAAGAAGAAGGAAGAAGGGAGATGGGCGGTCGGGGTTTCTTCGATTTCGACTGGGACGAACGGGAGGAGGAGAAGGGTGGTCGGGGTTCCTTTGATTTTGGCTGGGACGAACGGGAGGAGAAGGGTGGTCGGGGTTCCTTTTGGGTCGATTTGGGAACGAACGGGAAGAAGAGGAGATGGGAGAAGGAGAAGGGAATGGAGAAGGAGGCCGGGTTTCTTTGGGTTCGGGATGGAGAACGTACGAGAAGGAGAAGAGAAGGAAGAAGGAGAAGGGAAGGAGAGAGAGAAGGGGTTTTTTTTGTAAAAAGAGAAATAGAAAATAATAGATTGATAAATATCTAAGGGAATGTTTCGTGTAAGCCCTCTAGCTTTACTACATTTCCAACTAAAGCCCAACTCTCTATTTTAACATTATAAACAATACAAAAATACATTAAACTACTTCGTAGATAATCCGTTATAAAAATAATTTAATTTTGAAAATAATGATAAAATAAGATAGACAATATACCTTATATTTCTCAATTAAAACAATTTTTATCAGAAAATCCATGATCGTGCGAAATTCTCAATCACGCACACATTTCGATGCAAAATAGCCGTATGCTATTTTTCGGGTCGTTACAGGAAATTCTTGCTAGAAGAGATTGCTAGGAGAAGAAGCTATTGCTAGGAGGAGAAATCTTGCTAGGAGCCAGGAGTTGCTTTGGAGCTAGAAGTGGTGTTCCATCTTTCCCTTCCTTGTTTAATCTTCAATTAAGGTGGGTGATTTCATTATTTTCTAGTGTAGGATATGCATGCTAAAATGAGTAATATAAGAAGAATTTTGATGTGAAAATTATAGATAAAATTCATGCTAGTATAATATGATATGTATGAAGGTGGTTTTTGTTGTGATTGAGTAGAAATAGATACCATGCTAATTAAAGAGAAGAATTCTTTTATATTATAAACCATGTTAGTATGTTTGCAAAAATTTTGTGCTTATGAAATTTGTTGACCGCATCATGCTTTGATAACTACGAAAGAAGAAAGAAAGTAAACCTAGCTAGTGTTTTGTAATGTATTGACATATGTATGTCCTAATTGAGAAGAATATAAACTATTGCATGAAAGAGTATTCTTGTGAAATTCTCATGTTCAAGTGATACACTAGTACTGTTATAAAATAGTAATTTGTGTAAAAGTGAGAACACAACTATTTGTCATGAACACTAGTTTTTTTTGTAAGTTAAATTTTTTAAAGAAAAACCTAAGTCTATGTGAAAAATAAGAAAGAGAATTATTTAAATGAGTGGAAATAGTGTTTTAATGAATTTGAAAATTTGTTGTTTACTATGTTTAATCTAATATCAAGAAAAAAGTTTATTTCAAAATTATTAGAAAGATTTTGATCTTTTGAATAAACAAGTTTCATGGAAAAAGAAACACTTTCTGAATAATTGAACAAAAGTATATTAGTACATTTTCTAAATAGAAAATACACTTGGACTTACTGGTTAGTTAGTGCAAAATAGAGCACTGTTGTGAGAGATCTTGGGTTCAAAGCTTGATAGCCATCTTTTATTTTTTTATTCACTCAATTAAATTACCAAAATCTGTATTAATGTATAAAAGGAATTTCGGTTGCCTTATTTGACAAAAGTCCTCTTGGACTATACGGCTAGTGGGTTCGGTCTGGGTGCTGGCTTGGTATTGTCGGCAGTCTTGGGTTCAAAACCCAGGCCTCTCATTTTGTTTTTTTTGGACTTTTCTCGTGAATTGGCTATTTAAATATAGAATGAAAACTTTAGTATTATTATAAAATGAAGTGGAAATATTAAGAGACAATTTCTTGTATATTTTTGAAGTGTAAAAAGAATTAAAACTTTGAGAATAGAACCTTGCGGTGAAGAAAAGAAACGCAGTCTTTTGTAAATTGATCTTTTAAAGAGAACTACACTTGTATCTTGTTTAAGAAATGTTTTATAGTGGATTGAAACATTGTGATAACTTAGAATGGTTATAACAATTCATGTGGTGAAATTTGTGCTCTTGAAAGGAATGTTTGTTTAAAAAGAATATGAATAAACAACTAGATCATGAATGGTGACGAGACTATGTTTATTTTGTGAATAAGTTGAAGGATGAAAATATCTAGGTTTAAGACATATTTATTAAATGGTATGTGTACCCATGATTCTTGTACATGAGAAATTGTGATTTAGAATTAGTAAGAGCTCGAGTATCGGCACTATTGAAGTAAAAGATTTTGAGATGTGATTTTGAGATATGGCCATGGAGCTATCTCGATAAATGTTGATTAAGTCCGGTAAGAGGTAAAACTAATTCTAGGTTTGGAAATTTATTCATGTCTTGAACTATATAACTAGGTACATAAGTGAAGATGTAGTAAACTTGGGCAAACGTAAATGAGGCGTTCTATATAGTCGGAGGTGGACTCTGAGGCTATAGACCCAGTTGGTGGACTGAGGTTGCTCTGTGGGAGACTGGCTTTTATATTTAAATTCGGAACTATGAGGAAGGGTCAGTGGTGGACTCCGGGATCTTGAGTAGTCGGGCGAATAGTTTGCCATACTCCAATGTATATATGTATACCGGGGTTAGAGGGTCACTTGCGGGATGATTTGCACGATGTGGGATCTGTTATAACAGTCAGCGGTGGACTCCGGGGCTGGGATTCAAATTTGTGGAATGATCTAAACCTTGTTTTATTACTGGGTAGTTATCATGGCGAGGGATCGAGCACTTTATTGTGTAGTATGTAGGTGCTTGCCCTCGGACCTATGTAGTATGGAATGCATAGAATCCGAACAAGTGTGCATTAGTGTCATCATAGTATAAGAATGCGTGCATTAGGCATTAAGGCATCGCATACACTTACATGTTTAGCGTAGTCACAATTAAACACTTTATTGTTCATTCAATCTTTTGTGATTTTGTTAAAGTAATGAGATCATTATATGTACGGCATAGAGAGAATAGCCGAGTATAACATTTTCGTCAGTTGTAAGTAACTGACGTGCCCACAGCTTGATATACAGGTAATGGACTTTGCTATGAAGATGTTATGATGAAATTGATGACATACTTGATAAAGTCTATAAGTTGTATTTTGTTTTCAATATTGTAATCTTTTATTTTTCTGCTGTGTAAATAAGATGTAAATGAACTCTGATGTATTATTGAAAAGTTTTAATTTCCTTGTAAAATTGTATGAAGTGAAGTAAAGATCCAGTGAAATCTCGAATTCAGTCTTATTTGGAATTCGGGGTGTTACAGAAAGTATCAGAGCAGGCTTCAAAAGTAGTACAAATTTATAAGGAACGACACCCTAGAGTGGATACTAACGTGTGAGTTTCAACTTATAGAGATTTAAACTTCTGTTTGTGTTGCTCTATAAGATGACATTTTTCTCCTTCTTTTCCCTATAAGATGGCCAATCAGTATGATCCCCAGAATGAGGCACCTCGGTTTTTCCACTTCGAGGATGAAGAGGAAGAACCAATGGAAGAAGAAGAAGAAGACCCAGAAGAAGAACCAGAGGAGGAGGAAGAAGAAGAACCATTTGAGATAGAAGAAGAATTTCCTGAGTCCAGGGAGATTACTCCACCTCCGCCTGACCTTCCCGAAGAATCCCAGAAGAAGAACTTGTTCCAGATAACCCAAATGACTTTGTTACTTCTCTTCGACGGGAATTGGATGCACAAAAGTGGAGAGTTAACCACTTGGAGTTACAACAGGCACAGGGCAAGGAGCGCATCCGGGAACTGAACTTTCAAGTGTGTGAGCTTGAAAAGGTCCGACTCGTAAATGATCGACATTTCGCCAAGTTGGACCACATCACTCGCGGGGACAAAGAAGAGCGACAGAAGAAATTTGAAGATATGCAGAAGGAAATCTAAGAACTACGGGAAGAGCTCAGAGAAGCCAAGAGAAACCGTAGAATCTAGGATGTTTTTTAATTAAAAGGATGTAATGGATGATTTGGAACAAAAGTTTTCTTTCTGAATAAAGATTTTAAATTTTGGAATGAATAAAATTTTGTTGTATGTGTTATTTATGATGATTAATGATGAATTTTATGACTCAGAAATGGCACGAAGAATCGGAAACGGCGAAGGGTATAGCGGTGAGAATGGGCTAGACTTGGAAACAGAACTAGCTCGTATATACCAGACCCTAATTACTCTCGCTGCCAATATCCCCGAGAACAGAGGACCAGGGCCAGTTATGCACGTACCCGAAGCGATCAAGCTGGTCGAGTCGTTCAAAAGAATGAAGCCACCAGTATTTGAGGGTCGGACTAATCCAGATGTTGTTGATGACTGGATTAGGCAAATCAAGACAGTCTTCGAGGTAGAGGCCAGTAAGGTCAAACTAGCTACCATTCAACCAGAGAAGGATGCAATGTTTGGTGGCAATCATTGAAGAGGAACTTGGGCAACGTACAACTCACATGGGAAGAATTCCTTGAAGAATTGAGGAGCTACTATTTTCTATTGGACGTTCAAGAAAAGAAGGCCATGGAATTTCTGAACTTGCAGCAAGGCGGAATGTCGGTAAGGGAATATGAGACTAAGTTCAACCAGCTCTCCAGGTATGTGCCTAGAATGGTACAGGACGAAGCCAAGAAGGCGTGCAAATTTGAGCAAGGGTTGAGACCCAGTTTGAGATTCGGGATGCTACCTTTGGGCATTCGGAGGTTCGAGAAGCTAGTCAGAAGGGCCGCTACAACTGAGTCTGACATGAACCAGTTCCAGGCTGTGCAAGTTAAGCGGAACAATTGGAGCACGGGCAAGAGGCCTGCAGCACCAAGCAACTTCAGAAGTCAGTCCCCAGCATAGCACTTCAAGCCAACAGGCGCTAATGCTATTGCAGTGGCAGGAAGGGTACCCACTTGCTACAAATGTGGAGAATTAGGCCATATATCTTCTGGGTGCACCAAGCTGCAGCCAATCAGGAATTGTTTTCTGTGTGGTAAAGAGGGCCATTTCCAGTCAGCTTGCCCTCAACTTCAACGGGGAGGACCGAGTCGACAGTAGTCCAACCCTTGGCAGAAACAGTTCAAGCAAGGGCTGGTGTTCGCCTTGACAGAGGCAGATGCAGATGATGTAGACCATGTGATCAATGGTATGGAAAATGAAGCCTAGTTGTTTGCTGCTTTTTCCCACTTATGTAATAAAATTTTATGTAATGAGAGCACTCATATGTAACAGGAGACATTTTAATAAATGGAATAAAAGCTTCGGTGTTATTTGATACGGGATCTTCGCACACTTTTGTGTCACCCTCATTTGCAAAAAGATTGGGAGTTGAACCAAAAATATCAAAAGATTGGGTGTTGGGATTATTGCAAGTCAAAAGGAAGCTGCTGATATTCTGAAGATGAAGGAGCAGGTTGGTTCAGGCAGGTTGTCCAGATTTCAAATCAAGGATGACGTGTTGTGGTTTGGAGATAGGCTGTGTGTTCCGGATCAGTCGTTCTTGAAATAGAGTATCCTTCCGAAGGCACACGCTACTCTTTGTTTAGTACATCCTGGAAATACTAAGATGTACAAGGACATTAAACAGCATTTCTGGTGGTTAGGTTTGAAGCAGGATGTGGCTGAATTTGTATCGAGGTGTGAGATTTGTCAACAAGTTAAAGCCGAGAATCAGAAACCCGGAGGTCTATTACAACCGTTACCTATTCCGAAATGGAAGTGGGATAACATCAGTATGAATTTCATCACGGGCTTGCCCAAGAGTTCAAAGAGCAATGATGCGATTTGGGTCATAGTCGATCGACTAACCAAGTCTGCTCACTTCTTGGCGATGAAACTGCTTCGATGGACAAGTTAGCTGAGATGTATGTTGGAGAGATCTTCAGGCTTCATGGTGTTTCGTTAACTATTTTTTCTGATCGAGATACGCGGTTTACTTCGCATTTCTGGAGGAGTCTTCAGACAGCTTTGTGTACCAAGACGGATTTCAGCACTGCTTTTCATCCATAGACCGATGGGCAGATCGAGAGAGTCAACCGTATTCTTGAGGATATGCTTCGGTGTTGTGTACTAGACTTTGGAGGCTGTTGGGAAAGGCATCTAGCTTTGGTGGAGTTTGCCTACAACAACAGTTTTCAGACTAGTATTGGGATGGTGCCGTACGAAGCTTTGTATGGCAGGAAGTGCAGGACGCTTGTTTGTTGGTTCAAAGTTGGGAAGCGTCAGATGTTTGGGCCTGAGATTGTGCAGCAGACCTCTGAAAAAATTGATCTGGTCAGGAAGAGATTGGTGGATGCTCAGAGCAGGCAGAAGAGCTATGCAGATAACCGGAGGAGGGACCTTTAGTTTGAGGTTGGTGACTTTGTCTTTCTGAAGGTATCGCCTAGTAAATGTGTGATCCGATTTGGCAAAGGCGGAAAGTTAGCCCTGAGGTTCATAGGCCCATATATGATATTGAAAAGGATCGGGAAAACTGCTTACCGGCTTGAGTTACCGGAAGAGTTGTCTCAGGTGCACAATGTCTTTCATGTGTCTATGCTGAGAGGTTATATTCTAGATCCGAGTCATCATTTGCCCAAAGTGCCAGAGGGTTTACAATTGGATCTGAGTTACATTGAGCTTCCAGTTGAGATTGTTGATCGTTGGGAGAAAGTCTTGAGGAATAAGACGACACAGATGGTTGAGGTAGTATGGAGAAACCAGTTGGTTGAAGAGACTACTTGGGAATCTGAGGAGATGATGATGAAGGATCATCCTGAGCTCTTTGTTTGATTTGTATTTTATTTTCTTTCTTCTTATTGTGTTTTATTTTCTCACCCTTTTATTGTAGTTTCGGGGACGGAACTATTCTAAGGAGGGAGTGTTGTAATACCCTGAATTTTATTAAATGAGAAATTGTTGATTTTACGTGTTGTGCACGTATGATTTTTTGTATAAATATTTTCTAAAAAAATTATTTTCTCTAACATGAAAAAACAATTATTTTCTTTCATTCTCTTTATTTTAAGCCCATTTTAAAAAGCCTAAGCTTTTTTTTCCAAATTAAGCCCACCCTAATTAATTAAATATTTTATTTTGGACCCATGAGTCTAAAGACCACTATTTTTTAAGCCAACAAACTAATTAATATTTTAATTGTCATAACTTGTCATGTAGACACAATTAGTAGACAATTGATTAATTAATAATGTACAACTTAATAATTGGGGTAGGGGGGGGGGGGGGGGGGGAGGGGATACTAGGGGGTTGGTGCACACACTAGGGTGTGCTTTGCACATCTTTGTGGGAGGCCGGGTTGTGGCCAAGAGAGAGAGAGGGTGAGTGGGTTAGAGTTGAGGGGTAGTTATTGAGTTCATGGAAGTTACTACAACTTCCCAACTCATCTAGGTCCTTAATCTCTAACTCCTTGATTAAATCCTAGCCATCTATTCTCATCCTAAAAGTGTATAAATACCCCTAGCTTTTCTTCTCATTAGTGCACTAAACAAATTGCTAAGAGAAAAGATTAAGAGAGAAAAGATAAGAGAGCAAAAGATTAAGGAGATTTGTGAGCAAAAGATTAGAGTGTGCAAAATTGTGTGTGTTCCAACCTAAAGGTGGCCGGCCAATCATCTAAGGGAGCAAGGAGGCTTTGGCAAACACCTTGGAGCAAGGAGGAGAAGGCAATTGCAATACATTCTAGGAGGAGAATGCCACTTTCTTGCATTCTAGGAGCTTTCATTTTTGTTTTCTCCAAATAGGTGGGTGTTTCTCATGCTTCTAAATCTAGATACCATGCTAGGGATAATTTGGTAAAGTTACTAAGAAACAACTAAGTGAAATTGGACCCATGTGTGCTAAATTAGAGATGGAATGGTAATTTAGAGAATGATTGATAGGATGATTGCTAGATGATAAATCGTGAATTACAGTGCTAGAAATTATCATGTTGTCAAGCTATATGTTTTGAATTGAGTTTTATGTTGAAATTTGTGCATATGAGACAAATAGTTGATTAAATGCATCATGTGTAGTTGATTGTCAAAAATGAAGTTTCATTATTGTAGAAAGACGAAAACTTGTGTTCTAAAAATATTATTTTATGGAAATCTTGATAATTGTGATCTTATTTTCAATGTCAAAAATATATCCATGATCTACTCTAATT
The DNA here is from genome assembly GCA_017893485.1 of Hemerocallis citrina. Lineage (NCBI taxonomy): Eukaryota > Viridiplantae > Streptophyta > Magnoliopsida > Asparagales > Asphodelaceae > Hemerocallis > Hemerocallis citrina. The sequence goes on from CM030368.1 coordinate 24,283,504, forward strand.
TGCAACCTGGTGCAATCGACAGTCGACCAAATTAGAGCCGACAGTCGACTGTCAGGTAATAAATTTCGGATTTTAGCTATAGATTAGTCGACCGACTATATTGTAACAGTCGACTGCCTTGATTATTTGTTTTTGAGTTTTAAATCTTTACAGAACAGTCGACCGATTATATTGTAACAGTCAACTGCCCGAATCATTTTATTTTCGAGTTTTAAATCATCGTAGAACAGCCAACTGGCCATATTTAACAGTCGACTGCCCTGATCATTTTATTTTCGAGTTTTTAAATCATCGCAGAACAGCCGACTGGCCATGTTTTAACAGTCGACTGCGCTGAAGTTTCAAATAATATCTGAATTTTCGTGAGATAATTTTCTATGATCTGTGGCCTAGTATAAATGAGAAATCGAGACTATTTTTGCAAGAAATAACTTATTATAAATTGTTAGTTTAAATTGTCTTTGAATAAAGAAAAATGTATTGATTAGAAGACATTTGAAAAGAGATTTGATAATGGGAAAAATTGAAAGTATGAATGTTAGATTTGGTATTGTTAAAACAAGAATAAGAGAATCTTTGTGGAAAAAGAAAACTATTGAATAGGACAAGTTGAATTTATTGTTTATGCATGAGATTGTCTATGAAATTGAAATTAAATGACATGATGAGTTATGAAGGATATTATAAATATGAATACATGAATGCTATGAACATGAAATGAAAATTATTGTTAATCATGAAAAAAAAGAACTTATGAGTATGAAAAACTCGATGTTGTAATTATGAGTTGAAATTAAGAAATAGGGTGTAGCTAAGCCTTATACCGGCAATAAAAGAAAGTTGAAATGATATTTGAAATGGAAAGACCAAGATTGGGTCATGAGAAATGAATGAATAAGACCGGTATAGTAGGAGTGCTAACCCATTGATTTGTTCATGATTCAATTAAATTAAGGACAAGTTACATAGTGAAGATGTGATGAAAGTAAGAGAAAAACATAAGTATGAGGGTCATTGGATTGGCGGCGTGAAAGTATTCACAGAATGTCCCATGATGTGTCGTGAGTAGGATGTGGATACTGTTCCAGAGTATCGTCCCGGTGGCGACGCTCGTGGGGTGTTTGGTGACTGCGGGTGGTGTCATCTTTATGGTAGGAGATGAATTACCACAGGATGCCTGCATGATGAGTCATGTGACAGTGCATTGGGATTCTCTTCAGGGTGCCTAGGCATGAGTTCGTAGGTCATAGAATATCTAGGATACTTACCGTAGTTACAGTAGTAGATTAAGTCATGGCGAGGGATTGAACCCTACAAGATGAAGAACGGTTAAGGGCTTGCCCTCGGACCTATGTAGTATGGGCTGCATAGACTCTGAACAAGTGCGCATTAGTGTCATATAACATAAATAATTGCATTAAGGACTAAGTGCACATTCACAACACGACGTCAATAGGATAGTCCCCTTAGCTTTGTTTGCGAACAAGTTTGTGGTTTGTTAAGTATTGAGAATCGTATACTGTTTCGGCATGGAGAGGATGGCCGTGTATAATATTTCGTCAGTTGAATGAACTGACATGCCCACAGTTTTCCATGCAGAATAAATACATGAAAAAGACTAAGGAGGAATTGATGCTTAAAGATTATTCAAGTGTTGTTGTATTTCATTTATGTAATAGTTGTAACATTGCTTTCGCATTTTAAAGTGTAAATGTAAATGTAACTCTAATGTAAAGTAAAGGTTTAATTTCCTTGTAAAATTGTACGAAGTGAAGTGAAAAGATCCTGTGGAACTCGAATTCAGCATATTTTGGAATTCGGGGGGATTACAGCCTTGGGGTCTGTGTCACTTTTTCGGATAGAGATCTAGAAGGCATCCGAATGCCCCATTGTGATGCATTGGTAATAAACCTCCACATGGCCAACTTTGATGTGCACCGGGTCCTAGTCGACAAAAGCAGTTCGGTCAACATTCTCTTTCTCGAGGCCTTTCAGGGTCTCAAGCTGTCTAGGGATAGACTCAAGCCCGTCGGCTACACTCTCCACGGGTTCACAGGGGTGCTAGTAACGATCGAGGGTGTCATAACTCTCAACGTAACCGCCGACAAAACCCCAACCACCCGGACCGAGCCGATGGATTTCATGGTGATAGATGTGAAGGCCACTTACAACGTCATCCTGAGCCGACCAGGCCTAGCTGCTCTCCAGGCCATACCCTCAGCCTATCACATGAAGATGAAAATCCCCACCACAACGGGCGTGGGAGAAGTCAGAGGGAGCCAGGATGTGGCCCGTAAATGCTACATGACCTCGGTGAGAGGACCGGTCGTCTCCCTTGAAACTCTTGAACTCCTCCAAGGGAGTAGCCAACCTATATCAGAGCCGGTCGATGAGCTAGAAGAGGTGGCCTTCTCAGAAGAGAATCCGACCAGGATGTTCCAGGTTAGCAAAGTCCTTCCCCCTCCCGTCCGATCTGACATTATCCGCTGTATAAGGGAAAATTGCGATCTATTCGCCTGGACTGCGACTGACATGCTGGGAATCTCTGAAGAGCTCCTCATGCACCACCTCAGTGTCGCTTCGGGAGCCAGGCCTATTCAGCAAAAGAAATGCAAATTTGCCCCCGAGTACCTACAGGCTATCAAGGAAGAGGTTGAGAAGCTCTTGAGGGCTCGGTTCATACAGGAGGTCAACTATCCCGAATGGCTGTCCAATGTCGTGATGGTCAAGAGAGCCAACGGGAGCAGGAGGATCTGCATTGACTTCACGGATAAAAACAAAGCCTGCCCCAAAGATCTGTTCCCTCTTCCGAGCATTAATGCCCTGATTGATGCAACCTCAGGCCATGAACTCTTAAACTTCATGGATGTATTTTCTGGGTACAACCAGATCAGAATGTTCCCTCCAGACATTCCGAAGACCTCTTTCGTCATCGACCAAGGTCTATATTGCTACCAGGTCATACCCTTCGGGCTCAAGAATGCCGGTGCCACCTATCAGCGCCTTGTTAACAGGTCTTTAAGGAACAGATCGGGCGGAACATGGAAGTCTACATAGACGACATGTTGGTGACTTCGGCATCAGCAAATCGGATCATGCCTCTGATCTCCAAGAGGCATTTAACGTATTGAGGAGACACGATATGAGACTGAACCCGAAAAATTTTCTTTCAGCATCTCATCCGGCAAGTTCCTGGGGTTCATGGTCAGCCAAAGGGGCATAGAGGCCAACCCCGAGAAGATTCAGGCCATACTCACCCTTCCAATGTTAAAGATGTTCAGAGACTCACCGGATGCCTCGCTTCCATAGGGCATTTTCTTTCCAAGTCCGGAGAAAAATTCCTCCTGTTCTTCAAGGCCCTCCGGGGGGCTAAAGGTTTTCAGTGGGGGCAACAGAAGCAAGAGTCCTTTGATCAGCTCAAGGCCTACTTAGTCAACCCCCACTCTTGAGCAAGCCAAAGCCCGGGAAGTCCTCTACATATACCTCTCCACTACAGAGCAGACCCTCAGCATTGTTCTAGTAAGAGAAGAGGACAATACGCAAAAGCCTATCTACTATGTGAGTAAGGTCCTCAGGGACGCTGAACTCCGTTATCCGAAGCTAGAGAAGATGGCCTATGCATAGGTCATGGCAGCCCAAAATCTCCGCCCCTACTTCCATCTCACTCAGTGGTCGTTCTTACCGACCAGCCACTCAAACAAGTTATCTACAAGCCCGAGACCTCGGGGCGCCTTATGAAGTGATCTATCGAGCTGAGCCAGCATGATATCAGCTATCAGCCTCGAACCACTATTAAGGCTCAAGCCCTAGCAGATTTCATAGTAAAGAGCACAATTCCCGACACCAGCAAAGCGATAGAGGAACCCCCATTCTGGACAGTGTATGTTGATGAGTCCTTGTGCGCCAATGGGAGTGGAGCAGGGTCATCCTGGCTGGCCCAGATGATTTTATCCTCCAATACTCACTCCGTATCAACTTTCGGGAGTCCAACAACGAGGTTGAATATGAAGCCCTTATAGCTGGCCTGTGCATGGCCCGCAAGGCCGGGGCCAAGCTTGTCAAGATATTTAGCGACTCACAGCTGGTGGTGAACCAGGTATCAGGGGAATACGAAGCGCGAGACGGTTGCATGGCCAAGTACTTGGCCAAAGTCAAAGAACTGATGGTCTCTGTCGAGGATGCACAACTCCAGCGAATCCTTCGCAAAGTGAATGCGCAGGCGGACTGTAACACCCCGCAAAATTAGAAATGACAATTTTGCCCCCGTGTGTTACGCACATGTATTTTGTACCGTTACTGGTAATATTTGTAACGTGTTTTCCTTACGTATTATGATTTCTGACTTTTTATGTATTTTTTGTATATTTTATGCTATTTGAGTCAACTAAATATTAAATTTCAATCTCTGGGTTTTACGTATTTTTTATGCACGTATCGATTATGTGTTTTCAGCGCTATGTGTAATATTTTCTATGTATTTAAATTATTTACTTTTGGTATTCAAATCTATTTTATAAAACGGAAATTTATTTTTCGCATTTTGATCTAAATAATTTTGTACGTATAATGCATGTGTTTTCCATGTACGTAGTGCTTAAATCATGAAATATATAAAAAATTAATAAATATATTATCTTAAGCTGTTTTCGATTATATCTTAATAATTTTTCGTTGATAAAGTCGATTTTCGTATTTCGGTATTTTTACGTGCGACGCACGTGTTTCGGTGCGCGTATTGAGCGTATTCGTTTTCAAAATAAAATTTTGGAGTGTGTGAATTTATTTGAGCATGAAAAATTATAATTTTTAATTAAATTAATTTTTTACATACATATTATATATATATATATAACCTATGTTTTAATTTAAATAAAAATAATTAATATAAGGAAGTGTGTATGCACTAGTGCACAACACGTGCACGTGTGTGCACTCCAAAAGACTTTGGCCGGTTATTGGAATGAGAAGAGTTGGCCGACTGTTTTGGGAAGTGGAGGGGTTGAATGGTTAGTGGGGTGATTAATTAGGAATAGTGGATAATTAAGTGTGTTATTGGATTAGTTAACATTTAATTAGCTTAACCTTTATAATACAACCCACCTCCCCTCCTTCCTGCTTGTCCTTCACTACCCTGCCGAAAGCCCCCCAAGGCCCCCCAGCCCCAACCAGCCTATGTCCATGTGATTTCCCCACCTACCATATCCCACCGTGCATTATGTATATATAACCAAATATATATACAGTTATATATATAAACACACACACACACACACACACACACACACACACACACACACACACAGATATATATATATATATATATATATATATATATATATATATATATATATATATGGAGATGCTGTTGATGCCGAAGTGAGTCGGGAGTCTTTTCATGGTGCACGGAATTCGGGAAGGCAAAGCAGAGTTTCTGTAGGAGTTTCTAGGAGTGTGTCTCATCTTTTGCAAATTCTTCATAAGAGGTGGGTGATCTTGTGCTTTCTAAATATAGAATATGCATGCTAGTATGTTAAATGAGTAGTATAGATAAAATTGATGTGATAAATGTAGAACAAATCTATGCTATTGTGTGTACCATGAATTGTAGAGACTTTACTATGATTGAGAAATTGCTTATCATCATGTTAGTTGGAAATGAGAAGAAGAAATAGTGAATATTTGCCATAAACAATGCTAAATTACAAATATCAAAATATAAACTTAAATGAAAAATTTTTGAGATTTTCTCTTGTTATTTAAAATGGAATTTTAGTAATGTTAATTTGATACACTTAAATTCATTTAACCATTTGTAAGAGATACAATGTGCTATTTTTGATTAAAAGGAAGAAATAAAATTCATGTTCATAAAAGAGGAGGAGATAATTCGAAATAAAGATACAATGTCTAAACATGAGTTTGGAAATTCGTGAATCACTGTTTTCAAGTAAAATCAGTATGAATGAGATAATTACAATCTATTAAAAACATTAGATCGATCATATGTTTGAGTTTTGTGAAATAAACTAGTTACTGTACCGTATGAACAAAACTACAATAATGGGATTCCTAATCAGTAATCACACTTGGACTTATTGGTTAGTCGGTGCACCATAAGTAATTACTGTAGTGTCGGAGGTCTTGGGTTCAAAACTTGTTAGACCCACTTTATTTTTGTTTCCATTTAATTAAATCTGAAACCGAAAGTGAATACTTGGGGATTTTGGTATGGTATTATGACAATTAAGTCACTTGGGCTTAGTGGCGTTCGGTGTATGCTTTGGGCACCTACTCAAAACTTGTTAAACCCACTTTATTTTTGTTTCCATTTAATTAAATCCGAAACCGAAAGTGAATACTTAGGGAATTCAGTATGGTATTATGACAATTAAGCCACTTGGGCTTAGTGGCATTCGGTGTATGCTTTGGGCGCCTACTGTAGCTCACGGGTGGTCTTGGGTTCGAAACCCTATGGCCACATTTTGATTTTTTTGACATTTTTTTAATATTTCAATTGAGTTTTCATACAAATAAAAAATTGGGAAAAATATATAATATTTCTATAAAATGAGGTGGAATTTATTAAAAATAATTTTAGAAATTTTTCAGGTATAATTTGATAAATAAAAAGAGGAATTGAGATAGTAAATGAGTTTTGACTCCAAAATTATTTATTTGAGTATATGACCGTTATTTTGAAAAGAAGAGGAAAATATTGTCATGTTATGGGATTATCTTGATGTAAACATATACTTATATTGAGTCAGAAATACTTGATTTGGAAATTGCTATATGAGCTTAAATTGCTAATGAGACATAAAGTGATGGATCTATTATGAGTTCATAAAAAGAATTATTAATTTGAAAGATTGTGAATAAATGAATCATGAATAGTGCTAAAATAAGACATTGATCAAATTGTGAATAAATTGAAGATAAGAATACATTGAGTTTAATACATGATTATGAAGTGTATGAGTACCCATGTATTCTTTTACATGAAAGGTTGTGATTTAGAGTTTAGTGAGACCCCGGGTACCGGTATTGTTGAATTAAAAGATTTGAGTTATATTTTTGAGATATGGCCATGGAACTATCTCGGTATTTGTGATTAAGTCTGGTAGGGGGTAAGATTAACTCTAGGTATGATAATTTATTCATGTCTTGAACTTAAGAACTAGGCACATAAGTGAAGATGTGGTAAAACTTGGGCAAACGTAAGTAGGGCACTCTATATAGTCGGGTGGTGGATTCTGGGACTATAGACCCAGTCGGGCGGTGGATTCCGGAACTGTGGTTGCTTCGTGGGAGACAAGCTTTTATTTTAAATCCGGGACTATGTGTAGTCGGGTGGATAGTTTGCCGTACTCTAATGTATATACATGTACCGGAGCTAGAGGGGCACTTGCGGGATGTTTGCACGATGAGGAGTCTGTTATAACAGTCGGGCGGTGGACTCCAGAACTGGGATCCGAACTCATGGAATGATCCAAACTTTGCTTTATTATTGGGTAGTTTTCATGGCGAGGGATCGAACCCTTTTAATGTGGATTACGTAGGTGCTTGCCCTCGGACCTATGTAGTATAGGATGCATAGAATCCGAACAAGTATGCATTAGTGTCATCCTAGTATAAAAATATCTGCATTAGGCATTAAGGCATTGCATACACTTATATGTTTAGAGTAGTCACATTGTAACACTTTAATTTGCATTCAAGTTTGTGGTTTGTTAAAGTATTAAGATCGTTATATTTTTGACATGGAGAGGATGGCCATGTATAAAATTTTCGTCGGTTGTAAGTAACTGACGTGCCCACAGTTTTATATGCAGGAATTGGATTATTCATGAAGATATAAAGTTGATATGATGCTCTTGATTTATTACATGTTTGAGATGTTGCAAATTGTACATTATTTTCATTATTGTACTTTATTTTATCTTCCGCTGTGTAAACAATTGTAAAGAACTGTGTTGTATTATGAAAAGTTCAAATTTCCTTGTAAAATTGTACGAAGTGAAGTGTAAAGATCCTGTGGAACTACGAATTCAGCCTTATTTGGAATTCGGGGTGTTACACGTACGCCCTCTCGAAGTTAGCTTCCTCTTCCCTCCAAGGGATGGAACAAACTGTCTTAATAGAAGTTCTTCTGAGGCCCAGCATCGAGGAAGATGATCCCGAGCTAATGGAGATGCTGCCGTTAGAACTCGGGGAGAATTGAATGAGGCCCCTGCTCGTGTTCCTCAAAGATGGGATCCTCCCCTTAGACCCTAAAGAGGCTCGAAAGATCCGAGCTAGAGCCGAGCAGTACACACTCATCGAGGGAGTCATGTACAAATGCTCCTACACTCAAGTAGACGGCAAACCCTACTTGAGATGCCTCTCCCCCGAGGAAGCCCAATATGCTTTGAAAGAAGTCCATGAAGGAATGTGTGTCGCTCACTTAAGAGCAAAGTCCCTCGCCCGCAAAATCATGAATTATGGATACTTCTAGCCCACTCTCCTTCGTGATGCCGAACAACACGTTTGCCAATGTAGTCCTTGCCAAAAATTCTCAACAATCCACCGCGTACCTCAAGCCCAGGTCTCCTATCTATCCAGTCCAATCCCTTTTTGCAATGTGGGGAATGGACCTACTCGGGTCTTTCCCTCTAGCGCCGGGCCAACTAAAGTTCCTTGTTGTGGTGATTGACTATTTCTCTAAATGGATAGAAGCCGAACCCCTAGCGACGATCACAGAGAATAGAGTACAGTGTTTCTTTTGGAAAAAAACGTTGTCTGCAGATTTGGTGTGCCTTGAATCTTGGTGATGGAAAATGACTCAGTTGACAAGGCCAGCCTTCCAAACTTTTTGCACAGACCTGGGCATTCAACAATGATTCTCCTCGGTCTCCCACCCACAGTCCAACGGTCAGGCAGAGAATGCGAATCGGAAAATTCTCTCCGGCCTAAAAAAGAGACTAAGCAAGTCTGCTAAGGGCTTATGGGTAGAGCAGCTCCCCAATGTGCTCTGGAGCTTTCGCACTACGAAGAGGACCCCCATAGTAAAATCTCCCTTCAACCTCACTTATAGCTCCGAAGCCGTTATCCCACTAGAGGTCGGACTACCTTCCCCCCGCTTGATCGCCTACAACGAAGAGCAAAACGCGAACGAGCTGCGCGGTAACCTGGACCTCATCGATGAGATCCGCGAGAGATCCTCCATTCGGCAAGAAATTTATTGACGTAGGATCGAGCAATCCTACAACAAGAGAGTCTGCCCTACTAATCTCAAAGGAGTTTTGTGCTCAGAAAGCTATCAATCTCTTTTCCAAGCAGGAAAGGCAAGCTAGCACCTAATTGGGAATGACCATATAAGATCTCCAAAGTTTTCTGACCTGACGCCTATCAACTTGAAGACCCAGGGGGCAAGAGAAGTGCTGAGAAAATGGAATGTGGAGCACTTGTTGAAGTACCAAGAGGGTGTTAAAATACCGCTCCAAGCAACTTCCAACTAGCTCTGGAGAATTTCTAAGTTGATCCTCTCTTATTTAGTCTGTTTTGGCAAATGTAATAATGGCTCGCAACTCAGAAGCAGCCACTTAGTAGCTATTTTTAATAAAAATCAGTTCTCTCTCTCTCTCCGAAAAACTATTGTCTTAATGTTCTTTCGCCAAGCACAAACTTTCTCAAACAACAAGTTCAGAGTCCAACACTTGGTTCGATGCTACTTTTGCTACTTGCAAACGAGCGAGTACAAAGTAGCTCACCATTCGGAATTGCTCCTACAACTGTTGATACTCTCTAAATAATAAGTTCGGAGTCCAACACTTGGTTCGAGGCCGCTTTTGCTACTTGCGAACGAGCGAGTACAAAGTAGCTCACCATTCGGAATTGCTCCTACAACTGTTGATACTCTCTAAACGACAAGTTCAGAGTCCAACACTTGGTTCGAGGTCGCTTTTGCTACTTGCGAACGAGCGAGTACAAAGTAGCTCAGCATTCGGAATTGCTCCTATAATTGTTGATACTCTCAAAACACAAATTCTCACAAGAAGCTCGAAAATGGGTATATTATTTCATCAAAATGTGCGATACAGGTCTAATTCTAGACCAAAAAATCATACAAGAGACCACAAAATTTCACTATAGCCTCTTCCGGGGAGTGGGATGCTCCTATTAAGCTGTAACCCTTGTTTTTTTTTTTTTTCATTTTTGGTATTTGGAATGTATTTTTCATTTTTGTGTATTTTTATAACTCTTGTATGTTTCGGAACCGTATATTGGATTATTTTCAATATATATTCTTTTTCTTTCATTTTTGACCTCCTTGTGCTGATTGTGCGTCGTTTGTTCGTTTTTCGCCATTTTGAGTTCTTTTTCTCTTTTTCTTGGCCTCATTCATGATTATTATTTATTGTGGGGCTGTGGTGGATTTTTTGAGGTGATTTTCCCAATTTGTGATTTTTGGCCCTTAAGGAGATTTTTAGGAGCCATATAATTCATTATATATTGTATCCCCATTTGAATTCTACCTAATACCCATTATCCATTTGTATACCTATTACTACATATTCATACCCACTACCCATTAACCCACAATTAACCCATATATATAACTCCTAATATCCCTTAACCCTAACCCTAATCCTATTTACTACTCCCAAAGCCAACCGGCTCCCTCTTCCTCACAAAATCTCTCCTGGCCTGCCTTCCCCCTTATCAGCCTGATCCCCTCCAAGCACCAAAACCGGCCTCCCTTGCAACATACTCCATCCATCCACCATACTACTATATCTCCATACATCAAAACCCTTCTTTTTTGCATTTCCTTGTGGCCGGCATCACCAAACCAGCTCCACCTCCATCCCAAATCAGCACCCAACTCTCTCCTTTGCTGATTTGTCAAGTGGGTTTCATCCACGTTGGTTCGTGCATCAAGGAAAGCGATCGTGTAGGCGTTTTGGTCCGTGGGTTCACTTGGAAACGCGTGGGAAGGATATTTTGTTCGTGGGTTTTGCACTTGGATTCGTTTGCGTCGGATTTCACTCCATTAAGAGGCAAGTAACTTGTATAATTTCATTAGGTTGATACAAGTCAAAAAGTTCACTTATAGCGTAGTTGGGTCTAGAGACGGCCAAAAATTGTATTTTTATTTGTGGGTTTTGTCTCTATTATGTAAATCAGGCCATAGATGACTTATGACATGAAAATTGATAGGTTGATAACATAGGTTGACCCAAAACTCAATTTTGATCGTGTATGTGACATATTGCATGCTATGTGTTTGATTGATTGCCCATGTGAGAATCATTAGGCTTGGACATGTTAGAATCCCTAAAACATGATATTTAGATGATTGGTAGGCTTTGTTTGAAGTTTGGTTAAGTTTGGATCAAAATTTTGGAAGTTATGATGTTTTGAAGTAAAGATGTGAAATCTGGAAATTTCGGGCTGCTATGTGTTGCTTGCTGTTTTCACCCAGACTAAGGTCCGAATCTCAACTTGGAAATTAAAATTGAAATCTAGATAATTTAATCTATTTTCGAACCTCACTGATTTTACTGCGTTTGGTGTTCGTATGACTGAGATACGATAATTTTGGTACAGGCGTGTCGGTGGTTTTCGGATGCAGTTTTGTGTGAATTTCGTGAATTATTTATTTTCAAGATCTAGGCTATACATAATATCATGCCATAATATTTTTCTCAGTGTTTCCTCATGATGTTAGATACTTTCCAGATTTTTGGTGTATTTTAAAGATGAGTTTTGTGCGATGTTTCATATCTTTTTCTATAATCTACTTTTGCTGTAAATTGCATGTTGTTCTATGTTGAATGCAGTTTTCACCCTATTTATTATTACTTTATGAAAATTATTTGTGAGATATGAAAGTTGAAAAATTTTATTTATTTTCCCGTCATTTTGGCGGAATTGTATTTCGATTCGCTGTTTGCGAGATATGCTTGTTTTCGTACAGCAGTGTTGAGAAATTCCAGATTCGTCAAACCTTGTTTTTGTGTTACTCCTTATTTTTGATAACATACCTATAATTACTGGAATATTATGAAACTTATTATTTTGAGTCTATATCTATAGGGGAATACCCCAGATTTTTCATGGAATTATTTGATGAGTTTACATGCTGTTTTTATGCATTTGAAGTCGTTCCCCTGTTTTCTGGCTGAACATAAAATCCGTATTCAAATTAGTTTTGAGTTGAGATGTTGTGAACTAGTATGTGACTTATTTATATGCGTTGGAATCATGTGAATGTCTAGTTTCCAGATCTTTCGACGGATCGTGATTTGCATGTCTGTAGCTCTCAGAATCTCTGTTTTACTATTGATTCGTCTTGCTGACCTGACTATAAACATAGGCTATTTTGCTCGTTTGTGTGACTCTGTACTACCTATACTTGCTGATATGACTCCCTGAACCTAAACCTGATTATATCATGTTAGTATGACACCATTTAGCAGATATTCATGTCGGTTTAATAACCATAATAAAAGTAATCAAGCCGGGGATGGGAAAGATCTAGGAAGGGGAAAGCATAGAAATGTGTACTTAGAAAGGGGCCCGTATTTCTCATATAATTATCTGTATTCTGACCCTGTCTACATTACTTCTTATATATGAAGGTGTAGAGTAGAAGAGAACCACTAGGTTCTATCTATCTGTTTCTGATCCTGTCTACATTACTTCTTATAGGAAGGTGTAGAGAAGAAGAGAACCACTAGGTTCTATCTGTCTGTTCTGATATCTGTCTTACCCTGAGTACACGGTCCTATATGATCTCCTACAAAATCTAAAGCGAAACTGTTGTGTTGTAGCAACCATGTAAGGTGGGTTGCATGTCGTGCTACCTAGATAGTAATCACACAAGACTTACATTAATCTGAACCTGACTCTGAATCTGTTTCTGAATCTGAATCTGAATCTGAATCTGTATTTGGAAATCTGAATATGAGTATCTGTTATCTGAGCATCTGACTATCTGAAATATGTTATCTGATTACCTGACATATCTGATTACCTGACATATCTGTTATCTGACACTTGACACTTGACACTTGAGACATATGCTAGGATACCATGTGAGTTGATTCTGCCATACCATATTAGGTCTGTTTCTGATATTAGTTAGATTGTTAGTTTCTCCATGTGCTTGTATCCTACTCTATTTGTGACCCGGACTTGCAATTAACGGGTACTTGTTTTCTCCTTTTCTCTTTTTCCTGCAAATTTACTTATTACAGATCAGGTTGGACAACTGCTTGATGGTAATGGCGAAAGGATTTATTAAGTTGGAATTTCTGTTTTCTGCTTATTATTAGTTGTTGTTTGAACAATGAAAATTTTGTATTTGGTTTATTTGGATATTATTTGTATTGGGCGATGTGACCCAGAATATAGTTTTTTCCAGACTCTGAATTTTTATTTGGGAATATTCTATTTGATTTCAAGTAAATTTCTGTTGGTAATTTGTTCTAAGTATTGCATGTTGGTTCCACTTTTTGCTTCCGACTCTGATATATTCTGTGATGTGTTGCAAAGATTTTTGAAACAGCTTAAGGATGATAATAATCATTCGCTGGGTTTTTGTTACGTACTCGTATTCCGTATTTTGGGAAGCGAGGCGTGACAGGATTTTTAAGTGGTATCAGAGCATCAGGTTTGGCTAATATATTAGTTGCCTAATATATTAGACAAGCTTGGCTCGAACTGAGATCTGCACAACACTTCACCAACCATGCATGCATAAGTGAAACATAATGCCAACTCAGATTCTGGATGCTAATTGTTTTTGGTTTTGCGCAGACTATGGCTCGCAGAGGTTCTACCTCCCAGTCACAGGCTGATCCGATTGAAGCTGTCACTGCTGTGCTTGAGCGGCTGATTAATCAGCAGCAAAACCATAGCGATCTGGTGATGGCTGCACTTGAAGCTGCTCGGGTTCCGCCTCCTGTTGCGCCTGTGCAGGCAACTCTTCCTCCTCGCCCAGGGACTGTTACAGACTTTATGAGGCTGCATCCCGATCATTTTTCTGGCACTGAGATGCCTTTGGAGGCTGAACAGTGGCTGATCCGGACTGAGCGCTTGTTGGCAGCAGCTCGTATTGCAGTGGCTGATCGGGTGGACGTTGTTTCCATCCAGCTGGTGGATTTAGCGCATATATGGTGGATGGCTGAGTCTGAGCGCCTTGATAGGCCTATTGCTTGGACTACTTTTACTCGGGGATTCCTGGAGAAGTTCTTCCCCAGTAGTACTCGTGTAGAGATGGAACAGCAATTCCTGGCCCTAAAACAGGTTAAGTCATGGTTCAATATTGGATTTGTTACAATATTGCATGAACTATTATGAATGTTGTAACGTAGACTTTCTTGCAACAGGGTTCCAGGACAGTAGATGAGTACGCTGCTGAGTTTAATAGGCTTAGCCACTTTGCTGCCGTTCTTGTGGCAATCGAAGAGGATAGGGCTCGTAGATTCACAAATGGGCTTGAACAGGATATCAAGAGGCATCTGGTCTCTCTCCGTATGCGTACTTATGCTGAGGCCCTTGAAGCAGCTCAAGCCCAGGAGCAGGCTTGTGGTGGTGCATCGTATTCTCAGCGAACTGTTCCGCATTCTGCTGCTAGGTCTGGGGGTCCTGTTCGGAGGCCTGTCCCAACCCATCCAGTCAGGGCAGCTCCGTATCCTTTTGCTGGGTTCCCGAAGAGTGGTTTTTGCGACTACTGTCAGGTGTCTGGACATGAGCGCAAGAACTATTTTTGTGCTTCCCGTCGCTGCTTTAGATGTGGCTCTACTGATCATACAGTGCGAGATTGTCCCCAGCCATTTCAGCAGATGGCTCTTCCAGCCAGGGGTCCTGTTTAGCAGGCAGGTCCAGCTCGTGGTCCAGTTAGGCCACCGCTTCCTCCTCAATGCCAGATTGTCGGTCAGAGGACCGCTGTTCCGAGGAAAGGTCAAGCTTTCAACTTGACTACTGCAGAAGCTGAGACCGCTAAAGGAGTCGTGGCAGGTATATTTTGCTTGTTTCGTTATTTTGTTGTTTTGTTCCTTTTGTTTACCTCCTTTAGCCTTGTTTTGCTTACTTTTTCTTTGTTCCCTGCATTGTTGTTTTCCCCTCACCCTTAGTTTTCTATGCTTTTTCTTGTTTTCATCTTCTTAGGTATCATCCTTGTTTGCTCTTTTCTTGCATATGTTCTTTTTGATTATGGGGCAACCCATTCTTTTGTCTCCTCTCGATTTGTCGCTCGCCATCAGTTGGAATGCAGCAACATGTCAGAGGCTTGGAACATCGTGAAAGGTGGTAGAATTGTCAGTTGTTCCCGTGAGTGCAGGCAATATCCCGTTGCTATTGGGGACGCAGATTTCAAGGCCAACCTGATTATAATTGGAAATTCAAAATTCGATGTTATTCTCAGTATGGATTGGTTAGGAGAAGCCCATGCCTTTATTGATTGCCGTGCCAAGAAGGTTGTTTTCAGAATTCCAGATCGGGCAGTATTTGAGTTCCATGCCGGAGAGTCTTCTCTTGGTCGAGCAAACACTGCAGTTGAACAGGTGGATTGTGCAATAGAATTGCAATCAGGCTGTGAGGCAGTGCCTCTCGTAGTTCGGGATTTCATGGATGTTTTTCCAGATGAGTTGCATGGCTTACCCCCTGATAGGAAAGTGGAGTTCGGTATTGATGTTCAGCCTGGAACAGAACTGATATCGAAGGCTCCCTACAGGATGGCACCGGTTGAGCTGGCAGAGCTTAAGGTGCAGATTCAGGAGTTGCTTGATTTGGGTTTCATCAGACCTAGTGTTTCGCCTTGGGGTGCTCCAGTCCTTTTTGTTGATAAGAAGGATGGAAGTCGTCGGATGTGCATGGATTATCGAGAGCTAAACAGAGTTACTGTGAAGAATCGGTATCCGTTGCCAAGGATTTATGATTTGTTTGATCAGCTGAGTGGGGCTGCTGTTTTCTCGAAGTTGGATCTTCGTTCTGGATATCACCAAGTTAAGGTGAAGGCTGCAAATATACCGAAGACTGCTTTCAGGACTAGATACGGGCACTATGAGTATCTTGTGATGCCGTTCGGGGTCACGAACGCGCCGGCTGTATTCATGAGTCTTATGAACCTGGTGTTCTCGCAGTATTTGGATAAGTTCGTGGTGGTCTTTATCGATGATATTTTGGTGTACTCTCGGAACTGGAAAGATCATGCTGAGCATCTTAGAGTGGTTCTGCAGACTATGAGGGAGCATCAGCTCTATGGGAAACTGAGCAAGTACGAGTTTTGGCTCGACAGGATTTCTTTCTTGGGGCATATTGTTTCTGGCGATGGTATTTCTGTGGATCCTGCCAAGATTGAGGCTGTGAAAGATTGGCCTATTCCCAAGTCAGTTTCAGAAGTCAGAAGTTTTCTGGGTTTGGCTGGCTATTATCGAAAGTTTGTCCAGGATTTTTTGAAGATAGCAGGACCTTTGACTAAATTTACTGGGAAGGATCAGAAGTTTTGTTGGTCTGATGAGTGCAATGTGGCTTTCGTTGAGTTAAAGGACTGACTGACGTCAGCACCTGTGTTGACTATTCAAGATGGTTCAGGCGGATTTGTAATTCACTGTGATGCTTCTGGTAAGGGTCTTGGAGCAGTTCTTATGCAGAAGGGCCGTGTTGTTGCGTATGCATCGAGGCAGTTGAGGCCGCATGAGAAGAACTATCCTACTCATGACTTGGAGTTAGCGGTGGTGATCTTTGCTTTGAAGCTGTGAAGACATTATTTACTTAGAGACCGAGTGGAGATCTTTACAGACCACAAAAGTCTCAAGTACGTCTTCACCCAGAAGGAGTTGAACATGAGGCAAAGGCGTTGGTTGGAACTTATGGCTGAGTATGACATCAGTTTGCAATACCATCCTGGTAAAGTAAACTTGGTGCCTGATGCTTTGAGCAGGAGACCAGCAGTTTCGTTTCTTACTCAGCAGAGAGATCTCATTGAGCAGATGAAGAGGTTGGAGCTTGATGTTGTGTTGCCAGGTTCTGGTCGGAGTTGTTTGGCACTCCAGCTGCAGTTGTCTCTTGTTGAGCAGATTAAAGAGGTGTAGGCTGGTGATGCACAGCTGCAGAATTTTTGAGCTGAGATTGAGTCTGGGTCCAGGATGGACATGGTTATTCATTCATATGGTTCTCTTCGTTTTGGTTCCCGGTTATGTGTCCCGGAGGGTGAAGTTCGTCAGAGGTTACTTGAAGAAGCTCATCAGTCTTCGTATTCTATCCATCCCGGTGGTACTAAGATGTATCAGGATTTGAAGCTTCATTTCTGGTGGCAGGGTATGAAAAGGGCTGTGGCTCAGTATGTTGCTTAGTGTTTGATCTTCCAGCAGGTTAAGGCAGAGCATCAGAGGGTCACTGGACTTCTTCAACAACTTCCTATTCCAGAGTGAAAGTGGGAACATATCACCATGGATTTTGTGACCGCTTTGCCGAGGAGTCCGAAGGGTCATAATGCTATTTGGGTGATTGTTGACCGTTTGACGAAGAGTGCCCACTTCATTCCTTTTCGTATTGGTCAGTCTACTGAGAGCCTTGCTGAGAGGTATATGCAAGAGATTGTTAGACTTCATGGGGTTCCAGTCAGCATTATATCCAACAGGGATACGAGATTTAGGTCTCAGTTTTGGGAGAGTCTTCAGAGCAGTTTGGGGAGAAAATTAAAGTACAGTACAGCTTTTCATCCCCAGACTGATGGACAGTCAGAGCGGACTATTCAGATTCTCGAGGAAATGTTGAGGTCCTACATGCTTTAGTTTGGCAGGTCTTGGGAGGACCATTTGCATCTGGTAGAGTTCTCTTACAATAACAGCTTTCAGGCCAGTATCAAAGCTGCTCCGTTCAAGGCACTCTATGGGCGGAAGTGTAGATTGCCAGTTTGCTGGGATGATGTTGGCGAGAGGCAGTTGTTGGGTCCAGAATTGATCACCAAGACTGTCGAGGCAGTGGTTCAGATCAGGAAGCACTTGCAGGCAGCTCAGGACAGGCAGAGGCGGTGGGCTGATGTTCATCGCAGGGCATTAGAGTTTGCTGTTGGTGACCATGTTTTCCTCAAGGTATCGCCGTGGCGCGGTGTCATTCGGTTCGGTGGCGGGGGCAAGCTTAGCCCGAGGTTTATTGGGCCGTTTGAGATTTTGGAGCGAGTAGGCAAGGTATCATATCATCTTGCATTGCCGTCAGCTTTATCAGGGGTGCATGATGTTTTTCATGTCTCACAACTCAGGAGGTATATCCGAGATGAGAGCCATGCGATCAACTATTCAGAGTTGACCGTTAGGCCGAATTTGACTTGTGAGATTCCGCCAGTTGCTATTGTGGATCGGCGGGAGAAAGTGCTTAAGAATAAGGTCATCAAGCTGGTTCGGGTGGCTTGGAATCCTCACTCGCCTGGTGAGTCGACATGGGAGTTGGAGGAGGAAATTCAGCGGAAGTTTCCTCACTTGTTGGAGTAGTTGTTTTGGTTTTGGTTTGGTTTCTTTTTTTTTCCTTTTGGGGTTACCTTACGTATCTTTCTTTTGAATTTCGAGGACGAAACTTTTCTGTTAGGTGGGTAGGATTGTAACCCTTGTTTTTGTTTTCATTTTTGGTATTGGGAGTCGCTGAAGAGGACCTTGGGAGATCAGCAGTTGACTTGGGAAGCTTTTCTGGAGGAGTTCAGAGATCGCTTCTTTTCCCTAGATGTTCAGGAGAAGAAGGCGACCGAGTTTTTGAACCTTCAGCAGGGCAGCATGACTGTGCGGGAGTATGAGACCAAGTTTGCTCAGCTTTCGAGGTATGCACCAGAGTTGGTCGTGGACGAAGCGAAGAAGGCCAAAAAGTTTGAGCAGGGCTTGAGGCCAAACTTGAGGTCGAGGATGATCCCGTTGGGTATCAGACGGTTCGACAAGCTGGTCAGGAGAGCAGCTATGACTGAGGAGGATATGGACCAATTTCAGAAGAAGCAGGATACATGGAACCGGAACAAGAGGCCAGCATCAGGCCAGAGTGGGAAGGGATTCCCTGCGAAGCAGGCCAAGTTCAGTGATCCGGTGCAGAAGGCACCTGCAATTCAGGGAGTGACCTGTTACTACTGCAAGGAGGCAGGACATTACAGGTTAGCATGTCCGAAGTTGGCGAAGCATATTTGTTCCCAGTGTGGACAGGCAGGACATTCTAAGCCCCATTGTCCACAATTGAGGAAGGATGGTTCAGGTGGAAGCAAATTCCAGAAGAGGCAAGGGCGAGTATTTGCATTAACCGAGGAGGACGCGGGTAACTCGGAAGATGTAATACAGGGTATGCAAGAATTCTGATTTTTATTTTAAATCAATGTAATGAATAAAACCTTTATTGAGAACAATTTAAGATTGAGTATCGTTCTTATTGTAACAGGGGTTGTTTTAATAAATGGAATAAAGACAAAGGTTTTGTTTGATACTGGTTCATCGCATACTTTTGTATCGCCGAATTTTGCAAGGATCTTAGGTTTGGAACCTAAGTTGTTTCCAGGCAGGGTTTTGTCGGTGGCAACGCCGTCAGGTGAAGAGTTGATTGCGGATCGATATTATGAGGGCTGTGATATCGAGATTGGTGGGAGGATGTTCGGCATCGACTTGATCGAGCTACAAGTCTTGGGAGTGGATGTCATCGTGGGCATTGATTGGATGGCAATATATAATGCCACAATTGATTGCAAGCAGAAGGAGGTGTTGGTAAAAGCACCAGGTGGACCTGCAGTGACTTTCCAAGGGAAGAAGAAGATTCCGAAGGTGGCTGCAATGGTATCCAAGATGGTTATTTCGGATGAAATCAAGGGCATTCCGGTTGTTCGAAATTTTCCTCAGGTGTTTTTGGATGATTTTCCAGGATTACCGCCGCAGAGAGATGTTGATTTTTGTATTAATGTTCAGCCGGGGAGTGCGCCAATTTCCAAGGCTCCGTACAGGATGGCACCTATAGAGCAAGATGAAGTGAAGAAGCAGATTGAGAAGCTGTTGAGCAAAGGGCTTATCAGGCCGAGTTCTTCTCCGTGGGGAGCGCCAGTGTTGTTGGTCAAGAAGAAGGATGGGTCAATGAGAATGTGCATTGACTATCGGGAGTTGAATAGGGTGACTATTCAGAACAAGTATCCATTACCGCAGATTGATGATTTGTTCGACAGGCTTCGAGGAACAGCTGTGTTTTCAAAGATTGATTTGAGATCGGGGTACCATCAGGTTCGAGTCAAGGAGGAAGATGTGAGTAAGATAGCTTTCAGGACTTGTCATGGGCTGTATGAGTTTTTGGTGATGCCATTCGGGTTGACGAATGCGCCAGCAGTTTTCATGGATATGATGAATCAGGTTTTGAGGCCGTTTATTGACTCCTTCGTGGTGGTTTTCATCGATGATATCTTGGTGTATTCGAAGTCGGAGGAGGAGCATTCTACGCACTTGACAGCAGTATTACAGAAATTGCAGGAGCATAGCTTGTATGCCAAGTTGTCGAAGTGTGAGTTTTGGAAGTCTGAGGTAGCTTTCCTTGGTCATATCCTTTCTAAGGAGGGAGTAGCTACTGATCCTCAGAAAGTCGAAGCAGTGAAGGATTGGCCCAGGCCAACGTCTGTGAAGGAAGTCAGGAGTTTCTTGGGTTTAGCTGGTTACTACAGGAGATTCATCCAGGGATATTCTCAGATTGCAGTTCCTTTGACAGGCTTGACCTGGAAGAATGTGGCATTTGTATGGACCGATAAGTGCGAGGAGAGTTTCCTTGAGTTAAAGGAAAGGTTGACTACTGCACCTATATTAGCTTTGCCGCAAGCTGGGAAGGATTAGGATATCTACAGTGATGCGTCTCTCAGAGGGTTGGGTTGTGTCTTGATGCAAGAAGGCAAGGTTATTGCTTATGGTTCAAGGCAATTGCGTCCGCATGAGAAGAATTATCCGATGCATGATTTGGAGCTAGCAGCTATCATTTATGCCTTGAAGCAGTGGAGGCATTATGTTTATGGTGAGAAGGTCAACATGTACACCGACCACAAGAGCCTGAAGTACATTTATCAACAGAAGGATCTAAATCTTCTGCAGAGAAGGTGGTTGGAAGTTTTGGAAGACATTCGTCCTGAGATCAAGTATCATCCGGGTAAGGCGAATGTGGTGGCTGATGGACTTAGCAGGAAGAGTAGTTTAGCAAGGTTGATCACTACTCAGAGGGAGTTGGCGGCAGAGATTGATCAGGCAGGTATCGAGGTGGTACTGCAAGGTTTAGGGGCATCTTTGGCTCAGTTGAGGCTGTAGCCGTCCTTGAGAGAGAGGATTGTGGAAGGTCAGAGATCAGACTCAGAGATTCAGAAGATGTTGCAAGAGGTTTCAGAAGGCAAGCTATCAGAGTTTCGTGTCCAAGATGGAATTCTTTGGATGGGTGAGAGGTTGTGTGTTCCAGATAATGCAGATTTGAGAGAGAGTATCTTACAGGAAGCGCACAGTACCTTATTGTCAGTTCATCCAGGAGGCACGAAGATGTACAGGGACATCAAACATCATTTTCGGTGGTCTGGTATGAAGAGGGATGTAGCAGATTTTGTGGCAAGGTGTCTGACTTGTCAGCAGATCAAAGCAGAAAATCAGAGACCTGGAGGTTTGTTACAGCCGTTGCCCATTCCGGAGTGGAAATGGGATAATATCAGTATGGATTTCATCACAGGTTTGCCGAGGAGTTCAAAGGGCAATGACTTGATTTGGGTTATTGTGGACCGTTTGACTAAGTCGGCTCACTTTCTAGCCATGAAGATTACTTGGTCGATGGAGAAATTGGCTGAGTTGTACATTGGGGAAATTGTGAGACTTCATGGAGTTCCAGTGTCGATTGTTTCCGACAGAGATCCAAGGTTTACTTCAAGGTTTTGGAAGAGCCTGCAAGCAGCTTTGGGCACCAGAACTGATTTCAGTACCGCATTTCATCCGCAGACTGATGGTCAGACGGAGATGGTGAATCGAGTGCTAGAAGACATGTTGAGGGCTTGTGTTATGGACTTCGGTGGTAGTTGGAAGAGATACTTGGCATTGGTTGAGTTTGCTTATAACAACAGTTACCATGCGAGTATTGGGATGGCACCGTGTGAGGCTTTGTATGGGCGGAGGTGCAGGACACCTGTTTGTTGGTATGAGGTTGGCGAGAGGCAGATGTATGGTCCTGAGATCGTACAGCAGACATTGGAGCAGATTGAACTGATTCGCAAGAGGTTGATCGAGGCTCAGAGTCGGCAGAAGAGTTATGCTGACACTCGACGAAGAGACTTAGAGTTTGAGGTTGGGGATGCAGTTTTCCTCAAGGTTTCTCCGACCAAAGGAGTGATCAGGTTTGGTAAGGGAGGCAAGTTGGCGCCAAGGTATATTGGGCCATACAGGATCGTGGAGCGGATTGGCAAGACCGCATATAGGTTGAAGCTTCTAGAGGAGTTAGCACAAGTGCATGATGTATTCCATGTGTCATTGTTGAGGAAGTATGTGCCAGATCAGAATCATCAGTTGGTAGAGGTTCCTGAAGATCTACAGGTGAACTTGAGTTACAAGGAACAGCCTGTTGAGATCGTTGATCGTAGGGAGAAAGTTCTTTGGAGGAAGGTGATACCTATGGTCAAGGTGTTGTGGAGGAATCAGCAGTTCGAGGAGGCTACTTGGGAGCCAGAGGACCGCATGCAGAAGGATTTTCCTGAGCTTTTTGTATGAGTGTATTTCTTTTATGTGATTGTGATTCTTTTGAATTTTTGTACCAATGGTTGAGTTAAGGTGTATCCTTTTTATTTTGATTGTGTTGTCATCTGTAATTGTTGGGACTATATTCTATTTATGAGATATTGCTTCCTTTGTTGATATGTGGTTTGGACTCATTAGTAGTAGTTCTGAGGACAGAACTCTTCTAAGGAGGGAGTGATGTAGAACCCCGTATTTTCAAATGTTATTTTAAATATTTGAAAATGAATTTAAATTGATTTTTGGAGATTTTAATTAATATTTTCTAAAAGATTTATCTTTTTTACACGTGCAAAACACGTGCAAATGACTTTTGAGAAGTTTGAAAGTTAAGTTTTCTTAATGAAAAATCATTATTTAATATTTGGGATTTATTTAGTATTTTTCCAGAATTTTCTGAAATTAATTGGAACTATTTGCAATTTTTGAGAAAAAAGAAGGACCTTTTTCCAAATTTGACATTTTTAAGGGTTAAAGTGCAAAATGTAATTTCTGGACGCTTTGAGCAGTATTGGTTGAGATTTAGAATTGTATTTTTCCTTTAAATCCTAATTTAAATGAATTTTGGTCGAGTTTCCAAGACTGGACCTATATATGTAAGTTGTATTTTAAAAGGATCATTTTGCAAAGTGTGGGTGAAATCCTAAACCTAATCCCGGATGTTTAAAAGGATTTTCTCCAGCCGTCATTACTGAAAATACAGAATTTTGGAGATTTGTTTTGGTGGAGAAAGAAAAAGTTTTTGGATCTAGCAAAAGGAAAAGCTTTTCGTTGAATCTTCTCAATTCAAAGGTGAGTGACATTGTGTGTTTTGTTTTGTTTTGTGAATGATATAAATTTTGTCTTATTGTTGATCCATGTATACGAATGGCAATGTTGTTTGATTTGATATTGTGAATGATATAGATCTTGTATTGTGGTATGTTTCATGTGAATAAAGATTGTTGTTTGTACCATGTTGTGAAATCTACGGATGATTAGTAGATCTTTGTTCATAAAATCGTATTGCTAAAGGCATGATTAAGATTTGAGTATGGCTTTGATCGGATGATGAACATCTGGATCTTATATGATGTAAATCAAATTTTTATTAAGAGTTGTGAAAGAATTTAGTCTTGAGAAACCCTAATGAAAGAATTAGTAATCTAGAACATGAGAACTTGAGTTTTGACATTTGATGTTTTGAGTAATATATCCATAATGAGGATTAGTTGAGAATTGTCATTTTTCCTGAATACGAACTATTTCCATAAACAATGAATCTTTAGAAAACTCCAGTTTGATTTTGTATTCAGACCTAAACTATGAAAAACTGTAGGCCGACAGTCGACTGGCCTACTGTTCAGTCGACTGGTACGACTCTGCTGTTGTATTTTAGTTTTCCTTGAAAATTTGTTCTGGACAGTCGACTTAGACTATTGTCAGTCGACTGGTTTACTGAGAAAATTATTTTGTAAAATCATTTCAGTCCTTTCTGGACAGTCGACCTAGACCTTTATTCAGTCGACTGGTATACTTAGGAAATATTTAGTGAAGTTATTGCAGTTTCTTCTCTGGACAGTCGACCTATAACTCCTTAAGTCGACTGTTGATACTTAGAATATTTTTTGGAAAAATTATTGGAATTTACCTCGGGTAAGTCGACTGATGGCTTTCAAGTCGACTGTTATGACTTAGTTTATTTTTTGTAAGATTTTGGATATTTGTCCTCTGGACAGTCGACTTACCACAGTATAAGTCGACTGGTACTGAAGGATCTTTGTAACTCGAGTGTTCCTTCGAGTGATTGGTTTTCAGATAATTCATTCTACACTTAATCTTCAGTTTAGTATTGGATATTAAGATATTCAGTTAAGTATTTAATTTAAGACATTCAGTTGAGTCACTGTGTTTAGTGGAACTTTGCTTTAGACATTTGAGTTTGAGTCTCTAGAGGTGAGTGACCCTAGTATACCGGTGTTGAGTTATTTTGTTGAGGCCCGTAGAGGCATTTCAGATATTCAGTTTTGATTTTAGTCTGGTAGGGTACACTACTCTAGGAGATTCGTTGAGTAATTAAGTAACCCAAAAATAATAAGGACAGGCACTAGTGGTGATATGACGAACGGGAACATGAGTTATGCACCTCAGTATGGCTTTAGATGTGGGATTTAATCTCCGGAATTATCAAATTAACTTTCTTGAGATGTGGGATGTATCTCCGAAATTATCTAGGTAAATTACCTGCGATGTGAGATATATCTCCGGAATTATCCAAGTGGTTTGCTTGCGATGTGGGATTGATCTCCGGAATTATCAAAGTCGAGGCGATGCCCATGGGGTATTCATGTGATGATGTGTCTATGTTTAGATGTGGGATGATCTCCGGAATTATCCATGAAAATTACCTGAGATGTGGGATCCATCTCCGGAATTATCAAGCATGGGCTAATTCTCACAGTTTATCTTTATCTCGTATAGTAGTCAACGTGTTAGGATTGGTTGCATAACGGGGGATTGAACCCTATGAAGTGGAGACGTTAAGGGCTTGCACCGAACCTATGTAGAGTGGGATGCATAGACTTCGACAAGTACGCATTAGAGAGTCCGCATATAGAATTTGTATTTTCTTGACTTAGTTTTATGCATGTAGTTTTCCGGTTTTCTTTACACTTGACATTTGGTATCACTTGTTGTTACATTTCTTGCTACTTCACATTTTATGTATTTTGGTTTATTACCTGTTGTTTAAGAAACCTTACTCGATGTTCATTTATATTGTTGGTTTTCTTTTATGTCACTCACACCATTTATGGCTGACCCCGTTAGTTTTGGGGGTTAGAGATCGTCTCTAGCCTCACATGTTGCAGGTTGTTGCTTAGAGTTTGGAGGTTTGGATGCTTGAGGCATATTTGAGATAAATTGATTTATAAGAGTTTTATGTAAATTTGTAAAAGCAGTTTTGAGATAATTTGAGTTGTAAATGACAAAAAAATATTGTTTGAGTTGTTTTGAATTCCGCTGTGATTTGTAAAAGTTTGTTGTAATAAAAGTTGAAAAATTTAGTGGTGTTGATTGTGTTTTATGTTACAATTGAAGTGGATCGCTAGGATTGTGCCACGTATTTTCTAAGTTATTATATTAGAAATTCGGGGCGCTACAGTGGAGATGTGAAGCTTTTGGCAATTTTGGTGACGACGGGGAAGCGGATTCAATCAAGCTTTTCTCGAGCTCTGTTTTGGTGGTCATTTTGAAGAAGAAGAATGAGAAGGAGAAGAAGCAGAGCAGGTTGTTGGTTTCGGGTCTGTGGGCTCGAATCCGACCCGTTTATACCCCTTCACTTATTCTCTTGTGGGTTTGGGTAATAAAACCGACCAGATCTGAAGCCATTTTATACCCTACCTCCTCTTTCAAACCGTGAATACATTTGCTTGGAGCATTTTTTTTTCATTTTTGCAACTCTTTGAAGCTTTTGTGTAGATTTTTGAAGTCTTGATCTCGCAAGAAGCTTGCCATGTTTGGAGTTGAGTCGTCTTCGGCGGACTTCTTTCTCACATCGAGGTAGGAGCACTAGTGTGCTTGGGTTTTTGGAGTTGATCATCTCTTAGAAGTCTTGGTTGATTCTGGTCGAGTGAGTTTCAACGGGCTTGGAGACTCCGCAGGGTTAGTATACTTTGTCACAAGGAAGCTTGATTAGTGATGGGTTTTCTTCTATTAGTGGTGAATATGGTGCCCACCAAGTGTTTGTGAAATTTTTCACCCCATCACATTCATCAAGTGTTTGTGAAATTGGTCATCCCACGACATCCACCAAGTGTTGGTGAAATTGCTCATCCCACGATATCTATCCAGTGTTTGTGAGATTGCTCATCCCTTTATGTTGCTTCTTTTATTGACCAAACGTTGTGGCAATCGTTCGCATTACTGATTGACTGTCCTATTGCTAAGTTACTGCTCTTATTGAACCTTGGGTGGTGTGTTCTGACCATTGAATCTTGTAGAAGGCTCAGATCCTGCCACGTGGCGATTTTATCTCTGGGGTTTCTATAAATAGGGATTGATTTCACCTCCCCCTCCTTTATTTACCACCTTCACTTTCTCTCTTCTGAGAATTTTGAGAGCTTCTCTCTCTAGAAATCGTGGTGTTTCACCAGGTGGTGCTTGGTGGCTTGCTTGGTGTTCGACGACAGTGCTAGCCTCAGCTGGTGGTTCGGGGTTTCTACCACTTTAGCTAGGTAACATTCTTGCGAACATTGTTTATCATGTCTAGCATTCCGTCGGTTTGTGCTTCTAGTAGATCAGTCGGTCTAGATGGAGAAGAGGATGTTGTGTTCGACCACTTTCCTGGAGAGAAAAGTGTGCGTGGTTGGCTGATCGTTCCACCGTTGTGGAAACGATCGTCGAACCTGAGAGAGATAGGAGGTGTAGGCTCAAGACCCCATTGTTCCTTGTTCCAGAATTGATTAGAGAGTACTCGGTAGTTGACCAATGGTTTCATAGGAGCGACATGGAATACGAAGAGCCGAAGCCCGTCCATACTACTGAGGCTAATGATACAGCCACCATTCTTACACGAGATGAGCTTGTCGTGATTAGAACAAGCTTTGGCATTCCTTGCGAGTACATCCTACTCCTGCCAGGTCCTGGAGTTAGGGCGTGTTATGCCATGTCGGAGGAATATTGTTTCTTTCTGTGCGATGTTTTCTTCGCGAGGCTTCGCTTTCCCCTTCACCCCTTCGTTAAAGAGGTGCTCAACTGGTATCGGCTGTGTCCGGTGCAGTTGATGCCGAACACGTGGAGGCATGTTGTCGTTTTTGTCTTGCAATGCCACCAGCTCGGAGCTGGGCCGAGTCTCACGGTGTTTAGACGTCATTTCAAGCTTATCCAACTCAGCCAAGTGGAGAAGCGTTGGTACCCCAGCACTAGTAAGAATAGGGGGTTAGTCGATACTCCTCGATTGATAAGATGTTGGAAGCAGAAGTTTCTTGTCATTCGCAGTGCCGAGCCATTAGAGATTCTCACTACTTGGAGGGGAACGGTTCCCTCAGCGGTACGAGCAGAGCCGGTGATGACCTTAGATGAGAAAAGCGTTAGTAATGCGTTTCTTGGACTGAAGGTGTTGGTGTGGCAAGATATCACTAACGAAATCGACAATACAGGACTCTTTTCCATTTTTAAGAAAAGAACTTACAATACAGGACATTGGTAAGCTAGGATCACTACTAAAGAAATTGACAATACATGACTCTTTTCCATTTTTAGGAAAAGAACTTACAAGGAGAAGGTAAGAAGCATGCACCCAAACTCAAAGATATAACACACAAGAAACATAGTACAGGAAACAACAGCATACTCTGTTAGAAACAGTTGGCGCTCTAATACCAATTGTAAGATATTATGCGCTGGATCTTGTTGAGCTAGTTTTCGACACAATCAATACAAACCACCTACCAATTGTAAGATATTATGTGCCAGATCATGTTGAACTAGTTTTCGACACAATCAATACAAACCACCAAGAAAATCTTAGACCACAATAAACACACAAAGCACACAATATTTGGAGATATTGGTAAGCTAGGACCTCTGCTAAAGAAATTGACAATACAGGAATCTTTTCCTTTTTTAAGAAAAGAACTAACAAGGAGAAGGTAAGATGCATGCACCCAAGGTCAAAGATATAATACACAGAAGAAACATGGAACAGAAGAGTCCAAAAGGATGGCAAGCTGAAAAAGAAACTAACCATATCTGGAAGTTCATGATTTCTCATTTTCAAGTGTTGCAATAAGTAGTGGAATGGTTAAGTTAGCATATGGAGAACAATAAATTTAGTGGAACATGCTGGCGATGTGCCACCTTTCTATTCTGGAAAAAAGAAAGAAAGAAAGAAATGAACAAAATAGTGAGATTCAGAAATGTAAGTGTGAAGTGGTGAAGAGTATACATACTGAGAGGTAAATGCCTTATGCGGAAGCCTTACCTGTAAGTTGAAGATGTATACATATCCGATAAGAGGCTTCCAAGTTGAACAGGGATAGACCAGGTGAGCATCTGACATAGAATGAAAAAAACATAGTCAGTTTCAATTGTTTAGTGCGATAAATGATACAAGTGGTTGGTTGTGACATATGGAATAGCGTTAACACAGCAAATAATGGAGGCTAAGAGAATTGGATAGCAAGACCCTTTAATTTACGATCTAGGCGAGTTCAATTATAGTATACTAGTAATATGCACTTGCGATGCACGTTCTAATTAAATTATTTTTATATTGTACATAATGAGACGTAATCTGGCCTCGAACATGAGACCTCCCTTTACTCATTACATACTCTTTACAAATTATCCCTAATGACACAAACTTTTATTTTATTTGAGTGACACTTTATAAATAATTATGTCGTAAATAAGTTTGAACTCTGAGAGTATTATGGTAACTAACAACAGTTGAATAAATAAATGGTTAATTTAACTCCCATTTAAAAAATGAATGGTTTAGATTAGATGGTTGAATGTCTACAAATTACAGGTTGTCTACAAATGACAACCCCAACTCTCCCATTATAATATTAGAGATTAAACAACAACATACTCTGTTAGAAACAATTGGCACTCTAACATCAATTGTTAGGATTATGCGCCGGAACTTGTTATGTCTTTGACACGATCAATACAAACCAAAAAGTAAATAGTAAAACACACTAAACACACAAAGCACACGATATCTGTCCAGGTTTGGGGAAGCCTTAATCCGGAGGAGAAACAAAGATATTATTCAACTAGAGAATATACAAGAGTTACAACTCTCACTGCGACCCTCTCTCAAGCCTAACAAGAAATACTTGATGTTTACAACAGAGAATATACCCACCTCTCAAATGAAGTACTCTCTTTTTCTATTCGACACTCAATAGAATCATGTCTTTTCTTTTGGCCTTGATTATATTGAGATCTAGAGAAACCTTAGTGATGAGAGTGAAAATCGCGACTAATCTAAGCCACATAATCCTTGCATGGATCTCAAGTTTCCTAAGGCCAAGATCATAATCTTATGGGGGGCTACTAGCCCTGAAGCAGTTCATGGATGTCCATAGGCCCACCATCCCGGCTCGGTCTACCAAGGAAGAGTTGACCAGCCGCTTATGGCTGGTAACCAAATCCCTTATAATCGGGGGATTACTCCATCATATCCATAATCCACGGGACTTGATTAGGCAGCTAATGAATCGTTCCCTAACAGATTCTCAACTAGCCTATAAATAAAGGTTTACCGCCATGGTTACGAGGTAATCAATCTTTGGCCACTAATCCCCATTTTTACCCTCAGTTGTTGACTTGATCGGCGGAGGGCCTATCGCCGGGTATATTCCCGGTGTTTCAGAATTTTTGTAGGTGTTCGGTGGTGACAATCACCACCAGATCCACATATTCCAATCGCATAATAGCCCCTCATCAGGATCAGATCTACAGCTGAAAGCTGAGTCTCCATCCATCAAAAGTACTCATCATCTGTTGCTCCCACACCATAAAATAGTAGCATCAATTGGCATTGTCTGTGGGAACAACAAATCCAACCTCCGACCCAGATCCTACCTCGTAGCTGCCTCTCCCACAACCCCCAAGGCTAAGAATACTGCTACCATGGGGCATCATGCTGACCCCCTCATCCTCCGCGTCCATCCCACGGCCGTGTGGCCATTCAAGGGTATGAACATCATCATGGCGAACGTCAACAAAGGCCAGCTTCGAGCGACTCCCGTTCGGTCACTCGAAGAACTAAATGTCCAGTGGTTTTAGACCTCGAAAATCTCATTAACAACCAGCAAGATGAGGAGGACCTTCGTCATCGCCTCAACCATTCTAGAAATGGTGGACCCTCAAATCATCCTCCGACCCACAGTCGTCATTCCACCCACGACCGGGACTAAGAGCGTAGTCTCTCCCCAAGGGATTGCCGACCCCCAAATGGCCAAGGAGAGGGGGGCCACATGACGAGGATCGAGTACCAAGACTTTCAGAATGAGGTCCTCCGAGCTCTCTGAGGTGGATCTAGGAACAATTATCACACTGACAATCACTGTATCGGAGTGACCAGGCATGAAGAGTCCTACGAGCCGACCTGATCCGAGCGACGAGAAGACGGGGCCCTTAAGCAACTACAGAAGATGGAAGAGCGGCTCGCCCAAAAAAAGAAAGCCGAGAGGAAATCAGGAGGAAGGTACTGTCCAGTTTGACCTCCCTTATCCACCTACATCCTTGAAGCCCTGGTCCCGAGGAGCTTAAAACCTCCCGCTTTCGAGACCTACAATGGGGAGTCAGATTCGGCTGATCACATTGAGGGGTTAAAAACTCTCGTGATGGTTCACAGCGCTTCAGATGCTTTCCTCTTTCGCGTGTTCCCCGCCACCCTGCGAGGTTCCAAACAAGAATGGTACTCCCGACTAGCCCCAAAATCCATTTTCTTGTTCGACCAACTTGATGAGAGCTTCCTCGCCCACTTCATGACCAGCCACTAGGCTGAAAAGATGAGCGCCTCCCTGCTTGATCTGATGCAAAAATATGGGGAGTCCTTCCAAGATTTTTTCTAGAGATTCACCGCTGAGGCCAAGTCCATCTCCTCCTTCGACGTCGGTGTCGCGACAGCTGCCTTTAGGCATAATGTTTGACACAACCTCTTGAAAACCTCCCTAAACAAGAAGCCTCCCTTGGATTTCTCCGACATCCTTCTCAGGAGCGAGAAATACATATGAACCGAGGAGGCCCTAAATTCGGGAGGTCACAAAGAATCCCCAGCCAAGGGGAAGGGGAAGCGGAAGACGGACAACTCAGAAGCGCTGAAGAAGGCCCAGAAAGACACCTCCAAGCAAAGGCGTCCTCCCCCTGTGCCCCGGTTTGAGAAGTTTACTTTGATTAACGCGAGTATCTCCACCATTATAATGGAGGTGGAGGAAGAGGACCTGATCCGGCATCCCCCTCGATCCAACAACGGGGACAAGAAGAAGGATAAAAGGTTCTATTACTGATTCCATCGCGACCATAGTCATGAGACCGGAAGTTGTTGGCCACTCAAAGATGTGACGAGGCCCTTATCCGGAGATGGTGCTTTTCAAAATTCACTCAGGATGATCCAAGAACCTCTCCTCCTCTGCGAGGTGCAAATAAGCATCCGGAAATGGAATACGAACCCCAGACTCCAAAAGGATGGCCATCCCCCACTCCATACATGGTGGGCCCAGGGGGTGGTTCTCCAACTCTTTCGCAATGCATTTGTTAGGGCAGTGAAATCGGTCCATAATTTCCCTCCTCCCTAGGGCCACAGACTGGCAGTCACGTTCTCAGATGAAGACCTTGAGAGTATCCAGATCCCACACTGTGATGCTTTGGTCATCAGCCTCGGTCTGGCAAACCGGAGGTTCGACACATCCTCGTGAATAACGGTAGCTCGATCAATATATTGTTCCTCGCAGCCTTCGAAGGATTGAAGCTCTCCCAAGAAAAAGCCCATGGGCTACACCCTTATCGGCTTTTCAGGCGCCCTCGTCCAGATTGGAGGGATCATCACTCTGGATGTCACTGCGGGGAAGAACCCGACCACCCGAACCGAGCCCATGGACTTTATGGTGGCCGACGTTAGGGCAGCCTGTAACGCCATCCTTAGGCGATCCAGTCTTGCGTCTCTGCAACTTGTACCTTCGGCCTATCACATGAGAATGAAGTTCCCTTCGAAAGCTGGGGTTGGGGTCGTGAAGGGTAATCAAGAGGCTGTCAGGGCCTTCTATATCTCCACAGTGAGGGGCTCGGTCCTTCCCCTCGATGCTGTCGAACTCCTTAGGGACAACAATTCAATTGGCTCTAAGCCGATTGATGAATTGGAGGAGACGCCCTTCACCGAGACAGATGAGACCAAATTGTTCCTAATGAGCAAGGTCCTACCTTTCGGCCTTCAAGAGGACATCATTAGCTGCGTTCGATGGAATCAGGACATGTTAGCCTGGACCCCCTCAGATATGTCAGATATCTCAGAAGACCTGATCATGCACAAACTGAGTGTCAACCCGGACTCCAAGCCAGGGCAACAGAGGCACCGAAAATTCGTTCCCGAGAGGTAGCAAGCAGTGAAAGAAGTCAAGAAGCTCCTCTCCGGCCGCTCTGGGAGGTCAACTACCCGTAGTGGTTGGCCAACGTCGTGATGGTGAAAAAAGCTAGCGGGAAATGGAGGATGTGTATGGACTCAACAAGGCTTGTCCGAAAGACCCATTTCCCCTTGCAAGCATCGATGCTCTGATCGA
The DNA here is from genome assembly GCA_017893485.1 of Hemerocallis citrina. Taxonomy (NCBI): domain Eukaryota; kingdom Viridiplantae; phylum Streptophyta; class Magnoliopsida; order Asparagales; family Asphodelaceae; genus Hemerocallis; species Hemerocallis citrina. Next base: position 24,316,511 of record CM030368.1, read on the forward strand.
TGCGACGTCCGGGCACAAGCTCCTTAGCTTCATGGATGCATTCTCCGTATACAACCAAATCTGAATGTTCCCTTTGAATAATCTGAAGACTTCTTTCGTAATAGACCAAGGACTCTATTGCTACCGGGTTATTTTCTTCAGCCTCAAGAATGCGGGAGCCACCTGTCAGAGGCTGATGAACTGGGTCTTCAAAAATTAGATTGGCCGAAATACGGAGGTATACATGGACGGCATGCTCGTCGACCATGTGAAGGACCTCGGGGAAGCCTTCGGAGTCTTAAGGAAGCACAACATGAGGTTCAATCCTTCTAAATGCGGCACTGACATTACTAGACACAGTCTGTTTCAAAAGCAGTGTAAATCGCTTGAGATATAAACCACAATATTGTATCCACAATCACTAATACATCTTGCTTTCGGTGAGCAAGAACAACTACCTACGGAAAGATTATTGATCTGGCTTACAGAACTATCATCGACCTCCTCACCTCCTGACATAGAAGAAACAATGGTTCCTACAGATGATGATGATGTGAACGATACGACATTATCATCAAATCCTGCATTTTGGAAGGATGACATTTTGCTCGGGTTCAGACAGATTGGCAATAAATCAGGGAGTTTTGCATCTCCCTCCAAAATCTTTCACTTGCCGCATGCTCGGCCTAGCTGCAGGCATTGGGTGTGAACATAGTAAACCAAGCTTCAATACTAACTCGACCTCATTGTAATTCTCTCCCAGCTCTGGGTCCTATGTCTGAATCGCCATACCTCGTCGCCACATCTCAAGCACCCAATCCACAAGAATCAGCTTCTCTCCCTCTTCAAGGGGCTCGGCCGACCTCCTCCGACAAATTCTTCGAGTACAAAGGCACCAAACGCAAACATATCGGGTAACTAGTCCTAGACTCGGACTTAAACTCAGACCCTATACTTAACATGTTTAGGTCCAGGACAGAATTGTGTCAGTGTCCTCTGTATGCATCTTATCGATAAGTCGCATATTTAATACGCATACTCGGATTCTACAGTTGTATTCTGATCTAGTTCAGGTCTCTATTTGAAGGCATGTAGTAGAATATGCAGAAGAAAGAAGAATGGAAATAAGCTCTTAGCTCTTGTTTATGAATTATGAGAGGACCATTAAAAAAAATCTCTACATGGTTATTTTATGTTGAAGTTTGACAAAGTAGCACAAAGAAGTCATTTTAATTGCTTACCTTCTCCTGGTTCAAAGCTAAAGGTGAGGCCCATGTGCGTCATGCTCCTATGCTCAAGAAAACCTTAACAGCACTAGTGTGAAAATAGTATCATGCTGAACCTGTAATCACAGTATGGAAGTAAACATCTTTTTAATCAAAAGATTAACTCTGAAATCAAGATAGTAGGACTTGAGAACAGTCGAATAATAGTTTGTTTCCAAATATAACATGTAATAAAACACTTAAAAACAAATAATATTTTGTTTCCAAATATTCTTAAGTTATTTAAATCTTCTCAAACTAATAAGAAGACAGGAGGAACGTCAACATATTGTGTGTACATCATATAAGACAAAACAATTATGTTCAGGTCTTAAACTAATGCTAAATTAACAATTCGCCACAAACTTTATATGAGGATAATAATTTTAAAAGAAACACAAAGCCCCTCACATTAAAAAAAAGTTTAATTATCAATCCATATAATAAGCAAATCCTGGAAATCTAGGCTCCAGACGGAAAAGGAATAATTAACACTTGAAATAGCATAGTTCACATGACACATATACCAGTCTAATTCACTTTCTAACATCAATACTGAATCCACAATGCTTCCAAATTAATTTTGAGTAACAATAGCAGTATATATATCCCTTGATTTACTATGGTACATCAGTTATTCTTACAGTATAATAAATTCTTACACTAAGTAAAGAACACTCAGTTGAGGCATTAGGGAACACTCAGTTGAGGACTTCACTTCTGGATAAATATATGAGTAACGCAGCATCCACTACCAATTTCAATACATTTTTGTTCACCATCTTAGGTGGCACACTCCAATAGGTAGGAAAAAATAGAAGGTGGGAAAACTCTCCAATAGGAGTATGCTACCTAAGGTAGTGAACAAAATGTTAGTGAAATTGCTAGTGGGTAAAGCATTACTCTATCTTTACTATCATCTACCCCCTGAAAGTAGAGAAGGAGTGCGCACTGATGAAGTTGAGGCCAAGTCTGATGAGTATAAAGGGAACGACACGATCCAGTTTTCAAACCCGTCATGGGGAAATGACATAGAACTATATATTGCTCAGAATATTTGGCGACAACTCAGGGAGATCCGCATCTCCATCCAATATCTGCATCACTTGTCGCATACTTGGTCTCGCTGCGGGCAATGGATGTGAGCATACCACACCAAGCTTCAAAACTAACTCTACCTCAGAGGGGCAATGCTCGTCCCTTAATTTTGGGTCCACTGTATCAATCAGCAGTCCCTTTTTCCAGTTCTCTAGGACTACGTCCACAAGGACCAGCTCCTCAGCCTCTGCATGGGGCTCCACTGGCCTTCTACCACAAACCACTTCAAGTAGGAAGGCTCCAAATGCAAAAACATCAGTGATGGTAGTTGCTTTGCCATTTCTAGCTAACTCTGGCGCAATGTAACCCATGGTTCCTACAACATGAGTGGTCTGAGGATCAGTTCCATGATCGTATAATCTTGCAAGTCCAAAATCTCCAAGCCTCCCATTTAATTCGCCATCTAACAAGACATTGCTTGCCTTAATGTCTCTGTGGACCACAACTTGCTCCCATTCTTCATGAAGGTACAAGAGACCGGATGCGACTCCTCTAATGATTCGAAATCTTGCAGCCCAACTGAGAGTAGGGTAGTCTCTTTCATATAAGAATTTGTCGAGACTACTATTCGGCATGAAATCATACACCAAAAGAAGCTCCCCTTTGCGGCGACAATAGCCTAAGAGCTGAACAATGTTTCGGTGACGAAGCTGGCCAATACTTACAATTTCGGCAACAAACTCTTTCATCCCCTGTCTTGATTCATGAGAGACTTTCTTAACTGCTACCTCGATCATGGAACTTGGCAGCACTCCTCTGTAGACTCTTCCAAAACCTCCCGTGCCCAGTAATCTTTTTTCTTTGAAACCTTCTGTTGCGTGAAACAAATTTTTGTATGAAAACCGATGAGGGCCATACTCACTCTCCCAATCTTCAAGTAGCTCAGCGTATTTCATCCTCCTCCTCACTACGAGTATAATGACAGCAACAACTGAGAACAAAAAAAAGAACGCAACTATGGGTAGCCATATTGTCATAACATTAAGAGTGCTTTTAGCTTTAATACGAGGGAGTTTAGGAAGCTTTGCATAATTGAGGTCTTCAACTGCACTATTCATTGTGAAGCTCCACCCAAGAATGTAGTGAGAAGAATACAGAGAACCAGTTGATGCAGAGAACCCAACATACATAGAATCGTGCAGCACAGTAGAGATATTAATGATAGAAGATAGGAGGGGTCTAACGGGCTTAGGCATTCGCATTGGAGACAAGGTAATATTGAGTTGCATCTCTTCGCCATTAAAATCTATCCAGACTTGCATTGGTTGGCCACTCGCAAGAGTCAAGTTCTGAAAAGAATCAGTGTTATCATCATAGTAACCAGCAGTATGGGACTTGTAAGATATCAAGCTATTGATATCAATTCCGATATGGTTATCATCAATATCTTGAAATTCAGGACTTAGAATGGTATCAAGCTCAACAGCAAAGACGTGATTGGTAGAGTTTCCATTGTCCTTTAGGTTGAATAGTCCCAGGTACGTACTTGGGGAAGCATTAGAGAGGTTATTTGTGCTAGAGATAACAAATGCAACGCCCTGACCGCTGAGGTGAGAGATCTCCGATTGAATAGCAAACACAAATGTAGTGGAGAATGAGCGGATTTTAGCAGGCTGAGATTTAAAACGAAGAGGAACTGGATGGAAGGCATGGCCCGTCATCTGCAGAGTCATGTTTGTTAGCACAAGGAGGCCATTTGATGTGATTGAGGAGAGGCCATCGAGGGTCAAGTTGACACCACTGAAGCCGTTGAAGGTAAAGTTGGCTTCAATTGAGGATGTAAACTTTAGTTGGAGGAAGAAGAAGAAGAAGAAGAAGAAGAAGAACATCTTCGGTCCTGCATATTGGAAGCTGCCTCGAAAAGGTTCATATAGTTTTGAGATTTTTAGTAAATGTGGCTCAGTTCACAATAGCGTGAACAACACGGTTGATCAAATTCTTCTCCCATGCGGCTGCTGACCATGACTGGTTACGCTGACCATGAATTTTTTGTTCTTTGGTTGTCACTTGTTACTAATAATTTTACGATGTTTACGTATAACCAGGCAATTAACAGGTCGATGAATAGTCTTCAAGTCTGCTGCGGTTAATACTGGTAATTAGTCATGATCAAATAGTATGAATAAATCAAAGGGGCACAATCGAGAATAAGGTTTTTGGTAATTTTTGGTAAATTGTTTTCGTGCTCATATTTGGAAACTATATATATACATACACACAACAAGTTCCCAAATAGGGACACTGAAGCAATTTTCGCAAAGGTGTTGCACCAACAATTTTTAGTGTGGCATCAACTATGTATGAGCTGGTATAATACCAATTCACAGGTAGCTGAAAGCCCGAAAGCATTTCTACAACCAGAAGGCCAGTATTTTTATTCAAGAAAGAAAACACATGCAAAAAGGCAATAAAAACTATTGTTCATACCCATTAGATTAATTGAAAAATATTCAAACCTCTCTCACTCATGTCACTGATTTTTTTTATAAGATACTTTTTAAAAATATTTGCAGAAAGAGGACGGTTGTCAAAGTATTTGCACTCATGGACTCAACAACTAAACTTACCGTCCCAACGGCGAGTTTAGTTGTTGAGTCATCACCATTGGAAAACAACGTCTTTAGTGCTAAATTTTAGTTTAAAATTTTCAAAGAATACTCGTTGTTCCCAACGGTGAGGCCATTTACATTAGACTCACTGTTGAGAATAGCGAGTTTAGTTCAAAAAAAAAAATTCTATGGATTTTTTTCCGAAAATTCACTAAATCCAACAGAATGTTTCACTATTTGTAAAATTTTCTATATCCTCGCCGTTCCCAACAGCGAGTCTATTATAAATGTCCTTGCTGTTGGGAACAGCGAGTCTTTTTTGAAAATTTTAAACTAAAAATTAGCACTAAACACGTTGTTTCCCAACAGCGATGATAAAACAACTAAACTTGCTGTTGAAAATGGTGAATTTAGTTGTTGAGTCTATGAGCACAAATATTTTAACAATTATTATCTTTCTGCAAATATTTTTTTAAAAATGTATTATGAAAAAAATTAGTTCCATCTCACTAGCTATCACTAATGATAAAGACTTGAGCATAGCCAGGCCATAGATGATGAAAGATACCAACCAAATCATGTGCAGGAGAGAGAGCACAAGAGTCCAACTTTTGACATTTCACAGCAAGTGACAGCCATTATTCAAAATAATTATTCAACTGACCCATTTAAAAAAAAAATTTATCCCACCGATTCAATTTATTTTAAAAACATAAAAAATAAATTTTATATAACTTTAGAAATTATAAACTATAATATCCTCCAAACTTTATAAAAATTGGATACTTCACACACACACACACACAAAGAAAGAAAAAAGAAAAAAAAAAGATGAAATACCTTGCAAAATTTAAAATAAGATACGTTGACAAAACATTGATGAAAAGAAAGCATATAACTGATAAGGAAACATAAGAATATTTATTAATAATAAGTACAGTAACTGCAAAACTACTAAATAAAATAAAAAAAGAAATAGTATATAAAGTATTATCTCTAATATTATAATGATAGAAGACCTTAGTGTCATTTGTCAATCTATCAACGCGTGTGATGCATGCACATAACTAATATGAAGGATGTTTCAGGTTCGAGTCCTCACTGCGTCAGAGTTTTTATTTTAAATTTTTTTTTATTAAAACGTGCATCACACGTATAAATTACTCATACTATAGAAACGAAGAAGCAAGTTGGTAATACCAACATCTACTATCACACAAAATATTAAACTATAAAAATTAAGTTGGTATGGATAATATTCCAAAAGTAGAAACATCATTAAATTCAAAAATGAAATTAAAAATTTTTATGATAAATATGCAAGAATTATAAGAAAATTATAATGGCCCAGAAATGATAAGAGATATAAGAAAAGACTTAAAAATTATCAATAACAACATAAAAGAACTAAGTAGATATATAACATGTGACACTGATGAAGAATTAGGCATAGCAGAAGAATGTATGAAAGAGTTAGAAGCTATAACAAACTTAATATATACAATTTAGAAATAGATGATTTAATGACAAATTCTAATTCAGAGAAAGTAGAAGAAGTCTTTAAAAAATTTAGATATAACAAATGAAGAAATAAAAATGAATCAAGAAGAAGACAAGATTATAACAAAACCTACAGAAAATCAACTAATATGTATCCTAAGACCACCACCTAATAAAAGACCTTATCACCTACCATTGAAATATCAAAATAGAGAAAGGAGTAAGTTATAAAAAGAAAAAGAAAAAGAAACCTCAAAATATGAATCCACAGAACACTTCGAAAAAATAATAACAAGAAAAAGAGAATGACTATATTTAGACTACGTAAAAGATATAGATAGAACAATAGAAGAATGGATAAAAGCAACTTTAATAGTAGGATTTAGGTAAAATCTCTCAAAAAATATAATCGAAAAATTTATAGAGTCAACATTTATAGGAGTACGTAGTAATAATATGGTGGAATGGACTAACGAAGAAGAAAGAAACAATATTAGAAAATCAAGATCAATTGATGATAACGGAACGAAAGCAAATTCAACACAAAGAACCTTAAGACTAAAAAAAATAATTACAAATTACGAGATAGCATTAAGAATAGAATTTAGTGTCTACGAAAAAATAGAAAGTCATAATATATATAGAATAAGCCAAGCAAGATAGAGATTAAGCAATTTAGAAATATGCGACATGTATTATTTTGACAATTATGCTTGCGAATTTTGAGAATATTTCTAATATAGTTATTATACAAAAGAAGAAAAGAGTCCAATCTTAAACTCATCCTAAAACTGCTACATTCATGACGTATAAACATATATATTCCGTATATGCATGAAAAAGTAAAACTAGAGACATACATTTTAGGATATAGGACACAATTTGTAAAAGATTATAGAGATAAAGTAAGTCAAGAAGATAGATCAACTATAAAATATTATAGAAAATATAAACAAAGAATTTGATGTAAAGAAGCAAAACAAAGTCATTGGGGATGTAACAATAACTATAATTATATAAAAAGACATAAATATAAATTGCAAAAATATAAACCAAAATACAGAAAAACTTTTTAGAGATATAGAAAACCCTATAAGAAATACTTTTGAAAAATAAATTAAAACAAATAATACACAAAAAACCCAAAGAAATGTATTTGTTACATAAGCAAAGAAGTGTGACATATATCACATAATTGAACTAGAATAATCAGGGGAAAAAACTGTAAAATATATAGAATAAATTGAAGAAGTGAACAACATAAACAATGAACTCATAGAATATGAAGAATAATGGTTAGAAATAAGTAAAGATGAAGAAATAATGGCAGTGGGTGTAATATCCCCAAAATAAGGGTAAATGGCAAAAAACACTCATAATCTATGAGGCGAAAGCCTTTAATCCCATAAACTATCGGTCAAAACAATAAACCCCCCTAAATACGAAACATAGTCAACTACTGTATGGAAACCCTAAAAATGTATGTGAAATGTCCAAAGTGCCCTAATTTCAATACACCATAAAAAAATTTAAAAAAAATCAGCTCCTTATCCAAATCAAAATCAAAATCCAAAATCAAAATCAAAATCAAAATCCAAAATCCAAAATCAAAATTAAAATTAAATCCCGATCATCTCCTTATCATCACCACCGATCTCCACCACCACCATCATCATCATCACTGACCTCCACCACCACCATCGTCGACCCCGAACTCCATCACCATCATCATCTTCATCATCTTCCGAAAATTAAACCCATAATATTAAACTCATCAAACTCATCTTATTAAACCCATCTTTAATCCATCTTAAACAAAAAATTAAGCCCCATCTTAAATTAAGCTCATCTTATATTAAACTAAAAATTAAACTCGTCTTACTATCAGCCATCTTATTAAATCCATCAAACCCCAGAATCCGAAAATTATGATTTTGATTTTCATTTGAGATGGGGCTGAAGTCAGGAATGTTGGTGGTGATCGTAGGAGTTGACATTGGTGGTGATGATGATGGAAGCAAGCTTGAAGCCAAAGAGTGTGTTAGAACTCTTCAAAATACGGTGGGTGTTCTCCTAACCTCTTGTATGTTTCTTTTCATAAATTGATTGTTAGATGTATGTGTGTTTGAAGAATTGAATGCTTGATGTATGTGTGTTTGAAATTCATTGGAATGGCATGATAAATTGAATTGTTAAAAAAGAAAGGATATAGTCTTGTTGCAGAAAACTATTCAAGTGAAGTGCCATAAGAAATCACTAGTGTTGCCGCTAAATCTGGTGTGGGGGCAAACAGATAGTATTTGTGGATTCTTAGGAAAACTGAATAGCAAACATGTATACCTGTTCCGTTGGAGTTTGACGCTGATTCCTGCCGTACACCTGCAAAAAGTGCGAGACACCGGGGTTGTTCCCGGCGACGCACCCTCCGACGCTCAAGTCAGTAATCAGGGAAGATTATGAAAGAGCGTAAAAACTGGCAAAAGATTGATTACCTCTTAATGGAGATGGATGGGGGGTATTTATAGGCACCGCTGGGAACAGATTAGGAATGTAATCTCCCTGTGGTTAGATAAGGAATGTAATCCCTAATTCCCAGTGAAGGGATAGATATGAATCAGGACCGTTGATTAGGATTTAATCAGGAACCCTAATTCTATCCCTTCTGGACCGGGTTCGTTGCGGGTTGAAACCCGCACCCAGTTGATGTGGATTCGTTCGCGGGTTAGTGGGTTTCCAAGAAGGAGAACCAGTACCCGCTTCAGACCCATTGGTAGGTGAAATTACCGTTTTACCCCTGGGCTTCAAGATTCGTGCCCAATTTGGACGGTTCCGATTAAACTCCATTTTTAGCCATATCACGAGCCCCCCACTCCCGAAGACTGAGCTTGGTCAGCCTTTGAGGAGTAGTTTCACTGTTTTAATGGCTAGTGGAGTTGTGTCGGAGTCCAATATGGGAGGTTTGAATCTTGAAGGAGGGAGTGTGGTAATTTCTCAAGTTGGTTGCACTTTGAGTTGTTCCTGAGTTCTCCGGATCATGTGATGTTTTCGTTCACCTTTGTGAAGTGTAAATTCGTCGTTCGGGGGTCTCAGAAGATTGTTCTTGGTAATAATTACTTGTTTGGGGACTAAAAATGTTTCCCCAACTTTACAATTACTTTCCAGGAGTTCTTCCTTAACTTCCCAAATTTTTAATTGTTTTTTCGCGGCCATTTTCCTTCGTTGCGCGGCCTACATGCTTGTTTCACACTGCCGACCCCACCCAGCGCTCGCTACCCAGGAGGCCGAGGTCCGTGGGTGGTTCGGCACCTTCTTCCGAAGAAGAGAGGCACCTCGGCTAGGTTATGAGTGCTGAGAGGGAGTTCGGTGAGGTCCGAGGTCCAAGTTTCCATATAACATGGTCGGTGTTAAGAACGCTCGGCAGCTGGTGCCGAACCCCAACTTTCCATGTAACATGGTCGGTGTCAAGAACGCTCGACAGCTGGTGCCGAACCCCAACTTTCCATATAACATGGTCGGTGTCAAGAGTGCTCGGCAGCTGGTGCCGAACCCCAACTTTCCATGTAACATGGTCGGTGTCAAGAGCGCTCGGTAGCTGGTGCCGAACCCTAACTTTCCATGTAACATGGTCGGTGTCAAGAGCGCTCGGCAGCTGGTGCCGAACCCCAACTTTCCATGTAACATGGTCGGTGTCAAGAGCGCTCGGCAGCTGGTGCCGAACCCCAACTTTCCATGTAACATGGTCGGTGTCAAGAGCGCTCGGCAGCTGGTGCCGAATCCCAACTTTCCATGTAACACGGTGGGCGTCAAGAACGCTCGGCAGCTGGTGCCGAACCCCAACTTTCCATGTAACATGGTCGGTGTCAAGAGCGCTCGGCAGCTGGTGCCGAACCCCAACTTTCCACATAACATGGTCGGTATCAAAAGCGCTCGGCAGCTGGTGCCGAATCCCAACTTTCCACGTAACATGGTCGGTGTCAAGAGCGCTCGGCAGCTGGTGCCGAACCCCAACTTTCCATGTAACATGGTCGGTGTCAAGAGCGCTCGGCAGCTGGAGCCGAACCCCAACTTTCCACGTAACATGGTCGGTGTCAAGAGCGCTCGGCAGCTGGTGCCGAACCCCAACTTTCCATGTAACAGGGTCGGTGTCAAGAGCGCTCGGCAGCTGGTGCCGAACCCCAACTTTCCATGTAACACGGTCGGTGTCAAAAACGCTCGGCAGCTGGTGCCGAACCCCAACTTTCAATGTAATAGGGTCGGTGTCAAGAGCGCTCGGCAGCGGTGCCAAACCCCAACTTTCCACGTAACATGGTCGGTGTCAAGAGCGCTCGGCAGCTGGTGCCGAATCCCAACTTTCCATATAACATGGTCGGTGTCAAGAGTGCTCGGCAGCTGGTGCCGAACCCCAACTTTCCATGTAACATGGTCGGTGTCAAGAGCGCTCAGCAGCTGGTGCCGAACCCCAACTTTCCATGTAACATGGTCGGTGTCAAGTGCACTCGGCAGCTGGTGCCGAACCCCAACTTTGTCATTTTCTGGTGGAGAATGCCTTGGGGAGTTGGTGGCTTTTGCGCTCCTGGCAGACGTGGCAGTCATTAAATGTGATGGCTTCTGAACTTCTGACAGCTCTGACGGATGAGACGCTCATTTAATGCAGTGACCTTTGAGCTTCTGCCAGATGAGACAGTAATTAATGCGATGTACGGCTTGGCGTGGTAAACAAGGCGACGATTGAGGTTGCCTTTGTCGTTTTGTGTGAATGGGTCGGCAGTATGGGCCCATTAACCTCGTTTTGCGCGCCTCGCTCTATAAAACCTCACCCCCCTCTCATTTTTCACTTCTCTTCTCTTTTACTCAGGCAGTTATTTATGCTAAGCGAGTGATTCCGGTGATCGTCATTAGTTTTCCGGTGAATTCTCCGATAGCACATTTTTTAAGGTAATTTATACTTAGTCTTTTTCCAAGTATAAATATGTCTCTTCTTTCTGTCTCCGAGTCGTCTTCTTCTTGGTCAGAGCCCTCCCTTGAAGTTGCCGAAGCCCAGACTCCGAGTCGCCCAGATAAGGGCAAGAAGGTATCTGGCCGGGACACAATCGTGGAGGATCCGAAGCGCATGGGGTAGTTCGGCAGGTTGCCGGGGCCACTGACCGGGCTTCACAGAGTTCGAGAGCTTCCGGAGGAACACACCGAGCGAATTGTTCATGGGAGGGGGAGGACGTTCGAGGAGAACGCGGCGAGGGAGACGACCGAGGCGGATGAGACAGTGTCGATCCTTCGCGAAGAAGACTTGGGAGTGATCCGGGACTGTTTCCACATCCCGGAGGAGTACGAGCTAATGCTGTCGGGTCCTGGGGTTAGGGCCAACTCGCCCTGCCAGTGACCATGTGTTGCTGGCCGGTCGACGCCTTTATCGCCGGGGCTCGGCTACCTCTCCATCCATTCGCTATCCTCGTTCTGAGGTGGTTTGGGGTCAGCCCCATCCAACTTATGCCGAATGCATGGAGAGTCATAAACGGCTTCGTACTTCACTGCCAAGCTGCTGGGATCGAGCCGGAGCTGAATGTACTTCGGACGATCTATCGGCTTCATCAAGGGAACCGGTCGGAGTTCCGGTACTATTTGGCTCCGAGGCATGGCGGTAGGCTCGTCATATGCCCCGACTCCATCAAGCACTGGCGCGAAAAGTTCTTTATAGTGCGGAGTGCGGAGGCCTGGCCTATCCCTTCCAATTAGGTGGAGGAGGTGCCGAAGATGCTGAAGGCGCTGCCCAAGCTTCGCCCTGAAGAAGAAGAGACAGTTCGGACACTTCTTGATCGGCCGAAATATGATTGGAAGGAGCTGACCGAGGATGTCCTGTTCAGGGGAGGGCTCTGCCGCGTAGATCCCAGTACGCGGCTTCTTTTATGCTTTTATGCTTTGTTTTTCATACTTTATTTTCCTATGAGTTGTATTGTGCTAACAAACTTTGTCTTTAATGCAGAGGCGATGGACTACGATATGGTGCTGGCTTTGAGAGCATGCCTCGCCAGTAAGGCGCCGAAGAAGCACAAGAGGGTGGCCACCAAGTTGCCGACCCCGAAGACTCCGCGGGTCACGGAGGCGGTGAGGAGGTGGAGACACTCGGTAGCCCGGTCGTTGCCGATGCAGGTGCCTCGGCATCAACTGGGGTCGACGAGTTCCCCATCGCCGCAGCCCTGGGGATGACGACCCCCCCCCCCCCGTTGTCAGTGGTGGCCGAGGAGCTCCTGACCGAGGAGCACAAAAGGATCCATATTTCGGACTGGCAAGTTCGGAAACACGACAAATTCCTCGGCAACTCCCTGGCGAGTATGCAGGTGGTCAAACACCTGGCAATGCCGAAGGATCGCGCCGCCATGGAGGCCGGGCAAGAGGGTGACGACGTCATCGAGATTGCTCGCTCGGCCGTCTCGGTAAGTATTTGTACTTTTGCTGTTCACTAATCCTTCTTAGGCCTAACTTCACTAACTCTTTTAATGCCTCGTTTCCTGTCGCAGATCATCGTCCATTTTGGTCACCTCACGGAGAGGTTGACGGCTTGGAGAAGGAGCTGAAGCAAGAGTCCGACCAAGCTCGGAAGGAGAAGGCTCGAATGGGGAACGAGCTCGACAAGCTCACGGTCGAGTTCGAAGGGAAGACGGCGAGGGTCGAGTCCCTCGAGGCTCAGGTCGCGAAACTGGAGGGCGATCTTCTTCGCCAGAAGGAGGAGGCGACCAAGCAATTGGCCGAAGCGACGGAGGCCAAGGCTGCCGCTGTGAAGGCGGTGGAGGACGCGATGATGGAGAAGGCGTAGGGTTTCCTCACCCAAAATATGGCCAGAGCCTACGCCGAAGCCATCGCCCGGGTGACAAAGGCGTATCCTGACGTGGACTGCTCGGGATGGAGACTGTTCCCGGGCCACGTCGAAGGCTTCGACCCAGAATCAGAGGGGGAAGAAGAAGGGGAGGACGAAGTCGAGACCGAAGTCGAAGTCGTCGCCGAGATCCTGGAGTCAGTGGTAACCCCGCTGGCGGTGGTGACCCCTTCAGAGACGTCGACCCCTACCCACTCTCGCCGCCCTGGGAAAGAGGTCGCGCCATGACTCCACTTGCTTTTTCTTTTCTTCTGTTCTTCTTTTTTTTTTTTTTTTTGTAACGCCTAATTGCGGACTGGCCACCGCTTTTTGTAATGAATGAAAACGTCTTTTTGGGCTTCGACTGTGTCTCTCTATCTTTTCTCAAGAATTTTTGAAATTTGGCTAAGTGTAGGAGTTCAGCAATGTGTTTGAGAATTTGTTGTTTGCTTCGGCTTCTTTTCAGCTTGCGGTGGTGACTCAGGCCGTCGAGCCTACTGGCTCGGGGGACAACACTCGTCCCGAGGTCGGCTTAGGAGCGACGAGGCTGTGCTTGGCGAGGTGCCGGGAGCGGCTCTACGAAGTCGAGCTGGGATTGCGCAGAGCCGAGAGCGAGCTGAACCATCTTCAACTCATCCTGGGTCGGCGAGACATGGAGATCCGGCGACTGGAGAGCAGGATTGCCGAGATGACCCCTTTAGGAGAGGATGAGGGTTCTTCGACTACATTTAGCTATGGCCTTCGGATCAAGTGCATTCGCCACACCTTATCCAAAATAACAGCGGAGAGGGACGATCTGCTTTCTGAGATCCGCCACCTGCAAACTGTAGAGACGGAGCTTCGGACGGAGGGAGAGGGATTGACGGCCGAGGTGGCTAAACTGACGATCGGACGGGACGAACTGACGGCCGAGATCGACGCCCTGAAGAGAGCTTCAGTAGACAAGAGCATCGAAGTCACTCATCTTCGCCGTCTTATCGCGAGTCGCTCCAGCGTCCCGAGCTCCACGATACCTCCTCGCTTCGAGGTCGATGTCAAAGATGACTCTCTGAGGAAACGGATCTCAGAGCTGGAGGCGGAGGTGGCTCGTCTCAAACCGCGTTCGGGACTGATCAATGTGAGGAGCACTTCGTGTACTCACGCGGAGAGCGATCGGGGCATCACGTTTTATGAGCTCGCGACCCGTCCGCCTATCGGCCATCCTAGTCCGGGGGATGCGCAAAGTACTGTGGCCATTTTGTCGAGCGGAGCATCCGTCGGAGCGGCTGCTAGGAGCGCTACCGAGGACACGTCTCAGTTTGCTGGTTTGGGGTCGAGCTCCGGAGATAAACGTCGCCGCCCTCGAGTGTCCTTGAAGCGAAACACCCCTGCGCCACGGAGGCGTTGAAGATCTTGTTTTTGAAGCCTTTGTATTTAGCCTAAGTGTAACAAGTCGGCATTGTAACTTTTGCTTTTTAACGCCTTGTAATCTTGTTGTATAGAAGAGGCGCGTTGTACTGCGTCCCAATTCTTAATAATATTTCTTTCTTAGGCTTGCATGTTCTTTGTAGCTCTGTGTAGTTGTTTTGTTTGTGACTGTGTTCGTCGTGCCGAGGTCCCTGAGGTGGTCTTTTGCTCGTGTGGGGGTCGACGACATGAGCGTTCGGCCGGTAGTGCCGAGCTGTGCTTCGGTCACTCAATCTTGCGAACTTGCGAGATGAGTCGAGCTTCGCTTAACAGTGAGCTCGCAGAGTGCAGTCGAGCCCATGTGTTGGACTCCGAACCATGGTTAGAGTAGTTCAACGGTTGAGGGAGCAATTCCTGAATGGCGAGCTACTTCTAGCTCGCTTAGAAGCGAACTTGCGAAGTAGAATCGAGCCAAGTGTTGGACTCCGAACCATCGTTAGAGTAGTTCAACGGTTGTGGGAGCAATTCCGAATGGCGAACTACTTCTAGCTTGCTTAGAAGCGAATTTGCGAAGTAGAATCGAGCCAAGTGTTGGACCCCGAACCATCGTTAGAGTAGTTCCACGGTTGTGGGAGCAATTTCGAATGGCGAACTACTTCTAGCTCGCTTAGAAGCGAACTTGCGAAGTAGAATCGAGCCAAGTGTTGGACCCCGAACCATCGTTAGAGTAGTTCAATGGTTGTGGGAGCAATTCCGAATGGCGAACTACTTCTAGCTCGCTTAGAAGCGAACTTGCGAAGTAGAATCGAGCCAAGTGTTGGACTCCGAACCATCGTTAGAGTAGTTCAACGGTTGTGGGAGCAATTCCGAATGGCGAACTACTTCTAGCTCGCTTAGAAGCGAACTTGCGAAGTAGAATCGAGCCAAGTGTTGGACTCCGAATCATCGTTAGAGTAGTTTAACGGTTGTGGGAGCAATTCCGAATGGCGAACTACTTCTAGCTCGCTTAGAAGCGAACTTGCAAAGTATAATCGAGCCAAGTGTTGGACTCCGAACCATCGTTAGAGTAGTTTAACGGTTGTGGGAGCAATTCCGAATGGCAAACTACTTCTAGCTTGCTTAGAAGGGAACTTGCGAAGTAGAATCGAGCCAAGTGTTGGACTCCGAACCATCGTTAGAGTAGTTTAATGGTTGTGGGAGCAATTCCGAATGGCGAACTACTTCTAGCTCGCTTAGAAGCGAACTTGCGAAGTAGAATCGAGCCAAGTGTTGGACTCCGAACCATCGTTAGAGTAGTTCAACGGTTGTGGGAGCAATTACGAATTGCGAACTACTTCTAGCTCGCTTAGAAGCGAACTTGCGAAGTAGAATCGAGCCAAGTGTTGAACTCTGAACCATCGTTAGAGTAGTTCAACGGTTGTGGGAGCAATTCCGAATGGCGAACTACTTCTAGCTTGCTTAGAAGCGAACTTGCGAAGTAGAATCGAGCCAAGTGTTGGACTCCGAACCATCGTTAGAGTAGTTCAACGGTTGTGGGAGCAATTCCGAATGGTGAGCTACTTCTAGCTCGCTTAGAAGCGAACTTGCGAAGTAGAATCGAGCCAAGGGTTGGACTCCGAACCATCGTTAGAGTAGTTCAACAGTTGTGGGAGCAATTCCGAATGGCAAACTACTTCTAGCTTGCTTTGAAGCGAACTTGCGAAGTAGAATCGAGCCAAGTGTTGGACTCCGAACCATCATTAGAGTGAAGAGTAAAAGCAGAGAGATGTAAACAATTTCTTTTTTCAAGTAAAATATGAAAAAGCTTTCTTTATTGATGACTAGTGATTGACTGCTTCTAAAGTTGCAAGCCGTTATTACAAGAGGGAAATAAAAGAAAAACAGTACAAGTAATAGGAGAGGAACGGTTCGACATCTTAAAAATACTTAGAGTGGCGTTGGTGCTCTCTTTTGGTATTTTAGAAGATGGTCGGCATTCCAGGTCCTAGGGATCTCTCTGCCTTCGAGGTCTTCTAGTATGTATGTCCCGGGGCGGACTACTTTGGCGATCTTGTAAGGTCCCTCCCAATTTGAGGCCAATTTGCTCTTCTGTCCTGGGAATGAGATGGCTAACTTTCTGAGGATCAGGTCCCCTTCTTTGAAATCCGTAGGGCGGACCATCTTGTTGTATGCCAACTCGATCCTTCTTCGGTAGCTTTGTTGACGAATGGCGGCTCTTTCTCGGATCTCATCTATCAGGTCTAGATTTGCTCGGAGCTCTCTGGCATTTTGTTCTTCTTCATAAGCTATTAGACGAGGAGAGGGTATTCCGACTTCTTGGGGGATGATGGCCTCGGACCCATAAGTAAGTGTTGTGCAATCTAGATGATCTAAATAAGTAGATAAACTAGACACAAATTAAAACCTCGCAAGTGTACGAATCGTTTATAGAAGCGTAGCGGCAAGCAAGGTCGATCCCACAGAGATTGTAGTACTTAACTCACTAATCAATAAAACAAAATAAAATGCAAATCATAAGTTTTGTTCTAAAAGTCTGATTGAAAGGAAATAAAAGAGATAAAAATCTAAATTAAGTAGCATCACAAATAAAGTCACGAATATCTATTAAAGTAGTTGGGCATTGATTTCCACCTATAGTCAGTAATGCTAAGTCACCTACTATTCTAATCACTCATGTTTGTTCCTCTAAGGGCATGGTATCTACTCCTTAAAGTTAATATTTCCCTAGACCAAGAATTAGGCATGGTATCTACTCTAATTCGTTTCTTTTCTTAAGTATTTAGCATGGTATCTACTAAGTTGCACTTGAAGGAAGCATATGAACAATGGAAACGAACAAACACTCAAAGTTCTAGAAATTGGTATCAGATCTAAATCCTTCAAGTTGATTAAACCAAGAACCCCGAAAGATTCCCTTGTTACAAGATATGAACACGAGATACGGGTCGTCTCAATATGCTCATATAACAGATTCAGATTTATAATACGCAAACTTGATAAACTCAGGTTCTGTATGGCAGTCAACTTGCTGTCACTCTCAGTCGACTGCTCTTAGAACTTCTGAACAAGTTTGGTTATTATAAATCTATACCAATACAATCAGGTTTAATCAATAAGTAGTAGAGTAGTATTCAGAAGAATATAAGCATTACATAACTACAGTTTCAATCTACCCAACTATGAAATTAGTTCCACATAATAAAACTTTTATTGATTGATAAAATAGAATTCATGACTATAGTAAAAATAAGACTCAAAGGAAGAACAGAAGAACACTGATTTGTATGATGTTGAAATTGAGCCCAATCAGCAGTCGACTTGTTCTCCTTCTTTGATGCTTGCTGTCGATGGCTTTTCTTGATCGGTCCAACCTCCTTCTCTTAATGCCTCTTGGTTGATATTTATAGAACACGGCTAGAGAGTTAGGGTTTGCACTTTTCTTTTATAGAAAGGTCCTCTTCTTTTTATTTAATTCCTCCCTTATTTGATATGCGTTTTATTTCTTTCTCTTTTCTTCTTTCCTTCCTTATTTGCAGTGTTCCTGATTTCTTATCTTTTAACGCATAAGTCTGAGTCCACCTTCTTAATTAATGACGAGTTGTTACACGCATACGACCTGGGTTTGGATGAGGATGCATCTTCATCTGTTCTTATCTTCTGACTCCGCCGAAAACCAGTCGACTGGCTTGGGAAGCAGTCGACTGTGCCGAGCAGCTTCAACCTTTCTGTCCGGTCGACTGTTGGAAGAATCAGTCGACTGTTGCCCTGTAGTTTCTGTGTATCATCCTCTCAGTCTGTATTAGTCTGGAATCTGCTTCGTTTTGCTGCTTTTGGATGTTTCCTATGGAAAAGAGAAAAGAAGAGTAAAATACCACATATAAAGCATTTAAATGTCCAATTGCATTAAGATTATTGCTCCTAAAAGTGAATATTATTGAGTCCATCAGTGAGATTAAATGGGCTTTCTCTTGTGGGGGTCCGTTTTGTGGTGCGGTAGTTCCACAGCACGTTGGGAAGCTGATCGACCCATAAGCCTTTTTAACATTTATCCAACCTCTTCTTAATGCCGGAGAGGATCTGTCGGTTAGCATTTTCGGCTTGGCCATTCGACTGGGGATGAGAAACGGAGGAGAACCGGTGTTGGATGGCAAGGTCTTCACATAGAGCTCGGAAGGCAGCCCCGGTAAACTGGGTTCCGTTGTCTGTTATCAGGACCTGAGGGACGCCGAATCGTCAGATCACGCTCTTCCAAAAGAACTGAACAACCTTGTTCTCGGTGATCGTGGCCAAGGGCTCGGCCTCTATCCATTTTGAGAAGTAGTCGATTGCCACGACTAAGAATTTGAACTGGACAGGAGCTGGTGGAAATGGCCCTAGTAAATCCATCCCCCACATTGCAAAGGGGATTGGACTTGATAGGGAAGTGAGTGGAGCTTGCGGGAGGCATCGGATGTCGAAGTACTTCTGACAGGAGCTGCATTGCCGAACGTGCCGTTCGGCGTCTCGTAGGAGAGTGGGCCAGAAATATCCGTAATTCAACACTTTGCGGGCTAGAGCTCTGGACCCCGAATGTGGCCCGCCGATGCCCTCATGAAGTTCTTGCAGGGCGTAGTCGGCTTGCCCAGGGGAGAGGCATCTCAGGTACGGCCTGCCGTCTACCTGTGTGAAAGAGCGCTTATATAGGATGCCTCCGATCAGTGTGTAACGCTCGGCTCGGGTTCTCACTCTTCGAGCCTCCTTGGGATCCTCGGGGAGGAGTCCGTCCCTTAAGAATTCGACGAGGGGTTTCATCTTGTTATCTTCAAGCAGGACAGGCAGCGACTCTACAGAGTCGAAAGTTTCATCCTCTATACTTGGCTTCAGGAGAACCTCTATCAAGACGGTCTGCTCGAGACCTTGAAGGGAGGAAGAGGCTAGTTTGGAAAGGGCGTCAGCCTGGGCATTTTCTTCCCGGGGTATTCGTTGGAAGAGGGCTTCCTCAAACAGTGCCATGAGGCTCCTGACCTTGGCTAAGTATTTAACCATCCTGTCGTCACATGCTTCATACTCACCGAGGACCTGATTTACGACTAGCTGAGAGTCACTAAAGATCCGGAGGCGTTGCGCCCCTGCATTTCGAGCCATTCCAAGGCCGGCTATGAGTGCCTCGTATTCTGCTTCGTTGTTCGAGGCCTTGAAGTTGATACGGAGGGAGTATTGGAGGATGAAGTCATCTGGGCCTGCCAGAATGACCCCGGCTCCACTTCCCTCGTTACAGGAGGATCCGTCCACATAGACCGACCAGATAGGTGGCCCCTTCATTGCTTGGCTAAATTCGGGGATGGTACTTTCAACTATGAATTCTGCTAGGGCTTGAGCCTTGATTGCGGTCTGAGGCTGATAGGTTATATCATGCTGGCTCAGCTCGATAGACCACTTCATAAGGCGACCCGAGGTCTCTGGCTTGTGGAGGACCTGCTTCAGCGGTTGGTCGGTAAGGACGACCACCGAATGGGACTGAAAATACGGGCGAAGCTTTCTTGCGGCCATCACCAGGGCATAAGCCATCTTTTCTATTCTCGGATAGCGGAGCTCGATATCCCGAAGTACCTTACTCACATAGTAGATGAGCTTTTTAGCCCGGTCTTCTTTCCTCACTAAAACAGCACTGAGGGTTTGCTCGGAGGCTGCCAGGTAGAGGTAGAGGGGTTCGCCAGGAATTGGTTTGCTGAGGAGGGGAGGATTGACGAGGTAAGCCTTGAGCTGGTCGAACGACTCCTGTTGTTGTTGACCCCATTCGAAACCTTTAGCCCCTCTGAGGGCCTTGAAGAAGGGGAGGCATTTCTCCCCGGACTTCGAGAGAAAGCGCCCTATGGCGGCTAGGCGGTCCGTTAACCTCTGAACTTCCTTAACATTCTTGGGAGGGGCCATGTCTAATATGGCCTTGATTTTCTCAGGGTTTGCTTCAATTCCTCGTTGGCTGACCATGAAGCCGAGGAACTTTCCTGACGAGACACCGAACGCACACTTGTTCGGATTGAGTCTCATGTTGTGCTTTCTCAGAACATCAAACGCCTCCTGTAGGTCAGTTACATGATCGGCTCCTCGGATGCTTTTTACGAGCATGTCGTCAACATACACCTCCATATTACGGCCGATTTGAGCTTGGAAAACCTTTTTGACGAGGCATTGGTATGTGGCGCCTGCATTTTTCAAACCGAAGGGCATAACCCTGTAGCAATAGAGGCCCTGATCGGTCACAAATGATGTCTTCGGGATATCCGGGGGGAACATCCGGATCTGGTTGTAGCTTGAGAAGGCGTCCATGAAGCTGAGGAGTTCATGTCCCGAGGTGGTATCAATCAGAGTATCAATACTCAGAAGAGGGAAGGGATCCTTGGGGCAGGTCTTGCTGAGGTCGGTAAAATCGATACAAATCCTCCAAGTCTCATTGGACTTCTTCACCATTACTACGTTCGACAACCACTCGGGATAGTTCACCTCTTGTATGAACCGGGCCTCCAAGAGCTTGTCCACCACCTCTTTTATAGCTAACTGGCGCTCGGGGGCGAACTTGCGCCTCTTCTGTTGCACCGGTTTGGACCACGGGACAACGCTGAGGTGGTGGACCAAGAGCTCTTCGGAAATTCTGGACATGTCTGCAGCTGACCAAGCAAAGAGGTCTCGGTTCTTTCGGATGCACTGGACTATATCGGAGCATAGGGCGGACGGGAGGGTCTTGCTAACAAAGAACTTCCGGCTTGGGTCCTGCTCAGAGAAGAGCACTTCCTCCAACTCATCCACCGGCTCGGATGTTGGTCGGGCGACATCTTGAGGGATTTCCAGAGTTTCTAGGGAGAGGACTGGACCGAGGGTAGAGGTCATGTAGCACTTGCGGGCCGTTTCTTGATTGCCCCTTACTTCCCCTACTCCTGCCCGGGTGGAAAATTTCATCTTGAGATGGTACGCCGAAGGAACGGCTTCTAGAGCTGCGAGGCCGGGTCGGCCTAGGATGACATTGTAAGCTGTCGGGACATCCACAACCATAAAATCCATTGACTCCGTTCAGGTGGTAGGAGTCTTGCCAGTAGTTACGTCAAGGGTGATCACCCCTTCAATAGTCACTGGCACTCCCGTGAACCCATGGAGCGTATAGCCGGCGGGCTTGAGTCTATCTCGGGAGAGCTTGAGGCCTTTGAAAGTGGCGAGGAAGAGGATGTTAACGGAGCTGCCATTGTCCACGAGGATCCTCTCCACTTTGAAGTTCGCCATGTGGAGGTTAATGACGAGTGCGTCACAGTGAGGGGTTCGGACGCCCTCGAGGACTTCATCTGAAAATGTGATGGGCACTCCCAGGCCTTTAGGGTGAGGGGTGGCGCGAACCGAATTGACTTCTCTTATAAATGCCATTCGAGAGGAGTTGGAAGAGCCCCCCATTGGGCCCCATGGATGAGGTGTAGGACACGCTCCTCTTCGAAGTCGGGCATTTCATCGCGCTCAGGACGCTTGGCCCCCCGAGGCGGAGGAGGAAGGTCGGCTCGGTCCTTTCTGACGAATCTGGTTAGTTGCCCCCTCTAGATGAGGGCTTCTATCTCATTCTTCAAGGCCCGACAATCATTGGTGTCGTGGCCATGGTCCCGATGGTAACGGCACCACTTCTCTTTATCCCTTTTCTTGGCGGGGGTGTTCATCCTCGGAGCAGGAGGTATGATCCCTTCCTTCTCAACTTCCATTAGAATGGTAGAGACATTGGTGTTAAGGGGAATAAAATTTTCAAATCTGGGGGGAGGTCGGCGCTGTCCAGCATTATCCTTCTGAAGCTTCTTTGCCCCTTCCTCTTCTGTTCCTTTTCTCTTAAACCCGGAGGAAGACCCCTCCAAGTTGGGGCGGTGCTCAGCTTCTTCGGCCCGAATATACTTTTCGCTCTGGAGGAGGAGGTCAGAGAAGTTCTGTGGGGGTTTCTTGGCGAGGGAGGAGCGGAGGTTGGAATTGAGGACGTTGGATTGAAATGCTGCTGCAGCGACCGACTGGTCGAGGGATGCTATGGACCTGGCTTCAGCTGTGAACCTCTTCACATAGTCTTCCAGCTTTTCACCTTTCTTCTGGTGGAGGTACAGTAGCGAGATGCTGGTCTTCTCAGTTCTACGGCTACTTACGAAATGGGTGACGAAAAGGGTCTCGAATTGCTCGAAGGAGAATATTGAGGATGGGGCAAGGCGAGAGTACCATTCTCGAGCTGGGCCCTTGAGAGTTGCGGGGAAGGTTTTACAGAGCAGAGCATTGGAAGCTTGATGGATGAGCATGAGGGTCTTGAAGCTTTTGATGTGATCGACTGGGTCAGTTTTTCCGGAATAAGTCTCGAATTGAGGAGGCTTGAAGCCGATTGGTACAGGTACATCCATTATGGTTCGGAAAAAAGGAGGTCTGCTAGGACGAAGAGTCCTTCCTCTAAGCTCTTCTTCTCGGTCTAACTGACCCAAGCGCCTCTCCATCTCATGGAGACGGCAGAATGCAGCGTCATCCCTTTGACGGTAATCAGCTGAGCCTCTAGACTCGTCTTCGTACGAGGGAGAGCGGGGGCTACGACGACGGTAGCTCCTGGAGCGGCGAGGACT
Organism: Hemerocallis citrina; assembly: GCA_017893485.1. Lineage (NCBI taxonomy): Eukaryota > Viridiplantae > Streptophyta > Magnoliopsida > Asparagales > Asphodelaceae > Hemerocallis > Hemerocallis citrina. The sequence goes on from CM030368.1 coordinate 24,339,729, forward strand.
TTGCATATGCCGGGAGTTGCTAGGAGCTGGAGGTGGAGTTGGGGACCGTCGGCGAGGACTTCGGACAGGAGGAGGAGAGGGGATCTTGGGCGCATTGGTGTTGGGACAGAGATTGAGAGCTTGTAGGTTGCTTGAAACTGCTGGAACTCAGCATGGGTGATGGGTGCCTCATCATTCCTATGATGGTGCCGACCGGCAGGGGAAAGGGGTCTTCTCCTGTGATGCTCGGGGGACTCTCTCCTCCTCCTTCGGATTGGGGACCTTCTGTTGTCTCGGTGGTGAGGAGATCGCTCATCCGGACGGTGTTGGCGGGAGGCTCCCTCTCGGGCCCGCTTTTCATCCAGACGGCGGCGAAGATCCTCATCCTTCTGCCGATTGAGAACGGTGTTGCGGAGGTCGGAAGCTCGGGGATGATGGGAGGCCATATAATCCGAAGAGGCGTTGTGGATGGAGACGTGGTCCGGATGGATAGGTTGTTTCTGCGGGTTGGGACCCTTAGGAGGTTTTTGATTCTGCGGAGGAGGCAGGTCCTGTTGGAGTGGGTCTTCCGCTGGAGGAGGAAGTTGCCCTTGCTGCGGAGCGGGTTGGATGGGAATGTCTTGTTGCTGATCGGGGTTGGGTCCTCGATTGGACCCTCTTGATCTGGCTTTCCTAGGAGGCATGGCTTGAGAAGATCTGACCAACGGGAAGAGGGGAGGTTGCTATTCGTTAGTTTCCCACAGACGGCGCCAATCTGTTGCCGCTAAATCTGGTGTGGGGGCAAACAGATAGTATTTGTGGATTCTTAGGAAAACTGAATAGCAAACCTGTATACCTATTCCGTCGGAGTTTGACGCTGACTCCTGCCGTACACCTGCAAAAAGTGCGAGACACCGGGGTTGTTCCCTCCGACGCACCCTCCGACGCTCAAGTCAGTAATCAGGAAAGATTATAAAAGAGCATAAAAACTGGCAAAAGATTGATTACCTCTTAATGGAGATAGATGGGGGGTATTTATAGGCTCCGCTGGGATCAGATTAGGAATGTAATCCCTAATTCCCAGTGAAGGGATAGATATGAATCAGGGCCGTTGATTAGGATTTAATCAGGAACCCTAATTCTATCCCTTCTGGACCGGGTTCGTTGCGGGTTGAAACCCGCACCCAGTTGATGTGGATCCGTTCGCGGGTTAGTGGGTTTCCAAGAAGGAGAACCAGTACCCGCTTCAGACCCATTGGTAGGTGAAATTACCGTTTTACCCCTGGGCTTCAAGATTCGTGCCCAATTTGAACGGTTCCGATTAAACCCCATTTTTAGCCATATCAACTAGTATCATGCTAAGTTAATTGGGATGAGGTGATTTGAATTGATGTCATGGCAAATGAAACCCTAGCTCAAAATTGTGTTTATGTAGCTTAATAAATAAGACAAATATGGATAAATATCATTGCACATAAGGTGTTCGATGATTTGTCCCAATGAGATGATTTAGTAGATATTATTGCACATAAGGTGTTCGATGAATTGACTTAATGAGAAGGTCTAGTTGATTATCAAGATTATGAGTAGTGAAGAATGAAGTTGCAAATGAAGTATTTGACATTATGTGAATAAGAGTTGGTATATGTTCATGTGTGAAATAACATATTGTGGGAAAATTTTATAATAAGTGTGAATGCCTATGAGGTGTTTGATGAAAGGTATGGTGCGTGTTGGTTATGCTAATTCGTTGTTGTTCAATGGGCCAGACTTGGGCCGAGTTTTGGGCCAACTCATGAGAATGAATTAGAATCCAAGTTTAAATATTATGTTGGTATATGCACATGTGTGTGATAACATAGTGTGGAGGAAGTTACATGATTTGAAAGCCAAGTTGGACCCTAGTTAGGTCTAGATCAGTCTAGTTGATTAGTAATCAATTGAACTCTAGAGTGAGAGTTGAGACTAGTTGCGTTAGTCTTGGGAATGCGAGGATGAACTGCTAATGCTTTAGTCTCCAATTAGAAAGATGGTTCGAAAAGCTAAGAAATGGATTAACGGAATGATAGATTAAGAGTTTTGTGTGGCTTGTGAGTCAAAATAGTTAATAGGGTAGATTTTGTGCAGATGAGTTGAATACCTAGAAGTTAAATATGATAATAGAACTTGTGATCTATTGTGCAAGACTTGCTCGTATCGTGGTAAAAATAGATAGAATAGAACCGTTAGAATGGAGTGAATCTAATTGATAATGAGTCAGACTAGATTGCCTTCTAAATAGATTGAGATTGTCGTAGAAGTTCTAGTATGTATTTTGATCCTAAATCTAGGATCGTGGTTCTAGAGGTTAGGCAAAGCATAGGGTACCGGCATAGATAAGTTGTTACATATGACCGGCAGGGTACGCTAGCTTTAGGTCGTGTGACTATTGTTTGTAAAGACAGACACTAGTTGGACGTGTACTCACTTGTAAAGGTGACACGTGCGGTGCCGTCTCGACTATCAATTTCTGGGATCTATTGTAAGAACAAATGGTCGAAGCTACGGGATAGACCCCTAAGTATCCATCTAAATTTCTATGTTGTTTTATGCGAACAGGGAGCAAGAGCTAGATTCTAAGACTCTCAATGGGACGGGAAAGTCCTGCAGGGTCACTTTTATGTTCGTAACAACTTTTGGGTACCTTTATGTTCGTAATAACTTATGGTGAGGTCCGGGTGTGGAGAAAGACCGCAAGGTTCGGCGCTGCAGTGAATTATCCAAATTTCACATAGTTGTCTGGGGGTGGAAAAAGACCACAGGGTCCGGGAAGAGTATGCCCAGGGGGTGGAGGAAGACCGCAGAGTCCAACACTACAATGTCCAAATCTATCAAAATTGTGTCACGAATTTCCAGTGTATAGAATTCGGGCGGTACAATGGAAGAAGATAGTGGAAGTAGTGAGGATGAAATGGAAGAATGTGAAACAAATGTGATAACATAAATAACAGAAATAGAAAAACTATTAAAAAGAGAAGAAAATAATGAAGAAGTAAGAGAATGAATGAGTTTTGACATACGAAAATACGATAAAATAAGAACAACCAAACTACATAAACTCAAAAGAAATATTTAAACTTTCAATATTTGAAAGAAAAAAGAATGCCATAATAATAGCCAAAAAAAAATGAACAACCTATAGACATTGAACAAGCTCGTGGAAAACCTATAATTCAATTGATAACAGTAAGAATAATAAGACAAGAAATGGAAAAAAAAAAGAGAGAAAACCAGAAAAACATTAAAATACATACATCTAAGAACAATATAAAATAATGATAAAAGCTTATTTTAAGGATGGAATAAATACACTCTTAGAAATATACTTAATGGATGACAGAATAATATTAAGTACACAGGATGCCTTAATAGGAATAATACAAGAAAACTTAATGTACCAAAACATAAAATTTACAATAAAATCGAATTTTTCTAAAAGTATGGCAGAAGAAAATAAAGACAAAAGCTTAGTCATGTATCATAGATTATCATGAATAGAAATGACAGAAAAGGGTAAGGTTATGAGTATACAAATAAGAAATATTTATGCTTTTACAAGTAAGCATGAAGTAAAAAACAAAAATACTGATAACTTTAGAATAGAACCATTATTCCGAGAGATAATAAGATACAAACCAGCTAGAGAAAACTATAAAATGACCATACACTACAAACGAACTCGCAATCCCCGATGGTTTTTTTTTTGAATTCCCGACGTTTTTAAACGTTGGGATTAATGGCCACGGCACTCCGAGAAACGCTGCTGCAAGCGCCGAGTTTGCTCCTGCCGGGGATGGAAAAAAATTCCCAGCGTTTTCAAACATCGGGGATGTCGTTTTTGCTATCCCGGCATTTAGAAACGCCGGGGATAGATTAATTTTCATATTTTTTATTTTTTCATTAAAAAAACTATCCCGGCGTTTTAAAACGCCAGGATAGGGTAGGGAATTTTTTTTGTCTGTGTATCAGCTTGTTGAATAATGCTGTTTTCTCTCAATCAGTTACACTATCATCAGTCGTTTTGTATCCACCAATTATTAACAAACACTGATTAATAGTCTATAAATCTTAACATCACTCTCAAAATTCAAGGCCAGAAAAGCTTTATATTATGCAAATCAAATGAATCAAATCAAATTATTCAGTAAGATTCTTCGTCATGACTAAATTATTCAACAAGATCTTCTACATAACCCTCTACCCCTCCGAGACTAGCTCATCCATTGATATGCAACTTATATGCACTAAAATTACATCGGTATCTCGAAAAGCTACTTATTTGCCCTTCCGATGCTTAGGCAAGCCATATCACTTGCCTTTTGATTGCTCTTTCAGACCCATACATTGGAAGTGAAACCACTCGATCTTACACTACGAAAAAAGGGAAAAAACATCAATAAACTAAGAAGGGGAAAAAGGGACAAAAGCATAGAAGTTATTAAGAATCATAGTAAGGGATTTGTATACTTCAAGGTTATCGCAGGTAACCATCTCCCCCGAGCTAACTCGGTTGCAGATGCTGTATGTTGGTTCATTCGGATCCACCAGCAATTCCATATCCATGCTCGGTGGTGCTTCTGTTGTTGCTGTTGACTTACTCCTGCACCATAATATATACAAATTTATGTCACTTTATGAAGATAGTGATATTTTTATATGAAGATGTTGTTGGATATATTGGTATATTCTCTCTATATAAATATAGCACGTGCATATGTGTAACACGTGTAATGAACGTACAATTGATTGGATATTGGAGCGCGGGTTTGTGGGCTTATAACCCGATACCCAAACCAGTATTTAGGAATAAATACTGGCTTGTGATAGCAGTCTAGGTATTCCAATCTTGATACCTAGGTGAATATCTCAAGCAACTTAGATCTAGAGATAAAACCCTAATTCCCAATTGTTAATTTCTCACAAAACCTAACAATCTTGAGATATTACTTAATCAATTCGTGAGATTAATCAAGAGGGAAAACGAACCTTTGTTGGATCTCGTCGGCTACAATCGCAGGCCGTTCGGATCTCGACGAAACCCTAAGGAGCACCGTCGCTGACCATCGACGACCCCCCATCGGTTCGATCACAGCCCATCTCCTCCTCCTCTGTCGACTGCGTCGCGAAGCCAAGCCGATCGGTTGCCGTTCGTCGCTCGCCGATCTGCTGCGAAGCCGACCGCTCGCCGTTTCGTCGCTCGCCGTTCGCGTCGCGAGGTCGTCAGGCGCCGAACCCCCCCTCTTCCATTCGCAGTCGACGGCAGTCACAGGCGCCAACTCCGACCCCTCTCTCTCTTCTTCAAGATCTGTGTGAAATCCTAATTGAAGAAGAAGACAGTGAAGAGAAATTTTGTATCTCATCAAGATCTGTTTAGACACACACAAGGTGTTTGATGCTGGGTCTCTTTGGCGCAGAATGGTTTATTGTTTCGATTTGTTCCCACCAGACATGAGTCTAATCAATTAATGGGGAAGAGACAGTGAAAGATAAGTTCTTTACTTTCCTCGTATTAAATTCCTGTTAAATATTTTGCTATGTGCTGGAAGTTCAAAACACTCGTTCTAAAATTTTGTTTTGAATTATAGAATTACTATGATGCTAAGTGGTTAAGTTTAAGACTGTATTAATCACTTGTTTAATTAAATACAAGTTGAACAGTTGTTTTGGCTATGTGCTAAAACACAATATCTATTTTGATAAGTTAAACTGTATGTTGACAATAAAATTCGGATCTCCAATTAAAATATTGCTATAATTAGATTGTGCTAATAATTTGTTTAATTGGCTAATCTTTAACAATTTGATGAATGTAGGAACTTTAATGTTACCTACAAATTGTGTATGTTGGAGACGATGGATTTGCATCATGGTATGATAAGTCTGCACTACGCAGGCTTCTCCATCGAATTTGGAAAAACACTTCTAACTTGAAGTGTCGGTATGATCTACTTTAATTTCCTCAGTATTTTTCATGTGATGAATGTGTTAACGTTTTGTGCGTTTGATCATATGATTGAGAGTTTTAGATCATAGTTATTCTCGCTCTGGAAAACTAGCATGTTTAGGGTTGTTAAGTATTTTATCATACTATGTGTATAGATATTTTGACAAATTCATTGTTTGCAGTTTGTGTGAGATTACATATTTGCTTCTCTAAAATTTAAAATAAAATAAAAATTGTATAAGATGTATAACAAATGTCTGTAACTTAGGAGAGAGCATCTCTTAATGTAGAATATGACTCTATTAGTTACGTTTTGTTCTTTCACTGTGTGTGCAAAGCTGAATTATAGCATGTTAGTCATTATCTCATTTAGCGTTATGAAGATGATGAAGAACGAGTAAAGGAAAGAACTCTTTGCTCAATGTGTTTGAGCTAGTGGACATTGTTAGAACCATTAGATAAAGCAAATATTTTTTGAAAAATGTGATAGAGTAATTTTGTATTAACTCTTATAAAGTGCATATATTGTCAATCGTATGTATATGTTGAGTTTAACAAATGAGACAATTAATAATAATAGTTCTAATTGTGTTCTTGAACATAGCATAATTGGCTAAGATTTGAGAACTATATATTCAATTGTTTGTGAGGAAATGTGATCTAATTATCAAAACTGTGGGGAAATGGAGTTAAAAGCTATTGAGTCAAAGCTTTAACATCCAAGTTGTTTTGAAATTTAGAATCACTATGAACTATATATTAAATTGTTTGTTCTTGTTAAAACTCATAACTCTACTAAATGACACTCCATTAAATATGAAAAATATGAAAGTTGTGCTCAGATTATGATCACTAGAAAATCATTTAGTATGGTCTCTAGGAGCACACAACTTCTTGAGTCAATACATTCTGATATTTGTGATCTCAGTAGCTTTGTGACTAGACGAGACGATTGTTGGTCAGAAGTATTAAATCGCTTTTGTAGATGATTAATATAACTCTGTCATATATATGAAGAATGAAGCACTTGTTATTCTTAATGAATTAATTTTATAGTTAAATGCTAAAAATCAAGGGTTCAGATTTGATAGAGGTGGTGAATATGTTTTAACAACTTTAGAGAAGTTTGCATTGGGCATAATCTCTAGAGCACTCTACTTACAACAGTCAAACGGTATTGATAAAAGTTAGAATCAAACACTTAGTAAAATGTTGAATTTTATATTATTGACTGTTGTTTGTCTTGTGTAATCATGAGTGATGTTGTATTGTTAATCATATCTTTAATGTGTTACTACACTCTAAATTGAATACACCTTGTAAATCATGGTATGAAAACACAAACAGTTTTGTTAAAGAGAAAATGTGTGTTGTGATACTTTGTTAGAGTACATGACCCTAGAATGCCTAAAGTAGGACCTACAACAAATATTTGTGTGTGCTTAGAAAGTGCAGAATGTAGCTCTGTGGACAGATGTTGGATCTATCTAATTTGTGTTAGAAGAGTCTAGACTTGCAAAGTTCTTTGAGGATATGTTCATCAAAGATAAATGTATGAAATAATCTAGTCCTACAGACATGTTCAATGATTCACAGTTGGAATCAAGAACCAGCCTTACTGACACTTGAAAACTTGAATGACAAATGAGCTAAGAAGAGTCTTTAGTAGACAATGAGATGATTCTGTGTCATACAATAATACTTTAATTTAGTTGATCTGCCGAAAGGGGCTAAAACTATAGTAAGTAAGTGGGGTTTTGTGGAAGAAACTTAATTTTGATTGTTCAGTAGCAATTTTAATGCTTTTTAGTAGCTAACAGATTGACTGAGAAAAATGGGGTAGATTTATTTGATGTCTACTCACATGTTTGTCATATTGCTACAATAAGTATTCTTCTTACCCTTACATCTTTTGACAATTTTGTCATTCATAAAGGATAATTAAAAGGCTTTGTACTTGATATTTTGTACTGAACAGTTTTGTACTAGAAAGCTTTGAACTAATATGTTTAGTGAACAAGATTTACAATATAGTAAAATCATTGTATGTTCTTAAAACATGTATAGCCAACAGATAAATAATTTGACAAATTTTTGAAAGAGCCTAGTATATGAATCAAGTAATTCAGATCAGTGCCTTCAACTTTGTGGTGTGTCAAATATAGTGGCTATTATTTACTTGTTATGTTGACATGCAAGTTCTTGGAAGTGCCTCTCTATTACAAATGAAGTTAAAATTATGCTATCCAAAGAATTCAACACGAAAACCTAGGTACTGTGGACACCATAGGTATAAGGGTGAGTTTTCAGTTGGCAAGGGATAACTCTTAGCCAAACTTATCAAATCAAAATGTGTTTCAAAAGTGGGGATATAGTGATTGAAAGTGTGTTTTGAAACACGTTATGATTATGATAAAAGGTTGACACCTAATGATGGTGCAACTATGAGACATGTAGATCATTCTAAAGGAATTGACAGTCTCATGTATACAAAGATATGCACTAGAATAGACATAGCCTTTGAGGTAGGTATGATCTGCAGATTCACTAATAATCCCATACACATTTGAGTGCCTTTAAGAGGCTAATGAGATACCTGAGTGGTATTCAAGAGTTTGCTTTGTGCTACTCTAGTCATTCTTCGAATGAATGGCTGATCTAATGCATTATGATGCTCAGAATTTAGTGAAAGTCGATAACTAGTAGATATGTGTTTATACTAGGAGAAACAGAAATGTTATGGACATAAAAAGCAAACGGGCACTGTGCTATCATCCATGAAATCAGACCTCTATGTGTAATCCTCTGCAGGGGAAAAGGCTGAGCGGATTGAAGAAATTGTTGCTAGTTATCCATTAAGAAGTTTAAGTAACTCTCTAATTCTGTTATGCGACTATCAAGCTACAATGCACTGTAGCTCATAACTCACTCTATAATAGTAAGAGGAGTATATTAAGGCTGAAAGAAGCCTAGTTGAACTTTCTCATAGATAAAGTGCAGTTGCGACAAGTATGGCTAATGCTCTTGCTAAGATACTTGAAAGTGATCTAATTATCAAAACTGTGGGGGAAAGTGGAGTTAAAAGCTATTGAGTAAAAAGCTTTAACATCCAAGTTGTTTTGAAATTTAGAATCCAATTGGAGCCATAGAGAAGTTCAAACTTAAGCATCAATTTTAGGCAGTTGACATGTTTTAGATAATTTTGATGATTCGACATAAATTCCACAAATATATAATGTCATTCCAATTTTGATGGTATTATATATCTAGGAATTTACTTAGAATAATCATATTATTCCAATACGAAACATGAAAACTTGTCGATGTGTTTCCGATGATTAAATTGTCCTAAATATCATTCCAATTTTGATGATATGTCTTTTATGATTACATGTTTCATTCCAATTTTGATGATTCAATGTTAAACCATGATTGAAACGGCAGTCTTTTCATTCCAATATGAAACATAGTATGGTTCTTGTGTAGAAACTATAAAGTTCATGTTCTTTACTTATTAAAGATACTTGATTGTGATGCTTGCGTTACATTTTTGCTAAGCTAATTATGAATTGTACTAAGTTCTTTTGTGGAACTAGATACTTTGTGAAATATATTGGAATTCTTAGAGATGTCTCTTGATATTCTTGTTTTCAATAAGCTAGCAAAGATGGAGGAGTTGAATCTGTCAACATAGATTTGAAAAATAATGATTTGCTCAAAATGGAGGAGTAAACATAAAGCAGTGTGCAATGATAGAATTTCAATTTATTTCTTTTGAGAATAAATTAGTCACTTGCTTGGTAAAACTTCTGTTGAGTTTAAGACTCTTGTGTTCATGAGCTTAAAACTCATATTTTGTTCTTGAAGTTTATTTGCTTTGTTTGATTTTGAAACTATGACAGATTATTCCAGTTGGTTTAGTCTTTGTGAACTATTCTGAATTGGATATGGTTTAGAACTATTTAATTATATTGGTTTAGTCTGATTGAACTATTCAGTTTTATAATTCTATTGGTTCTTATGAAACTATACCTTTATGATGCTTTTCCTTTATGGACTGCTATCAGCCAGTCAGTTGTATACTGATCTGATGAGATAATCCTGTACTTTATATATTGAGAATATAGGAGGATATTGTTGGATATATTGGTATATTCTCTCTATATAAATATAGCACGTGCATATGTGTAACACGTGTAATGAACGTACAATTGATTGGATATTGAAACGCGGGTTTGTGGGCTTATAACCCGATACCCAAACCAGTATTTAGGAATAAATACTGGCTTGTGATAGCAGTCTAGGTATTCCAATCTTGATACCTAGGTGAATATCTCAAGCAACTTAGATCTAGAAATAAAACCCTAATTCCCAATTGTTAATTTCTCACAAAACCTAACAGATGTTGGGATATTTTATATGCAAATGTGTCAAATTTACCCCAACATTGATCAGAAACTAGAATGTAAGCGGCCTAGTATAGGTACCATACACAACAAATTTGTAATTTTGGCTTGAACATTGACTAAGAAACTAGAATGTAGGTATACGGATATAGGTATGAGTGATACACATCAAATTTTCACTTTTTGCCCCAACATTGATTAGAAACTAGAATGCATGCGTATGGGTATGATATACATCAAAAGTTTAAAAATATGACATTTCCATATAACCATAATATTATATGCTACGATACTATCTACATATCACACTATGCATAAATTTCATGAAAGTGACATCCAACAACATAATCAACAATCAACAAAAATATAATAGTAATAATACTAGTTCTATACTTCATACAAAGTTATAAAATACAAGAAGCTCTATAGCCACCATAGTCAGAAGAAACACAAAAAATGTGACTATTGATTGCAATAACAAAGAAGTTGAGAAGTGTCCACGAAGGTATTCAACATAGAAACAATGCAGTAAAGTTGAGGACATATGAAAAGCATCATGCATGTGTCAAAGGAATGTCCATCAAGTGTCTGCGTCCGATACATGCATAATATGACTACTGACTCCATCATGGAAATGTCGATGCTACATAGTTATGAAATGACACGAAGTCGTGCGATCCTCAAGAAAGTTTGTTTGATTTCTTTACGTCACACTTCTCCTCATATCCTCTTCACCAAACAAAATTAATTATTGCCTCTTACTATCTTTTGTGAAATTCCCTAACCTGCGTTGGGTGATTGTTTTATGAAGCCTTCCATCTGCTCCTTCATGTTCTTCTGCTTTTCTGCAATCAGTTTGGTTTAAAGAAGCAGGAGTTAAGATATATGAATAGACTAGTATTAAATAAGATATAAAAATTTCCAGACGGTAAATTATAATTCCAGACTTCCAGTTCTATTCGAAATTAGTTTCTGTTTGAAACTTAGTTGGAATTTGAAATAATTCACTATATAATTGATCTTGCCAGAAAATCTAATAGCAATTGACACAATTTCTCCGCCTTGTATTTTGATCCTGCTAAAAAATCTATATAGTTGGCACAATTTCTCCACCTTGTATTTTGAAAGTGTAAAATTTTGAAGGAAATACAATGATTAATTAATTCATAGATATTGCAGTTCATTAGAATGACTTGCAAACCTTCACATCTTCATCAGTCTACATTATCATTCTTATCTTTACTGGTGGGAATGCATTATCTCTGCCCGCTACAAAACAGAATAACTTTAATTAATCACTGTACAAAAATAGCTACAAAATGTAACAAACATTTGCTTACGCAATTAATTTCTTAAATACTATTATTATATTTTCTTAATAAGAAGGGGAAACAAAATGTTTGTAAAGTAAACTTGAAGTTTGATGACTATTACATTAGTAATATAGGAACTTAGAAATGCGATATCAAAGATACTGCATCAACTAACAAGGAGATGTTAAGGTTTTCGGTTTTTCGTCAAAATATAGAGGGATCAATGTCGACCTTTGTTATCTTGCTCATCATTCAAGTAGAAATCAAAAACCAATAATCAAACATATTAACTTCAGGGTTGCATTTTGCCTGGTTATGATCATTCATATGCTAAAATGATGAAAGCATGAAAAATTACGAATAGTATTATCATATTTTACGAAAGAAAACAGCACAACGACATTAGATCCTCAATCAAAATCACATAAAAATTTATACATAAAAATTTATTATGTGTAATCAAATGAGCAACTGTCTTACTCCATTATTCAAATTTGTAAGATTGGGTACCATAACTGCTTTTCCATATAATAGATTGTGCTCAAAGGAGAGGAAAATATTAAGAGAAGCTATGCAAGAGCTAAAAGCTAGACCTTGTATCTATGTCTTTCAGGGATGATTCCCAATTGTCCACCATAATATGGAAACCCCATACTGATTCCCAATTGTCCACAACAAGAAGAAATACAAAGCAAAATTGAAAGAATACTCAGAATGAAAGCCAATTTCACTGATCGAAGAACTGACCTTCGAAACTGAAGAAGGAACCCTATCTCGTCGAAAAGAAGATGAAGAGAGAGGGGAGTGGCGGGGTCCCGACGGCGGTGAGCAAGCGAAGGAGAGATAGCAGAGCGACAAGCGGCAGCTGCGAAGAACGGGGGGGGGTTTGTCGGAGTTTCGGCATGAGGAAAAGGCGGGGCATGCGGGATAGAGAGAGGGAGGAGGTAAATGGATTAGGGGCTGGGGATTTGGAGATAGAGTGAGGGAAGACGACGATAGGGACGGCGACGGCGGTGCGATGGTGATGGGGGGTGGCGGAAGTGAGCGGGGGAGAGGAAAAGAGTGAGGGAATTTGGGATTCGGGTGATTTAGGGATTTTACACACTATACCCCGGCGATTTAAAATGTCGGGATAGTGGAAGAACCCCGCTGGCGTTTGCAAAACGCCGGGGATACCCAGCAAAACTACCAAACGTCGAGGTAGTTTCGCCGGATTTTTCCCTTTCTTTTATAGTGATACCAAATTATATAGAATTTGACTTTAACAAAGCAAATGATATTGTAAAAGGAAAAGCACCACAAATAGTGTTTAAAAAAAGATCACTATCAATAAGAAACAAACAACAGGTGTTTGAACTAATACCAATAATAAATATATTAGATAATCAAAATAATAATCAATTTAAAATAAAAATAGAATATTATGACAGTAGTAAATGGAACAAACAAATAGCCTTTGTTGATACATGAGCCACTAATTCACATATTAAACAAACAAATATAAGAACAACGGAATTAATACCATTAGAAAACTCATACTACTATTTAGACTACTATAACAATAGACATCCAATTGTTCATAAAATAGTATTACCACTAACAATAAACAGCCAAAATGAAATATTATTACATCTACATGTAGACCCAAAGCACAATGTTAATAAAATATTATTAGGAACTGACTTCCACACACCGATACAACCATACTCAATACAAGAAGAAATAATAATAGTAACAATAAATAATGAAACTATAGTGATAAATAGAATATTGTCCAAATGAATCTATTAAAACCAGCAAAAAATATATTATACATACTAACGGAATTTGTATACGATGGATACAAATAAAGAAACTATCATAGTCTAGTAAACACTGGAGCAGACACTAGTTTGTGCCGTGAAAATATACTACCAAAATGAAAATAAGATAAAAATAATAAAAAAAAGCAATAACTTGATTGACAGGACAAATAGTTATACTTGACACGTACCAACAAATTATTACGATACAAGTAGGAAATTACATCCTCAAAACACCAATAATATATCAAATGGATGATATGAATAATGATGTATTATTAGGAAACAACTTTTTACAACAGTACTATCTGATGACTATATTACACAAAACAGTTATTTTTACAATACCTTGTAAACATCAAGCAATAACAATTAGAAAAACACAACCTTATTCTAGGACAGACTTATCACATATCAGAGTTTCTTCAGCCCAGTGTGGTGAATATCAATATTTACCAAATAAAACTAGAATACAACAAATTCAAGAAACAATTACGCAAGAAATTTTACAAAAACAATGAACATTTGTGTGGAGAAGACCCTTAGCAAAATGACATTTAAGTAAACCTACAACTCATATAGAACTAGTAGATAAAATCAAAATAATAAAAGTTAAACCTATAAGACATTTCCTAATTAATTTAGAAGGATTCAAAATACATATAAAATAACTAATGGAAAACGATTACATAAGAAAATCACAAAGTCCACATTCGTCACCAGCATTTATAGTAAGAAAACACTTAGAACAAAAAAGAGGTAAATCTAGAATCTTAGTAAATTATAAGGAAATAAATAAGAATTCGAAAAGATTTATATATCCACTACCAAATATGTAGATACCACTAAACATAGTAAGAACAAGAAAAATATATTCAATATTCAATTGCAAACTAGGATTTTACCACTTAAAACAACTAGAAGAATCAGCATTTAGTACACCAGAAGGATTCTATGAATGAAACGTACTACCTTTCAGATATAAAAATAGTCCATTAGCATTTCAAGAATATATTAATAAGATACTTGAAAAATACAACAATTTTATACTAATATATGTAGATGATATTCTAATAGGATCTGAAAACGAAGAACAACATAAAGAACATTTAGTAAAATTCATAGAAATAGTAAAAAATAAAGGTATTATATTATCAAAAACAATGGAGTTGCTCAAAACAGTGATAGAATTCGTAGGAACAAAATTATCGCATGAAGGAATAGAACTACAGCCACATATAGCAGAAAAAATAATAACATTTTCAAATGTTTAAAAAAAAAAAGAAGAAGTACAAGCTATAATTGGACTACTAAATCAAATAAGATTATATATACTAAATTTATTAGCAAAAACAAATTGGTTACAACAAAAACTGAAAAAGTTCAAGAAATGGGATGGACCACAGAGGATGAAGAAAAAACTGAAAATATTGAAACAATAAACTTCAGAACTAAATAAACTAAGATTATCTGTTAAGAAATGCATGGATAATAAAAACAGATGCATATAAAGATAATTAGGGAGCAATAAAGAAAAAAGACAAGGCAGATACACTAATGGATAAGTTACACAAACACAACAGAATAATCACATAAACGAAAAAGAATTATTAGCAATCTTAAAAGCCATAGAAAAGTTTGAGTTATTTATAATACAAACAAAATTTACAGTAAGAAATGATAATATCCAAGCAAAAAACTTGGATTAACAAGATAATAGATCCAACTATTACAAATCACAAATAAATAAGATGGCAGACGGAACTAGCACATTATGATTTTAAAATATAAAATATAAAAGAAAAGGATACCATTCTAGCAGATTTTCTATTAAGAAACTGACAATTTTCCTTTTGCAGGATGGAAAATAGAGTCCAACAAATAGAATATGATATAGTTTTCCTCAAGAAAACTATGGAGCAAATAAAGAGAGCATTTAATCAAATATAATTACAAATAAGTGCGCTCCAAAGTCTGTTCTACCAGCACATAAATCAACATGCAACTACAGAAAATGTGGTGGACAATTTTAGTGAAAAAA
The DNA here is from genome assembly GCA_017893485.1 of Hemerocallis citrina. Lineage (NCBI taxonomy): Eukaryota > Viridiplantae > Streptophyta > Magnoliopsida > Asparagales > Asphodelaceae > Hemerocallis > Hemerocallis citrina. The sequence goes on from CM030368.1 coordinate 24,355,232, forward strand.
TGAGCAAAATGGGCGAACCTACCCATTCCCTAAAAGAAGAAGAAAATACGTTCTCAAATAAAAATACATACAAGGAAACATTACTCACTAAGAAATCTCCTACCCAAGTATCAAAGAAAATATTATTTTTACAGTATATTGAGAAATTATACAGGTAACCGAGGTGAACTAGTTCATCAAAACTAAATCACAGCAGCATATGAATAAAACCATCATCCTACCAGGAGCCAATCCAAGAACAATGAGATCACTATTTGAAAGAGGACGTATTCGTTGTATCCATCCGTTCAGTGAATGTAAAGAACTTATCAAATTGCCAAGAGAAATATATAAAGCAGTCAAAAGTTATTTTAGTCTTACGAAGACGCCAAAAATACATGTTAGAATGTATTAAGCAATTCCTGAGTATCTTGAAGAAAATAAAAAACTTTCAGCAGAACATATTACAAAAATATGGATGACAACCCAAGTAATATATGGAGTATCTAACGTTGTGTCATACAAAGCTGAAGAATTTGATAAGCTAATTTCATAAAGAAGGGCAATGAGATTCAAAAATATGTATTGTGAAATAAAAGACATAAAGTTTAGAGACAACAACATATGGATGTATAACAGTCTAGACCCAGAGGAAATAATAATGTATAACATAGCAAAGATAAAACAACCACATGATAAGTATGAGCTGTTTGACAGCTGGTACCAAATACTATCTACAGGAGCAATGTCAATGATAGAACAAACAATTGGATACTATTGTAGTCTGATGAAGACAGAGCCCCAGCATAAATGTGGAACATGTGAATATGTCGGTTATGAGGAATCTCTTTTTCTAGAGTAGTCTACAATGATTTAGCAGTGACGTACTTATCTCAATGATGTAAGGCATATTGCAACTAGAGTTGAAACTGATGTAATGAATGATGTCAGAACTTAATAATGAAAATTCATCTTTTCGTCCATAAAAGGGCAGGTTTAGTAAGGGAGATGGCAGACTATCTAGGAGGAGAAAATTTTCATATAATCTTGTAAGAAGAGTTTAGTGAGTTTGGTCTATAAGAAGTCTTGAATGAATAAAGATTATCTTTCAATCAGCTCTTGTTCAATATAAGGTATGAGTAGCTAATCTCTCTTCCTCAGGGAGAGTTTTATAAGGCTCTACCTGAAGGATATTGCAAAAAGACCCATTTACAATCTTCTATAGTTAAGATGTACACATAGTAGAAGGAAACGCACTAGGTTGTGATTATCTATACTGAAATGCTACTAGTTTTCCAGACGTATTCTTTGGATGAAGCTATCTTGAAGAGCATAATAGTCCTGTGATGGGAGGAACATAAAAGGACCACTGAAATCGGGGTGCATACTAGAGTTATTTTATCCACTAGTAGTAACTAGTATAGAGCAGCTCAAAGAAGCTTAGCTAGGTCAGAAACATATTGAGCCATTTTGTTTGATTTTATGCCATCCTTAGATACATCTCTCTACTCTCGATTTTCATACTTACTGTTTCAAGCTTTAAATACATCAAAATCATAAAAAGAATGGATAATCAAGAGTTAATTCAAGATTTAATGACTAATTGTCGTGGAAATGATATATAGGATGTGGGTTTTTTTATGTTTATTATCCTCAAATTCTGACAAGCCCATCTAATTTTTTTTAGTTTAAATTATTTTTCTTTAGCATACAACGAGTAATAATTATAACAATAAATTAAGTTAATCCTGGACAAACTAGTCATATAAATGTTCTAATAATTGATGACCTAACCTTTCATGAAAGATCTTTATTATTTTATAAAAATGGACAATTCAGTAGATATATATGAAGTCCTACAACAACATATAAGCAATATCTTGAAGAAAACGAACAAAAAGAGGAAAGAAATGAACAAATGGAAGAACCCCCATATGATAGTGATAGTGAATTATTAGAAACAGAATCAGAAGCTATGAGAGATTATGAAGTTATGCTTGATAATTTAATATTTTGGAGATATGCATGTGAATTTCAAGAATACTATTTCACAGAAGAATATCATTTGTAAAGTTATTCGATACTCTCTTATTTCTCTTTTACAGGTAATCACAATTATTTCACCCTTTGCATTCAGTTGGCATCAGAGCCTTGTTTAAAAGCAAGTAACTCTCACTCAACTTTTTCACAAAATTAAGAACGCTCTAGGAGATAGCGCTAGGTCGACAGACATCCCCGAGGATGAAGCCGGCCCCACACCCACACCAACGATCACCCCTGACACAGTCCCCCAATGAATACACTATTCTGGAATGTTAGGGGGCTGGGGGATAGAGGGAAGAGAGATATGGTTAGGGACGTTATTAGCAATTCCAAGGCAGAAGTGGTAGGACTGCAAGAGACCAAACTTCAGCATGGGCTCAAACTCAATAGAATCGGGGGTAGCAGAATCAAGAAATCGGTGTTACGCCCATCAGCAGGAGCCTTAGGAGGGATTGCGATTGGGTTCAATTCGGATATTCTCACCTGCATCGAGGTATACAGTGGAACTTTCTCCTTGACCACCCGACTGAAACGAAGGTCCGATGATTGGATGCAGTCGGTGACTGTCATTTATGGGCCGAATGTGGCTACAAAGCGAGATGCCTTTTGGCAAGAGCTTGTCGACATCCGATGTCGTTGGTATGGAGCTTGGATTGTTGGGGGGGACTTCAACATCACCAGATTTGCTTTCGAGCACAAGAGAAGAGGCTTCAGCGACAGACACAGAGAGGAGTTCAATAGGATGATAACGGAACTAGAGCTGATAGATATCCCAATTAATGACAGACTATACACATGGTCTAATATGCAAGTGGCTCCGGTTATGGCCAAGTTGGACATGATTCTAGTTTCAATAGAATGGGAAGCTAAATTCCCATTAGCTATAGCTCGATCGATTCCTAGACCCACATCAGACCATACCCCGATCCTGCTCGATGTGGGGGTACGCGGCATGCACAGGGCAAGAAAATTCAGATTTGAGAAGGTCTGGCTGGAAATTCAGGGGTTTCATCATATGGTGATGGAAAATTGGGCGCTCCCAACTGTAGGTAGGGACGTGGCATCCCGATGGTGTGAAAAAATCTGCAGATTGAGAAAGCGGCTGCGAAGATGGAACCGGTCTAGGTTCTCGACTATATGGCGTACAAAAGATTCCTTTTTGGAAGGAATCGATGAGCTAGAAAGGGTGGAAGAGACGAGAGTCTCGTCACAAGAAGAAAGAAACAGGCTATTAGAGCTCCGGGGAAATGTTGCCAATCTTTATAGGTTGGAAGAGATCAAATGGCAACAAAGATCAAGGGCTTCGTAGCTCAAAGAGGAAGACGCGAATACGGCCTACTTCTACTGAGTGGCTAGCACCAGACGTAGATCCAATCTCGTCCTATCAATTCAGACGGAGTCGGGAACATTGCATGACGAAAAGGTGATCTCCACAACCTTTCAGAATTACTATAAGGGCCTCTTTGGAAGAAAGAATGATTTTAGGATCCCTTTGAGGGAAGATTACTGGCAGGCATACCAGAATGATTCAGCGCAAACACTCTCCAATTTGGAGGAACCATTTTTGAAAATGGAAGTGAAAAAGGCCATCAACCAAATGCTCCCAGACAAGTCACCTGGGCCCGACGGCTTTCCAATGATGTTCTTCCAAGTGTTCTGGGAAGAAATTAAAGAGGACATTATGGCACTGATGGAGAAATTTTTCCATAACAATCTCAGGTTGGGCATGTTCAATTTTGCGGAAGTTGTCCTGATACCCAAATGGGAGGAGTCTAAGCGCGTGGGGGATTTCAGGCCGATTAGCCTCATTAATTGCTCGGTGAAGATCATCACAAAGGTCCTGACCATCCGCCTGGAGAGTATAATGGATATCATAATCAGCAAAACCCAGATGGGCTTCATCAAGGGCAGATGTATCCTGGATTGTGTGGCCACTGCTGAACAAGTTATCCACCACTGTCATACGAGCAATTCTAAGTACTTCCTTCTAAAATTGGATTGAGAAAGCATACGACTCTGTCGACTGGGAATGTTTGCTGGACTCTCAGAGGGAGAGGATTTGGGGACAAATGGGTAAGATGGATCAAACAATATTTACAGACTAGTAAAACTGCAATATCGGTGAATGGACGGCCTGGTCCGTCGTTTCCTTGCAAGAAGGGACTCCGGCAAGGGGATCCGTTATCCCCACTTTTATTCACTATTGTAGCAGATGTGCTAAGGGGAATGCTAGAAAATTGTCGGAGAAAAGGTTGGATTATGCCGGTGGCCAGTAGCACCTCCAATCAAGGGTGCACGATTCTCCAGTATGCTGATGACACCCTACTATTTGGGAATGGGACCAGGTTTGAAACAGTCTGCTTTAAAGGGGCCCTCTACTGTTTTGAAGTCTGGTCAGGTCTCAGGATAAATTTTCACAAGAGTGCACTGATTCCCATTACTCTTTCTGATGAAGAAGCTCGGGAACATGCCACCATACTAAACTATATGACGAATGAGTTCCCAATCAAATATTTAGGGCTCCCACTCAGACCAAAGGAAACTCACTAAGTCGGACTGGTTGCTGATAATAGATAGGGTGGAGGACAGACTGTCTGGTTGGAAAGGCAAATCGCTGTCACTAGGAGGCAGAGTGGTACTTATTAACTAAGTATTGTCTAATCTGCCCATTTACTACATGTCTTTCTTTGAGCTTCCAAAGTAGGTTATCCAAAGGATTGGCCGAATCCGAAAAAGATTCCTTTGGAAAGGGGCAGATTCGAATAGGGGAGGCTACCACCAGATCAAATGGAGTATTGCCTGCATGAAGAAGAAGCATGGAGGACTAGGCATCATTGACCTTAGAGACATGAATCTTGCCCTCCTGGGGAAATGGTGGTGGAAGGTTTTCCACCACGGTGGGGAAGGCTGGCAGGATTTCATTCAACCGTACCTACGGGAAAAAAGTACGAGAAGTCTGGGCTTTCGAGTAGGGGCTAAGGTCTCCCGATTTTGGAAAGGAATTACCAAAGCAAGTAGACCGTTCAATTCAGCAGTTACATCGAATATCGGAAATGGACGGTCCACCAGATTTTGGTGGGATAAGTAGTGTGGTGCTCATACACTGAAAGAAACTTTCCCAGAGCTATTTGCCAAAACAAATCGACCTAATATCTCTGTGGCAGAGACCTGGAAGAGGGGAAATTGGAGACCGACGTTTCATGGAGCTCTTACCCCAGGATTACAACAGTAATTGCTAGAACTGCAAACACACATCACACGGACCGGGACGATGTGCATCCAAGTACCAGACCAGCTGTGATGGGGATTAGAGACCAAGGGAGCTTTCACGGTCAGATCCCTGTACCATCGTATTCACTTCCGGGCATGCCGATCCAGCTGGGCACAGGTGTTGTAGAAGGCCAAAACACCACTAAAGGTCAGAGTCTTCCTCTGGCTAGTGCTCAATAATGCAATCCTCACGAGAGAGAACCTGGCCAAAAGACAACCCCAGATTGTGACTGACTGTGGGTTCTGTAACATGCATACGGAGACTCCCCCTGAATCACCTTTTTATTCACTGCCCAAGGAGTAAGGCGACTATGGTAGAGGTTTTAAGAGCCCTAGGTACATGTGACTACCCCAACGATTATGAGGATTTGTGGATCGGTCCCAAATTCGCCTTGACTCGCCACGAAATGAAGGATGTGTGGTACATTGCCATTGCGGCAACTACATGGGTGCTATGGCTAGACAGAAACAATTTTTATTTTCGTGCTTCATGTAGTAGTATTTCTGGTAACTTTACTCATATCATGCATCTTATCTCCTTTTGGGCTACAGCTGCCGCCACAGGAGCGAGAGGGAGGATTGCCAGAGTCTTCCAGATGGAGAATTTTGATGATGATGAGGTAGACTTTGGGCCGACACTGGACTGAGGGACGACGCCACCCATATTCATCAGAATCCCAATAGCTACAGTCTCTGCGAGTTCGTTTCTGGCCTACTGTACTTCTGATTGATTTTGATGTATGAAGGATTAGACCCCACCCCCCAGGATTTTGTTGGGGATTTATGTTTTTGTATTTTATTTCCTGCTCTGTACTTTTGTTTCTCTCCCGGTACACCGGGGATGTTTTATTAACTTCTTATTAATGAAACAGGGTGACATTATTCCACATTTTACCTCAAAAAAAAAACTTTTTCACAAAATTAAACATTAATTTATACACGGTAGAATAAGAAACAAAATATTTAATATAAAAAGTAAAAATTATCCTAAAACCCAAAAACTAAAAGTATTTAATAAAAGATCACACATCCTTTAAAAAATATTATAGGAAGTGTAATGTAGAAATTTAATTGAGAACTAGGTCATAGGAGTAAATATTTATGAAACTATATCATTTTGAAAAATATTTTCAAATACTAGGTCAAAAGGATAATTAGCTCACGGATTTTTTTTTTGATGAGAACGGATAGAGTCTCTCGACTCCAGCCACACCAAAAAGCATATATTAGAATCATAAAAATGTACAGATCAAAGTTTTACAAGAGGTAAAACCCTCCAAAGCTAATACAAACTAATCGATCATATCAGCTAATAAATACATAACAGAAGCACTAAACAAACAATCAGAACAGAAAAGCTATCAGGCAGGGAGGCACCAATGAACTAGGTTGAGGCATCAAGCTAGACCCAGCGGGGAATGCGCCACTAGAACAGCAGCGGAAGCTGGCAACCACGGACGGACTGGAAGGGGATTGAGGTCGAAGCCAAAGAACTGAGCTGCGAGCTGCCACAATGATCCAGAGGTAAAAGCCTAACACTAGCAAAACAGAGCTTCCGGAGAAGTATGATACGATAGCAGCACCACCATCAAAAGGAAAAGGCATAGCAGAAAGAAATCACACTCAACCAGCCAGGCAAACACAGGAAAAATGGTTCTCAGCATAAAAAAAGGAAAAATGCTATAATAAGCCTCACAACAAAGTGAAAACGCATAAGGACTAGCTAAAAAGCAAGACAACTAGGTAGTAGCCATCAATCTCCTCAGATCAAAGGGCCAAAGGCCAAAAAAATGCAGGCTAAACAAGCAGATAAAAAGAGAAGAGAGAGAGACTATAAACAGCCAATCCAACAATGTCCACAGAAATTGAGCAACAGCGAAAAAACTGAACTCAGTATAAGGCCTAGGATCCAGGAGCTTTTCAAACGAAAGAACTCGCTGAACCAACAAACAAGGCCAGCAAGGAGAAGCCAACGAAACCCAGTAGATACCTTAACGAACCGGGAGCCACAGAGAGCCAGAGACTCACATTTCCACTAATATCGACAGTCGAGCTGACAAACAAATGACAATCAGCTGAGAACACCAGTAGCACAACAAGCAAAACACGCAAGAACCCCCAAACTCATAACTGCACACATCCCATTAAGAGCTAAATTCATAGCAACAGAACAAACAAAGCAGAAAGATAACAGAAAAAGGAAAAAGCGCAACAATTAAAGAGGTATGGCTGATACAAAAATAGCACCCAGAATTATAGTATCTATCAGCCAGGCAACCCAAAAGAAAGAGGTAACCAGACTACCAGTACTGGCAAAAAAGAGAGGGGAAAGCACGGGTGTGATACAGTCACACAACATATGGAAACAGTGCTGGAAGCCACTACAGATACAGAGACTTAATCCTGCAAGGAAAAGATAGAATAAGAGAGAATTGGTTAAAACAATAGCCAATAAAATAAACAATTTAAACCGCATGAAGACTACGAAGACAAATATAAGCATTTTCTAATAAAAAAGAAGAAGAAGAAGCTAAATCTTTGGGTTTCAATTCCGAAGACCAAAGTTTGAAAAGACAAAGGAACTCATTGATCAACGCTGTCGATGACGAGGAGCGTTTCTTGAATAATTTACTATTCCTTTCTTTCCACACAATCCAGATGAGAGTGTGAACCGACAAAATCCAGGCGTTGCTATACGACACAATCGACGGCTTGGTCGACCAAACCGACGCTAAATCAGGGGGGATATAAGCAGTGCCCCAAGCGAGAGTGCAAATCTTCCATAATGGGATGATAGTGGGGCACTGAGTGAAAAGATGATTAGCATCTTCAGCCTGCTGGTCGCAGAGAGCACATCTCTGGCCCCAGGCTAAATTTCTTTTGTTCAGGACTTCAACTGTGAGAAGCCTGTTATTGAAAGCAAGCCAAGAAGTGATTTTGACTTTGAGAGGAGCCCAAGACTTCCAGAAGTACTTGGCTATCGGAGATTTCACTCCTCTCGAGTTAAGGAAGTTGTAAAAGGATTTAACAGAAAAGGCGCCAGCTAAAGACCAACGCCATCCGATGCCCTCAGACGATCTCCAACCATAGCTGTTAAGGAAGGAAATGAGATTCCCAAAGATCTCAGTTAGCGAAGGAGGAAGATCGATAGTGAAAGGGATAAACCAATAACGAGTATCGTCGATCAAAGTAAAGGAGTCAGCTATAGAGGCCATAGGAAAAACGGCCAGCCGGAATAGGGAAGGGAAAGCCGTGGCTAGCGTGGTATTGCCGATCCACAGATCTTGCCATAACAATGCCCTCGAGCCATCCAAGCAAATACGATACATACCACACTTGAAAGCGGCTGAGGCTTTCCAAATACCTTTCCAAAAAGGGGAGGCCTGTCGACAAGTCACTTCAGGGAACTCCCACCAATTGAAAGAATTGGAACAATAACCTCGAATGCATCGAGCCCAAGGTAAATGGTCCGAAAAATGGAATTTCCACAACCATTTACCTAACAGTGCTAAGTTATGGTGACGAAGGTCTAACACGCCAATACCACCTTCTTCTTTGGAAGTGCAAATTAATTTCCACTGACACAGGTGGGATCCTGGTTTATAAGCGGAAGAACCGTTCCAGAAAAAATTACTTCTAATTTGATCGATTCTTTTAATCACCCAGGAAGGCAAGAAGTAGAAGGACATAAAATAAAGGGGCATGGCTGAAATAACTGAGTTAATAAGAGTCAGTCTGCCTCCTCTAGACAAAAGCTTGCTCGACCAGACGTTGAGTCTGGCCTCAACTTTGTCAATAAGGGGGAGCCAATCCGATCTATGCAGCTTACCCCAGCGAAGCGGAATGCCAAGGTAAGTGATAGGGAAGGAAGCGACGGGGCAATTAAAAAAATGAGCCACCTCTACTTGGCAATTGGGAGAGCCTCCCAACCAAAGCACCGAGGATTTTTGAAAATTGATGGATAAACCAGACGCCATTTCAAAACAGTAAAGGAGAAGTTTAAAATTGCAAAGAGAGTGGGTATTCGGTCTGGTGAAGATAATAGTGTCATCCGCATATTGGAGGTTGAGCACTCCCTCGAACGAAGGAGAGCTGCCAAGACCCTCTATCATGTTCAAATTCCATGCATTGCGCAAGAGTTTGCTAAAGACATCAGCCACAAGCGAAAAAAGTAGAGATGATAGGGGATCTCCCTGGCGGAGCCCACATCTGATTTTGAATTTATGACCTTTCGAACCGTTGATGAATAATGAAGAAGTCCCAGAGTAAAGACTGGATTTAATCCAGGAGATCCACTTAGCACCGAAACCCCGGTTGGACAGAATGTCCAGAAGAAAATCCCAGTTAACGTTATTGTAAGCTTTTTGAAAATCGAGCTTAAGAAGGATGCCTTCCGACTGCGTTCTGTGACAGTAGGAAATGATTTCCTGTGCCGAAGCAACACTGTCAAGAATGTAACGATCTTTAATGAAACCAGATTGAGCTGAGTCAATTAAAGGCGGGATGATCGCACTCAGTCTCGAGGAAAGGACTTTCATAATGATTTTAAATGAAGTGTTTATGAGACTGATGGGTCTGAAATTCGTGACAAGGTGTGCCCCCGCCAATTTAGGGATAAGCACTATGTGAGCGTAATTAATACGCTCAAAAGAGAAATCCCCTTGGTGAAGGTCTTGAAACATTTTGAAAAGGTCTGCTTTGAGCAGATCCCAAAATTTTTGAAAAAAGAAAGCAGGGAATCCGTCGGGCCCAGGAGCCGAATCGCTTTTTAAGGCAAAAACAGCTGATTTGATCTCCTCCATGGAGAAAGGAACCTCGAGAGAGGAAAGATCGAGATCTTGGTTGCCGTAAAGACGGGCCCAATCGAGTTCAATCGAACGGTGTTTCTGCGTCCCTATAAGATTTTTATAGAAAGAGAGGAATTCCCGATGAATGGATTCATCGGTATTCAGATCAACTCCCTGAACTGATAAAGTAGAAATACGGTTGCAACGTTATCTATGAGAAGCAAACTGATGGAAAAAAGCAGTGTTCGTGTCACCCTCCTTCATCCATTTGACCCGAGCCCTTTGAACCCATTTAATATGGTCTAGATGGAGGATATCTGCGTACTCTTGCTTGCAAGAACGGGTCCGATTGACAAGATTCGGATAAAGGCCCCAGTTCTTCCATCTTGTCGATGGACGCGATGGATTGCAAAAGGAAATCCTTGAGAAAATTGGTATTACGTTGCCTCTCATAACGCCAGATTTTGCATCCATGCTTGATGGCATGCAGTTTAAGAAGAATATTGCCCAGCCCAGAAGATCCGGAGACGGCAGCCAGGCATTCAGATACTAGGTTGATGAAAAGCTGGTCCTGTAACCAGAATTTTTCGAAACGAAATTTGTGTTGATAATGGAAATGAAAATTGGAATTGAGCATGATTGGTACGTGGTCCGAAGAGGGGTTGGGGAGAGCCTGGACAAACGATTGATTAAAACGGGCCATCCAGCTATGCGACACTAGAAAGCGATCAAGCTTGGCAAATGAAGGGATCTCACGTTGGTTAGACCAAGTGAAAGATCTTCCTGAGATCGGAAGGTCCAATAACTGGAGATCACGGATGCAGTCATTGAACATGCAAGCTTGGGAGTAAGAGGAAACCGGGTTCGATCGTTCATAGATGAACCGCGTGACATTAAAATCTCCATAAAAGAAACATAGATCGGATGAAAATTGCTGTAATGAGAGAAATTCCTGCCAAAAAAGAGGGCGTCTATCAGAAGTAGACGGACCGTAAACCGAAATAATTGTAAGGGGGCAATCGAAAAGGGTCCAATGGAGCTTGACGATAAGGAAGAAATTCAGGCGTTGAACCGAAACCAGAGAGAAAAGAGCTTCCTTGAAGCCCAGGAGGATCCCACCTTTAGATCCAATAGCATCCAGTGAGATCCATTTGGAAATAATGGATCCACCCAAGGAACGATAGATCGAGGGGGTCAGAGAATCCAACTTGGATTCTTGGATGGATATAAGGTCGCATCGAGAGGAAGAAATTAAATCGAAGATCGCCCTTTGCTTAGAAGGGCAATGCAGTCCACGGATGTTCCAGGAAACGCTAATCATTAAAGAGACGGCGCTCCAGAACTCTCGAAAATTCTTGTCTCCTAAGAGAGAGGAGACAAGAAGAGTCAGAAGGGTCAATGAGGAAGCCGAGGTGTTGAGCTGAAGCTGCCAACTCAGAGTTGGAAAACGAGTCAAAAATTGGAACGTAAATGGAACCTAGCTGGTTATAAGGGATCAAAGCAGAATGATTAGGTGAGAGCTGCTGATGAGAAGAATCAGACTTGTTACAGTGACAAGATGATCCTGAGGAATCTGCCAGAAAGGATTTTTTAGAGAAAAGACGAGCACTAGACCTTTTGAACCTTTGTTTTGAGAGCGAAGAAGGAGGGGCAGTGGAAACTGATACACTCTTCTCCTGAGAGGAGAAAGAGTGTTCCTGAGAAGGATACACAATAATGGGTAAAGGAGAGGATAAAGAAGCCTCATCCAAGCCAAGAGAAAGGTTGGGCAAAAGGATAGCGGACTTAGTAGAATAGAAAGAGCGGGATACCATTAATTCTCGTGCTTTCACAGCAATGGGAGTGGAGATCCATCTAAGGAAAGCAGAAATAAATGGATAGATCCCACAGCTGAATCTCACGCAAAGACTAATGGAACAGTAAAAGTAATTGAAACCCACATGAACAAGGTTAAAAACACAAACAGAAATAATGTAATAATTCACAGAAGAGAATGGAATTAAAAATATATTGTGTACCTTCTTAGGTTGGCCCTGCGCCAACTCCGCTTCCTCCTCCGATAAGAGGGAGTCCTGCTCGGTCCAATCTGAGCCTTTGATAGTAGATTTGGAGGCAATCTTGGAAGGAGAAAAAGCAGGATCCGACTTTTTCGGCATAGGAAAATGCGCCAACGGTTGGAATTGTTCCCAATCAGATGCAAAGTTAGGGTTAACATCCCACTTAGGCCATTGGGATGAAGAACTCTTAACCTTACTAGAAGGAGATGGCAATTCAACCTCGGTAGAAGCATTGGAGAAGATAGGCCGATTGGTTTGAGAGGGGGAAGGAGATACTGAAGTGGTCATACTAGAATAACCTTTGACACTGTGGCGCTCTGGGTTAATCCAAACCAGGTTAGGAGATTTAGATGGAGAGATTTTAGAGCTAGGAAGGAGCGTCGGAGGCTTGTAAGGGGTGGGGGGTTTGCTGCGATAAACCCCAGCAGAGCTAACCTTCGCCTTGGGAATTTTAGGCTTAGCAGAGGAAGAAGCTCCCGGATGGAAAGTAGCTGAAAAGTCGGATTCCAAAGGTAGTTGTTTGGAGAGAGTACTAGTAGAGCGCTGAACAGCAGAAGAAACCTCATGATAATGCACAGATACAGCAAAAGAAGAGAAACCATCGGTGAGACAAAACGCTTCAATACAATTCGGAGGGGGGGACAGCGAAAGATGGCCTCTATCTGCAGGCTGCCAGAAGCCAATCTGGCTTTGGATAGAATTTTAACAATCTCTCCAATGCACTTCGCCATCTCCCCAACAAGGCGGAGAGAGTCGCAAAACGGTGGAAGTCCAACCAGAGACACTTTGATATCAGATGATCCGTTCCCTGAAGGAGACGAAGGAATCTTAACCCATTGCCTAACAGCGAGAGAAATGTTGCCGATGGCTAAGGACGAATTAGATATGAGGTCCTCTAAGATCTTGGATGAAGGACAGTGGATAACCAAATCACCATTAGAACAATTATAAAGGACCCATTCCCAGTCATCGACATTGCAATGATTACTTAGAAAAGAGTTCAGAGTGTAGAAAGGAACAGTACCACCAGAGAAAGAAACGGCTCCAAAGTTACCAAAAAAACTCAGACGATCTGTTAATACAGATTTGGGGATGAAGATTTTAGTAAGAGGCTGCTTCACAGGTCGAGAAGGATGCGGAGAGGAGACTGGAGGGGGAGGAGAGGATTTCGAGGGAGGACGCTCCGTAGAATGGGTGGGAAGAAGCGGAGCAGATGATGAAACTGGCAGTTTCTGGGATTTCTGCTGTTTGGAAGCAAGCCATTGAGTACGGAGAGATTGAAGATCCACTGCCCTCACCAACTGATTGGAGATAGGAACTCCCAGAGGAAGCCCAAGAGTTTTTTGAAGCGCATGGCAGCGGTGCTTGGTATGCCCAGATTTCTCACGAAAGAGGCATTTCATCTTGAAGGGGCAGTTGAGTTTGTAGTGACCTTGCTGAAGACAGCGAAAGCAGATCAGAGGATGTCTACGAATATGAGAGGGGGAATAGGGAAGAATAGTAGGGAAAGAGGGAGGAGAAGGGCGGGATATAGATGAGAGGAAACCAGGGCGAAGCTTCGCGCTTGCAGGCTTTAAATGGGCCAAAAAAGGCTGAGCAGAGCTAAGCCGCCCAGAGAGAATTTTATTTTGAACAATCTTCGTTTTCTTTTTCTTAACCACTTCGACCCACGAAAGCTCCATGGGCCAATAAAGAAAAGCCCACAAATAAACGAATACAGAGAGGAGGAAGAGACACCTGATAACGAGCAGGGAGGTCAAAGGAGAAACGACACCAGTGGAGGGTGCCAACAACGGAGAAGAAGGAAACGAAAGACGAAGAAGCACTCTTAGAATGTTGAGAAAATCAAACACAGAGGTGCACAAACCCCTTGATGATAGGAAAACAAGAGAAGAAATCACTGAAACAACAATTGTTGTTTCAAAACAGTCTCCTCAGATGGAGAACAAACCACAGAAAGGGGGAAGAAAAAAGAGGAGCTCCTCTCACATAAAACTGAGATCTCCCGAAGGGCAAGAGAGTCACACTTCGAATCCAACAATAAAAATACAATAAGATTATAAAATAAACGGTAGGGAAGAGACTTACAGTGCTGTTCAACAATACCTCTATGGAGCGAGCTGAAGGATACCTTGACGACGAGTTCAGGCACAGAGCACCTCAGATCTGAAGGATGCGAGGAAACACCAGAATGTCAGACGCTGAGGAGGCGAGCAGACGCACCTCCGAAGAACCCGACGATTGACTACAGAAAAGGCGCGATGAGTGATGCGATGCACGGGACACCCGCGCCAAGAGAGGGGAAGAGGAGAGGGGGGCGGAAAGGAAAGAGGGCGAAAAGCAGGATAACGAAAAGGGTCTGTGGAACGAAGCCGAGCGAACAAAATTAATGAAGGGAGAGAGGGGATTCGGGGTCTCAAGGAGAGGGATCTGAGGGGAAAAGGAGGGTTTGAACGAGTGTTTTAAAGAGACTGTATTTTCATTTGGGTTTGATTAAACCCAGCATTTAGCGTAACAACAATCTAAGGCCTTGTACACATATGAGATTGGCAATCTCAGCTGCTTAGCTCAAGCTTACTCAGCAAACGTGGTCTTCGTTGATCCTTGCCTAAGCTTAACAAGCCAGAAAATCCTACAGTTGTAGTAAGATCCAAGTTAATCCGATTTAAGAGCATCCAAAGTCGTGATTGCTAAAAATAGCAAAATGTATATTATACTTAGGGGGCATTTGGTACGCAGATTGGAGAATTCCCAGAAATTGGTGAATTCCCAGAAATATGAGGGTGGAAATGAAGATTCCCAGGAATGTTGCAATACTGTGTTTGGTATACGACATTATATGCCTGAGAATACTTTATTACCGTGTTTGGTATAGAACAATTCATTTCTATCAATCCATCTCTATAGTAGACATTACCGAAAATACCCTTTTGGCTTTATTTTAAAATAAATAAATATAAAAGTTATCTAATCATGAATGCACATAAATTGTTTTTGAGGTTTTTGAGGTTTATCACACTATGGGGTTATATGTAAAAGAAAATAAATGAGAAATTTGTTTTTGAGGTTTATCACATCCGTCCACTAACATTTGTTTTTGACATTGCCCAATATGAGGTTGAAATGTGTTGATTCATTTGGTATGATCTATAGTTTCTGGAACTATTATTTTTATATAGATTTTGCTTTCGTTTGTCAAAAATATAAAATTTCTTTTGTAGGGCTAAGTGAGGTGATCACTGTGTTCGTTAACCATTCTGTCCTTTACCTTTTACAGCCGGAGGTTAAATGAAGCAAGGTTGAATTGTTTAAAGAGCAAAGCAATTTTATTAGATACCCACTAAATGAGGAGTTGGTGTCAGAAGCGCCAGACATTAATGAAGCTGCCACCCAACAGATAAAGTTCCATGGAAGTTATCAGCAATACAACAGAGATGAACGTGGCAAAGGTAGTTTCGTATTTTTTTATTGGGAAAATAGTTTCGTATTTTTTTTATTAAACCAATGATTATTTCAGGTAGGCCTCAAATACAATGAATCGGTGGTGATTAGAGTTACTGGCTGTCCAAACGGCTGTGAGATTTGGAGGTGGAGGAAATACTTCTGATTCCAGTTAGATGGAAGAGAAAGAAATGATTATAACGAAGAGAAGAAGAAGAGGTTGCGCGGTAGTGGGTGAATTTGGTTGGAGGGAACAAGAGCGGGTTATATGATAAGACAGAAATCTGGAGGGTGTTTTGAGTATACAATAATCTCACTCATTTTTTATGCGGAGGATTCCACAAATTCCACCATTTTTAAGGGGAATGTTTATTCTTCCCAACTAATTATTTTGATAATCCTGAGAATTTAAGATTATTTACAAAACTATACCCATTTCTTACCAAACCAGGTAATCAAGAGGGTAATCCTAGATTCCCTTATACATTACCGCGTACCAAGCGCCCTCTTAGCAATCGAACGTTTGCTGCAGCGGTGAAATGCTATAATAAAGCAAAAAGAAAAAAAAAATCGGACGGAACTCTAAGTTCCTTCCCGCGAGGAAAAAAAATCCCTGGGTATTTTTAATAATTAATTTTAATTTTTTAATAATTAAAAAAAGTAATTAAAAAAAAACAAAAGAAATGGTGGGACGGATTTCTGAGATCCGTCCTAGGCAAAATTTGATATTTTTTTTTTGGGACGTAACTCTAAGTTCCGTCTCATATAAAAAAAATTATTTTTTATTTGGAACGAACTTCAGAGTTTCGTCCGAAAATAATAATAATTTATATTTGGGATGGACTTTAGAGTTTCGTTCTCTATAATATCTATTTCCTTAAATCGCCTATCATATATAGCAATCTTTTGTTGCGAAATCGCCAAAATCTGAATAAATAGCAAACGGCTGCAGAGTACAAAAAGCTAAAATATGGATAATATGAAAAAAAATAGCAAAGCTAACTGTGGATGCTCTAACTGATCCAAGCTTAATTAAGATGTAGAGTTTATTAGGATTTGAAAATCAATAGTAATAGACCGTCTAATTCAAACAATGTTGTAGGTCTTTGCATTTGACACAGAATTAGAAGAGAAAATAGGTTCAAGTTAATACTGAATACAAAGTTGAGATTGTCAGAGCATCCACAGTCATTTTTCTCATATGCTAAAAAATGGCAGCTACAGTAATAGCAAATAAACCTGTTTGCTGCAGTGGTCGTTTGCTATATGTTTCTCATTTTTTAGAAAATAAGCGAGGGACGGTATATGTTATACCGTCTCATCGTTTAAAAATAAATTTAAAAAAGTTAATTACTTATTAACTATTAAACTATATTAATTAAATAAATTAAATAATATAATAATAACTAAACCTATCCAAAAACTAACTAAACCTATTTATATCCACCTAACCTACCCACTAAAACCTATTAAAGTATATTAACTCCACCACTTTGGTCAGCCGGTATAACATATCCCGGCCGGGATATGTTATACCGTCTGACTTTTTTAATTTTAAAATTTTTTTTTTAAAGAATAAATCTGACCGTTGGATTAGAAAAAAATTAAAAAAAAAATATATACGTGGGCCAGTATAACATATACCGGACGGTATATATTATACCGTCCGACCCACTTTAAAAAAAAAAATTAATAATGAGACGGTATAACATATACCGGACGGTATATGTTGTACCGTCTTTTAAAATTTGAGAATCGCTATTCTGTTTCTCATATATGAGAAACGAATATAGTAGATTTGCTATAAAATGGCAAAATGAGAAACCATTGCAGCGTTCCGTTTCTTATAAAATGGCAATTTGCCATTTATAAGAGCATCCACAGTCGTTTGCGATAATTCTCATATTCTCATATTTTGAGAATAATATGAGAATTGAGCCTCTGCAGTCGTTTGCTATTTTCTCAAAAAATAGCAAATGATGCACAGTGCTTTCTCATATTTGAGAAGTCGCGAAGCGAATATAAAAATATAGAGGACGATACATCATGTATCGTTCCAGAGCGAAAATAATTTTTTATTAAAGTCGGACGGGACAAGTTGTCTCGTCCCGTAATAATTTTTTTTTTTTTTTTTTTAAATGGGTCGGACGATACATGATGTATCGTCCTTCCCAATTTGTTAAAAAAAAATTTGTCACCTCCTCCAACGGGACATCATGTCCCGTTTGATCACATATGTGATCGGCCGGGACATCATGTCCCGTCCCAGGTCCATTTATTTATTTATTTATTTATTTTGTTTTTGGTTTCCCACTTTACCCCTCCAACGGCCATTTGGATTTAATGGGAGATTTTTTTAGAAGGACGAGAACTTAGTATGAATTAATCATACAAATTTTTTTAGGAACAAGGGATTAAGAAGAGAAGGCAACTCTTTCGGAGAGCAAAGCCTTCCAATTTATACACAATCTCAAACCTAAAGGGAGGGAGGGAGGAGGGGGGGGGGGGGGGGGGGGGGGGGGGGGGGGTAAAAGGGACATTTTGCATAGAAAGAGTGGGAAACATATACTTCTTCTTCACTTAAAGTATGGAAAATATTCCCACGGCACCCACTTTAATCCCAAAATTAATGCCCTTATTATGGACGGGACATCATGTCCCGTTCTACCTAAATTTTTTTTTCCATAAATATTTGGGGACGAGACAAGTGCGTCCCGCTTTAAAAAAAATTTTCCGACGATACACGATGTCTCGTCGCAGGGAGTTTTCGAAAATTTTTTAAAGCGACGATACAATGTGTTTCGTCTTACGGATTTTTTTTTAGTGACGATACATCTTGTATCGTCCCACAGAAAAATAAGAAAATTTTGACAAATAACCACTGCAGACGATGCAATCTATTCTATTTCTATCCTTTTCATTTTGCCAAAAAATAGGAATTGTCATTGTGGATGCTCTCAGATAGTATATTTTAGCAAACATTATGTTCCTTTCATCCTTCACAATATTAGTTTTGTACAAGATAAGAAATATGGTATTAAAATTCTCTTTGACTGCATGATAGAGTTGAAGAACTATGAATAAGTACATAGAAGAAAAGATGAAAATATCAAAGTCACTAGAAAACACTGCAGTTTCGAATTGGAAAACTCCACACATCCAATGCCAATGGGCATTCCAAAATGATGTATACTGAAGATTTCAAAGGTTTGAATGAGACACTGAAAATTTTCCTTAAAGAAAACTTGTCCAGGCTGAAAAGCCAAATAACCATAACCAAAAATACAATAATATATTATTAATTAATAATAACAAAATAATATATATATATAGAGAGAGAGAGAATAATATATAGATTATAGTATTAATAGATATAGATATATGACAATGTCAAAGTCACTAGAAAACACACTGCGGTTTCGAATTGGAAAAACTCCACACATCCAATGCCAATGGACATTCCAAAATGATGTGTAATGAAGATTCCAAAGATTTGCATGAGACACAAGGAAAATTTTCCTTAAAGAAAACTTGTCCAAATAACCATTACAATTAATAAAACTAGCTAAAGTAGTTTACACGTGCGATGCACGTCTTAATAAATATAGTTTTTTTAAAAGTAAAAATTCAGACGTAGTCTGGATTTGATCTAAAACCTCATTTACAATAGGTATGCACGTGCGTTGCACGGGTTGGTAGATGGACAAATTACACTAAAGCCTTCTCCCATCAATAACATCCGACTTAAACCCAAGGCTTCTGAATAAATATCCTCCCAATTCTCCTGCTTTGTACCATTGATTTTTCTTTATCTCCTTCTAGGCTAGATCAAATCCCTATTGAACCGATGCATCATGCATGTCCACCTTCAAGAGATCAAAGTTGATCTTACCTTTGAACCGCTTGATCTTCGTGATCTGATCTTCCGTCTTCTCCATGAAACTCGAACAAACTTATAAACTTGATGCTCTGATACCAATTGTTATGGAATTTGATTCTCTCTTCTACTAGGATTTTGTTGAGTTAAGCGACACGATCAATACAAACCACCTAGCTAATAGAAGATCAAAACAAATATACAAAATTTGTCCCGGTTGGGGCTTTCGCCTTAATCAGGGGGAGAAAAAACCGAGATATTATTCAACTAAAGAAAATATAAGAATATTACAATTCTCACGATGACCCTCTCTCAAGTCTCACCAGAAAACACTAGTTATTTACAATAGAAAAATCTCTCAAACTCTCTTCAATGAAGTACTCTTTCTCTTGCCTCTCAATGGAAGCCAATTACAACAATATATAAAAATCTAGAGAAATCCTAGTTGGATATCTTGATACAATAACCATTAGATATTCTTAAAGAGATAACCCTATGATAAGATCTATACGATCTAACTTGAAGAGCAACTCCAGGCTTCCAACGAATCACCTAGACCCACATCCGAAAGCTGCATTCATCCACGAGCGATAGACTGTCGAACTTGCGATCGACCGCACTTGGCCTCTCGCCAAGCCCGAGGGGGAGACAGTCGACTGTGCAGTCGACCACACCTTTTTCTGTTGCTGTTGCTACTGTTTTTGTGCTGCTTGCTTCCACTTCGCTTCGATCGTCTTGATATCTTCATCACTTCATCGTCTTCGTATCTAACTTAGTATGCAAGACATAAATCCAACACTTCTCTTTAACAGTTTTCTTTTTAACCTGGAATACAATGGAGAGTGACGATGAAAAAAAGAAAGCACATGTCATTTTGACAATTATAAGATTCTATAGTTAATGAATTGATTACTCCTCCCCAAAATCTGAAACCCTCTCCTCTCTGGTCTCCTTCATTGCCCAGATCCACCTTCCCCTTAACCCCTACCCCTCTCCCCCCTTCATTAAAGTTGCTCACCCTCTCTTCCTCTACATACCCATCTCACCATCTTTTCGTTTCTCCCTCATCTCTGACCACCCTCTTCCCCCCTTCCTGCTTCGGACTTGTCATGCCCCGCTTCTCAAAAATACGGAATACGAGTACATGATATTAGCCCAGCAAATGACTAACATCACTCATAAGCTGTTTATCTGATCAACTCAACAATATAATCAATATAGAAAAATTACGCAGACAATAATAATAATTTCATGAACAATAATACTTGGAATGAAGCAATATGAAATATCCAAATATAATAAACTAACGTTTGGAAACAATAATAAAATTTGGGTCATAAGCCTGATACAATAATAAATTCCAAACACAACGATAATAAATCTCAATACATTAAGTTCAATGAAATAACATTCAATTATAAAGCAATAGTTCTTCAGAAAGTTTGTTCTACAATCCCAGCAGGCAATTCTCCTTCATTACCTGTGAACACTTCATCTAAAAAGAGAAAAAAAATTGTCCTTAGAACAAGTTATAGAGAGCAAGTTGAGAAAACAAAGAATAATGGAATAACGGTATAACAATGAATTTATTGGATCAATAGAAATCAATAACATGAGACAATAACAATAATCAATAACATGGTAATCGATGCAATAGTGTAACAATGATTCAATAATCGATAAGAATAATCAATGATCAATATCAATAATACTTAGACAATATTCAATATCAACAGGAACAATGATGTACAATATGCAATATCGGTGATGTGTCAATTCGTATGTCTATTAATCATTTTAATCCTAACTAATGCGCGTATAACTGTTTTTCATATGTTCCATACCACAGGTTCGATGCATACATACAATTTCATTTAGACTTAAGTGGTGTACTCTGTAGATCATGTACTTGACAACGGTAAACACTATTTACCTTTCGGTGCACGATACGGTCTTCGGCAACGATACGGTACACGATAGATTGAGTTACGGCCGTAATTCACAATCACACGATAAAACACTAACCGAAACATTATTTAGGGAAACACAGGCCCCTCCTCCAAGTATAGTCTCTACTTTGTTCACTACTTAAATCATCCTTTAAAGCCCGATTTTTTAAATATTTTATCGATGCAACAATACAATATGCAATTAAGGGATATTTCGATGAACGATGGTAACAACAGAGAAACAATGAGATGATAACTTGAACAGGACAATGAAAATGATGACAATAGGATACTAGGATCATGCAATGCAATATACACATTCTAAATCATGCACGACTACAATATAGGAATAATTAATTTAAGAAAAACTGGAAATTACAATTCTTGACATTAAACACAGCAGTAGTAAAAAGATCATAACTTTTGCTATAAAACTCGGAATTCAGCGATTCAAGATGTTCTGAAAACTATAAACATATGGCTACAACTCTTATTCAGAAATTTATTTATTTTAAGATCAAATACTGGGTCAAAAATATCAGGGCAAATACAAACAACAACAACATACAGATTTTTGGGTATTGTCCCATGAAATAAATTGTTTAAACATGATGGGTATTAATTCAAATAGTCAATAAACTTCATAATCAGCGTGATGGGTGTAATAGCATGGTAAATACAATTAAAACACACACATACACTATTTTAACAATAACCAAACATCAATTGATCATTCAAACATACAACCTAGCAATTATCTCTACAATAGATTAATTGTGTCGTGTCCATATGCATAACCCTATTAACGATACTATATGAATACATGAAAGATTTAATCTTTGGAGTCAAAAGTAGCACGAAGTCAAGAATATTGGGGTTAGCTTGTGTAAATCGTCAATAGACTCAACGGAAGATAATCAATACAACGATACGATAAACGAGTAGGATCTACTTGCAGAATTTCAATAAAAACTTAAATTTGATACAAAGTTCAATTCAAGAGGAAAGTGACTTGCCTTATAGACGATAAAATTGAATACAAAAAATAATGGGATGAGAACCCAAAGCAACAAACCCACGAACACACAAATCCACAAAATAACATGTGCAAATCACGTGCAAAAGAGAACCCAATGCAATCAAAGAGACAGCAACTCAGCAACAGCAAGTGGGTGGTCGGGATCTGGCCGACGTAGGGGCAGCGTCGATGGTGTCGGGGTGGTCGACAGGATGCGTGACGGAAGGGCCAGCAGCGGGGGTTGCTGTTGTTCGAGGGGGAACAGGGAAAAGGTCAGGATCAGGGTGTTGGCTCGATGGGAAGAGGGCGACGCGACCGAGGGGGTGGCGATGGGGGTAGGTAGCCGGAGGAGGTGGTCGGGGGCGGAGCTCGATGGAAAGGGGCGGCGGGATGGCGGTGCTGCTGTTCGTTGATCGGAAGGGAGGAACGACATAGGGGTTTTGATAGGGGTGTCAACAAGTAGAGCGGAGCGTTGGGGATTCTTGGTGGCTGAGCGGGAGGCTGCGTCGACTGGAGAGGGTGGTCGACGGGGGTGGCCGGAGGTGGTGCCGGAGATGGGTCGGGAGGTTGGGGCTGAACGGGGAGAGAGAAATTGAGGAAGAGAGAGAAAGAGGAGATAGGAAAGAGAAATTGATGGCTACAATTTGTGTTTTTGTGCTTTTAGGATTTGTATGAGGATTGTATTTATAGAATACAAGTAAATTATTGGGTTAATGAGTTTAGGATCGAATAATAGTGAGTTTGGGTTGAGAACAAATTGCAATTGGGTTTTGGATTCAACAAGATATGGGTTTGAAGATAATAAGGTTCAAATAAAATACCCACAATCCAATAAAATAAAATTCACAAGATAGATAACCCAACAAAAGGAGAAAATAGTTTATGAACAAAAATTTAAATCCAATTGAATATAAATTAGGCTTGAAAATAAATTGAAATTCACCATGAAAATCAGATCAAGTACGAAAATAAAATAGTTCAATAAATCAACTTTATTAAATAATCAAGAAATGACAATTAATAATTATGATCATAATAATAATAAAATTATATAATGAAGTAGTATTCGGGTTAAAAACTTTTATTAAAATAATCCAACAATTATAATATATAATTTTTAGGCTCAAATATACATAGTCGATCAATAAGATATAGAAAATATGATCAAAATACACCATTATTCGAAATAAATAAAATTTTCGATTAGAAAACACTTTAATAAAAGATCCGAAAAGAATTTAACACAAAATAAATTTATAAAAATCAAATTATAGAAAATATACGAAAAATACTTATTGTCGGGAATGGGGGTTACAGGACTACGGGCTTTTGTCCTGAGGCTTTGTCGTTTGTTGATCCCTTTGGCCACTTCTCTTCCTGCGCCACAGTTTCGACCTGGCTCTTGTTAATCTGATTTGGGCTCAACCTTCCGTTGTGGTGGATCTGGATCTCTCGGTGGAATCCAAATCTACCTGTTTTAGAGTATCAGAGTAAGCATCATCCCCCTTCCTCCTCTTAATTGTTTTCTGCCTTTTGTCGGTTGATTCATCTTCCCAATTGCTCCCTATTTTGAGGAGGGGCTAGTTCTTCTTTAGCTCCCCTTATTTCTTATATTGTGTGATTCCTTGTTGTTGCTCTGCTCATTTGCTCTTGCTCTTTAGTTACAAGTTTTCCTTGCTTGCTTGGCTTCTATAGTATTGGTTTTCTTAATTTTCTTTATCTAGTATTTTTCATATCCCCTGATTTTCATTATTGTGATTTTTGTTTCTATTCGATTTATTGCGTACTGGTGGTGCGGCGTATTCTTTTGCAGCGCTATTTGTTGTTTCTATTCGTTTTAATTGATTATGGTTGTAGATTAGCTTTCTCTTTTATCACGTATATTTATTCCTTGTTATTTGCTTTTCTTTTCTTCCTTTATTTTTCTTATATGTTCTTTATTTTTTTCTCTTCTTGATCTTTCGTTTCCCCTTCTCTAACTCTTCTCATTGTATTTTTTATTTTCTTTCTTTTCCTTGATCGGTTCAGTGTTAGTTCCTGTTGACTGAGTCAACATTCCCTTTTCTTTTTTGTATGGGTTGTGGGCTTAACATGACTGAATCATTGGTTCAAGTGGTTAAGAAAAAGAAAATTATTCAAAAAAAAGAATTTTTTGCGGCCCATCCTTTCTCGTGGGAAGCCCAAGGCCTGTTCTGGGCCCAAATTCTAGAAAGCTTCAGGTCTCTCGATTTCTTCCCGTTCCTGCTCATCCTCCTCAACTTTTCCTGCCTCTTTAGCTTCTTCTTCTTCTTCCACATTCAGTCAATCTCCATCCCTTTACTGTTTGTGCTGCCTTCAATTGGGCAGCTACAAACTCTTTTGTGTAAACAAAATAAAGTGCATTTTCTGTGCCAAATCTAGGCCATTCCAGAAATCGATGCTTCTATCTTCAGCATCTTCTCAGATTACCAATGAGGTCTCCGATCTCCGACTAAGTTATGTAAACCCTTGATTTCCTCTCCCTCCAAGCCAAATTCGTTGATACTCAAGCTAAAAAGTCCAAGAGAATCAAACTCTCTGATTCTTCTGCCCTTTTACCTACTCCTCTTGCTTCTAGCTTATGTCAGTTACAACAACTCCAAAGGCTCCTTCTCTATCTTTCTTGGTCCTTTGTGACCTTTCTCCTGAGATATCTTTGAAGAGGGATAATCTTCAGAGCTATGGTGTTGTATCATTGTCTGGAGGCTCAATATCCAACTCCTCATTAGATTCCTTCTTTTGCAATACTTGCAATGTTTCTGACTAGACTTGGGCCGTCAATGCTTGTTCTAACGGCGACATAGTCACCAAATGTCTGTCACCAAAGATTTTGATGGACCTATTGGCTACTAAATCCTTCTCTATTGGTTTTTTCTCTTTTACGATTCGTAAATGGCCTTGTGTCAGATTAGTGATTCCTTCTCTTCAACCTCATCTGACTAAGGTGTTTGTCTTGGGCTTACCCCCATATTGTGATTCTCCTTGTCTGGTGGCTAACGTGACCAAGTGCATAGGAGATCTCACATGTACCTCGTCCACTTCTTTCCAAGCTTCAGGTTGCCTCCAGGTTGAGGCAGAATATTTATGTCCACCTCTTGGGAATCGAGTACATACTTACACCCCTGAGACTCAGGAACTATTTGTTCTCCATTTCTGTGTCCTACCGTGACGCAACGGTTGCCACCTCTCCACCGCTTACTGTTCCCACTCTTACATCCAACACTTTGATCAGTCTGTTCATCATCCAAGGACGAGGGGGGACATACTGGACGTAACAACTCCAGTCGTTTGGGGGCTATGCCACCCTGCCTTTCAACTGATACACAGTTGAGGAGGTTGATCACGAATGCTATAGGGGTGGGAGCGGTCTCCTCTCTTCCCCCTGCTGAAGCAGTATCCTCTGGTTTACCGACCACCTTCCAAGAAGGCTCATCGTCCAAGCCCCGCCTCGCTAACCCTAAGCTCCTTGGCCACCTCAAAAGCACGTCTTCCGGAGGGCAACGTGCCAAGAGAAAATTCCAATTTAATCGAAGTCACCCGGCTACTGCTTCTTCCCATGTGCTTTCTCCATTGAAAGCTCCAAATCTCGTGTGGCTTAATCCAGCGTTGTCTTCTAAGGTGTCCCCTAAACCTTCCACTCATATCTCTACTACTGATTGTCCCTCCACTGGTGGAATCACTTCCCCCATCGGGTTCTACCATCCCTTCTTCTACTGCTCTCGATTGTAAATGGCTGGACTGGTCGGTCAAGCCGCACTTCTCTGCTGATTGGGATAAATTTCAACTTGCTAGTCGGCCTGTCGCCTCCCCTAAATCCTCCGTTGGGAATCATGTTGTCAAAGCTACTCCTGTCGAAAAACAGCTCACCTCTGAACGGATATATTCTGATAGCCTTCTAACTGATGAGGATATCTCATCCATCCACCGAGTTCAAGGTACTCTCCCTCACTCTTCTTTCATGTGCTATATCTTTTTTCACATGCTGCTTTTTCCTTTTCGGTCCTCTCTTTTTCATTTTACACACCCATGTTTAAGGTTTTTAATTTGCCATCGTACTGTCTTTACGATTTTTTTAATTTATCCATTGCTGTTTTACTTTCTAAGCCTTATTCTAGGACTGTGACCAATATTCTCCTTTTCCCGTGGCGAAAGTTTCCTCTCCTTCCTCCATTTCTTACCATTCCGATGAACCGGTCCATTATGCATGGACACCCTGTGATAATGCTGCTCCCTTACTGATTTCTTCTCAAGTTGTCTCCGATCAGTTTTCTAATTCGGGTGTTGGTACATTTATGTCTACCACTTCTACCTCCTTTCCTAAAAAAAAAATAAATTCCCAAAAAAAAAGGTTTCTTCACCTTTCATTCGTTCTAGCGCTTATTTATGAGCTAAGAATGTATCGATTTTATCGTCCACCTCTAAAGCCTCTATTGCGGCTCAGATCCGTAATCTTGAGATTCCTCCTATCCAGGCTAGAACACCAATTAATGACTCCCTTGGTTCGGTCTTTCAGATTCACTTCGATTCACTCTCCAATGTTGAGATGTTCGACTTGACATCTCGTATGAGAGTAGTCATCGACAACAAGAGGGTTGATCTTTTGATGATATCCGTCAATTAGAAATTTATAGATCTAGTAAGTTCATCCACTGTTATGATTAACGTCTCTTGGAATATTCGGGGTTTGGGTAGCACCCATAAACAAAAAGTTATCTATCAATTAATCTCCTCTATTCATTGTGACTTAATTTCGATCCAAGAATCAAAACTTGATTCTATTTCTCCCTCTATCACTCAAAATCTGGGAGGCCACATGATCTTTCATTGGGTTAGCCTCGACGCTAACCACTCCTACGGGGATCTTCTCTTTGGCTTCAAAGCTTCCCTTTATCAATTTTATTTCAGTCCAACATCTTAGATTTCTTTCTTGTAGTTAAACTTCACTGGTTTGAATTCAACTGTCCCATGACCGTGGTCTTGGTTTATGGACCTTCTACTGCCACTCTTCGACATGAATTCTGGATTGAATTCATGTCCTTTGCTAGCAGGTTAACGGTTTATGGCTCTTTTGTGGTGATTTCAAAGTCATTCATTTTAGCCACAAAAGGTCGAATAATGCTTCTAGGTTAAGTGACTCTTAGGTTTTTGATGATTGCAGTTTCTCTCCTGATCTTATCGATCTATCAATCAATGGTAGAGCTTTTACTTGGTCCAATATGCGTCTTTTCCGTCCTTGGCCAAATTAGACCGCTTCCTTGTTTCTCAGGAATGGATTTCTTTTTTCCACAACTCCTTCATTTAGGCGCTGCCAAATCCGTGTTCGAATCATGTTCCTATTGCTTTTCATTCAAATTTCAATTTTTCCAAACTCTTTAAATTTCGTTTTGAGAAATCCTGGCTGGAAGATCAGGTTTTTGTCAACCTTATTGTTAATTACCTAGCTTCCGCTACTGGGTCTTATGGTCTTGGCCATATTCTTCTTAAACTACATGCTGTTTAAAACGGTTGCAAGATCTAGCGAAAGGAGAGATTCTCTAACTTTCAAGCCTTGAAAAATTATTTTATGTCCACTATTCACTCCATTGATTGCCTTAGGGAACTTGGCCCTATTTCCTTTCATGCCGTCACGAAAGGAGTGTAAACGTGAGTTTAACTCTCTCCTTTATCAAGAAAATATCAAATGGGCTCATAGGGCTAAAATTAAGTTGTTGTGTGACGGTGATGGGAACACCTCTTTCTTTTCATAACTTTGCTTCTCATCGTCAGAGAAGCAATCATATCTCCTCCATTATTGAAGATAATGTCAAATTAAGCACTAACGCTGAATTCCATTCGACTTTCCTTTCATTCTTTAAGAACCTTATTAGTTGAGTAGTGGGATCTCCTGGGGATCGTTCCATTCACCTTGATTGGAATTATCTTTACGGAGATGAGCAACATGACTTATTGTGCCTCAATTCTCCTTTTACACTTGAGGAGATTATGCTTGCAGTATTCTCCTCTCGTAATAACTTTGCTCCTAGTCCGTATGGATTCCCTTCATTTTTCTTCGAAAAATTTTGGGACTGGCTAAAAGATGACGTAGTCATCATGTTTTTCAACCTTTACAATGGTCATTTCTCTTTTCATAGGATTAACTATGCCCACATTGTTCTCATTTCCAAAATGATGGGTGCTAACAAAGTTTTTGCCTTTAGACTAATTAGTCTTCTTAACTCTCTTTTTAAGATCATTATGAAAGTTATCTTTAATCGTTTGAAAGCATCTATTTTGCCTTGGATTGATCCAGCTCAATCCGATTTTATTAAAGATAGATTAATCTTAGACAGTGTTGCTTGCGCTAAAGAAATTATCTTGGGCTGTCACAAATCTAATACTGAAGGGATTCTCCTTAAATTAGACTTCGAGAAAGCCTATGACAAAGTCAATTGGGAGTTTCTTTTTTAGGTTTTATTTCATCATGGATTTGGCCCCAAATAGATCTCTTGGATTAAATCCAGCCTCTTTGCCAGAACCTCCTCCATCATTATTAATGGTTTCGAAGGGAACAAATTCAAATGTAAGAGGGTTCTGCACCAAGGAGACCCTATTTTCTCTCTCCTATTCTCTTTTGTGGAGGATGTTTCCAGCAAATTGCTCCTTAGAGCTTGGAAGGCCAACATTATTGAAGGATTAGGTGGGTTCCCTCGGTTTAGGGGTGTGTACAATCTCCAGTACGCGGATGACACTATCATTTTTGCTAAACCCAACAGACCCTTCCTTTGCAACCTTAAGCATGTTCTATATATTTTCGAAAAGGCATATGGGTTGTCTGTTAATTTTAACAAACATAGGTCCTTTTGCATGGTGGATCCGACAATTGTCAAACTGAGATTGCACACTTTTTTAAACTATGTTGTTACCTCTTTCCCTATTTCTTACCGAGGTATACCTTTGAGATGGGGTAAGCTCCAAAAGGACGATTGGATTCCCATGATTGATAAGGTCGAATCTAGACTCAATGTCTGGTCGGGTCGTCAGCTTTCGAGAGGTGGTAGACTAGTGCTGGTTATCGTCTATCCCCTTGTATATGATGTCCTTCTTCTATGTCCCTGCCTAGGTTATCCAGCGGATTGACAAGAATAGGAAAAACTTCTTCTGGTTTGGATCCTCCACTTACTAAGTTGGTAAGCATCTTTGTAATTGGGATTTGCTTTGCAAATCTAAACTTGAGGGAGGGCTAGGTATTCTTAATCTTAGAAATCAAAACTTAGCCCTTCTTGGAAAGTGGCTTTGGAATCCCTCATTCAGAGTGATTTAGCTTGGAGTAAGTTAGTTATCTATAAATACCATAGATGTCTCAAGATTTGGGAACTTCACCCGGTTATTTCCTTAACTGCCTCTCCATTCTGGAAAGGGATTCGGAAAGTGGTTGACCCATTTAAGTGCGGCCTGCGCAAAATTTTTGGTTCTGGGCATTCGGTTAAATTTGGACCGATCTTTGGCTGGGTAACAACAAAATTGCATCTGATTTTCCTCAATTAATTATTCTCGCTGTTAACCCACACTCTACGGTGAATGAGAATTTTGTCTCCCTCAACAACTGTAGGGTTTGGCATATCCCTTTCAAGCAAGCTCTCCCCACCTCTCTGGTCCCTATTTATCACAACATACTTTTACTATTACGTGCTTATAATTGGCAACCGCATGATAGCATTGCTTGGCAATGTACTAACTCTGGATCTTATACGGTTAAGTCTTGCTATAATTTTCTCAATATTAGGGGAGTTTGCTCCCCTTTCTCCAAGACTATCTGGAGCTGTATTGCCCCCTTGAAAGTCAAGATTTTAGTTTGGCTGTCTATCCACAACAAACTTCTTACAGTAGAGATCCTCAACCACAACCAAAGATACATGGCTCTAGACCAAAATTGCCCCTTATGTCTCATCCACAGTGAGGATGCTCAACATTTATTCATTCATTGCTCTTTTATTTTTCCTATTTGGACGTAATGTAAAAAAGCTTGGAATGTTGATGGCTTGCCGACCTCCATCTACTTGTGGTAGAGCTCTTGGAGGTATCAACATGTCAATCGTTCATTTCGTTCGTCTTGGGATTTAGCTATGATGGCTTTAATTTGGGTTATTTGGAAGGAGCGTAATAACAGAATTTTCTCTAATTCTGCGAAGCCCTTAGCGCTTTAACTGACAATTTTCTTTTCTTCACAAAATCCTAGTCTTCTACCCTCAACTCTTCCAAAATTCACACAATTCATTTTCAGAATCTTGATGACGCCTTCAATTTTTCTGTAACCATGGTTTTCCTACATCCCATGTTTAGTTGTGTGATTTTTTTTGTCTTTGTCTTTCGTTTCTCTTTCTCAGTTTTCTTACATTCATTGTATAACTGTTTAATGGTGAGTTCTCTTTTCTAACATTTTTTGATTTACTTTTCTCTATCGGTTTTCTTTTCCTACATTCATTGTATAATTGTCTTTGTCCTTCATTTCTCTCTCCCGCCTTGTTTTTCCTACATTCATTGTATTACTGTTTAATTGTTAGAGTATTCTTTTCTAACATTTTTAGATTCTCTTTTCTTGCAAAGTTGACTTTCTCGGTTCTCGGGGTAACCCTTTGGCCTTTTCACCTTCCTTGACTTTTCTTATCCAGGGTATCAACTTTTTTGGGTTAGGTTACCCCGGGTCTTTTTGGGCCCGGTCATTGTATCGTTTTGAGTCAGGTTATCGTCTCTTCTACAATCCTCTTTATGGCTTTAAGTACTTTAGCAAGCCTCTTTTGTTTTTATTGTCAATGTATATCTTTATGCTCTATGCACCTTATGATGTTTCCCTCCCTTTATGTTCTTTTCTCTATGTTATTTTCTTGTACTTTTGGCTGGTGCTCTCTTTGGTGTTCTGCAGTTGCCTGTTGGCTGGTCCTCTATTTGGTGCTCCTTTTGGTACCTTAAGATGTTTCCCTCCCTTTATGTTCTCTCTCTGTTATTTTATTTTCATGTTGTACTTTTGGCTACTGCTCTCTATGTTATTTTTTTCTCTCTATGTTATCGTTGGGGTTTAGCTGTTTTGGATTTTTTGTTATTTGGTTCTGTGTTGCGCAGCTCTTTTTTCTTGTTATTGTTTGTTTGCTGCTGCTGTTGCATCATATGCCCTGTTCCAGGTTGGTTTCCCCTGAGATGGGGGTGCGTCGAAGGCTTCCTGCTTTGTGATGCAGATCTGCTCTTTATGATGGCTACATGCGCTATTTCTTTGTTTGCTGTTTCTGGTCTTATTGGCGCTTGTTACTGTGTTTTTTGTGTGGAAGTTCTGCTTCCCGTTTCTATTGAGTGATGAAGCTATTGTCTTATTAGCTTCATGCGTCCTGTATTTTGACTATGTATATTACGGTGTAGCTTGTTTTTCAGTTTGTATCTTGTAAACTGACTCTTTGTATTTGTCTCTGAATTTATATATTTATTTGGGGCTGGAGTCTTTGACTCTATCTTTATTATATAAAAATCTTGAATACAATGCAATCCACTCCTATGTTTGTCGTGAATTATAGTATAGAAATAATTCTCACAATTATATTTTTACTTTCGTTTGATTTCTCATTAGCGTAATCGACTATATGGGTAGAAAAGAAATAAAGAAATTTCTTGGAATTCATTCAAAACAAGAAATTTTGGGTGGAGCATTCCCATTCCGAGTATGTTTGGACTACTGATACTCATATTCATATGGAAGTTAATTACTTAGGCTTAGGGAAACTTTATGTTTCCTATCTATCATATCTATGCTATGAGATGGGAATTTGTCGCAGGATAGGATGCAGTCTGAGTTGAAATAGAAAAAAAGACTTTTCATTTTGTTTCCCACAGAAAGCTTAAAGAAAATCAATGGTGTATCACAACCCAATTCCACATTTTATGTGGAGACTAAAAAATGCGAAGTTTTTTGTATGATCTTCATCATTAGCTAGGAGAAAAAATAGGAAAACGAATTGATTCCCCCCCCCCTCTCTCTCTCTCTCTCTCTCTCTCTCTCTCTCTCTCTCTTTATATATATATATATATATATATATATATATATATATATATATATATATATATATATATATATATATATATCGTATTCCAATGAATAATTGGGCTTGGTAGTGAATATTCAATTTATTCTTTTTTTTCGTAGTAAAAATACTGAATTCTGACATTGTAAGAGCATCCACAGTCGTTAAAGGTATAATATGCATATATGCCTAATATAGAATAGCTTTTCAATTGTTTCCCGTTGTGGTAAAAAGCTAAAAAATGCATAAATTTAAATTTCGAAAAACGGATGTTTCGTCCGTTTAGAAATTTTTTAAAATTTATTGATTTTTTAAAGGAGGAACGAAAAATTTAATAATATTTTAAATGGGATGTTTCGTCCCAAAAACAAATATCTCATCGGACGAAACATCATCCGAAGTGAATTTTTTTGGTATGAAATGACTCATTTACCCCTTTTCTTCTTTTATTGGTATGAATGGTTGGATGAGAGTAGGGGTAAAATTGTCATGTGCAAAAAAAAATTCAAAAATGAATGGGACCATCTAAAATGATATTGGACGAAACATGATGTTTTGTCCAACTCATTTTTTTTTCTTTAGCGTAATTAAATTTTTTAAAAAGTCTTATTTTCATCGAACGAAACATGATGTTTCGTCTGATGATTTTTTAAAAATATTAAAAAATTGCAGACGAAACATAATGTTTTGTTCCTTATAATATGCATATTGCTATATCCATATGCATATTTGCCTATTTACTGTAGCAAAAAAGATCATAATTGTGTATGCTCTAAAACAACAACAATAGCAACATCAACAAAACGGACCCTGGAGGTTACAAGTGGCTACATCTTAGCAGAAGCCTTCACAGTATTAGTTCCAGTAGCAAGAACTAGATTTAGAGAATGATATAGCCTTTGAATAGTCTAATCGACTAGTAGGAATGGTACTGTACCATTTAATTAAGATGTAGATTTAATTAGGATTTGAAAGTCAATAGTAATAGAACGTCTAATTAAAACAATGTTGTAGGTCTTTGCATGTGACACGGAATTAGAAGAGAAATTTAGGTTCAATTTAATGCTCAATAGAAAATTGAGATTGTCAGATATATTTGAGTAAACACTATGTCCCTTTCATCCCTCACAATATTAGTTTTGTAAAAAAAACAAAAAGAGTTTCTCTCTCTAGAAAAGTCTAGAGAAAGAAACTAACCCCAAACAACCATAAAAAGCTAACCCTAGATCTGGAAAAGGTGGGAGGCGGTGGCTTGGGCTCATCGCCGCCGCCCCTTCGCATGGTAGCCGGCGTCCATCTGGCCACTCCATCTTCGTCGCTAGCCCAGATCGTTCATCCTAGTCGCCCCTTGATCGAGCCCAGATCCAGTTCCTCGGCGATCCCGTTGTGCGATCGCCCACCCTATCGACTCCTCCCTCTGCGCATTCGACCACCTACATCTGAGATCGAGCGCCGGCGATCCAGCGGCGCGTTCGAGCTCCTCCATCTGAGAGCGAGCAACGAGTTTGAGAGGGCCCAGATTCGGGTCCCCTGAGCGACCCCCCCCTCTTCCGAGCTCCTCCCTTTCCTACGATCGAGCTGGCTGAGATCGAGGTTCGATGAGTCGCCGGAATCCATCGCTGCTCATGTGATGGGGACCTGCCTTTGCGTCAGAGGATTAAAGAGTTCGCTTATCCCCCGCTGTGTCTTATTGCTGTCCCCTTCTTCGGCGCTGGTTGCTGCGTCATTGCTACCGCCACAATGTCCGCGCACTCAACGCCAACCGCGGTGATCTGCAGCTGCGATTTGGATGTTGAGTTGCTGGTTGTGTATGCGAAGAAGAGAGAGTACGTGTGATGGTAGTACCGGAGTTAGAGACGGCAGCGGGTTGATCTGGTTATTGTTTGTGTAGAGGGAGTGGAGGAGGTGCCTGGGATCGGTGTTGCACGGTTACGGGGCTAGGGCCCGAAGACGGGGTCCCCCCATAGGTGTGCACCTTTACAGCACTAGGTGGGGCTTGGGCCCGTAGACGGGGTCCCCCCATGAGGTGTCCTGTAGAAATTGTTGAGGTGGAGATGTATCTGTTTTTGATCAGTAGTGAGGTAGTCGCACCCTGAATTCGACACCCGTTAATACAGCCACAAGTTTCACAACAGTGCCGCCACTACGCCCTCATCAAGGTGTCCTGTAGAAGTTGTTGAGGTAGAGATGTATCTATTTTTGATCGGTAGTGGGGTAGTCGCACCCTGAATTCGACACTCGTTAATACGGCCACAAGTTTCACAACAGCACCGCCACTACGCCCTCATCAATAAACCTACAATTTACAACATCCACCGCCCGTAGGGGTGAGAAGGGAATGTGATGCTTCTGTTAGTTGTGATTATTTTGGGTGTTGCGTGAGAGAGAGAGTGAAAGAGTGAGAGAGTAAAGATGTTGCTTCTCTCTATTCTGTGCTGGTGTCTGTTAGTGTTTGTGAGAAATCACTAGAGAGAGTAGATGCGTGTGAGAGGTGAAGGTATCCTCTTCACGGCTCTCTCATTGTCGGTGTTCGTGGTTAGGGTGACCGAGTGTTTTGTTTGGTGAGAAATTGCTGGTGAGAGCTATAGCGTGACAGAGGTGAGTACCCTCTCAACGGCTCTCCTTTTGGGTGCGACTCCGATTGAGCCATGTGTGAAGTTGCTTTGGTGAGGTAGAAGGATGTGAGCGGCAAATTTTCAAATCCCGCATGATTCGCTTCAGGTGGGTGTGCGCGTGCCGTGGAGGTGGGTGCTCAAAGCTTGCTTGACCGACAGACAATTAGTTGGTCCTCGTAGTTTAGAGTGAGAGCTGATTATATGTACTGCTCATGTCACTTCATGTTTTTTTTTTGTCTCTAGGTTGTAACTTGTCCCAGTATGCTGGGATTGTTTTGTTAATTTCTTATTAAGAAAACATGGTGGCTTTATTTCACCTTTTCCCTAAAAAAAAAAAAAAAAATTAGTTTTGTACAAGATAAGAAATATGGTATTAAAATTCTCTTTGAATGCATGATAAATGAGTTGAAGAACGATGTATAAGTACAGAGAAGAAAATATCACAATGTGAAAGTCACAAGAAAACACTACGCAGTTTCGAATTAGAAAACTCCACACATCCAATGCCAATGTTTCGAATTAGAAAACTCCACACATCCAATGCCAATGGGCATTCCAAATGTTGTGTAATGAAGATTCCAAAGGTTTGCATGAAACACAGAAAATTTTCCTTAAAGAACACTTGTCGAAGCTGCCAAATAAAAGTTTGACACTTCAGCAGTACTATACTATTCTATGCGATAAAAGTTTGACACGTCCAATTAACACATTCTAACTTCCCAACATTCAAACATTCTCTTTTCAATTGGGAGCGAACTGCTTTTCCTCAATTTATCATTTTTTTGAGGCAGGCGAAGATATCTAACAGAGTTTTCGGGAGATACAACCGAGAAGAGAAGCAAAGGCACACACAATAGCTTTCGGGAGATTACCCAAGATAAACAATTGAGGATTTAGAAATATTAAAAGTGATTAACATCTTGCTAAATTACCGGGAATGCATATCAGCAGGAAAACCCAAGTAAAGCAAGTTTAGCTAAATTACCATTTAATAATGGTAAAAGTCACAGCAAATCAGGGCCGTACGATTCAAGTACAAATCTCAAAGCTTCTACAGGCAAATTAGTCATAACGGAATTCTTTAACATGTTCGGGCCTTCTCTAGGCTCATCTAGCAAGGCATGAGCCACTTTCAAGCTCATTAAAAGTGAAAGATTATGCCCACTAAAACAGACCAGCCCATAACGGTTGTTGGTCAAACCTCTTGTCCCCAAACAAGAGAGTCTATCTCTTGAGGGGGATATTCAAATAGAAGATAAGGAATTCAACTCGATCTAATGGATTCATATCGATCTCCTAGACTGTTTCTCTGACCTATGAATACCCCCCCCCCCCCCCCCCCCCCCAGTCAGAAGGTAATCAACAATTGGCAATTTCCCTCTCAAACTTTTGGTTCTGACTTGTGCGTCGGAGGGTTTGTCCATCCTTGGTGTTTCAGGCTTTTTGCGGGCTCATCGACCGCATCATCAACCGTCTAATTCAGATCACGGTGTTCAACCAATGATCCAGATCCACTCTCGGAGCTCTACCAACTTTTTATGACGTTGATAAAAGGTAAGATCTTTAGTAGTTTCATCAAATATAAACACACTATCTGTTTTCTTTCACACTAAAATAAGCAGCAACAGATTGACGTCGTCTATGGGAACTACATAGATCGGACTTACCGCCATGCCACAAAGACTAAGAGGCAAAGTGGTAGCATCAAGCCATCACACCAACTCTCTTCGTCAACAAACTCCTCCGGTGGAGGACCCAATTCCTCCTCAACAACTGGATCTACCTCAACAACTGGATCTACCTCAACATCCAAATCAAGTACCTATCAACAGAGAGGCACCGGGGGACTCTTGACAAAGCCGTCATGAACCGCGACATGAACAACATCCTCTACACGACCCTATCTCAGTCCATAATGCTTCCAACGACTCAATGCTCTTGCGAGGTCCTCGGGGGTGAAGAGATCTCCATCAAATCATCAATGCCAAACAATATGGGACCGATCTAAGGATTCCTTTGAACGAGAAGCGTGCACAAGGTGAGGCCTCCCGCCCAGATCGTCAAGTGAACCGGAGAAGCAATTCTCCTCGAAGGCCTAGATCAAGACACTTCTCCTCTCATAGGGGGCACACTGCAGAAAGAAGCCTTACTCATGAGAGTCGAAAGAATCATGAGAGAAACAAATAGCAAAAGGCCGCTGTCATTAGAGGCGAACTGGAAAACTTCAAGCTTTACATACTCCGAGCCATTCAAGGCAGTCAAGATTAGGGTCGACCCTCTAGAGAAGAAGAATTCGGCAGCTCGACTGGATCCAAGGGAAAGGACGAGCAAGTCCTTCGCCGCATCCGAGAAGTAGAAGATTGCCTGGAACAGATAAGGAATGAAGGGAACTGCTCTAGTAGGGCCTACCGCCCTAGCTGACCTCCTTTAAGAAAATCCATCATCGATGCATGCATTCCAAAGAAATTCAAAGCTCCTCATTTCGAGTTATACGATGGTGAATCAGACCCGGCAAACCATACTGAGAATTTTAAAACTCTTATGATGGTCTACAACGCCACTGATGAGCTCAAGTGCAGAATATTTCCCGCAACACTGAAAGAATCAGCAAGGGAATGATACTCCCACCTCACTCCGGAGTTAGTATTCTCCTTCGATCAATTTGTGGAACTCTTCATGGTGCATTTTGTTACTATTCGTAAGGCTAAAAAAACAAGTCTCCTTATTGTAATTAAACTAAATGAAGGAGAACTGCTGAAAGACTTTGTCAAGCGCTTCACGGCCGAAGCACGATCTATCTCCTCCCTACACGCATCAGTGGCAGTCGCCGCCTTCTGCCACAACGTCACTAACAAAAATCTAAAAGTCTCCCTCTTGAAGAAGCCTCCTAAAGACTATATTGAGATCCTGGAAAGGAGTGAAAATATACCAGGGTCGAGGAAGCTCTTTATACTCAAGGCAAGAACGATTCATCGGTCGGAAACAAACGAAAAAATACAAACGAGGAAGGACCCAGAAAATTTCAGAAAGATGATGCCGGTCAACGCCGCCCACCTCCAGCACTGCACTTTGACAAGTTCACTCCTCCCAACGCAAGCGTATCAGCCATCTTGATGGAAGTTGAGAATGACAGAATAATCCACCATCCGTTCAAAATGTCCACAGCTAGAAGAGACGAAAATAAGTGGTGCATATTTCACAGATATCATGGAAACACTACAGACAAATATCGAGCCCTAAAAGAATAAATTGAAGGCCTAATTCGCTGGGGCTACCTCTCTCAATTTGTCCAACAAAACAACAACATCGAAATCCCTCCAGCACAGGGGCTAATAAGCGTCAAGAGAGGCATTCTGAATACGAAACTCAGAACATATGGTCATTCTCCACTCCATTCACGGAGGCTCGATAGGAGGAGATTCCAACTCCTCCGGTAAAGTCTTTGTCAGGGAAGTCAACTTAGTACATAACACCTGCCAAGAGCACCGAGGTCCCGATCTCTTTCTCTGACAAGAACTTAGAAGGTTCGAACACCTCACTGCGATGCATTGGTCATAAACCTTTGCATGATGAAATATGATGTACGCTGCATCTTGGTAGACAACTAAAGTTCAATAAACATCCTTTTCATGAATAATTTCAATGGTCTGAAGCTCTCCCGAGACCGACTCAAGCTAGCCGGTTATACACTCCGCGGATTCTCTAGTGTACCGTTCAAGTAGAAGGAATTGTCATACTCGATGTGGCAGCAGGAAAAGCCCCCGCTAATTGAACAGAAGCACTGGTCTTTATGGTAGTGGATGTCAAAGCCGTGTACAATGCAATATTTGGCTGTCCAGGCCTGGCGACCTTTCATGCAGTTGCTTCCGCCTACCACATGAAAAGGAAGTTCCCAACAACAACATGCATAGGCCAAGTTGTAGGGAGCCAACAGGCAACACGCGCATGCTATACTTCCAGTGAATTGCAATTACTCCAATAAAACTAGCAAAATCAACACTTGGATTTCAACTCGCTATTCGATGTGACTCTCACAATTTGTTGGAGGACTCGTATAACAAGTATGGAGAACAACTCTCCCTCAGGGTTGCTTCTGCAACTTGCTAAACACCTATATAACAAGTTTGGAAAATAACTCTCCCTAAGAGTTGCTCCTACACCTAGCTGGGTACAAGACGGATAAGTTCTAAACTCCGTCAAACCTTACCCACACCATCGACAGTTCGTTAGCTATACACAACAAACTTGAGGCCATATTCTTTAGCTACAAAGAACCCAGTTGAAGGCTCATCAATCTCAATGACAAGTTGCACAGCAAGGATCAAACATACGAAAGAACTCTTCAAGACACAAACCTCTTTACAGGCCTCTGGCCAACTAACAGCTCTCCAGGGCCGCCTTAACTCTTGACGATAACACATCTTGCTAACACGCCTTTGCTTGAGCAAGATCCAAATCTGTCTCGCATGCCGCGCAAACGGACAAGTCCGCATAGCGCAGTGCGAAGAAGTGCAAACTTGGCATCCCGAAGACATCATTTGGTGTACACAACTGCTTGTCAGCAAAGAGAATAACGGAATCACTTCAACTCTGACCAAATGCAAAAAGACTTCACTTCAATATTAAGAAGGAACAGAACACCCACAATTTATTCACTCTACGAAATGAGTTCGGCGCACTGTGCGCCACTTGAGTTCCTTTGGCAAAATATTCATTGACCCCAAACAACGAGTTCCATGCTATGCTCACCGCTCAAGCTTTATCAACAACTCATTGACTCCAAACAACGAGTTCAATGCTCTATTATTTTTGTGAGCTCCGTCAACAACTTGTTGATTCGAAATAATGAGTTCAATGCTCTGCTCTGCGCACGAGCTCCGTTAATAGCTCGTTAACTCTCAATAACGGGTTCAATGCCTTGCTCTTCACCCAGGCCCCATCAACAACTCGTTGACTCTAAACAACTAACTCAATACCTTGCTCTTTGCTCGAGATCCATTAACAACTCGTTGACTCCAAACAATGAGTTCAACTCCATGATCCCGACTTAAGCCCCATTAATAACTCGTTGACTCCAAACAACGAGTTCAACGCTCTACTCTCTGCTCGAGCTCCATCAACAACTCGTCGACTCAAAATAATGAATTTGACGTCTTGATTACCGCTCTGGCTTCATCAACAACTCGTTGGATCCAAACAACGAGTTCAATGCTCTGCTCACTGTTCGAGCTCCATCAACAACCCGTTGACTCCAAACAATGAGTTCGACATCTTGCTCACCGCTCGAGCTCCATCAACAACTCTTTGGATCTAAACAACGAGTTCAACGCTCTGCTCACCGCTCGAGTTCCATCAACAACCCGTTGATTCCAAACAATGAGTTTGATACCTTGCTCACCGTTCGAGCTCCATCAGCAACTCGTTGACTCTAAACAATGAGTTCGACGCATTGCTCACCGCTATCAACAACTCGTTGGCTCCAAACAACGAGTTCAATGCTCTGCCCATTGCTCGTGCTCCATCAGCATCCCGTTGAATCCAAACAACGAGTTCGACGCCTTACTCACAGCTTAGGCTCTATCAACAACTCATTGGCTCCAAACAACGAGTTCAATGCTATGCTCACCACTCGAGCTCCATCAGCACCCCGTTGATTCCAAACAACGAGTTCGATGCCGTACACACTGCTCCAGCTCTATCAATGACTTGTTGACTCCAAAAAACGAGTTCAACACCTTGATCTCCACTCAAGCTCCATCGACAACTCGTTGACTTCAAACAACGAGTTCAATGCCCTAATCTCTACTCAAGCTCCATCAACAACTCGTTGGCTCCAAACAACGAATCCAATGTTTAGATCTCCACACAGGCTCCATCACCAACGTGTTAACTCCAAACAATGAGTTAAATGCCTCATTCTATGCTCAGGCTCCATCAACAACTGGTTGACTCCAAACAACGAGTTTAACATCCTGCTCACCGCTCGAGCTCCATCAACAACTCATTAACTCTAAATAATGAGTTCAATACTCTGCTCACCGCTCGAGCTCCATCAATAACTCGTTGACCCCAAACAACGAGTTTAATGTCTTGCTCTCTGCTCGAGCTCCATTAATAGCTCGTAGACTCCAAACAACGAGTACAGTGCCCCGCACTTTACTCGAGTCCTTCCAACAACCCTCATCTTCATGCAATAGGCTCGGCATCCAACACCGGCCTAGAATTGTCTCTACAAACTCGATGGGCACAAACAGCAAGTACAAACGTCAGCCCCATCAAAGGATGTCTCCACAAAACTTGTTGGGCTCAAACAGCAAGTTCAAATATCTGTTTCCGTCACAGAGTTTTCTCTTAAAACTTTCTGGGATCAATCGGCAAGTTCAACGTTCAACTCCGTCTTAAAGTTGCATCTACAAAACTTGTTGGGATCAAACGGCAAGCTCTACGTTCAACTCTGTTTAAAGTTATCTCTACAAAATTGTCGGGGATCAAACAACGAGCTCTACTTTCAACTCCATCTTAGAGTTGCCTCCCAAAACTTGCTTGGCAAGTTAAACGTCCGACGGATGTTTTCTTTTAACTTGATGGGATCAAACGGCAAGTTAAACATTCCACTCCATACGAGAGTTGCCTCTCCAAACTTGCTGGGCACAAACAACCAGTTCAAAGGTCTAACTAGACTAAAGAGTTGCTTTTACAAAACTTGATGGGCGTAAACGGCAAGTTCAACTACCCACTACAAAAGATACTCGATTTTCCGGTATTTTTTTACGTCTTTACCGGCGTTTTTTTTACGCCGGTGAAACTTTCACCGGCGTTTATAATAGCGCCGGTCCAAATGCCGCCGAAGCGAGCGTCGAGGAAAGGAAGGGGTCTACACCGGCGGTTTTCGTGGATGCCGGTAAATGTGATAACTACACCAGTGGCCAGAAAATGCCGGTGTATGGGGGTCTCTGGGTGCCGTTCTTTTACCCCCAATATACATTCACCGGCGGTTTACGACCGCCGGTGTTTATAAATTCACCGGCGTTTATAGAAATGCCGGTGTAGAATGAATGTATACTGGCGGTCGACGACCGCCGGTGTATGTGCGTTTATGAGTGCCTGGGTTTCCCTACTTATAATCACCGGCGCGACCAATAAACGCCGGTGTAGTTAGGTATACCGGCGTTCGTAAAACGCCGGTGTTCCTCGGTGCCGTTACAGCTGACGACATACACCGGCGTGTGTGGGAACGCCGGTATATCGCACACTCCAACAAATTGATTAGATACACCGGCGTTTTTTAAAACGCCGGTCTAGCTATGCCCGTTTATTTTCGATACTCCGGTTTTCCGTTCGATTTCAATTCACAGTTTCATTTACAAAACCTGTAAACTAATTCACAACTTATTCAACCAATTTCGTTGCATATTACTGCGCAAATCACAACCAAACACAAGAATAATTAAACATAATAAAGTTTCACACGTGTCATATCAACGTCCAAATTCATTGATTAATTAACAGTGTCATAATCAACAAATTAATATAGGGACTAACATCCCAAATATCCAAACAAACCAGTCTGACAAATATCCAAAATATCCCAAATTAAAAGTCTGACATAACTCTCATAAAAAAAAACCAGTCTGACATAACAACAGCAAGGAGGAGGACATAAGAACAACAACCATACAGCAAGGAGGACATAAGAACAGCAAGGAGGACCGCAGCTTCATACCCCTCGAGTAGCTTCAGCTCTGATCATCAGAATTTCCTTCATCTGAGCGACCGCTCTGTGAAAAAAAAACAATAGTTTAATTCAACAGTAGACCATAATACAGAATATACATATTTTTTGAACTTGCAAAAAGATCTACCTGTATCTTAAATTATAAGATCATAGTGCCAATTGCAAATGGAATTGTTAATGATATATACAGAGGTAAAATAATTACATTGCAATGCTAAAAATCTAGTACTTAATTTTGTGTTTAAATATATCTAAAATAACAAAACAAATGAAAATTCAGTATCTAACTTGAAACCTTTATATTCTCCTCTGATTGGGAATATCCACTATCTAAAACAGTAAAACAAATGAAAATTCAGTATCTAAGCATGTCTTTCATGGATTGTTCAGACAATCCATGAAACTGTCATCATGGACGGAAACCAAATATAAGAAAAATAAGAAAAAAAAGATAGGGCTCATATCAAGTGTATTTTTAGGGAACTGTCATCGTGGAAGGAAACCAAATATAGAAGCCAGAAATGGAAACAGAAAGAAGAATGGTAGAGACTTTGGATACACCAGGCTAACATAGCGGCATTTTCCTCATCTCTCTCTCATCCCTTGTTTCCCTTCAGCACACGAACACAAAGAGACATCAGCAACAACAGCAAGAGCGACAAGAACAACAATAATAATAAATTATTATGAACAAGATGTCTCTATATGGGTTTCCAGATCTCCACTCGAGCCCTCTCTTTCTAATCACAGCCCAATTAAGAACATAGACAACAACCACTAAACAATTCAA
Source organism: Hemerocallis citrina (assembly GCA_017893485.1). Lineage (NCBI taxonomy): Eukaryota > Viridiplantae > Streptophyta > Magnoliopsida > Asparagales > Asphodelaceae > Hemerocallis > Hemerocallis citrina. Next base: position 24,398,854 of record CM030368.1, read on the forward strand.
TCACAGCCCAATCAAAATTTGCCATCCTGGATCTTAATGAAATAAGCTTCATTAATAGTGAAAGATAATGAGGATGCTAGCAGCATACTTAGTTTGGAAGTGAACCCATTTTTTGATAAAAAATCATGCCAAAGATGGCAATCAGCTTCATTAACAGTATCTGAAAATGAAAATTTCCATTATCTGAGCTTATATGTTGCTCTACTAATTCACTGTGCCCAACTAAATCTAAAACCCAATTGTTGTGCATATCCGGAGGATTTTGGCATACGTACCTATAGCATCCTCAGTTCACAGTGAACCCATTTTGGTCAAAAAAACATGCCAAGATGACAATCAGGTGCATGAAAATAAGCTTCACTAACAGTAAAAGAAAATGGGGATGCTAGCAGCATACTTAGTTTGGAAGTGAACCCATTTTTTGTTAAAAAACCATGCCAAAGATTGCAATCAGGTTACTTTAACAGTATCTGAAAATGAAAATTTCCATTATCTGAGCTTATATGTTGCTCTACTACTTCTTTAGCCCAACTAAATCTAAAACCCAATTGTTGTGCATATCCGGCCGGAGGATTTTGGCATACACAGCTATAGCATCCTCAGTTCACAGTGAACCCATTTTGGTCAAAAAAACATGCCAAGAAGACGATCAGGTGCATGAAATCAGCTTCACTAACAGTGAAAGAAAATGGGGATGCTAGCAGCATACTTAGTTTGAAAGTGAACCCATTTTTTGTTAAAAAACCATGCCAAAGATTGCAATCAGGTTACTTTAACAGTATCTTAAAATGAAAATTTCCATTATCTGAGCTTATATGTTGCTCTACTACTTCTTTAGCCCAACTAAATCTAAAACCCAATTGTTGTGCATATCCGGAGGATTTTGGCATACAACTATAGCATCCTCAGTTCACAGTGAACCCATTTTGGTCAAAAAACCATGCCAAGAAGACGATCAGGTGCATGAAAATCAGCTTCACTAACAGTGAAAGAAAATGGGGATGCTAGCAGCATACTTAGTTTGGAAGTGAACCCATTTTTTGTTAAAAAACCATGCCAAAGATTGCAATCAGGTTACTTTAACAGTATCTTAAAATGAAAATTTCCATTATCTGAGCTTATATGTTGCTCTAGTACTTCTTTAACCCAACTAAATCTAAAACCCAATTGTTGTGCATATCCGGAGGATTTTGGCATAATCTAAAGCTTAGTTCACAGTGAACCCATTTTGGTCAAAAAAACATGCCAAGATGACAATCAGGTGCATGAAAATAAGCTTCACTAACAGTAAAAGAAAATGGGGATGCTAGCAGCATACTTAGTTTGCAAGTGAACCCATTTTTGGTTAAAAAACCTTGCCAAAGATGGCAATCAGGTTACTTTAACAGTATCTTAAAATGAAAATTTCCATTATCTGAGCTTATATGTTTTTCCTCTACTTCTTCAGCCCAACTAAATCTAAAACCCAATTGTTGTGCATATCCGGAGGATTTTGGCATACAGCTATAGCATCCTTAGTTCACAGTGAACCCATTTTTGTCAAAAAAACATGCCAAGATGACAATCAGGTGCATGAAAATAAACTTCACTAACAGTAAAAGAAAATGGGGATGCTAGCAACATACTTAGTTTGGAAGTGAACCCATTTTTTGTTAAAAAACCATGCCAAAGATTGCAATCAGGTTACTTTAACAGTATCTTAAAATGAAAATTTCCATTATCTGAGCTTATATGTTGCTCTACTACTTCTTCAGCCCACATAAATCTAAAACCCAATTGTTGTGCATATCCAGAGGATTTTGGCATACAGCTATAGCATCCTTAGTTCACAGTGAACCCGTTTTGGTCAAAAAATATGCCAAGATGACAATCAGGTGCATGAAAATAAGCTTCACTAACAGTAAAAGAAAATGGGGATGCTAGCAGCATACTTAGTTTGGAAGTGAACCCATTTTATGTTAAAAAACCATGCCAAAGATTGCAATCAGGTTACTTTAACAGTATCTTAAAATGAAAATTTCCATTATCTGAGCTTATATGTTGCTCTACTACTTCACTGTGCCCAACTAAATCTAAAACCCGATTGCTGTGCATATCCGGAGAATTTTGGCATACCGCTATAGCATCCTCAGTTCACAGTGAACCCATTTTGGTCAAAAAAACATGCCAAGATGACAATCAGGTGCATGAAAATCAGCTTCACTAACAGTGAAAGAAAATGGGGATGCTAGCAGCATACTTAGTTTGGAAATGAACCCATTTTTTGTTAAAAAACCATGCCAAAGATTGCAATCAGGTTACTTTAACAGTATCTTAAAATGAAAATTTCCATTATCTGAGCTTATATGTTGCTCTACTACTTCTTCAGCCCAACTAAATCTAAAACCCAATTGTTGTGCATATCCGGTGGATTTTGGCATACAGCTATAGCATCCTCAGTTCACAGTGAACCCATTTTGGTCAAAAAAACATGCCAAGATGACAATCAGGTGCATGAAAATAAGCTTCACTAACAGTAAAAGAAAATGGGGATGCTAGCAGCATACTTGGTTTGGAAGTGAACCCATTTTATGTTAAAAAACCATGCCAAAGATTGCAATCAGGTTACTTTAGCAGTATCTTAAAATGAAAATTTCCATTATCTGAGCTTATATGTTGCTCTACTACTTCTTCAGCCCAACTAAATCTAAAACCCAATTGCTGTGCATATCCGGAGGATTTTGGCATACAGCTAGAGCATCCTCAGTTCACAGTGAACCCATTTTGGTCAAAAAAACATGCCAAGAAGACGATCAGGTGCATGAAAATCAGCTTCACTAACAGTGAAAGAAAATCGGGATGCTAGCAGCATACTTAGTTTGGAAGTGAACCCATTTTTGTTAAAAAACCATGCCAAAGATTGCAATCAGGTTTACTTTAACAGTATCTTAAAATGAAAATTTCCATTATCTGAGCTTATATGTTGCTCTACTACTTCTTCAGCCCAACTAAATCTAAAACCCAATTGTTGTGCATATCCGGAGGATTTTGGCATACAGCTATAGCATCCTCAGTTCACAGTGAACCCATTTTGGTCAATAAAACATGCCAAGATGACAATCAGGTGCATGAAAATAAGCTTCACTAACAGTAAAAGAAAATGGGGATGCTAGCAGCATACTTAGTTTGGAAGTGAACCCATTTTATGTTAAAAAACTATGCCAAAGATTGCAATCAGGTTACTTTAACAGTATCTGAAAATGAAAATTTCCATTATCTGAGCTTATATGTTGCTCTACTACTTCACTGTGCCCAACTAAATCTAAAATCCAACTGTTGTGCATATCCGGCCGGAGGATTTTGGCATACGTACCTATATACCATCCTCAGTTCACAGTGAACCCATTTTGGTCAAAAAGACATGCCAAGATGACAATCAGATGCATGAAAATAAGCTTCACTAACAGTAAAAGAAGATGAGACATCAGCAACAACAACAACAACAGCAAGAGGGAACCAAATATAGAACAATTGGGTTTTGAATGGAGATTGTAGTCATAGATCAATTCTTCATTGAAGAAAAATACGAATAGGGCTCATATCAAGTGTAGTTTTAAGGAATTGTCATCGTGGAAGGAAACCAAATATAGAAGCCATAAAGAGGAATGGTAGAGAATGAGGATACACCAGGCTAACATAGCGCCATTTTCCTCATCTATTATGAACAAGATGTCTCTATATGGATTTCCAGATCTCCACTCCAACTCGTCTCTTTCTAATCACAGCCCAATTAAGAACAATTGTTCACAGTCACTGTTAAAGAAACATATATGCTCAGATTATGGAAATTTTCATTTTCAGATACTGTTAAAGAAGCTGATTTCATGCATCTGATTGCTATCTTTGGCATGATTTTTTAACCAAAATGGGTACACTTCCAAACTAAGTATGCTGCTAGCATACCAAAATCCTCCAAATCAGTACAACAACACGGTTGAACAAACCTTGTTTGCAGGTCATACAATGTCATCTATACCATGTTATGTGCCAAAGTGGAGTTGGTCATACAATGCATGAACGACACGTATTAGTTGTTTGTGAGTATGCAATAGGGTGCAGCTATGAACATGGCTCATATCAAGTGTAGTATTACGGACTGTCATCGTGGAAGGAAACCAATTTAATATAGAAGCCATATATGGAGCCAGAAAGAGGGATGGTAGAGAATGAGGATACACCAGGCTAACATAGCGGCATTTTCCTCAACTCTCTCTCATCCCTTCATTCTCTTCAACACACGCACACAAAGAGACATCAGCAACAACAGCAAGAGGGGGTTGGTCCAACAATAAGTGTAGATTATAATAAACGAGATGTCTCTATTTGGGTTTCCAGATCTCCACTCCAGCCCTTTCTTTCTAATCACAGCCCACTTAAGAAACATAGACGAAATGCTTATAGACGACAGCCACAATGCAGACTCACAAACACTAGTACGTGTCTTTCATGCATTCAAGACCATAATCTCTTTAAAAATACCAATTTAAAGACTTACCGATGTTTTTTGACAGTGGGCGGCGTGCTACCCTCACTCTCATATGTTTGACTGCCACTATTATTTAGTGCTGCTCATCCCCATGGCTCTCGTTGCCATCATTTATATATACCCTCTTTCCACGCCTCGGCATGTTGTACCTGTCAAGGATTCGATAACTTCCTTAGAGATGCAAATTTAATTAATAACATGTTTATAATAACTATCATAAAATTTGTACTTTAGTAGGATTAACAAACCAACATAATTATAAAAAAATTAAAAAAAATGAGATTTGTAACAGATTAAATTACAACGATAGTTTGGTTCAAATGACACTAAGCATAGTTTAATGTAAATAATACCAAGCAGTAGAAAATAGAAAGATAATTAAATCGGTGTATTAAATTCACAATGAACATATTCGAAATTACAGACATAATATTACAACAAGATTTAAGACATAAAATTACAGACTTATAATAAACCCAATTGAAAATCATGTAAACTACAATACGACATCTTCCAGTACATCTCCCTCTTCTCCATCCTTGCGGAGCCAAGTCCCGCAAATTCCAACGTCGGTTGTGTTTACATCAAACACAGGAAACTCAGAAGCAATGTAACTGTTCATGACTTCACCGTCTTCATCTTCTGAAGTATCGCCCAGTTGGAATACATCTCTTGGTTGCATAGGGAGAGCCACATACGATTTTGGCAGGGTTGGATCTTCAATGTAGAACACTTGTTGCACTTGGGATGGAAACACAAATGGCTCATGGCTAATGTGTGTACCGATGTGAATCAATTTTGAGAAGTTTACAACTGTGAAGCCAAGCTTATCCTTGTTGTTAGCAAAATTCCTATCAAACTCAGCCCAATCCCCACGAAATAAGACAACACGGAAATGACCAAAATAATTCAACTCAATGATATCCGTGAGCACTCCATAGTAGTCGAGATCTCCATCTACAGGCCTCGTGTCCGATTTGGAAGCATAACTTCTAGTCTTAGACCTCACTACCATTCCACTATTTTGAGACTTCAAATGACATTCACGATCCTTAGTACGAAATCTAAAACCATTGAATATGTATCCTCCGTATCTTTTGACCATCTTATAGGGACCTTTGGCAAGTACTTGTATTTCAGATGACGCACCTTCAGGACCCAAAGAATGTACCTATTAATTTTGCGCAAATCGTATCAGCACCATAAAAAATGTAGATAGAATGAAGATTAACTCGCATAACTGTAATTCACCTACATGAGATTCAAACCACTTATGAAATTTTTCATTCATCAACTTGTTTTGTTCACGTGGTGGTAGTCTTCTTGGTCTAGCCCTTCGTTTGATGTCCCTAACAAATTCGCTAAAAAATAAGCAATTGAAATAAGGAATAAAAAAAGTAAGTTAATATCGAACTCCGCGGTTTTCACTGTATTCGATTTAAATTCAAAAGCAACTTACCTTCGAAATGGTTCCACTGATGCATGATGGTCTAGCACATATTGATGTGCCTGTTCCCACGCTAAGTTATCCAGCTCAAATGCATCAACTTTACCAACAGTAGTGCCAGCGGTATCAAAAAGATATTGAGCACCATCAGGGTTGTAAATGTCTGGATTTCTACGTGGTCTACTAGAAGATTTCTCCACACCCGGCAAGTACCTGGAAAAAAAATGTGAGCACTCCTCTGATAGATATCCCTGGGCTATTGACCCTTCAGGATATGCTCTATTTTTCACATAACCCTTTAGCCGGTATAGGTACCTGAACATGTACAATTAATGAATTAGAGCGGATTAGGGAATTAAAAGAAATAAGCTTTTGAAAATTCAATTTCGTAAGATGAATGAATTCTTTTACCTCTCAATGGGGTACATCCACCGATAGTGAACAGGACCGCCGATTCTGGCTTCACCAGCAAGGTGGATTATCAAGTGAATCATTATAGTGAAGAACGATGGAGAAAATATCATCTCCATTTTACTAAGTGTCAATGCCGCCTGCTGCTCCAATTGGTCCAGATCTTCAACATGAAGCATTCTTGAGCAAATACCTTTATATATGCTACAAAGATCTTTCAGGACAGTAGTGACTTGCTCACACATTGAAGACCTTAGGGCCACATGAAGGAGATCCTGCATTAGGATGTGGTAGTCATGTGACTTTAGACCCTGAAGCCTCTTCTCTTTAAAGTTGACACATCTTGCCATGTTAGAAGAATAGCCATCAGGGACTTTAAGTTCCAGTAGTACTTTGCAAAACAATTCCAACTCCGATTTTGACATTGAATAGATTGCAGGAGGTAGGAGTATTTTCCCGTTCGGCAATTCTTCTGGGTGCAACTCATGTCGGATGCCCATTGACTTCAAATCAAGTCGGCTCTTGAGATTGTCCTTTGTCTTCCGATCATCTCCCATAACTGTTCCTATACAATTTTCACCAATATTTTTTCCGATATGCATCACATCTAAATTATGTCGCAATAAGTTGAATTCCCAATACGGCAACTTGAAGAAAATACTCTTCTTCTTACATGCACCTAAACTCGTCATGTTTTGATCCTCATCTTCATCATATAGATCGGTCTCCTCACCTTGCTCCGGCCTTGCCCTTTTCTTGCCCTTTGTCCTGACTTCTGGTTCTTTTCCATATTTGAATTGATGACCATCTACCCGCCTCAAAATATCTGAACCAGAAGAAGACCCAGGAGCATGTTCCCACTCGTCGGTACCATCAAATGTCGCTGCCTCTGCCCGAAATATATGTGTGTCAGGCAACCATCTCCTATGACCCATATAGCAAAACTTTCTGCCATTTTACAACCTCCTTGAACTAGTTTGGTCAGCACAGCATGGACATGCATAACGTCCTTTAGTACTATATCCAGATAAATTTGCATATGCTGGAAAATCATTGATTGTGCAAGACAACACGGCCCGAAGAGAAAATGTTTCTTTAGCCACAGCATCATAGGTTGGAACACCCACCCACAACTTCTGAAGTTCATCTATTAATGGTTGTAGGTACACATCTATATCATTTCTAGGACCTTTCGGTCTAGGAACTATCATGGACAAAATAAATGAGGACTGCTTCATGCATTTCCAAGGCGGCAAATTGTATGGTATCAACACAACTGGCCATATGTTGTATGTACTACTCATTTGCCTGAAAGGGTTGAAACCATCACTAGCTAGTCCAAGTCTCACATTTCGAGGATCTTCCGCAAAATCAGGATATCTTTCATCAAATTTTTTCCAAGATTGAGAATCAGCAGGATGTCTAAGAATCCCATCATTAGTGCGACCTTCAGCATGCCATTTCATATCAGAAGAAGTTTTTGTAGACATAAACAACCTTTGTAGCCTAGGAATCAGAGGAAAGTAACGTAGTATTTTGGTAGGCTTCTTTTTCCTACTTCGCTTAGTAGATCCACTGGCTCCCTCGTCTTGATTTGGTCTTTCTTTCCATTTCGAAGAACCACACACTTCGCAATTCTCCAGACTTTTCTTACCACTCGTGAAAAGCATAGAGTCATTTGGACATGCTGCTATCTTCTCATATCCTAGATCGAAAGAACTTAGGAATTTTTTGATTTTATAGGCTGAGTTTGGAATACAGATTTCAGGAAATGCTTCATTCAACAATTCAAGTAGCATAGTGAAGGACTTAGCAGACCACCCGTTTAAACATTTAATCTGAAATAGTCTGACAATGAATGAGAATTTAGAAATTTTGGTGCAATCGCGGTACAACGGAGTACTAGCATCTTCAAGTAACTTAGCGAAAGATTCTTGCTGCTTATTATTTTCAGGGGTGGGGCCAGACATTTTCTCGTCCACCCCACCACCAATCTGGTTTGTTACTGTTGACTCATTGTGAACTTGGGTTGTTGGGTTATTGGTGTGGAAAGGAACATTATGAATCCCCATGGCATCTTGCAACAAAGCATGCATCTCATCGGAAACGCTTAAGTCTTCGTTCACTAAGGGCTCAGCTTCATTATCTAATACAACTTCACGAACAGGAGCTGACGTATGATCCTCTCCATGACAAAACCACCTTGTGTACCCTTGAAGAAAACCGTTGACAACCAAGTGTGTATGTACTACGTCACATGTCCTCAGCATACAATTTGTACACTGGAGGCATGGACAAAGGATTAGGATGGGATCACGGGAATGTCTTTTGGCAAAGATAATAAAATCTTTAATACCATCACGGTACTCCTTGGATAATCGTGGTTTACTAATCCAACTTCTATCCATTATATCAATAGCACACAATCTGAAATTAAAATTTGATATATTAAATAGTAATAACAGTAAAAGGCATTTTGTATATTAAATTTCACCTATTTGAAAACCATCCCTAGCTGCAAATAAATAAACGATATAATCTTTAACTGTAAAATAAAGAAATTGTGGTTCTAAAAAATGTACCCAAAAAAACTACATCTTAACACAATCTACTCTATTCACACAATCTACTCTATTCACCTAAACTACCTTTTGTGGAAATTATCACAACCACCTTAGTGGTATTTTATCACACACCCTGTGTTCGAGTGTAAAAAAAATCGACTATAGTCTCCCCTGTATTTGGCTTTCCGTTCAAGGAGATGATGATGGTAAAGGGTATTTTGCTGATGAAGAGGAATCGGCCGAATAATGAGCGCGTCGTGCTGTAACTACGGTAACAAGAAGATCTGATGACTCATGAACTATTCTGTTCATGGCTAGTAATAATCACTTATCTCATAATAATAATAATAATAATAATAATAATAATAATAATAATAATACTAAACAAAAGAAACTAATATGGCTACTAATAAATTTTTCTAAAATAATTCTTCATCCCAACTAAATCATTGATGTTTGTAGCGCCAAAAGAAACCTGCATGAGGTTTGTTCAGCCCAAATCTTGTACAGATTTGGAGGATTTTGGTAAAAAAAATGCCAAGATGCCAATCAGATGCATGAAATCAGCTTCATTAACAGTAAAAGAAAAATGATAATGTCCAGTATGTAAGCATATATTTTTCAGAGTGAACCAATTGTTGTACATATCCGGAGGATTTTGGCATACAGCTATAGCATCCTCAGTTCACAGTGAACCCATTTTGGTCAAAAAAACATGCCAAGATGACAATCAGATGCATGGGATAAGCTTCATTAACAGTAAAAGAAAATGAGGATGCTAGCAGCATACTTAGTTTGGAAGTGAACCCATTTTGTTAAAAAATCATGCCTAAGATGGCAATCAGCTTCTCTAACAGTATCTGAAAATGAAAATTTCCATTATCTGAGCATATATGTCGCTCTACTAATTATTTAGCCCAACTAAATCTAAAACCCAATTGTTGTGCATACCCGGAGGATTTTGGCATACGTACCTATAGCATCCTCAGTTCACAGTGAACCCATTTTGGTCAAAAAAATATGCCAAGATGACAATCAGATGCATGAAAATAAGCTTCACTAACAGTAAAAGAAGATGGGGATGCTAGCAGCATACTTAGTTTGGAAGTGTACCCATTTTATGTTAAAAAATCATGCCTAAGATGGCAATCAGGTTATCTAACAGTATCTGAAAATGAAAATACCCATTATCTGAGCGTATATGTTGCTCTACTAATTCTTTAGCCCAACTAAATCTAAAACCCAATTGTTGTTCATATCCGGTCGGAGGATTTTGGCATACGTACCTATAGCATCCTCAGTTCACAGTGAACCCATTTTGGTCAAAAAAACATGCCAAGATGACAATCAGATGCATGAAAATAAGCTTCACTAACAATAAAAGAAGATGAGGATGCTAGCAGCATACTTAGTTTGGAAGTATACCTATTTTATGTTAAAAATCATGCCTAAGATGGCAATCAGCTTCTCTAACAGTATCTGAAAATGAAAATTTGTCGCTCTACTACTTCTTTAGCCCAACTAAATCTAAAACCCAATTGTTGTGCATATCCGGCTGGAGGATTTTGGCATACGTACCTATAGCATCCTCAGTTCACAGTGAACCCATTTTGGTCAAAAAAACATGCCAAGATGACAATCAGATGCATAAAAATAAGCTTCACTAACAGTAAAAGAAGATGGGGATGCTAGCAGCATACTTAGTTTGGAAGTGAACCCATTTTTTGTTAAAAAACCATGCCAAAGATTGCAATCAGCTTCATTAACAGTATCTGAAAATGAAAATTTCCATTATCTGAGCTTATATGTTGCTCTACTACTTCTTTAGCCCAACTAAATCTAAAACCCAATTGTTGTGCATATCCGGCCGGAGGATTTTGGCTTACGTACCTATAGCATCCTCAGTTCACAGTGAACCCATTTTGGTCAAAAAAACATGCCAAGATGACAATCAGATGCATGAAATCAGCTTCATTAACAGTGAAAGAAAATGGGGATGCTAGCAGCATACTTAGTTTGGAAGTGAACCCATTTTTGGTTAAAAAATCATGCCAAAGATGGCAATCAGGTTACTTTAACAGTATCTTAAAATGAAAATTTCCATTATCTGAGCTTATATGTTGCACTACTACTTCTTTAGCCCAACTAAATCTAAAACCCAATTGTTGTGCATATCCGGAGGATTTTGGCATACGTACCTATAGCATCCTCTGTTCACAGTGAACCCATTTTGGTCAAAAAACATGCATGCCAAGAAGACAATCAAATGCATGAAATCAGCTTCATTAACAGTGAAAGGAAATGGGTATGCTAGCAGCATACTTAGTTTGGAAGTGAACCCATTTTTTGTTAAAAAATCATGCCAACGAGGGCAAACATGTAACTTTAACAGTATCTTAAAATGAAAATTTCCATTATCTGAGCTTATATGTTGCTCTACTAATTCACTGTGCCCAACTAAATCTAAAATCCAATTGTTGTGCATATCCGGCCGGAGGATTTTGGCATACGTACCTACAGCATCCTCAGTTCACAGTGAACCCATTTTGGTCAAAAAAACATGCCAAGATGACAATCAGATGCATGAAATAAGCTTCATTAACAGTAAAAGAAGATGAAAATTTCCAGTATCTAAGCATATATTTTTCTATTCATTCTTCATCCCAACTAAACCATTCATGTTAAGAAAATCAAGATGCATAATCTGAAAAAACACGCTTTTTTTTGAAAAATAAGGGAAATCAAGAGATGATACCGAAGAGAGAGAGAGAGAGCGGGGCGACGAGCGCGGGGGCGTAGGAGAGAGAGAGAGAGCGGGGCGATCGCCGATTCACCTCCAAATAGAGAGAGGGAAGAGGGAAATCGAAAATGACGAAAGGAAGAAGGGACGATTTCGAAAGGTCGAAGGCCGTCGAAGAGGACGAAGCGGCGGAGGCAAACGCGCGGGAAGTAGAGCGAGGAAGGAGGGAAACGAAGCGCCCTTTTTTTTGGGGGGGGTTGGGAAAATGGCGAGCGAAAGATTAGGGTTCGCGGGTTTTATCGCAGCTTATTCACCGGCGTTTCAATTAGACACGCCGGTGAATGTGTCCATATATTCACCGGCGGTTATTATCAAAATGCCGGTGAATAATACACTTCACCGACGTTTCTAAATAAAACGCCGGTGAATACGAAGATTGACCGGCATTTTAAAGCGATCGCCGGTGTATAACCATCCCATCTGGCGCCCCATTCCTATTCGCTCCCTACCCCGACGTTACTAGTAAAACGCCGGGGAATATTCACCGGGAGATCGAGTATCTTTTGTAGTGACCATTTCCATCAATGTTACCGCTGATTTCGGTGTGGGGGTAAAAAGATAGAATTTGTGAGTCCGAGAAAAACCTGAACAGTTGACTCAGCCTTCTTGCTCCTGCCGCGACCTGCAAGGAAGTGCGAAACACCGGGGTTGATTCCGGCGACGCACCCTCCGACGCTCTTGTCAGTAATCAGAAAAGATTAAGAAAGAGCTTAAGTGGTGAAAAAGTGATTAACCTGGTCATGGAGGCAGAGGGGTTGTATTTATAGTCGCCAGGGGAGTCGTTTAAGGGTCTGATCTCCTGTGTAACAGCCGGGAGCAAAATCCTCAGTCTGTTTTAGGAAATCTTTCCTTGATTCCCGGTGAGAGCAAATCAGGGCCATTGACTTGGCCAAATCATGGATCCTGATTTGTCTCTTGTTGGTTTGGGTTCGTTTCGGGTTGGAACCCGTACCCAATAGATGTGGATCCGTTCGCGGGCTATTGGATCCATGAGAAGGAGATTCAATACCCGCCTTGGATCCACTTGTATGTGAAATTACCATTTTACCCCCGAGCATCAAGATTCGTGCCCAATCTGGACGGTTCCGATTTAACCCCATTTTTAGCCATATCACGAGCCCCCCACTCCTAAAGACTGAGCGTGATCAGCCTTTGAGGAGTAGTCTGACTGTTTTGGTGGCTAGCGGAGTTGTATCGGAGTCCATATGGAGGACTTAGAATCTCGAAGGGGGTAGTGAGGTAATTTTTTGAGGCCATGTGCTGTCCTCTAGCCATATCGAGTATTTGGCGGCCTTTATTTATTTTTTTCGGATTATTGACTTAATTTTGCGATGTGTTTACTAATCGTTCGGGGGCTTTCACAGTGCATTCTAGGCGATAATTGTCCGTTCAGGGGCTCAAAAATATACCCCCGAATTTTTAATTATTTTCTAGAATTTTTAGTTAATTTTCCCGAATTTTTAGCAATTTTGTTCGCAATTTTTAAATAAATAAAACGAATTAAATAAATAAAAAACGATTTTTAATACCGATTTATGACGTGGCTCGATCTGAGCCGTTGATCATGGACGAGTGCGGATTTCTGAAAGATCCATTGGTCTCCATCGTTCGGCAGATTTTTTCTCCGTTTGCGAGCTCGGAATGGCACTTGCTCGGCTGCCGACCGGAGGCTAGGGGGTTCGGCATTCCGAGCGACGTGGCGCAATCTGAGCCATCGGATGGTGGCGCGTTTTCCAAAAAAATGCTATCTTGTCTTTTAGCGCACGTGGCGCAATCTGGACCGTTCATCATTGGAAGCACTAATTTCTGAGAGATCCAACGGTCTTAGTTGCTCGGTGTGCGTTTTTCTCCGTTTGCGAGCTCGGAAAGGCACTTGCTCGGTAGCCGACCGAAGGCATGGGTCGAGCGACGTGGCGCAACCTGAGCCGTTGGATGATGGCGCGCATCTCGAGACGAGCGCATTTCTCAAGAAAACACTATCTTGTCGTGTAGTGTCCTCGGCGAGATCTGGGCCATCTGATCGAGATCGGGCGCGAAAGTTGAGGAGAAAGTGAGTTTTCTCCGTTTGCGAGCTCGGGAAGGCACTTGCTCGGTAGCCGACCGAAGGCATGGGGTCTCGGCGTGTCGAGCGACGTGGCGCAACCTGAGCCGTTGGATGATGGCGCGTATCCCAAGACGGGCACATTTCTCAAGAAAACACTATCTTGTCGTTTAGTGTCCTCGGCGAGATCTGGGTCGTCTGATCGAGATCAGGCGCGAAAGCTGAGGAGAAAGTGTGTTTTCCCCGTTTGCGAGCTCAGGAAGGCACTTGCGCGGCATCCGACCGGAGACAGGGGGTCTCGGTAGGACGAGCGACGCGGCGCGATCCGTCTCAAGCCGATCCTGTTCCCAAGGACATTAATGGTGCTCCGGGGTTCGTGCGGCGTTTTACTTTCCCAATGGTCATTAATGTTGATCTCTTCAATTAATGTGTGGTGTTTCAGCTTCCGTGGATCATAATGGCTGGTTCTTGGAGGTTAAGCTATAAGTACTCCATTCCCCTTGTTATTTCAGTCGCAGCAATGTTGAGTTTGAGACTTCGGTGGTGTCTGCCCTTGGCGGATGCCAGTCTTGTGAAGCCTTAACCTTGATAGGTTCGGAAGGGTGGTCGTTCCTCCACCAAGATCTTCTGCCTACTTTGGCTGCTCCGCAGGGGGTGTCAAGGTCGGCGGAGACCTTGGTGGAAGAGGTGATGATCCATGTCCGAATCCGAGGGGTGAGTTTGTTCGGAAGGACGAGCGGTCGTTCCTCCACCATGATCTTCTCCGGACTTTGACTGCCCCACCGTGGGTGTCAGCGTCGGGGGGGATCATGGCTCCGGCTCTCGGACCATCTGAGCTTGTTGTTTGCAACTGTGAAGGCTCTGTTGCCAGATTCCTCTGCCAGGCCGAGCCTTCCAATTGCAATCAACTAGCTTGGAATGGTGCTCCTCTCCACCATGAATCGTGGCTCGGACTCCCGGAAGAAATGAAGGGCGTTCCGGGCAAGTTGTTTGCAACTGTGAAGGCTCGGTTGCTAGAGCAGGCCGAACCTTTGCGGTTGCAATCAACTGGCTCGGAATGGTGCGCTTCTCCCGATCTCTGAGTGTTGATCTGCTTTCGACCGGGGCCCGTGGGACGGCGAAATACCGACCGAGACCCGGGTCCTGGGGGGTGCTCGCCGAGGGCGGTACCTTAAAACTTTAAATCAAAACTTTCTCTGGTTCCTCTAGACATAGGTGGGGCGTCTGAGGCTTCAATCGTCCGAGCGACGTGGCGCAACCTGAGCCGTTGGATGATGGCGCGCATCTCAAGACGGGCGCATTTCTCAAGAAAACACTATCTTGTCGTCTAGTGTTCTCGGCGAGATTTGGGCCGTCTGATCGAGATCAGGCGCGAAAGTTGAGGAGAAAGTGCGTTTTCTCCATTTGCAGGCTCGGGAAGGCACTTGCTCGGATACCGACCGGAGTCCGTGCAATGTGGCTCAGATTGCGTGTAGCTCGGATTCGGATCCCATTGCGCCGAGCTAGTTGACTTGGTGAGGAAGGCAGTTGTGTTGGGCCTTCGCGACGCTTCGAGAGCAGCCCAAAAGTCGCGTTCTTTCGTTTGGAAGTCCAAGGGACGTTCCTTTTTACTATAAATCTTCACCCCCGCCTTAGACCAAGTCTCATTTTTTACTTTTACTCTCTCTTCAGTTTTCACTTTGCCTTCGAAGTTTCCAGCTCTCTGGTGGCGGTGCTAGCTGTCGCGGTAGCGTTTCGTGCCTCCGGTGAACTTTCCGGCCGTACATATCACTTCAAGATCAGTCTCTTTCCCTTCTCTCTTAGAAAAAATGGTTAAGATCACGGATGAGATCCCCGTCTCGGAGCAAGCTGTTGGCCGAGGGGATGAAGGGAATGAGGTAGTGGAGCCGAGCGATCAGAGTGTCGTTCGTCCGGACAGAGTGGGCGAAGTGGCCGAGCTGCCTAAGGAGGTCGCGGCGGTGTCCCAGAAGGGTAAAGCCGTGGTCACGATTGTGGAAATGCCGAAGAGAGCGGGGGCGTTCGGTCAGCAGCCTATTGCCCTGTCGAGTGTGGGAGGCGTCCGGGACTATGCTGAGGATACCTTGGAGAGAGTCACCCAAGGCACGGCTAAGCTGGTGGAGGAGAACGAGCCGAGGGAGCTGTCCGAGGTGGACCATACCATCTCGTCTCTTACTGAGACCGACCTCCGTCTGATCCGAGAGGGTTTCCGGATCCCCGCCGACTACGGACTGCTCCTCCCTGGGCCGGGTTTCCGAGCCAACACAAAGTCCTCGTCGGACGTTTGCGTCTTCCCGGTCGACTCCCTTATTGCTGGACTCCGCTTTCCTCTCCACCCGTTCGTGGTTGAGGTCCTGACATGGTACGGTTTGAGCCCCGCCCAGCTGATGCCGAACACGTGGAGGCACGTCATGGCATTTGTCCTCCGATGCCAAGAGGTCGGCGCCAAGCCGAGTATGTTCCTCTTTCGGAGTCTTTTCCGACCCTGTCAGCCAAGGCGAGACGAACAGAGGTTCTATCTTTCGCCCCGGACGGGCGTGAAGCTGATCGAGAATCCGGACTCGATCAAACATTGGAAGGAGAAGTACTTCCTCATCCGAGCCCCTGTGCCGTGGGTGATTCCGACGGTTTGGGCAAAGGAAGGTCTGCCCAAGCGGACCAAGAAGGAGGCGGCGCTGAGTGATGAGGAGGCGGAGGTTCAGAAGAAGCTCCTCGCCCTGCCAGCGCTGAACTGGAAAGAAGTTACCGAGGAGGATCTGTTCCGAGGGGGTCTCAGTCCGATCGACCCTAGTATGCTTCTGGTATTTATACTCTTTGCTTAAAGTTCATGAAAATTTTTCTAAGTTTTTTCATTCGGCTTGTGCAGGTACGATGAAGCTGGACTACAAAGCTCTGATGGCGAAGGGCAGATCGGAGCAGGAGGCGAAGAAGAAGAGGCCGTCGGCAGGGCCTCAGGACAACCGAGCCCCGAAGAAGCCTTCGGTGGCGAAGGTCGCCGACCAGCCGAAGGTCATGGTCCTCGCGCAGGGGGAAGTCCTGGTCCTCGACCCTCCGACCTCGGATGCGCCGGTCCTCGACCCTCCGACCTCGGATGCGCCGGTCCTCGACCCTCCGACCTCGGGTGCGCCGACACCGATCTCGAAGGGGGATGCTCCCGGCTCGTCGAGCGGTGTGTTCGGCGTGAAGGAGGTGTTGTCGATGACAGTTCCATCCCTCACTCCCGAGGCGGAGAAGATCTTGACCGAGTGTCATAAGCAGATCTTCGTCCCCGACTGGCAGGTGATGAACGTTGACGTTTTCTCCTTTTTTCAGCTCGAGACGGCCGATTCATATGCTGATCTCCACGGTTCGGATGATGAGACTGAATCCGAAGCCACTTCTGGGACGGCGGCTCTGAGTCCCAGGAGCGTCGAGCTGGAGTTACGCCGAGCTGAGGGCGAGCGGGTTCACCTTTTGTCCGTCCTCGACCTTCGGGAAGCCGAGATCCAACGCCTGGAGAATAGGATCACCGAGCTGAGTCCCGCAGAAGGGGATGAAGACTCGCAAACAGCTTTCAGCAATGCTCTTCGGGTCAAGTGTATTCGGCACAACCAGTCGAAGATCATAGCCGAGCGGGACGATTTGCTCTCGGAGATTCGACACTTGCAGACTACGGTAGCGAAGCTCCGGAAAGATGCGGGGGAGCCATCGGCCGAGGAGGACGAACAGTCGGCCGGACAGTCAAGTGGAGATTTTTCCATATGAGATCTAAGTATAGTGGGTCGGCGTCGTGTATTTTGTTTCCAAACACTTTGTAACCTGTGTTGGTCGTGCCGAGGTCCTTGAACCGAGCATATTAGTTCCGTCGGCGAGAGTGTTTGAACCGAACGGGTTCCCATGAGTATGGTATCTTGTCGTTTAGCGACTCTAACAAGGTACGACACGAATTCCTAGGCGGCTCTGTCCCCAAGAAAGCGCTATCTTGTCGTCTAGCGTAGGTGGAACGATCTGAGCCGTGGATTGTAGGCACGAATCTCGTGGCGGCTCAGTTCCCAAGAAAACGCTATCTTGTCGTTTAGCGCAAGTGGCAAGATCTGAGCCGTCTGATCGAGATCATGCACGAAAGTTGAGGAGAAAGTGTGTTTTCTCCGTTTGCGAGCTCGGGAAGGCACTTGCTCGGTAGCCGACCGAAGGCGTGGGATTTAGACCATCCGAATGTCGTGGCGCAATCTAAGGCATCGGATGACGACGCGCATCTCAAGACAGGCGCATTTCCCAAGAAAATGCTATCTTGTCGTCTAGCGCCCTTGGCAATATCTGGACCGTCTGATTGAGATCATGCGCGAAAGTTGAGGAGAAAGTAAGTTGGCTTTGGCTGCTAGGCAAGATTGTTCGGATTATGCGGCCGAACGTAGCTTCGGTATCCCTCCACTGGCGGAGCCGAGGGGTGGATCACTGGGAGCTAAGTGTTGGACCCCGGGTCCATCGTAGTAGTTCGACGGTTGTGGGAGCAATTCCGAACGGTGATCTATCCCTGGCTCGTCCGGGGACGAGCCAGGGGAGGTAAAGTCGAACCGAGTGTTGGACTCCGAACCATCGGTGTAGTTCAACGGCTGTGGGAGCAATTCCGAACGGCGATCTATCCCTGGCTCGTCCGGGGACGAGCCGAGGAGGTAAAGTCAAACCGAGTGTTGGACTCCGAACCATCGGTGTAGTTCAACGGCTGTGGAAGCAATTCCGAACGGCGATCTACCCCTGGCTCGACCGGAGACGAGCCGAGGAGGTAAAGTCGAGCCGAGTGTTGGACTCCGAACCATCGGTGTAGTTCAACGGCTGTGGGAGCAATTCCGAACGGCGATCTACCCCTGGCTCGTCCGGAGACGAGCCGAGGAGGTAAAGTCGAGCCGAGTGTTGGACTCCGAACCATCAGTGTAGTTCAACGGTTGTGGGAGCAGTTCTGAACGACGGTCTACCCCTGGTTCGTCCGGGGACGAGCCGAGTAGGTGAGGTCGAGCCGAACGCGGACTCCGAACCATTGGTTGAAATCACAAAAAAGCAGGTGATAAGAGGGGAGAGAAACATGCGAATTCACAAACACGATAGAGCTTTCTTTATTGATAATTGACGGCGAACCGTTTTACATAGTACAATTTATGAAAATAGGTTACAAGTCGGAGGACTGGAATGGCTCGATACCCCATGATACTTAGAGTGGCGCCGAAGCGCTTTCTTGGTATTTTAGGAGGTGGTCGGCTTTCCAGGTCCTCGAAAGCTCTCTGCCCTCTAGGTCTTCAAGGCGATATGTTCCGGGCCGAACTACCTTCGTGATCCTGTACGGCCCTTCCCAGTTCGGGGCCAGCTTGCTCTTCTGACTGGGGAAGGATATGGCTAGCTTTCTCAAGACCAAATCTCCTTGCTTAAGGTTGGCGGGTCGGACCTTCTTGATATACGCCAGTTCAACCCTTCTTCGGTAACTCTGCTGCCGAATCGCCACTCTTTCCCTCAGTTCATCTATTAGGTCTAAGTCTGCTCTGAGGTCTCTGGCATTCTGCGCTTCGTCATAGGCTATGAGCCGAGGGGAAGGTATTCCGACCTCGAGAGGTATCACGGCCTCGGACCCATAGGTGAGGTTGAAAGGGGACTCGCCTGTGGGGGTCCGATTGCTCGTGCGGTAGTTCCATAGGACGTTGGGGAGTTGGTCGACCCATAAGCCCTTGGAACTTTTGTCCAACCTTTTCTTGATGCCTGCAAGGATCTGCCGATTAGCGTTCTCAGCTTGTCCGTTCGACTGAGGGTGGGCGACGGACGAGAAGCGCTGTTGAATGGCGAGGTCATCGTACAGAGCTCGGAATGCCGCGCCAGTGAACTGAGTTCCGTTGTCCGTTACGAGGACACGGGGGACGCCGAACCTGCATATGATGCTCTTCCAGAAGAACTGTACCACCTTGTTCTCGGTTATAGTGGCGAGGGGCTCGGCCTCGACCCACTTCGAGAAGTAGTCGATGGCTACGATCAAGAACTTGAACTGACCCGGAGCCGGAGGGAAGGGCCCTAGTAAGTCCATGCCCCACATTGCGAAGGGGATGGGACTTGATAGGGAGGCGAGGTTGGCTTGAGGGAGGCGACGGATACTTGAGTGTCTCTGACAAGAATTACATTGCCGAACGTGTTGCTCGGCGTCTTGAAGGAGGGTCGGCCAGAAGTATCCATAATTCAAAGCTTTTCGGGCCAAGGACCTAAATCCTGAGTGTGCCCCTCCGACGCCTTCGTGGAGCTCTTGTAGGGCATATTCGGCCTGATCCGGAGAGAGGCACCTTAGGTACGGTCGGCCGTCTATTTGAGAGAAAGAGCGCTTGTATAGGATGCCCTCGATCAAGACGTACCGCTCGGCCCGAGTTCTAACTCGGCGTGCTTCCTTGGGATCCGAGGGCAGAACCCCGTCCCTTAAGAATTCTACCAGTGGCTTCATCCAATTATCTTGTAACATGACCGGCAACGACTCAGCCGAGGCAAGCGTCTCGTCTTCGATGCTCGGCTTAGAGAGGACTTCGATCAGTACGGTCTGTTCGAGACCTTGCAGAGAGGACGAGGCTAATTTGGAGAGGGCATCGACCTGTGAATTCTCTTCCCGAGGGACTCGTTGGATGATGGCCTCTTCGAACCGGCCCATGAGGTCCCGGACCTTGGCGAGGTACTTTGCCATTCGCTCGTCTCGGGCCTCATATTCGCCTAAGACCTGGTTCACGACTAGTTGGGAATCACTGTGAATCCGGAGGCGATGAGCTCCAGCGCTTCGGGCAACTCCGAGACCTGCGATGAGTGCCTCGTACTCTGCCTCGTTGTTCGAGGCCTTGAAGTTCATACGGATCGCGTACTGGAGGACGAAGTCGTCAGGGCCGTTCAGGATGATACCGGCACCGCTTCCTTCGTTACAGGAGGAGCCGTCCACGAAGACCGTCCAAACGGGGGGTCCGTTCGGGACGTGGCCGACCTCAGGGATGGTGGATTCTACGATGAAGTCGGCGAGCGCCTGCGCCTTAATTGCCGTCCGAGGCTGGTAAGAGATGTCATGCTGGCTCAGCTCTATGGACCACTTCATCAGCCGGCCCGAGGTCTCAGGCTTATAAAGGACCTGCTTGAGGGGTTGGTCGGTGAGGACAGCGACCGAATGGAATTGAAAGTACGGCCGAAGCTTTCTTGCTGCCATGACCAGAGCGTAGGCCATCTTCTCTATCCTCGGATAGCGGAGCTCGGCGTTCCGAAGCACCTTGCTCACGTAGTAGATGGGCCTCTGGGCCCGGTCCTCCTCTCTCACCAAGACAGCACTTAGGGTCTGCTCGGAAGCAGCCAAGTAGATGAAGAGAGTCTCGCTCGGGACCGGTTTGCTGAGCAGAGGGGGGTTCACCAAATAGGCCTTTAGTTGTTCGAACGATTCCTGTTGTGGTTGGCCCCATTCAAAACCCTTAGTCCCCCTGAGTGCTTTGAAGAAGGGGAGGCACTTTTCCCCCGACTTCGAGAGGAACCGACCGATAGCGGCGAGCCGACCAGTGAGCTTTTGCACCTCCTTGATGTTCCGAGGCGGAGCCATGTCTAATATGGCCTTAATCTTCTCGGGATTAGCTTCGATTCCTCGTTGGCTTACCATGAAGCCGAGGAACTTTCCCGAAGAGACCCCGAACGCACACTTGCTTGGGTTCAGCCGCATGCTGTGCCTTCTTAACACGCCGAAGGCCTCCTGGAGGTCGGCCACATGATCAGTGCCTCGGACGCTTTTGACGAGCATGTCGTCAACGTACACCTCCATGTTTCGGCCGATCTGGCTCTGGAAGACCTTGTTGACGAGGCGCTGGTAGGTGGTGCCCGCGTTCTTCAAACCGAACGGCATGACCCGGTAGCAGTAGAGGCCTTGGTCAGTGACGAAGGAGGTCTTTGGAATGTCCGGGGGGAACATTCGGATTTGATTGTACCCCGAGAAGGCGTCCATGAAGTTGAGGAGCTCATGGCCCGAGGTGGCGTCAATAAGGGTGTCGATGTTCGGGAGTGGGAATGGGTCCTTCGGACACGCCTTGTTCAGGTCGGTGAAGTCAATGCATATCCTCCACGAGCCATTGGACTTCTTGACCATTACAACATTCGACAGCCACTCGGGGTAATTTACCTCCTGTACAAACTTGGCCTTCAGAAGTTTACCAACCTCCTCTTTGATGGCCTGTTGTCGCTCGGGAGCGAACTTTCGCCTCTTCTGCTGAACCGGTTTGCACCCCGGTTCGACGCTTAGACGATGGACGAGCAGCTCCTCGAAAATGCCGGGCATATCCGTGGCCGACCATGCAAACAGGTCACGGTTATCCCGGATGCACTTAGTCAGGTCCGAGCACAGTGCGGTCGGCAAGGATTTGCTGATTAGGAACTTCCGGCTCGGATCCTCGTCCGAGAAGAGCACTTCTTCTAACTCGTCCGCCGGCTCGGACGTTGGCCGAGCGTTCGGCTCGGGGATTTCTAGTGTCTCGAGCAAGAGCACTGGTCCCCCGGTGGAAGTCATGTAGCACTTCCGGGCTGTTTCTTGGCTTCCCCTGACTTCCCCTACTCCCGACCGAGTGGGGAACTTCATTTTCAAATGATACGCCGAGGGGACGGCTTCCAGGGCGGCTAGGCCGGGTCGGCCTAGAATGACATTATACGCTGCCGGAACGTCGACGACCATGAAGTCCATCGGCTCGGTCCGGGTAGTAGGGGTGCTTCCCGCAGTAACGTCTAGGGTTATCACCCCCTCGACGGTTACCGGGACCCCCGTGAACCCGTGGAGTGTGTAACCGGCCGGCTTGAGACGGTCTCGGGACAGCTGCAGGCCTCGGAAGGCCGAGAGGAAGAGGATATTGACCGAACTCCCGTTGTCTACTAAAATCCTCTGCACCTTGAAGTTGGCCATGCGGAGGTCGATGACGAGGGCGTCGCAATGTGGGGTTCGGACCCCTTCGAGGTCTGCGTCGGAGAAAGATACAGGGACGCCGAGACCTTTGGGGGGAGGGGCACTGTGAACCGAGTTGACCTCTCGGACGAAGGCCTTCCGAGAGGAATTAGAGGAGCCTCCCATGGGGCCTCCGTGGATCAGGTGCAGGACCCGTTCTTCCTCGAACTCGGGTGTCACCTCGCGCCGCTCGGAGCGCTTGTTAGCCCCCCGAGGCGGAGAGGTATGGCGATCCGCCCGATCGTTAGTCTTCACGAATTTGGCCAACTGTCC
Organism: Hemerocallis citrina; assembly: GCA_017893485.1. NCBI lineage: Eukaryota > Viridiplantae > Streptophyta > Magnoliopsida > Asparagales > Asphodelaceae > Hemerocallis > Hemerocallis citrina. Next base: position 24,421,859 of record CM030368.1, read on the forward strand.
CCTCCGGATAAGGACTTCTATCTCGTCCCTCAATGCTCGGCAGTCGTTCGTGTCGTGGCCGTGATCCCGATGGTAGCGACACCATTTATCTTTGTTCCTCCTCTTCGCCGGGGTGTGCATCCTCGGAGCTGGAGGGATGACCCCTTCCTTCTCCACTTCCATCAGGATGGTGGAGACATTGGTGGTGAGGGGAGTGAACTTCTCGAACCTGGGGGTAGGACGGCGCTGACCGTCGCTGTCCTTCTGCGCCTTCTTGGACCCCTCTTCCTCCGCCGCCTTCCTCTTCGACCTGGAGGAGGACCCCCCGAAGTTCGGGAGGGACTCAGCCTCCTCTGCTCGGATATACTTCTCGCACCTCAGAAGGAGGTCGGCGAAGTTAGTAGGGGGCTTCTTGGCCAGGGACGAGCGGAGGTTGGAGTTGAGGACGTTCGACTGGAACGCCACGGTCGCCACTGATTGGTCTAAGGAGGCGATAGACCTGACTTCTGCGGTGAATCTCTTCACATAGTCCCGCAGCTTCTCTCCCCTTTCCTGCCGCAGGTTCAGCAGGGAGAGGCTTGTCTTCTCGGCTCGCCTGCTACTCACGAAGTGAGTTATGAACAGTGTTTCAAACTGCTCGAATGAGAAGATGGAAGAGGGGGCGAGCCGGGAGTACCATTCCCGAGCCGACCCCCTGAGGGTGGCGGGGAAGGTCCTGCAGAGCACGGCATCTGAGACTTGATGGATCAGCATCAGAGTCTTGAAGCTCTCGACGTGATCGACTGGGTCGGACTCACCTGAGTACGTTTCAAACTGCGGAGGTTTGAAACCCCTCGGTATGTGAGCCTCCATGATCGTCCGAGAGAAGGGGGTCTGCTCGGCCGAACAGTCCCTGCTCTGGACTCCTCTTCTCTGTCCATGCGGCCAATGCGCCTCTCTACCTCATGAATACGTCGGAAGAGGGCATCGTCCCGTCGCTGGTAATCATACGATCCCCCGGACTCCTCCTCATAGGAAGGGGAGCGGGGACTGCGGCGCCGGTAGTCCTGGGACCGGCGGGGACTGTACTGCTGCTGCTGGCGACTGGGAGACGGGACAGGACTTCGGGATCGGCGGCGAGGACTGGGGACCCGAGGGGGTGTTGGAACCCTCTGGGCATTCTGATTGTTGGGACGGGCGTTCAGGGCCTGTAGCACGGTCTCCTGAAATTGGAGGAACTCGGCACGAGTGATAGGTGCTTCACGGTCCCTCGGATGACGCCGATCCCCGGGGGAATGCGGTCTCCTCCTTCGGCGCTCGGGAGATGTCGCTCGGCCTCTGCGGTCCGGAGACCTCCTGCCGTCTCGGCGACGAGGGGACCGCTCACCCCGACGCTGGCGGGAGGCTCCCTCTCGGGCCCACCTCTCGTCAAGGTGGGTGCGGAGGTCGTCATCCTTCTGGCGGTTCAGGAGCGTGTGGCGGAGGTCGGGATTATGGGAAGCCATCGAATCCGAGGACCCGTTATGGACCGAAACATGGTCCTGATGGAGGGGCTGCTTCAGCTTCCGGCCGTTATGACCGGAAGGGCCATTGTTGGGTTGCTGCTTGGGGTGAGGAGGTTGGACCTGCTGGGCCGGTGGAGGAAGATCGGGCTGCGGAATAGGATTGACAGGGGCTTCGTCCGTAGGGTCGGCGGGATTGGCCACCCGGTTGGACCCTCTAGATCTGACCTTCTTTGGAGGCATGGCTGCAGAGGGCGACGAAGAAGAAGGTGAGGCTGTTCGCGTGGTTCTTCCCACAGACGGCGCCAATCTGTTACCGCTGATTTCGGTGTGGGGGTAAACAGATAGAATTTGTGAGTCCGAGAAAAACCTGAACAGTTGACTCAGCCTTCTTGCTCCTGCCGCGACCTGCAAGGAAGTGCGAAACACCGGGGTTGATTCCGGCGACGCACCCTCCGACGCTCTTGTCAGTAATCAGAAAAGATTAAGAAAGAACTTAAGTGGTGAAAAAGTGATTAACCTGGTCATGGAGGCAGAGGGGTTGTATTTATAGTCGCCAGGGAAGTCGTTTAAGGGTCTGATCTCCTGTGTAACAGCCGGGAGCAAAATCCTCAGTCTGTTTTAGGAAATCTTTCCTTGATTCCCGGTGAGAGCAAATCAGGGCCATTGACTTGGCCAAATCATGGATCCTGATTTGTCTCTTGTTGGTTTGGGTTCGTTTCGGGTCGGAACCCGTACCCAATAGATGTGGATCCGTTCGCGGGCTATTGGATCCGTGAGAAGGAGATTCAATACCCGCCTTGGATCCACTTGTATGTGAAATTACCATTTTACCTCCGAGCATCAAGATTCGTGCCCAATCTGGACGGTTCCGATTTAACCCCATTTTTTAGCCATATCAATCATAGAGTACTCTAGTAACTTGTCAGGATCAAACAACATGCTCTACATCAACTGGATTGAAGAGTTGCCTCTCCAAACTTGTTGGCGCAAACATCAAGTTCAATATCAACTCCCTCTCAGTGTTTTCTCTACAAAACTCGCTAGGTGCAAATGGAAAGTTCAACATCAACTTGATCAAAGAGTTTCCTCAACAAACTTGCAGGGCAAAAACGTAAGAACCTGGTATGTGGTTCGTTGCTTAATAATCACGGGTTTCTTTTAGTGTTTTGAGTCAAAAAAATTTATTTTATCGAAGAATGGAACATATGTTGGTAGAGGGTACATGAGTGGTGGAATGTTTAAACTCAATGTAATGACCATGGTCAAGAATATCAATAAAACTAGCTCTTCTACTTATATGCTTGAGTCTTCCAATTTATGGCATGGTAGACTAGGACATGTTAATTATGATACTTTGCATAGATTAATTAACTTGAATCATATACCAACTTCCAAATTGATTCCAAACATAAGTGAGAAACTTGTGCTGAGGCAAAACTGACAAGATCATCCTTTAAAAGTGTTGAAGGAAACACTGAACCTCTTGATTTAATTCACACTGATATTTGTGATCTGAAAATAATACAAATAAGAGGTGGTAATAAATATTTTATTACCTTTATTGATGAAGCTATAGAGAAATTTGTTCTCTATAAAAACGAAGTTGAGAATCAACTCAACAAGAAAACTTAAGGCACTAAGAAGTAACCGAGGTGGAGAGTATGAATCGCCATTTGCTGAAACTTGTGCTAAGCATGGGATTATATACGAAACCATAATGTCTTATTCTCCTCAGTCCAACGGTATTGCTAAACGAAAGAATCGAACATTGGAGGAAATGATGAATGCGATGTTAATAAGTTTTGGTTTGCCACCAAACTTGTGGGGAGAAGCTCTTTCAGCCAATTACCTTTTGAATAAGGTACCAAAAAAGAAAGAAGAGAAAACTCCATATAAGCTATGGAAAAGAAGAAAGTCATTCTATAATTATTGGAGAATGTGGCATGTCTAGCCAATGTGGCAGTACCTCCACTCAAGAAAGTGAAAATAGGACAAAAAACGGTTGACTGTATTTTTATTGGCTATGCACAAAATAGTAGCGGTTATCGATTCTTGGTATATAAATCTCTGGTCGGGGGGGGGGGGGGGTGCAAATCTCTGGCCAGATTACATGCGACTTGTGTGCGCCCGCACATCTTACGAAGACGAATGTCTAATCGACGTCAACCCACCCCGTGTAGAGCTACTTTTTGCTACAGTTTTTTTCCTATCTGTAACGGTTGGAATAAACGTAGAAAGGTTTTGTCTGCCATTTATTCACGTAATAATTTTTTCCTTCGTTACAGTAGTGTATCCAACCTTCAGTCTGATGTTATAGCCGATGCATTGAAGGAGTTGTCTGTCGTTACAGTAGATGTAGTCAATGCGTCTGCTGTTACAAATCTCACCCTGGCCATATAAATAGAGGACCCTCTCCCTTGACACAACGAAAAACTCTTCTCTTCTCCCTTTGTTCTGTGCTTCAAAGTCTTAGTCGTTCGGTGATAGAATTCAGACGCTGTCCAGTTCGTGAACTAGACATGGTGCCTAAATCCAACTCTTCTGTCGTTACACCCTGTGAGACAGACGCCACAGTAAACTCCAGCACCCGGACGAGGCGAATCTGTTTTAAAAAGATTGTGTGATACACAAGCCTTGACACCAATCGGTTTGGTTTTGTTACTTTCAATTTCTTTTTAATTTTATTGGTTTTCTTCTTTTTCTCCTTCTCTGTTTTGTGCCTCTAAAATCAAACTTTGTTTTTTTTGTTGTAATCAAATTTAGTAACAGATAATATCAACTTGTTTCTTCGTTTCTATAATCTAATACCTTATATGCTATATTTTTTTGTATTTTCTTAGGTAGTTTTTTGGTTATTTTACTTGTTTTTAACAAATATTCTGATATTTCCCTATCAGTTATATGCTTTCTTTGTGTTAATATTCTATCCATGTACCTGATTTTAAATTTTGAGAGATTTTTTAATCTTAATTTCTTTATTTTCTGTAAAATATCCAGTTTTTAAATAGGGTAGTGAGATATGTAAATTTTTAGTTTTAATGATGTGTAAATATCTCCAAAAGTAGGGTTTTTCTTTGAAAATTAATTCCAACTTTCCTATTTTTATAAATAGTTTGTAGGGTGTCCTATATCTATATAATAAAACACAAAGAAAGCTATCAAGCGGCTCTCCTTCATTCCCCCCAAAAATCAAAGGCTCATATCTAACATCACAAAACACAATTTTCTCCACACACAGCCCCCCCCCCCCCCCCCCCCCCCCCCCCCCCCCCCCCCAACCCAAAAACTCAAATTCAAATGTTCCCCCAAAACAACTCATTTATTTATTTAATTATCTCTCTCTCTCTCTCTGTATGTATGTATATATATATATATATATATATATATATATATATATATATATATATATATATATATATGGGAAATGCTCAGTTGAAAACGCAAATGTCTGTGAAAACGTGAAAACGATCCTAGGCGGTTGTTGGAGACAACGGCCTAGGTTATAATGCATTATAACCTATGAGACAACGGCCTTAGTGGTTTTCCACGTTTTCACAGACATTTGCGTTTTCAACTGAGCATTTCCCTATATATATATAAAACATGGAATTTTATATTCCAATTTATAATTATTTTTCATCATATACTAATGGAAACATAGACTTTTATTTACAACTAATTATTGTCAAACTATTCAAACTTCAGCTACATAATGGTTGATTTACTGTTTAGAAGACTTTTCATATGTTATATCATTCTGAAGACGTGCCGTAGGCACGTGGCCACGGGCAGATCTAGTTTATAATTATTTTCTAAAAACATCCTATATGTGAAATTGAGTCCGTATCAGCACATATATGCTAATATTATTAGCCAGTACATATCTAACTAGTGTAGCAAGTTCATCGATCAATACGCATATATTAATAATGTATAAGAAAATGTGGAACCTTAATTTCCCTAAAAAAGAAGAATGGGGACCCTTAATAATAAACGGTGAGGTTTTCCGTAAGGATTATGTGGTCTTTCTTTATTATGGTCTGCATGACTTTGATCAAGTCTTCCTCCCTGATTTATCTTGATAACTATGCCTATGAGCTAGCTGTTTCTTATCATGACATCCATTTCACCTTAAGATACAGCCTCTCATTCAAAGTTTAGTAAGACTTAATTAAGTAGGTAATTTTGGTTCTATTTGCTTGGCTCCAAAGACTGATCATCTGGTTATTCATCAGATATTTGATATAATAGAAAGTGATACATCAAATAGCAGAATTTTTTTTTTTTTTTTGATGTGAACGGATAGAGTCGAACGACTCCAGCCACATCAAATAGCAGAAAATTACAAAGAAATACATAGTTGCCGCCGTATCGGGAGAAGTTGTCTACGTAACACCTGGCTACCATTTAATCATGACATATGACAGGTCTATAGCAAAGCAAAGTCAAAGACTTATTATCTGCGTAAATATAAATTCCATGAGTTTATGCTTTATATTTTAGGCAAATTACATGAGTTTATTACTTAAGTTTAAATTTATTGCTAATAATCCCAGAGGAAGATTTTTTTATTAATTATTATCATAAACGTTGTTGCCCGCATTCCATTAATAAGACTTTTAACGAAACATACAACCGAAAGATAGAGTATGATGTTCATGTATCGCAACAACGGTCATGATACTCATCATGTGCCTAAAAAAGAGAATCCATCCCTGTACAATAAAATTCTCTGCCCCAAAACAAAACGATATATACATCGTTGTGCACTACCTATATGGGAAGTCTTCCGTTGTGCACCACCTATGGTGCACACGGCGTGTGCACTCGACCTTCCCGCCTTCGTATCGACGATCTGAACCGTTCACATTGATCTACACATCTAAATTAGTCTGAATTAGTCTAAATATGTCAAATCAAATCATTTAAAATTCATTTGCCCATCTATCGAAGTGTTACAAAATTGTATGGCTGAAAATCATTGTTTTTTATAATCACATGATTGATAGGCAAATGAATTTCAAATGATTTGATTTTACATATTTAGACTAATTTAGATGTGCAGATCAATGTGAATGGTTCGGATTGTCGATACAAAGGCGGGAAGGCCGAGTGCACACGAATGCACACGGAAGGATGGTGCACAATGAAAGATTTTCCTCTATATATATATATATATATATATATATATATATATATATATATATATTACAAAAAATTGGCACATGACTGCCCAGCCAAAAAAACCACGTACACCTGTATGTACCCAGCAGTTCTCCCTCTACCAATCACTCGCTGTCTTGTGTCCCCATCCTATCCGGAGAGTCTGCTACGTATGTGGAAGTGTTTACGCCCGCATACATCTCTTTGACTTTGTTTGTCGTTTTCGTATCTGTCGTTTGTGACCAGAATACCATATTAATATTAATCAAGTACGATAATTGCTGATGCATGAGATGCGTGTATGTTGGCCTAAAAATTATATTATTTATTTCTAATTAAATAGTCCAACATGTGGCAACTATCCCAATTCTCTAATGTAAATGTTGCACCTGAAAATTACTAATTGTACTGGCTATCTGGGAAAGTGTGAACAGAACAACCTTGCGTAACACGATATTGTGGAAACCAGGCCAAAGAATCTAATAGTATTTGAACCATTGGGAGGTTGCTGACTAGCTTTCAGGGTTGAAGATGAAGTCCAGGTTCACGCTGTTCTTTTTCTTCTTCCTCCTAAAGTTTACTATCTCAAGTGAAGATAACTTCACCTTCAATGGTTTTCATGGTGCCAACTTGACCCTCGATGGCCTAGCACTGATCACATCCAGTGGCCTCCTTGAGCTTACCAATAATACTGACAACATAAAGGGTCATGCCTTCCATCCAATCCCTTTTCACTTCAAATCACAAGCTGGTAAAATCCTCTCATTCTCTACTACTTTTGTGTTTGCAATTTTTCCGGAGTTCACTGATTTCGGAGGGCAGGGTATTGCCTTTGTTGTCTCTCGTACAGATAATCTCTCTACTGCTTTCCCTGGTCATTACTTAGGTCTCTTTAACATGAAAAACAATGGCAACTCAACCAATCAAATCTTAGCCGTTGAGCTAGATACAATCATGAGCACCGAGTTCCAAGATATTGATGGTAACCATGTTGGAATTGATATCAATAACTTGAAATCTTACAATTCCCATACTGCTGGTTACTACGATAATAACTCTGGTTCATTTAAGAACTTGACTCTTATAAGTGGCCAACCAATGCAAGTGTGGGTAGATTTTGATGGCGAAGAGATGCAACTTAACGTTACCTTGTCTCCGATACGAATGCCTAAGCCTAAAAAGCCCCTCCTATCTTCTGTCATTGATCACCCTAGTGTGTTCCATGATTCTATGTATGTTGGATTCTCTTCATCAACTGGAGCATTTCCTACCTCTCATTACATTCTTGGCTGGAGCTTCAAAATGAATGGAGTTGCTGAAGCCCTTACTTATGCAGAGCTCCCTGCCCTCCCTCGCTTTAAAGTCAACAACACATCAAATGGTTTGAAGATATGGCTGCCGACAGTTTTCTGCTCATTTGTATTATTAATTGTGATTGCCACTATCTTCATAGTGAGGAGGATGAAGAAATATGCAGAGGTTTTTGAAGATTGGGAGGATAAATATGGGCCCCATCGTTTTTCATACAAAGATTTGTTTCAGGCAACTAAAGGTTTCGAAGAAAAAGGATTATTGGGGACAGGAGGATTTGGAAGAGTCTACAGAGGGGTGTTGCCAAGTTCCCGGATGGAGGTTGCAGTTAAGAAAGTCTCGCATGAATCAAGACCAGGAGTGAAAGAGTTTGTGGCTGAAATTGTTAGCATTGGCCAGCTTCGCCACCGGAACCTTGTCCAGCTTTTAGGCTACTGCCGCCGCAAGCGGGAGCTTCTTTTGGTGTATGACTTCATGTATAATGGTAGCCTCGACAAGTTTTTATACGAAAGAACCCATCCAACTCTCACCTGGGCTCAAAGATTCCGAATCATTAAAGGTATAGCAGCAGGCCTCTTATACCTTCACGAAGATTGCGAGCAGGTAGTAGTCCACAGAGACATCAAAGCCAGCAATGTCTTGTTAGATGGTGAAATGAATGGGAGGTTTGGAGATTTTGGCCTTGCTAGATTATACGACCGTGGGACTGATCCTCAGACAACTCATGTTGTGGGAACTATAGGTTATCTTGCACCTGAGCTTATTGAGAATGGTAAGGCAACAACTCTAACAGATGTGTTTGCATTTGGTGCTTTCCTACTTGAAGTAGTTTGTGGGAGGAGGCCGATTGAATGCCGTCAAAATGGCGCGGAGCTGATTCTCGTGGACTGGGTGCTGGAGAACTGGCAACGAGGAGTGCTCATCGAGACAAGGGACCCACGATTGGGTGAGGACTATTGTGTTTATGACGTGGAGTTAATATTGAAGCTTGGCTTGCTATGCTCACATCCAATACCAACAGCCAGGCCGAGTATGAGGCAAGTGATGCAGATTCTGGAAGGGGATACACTACTCCCCAACGACATTTTAGCAGGTTGTTTGGGTTTTAGCACACTGTTATTACACCCGAATATAGGATTTGATGATTTTGTTAGCGAGTCTGCTTGATTGTTATTTGGGTGAAACTGTTCTCTCTTTAGGTAGGTTGTTGCAACTTGCTCATCAAAAAGCAAGGTGCATTCAAGGACTAATTGTATGTAACCTACTGTATCTTTTACTCTGTATCCTCTATCTTGATCAAAGTAATTGTTTTATTGGGAATAAGTTTGGCACTGACCCTCACTAATCAATTGAGCTTCTGTATAAATAATCTCTAATCTCTAATCTCTAATCTCTAATCTCTAATCTCTAATATTATAATGGGAGAAGACCTTAGTGTCATTTGTCATTTTGTCAGTCTACCAACATGTGCAACGAATGTACATAACTAATATAAAGGAGGTTTCCAGTTCAAATCCTCCATGGTCAGAGTTTTTATTTTCATTTTTTTAAATTATTAAAACGTGCATCGCACGTGTAAATTACTAGTATGGATAATGCTACACCCACTGCTAATTTCACTATCTTTTTCTTCACTATCTTAAGTGGCATACTTCTATTCGAGACTTCTATTGGAGAGTTCTACCACCCACTTACTCTTTAATAGAAGTTTGTCACCTAAGATGGTGAAAAAAATTGGTAGTGAGTGTGACATTACCCAAATAATATTATTGCATGCTTGTACTTCTCCGATTCTACTAGAGATGCATTAGTTTACACTTGTGAAGGTAAAAGAAGAATCAAATGCTAAAAATGATTTGAAAATGAAATGCAGGAGAAGAATGTGAAGGTAATGGAAATTTACTGTATGAATTTCAAATGAGAGGATCATCTGTGAAAATATTTACAAAATCAGATCAATAGAAGCATCTTGACGAGCCTAAATAATTAAAAGGTTAATTACACAGCAAGGAACTTGTGCTTGATAGATGTACCCTCAACAAACTTGGAGGCAAATAGTGGATACATAACTAAATCAACCGTTCAAACGTCACTAAAATCATCAACCTAACTTGATGGAGTATAGAGTTTCAACTTCTTATCTAACAGTAGGTATGATTATCAACAATTAGTATCTACTTGATACAAACCATACAGACCGCTTAACACTCCCCTTTTTTTGCGAAGCTCTCCCCTTGGCTCCTTCGGCCTTCTCCCCCTAGATCCGGCTCACTCTTTTATCGAAGTCCCAACCGTCCTTCATTAATTTTCTTCCCCTTTCCCTCATCCTTAAACCCTTTCCGTTTCTCCTCCGCTCTCGAGGATTTTTAGATCCTCCTCGTCTTCTCCCCCTTGCCGTGGTGGCTAGTCCGGTGGAATTTCCTTTTTTGTCTTGTGGCTTCCTCTCCCGCCCCCTGCCGGTGGTTCCCCGCTTCGCTGCGTTCTTCTCGCACTGCTCTGTTCCCCTGTCACCGATCGGAGGTGTTTCGCCTGTTGTCCATCGGTGAGTGGTTCCCATTCCGGCTATTCTTTAGCACCATCAGTAAGTTGCCGCAGATCCCAATCGCTGTAAGTATACTTCCAACCCGGTTTATTTTCAGCTGTGTTTTTCGTGGTGTGTCGATTTTTTTGCTCCGATTGTGTTCCTATTTGAGCTATCATCTTCTTCTCTATCGGGACGGTGTTGCCGGCCCCGTTCATTGAGACTATATTATTTCTCTTCTCTATTTGTTCCTTTGTTCGACTAATCGACCCGTTATCGGGATTTTTCACCTTTCTGAGGTTGTATTTAGTGGATGATATCCTTCATCATCCCCTCCCCAAATCTTTTCCTCTCCATATTGCTTCGTTCTAGTTGCGGTTCCATTCCCTAATCTTAGGGATTCTATTCTTACCTTCGCTGCAATCTGAGTGTTCAGGCATTTCGCTCTGACCGTGTTGGTCTAGCGCTTCTCCTGTTTCTCTCTGATCTGCTTCAGGAGTTTCTCTCAACTTTGACTTAGCATCTCATCTTTTGGTTTTTGGGCTGTCTTCCCCTTTTTTCCATATTGTGGCCCATGGAATTATCGTGGGTCCAAGTTGTGAAAAAAAATTCTAAAAAAAGGATTGAATCTCAGTTGATAGTCAGAAATGGGCTTAGATCTACTGTTGCCTCAAGGCCCGGGATACGGAAGCTTCCTAGAAGCTCCCTTCCCCCCTCATCCCGCCCTTTCCCCTCTAAGTTAGCTTCTTCCTCTGGTTACCCAGAGCACTATTCAAATCGTTCTCCTATCTATTGCTTCCTATGTTTGCAACCAGGACACATTAAAAAATATTGTGTGGCCACCATGAAGTGTCTCTTTTGTTTCAAACCCGGTCATTCTCGACCCAAATGCTTTGCCCTTCAAAGGATGCTTGGATTGTCGATCGGGGTTCCGATCTCAGAGCAGGTTCTAGCAGCGCTCGATTTCCCGGCTTTACAACGCAAGCTTTGTGAAGGAGCCTCCATTCGTTCTAAAATCAAAAAATCTTCTTCCAAATCACCGCTTCTCCCCACCCCTCCTGAGATCAACCGTTTGGTCGAGCCTATCGTTCTGCCGACCGAATCCAAGGTTGCTCCTCCTGCGTTCCCTGCCAAGCCGAATGTTTTACAAGTCTTCATCCCCAACTCTGACCTGTCAGATCGTTTGAAATATTTCGATACTTACGGAGCCATTTCGTTTAATGGAGGATCCATTCCTATTTTCACCCTCAACTCTTTTCTTAGTATTTCTTGCAATGTGAAGGATTGGGATTGGTTTCTTAGCTCATGTTCTAACGGAGATGTAGTTATCCGGTGCCCCTCCCCGAAATTGCTTCAAGATTTGATAGAGAATTCATCCTTATCGATCGGATCGATTTCTCTTTCAATTCGCAAATGGGTTCAGGTAGCTCCTCCTAAGCCAAGTCCCAAGGTTATTCCTACTAACATTACCCTGCTGGGCCTGCCCCCGTTTTGCGACTCAGTGCATCGTGTGGGGGATTTGACTAAATGCGTGGGTAAGATTACCAGCATCTCCTCAGCGTCTAAGCTAGCTTCTGGGTGCATGCAAGTTGAAGCTATCTTTGACATCCCCGAGCACCTAGAGCATATTGAGGCCTTTGTTCTTAAGGATGGACTCGTGTCCTTTCCGGTGTCTGTCCAATACCACTTTGCCACCCCATCGGGAGGCTCAGATCAGGGTACTTCTTCTCGTCCACCGCAGGCAACTGCCAGGCCCTCCCCTACCCCTTCTTCTTTCCACCCTGGTTCTGTTTCGTCTTCTAAATCCCAATGGAAGGCCCCGATCAAAGCCCCTTCGAGGAAGAAATTCCAAGCTCCGAACAAATCTCTGGCTCCCATCAACAAGACCAAGATATCCCCTGCCAAACCGCCTAATCTGGTTTGGATCAACCCGAATATCTCCTCTAACCAGCCATCTAAGTCCGTTCACAAACCCCCCACTCTCTCGAATGTTACTCCTTTTCCTCAGGCCGCCTCTGACGAGCCTCGAGATGTTAAGCCGTCTCAACCTCCTGCGACTTCTCCTCCACCTGCCCCCAAGCATCCTGACCCCAGTTCACTTTGGCCCAAGTGGGAAGTTAATCCGCACTTCGAGTCATTGGCAACAGTTTCAAAAGCAAGCTCATTCCTTCATCACTTCTTCTGACCCTGATCTGCCTCTCATCAAGGTCAAAAGCGATAAGCTATCGAAAGCTCCTTCCTGGTCTGATCTAGATAATCTTCTGGATGATGAAGAGGATGACCGTAAGCGGGACCTCGCCAACCGTAAGGTTAGTGTTTATTTTTGTGTTAGCTACATTTCTGATGATGTTTGTTTGCACTCTATTGCTCTTCGTTTGGTGTGTCGTAGTGAACTCTACGGCAGAGTTCATCAACACCCTCGTCTCAATCTTTCGTTCTTTCTTATGCCGGGAGGGAGCTGCTCCGTTGCTCCCGATACTATGCTTGCAATGCAGGCTTTCTCTAGTGCTTCGACGTACAACCTTTTAGTTAAGCTTGTTACTAGGTTGGACCTGTTGTCGAAACCGTTGTTAAGTCCATTGCATTATAATTTACCATCGTCTATGGATTGCACCTATGGCCAGTCCTCCATGTTTGATCCTTCAGTCATGGTTAATGCACCTGCTACCCCTTTTAATGATCTATCCAGGAAAGGCTTGTTATTGGATTCTAAATCCTCTTCCCGTCTTATCAGATCGAGCGCTCGATTGAGGGCTGTGCATTCTCGATCTAATAGAAAACTGCCTCCCACTAAATCCGAAGCGCTGGGATCGCCTCTGGGCTCGATTTATCACCTGCAATTTGACCATTGCTCTGATTTTGAGCTCATTAAAAAATCTTCTGAATTGGGTTTCTTAACCCTCCAATCTCCTTCGTCTGTGGCTTTCGCCATCAGAGAAAAAGAACGATCTAGAGTTTTAGAGTTCAAAGGTTTTTAATGATTATAATCTCATGGAATATTAGGGGCCTTAATTGTCCCGACAAGCAGAGATCGATCTTTCAACTGATAGCTTCTTCTCACTGCGATCTCATATCCATCCAAGAATCCAAACTAGAGTCACCGTCTCCCACGATTCTTCGGTCTATCGGAGGTACCATCATCTCTAAATGGATATCTCTAGATGCAATAGGATCTAGGGGAGGTATTCTTTTTGGATTCAAAGAGACTATTTTCTCGATGGTATCGATTAAACGTCTCAACTTCTTCCTCATTGTTCAACTCCATTGGGTGCCTCTTAATACCATTCTCACGGTTATTTTCGTATATGGCCCATCCTATTCCGAAGGTAGGCCGTTATTTTGAAATGAATTCCAATCGCTTCTCTCATATACTAATGGTCTGTGTATTTTTTGTGGCGACTTTAATGCTACGAGATTTGTCGTTGAAAGATCTAGCCCCTCGTCGCTAGGCAATCAGTGTTTCAACGATTGCATCCGTACCTTACAATTGACTGACATTCCGTTGTCAGGTAGATCGTTCACTTGGTCGAACCTTCGCCATCATCCTTCGATGGCGAAGCTCGATCGCTTCTTGGTATCCAATGAATGGATTGATCGTTTTCACAACTCTTTTGCTCTTGCATTACCTAATCCTTCATCAGACCATGTTCCTATTACGCTTCACTCCGACTTTAATTTCCCGCGCAATCATCGTTTCAGATTCGAAAAATTTTGGTTGGAAGATCAGGTGTTTGTTAACCTCGTTTCCGAATGCCTTTCGGCGATTTCAGGATCTTCCGGTTTGGGATCCATTCTTCTCAAACTTCACGCGATTAAATTCGGGTGCAAGATTTGGCGCAACGAAAGGCAATTTAACACTTATTTCCTCAAAAAGTTTCTCCTCTCCACCATTGAATCTATAGATAAAATGGAGGAGGGGGGACCGATTTCTATTGAGCTATTCAATGAGCGGCGCTCTTGCAAACAAGATTTTTCGGATATTCTCCGCCAAGACCATTTGAAATGGGCCCAAAGAGCCAAATTTCAGTGGCTCAAAGAGGGAGATTGCAATACTGCGTTTTTCCATAACTTTGCCTCCCACAGACAGAGATGTAATCACATTTCATCGATCGTCCATGATGGGGCTGAACGATCTTCCATCGAGGACATACATCAATCTTTTCTCCTATTCTATAAAAATCTCCTTGGCTCATCCAAACCTAGGGCCTTGAGCCTAGATTGGAACCACCTGTACGGAGCAAATCCTATCGATCTTTCTTCTCTTGAGGAGCCGTTTTCTATGGACGAAATCAAAGCCGCGGTTTTCGCTTTAAAAAGCGATGCGGCGCCGGGTCCGGACGGTTTTCCCGCCTTCTTCTTTCAAAAGTTTTGGAATTGGTTGAAAGATGACCTTTTCCGGATGTTCGCTGACCTTCATAGTGGCTCTTTCTCTTTCGATTGCATCAATTACGCGCACATTGTTCTTATTCCTAAAATATTAGGAGCGAACACCGTGGCAAATTTTAGGCCGATTAGTCTTATCAACACCACTTTCAAAATTATCATGAAAGTTCTCTCAGCTAGACTTGGAGAGGTTATATCTCCTCTCATCGATCCAGCTCAATCGGGTTTCATCAATGATCGTTTTATTCTTGATAGCGTGGCTTCTACCCAAGAAATCATTTCCTATTGTCATCATTCCAAAACTGAGGGTATACTTCTCAAACTTGATTTTCAGAAAGCTTACGATAACGTTTGTTGGGAGTTCCTTTTCGATATCTTATTTCATAGGAGTTTTGGTCCCAAATGAATTGCTTGGATTAAATCCAGTCTATTTGCGGGTACTTCCTCCATTATCATCAATGGTACGGAGGGTCACAAATTCAAAATCAAATGCGGTCTCAGGCAAGGTGACCCTCTGTCTTCCCTTCTCTTCTCGCTGGTTGCCGATGTATTCAGTAAGCTTCTTCGCAATGCTTGGGAAGTCCAGGTCATAGAAGGCCTGGGGGATTCTCGTTACTTCAATGGCGTTCTAAACCTTCAGTACGCCGATGACACCATCATTTTGGTAAAACCTAATCACCATACCCTCAGAAATCTAAAACTCCTTCTCTATTGTTTTGAACTAGCCTCTGGTCTCTCTATCAATTTTCATAAATCTTCTGTCGTTTGGCTGGGAGGTTCTTCTAACATGCAGAATGAAATTTCCGATTTTTTTAACTGCCCGGTTGCTTCATTCCCTATTACGTATTTAGGTATTCCACTAAGGTGGGGCAAACTTCATAGATCGGATTGGGCGCCCATGATTGATAAAGTGGAATCCAGACTATCGGTATGGTCTGGGAGACTACTGTCCCGTGGCAGTAGACTTATTCTGCTAAATTCTGTTCTATCCTCGATTCCTCTCTATATGATGTCTTTCTATTTCATTCCTTCGTGGGTCATCAAAAGAATTGACCAGATCAGAAGTAATTTCCTCTGGTCCGGTTCAGCTCTCTACAAACCCGGATCGCACCTGTGCAATTGGAATCTCATTTGCTCCTCGAAAATTGCTGGTGGACTGGGGGTATTAGACCTGAGGCACCAAAATTTGGCATTACTGGGCAAATGGCTCTGGAGATTCCTCAAATTGGAGGACCTCCCCTGGATCAAATGTATCAAAGCTAGATACTTTGCGGTCAATGATTGGTGGAACTTACCGGAGCACCCCCATAGGCAGGCATCTGCGTTCTGGAAGGGGGTTTGGAAAGCTGCAGCTCCCTTCCTAGTTGGTTTAAGCCACGGTTGTGCCGATGGCTCTATGACCAGATTCTGGACTGATATTTGGATTGGAAATTCCTCTTTAGCTTCTGCTTTTCCAGCTATCTTCCGTCTCGCTGCCAACCCTCTGGCCTTAGTGTCAGATTCCTACCACAATATCTAGTCTCGTCGGGTATGGTCGATTCCTCTCTCTGATAATCTTCCAGCCCACTTAACCCCCGTCTTTAATAACCTTCTTGACGCTCTCAACAACGTGGTTTGGCAAGATAAAGAGGATTTTTTTTGGCGTTGGAATTCTTCTAGGAACTTCTCAGTTCGTTCTTTTTATCACTTTCTTAATTTTAGAGGTACATTATCGCCATTCTACGACCTGGTTTGGAAGTCTTGTGCACCGTTGAAGGTGAAAATTCTTGTATGGTTAGCACTTAACAATAAACTTCTTACAGTTGAAATTCTGAATAAGAGAAATCAAGCTTGGGAGCAATTATGTCCCCTATGCGCATCAAGCTCTGAGAATGCGAATCACCTGTTCGTAGAATGCGATTTCTCACGATCGCTCTGGAAAATTTCCGTTCTGGCCTGGGAAGCGTCAGACCTTCCGTTCAGTCTGGTCGACTGTTGGTCGAAGCGTCCTCCGATTATCGCTTTCCACAAATCGTGGTTCCTTTCCTTCCAGATTATTATATGGATAATTTGGAGGGAAAGGAATCACAGGATCTTCCGCCAACTTTATTCCTCCCCTCATTTGTTATCAGACGAATTTTTGTTGTTATTCAAATTTTGGTCTTCTTCTCTTAATGTGAAAGCTAGAGAAGCACTTAAGCATGAGAGACTAGAAAAAGCTATCCATTGTCTTATTAACCTCAACGCTTTTTAACGTTCACAGCACCTCTTTCGGGAATCTTTTGAGGTTCTTATTATATTTCCGTAAATCCCTATACTTCTTTGCTGTAACTAGATATTTCATTGTTATTGATTATGTTCTGATGTTATCGATTGCCTTAACACTATCTCCATTGGTGTTTGTGCTTGCAGGATTAAAGGGTAGGTTTTCCTACTCTTATAATACTTTTTGACAGCAGCTTAGACTGCTTTTTGTTTTGATTGCCAATGGAGCGTTATAGCAGGAAGTCATGTTCTTCTATGAGACTGGCTTAGCACTCCTACTCGTCCCGATGGTTTATCAGTTCTATCGGATTACTTCCTTGGCATTTACATCAGTCCGATCTGATTGCAGCTTACCCTGATCTCTTTTGTACAGCTCTTTATGTTAGCTCCCATGCTTTAGCTATCTGTTGGTAGCGTTTGATGTTTTTTTCTATCGACCTTGGGTTAGACTCTTATCTTTGTATTGGTCTTGCGTGTAGCAGACCATTTTAGTAACTGTGGTTCGATTCTCTTGGTTTGGGAGTTGATGCTGGGAGTTAGCTTTTGAGACTGATGATGTTATTATGCTATTTCTCTTTTCGATGTTTAGTGACTTAGCAGTATGGTTGCTATCCCTTTTTCTGAGTTTCTTTGCTACTGCGCTTTTGCTGTTCTCTGTGGATCTTATTGCTGGTTGTATTATCCGATATTTTCCCTATTTTTAGCGGAGTGTGTTGGCTCCGCTTGGTTTATTTGACCTGAGTTCTGCTGTTTTGTTTCGTCTGGAGGGGTCTGTTTTTTGGCAGGAGGTTCATTGCGCGCCTCTTGCCAGATTGGCTCGCGAGTTAGTCCCTGATTTTGGTGAAGGTACGATGTTTCCGTTGTCTTAATGTCGTATCGTTCGTAGGCGCGCTGTTCGCCGACCGTCAGTGTGAGGATGGTCATCCTTGGAGGTGCCCTCATCTGCCCGGACTTTAGCGAGATGTGCTGCCAGTATCCAGTTCTTTTCTAGCTTATCCTTCGGTTGTGTTGTTTGTTATTGATGTTGGTTTGTTTCTTTCCTGTTAGTATCTTTCATGGTGTGTATAGATTGTATAGTTGGGTGGTTTTGTTTTACGTCTTGTAAGACCCTCTTATTGTAATTGTTGTGTTATTAATGCATGGCTGGAGTCTTTTGACTCTATCCGTTTCATCAAAAAACTTCTTATCTAACAGTATATGGACACATTCAAAGTGAAGTTGTATCCAAGGGAAACTTGCCTCATGGGCACTTCTTTGACACTCTCCAACACATACTTGACAAGAATGCCATCGGTTCTCATTTTTTTTTGAGAATAAAGATGACATGGTCGAAACCAGCATTACAACAGAACATCGATTCTATTTTATGGTTGAAATTATGCTCAATTGTATGGCAATTCTCGGTCCCAATTTTGAAACTTGTCAAACACTTGGAACACATAGTGATACTGCTAAATTAAACTTCCATACCAAAGAGTATATCACATTCGCAAGCATTTCATTTTCCAAATTAACCAACAGCTTTTACAACACCACTATGTTTCACAAACTACACCCAACCCCCCTTCCCACCTAAGTTCCAATCATACTCCAAACTTGCTGTCAAATCCATATCACACATACGTGCGAGCGCGCATACACACATCTTACATAACACTCACTTCACACTTACCCAACACGCTTTCACAATCAAACACTCCTATATATCACAATAATGCAGCATATTAACATTTTGGAAAGAGAGACAGAAATCACAGACCGAGGGTTTCAAAGATGCCGCCTAGTCAAAAACCCCCAGACACCAAAGAACTCCAACCACAGTAAGCCCTCTCGAGCCCAAACTCACCACCACCAACAGCCACCACCACCACCACCACCCAAGAAAACACCTCTCTCTCTCTCTCTCTCTCTCTCTCTCTCACCCGTAGTAATTTTCACAAACAGGTGATGTTCATCTTTCACTCACTCTTTCTCTCACACACACAAACAGTTGGTCTTCTAATACGAACTCATCTATCCACCTAGGGTTGGCAACCAGGTCGACCGGGCTGGGTCGGGTTGGAACGGGTCGACCGGGCCGGGTCGGGTTGGACCCGCCCGGGTTGGAACCGAAGTTAGGCGGGTCCGGGTCGGATCGGTTGGTTAACCGGGCCGGGCCGGGTCGGATTTGCAAAATGTCGCCCCGCCCAACCCGTTAACTCATTCGGGTCGGGTCACGGGTTGGCCCATATGTTTGATTTTTTTTTTTTACTTTAAAAAAATTGTGATAATAATAATAATAATAATAATTAAAGAGTGAAATTGCGATAAAAAATTTGTATATATTAATCATATGATTTCAACTTTTACAAATTTCCGACTTTTTTTTATAAGAAACAAAGAACTATTATAAATTGGTTCTATACAATTACAATTTTCTTATATAAAATGACAATTTTCTTCAATTTTCTAACTTATTTATAAGAAACAAAGATTTATTACAATTTTTTATATATTTACAAATTTTTTGCATATGTTAGTCTTCAATTGGTTGTTGTTGTTGGTATTCAATTCTTCATGTTGGTTGCTATTGTTGTTGTTGTTGTAGTTGTTCTTCCGGCGAGTTGCTTCCAGTTGTAGACGTGTCGAACCTTATTCCTTGAGTTCTATCTTCGGTCTTCATCCAGTCTTCCGTACAAACGAGATTCTCCAACGATTGGGGCTTCAAGCGATTCCTGTAATCGGTTAGAACCATGCCACTTGCAGAAAATATACTTTCTGAAGCAACTGTAAAGACAAGAGGAGTTAGTAGATCTTTAGCCATATATTTAAAAATACTATAAGTATGATCATGGTCTTTCCACCATTGTAAAATATCTAATGAAGAAGTAAAACTTTCAGAATCTTGTTGATTATACCAATGTAATTCATTTGGTTGATTAGTCTAGTTTTTTTTTATTGAATTTTTGCAAGTAAATTAATGTTGCATCATCTAATTTATTCTTACCCTTACCTGTAGAAGTAGCAGAAGAAGAAGTAACTAAAGAAGTAGTACTACTAGATGAAAAACTTCTATCAAAATAATCATTCAAGTAATTTAATATTGATTCAAATTTAACTAAAAATGTTCCGCAATCAATTTCAGATTCATCTTCCCCAAGTAAAGTAAAAACATTTCAATCAAACTCTTCGTACCTTCTAATTTGATACGAGGATCCATCACAGTAGCAATACAATACAACATAGGAAGATGATTAAAATACTTCAAAATTTTGGTGTATGCAGGTTTCACAATATGACCAATAAAAGCATCATCGATCATTTCTTTGAAAGTTTGCATCATAGTAACTATTGAAATAAAAATGCTACTAAAAGTAGATTTATACGATTTTGAAAATTTTAAAGTTGCGGTTTTAAAAGGTTCTAAAAATTTAAATAAAAATTCCGCATAAAACAAGGCTTAGGGAGTCATTTCAAAATTTGGCATATTTTTTGCCATACAAAAATCATTTATACATGCTTTATATCCAGTAACAACATGTAGCAAATAAAAGTAGAGTTCCATTGGTGTTTAACATCCTTTGAAAATTTTCTAAAATGTACATTTTTAAGTCTACACCAAGCTTTCCATTCTTGAAATATAGGGTCACTTAATGCATTAAAATGTACACAATTTTTAATGTTAACTATATATGGGTCGGCTATTTTTAATGTATCTTGAACACATAAATTTATAATATGACATGCACATCTAATATGAAAAATAGTGTCAGATGGAGGGTCTAATGCGGTTGTTAATATACTAATTGATGCATTGTTGTTAGATGCATTATCAAAATTTATACACATAATTTTATCACGAATATGAAAAAAATCACAAATTTCTAAAATACGATTTGCAATTTCATTACCACTACGGAGATAGGGTAACGTGGCAAGTGATATGATCCTTTTTTGAATGATCCAATCACTGTCGATCCAATGACAAGTTATTACCATCATTAGAATATTGTTGCAACCCTTCCAACAATCGCAAGTTAGAGAAACTCTACAAGTTACTCCATAAAATAGCAATCAAAGCTTCTCTCATTTCGTTGTACATTTTAAAACAATCAGACTTCAAAGTATTCCTAGGGATTCTTTTAAAGTGTGGGTTTAAGGCGGTTTGATTAAAAGCTTCTAAGTCCTGCTCTCGGAATAGAAAAATGGTAACTCTTCCTTGATTACTAATCGGGCCATTTCCCGACGAACAAGTTCAGGATCATAAGAATGGCTATCAACTACACCGGTCCTATGGTGAATTTTTTGTTGGCCGGGTAGGTCTATAAGAAGTTCTTTGTGTACATTTTGGATGTGTCATTTTATTGTACCCGTCCCCTCACCTTTCTTCCATTTGTATGGCTTCGAATATGTTTTACAAATTTTTATACCTACACCGGATTTTCTTCGTCCGGAATATAATCATAAAATTTGTGTTAATCACTAGTTTCCCCTCTAGTTTTCCTACTACTACCCGGTTGTATTGTTTCGGTTGCTTGTATTTGTGGTTCTTCTTCTATGTCTATGTCTCCTACAAACTCATTATGTGTACCAATGTGTCCGGTCATAGGGTACTCTTCAGCGGACTCATTTTGTAGGACAATTGGAGGCCTACAAGAAGTGTCGGTGGAATCTTGTCCACTTTGACTACGGCCGCTCTCTCGTGATCTAGACATGTTGATATAGTAGTGTATGTGAAAAAATTAAATACAATTTAGACGAGATAAATTGAAAAAAAAATCTATAAAACAATAAGAGGGTTGTCAGAGAGAAGATCAAAAACCAACAAACAAATATGATAAAAAAACATATAACTACAAAAAAAAATATCAAGACAATAAGAGGGTTGTGAAATTTTGATACCATACTTGACGGATACTCGTATAGAGAATGAGAGTGAAAATAAAAGTAGAAGTCCGGACTCGTATATAGATAGAAAGAGAGCTTCTTTGTTGGAGTCTTGGAGGAGTTGAAGACTTGAAGACGTAGTTGAATGTTGAATTTGATACGATCGGAATTTGTCGCTTCTATGTTGCTAGCTTCTTTGTTGACAAAATTTCAAAAAATTAAGATTGAATTGAGTAGTAGTAGTAGAGAGAGCAAGAGAATTAGGTGTAAAATTTTTAGATTGGGTTTAAGGGGTATTTATAGGGAAAAAATAAAAAAATAAAAAACCAAAAAAACCAAAAAAACCAAAAACAAACGGCTAGAACAGCAACGACCTCTGTTTTTCGTCTGTTGGACCCGCGGGTCGAACGTTTAGCCCGTACGGGTCTAACGGTTCGAAACTCGAGGGTAGAACCGCGGGTTGGTGGGCGGGTTCGTCACTATTCACCAGGTACAACGGATTGGAAACCCTTATTTGACGACCCGGGTCGACCCACTTAGACTCGCGGGATCGACCCGAACCAGAATTGTACTTGAACGGGCCGAGTTTTGGCGAGCGGGTCGCCGGTCAGCCTGGCCCGGTTGCCATCCCTATATCCACCCATTTAGACCCATCCATCCATTTCTTAAGCCTCAAACTGACCAAGGCCCGTAAACCTTGCATAACCATTTGCGTACTGCAACGTGTCTCCTTCTCCTCCGCCTCTCTCTCTCTCCTCATTCCCATTTCCCCAAAAAGAAAAAACCCAAACCCTCGCTCCAAAAAAATCTATATATTTCTATTATAAAAGCCACAATAAATCTATCCATAGACGATCTCAGCCATTAATTTCGACAACTCGATCTTAACCATTTATTTAAACATCAATTATAAAATCCAGACCATTCATTTATTTTTTTGATCTAATAGATGAATGACGAGTTTGGATCATAATCAAAACCCAACTAAAAACCAGTAGCCGTCTCTAGAAAATTCTTCATAATCCCACTCTCTTCTTTTTCCCTCAAATTCGAGATCTCAAACCTTAATCCCCAAAATCATGCAACCATGTTACTAAGGTATTGATCCCGATCTCAGTTCCACCAATGGGAAAGAAACGAAACCAAAACCTAACCCCAAACCCTCCACCGCGGCCGACTCCCACGCTGCCCCCTCCCATGCAGCCATCCACCTCGCCTTAGGTCGTAGCCGTCATCTGCATCCTCCACCGCAACTTCTTGTCCCGAGCGTGGCCATCATCTCCGCCGTCCTCCGCATCAACTTTTGGTCCCGACCGTCGCCTTTATCTCAGCCGTCATAGACGCTATTCTCCTCCTCCCTTTCCCTCATCTATGGCTCACTCCAATCCTGTTGCCCCTCCAATCCACCGTTGTAGACGTTGCCCTCCTCCTCCTTAATCAGTTTATAGTTTATGTTATCACATGGCTGGGTTTGATGATCGAAGGGAAAGAAGGGTTGCCAACTTTGGTAATTTTATTTTAACTATAGTTTTTTTTTGTTGATTAAATTTACTGGGTATGGGATTGGAATTATGTGGCTTGGTGTTGGGTTTGGTTGGAGATTTGGGTGTTTTTGATAGAGAGACCTTGGTTACTCAAGTACTCTTTCTGAATGTATCGGCTTGCCGTCTCTTGCATTATTGAAGAGTTTCATGCCATTCTAGGTTAGGTATGGAATGGTAGAGAACTCTCCTCTGCTTCTACAACTCTTCTTTCTGATTGAACATGATATAAATGTTAGGACTAACAAGGTTCAACATTCCTCGCAGTTGAACTGTTTGTTAGTAATTCTTTGCTTCGTGGAAGATCTAAGCCATTAATTCCCCATAGATCTTTCACTCTTCTCATTTGGTCCAGAATAAAATATTTTATTTCATGATGGCTTTGCTGATGTATTATTGAAGCCAAGTTTCCATCCTGCTTTGTTTTATTTGCTTGAACGACAGTCGCTTCACTGCTTGATAATCCTTATGGTAATACAAGTTCCCACCTTTGGATAGTAGGACATTGTGCTTCAACATGCCAAAAGAATATGCATTCTTACAAGTTCCCATCTCTGTGAAATTGGTCATTGCTAAATGAATGCTTTGTGCCTGTTGCTTATGGTTGAACAATGAATTTGTACATGTACAGAATCTGAGAAAACTTGAGTATATTAGGGTAGTTTGGGTTTTACTTTCAAGTTTTAACAGTTGGTTATATACTCCATAAATTTATCCTTCGCTAAATAGTTCTTCAAACTATATACAGAATACAACTTGAGAACTGTAACCTCACTTCCGTTCATGCTCTCTTTTTTTTCTTTTCTTTTTCCTGAAGGTCACTTTCTTCGAAATTATATTTGCTAAAAACCATCTCTTGTATAGACAAGGGCATCGACATTATTTATTAGCAGTTTTTGTTTGCTTTTGTTGATTGACTATCCCAATTTCATATGTTCACAGTTTGTCTCTTTATGTTAGCTAATACTGTATTGCAATATTAGGAAACCACATTCTCTTGTCCAGAATTTGTTACTTTTGTCCGAGAGGTCATATTTGCTTACATGTTAATATCAGGTTCATGATTAATTTATGGACCATCCAACACTTTTGGATTGAGAAGAAGCTCATACGTACTTATCAGGTAATTGTCATTTACAAATATGTTGGCATCATTAACCTAAATGAGATTTAATATTCTCCCTTTTTATTTTTGCATTGCATTGTGGCAGGTTGTGAGAATGTAATTTTGACTGCTGTTTGGAGTTGATAATTAAGTTGTTTTTTTGTGTGTGTCTGTGTTTTCTTTCAGAAGTATTTGATTACTCTGACAACAAAGTAGTTGAGTTGCATTTGTATTCGTATGTGTGTATATATATTTGTATATACCAATTTTTTTCTCATGATTTTACATTTTTTGCTAAAATGCAAAAATCTACCCTAAAGTACCGAAAAAACTAAAAGTTACTCTCAAAATTTTTAATGCAAAAAAACAACTATAAAGTTTCTCTTTTCCATCAAAATTTATGTAGAAAAGATAGATATATAAAATTTAAAAACAAATTTAGTGTAGTTCTTTCCATCAATTTTTTTGAAGGTAATGACTACAGTATGTCAAACTTACATAAATTGACATTAGTTCGAAGGTATCTCGGTTATATTCTTAAGCAAAAGTAATACATATAAAAAGATTGACCATTTACTTTGTGAAAACTTGAAATATTCTTTTTCTTTCATATTGCATTTTCTCAAGTTTATTTTCAATAGTTGAGTATCTTTTCTCTAATTCCTACTTCTTTATTCCTCTTAAGCAGGACTTCGATGGATTGTTGGTAACAACCTCCAATTCAATTTTCGTCTGCTGATTAGGTATTTTGTACATTACCTTCTACCATTTTTTGTTAATATGCATGCTTATTTCGACATGTCAAGTACCCAATGCAATCTCGAGGTCAATCATTTGTTTGTTACCTATTACCTCAGCAAAGTAGAACAATGTTGGAATTTAGACTTCTGGACTGTAGCTTCATTTACCTCCAACTTCACCTTTTTGTTCCGGTTAAGATCACCAGAAAAAGGGTCAAGTTTGGAACAGATGAGAATTAGCAAGTTTATTCTACTTCTTTCTTTCCTTTGTATCTAATGTCAAACATGGTACTCCATCATCATTTGGGTACAAGCACTTGGTACTTGTGTATTTCTGCACTAATGTACATTACACGATCCTGTAACTAAAAAAAAAGGCATGCGCACTTTCCTTTTTTTTTTTTTTTTTTTGTTGCCTAGAGACCAACCCACTCCCTTTTTTAAGTAGTTTTCATACATTCCTTTTCCTCAGGCTTGAAAACTGTTTATTGATAAAGTTTATGCGCACCTCAAAACAATAAAACAATAGTTCATAGTAGAGATTTATCTATACAAGAAATGTCGTTTTATTTCATGGAAGAGGTCGGTGTTCTTTTGGTTAATAAGGTTAGAAACTAACTTGTACATTCTAGATTTACAAGGTTGCCAAATTTTAGGATCACAATCAGCTGAAATGCACGTCTGCATGGCAAGTTCTCCTTCCCAACTACAAATATATATCTATTTCTATTACAAAAGCCACAATAAATCTGTCATGAGAAGATCTGGACCGCATGTATGGTATTCCTAGATTAAATCTCAGCCAGCCACCCTCTTTCTATCATGAAAACAATAATATGTCTTTCGAGAACACATCTGGACCATAGATCTTATATTCTTATATTAAATCTCAACCGCCCAAATCCCTCAAATATTATATTTTCTGTCATGCCCCGCTTCCCAAAAAGAATACGAAATACAGATACGTAACAAAAGCCCAGCGAATGATTTTCATCATCCATAAGCTGTTCAGGAATCTTTACAACATATCACAGTAATAATCAGAATCGGAAGCAAAAGATACAACCAAACATGCATAATTGAAACAAGATACCAACAAAAATTACTTGAAACCAAATATAATAATCTCAAATAATCAAATTCTGAACAAGTCAAATATCCTGGGTCACATCGCCCAAATACAAATAAATATCCAAGTCATCAAGTACATTTTATTCAAGTTCAAGCAACAAGTAATAACAATAATAAAACAGAAAATCTAGCACTAATACATCATCTCGCCAATACCATCTGGCAGTCGACCATCCTGATTTGCAATTAGTAAATTTGCAGGAGAAGGAAGAAGAAAACAAGTACTCGTCAATTGCAAGTTACGGGTCACTTATAATGTAGGATACAAGTACAGGGGATAGATAATTCTAAGTAACAAGCATAGCATTGTATAAGTGTGTCAACAGAAATATAATATCTAACATGAATCAGGAAAATAGAAACAAGTAGCATGGTATACTAACAAGTACAGCTAACATGTATCAAGTGTCAAGTAAACAGGTAAACATGCAAAAGGTATCAGGTAACAGGTAAACAGGTAATCATGTAACAGGATAATCAGGTATCAAGTACATGAAATTAGACTATGTCATGTCTAGTCTTGTTATATTACTATCTAGGTAGCACTTCATGCATCACAGCTTTTACTACATGGTTGTTACAACAAGCAGTTTCGCTTTAGATTTCATAGTGGAGTCTGTAGGACAGTGTACTCAGGGTTCAGGATAACAGGAATAACAGGAATAGGTGGAACCTAGTGGTTCTCTTCCGAGTACACCTTCCTATAGGGAAGTATGCAGTCAGATACAGGTAACAGGATCGTGAATCATGTAGTCATGAACACGTAACATACAGGCAGGACACAGGTCCTCTTCTAAGTACATATTTCTATATTTTCCATTACTAGATCCTTCCCTTAACCTCGGCTTGGTCATTTATTATTATAATCAGGCATGCATGTATGTATCGCAAAAAAAAGCAAGGATAACAGGGTATAAACATGTATCAGGTTCAGGGTGCAAGATAGACAAGTACAGGTATAAGATAACACATAACATAACAGGGTAAAACAACTAGCTTTCTAATTCAGGACAGCAAGATAGTGTTGTACAAAAATAGTGATTCTCACTACTACAAACATCCAAATCTTGATCCGTCAAAGGATCTGGAAAATAGACTTCCACACGAATCCAGCGATCATAAATAAGTCATATGGTAATTCACAACATCATAACTCAAAACAGGTTTGAATCCAGAAAACACGTTCAGTCCGAAATCAGTAAAACGAATTCACAGTCAGAAAAATAGCATTAAAACTTGTCAAATAAACCCAAGAAAAATCTGGGGTATTCCCCTATATGTCTAGAATCAAAATATAAGGTTTCATAATATTCCAGTAAAATTAGTTTAGCCATCAAAAATAAGAAAACATCAAGAAACGATACTTTGTCCAATCTGGAATTCCCAACACTGCTGTACGAAAACTGAAATATCTCGCAAGCCGTGAAAAGAAATCCAAATCCTCCAAAGGGAGATGAAAATAGATAAAATAAACTAACTTTCATATTTCACAAACATTTTCCATACAGTAAAAGGAATCAGGGTGAAAACACAATTCTTTACAGGACAGCGAGTAAAACATAGCAATTATAGTTTTCATAAATGAGCATGAAACAACACATAAAACTCCCCAATAAAATTCACCAAAATTCTGGGTAATTTCTAAATATGTATAGAAAGACTGACCAAAGTTTCAGATCAAAATAACATGTGTAGCACAAGTATCAAATTAATTTAGTTACCAAAATCAACAGGAAACGAAATCTAGAATTTATCTACACCTCTACAGTAAAACAGTCATAAGTCACTCATACGAAATCGAAATCAAGTAAGGTCAGAGGGGTTGGAAAATAAACGAAATCCTCTAAAACTCATGTTTTATACCGAAATTAAGTTACTGAATTCAAGATAGTCCAAAACCCCAAACAAAACAGATCAGCGTCAAAATACAGATTTTTCCCTTTAACGACAACTCAACATATATCATGCAAAACTTGTTCAAAGCACAACCAAACATAAAATCGAGTATACCAAGTGTCCAAACATCATGAATTAGGGTTATTAACATATCTAAATCAAGCCTATTCACATGGTTCTCCACAATTATCCAAATTCTCATAAGAAGTCTCACATACATGATCAAATCAAGAACGGGAAAAACCTACGTTAATTCATGTCAATATTGTGTCGTAAGGCAACTATGGTCATGTTTTCACAATAGAGACAAAACCCCTCAAAGATAACAGAAACAAGAGTCGTCTCTAGACCCAACTACACTATAGGTGGTATTTTTGACTTGTATCAAACAAATGAATTGGAGTACAAGTTACTTGACTTAACCGAGATGAAACGAACTCCAAGAATAACGGGAACGGATTCCCGGGCAACAAACGAAAATCCATGAACAAGAGAATCCAAAATCAAGAGCAACGAACCCACGAATAATAGCACGAACACACGTCACGCTTCTCAAAGCAAGAGAAGAGAGAACCCACAAAAGAGAGATAGATGAATGGTGGTGATTGAGGCTTGGAGGGTTGATCGGCAAGGGGGAAGAAATGATCGGAGAGGGGGATGGAGATCGGGAGTGGTGGTCGGATGGAGGATGAGGGGGATGTCGACCGGTGGTGCAGGCCGAGAGGAGGGGGGCGGGTCTGAGGTGTGCTGGCGTCGGGTTGGGTGTGCGGCCCAACCAAGGGGGGGAGAGAGGCCAGGGGAGGGGGGGAGGTAGGGTGCAAGGAGTTAGGGTTAAGGTTTGAGAGATTAGAGAGGTATAAATATATATATAGAGAGGATTAGGGTTATTGGGTAACTGGGTTGTGGGTAGATAGGAGTAGTAATAGGATTGTTTAATGGGTATTGATATGGATTAATTGAATAGGATTGGGTTTAATTTAGCTTTGGTCAATCTATTAGGGATCAAGCAATAGGAATGGGAATAGGTTAAGCAACCAATACTACCATAGGCACCCAAGAGCACAAATAAAGAAGACAAGAACCAAATGAAAGAAAGAATAATAATAGACAAAGAACGGAACAAAAGACGAACAAAACCCAACACAAGGAGCTCAAAATGAAATAAATGAATATACATTGAAAGCAAACCCCAATATACAGTTCAGAAAATACAAGAGGAATACAAAGAGAGAAAAAAAATACCAAAATGAAAAATATACTCAAAAATACATAAAACGAAAAATAGGGGTTACATTTTCTCTATTTTCTCTCCCGATCTCTCTCAAAACCCAAACCCAAACCCTCCAATATCTTCTCTCCCGGTCTCTCCCCAAAATCCCGACATCTCCATATTTCCCCCAAAAATCTTCGTGGCCTCCACCCTGGATCTCAGGAGTAATTGCGACATTACAAAGCGGGCATGAATCTCAAAGGGTTTCAATTCGATCTCTTTTCGTCAAACTTTGTTCCTTCTAGGATTTCAATCCCTATTTTGTAGTTTTCCATTTTTTGAGGAGGCGGTGATTCTTATGGGTCTAGCACCGGATTTGGAGTAGGAGGCGGAGCTGAGGGTGGTGAGAAAGATGGAAGATATTCTGGTGCTGGAAGAAGTCGAGGATGATAAAAGAAATGACAATGTTGTTGAGGGTGTGGAAGTGAATAAGAAGAGGTTGACCACGGTGGTAGCGACAAAGAAAGAAGAGGAGGAGAAAGGGAGGGAGCTTCTAGAAGCATTGAGGAAGATTGAGGGTTTGTTTATTAGGGTTTTTTAGTGTGGGATGTAGGTGGGGAGAATACTTGAAGTTAATCAAGAATCTGATCATGACGAAATTATTAAAGGTTTGATTTTTATGAATTTTGGTTTGGTTTTTAATTCAAAGATAGTTGATATTCTTCATTTATTATTCTGGTTTTGAATGAGGGAAAAGGGTGGGTTTGAATTGGTTTAAGGAAACTAAAGGGGGTTAAATATTGGACTGAATGTTGGCTAAAGGTTTTAAGGGTAAGGATAATGGATTTTGGTGTACTTGAATGTGGGGGTAAAGGATGGTTATGTTTGATTATGATAATTTTCTTTCAGGTGTTGTGTACTTCATTACCGAACATAATCAAACATATCCTACATTAAGTGTGTGTTGTCCTACATTAACATATCCAATCTGCATCTCACAGGTGCTCCGATTTGTTTCTTTCTCTTTCTTCATGTAATTGTCTTGTACCCTTTCATTATTTCAATTATCTATTTTTTATTCTTTCTAAGAATTATTACTGTTTTATTTACTTATTGTATTCATAGAATATAATATAGAAACTATTGCAAGAACCCATTCCGTATATGATGTGAATCTTGTTTATGTGTTCTGTTTGTATTGGGAATAGCATTGCATAACAGATGTTTGATGAAATTCCTACAAGAACTGCATATGATTTTGCAATCTTATTTCTAAAAGAACTTCATATGAAATGGGTATTGATTATATTTGATGGGGCTAGGCATCTGAAAATGGCTATAAGAGGGCTGAATGGAGAATTATGAGTCATGTAGATTCCATTGAAGTTTAGAGTCCAGGTGAAAATCATGTAGATATAATTTATTGTTAGGATTATTCTTAAGTTATTAGTCACTACTGCATATGATTTTTTTGTATTTGAACGTAGAAAGCATGAGACAAAGCAAAGATGCAGAGCCCATGTGCATTGACAGTGCTGCTAGAAGTGCTTCTTGAGTGTCTTCAATATTTGATCTCACTTTATCTACTCTGTTCTTTTTTTTATTCTTCTGTTTCTCAAGTCTAAATTTTAGTTTGATATTATGAGTGAGAATTTCTGACTATTTGAGTTAGTCTTTTTTCGAATAATGATAGGGCTTAAGAGAGTTGCAAGTAAGAAATTTTAATCATATAACTTTACTGTATTGTCATTTGAAGTGTTAATTTGATCTATAAGTAGTGACCGACTATAATCCTATTTCATTGTGATGTGATGAAATTATGATAGTGTTTTATGTCAGGATCTTTGTAGTGTATTCTGGAACTTTGACATAGCTTTTGACAGCTTTGGACAGAAATGGAAAAATCAATGTATTTTGCTGATGTTGTATTTCTTTTATTTCTATTTGTAACTAAATATAGATTTGCTTGTGTGGGCTTGTTCAGATGTGTGGGTTGTGCATTCCTGAAATGGTAGAAGAGAGTCCAAGTTGATGTCACCTGTCTGCATATCACTGTGGTTCCAGATATGATTGGCAAAATTATAGGGTTATGCATGAGCAACATGCTACTTTAAAATAAAAAAAACTATGTTTTTTTTTCGTTTCATATGAATGAATGTCATATTGTACTGAATGTCCAAACCCACAGACCTTTCTTGAAAGAGCCCTATGTTTGTCCAAGTTATACAATACGTGAGGCTTGGTCACATGGTGTATTTTGTTTTCATGCAGAGTATCATGTGAGAGCTTGCACTCTTGCTTTGCTTTAGAAGATATAACTAGGATTTGATATTGTTTGTCATATTATACACTTATTCTGATTATATATAACATTTTGATCTATAATGTTTATCTTTCAAAATTCTCACTTAATGAGCAGCATATAGGGAACTAATTAGTTATGTCATTATTAACATCAAACTTTGCAATAATCAATCGAGTATTCATTAATTTTGATAATTTGGTCAGAAATTTTCTTGTTTGCTCAATTGTTCAAAATTGTCTTATTTGTCTAGCAATTGCACAAAGAGGTGAGCCATGATCAATGTAATTAATTTGAGCGGATAATGTTGTACCTAAAGAAGTCAATAAAGAATGAAATAACCAATGTCATATTCTAAATATATATCATCTATGTATACATGAGCTATCTATTTTCTATTCTCTCTTGCAAACAAATTTTTTTAATGTTATCCTTTTTTTTCATGCATTATTTTTTTGTATAGGAAACTACAAGAACATTGCTTGGATGCAAAATAAAAAAAAGATGAACAAGAAGTTACGAGCAGTTTTAAGTTAAAGTTAGTTAAAATTGAAAATGATGATTGATCTTATGAAAAATACAATGATATCAGTTTAGGATTTACTAATTTGTTCTTTTTTAAATATCTTTTTTTAATCCACTACAAAAGAAACAAGCTTTCCCGGCATTTTTTTACGTCTTTACCGGCGTTTTTTACGCCGGTGAAACTTTTACCGGCGTTTATAATAGCGCCGGTCCAAATGCCGCCGAAGCGAGCGTCGCGGAAACGAAGGGGTCTACACAGGAGGTTTCAATGGACGCCGGTAAATACGACAACTACACCGGCGGTCATAAAACGCCGGTGTAAGTCGGTCTCCAAGTGCCGTTCTTTTACAGCCTATATACATTCACCGGCGGTCGTAAACCGCCGGTATTTATACATTCACCGGCGTTTATAGAAACGCCGGTGTAGAACGAAAGTATACCGGCGGTCATAGAGCACCGGTGTATGTGCGTTTGTGAGTGCCTGGTTTTCCCTACTTACAAGCACCGGCGTGACCAAAAAACGCCGGTGTAGTTATATACACCGGCGTTTTATAAAACGCCGGTGTATATCGGTGCCGTTACAGCTGACGACCTTCACCGGCGTGTATGAAAACGCCGGTATATCGCACACTTCAACAAATAGATTAGATAGACCGGCATTTTTTAAAACGCCGGTCTAGCTATGCCCGTTTATTTTCGATACTCCGGTTTTCCGTTCGATTTCAATTCACAGTTTCATTTACAAAACCTGTAAACTAATTCACAACTGATTCAACCAATTTCGTTACATATTACTGCGCAAATCACAACCAAACACAAGAATAATTAAAGATAATCAAGTTTCACACGTGTCATATCAACGTCCAAATTCATTGATTAATTAACAGTGTCATAATTAACAAATTAATATAGGGACTAACATCCCAAATATCCAAACAAACCAGTCTGACAAATATCCAAAATATCCCAAATTAAAAGTCTGACATAACTCTCATAAAAAAAACCAGTCTGACATAACAACAGTAAGGAGGAGGACATAAGAACAACAACCATACAGCAAGGAGGACATAAGAACAGCAAGGAGGACCGCAGATTCATACCCCTCGAGTAGCTTCAGCTCTGATCATCAGAATTTCCTTCATCTGGGCGACCGCTCTGTGAAAAAAAACAATAGTTTAATTCAACAGTAGACCACAATACAGAATATACATATTTTTTGAACTTGCAAAAAGAACTACCTGTATCTTAAATTATAAGATCAAAGTGCCAACTGCAAATGGAATTGTTAATGATATATACAGAGGTAAAATAATTACATTGCAATGCTAAAAATCTAGTACTTAATTTTGTTTTTAAATATATCTAAAATAACAAAACAAATGAAAATTTAGTATCTAACTTGAAACCTTTATATTCTCCTCTGATTGGAAATATCCACTATCTAAAACAGTAAAACAAATGAAAATTCAGTATCTAAGCATGTCCTTCATGGATTGTTCAGACAATCCATGAAACTGTGATCATGGACGGAAACCAAATATAAGAAAAATAAGATAGGGCTCATATCAAGTCTATTTTTAGGGAACTGTCATCGTGGAAGGAAACCAAATATAGAAGCCAGAAATGGAAACAGAAAGAAGAAAGGTAGAGACTTTGGATACACCAGGCTAACATAGCGGCATTTTCCTCATCTCTCTCTCATCCCTTGTTTCCCTTCAGCACACGAACACAAAGAGACATCAGCAACAACAGCAAGAGCAACAAGAACAACAATAATAATAAATTATTATGAACAAGATGTCTCTATATGGGTTTCCAGATCTCCACTCGAGCCCACTCTTTCTAATCACAGCCCAATTAAGAACATAGACAACATCCACTAAACAATCCAATCATAGCCCAATCAAAATTTGCCATCCTGGATCTTAATGAAATAAGCTTCATTAACAGTGAAAGAAAATGAGGATGCTAGCAGCATACTTAGTTTGGAAGTGAACCCATTTTATGTTAAAAAATCATGCCAACGAGGGCAAACAGGTAACTTTAACAGTATCTGAAAATGAAAATTTCCATTATCTGAGCTTATATGTTGCTCTACTAATTCACTGTGCCCAACTCAATCTAAAATCCAATTGTTGGGCATATCCGGCATGTAATGATTTTGGCATACGTACCTAGAGCATCCTCAGTTCACAGTGAACCCATTTTGGTCAAAAAAACATGCCAAGATGACAATCAGATGCATGAAAATAAGCTTCACTAACAACAAAAGAAGATGGGGATGCTAGCAGCATACTTAGTTTGGAAGTGTACCCATTTTTTGGGGGAAAAAACATGCCCAAGATGGCAATCAGGTTACTTTAACAGTATCTGAAAATGAAAATTTCCATTATCTGAGCTTATATGTTGCTCTACTACTTCTTTAGCCCAACTAAATCTAAAACCCACTTGTTGTGCATACCCGGAGGATTTTGGCATACGTACCTATAGCATCCTCAGTTCACAGTGAACCCATTTTGGTCAAAAAAACATGCCAAGAAGACAATCAGATGCATGAAATCAGCTTCATTAACAGTGAAAGAAAATGGACATGCTAGCAGCATACTTAGTTTGGAAGTGAACCCATTTTTGGCTAAAAAATCATGCCAAAGATGGCAAACAGGTTAGTTTATCAGTATCTTAAAATGAAAATTTCCATTATCTGAGCTTATATGTTGCTCTACTACTTCTTTAGCCCAACCAAATCTAAAACTCAATTGTTGTGCATATCCAGCCGGGGGCCTTCAGCATACGTACCTATAGCATACTCAGTTCACAGTGAACCCATTTTGGTCAAAAGAACATGCCAAGAAGACAATCAGATGCATGAAAAATAAGCTTCACTAACAGTAAAAGAAGAAACTGGGGATGCTAGCAGCATACTTAGTTTGGAAGTGTACCCATTTTTGGTTAAAAAATCATGCCTAAGATGGCAACCAGGTAACTTTAACAGTATCTTAAAATGAAAATTTCCATTATCTGAGCTTATATGTTGCTCTACTAATTCACTGTTCCCAACTAAATCTAAAATCCAATTGTTGTGCATATCCGGCCGGAGGATTTTGGCATACATACCTATACCATACTCAGTTCACAGTGAACCCATTTTGGGTAAAAAAACAAACATGCCAAGAAGACAATCAGATGCATGAAAAATAAGCTTCACTAACAGTAAAAGAAGATGGACATGCTAGCAGCATACTTAGTTTGGAAGTGAACCCATTTTTGGTTAAAAAATCATGCCTAAGATGACAATCAGGTTACTTTAACAGTATCTTAAAATGACAATTTCCATTATATGAGCTTATATGTTGCTCTATTACTACTGTGCCCAACTAAATCTAAAATCCAATTGTTGTGCATATCCGGCCGGAGGATTTTGGCATACGTACCTATACCATCCTCAGTTCACAGTGAACCCATTTTGGGTAAAAAAACAAACATGCCAAGAAGACAATCAGATGCATGAAAAATAAGCTTCACTAACAGTAAAAGAAGAAACTGGGGATGCTAGCAGCATACTTAGTTTGGAAGTGTACCCATTTTTGGTTAAATAATCATGCCTAAGATGGCAACCAGGTAACTTTAACAGTATCTTAAAATGAAAATTTCCATTATCTGAGCTTATATGTTGCTCTACTACTTCTTTAGCCCAACCAAATCTAAAACCCAATTGTTGTGCATACCCAGAGAGAGGATTTTGGCATACGTACCTATAGCATCCTCAGTTCACATTGAACCCATTTTGGTCAAAAGAACATGCCAAGAAGACAATCAGATGCATGAAAAATAAGCTTCACTAACAGTAAAAGAAGAAACTGGGGATGCTAGCAGCATGCTTAGTTTGGAAGTGAACCCATTTTTTTGTTAAAAAATCATGCCAAAGATGGCAAACAGGTTACTTTAACAGTATCTTAAAATGAAAATTTCCATTGTCTGAGCTTATATGTTGCTCTACTACTTCTTTAGCCCAACCAAATCTAAAACCCAATTGTTGTGCATATCCGGCCGGAGGATTTTGGCATACGTACCTATACCATACTCAGTTCACAGTGAACCCATTTTGGGTAAAAAAACAAACATGCCAAGAAGACAATCAGATGCATGAAAAATAAGCTTCACTAACAGTAAAAGAAGATGGACATGCTAGCAGCATACTTAGTTTGGAAGTGAACCCATTTTTGGTTAAAAAATCATGCCTAAGATGGCAATCAGGTTACTTTAACAGTATCTTAAAATGAAAATTTCCATTATATGAGCTTATATGTTGCTCTACTACTACTGTGCCCAACTAAATCTAAAATCCAACTGTTGTGCATATCCGGCCGGAGGATTTTGGCATACGTACCTATACCATCCTCAGTTCACAGTGAACCCATTTTGGGTAAAAAAACAAACATGCCAAGAAGACAATCAGATGCATGAAAAATAAGCTTCACTAACAGTAAAAGAAGAAACTGGGGATGCTAGCAGCATACTTAGTTTGGAAGTGTACCCATTTTTGGTTAAAAAATCATGCCTAAGATGGCAACCAGGTAACTTTAACAGTATCTTAAAATGAAAATTTCCATTATCTGCGCTTATATGTTGCTCTACTACTTCTTTAGCCCAACCAAATCTAAAACCCAATTGTTGTGCATATCCGGCCGGAGGCCTTTGGCATACGTACCTATACCATCCTCAGTTCACAGTGAACCCATTTTGGTCAAAAGAACATGCCAAGAAGACAATCAGATGCATGAAAAATAAGCTTCACTAACAGTAAAAGAAGATGAGACATCAGCAACAACAGCAACAACAGCAAGAGGGAACCAAATATAGAACAATTGGGTTTTGAATGGAGATTGTAGTCATAGATCAATTCTTCATCGAAGAAAAATACGAATAGGGCTCATATCAAGTGTAGTTTTAAGGAATTGTCATCGTGGAAGGAAACCAAATATAGAAGCCAGAAAGAGGAATGGTAGAGAATGAGGATACACCAGGCTAACATAGCGGCATTTTCCTCATCTCTCTCCCATCCCTTCTTTCCCATTCAGCACACGAACACATAGAGACATCAGCAACAACAGCAAGAGCGACAGGAACAACAATAATAATAAATTATTGTGAACAAGATGTCTCTATTTGGGTTTCCAGATCTCCACTCCAACTCGTCTCTTTCTAATCACAGCCCAATTAAGAACAATTGTTCACAGTCACTGTTAAAGAAACATATATGCTCAGATTATGGAAATTCTCTATTTTTCACATAACCCTTTAGCCGGTATAGGTACCTGAACATGTACAATTAATGAATTAGAGCGGATTAGGGGATTAAAAGAAATGAGCTTTTGAAAATTCAATTTCGTAAGATGAATGAATTCTTTTACCTCTCAATGGGGTACATCCACCGATAGTGAACAGGACCGCCGATTCTGGCTTCACCAGCAAGGTGGATTATCAAGTGAATCATTATAGTGAAGAACGATGGAGGAAATATCATCTCCATTTTACTAAGTGTCAATGCCGCCTGCTGCTCCAATTGGTCCAGATCTTCAACACGAAGCATTCTTGAGCAAATACCTTTATATATGCGACAAAGATCTTTCAGGACAGTAGTGACTTGCTCACACATTGAAGACCTTAGGGCCACAGGAAGGAGATCCTGCATTAGGATGTGGTAGTCGTGTGACTTTAGACCCCGAAGCCTCTTCTCTTTAAAGTTGACACATCTTACCATGTTAGAAGAATAGCCATCAGGGACTTTAAGTTCCAGTAGTACTTTGCAAAACAATTCCAACTCCGATTTTGACATTGAATAGATTGCAGAAGGTAGGAGTACTTTTCCGTTCGGCAATTCTTCTGGGTGCAACTCATGTCGGATGCCCATTGACTTCAAATCAAGTCGGCTCTTGAGATTGTCCTTTGTCTTCCGATCATCTCCCATAACTGTTCCTATACAATTTTCACCAATATTTTTTCCGATATGCATCACATCTAAATTATGTCGCAATAAGTTGAATTCCCAATACGGCAACTTGAAGAAAATACTCTTCTTCTTCCATGCACCTAAACTCGTCATGTTTTGATCCTCATCTTCGCCATATAGATCGGTCTCCTCACCTTGCTCCGGCCTTGCCCTTTTCTTGCCCTTTGTCCTGACTTCTGGTTCTTTTCCATATTTGAATTGATGACCATCTACCCGCCTCAAAATATCTGAACCAGATGAAGACCCAGGAGCATGTTCCCACTCGTCGGTACCATCAAATGTCGCTGCCTCTGCCCGAAATATATGTGTGTCAGGCAACCATCTCCTATGACCCATATAGCAAAGCTTTCTGCCATTGTACAACCACCTTGAACTAGTTTGGTCAGCACAACATGGACATGCATAACGTCCTTTAGTACTATATCCAGATAAATTTGCATATGCTGGAAAATCATTGATTGTCCAAGACAACACGGCCCGAAGAGAAAAAGTTTCTTTAGCCACAGCATCATAGGTTGGAACACCCACCCACAACTTCTGAAGTTCATCTATTAACGGTTGTAGGTACACATCTATATCATTTCCAGGACCTTTCGGTCCAGAAACTATCATGGACAAAATAAATGAGGACTGATTCATGCATTTCCAAGGCGGCAAATTGTATGGTATCAACACAACCGGCCATATACTGTATGTACTACTCATTTTCCTGAAAGGGTTGAAACCATCACTAGCTAGTCCAAGTCTCACATTTCGAGGATCTTCCGCAAAATCAGGATATCTTTCATCAAATTTTTTCCAAGATTGAGAATCAGCAGGATGTCTAAGAATCCCATCATTAGTGCGACCTTCAGCATGCCATTTCATATCAGAAGAAGTTTTTGTAGACATAAACAACCTTTGTAGCCTAGGAATCAGAGGAAAGTAACGCAGTATTTTGGCAGGCTTCTTTTTCCTACTTCGCTTAGTAGATCCACTGGCTCCCTCGTCTTGATTTGGTCTTTCTTTCCATTTCGAAGAACCACACACTTCGCAATTCTACAGACTTTCCTTACCACTCGTGAAAAGCATACAGTCATTTGGACATGCTGCTATCTTCTCATATCCTAGATCGAAAGAACTTAGGAATTTTTTGATTTTATAGGCTGAGTTTGGAATACAGATTTCAGGAAATGCTTCATTCAACAATTCAAGTAGCATAGTGAAGGACTTAGCAGACCACCCGTTTAAACATTTAATCTGAAATAGTCTGACAATGAATGAGAATTTAGAAAATTTGGTGCAATCGCGGTACAACGGAGTACTAGCATCTTCAAGTAACTTAGCGAAGGATTCTTGCTGCTTATTATTTTCAGGGGCGGGGCCAGACATTTTCTCGTCCACCCCACCACCAATCTGGTTTGTTTCTGTTGACTCATTGTGAACTTGGGTTGTTGGGTTATTGGTGTGGAAAGGAACATTATGAATCCCCATGGCATCTTGCAACAAAGCATGCATCTCACCGGAAACGCTTAAGTCTTCGTTCACTAAGGGCTCAGCTTCATTTTCTAATACAACCGGACGAACAGGAGCTGACGTATGATCCTCTCCATGACAAAACCACCTTGTGTACCCTTGAAGAAAACCGTTGACAACCAAGTGTGTATGTACTACGTCACATGTCCTCAAATTACAATTTGTACACCAGAGGCATGGACAAAGGATTAGGTTGGGATCACGGGAATGTCGTTTGGCAAAGATAATAAAATCTTTAATACCATCACGGTACTCCTTGGATAATCGTGATTTACTAATCCAACTTCTATCCATTATAACAATAGCACACAATCTGAAATTAAAATTTGATATATTAAACGGTAATAACAGTGAAAGGCATTTTGTATATTAAATTTCACCTATTTGAAAACCATCCCTAGCTGCAAATAAATAAACGATATAATCTTTAACTGTAAAATAAAGAAATTGTGGTTCCAAAAAATGTACAAAAAAAACTAAATCTTAACACAATCTACTCTATTCACATAACCCTAAACTACCTTTTGTGGAAATTATCACAACCACCTGAGTGGTATTTTATCGCACACCCTGTGTTCGAGTGTAAAAAAAAATCGACTATAGTCTCCCCTGTATTTGGCTTTCCGTTCAAGGAGATGATGATGGTAAAGGGTATTTTGCTGATGAAGAGGAATCGGCCGAATAATGAGCACGTCGTGCTGTAACTACGGTAACAAGAAGATCTGATGAATCATGAACTATTCTGTTCATGGTTACTAATAATCACTTACTTATCTCATAATAATAATAATAATAATAATAATAATAATAATAATAATAATAATAATAATAATAATAATAATAATAATAATACTAAACAAAAGAAACTAATATGGCTACTAATAAGTTTTTCTAAAATAATTCTTCATCCCAGCTAAATCATTGATGTTTGTAGCACCAAAAGAAACCTGCACGAGATTTGTTCAGCCCAATTCTTGTACAGATTTGGAGGATTTTGGTAAAAAAAATGCCAAGATGCCAATCAGATGCATGAAATCAGCTTCATTAACAGTAAAAGAAAAATGATAATGTCCAGTATGTAAGCATATATTTTTCAGAGTGAATCAATTGTTGTACATATCCGGAGGATTTTGGCATACAGCTATAGCATCCTCAGTTCACAGTGAACCCATTTTGGTCAAAAAAACATGCCAAGATGACAATCAGATGCATGGGATAAGCTTCATTAACAGTAAAAGAAAATGAGGATGCTAGCAGCATACTTAGTTTGGAAGTGAACCCATTTTATGTTAAAAATCATGCCAACGAGGGCAAACAGGTAACTTTAACAGTATCTGAAAATGAAAATTTCCATTATCTGAGCTTATATGTTGCTCTACTAATTCACTGTGCCCAACTCAATCTAAAATCCAATTGTTGTGCATATCCGGCCGGAGGATTTTGGCATACGTACCTAGAGCATCCTCAGTTCACAATGAACCCGTTTTGGTCAAAAAAACATGCCAAGATGACAATCAGATGCATGAAAATAAGCTTCACTAACAACAAAAAAAGAAACTGGGGATGCTAGCAGCATACTTAGTTTGGAACTGTACCCATTTTTGGTTAAAAAATCATGCCTAAGATGGCAATCAGGTTATCTAACAGTATCTGAAAATGAAAATACCCATTATCTGAGCGTATATGTTGCTCTACTAATTCTTTAGCCCAACTAAATCTAAAACCCAATTGTTGTGCATACCCGGAGGATTTTGGCATACGTACCTATAGCATCATCAGTTCACAGTGAACCCATTTTGGTCAAAAGAACATGCCAAGAAGACAATCAGATGCATGAAAAATAAGCTTCACTAACAGTAAAAGAAGAAACTGGAGATGCTAGCAGCATACTTAGTTTGGAAGTGAACCCATTTTATGTTAAAAAATCATGCCTAAGATGGCAATCAGGTTACTTTAACAGTATCTGAGAATGAAAATTTCCATTATCTGAGCTTATATGTTGCTCTACTACTTCTTTAGCCCAACTAAATCTAAAATCCAATTGTTGTGCATATCCGGCCGGAGGATTTTGGCATACATACCTATAGCATACTCAGTACACAGTGAACCCATTTTGGGTAAAAAAACAAACATGCCAAGAATACAATCAGATGCATGAAAAATAAGCTTCACTAACAGTAAAAGAAGATGGACATGCTAGCAGCATACTTAGTTTGGAAGTGAACCCATTTTTGGTTAAAAAATCATGCCTAAGATGGCAATCAGGTTACTTTAACAGTATCTTAAAATGAAAATTTCCATTATATGAGCTTATATGTTGCTCTACTACTACTGTGCCCAACTAAATCTAAAACCCAATTGTTGTGCATATCCGGCCGGAGGATTTTGGCATACGTACCTATACCATCCTCAGTTAACAGTGAACCCATTTTGGTCAAAAAAACATGCCAAGAAGACAATCAGATGCATGAAATCAGCTTCATTAACAGTGAAAGAAAATGAGGATGCTAGCAGCATACTTAGTTTGGAAGTGAACCCATTTTTTGTTAAAAAATCATGCCAACGAGGGCAAACAAGTAACTTTATCAGTATCTGAAAATGAAAATTTCCATTATCTGAGCTTATATGTTGCTCTACTAATTCACTGTGCCCAACTAAATCTAAAATCCAATTGTTGTGCATATCCGGCATGTAATGATTTTGGCATACGTACCTAGAGCATCCTCAGTTCACAGTGAACCCATTTTGGGTAAAAAAAACAAACATGCCATGAAGACAATCAGATGCATGAAATCAACTTCATTAACAGTAAAAGAAGATGAAATTTTCCAGTATCTAAGCATATATTTTTCTATTCGTTCTTCATCCCAACTAAACCATTCATGTTAAGGAAATCAAGATGCACAATCTGAAAAACCATGCTTTTTTTGAAAAATAAGGGAAATCAAGAGATGATACCGAAGAGAGAGAGAGAGAGCGGGGCGACGAGCGCGGGGGCGTAGGAGAGAGAGAGAGCGGGGCGATCGCCGATTCACCTCCAAATAGAGAGAGGGAAGAGGGAAATCGAAAATGACGAAGGGAAGAAGGGACGATTTTGAAAGGTCAAAGGCCGTCGAAGAGGACGAAGCGGCGGAGGCAAACGCGCGGGAAGTAGAGTGAGGAAGGAGGGAAACGAAGCGCCCTTTTCTTGTTTTTTTTTGGGGTTTGGGAAAATGGCGAGCGAAAGATTAGGGTTCGCGGGTTTTATCGCAGCTTATTCACCGGCATTTCAATTAGACACGCCGGTGAATGTGTCCGTATATTCACCGGCGTTTATTATAAAAACGCCGGTGAATAATACACTTCACCGGCGTTTTTAAATAAAACGCCGGTGAATACGAAGATTGGCCGGCATTTTAAAGAGACCGCCGGTGTATAACCATCCCATCTGGCGCCCAATTCCTATTCGCTCCCTACCCCGGCGCTACTAGTAAAACGCCGGGGAATATTCGCCGGTAAAACCAGTATCTTTTGTAGTGATCCTTTTATGTTTTAGACTAAACAATTATTTACATGTTATTTTCTATACTCAGGACTAGATATAATATTTACAAAACATCCCAAGCTTTCGTACATACCATGTGCATAACTATAATGTTTATACATTTATAGTTTTTTTTCTTTTCGCAATCTTACATTTAATTATTTTTATTTCTATAGTTTCTTTTTAATGATTGTGTGTCAATCAATTTGCTGTCCACCAAGTCACATGCACTTGGTGCACGGTAAATTTCAACTAGTAAAAAATAAAAAGTAAAAATCAAGAAAATGTTAACCTCCCACCTCCGCCGCTGCAATTGATAACCCCTCTATCACCGTTCAAGGCGTCAAGATCCGCGGCCGCCCCCTCTACCTCGACATGCAGGACACCACCCCACCCCCGCGTCCTCGACGCCATGCTCCCCTTCTACCTCCATCGCTTCGGCAACCCCCACTCCCGCACCCACCTCTACGGTTGGGAGTCAGAGTCCGCCGTCGACTCCGCCCACTCCTCCATCGCCAACCTCATCTCCGCCAACCGTAAGGAGCTTTTCTTCACCTCCGGTGCTACCGAGTCCAACAACATCTCCATCAAGGGCCTCATGCACTTCTACTGCGACATGAAGCGCCACGTCATCACCACCCAGACCGAGCACAAGTGCGTCCTCAACTCCTGTAGCTACCTCTAACAGGAAGGCTTCGACATCA
Source organism: Hemerocallis citrina (assembly GCA_017893485.1). Lineage (NCBI taxonomy): Eukaryota > Viridiplantae > Streptophyta > Magnoliopsida > Asparagales > Asphodelaceae > Hemerocallis > Hemerocallis citrina. Next base: position 24,466,012 of record CM030368.1, read on the forward strand.
CCTACTTGCCCATCAAACCCGACAACCTCGTCGATCTTGAGCTTCTTGAATCCTCCATTCGTCCTGACACCGGCCTCGTCTCCGTCATGTCCGTTAACAATGAGATCAGGGTTGTGCAGCCGTTGGTCAAAATTAGAGAAATTTGCAAGCGAAAGAATGTGCCCTTCCACACCGATGCCGTTCAGGCACTGGGTAAGATACCGATTGATGTCAAAAAAATGAATATTAGTTTGATTTCAATGAGCACGCACAAGAATTATGGCACTAAGGGGGTTGGTGCACTTTATTTGAGGCATAGGCCGAGGGTTAGGGTTGAGCCACAGATGAGTGGCGGCGGGTAGGAGAGAGTTTAGGAGTGGGACTGTTCCCACCTCGCTTGCGGTGGGGTTTAGCGCAGCTTGTAAGATTGTGAAGAAGAAGATGGAGTTCGATAGCAAGAGGATTGGGGCATTGCAGGAGAGGCTGTTGAATGGGATTCTGGCAAAGTTGGATGGGGTGGTGGTGAATGGGTGTGAGAAGCAGAGGTATGCAGGGAATTTGAACATTTTGTTTGCATATGTAGAAGGGGAGAGTTTGTTGATGGGGTTGAAGAAGGTGGCCGCGTCGAGTGGAAGTGCATGCACGAGCGCTGAGTTTGGAACCGCCGTACATACGTGTTGATGGCGTTGGGGGTGGATGAGGATATGGTGCATATGTCGATTAGGTTTGGGATTGTGAGATTTGCGACTGAGCAGGAGATTAATAGGGCGGTGAAGTTGACGGCGAGGCAGGTGGAGAAGTTGAGGGAGATGAGTCCGCTGTATGAGACGGTGAAGGAGGGGATTGATATTAAGAGTATTCAGTGGGCACAATGTCATGCCCCGCTTCCCAAAAAGGAGCTACGGAATACGGATACATGACTAAGTCCAGCGAATGGCTTTCACCATTCATAAGCTGCCAGGATCTTTACAACAAGCACAAGTATAAACAAGAGATATACAAGAGAAATGGTCAACCACGCATACACAACTAAATCAATACAGTCAACAAGATTATTTGAAACAAGAAGAACGAATACTGAATTTCAAATAGTCATGTCCGGAACAAAACACAAGTTTGGGGCACAAAGCCCGAAACAAAATAATCCAAGAAACAAATTACAATTATTCAAGATAAGCAACAAGAAATAAATAGATATAGCAAAATCTCCAGCCAACTAGAATCTCAGATCACCTACTCCATCGGGCAGTTGATCACCAAAATCTGCAATTTAACAAATTGTAGGAAGAAGAAAAAGAAAACAAAACGTCTGCCAATGCAAGTTACGGGCTGCTGGTAGTGTAACACCCTAAATTTCTATTTATATAGAGTTGTGATTTCACGTGTTTTGCACATATAATTTCATATGTATATTTTTCTTTTATAAAAATATTTCTTTACAGCTTGAACAAGTAATTGTTCTCTTTATTTTCCAAAAACACTATTTATTAAAAGCTTAGTTGAATTCTAGGCCTAATTGTCTCTTTTTAGCCCATCTTAATTTATAAATTAATTTAATTAGTAGAGCTCATGGTTAATTGGCCCATTAGTGAGCCAATCTAACTTAATTTTTCTTTTTTTTAATCTAACTTGTAGTGTAGACAAGTTTAGTGAACAATTAATTAATTCACATGAACAAATTTGTAAAAGAGGGGATACTAGTTGGCACGTGCATGCACTAGAGTGTGCAATGCACACCCTTTTTCCCATAGGCCGGATTATGCTTGGGAGAGTGGAAGAGATGGAAGTGGTGGAGAGTTGGTTGCTTCATCATGGGTAGTTTCTATAACTCCCGAGTTCATCTAGACCCTTGATCCCTAACCATTTGGACTCATCCTAGCCCTCCATTCACCCTCAAAATTTGTATAAATACCCCCCCCCCCCCCTACACTCTTCATTCTCACACCTGAAAATTTTGAAAAGAAAGAACAGAAAAAAAAAGAAAAGAAAAAAAAATTAGTGAGACAAAAGATTGAGTAGTTTGTGAGTTCAAAAGAGTGAGTGCTAGTGTGTTCTTCAACCTAGAAGTGGCCGAATTTTTCAAAGGACAAGGGGGAAGGCTCGGGTTGCATTGCATCTAGGAGGAGAAGTCAATTTGGTGGCTCGATCTAGGACGAGAAGGCTCCACTTGTTCATTGTAGGAGATTCCTAGAAGTTTTGTTTGATTTTCTCTCCATTAGAGGTGGGTGATTTTCTTAAACTTCTAATTAGATATCATGCTAAGGTATAGTTGATAAAATTGAAAAGAAACCTTAGCTATTTTAGCCATGTGTTATGAAAATGAGACAGATTGCAATGGATTGATTGTATGTTAAAATAATGTTAGTTAATTGCAAAATTGTGATTGTTAGTTTAGAATTAACCATGCTACCATACTTTAATTGTTTGATTGTGCTAAACTAAGAAGACATGATTGTATGTTTAGTTAGTTGAAATGATCACCATGCAAAAATGGGATTTCAACTAATTCATTGGTTAATGGCATGAAAAAGAGGTAATTATTACTGAAATTTTTGGTTAATAAATATAAAAATAATAAAAGAAGCTATGGGAAGTTTTGGATGCAAAATTATAAAGAAACTACATTTTCGTATGTGCATTTTCGAAATTGCAAGACAAATTGTATTTAGAGAGAAAAATTACAACTTCTATGTCAAAAATTAAGTTTTAATTTACTGATTTATTAGAAATGCTTAAAAATTATGTTCTGGAATTTTAGATTGAAATTGGAGAAGAAAAGAGTTTGAAATTAGTTGTTTTTATAAAAATTCGAAATGAACCGAAATTTGGATCAAAACCCCTAAAAACTCAAACCATATCAGGTTAGTCACTTGGACTTATTGGCTAATGGGTGCGTTCGAGTGCACTCTACTGTAGCGTGGGTTTGGTCTTGGGTCTCGGGTTTGAAACTGGGCAGTAGCCTTGTTTTTATTTTTTTGAAAAAATCCCATAACTGAAAGGCGAGTTGTTAGGGATTTAAACCCTCTCCTTTGACGTGGTTGTGCCATGTCCTTTCTGGTTAGCGCGTGCGCCACAGTGCACTGCACTGTAGCATGGGCTTGGCTGTGGGTCGCTGGTTCGAATCCTGAGTTCGGCAATTAAAATTGTTTTCTTTCGTTTTTTTGGTTTAAATTGATTTTTTTTTACTTTTAAAATTCGGGAAAAATTATGATAATTATTATAAAAATACAGGGACTTTATGAAAAATATTTGCACACTGTTTTGACTTAAATTAAAGAGTTGAGAAGTAAAAATTGAGTAGAACTCTATGAAAATTGATATTTATATAAGTATAAAAAGTGATTTAATCCATGAGGAGTTATACTAAATTTATAAAAGAGAATTTTGTATAAAAAGAACTTGAAGTGTGTTCATTTTTGGATTTTACTTATTATTTTGGGTAATGTATGTATTGAAAGTTAAATGAAAATATGATTTTGATTTTTGGAGAAAAAGAAATAATAGTGCGAGAATTAAATGAAATTATTAAGACTTATTTTCTTGAATGAGAATGTTATAAATCAAAATTTGACTTATGTAAGAAATTGACTTATAGAAAAGAAATGGAAAAATTATTTGAACTATGAAAAAGACCATATGAGTATGAAAACTCGATTTTGTGATTGTGAAGTGAAATTGAGAACTAAAGTTGTAGCTAAGCCTCATACCGGTACTGAAAAGAGATTATTGAAATGAGATTTGAAATGAAAAGACCAAGATTTGGGTCGTATTATATAAATAGTTAAGACCGGTATAGTGGAAGGGCTAACTCTAGAGAATTGGTTTTATTCATGATTCAAATAACTAAGGACTAGTGAAGATGTGATGAAAGTAAGAGAAAAGCACGAGTATGAGGACCTCGGAGCTACGGCGTGAGAGAATTCACAGGCTGTCTACACGATGCGTCGTGTCATGACGTGATATATCTCCAGGAGTCCGTACCGCAGGCAACGCTTGTGGGGTGTTTGGTGACTGTGGGTGGTGTCATATCCCACGACGGAGGCTGAATTGTCCATAGGTTCTACACGATGCATCGTGTCATGACGTGGGATTCCCCTCCAGGCAATCTAGACATGAGCTCGTAACTCATAGAACATCTAGGATACTTATCGTAGTTACTGTAGTAGTTTAAGTCATGACGAGAGATTGAACCCTACAAGATGAAGAACGGTTAAGGGCTTGCCCTCAGACCTATGTAGTATGGGATGCATAAAATCTGAACAAGTGTGCATTAGTGTCATGTAACATACATAACTGCATTAAGGACTAAGCGCACCACACAACATGACATCAGTAGGATAGTCCCTTTGTAGTTTTGTTTGTGATCAAGTTTGTGGTTTGTTTAAGTATTTGAAAATCGTTATACTGTTCGGCATAGAGATGATGGCCGTGTATAATATTAAGTCGGTTGTAAGCAACTGACATGCCCACAGTTTCTATGCAGGATAAAGTAACAAGACTAAAGTTTGCATGCTGCTTAAGGAATGATTCAAGTATTGTACATTTCTATTCATGTAATTTGTTGTAAATTGCTTCCGCTGTAAAAATATAATGTAAATGTAACTCTGATGTAACAAAAGTTTTTAATTCCTTGTAAAATTGTACGAAGAGAAGTGTAAAGATCCTGTGGAACTTCGAATTCAGTCTGTTTTGGAATTCGGGGTGTTACAGGCACAAGTACAGGAAAAGTAAACAGATATAGAGTAACAACAGACACGAACATAGCATGGAATAGATATGACAGAGCAAAACAGAATGTCTAACCTAAATCAGAAAACAGAATCAAGTAACATGGTGTGCTAACAGGTACAGGTGATATATAACAGATGTCAAGTGTCATGCAGACAGGTAAACAGGTAAAAGATGTCCAGTAGTATGTAACAGACAAACAGATAACAGATGTCAGATAACAGATACATGTAAACAGGTAACAGATATCATGTACAGGTAAGCATGTAACAGGTATTATGTTATGCAAAGTCTTGTATTATTACTATCTAGGTAGCACTTCATGCATCCCTGTTTTTTACCACATGGTTGCTACATTCAAACAGTCTCGTTTAGATTTTGTAGTGGACTGTATAGGGTCGAGTACTCAGGTATCAGATAGACAGATAGCAGATGCATATCCAGACAGACAGATAGAACATATAGGTTCTCTTCTGAGTACACCTTCCTATAAGGAAGTGTGCAGTCAGGTAATCAGATAACAGAATCGTGTATCATGTATTTATGAACACGTAACAGATAACAGATAACAGATAATCATGTGGGAAACACGGGCCCCCTTCCAAGTACACATTTTTATATTATCCACTACTAGATCTTTCCCTTAACCCCAGCTTGATTATTTGTTATTATTATCAGACAGGCATATACGTGTCACAAAACAGAGCAAGAATAGCATGGCATCAAAAGGTAACAGGTTCAGATTGAAAGATAAACATGTACAGGTGATAGACAACACATAAAAAGGGAGAACAACAAAAATTCTAGTTCAGGACAGCAAGACAGTACTGCACTAAATCTGGAATTTCCGTTGCCACAAAAATACAAATCTGGATCTGTCAAAAAATCTGAAAAATAGACTCTCGGCCGAATGCAGCAAATATATGTAAGTCATATGGTATTTCACAAAAACAGGACTCAAAACAGAATTGTATCCAGAAAATATGTTCAGCCAGAAATCAGAAGTTTGTATTCATAAACAGAAAAACGGCATAAAAACTTATCGATTAAATCCACGAAAAATTGGGTTATTCTCTAGTATGTATATTATCAAAAAATAAAGTTTCATAATTTTCCAACATAGATAGAATAGTCAATTAAAATTAGAAAATAGCAAGATATAGAAAGTTCATAAATCTGAAATCATAAATACAGCAGTACTAAAACAGCAATAGGTTACAAAGTATAAATCGAAAACCAGATCTGTCAAAAGGGTGATAAAATAGATACAGTAGGCTACAAATCATATTCACAAAGTTCTTATAAAAAGCAGTTAGAAGCAGGTTGAAATTAAGGTTCTTTACAGAACAGCGTGAAATTTCTGCAAGTATAGTAGTTGTTTGCAAGTATAGAATAGTATATAAAAGTTATCGATTAAATCCACAAAAATTTAGGGGTTAATCCCAATCAAATCTACTTGTAATCAACAAAATATTAGATTAAAATATTATTTTTAACATCAGTAGAAAAATAAATTACCACACAGAATTCATATAAACCAAAATCTGGAATTTTCTACACCTCTGTAGTAAAATAGCCATAACCTGCAACTGACAAAACGAAACTGAGATCTGTCAGAAAATATTGAAAGTGGACAGAATTCTCTATAATTCATATTCACAAATAATTTTCATATACTCAACTTAATAGGGTCTAAAATACTGAACAAAAACGGGGTTACAGAAAAGACAGAATTATTCTTCATGCACAAAATCAACTAGATCATATGAAACACATCCAAATCATAACAAAGTGTGAAGTAGGGTATACTAGATGTCCAACCAACATGGTATAGGGTATTTAACAGGTCTACAATGGGTTGTACTACTACTAATACATCAAGCATACAAGATCATATGCCAAAACATGAATCACGAACAACATGCATGTATACATCAAGAATTGATTATCTCGAATCCTAAAATTATGTCGTGTGTGTAATGAGATAACTACGGGCAAATCAATGCATAGAGACAAGATATAACAGGGGTTTTGCACAAGAATTGTCTCTAGAACAAACCTACACCACAGGCGGTATTTAGTACTTGTATCACACAACAAAAAGAATACAAGTTACTTGCCTTATAGCCGATGACGATAACGGAGCAAAGAGCGAGAATAATAGGAACGGATTCCCGGGCAACGAACTCAACACAACGAACGGATCACGAACACAACTCGCGAGAACCAACACAAGCACACAAGAGAGAGAGAGACCGACATGCATGGGAGATGGCACAACGGTGGGACAGCAGTGCAGCGACTAGGGGTCATCGGCTTCGCTGGCACTCGGGAGGAGCAGGGCTAGGCAGGGGGTGGCTGCGTCGCTGCTCTGGCTTTGCTGCGGTGCGTCGACGGAGAGAGACAGCGCTGCAGGGGGGGTCTGGGCGGCATGACGACGGGAGGTCGGAGGAGAGAGACATAGATGAGGAATGGGTTATAAGAGATAGGAGAGGTAGGGGATGGGTCGGCTGAGTAGGGTTTGGGGGGTATATATATATACAGAGTAGTAATATTAGGGTTTGGAGTTGATGGGGGTAACGGGTTGAGGGAAAATATTGGGTTTCAGGTTTTTAAAGATCCAATAAGAAATTAAAAAGGGTTTATAGGGTTAATGGGTCCAAGAAGAACTGGGTAGGTTTTAATTTGGCATTGGAATAATTAAGTATAATATAGGGTGTTCCAAAATGAGACAGAAACAAAATGAACAAATAAAATAGGGCATGAATATTTAAATAATGAGGATAAAAAATACAAGCTCGGTCGAACAGGAATGAAGTAATAGGAGACAATAGAATCAAGAAACTCAAGTAAGGAGACGACAAATCAAATAAATGAATATATCAAGAAAATGAAGATCCAAAACACGGTCCAAAAGAGATACAAAGAGAATAAATACACATAAAAGAAATACACTAAAAAATACATAAAATGAAAAATATGGGTTACACAAGAATAGCATGGAAAGATGTAACAGCAAAGTAGAGCAACTAACTCTATGTCAAGAACAGAAACAACTAGCATGACAAGATGAACGAGAGCAAGTGGTATGTAACAAGTGTCAAGTAAACAAGTATCATGTAACGAGTAACAGGTAACATGTGTCAAAAATCAAGAACAAGTAGCAAGTAGCAAGTGTCAAGTGTCAAGTGATCTTGTTCAAGTCTTGTATCTAGTCCTATCTAGGTAGCACTTCATGCGTACTGGTTTTTACTAGATGGTTTCTACATTCAAGCAATTTTGTTTTAGATTTCATAGTGGATCATAGAGGGCAGTGTACTCAGGGACAAGCTCCAAGTATCAAGTATCAAGCTCCAAGTAACCAGATATCAAGCTCCAAGTGTCAAGTGTGCAAGTATCAAGTAATCACGTGTCAAGATCCAAATAACCAAGTGTCAAGCTCCAAATAACCAAGTATCAAGCTCCAAAACCAATTATCAAGATCCAAATAACTAAGTAGGATCTATGAATCCTCTTCCGAATACACGTTTCTGTATTTTTCACTATTAGATCTTTCCCTATAAACTCCGGCTTAGTTTCTTGTTATTATTATTCAAGTCAAGTATGGATGTGTACAAACAAGTCAAGAAATATGGAGAGACAGCAAGGAACAAGTACAAGATCAATAAAGAACACGAACGGCTGATAAATGACTCAAACTAGACTAAGGCAACGAAAATTCTAGTTCTGGACAGCAAGACAGTACTACACCAAATCTGGGATTCTCGTTGCCACGGACATGCAAATCTGGATCCGTCAGAAAATCTAGAAAATAGACTCCCGTCCGAATCCAAAAAATATATATAAGTCATATAGTATTTCACAAAAAAAAGTCTCAAAACAGATTTGTATCCAGAAAACATGTTCACCTTGAAATCAGAGGTTCGTATTCATAAACAGGAAAGCAGCATAAAAAAAACTAATTAAATCTAAGAAAAATCTGGAGTATTCCCTAGTATGTTTAGTATCAGAATATAAAGTTTCATAATTTTCCAACATAGATAGAATAGTCAAGTAAAATCAGAAACCAAAAGGATACAACAAGTTTGTAAATCTGGAATCATAAACACAGCAGTACCAAAACAGCAATAGATTACAAAATACAAATCAAAATTCAGATCCGTCAAAAGGGTGATAAAATAGATACAGTATGCTACGACTCATATTCACATAGATTTTATAGAAAGCAAGTGGAATCAGATTGAAATTACAGTTCTTTACTGAACAACATGAAAATTCTGCAAGTAAAGTAGTTGTTTGCAAGTATAGAATAGTATATAAAAATTATCAATTAAATCCACAAAAATTAGGGGTTAATCCCAATAAAGTCTATTTGTATCAAGCAAAATATTGGATCAAAATATTATCTTTAGCATCAGTATAAAATAAATACCCATACAGAATTCAAATAAAACTGGATCTGGAATTTTAAATACATCTGTAGTAAAATAGTCATAACTTGCAACTCATAAATCGAAACTAAGATCTGTCAAAAATTATGGAAAGTAGACAGAATTCTCTATAATTCATATTCACAAATAATTTTCATATACCAACCTTAATAGGGTCTAAAATACTGAACAAAAACGGGATAACAACAAAAACAGAATTATTCTTCATGCATAAAATCAACTAGATCATATGAAACACATCCAAATCATAACAAAGTGTGAAATATGGTATACTAGATATCCAAGCAACATGGTATAGGGTGTTTGACAAGTCTACAACGAGTTATACTACAACGATCCCATCAAACATACAAGATCATACAACACCTCATAATGCACGAACACATGCAAGTATACAAGAATTGATTATCTCTAAGTCTAAATTCATGTCATGTGTGTAATGAGACAACTACGGACGGATCAACACATAAAGACAAGATAGGAGTTTTGCACAAGAATTGTCTCTAGAACAAACCTACACTACAGGCAGTATTTAGTACCTGTATTATACAACAAAAAGAATACAAGTTACTTGCCTGGAGATGACGACAGAAATGGAGCAAGAACGAGAATAACGGGAACGGATTCCCGGGTACGAACACAACACACGGATCTGGATGAGATGATCACGATCGGGCACGAATCTCGATGTTGATGAAGACCATGATCATCAAAATCGATCGGACTGACCAGATCAAGAGATCTAGATCAGATCGGGCGGCTAGAAACTGCTTGATGATGATGATGACGATCAACAATGATCGGACGACCAGGATCAAAACCAAGGGGACTGATGATCATGATCGTGACGATCGGATGGCTGGGATTCAAAGTGGCATACAGTGTGATCACATAGGGGAGAGGAAAATAGGGGAGGAGTGGCAGCGGCTAGGGGCAATCCACGGCGGTCGACGATGGGAGACGACGGACAGGGGCAGCGCCGGCGAGGGCAACGCGAGGAAGGTGGCGGTGGGTGATCTATTGACGAGGATGGTGACTGAGAAGGATGGCGACGAGGTTGAGTTTCGGTGGCAGCAGGCAAGCAAGCTTTTGTGGAGGACTGGCGGTGCTGCAGGAGGGTGATGTCGCTGAGAGGTCGCGACAGAGAGGAGGGGGACAATGCAGGGGAGCTGACTGTCGACTGGTGGGAGGCACACAGTGGAGGGGGAAAACGGTGGTGCTGCTGGCGCTGTCTGCAGTGGCATCCGCTGTTAGGGCAGCATAGAGCTGGGGTCAGGCTGAGAGGGGACGCAGCACAAGGCTGACGCTGCTGGCCTCGTGGGGTTACGGCAGATAGGGAGGTCATGAGCAGGCAGGGGGCTCAAGCGGGACGTGGCAGCGGGGACACAGGGCGACCATGGCGGGATGGTGGAAGGATGGGTCGAGAGATGAAAACGGTGGGGTGAACGGGGTGAGGGAAAGGAGATGCACAGTAGGTGATGGGGGTTTCAACAGTGAGGGTTTTGGAGGCTGGGTATTGGGGCTAGGGTTAGGGTAAACCGTATAGGTAGTATATATATTGGAAGAGATTATTAGTGTAATATGTGGGTTATGGGCTATTGGGTACGGGTTGGATCCAATAAGAAATTGGGTTTGGGTTTTTGGTTTTAAAATCTAATATGGAAATTAAAATAACCAATAAAAAGTAGGTTTATATAACAAAATATAATTTGTACAACAGTATGGAAATTATTTGAAAATAACAATAAATACAATTAATGCAATAGATTTTAACAGGAGATACAAAATAAGTTTGAAATAAAATGAATTTAAGAAAACGAGAAATTTTAATAAGAACCCAAACTCAGATAATACACAGAAAATACGTATTTGCGAAAATAGGGGTTACAAATCATACCTACCTTACCACAAAATTTTGTCCTCGAAATTTGCTTAGGCGGTACATAGGACAAGGCAAAAGCAAACTTGGGAGATAACAAAACAGAGAATTAGAGAAACAAAATTGAAATGTGGCAACACCAGAAATAAGAAAGAAGTGGATAACAATGATGTCAAATGGAGTGCATGAAAGAGAATAAACGGTATCAAAAGGAAAGAAACAACACAAGATAACAAAGCAAGATAGGGAGTAGGTAGAACTGAAATCAAAGAGAGAATAGACAGTGAAGAATTGAATCAAATAATGAATGGGTGCATGATGGCAAGATGGAATGCAAGAAGGAAGTAACCGGTATCAAAAATGGAGAAAAAACAACACAAGACTTGCAAGATAACAAAGCAAAGTGTAACCCCTGTTTTCACAAATCCGTATTTTCTGTGTATTGTCTGGGTTTGGGTTCTTTATAAAAAAAAATCATTTTCTTAAATTCATTTTATTTCATATTATTTTGTATCTCCTGTTAAAATCTGTTCTTTTCATTAATTGTATTTATTATTATTTTCATACGATTTTTTTTATATTGTAATACAAACCCTATTAATGTTGTTATTCTTATTATTATTATCAGTATTATTATTATTATTACTATCATTTTATTTTTATTTTTATTTTTATAATTATTGTAGTTTTATTTTAAGGCTGAACATACCCTAATTATCTAATATTTTTATAATTAATTTTTATTGGATTTTGAACCCAAAACCCAAACCCATTTTAATTCTTATTGGATCCTAAAACCTACCAAACCCCTAACCCATTAAAACCCCAAACCTAATAAACCCATACTCGTTACCTTATTTTTTTACCCATCAGCTGTTTTCCCTACATCCCCTAAAACCCTAACCCTAAAACTATATGCCTATATATATCCCGGCCCCTACTCCCCTGTATCCCTACCCTGTCATCTACCCTACTCACTAACCCATCAGCCGCCCCTACCATCTTCCATCAGCCGCACTCTCTCTCTCCCTTCCCCTCTCCCGTGTGCGCCCTGCTCCCTCTCTTTCCCTTCTCCTCTCCCACTGCTTCAACTGCCAGCTTCAGTGCTGCCTCGAATTCCACCCTCTGGCCTCCTACACCTCGCCGCTCAGCCCTGCGGCCAACCCCCATCCTTCCTCTTCTCCATCTGCTCATGCCCCTCTCCCCTGCTTGACTTCTCCCGGTGTTGCCTCACCCCATCATCGCCTACTCCTATCCCTCCCTGCATCACCTTCCAGTCGACCTCTCTCCCTTCTCCACCCTGCCGACGATCCCCCCTGTAGCGCCACCACAGCCAGCCTTCATCTTGTCGTTCGCACGAGCACCCCGACTGCACCCAAGCACCGATGCTCCGCCCTCCCTATCCTCGTCCTTGCTCCCTCTCGCTACAGCACGCAGCCCTCGCGACAGCAGCTGCAGCAGACCCCGGCAGCCTCCTTCCTGTGCTGCTCAGCCCGACGCCAGCCAGCAGCAGCCACTTCTTGGCCGCCATCGTTGTTCCCTCCCCGTGGTGCACCGGCCTCTCTCTCGATTTCCCCTTGTGTGCGAGTGTGTTTGGTGTGCGTGTGTTGGACCTTGGATATTCGTGGTTTGTGTGTCTCGTCGTTGTTCGTGTGTTTGTTTGGGTTCGTGGGTTCGTTCCTCGTAGTGTTCGTTGTGTTCGAGCCCCGGGAATCCGTTCCCGTTATTCTTGCTTTTGCTTCGTTTCTGTCGTCGGCTATAAGGTAAGTAACTTGTATTCTTTTCTTTGTGTAATACAAGTACTAAATACCGTCTGTAGTGTAGTTGTGTTCTAGAGACAATTCTTATGTGAAACCCCTATTGTATATTGTCTCTATTGTGTTGACCCGCCCATAGTTGCCTCATTACACACATGACATAAAATAACCTAGGGATGACCATTTCTTGATGTATATATGTATGTTGTTCGTATGATATCATGTGCTTGGTTGTGTTAGTTGTAGTATACTCGTTGTAGACTTGTCAAATACCCTATACTATGTTGCTTGGACATCTAGTACACTTTATTTGACGTTTGGATATGTTTTGGATGAGTTTCATGTGAACTAGTTGATTTTGTGCATGAAGGATATTTTCTGTTTTGTCGATTCCCCGCTTTTTAATAGTATTTTAGACTCTATTAAGGTCAGTATATGAAAGTTATTTGTGAATATGAATTATAGAAAATTCTGTCTACTTTCCATATTTTCTGACAGATCTCAGTTTCGATTTATGAGTTGCGAGTTATGACGATTTTACTACATATGTGTTTAAAATTCCTGATCCAGTTTTATATGAATTCTGTATAACTATTTATTTTTCTACTAATATTAAACATAATATTTTGATCCAATGTTTTGCTGGTTATAACTAGACTTGATGGGGATCAACCCCTTATTTTTATAGATTTAATTGATAACTTTTATAAACCATTTTTTGCTTGCAAACAACTACTTTACTTGCAGAATTTTCTTGTTGTTCAGTAAAGATACATAATTTCGACCTAGATCTATTTGCTGTCTATAAAAACTTTGTGAATATGAATTATAGCCTAATGTATCTATTTTCTCACCCTTTTGACGGATCTAGGTTTTGATTTATATTCTGTAAGATATTGTTGTTTTAGTACTGCTGTGTTTATGATTCCAGATTTACAAAACTACAGTATCTTGCTACTTTCTGATTTTACTTGACTATTCTATCTATATTGGAAAATTATGAAACATTGTTTTCTGTTACTAAACATACTAGGAAATACCCTAGATTTTTCTTGGATTTAATCAGTGAGTTTTCATGCTGTTTTCCTGTTTATGAATACAAACGTCTAATTTTTGGCTGAACACGTTTTCTGAATTCAAATTTTTTTGGAGACTTGTTTTTGTTAAATACCATATGACTTATATATATTTGCTGGATTCGTTCAGGATTTTATTTTCCAGATTCTTTGACGGATTCAGGTTTGCATGTTTGTGGCAACGGAAATTCCAGATTTGGTGCAGAACTGTCTTGCTGTCTTGAACTAGAATTTTCGTTGTCTTAATGTTTTATGAGTTTTCTTTCACCCGTACATGTTTATCTTCCGACCTGAATCTGTTACTTGTTCATGCCATGTTATTCTTGCTCTGTTTTGTACATGTACATACCTTTTTGATAATAATAATAAATAACTAAGCCGGGGTTTAAAGGGAAAAGATCTAGTAGTGAATAATACAGAAACGTGTACTCGGAAGGGGGTCTATAGATCCTATGTGATTACTTGATACTTGAGGCTTGATACTTGAGGCTTGATACTTGATACTTGATACTTGATACTTGATTACTTGATACTTGTCTCTTAGTACACTGCCCTCTATAATCCACTATGAAATCTAAAAAGAAATTGTTTGAATGTAGCAACCATGTGGTAAAAGTATGGGATGCATGAAGTGCTACCTAGATAGATATAACACAAGACTTGTACATGATTACTTGACACTTGCTTGTTACTTGTTTACATGATACTTGATACTTGACACTCGTTACTTGTTACTCGTTTACATGATACTTATTTTACTTGACACTTGTTACATGCCATTTGCACTTGTTCATCTTGCCATGCTAGTTATTCTATTTTGTTATCATGCCTATTTCATGCTATTTGTTTATCTTTTTCCATGCACTTGTGCCTGCACTACAAGCGGTCCGTAACTTGCATTGACGGGCGTGTTGTTTTCTTTTTCCTCTTCCTGCAATTTATTAAATTACAGATTTTGGAGATCAGCTGCCAGATGGAGTAGGTGATATGAGATTCTAGATCCTGAAGTTTTGCTATTATTATTTTCTGTTGCTTATTTGAATAATTGTATCTGTTACTTGGAATATTTTTTTTGGGCAATGTGACCCAGGATTTTTGATTTGTTCAAATCTGGTTTACTTAAGATTATTATATTTTGTTTCAAGTAATCATGTTGATATTTTTATTCATATATGCATGCGTGGTAGACTTCTCTTGCTTCCGACTCTGATTATTCTTGTGAATATTGTAAAGATCCTGATAGCTTATGGTTGATGAAAATCATTACTGGGCTTAGTCACGTATCCGTATTTCGTATTCCTTTTTGGGAAGCGGGGCGTGACACAAAGAGATGAAGAAATGGATAGAGTTGGAATCGAAGAAATGATGGACAAGGAAGAGTTAGACCAGCCAATGAGTCAACAGATGAAGACGAGTACAAGGGATGGAAATAAGGAAACAATGCAAGGAAGGAGAAGCAACAAGAGAATCCTTGGAACTATGGGTTATGGGCCCACCACGCTTCAGCTGCACCACTCTGATCGGGGAAGACTCTGCCAATAGCATTCATTAGCTCCAGCAGTCTGCTTTGTGGCTCACCGTGTCCTCGACACATCGAAATGGCATCCTTCTAGCATGAAGTTCGAACTCTTGGCAACTTCAAATTCTAAACACTTCCTTAAATCCTGGGACTCTGCATGCACATCTTGGAGCTAAAGACGATAATTCCTCTCCTGGCAATGATCAAAGCCACTGACAAGTCGTAGGAGATCCAGCGATGCCGACTGACGGACCAAGCAGAAATAAAAACAATGGATGGCACCAAAATCAAAAAGATATGGGTATGAAAAGAACAAATTCGTACCCAACAAGGAATCAACAAATGAGGACAATTGCAAGAGACGGAAGAAGACAAAGAATCAAGAATTGAATATAAAGGGATCAAAATGAATGGAACAAGACTAGTATCCAGATCAAGTTGATTATAATTCATTCATGTTACTGCATGGTCTGTGTACTGTTGAGCTAATCCTTGATTGAGCCAAACTTGTCTAACATATTAGTCAAACTAATACATTAGCCAAACCTGGTGCTCTGATACCACTAAAAACCTTGTCACGCCCTGCTTCCCAAAAGGAGATACAGAATATAGATACGTGACTAAGTGCAGCGAATGGCTTTCACCATTCATAAGCTGTCAGGATCTTTACCAAGCACAAGTATAAACAAGATATATACAAGAGAAATGTTCAACCATGCATGCACAACTGAATCAATATAGTCAATAAGATTACTTGAAACAAGAAGCAAGAATACTGAATTTCAAATAATCATGTCTGGAACAAAATACATGTCTGTGACACAAAGCCCAAAACAAAATAATCCAAGAAATAAATTACAATTATTCGAGATAAGCAGCAAGAAATAAATAGATATAGAAAAATCTCTAGCCAACTAGAATCTCAGATCACCTACTCTATCGGGCAGCTGATTACCAAAATCTGCAATTTAACAAATTGCAGGAAGAGGAAAAAGAAAACAAAACGCCCATCAATGCAAGTTACGGGCCGCTTGTAGTGCAGGCAACAAGTACAAGGAAAGATAAACAAGAATAGAGTAACAGCGGAAGCAAGAATAGCATGGAAATATGTAACAGCAAACTAGAGCAATTAACTCTAAGTCAGAAACAACTAGCATGGCAAGATGAACGAGAGCAAGTGGTATGTAACAAGTGTCAATTAAACAAGTATCATGTAATGAGTAACATGTAACATGTGTCAAGAATCAAGTACAAGTAGCAAGTAGCAAGTGTCAAGCGTCAAGTGATCATGTTCAAGTCTTGTATCTAGTCCTATCTAGGTAGCACTTCATGCATCCCAGTTTTTATCACATAGTTGCTATATTCAAGAAATTTCATTTTAGATTTAATAGTGGATCATAGAGGGAAGTGTACTTAGGGACAAGCTCCAAGTATCAAGTATCAAGCTCCAAGTAACCAGATATCAAGCTCCAAGTGTCAAGTGTGCAAGTGTCAAGTAATCACGTGTCAAGCTCCAAATAACCAAATATCAAGCTCCAATTAACCAAGTATCAAGCTCCAAATAACCAAGTATCAAGCTCCAAATAACCAAGTAGGATCTATGAATCCTCTTCTGAGTACACGTTGCTGTATTTTCCACTATCAAATCTTTCCCTTTAAACCCCGACTTAGTTTCTTGTTATTATTATTCAAGTCAAGCATGGACGTGCACAAACAATCAAGAAACATGGAGAGACAACAAGGGACAAGTACAAGATGAATAAAGAACACGAATGGGTGACAAATGACTCAAACTAGACTAAGACAACAAAAATTCTAGTTCTGAACAGCAAGACAGTACTGCACCAAATCTGGGATTCCCGTTGCCACGGACATGCAAATCTGGATCCGTCAGAAAATCTAGAAAGTAGACTCCCAGCCGAATCCAGCAAATATTATAAGTCATATATTATTTCACAAAAATAAGTCTCAAAACAGATTTGTATCCAGAAAACATGTTCAGCTATAAATCAGAGGTTTGTATTCATAAACAGGAAAGCAGCATAAAAACTTACTAATTAAATCCAAAAAAAATCTGGGGTATTTCCTATTATGTTTAGTATCAGAATATAAAGTTTCATAATTTTTCAACACGGATAGAATAGTCAAGTAAAATCAGAAACCAACAGAATACAACAAGTTTGTAAATCTGAAATCATAAACATAGCAGTACCAAAACATCAATCGATTACAAAATACATAAAGAAATCCAAATCCGTCAAAAGGGTGATAAAATAGATAAAGTAGGCTACAACTCATATTCAGAGAGTTTTTATAGACAGCAAGTAGAATCAGGTTGAAATTAAAGTTCTTTATTGAACAAAATGAAAATTCTGCAAGTAAATTAGTTGTTTGCAAGTATAGAATAGTGTATAAAAGTTATCAATTAAATTCATAAAAATTAGGGGTTAATCCCAATCAAGTCTAGTTGTACTCAGTAAAATATTGGATCAAAATATTATCTTTAGCATCAATATAAAAATAAATAACCATACAGAATTCATATAAAACTAGATTTGGAATTTTAAACACATCTGTAGTAAAATAGTCATAACTTGCAACTCAATAATCGAAACTGAGATCTGTCAGAAATTCTAGAAAGTAGATAGAATTCTCTATAATTCATATTCACAAATAATTTTCATATACTGACCTTAATAGGGTCTAAAATACTAAACAAAAATGGGGTAACAACAAAAACTGAATTATTCTTCATGCATCAAATCAACTAGATCATATGAAACACATCCAAATCATAAAAGTGTGAAATAGGGTTTTCTAGATGTCCAAGCAACATGGTATAGGGTGTTTGACAAGTCTACAACAAGTTATACTACAACGATCCAATCAAACATACAAGATCATACAACACCTCATAATGCACGAACACATGCAAGTATACAAGAATTGATTATCTCTAAGTCTAAATTCATGTCGTGTGTGTAATGAGACAACTATGGACGGATCAACACATAGAGACAAGATATAACAGAAGTTTTGCACAAGAATTGTCTCTAAAGGCGGTATTTAGTACTTGTATTATACAACAAAAAGAATACAAGTTACTTGCCTGGAGATGACGACGAAAACGGAGCAAGAACGAGAATAACGGGAACGGATTCCTGGGCACGAACACAACACACGGATCTGGATGAGATGATCACAATCGAGAACGGATCTCGATGTTGATGAAGATCATGATGATCAAAATCGATCGAACTGTCCAGATCAAGAGATCTAGATCAGATCCGATGATGATCAAGATCAGAACAGATCGGACAGCTAGAAACTTCTTGATGATGATGATGACGATCAACAACGATCGGACGACCAGGATCAAAACCAAGGGGACATGATGATCATGATCGTGACGATCAGATGGCTGGGATTCAAAGTGGCATACCATGTGATCACACATGGGAGAGGAAAATAGGGAAGGAGTGGCAGCGGCTAGGGGCATTCCACGGAGGTCGACGATGGGAGGCGGCGCATAGGGGAAGCTTCGGCGAGGGCGGCACGAGGCAGGCGGCGGTGGGTGCTCTGTTGACGAGGATGGCGACTGAGAAGGATGGCAACGAGGTTGAGTTTCGATGGCAGCAGGCAGGCGAGCTTTGGGGGAGGATTGGCAGCGCTGCAGGAGGGTGCTATCGCTGAGAGGTCGCGACAGAGATGAGGGGGACAATGCAGGGGAGCCGACTGTCGACTGGTGGGAGGCACACAGCGAAGGGGGAAAATGGTGGTGCTGCTGACGTTATCTGCGGTGGCATTGGCTGCTAGGGCGGCACAGAGGTGGGGTCAGGCCGAGAGGGGATGCAGCATAAGGCTAACGCTGCTGGCCTGGTGGGGTTGCAGTAGATAGGGAGGTCGCGAGCAGGCGGGGGGCTCGAGCGGGACGTGGCAGCGAGGGCACAGGGTGGCCATGGCGGGATGGTGGAAGGGTGGGTCGAGTGATGAAGACGGTGGGGTGAACGGGGTGAGGGAGAGGAGATGCACAGGACGAGGGGGGATGCACAGTAGGTGATGGGGGGGTTTCAATAGTGAGGGTTTTGGCAGCTGGGTATTGGGGCTAGGGTTAGGGTAAATAGTATAGGTAGTATATATATAGGATGAGATTATTAGGGTAATATGTGGGCTTTGGGCTATTGGTTATAGGTTGGATCCAATAAGAAATTGGGTTTGGGTTTTCGGGTTTAAAATCTAATAGGGAAATTAAAATAACCAATAAAAAGTAGGTTGATATAACAAAATATAATTTGTACAACAATATGGAAATTATTTGAAGTAACTACAAATACAATTAACAGTAGAAATAGATTTTTAAATAAACAATCAAAGATAATAATAATAATAACAATAATAACAATAATCATAATAATAATAAAAAAAAAAAAATAATAATAATAATAATAATAATAATAATAATAATACTGAACAATAACAATAACAACAACATTAATAGGGTTTGTATAATATAAAAATTGTTTGAAAATAACAATAAATACAATTAATGCAATAGATTTTAACAGGAGATACAAAATAAATTTGAAATAAAATGAATTTAAGAAAACAAGAAATTTTAATAATAACCCAAACTCCGATAATACATAGAAAATACGTATTTGCGAAAACAGGGGTTACACAACATGTTTGGTTTTATGTATTACATACTTATTCGGTGTGAAAAGAAGATGGTGATACAAGTAGAGGGTCCGAAGCAAAGGATCGAAGAGAAGGAGAAACAGTCAGCAGCAGTAGCAGCCAACACCTTCTCGGGTCTATGGTCTGGGAGTTGCGGTTGACCACTACTATGTGCGGTTGATTGTCCTGCTTCGCTGATGGATTTTTTGGGTGCGGGTTTTTTGATTCGATTGAAGCCCAGTTCGTCTTCAGATTAGATCGTACGACTTTAATTGTATGTTTATCTTTTCAGTATACATCAGATGGCTATTGTATCAAGATAACTAAACTAGGGTTTCTCTAGATCTATAAATATAATGTAACTGGCTCCTACAACGAAATAATTCTATTGAGTGCCAAATAGAAGAAGAGAGTACTTCATCTGACAGGGTGAGAGAGCTTTTCCATTGTAAGCAGCAACCAAGTTCGAGGTATGCTTGAGAGGATCGTGATGAGAATTGTAATATTCTTGTATCTTCTCTAGTTGAAATAACATCTCGATTCTTCCTCCCCCGAATTAATGCGAAAGGCCCAACCTGGACAATTTTTGTGTGCTTTGTGTGATTGGTGCGATCTAGTTTTGCTTGGTGATTTGTGTTGGATTGTGTTGAAGACTCAACAAAATCCTCAGTTTTTTTAATAAGTGATATCAGAGCAATCAGGTTCGTGGGTTTGTTCGAGTTCCTTGGAGGAGATGGCAGATCAAAAGACGAAGATCAAGCTGTTTGACGGTAAGATCAACTTCAATCTATGGAAGGTGGACATGTATGATGATTTGGTTCAGAAGGACTTGCACCTTGCCTTAGAAGAGAAGAAGCCAACCGACATGAAGCAAGAGAAGTGAGATGAGATTTGTTTGAAGACCTTGAGTTTAATTCGGTTGCAATTGGTTGACGAAGTCAAGTGTAATATTATTGAGGAGACAAGTACGGTGAGTCTATGGACGAAACTCAAATCTGACTACTTGAGGTCGTCGTTGTTAGATCGGATGTATTTGAAGAGGAAGCTGCTTAGGTTCTCAGTGAAGGAAGGTACCCATCTTCAAGATCATATTGTGGAGTTCAATAAGGTAATATCTGAACTGAAGGCAATTAACGCTAATGATCTTAGCGAAGAGGATAAAGCTTTCAACTTGATATATTCATTGTCAACTTCTTATGATCACTTGATAACTACCATGCTACATGTGAAGTCATCCAATGAGACACTTACAGTAGCCAGAATGATTAAGGGTCTAAAAGAAGATGAACTAAGAAAGGAGACTCATAAAGGAGGATCTATTTTACAGGGTGCTTTGTGATGGATGGTGATACTTCAATTGGAATGGATGCAGCACACAAAGGTAAGATTTGTTGCCACTATTGTAGAGGAGTTGGGCATTACAAAAGAGATTGTCGCAAGTGGTTGAGTCAGAAGAGTGCTACTAAAGAAGGGGAACGAGCCCATAAAGTCACACAACTGAGTTAGGTAATAATGATGACCTATGTCTTCTTGTTTCAAGTTCTTCAGATGTGGATTCAAGTTGGTATCTCAATTCGGAAAGTTCTTCTCATATTTGTTCCAAGAGGGAGATGTTTTCTACTTATAAGTCATCAATATGCCATAGTGTGAGAACGAGGAGTGGTGAGATTTTTGAAGTAGTGGGCGAATGAACAGTTGAATTGGAGACACTAGATGGTAAAGGGTTCACACTAGAAGAGATCATGCATATTCCTTCGATACAACAGAATCTGATATCCTTGGGGACTCTTGATGCTCGTGGCTGCAGGTACACATCTCAATCTGGAGTTTTGTCAGTTTGGGATAGTCTTCGTAAGGTAATGAAGGGTAATAGGGGAATCAGGCAGGGTCAGCACAATCTCTACCAACTTTGTGAGAGCAGGAAAATCGGGTTGAGTGTATGGAAGGACATTGTTCCTAAAGCATCATCTAGTAAGCCGTCACTAGAATTACCGAATCGAGACTACAACGTTCGAATACCGTTGGAAGGTGGAGAGAGCTTTGAAATAGGTGGAGTTCATGTGGAGGGTGGCACCTCCATGATTACATCTACAGGGGTGTGCCATTGAGGAGGGCATATAGCTGGAGAAAAATAGGTAGATGTTTGTTCAACTAGCAGAAGAAACCATAGAAACGTGTTGTTTACAAAGCGGAGAAGAAAGGTCTAGAAGAGTTTTAAAGCACACATGTGTGGATTCATGAGTATGCAATCCAAGGTGGAGATTGTTGGGTTTTATGTCTTACATACTTATTCGATGTGAAGAGAAGATGGTGATACAAGTAGAGGGTTCGAAGCGAAGGATCGAAGAGAAGGAAAAACACTCAGCAACAATAGCAGCCAACAGAGAAAGGGATAGTTAAACGTGCGGTCGACTGTCACCTTCTCAGGTTGATGGTCTGGGAGTTGCGATCGCCTGCACGGTCGACCGTCCGCGACGCTGATGGATTTTTTGGGTGTGGGTTTTTTGATTCGATTGAAGCCCACTTCATCTTCTGATTAGATCGTATGGCTCTAATTGTATGTTTATCTTTTCAGTATACATCGGATGGCTATTATATCAAGATATCTAAACTAGGATTTCTCTAGATCTATAAATACAATGTAAATGGCTCCTAGAACGAAATGATTCTATTGAGTGCCGAATAGAAGAAGAGGGTACTTCATCTGAGAGGGTGAGAAAGTTTCTCCATTGTAAGTAGCAACCAAGTTCCAGGTAGACTTGAGAGAGGGTCGTGGCGAGAATTGTAATATTCTTGTATCTTCTCTAGTTGAAATAACTGTTAAGATTATTGGATGAGAACAATTCTTTATTGATTGATTTCTTTATTGAATAAACTGAATACAATTGGCTTCTATATATAGGAGAGAAGGGAAGACTAAACTGATACATAACCAATATGGGACTAAACCAATATATAATCTAATAAAATATCTAACTCCCCCTCTCAAACTCAAGATGGTTCAAGCAACAAGAGTTTGGAATACTGACGATGTTCATGTGGAAGGAACGACAAATTGTGATGCAGAAACGGCCCATGATGACGCACGTGACGGAAACTGAAAAGTAGAGTGTTGCGGTAGGAAGTAGTGGTGGTGCACTGTTGAGATCTCACCCCGAATAGTGACAGGATCTCCATATCTCGATCTGTGATGGGATCTCACCCCTGACTTAAGATATAGTCGATGATGGGATCTCACCCCTGAACTGAGAAATAGACTGATGGGATCTCACCCCTAATTTGAGAATGGTCGATGATGGGATCTCACCTTAGACTTGAGAATTGTCGATGATGGGATCTCACCCCATACTTGAGAATTATCGATATGGTGTGATATCATCCCTGAACTGAGAACTGGATGCTGATAACTCCTCCTCTCAAACTCACAATCGATCAATCGAAGTGAGTTGACGATCTGGATGTAGAAATACAAGAACCTGCAAGAAAGTTTTTTTATATAAAACAACAACAACAACAACAAAGCAATCAGCAATCCAAGCCAAAACCCCCTAATATAAGAAATGATCCCAGAAATACTACAAGTATATCGAGAGATTTGAACCTTGTTCCTACACGACCTGATCAATTCGATCAGGCGCACACAACAATTCCACCCAATAGCAACAGCAAATAGCGAACAAGGATCAACTCCACACAACAGCAAACACAAATCCCCTCTTCTCCCGAACACCAAACAGCAACAGGAGAGAGAGAAAGAGAGAAAAAGAGAGAGAGCACGGCGCACGGGGCCGGGCAGCTGACAGCAAGGACTGCATTGGAGTGGCTAGTCTACAGACGGCGGTCGACTGAGCGGGGAAGAGCTCGACGATGGTCGGTGGTGAACAGGGCTTCGGGAGTAGCGCTTTGTTTCGGGGAGGAAATCAGGGGAAAGGAGATGGCGATGGAGGAGTTGGTGGTGAGGTCGGGATGAAGACGAGGAGGGAATTGCAGGTCGGTGGTAAGGAGGCACAGGGACGGTGGCGAGGAGCAGCAGGAGTTCGACTGGATAGGTTGAGGGTAGCTGATTAAGGACGTAGAGGACGAAGAGGACGATCGGGATTAGGTTCTTGGATCTGGGGTGGAGACGGGATGCTCGGAGCGATGAGGCTGACGAGGTCAAGGAGAGGACGGTAGAAGTTGAGGGTGGTCGAAGTATGGCATCGATGGGTTTGGGCGAACAGAGGATGGGAGAGAGAGTCGGGAGGTTAGGGAGAGACTGATGATGAGGCGGAGACGATGGATTTGAAAACAGGAACAGTGTGGCTTCGACAATGGTGGTGGTCGAGGAGGGCTCGACGGGATGAAAACGTGATGGGTTTTCGAAGCGGAAGGTGAACAGGGGAGATTAGGTGGCTGGGGCTGGGGTTGTTTGAGATCTTGTTGTTTGATGACGGCTAGGGTTTTGGAGATTTAGGGTTTTGGGGAAGATTAGGGTTTTGATCAAGATCGGGAGAAGAATGTCGGGAGGTGGAGTGATTCTGATGAAGACGAGAACCACCCCACCTCGACGATGAGGATCAAATTAGTATAGGCCTTATAGGACAATATGCTCTGATACCATGTTAAGATTATTGGATGTGAATAATTCTTTATTGAAAAAACTGAATACAATTGGCTCCTATATATAGGAAAGAAGGGAAGACTAAACTGATATATAACCAATATGGGACTAAACCAATATTGTAACGTCCCTGCCCCTAGCTCAGACAATTTATACAATTTATAAGACAAATTAGATACTATGTAGTACAACTGCCCACCACAGGCTGCCTCTCAAAAGTTGGTTAACCGATTAGGTGACTCTTGATCATAGGCTACTATATTTATTTATTATTTTAATATACTTTCTTACCGATATGGGACAATATTACCATACTCTTACCTCTTTTTGAAACAGACAGCAAAGCCTTCAATCTTTCTCAGGTGAAATCAGAACAAGGCAGTGGGCTCCATCATGAAGGGTGACGTAGCACCCATTCACAACAGCAGCATTTATATGTTGTTTACTCCACGTGGGAACCCCCCCCCCCCCCCCAAATCACACTATTTCATTTCCATTATTCCACTTTCAACATTATCATGGCATATAATACCAACAGCAGCCAACATATATATATATCAACATATATGTATATATATATATATATTTATATACTTTTTGAAAACTACGAGGCATTACAAATATATAATCTAATATAATATCTAACAATAACATCTCGTTTTACAGTGTTCAGGGTCTAGTGCTGAGATCTGGGGGGACATTAGATCGAACTGGATTAGAAAGGAAGTAAGATTAGACTGGGATTTTACTGTTGCTTCAATTATGTGGAACCTCTGGCTAGATCGAAATGACTATTATTTCAATAGCGTTAATCATAGACTTTCATTTCTGATGCACAAAATTCACTTCTGTTGTTATGAATGGACAGGGCTTCTCAGGTCCAGAAAGAAGATGCGCTTGGGAGAGGAGGAGTAGTTCTCATGCAGTGTGGGTTACTATCTCCCAGCAATTGAGACAGAACAGTTTTTGGTTTTAGTTGATGTTTTCCTATTTTGATGTATTCTGTTCTTCGCTTAGACTTTAGTGTCTTTGTTGGGTGATCTTTGATGTTGCTCGCCTTCGGGCTGCTTTTGTAACTTTATAGACTATTTCGTTAACTACTCTTTAATGAAACGATGACTTAATCATCTTTTAATCCAAAAAAAAATAACATCTCGTTTCTTTCTCCCCTGGATTAAGGCGAAAACTCCAACCGAGACAATTCTTGTGTGCTTTGTGTGATTTGTGCGATCTAGTTTTGCTTGGTGGTTTGTGTTGATTGTGCTGAAGACTCAACAAGATCCTCAGTTTTTTAACACAACATTGAGTTGAAGGGATATGCATTGAGGAAAGATGATGATGATGGTGATGAAGATAAGAGAATGGAAAGAGGGATTTCTGGAGATTCAGCGGAATGCACTCTCTGTGTCCAGGTTTCGTGTTCTTGTTCCTTTATAGTGAGTTAGTTTTACATGCATGACTATGCACGTTTTGATGATTTGATAGTATAAAATGCTTGTATATGCACATTGCTCACAGCGGATACTCCTTGTCTTTACAAATGCACTTTGAATGATGCTTTAGTTTGATCTTTGTGTGTAATACTGATATATGATTATTCATGAGCAGCAGTTAATAAATGCAAACAATTACTACATCTTTTCGTTTGATTATGTATAGCTTCTGGCTTATGATATTGTTCCTAGCTCAATTTTATTGTGTGAAATTTTATGTGTTGACTGCTTAGAATTAGAATTCTTATTGTTTATTCTGATATAAATTTTTAATAATTCTTAGAGAGAACTAGATGGAAGATTAGCTGATGCGTGTAATGTGTGAATGATTTATAGAGTTCTTTGTGTAAATTGTTCGCTTTTGAATGAAATGGATGCCTCTTAGTCTTAGTTGATAAACAAAACTGATATGGTGCAAATCTTATTAGTAAGGTTGAGGAATATGAAACTCTCAGGATATCACTATCTGGAATTCTAATGTTCCCCATAAGGTGAAAGCATTCCTTTGGCTGGTGCGGCACGACGCTATTTTGTCCAAAGCAAATCTTCGGAAACGAAACTTCCCTATAAATCTCACGTGTCAACTATGTAACTCTGAAGTGGAGGACACAAACCACATCTTCATACGGTGCACTAAAGCTAGACTTATTTGGGAAGTTATGGGATTGGGGTTCAACACAGTAGAGACTCCCAAGTGTATCGAGGATATATGGGGTACATGGAGAACTAGTAACATTTTGAAAGACCATAGGATTTTATGGGACATCACGACTGAGGCGATTTTGTGGTCTCTTTAGCTTCATAGAAATGATTTCTGCTTTCGTAATTTGACTTGTAGATTTAAAATGTTACTGCATAAAATTTTGATGCTAATAGATGCTTGGGCAGGTAATACAGCCACGAGGAAAAGAATCCGCTTCGAGGGGGCAGATTAATCACTCGGGCAAGGGGCACAGTCTGCCATTATCCATTTCTTCGGTAGGGGGGACTTATTTTGTAAGGGATTTTGATGGGGGCTGTAGCATATTGGTAGGCTTGACCGGTTATGAGCCGTGTTGTAATGAACTTTTGGGATTGGTCTTTTGACGGTTGTAGCCGTCGTGCGTTGTAAGTGGTTGGAGTTGTAATAGTGTTATTTTGTGGTTTCGTTAATTTTTCATTAATGAAATCAGTGACCTTGGTCACTTTTATCTCAAAAAAAAGGTTGAGGAATATGCCTGTGATATACAGACACTTCACAGAAACAGATAGATGTAACCAAGCTAGGATTACTTAAAAAGTTAATTACAGAAGATAATGTTTTCTTGTCAAAGAAAGTTAGTTTCCTGCTGCTTTTAGTATGCAGATCGATGTGCTAACTGACCTTGAATATGCAGTTAAACCATGACGTAGAAAAGGATTAGTAGATTGGTTTGAATTCCTAATTGATGAACTTTTATCAGATAAGAACGGTTCATTGTTATACTGCATGAAATTACACTGATTAATTTAGTTTAGCTCTGAATAGGTCAGGACAAATCTTTTTCTGGTTTCAATGTATTGGTTGATACCATTATATAGGAAGTTAATCCTTGGGTGATATGGTGGATGGTACAGGCCTACGGCGGGCCATTTCTAGTCTTTTTTTTTCTCCCAAATGTTTGAATGTCTGTTCTACTGCACAGTTTATAAACATGCATGTTTTGGCCCAGAGCTCGAGTGGTATAAAGTATAAACACAATGTGTCTGTAGGTAAGTGCAATATTTATAGTTTTTAATTTTTTCTGCAGAATGTTGGAATATTTCTTAAACTGCACAATTTATAAACTTGCATGTTTTGCCCCATAGCTCTAATGCATTAAGGATAAACGCAATATGTCATGTAGGTAAGTGCATTATTTAATAATACTGATGCTGGGAATAGCTTTCATGAATTTTTATTTCAGTCTTGTAGCTTTAAACCTTTTTTTTTCTAAATTACTAAGATTTGTATCACGGTTGTTTGTTGCCTTGTTGGATTCGATAGTGTTCTCATGATTACAAAGTGTACAGACAATTAACTTGTTTATTGCCACCCTTGAACAAGATCCATAACGATTCACATAACGAGCAATATTCAACAAGATCCACTTGGCACATGCAATGGCTTTAACCGAACTAGATGCATTTGGAATCCATTTCGGATCCAAATCCACATAAATTCGGTTTTAGATTACGATTGTCCAGTTTTAAAATTATTTTCTATATTTTAATTCCAGACATTGCTGGTCCAGTTGTACTGGTTTGTTACTTTAATTATCATGTTGAAATAATGGCTTCAAATTCCTTAATTGTTTCGATGTATTCAACTGCAAAACCTTGTCCTATATACTATTTTCAAATAAAAATCGGTGAAAGGCTATGGTCTATAAACCAACAAATATTAGTTTTAGAAGGTGCAAATTTCGAATTTAGATCTAAAGACCAACAATGGCTAAATAATGAAAATTTGAATTTATCAAAACGGTGGACGATAACGTTGGCTAAATGGGTAAATTCCTAAATTCTCACATGCTGAAGTTCTTTAAAAACCACAAAGTTTTGCTAAAACTAGATAATTTAAAAATTCTAGATATCAGTAGTAAGTAGTGGACAATACCCTAGAAAATTTTGTCAAAAAGTTGAAATACAAAAATTCATAAAAATGGTGCACAATAATCCGCAATATTTGGCTATAAAAGAATAATGTAAAGTTTATCGAAATCCCCCAAAAAGAATATGCGGGAACACAAAACGTAGTAAAAAATGTCAAATTCAAAATTTCTAGAAATCGGCCCAAAAATTGAGTTATAAGTCACTAAAGTTGTCAAGATAGTGGATCTTTACATTTCTCAAATTCCACTGTATATGTAATTTAAACAATGAAAGTCAAAATTTCTTGAAATTGGCCGAGTTGTTGAGCTATAACCTACAAAAGTTGGCTGAAGAAGCAAAACTTCAAATTTCTCAAAATCAATTGTAAATTATGGATTATAGCCCAAAAAAGATGGCTAAACAACAAAGTTCAGTATTTTTCGAAATTGGCTAGAAAATGGACTCCCACGAAAGTTGACTAAAGCTGTGAAATTCGGAATTTCTTGAAAATTTTCGTAAATGATAGACTAGACAGCCCACAAAAGTTGGCTAAAATAGTGAAATTTAGAATTTCACAAAGTTAGCCATAAACAACATTTATAATTCTCAAAAGTTGGATGAAGCAATGAGATTTAGAACATCTAGAGATCTTCCATAAATTGTGGACTATATAGCCACAAAATTTGCTAAAACCGTGAAATTGAGATTTTTTCTAAATCGACCATGAAGGGTTGCTTTAGAATTTCTCAAAAGTTGCTAAAGCGGTGAGCTATAACTTACTAAAGTTGCCAAAATAGTGTATCTTCCAATTTCTCAAATTCGGTTATAAATCGTGGACTATAGTTTTCAAAGAAAAGCTAAAACAATGAAATTCATAATACCTTAAAGACCGGATGACAATGATAGATTCATAGACTTCAACCCGTAAAAGTTGGCTACAGAAGTCAAATTCAGAATTTCTCAAAATTGGTCAAAAATGACAAATGGTAACCTACAGTGCAAAAGTTAGTTGAACCAGTGAAATTCGGAATTTCTCAAAATTTGCCATAAAATGTGGACTATATAGACCCAAAAACAATGAAATTCAGAAATTCAATGACCCAAAAATAATGAAATTCAGAAATTCACTAATTTGGCCATATTTTGTTGACTATAGCCTACAAAATTTTGTCAAAATAGTGAAATAAACCATAAACCACTAATAAACCATTTTGTTGAATATAGCGTACAAATTCACTAATAAACCACTAAGCTCCAATCATCAAGAGTTGCAGCTGAAATGCTTGAAGCAGAAGACCTTGGAGGTAGAAACAGACGATCAGCAACTGCATTCTGCCCACTGTCATTTGCAGCCTGAAAAGTGGATGATGCTGGACTGCTGCTTTAGTTAACCAAAGCTGGCATAAAGTGAAGAGCATCCTTCAAGCTGTTGAAATTAACTCTTGCCTTCTTGCTTGGTGGTAGTATATATGTCTAGAATTGAACAAACTGATAAATAGAATCAAGAATATTGCAAATAGAATTAGATTTTTTAGCAAAAATTCTGCTGTTCTTCTCATTCCAAATTGTCCAAATAAGAGCCATCATTATTATATTCCAAGCAATTCTAATTATTTTCCTCCATATTCCCCACCAAGATTTAATAGGAGGAAATCCTTTAACCTTCCAGGCTTGATTGCAATGAACCCAATCCTGTTTAACAAAAGAACATTTAACAAAAATATGATATGCAGATTGATGTAAAACATAATCCTAAATAGAGAATTTCCAAAAATCTTAAAAGATTAATTTTACCTACATGTAATGCGGATCAAAGTTAGAATTTTAAACAATTAATCGGTTTGATGGATCCCTAAGCATTCTTAGCAAGTAAAAGATGCAATATTGATTCGTACTCTAATTAGGCAAGTAGAACACTCAATCTCGATATTTGTGGTCGAAATTAAATTAAATAATATAATAGAGATGATAAAGCAGTATAACACAAATATTGGAAAAGTGGATAGAGTATACCGGTGTTCGAAGCAACTAGTGTTAGATCTCAGCTCGGTAGCAAGGGGCGAGGAGCAACACAGGGGAGTCATGGGGGTGCTAGCGTGACTGGCTGTGGGCAGCGGCAGGATCGACGCAACGGGAGAGGGAGGACGGCGTCGTGGTCGACGTCGACGGGGGATTGGGTTTTGGCTGTCGTTGCTGACAAGGACAGAGGAAGAGGGGGTTTGGGTGGTTTTCTGTGGTGGCGCGGGCCATCAAGGGGAAGTAGGGTGGCGTTGGAAGGAGGTCGGGATGTGGCGTCGAGGAGGGCGGTCGGAGTTGGCCGGGGAAGACGATCGGAGATGGGTTTGGGGTGTTTGGGTGGGAAACGATCGGAAGAGGGAGAGAACGGGAGTAGCGGCTAGGGGTTTTGTGAGGGGGAAGAAGCAGGATTAGGGTTTTGGATTTGGGAATTAGGATTTTGATTGTAATTGATTTGGGGATTTGGGATAGTTTTAGAGTTTCTCACAAACCCTAAAATTTTATTAGGACTTATCACAAACCCTAATAATTGGATCTCAATTGTATCACACAAAAAAAGAAAAAGAGAGAGGAAGAGCAAAACTTAACATAATATTTTTCTAATCAAGAATGACATACTTTCTCATGAATCTCAAGGCCTATATATAGGCTAAAAAACAAATCTTGATACAAATCTCAAAATATTCTAAAATCTCAGAAATATTCTAATGCATAAAAAAAGGATTACATATGGCTATAATTGTCAAAAACAAATATGGTACTGAAATAAAATACTAAACTAAATAGAGTGGATGTCCTCATCATTCTCTCAGGGTAGGAAAGAGCTCGCACAGTCGAGTCAAAACCAGTGATCCTATCATGGTGCTCCAAAAAATCTGGATCCAGTTGTGGGAGCTCCTCACGATCACTGCAACTGTCATTCGACTTCAGCTTGTTCTTCCACCTCACCAAATACTTGTTCATACCACCATCTCTTGTAGAGATTATCGGATCATCTAAAATATTATTCAATTCTTCTGTCGGTGGGTAAAAAATATCAGGTAGAGGGGTAAATGTGGGAACCTCACCATTAGGCTGCATGGTGGGCTCATCTATAAGAAAATTTCTATGATTGAACTTTGGGCCTTCATAGAGTACTAGATCCTCAATATTGAAATTCTTACTTATGCCAAAGCCTTCAGGAAGGTCAACGACATAGGTATTATCATTGATTGTTTGTAGAATCTTAAATGGGCCTGCAGCACGTATGTTCAAGTTCTTAACGGATCCAACTGGAAACCATTCCGGACGAATCCGAACCATCACTTCGTCACCAATATCATAAGTTATAAATTTCTTTCTAGTATCTGCTATTAAATTGTAGTTAAAATTATTCTCATTAAGTTCCTTGGAAATTTCTCTAGGCAAGTCATGAATGTGATATGCAAATGTGGGTGCAGATTCTGTGACTCTATGATATTCTAACACATGGATAAAATCTATAGGCTGCCAAGTGACTTGGGAAGGGATGAGTGACTCAGGTACACTCAATGGAGGTGACTGGACAGACTGAATACAATTGAGAGACTGGTCATCATCTTTTTCATCAAAGTCATCACTTACATTAGGTTCATAGGTAAACTCATTGTCAGGCTCATCAGCGATGACTGCGGTACCCTCTACTATATTGATCCTACTTGGGCTGGGACAGTTGCCAGCAATATGGCCATATTCCTTACATTTATAGCACTTAGTGAGATGATCAATCTTAGAATAGTCTCTTTAATGTTCTTACCTGTGTTGTAATTTCTAAGTGGATAGGAATTTGAAGTATATTTGTTTGGGTAAGACTTGTTAGGGTACTGAGGAGAGGAGTGCTCAGGTCTAGAGGGATCAGGAGGATTCATTCTGGAGGAATGATCCATGGAATCACTGGACTTGTAATGGGAACTTGCTTTAAGGGAATCCATATTGAGGATAAGAGCATAAGCTGCCGCTAATGAGCCCACATTTCTATGAATTAGCTTGTTTCTTAGATCAGCTCGTAATCCAGTCCTGAACCTAGAGAGAGTTTGTTCTTCACTCTTTTTACCTAAACCATTGCACCGAATAAGGACGTCATCAAATTTATCAACATATTCTTATGTGGATTTCCTTCCTTGATAAAGTTGGTTCCACGAATCTAAAAATCGGGTGTGGAACGATAACGGTACATATCTTTCAGTGAGCTTCTCTTTCATGGCTTTCCAAGTGGCTATGAGTGCCAGGCCTCGGCCTCTGCGGGCGTATTTAAGATTGGTCCAGTGTTGTTGAGCTTTTTCAGTCAATTTCATCGTGGTAAATTTAACTTTTAGGGCTTCGCTCATGTCAAACCACACAAAGTAGTGGTCCATCGCACGGATCCAATCAAGATAAGCTTGGGGTTCCATGTGGCCTTCAAAATGGGGAACGTCAGCCTTAACGTTCTTCTTATATTGTTCATCAGGGTCACATTCTTGACGTCGATCGTCACGAATATTTTATTGAGGGATCTGACGATTAGCATGAAGTTCAGAGACAACACTTTGATTTAATTCTACTTTCTCAAGCCTCTAATTGATATTGGCAAGAGTTGCTTGAATGGCAGCTAGGGTAGTGAAAATATCCGAGTTGTCCATTTCAGGTCGGGGATGTATAAGGTTCCTAATTGGGTGGTCGAGGAGGGAGAAGAAAGGCTCTTTGAGGTTTGTGATGGTGTTGCGAAGACGCATTCAACAAAAATGGGAAACAGGGTCGTGCGTTTGCTAAAATTTGGGAAAAGCATGTCCTAAATGCAACTTTTTTTTAAATTTAAAATCTGAAGTGATCTAAAAGAACGACATAAAAAATATATAAATAAATAAATAAATAAAAATAAAATAAAAAAACTCTAAACGATTCTAAATGAATGCAAAAAGATGCCTAAATGATGCTAGAATTAGGGTTCTTAGAATCTTTGCTCTGATACCAAAATGATGTAAAACGTAATTCTAAATAGAGAATTTCCAAGAATCTTAAAGAATTAATTTTACCGAGATGTAATGCGGATCAAAGTTAGAATTTTAAATAATTAATCGGTTTGATGGATTTTCAAGAATTGAATTAAGTTTAACAAGCCCAATTAATAATTCAGTTCTAACAATCAATCATTAAACTCCTAAGCGTTCTTAGCAAGTAAAAGATGCAATATTGATACCTACTCTAATTAGGCAAGTAGAACACTCAATCTCGATATTTGTGGTCTACTAAATTAAATAATAGAATAGAGATGATAAAGCAGTATAACACAAATATTGGAAAAGTGAAAAGAGTATACCGGGGTTCGAAGCAACTAATGTTATATCTCAGCTTGACAGCAAGGGGCAAGGAGCAGCATAGGGGAGTCGCGGGGGTGCTGGCGCGACTGGCTGTGGGCGGCGACGGGATCGATGCGACGGGAGAGGGCGGACGACGTTGTGGACGACATCGACGAAGTGGGTCGACAGGGGACTGGTTTTTGTTTTTCGTTGCTGACGAGGACAGAGGAGGAGGGGGTTTGGGTGGCTTTCTGTGGTGGCGCTGGCCGTCGAAGGGAAGTGGGGCGGTGCTAGAAGGAGGTCGGGAGGTGGCATCGAGGAGGGTGGCCGGAGTTGGCCGGGGAAGACGATCGGAGACGAGTTTGGGGTGTTTGGGCGGGAAACAGATTGGGAGAGAGAAAGAACGGGAGTAATGGCTAGGGGTTTTGTGAGTGGGAAGAAGCAGGATTAGGGTTTTGGATTTGGGGATTAGAATTTTGATTTTAATTGATTTGGGGATTTGGAGTAGTTTTGTAGTACCCCGTATTTTTAAATATTATTTTTAAAGGTTTATAAATGAATTAAAATGATTTTTGGGGATTTAATAAATATTTTCAGAAAATTTATTTTTTTACACGTGCGAAACACGTGCAAATATTTTCTTGAGAAGTTCAAAAGCCAAAATTTCTTCATGAAAAATCATCATATATTATTTGGGATTTAATTGTAATTTTTCCAGATTTTTCTGATATTTATTGGATCTATTTGCAAATATTAAGAAAAGAAGGATCTTTTTGCAAAATTATCATTTTGAGGGGTGAAAGTGCAAAAATATTTTATGGACTTTTAAAATAGTGCCGACTGGAAATACGGAGGTTATTTTGCTTTTAAATCTCAATTTAATCGATTTTATCAAGTTTCCAAGTATAGGAATCTATTTATGTAAAGTTATATTTTAAAGGGGTTATTTGGCAAATGTGTCTAAAAACCCTAAATCCTCTATTTCCGGCCTATTTAAAAGAAACGCAGCCGTCATTCGCTGCACAACATAAAGTTTTATTATTTTTTTGGAGGAATTAAGAAGAGGATCTTGGATTTTGCAAAAGAGAAGTTTTCTTAAGGGATTTCTTCATTCGAGGTGAGTGACATGTTTGTTTGCTTTGTGTATTTTGCATGTAATTGTTTTGTTGATTTGTTTATGTATGTGATTTGGTAGAATTTGGTTGTTTGATCTATGGATGTTTAATGGAACTTGAATGTTGAATCTTATTGCTAGAAAGCATGTTTAGGGTTTGAATATGAATATGCACATTATGAATTGGATGAAAAATTGGATCTTGTGAAACCCTAGTTGTTTGTAAATAGGATTGTATGTGGGTAGTCGTTCTCTTTTGGGTTAATGTTGGATTGAATGAATATGATGAATTTTATGCATGAATCTAATAAGGTGAGACTTTTTATGATTATGAGTATTTGGTTGAATACAAATTGGACATGGTAATGTTATCAATTAATTATGGTTGTGAGTTGTAATAGTAATTCAGTTTTGAGGAATTTGAATGGAAAGTTATGAATCAAGAGATCATATCTTGAGAATCAAAATTTGAGAATTTAGTCGAGTTGAGGAATATACCCAAATTGGGGATTCTTTTGAGATTTTGATATTTATATGTTTTGGATCTGAAAACGAAGAAATTTCAATGAGTAATTGATTTTTAGAAAAAACTCTATTTTGATGATATGCACAATTTCATGTTTGATTGAAGGAAATCAACAAATCTCTATTTTTATAAATTTAAGTAGTTTGATTTAGTTTTGTGAACTATTATATGTCCTACCAGTTATATTTGAACATATAAGAAATATGCTTTTTGAAGAAATCGTTTTCATAAAGTAAAACTACGTATCGGTTGAATTGTGCACAACCAAAAGTATACAGTGTGTAGGTCGACAGTCGACTGGTATGAATTTTCAGTCGACTGATACAACCCGGCTGCTATGTTCTTTAGTTTTCTTGAAATTTCCTTCTGGACAGTCGACCTATACCTTTTACAGTCGGCTGGTACACTTAGAATTATTTTTCGAAGTTATTGTAATTTTTCTCTCTGGACAGTCGACCTATGACCCTTTTCAATCGACTGCTATACTTTGAATATTTTCTTAAAGATTATTGGATTTTCTCTCTGGACAGTCGACCTATGACCTTTACAAGTCGACTTATAAGACTTAGATTATTTTCTTAAAACTATAGAATTCTCTTTCTGGACAGTCGACTTACGCTTGTTATTAGTCGACTGATACTGATGTACCTTTATATTTTTGAATGTTCTTTCAAATGATTTAATCTCTAAATGCTTTAATCTATAACTTATTATTTTATACTTTACCTCCTATTGAACATATGTTTTCAAGATGTTAAGTTGAGCAACTTATGTTGGAAAGTTGGTTTGAACATTTGAGTGTGAGTCTCTAAAGGGTGTGTGTGACCCTAGTATACCGGCAGTTGAGTTATTTATGTTTGGGCCTGTTGAGGCATTTTAGTTGATAAGTTGTTGAGTTAAGTCCGGTAGGGTGCACCAACTTTAGGAGATTCGTTAAGTAATTAAATAACCTAAATGATAAGGACAGGCACTAGTGGTGATATGATGAACGGGAACATGAGTTATGGACCTCAGCATGGCTTGCGGTGTGAAATAATCCCTGGAATTATCCAGGTGTGAGTGAAATAGTCTCCGAAATTACCTGTGGTGTGGGATTGATCTCCGAAATTATCGGGGTCGAGGCGACGCACATGTGGTATTCGTGTGATAAGGTGCCATTGCTTGCGGTGTGGGGTATTCTCGAAGATTCCTAGGTGTGAGTGAAATAGTCTCCGGAATTATCTGTGGATAGAGCTTGACCTCTGGAATTATCGGGGCATGGGCTAATACTCACAGTTTATCTTTATCTCGTTGTAGTCATAGTGATAGGATTAGTTGCATAGCGGGGATTGAACCCTATAATGTGGAGACGTTAAGGGCTTGCACTGTATCTATGTAGAGTGGGATGCATAGACTCCGACAAGTACGCATTAGAGAGTCAGCATATAGACTTGTGTTTCTTGACTTGGTTTTACGCATGTATTTTCCTATTTTCTATACTTGACACTCAGTTTAGTTTCACTTAATATTTTTATGTTTCCTTGCTACGTCATAATTTATGTATTCTTGTTTATTACATGTTGTTTATGAATCCATGCTTAATGTTTATTTATGTTGTTTGTTTTTTTTTATGTCACTCACACCTTTATGGCTCACCCTTTTAGTTTTGGGTTAGGGTTATCTCTAGACTCATATTTTACAGGTATTTTCTTAAGGCTCGGATTTGGATGCTTGAGTTCCATTTATATAGTGACTTATGTAATTGTAAATTGTTGTAAAGAAAAGAGAATTGTGATTTAAGATATATTGTATTCCGTTGTGCTATGTAAACGATTATTGTAATGAAAGTTGAAAATTTTTATTGGTGTTTGGTTGTGTTTAATATTACATTGAAGTTGATGCCACTACAACACAGAACCTATTCGCCGGCGTTTTTTTAGACCTTCACCGGCGGTTTTTTACGCCGGTGAAACATTCACCGGCGTTTATAAAAATGCCGGTGCAAATGCCGCCGAATCGAGCGTGGCGGAAAGATAGGCGCATTCACCGTCGTTTTAACTGGACGCCGGTATATCTTTAAAATACACCGGTGGCCAGACAAACGCTGGTATATGGCGATTTCTGGGTGCCGTTCTTTCCCCTAATATACATTCACCGGCAGTTACATACCGCCGGTATATATCTTTTCACCGGCGATTGTACAAACGTCGGGGAATGTGTATATTTACCGGCAGTCATAGAGCGCCGGTGTATGCTTGTTTCTAAGCGCCCTTCTTTCCCTACTTACAAACATCGGCGTGTCGTAAAATGCCGCCATATAGATATTCACTGGCATTTTATAAAACGCCGGTGTAT
Organism: Hemerocallis citrina; assembly: GCA_017893485.1. Lineage (NCBI taxonomy): Eukaryota > Viridiplantae > Streptophyta > Magnoliopsida > Asparagales > Asphodelaceae > Hemerocallis > Hemerocallis citrina. The sequence continues at coordinate 24,504,046 of CM030368.1, forward strand.
CTTAGGAGTGCTGCAACTTACGGGTACACTCGCCTGTGTGGAAACGCCTCTCTAACGAAATTTTCAACTAAACAATTAGATACACCGGCGTTCTATGAAACGCCGGTGTATACTCGTTGGTTTTTCCTGCTCCAATTTTTCATTCGATTTCAATTCACAATTTCATTTAAAAAACCTGTAAACTAATTCACAACTGAATCAACCAATTTCAGGCATATTAATGCGCAAATCACAACCAAACACAAGAATTAATTAAGATAATAAAGTTTCACACATAGTCCATTAATCGTCCAAATTCACCGCTTAATTAACATCATAATTAACAAATACAGTAATTAACATCCCAAATATCTCAACAACTACTTAAAACAACAATACAGAACATAACAACAACAAGAACAACATAACAACAACAACTAGAGGCCGCCGACCACAGATCCATACCCCTCGAGTAGCTTCAGTGCTGATCATCAGAATTTCCTTGATCTGGGTGACCGCTCTATGAAAAAAAAACAATAATAGTTCAATAGTAAACCAAATATAAGAAAAATAAGTAAAATCAGAAGGGGCTCATATCAAGTGTAGTTTAAAGGAACTGTCATCGTGGAAGGAAACCAAATATAGAAGCCAGAAATGGAAACAAAGAATGGTAGAGAATGAGGATACACCAGGCTAACATAGCGGCATTTTCCTCATCTCTCTCTCATCCAATGGTAGAGAATGAGGATACACCAGGCTAACATAGTAGCATTTTCCTCATCTCTCTCTCATCCCTGCTTTCTCTTCAGCAAACGCACATAAAGAGACATCAGCAACAACAGCAAGAGTGACAAGAACAACAATAATAATAAATTATTATAAACGAGATGTCTCTATATGGATTTCCAGATCTCCACTCGAGCCCTCTCTTTCTAATCACAGCCCAATTAAGAACATAAACGACAGCCACTAAATAATCCAATCACAGCCCAATCAAAATTTGCCATCCTGGATCTTAAATCTTCAGTTGCATGAATTCAGCTTCTTTAACAGTAAAAGAAAATGAAAATGACAATCAAAATCATGCTAAGATGACAATCAGATGCATGAATTCAGTTTCTTTGACAGTAAAAGAAAATGAAAATTTCCAGTATCTAAGCATATACGTTTCTCCATTAATTCATCATCCCAACTAAATCATGATGTTTGTGGCTCCAAAAGAAACCTGCACAAGGTTTGTTCAGCCCAATTCTTGTACAGATTTGGAGGATTTTTGTATACATACAGCATCTTCTAGTTGACAGTTAACACATTTTGGTAAAAAAATCATGCTAAGATGACAATCAGATGCATGAATTCAGTTTCTTTAACAGTAAAAGGAAATGAAAATTTCCATTATCTAAGCATATATGTTTCTCTATTAATTCTTCATCCCAACTAAATCATGATGTTTGTGGCTCCAAAATAAACCTGCACAAGGTTTGTTCAGCCCAATTCTTGTACAGATTTGGAGGATTTTGGTATACAGCCAGCATCCTCTAGTTGACAGTGAAACCATTTTGGTAAAAAAATCATGCTAAGATGACAATCAGATGCATGAATTCAGTTTCTTTAACAGTAAAAGGAAAGGAAAATTTCCAGTATCTAAACATATTTGTTTCTCCATTAATTCATCATCCCAACTAAATCATGATGTTTGTGGCTCCAAAATAAACCTGCACAAGGTTTGTTCAGCCCAATTCTTGTACAAATTTGGAGGATTTTGGTATACATACAACATCCTCTAGTTGACAGTTAACACATTTTGGTAAAAAAATCATGCTAAGATGACAATCAGATGCATGAATTTAGTTTCTTTGACAGTAAAAGAAAATGAAAATTTTCAGTATTTAAGCATATAATCTCCATTAATTCATCATCCCAACTAAATCATGATGTTTGTGGCTCCAAAAGAAACCTGCATAAGGTTTGTTCAGCCAATTCTTGTACAGATTTGGAGGATTTTGGTATACAACCAGCATCCTTAGTTGACAGTCAACCCATTTTGGTAAAAAAAAATCATGCTAAGATGGCAATCAGATGCATGAATTCAGTTTCTTTAACAGTAAAAGGAAATGAAAATTTCCAGTATCTAAGCATATATGTTTCTCCATTAATTCTTCATCCCAACTAAACCATTGATGTTTGTGGCTCCAAAATAAACCTGCACAAGGTTTGTTCAGCCCAATTCTTGTACAGATTTGGAGGATTTTGGTATACAGCCAGCATCCTTAGTTGACAGTTAACCCATTTTGGTAAAAAAACATGCTAAGAAGGCAATCAGATGCATGAACTCAGATTCTTTAACAGTAAAAGAAAATGAAAATTTCCAGTATCTAAGCATATATGTTTCTCTATTAATTCTTCATCCCAACTAAACCATTGATGTTTGTGGCTCCAAAAGAAACCTGCACAAGGTTTGTTCAGCCTAATAATTGTACAAATTTGGAGGATTTTGGTATACATACAGCATCCATCTTTGACAGTCAACACATTTTGGTAAAAAAATCATGCTAAGATGACAATCAGATGCATGAATTCAGTTTCTTTAACAGTAAAACGAAATGAAAATTTTCAGTATCTAAGCATATATGTTTCTCTATTAATTCTTCATCCCAACTAAATCATGATGTTTGTGGCTCCAAAATAAACCTGCACAAGGTTTGTTCTGCCCAATTCTTGTACAGATTTGGAGGATTTTGGTATACATACAACATACTTAGTTGACAGTGAACCCATTCTGGTAAAAAAATCATGCTAAGATGCCAATCAGATGCATGAATTCAGCATCTTTGACAGTGAAAATGAGAGAAATCAAGAGTAATTACCGAAGAGAGAGAGGGGGCCGCCCAGTGGGGCGACGAGCAGTGGCGTAGGAGATAGAGAGAGAGCGGGGCGACGAGTGGTGGTTTTCGATCACAAATTCACCGCAAAATAGAGAGAGGGAGGAGGGAAATCGAATTGGGCTGTCGAAGATGACGAAGGGTCGGAGGCGAAGCGCGAGAAATAGAGAGAGGGAGGAGGGAAAACGAAGGCGGCGAAAATTAGGTTTGGGAATTAGCGAGCGAAATGTTAGGGTTCGCGGGGATTTATCTCAGTTAATTCACCGGCGTTTGAAGTTACGAACGCCGGTGAATGTATCTATATATTCCCCGGCGTTTGTTATTAAAACGCCGGTGAATAATACCATTCACCGGCATTTATAAATAAAACACCGGTGAATATCATGATTCCCCTGTGTTTTATAGAGGCCGCCGGTGTATAACCATCCAATCTGACGCCCCATTCCTGGTCGCTCCCTACCCCGGCGCGAATGGTAAAACGTCGGGGAATATACGCCGGTAAATCGCACATGTTTTGTAGTGTGCTGGGAATTGTGTCACGTATTTTCTAAGATATTATATTAGAAATTCGGGGCGCTACAGAGGTTGGTATCAGAGCATGCTTCAATAGTAATAATAAATATGGCATAAAAATAATCTAGGTGTGGACACTAGAGTATGAGTACCTAGATGTGGACATTAGAGCGTGAGTATCACATAGAACTGAAACATGATGTTTGGTTTGGGGTACAGTTGAGGTTTAGCCAAAGGGTATTGATGTGAAAGTGAGTTGTGTTGTGGTGCTCTAACTTTTCCCTAATTTTGCAGTATTCAGAATGACAGGACCCAGAACTAGAAATGGTAACAATATTGATGGAGTTGGAAGTTCCCATGGAACTGGAATTGATCTCGATGCCGAATTTGCCAGGGTGTATTAGACTTTGGAGGCACTGATGGCATCTAATTTGGCTCAGAATCAGAACCAGCATCAGAATCATGGAGCTGGACCAGGATTGGTTAACGCCAATCCCATCAAGCAGATCGAGTCCTTCAAGAGGATGATGCCGCCAGTATTCGAAGGTCAATCTGATCCAAACGAAGCTGATGATTGGATTAGACGGATGGAGACAATCTTCGAGGTATCGGAAACTCCGGCAGCCAATAAGGTGAAGTTGGCCACTATGCAACTGGAAAAGGACGCTGGTGTTTGGTGGAAAACGGTGAAGAGGACGTTGGGGAACCAGCAGATGACTTAGGAGGCTTTTCTGGAAGAATTCAGGGATCGTTTCTTTCCCTTGGATATTCAGGAGAAGAAGGCGACAAAATTCTTGAATCTACAGCAGGGTCGAATGACCGTGCGAGAGTATGAGACCAAGTTCGCTCAGCTGTCGAGGTATGCACCAGAGTTGATAGTTGACGAGGCGAAGAAGGCCAAGAAGTTTGAGCAGGGATTGAGGCCAAACTTGAGGTCGAGAATGATTCTGTTGGGCATAAGGAGGTTTGACAAGCTGGTCAGGAAAGCAGCTATGACAGAGGAAGACATGGACCAGTTCCAGAAGAAGCAAGAAACCTGGAAAAGGAATAAGAGGCCAGCATCAGGTCAGAGTGGGAAGGGATTCTCGGTGAAGCAAGTTAAGTTCAGTGGTCCAGTGCAGAAGGCATCTGCAACTCAGGAAGTGACTTGTTATTACTGCAAGGAGGCAGGTCATTACAGGTCAGCGTGTCCTAAGTTGGCAAAGCAGACTTGTTTCCAGTGTGGACAGGCAGGACATTCTAAGTCTCATTGTCCACAGTTGAGGAAGGATGGTTCAGGTGGAAGTAAATTCCAGAGGCAAGGGCGAGTGTTTGCATTAACCGAGGAGGACGCGGGTAACTCGGAAGATGTGATCCAGGGTATGCAAGAGTTTTGATTTTATTTTTAATCAATGTAATAAATAAAACCTTTATTTGACAATAATTGGAGATTGAGTATCACTTTTCATGTAACAGGGATTGTTTTGATTAATGGAATAAAGGCCAGGGTTTTATTTGATACTGGTTCATCGCATACTTTTGTGTCGCCAAATTTTGCAAAGGTCTTTGGTGTGGAGCCTAAGTTGTTTCCAGACAAGGTTTTGTCGGTGGCAACGCCATCAGGTGAAGAATTGATCGCTGATCGATATTACGAGGGCTGTGATATCGAGATTGGTGGGAGATTATTCGGCATCGATCTGATCGAGCTGCAAGTCTTAGGAGTGGATGTGATCGTGGGCATTGATTGGATGGCAATATATGATGCCACAATTGAATGCAAGCAGAAAGAGATGTTAGTGAAAGCACTAGGTGGTCCCGCAGTAACTTTCCAAGGGAAGAAGAAAGTTCTGAAAGTGACTGCAATGGTATCCAAGATGGCAATTCCAGATGAAGTCAAGGCCATTCCGGTTGTCAGAAATTTTCCTAAGGTGTTCTTGGAAGATTTTTCAGGATTACCGCCGCAGAGAGATGTGGAGTTTTGCATTAATGTTCAGTCGGGGAGTGCTCCGATTTCTAAGGCTCCGTACAGGATGGCACCTGTAGAGTAGGACGAAGTGAAGAAGCAGATTGAGAAGCTGTTGAGCAAGGGGCTTATTAGGCCGAGTTTCTCACCGTGGGATGTGCCAGTGTTGTTAGTCAAGAACAAGGATGGGTCAATGAGGATGTGCATTGACTACCGGGAGTTGAATAGGGAGACTATTCAGAATAAGTATCCACTGCCGCGGATTGATGATTTGTTCGACAGGCTTCGAGGAGCAGCTGTGTTTTCGAAGATTGATTTGAGATCAGAGTATCATCAGGTTCGAGTCAAGGAGGAAGATGTGAGTAAGACAGCTTTCAGGACTTGTCATGGACTCTATGAGTTTTTGGTGATGTCATTCGGGTTGACGAATGCGCCAGCAGTGTTCATGGATATGATGAATCGGGTTTTGAGGCCATTTATTGACTCCTTCGTGGTGGTTTTCATCGACGATATTTTGGTGTATTCTAAGTCGTAGGAGGAGCATTCTATACACTTGACAGCGGTATTACAAAAATTACAGGAGCATAGCTTGTATGCCAAGTTGTCGAAGTGTGAGTTTTGGAAGTTTGAGGTAGCTTTCCTTGGTCATATCATTTCTAAGGAGGGAGTGGCCACTGATCCTCAGAAAGTTGAAGCAGTGAAGGATTGGCCCAGGCCAACGTCTGTGATGGAAGTCAGAAGTTTCTTGGGTTTCATCCAGGGTTATTCTCAGATTGCAGTTCCTTTGATAGGTTTGACCTGGAAGAATGTGGCATTTTCATGGACTGATAAGTGTAAGGCGAGTTTCCTTGAGTTAAAGGAGAGGTTGACTACTACACCTATCTTAGCTTTGCCGCAAGCTGGGAAGGATTATGATATCTTCAGTGATGCGTCTCTCAGAGGTTTGGGTTGTGTCTTGATGCAAGAAGGCAAGGTTATTGCTTACGGTTCAAGGCAATTGCGTCCGCATGAGAAGAATTATCCGATGCATGATTTGGAGTTAGCAGCTATTATTTTTGCCTTGAAGAAGTGGAGGCATTATGTTTATGGTGAGAAGGTCAATATGTACACTGACCACAAGAGCCTGAAATACATTTATCAACAGAAGGATCTAAATCTTCAGCAGAGAAGGTGGTTGGAAGTATTGGAAGACATTCGTCCTGAGATCAAGTATCATCCGGGCAAGGCGAATGTGGTAGCTGATGGACTTAGCAGGAAGAGTAGTTTATCAAGTTTGACCACTACTCGAAGCGAGTTGACAGCAGAGATTGATCAGGCAGGTATCGAGGTGGTGCTGCAGGGTTTAGGGGCATCTTTGGCTCAGTTGAGGCTGTAGTCTTCCTTGAGAGAGAGGATTGTGGAAGGTCAGAGATCAGATTCAGAGATTCAGAAGATGTTGCAACAGGTTTCAGAAGGCAAGCTATCAGAGTTTCGTGTCCAAGATGGAGTTCTTTGGATGGGTGAGAGGTTGTGTGTTCCGGATAATGCAGATTTGAGAGAGAGTATCTTGCAGGAAGCACACAGTACCGTGTTGTCAGTACATCCTGGAGGCACGAAGATGTACAAGGACATCAAACAATATTTTTGGTGGTCTGGTATGAAGAGGGATGTAGCAGATTTCGTGGCAAGGTGTCTGACTTGTCAGCAGATCAAAGCAGAAAATCAGAGACCTGGAGGTTTGTTACAGCCGTTGCCTATTCCGGAGTGGAAATGGGAGAATATCAGTATGGATTTCATTGTGGGTTTGCCGAGGAGTTCGAAGGGCAATGACTCGATTTGGGTTATTGTGGATCGTTTGACTAAGTCGGCTCACTTTTCTAGCCATGAAGATTACTTGGTCATTGGAGAAATTGGCTGAGTTGTACATTGGTGAGATCGTGAGGCTTCATGGAGTTCCTGTGTCGATTATTTCTGACAGGGATGCGAGGTTCACCTCAAGGTTTTGGAAGAGCCTACAAGCAGCTTTAGGCACCAGAACTGATTTCAGTACCGCTTTTCATCCACAGACCGATGGTCAGATGGAGAGGATGAATCGAGTGCTGAAAGATATGTTGAGGGCTTGTGTTATGGATTTCGGTGGTAGCTGGGAGAGATACTTGGCATTGGTTGAGTTTGCTTATAACAACAGTTACCATGCGAGTATCGGGATGGCACCTTATGAGGCTTTGTATGGGTGGAGGTGCAGGACACCTGTTTGTTGGTACGAGGTTGGCGAGAGGCAGATGTTTGGTCCTGAGATCGTGCAGCAGACGTCAGAGCAGATTGAGCTGATTCGCAAGAGGTTGGTCGAGGCTCAGAGTCGGCAGAAGAGTTATGCTGATACTCGACGAAGGGACTTGGAATTTGAGGTTGGGGATGCAGTTTTCCTCTAGGTGTCTCCGACCAAAGGAGTGATCAGGTTTGGTAAGGGAGGCAAGTTGGCGCCAAGGTATATTGGGCCATACAGGATCGTGGAGCAGATTGGTAAGACAACATATAGGTTGAAGCTTCCAGAGGAGTTGGCATAGGTGCATGATGTATTCCATGTGTCATTGTTGAGGAAGTATGTGCCAGATCAAAATCATCAGTTGGTAGAGATTCCTGAAGGTCTACAGGTGAACTTGAGTTACAAAGAACAACCTGTTGAGATCGTTGACCGTAGGGAGAAAGTTCTTAGGAGCAAAGTGATACCTATGGTCAAGGTGTTGTGGAGGAATCAGCAGTTCGAAGAGGCTACTTGGGAGCCAGAGGATCGCATGCAGAAGGATTTCCCTGAGCTTTTTGTATGAATGTACTTTCTTTTATGTGATGGTATTTCTTTGGATGATTGTACTATTGGATTGAAAAGTATTTCTCTTGTTTGATATGTCCTTCTATGTGAATGTTTTGAAATTATGGTTCGTTTATGAAATTTCAAATTCTTTGTTCATTCTTGTTTGGACCTCATTAGCGATAGTTCTGAGGATAGAACTCTTCTAAGGAGGGAGTGATGTAGTACCCCGTATTTTTAAATATTATTTTTAAAGGTTTATAAATGAACTAGGATTGCCCGTGGGATGTGCCTACGGCACGTATTCGGGACTGCATATAAATTTCTAAAAAAATTAAAACAAAAAAGGTGGCTGTAAACAAAAAGGTGGGTGTTTAAAATGTTTTTCTAATACGACGTCTTTAAAATGTTTCATACGGCATGTTATCGCGACGTCTTAACTTTCTTTAAAATATTTAGTAAAAATTTCGATGAAATATCTCATGAAATATTATTCCTTTGGCTCTGGAAAATATATATTAGGCTCTGGGAAAAAAAAACTTTGTCGTAAACAATTTTCCTTCTTAATCCAATCCAAGTCACATTACACAGTCATAATATATATTAGGCTCTGGGAAAAAAAAAACGGATAGAAACCATAAGGTGATGGATTAGGGATGATATTTGAAGTAGGGGATGGTATTCTTGACATTAGAAGTGGAAAGAGGAGTATTTTGGTCCAAAAGATGTCCAGTGTACGTCAAGTGATCGCTAAAGGTCGGCAACATTAAAGAAAGTACTACATGGTAATAAACTAAAAAGTAAAAAAACTTTATGGTAGTTTACATTAATTTTCCCTTTTATTATTAGCTTCTCTTCCCTTCCTGGGACTTAAATTGCACTTTGAAGTTGACTTGAGTTGCAATTCAGGAACTTTTGGGGTCATTACATTCAAAGTTTGATGTCGCCAAGGAAGCAGTGAATGCAGAACTTGATGCTTTTGCAGGGGATGTTAGTGATGCTATTGAGAAGGGTTTGTTATCGAAAGAGCAGGAAACTGCTGAAAATCTTCTCAGTCTTTCCTATACATGCATCGAGATGACATCTTCCCAGTTCAAAGAGAACTGTGAGAGTATTGTTCATCACCTAGCTGAGAGGAGGATGCATTGCAAATCAGGACTTGTGAAGCAACTTTTAATGCGGTTACTTTTCATCTCAATCCATAAAAAATTCGACAGAATCTCCCCTGAAATATTAATCCTTTTACAACAATTTCTTACGAAATTATGCTAACAATTAAAAATATAACATCACAGGCAGTTAATATCAATCCTCCCCAGGCCAATCCACGCAACATCACACAGCCATCATATATATAAGGCTCTGGGGCAAAAATCTTCATATAATGCAAGATACAAAATAAAAATCAAGAATTTGTTTGAAAATGCAATGGATTTTTAGAAAAACCTTTGAAAAACCACACACAGAACCCAATACTCCACAACTTTGCGGGTACATATTATAACATCACTATATTATATCATCATCCTATACAGATATTTACATCATATCCCAAAATACTAAATATCACACAGATTTACATAATCTCTCATTCTACATAACTTAAGTGAACAAAATATACAACTAATACATCATCTACCAACCCTACTACATAAAAAAAGATTACAGGGTTGTTACAATAAGGATCAAACACAATGCTTCGAATCTTCAACATAGGACGAAACACTGAGCCTAAACAAACAGGAAGAGTTTTGCAAGAATCAATCAAAACCAATGATAATTAAAGAAACAAATAGTAAGAGTTAGTAGGAAATTTTATTTTCAAATCAATACCTTTCAAACTTGATGATGTACAAAAGAGATTGCCTTCAAACTCGATGGTTTCAACCCAACATGTTCTTCATTACCCTACCAAAAGTTAAAGTATTAATATGTACATAAAGATTCTGAGTGTAGACGACAATCTGACCATCAATAAGAATTATTAAATTAGAGCATCTAAATCTGGATCAATACCAGCAAAAAGCCTCATCGCATTTTGGGCCATGTGAAGAACATAAAAGAAACAAATTTTCGATCTAATATGGAAAGAGTTGTAGATGTTATAAGAAAAGAGAAACTTACGTAGCCATATATAGTGATGTTATCAATTTCTGTTGTTTAATTCACTATGAAAACATGTTATCAGAAGTATGACTTAGCAATACGCTGTTTGGACAACATCTAAAGATGATATACTAAAGATTCAAAACAACAAACCATTGTGCATACCCATAGTTCTTCTTTTGAAGGCGATTGTGGTTTCTAATGTTGCCACCAGTGCATACATAGATTGCAGATTCAGATACTTTAATGTGAAAATGAACATGAACATGTAAAACAAACATTTGCAGTGTGTCAGTGTGTGCATGTGTGAAAATGAACATGAATATGTGGAAGAAACACTTGTAGTGTGAAAAAATGAACATAAATGTGAAAGAAACATATGGAATGTGCGTATGTCTGTTTTTGTGTAAAATGAAATCAAAATAAAATTCAAGCGTATATATTTGAGCAAAATATGTGAAGTTTATCACTATTATTTCCAATCAAACTATGTGAAGTTTATCATTGTTTTTGCAAATGCCCTGTAAGACACATATGGCTAGAGGGTTGGAGTCAAGTTTCTGCGTGCATAATCCACCCCCAACTCCATACATATCAAATTAAGAATGGATATATGCAGTAGTTGCATCCCTTGCATCCATATTCTTATGTTTCGAACTTTCTATCACAAATTCAAATGCATATGTATAGCAACAAAAAGAAACATAGGCAATTTGTTAAATGAAATATATACAGAAATTAGAAATTTCATGAGAGATGTATTTACCTTCTGAAATGGGTGAAGGAGATGACAATGCAAGAAGACGACGTCATGAAAAGTTGAAAGACATGCTTCAGTAGATGGAGGTAAGATACTTAGTTCAAGTAATCTATTGGCATCAGATATCTCTGTGTATGCATGCTCTTTCATTCTGTAACTTTGGTTTTGTAACAGTACATGTCATGTGCATTACTCTAATTTACTGTTCATATAGCCTGAATGGGTAGGATATGCCACAAAGTACATATCATCTGATTAGGGATTAATATGAAGTCAGTTTTTTCTTTGATTTAAGCATGCGGAGGTGGACATTTTTTTAGTTGACATTATAAAGATTAGGGATTAGGGATTAATATGAAGTGTTATTTCTTTGTCATTTTATAATGTTGTATAGATTTGTTTTCGCGATGTCAGCCAGCCACATACAATTAGCCAAATTTGCCTTCACCATATTACAGATGATTAAGAATGTAGAGACATATGGGTAAGGTGTTCCTAGGGTGACACCCAAACTTAAATGAATTACCTTTAATGTCAGTGTAAAAATCATATATAAGTGTCATCCATAAGAATGACAAAAACAATCCTGTTCATCATGATGTTCTTACCTTGTCTACGAATGACAAAAAAATGTAAATGAAGATAATTTTCTCACTTATCAAGTAATCAGAAGATGTTATATTCTTGAAATATTGTGCATCTTGCATTTACATCATGAGTGAGAAGATGCTATCCATACTACATGATTTTTTTATACACAAAGCATCTCCAAATTATCCATAGGTTTATGCTAGCCACATAGAATTAGCCATATAATTAGCCATAGGTTTATGCCAAATTAGCCTTCACCAAATTTGTTAAATGAAATTTCTTCTAAACTCAATGATTCCAAATTAGGTTTGAGTAAAAAAATTTCAGAGCTATTTACCTTCTGAAATTTTCTTATGAAGGATATCGGTTTTACAATGGCTTCTTATGCATGTTGGGCATTGGAAACATGTCCTGATACTGATAGTATATATATGGAACTTCATAAGTGTTAAAATGTTTTCTAATTACTTCTTATGTTGTATGATGTCGGCAATTGGCAACTTACCAAGAAATGAGGAGGGCTTTGTCAGTATCCAATTTCAGAACATCCTTTCGATCATATAGTATTTCGATGAAATTTCTAGGTTTGCCCGTGGACACGTGCCTACGGCACGTTTTCGTGAACGATACAGCATATAAAAAGGTCTGTAAAAAGTTAAATATATGCACGTCTTCGTGAAGAATGATTTATATAGATGTGTATTTGGCTGAGACATTGATGTATTCTGAATTAAGATGTATATTTGTTTATATCTTTGTCAGGAGCTCGAGATTGAAAAAGAGTACTGTGAATCTACAGAATCTGCACCAATTCCCATTAGGGGTTGTCTGACTTAAGAAAATAAAATTATAGAAACAATAGGTGTATATAGAATGTTGTCATAAGTAGCTACGATCCCCTACTACATAGGAGTGCTAAGATTTTAATCTTTTGTGATAGTGAGTTATAGTTAGACTGTTGCTCTTTCGCTTTGTTAAATCTATTGTGCAATTCTCTTACCTTTCCTAAAACTTCAAAATTTCAATGCATAGATAGTGTCTTTAACATGTTTGTTTTGATTTGATGTGAGTTTGAAATTTGAAGCTTATATAAATTGTCAGCAAATCATTAGTAATGTGCAATTTCATAATATTTCTTTGATTTGTGTTCATTAATTATTTTTTAAAACAATTTGATGGGGGAATAAAGCTTTATGTTGTTGGTTAGTTGATAAGGAAGTAAATGGAAATGAAAGAAGTGAACGTCAATGGGAAAGTGATACGGATTCTTCCTTCCATTTTCATTAGTTTTCAAGTAGGGACGATCAAATGAAAGAAGTGATTGCCAAGAACAATACACCACATAATTTCTTAGGTAGGAATACAAACGAACAATACAATGCTATTTGATAAAAATGTTTTGAACCTTTATACAAAATTACTCTACTTTGGGATGCAACATAATGTTATCAAGCCGGAAAAAGTACAAATAGTTATTTATTTGTACAATTATAAAAAAAAATATTGAGCAGATACAACATTGCCTATGAGAATTCTTCTAAATGATCAAGGACTATATATAATGTTGTCATAAGTAGCTAGAATTTTGCTACTAAGAGTCATCGGCAAATGAATTTGAAATGACTTGATTTTACATATTTACACTAATTTAGATGTGAAAATTGAAGGAAAGCAAAAGAGAAGCAAGCCATGAAATTGTTTTGCATTATTTAGAGACACGAAAAAGTGAAAGCAAAAGTCACCTACAGTCCATATCCACCCTCTTCAGACAATTATTTAGAATCAACTCGGCTATACTATAACTGTCTAACATACAGACATAAACAAATTGCATCATGAAATTATCCATCCATAACTTAATATTCCTATTATCGATTACGATCACCATCCACATCCACGACATCTCAATCCATACCACAACATAAAAAACACCCCAAATTTGTTTATCAATCTTTATCACAAAAAACATAATCCATCACCTTCTCCCCGTTATATCAACTGAAGAAAAAAAGCCGACTTTCTTCAAAATTCCTTCTCGTCCTCCCCCCTAACCATTTTATTCCAATCCATCTCTTTCCAAATTAATTAAGAACCACATACACAAACTATCAGGGAAGATCTTGCTTACTCCCTGTTATACACAACCCATGATCAACCACACAATAAAAAACTGATCATTTAATATCTCAAAACCAAAGATTTCTCAACTTTGCACTGATTGCTTAACTTGCACTGATTGATGACTCATTTGGGGTAGAGTTCTATCATATAGGATCTATCTTTTTATTGGGGTAGAGTTCTATCTTATTAAATTTCCAGTTTCATAATCTCATTTTTTAATAAATCGCTCGTGTATCCCTATTTGGCAGTAAAGATCTAAAACAATGTGACATAGGAATTATCAATGCAAAGATCTAAAACAAAGGGTCTAAAGGACATTTTTCTCATTAAGTTATCCCTTCTTTCACAGCGAATTAGCCATGATCTAAACGAAGGATTTCTAACCAGTTAACCACCAATTTTTAAATTAATCATTTTCATCAAGATCAATTTGGCAAAGGCATTAGCAAATTTTTTTTTGAAATATTAAAAACTACCATCTAATGGGATAATTTGGGCCAAAAAAGAAGATAAATAAAGTTGCCAAATGTGTTGGAAACTGTCATAAAGTTGGAATGTAAATAAGAACTAACCGAAAGCCAATTCTTGGTCAGCTGTGGTAGCATCTGACATTTCAGTGTCTGCAATTGCACCCCCACCAGACCTAGCATCATCCATGGACATTGCAAGAGCTGTAGCAACGCACTCTCATCATCCTGTTACCATATTGTTATATTCAAAGTTAGCACATCAGAATAAAATGCTCTATGAAGATAATTACAGTATAAGAAATCAGTGACCAAGTGCATTTCTTAATAATATCAAACCAGATCCAAATAAGCTACAAAATTGAATGAGCATGATTTCTTTCAAAGCCTATAAGAACTTAGAACAAAGCCTATAAGATACAAAAGCCTACAAATCCAATCTTTACATTAGAATGAGCATCAAAATTAGAATTCAACTAAAATTACATAAAATGAATAAAATACTGATTTGCCAGAGCATCTCGACATCAACAAATATTTTAAAGAACAATTAATGTACCACGTGAACTGTACCAGTAAAAATGAATAAAAAGGTAGCTTATCTTGTAGAGTTTTATACTCACAGAGTCACTGCTGATATTTTGATCAGCAGCCTCAAAGAAAATGGTAGTAGGTAGAAAATCGGAGTCCTTACAGAAAGTGACAACACAATCCCAACCTCCAATCTCCTGCATACAATAATAGCTTGATTAGACTTATAGCTTACACTTGAAGTCAGGCCATCATACTTGACCCAGATTCCACAGGGATTGCGAATAAAGCAAATATAATGCTTAGAACAAAAACAAACCTGCGAAAAGGGGGAAATGAAAAATAAAATTTCAAAATTTAAAATCAAAACTCATATCTCTGTATCTGCATGATTTAACTACTTAAAACAACTAAGTGGGTTTTCTTACTTACAACTGAAACCAGGTGATATTTACTATCCCTCCACACGAAGCAAAATAAACTTCGGTAGGCATGCTATATGGAGGCAAAGCTGAAACATATGACATGACCTCAATACAACTTGATTTGAGCGAGATTTATAAGTATGTACGGTGCACATGTTTTCCTCTCCCATTTATAACTTCAGGCTGCTATATGGAGGTATATTTGTATGTGCTGACTTGTAGTAATTCCCAATTTGGGACTGTGGAAAAAAAGCATGTGTATTACTAATCTAAAAAAATTTATAAAGGCAGGTTGTTCCTTCATGTGTGGGAGAAAAAGAGAAGTGATAACATGAAGATAACCAAATGGAAGTCACACACTATCGCTACTCTCATAATTGGAGCGTCAAATGCAAATGTACTGACATAAGGTGTTGCCCATGCTTTTCATTTCTATTTGCCATACTCATTATAAACTAAGTATCCATTGAGACAATAGATCATACTCCCAACAATTAACATCACCGACAAAAACACATATGAGTCGCATGTGAATAATTTAATTCAGTATACTACTAATTTCAAAACATCACGGAATTTACCAAAGAGATGCCTCCTCTGCAAAGGCCCTTCCACCCTCTTCCTCCTCTCCTTCCATCTCACTGTAAACCCAACACAGCAATCAACAAATAACTCGACCATGAAAGAAAATGAAAAAAAATAAAAAAATAGTAAATCCAAACTTAACCACAAACAACATTACCAAGCCTCAAGAATCTCCTCCTCAAAACGTCCCCAATCCAGTGCTCATCACCACCACCACCACCCCTCCTATCCAAATCGCCGCAATCATAAAAAAAATGACACTTGCAAGCGACAATCTGAGGTAAATCCTCAACCTCTCTTCCATCTAAGAAATCAACCAACCAAACCATCCATCAATCATCAACCAAAAGCAACAAATCAAGAAGAGGAACTGCGAATTGCGTTAGGGTTTCTGCACCTTCGAGTTGGTTGAGCTCCTCTCTGAGCCTTAGGATCTCCGACTTCCGATCCTTGGCCTGAAAAGAGTTAGGGTTAGGGTTTTAATGGATGGATTGTGGATTTGAGTGAGAGATTCGGTACCTTTTTCTTCCATTTTTGGATGTCGGAAGTGGAAGAGGAGGAGTGCGAGAGGCGGGAGTTGAGCTTCTTGAATCGGAGGAGGGCGATGGCGAGCGCGAGCTTGACGGCGTTCGGGTCGGAGGTTGAAGCCGATTGGGGCGCCATTCGAAAAGAGAGAATTTTTTTAGGAAATCAGAGAGAGGGATCTTTTATAGTGGCGGCGGTGATTGGGATCGTGTTCTCGTTTGTGCAGTGGGCGCTAGGAAATCGAAGGTGAAGCTAACGCCGGAGGCGCAGTCGCCGTCGCCGGTGGCGCAAAGTAGCAAGAAGAACGAATATGGCGATTACCTGATCAAGGAGGAGGAAGGGCTCAACGACCATAATGATCGAGGAGGAGGAGAAAGGTCAGATTTTGATCGAAGCGATAGAATTCGGAGAGAGAGAGTGGGGGTCGGTAAGTGAGGAGAGGGAGAGGGAGAGGGAGAGAAAGAGACCGGGGTTTGGGAAAAGGAACTGACAGAGAGAGAGAGAGATGGGAGGCGGAAAGAGACTAATAGACAGTGAGAAAGAGAGAGAGAGGGGGAGAGAGAAAGGGTTTTGAAAAATGTGAGATTTGAAATTTTGGGCGGGAAAATATGTTTTGTGAGAGTAGATCTGGTCCATTGATTTTGGGATAGATTGAACGTGAGCCACCTGATAGCTTTCTTTGTGTTTTATTATATAGATTAAAATGATTTTTGGGGATTTAATAAATATTTTCAGAAAATTTATCTTTTTACACGTGCGAAACACGTGCAAATATTTTCTTGAGAAGTTCAAAAGCCAAAATTTCTTCATGAAAAATCATCATTTATTATTTGGGATTTAATTGTAATTTTTTCAGATTTTTCTGATATTTATTGGATCTATTTGCAAATATTAAGAAAAGAAGGATCTTTTTGCAAAATTGTCATTTTGAGGGGTGAAAGTGCAAAAATATTTTTTGGACTTTTAAAATAGTGCCGACTGGAAATACGGAGGTTATTTTTCTTTTAAATCTCAATTTAATCGATTTTATCAAGTTTCCAAGTATAGGAATCTATTTATGTAAAGTTATATTTTAAAGGGGTTATTTTGCAAATATGTCTAAAAACCCTAAATCCTCTATTTCCGGCCTATTTAAAAGAAACGCAGCCGTCATTCGCTGCACAACATAAAGTTTTATTATTTTTTTGGAGGAATTAAGAAGAGGATCTTGGATTTTGCAAAAGAGAAGTTTTCTTAAGGGATTTCTTCATTCGAGGTGAGTGACATGTTTGTTTGCTTTGTGTATTTTGCATGTAATTGTTTTGTTGATTTGTTTATGTATGTGATTTGGTAGAATTTGGTTGTTTGATCTATGGATGTTTAATGGATCTTGGATGTTGAATCTTATTGCTAGAAAGCATGTTTAGGGTTTGAATATGAATATGCACATTATGAATTGGATGAAAAATTGGATCTTGTGAAACCCTAGTTGTTTGTAAATAGGATTGTATGTGGGTAGTCGTTCTCTTTTGGGTTAATGTTGGATTGAATGAATATTGTGAATTTTATGCATGAATCTAATAAGGTGAGACCTTTTATGATTATGAGTATTTGGTTGAATACAAATTGGACATGGTAATGTTATCAATTAATTATGGTTGTGAATTGTAATAGTAATTCAGTTTTGAGGAATTTGAATGGAAAGTTATGAATCAAGAGATCATATCTTGAGAATCAAAATTTGAGAATTTAGTCGAGTTGAGGAATATACCCAAATTGGGGATTCTTTTGAGATTTTGATATTTATATGTTTTGGATCTGAATACGAAGAAATTTCAATGAGTAATTGATTTTCAGAAAAAACTCTATTTTGATGATATGCACAATTTCATGTTTGATTGAAGGAAATCAACAAATCTCTATTTTTATAAATTCAAGTAGTTTGATTTAGTTTTCTGGACTATTATATGTCCTACCAGTTATATTTGAACATATATGAAATTTGCTTTTTGAAGAAATTATTTTTATAAAGTAAAACTACGTATCGATTGAATTGTGCACAACCAAAAGTATACAGTCTGTAGGTCAACAGTCGACTAGTATGAATTTTCGTTCGACTGATACGACCCGGCTGCTATGTTCTTTACTTTTCTTGAAATTTCCTTCTGGACAGTTGACCTATGCCTTTTACAGTCGACTGGTACACTTAGAATTATTTTTCGAAGTTATTGTAATTTTTCTCTCTGGGCAGTCGACCTACGACCCTTTTCAGTTGACTGCTATACTTAGAATATTTTCTTAAAGATTATTGGATTTTCTCTCTGGACAATCGACCTATGACCTTTACAAGTCGACTTATAAGACATAGATTATTTTCTTAAAACCATAGAATTCTCTTTCTAGACAGTCGACTTACGCTTGTTATTAGTTGACTGATACTGATGTACCTTTATATTTTTGAATGTTCTTTCAAATGATTTATTCTCTAAATGCTTTAATCTATAACTTATTATTTTATACTTTACCTCCTATTGAACATATGTTTTCAAGATGTTAAGTTGAGCAATTTATGTTGGAAAGTTGGTTTGGACATTTGAGTGTGTCTCTAGAGGGTGTGTGTGCCCCTAGTATACCGGCAGTTGAGTTATTTATGTTTGGGCCTGTTGAGGCATTTTAGTTGATCAGTTGTTGAGTTAAGTCCGGTAGGGTGCACCAACTCTAGGAGATTCGTTAAGTAATTAAATAACCTAAATGATAAGGACAGGCACTAGTAGTGATATGATGAACGGGAACATGAGTTATGGACCTCAGCATGGCTTGCGGTGTGAGATAATCCTCGGAATTATCCAGGTGTGAATGAAATAGTCTCCTAGAATTACCTGTGGTGTGGGATTGATCTCCGGAATTATCAGGGTTGAGGCGATGCACATGTGGTATTCGTGTGATGAGGTGCCATTGCTTGTGGTGTGGGGTATTCTCGAAGATTTCCAGGTGTGAGTGAAATAGTCTCCAAAATTATCTGTGGATAGAGATTGACCTCTGGAATTATCGGGGCATGGGCTAATACTCACAGTTTATCTTTATCTCGTAGTAGTCATCGTGATAGGATTAGTTGCATAGCGGGGATTGAACCCTATAATGTGGAGACGTTAAGGGCTTGCACCGAACCTATGTAGAGTGGGATGCATAGACTCCGACAAGTACACTTTAGAGAGTCAGCATATAAACTTGTGTTTCTTGACTTGGTATTACACATGTGTTTTCCTGTTTTCAAGACTTGACACTCAGTTTAGTTTCACTTGATATTTTCATGTTTCCTTCCTACGTCATAATTTATGTATTCTTGTTTATTGCATGTTGTTTATGTATCCATGCTTAATGTTTATTTATGTTGTTTGTTTTTTTTTATGTCACTCATACCCTTATGGCTGACCCCTTTAGATTTGGGGTTAGGGTTATCTCTAGCCTCATATTTTACAGGTAATTTCTTAAGGCTCGGATTTGGATGCTTGAGTTCCATTTATATAGTGACTTCTGTAATTGTAAATTATTGTAAAGAAAAGATAATTGTGATTTAAGATGTATTGTATTCCGTTGTGCTATGTAAACGATTATTGTAATGAAAGTTGAAAAATTTTATTGGTGTTTGGTTGTATTTAATATTACATTGAAGTTGATGCTGGGAATTGTGCCACGTATTTTCTAAGATATTATATTAGAAATTCGGGGCGCTATAAGTTTAGAGTTTATCACAAATCCTAAAAGTTTATTAGGACTTATCACAAATGCTAATAATTGGATCTCAATTGTATCACACAAAAAGAGAGAGGAAGAGCAAAACTCAACATAATAGTTTTTTAATCAAGAATAACATACTTTCTTATTAATCTCAAGACCTATATATAGGCTCAAAACAAATCTGGATACAAATCTCAAAATATTCTAAAATCTCAGAAATATTCTAATGCATAAAAAAAATTACATATGGTTATAATTGCCAAAAACAAATATGGTACTGAAATAGAATACTAAACTAAATAAAATGGATGTCCTCATCACATATTCATCACTGTTTTTGTGGCCCAAAAAATAGACCTCTCGGCCCACAGTTTGTTGGGCATTATCTCGTTTCATTAGCTTATAAAAAAATTGGCTCTCGACCTGAGGGGGCATGTTATAATACAAGTACATTTTTCCTCAACTCTTTTACAACTTCGAAGTTTTAACTTAATGGCAGGGACTTTCACAATCACAACTGCCCCAAAGAACACATTTTTTGGCCCAAAGTTAAATGTCTTTCATTTAGGTTGTCAACTGGTAATAGCTGGGTATGAACAGTGAGCCATACTAATATTCTAACATTGAGAGGTGCAATACACTGCCATATGTGCTTGTAAAATGGGCAAACTTTTCCACCAGAATTCAGAAATTGATAAAATGATTGAATAGTAAAAACTCCACGGGAGTGTTGCCTCCAATTAACTTCATTTCTAGGTTTCCAACTATAAGAATTAAGAGAATGAATCAATTCCTTATATTGATGATTTTGAACTAAACTAAGAGACGTTCTAAAAGGAATATCCCGAACTCTCCCATATCTATTAATATAATACAGGGATGCCATAGTTGCATGAGGATTTACTGCAAGAATAAATAATTCAGATATATATAAGATAAAACACATTCTCCTATCCAAATATTTGTCCAAAATCTCACAAAACTTTCATCTCAACAAATTTTATGTATACCACATTTAAAAGAAGTTGATACTTTCCATATTCCTTTCCAAAAAGATGAATACATTGAAGGAGGATATTTTTTAAATCCCAATTTTGTTTTCTTCTAAAATATTTCATGTGGCAAAATATTGTAATATGAAATTTCACAAAATTTGTCAAAAAGTTTGGACTATATAGCCCACATAATGTGGTAAAAATAGTGAAAGTAGCCGAAAATCTTTGAACTATATGGCCCACAAAGTATGGCTATATTCCAAAGTTTTCGGTCAATTTGTGAAATACGAATTATTGCGGTATTCCACAGGGTATAGCTATATTTCCCAGTTTTCGGCCAAAGTGAAATTCAGAATTTTGCAAAATTGTCCAAAAACTATTGACTATAGACATTAATATTTTTAGCCTATTTGGAGAAATATGCAATTTCACAAATTTGGCTATATTTTTCGTTGATTTTAAAAAACTCTGAATATTAATGTTTTGACCATATTTTATGGTATATAGTCAGCAGTTTCTAACCAATTTTGACCAATACAAAATTTGACTGATTCACGCACATTTTATAGGCTATAGTTGACCGTTTACGTCGATTTTTAGAAAATATTGTATCTCATTGTTTTGGCCATATTTTATGAGTTATATGGTTCTTTGATTTTAGCTGATTTTGATAAATATAAAATTACACCGATTTCACAATTTTTTATGGGTTGGTAGTACATTGTCATTAGTATATTTTGATAAATACGAAGTGCACCGTTTACTTCGATTTTGTGAAATTTTGAATATTAGTATTTTGGCGGCCATATTTATTTACCTATAGGCCATTGTTTGGGCCAACTTTGAGAAATTGGCAATTTCACTAATTTGGCTATTTTTTGCAAGCTTAATACACCTTTTTTATCGATTTTGGGAAATTTCTGAATATCACTCTTTTTACTCTAATTTTTTTACCCGATTTTGAGAAATATGAAATTTCACCAATTTGGCTACAAGTTATAGACTATAGTCCACCGTGTACATCAATTTTTAGAAAAAGTTATATCTCCATGTTTTGGCCATATTTTATGACCAATAATATATCTATTGTTTTTAGCCAATTTTGGGAAATACGAATTTCACTAATTTGGTCATAATTTGGGGATTGTAGTCCACTGTTTTTGTCATTATGAAATTTCTAAATAACATTGTGTTTGGTATATTTGATGTCCCATAGTCGATCATTTTTTACTGTTTTTGGGAAACACAAAATTTCACGAATTTGGCCAAATTTTGTGAGTTGTAGCCCCCACAAAATTACCAAAATAGTGAATACAAAATATCGCAAAAATGATCGAAAAAAGTCTACAAAATATGGCAAAAACTTTGAAATATTAAATTTTGTGAAAGTGGCTAAAAACTTTGAAATAGCCCTCAAAATATGGTCAAAATAGTGAAATACGAAATTTAGCTAAAACGATTGAAAATCATGGACTATATAGCCAACAGAATGTGGTAAAAAATAGTGTAATATGAAATTTCGCGAGAATGGCCAAAAAGGGACTAGCCACAATGTGGCCAAAACACTGAAATACGAAATTTCAGAAGAGCGATATAAAATTATGTACTAGCCCACAAAATGTGGTCAAAATATTGAAATACGGAATTCACAAACAACAACAAAAAACTATGGACTATACCCCAAAAATGTGGCCAACTCATTAAAACACGGAATTTTACGATGTTGGTCGAAAAATGTGGACTATAGCTAACAAAATGTTGCGAAAACATTAAAATGCGAAATTTTGCATAATGTGGCAAAAACAGTGAAATATGGTATTTCAAAAAATTTGCCAAAATTTGTGGGGTGCCACAAAATGTTGTCAAAACATTGAATTACGAAAGTTTGCAAAATTGACAAAAAATTGTGGATTATAGCACCAAAATGTTGCTAAAATAGTAAAATGCAAAATTCACAAAATTGGCCGGAAAATGTAGGTAAAACAACGAAATACGGAATTTCACGAAATTGGTCAAAAGCTGTGTACTGCAAACAAAATGTGGTCCAAACAGTGAAATACGAAAATTTTCCTAATTGGTACAAAATTTGTGGACTCCCAAAAAATGTGGCCAAAATAGTGATACGGAATTTAACAGAATTGGCTGAAAAATGTAGACTATAGCTTACAAAATGCGGTCAAAACAGTAAAATATGACTGTTGCGAACTTGGCCGAAACTTGTGGACGCCCACAAAATATGGTCAAAACAGTGAAATACAAAATTTCATGAATACGGCCGAAAACCGTGGATCCACAGAATATGGAAAAATTAGTGAATATGAAATTTCGTAAAAATGACCAAAGCTATGCACAATAACCCACAGAAAAGACTCAAATTAAGAATTTCTCAAACATGGCTAAATCAAAGGACAATAGCCCTCAAAATCTAATTACGACAGTGAAAAGTGAAATGCAAAATATCTCAAAATCGGCCGAAAATAGTGGGACAATAGCCCTCAAATTTTGGCTAGATCAGGAAAATTTAGAATATCTAAAAATTAGTCGAAAACTCTTAAATATATAGCCCACAAAATCTGGCTAACACAGTGGAATACAACATTTCTCAAAATCGTTAAAAAATGGTGGAGTATATAGCTCTCCACAGTCTGTCAAGAACAATAAAATGCTGAATTTTTAAAATTGGTTGAAAACAAGGGACTTATGCCCCCCAAAAATAGTAAAATTAAGTATTTTCTCAAAATCCCATTGTCAGTTGTATTGTGGTCATAAAATCTGGCCAATATAGTGAGAATATATTGAGATCCAGAATTTTCAAAATCGACGAACGATTGGCTGTAGCTCACAAAATCTGTCAAAACAGTGCTATTCTAAAATTTTCAAAATGGAAGACCTCCCTGCTAAGAGGATCATGAACTTCACATAGGCTGTTGAGGGCTTCTTTCTCATGAATCTTGTAGAAAATTCCTGCCATGGGTGTGTCACCTCTAATTGAGAATCATCTCTTAATGAACCATGCCACAAGGGCCTCAGTTGTCCTGGACAAGAGTGGCCATGTTGGTGGTAAGCCCGTAAACATGTTACATTGGATAATGTGCATATGTTTATGTGAAGTAGCCATTGTAGATAAAGAGGGACTAGATCTTGTGTCGGCAGAGAAAGTCAGAAAGCACCAACCCCCACCAACACCACCATATCAAATTTCAACACCCACCAACCAATTGGGGGAAAATGGGCAGAAGGTAGGTGCAGTCACCAAATCTATTTCGTTCTCTCCCACTCCTAACTCTCTCCTCTGTTAACTATAAATAGGGGTTGGAGGAAAGGGTTTGAGATGCAGCAGCAGAGCAATAAGGGCTCAGTGAGGATTAAGAAAAGAGAGAGGGATTAAGAAAAGAAAGAGAGTATTACAAGAGTGTTCTCAAGAGGAATAAAATTGTATCCCCTTAGAGATAATTTGTATACTTGTATTTTCCTCAAATTTGTGAGAGAGTGTTTCTCCTATTATAAGAGAGAATGAAAATTGTACTCTTCTTATATTTAGAGAGAATGTTGTAATCCCTACTTTCAGCAGTAAAATCTCACTACCTTGCCCGTGGTTTTTACCCCTTCTCCTTTGGGGGTTTTCCACGTAAAATATTTGTATCCACTTTATTTTTACTTTCTCAATTTCACTTTAGTTGTGGGGTAGCTTCTGCCCATAACTTTCCTAACAGTGGTATCAAAGCTTAGGTTGTCAGGGGTGAAGCAGAAATGTCGACTACAACAAAGTTCGATGTTAAGAAATTCAACGGAAGCAATTTCTCGTTGTGGAAAATGAAGATCAAGGAGATCTTGGGGAAGGACAATTGCTTTGTAGCAATTGGAGATAGGCCCACGGAGATCACTAACGACGACAAGTGGAACGAGATGGATGGCAACGCAAATGCCGATCTGCACTTGGCACTAGCTGATGGTGTGTTATCTAGTGTGACTGAAAAAAAGACAACAAAGAAAATTTGGGATACTCTGACAAGGTTGTATGAGGCCAAGTCACTTTAAAACAAGATCTTCTTAAAGATAAGACTGTACACTCTTCGAATGGCAGAATCAACATCGGTGACCGACCACATCAACACCCTGAACACCCTATTTTCGTAACTTACATCAATGGGTTGCAAAATAGAGATAACTGAACGTGCGGAGCTTCTACTTCAAAGTCTACCTGACTCGTATGATCAACTCATCATCAACCTGACGAACAATATCCTGACGGACTATCTAGTCTTCGACGAAGTTGCAGCTGCTGTTTTGGAAGAAGAAACCAAGCGCAAGAACAAGAAAGACAGATAGGGAAGTTCGCAGCAAGTAGAAGCTTTGATGGTGATGAGAGGAAGATCAACGGAACGTGGTCCCAATGGGAGTCAGAATCATGGTAGATCAAAATCCAGAAGTAAGAAGACTTACAAGTGCCACAACTGTGGCAGGAAATGGCACTTCAAGAAGGATTGTTGGTTCAAGAAGTAGAGTGGAGACCCTGAGTCATCAAATGCTCAAGGGAATGTGGCAAGTACCCGGTATGATGGTGAAGTTGTATACAACGAGGCAACAATGGTGGTTGGAGGCAGAAAGCAGTTCTCTGATGTCTGGTTACTGGACTCAGGAGCAACATGGCACATGACTTCTCGGAGAGAGTGGTTCCACACATACGAACCAATCTCGGGAGGCTCTGTACACATGAGAGATGATCATGCTTTGGAAATTGCTTGTATTGGTACTATCAAGCTTAAAATGTTTGATGGTATGGTTCTCACCATCCAGGAGGTACGACATGTGAAGGGCTTGAAGAATAATCTATTGTCTTTGGGACAAATAGATAGCCTTGGATGCAAGACCCAGATCGAAAATGGGGTCATGAAGATTGTCAGAGGCGCACTTGTGGTCATGAAGGCAGAAAAGATCGCGGCAAATCTGTTCATGCTTAATGGAGAAACACTGCAGGAAGCTAATGCGTGTGTCGCATCGTCTAGCAAGGGAGAAGAGTCAGCAATGATGTGGCATCTCAAACTAGGCCACATGTCTGAACGAGGTTTGAAGATTCTCTCCGGCCGGAAGCTGCTTCAAGGGCTCAAATCCGTGAATCTACCGTTTGTGAGCATTGTGTTACAAGTAAGCAGCATAGATTGCAGTTCAGCAAATTTGAAGCCAGGAGTAAATGCATTCTAGACTTGATTCATTCTGATGTCTGGGAATCACCGGAAATGTCCCTAGGAGGATCAAAGTACTTTGTGTCTTTCATTGATGATTACTCCAGGAGATTGTGGGTGTATCCAAACAAGAAGAAGTCAGATGTGTTTCCAGTGTTGAAAGACTTCAAAGCACAGGTGGAACTTGAATCTGGGAAGAAGATCAAGTGCTTGAGGATAGATAATGGAAGGGAGTACACCGACGGCGAGTTTCTTGCACTTTGTAAGTAAGAAGGTATCACAAGACAGTTCACAGTCCCATATACACCTCAGCAAAATGGCGTAGCAGAGCAGATGAATAAGAATCTTGCAGAAAGGATGAGAGCTATGTTGCGGACTGCAGGTCAGTCCAACTCCTTTTGGGCAGAAGCAGTCAGAACCGCCTGTTATGTCATAAGTCGGTCGCCATCAACGGCAATTGAGCTGAAGACACCAATGGAGATATGGACTGGCAAGCCGACAAATTACTCTAGTTTAAATTGATTCGGATGTCCCGCGTACGTGATGTACAATACCCAAGAAAGAACGAAGCTGGATCGAAAATCCAGGAGGTGCATGTTCTTGGGGTATGCTGAGGTGTGAAGGGGTATCGCCTGTGGGATCCCACTGCCCACAAGGTTGTTGTCAGCAGGGATGTGATCTTTGTAGAAGATCAGCTACAAAAGGAAGATGGAGGCGATAGCACGTCAAAGGAGAATCCAGAGACTACTACAGTTCAGGTGGAAGATAAACTAGATGAAGATCTAGTTTCTTCTGAAGCAGCACCAGAGCACGATGAACAAGAACCAGTCGAGTTTGAGGCTCCAGAAGTTCGTCGGTCAACTCGTGAGAGAAGACCGCCAGCTTGGCACTCGGAGTATGTTACGGAGAGCAATGTTGCATACTGTCTTCTAACAGAGGATTGAGAGCCATCATCCTTCCAGGAGGCAATCACAGGCTCAGATGTATCCTTGTGGATGACAGCAATGCAGGAAGAAATTGAAGCTCTACACAAGAACAAGATGTGGGATCTTGTTATGCTACCACAAGGAAGGAAGGCCATCGGCAACAAATGGGTCTACAAGATCAAGCGCGATGGAAATGACCAAGTGGAGTGGTATCGTGTAAGATTGGTGGTAAAAGGATATGCTCAGAAAACAGATATCGACTTCAATGAAATATTTTTACCTGTGGTTCGACTCACGACAGTCTGAGTAGTATTGGCGATGTGTGCTACGCTTGAAATACATCTAGAGCAGTTAGATGTGAAGACTGCTTTTCTTCATGGAGATCTTGAAGAAGAAATCTATATGCTCCAACCAGAAGGTTTTGCTGAAACAGACAAAGAGAACTTGTTTTGCAGGTTGAACAAATCTCTGTATGGATTCTAGTACTTAGTATGGATAGAGCAGCACTTAGCTTGGTGAGAGTCATGGATGCATGGGTACTCCCTGATTGTTTATGGCATCAGGTATGGTGAGTTCAACTAGACATTTGCGGGTTAACGAGTTGACGACGTGGTTCTAGCGCAGGATCTGATCTTCGAATAGCTCCTTTCAGCTCAATGCTTACAAAGAGGCCATTGGGTGCATTTGCTCGCTTGCTTGTGTACACTGTACACATCGTTGTAGACCGTGGTGCTATTAAGATGCCCGCATATATTTGAGTTTTAAACAGTTTCATGTTGCTTCATGTGATGTTAACAACGTCTATGTATCTTGTTGACGATAGGAGTTCAAAACCTCCCCGAATGATGAATTTACTGTATGTGTAATATTGGAATTCTGATCTTTCAGTGCATCAATTTTTTCTGCCGAACAGAAAGCTGATTGCTGAGTTATATGTGTGCTAACTAAAATATTAATGGATGGTACAGTTTGGTCGATTTGTAGTTTTCAATAATTTATCTACACTGCTATGTCAGATAGATGCTTCTGTTCTTAGACACACGTTTTACTTGCTTTACTGCTTGTATTAGCTATAAACATGATTGGCAAAATAAACATGATAGGCCAACTATGTAGGAAGGGGAGTGGAATTCCTTGGATAGACTAGACAGTGATGATGCCATTATGAACATATGGCCTACATGGCTACATATACTGTTGTTCACTATCAAATTTTTAATTGTCCATGTTGCTTCATATTATGTTCATATCTTCTGTATTTCGTTGGTGAGAAGAGTTGAGAACCTCTCCTAATGACTTCACTGTATGTTTAATTCCGGTGATCCTGAGGAATCTCTATGGCTTATATGTATACCAGCAGGGCCGGCCCCACCCTTGAGGTGGGTGAGGCGGCCGCCTCAGGCCCCCGGCGTTTTTACGATTTTAGGGGCCTCAAATTTGTAATTTCATTGTAAATATAGGCACGTATTTTGCGCGTAAAAGAAAAATACTGTTATTAGGGGCCCAAAAAATAATTCTTTGAGCCTTTAATTTTTTTATAAAAATTATATGATTTGGGCTTGAAGACCTGAATTGAATTTGAGACTTTAAATTTGGGTGATTTAAAACAAATTTATATATTTTGCATATTTTGCTTTCTACAATGTGCAAAATTTTTGTATACATGTTGTTGTTGTTTTTTTTATTATTATTAATTGCATGGGGGGCCCATTTCGGGAGTTTGCCTCGGGCCCCCGGGAACTCAGGGCCGGCCCTGTATACCAGGTGGCTACTGCTATGGAATGCTGATCTGGATCATGTGAATCATTGATTTGTTATAGCCCAAAAGGAGGGCTGATCTTTCTCTGGCTTGCATGTATTTGTTATTACTGCTGTACAAAGCTGATTCTGATTTCTGAGTGATATATGTGATTAAAAGGCATTTCTAAATTTTGTTAATTTGTGCCGAGTGTCTGTCTCATGGATGTTTCTATTCACAGGCCATGTTGTTTGCTTGCTTTCTTATGTAAGCTGTAAGTATCGATTTCCAGATATATACAGAGGGTAATGCTATTTGAGAGACTTGTCAGTGATGGTACTGTTATGGCATCTGTATATTGTTTGGTTTTAAGTTTGATCCATCCTTGTGAGATGCATTAATATTATTTTAGTTGCATCTTTTTACTTTGTTGGGCAAAGGTGCTGAGAATCTCCCCTTACAACGAGTGTTCTGTATAGGAATTACAAGTCTGCTCGGACATTACTCTATCCAAGCCTGAGAAGTTAGGACAAATCTTACTCTTGTTTGTATGTATGAATTGTTGCTGCTATGTACAAAGCTGATACGGGTGACATGTACTATGGTAGAGTCCTACAGGGGTCTAATTTTGATAATTTCTCCAGAATGTTGGAATTTCAGTTGAATTTGTCTGTCCATAATCATGCATGTTTTTGCAAAGAACTCGAATGCAGAAGCACAATGTGTCAGTGTAGGTAAATATTAGAATGCTGATGCTGTGAATTTCTTGAATTTCTTTTCATGAGCTTGTGTTTGAGATTCTTATCGATGGTTTTCTTACCAAGGTTCTCATCGTCGTTGTTGACAGAATGAGATAACAACCTCACCTCACAAGAGTTTTCTGTATGAGAATTCTAATCCTCCTTTTGGTTGTAGGGCTTGTTAGTTTATTTTTATGATTAGACCAAATCTTAGGACTATAGTTGATATTTTTTGTCGATTTTTGAAAATTCTTTCAGTATTTCGATAATTCAATAATTCACGACGTTCTTCTGGAACGAGACATTTATCTTCCTTTTTATCTCTTCCTAACAGCAGGAATATTGCCTCATCGAAATAGGATGCTCAATCTTTATTTCTAAGGTTATACAAAAATTATTGACGGTTTGTGAGGTAAATTTATGTACTGTCTAGTCTTATTGATTTGATATCTTATTCAAAGAAATGGATGATTTAGGTCAATAGACTAGAAAAATGTGTTCTAATTGAAGCATCAAGTAATACCATATGCAATATTTAATCGGTACAGGCAAATAAAAATTATTCATCAATAAATTTTAAAGAAATATTGTTCCTAAATCTTTGTTTTTTAGGGAAAAGCGTGGCTCGAACTAGGAACTCTGGATTCGAGCCGCCACTCAATTACCCACCCCACCCAATACCAATCAGGACATTGTCTGTTAGTAATATTGTTCCTAAATCATAAGTGCTAAAAGCATAGTTCCAAAAATACCAACATAAGACATAAAGTTTCTGTTAGATATTATAGTCCCACATTGGGTATTGGGCTAGTTTTGTATTTGGTTCTCTCCTATATATAGAAGATATTGTACTCAGTTATTTCTAAATTCAATATTCAGTATTGTTTTCATCTCTGATTTATCTTAACATGATATCAGATCCAATTATCCAAATTTTCCCTTCTTAAATTTCCTCATTAAAAAATCTCAAATTCCAACAGCAAAAAAAAAAAAAAAAGTTCAGCAACATCGGCATCGTCATCAACATCAAAAGGGGTCAGCAACCTATTCCGATCTTCGTCGACCTCAACTTTCGACGACGGAACCCTCCAACCCCGACGACGGAACCCATCGTCTCCAACCCCGACCTCCAACTCCGAACCCAACTCCGAACTCGACCTCCAACTCCAACACCAGCTGCCACTCCAACCATCGACTTCCAACTCCTAACCTAATTCCTCGACCTCCAACTCCAACATCGTCGCCCTACCACCCGACTGCCCTACCCATCATCTCCAACCCCGGCCTCCAACTCCGAACCCAACTCCGAACTCGACATCCAACTCCAACACCAACCACCACTCCAACTCTAACACCAGTCGCCACACTTTCTAAAACCCTAAGCTTAATCCCCCCCCCTAATCTCAACCCACATCCTCATACCTGACCCGTATACCCATATCCTCATACCTGTATACCCAAAACCCTCCTTCCTTATCCACAACCCTCAAACCCGTTTTTATTTTTCTATTTTTCAAAAAAATCAAAAAAAAATCAATTTTTTTTAACAGGTACTACTACTACTACTGGATGGAATCTCAGTCTCTTCCACATATTTCTGCCTCCATCGCCTTCCCCGCTGCAACCGCCTCTCGTTCCTCCTCCAGATTCAAACAGCAGCTGCACGTCCTACCTTCTCCCAACATCATTCCTCACCCTACCCCACCTCTACTTCCGCCAACGATAGCACCGCCTTACTCCCTACCCCAATCAAGACACCAGCAGCATCTCCCTCCTCATTGTGCTCTCAGTCACAGCAAAGCTAGTCTTATTTCTCCTCGCAGTGCTTCTTCCCTCACATCCTCGGCCATACCCATCACTCCAACCATGCCATCTCCTGCTGATTGGGCTAATCTTCAGCAATGCCTCACTCAGCCGGAACTACAGCTCATGGGTCAGTCTATCAATGCTGGCTCCTCTGCTCCTGCACTTTCTGCCATTCCTGGTATGAATTTATTCTGGATTTTAGATTCTAGTGCATCACATCATCTCACTAGTAATCAGAAACTCTTCACCACCTGCACATCACTTCCTTCTCACTCTCTATCTCTACATACAGCTGATGGCTCACCACTTCTTATTACACACTCATGGACAATTAGCTCTCCCACTCTCACATTACCATATGTTCTTTTTGCTCCTCATTTATCAATAAACCTTATTTATATTAATGCGTTGTGCGATAGTGGTCTTGTCGTTAATTTTGACTCTTTGGGTTGTTTTATTACTGATTTCTCCACCGGTGAAGAATTTGGGCGTGCTAGTCGTCAGGGTCGTCTATATTATCTAGATTTTCTTCGGGCACATCACTCTCCTTCTAGTTTTGCCGGTATTGTTTCCTCTGATGCTAATCTATGGCACAGATGTTTAGGTCATATTAGCGCATCACGACTCCAGACTATAGCTTGCAGTGATACCCTTGGTTCTCTTACTTTTAAATATTTATCTGATTGTCAGGGTTGTCATTTGGCTAAACACATTGTCCTACCCTTTAGTCACAAAAGCACTTCTGAAACTATTTACTCTTGGTACCTTATCTGATAATATGGTATCCGAGCCAATTACTCATTTACTCAACTTTTCTTCTCTTAAATTTTCCCATCCAAAAATCCTCAAATTCCTAAAAAAAAAAATTAAATAAAAAAAAAAGTTCTCATCAAGAAGAAGCATCCTCATCATCAACAATAACCATCTGCACCTACTCCACCGTCCTCACCCCACACCCTGTCAGTCCACCACCTCCTCGTCAGTCTACCCATTTCACTTCTGGTATTCCTCCGGCACGTTATACACCTGATGCCACTGGTCCTTCTGACCAGTTTGGTTTTGCCACCCTAGGTTCATACTCACCACAGTTTCATGCATATCTCACTGCTATACACTCTACATGTGAGCCCAGAACCTATCAAGACGCAATTCAATATCCTGAATGGAGGAAAGCTATTGCAGAAGAATTCAGTGCATTTGACCAGACTGGCACTTGGGATGTGGTTCCTCTGCCCGAGGGCATTCAGCCTATTAGCTATAAGTGGATCTTCAAGATCAAATATCAACCTGATGGATCTATTGAGCGGCACAAGACTCGTCTAGTAGCCTAAAGATTTACTCAGGAGCATGGCATTGATTATGATGAGACATTTGCTCCCGTTGCACAGATGACTACTGTTCGCACTCTTCTTGCTGTTGCAGCCATTCGTCAATGGCCGTTATACCAGATGGACGTGAAGAATGCCTTTCTTCATGGTACCTTATTTGAGGTTGTTTATATGGATCCTTCTTCTGGCCACCCTACTCCTCTTCGTCATGTTTGTCGGTTGCGTCGGGCTATATGTGGTTTGAAGCAGGCCCCTCGAGCCTGGTTTGAGTGTTTTCGTCTTTTCATCACCAAGGCTGATTTTAGTCAGAGTTCTCAAGACTATTCTATATTTATGCGGTCATCACCGCAGGGGAGGGTACTTCTACTACTCTATGTTGACGATATGATCATTACTGGGGATGACCTTGTGGGCATTACATCCACCCAGAAATACCTTTATCAGCAGTTCTATATGAAAAACCTTGGCAGACTACGTTATTTTCTAGAGCCTAGAGATTACTCATGGATCTCTGGGGATACTCATTTCTCAACAGAAACACACATAAGATATTATCTCCACTGCATGCCTCTCTGACAGTCGATCAGCTGATACACACTTAGAGCTTCATGTGAAGCTTCGTCCCACTGATGATGAGCTCCTTCCTGATCGCACTAGATACAAACAAATTGTTGGAAAGCTTGTCTACTTATGCATGACCAGACCCGATATTGCTTATGCAGTCAATGTTGCCAGTCAGTTTGTTTCCGCACCTATGTCAGTTCACTACAGTGCTCTTCTTCGGATTCTCAGATATCTTTGGAGCACTATTACTCGCTCATTATTCATGCCTATTACATCCAAACTAGAGCAGAGTGCATATTCTGACTCAGATTGAGCAGGTGATCCAACTACTAGACGGTCTACCACAGGTTTCTGTCTATTTCTTAGTGACTCGCTGATCTCATGGCAAAGTAAGAAACAGACATTTGTTGCATGTTCTTCGACCGAAGCTGAGTACAGAGCGATGGAAGTTACTACTAGAGAGATTGTTCTTGGTTGTTATCAGATATGGGTGTCACTCTTTCAGGAGCTACTCCTCTTCGCTGTGATAACCGGAGTGCACTACACATTGCAAACAACCCAGTCTTCCATGAGCGAACGAAGCATATAGAGATTGATTGTCATTATGTTCATGAGCTCTTTGAAACAGGGACCATTTCACTTCATTCTATTACCTCGTCACAGCAGATGGCAGACTTCTTCACCAAATCTCATACTGTTCAGAGATTTCGATATTTAGTGGGCAAACTCACACTGTTTGACCCACCGTGAGTTTGAGAGGGGGTGTTAGATATTATAATCCCACATTGGGTATTGGTCTAGTTTTGTATTTGGTTCTCTTCTATATATAGGAGATATTGTACTCAGTTATTTCTCAATTCAATATTCAGTATTGTTTTCATCTCTCTGATTTATCTTAACAGTTTCAATGTCAAGTACTGCAATATTAAATAAATTAAATTAAGAAATTCTGCAGATGTCAAGTTGGTATTTTCTTGTTAAACAAGATCCTCGCCAAGGAATGGGGAGTCCACATAGTCCAAGGATGGCATAGACGGTCATGCCAAAGTTTAAAAAGGAGGGGATCCTTTGGTGTTTGGCTAATAATAAGTCCGTGATTCAAAGTGAGCTGCTGGCTCATAGTGTTATGTAACTCGACTACCCCAATGTGAGTGAAGTAGATTCTTAATGTTTAGCTGGAGAATTTCTCTAGAATGAACTTCTGGTTTCCTATACTAGAGGTTACACAGAGGTATTCTTTATTTTCCTCGCTCAAGGTTTCAATATGATACACGTTTATCCTTATGTCCTTAAACATCAGTAGGTTTCTTCTGGAATTTGGTGAGTATAAGGCATTCTGAATAAGTAGCTGAGTTCCATTGGGTAAAATTAAATGTGCTCTACCAGAGCCTTCAATAATGTGAGCAAGATCAGCTATTGTGGATACTACGTTCGAACTAGAATTAATGTTGGAGAAAAAAAAATATTCTTAAGGATGGTGTGAACTGTCAATCAGACAGGAGCCGTCGCTATC
This sequence comes from Hemerocallis citrina, assembly GCA_017893485.1. Lineage (NCBI taxonomy): Eukaryota > Viridiplantae > Streptophyta > Magnoliopsida > Asparagales > Asphodelaceae > Hemerocallis > Hemerocallis citrina. The sequence continues at coordinate 24,538,771 of CM030368.1, forward strand.
TAGTTTACTCATGCGTTCCATCTCCTAAAGATGAAATATCTAATCAATTTATTCATGAATTCAAGACATTTATAGAAAGAATGAAAATTTCTTCCTAAATATTCACACACTTTAGCATAAATGTATCCTTAAAAACATGTTTAACAAATAATCAAGGTTTTATGCAATATGAGAAAACTTTTATCAAGTAAAACCCTAACGAGTCAAGAAACACACAACAATCTAATGGAGCAGGTGCATAAACATAGTATTAGTTAAATAATACAAGTCCTTCCTCCTCCGCTTCTTTCTTTCTTTAGTGCATATGCATTCAAGAGCGCATGAGCCACTCATACAAGCAACAATGCAGAATAATTGCCAGAACTAGATATTAGGATTTAGAAATTCAGACAGGTCAGTTTTTTAAAACGAATTCTTCAGTTATATCATAACAAATTTTTAAAAATTGAAAATTAACAACTACAAATCAGATTTTCAGTACACTTTTTCAGAAAGTGCAACCTTAGATCTCTTCTAACTTGACAAATAACAGACTTGTTTTACTCGCTAATAAGAAAATAGATCATTAACATAATATGATGATATACACACCTGCATAATTTTCTTCACATGATGATGGTATTTCTGCTTCTCATGATATTACAAATGTAAACAATGGCCATCATTTTCACAAAAAATTATACTAGAATTATAACTTTTTCAATCAGATTTTATTAACTCACGATATTTTATTTAAATCAATAAGTCCCAGAAAAGTCCACATACAATATAATACTCTATCGATAAGGATGCCTAATAACTTATAAACCATCACTATGGTTTATTAGCATCCAAAATTAGGACTAGGATTGGCATGCTATACTAGGACTAGGGTTCCCTTAGTCAAAGGGTTTGGAGGTTTTGCTACTAATAAGATAAACCAACATGTAATGAGTTCTGGGACATCCTTTTGATTATAATAGGGAAAAATGGGTATGAGCAACTTGCTCATTTAGTAAATAAGCAATTGATGATGTGGCATACATGTGATTGGAAATCCTTAAAAGGGTTACTTATTATTATTATTATTATTATTATTATTATTATAAATAAAATGGCCACAAACAGCTAATGAAGTGAGATAATAGCCTATATCCTAGATAAATTACAATATACATATTTTTTAACATATTTTTAGATTAATTTGTCATCAATGAGTTTCACAGAAATGTCTTCTCTTGTGCAAAACGACAGCATTTACTATTAGAATCAACTTTTTGTCATATGTTGTCCTCCGGATTTCATATTGTACAAACATAGGAGTATTAGTATACTCATTCCAACACCCAAACTATAAACTATCTCGAAAATTAATAATCTTTAGAACTATAGCAAAACATAACAACATGTTTGGGTTACATGAAGTAGCATCCCAACAACATAACTAATTAAAACACAAAACTAATGTTAAAATATAAAGTTAAATTCCATTTGAGTATATATGAATGGATCTACACAACTATCTTTAGAAATATCATATACTATTTACGCTTGTGTTTTGACAACTGCAATAAATCTTAGTCGATGAAATTAAGGCAAACAATCTTGGAGGTATAAAACTACAATAAATTTGCATTAAAAAATTCACAGACATTAAAAATTAAAATAAATCTCTACTCAAAACAAATCTCTATTAAACACACACACATATATATATTAAAAATCTACTCCGTCAAAAATCCAAAATATGATCTTTAATCAACCCTAGATTAATTAACACTACTCCACAACAAACTGAACCCTGTACATCTCGAAAATCAAGCTCGGAATCAGATTAAATCCGTAATAAATGCAACTCAACTTAATTAGATCCAATCTACTTTTTATTAATTCTAATATGGACTTAAGTGAAATTATAATTTAATTACTGCAAAATCCTAACAAACTCACCAGAGCTCCATGTGCAGGCAGGCATGCAAATCCAAATTGATGGATCTAGACCCGAAATACACACAGAATCCGGGTATGTTCGTAGCCAGACCCGATTTACATTTCAGACCCATTATCAAAATTAGGGTTTATAAAATTCTAAATTAATTCATTGTAAAATAATCAAGACGATGCTAGAAAGTAAAAGAGACAAGAGAATGGAGTTTAATTTGTATTCCAATGATTTCCTTTTCTTTTTTAGCACTCACAAATGATTCATCTAAAGGCCTATTTATAGGCTTACAAAAGAAGTTGAAAGGACAAACATGAAGTAAATGGTGAGTGGAGAACATGGAGATCATGGGGTTAGTGGAGAAAATGGGATAATGGAGAGACATTCACATTAATTGATTTTTAACACTCCCCCTTGAATGTCTCGTAATTGTGGATAAGAATATGCCTCGATACTGCCTCATTAAAAACCTTACCAAGAAAACCCAATGGGACAAAACTTGGTGAAGGAAAAAAGAGTGCAGTGCATATCTTTTCTGCCCCTGAAAAGATCATCCTTTTAGATCTTTCAAACGACGCATCCCAATCATGTTTACCATCCTTTCAAATGTTGTCGTGGGTAGAGCCTTAGTGAACAAATCTGCTGGATTCTCACTTGACTTTATCTGCTGAACACTTATTTCACCCTTTTGTTGAAGATCATGAGTGAAGAAGAACTTTGGTGAGATATGCTTCGTTTTATCACCTTTGATGTAGCCATCCTTTAGCTGAGCTATGCATGCTGTATTATCTTCAAATAAGGTTGTGGGGATATCTTTATCGACTGAAAGGCCACACATTCCCCGGATATATTGAGATATCGACCTCAACCAAACACATTCACGACTTGCCTCGTGGATTGCCAATATTTCTGCATGATTAGTTGAAGTTGCTACTAGTGTTTGTTTTGTTGAACGCCATGAAATTGCTGTTCCTCCGCAGGTGAACACATATCCTGATTGAGATCGGGCTTTATGTGGATCAGATAAATATCCTGCATCTGCATACCCAATTAAATCTGATTTGGACAGGTTAGAATAATATAAGCCCATATCCATGGTCCCTCGAAGATATCTAAATATATGTTTCACACCATTCCAATGTCTTCGAGTTGGTGAGGAACTATATCTTGCCAATAAATTTACTGCAAAAGATATATCAGGACGTGTATTGTTAGCAAGATACATCAATGCTCCAATGGCACTAAGATATGGTACTTCAGGACCAATTAGTTCTTCATGTTCCTCACGAGGTCTAAACACATCTTTATTAACATCTAATGACCTCACTACCATGGGAGTACTTAAGGGATGAGCTTTATCCATGTAAAACATTTTAAGTACTTTTTCCAGATAAGTGGATTGATGCAAGAAAATCCCATCTTTCAAATGTTCAATTTGAAGACCTAAACAATATCTTGTTTTTCCAAGGTCTTTCATTTCAAATTCTCTCTTTAAACATTGCACGGCTTGTAATAACTCTTCAGGAGTTCCGATGATATTTAAATCATCAACATAAACAACAATTATAACAAATTTTGATCCTAAACCTTTTATAAACACACATGGGCATATAGGATCATTATTATAACCCTCTTTTATTAAAAATTCACTCAGACGGTTATACCACATCCGTCCTGATTGTTTTAATCCATATAATGCTTTGTTTAACTTAACTGAGTAAATTTCTCGGGAATTATCATTATGTGCTTCTGGCACTTTAAATCCTTCAGGAATTTTCATATATATATCATGGTCTAACGAACCATACAAATAGGCCGTGACCACATCCATGAGACGCATTTCAAGTCTTTCATGCACTGCCAGACATATCAAATATCGAAATGTTATTGCATCCACCACAGGAGAATATGTCTCTTCATAATCAACACCAGGTATCTGGGTAAAACCTTGTGCGACAAGCCGTGCTTTATATCTGGTAATCTCATTTCGTTCATTTCTTTTTCGTACAAATACCCATTTATAGCCTACTGGTTTGATCTGTTTTGGTGTTCGGACTACAGATCCAAAAACTCCTCGTTTTTCAAACGAGTCTAATACAGACTTAATTGCCTCTTTCCATTTTGGCCAATCATTTCTATTTCTACACTCTTCCACAGAGGTAGGTTCATGATCCTCGTTTTCATTTATGATATCACGCGCTATATTATATACAAAAATATTGTCGACAATTATATTATTCCGGTCCCATCTTCTTCCCGTAATGACATAGTTAATCGAGATCTCTTCATTTTCATTAATTTCAGGTACCTGATTCTCTTCATTATTAACTATGTCAATGGTCTCTTCTGGAGAGACATCCTCGATTTGACAATCATGGTTATTTGCTCCTTTTCTTTTTCGAGGATATTTATCTTTGGAACCAAGTGGTCTACCACGCTTCAAGCGTGCCTTAGACTCACTAGCAATTATAGGTTGTCCTTCAGGGACATCAATTTTGATAGGAGCATTTACAGCTGGAATATGAGATTTTGTTATTCTTTTGTGGTCAGTAAATGCATCTGGCAGTTGATTTGCAATACCTTGCAAATGAATTATCCTTTGAACTTCTAATTCACTTTCTTTTGTTCGAGGATCTAAACATTTCAATGATAATTCATTCCATGAAATCTCTTTTTCCAACTGTTTATTATCTCCCCCTAATGTTGGGAATATTGATTCATCAAAGTGACAATCTGCAAACCTTGCAGTAAACAAATCTTCAGTTGTCGGTTCAATATACTTGATTATAGATGGAGATTCATACCCAACATATATTCCCGTCCTCCTTTGAGGTCCCATTTTTGTGCGTTGTGGTGGATTAATTGGGACATATACCGCACATCCGAAAATTCGTAAATGGGAAATATTTGGTTCCTGACCATGAACCAATTGTAAGGGAGAATTATCATTATAACTGGTTGGCCGGATGCATATAAGTTGTGCTGCATGTAAAACAGCATGTCCCCAGGCCCAAACGGAGAGATTTGATTTCATAAGCATTGGTCTAGCAATCCATTGGATCCATTTTATAAATGATTCTGCCAAACCATTTTGAGTGTGAACATAGGCTACTGGATGTTCCACTTTTATCCCAATTGACATACAATAATTCATAAAAGATTGGGATGTAAATTCACCAGCATTATCAAGACGAATTGTCTTTATCGAATAATCAGGAAAATGTGCCCGCAACCGAATTATTTGTGCAAGTAATCTTGCAAAAGCCAAATTACGAGATGATAATAAACACACATGTGACCATCGAGTTGATGCGTCAATTAGAACCATAAAATACCGAAACAGTCCACATGGGGGATGAATCAGACCACATATATCACCATGAATTCGTTCTAAAAATGACAGTGAATATTCGTTCTTTATTTTGGCTGGTGAGGGCCTTGTAATTGACTTTCCTTTGGAACAAGCAACACAAGGAAATTCATGGGATTGAAAAATCTTCTGGTTTTTCAATGAATGACCACATGATTTCTCGATAATTTTTCGCATCATCGTTGAACCGGGATGACCTAACCGATCATGCCAAACCTTAAATATATCTGTAAACTTCATATTTATTGTATTATATGATTCAACTATTCTTATAGTTGTATAATACAATCCAGATGAGAAAGCTGGTAATTTTTCTAACACACACTTTTTGCCCATCATATTTGAGGTAATACAAAGATATTCAATACCTCTTTCATTCATAGTCTCAATATGATATCCATTTAGACGAATATCTTTAAAACTTAATAAGTTTCTTTGAGACTTAGGCGAAAATAATGCATTTTCAATTATAAATTTTGTGCCTTCTGGCATCATAAAATTTGCTCTTCCGGAGCCTTCAATTATCTTTGCACAGCCTGATATGGTATTGACATGTGCTTGATCATTTCTCAGATTAGAAAAATATTTCTTATCTTTAAGAATGGTGTGGGTAGTAGCACTGTCTGCAAGACATATATCCCCAACTTGGATCTTGGATTGATACATATTCATAATCTAGATAAAGAAAGAAGAAAAAAATGCGAATAAATAAACTTGAAAGCAATATAAAGCATATAATAACGAAGAATGACATTAATTTGAAAATAAAATTAAGCTAAAGAAAAATTTTAACAAAACTGAAACAAACTGAAATAAAACATAGTTCGTAGCAAACTTAAACATAGAAACGGAATAACAAGCTGAAAGAAACTTCAAATATCATAAGCATCTTGATCACTTCTGGTCACTTCCATCTTCAGGATGGATAAGGAAATCAGCTGCATCCAGGTGCATCAAATCATCGAGGCCTTCGGTGAAATCATTGGAGTCGTCAGCAATGAAATTTGCTTCAACATTCTTTCCTTTGTTCTTCAACGACTCTTGATAAAGATCAACAAAATGCTTGGGAATACGACAAGTATGCGACCAATGGCCTTGCATCCCGCATCGGTGGCAGATGCTTTCCTTCATCTTCTTATTCATGCCACCTTCATTGTTTCCTCGTGATTCATCCCTAACATTGTGGTTACTTCGACCACCGGGGAAATAACCTCTTCCTCTTCCTCGTCCACGTCCACGTCCGCGGCCTCTGCCATGACCACGACCACGATTATTATTGAATGCTATCACATTCACTTCAGGGAATGGAGCAGAGCCAGTAGGACGAGACTCATGATTTTTCATCAATAACTCATTATTTTGCTCAGCAACAAGAAGACAAGATATCAAATCTCCATATTTTGTAAAACCCTTTTCGCGGTATTGTTGTTGTAAGAGCACATTAGATGCATGAAAATTGGATAATGTTTTTTCCATCATATCAGAATCAGTAACAGTTTCACCACATAATTTCATTTGTGAACTGATTCGAAAAATAGCCGAGTTATACTCACTAACAGATTTAAAATCTTGAAAACGGAGATGCATCTAGTCGTAACGTGCTTTCGGAAGAATCACAGTTTTCTGATGATCATACCTCTTTTTCAGTGATTTCCAAAGATCTGCAGGATCTTTGACCGTGAGGTATTCAACTTTCAACCCCTCATGAAGGTGATGGCGAAGAAATATCATTGCCTTCGCCTTATCTTGGTTGGATGTTTCTTTTGATTCATCAATTGTCTCCTTGAGACCTTTAGCATCCAAATGGATCTCCGCATCCAACACCCACGACAAATAATTCTTGCCGGTAATATCAAGAGCTTCAAATTCAAGCTTGACAAGGTTCGACATGATGAAACTCGAATAGTTGAAGTAGAGCCTCGTGCTGATAACGTATTGTAAAATAATCAAGACGATGCTAGAAAGTAAAAGAGACAAGAGAATGGAGTTTAATTTGTATTCCAATGATTTCCTTTTCTTTTTTAGCACTCACAAATGATTCATCTAAAGGCCTATTTATAGGCTTACAAAAGAAGTTGAAAGGACAAACATGAAGTAAATGGTGAGTGGAGAACATGGAGATCATGGGGGTTAGTGGAGAAAATGGGATAATGGAGAGACATTCACATTAATTGATTTTTAACATAATTTTCATAAATTATGTTATGTTATGACCCAAATTGCTCTTAGGGCCCATTGGGCTTAGTATCTTCATATATGTAATAATTAGAATCAAATGAATACAATCAATATTTTTGCCCTATCTTTCTCTTACTATTGCCGGCTGCCTTCTCCTTCCTCTCTTCTCTTCCATCTTCTCAAAACCCTAACAATCCACAACCCATTCAAAATCCTAACAAACTGGTATCAGAGCCAACACCAAACTCTAAATCCCGATCCCTACTCCCAATCACTTCTGCCTTTCAGTCCCGATCCCTTCAGTCCAGATCCTGCCGACCGATCAGATCAGTCCCAGATCAGTCCCTCACCAACTGACCGATCAGATCAGTCCCAGAATTGTCCCAGATCAGTCCCGATCTCTTCCAGCACCATCGTCCAGTCCAGATCTGATCCGTCGCGATCTGATTGCTTCGTCCAGTCCATCCCGTGGTGATTGCTTCTTGGTCTTCATCGTCGGGAGCACCGGAGGAGAAAGATATCAAGAAGGAAGGTTTCATTTTGTGATTTGAGTAATTAATTTTTTGGGGAAAATTTTGGTATTTTTTGTTGAATTGGGTTCAAGAAATTTGAATGGATATGTCGGGAAAATATGATATTGAGAGGTGTAATGGGAAGACGAGTTTTGCATTATGGCAAGTGCGTATGGCAGCAATTTTGCCGAGCCAAGGCGTTAAGGATGCCATTTTTGGTCGAGAAAAATTGATTGATGCGGTGGTGGATAAGAAATGGAGAGAGATGGATGATAAAGCGCTCTCTATTATCCAATTGTGTTTGAGCGATTCGACATTGCAAGGGGTCCTATCGGAGAAGCCCGCTAAGGCTTTGTGGGAGAAGTTGGAGAACATCTACATGAAGAAGTCCCTCACCAATCGACTGCGGTTGAAATTGCACCTCTACACTCTTCGCATGGTTGAAGGTACATCAATTTCCGATCATATTATGGAGTTTGCATCAATTTTGAATGACTTAAGTAAGATTGATGTTAAGGTGGAGGATGAGGACCAAGCCCTTTTGTTATTATGCTCATTACCCGCATCATACAAGGCTTTTAGAGACATGTTGATTTATATTAGAGATAAAATTTCTCTAGAGGATGTTAAGAGCAATTTGCGAGCCAAGTTGCACATTGATAGTAAGATGACCAATAATGAGAAAGGGAGCCAAGGTGTTGGTTTAGTTGTTGATCGAGGTAGGTCATGGGACCGAAACTCGAAAGATACAAGGACCCGTTCGAAGTCTAGGCACAAGAATTTGACGTGCAACTATTGTAAGAAGAAGGGACACATTAAGGCCGATTGTTTCAAGCTCAAAAATAAACAAAAGGCGGATAGTAAAGGTTCTTCTTCGGAGGAGGCCAATGTGGCCGAATGTGACGCGGTTGATACTCTTTGTGTGATAGATACTAATGTTGATGATATACATTGTTGGGTGATGGATACGGGTGCTTCGCAACACATAACACCGAATAGAGATTGGTTTGAGACTTATGAGCCTACGGATGGTAAGGTTCTCATGGGGAACAACAATATGTGTAAGGTTGCCGGAATTGGTTCAGTGACAATTAAGTTCCATGATGGAAAGGTCCGAAGGTTGACGGGTGTGAGGCATATACCTGATTTGTCTAAGAATTTGATTTCTTTGGGGTCTCTTGAAGAAAAGGGGTGTAAGTTCCAAAGTGAAGGTGGAGTCCTTAGAGTCTCTAAAGGGGCTCTCACAATCATGAAGGCGAAGAGAATTGGAACTCTTTATTTCTTACATGGTTCCACAGTCACGGGTTCGACCGCCATTGCACGTTCGGGTACTATGTCAGATGAGGATACTACTAGGCTCTGGCATATGAGATTGGGGCATATGAGCGAGCGAGGAATGACCATTTTGAGCAATAGGGGCTTGTTGTGTGGCCAATGCACGGGCAACTTGGAGTTTTGTGAGCATTGTGTATTTAGCAAGCATAAGAGGTTGAGCTTCTCCACGGCCATTCATTCGACCAAGGAAAAACTTGACTACATCCATTCGGATCTTTGGGGACCTTCTCGTGAGCCTTCCAAAGGTAATGGTTCTCGTTACATGCTTACTTTCATTGATGATTTCTCAAGGAAGGTTTGGGTTTATTTCTTGAAAGAGAAAAGTGATGTGTTTCGCACCTTCAAAGAATGGAAGTCACTTTTGGAGAACCAAACAGGAAGGAAAGTTAAGAGGTTGAGAACCGATAACGGTTTGGAGTTTTGCAACCGTGAGTTTGATAATTTTTGCAAGGCTGAAGGGATTGTTCGGCACAAGATGGTGGTCAACACTCCACAACAAAATGGTGTTGCAGAAAGGATGAATAGGACACTACTTGAAAGGTCTAGAAGTATGCTTTCAAATGCGGGTTTGGGTAAGAAGTTTTGGGCGGAAGCCATTAACACATCTTGCTATTTGGTAAATTGATCTCCTACCACTTCAATTGAGTTGAGGACACCCGAAGAAGTGTGGTCGGGTAAGATGGCCAATTATTCGAAATTGAGGGTGTTTGGTTGTCCCGCTTATGCACATGTGAATGAAGGAAAGTTGGAGCCTAGATCGAAGAAGTGTATTTTTGTTGGGTATCCCACAAATGTGAAGGGATATAAGTTGTGGTGTCCCGAATCATCTATGTTTCTTATGTAAAGAGATGTCATTTTCAATGAGTCGGCCATGTTGAAGGCAAATGATGTTGCACCCGAGCCGACTATTAAGGAGAATGAGACGGTTGAGAAGAAGGTGGAGTTTGAGGTGCCGGTCCAAGAAGGTGATGATTTGATCTCACATGATGATGTCAATTTGGAGGAAGCCCAAGAAGAGGCACAACCATATGCATTGGCAAGGGACCGAGCTAGAAGAGAAACAAGACCACCTACAAGATATAGATACTCCGACTTTGCTTATTGTTTGGCAATTGCAGAGGATGTGGAGTATTGTGAGCCATCTTCCTACAAGGAAGCCATTTCTTCTAAAGATGCGGCCAATTGGATTGCTGCTATGAATGAAGAGTTACAATCTTTGCAACAAAATGAGACTTGGTCTCTTGTGAAGCCTCCGAGTGGTAAGAGGATTGTGGGTTGCAAGTGGGTGTTTAAGAGGAAGATTGATGGCTCAAATCCTGCGGATTTTCGATACAAGGCAAGGCTAGTGGCTAAAGGGTATAGTCAATTCCAAGGTGTGGACTTCAATGATGTGTTCTCTCCTGTAGTTAAGCACACCTCCATTCGAGTTTTGCTCTCTTTGGTGGCAATGAAGGATTTGGAATTGGAGCAAATGGATGTGAAAACTGCCTTCTTGCATGGTGATTTGGAGGAGCAAATTTACATGAGCCAACCGGAGGGTTTTGAAGTTGCGGGAAAGGAGGACCGTGTGTGTCTTTTGAAGAAGTCCCTTTATGGCCTTAAGCAATCACCGCGGCAATGGTATAAGAAGTTTGACTCATTCATGGTGAGTATTAATTTCCATCGTTCCAATTATGATAGTTGTGTTTATTTCAAGAAGTTGGATGGTGGGGATTTCATTTACTTGTTGCTCTATGTGGATGACATGTTGATTGCATCCTCAAACTTGAAAGAAGTTAGGAGGTTGAAAGAGCAACTAAGTTCGGCATTTGAGATGAAAGATTTGGGGGCCGCCAAAAGGATTCTCGGGATGGAAATCACAAGGGATAGGTCCAAAAGAAAGTTGTTTCTTTTACAAAGGAGTTTTGCCGAGAAAGTGCTACGCCGTTTTGGCATGGAGAAAGCGAAAGTTGTTTCAACACCTCTTGCGGCGCATTTCAAGCTTTCGGCCGCTTTAAGCCCAGAATCTGATGATGAGAAGAAATATATGAAAAAGGTTCCATATTCGAGTGCGGTTGGGAGTCTCATGTACTTGATGGTGTGCACTCGACCCGACATTGCTCAAGCCGTTAATGTGGTAAGTAGATATCTCTCTTGTCCGGGAAAAGGGCATTGGGAAGCGGTGAAGTGGATCTTCCGCTATTTGAGAGGTACTATTGATGCTTGTTTGGAGTTTGGTAATGGCAAGAAACTGACGGGTTTTGTGGATGCAGATTTTGCGGGTGATTTGGACAAGAGGCGTTCCTTGACGGGTTATGTTTTTACCCTTGGAAATTGTGCAATTAGTTGGAACTACACTTCAAACCACCGTTGCACTCTCAAGTACTGAGGCCGAATATATGGCAATTACTGAGGCTATTAAGGAGGCTATTTGGCTCAAGGCGTTTGTTGGTGAGATGTCTTCACTCGAGGGTCCTATTACGGTGTTTTGTGACAACCAAAGCGCGATTCATTTGACCAAGGACCGCATGTACCATGAGAAGACGAAGCACATTGACATTCGATACCATTTTGTTCGAGATGTGATCTCGGAAGGCAAGGTTGCCGTGAAGAAGATTGGTACCGAATCGAATCCGGCCGATATGCTCACAAAGCCTCTTCCAATTGCAAAGTTTAAGCTTTGTTCAAGTTTGATGTCGGTTTGTTTCTAGCTAGTTTGAGCTAGTTTTGTTTCTAGCATGTTGCTAGTTTGTTTAGGTTATGTTTGCTTTATGTTTTAGTTTGTTTTAGATGCAATTTGGTTCAAGGTGGAGATTGTTATGTTATGACCCAAATTGCTCTTAGGGCCCATTGGGCTTAGTATCTTCATATATGTAATAATTAGAATCAAATGAATACAATCAATATTTTTGCCCTATCTTTCTCTTCCTATTGCCGGCTGCCTTCTCCTTCCTCTCTTCTCTTCCATCTTCTCAAAACCCTAACAATCCACAACCCATTCAAAATCCTAACAAATTAAAACTCTGATAAAATAGCAAATAATCTGTATTTAACTGAGATTTTATTAAACAAAATATTGTATTTTCATGTACATAATGGTCTCTAGATCTTCATGTCAATACCCATTAACAACTACAAAAATCTACGATTATAGTACATAATTTACAAGTCAAGATACCAAATGTAAACTTAAAATTGTAGATTGATATAGGAAACGATAAATCACTTACAGAAAGTCATTGATGATTGCTTACAGGAAGTCAATGATGATTGAAAACACATATTGGATGTCATATGACTAAAGGCGACATACTTTCTTGTCGTTGTTAAATCAACGGCTAAGAACTCCTCGAAACGTTGTGCTGATAACGTGTTACGAAAAGAGAGAGAGATGGAGAGGTGTAGCCGAATCCAAGTGTTGTGGCTTTTTATTCATAACATATATATACGGAGGAAGTTAGGGTTAGGGTTTGGTAGTGTGGTTGGGCTGCCACCTTCATAGGTGGACATCCACTTAATAGGTGGTCATGGTTTCACAATAGTTATGATCGTATTTGAGGGCTATAGTTCGTTGTTGTTAGCAAATTTTGAGAAGTACAAAATTTTGCTGATTTGTCCACATTTTGTAGACTATATAGCTAACCATTTTCAATGATTTTGAGAAAATTATAGATATTTCTATTTTTACCATATTTTATGGGCTATGGTTAATGGTTCACTCTTTTGAGCTGGTTTTGATAAATGCGAAATTTCACTGATTTGACTGTATTTTGTGAGTAGTTCACCATTTTCGTTGATTTTGTGAAAATTTTGAATCTCACGTTTTGTCCATATTTTATAGGAAATTATAGTTTACTATTTTAAGCCGATTTTGATAAATACAAATTTTATTAATTTGACTCTATTTTGTGGACTTAGCAATTGTTTTTGTTCATTTTGTGAAATTTTTTGAATACCACTATTTTGAAAACAGTATATGGGCAATAATCCACTCTTTTTTCGCCAATTGTGTGAAAAATAAAATTTCACTAATTTGACAATATTTTCTGGGCTATAGCCCTACCATTTTTTATTTATTTATTAAAAACTCATAATATCAATGTTTTGGGTAGAGTCCATTGTTTTTACCCAATTTTGAGAACATAACTACACTATTTTGAGAACATAACTACATTGATTTATCCACGGTTTATAGGCTATAGTCCATCATTCCATTGGTTTTTAGAAATTTTTATTTCTCAATGTTTTGCACATATTTATGGGTTATACTCAACTTATTTTTAGCTGATTTTGAGAAGTACGAATTTCACTGATTTGGCCATAATTTGGGAACTATAGTCCACCATTTTTTTCGATTTTGAGAAATTCTTAATAACAATGTTTTTGCAATATTTTGTGTCTCATTCTCCATTGCTTTTAGTCAATTTTGGGAAATATGAATTTTCATTAATTTGGCCATGTCGTTAGCTACCCACAAAATTTTGTCAAAACAGTGAAATATAGAATACAGTGCAAACGGCCGAAAACAGTGCACTTATAGCCTACAAAATGTGGCCAAAATATTGAAATCTGGAATTTCGAAAAAATTGATGAAAATTGTGGTGCCCACAAAATGTGGCAAAAAATAGTGAAATACGAAATTTCACTAAATCAACCGAAAAATATGTATTATCCCATAAAATGCGGTAAAAAAAAAATACAAAATTTTGTGTGAACGGTCGAAAATTGTTGACTACAGCCCAAACAATGTGGCCAAAATAGTGAAATACGAAATTTCTCAAAAACATTCGAAAGTTGTTTACTAGCTCACCGAATGTGGATGAAGTAGTGAAATACGGTCTTTCACAGAAACGACCGAAAACTGTGAAAAATAGTCCACAAAATGTGGTTAAAACAGTGACATAGGGAATTTTACGAAACTACCAAAAATTGTGAGTGTGGCCAAAATTTTAAAATATGGAGTTTCGCGAAAACAACCGAAAGTTTTGGACAATAGCCCACAAAATGGGGTAAAGACAGTGAAATAAAAAATTTTGTAAAAATTGATTAGAAACGATGGACTATAGCCCACAAATCTGGCCAAAACCGGAAAATAATCAATTTTACAAAATTGGCAGAAATTTGTAGACTGTATAATCCACAAAGTTTGGCAAAAATAGTGAAATATGGAATTTGGCAAAAAATGTGCGAAAACTCGACTGTAGCCCACAAAATTTGGCCAAAATATTGAAATATGGAATTTCCCAAAACAAACCAAAAATTGTAATTATAGTCTACAAAATGTTGCCAGTACAGTGATATACAAAATTTCGCAAAATTTACCTAATACTTGGTGGACTATAGCCCACCAAATACGGTCAAAACACTGAAATACGAAATTTCGCAAAATTTGCCTAAAACTGTGGACTACCTACAAATGTCGCCAAAGCGGTGAAATACAAAAATTTGCAAAATTCAACGAAAACTATGGATTATAACCCGGAAAATGTGGCCAAAACAGTGAAATACAGAATTTTGCAAAATTAATTGTAACTATGGGCAATAAACCACAAAATGTGGTCAAGATATTGAAATTTGGAAATTTACAAAATTGACTGAAACTGTAGATTATAGCTATAAAATATGGCCAAATTTGTGAAATTAGCTGAAAACAGTGGACTATTTTCCCAAAAAATGTGGACAAAATAGTGAAATACATGATTTTGCAAAACTGACGAAAAATTGTGGAGTACAGCTCACAAAATGTGGCCACAACATTGAAATGCACAATTTTGAAAAATTGGCCAAAAACTGTGGAAGCACACAAAATGTGGCTAAAATAATGAAATACGGAATTTTGTGAAATTGACCAAATTTTGAGGACTATATATCCACAAAATGTGGCCAAAACTAGAAAATTCGGAAGTTGGTGAAACGTGCCAAAATTTGTGTTTTATGGCCCACAAAATTTGGCCAAAACAGTGAAAGACATAATCACAAAATTGGCCCAAAACTGTGGACTAGCCCATCAAATTTAGCCAGAATAGTGAAATATGGAATTTCATGAAAATGGCCGAAATATGTTGACTATAACTAACAAAATGTGGTCAAAACAGTAAAATACAAAATTTTGAGCAAATTGTGTACTATATAATACATAGAAAGTAGTCAAAAAAGTGAAATATTGAATTTCAAGATATTGGCCTAAAACTGTAGACTATATCCTTATATAATGTTGCCAAAAGAGTGAAATATAGAAGTTTGCAAAAACGGCCGAAAACTGTGTTTTATAGCCCACAAATTGTGGCTGAAATAATGAAATATGGAATTTCGCAAAATTGGCCCCAAAATGTACTTTTTTATAGCCCACAAAATGTGGCAAACAATGATAGAATACAGAATTTTGCTAAAACGATTAGACTAGCCCACAAGTTGTGGCAAAAATTGTGAAATTCGGAATTTCACGAAAATGGCCGAAAAGTATAATATAGCAAAAAAATGTAACAAAAACATTCAAATACAAAATTTCGCAAAAGTGGCCAAAACTATGCGATAAATAATCCACAAAATGTGCCCAAAACATAAAAATACGGAATTTCGTGAAATTAGCAGAAAATTATGAAATATAACGCACAAAACTTGGCAAAAAAGTGAAATACAAAAATTTGCAAAACTGCCTGATAATTTGGAATACAACACTCAAAACAGTGGCATATAGAACTCCGTGAAATTGGCTGAAAATTGTGGCCTAGAAAATGTTGCTAAAACAATTAATACAAAAGTTTGCAAAATTGGTTGAAATGGTGGATTATATACCTTCCAAAATGTGGCAAATATAATAAAATACAAAATTTTGCGAAATTCTCCAATAAGACTATCCCACAAAATGTAGCCAAAAAGTTAAAATACGCAACTTCGAGAAAATAGTCGAAAACATTGGATTATAGCCCAAAATATTGTCAAAATATGGAATTTTAGAATTTTATGAAATTGGACAAAAACTGTGGTCTAAAGCCACAAAAAGAGAAATCGACCGAAAACTGTGACCAAATTATTGAAATACAGAATTTCATGAAAATGAACATTGAAATACCGAATTTCGCTAAAATGAAGATTGAACCCATAATATTAAACTCATCAAACTCATCTTATTAAACCCATCTTTAATCCATCTTAAACAAAAAATTAAACCCATCTCAAATTAAACTCATCTTAAATTAAACTGAAAATTATACTCATCTTACTATCAGCCATCTTATTAAATCCATCAAACCCCACAATCCGAAAATTGTGATTTTGTTTTTCATTTGAGATGGGGCTGAAGTCAGGAAGGTTGATGGTGATGGTAAGGGTTGACGTTGGTGGTGATGATGATGGCGATGGAGGTCGGTGGTAGTGATGATGATGGTGGTCGGTGGCTGTCGATTTGGGTTGGGGGGGGGGGGGGTGTTGAAATTTTTGTGTGTTTTTTTATATTTGGATTTCAGATTTGAGATTTTGATTTTGATTGTAATTTGAATTTTGATATTGGATGTTGGATTTTGATTTGGATTTGGTAAGTTTTGATTTTTTTGGTATTAAAATATGGATAATTTGGTCATTTCACACCCCACTTTTAGGTTTTTCGTATTGGATTTGACCATGATTCATAATTTGGGGGTTTATCGCTTTGACCGAAAGTTTAAGGGATTAAAGGTTTTTGCCTCATAGATGAGGGGTGTTTTTCGCCATTTACCCTCAAATTAATTAACAATTATTTTGTGCAACAATGTTTTGCATATGAATGTTGTTGCACGTACTAATAAATTTTGTCTCAACTAATTGTGTAGATTGTTATAAATTTTATTTGTCATTTTATGAAATAAACACTTTAGAGATTCGCCCCAACCCAACTAGTCAAATGAACCATGCTAACCTATTCATGTGAACAAGGAGAGCAACCAATTTTCGACTTGGAGGAAGAAGGGCTTGATTTTTTATTTTGGTAGGGTTGGCTTATGTGTACCTTAAGGTGTAACCCTAGGAGGGCTTAGGTGTACCCTAAGACCTAGGACATCGATCAATAGATCAATCAAGGTTACAGTCCGGACACTCAAGCATAAGGTTGCCCGGTTAGTTAACTAGTAAAATATCTTAAAATGACTACTCCTTACACAACTAGACGAGCTGAGCTTAAGGTCGCTGTCGATTTGGGTTGGGGGGGGGGGGGGTGTTGAAATTTTTTTGTGTTTTTTCATATTTGGATTTCAAATTTGAGATTTTGATTTTGATTGTAATTTGAATTTTGATATTGGATGTTGGATTTTGATTTGGATTTGGTAAGTTCTGATTTTTTTGGTATTAAAATATGGATAATTTGGTCATTTCACACCCCACTTTTAGGTTTTTCGTACTGGATTTGACCACGATTCATAGTTTGGGGGTTTATCGCTTTGACCGAAAGTTTAAGGGATTAAAGGTTTTTGCCTCATAGATGAGGGGTGTTTTTCGACATTTACCCCCAAATTAATTAACAATTATTTTGTGCAACAATGTTTTGCATATGAATGTTGTTGCACGTACTAATAAATTTTGTCTCAACTAATTGTGTAGATTGTTATAAATTTTATTTGTCATTTTATGAAATAAACACTTTAGAGATTCGGCCCAACCCAACTAGTCAAATGAACCATGCTAACCTATTCATGTGAACAAGGAGAGCAACCAATTTTTGACTTGGAGGAAGAAGGGCTTGATTTTTTATTTTGGTAGGGTTGGCTTATGTGTACCTTAGGGTGTAACCCTTGGAGGGCTTAGGTGTACCCTAAGACCTAGGACATCGATCAATAGATCAATCAAGGTTACAGTCCGGACACTCACGCATAAGGTTGCCCGGTTAGTTAACTAGTAAAATATCTTAAAATGACTACTCCTTACACAACTAGACGAGCTGAGCTTAACAACTAATGGGATTCTTACTAAGCGGAAGGCCCTTAAATCATACCCAATCTCTGAAGTTAAACCCTTGCTTGTACTGCTGTCGGTGTTCTAAGCTTAACCCTATCTCCACACAACTCCCACCCAAACCTTAGCCGGCCACTATGTAAAGGAGGCCATGAGTGAAACCCTAACTCATTTTCCATTCCTTTCTTCATGCCGAACATTCTCGCATTCTCTCTTCTTCACTCCAAACATTTTCTTAACCTCTCTAAGTGTTATTTGGAGCAAGAATAAGGATGACAAGAAGATAAGAATCTAGGAGGAGAAGAAAGCAAGCTTGAAGCCAAAGAGTGTGTCAGAACTCTTCAAAATAAGGTGGGTGTTCTCCTAACCGCTTGTATGTTTCTTTTCATAAATTGATTGTTAGATGTATTTGTGTTTGAAGAATTGAATGCTTGATGTATGTGTGTTTGAAATTCATTGGAATGGCATGATAAATTGAATTGTTAAAAAAGAAAGGATATAGTCTTGTTGTAGAAAACTATTCAAGTGAAGTGCCATAAGAAATCACTAGTATCATGCTAAGTTGATTGGGGATGAGGTGATTTGAACTGATGTCATGGCAAATGAAACCCTAGCTCGAAATTGTGTTTATGTAGCTTAATAAATAAGACAAATATGGATAAATATCATTGCATATAAGGTGTTCGATGATTTTTCTCAATGAGATGATTTAGTAGATATTATTGCACATAAGCTGTTCAATGAATTGACATAATGAGAAGGTCTAGTTGATTATCAAGATTATGATTAGTGAAGTATGAAGTTGCAAATGAATTATTTGACATTATATGAATAAGAGTTGGTATATGTTCATGTGTGAAATAACATATTGTGGGAAAATTTTATAATAAGTTCGAATGCCTATGAGGTGTTTGATGAAAGGTATGGTGCGTGTTGGTTATGCAAATTCATTGTTGTTCAATGGGCCAGACTTTGACCGAGTTTTGGGCCAACTCGTGAGAATGAATTAGAATCCAAGTTTAAATATTATGTTGGTATATGTGCATGTGTGAGATAACATAGTGTGGAGGAATTACATGATTTGGAAGCCAAGTTGGACCCTCGTCGGGTCTAGTTCAGTCTATTTGATTAGTAATCACTTGAACTCTAGAGTGAGAGTTTAGACTAGTTGCCTTAGTCTTGGGAATGCGAGGATGAACTCCTAAGGCTTTAGTCTCCAATTAAAAAGATGGCTTGAAAAGCTAGGAAATGGATTAACGGAATGACCGATTAAGAGTTTTGTGTGGCTCATGAATCAAAATAGTTAATAGGGTAGATTTTGTGCGGATGAATTGAATAACTAGAAGTTAAATATGATAATAGAACTTGTGATCTATTGTGCAAGACTTTCTCGTATCGTGGTAGAAATAGACAGAATAGAACCGTTAGAATGGAGTGAGTCTAATTGATAATGAGTCAGACTAATTTGCCTTCTAAATAGATTAAGACGGTCGTAGAAGTTCTAGTCTGTATTTTGATCCTAAATCTAGGATCGTGGTTCTATTGGTTAGGAAAGCATTGGGTACCGGCAGAGATAAGTTGTTACATATGACTGGCGGGGTACGCTAGTTTTAGGTCGTGTGACTATTGTTTGTAAAGACAGACACTAGTTGGGCGTGTACTCACCTGTAAAGGAGACGTGCGGCGTCGTCTCTACTATCAATTTCTGGGATCTATTGTCAGAACAAATGGTCGGAGCTAGGGGATAGACCCCTAAGTATCCATCTAAATTTCTATGTTGTTTAATGCGAACAAGGAGCAAGAGCTATACTCTAAGACTCTCAATGGGGGGGGGGAAAGTCCTGCAAGGTCACCTTTATGTTCGTAACAACTCTTAGGTACCTTTATGCTCGTAATAACTTTTGGTGAGGTCCGGGTGTGGAGAAAGACCGCAGGGTTCGGCACTATAGTGAATTATCCAAATTTCATGTAGTTGTTCGGGGGCGGAGAAAGACCACAGGGTCCGGAAAGAGTATGACCAAGGGGTGGAGGAAGACCACAGGGTCCGACACTACATTGTCCAAATCTATCCAGATTGTATCACGAATTTCCAGTATATGGAATTCAGGGCGGTACAGTGGAAGAAGATAGTGGAAATAGTGAGGATGAAATGGACGAATGTGAAATAAATGTGATAACAGAAATAACAGAAATAGAAGAATTATTAAATTAAAAAAAAAACAAGTTAGAGACCGAATGAGTTTTGACATACAAAAATACGATAAAATAAGAACAACCAAAATACATAAACCCAAAAGAAATATTTAAACTTCCAATATTCGAAAGAAAAAAGAATACCATAATAATAGCCAGAAATAATGAACAACCTATAGACATTGAACAAGCTCGTGGAAAACTATAATTCAATTGATAACAGTAAGAATAATAAGACAAGAAATGGAAAAAAATAAGTGAGAAAACCAGAAAGACATTAAAATACATACATCTAAGAATAGTATAAAACAATGATAAAAGCTTATTTTAAGGGTGGAATAAATACACTCTTAGAAATATACTTAATGGATGACAGAATAATATTAAGTGCACAAGATGCCTTGATAGGAATAATACAAGAAAACTTAATGTACCAAAAAATAAAATTTAGCATAAAATCGAATTTTTCTATAAGTATGACAGAAGAAAATAAGGACAAAAGCTTAGTCATGTATCATAGATTATCATGAATAGAAATGATAGAAAAGAGTAAGATTATGAGTATACAAATAAGAAATATTTATGCTTTTACAAGTAAGCATGAATTAAAAAACAAAAATACTGATAACTTTAGAATAAAACCATTATTCCCAGAGATAATAAGATACAAACTAGCTAGAGAAAACCATAAAATAACCATAACAAATTATATAGAATTGGACTTTAACAAAGCAAATGATATGGTAAAAGGAAAAGCACCACAAATAGTGTTTGAAAAAAGTTCACTATCAATAAGAAACAAACAACAGGCATTGGAATTAATACCAATAATAAATATATTAGATAACCAAAATAATAATCAATTTAAAATAAAAATAGAATATTATGACAGTAGTAAATGGAACAAACAAATAGCCCTTGTGGAGACATGAGTCACTAATTCACATATTAAATATATATATATATATATATATATATATATATATATATATATATAATAACAATGGAATTAATACCATTAGAAAACTCATACTACGATTTAGACTACTATAACAATAGATATCCAATTGTTCATAAAATAGTATTACCACTAAGAATAAACAGCCGGAATGAAATACTATTACATCTACATGTAGACCCAGAGCACAATGTTAATAAAATATTATTAGGAACTGACTTCCCCACATTAGTACAACCATACTCAATACAAGAAGAAAAAATAATAGTAACAATAAATAATGAAACTATAGTAATAAATAGAATATTGTCCAAATAATTCCATTAAAAGTAGCAAAAAATATATTATACATACTAACGAAATTTGTATACGATGGATACAAATCAAGAAACTATCATAGTCCAGTAAACACTAGAGCAAACACTAGCTGGGCCGTGAAAATATACTACCAAAATGAAAATAAGATAAAAATAATAATAAAAAGCAATAACTTGATTGACAGGACAAACAATTATACTTGAGAAGTACTAACAAAATATTACGATACAAGTAGGAAATTACATCCTCAAAACACCAATAATATATCAATTGGATGATATGAATGATGATGTGTTATTAGGAAACGACTTTTTACAACAATACTATCCGATGACTATATTACACAAAATAGTTATTTTTACTGTACCTTGTAAATACCAAGCAATAGCAATTAGAATAAAACAACCTTATTCTAGGACAGACTTATCACATATCAGAGTTTCTTCAGCCCAGCGTGGTGAATATCAATATTTACCAAATAAAACTAGAATACATCAAATCCAATAAACAATTACGCAAGAAATTTTACAAAAACAATTAGAACATTTGTGTGGAGAAGAACCTTAACAAAATGACATTTAAGTAAACCCAGAGCTCATATAGAAGTAGTAGATAAAATCAAAATAATAAAAGTTAAACCTATAAGATATTTCCTAATTGATTTAGAAGAATTCAAAATATATATAAAATAACTAATAGAAAACAATTATATAAGAAAATCACAAAGTCCTCATTCGTCACCAGCATTCATAGTAAGAAAACATTTTGAACAAAAAAGAGGTAAATCTAGAATGGTAGTAAATTATAAGAAAATAAATAAGAATATTAAAAGAATTATATATCCACAACTAGATATGCAGACAGAACTAAACATAGTAAGAACAAGAAAAATATATTCAAAATTCGATTGCAAACAAGGATTTTACCACGTAAAACTAACAGAAGAATCAGCATTTAGTACACCACAATGATTCTATGAATGAAACGTACTACCTTTCGGATATAAAAATAGTCCATGAACATTTCAAGAATATATTGATAAGATAGTTGAAAAATACAACAATTTTATACTAATATATGTAGATGATATTCTAATAGGATTTGAAAACGAAGAAAAATATAAAGAACATTTACTAAAATTCATAGAAATAGTAAAAAATGAAGGTTGTATATTATCAAAAAATAAAATGGAGTTGGTCAAAAAAGAGATAGAATTCTTTGGAACAAAATTATCGCATAAAGAAATAGAACTACAGCCACATATAGTAGAAAAAAATGACATTTTCAAATATTTTAAAAGAAAAAAGAGAAGTACAAGCCCTAATTGGACTACTAAATCAAATAAGATGATATATACTAAATTTATTAGCAAAAATGAATTGGTTACAACAAAAATTGAAAAAGTTCAAGAAATAGGAATGGACCACAGAGGATGAAGGAAAAACTGAAAATATTGAAACAACAAACTTTAGAACTAAATAAACTAAGATTATCTGTTAAGGAATGTACAAGGATAATAAAGATAATAAAAACAGATGCATGTAAAGATAATTGGGGAGCTATTAAAATTTATAGAAAAAGATGAAAAAGAAGAAAGACAAGCTAGATACACTAGTGGATCATTTACACAAACACAACAGAATAATCACATAAATGAAAAGGAATTATTAGCAATCTTAAAAGTCAAAGAAAAGTTTGAGTTATTCATAATACATACAAAATTCACAGCAAGAACGGATAATACCCAAGCAAAAAACGTGGATTAACAAGATAATAGATCCAACTATTACAAATGAAAGCTAAATAAGATGGTAGACGGAACTAGCACATTATGATTTTAAAGTAAAAAATATCAAAGAAAAGGATAACATTCTAGCAGAATTTCTATTAAGAAACGGACAATTTTGCTTTTGCAGGATGGAAAATAGAGTCCAACAAATAGAATATGATACAGTTTTCCTCAAGAAAACTATGGAGCAAATAAAGAGAGCATTTAATCAATTACAATTACAAATAAGCGAACTCCAAAGTCTGTTCTACCTGCACATAAATCAACATGCAACTGCAGAAAATGTGGTGGACAATTTTAGTGAAAAATGAGCAAAATGGGCGAACCTACCCATTCCCTAATAGAAGAAGCAAATACATTCTCAAATAAAACTACATACAAGGAGACATTATTCACTATGAAATCTCTTATCGAAGTATCAAAGAAAATATTATTTTTACAATATATTGAGAAATTATGCCAAGTAACCGAGGTGAACTAGTTCATCAAAACTAAATCACAACAGCATATGAATAAAACCATCATCCTACCAGGGGCCAATCCAAGAACAATGAGATCACTATTTGAAAGAGGACGTATTCGTTTAATCCATCCGTTCAGTGAATGTAAAGAACTTATCAAATTTCCAAGAGAAATATATAAAGTAGTCAAAAGTTATTTTAGTCTTACAAACACGCCAAAAATATATGTTAGAATGTATTCAGCAATTTCTGAGTATCTTGAACAAAATAAAAAACTTCCAGCAGAACATATTACAAATATATGGATGACTACCCAAGTAATATATGGAGTATCTAAC
Source organism: Hemerocallis citrina (assembly GCA_017893485.1). Classification (NCBI taxonomy): domain Eukaryota; kingdom Viridiplantae; phylum Streptophyta; class Magnoliopsida; order Asparagales; family Asphodelaceae; genus Hemerocallis; species Hemerocallis citrina. The sequence continues at coordinate 24,563,045 of CM030368.1, forward strand.
ATTGTGTCATACAAAGCTGAAGAATTTGATAAGCTAATCTCATAAAGAAGGGCAAGAGATTCAAAAATATGTATTGTGAATTAAAAGACATAAAGTTTAGAGACAACAACATATGGATCTATAACAGTCCAGACCTAGAAAAAATAATAATGTATAGCATAGCAAAGATAAAACAACCACATGATAAGTTTGAACTGTTTGATAGCTGGTACCAAATATTATCTACAGGAGCAATGCCAATGATAGAACAAACAACGGGATACTATTGTAGTCTGATGAAAACAGAGCCCCAGCATAAATGTGGAGCATGTGAAGATGTCGGTCAGGAGGAACTCTTTTTCTAGAGTAGTCTACAATGATTTAGCAATGACGTACTTATCTCACTGATGTAAGGCATAATGCAACTAGAGCAATAATTGAAACTGATGTAATGAATGATGTAAGAACTCAATAATGAAAAGTCATCTCTTCGTCTATAAAAGGGAAGGCTTAGTAACGGAGATGGCAGACTATCTAGGAGGAGAAAATTTTCATATAATCTTGTAAGAAGAGTTTAGTGAGTTTGGTCTATAAGAAGTCTTGAATGAATAAAGATTATGTTTCAATCAGCTCTTGTGATCAATATAAGGTATGAATAGCTAATCTCTCTCCCTCAGAGAGAGTTTTGTAAGGCTCTACCTGAAGGATCTTGCAAAAAGACGCATTTGCAATCTTCTATAGTTAAGATGTACACATAATACAAGGAAACGCGCTAGGTTGAGATTATCTGTATTGAAATGCTACTAGTTTTTCCAAACGTATTCCTTGGATGAAGCTCTCTTGAAGAACATAATAGTAGTGGGATGGGAGGAACGTGAAAGGAGCACTGAAATCGGGGTGCATACTAGAGTTATTTTATCCACTGGTAGTAACTAGTATAGAGCAGCTCAAAGAGGCTTAGCTAGGTCGGAAACATATTGAGCCATTTTGTTTGATTTTATGCCATCCTTAGATACATGTCTCTACTCTTGATTTTCATACTTACAATTCAAGCTTTAAATACATCAAAATTATAAAAAGAATGGATAATCATGTGTTAATTCAAAATTTAATGATTGATTGTCATGGAAATGATAGGATGTGGGTTTTTGATGTTTATTATCCTCAAAGTTTGGCAAGCCCAGCTAATTATTTTTTTAGTTTAAATTATTTTCCTTTAGCATACAACGAGTAATAATTATAACAATAAATCAAGTTAATCCTGGAAAAACTAGTAATATAAATGTTCTAATAATTGATGACCTAACCTTTCATGAAAGATCTTTATTATTTTATGAAAATGGACAATTCAGTAGATGTATATGGAGTCCTACAACAGCGTATAGGCAATATCTTGAAGAAAACGAACAAAAAGAGGAAGGAAATGAACAAATGGAAGAACCCCCATATGATAGTGATAGTGAATTATTAGAAACAAATCGGAAGCTATGAGAGATTTTGAAGTTATGCTTGATAATTTAATATTTTGGAGATATGCAAGTGATTTTCAAGAATACTATTTCACAGAAGATTATCATTTGTAAAGTTATTTGATACTCTCTCATTTCTGTTTTACAGGTAATCACAACTATTTCACGCTTTGCATTCAGTTGGTATCAAAGCCTGGTTTAAATGTAAGTAACTCTCACTCAATTTTTTCACAAAATTAAACATTAAATTATACACTGTAGATTAAGAAACGAAATATTTAATATAAAAAATAAAAATTATTCTAAAACCCAAAAACTAAAAGTATTTAATAAAAGATCACACATCCTTTAAAAAATATTATAGAAAGTGTAATGTAGAAATTTAATTGAAAACTAGGTCATAGGAGTAAATATTTATGAAACTTATCATTTTGAAAAATATTTTCAAAAACTAGGTCAAAAGGATAATTAGCTCACGGATTTAAACCCAGCATTTAGCGTAACAGCAATATAAGGCCATGTACACATATGAGATTGGCAATCTCAGCTGCTTAGCTCAAGCTTATTCAGCAAACGTGGTCTTCGTTGATCCTTGCCTAAGCTTAACAAGCCAGAAAATCCTACAGTTGTAGTAAGATCCAAGTTAATGACCATCCACAGTCGTGATTGATAAAGAACAGCAAAATATATATTATACTTATAGCAATCGAACGTTTGCTGCAGTGGTGAAATGCTATAATATAGCACACACAGAAAATTTGATCAGACGGAGCTCGAAGTTCTGTCCCGCGAGAAAAAAAAATTCCTGGAAATTTTTTAATAATTAATTTGAATTTTTTAATAATTTAAATAATTAAAAGTAGTAAAAAAAACAAAAAAATGGTGGAACGTATCTCTGAGATCCGTCAAAGGCAAAATTTGAACTTTTTTGTTGTTGTTGGGACGGAACTCTAAGTTCTGTCTTCCATAAATAAATAAAAATTATTTTGGACGGACTTCAGAGTTCCATCTAGAAATATATATATATATATATATATATATATATATATATATATATATATATTTGGGACCGATTTTAGAGTTCCATCCTCTATAATATCCATTTCCTCAAATCGCCTCTCATATATAGAAATATTCTGTAGTGAAATCATCAAAATATAAATAAATAACAAACGACTGTAGATTCCAAAAAGCTAAAATATGGATAAAAAAAAAAAAAAAATAGCTACGACTGTGGATGCTCTAACAGATCCAAGCTTAATTAAGACTAGTATCAGACACGTGCACACGTGCACGTGGAAAAAATTGAAGGATAATGAAAAGGGTAAGAAGAAAATAATTTCCAAACCGATCCACCTTCGAAAATATTTACAAAACAGGTCCACTTTCTAAAAGCTTTACCAAAATTAGTCCATAATTAAAAAGAAAATAATTTTCAAACTGGTCCACTTTCAAAAAATATTTACCAAACAGGTCCATTTTCGAAAATATTTACCAAAGTAACCCAACCCGTGCGTTGCACGGGTTGGGTTACTCTCTAAGGGGTTCTCCCATTATAGTATTAGATTAGAGATGTAGAGTTAATTAGGATAAAATGTAGAGTTAATAAGGATTTAAAAGTCAATAGTAATAGAACGTCTAATTCAAACAATGTTGTAGGTCTTTGCATGTGACACGGAATTAGAAGAGAAAAATAGGTTCAAGTTAATACTGAATACAAAGTTGAGATTGTTAGATAGTATATTTTAGCAAACATTATGTTCCTTTCATCCTTCACAGTATTAGTTTTGTACAAGATAAGAAATATGGTATTAAAATTCCCTTTGACTGCATGATAGAGTTGAAGAACGATGAATAAGTGCATCGAAGAAAAGATGAAAATGTCAAAGTCACTGGAAAACACTCTGCAGTTTCGAATTGGAAAAACTCCACACATCCAATGCCAGTGGGCATTCCAAAATGATGTGGAATGAAGATTCCAAAGGTTTGCATGAGACACTGAAAATTTTCATTAAAGAAAACTTGTCCAAGCTGAAAAGCCAAATAACCATTACCAATAATAAAATAATATATTATTAATTAATAATAACATAATATATATCTATAACTATTATAATGGGAGAGATGGGGTTGTAAACAAATAAACAATTTTTTATTCTTTAGTGTGTGTGTGTCAACACGTGCTGCACGTGTTGGTAGATTTTTTTTTGTCCCTTTCATTCCACCTCCTCATTTTTCCCACGTGCAACGCACGTGTATAATACGTAGATTTTTTTTTGTCCTTTTCATTCCCCCTCCCCATTTTTCCCACGTGCACCGCACGTGTATAATACATATTTTTAAAAAATACATCGCATGTGCATCGCACGTGCATTATACTAGTGTATATATATAGAGAGAGAGAGAGAGAGTATTAATAGATACTGATATATGACAATGTCAAAGTCACTTGAAAACACTCCAAAATGCCAATGGAAAAACTCCACACATCCAATGCCAATGGACATTCCAAAATGATTTGTAATGAAGATTCCAAAGGCTTGCATGAGACACTGAAAACTTTCCTTAAAGAAAACTTGTCCAAATAACCATTACCATTAATAAAATAATATATTATTAATTAATAATAATAAAATAATATATTCAATATATATATATATATATATATATATATATATTGAATATATATATATTGAATATATAGACAATAATATATATATTATAGTATTAATAGATATATATATCTATATAATAAAACACAAAGAAAGCTATCAAGTGGCTCTCCTTCAATCCCCCCAAAATTCAAATTCAAATCCCCCACCCAAAACAACTCCTATATTTATTTAATTATTTCTCTCTCTCTCTCTCTATCCCTCTTCTATTCAAGAAATTAAGAAAATAAAAATTTTGAAAATTTAAAAAAAAATTAAAAACTAAAAAACTAAAAAAATTAAAAATTTAAAAACTTTAAAAATAATTTAAAAAAATTAAAAAATCATATAATATGTTTTTTGCTGGACCCCAAAAGTTTCTCATATAATATGTTTACTACTTCAATTAATTTGCTGGACCTCCAACGCTATTTTCTATGAACAAATAAGGTGCACCGTTCCGAAGACGTGCCTAGGCACGTCTCAACGGGCAAACCTAGTAGTATTAATAATTCTAAAAAAACATAATTCTATCATAGGAATGGTGATGGAAATTGTCTTTGTTGTTGCTTCAATAACAATAACTTTTTATTTGACAAATCAAAATTGATTTAGACCGTTTGATCTAAGAATGATTCATGAGAAAGCCAACGGAATGACGGGAATGAATCTTTCTTACAAAATCAAATAAATAAATAGAAGTAAGGTATTTTTCTTCTATATCTGTTCTATTCAAAATAGATATCTTATCTATTTTTATATATTATTTCTTTTTTTATTCAGAATATATTATTATTGTTATTTCATCCTTATATTTCTAAAAAAGAAATAATATGAGGGTTTTTTCCAATCTTTTTACTTCATGTACCACATCAAAACTCAATTTTGAATTGGGAGAGATGGTTGAGTGGGCAAAAGCGACAGATTGCTAATCTGTTGTACGAGTTATTTGTACTGAGGCTCTCTCAGCCCCTTATGATCACTTCAGACTTTCCAATTTGATTTTTTTCTTCTTTTATTCCTCACGTCCATGATTACGGCCTGGATCATTAGATAAGAATTCAAAGATGAAGAGAAAAACAAAAAATGAAACTACTGTGTAAACGAAGAGTTTGAGAGTAAGCATTACACAAGCACCAAGATTATTTTTTTGGAAAAATGAAATAGATTGCCTATTTTTTCTCACATAGACATGGAGTGTTTTGACATAAAACCTCAAAATATTTTTTTTTCTTGAAAAAAAAGTAATTTTAAGAATTCCTTTGCATTGTACTAATTCCTTCATTACCAAACTTTTTTTTTCCATATCCATTATTAGGTATTGTGGGGTCCTTGGAAAGCCCTTGTATACTGGAAGGTCAGAGCGAGAAAAATTGATCCAAATTTCTTTTCTTACAGCAATTATTCAATATAAGTTATTCAATATAATTCAATATACAAGAATTTCAATTTTGGAATCGAGGGTTCATAATATAAGACTTATCTTATCGGATCTTACCAATTTTTAGAACTTTTTTTTATAAATCATGAAATTTGAATGGTTTAACAGTTTTAAAAAATTTATCGAAAACTTACAGCAGCTTGCTAAACAAAGGCTAAGAGAAAAAATACTAGATGTATGATAGACATAATATCTACGATTGGATTGAAAAAGGCTTAGGCCTCCGCCAATTTGGCAAAGAAAAAACTACTAGAATAAAGGGTAGAATTAAGACAGATACAGATTAAACTAAAGATATTAAGCATGATAAACATTTCATTCTTGTAAATTATAAATTATGGTTTTGGTTAAGTTCCTTTTATGGGGGAGAAATGAAAAGGTAGGTAAAATAATCCTTCTTTTTCTTCAAACTTTCCCAAATATAAAATCTATCCTTTCATTCTCATATGAGAATACAAGTAATTATAGTTTCATACGATATCTTAATTGCTTTTTATGTAATGATCAATAAAATTTTGAATTCCATATTTAAATGTATGGAATCCTAGCAAGAATGTATTTCTATGTATTTAGATTGGGATTGACGAATGATTAATACTAACATTGGTCTTTATTAGTATCGAGTATAAATTGGTCCTGTCATTCAGAGGTTCTAATCCTTCCGTCTCAGATCTTTTCTTCTCAAAATGAAAGATTCTTCTTGTTAGGGAATTTGATTCCCTCTTCTACTAGGATCTTGTTGAGTTAAGAAATAAGATTAATAAAAACCACCAAGCCAAATAGAAGATCACACCAAACACACCAAATTTGTCCCGGTTGGGGCTTTCGTCTTAATCCGGGGGGGGGGGGGAGAAACCAAGATATTATTTAACTAGAGAAAATACAAGAATATTACTGTAGCGCCCCAAATTTTCAATATTATAAACTTATAAATACGTTGTAATATCCCGTATAAAATTTTTAAATGAAAAATACATTTCTTATTTTTACACGTGCAACGCACGTGCAATTTCATCTTATGATTTTTTTATTCCCAATTTTATTTAAAAGTTATGCAAAATTTCTTTTCATTTATTTTAGTTGCCTATTAGAACCCATAAGCCTAATAGATGACTCTAAGCCCATTAAAATAAATTAAATAAATAAAAATAGACCAAGCCCATAAGAGGAAGCTCACTAAGAAAAATCCTACAATTAGTTGTACACTTGTCATGTAAACAATATGTACAAATAAATAAATAACAACTAACAAATGAGAGTGTGTGCTTGTGGGTTGCACGTGCACGTAGTGCAACCCAAAAGTCACAAAAAGAGTTAGCCATGCATAAGAATAGGAAGAGTTGGGAGTTTGAGAGAGTAATGGTGAGTGGGCAATTAGTGAAGGGGGTTATGTAGGTTACGAATTAGAACACTTAATTTGAGTAGTAGAAGAGCCTTCTCAAACCCTATAAATACCACCCCCTTTCCTTCATAATCTTGCACCAAAGATCAAAAAGAAACAAAAGATAAAAATAAGAAAGAGAGGAAAAGAAAGATAGAATTGTTTGAGTTCTTGCTTGGATGAAGGAGAGCTTGCTAGGAGAAGAAGAAAGTCTCATTCTTGGAGCTAGGAGCAACTTCTAGGAGTATTCTTCTTCTTTAGAATCTTCATTTTAGTTGGGTGCCTTCTTGAGCTTTCTAATTTATAGTATCATGTATGTGTAGGTAAATTGATAGGTAAACTTGATTTGCATATGAGTAGTGATTAAATTGAAATTATGATATTTAGAATGAAGATGCATGCTAATTGAAAGATTTCAATGAAGATAAGTTGAATTGATGTTGTTTAATTGCATGGTAGTACATCTTGATTAGATTAAATGATATGAAAATAGATTTGTACACAAAGTTACTAATTCATGCAAAGAAAGTTATTGGTTTGAATTTTGTTTGCAATTCAGAAAATCATATCTAATAAAATAGTTGGAATCTGGAACAAAAACTTTTTGGGGAGCATCTTGTATATGTCATTAGCATCCTTTTAAAATTTCATAAGATTTGGAGTTCGTTTACTATTTTAATAAATTCTAAACCCAAAACTGGTTAGTAGTTGGCTGGTTGAGGAATTCTGCACACCTTTCGATTTTTGATTAATTCAACATTGTAAATGAAATAATTTGAGAAAAGTCAGAAGTAAGAAATTATAGTAGACACGTTAACCCTTATGAAAAGTCCAAGAACTCAAATTTCATAAAGAACTGGATTTTATATGAATTTTATAAGACTGTACAGGAGCAGTATTTCAGTATCTCGACACCACTGTATATTTTGAAGAATTCAGGGTTATAGATACATTATTTTGAGGACACTTATAACTAAGAAATTGTAGTAGACTTGTACACCTTTATTTTGATATAAATTACGCAAAGTTTCGTGAAATATATGATTTTCTATGATTTTTACAAATAGCATGAAATGCAGTTTTCTAACTTTGAATTTACTGTTTTGCAATGTTACTTAAACGACTTGATTGAAAATATATTCTCGCTTTTTTAAGTTGAATTTTGGGAAAGTAAAGATCATATTCATGAGTAGACGAAATGTGAACTTAAGAAATACATACATATATATATATATATATATATATATATATATATATATATATATATATATATATATATATATATATATATATATATATATAGGATTAAGATGTTAAGATTAGTTCAAAATAAATCAAAGGAAGATGAAGAGATTTATTTTCAAAGATAAATTTTAAAGAGATTATGTCTTAATCTTAATTAACTTGATTCAAGAAAGTTTTGGATGAATATGAAAAGTGTTTGTGAAAATGAACAGGTTGAGATTGTACCTATTGATGAATGGATAAGAATGCATGAAAAAATTTGAATAAATTATGAATACATGAAATTTGAGAATATGAATTATACGGGGATGAGTACCCCAAGTTGTTGAAAGGAAAAAATGTTGAATCTAGATGCTTAGTGATACCCAGGTACTGGCAAAAGTAATGGAAATGAATATTTGACTTTTGAAAATTGGCCAATATGAACTGTCGTTCTCGGTATTTTTGTGTAAGACCGGTAGGAGGGTAAACTAGCTCTAAGTAGTATTATTTATTCATGTTCAAACTTAAGAATTAGGCACTAAGTGAATATGTAATAAACTTGGGCAAACATAAGTGGAGGGCCTCTATATAGTCGGGCGGTGGATTTCGGGACTATAGACCCAGTCGGGGGGTGGATTCTAGGACTGTGGTTGTTTGCGATGGAGGCAAGACTGATAAATCCGGAATTATGATTGATCGGGCGGTGGATTCTGGTATCATGAATAGTCAGGTAGATAGTAGGCCGTACTCCAGTGTATATGTGTATACCGGGGCCAGAGGGACACTTGCGGGATGTTTGCACGACGAGGATTCTGTATAGTCGGGCGGTGAATCTCCGGAACTGGAATCCGTACTCGTAGAATGTCTAAACTTTGTTTTTATTACTGGGTAGTTATCATGGCGAGGGATTAAACACTTTAATGTGCAGTACGTAGGTGCTTGCCCTCGGACCTATGTAGTATGTGATGCATAGAATCCGAACAAGTATGCATTAGTGTTTTGTAGTATAACACTTGCATTAGGAATTAAGTCATGTCATACACTAACATATCTAGGGTATTCACTCTTTACACTTTATATGCATTCAAATATGTGATTTGTTAAAGTAAGAGATTTCATTATAATACAGCATAGAGAGGATCGTTGTTTGTAACATTGTGTCGATTGTAAGCAACTGACGTGCCCACAGTTTCATATGTAGGACTTGGATTTTATAAGGAGATATAGAGATGAATTTGATGCTGATGATTAGTTACATGTTCAAGTTGTTGAAATTGTATATTTATCATGTTGTACTTCATTTATTTTCCGCTGCGTTATTGATGTAAAAGAACAATGATGTAATAAAAGTTTAAAATTCCTTGTATAATTGTACGAAGTGAAGTGTAAATCCTGTTGAGCTATGAATTACCGTATTTTGGTATTTGGGGCATTACATACGTGGCACAATTTCCAGCATCTACCTCAATTTAATAGTAAATATAGCCAAACACAAAATATTTTTTTTCACTTTTATTACATCAATTCTTTACATAGCACAGCGGAAATTAAACACCTTTAATTACAATTTCTTTCTTTTACAACACATTCTTTTACAATTTTCATAAGCCACATTATCATTCTACCACATGTATACAAATCCCAAGCTAACGGTACCTACCTGTAAAACATGAAGTTACAGATAACCCTAACCCCCAAAACTACAGAGGTCAGCCATAACGGTGTGAGTGACATCAAAAGAAATACAATATAAATGAAACATAAAGAATAAATTCATAATCAACACATTCCAACCGTGGTAACAATGAAATATTAAATGACAATAAATAAAGCATGAAAACATCAAGTGAACTAATTTAAGTGTCAAGTGTAGGAAAACAGAAAACATCATGCATAATACAAGTCAAGAAAACACAAATGCAGTGTGATGACTCTCTAATGCATACTTGTCAAATTATATGCATTCCATACTACATAGGTCCGGTGCAAGCCCTTATCGTTCTCCACTTTATAGGGTTTAATTCCTCGTTATGCAACTAATCCTACTACGGTGATAGAAATAAGATCTACAATTCTCTGCGAATAGGCCTGAAAACCCTCAACGCGTACGCATCATGTAAGCATAACTCTAAAACCGGAGAATCACCTCCCTGTTGTGTACCCTACGAATAGGCCTGCTGACCCTCAACGTGTAGATACACAGTACATCCCGCGAATAGGCCCGCCGACCCCCTACTACGGTAATAGAAATAAGATCTAGAATACTCTGCGAGTAGACCTGACAACCCTCAACATGCAAGCATCAGGTAAGCATAGCTCTAAAGCCGAAATCACCTCCCTGCCGTATACCCCACGAATAAGCCTTCCGACCCTCGATGTTCAGATACACAGTACATCCCGTGAATAGGTCCGCCGACCCTCGATACGCGAATGCACAGTATGTTCCGTGAATAGGCCCGCCGACCCTCAACACGCGAACATACCAACTGTCCTCTCGGGACACAACAACACACAGTCCTGGAACGCATCCGTCGGACTAACAACAGAGCATGTACTTACGTTTCCCAAGTTCTATCACAACTCCACTAGTGCATGTTCTTAGGTTGATTATTATTAATTAAAACACAATTTTCCCCTCTCTAGAGTTGGTGTATCCTGCCGGACTTAATTCCAGCAAAATAACCCCAAGACCCAAACTGGTCAAAATCCACAAAATCTTATCTACCAGTTTACAGGAATCCCACTCAACCCCTAGAGACTCACTAAACGAAATACCAACACAAATTTCACAATAAAATTCCTTAATTTCATCATCAAACCGCTTATAATAAGAAGCTTCTTTAAATCAAACAAATCCAAATTCATCCAAATAATTCACAATTTTTCAGAAATAAAATCTGAAATTAAATATCTTTAAACAACTGAATTTCACATCGTCGAAAAATCACAAAACATTAATTCCTTTGAAATCCATACATAGTTCACTTTCTAAAGTCATAGAAATACCAATTAAATTCCGTTATTAATCAAAATATAACTCTCTGTAAAACACAGTAATCTATAGCAAAAACTTCATCTAAAATAGTAGATCAATAATCTATAAGTTCAAAGAAATAATCGTTCAAGAAATCGGCAAAAAAACTCAACAGAACAGCATGTATCGGTCGAATGACATCTCAGTTCAAAATTGAGACAATCGACCGCACATGCCAAAACCCAAAATCCCAAAATGACGTTCGACCGACATCCTAGTTCAAAAATAGGATGGTCGACCGACAGCTAATACACAGCCAGCTTTAAAAATTGTGCACTTTACGACTGATACGTAGTTTTAAATCTTTAAAAGCATGAATTTGTGAAAAAAATCCTGAGATGATCAAATACAACTTGTTTAACATACTGGAGTTTATAAATCAAATCAAACTCTCATCAAATTCGCAAAAGAGCAATTTTTCACTAACAACTCTTCAAATCAGAATAATATGTATATATGTGTATATGTGTGCACGTATATCATTAAAATCTTCAAGAATCCCTGTGTATGAGTAGTATATTGATCAATTCAAACTCAGTATCAATAGAAATTAAGTATCCAATCTAAAACTTACAAAACACAAAAAAATCAGATTTCGGCTGAACATTGTTACACCCGAAATCAAAATCCAATGCAACACTTCAAACTTTATCTTTTTGACTTCAAAACCTCTCTTGCACTTTATTAAACACATATACTACTGATTGAATTAATTAACCCTTGATTGTATGCCTCTACAACATGCATTAGCCAAGTTATTCTTCATCCAAACATCACACAGCATATATATATCCATATATACTCAGTAAAGAAACCATCTTTATTCAATTTTACGCATAAACATTCATATCACTCATCATAAACAATCAAATCAGTAAGAATAAGACAGAAAACATCATACCCATGATTCCAACTCAGTCCTTAACAATCTTAAGTCATCTATATAGAAATTTTTATTCATATTATTGCATATTCTTCATGAAATGTCATATTCTTTAATTATTCAATCACTATTACTTAATCATACAATTATCTACCATGTATTCTACTAAACAAATCATCATATTTAGCATGCATAGATCAACAAGAAATCAAACATTTGTCACCCACTTCAATGAAGAATCAATCGAAATAATAAAGAATAAGAAAAAGCTCATCCTTTCGCAAAAATCCAAGATCCTCGCTTCGAAACTCCAAGAATATCTATAATAAAAATACCCTTTTGTTTTTTGTAGCAAAAACTAGGTATTAGGGTTTTGAGAAGATTTTACAAATTATTCCTTTAGAATATTTCTTTACATATATAGATCCTTTATACTAGAAAATTAGATTAACCAATTTAATTGAGATTAAAATAAAAAATAACTTTCCCAGATCTTTCCAGCATCAGTTTCATACCAGAAAATAAATTTTGTAACTTTTGGCCTCTAAGTGACAGTTTTGCAAAAAGACCCTTCTTTAACAAATTTGTGAAATAAACTAAACCTATTAGAAAAAAAATTAAAATCTTTACCTCCGAGTTGGATATCCATCATGCTCAGCCCAGAAAACCAAAAATCTAGAGTTTTTACTCCAAGTGGTAATTTTGTACAAAAGCCCATCTTTTGTAATATTTGCAAATATGCCAAATAAAAATCAGAAAAATCCAGAAAAATTCATAAATAATACCTAATAATAAATATTAGGTTTTCCCAAAATAATTTTTGACTTTGAGTTTCTCATAAAAATATTTGCACGTGTTTTGCACGTGCAAAAAAATAAATTTCAGAATATTTTTTATTAAATCACCAAAAATCCCTTTAATTCATTTATTAATCTCAAAACATTATTTAAAAATTCTAGGGTGTTACAATTACAATTCTCACCACGACCATCTCTCAAGCCTCACTAGAAAATACTAGTTGTTTACAATAGAAAAACCTCTCAAACTCTCTTCAATGAAGTACTATCCCTCTTGGCTCTCAATGGAGGTCAATAACAACAATATATAGAGATGTAGAAAAACCATAGTTTGATATCTTGATACAATAATAATTAGATATTCCTGAAGACATAACCTTGCGATGAGAGCAGTAAGATCTAACTTGAAGAGCAAGTTCGGGCTTCCAACGAATCACCCCGCACTTGAAAGCTGCATCCAGCCGTGCACTGTCGACTTCCAAACTTTTGGTCGACTGCACTTAGCCTCTCGCCAAGCCCGAGGGGGTGACGGTCGACTGTGCAGTTGACCACATCTTCTTCTGTTGCTGCTACTACTATTTTTGCTCTGCTTGCTTCCACTCCGCTTCGATCGCCTCGATTCCTCCATCGCTTCATCGTCTTCGTATCTAACTTAGTATGAAAGATATAAACCCAAAAATATCCACCTTGGATTACATACTATGAATCCACACATGTGTGATTTAAATCTTCTAGACTTTTTTATTCTCATCTTACAAACAACTTGGTTCTGTGGCTTCTTCTGCTAGTTAAATCTATCTCCACCTATTTTTCTCCAATTGGTATGCCCCTCAAAGTCACACCCAGTAGGCGTTGACACGAAGGCACTGCCCTCATCACGACATCCACCTACCCCAATGCACTTTCCACCTCTCGACGATATTCGAACGTCGTAGTCTCACTCGAAGGATTCTAGTGACGACAAACTAGATAGTGTTTTAGGAACATTTGGCTTCAAAACCACTTGGCTAAGGTTTCCTATTATCCCAAAGCTGGTAGAGGTTGTGCTAAGTCTGCCCAATACCCTCGTGCCCTTCATCACCTTACGAAGACTTCCCCATACTGATAGAACTCCCCTTGGATTTGTGTACTTACAATTCCGTGCTTCAAGAGTTCTCCTGGATGTCAGGCTTTGTTTCAACAAAGGAATAAACCTGACCTCTTTTAGAGTGTGTTCCTTTTCGTCTTTCATATGTGACTCATTTGTACTCTCACTCATTACTTTACAAATCTTACCAATCTTCGTTCTCACACAACGACATGATGCAAACTTGAAAGTTGAAATCATCTCTCCCTCGAAGCAAAATTGTGAAGAACAATCGGAATCTACATCTAAAGAACTTAAAACAAATGTACTGTTTAAGCTATCACCTGATTCAGCGTCACTGAATTTGGTGCCCCTCTGACTTAACTGCTTGCAACAGTCTCTCATGTAATGCCCAATCCCTCTATAATGGTGGCAACAGACCTTACCCTTATGTACACTTTTCCTTCCATTCGAAGTATCATCCACCTCCAAGCAACTCACATAAAATAGATCCCGATTTCTGACACTCCTTCCTAAGTGCATCCTCCTTCAAGTCCTTGACCATACCTATTATTGAAAACCTCTCCTTGGTAGATTTCCCATCTAGCATGGTTATCAAGTTGGATGATGGTAAATATATCAAGTTAGAAGCTTTTAGATCATTTCCGCGAATGGCTCTTGGTTCTGATAACTCCGTATTGAACTCCACTGTATGATCTAGAAGTGCGGTACTTTTTTTTCATTGAGAATCCCAACAAATTACTTTTTGGTACATCTGACCATATAACGATGATTCCGAGAAGTCAGTTCTGAGTAGTGCCTAAAGACTTGTCGCGCTTCTCTTATACTTGACTTAGCTCGTCAATAACATTCGGCTTAAACCCAAGGCTTCTGAATAAATATCCTCCTAATTCCCATGCTTTGTACCATTGGTTTTCCTTTATCTCTTTCTAGGGCTAGATCCAAGCCCTATTGAACTGATGCATCTTGTATGTCCACCTTCAAGAGATCAAAGTTGATCTTATCTTTGAACCGCTTGATCTTCGTGATCTGATCTGCCATCTTCTCCATGAAACTCGAACAAACTCATAAACTTGATGCTCTGATACCAATTGTTAGGGAATTTGGTTCCCTCTTCTATTAGGATCTTGTTGAGTTAAGCGACACGATTAATACAAACCACCCAGCCAATAGCAGATCACACTAAACACACCAAATTTGTCCCAGTTGGGGCTTTCGCCTTAATCAGAAGGAGAAGAAACCGAGATATTATTCAACTAGAGAAAATACAAGAATATTACAATTCTCACCACGACTGTAACACCCCGAATTTCAAATAAGGACAAACTCGGGATTTCACAGGATCTTTACTTCACTTCGTACAATTTGACAAGGAAATTTTTAAACTTATCATTCACAATACATCAGAGTTCCTTTACACAGCGGAAGAATAAAAGATTACAATAATGAAATACAACTTGTATAACTTTAACATCATTTGCAACATCTTTAACTTCTAAACAGCAACAGCATATCCACTTTATAACTCCATGAATAGTCCATTACCTGCATGTCAATCTGTGGGCACGTCAGTTACTTACAACTGACGAAATGTTATACACGGCCATCCTTTCTATGCCGGGAATAGTATAACGATCTCATACTTTAACAAATCACAAAAAAAAGATTGAATGAACAAGTAAAGTGTCAAGAGTGATTATTCTAAATATAAGTGTATGTCATGCCTTAATGCCTAATGCACACAATTCTACACTAGGATGACACTAATGCACACTTGTTCGGATTCTATGCATCCCATACTACATAGGTCCGAGGGCAAGCACCTACGTTCTTCACAATAAAGGGCTCGATCCCTCGCCATGAAAACTATCCGGTAGCAAAACAAAGTTCAGACTATTCCACGAATGTGAATCCCAGCCTTGGAGTCCACCGCCAGCTGTTATAACAGATTCCACATCGTACGAACCGTCCCGTATGTGACCCTCTAGCCCAGTATATATATATATATATATATATATATATACAATGGAGACGGTAAACACAAAAATCCATCCGTCCGACTATTCAAGATCCCGGAGTCCACCGCTGACCCGTCCTCATAGTCCCGGACTAAAATATAATAATCCGTCTCCCACAGGGCAACCTCAGTCCACCAACTGGGTCTATAGTCTTGGAGTCCACCGCCGACTATATAGAGCACCCCACTTACGTTTTCCTAAGTTTACTACATCTTCACTTATGTGCCTAAATTTTCTTAAGTTCAAGACATGAATAATTTCCATTCAAATGATTAGTTTTACCTCCTACCGGGCTTAATCAACAACTGTGAGATAGCCCCATGGCCATATCTCCAAATCATATCTCAAATATTTCTTTCAATAATGCCGGTATCGAGGTCTTACTAACTCTATGTCATAGACTTTCATGTACAAGAAAACATGGGTACACATACCCTTTAATAATCATGTCCTAAACCTAAATAATTCCATCTTTCAATTCATTCACAATTGATCACAATCTTGTCTTAACACTTATCCACAAAGTAATCTTTTCATAGTCTTGACACTATTCATGATCTAGTTATTCATAATAAATAATAATTCATTCATAATTTCAAATTCATACGATGTCTCATTTTAACACGATTCAATGTCTCATCTTTAGCACTAAACATGATTTACTCATTCACAACAAAATCTTTCATGATCTCAAAAGTCACATAACTCAACCATATTGCATTTCTAGAAATAAAGAGATTTCAATTCACCCTAAATCAATATTTTGTAAATTAAAAGTCATGCTCTTTACTAATACTTTTGTAGTCATTTATTTTTCTTCCTATCTCAAATCCTCGTTAAAACTTATCAATTACACAAAAACAATCTTTAAGAATAAATTCTTCATTTATGTTTTATGAATACTAAAATTTACCCAAATGAAACACTTTTGAAAGTCGAGCTGACCCACTTTCGAAACTATTTGCCAAATTGACCTACTCATTATCAAAATTGCAGGTCTAGTTTCAACGGAACTTTTGAAAGTTTTTACCAAACTGACCCACTTTCGAAACTATTTACCAAATTGACCTACTCACTATCTGCTCTTAAGTTTATTTAAAAGAAAAAAAAATTGTTTTGGGCTTCGTAAGAATCGAACCCAGGCCGAACACAGAAGCAGCGTACGGCCGAGCCAACATGCCAATTGCGCCCAACGACATACAAGCAGCCCGAGGGGTTTTATTCCAACTTTATGATGTTTCATCATTTTTCATAAAACTTAGTTTTTCTCTTTTAATCAAAACTTCCATTAGTCTACAAGTGATTATTATAAACTGAGATTTATTACCAACAGAAACTTATGGATTATAAAAATTTCATATTTGATAATAGATCTAATTTCAAAATCATTCATTTTAATCAACTAGAAGATTTGTGTTCTCTTGCAACAAATTATTTGTAATCTATGCATGCTCATTTTATTTTACAAACACTTCTTTTTAAAAGAAAATTCTCTTCATAACATTTCTAAAATTACTAGTTTTTATATGTGTACATTAGCATGCAAACTACAAATTTCTCTTCTCATTTGCAAGCAACAAGACAAATACTTTGCTCTTTAAACAATTGTTAACATTTCTATCACTTAACATTTATGAAAACATGAATTTATCTTCTAATTTTCTTATCAAAACTCTACTACTATTTACGCATGCAACTCCTACAATTAGAAAGTATAGGATCACTAATTAACACAATGTTAATCTATTTGTCAACATAGCATGAAATATCTTTATTCATCACATCACATTAATCTACTTTACTCATTTATCAAAATTTAGCATGCTCAACTATGAACTAGAAAGCACAAAGATCACCCACCTCAATGAAGTTTGAACAATGAAAGGAAAGATAGAACATCACTCCTAGCTCCAAAGCAAATTCCTAGCTCTTCTCTTCCTAGCAATGGCCTCCCCTCCTAGCAAGATTACTCCAAAGCATAAGAACACTATTTTTCTTACTCTCTTTCTTTTTCCTTCTTTCTTTCTTTCTTTTATTTTATTTTTGGTGTGAAAAAGAATGAGAAATGAGTTGCTATTTATAGGGCAATGCTAGGGACTATATTGCAAAATCTCCCACCTAATAACTTCTCATTTTAATTCTCTTTTTAATTCTCACCTCTTCACATTTCATAAGTCCCTTAACTTCTCACTTTTCATCTCCCCACCACTCAAAATCCCAACTCACATCTCTTCCTCTCCCTACTACCGGTCACACATAACCCCCCCCCCCACAGCACATAACTCAAACCGGACAAGTGTACTGTTTACACACCAAGTGGGCCTCCATTCCAATCAAACCATGAACATAAATATACTAACAGCTCAACATAAATCCCGTGGGCCTCCTTTACCAAATCCACACACATAGAAGACCAAAGACCATCAAATGCACAGTCCATTACATCATTCAACATATACTTCCATACTGTCACTTTTTCCCAACTCCATTATATATTTCTCATACAAACATTTATAACATATACTATTATGTTTTTAATTCGAAATTACGGCGTGTTATACACTCCAGAATTTATTTTTGAAAAACAAATACGTTTAAATACGTGCATCGAAACACGTGCATCGTACGTGAAAACATGAAAATGCGAAAATCGACTTTATTGATGAAAAGTTATTAAATATAATCGAAAATAATATAAGAAAAATATATTTACTAATTTTATGCATTTCATGATGAAATCGCAGCACGTAGAAAGCACGTGCATTATACGTGCAGAAAAATTGAAAAATGCATTTTAATTAAAATAGGGGGAAAAATAAATTTCAGTTTAATAAAATAAATTTAAATACGTAAAAAATAAATATTTTAAACCTATAGAAAATATTGTACGTAGTGGTGGAAGCACACACATCAAAATACGTAAAAAGCACGTAAATTCCAGGGATTGAAATATTATATTTTAGTTGACTGAAATCAATACGGAAAATGTATAAATAGTACGAATCCAAAATATGTAGTGAAATACATTACAAAATATACGTGCGTAACACCCAGGGGCAAAATTGTAATTTCAATTTTGCGGGGTGTTACACTCTCCCCCCCTTAGAGTAGTTCCGTCCCCGGAACTCGCTAGGGTAAAGATTGTATTTTGTACACGTCAAAGAAATATTTGTATTTAGAAAATTGCAACTTTAAAAAAAATAAATGTAGTATACGCAACGAGGAAAAATAAATAAAAACAAGACAAACTCTTTATAAGAAGACTATGAATATTAAGATGTTACAAGACAGAACAAGAAAATTAGGAAAATGACATAAGAAATGAAACATGACAAGGGATAGAATAGTTTGAGAGAAATTTTCGTACACAAATAGTATTAGGTAAGCTATTAGATAAAAGGGTAAAGTCAATTAAGTCGTTACCTTCGAAATAGTTCGGAAAACAATGTGGCGAAGAAAACATGGTCAATAGGTAATTTAGAAAAAATTTATCATTGTAATAAACGGTAGAAAATTCGCAAGATTTGCAATTTAAAACATGACCATTGAATAAGATTTTGGAAAAATAGATGGGAATAAGACTTTGTTGAAAACATAAAATGACTTTGTATATCAATTAATAAAATAGTTTGTAAGGGAACTATAATAATTATACACACAATTTGAAAAAATAGAAGGCATACGTCGAAATACTTTTGAATATACAAAATTTTGTAGTGATGAAATTAATTTATAACATTAAGACAAAATAGTGTAAAGCACATACACGAGATGAGAACACAATTGAAAACAATAATTATATAGTATAGCAAATTAGGACAATAGACGTAAACAGGTATACGCAAAAGTATTAATGTAATTAAATGAGGGTAAAATGATATGTATAATGTTGAAATATATGATATATGTAGAAATCATTGGAAAAATATAAGTAATAACTAAGAATGAAAAGATAGTTAAAATTTGAGAAAGGATATTGTATAAATAGTGAGTATATGCAATATATTAAAGAAGTGTAAACCTATAAAAGTAATGAGTAGCGATTAATAGTAAAAATGAATATATCAAAACAATTATGCAATAATAGTACCGAATGTAGACAATAAAACAAATGGTAGGTCATATTTATATAGGTAGAAAACTTCAATCTTGTTAAAAAAAACATATAGGATAGTATCATATAAATCAAATCATATAAAATGAGTGCACATAAGAAAATTTCATAAGAAAAATTCAAAATAATGAAGAAAATAATTGTTGAAATATTAATTTAATAAATGGCAATTTAAAACTTGGCAAAATACGTAAAGTAATAGCAGACATAGACGGGTAAACATGAAGTGACATAAATACATGAAAGATGAAATTTTAAATTTGAAAAGCAAGTTTAAAATATCAAGACTAAGGAGGATAGATAAATAATAAATATTCAAATGATTTAATAACATAAGAAAATATTTATTTGAAAAATACTGCATATGGAGAAAGTACCATGATAAAAATCTACAAAAATAATTTGAGAGGGAAGTGTGTAAGGTATCATGAATGACGGTCCAAGCCAACCACGCTTCCACTGCGCCACTCTGATACCCAGGGGAAAATATGCTCGCATACACTCTCATATCAATGTATACGAGGAGAATCATCATGAATGAAAGTCAATAACTACTGCATTCACGACTCCAGTCATCCAAAAGAAAAAGAAAATATCAGTGCATAGAGCAACACAAATGTAAATCACTTACATTTAAATCTCTATAGACTGAAACTCACACTCTAGTGTCTGCAGGAATAATATTGTAACTACTCAATAAGGTGTCACGGGTTCTAAACTATAGTTAATGGTCTTATTACTTTTTCTAAACAATTCTTTAGTCTATCAAGTTCGGATTCACTTGGGTTAGCCGTAAGAGTCGGTTCCCAGCTAGCGGTGGTCCGAAGATGCTTAAATACCGTGTCGCTTAGGGTTGTTTACACCCGGTTGACAGAAGGACTCTTTTGGTTTGTCCCCAAATTTATCGTCACTTTTTATCGTTCCTTATAAACTTGTACTACTTGTGAAGCATGCTCTGATACCATCTGTAACACCCCGTAGTTTTCAAAGAGTATAAAAATATAGTATACTACTTGAATATATATATATATATATATATATATATATATATATATATATATATATATATATATGTTGGCTGATGGAATTAATACTTGTTGGCATATGGTAATATTGGAAAATAAATGGTAGGTAAATGAATGGTACTGTGAAGTATGGCATGTATCCTGTTGACTTCGGTCAACCTTCTAATGACGTGGGTGTACCCACGTGAGAGAAGAAATGGAGTAAAAGGTATTAGTCCCATATCGATTAGAATAAAGAATAAAATATTATATAAATAATAATAGCCAAGGATCAAGAGTCACCAATTCGGTTAACCACCTTTTGAGAGGCAGCCTGTGGTGGGCAGTTGTACTACATAGTATCTAATTTGTCTTATAAATTGTATAAATTGTCCGAGCTCGGGGCAGGGGCGTTACAACGACCCTCTCTCCAATCTCACCTGAAAATACTAGTTGTTTACAATAAAAAAATGTCTCAAACTCTCTTCAATGAAGTACTCTCTTTCTTGGCTCTCAGTGGAGGCCAATTACAACAATATATAAAGATCAAGAGAAATCCTAGTTTGATATCTTGATACATTAACCATGAGATATTCCTGAAGAGATAATCCTACGATAAGAGCTATACGATCTAACTTGAAGAGCAAGTCCGGGCTTCCAACAAATCACCTATACCCACATCCGAAAGCTGCATCCAGCCGCGAGCAGTTGACTGCCAAACTTGCGATTGACCACACTTGGCCTCTCGCTAAGCCCGAGGGGGTGACAGTCGACTATGTAGTCGACCACACCTTTTTCTGTTGTTGTTGCTGTTATTTTTGCACAGCTTGCTTCCACTCCACTTCGATCGTCTTGATTCCTTCATCACTTCATCGTCTTCGTACCTAACTTAGTATACAAGACATAAACCCAACACTTCTCTTTAACAATTTTCTATTTAACCTTGAATACAATGGAGAGTGACAGTGAAAAAAAGAAAGCACATGTCATTTTGACAATTATAAGATTCTATAGTTAATGAATCGATTACTCTTCCCCAAAATCTGAAACCCTCTCATCTCTGGTCTCCTTCATTGCCCAGATCCACCTTCCCCTTAACCCCTACCCCTCTCCCCCCTTCATTAAAGTTGCTCAACCTCTCTTCCTCTACATACCCATCTCACCATCTTTTCATTTCCCCCTCATCCCTGACCACCCTCTCCCCCGCCCCTCCTGCTTTGAACTATGGGCTTTTGTCCTGAGGCTTTGTCGTTTGTTGATCCCCTTGGTCGCTTCTCTTCCAGCACCACAGTTTCGAGCTGGCTCTTGTTAATCTGATTTGGGCTGAACCTTCTGTTGTGGTGGATCTGGATCTCTTGGTGAAATCCAGTTCTACCTGTTTTAGAGTATCAGAGTAGGCATCATCCCCCTTCCCCCTCTTAATTGTTTTCTGCCTTTGTCGGTTGATTCATCTTCCCGATTGCTCCCTATTTTGAGGCGGGGCTAGTTCTTCTATAGCTCCCCTTATTTCTTATATTGTGTGATTCCCTGTTGTTGTTCTGCACATTTGCTTTTGCTCTTTTGTTACAAGTTTTCCCTACTTACTTGGCCTCTATAGTATTGGTTTTCTTAATTTTTTTTATCTAGTATTTTTCATATCCTTTGATTTTCATTATTGTGATTTTTGTAGTGGTTAAGAAAAAGAAAATTATTCAAAAAAAGATTTTTTTGCAGCCCATCCTTTCTTGTGGGAAGGCCAAGGCCTGTTCTGGGCCCAAATTCTAGAAAGTTTCAGGTCTCTATTTCTTCCCGTTCCTGCTCATCCTCCTTAACTTTTCCCGCCTCTTTAGCTTCTTCTTCTTCCACATTCAGTCAATCTCCACCCCTTTATTGTTTTCGTTGCCTTCAACTGGGCCACTACAAACTCTTTTGTGTAAACAAAATAAAGTGCATTTTCTGTGCCAAATCTAGGCCATTCCAGAAATCGATGCTTCTATCTTCAGCATCTTCTCAGATTACCGATGAGGTCTCCGATCTCCGACCAAGTTATGTCAACCCTTGATTTCCCCTCCCTCCAAGCCAAATTCGTTGATATTCAAGCTAAAAAGTCCAAGGGGGAGGATGACTCGAACTTGTCTTCAAAAACCAATCAAACTCTCTGATTCTTCTGCCCTTTTACCCACTCCTACTGCTTCTCAGCTTCTGTCGGTTACAACAACTCCAAAGGCTCCTTCGCTATCTTTCTTGGTCCTTTGTGACCTTTCTCCTGAGCTATTTTCGAACAGGGATAATCTTCAGAGCTATGGTGCTGTATCATTGTCTGGAGGCTCAATATCCAACTCCTCATTAAATTCCTTCTTTTGCAATACTTGCAATGTTTCTGATTGGACTTGGGCCTTCAATGCTTGTTCTAACGGCGACATAGTCATTAAATGTCTTTCGCCAAAGAATTTGATGGACTTGCTGGCTATTAAATCCTTCTCTATTGGTTCTGTCTCTCTTACGATTCGTAAATGGCCTTGTGTCGGATCAGCAATTCCTTCTCTTCAACCTCATCCGACCAAGGTGTTTGTCTTGGGCTTACCCCCATATTTTGATTCTCCTCGCCTGGTGGCTAACGTGACCAAGTTCATAGGATATCTCACATGTACCTCGTCCACTTCTCTCCTTGCTTCAGGTTGCC
This sequence comes from Hemerocallis citrina, assembly GCA_017893485.1. Taxonomy (NCBI): domain Eukaryota; kingdom Viridiplantae; phylum Streptophyta; class Magnoliopsida; order Asparagales; family Asphodelaceae; genus Hemerocallis; species Hemerocallis citrina. Next base: position 24,586,792 of record CM030368.1, read on the forward strand.
TCCAGGTTGAGGCATAATATTTATGTCCACTTCTCGGGAATCGAGTACATACTTATACCCCTGAGACTCAGGAACTTTTTGTTCTCCATTTCTTTGTCCTACCGTGATGCAACTGTTGCCACCTCTCCGCCGCTTACTGTTCCCTCTCTTACATCCAACACTTTGATCAGTCTGTTCATCATCCGGAGGACGAGGGGGGACATACTAGATGTAACAACTCCCGTCGGTTGGGGGCTATGCCGCCCTGCCTTTCAATTGCTACATAGTTGAGGAGGCCGATCACGAACGCTATAGGGGTGGGAGAGGTCTCCTCTCTTCCCCTAGCTGAAGCAGTATCCTCTGGTTTACCGACCACCTTCCAAGAAGGCTCCTCATCCAAGCCCCGCCTCGCTAACCCTAAGCTCCTTGGCCACCTCAAAAGCACGTCTTCCGGAGGGCAACGTGCCAAGAGAAAATTCCAGTTTAATCGAAGTCACCCGGCTACTTCTTCTTCCCATGTGCTTTCTCAATCGAAAGCTCCAAATCTCGTGTGGCTTAATCCAGAGTTGTCTTCTAAGGTGTCCCTTAAACCTTCCACTCATATCTCTACTACTGACTGTCCCTCCATTGGTGGAATCGCTTCCCCCATTGGGTTCTACCATCCCTTCTTCTACTGCTCTCGATTGTAAATGGCCGGACTGGTCGGTCAACCCGCACTTCTCTACTGATTGGGATAAATTTCAACTTGCCAGTCGGCCTCCCGCACCCCCTAAATCCTCTGTTGGGAATCATTTTTTAAAAGATACTCTTGTCGAAAAACAGCTCACCTCTGAATGGTTAGATTCTTATAGTCTTCTAACTGATGAGGAGAAGGAATTATCTCATCCATCCACCGAGTTCAAGGTACTCTCCCTCACTCTTCTTTCATGTGCTATATTTTTTCCACATGCTGCTTTTTTCCTTTTAGGTCCTCTCTTTGTCATTTTCACACCCATGTTTAAGGTTTTTAATTCGCCATCGTACTTTCTTTATGATTTTTTTAATTTCTCCATTGATGTTTTACTTTCTAAGCCTTATTCTAGGACTGTGACCAATATTCTCCTTTTTCCCTTGGCAAAAGTTTCCTCTCGTTCCTCCATTTCTTACAATTCCAATGAATCGGCCATTATGCATGGACACCCTATGATAATGCTGCTCCCTTACTGATTTCTTCTCCAGTTGTCTCCGATCAGTTTTCTAATTCGGGCATTGGTACATTTATGTCTACCACTTCTACCTCCTTTCCTAAAAAAGAAAAAAATTCCCAAAAAAAGGTTTCTTCGCCTTTCATTCATTCAAGCGCTTATTTACGAGCTAAGAATGTATCAAATTTATCGTCCACCTCTAATGCCTCTATTGCAGCTCAGATCCGTAATCTTGAGATTCCTCCCATCCAGGCTAGAACACCCATTAATGAATCCCTTGGTTCGGTCTATCAGATTCACTTCGTTTCACTCTCCAATGTTGAGATGTTCGACTTGACATCGCGTATGGGAGTAATCATCGACAACAAGAGGGTTGATCTTTTGGATGATATCTGTCAATTAGAAATTTATAGATCTAGTGAGTTCATCCACAGTTATGATTAAAGTCTCTTGGAATATTCGGGGTTTGGGTAGCACCCATAAACAAAAATCTATCCATCAATTAATCTCCTCTATTCACTGTGACTTAATTTCGATCCAAGAATCAAAACATGATTCTATTTCTCCCTCTATCACTCGAAATCTGGGAGGAAACATGATCGCTCATTGGGTTAGCCTCGATGCTAACCACTCCTGTAGGGGTCTTCTCTTTGACTTCAAAGCTTCCCTTTATCAACTTATTTTCGTCCAACATCTTAGATTTCTTTCTTGTAGTTAAGCTTCACTGGTTTGAATTCAACCGTCCCATGACCTTGGTCTCGGTTTATGGACCTTCTATGCCACTCTTTGACATGAGTTCTGGATTGAATTCATGTCCTTTGCTAGCAGGTTAACGGTTTATGGCTCTTTTGTGGTGATTTCAAAGTCATTCGTTTTAGCCACAAAAGGTAAGATAATGCTTCTAGGTTAACTGAATCTCGGGTCTTTAATGATTACATTTGCTCTCCTGATCTTATCGATCTATCGATCAATGGTAGATGCGTCTTTTGCCTTGGCCAAATTAGACCGCTTCCTTGTTTCTCGGGATTGGATTTCTTTTTTCCACAACTCCTTCATTTAGGCGCTGCCAAATCCGTGTTCGGATCATGTTCCTATTGCTTTTCATTCAAATTTCAATTTTTCCGAACCCTTTAAATTTCGTTTTGAGAAATTCTGACTGGAAGATCGTTTTGATTAATTGCCTAGCTTCCGTTACTGGGTCTCATGGTCTTGGCCGTATTCTTCTTAAACTGCATGCCGTTTAAAACGGTTGCAAGATATGGCGAAAGGAGAGATTCTCTAACTTCCATGCCTTGAAAATTTATTTTATGTTCACTATTCAATCCATTGATTGCCTTGAGGAACTTGGCCCTATTTCCGACTCATGCCATCATGAAAGGAGTGTAAACGTGAGTTTAACTCTCTCCTTCATCAAGAACATATCAAATGGGCTCATAGGGCTAAAATTAAGTGGTTGCATGACGGTGATGGGAACACCTCTTTCTTTCATAACTTTGCTTCTCATCGTTAAATAAGCAATCGTACCTCCTCCATTATTGAAGATAATGTCAAATTAAGCACCAACGCTGAATTCCATTCGGCTTTCCTTTCTTTCTTTAAGAACCTTATGGGATCTTCTGGGATCGTTCCATTCACCTTGATTGGAATTATCTTTATGGAGATGAGCAACATGACTTATTGTGCCTCGATTCTCCTTTTACACTTGAGGAGATTAAGCTTGCAGTATTCTCCTCTCGTAATAACTTCGCTCCTGGTCCATATGGGTTCCCTGCATTTTTCTTCCAAAAATTTTGGGATTGGCTAAAAGATGACCTAATCATCATGTTTTCCGACCTTTACAATGGTTATTTCTCTTTTCATAGGATTAACTATGCCCACATTGTCCTCATTTCCAAAATGATGGGTGCTAGCAAAGTTTCTGCCTTCAGGCTTATTAGTCTCCTTAACTCTCTTTTTAAGATCATTATGAAAGTTCTCTTTAATCGTTTGAAAGCGTCTATTTTGCTGTTGATTGATCCAGCTCAATTCGGTTTTATTAAAGATAGATTAATCTTAGACAGTGTTTCTTGCGCTCAAGAAATTATCTTGGGCTGTCAAAAATCTAATACTGAAGGGGTTCTCCTTAAATTAGACTTCGAGAAATCTTATGACAAAGTCAATTGGGAGTTTCTTTTTTTAGATTTTATTTCACCATGGATTTGGTCCTAAATGGATCTTTTGGATTAAATCCAGTCTCTTTGCCGAAATCTCCTCCATCATTATTAATGGTGTCGAAGGGAAAAAAATTCAAATGTAAGAGGGGTCTGCATCAAGGAGAGCCTATTTTATCTCTCCTATTCTCTCTTGTGGCGGATGTTTTCAGAAAATTGCTCCTTCGAGATTGGGAGGCCAACATTATTGAAGGATTAGGTGGTTTCCCTGGGTTTAGTGGTGTGCTCAATCTGCAATATGCGGATGACACTACCTTTTTGCCAAACCCAATGGACCCTTCCTTTTCAACCTTAAGCATCTTCTATATATTTTCGAAAAGGCTTATGGTTTGTCTATTAATTTTAACAAAAGATACGTCCTTTTGCATGGTAGTTCCGACAATTGTCAAACTGAGATTGCACACTTTTTTAACTATGATGTTACCTCTTTCCCTATTTCTTACCTTGGTATACCTTTGAGATGGGGTAAGCTCCAAAAGGACGATTGGATTCCCATGATTGATAAGGTCGAATCCAGACTCAATGTTTGGTCGGGTCGTCAGCTTTCGGGAGGTGTTAGACTAGTGCTGGTTAATGCAGTACTCTCGTCTATCCCCTTGTATATGATGTCCTTCTTCTATCCAGCGGATTGACAAGATTAGGAGAAACTTCTTCTGGTCTGGATCCTCCTTTTACCAAGCTGGTAAGCATCTTTGTAATTGGGATTTGCTTTGCAAATCTAAACGTGAGGGAGGGCTAGGTATTCTTAATCTTAGAAATCAAAACTTATCCCTTCTTGGCAACTAGCTTTGGAAATCCCTCATTCAGAGTGATTTAGCTTAGAGTAAGTTAGTTATCCATAAATACCATAGACGTCACAAGATTTGGGAACTTCACCCGATTATTTCCTCAACTACCTCTCCATTCTGGAAAGGAATTTGGAAAGTGGTTGTGTAACCCCCGTTCCCATAAATATATATATTTTGAATGATTTTATGTATTTCGATTATTTATAAATCTAGTTGTGTTAAATTCATTTTTTTTATTGTCTGTTAAAATCTTTTCTAATCGGAAATTATGTTTATTTTCAAATAATGGTATATTTTAACCCCAATTCCTATTTCTACTTGATCCACTACTTGTACTATTTTAATAATATGTTAAAAACCAAATTTTGCATTTTGACATACATATATTATTATTACTATTATTAATATTATTATTATTATTGTTATTATTATCATTTTTATTATTACTGTTATCAGCATTATTATTAATATTTTTACTATTATTATAATTAACAATATTATTTGGTTGGTATTATTATTTTGCAGTATCATTGTTTTTATTGTTAATTTATTATTATTATTATTTTATTTTAAGCCGATCATACTCTACTTTATACGTATTCATTATTTGATTTAATGTACATGTATATATGTATGTTTTATAAACCCTATAATCCCAATTGTTTCCCTATTGGATTTTAAACCCAAAAACCCAAATCCTATTAACTTCTATTGGATCTAAAACTGTACCCAATAACTCCAAAACCCATTAACCCTATATATAAACCCTATCACTCTAACCTAACCCTGTGCTAACCCTAATCCCCTGTACAGAACCCTAGCTGCCAACCCTCCATCTCCCCATTCTTCATCTTCCACCTCCTTACTCGCGACCCTAGGTCTGACGCCATGCTATCTCTCCCGTCCATCTCGTCCTCTCCCTTGATCGCCTGCAGCACCAACACCCGGTGCTGCCCTCTCCTTCCGTCAGCCGGCGCAGCTACACTATGCCTCCCTCCTGCTTTTCCCCGTGCCAGCATCGTTCCAGACTGCAGCGCGACCCCCGCCTCGCCTCGACATCGCCCGCAGTGCCTGGTTCCCTACCTCTTATCGTGCCACCGTGACAGCACTAGGCCGTCGCCCCTTGCTCCTCCCGACTGCATCAACCCCAGCCGCTCCCCTCTTCTCATCGATAACAACAACCACCAAAGCGCCAGCACAGCTGCACCCCTTGCAACAGTAGTCGACAGCACCGTGACTGGCTGTGCTCCTCTCTGTCGGTCGCCAGTTAGACGCAGCGCACTCCCCGAGCTATACCGCCAGTCCCCGCCACCTTGCCGCCCTGTGCCGATCACCGTCGAGCTCCTTCCCTGCCTTGCTTCTCCCCTGTGGTGATCACACAGTGATGTTGATGTTAATCATGGGTTTTGATCATCTTTGATTGTGGGCCATCCGATCTCTTCTTGATCACATCTTGATCATGGCCATTGGATCTAGGCAATCCGATCGTTGATCATCGTAATCGTGATCGCTTCTTGATTCGTTGATCTTGACCGTTGGATTTGCATTAATCATCATCATCATCACCACCACCATCATCAAGATCTTGATCTCAACCGTCAAATCTTTTTTGATCATCGCAATCGTGATCATCATCTTGATCTTCATCTTGATCCTGATTTTGATTTTCAATCTCAGCCGTCCGATTGACCGATCACACTTGATCTCGGCCCTCGATCGTCTCGATCGTCTTCTACTTGGTGAGTTAAACAATTGATCCACTTTTTGTTCTCATTCATCAAATTGTCAATCATGGTATATTTACTCTTTTGGTACTCTTCTAATTCTTATATGTTTTATATTCGAACTCGACCGTTGGATTTGCTTGATCTTCATCTTGATCACCATCTTGATCACCATCTTGATCATTGAGATCCATGCCCGATCATGATTATTGTGATCGCTTGCTCGTTGCCGTGTCGCCGGGATTCCGATCCCGTTATTCTTCGCATATTCGGATTAATCTAACGTTTTCCTAAAAGCAAGTCATCTCACTTTTGAATTATAATGAATCGTATTCGAAATTGTTTATTGAATCCTGCAAGTAGATCCCTATTTATTATCGTATATTGTTATTGTTATCTATTGTTGGGATGCTACAGATTTACATGAGCGAATCCAAGTAGTAGTCTTGACTTCGTGCTATCTTTTTGCCTCCGACTTATTGAGATCTTACATGCATTCATGTAACCCCTGTTTTTTTGTTTTCGTATTTTGGTGTATTTTTCTTCTTTCTTGAGTATTTGTACTCCCTTGTATTTTTTTCTGGATCGTATATTGGAGTCGTTTTCAATATATACTTATTTTTGGCTCAATCTTGATCTTTTGTGATTTAAATTATGTTCCTTGATTTGTTCTTGATCATTGTTGTTATTTTCGCTCTTCATTTGGGTTTTGTTCTCTTTATTTTCGTTCTTGGGTGCTCATGGTGATTTGGTTGTTCATCCTATTTCCAATTCTATTATTCTGATCCCTAATTGATTACCAAGGCCAAATTAAACCTACAATCCTATTTGAAATCCTATACAATTTGATCCTAATCAAAACCTATTAGTCTAATCCTATTACTACTCCTAAACTATTCACAACCCAATACCCAACTCATATTTCTAAACCTAAAACAATCATATATATATATATATATATATATATATATATATATATATATATATATATATATATATATATATATATATATATATATATATATATATACCTCTCTCCCACACCAAAACCCTAACCCTAATACTACATCCCTCCCGGCCTCCCTCCTTTCTCCGTTGCGCCACACAACCACCCCGACACCCCACCAGCCAAATCCCGACCTGCCTCACCCCCGATGCCACCTAGCCGACTTTCCCTTCAACTGCACCCGACCGACCAAGCACCCAAGCCACCTCCCGATCACCAGAGCACTCAACTCCTCTTCATCTCTCTCCCTTGCTTTCGTCCACCGTCAGCAGCCGCCGGAGCGCCAACCAGCCGCAAGCCAGCCAACGCCTGACCCCCTGTTGATCTCTCGCTCTCTCTCGCTTTGTTGAGCTTACACGTGTATTGGATTTTCGTTCGTGAGTTTTGCTCGTTGTCGGGATTCGCTCCCGATATTCTTCGATTTCTTCATTTTCGTCTTCGGTTAAGGCAAGTAACTTATACTCTAATTCCTTTTGTATGATACAAGTAAAAAATACCGCTTATAGTGTAGTTGGGTTCTAGAGACAACTCGTGTGTAAGTTACTTTTGATGGGTTTTGCCTCTATAGTGCTATTTGACCATAGTTTCCTCACGACACAAAATTGACATGAAAACAACTAAGGTTGACCGTTCTTGATCTAATCATATATGTAAGATAATTAAGGGAATTATGTGGTTGATGAGATCTATATGATATGTTGGTTGTGAATATGTTATATACCCTATTTCATGATGTTTGAACACTTGGTAGACTCTATACTATGTTTGATTGTGATTGGAACAAGTTTCGTATGATTTGTGTTGATTTTGTTTTCAAGAGAAAATCTGTATTTTATCGATAGTCAGTTTTGATTTGTATTTTAGACCCTATTAAGGTCAGAATTATTAATTTTTATATTTCACATGAATTGTAGATAAATCTGTCTTCTTTCCAATCTCTCTGACCTTGATCGATTTCGTTTTCGTATGAGTGAGTTATGGCTATTTTACTACAGGGAGTATTCTATTTCCAGATTTTGTTTCCTAATGATTTTGAGGATTAAACTATTTTGATACTAGTCCTAACAATATTATTTTGATATGAAACTTTGCATAGTATTTCTAAACCTATTTAGGGATTACCCAGAATTTTGGTGGATTTTATTGATGAGTTTTATATGCCGTTTGTGCTTGTTTATGAAAGTTATACTTGTTGTATTTTACTTGCTGTTTGTAAAGAACCGTATTTTCACCCTATTACCTTTTACTGTATGAAAAATAATTGTGAAATATGAAAGTTAACTTATTCTGTCTATTTTTATCTTCCTTTGACGGATCTGGATTTCGTTTCATGGTTTGCGAGATATTACAGTTTTCGTACAGCAGTGTAGGGAATTCCAGATTTGCCAAACTATCGGTTCTTGATGTTTTCTGATTTTTGTTGACTGAACTAATTTTACTGGAATTATGAAACTTTATATTCTGACAATAGACATATAGGGGATTACCCCAGATTTTTCCTGGATTTATTTGAGAAGTTTTAATGCTTTTTTTCTGACTTTGAATTCGATTTACTGATTTCTGGCTGAACGTATTTTCTGGATTCAAATCAGTTTTGAGTTATGACTTTGTGAATTACTTGTTGCTGCTGATTTTGGTGTGGGAGCAAACAGATGAATTTGTAGATTCTTGGAGAAAACAATAAAGCAAACCTGTTGACCTGTTGACCTTCACCAACTTGTTGACTTTGTCTCTTGCCGCTGCCGTGAACCTGCAAAAAGTGCAAAACACCGGGGTTGATCCCGGCGACGCACCCTCCGATGCTCTTGTCACTAATCTGAATGATTAAGAAAGAGCTTTGATTGGCAAAAGATTGATTACCTGATAACAGTGGGGGGAGGGGGTATTTATAGCCGCCTTTGGAACCAGTTTCAGGATAAGATCAAATCCCTACTTCCCAGTGGATGGATAGAAGTGATCAGCACCGTTGATTAAGGACAATCATAAAACCTAATTCTATCTAGCTGGACCGGGTTTCTTACGAGTTGGAACCCGTACCCAGTAAAACGGATCCGTTTATGGGTTATTGGGCTTTTGGGAAAAAGGCCCAGTTCCCATTTCAGACCCGCTTGTAGATGAAATTACCATTTTACCCCCGAGCTTTGAGATTCGTGCCCGATTTGAACGATCCCGATTTAATCCCATTTTTAGCCATATCATTACTGTATGGCTTATATATAATTGCTGGATTCGTGTGGAAGTCTATTTTCCAAATTCTTGGATGGATTCAGATTTGGATTTCTGTAGTAACGGGAATCACTGTTTTAGAGTTGTACTGTTATGCTGTCCTGAATATGAACATACACTGTTTTGCTCGTTTATGTGACTGTATATCACCTATGCATGTTTATTTGTTTCCCTGAACCTAATACTGTTTATACCATGTTAGTTTGATACTATTTCATGTACTACTATGTCTGTTGATAACCATAATAAAAGTGATCAAGCCGAGATTTCTTAAGGGAAGATCTAGTAGTGGAAAATATGAAAATGTGTACTTGGAAGGGAACTAGTGTTCCATACTATTACTGTTACTGTTACATTTACTGCTACTATTACTATTACTTTTACCGCTATTTTTACTGTTACTTTTACTGCTACTGCTATTGTTACTGATACCTGACTACACTGTCCCATTATGGTCCACTATGAAATCTAAAAGCAAAACTATTTTTCGTAGCAACCATGTAGTAAAAACCGGGATGCATGAAGTGCTACCTAGCTAGTAATACACACAAGACTGTAAGAGCATAAGGCTGATACTGTTAGACTGATACTGTTGGACTAATACTGTTGGACTATTACACTGATATACTGAGCTTACTGTTACTGGACACTGTTAGTTGTCATATGACACTATACTGGACACATTCATTTGTACTGTTAGTATACCATGCTAGTTGACCTTGTTTTACTGATTCATGCAAGTTATTACTGTTGATGCATTATTCCAGGCTATTTGGTAGTTTTTCCCTTGTGCTTGTATCCTACATTATAAGTGGCCCGTAACTTGCATTGACGGGTACTTGTTTTTTTTTTCCTTCGTTTACAATTTGTTGATTGCAGATCAGGATGATCGTTTACCCGATGGTATTGGAAAAATGAGATATTAGTACTGGACATCTTTTTGCTAACATTATTATTGTTGCTTTGGAACAATGTATTTGGAGTACTTGGATATTTAATTTGTATTTGGGCGATGTGATCCAGGATATTTGTCTTGTTGATGTGAATATTTGCAAGTGTACAAAATCGCAACAAGTAGTATAGTTCAGTGAAAAGAGTGTCGAACCCATAGGGACTAATTATTTTATTGAGTACCGATATTACTAGATGAATCACTATTTGGAAGATCAAAATTAATAAAAGAAAGCAACTAAATTAAATTAATCTAAAAAAAAAACTAACTAAATTAATGAAAAGAGTAGCAGGATGTGAAATTTTGTAATTTGTTAATGGCAAAATTAATTCTAGGGCTTTTGACTTCACCTAGATTATTCCACACAATTTATAACTCTATATGAATAAAAAGATACTTTTCCAAGTTGTAGACCAAAATTCCCAAATTATTCAATGCTTTCTCTCGACAACACCAAAATATCTCCAACTAACAGTTTGTCATATCTCTATGCAAATTTAATTAATCGAAGACTCATTAAGTTCTGTGGATTTCTTAACGGTCACATCAATCGCAGTAAATCATCTCTAATTTCGCTCAATCAATGGTGTTTAATTTTATAGTTCTAAATTACAAATTACCTCTCGGTCTCTCCATGATCTAATAAGTCATACAAATGTCTGTCCACCAATTGTACGCATTAAGAATAAAAGTCAAACACACAACCATGGAAAAATAGAAAAATAATATGGAATTTAAAATTATGTTCTCAAAACTAGGCTACATCAAAGCCCTATAAAAATAAATTTAGTTCATAATAAATTTGCAATTAACAAATATTGTCTTGGATTGAATTATAAAAAATTAGAGAAAGAAAAGAGATACAAAAAAGACTGCCTTTTAAAAGAATTTGCAAACCAAACAGCCTCGAAAATCGTGCCCGAAGTAAATTCCTCTCTTTGTCTGTCGTGAACAGCACAGAAACCCACCACGTCAGTAGCCTCGGGACAAGCGCCAGAGCCTCGCCACGTCAGCTCACCTTTCCTTGCGTCTCAAACCGCACACGTGAGTGGTCCTGGTTTCGTGGAGCACAGGCTGCCACGTCACCGCTTTGGAGTACACGCCAGCACGTCACCGTCCCTTTCCTGCTTCGAGTCACGTGCCGCCCACGTGATGTCTCCCACTCTCCTCTCTCCTCTTCGTCTCTGTCTGTGTGTATCAGAGCCCGTTCGTTTCTTTTTTTTATTTATATATTTTTTATTTTTGTAATGATTAGGGAATCAGCCGTCCCTCTCTCCCTTCGTTCAACGCTACCTCTTTCTTCAATCTCCTGTTGTATTTATAAGAGCACGAAAGAGAGATTTAGGGCTTAGTAGAAAAACCCCTCTTCTTCATTTATTTATTTCCTTGTATGATTTGCTCTTTATTTCCTGCTCCTTTTTCTTCTCTTTCTTTTTCTTCAAGCACGTGCTGCGCACACAAAATAAAATCGTAAATTAGGATTTAACAATAAAAATAAAAATAAAATTAATTAGTTTAAAATTAATTAAACTAACTAAAAATCATATTAGCTCATTTAAACCCTTTTAAAATTTGTTTATTGCACTTTCAGCTCAATTGGCAAATTAAAATTTATATTTTGTTCTTCTCATTGTCAAATTGTAAAATTTAGATTCAACAAGATAATAAAAATTAATAAATCATTATGTTTGTTTTGTTTGTTGATTTTTTTCCAAAAATCTTCACATTTTGCATCAAAAATCTTATTTCTTCAAACATAATTAATTAATTGAGATCTTATAGAAATAAGATGAATTATAAACAATATAAACAAGCAATTTTAATGTGTAAATGAGTACAAATATATATATAAAAATTAGACACATCAAATACCACCAAACTTAAGATTTTGCTTGTCCTCTAGCAAAAAGTTAAATCATGAATAAGGGAATAATAATCTAGTAGGCTCAACCCATCACACTAAGAGGTCTTATCATGTAAGCATCAAAATTTCAAAGAAATATATAAACAATAGCAAATAAAGTAAAATCAAGCATACCCACTTTCTCTAGTTCAATTATTTCTTCATAATTCCGAACCCAATCATAATTGTCATGCAATTAATGTAATTATAGTATGTAACAACTCAATCTGTGAATATTCCTTCTCACTACTACAAACCGAGTAGCAAACTAGAGTTTTTTTTTTTTTGGTCTCTTCTCTAAGTTGTCACTTGCCTTTTGACGCGAATGCAAACATTTGTGATGAATTCACCCGGTTACTCAACAAGTCACAGACTTAAAGAGCTTTGCATACTCATATTTCAAGTTGCCGTTTAATGTAAAAGTAAACATTTGTGATGAATACCCCTAGTTACTAAGCAACTCAAAATATTGGGGTAGATAGAATTTAAATAATTTTTATTATTATTACTCTGTTTACTTAAACTCTGTTTAGGACTAGATCAAAGGGAATAATCACAAGAAAAAGTATCACATTTTTCTTTCTTTTATGTATAATCACATGACTCATACATTTTTGTAAGAAATTTTGAAATTCAATAATCCTAAAGTAAATAAGTATGCATACTCTTGCTTTATAAGCAATTGTCTATCCTAAAAAAATATTTCAATGCTTTGCACTATAAAGAACTCAAAAGTGTAATGGCGAGCCTAATTGAAATCCATATTGTTTTATTTTTCTTTTCAAAAATAGATAATCAATTTGTAAACCTTCCCCCCAAACTTGAATATCACATTGTCCTCAATGGGAAAGGAAAAACAAAAACAAAAAGAATGCAAAAAGTTCAGAATTTCTCCTCTGATTCGTCTTAAAAATTCTGCACGCGCAGCATTCAGTATTTTTACGATATTTGGAGCTGTAGATGTCCAAATGGGCTGATTTTTTTCTTCTGGAAAGCTAAGAAAATTGTTTACAATTTCTCTTTGAATCAGTTTTCCAGATTCTGACTCCATACTGCTCAAAAATAGCCATCAATGCAGGTATAGAAAACAGCTCCACCCGGCGAATTTCAAAACTCATGCAATCCTACAAAATAAAATCAAAAATTATAATTATAATAAACTAAAAGAAAAATCAAATCTAATGCAGTAAAAAGAAAATATGGGTTTCCTCCGAAGAAGCGCTAAGTTTTAAGTCTTCAGCCAGACATGGTGGTGAGATTGTTATATGACGCCAAGATCCAACAACATCAAAACATCTTTTCTAATCTTCTCTTCAGGTGTGGATCAGGTTCAAGCTCTAGTTTGAGTCGTTTCCTTCGTGATGATGACGTCTTTGATTCCCCCACCTCTTTGAATTTTTTCTGAGAAAATGGATGAGTAGATGGTGCAGCATCCAAATACATAACATATTTCGAAATTTTTTCTTTCTCAGTTTTAAGAGTTTCTGAATTTGTTGGACATACTTCGATTGACAACTTTTCAATTTCAGCCTTATATTTCTCGCTCACAATTAAATCAGTTTTACTTACTTAAAAAGATGACTGTTCTTCGGTAGGGAACTTTAATGATTTAAAAACATTAAAAGTTATTTGCTCATCCTGTGTTTGTTCCTCCAAAATTTGTTCGCACTCTTCTTCCTTTGCAACCACATTTTGTTCGGCAATTTCTTCTTGTGGCTGCTCAATTGTTCTCCCATTTCTACGTGTTATTGCTTTGACATGCTCATCGGGATTAACCATTGTGTTGCTTGGTAAGTTTCTTGCTGTTCTCTCTGTAAGAATATTTGAAAGCTGACCAATTTGTGCCTCAAGATTGTGAATTGAAGCCGTATTATTTTGTATTACCAAATCTGTCTTCTGCATGTATTGCATAAACATATCTTCAAGTGTCGTCTTCTTTTCTTGTGGTTGAAAATTCTGTTGTGGTCTAATTGCTCATTGATTGTTGTTCTATGAAAAATTGGGGGTGTTTCTCCATTCTTGATGTTACGCATTCAAATAAGGATTGTTTTGATGTTGAAAATTGGACACGTCATTTGCTTGATTGAAATTTGATTGAAAAAAAGGGTTCCCGACTTGACAATCTGTACGTGAGTGATTTTCTGCACAAAGATCACAAATCATATTAGATTGAATTGCATTAAAATTCATATTTCCTACTTGTTTAGATAAAATATAATTTTTTTGCATTTAAAGTAGAAATAAGATCAAGTTCAAAAACTCCCACCACTTTTCTTGGCATTGTACTTTCTATAGACCACTGATAATGATTAGATGTCATTTCCTCTAAAAGCTCATAGGCTACTTTGTAAGTTTTGCTCATAAGTGCACCTCCGGCTGCTGCGTCAACCATAAATCGATTTGTAACTCCTAGACCATTATAGAATATTTGAATTTGCAGCCATTTCGGTAGTTCATGATGAGGACACTTTCTTAATAACTCTTTGTACCTCTCCCATGCATTATACAAAGACTCAGTCTCAAATTGAATAAATGTGACAATATCATTCCTTAGTTTTGCTATCTTTGTCGGCAAAAAATACTTGGCTAGAAATTTTTGTGCAAGTCCCTCCCAAGTAGTAATACTACCGGGTGGTAGATAATGTAGCCAAGCCTTCGCCTTATCTCGTAGTGAAAAAGGAAAGAGTCTCAATCTGATTGCATCATCTGATACTCCGTTGTGCTTGAAAGTGTCATAAATTTCTAGAAAGTTTGCAATGTGAACATAAGGATCCTCGTGCGGTAGTCCCCAAAATTGAACAGTCTGTTGAATTATTTGAATAATCGCCGGTTTAATCTCAAAATCGTTAGCTTCAATAACCGGCCTCTTTATACTTGATATTGTTCCATGAATTGAGGGCATAGCATAATCTCTCAAAGCTCTATTTTTAACGTTGTTCGCCATGATAATGTACGTGTATGTCCTGAAATATAAGTATTGAAAAAAATAGAAAAACTAAAAAAATAAAAAAAAATAAATGAAAATAAAAGTAAGTCAAAAGAAAATAAAGAGGTACAATAATAATAAAACAAAAATAAAAACAAAAATCCAAACTAGTAATAATCTAGCAATTTTCAATATCAATAAAAGAATAACTAGTCCCCGGCAACGGCTCCAAAAATTTAATGTGAATATTTGCAAGTGTACAGAATCGCAACAAGTAGTATAGTTAAGTGAAAAGAGTGTCGAACCCACAGGGACTAATTATTTTATTGAGTACCGATATTACTAGATGAATCACTATTTGGAAGATCGAAATTAATAAAAGAAAGCAACTAAATTAAATTAATCTAAAAAAAACTAACTAAATTAATGAAAAGAGTAGCGGGATGTGAAATTTTGTAATTTGTTAATGGCAAAATTAATTGTAGGGCTTTTGACTTCACCTAGATTATCCTACACAATTTATAACTCCATATGAATAAAAAGATTACTTTTCCAAGTTGTAGACCAAAATTCCCAAATTATTCAATGCTTTCTCTTGAACAACACCAAAAATATCTCCAACTAACAGTTTGTCATATCTCTATGCAAATTAATTAATCGAAGACTCATTAAGTTCTGTGGATTTCTTAACGGTCACATCAATCGCGGTAAATCATCTCTAATTTCGCTCAATCAATGGTGTTTAATTTTATAGTTCTAAATCACAAATTACCTCTCGGTCTCTCCATGATCCAATAAATCATACAAATTTCTGTCCACCAATTGTACGCATTAAGAATAAAAATCAAACACACAACCATAGAAAAATAGAAAAATAATATGGAATTTAAAATTGTGTTCTCAAAACTAGGCTAAATCAAAGCCCTAGAAAAATAAATTTAGTTCATAATAAATTTGCAATTAACAAATATTGTCTTGGATTGCATTATAAAAAATTAGAGAAAGAAAAGAGATACAAAAAGGACTGCTTTTTAAAAGACTTTGCAATCCAAACAGCCTCGAAAATCGTGCCCAAAGTAAATTCCTCTCTCTCTATGTCTGTCGTGAACAGCACCGAAACCCACCACGTCAGCAGCCTCGGAACAAGCACCAGAGCCTCGCCACGTCAGCTCACCTTTCCTTGCGTCTCGAACCGCACACGTGAGTGGTCCTGGTTTCGTGGAGCACGGGCTGCCACGTCACCGCTTTGGAGCACATGACAGCACTTCACCGTCCCTTTCCTACTTCGAGTCGTGCACCGCCCACGTGACGTCTCCCACTCTCCTCTCTCCTCTTCGTCTTTGTCTGTGTGTATTAGAGCCCGTTCATTTCTTTTTTTATTTATATATTTTTTTAATTTTTGTAATGATTAGGAATCAGCCGTCGCTCTCTCCCTTCGTTCAGCGCTACCTCTTTCTTCAATCTCCTGTTGTATTTATAAGAGCACGGAAGAGAGATTTAGGGCTTATTTTTGTAGAAAAATCCCTCTTCTTCGTTTATTTCCTTGTATGATATGCTCTTTATTTCCTACTTTTTTTTTCTTCTCTTTCTTTTTCTTCAAACACGTGCTGCACACACAAAATAAATTTGGAAATTAGAATTTAAAAATAAAAATAAGAATAAAATTAATTAGTTTAAAATTAATTAAACTAACTAGAAATCATATTAGCTCATTTAAACCCTTTTAAAAATTGTTTGTTGCACTTTCAGCTCAATTGACAAATTAAAATTTATATTTTGTTTTTCTCATTGCCAAATTGTAAAATTTAGATTCAACAAAACAATAAAAATTAATAAATCATTATGTTTGTTTTGTTTGTTGATTTTTTTCCAAAAATCTTCACATTTTGCATCAAAAATCTTATTTCTTCAAAAATAATTAATTAATTGAAATCTTATAGAAATAAGATGAATTATAAATAATATAGACGAATACAAGAAATTTTAATGGGTAAATGAGTACAAATATATATATAAAAATTAGACACATCACTTGTCCAGATTCTGATTTATTTGAGACTATTATAATTTGTTTCAAGTAAATTCCGTTGGTTTATTAAATTCAATTATGCATGTGTGGTTGACTCTTTTGCTTCCGACTCTGACTATTTTGTGAGATATTGTAAAGTTTCCTGAACAGCTTATGGATGATGGAAATCATTCGTTGGGCCAATATTACGTGCCCGTATTCCATATTTTTAGGAAGCGGGGCATGACAATTCATGTAGTTAATTATTGGATATAGGAATAAGGATTGCTATTGCATTTTATGTTATGACATCACCCAACAATTGTAGATTGTATACTAGTATTGATTGTCTATATGATTGATGTTGGTGTGATACTGGATTGTGATTAGTAAGATTATGGACATTATACATCTTAATATCATGTTTACATAGATGTAACTTGCTGTGATTTATATTGTCTACCCCTAACTCATTGTTCATAACATTCTAATCTTTTTATGCATGAAAAAAATATTGAGACCCTGAAATTTACTGCCAACCTGAACATTACCATGCTGTTTCAACCTAGATAATGTCACCAAAATCAATAACTTGTTGAATATGAAATGTATCCCCAGATGTCTAGTTTACTAACCTTTTGATGGAATTGAATTCTGAGTTATGGTTTGTGAGATATCGCAGTTTTACTGCTGCTGTATCGTACAATTCCATATTCTAGAAACTGCTGCCACACTATGATTCACAATTAATTTAACCATGCTACCTGTAAGATAATGAATTGAAACTTAGCATGCTGATACTAGACACACTAGAGAACATTTCCTAATTTTGCTGGAATTAATTAATAAAGTTTCAGACCTGTTTCATATGTATAAACACAAGTTTACAAGTTCTGGCTAACACAAATCCTGTGTAGTTTGCTGTTTTGACACCTGATGCCACAACTTTTATGTATCTTATTTATATGCATTGGAATCAGGCAGGAGTCTAGTTTCTAGAACTTCTGATGGATCCACATTTTCTATCCTATAGCAACAGAAATTCTGATTTTGGTACAGCAACCTATTGCTGTCAAGAATTGGGTTTCCATATTTAATAATATATAATTGAATCTATAATGTTGAACTTGGTGTATTTAATTGTATAGAGTATATTGCATGATCTTAAGGTTGTATTGTCATCTTTCTAGTGTCCCTTATTAATCGCATTATCATATGTTAATTGAATAAAAAATGTTAATCAATCCGGGGTTAAGGGTTGACAAGGGTAGTTAATAATATAGTGACTAAATTGTGGGCTTGTTCCCAAAATATTGTGTCGGCTAGTACTATCGATTTATTGTTGGATTACTCAATAAAGTACCTCAATTCATCGTGTATTATTTTAGGATTATTGTGTCGACTATTGTTATCGTTATTATGCAAGAAATTGCTATTATTATCGTGCGAGTACATGATCTATAGAATCTACCATCTTGGTATAAACGAAATTGATTGTATGCATGGAACCTGTAGTATAGGATGCAGTAGTACGTGCATTAGTTAGGATTAAAAAAAAAATAATAGACTTAAGATTTCCATCGCATTGTCATTGCATATTGTCATCTTCATTGAACAATGTTATCGTTATTGTTTACCATTATTGTTATTGTCTATTGTTATCGTTATAAAACATCGTTATTGCATATTGTACTAGTATCGCCTTATCATTGTTCAATACTATTGATTTCATCGTCCATTGTATTCATCGTTATACCATTGTTGTCATTGTTCTCTGTTTCTTTACTTGCTGTCCACGACTTGCTCTAAGGACATTTTTTCTTTCTTTTAGATGAGCAGCTTACAGGTATTCAGGGAGATTTGCCTGATGGACTAGGAGAACAACAATGGTGAAAAACTTGTGTTGCTGCGCCGTTTAAATAATCATTGTTTCTACTTTTTTTGAACTTTAATAATTGAACATTGTTGTATTTATGAGCTTTTGACCCGAATATTATTGTTGTTGATTCCAGATGTTGGATTTATATTGTGTTGGTTATTTTATGCTTAAATTCCAAGTATTGTTATTCATGTGATTATTCATTTAATGCATGCGTGGTTGTATTACTTCCTGTTTATATTGTTTAGTTGAATTGATAACAGCTTATGAATGACGCAAGTCATTCGCTGGGCTAACGTCATGTGCTTGCATTCTGTATTTTTTGGAAAGCGGGGCGTGACAGGGTGACCCGTTTAAGTGCGGCCAGCGCAAAATTTGTGGTTCTGGGCATTTGGTTAAATTTTGGACCGGTCTTTGGCTGGGTAATAACAAAATTGCATCTGATTTTCCTCAATTAATTATTCTCGCTGTTAACCCACACTCTACGGTGAATGAGAATATTGTCTCCCTCAACAACCTTAGGGTTTGGCATATCCCTTTCAAGCAAGCTCTCCCTACCTCTCTTGTCCCTATTTATCACAACATACTTTTACTATTACGTGCTTATAATTGGCAACCGCATTATAGCATTGCTTGGCATTGGACTAACTTTGGATCTTATATGGTCAAGTCTTGCTATAATTTTTTAAGTTCTAGCAGAGTTTTCTCCCTTTCTCTAAGACTATCTGGAGCTGTATTGCCCCCTTGAAAGTCAAGATTTTAGTTTGGATGTCTATCCACAACAAACTTCTTATGGTAGAGATCCTCAACCAAAGATAGATGGCCCTAGACCAAAAGTGCCCCTTATGTCTCATCCACAATCAGGATGCTCAACATTTATTCATTCATTGCTCTTTCATTTTTCCTATATGGGCATTATGTAAAAAAGCTTGGAATATTGATGGATTGCCGACCTCCATCCACTTGTGGTGGATCTCTTGGAGGTATCAGCAGATTGTTCGTTTCGTTCATCTTGGGATTTAGCTATGATGGATTTAATTTGGGTTATTTGGAAGGAGCGTAATAACATAATTTTCTCTAATTCTGAGAAGCCCATTAGCACTTTAATTGATAATTTTCTTTTCTTCACAAAATTCTAGTCTTCTACCCTCAACTCTTCCAAAATTCACACAATTCATTTTCAGAATCTTGATGACGCCTTTAATTTTTCTGTAGCCATGGTTTTTCTACCTCCCATGTTTAGTTGTGTGATTATTTTTGTCTTTGTCTTTCGTTTCTCTCTCTCACCATGGTTTTCTTACATCCATTGTATAACTGTTTAATGGTTAGAGTTCTCTTTTCTAACATTTTTCGATTTACTTTTCTCTATCGATTTTCTTTTCTTACATTCATTGTATAATTGTCTGTCCTTCATTTCTCTCTCCCGCCTTGTTTTTCCTACATTCATTGTATTAATGTTTAATTGTTAGAGTACTATTTTCTAACATTTTTCGATTCTCTTTTCTTGCAGAGTTGACTTCTTCGGTTCTCGGGGTAACCCTTTGGCTTTTTCACCTTCCTTGACTTTTCTTATCGAGGGTATCGTCTTTTCTGGGTCAGGTTACCCCGGGTCTTTTTGGGCCAGGTCATTGTATCATTTTGATTCAGGTTATAGTCTCTTCTACAATCCTCTTTATGGCTTCAAGTACTTTAGCAAGCCCATTTTGTTTTTACTGTCAATGTATATCTTTATGCTTTATGCAACTTATGATGTTTCCCTCCCTTTATGTTCTTTTCTCTATGTTATTTTCTTGTACTTTTGGCTGGTGCTATCTTTGGTGTTCTGCATTTGCCTGTTGGCTGGTGCTCTATTTGGTGCTCCTTTTGGTACCTTATGATGTTTCCCTCTCTTTATGTTATCTCTATCTTATTTTCTTTTCATGCTGTACTTTTGGCTGCCGCTCTCTATGTTATTTTCTTCTCTCAATGTTATCGTTGGGGTTTAGCTGTTTTGGATTTTTTGTTATTTGGTTCTGTGTTGCGCAGCCCTTTTTACTTATTATTGTTTGTTTGCTGCTGCTGTTGCATCGTATGCCTTGTTCCAGGTTGGTTTCCCCTGAGATGGGGGTGCGTCGAAGGCTTCCTTCTTTGCGATGCAGACCTGCTCTTTGTGATGGCTACATGCTCTGTTTCTTTGTTTGTTGTTTCTGGTCTTATTGGCGCCTGTTACTGTGTTTCTTGTGTGGAAGTTCTGCTTCCCGTTTCTATTGAGTGATGAAGCTATTGTCTTATTAGCTTCATGCGTCCTATATTTTGACTATGTATATTGCGGTGTAGCATGTTTTTTAGTTTGTATCTTGTAAACTGACTCTTTGTATTTTTCTCTGAATTTATATATTTATTTCGGGCTGGAGTCTTTGACTATCTTCATTATATAAAAAAATCTTGAATACAATGCAATCCACTCCTTTGTTTGTTCTGAATTATAGTATAGGAATAATTCTCAGAATTATGTTTTTCCTTTCGTTTGATTTCTCACAAGCGTAATCGACTGTATGGGTAGAAAAGATATAAAAAAAATTCTTGGAATTCTTAATTCAAAACAAGAATTTTTGGGTGGAGCATTCCCATTCGGAGTATGTTTGGACTATTGATACTCATATTCATATGGAAGTTAATTACTTAGGCTTAGGAAAACTTTATGTTTCCTATCTATCATTTCAATGCTATGAAATGGGAAATGTCGCATGATAGGATGCAGTCTGAGTTAAAATAGAAAAAAAGACTTTTCATTTTGTTTCCCACAGAAAGCTTAAAGAAAATCAATGGTGTATCCCAACCCAATTCCACATTTTATGTGGAGACTACAAATTTCGAAGTTTTTTGTATGATTTTTATGGTTAGCTAGGAGAGAAAAAAAAGAAAAACGAATTGATCCCCCCCCCCTCTATCGTATTCCAATGAATAATTGGGCTTGGTAGTGAATATTCAAGTTATTCTTTTTTTTCGTAGTAAAAATACTGAATTCTCACCTTGTAAGAGCATTCACAGTCGTTAGAGGTATAGTATGCAGATATGCATAATATAGAATAGCTTTTCAATCGTTTCCCGCAGTGGTAAAAAGCTAAAAAAAAAGCATAAATTTAAATTTAAAAAAAAAACAGACGAAACATGATGTTTCGACCGTTAGAATTTTTTTAAAATTTATTGATTTTTTAAAGGAGGGACGATTTAATAATATTTTAAATGGGATGTTTCGTCCCAAAAAAAAATCTCATTAGACGAAACATCATCCGAAGTTAATTTTTTTTATGAAATGACTCATTTACCCCTTTTCTTCTTCTATTGGCATGAATGGTTGGATGAGAGTAGGGGTAAAATTGTAATTTGCAATTTTAAAAAAAATGAATGGGACCATCTAAAATGAGATTGGACCAAACATGATTTTTCGTCCAACTCACTTTTTTTCCTTTAGTGTAATTAAATTTTTTAAAAACTCATATTTTCATCGGACGAAACATGATGTTTCATCGGATGATTTTAAAAAAATCATTAAAAAATTGCAGGCGAAACATGATGTTTTGTCCCTTATAATATGCATATTGCTATATCCATATACATATTTGTCCATTTACTATAGCAAAAAGGCAAAATATGCATATTTGTCAAACGACTGCAGACGATTTTTGAAAAAAATATACATTTTATGCATAATTGTGGATGCTCTAAAACAACATCAATATCAACATCAACAAAACGGACCCTGGAGGACAAGTGGCTACCTTTTAACAGAAGCCTTCACAGTATTAGTTCCAGCAGCAAGAACTAGGTTTAGAGAATGATATATAGTTTTTGAATAGTCTAATCGACTTGTAGGAATGGTACTGTACCATTTAATTAAGATGTTGATTTAATTAGGATTTGAAAGTCAAATAGTAATAGAACGTCTAATTAAAACAATGTTGTAGGTCTTTGCATGTGACACGGAATTAGAAGATAAATTTAGGTTCAATTTAATACGGATTAAAAAGTTGAGATTGTTAGATATATTTGAGTAAACACTATGTCCCTTTCATCCCTCACAATATTAGTTTTGTACAAGATAAGAAATATGGTATTAAAATTCTCTTTGACTGTATGATAAATGAGTTGAGGAACGATGTATAAGTACAGAGAAGAAAATATGACAATGTGAAAGTCACAAGAAAACACTACGCAGTTTCGAATTGGAAAACTCCACACATCCAATGCCAATAGGCATTCCAAAATGATGTGTAATGAAGATTCCAAAGGTTTGCATGAGACACTAAAAATTTTCCTTAAAGAACACTTGTCCAAACAGAAAAGCCAAATAAAACTTTGACACTTCAGCAGGACCATACTATTCTATGCGAACTTGTAATAAGTGTTGGGATAGTCTTTGAATAGTCTAATCGACTAGTAGGAATGGTACTGTACCATTTAATTAAGATGTTGATTTAGTTAGGATTTGAAAGTCAAATAGTAATAGAACGTCTAATTAAAACAATGTTGTAGGTCTTTGCATGTGACACGAAATCAGAAGATAAATTTAGGTTCAATTTAATACGGAATAAAAAGTTGAGATTGTCAGATATATTTGAGTAAACACTATGTCTCTTTCATCCCTCACAATATTAGTTTTGTACAAGATAAGAAATATGGTATTAAAATTCTCTTTGACTGCATGATAAATGAGTTGAGGAACGATGTATAAGTACAGAGAAGAAAATATGACAATGTGAAAGTCACAAGAAAACACTACGCAGTTTCGAATTGGAAAACTCCACACATCCAATGCCAATAGGCATTCCAAAATGATGTGTAATGAAGATTCCAAAGGTTTGCATGAGACACTAAAAATTTTCCTTAAAGAACACTTGTCCACACAGAAAAGCCAAATAAAAGTTTGACACTTCAGCAGTACCATACTATTCTATGCGAACTTGAAATAAGTGTTGGGATTGGAAAGTCAACCAACGCCCGTTGTCGCAGCGGAACTAATAGAATAATGGAAAAGTCGAAGTAGATGAGACAAATAAATTGAGCAAGCAAGTAGATCTACCAAAGTAACACAAACACACCGATTACTTATCCCGGTTAGCTTTTGCTTAATCCAGGAGGAAATATAGGGAGATCTGGTATTCAACTAGAAGAGATTACAAGGAGTTATTGATTCACTCAATACAAAGAATTAAACTCACCCACCAAGAACTTTCTCTCTCTCGAGCCTCTCTTTGCAATGGAGAAAATAATCTATGAAGTACTACCTCTCATATTGGAGAAGTTTACAGTATATATAGAAGAATAAAGAGAAAACCTAGGTCTAATCTTGATTCTCAGTCATCCGATATAACCTGGAAAAGAAGTAACTGAATAGGAGCTGCACGATCTAACTTGGAGTTGAAGGTTGGGCTGAAACAACCTAACAAATCAAAGCCCAAAAACGAACACAGCGCCGCGGTTGATCGACTGTCCAACAAGACCGTTCGACCGTCCCTCTCTCGGACAATCCTTGTACTACGAACGGTCGGGGGGTGCGGTCGACCGCAAGTTGGGATAGTCGACCGCAACTATGCCTGCACCTTTCTGCTACTGTTTTCTTCTTCTACTCACTTCGACACTTCGACCTCCGTGCTTCATCTTACCTTCTTATAATCTGAACAATGAGTATTCAAGACACAATGCTAACAAACTCCACCTTGGATTGCATATGAGTGCTATCACATGATGTGTTACTCATCTCCAAACTCTAATAAATTCCACTTATAAAGAAAACTTAGAACAATAGCTTCTTCTTCTAGTTGAAATGATCTCTACCCAATCTCACCAATTCCAGTATACCCCTTCAAGGGTACACCTCCGTAGATGTACTCACGAAGTTGGCAAACTCCGCACGAACTCTACCTACCCTTAGGTTTTCTCCACATCTCGACGATATTCGAACATCGTGGTCTCGTCTTGATGAATCTAGTTGTGGCAAACTAGCTGAGATTGTGGGAATAACGGGAAAAGGATAAACATTTGCGCAAGTATATCGAATTTCCCAAAACTTGTAGAGATTGTTTTGGCTTGGCCCAACCACTCTCATACCTCTAATCACCTTACGACAACCTTGAAAAACAGACAGAACACCACTTCGAGCTGTGTACCTGCAACCCCGTGCATCAAGTGTTCCCAAGGAAATCAGATTTTGTTTCAGCAGAGGAATATGCAAAACATCCCTTGAAGTGAATATATTTAGACCTGACATCTTCAACTCAACTGTCCCCTCACCTACTATGTAACACCCCTGCCCCGGGCTCGGACTATTTATACAATTTGGAAGATAAATTATTTATAGTATAATACATCTACCCATTACAGATTGCCCCTCAAAAGGTTGTTAACCAATTAGGTGACTCTTGATCATAGGCAAAGTTATTTATATATTAATTTATTCATGTAATATCCCGATATGGGACAATTCTCATTTACCTTCTCCCGAAATTTCTCTCCCACGTGCATGACGTCATTAGAAGTGTAACACCCTAGATTTTCAAATCCTATTTATATTTGGAATTGTTTGATTTTTCTCTTTTTTTTACGTGTTGTGCACGTAAAAATTTATGCATGCACTTCTCTAAAATATTTCATGAATTAGTAATCCCTATTTACTTTTTTAGAAGCCTAATTTAATCCTAAACTTAATTTATCTTTTTGTAGCCCACATTAGTTAATTAATTAATTAAATTAGCAGAGCTCATAGTCCCTTGGCCCATTAAAGAGCCCATGTAATTTAATTAATCTTATTTTAGTCTAACTTGTAGTGGAGACTCAAATAATAGACAATTAATTAAACCATCAGGTACAACTTGTAAGTGGAGGGCACTAGGGTAGCACGTGCATGCACAAGAGTGTGCAAAGCACACCTCTTGGAGTTGGCCAGATGGAATCAAGAGAGAGGGAGAGATGGGAGTAGTGGTGAGGTGGTTATCTCATTCATGGGTTGTTATGGCAACTTCCAAACTCATTCTAGCCTTTAATCCCTAACTATTTGATTTAATCCTAGCCCTTTATTTCCACTAAAATCTTATATAAATACCCCCTTTTTTATAAGTCATTCTTGCACCTATTTTTCATATAAAAGAGAGACATATACTAGAGAGTAAAAGATTGAGAAAAAGATTAGAGTGAGATTGTGTGTGTTCCATTCAAGAGGAGGCCGGCTAGCACCCAAGGAGCACTGGTGGTTTCGGGTTCCAATCTAGCACCAAAGAGGAGAAGGCAATTGCAATACATTCTAGGAGGAAATGGCAACTTTCTTGCATTCTAGGAGTGTTCATTTCATTTTCTCCAAAATAGGTAGATGTTTTTCATGACTTCTAATTTAGATGTAATGCTAGGAATGATTTGATAAGTGGTTATAAAGAAATCAAGAAATTTTAGTTTCATGCTTGATAGATTAGAGATGGAATGATAATTTAGAGAATGATTGTGAAGATGATTGCTAATTGATAAATGTGGACAATTTTTCTCTACTTCTAAGTAGTACCATGATAGGTTTTGTGCTAATCACATTAAACAAAATAAATGGAAATATTGTTCCTTGATAATACCATGATTTAGGTGAAAGTGAAATTTTAGAAATTGTGTAAGAACCTCCATATGGGGTAGTAAATTATGCTTGTTATGATTGATGCTAAATAAATCCTAAAGCTGTATGTTAGTTATCGGAAAAATGAATTTTTTGCAATTTAGACAAAGTTCTAGAAATGAACAATTTGTGTATAATCAAATAGAAAGAAGAAATGATTCCAAATTTCGGATTTTGTTGCTGAATAGTCGACCGAATATGCGTAGATAGTCGACTGTCCTGGATATCTAGTTCTTCGAGTTATAATTCTCGCAGAGCAGTCGACCGTATATGTTTAACAGTCGACTGCCCCGTCCATTTTATTTTTGAGTTTTAAAGCATCGCAGAATAGCCGACTGGTTTTGTTTAACAGTCGACTGCCTTGATCCTTTTAATTTCGAGTTTTTAAATCTTTACAGAACAGCCGACTGGCCAAGTTTAACAGTCAACTGTCTAGACTATTTTAATTTCTCAGGTTTTAAATTGTCTCTTCATAAAAATAAATGTACTGTTTAAAAGGGTTTGAAAAGAGGTTTGATCATGGAAAGAATGAAGATTGAATGTGACCAATTAGGTGTTGTGCAATCTAGATGACCTAAATAAATAGATAAACTAGACACAAATTAAAACCTCGCAAGTGTACGAATCATTTATAGAAGCGTAGCAATAGCAAGGGTCGATCCCACAGAGATTGTAGACTTTAACTTACCAATCAATAAAAAGAATAAGAATCATAAAGAGTTGTTCTAAAGGTCTAAAAGAAATGAAAAGATCAAAACTAAATTAAGAAATGCTGAATCTCAAATATTTATGAAGTAGTTGGGTTTAGATCTCCACCAATAGTCAGTAATGCTAAGTCACCTTCTGAACTTCTTCTTATTACTCATGTTTGTTCCCTTCAAGGGCATGGTATCTACTCCTTAAAGTACTGTTTCCCTAAGCCAAGAATTAGGCATGGAATCTACTCTAATTCGTTTCTTTCATTAAGTGTTTAGCATGGTATCTACTAAGTTGTACTTAAAGAAAACATAAGATCAGTTGAAACGATCAAACACTCAAGGTTCTAGAAATTGGTATCGGATCTAGATATCTTAAGTTGATTGAACCAAGAATCCCTAAAGATTCCCTTGTTACCAGTTATGGCACGAGATACGGGTCGTCTCAATATGCTCATATAACAGATTCAGATGGACAGTAATACAAACTTGATATTCTCAAGTTCTGTATGTCAGTCGACTAGCTCTCACCTCAGTCGACTGCTCTCAGAACTTGAGAACAAGTTTGATTATCATCAATCTATATCAATTCAATCAGATTCAACCAATAAGTAAATTAGAAGAACTCAGAAGAACATAGCACTACATAACTACGGCTTCAATCTACCCAACTATGAAATTAGTTCCACATAATAATACTTTTATTAATCAACAAGTTTGAATACATGGTTAACATAAAAGAATTAGAAAGAGAAAGAATAAACTGATGTGGTTCGGCTAGATGAGTCGGCTGGCTGTCACACAGTCGATCGGCCGTTCCTTTCCTTGTGCTTGATCTTCTCTC
Source organism: Hemerocallis citrina (assembly GCA_017893485.1). NCBI lineage: Eukaryota > Viridiplantae > Streptophyta > Magnoliopsida > Asparagales > Asphodelaceae > Hemerocallis > Hemerocallis citrina. The sequence continues at coordinate 24,614,749 of CM030368.1, forward strand.
TTCTTCTTCGATGCTGATAAAGTGCTCTTGTTGATGGCTTGATCGTTCAGGAACGGTTGTGATTGTTGGTGATTCAGGATGCGTGGAAGTGTCCGCGTATCTCCCCCTTGAATAATGCTTCTTGATTGGTATTTATAGAACACGGCTAGAGAATTAGGGTTTGCACTTCTCTTTTTTATAGAAAAGTCCTTTTCTTTTATTTATTTCCTCCCTCGTTGCTCTGCGTATTATTTCTTTCTCTTTTCTTCTATTCTTCCTTTTCTGTTCTGATTTGGATTAGATTTGGACGCATCTTCTAATATCTTATCTTTTGACTCTACCGCCTACCAGTCGACTTGTCATCGAACCAGTCGACTGTGTCGAGACTTCTGAAGATTTTATAATTGATCATCCAAGTCGGCTGTTGATAATCAACTTCTCTGGGCAGTCGCCTGCTGTAATGGACCAGTCGACTGATGATCTGCAATTTCCTGTGTATCGTCCTGAATCTGCTTCGTTTCTCTGTTTTAGGCTATTTCCTATGGAAAAGAGAAAATAAGAGTTAAATATCACATATAGAGCTTTAAAATGTCTAATTGCATTAAGATTATTGCTCCTAAATGTGAATAATATTGTGTTCATCAAATACCCTCAAGCTTAGCTTTTGCTTGTCCTCAAGCAAAAAGTGAATTTATGAACAAGGGAAAAAATGATAGTACTCTCAGTCACCAAGAATTCTTATTATGTGAGCATCAACATATTAAACTATAAACAATTTCAGATAAAGTAAAATTAAACATACCCACTTTCTCTAGTGCAATTGTTTAGTCATAATCCCCAAACCCAATCATATTTGTCATGCAACTAATGTAGTTATAGTATGCAACTACTCAATCTGTGATTATCTCCTTTCCTCTACTACAAACCGAGTAGCAAACTAGAGTTTTTTTTTATTTTTATTTTTTTTATTATTTTATATATATATATATATATATAGTCTCTTCTTTAAGTCGTCACTTGCCTTTTTACGCGAATGCGAAACATTTGTGATGAATCCACCCGGTTACTCAGCAAGTCACAAACTTAAAAGTGCTTTGCATACTCATATTTCAAGTTGCCGTTTGACGTAAAGGTAAACATTGGTGATGAATACCCCTAGTTACTAAGCACTCAAAACATTGGAGTAGCTTGACTTTATTCAAATATATATATATATATATATATATATATATATATATATATATATATATATATATATATATATATATTTATCACTCTATTTACTTAAACTCAATTTACGACTAGATCTAAAGGGAATAATCACCAGAAAAAGTATCACATTTGTGTATTATGTATAATCGCATGACTCATATAATTTTGTAAGGCATTATGAACTCAACAATCCTAAAGTAAATAAGTATCCTTACTATTACTTTATAAGAAATTGTTTATCCTAAAAAAAAAATTTCAAAAGACTCCAAATATAACTAACTAATACCCCCAAACTTAGATGGAACATTGTCCTCAATGTTCGCGCAAAGCTTAAAATATAGGCATGTGTTACCACCTAGTAAGAAGGAGAGACTAAAAATAAAAAGATAAATAATGAAAAGAAAATGAAAGGAAAGTGTAAATACTCCCCTGAAAATTGGGTTGCCTCCCAATAAGCGCTGTGTTTTCTGTCTTCAGCTAGACTTGATGAGGTCATGCCATGTATTGAATGGTTTGAAGATTCACATCGTCCTCTTGCGGTTCTGTGCTCGTCTCTATGTATGGCTTCGCTCTATGCCCGTTCACCTTAAATGTTTGATTCTTCTCTTTGCTATGAACCTCCAATGCACCACGTGGAAAAACTCTTGTGACAATGTATGGCCCATACCATCTTGACATGAGCTTGCCTGGAAAAAGTCTTAATCTTGAGTTGTATATTAGTACCTTCTGTCCTTCATAAAACTCCTTCCTTGCTAGCTGTTTGTCATGGTACAACTTGGTCCTTTCCTTGTACAATTTTGCATTTTCATATGCGTCGTACCTCAACTCTTCAAGCTCATTTAGTTGCAATCTTCTTTTATCACCTGCTTGTTTCATATCAAAATTGAACCTTTTAATGGCCCAATAAGCTTTGTGTTCCAACTCCAATGGTAGATGACAGGCTTTTCCAAAAACCAAACGGTATGGTGACATGCCGATGGGTGTTTTGTAAGCTGTTCGATAGGCCCATAATGCATCATGCAAGTGCAGCGACCAATCCTTCCTCCTTGTGTTGACTGTCTTTTCCAAAATGCTCTTGATTTCTCTGTTGCTGATCTCCACCTGCCCACTAGTTTGAGGATGATATGGGGTGCCCACTCTATGTGTGATACCATATTTCTTCATCAAAGAAGCAAACGGAAAGTTATTGAAGTGGCTCCCTCCATCACTAATTATTGCTCGTGGTGTCCCAAACCTAGTGAAAATGTTCTCCTGCAAAAACTTGACAACAACTTTGTGATCATTAGTTTTTGAGGGGACAGCCTCGACCCATTTAGACACATAATCCACACCAACAAGTATATATAAATAACCAAATGAGTTAGGAAAGGGACCCATGAAGTCAATTCCCCAAACATCAAAAAGCTCGATCACTTGGATGTTTTGCAGTGGCATTTGGTTTCTGGAAGAGATGTTGCCTGTCCTTTGGCATTTGTCACAAGTCCTGCAAAAAGAAAAAGCATCTTTGAATACTTTAGGCCAATAAAATCCAGATTGTAATACCTTAAGTGCTGTTCTTTTTGGTCCAAAATGTCCTCCACATGCATATTGGTGGCAATGTTGTAAAATACTCCTTTGTTCTTCATCTGCCACACATCTTCTTATAATTTGATCAGTGCAAAATTTGAACAAATAAGGATCATCCCAATAATAGTGCCTGCACATGGCCACCAGTCTTTTTCTTTCCTGACTCGTCATACCTGGAGGGAAACATGAGCAGTAAGATAATTTACAATATCTGCAAACCATGGAAAAGATGAGCAGTGAGATACCAGTCGACTGGTCCTGTTACCAGTCGACTATCCCGATGATATGTTTATTTCAAATAGATGTTCATCTGGGAAATTTTCATTAAGTGGGGGCGCAATTCTCTCTTCCTCATGCAGTAGTCTGGACATGTGATCTGCAACAACATTGTCGCTTCCTTTTCTATCTCTAATCTCTAGATCGAATTCTTGCAGCAACAGCACCCACCTGATCAACCTAGGCTTAGCCTCCTTTTTAGCAAACAAATATCTCAAGGCAGCATGGTCAGTGAAAACAATAACTTTAGAACCAATTAAATATGATCTAAACTTCTCTACAGCAAAAATAACAGCTAACATTTCTTTTTCAGTAGTGGAATAATTTAGCTGTGCATCGTTTAGAGTTCGAGAAGCATAGTAAATAACATGGGGTTTCTTATTGATTCTTTGACCTAAAACAGTTCACAAGGCATAATCACTTGCATCACACATGAGCTCAAAGGGATGGCTCCAATCTGGTGCCATGACAATAGGTGCAGAAATGAGAAGATTTTTCAATGTAATGAAAGCATTTGTGCACTCTTCTGTCCATGCAAACTCAACATCCTTAGCTAACAAATCACAAAGGGGTTTGGAGATTTTTGAGAAATCTTTTATAAATCTTCTATAGAACCCTGCATGTCCAAGAAAACTCCTAACACCCTTAACTGTAGTGGGAGGGGGTAGTTTTGATATTATATCGATTTTTGCCTTGTCTACTTCTATGCCTCTTTTTGACACTACATGTCCCAACACAATACCTTATTGTACCATGAAATGGCACTTTTCCCAATTCAGCACTAAATTGCATTCTTCACATCTCTTAAGCACAAGCTGCAAATGGTTAAGGCATTCATCAAAACAAGATCCAAAAATACTAAAATCATCCATAAATACCTCGATGAACCTTTCCACCATGTCTGAAAATATACTCATCATGCATCTTTGAAATGTTGCTGGTGCATTGCACAATCCAAAGGGCATCCTCCTGTATGCAAAAGTACCAAAAGGACATGTAAAAGTAGTTTTTTCTTGATCTTCTGGCACAATAGCAATTTGATTATAGCCACTATAACCATCTAAAAAACAATAATGACTATATCCTGCTAATCTTTCTAACATTTGATCAATAAAAGGAAGAGGGAAGTGATCTTTCCTGGTTTCGTTATTCAATTTTCTGTAATCAATGCAAACCCTCCATCCTGTGGTCACTCTTGTAGGGATAAGCTCATTCTCTTCATTCTTCACCACTGTGACTCCACTTTTCTTAGGCACTACATGTATAGGACTTACCCATTTGCTATCTGAGATGGGGTAGATGATGCCAACATCTAGTAGCTTCAAAATCTCTGCTCTTACCACTTCCTTCATGTTTGGATTAAGCCTTCTCTGTGCCTCCCTGCTAGGTTTTGCATTGTTTTCCAGGAGTATTCTATGCATGCATTTGGATGGACTTATTCCCTTGATGTCTGCTAAGGTCCATCCTATTGCGCGTTTGTGTTCTCGTAATACCCTCAGCAATTTTTCTTCTTCCTGTGCACTTAAGTTTGCAGCAATTATCACAGGTAGCGTCTGATTCTCGCCCAGATATGCATGCTTCAAATGGTCAGGCAACTGCTTAAGCTCTATGTCTGGAAGTCTCGGTGCAGCCGACTCATCCTGTCCATCGGTCGACTTGTCTGGTCCACCAGTCAACTTGTATCGTCCACCAGTCGACTTATCTGCAGAAGCAAGAATGTCATCAGTCACTAATTTTTCACACACAGGTGCAAACCTACCTGAGTATGACTCTGGAGTTTCAAGGTGATGTACTGCCTCTGCAATCCCCCAGTCCTCGTATTCCTGTTCATTATTAGATAAAGTTAGAGATTGTGTAATTGTGGCTTGTAGTGGTTCAACGCTATGTACCTGGAATGTTTGATCAACAATATCTTGCACCACATCAACATTATAGCATTCATGATCATCATGTGGTAATTTCAGTGTATCAAACATTTTAAATTCAACCTTCTCTCCATTTATTTTCATGCTTATAGTACCCTTTTTAACACAAATTTTTATATCAGCCGTACTCATAAAGGGCCTACCTAAAATGATTGGTAGAGACGATGGCATTGAAGAGTCCTCCATGTCTAACACAACAAAATCAGCAGGCAAAATAAAGTCGTTTACCTGAACTAGGACATCTTCCAAAATACCTCTAGGTCTTTTGATACTGCGATCCGCCAACTGTAATGTGATGGATGTTGGTTGGAGTTCCCCCAATCCTAGCTTTTCATAAACGGTGTATGGGAGAAGATTGATGCTTGCTCCCAAGTCTATTAGTGCTTTCTCAAAGAAGTGCTCACCAATCCTGCAAGGAATGGTAAAACTACCTGGGTCTTTTAATTTGGGAGGTAGTTTTCTTAATAAGACAGCGCTCACTTCTTCTGTCAAAGCCACATCCTCCCTAACCTGAAATGTTCTTTTGTGAGTACAACATTCTTTCAAAAATTTAGCATAAGAAGGAATTTGTTTAATAGCATCAAGGAGGGGGATATTAATTTCTACCTTTCTGAGAGTTTCAAAGATGTCAAATAAATGTTGTTCTTTCTTTTGCTTGACTAACCTTTGAGGGAATGGTGGCACAACTGTTCTTTCTTGTTCACTTACCTTGTTTGAACCCAAAGCTTTTGAAGGTTGTGTTTCTGTTTCTTCGGTGTGTGCTCCAACCTTGTTGTCAATTGTCTTACCACTTCTGAGAGTTGTTACTGATTTGAGCTGTTCTTGGCCTCCAGGGTTTGGTAAGGTTTGTGAAGGAAGTTCCCCTGCCTTTCGTTCGCTCAATTCTTTTGCAATTTGGCCAATCTGCGTTTCCAACTTCTGAATTGCTTGCCCTTGTTGGTTGGTTGTTTGATGTTGTGTTGGAGCAATTGAAGAATGGTGGATTCAAAATCCAACTTCTTCTGTTCTTGAATTGGCCTATCAAACCCACTTCCCATTTGGAAATTCCGTGCATGTCCTTGTGAAGATTGAGTGCCTTGATTATTCTGATTATTACTCCAGGAGAAGTTTGGATGGTTCCTCCACCCTGGGTTGTATGTGTTCGAGAAGGGATTGTTCTTTTGCGGAAATGCTCCTCGACCTACGTAGTTTGCATGCTCCTGATCTGTGAAAGAAGACATGGGACATGTATCAGTGGTATGATCTACATGAGAACAAATTGCACAAATTTCATTTGTTTGATTTTTAACTCCTCCCATCATAGACATTGCATTAACAAGCATATCAATTTTCTTATTCATGTTTACCATTTCCAATTGAATGTTATTGTTATTAGAGATTTCGTAAACTCTCTGTTTTCTCGACGGGCCCCTCCTTGTTGAGAATTGTTGTGAATTCTCGCTGAGTTCTTCAAATAGTTCAATGGCCTCTTCACCGCTTTTCCTCATTAAGATCCCGTTGCAAGCTGAATCCACGATTGCCTTGTTAGTATCGTTTAAACCTTCATAAAAAGCTTGTACCTGATCATCTTTAGGCATGTTGTGTGTAGGAAATTTGAGAAGTGTGTTCTTGAAATCTTTCCATGCTTCGAAGAATAAATCTCCATCTTTTTGTTGGAAGAGTTGAATCTCCCTTTTCAGCTGTTTGGTCTTTTGGGCTGGAAAGAATTCTTTCAAGAACTTTGTCGCCAATTGCTCCCATGAGTTTATTGATCCTGGTTCCAAAGAATTATACCATAGTTTAGCGTTAAGTTTTAAGGAAAAAGGAAACAAGATTAACCTGATTTGTTCAGGGGTAAGCCCTTGGACGCTTTGTGTCCTGCAAAGATCGAAAAAGTCTTGCAGATGGAGATGAGGCTCTTCGTCTGGTTTGCCACTAAAGTGGGGAACCATACTAAGTAACTGAGGAGATAGATGCATGTTCCCTGTGACATTAGGTTGATACGCAATGTAGGAAGGTTGCTCGATATTCTTAGGCGTGAACTTGTCCTGCATTGGCACTCGATTTGGCATTTTCTCACCCATTGCTGTATGTGAACAAAGTCTCTGAGCAGTCGACTGGTTCGTAGCGACAGTCGACTGGTTTGCTACAGACAGCTTACCTAGTCTGTGCAAAGTGCGTTCTGTTTCTGCGTCAATAGGTAGTAGCTCTGGACGAAGTGATCTCCTTCCGTGCATCCACCAAAATCCTGTAACCTAAAAGAAAAATACTTAATAATAAAATTAAAAAGAAAGAAAGAAAAATAAAAACTTTCTACTGATCTGTAAGTTAAAATACTAGACAATCCCCGGCAGCGGCGCCAAAAACTTGTTGTGCAATCTAGATGACCTAAATAAATAGATAAACTAGACACAAATTAAAACCTCGCAAGTGTACGAATCGTTTATAGAAGCGTAGCAATAGCAAGGGTCGATCCCACAGAGATTGTAGACTTTAACTTACCAATCAATAAAAGAATAAGAATCATAAAGAGTTGTTCTAAAGGTCTAAAAGAAATGAAAAGATCAAAACTAAATTAAGAAATGCCGAATCTCAAATATTTATGAAGTAGTTGGGTTTAGATCTCCACCAATAGTCAGTAATGCTAAGTCACCTTCTGAACTTCTTCTTATTACTCATGTTTGTTCCCTTCAAGGGCATGGTATCTACTCCTTAAAGTACTGTTTCCCTAAGCCAAGAATTAGGCATGGAATCTACTCTAATTCGTTTCTTTCATTAAGTGTTTAGCATGGTATCTACTAAGTTGTACTTAAAGAAAACATAAGATCAGTGGAAACGATCAAACACTCAAGGTTCTAGAAATTGGTATCGGATCTAGATCCCTTAAGTTGATTGAACCAAGAACCCCTAAAGATTCCCTTGTTATAAGTTATGGCACGAGATACGGGTCGTCTCAATATGCTCATATAACAGATTCAGATGGACAGTAATACAAACTTGATATTCTCAAGTTCTGTATGTCAGTCGACTAGCTCTCACCTCAGTCGACTGCTCTCAGAACTTGAGAACAAGTTTGATTATCATCAATCTATATCAATTCAATCAGATTCAACCAATAAGTAAATTAGAAGAACTCAGAAGAACATAGCACTACATAACTACGGCTTCAATCTACCCAACTATGAAATTAGTTCCACATAATAATACTTTTATTAATCAACAAGTTTGAATACATGGTTAACATAAAAGAATTAGAAAGAGAAAGAATAAACTGATGTGGTTCGGCTAGATGAGTCGGCTGGCTGTCACACAGTCGATCGGCCGTTCCTTTCCTTGTGCTTGATCTTCTCTCTTCTTCTTCGATGCTGATAAAGTGCTCTTGTTGATGGCTTGATCGTTCAGGAACGGTTGTGATTGTTGGTGATTCAGGATGCGTGGAAGTGTCCGCGTATCTCCCCCTTGAATAATGCTTCTTGATTGGTATTTATAGAACACGGCTAGAGAATTAGGGTTTGCACTTCTCTTTTTTATAGAAAAGTCCTTTTCTTTTATTTATTTCCTCCCTCGTTGCTCTGCGTATTATTTTTTTCTCTTTTCTTCTATTCTTCCTTTTCTGTTCTGATTTGGATTAGATTTGGACGCATCTTCTAATATCTTATCTTTTGACTCTACCGCCTACCAGTCGACTTGTCATCGAACCAGTCGACTGTGTCGAGACTTCTGAAGATTTTATAATTGATCATCCAAGTCGGCTGTTGATAATCAACTTCTCTGGGCAGTCGCCTGCTGTAATGGACCAGTCGACTGATGATCTGCAATTTCCTGTGTATCGTCCTGAATCTGCTTCGTTTCTCTGTTTTAGGCTATTTCCTATGGAAAAGAGAAAATAAGAGTTAAATATCACATATAGAGCTTTAAAATGTCTAATTGCATTAAGATTATTGCTCCTAAATGTAAATAATATTGTGTTCATCATTAGGGAAAAGTGAATTTATTTGTCTTATGCATGAAAATTGTACATGAAAGTGAGGTTAAATATCCGGATGAATTATGAAAGGTTTTATGAATATGAATACACAAATACTGTGGACATGAAATGAGATTTTGAACTAGAGGGTAGCTAAGTCCTATTACCAGCAAGTGAATAAATTATATTTTTTTGAGATGAATAATTGAGATGAAAGGCCAAGTTGGTCATGTTGTTGATTGAAACCGGTATAGAGGAAAGAGCTAACTCTACGGGTTGATTTTCTTCATGATTCAAATAAACTAAGGATTTAGACACATAGTGGTGATGTGACGAAAGTGAGAGAAAAACAAGAGTATGAGGGCCATCGAATTGGCGGTGTGAGAGTGATTCACAGACTGCCTGCTTGATGCGTCATGACATGGTATGAGTACTACTCCGAAATTATCGTCCCGGTGGCGACGCTTGTGGGGTGTTTGTTGACTATGGATGGTGCCATCGTTCCATGGCAGAGGTCGAATTGTCCATAGTCTGCCTGCTTGATGTGTCATGTCAGTACGTGGGATTTCCTTCTAGACTGCCTGGACATGGGTTCGTAGATCATAGAACATCTAGGATACTTACCGTAGTTACAGTAGTAGTTTAAGTCATGGCGAGGGATTGAACCCTATAACATGAAGTACGATTAAGGGCTTGCCCTCGGACCTCTGTAGTATGGGATGCATAGAATCCGAATAAGTGCGCATTAGTGTCATATAACATAACAACTACATTAAGGACTAAGTGCACAGCACAACACGACATCAATAGGATAGTCCCTTTTAGTTTTGTTTGTGAACAAGTTTGTGGTTTGCTAAGTATTGAGAATCGTTATACTATTTCCAGCATAGAGAGGATGGCGTGTATAATATTTCGTCAGTAAATGAATTGACGTGCCCACAGTTTACATGCAGGGTAAAGATGCTTGACAAATTTAAGTATACATGCTGCTCAAAGATTGATTTAAATGTTGTTTCATGTAATTACTGTAAAATTGCTTCCGCTGTAATAATGTAAAGATATAATGTAACTCTGATGTATGAAATGTTTCAAACTCCTTGTAAAATTGTACGAAAGAAGTGTAAAAATCCTGTGGAACTTCAAATTCAATTGCATTTTGGAATTCAGGGTGTTATAGAGTGGTATCAGAGCACGCTTCCAAGTAGTACAAATTTATAAGGAACGATACCCTAGAAGTGGACATTAGGGCGTGTGTTGAGTCTCGAGATTTAAATGTAAGTCACTTACATTTGTGTTGCTCTATGATTTGTGCTTCTTCTTCTTCTTTCTCTAAGATGGAGGACCACTTCGACCCAGCTGGAGATGACGAATGGCACATTGTTGAGGAATATTACTACCCCGGGCAAGCTGATTCAGAAGAAGAAGAACCTGAAGAAGTGGAAGAGGCCTGAGTCCCGAGAGATCACTCCACCTCCGGATTCATCTGATGATTCTTCTGATGAGGAAGAACCTGTTTCGAGTAGTCTCATTGTGTCTCTTCAAAGGCAGGTAGAGGCTCAACGGGAGAGAGTCGGACTACTGGAGACTCAGTTGGCGAAGCGCAAGGATGATATTGCAATTCTCAGTCATCGTGTATAGGAACTCGAGAAGAGGAAAAACATGACCGATGTACTGAAAGAGGAAGTGGAGGAACTACGGGGAGAGCTTCGTGAAGACAAGAGGAACTGTAGGAACTAGACCGTTGTATCTTCTTATTGCTTTCATTTGATGTCAGAAATATTTTAAATTCGAATGTATAAAGTTTGAAATTTAATGAAATGAAAAGTTGATTTAAAATTCATGTTTATACTTCGAATTTAATGGATCTTTTGCATCAGAACATGGCTAGAAGACGAGCTCGAAACGGTGAAGGTCTGGACTTGGAAACGGAGCTAGCGAGGGTCTATCAGACACTCAATGCCGTTGCTATGAATCAAAATCAAGGAAGGGTGCCCGTGAATCTAGTACCCGAAGCAGTCAAACTCGTGGAATCATTCAAGCAGATGAAACTACCGGTGTTTGAGGGGAAGTCAGACCCTGACGCGGCTAACAATGGGATCCGATAGATCGAGACTATCTTCGAAGTCTTGGAGACCCCGGAGGGCAGCAAGGTGAAGTTGGCAGCGCTGCAGTTTGAGAAGGATGCGGCTATGTGGTGGCAGTTGATGAAGCAGACGATGGAAGGTATTGTTCTGGGCTGGGATGAATTCTTGGAGGAATTCTGCAGTCATTATTTTCCCTCAGACGTCCAGGAGAAGAAGGTCATGGAGTTTCTGGTGCTGTAGCAGGGCGACATGTCGGTTAGGGAGTATGAGAAAAGATTCAATCAGCTCTCGAGATATGCACCCGAACTGGTGATGGACGAGGCAAAGAAGGCTCGAAAGTTCGAGCATGTTTTGAGGCCAAGTCTGAGATCCAGGATGATACCCCTCGGTATTAGGAGGTATGATAAGCTGGTCAAACGAGCGGCAGCCACGGAGGCGGACATTGAGCAGTTCCACGCTGTTCAGAATTGGAGGAAAAACTGGAATGTGGGAAAAAGGCCTGCAGTTACTGGCAATGTCAGGGGACAGCCACCGGCTCAAAGGTTCAAGCCTATGGGTGCTAAAGCTGTCAATGTGGCTGGAAGACCCGAGAATGCATGGTTGAGACCTCCTGTGGTGACTTGTTACAATTGTGGGGAGACAGGTCACTACCGATCCCAGTGCCCTAAGTTGTAGGATGTCGTCCAAAGGGGACCAACTCAGCAAGCCAGGAAGAAACCGTACCAGCAAGGACGAGTATTTGCCTTGACTGAAGCTGACGCTGATGAGGTGGATCACGTCATCACTGGTACGAGTGAAGGTGTTTAGGAGTGTTTTTCTGTCATCTCTTTTCCCACTTATTTAGTAAACTGTTATGTGACGAGTGTGCGTTATGTAACAGGAGAACTTTATTTGAATGGAAAGAAAGCTATTGTTTGGTTCGATATTGGGTCCTCTCATACTTTTGTATCACCTAAATTTGCTAAATTTTGGGAGTTGAACCAAAAATCTTTCCAGGCAAGGTTTTAGCAGTAGCTACTCCATCAGGGGAAACTTTAACCACTAATCGGTACTATGCGGACTGCGAGATCGTGATTGGAGATCGAATTTTCGGAATTGATCTGATCGAGCTGAATGTCTTGGGAGTCGATGTTATCATTGGCATTGATTGGATGTCGGTGTACAGTGCAAGCATCGAGTGCAAGACTAAGGAAGTAACAGTGAAGGCTCAAGGTGGACCTGAAGTCACTTTCCAAGGGAAGAAGAGATGTTCTGGTTTTGTGGCAGCTATCTGCAAGAAGGGGATTCCTGTAGAGGTGCAACAAATTCCAGTGGTTCGGGATTATCTGACGGTATTCTTTGAAGATTTACCTAGGTTACCCCCGCATGTGATGTGGAGTTCAGCATCACTATTCAACCAGGGAGTGCACCTATTTCCAAGGCACCGTATAGGATGGCGCTTGTGGAGGAGGATGAGATCAAACGACAGATTAAGGAACTATTGGAGAATGGCTTTATTCAACCGAGTGCGTCACCCTGGGGAGTGCTGGTGCTTTTGGTAAAGAAGAACGATGGTTCGATGAGGATGTGCATCGATTACCGAGAGCTGAATAAGGTCACTGTTCAGAATAAGTATCCTATTCCACGAATTGATGACTTATTCGATTGTCTACAAGGAGCCGCTGTTTTCTCTAAAATAGATCTTCGATCAGGATATCATCAAGTTCGTGTGAAAGCTGAAGACGTGCATAAGACTGCGTTCAGAACTCGACACGGGCATTACGAATTCTTAGTTATGCCGTTCGAAGTGACGAATGCACCTGCAATTTTCATGGATATGATGAACAGAGTTTTGAGGCCGTTCATTGATTCCTTCGTCGTGGTGTTTATCGACGATATTCTTGTGTACTCCAAGTCGGAGGAGGAGCACACAGAGCATCTGGCAGCAGTTTTGAGGAAGCTTCAGGAGCATGGATTGTATGCCAAGATATCCAAGTGCAATTTCTGGAAATCTGAAGTGGCATTCCTAGGTCACATCCTTTCTAAGGAGGGAGTGGCAACTGATCCTCAGAAGATAGAGAGAGTGGGCAATTGGGTAAGGCCTACTACAGTAAAATAAATCAGGAGTTTCCTTGGACTAACTGGATACTACAAGTGATTTATCCAGGGTTATGCTCAGATTGCCGTGTAGCTCACTGGTCTAACCAAGAAGAATATGAACTTCAAGTGGACTGAGCAGAGCGAGGCAAGCTTTCAGGAGTTGAAAGAGAGGCTGACTACCGCACCCATTTTGGCTTTGCCTACAGCAGGTGTTGAGTATGATGTCTACAGTGATGCTTCACATCGTGGGCTTGGTTGTGTCTTAATGCAAGAAGGGAAGGTGATCGCTTATGGGTCTAGGCAACTAAGACCACATGAGAAGAATTATCCGACTCATGATCTGGAGTTGGCTGCGATTATCTTTGCCTTAAAGCAATGGAGACATTACGTGTATGGTGAGAAGCTGAACATGTACACAGACCACAAAAGCTTGAAGTACATCTATCAGCAGAAGGATCTGAATCTGAGGCAAAGGAGATGGCTGGAGGTACTTAAGGACATTCGTCCAGAGATTAAGTACCATCCTGGGAAGGCTAATGTTGTGGCTGATGCACTTAGCTGAAAGAGCAGTCTGGCTAGTTTAATTACGACTCAGAGGTAGCTGGCAGAGGAGTTGGATCGGGCTGGTATTGAAGTTGTTCTACAAGGCTTGAGATCATCCTTAGCTCAGTTGAGGCTTCAACCAATGCTGAATGAATGGATTATCGCAAATCAGAAGGAAGATACAGAGATTAAGAAGATGAAGGAGCAGGTTGGTGCTGGCAAGTTGCCCGAATTTCAAATCAGGGATGAAGTGCTATGGTTTGGAGAGAGGCTATGTGTTCCAGATCAGTCAGACTTGAAAGAAAGTATCTTTCAGGAGGCACATGCTACTCTTTTGTCAGTATATCCTGGGAGTACCAAGATGTACAAGGACATTAAACAGTATTTTTGGTGGTCAGGTTTGAAGCGGAGTTTGGCTGAATTTGTGTCGAGGTGTGAGATCTATCAACAGGTCAAAGCCAAGAATCAGAAACCTGGAGGTCTATTGCAACCGTTACCTATTCCGGAATGGAAGTGGGATAACATCAGTATGGATTTCATCACGGGTTTGCCCAAGAATTCAAAGGGCAATGATGCGATTTGGGTTATAGTCGATCGATTAACCAAATCCGCTCACTTCTTGGTGATGAAACTCACTGCTTCGATGGACAGATTAGCTGAGATGTATGTTGGTGAGATTGTCAGGCTTCATGGTGTTCCGTTAACCATTGTGTCTGATCGAGATGCGCGGTTTACTTTGCATTTCTGGAGGAGTCTTCAGACAGCTTTGGGTACCAAGACAGATTTCAGCACTGCTTTTCATCCACAGACCGATGGGCAGATCGAGAGAGTCAACCGTATTCTTGAGGATATGTTTCGGTGTTGTGTACTAGATTTTGGAGGCAGTTGGAAAAGGCACTTAGCTCTGGTGGAGTTTGCCTACAACAACAGTTTTCAGACTAGTATTGGGATGGCGCCGTACGAAGCTCTGTATGGCAGAAAATGCAGAACACCTATTTTTGGTTTGAAGTCGGGGAACGGCAGATGTTTGGGCCTGAGATTGTGCAGCAGACCTCTGAAAAGATTGATCTAATCAGGAAGTGGTTAGTGGACGCTCAGAGTAGGCAGAAGAGCTATGCATACAACCGGAGGAGGGACCTTGAGTTTGAGGTTGGTGACTTTGTCTTTCTGAAGGTATCACCTAGTAAAGGTGTGATCCGTTTTGGCAAAGGTGGGAAATTAGCCCCGAGGTTCATAGGCCCGTACAAGATATTGAAGCGGATTGGGAAAACTGCTTACTGGTTAGAGTTGCCGGAAGAGTTATCTCAGGTGCACAATGTTTTCCACGTGTCTATGCTGAGAGGTTACATTCCAGATCCGAGTCATCATTTTCCCGAAGTGCCAGAGGGTTTGCAATTGGATCTGAGTTATATTGAGCTTCCGGTTGAGGTTGTGAATAGTCGGGAGAAAGTCTTGAGGAACAAAATGATACCGATGGTCAAAGTAGTCTGGAGAAACCAGTTGGTTGAAGAGGCTACTTGGGAATCCGAGGAGAGGATGATGAAGGATCATCCTGAGCACTTTGTTTGATTTGTATCTTCTTTCTTTTTCTTTTGTATCTTCTTGTTGCATTTCTGTTTTAACACCCTTTTAGTGTAGTTCCGAGGACGGAACTATTCTAAGGAGGGAGTGCTGTAACACCCTGGATTTTTAAATCCTATTTATATTTGGAATTGTTTGATTTTTCTCTTCTTTTTTACGTGTTGTGCACGTAAAAATTTATGCATGCACTTCTCTAAAATATTTCATGAATTAGTAATCCCCATTTACTTTCTTAGAAGCCTAATTTAATCCTAAACTTAATTTGTCCTTTTGTAGCCTACATTAGTTAATTAATTAATTAAATTAGTAGAGCTCATAGTCCCTTGGCCCATTAGAGAGCCCATGTAATTTAATTAATCTTTATTTTAGTCTAACTTGTAGTGTAAACTGAAATAATAGACAATTAATTAAACTATCATGTACAACTTGTAAGAGGAGGCCACTAGGCTAGCACGTGCATGCACAAGAGTGTGCAAAGCACAACCCGTGGAGTTGACCGGATGGAATCAAGAGAGAGGGAGAGATGGGAGTAGTGGGAGGTGGTTATCTCATTCATGGATGGTTATGGCAACTTCCAAACTCATTCTAGCCTTTAATCCCTAACTATTTGATTTAATCCTAGCCCTTTATTTCCACTAAAATCTTGTATAAATACCCTTTTTTCATAAGTCATTCTTGCACCTATTTTTCATATAAAAGAGAGACATATACTAGAGAGTAAAAGATTCAGAGAAAGATTAGAGTGAGATTGTGTGTGTTCCATATGGGGTAGTAAATTATGCTTGTTGTGATTGATGCTAAATAAATCCTAAAGCTGTATGTTAATTATCCAAAAAATGAACTTTTTGCAATTTAGACAAAGTTCTAGAAATGAACAATTTGTGTGTTAATCAAATAGAAAGAAGAAATGATTCCAAATTTCGGATTTTGTTGCTGAACAGTCGACCGAATATGCGTAGATAGTCGACTGTCCTGGATATCTAGTTCTTCGAGTTGTAATTCTCGCAGAATAGTCGACCGTATATGTTTAACAGTCGACTGCCCCGTCCATTTTATTTTCGAGTTTTAAAGCATCGCAGAACAACCAACTGGTCTTGTTTAACAGTCGACTGCCCTGATCCTTTTCATTTCGAGTTTTTAAATCTTTACAGAACAGCCGACTGGCCAAGTTTAACAGTCGACTGTCCAGACTATTTTAATTTCTCAGGTTTTAAATTGTCTCTTGATAAAAATAATTGTACTATTTAAATGGGTTTGAAAAGAGGTTTGATAATGGAAAGAATGAAGATTGAATGTGACCAATTAGGGAAAAGTGAATTTATTTGTCTGATGCATGAAAATTGTACATGAAAGTGAGGTTAAATATCCTGATGAATTATGAAAGGTTTTATGAATATGAATAAACAAATGCTATGGACATGAAATGAGATTTTGAACTGGAGGGTAGCTAAGTCCTATTACCGGCAAGTGAATAAATTATATTTTTTCGAGATGAATAATTGAGATGAAAGACCAAGTTGGTCATGTTGTTGATTGAGACCGGTATAGAGGAAAGAGCTAACTCTAGGGGTTGATTTTATTCATGATTCAAATAAACTAAGGATTTAGACACATTGTCACGCCCCGCTTCCCAAAAATATTGAATACGAGCACGTGACGAAGCCCAGCGAATGATTTTTACATCATCCATAAGCTGTAGGATCGACTCAGCATCATAACAAGGATATACAAGAGAAATATATATAACCAAGCATGCATGAATAATTTATTAAGCAGCAGAAAACAATTTAAACAAATAATAATGTTCAAATAGTTCACATGTCTGGATCAAGTATAAACTCGGAAACAAGTCTTAAACAACAGAAGAAATAAATACCTTAAGGAAAGCAATTATTTAAACAGGTCCTTACTCCAAGCAAAACCTGAAATGTCTGATCGCCAAATTCCAGCAGGTAGCTTGTCCCAAGGTCTGCTTAATAAATATAAAAAGAGAAACCAGGGGAAAACAAGAGAGAATGCCCTTAGTGCAAGCTAGGGCCACAAATAGTGAAAACAAGTACAAGTATGGGGAACAGGAACTGGAACGAAGAATGTAACAGAATTATAACAAGTAATGGGAACAACCAGGAACTAGCTAGCAAGGGGGGACTTCCTAGTAAACAGGCTAGTTAACAACTGCTAATGGTAAAACATATGTCAGGTGAACCTGTAGGGGTAACTAACATCAAGTATCATGTTTCATGTGTCAGGTTTCACGTATCAAGTTTCATAATTCAAGTTACAGGTGTCATGTTCAAGTTTCATGTATCATATATCAGGTAACCAGGTAATCAGGTAACAGGATAATCAGGTAACAGGATAATCATGTATCAGGTATTAAGTTCAAGTCTTGTGTGATTACTATCTAGGTAGCACGACATGCATCCATCTTTTTACTACATGGTTGCTACAGTCAAATCAGTTGCGTTTAGACCTAGTAATGGAGTCTATAGGGTGGTGTACTCAGGCATCAAACAAGCAGGTGATCAACCATGGGCTCTAGAGGTGGCCCCCGTAGGCTCTAGAGGTGGCCCCCGTCACCATGACGTGGCACTTAGTCCTACGTGGCACTTAGTTCCATGTGATCGCAAATATATATCATGTAACCTTGTAATGGGCTCTAGAGGTGGCCCCCGTAGGCTCTAGAGGTGGCCCCCGTCACCATGACGTGGCACTTAGTTCTACGTGGCACTTAGTTCCATTTAACATACCACTTTGGGAAACACGAGCCCCCTTCCGAGTACACTTACCTATATTGTCCACTCTATAGTCTTTCCCAAAACCCCGGCTTGTTACTTTTGTTCAGGCAGATTTTGTATACTTGTATTTATAAATGTGAAACAGGCTTGAAATAATATAAATTAATTCTAAGAAAAATTGGGAATGTCCTATAGGGTGTCCAGCAACTACATATAAAATTTGGAGTCAAACGCTCGTTGTTTACACCGCTGAAATGATTTGTAAAGTGAATATATACAGCAGTTTCGCAAAACTGCGTCTACTGACACAGCTGCGGTGTAACTGCCATAACTCCAAGACCGTAACTCCAAATTCGAACATTTTGGAGTCTATCGATATCTACACATCCGGATCTACAAAATCTATTCAGGGCTCGGGCCCAGATTCAAATAATAAAAGGGTCGAAACCGCAAAAGAATATTCAGACAGCAACACATAGAAATAATTTACTAATGTGGATTTCATGGGAAAATGTCATTTGGTGTCTAAGTTGTTAAGTAGCGTAGATACATAATCATGGAGGTCAAAACAGCAACTAATAAATGTTTTTCAAGTCATAATAGTCGCAAATTCGTCAAAATACTAAATATATATGTATCTACAAATTTTAGGGCTCCTTAATTCATATGTCCATGTGATTCATGTGTTCAAGGGGGTAAAAGAGTCCAAATGATTATTATTTAATACGAGAAAGTTTTGTGACTCTTAGAATTGTGGGTTTGAAGGTTCAAAATTGATTTACAATGATATTTCAAAGGGGAGTCACAATCTAACTATTTGCAGTATTTCAAGGAGGCTTGTACTAGAACAATAAGATGTACAAGGTTACTTGCCTTAATTGACGACGGTAGATCCGATTGTTGAAGAAAGTTGGGTAGAAAAATCCCGGAAGAATCCTCAAAAAGCGCGCGCAAAAATCCGCCGGAGATCGAGTTTTCCCCACACACGATCGGCCAAAACAGCAAACAGCAAGCACCGATCCAGCGCGGCAAAACACGGAACGGCAGAACGCGCCAATCAGATCGCTCCGGAACAGCGGATCTGCGCCAGAACAGCGTGCAGCGAGCGGGGATTCACTGTGGCAAGAACACCAAACAGCATCAGATCAGACCCAGTGTAGCACGGATCTTGATGGATCCAAGGGCTGGGATTCGATCCCGCCCAATCCTCCTTCTTCTTCGTTCTCTTCTTCGACGAACAGAGCGCGAGAGCGAGGCGCAACGTCGGCGATGGCTTCGACGGGGCGATGCGACTGTGTGACTGCGACAGCCATGGGGGGGGGTGGCGACGACCGTAACGGCGCTGCCGTCGAGAATGACGCAACGCGCGGCTACCTGTTTCTGGGTTCGAACAGGGGAGAGCGGAAGTGGGCGTTGGGGTTCGGCGGCGTCTGGCGAAACAGCGGAGAGGTAGAGGCGGTCGAGGGGGGGTGCCGGAGGCGGCAAGGTGATGGAGATCTGGTCGGAGTAATGGTGAGGGAGAGGTCGAGTTGGGTGCGGCGAGTTCGGATGGGTTTCGAAGTTTTGGGTCGATGGATGGGGAGATGGCGGAGGCGATGGCGATAGGGTTTGTGGAGGTGGTGGCTGTGGGGGTCGACGAGGCGGATTGGGTATGGCGAAGGTGATCGGAGTGGAGGAATTGGGTTGATGGCGTGCGAAGGATGCTGGAGAAGATGATTAGCGGCGGGGGTTAGGGGTTTAACAGTAATAGGATTTGATTAGGGTTAGGGTAAGGTTTAAATAGTATAGTTTGCGGGTTCGTGGGTTTTGGGTATCCGATTCAAAAAGAGCCCAACAGAAGAAATGGTCAAAATGCACAAAAATGGGGATTAGAGAGATAAATGAGAAGAATCGGTCCATTTCTCATGAAGAACGATACAAATGGCACACAATTAAATTTGATAAAAGGGCCCACAATTTGAGTTGAGACGAGAATAATAATTTTATTCAATCAGAACAAATTACATGATCTCAAAATAGACGAGAGAGTACAATTGAGAAAAAAATACGGTATAAAATACAAATACGGGGAACAGGACTTACACACATAGTGGTGATGTGACGAAAATGAGAGAAAAACACGTGTATGAGGGCCATCGGATTGGCAGTGTGAGAGTGATTCACAGACTGCCTGCTTGATGCATCATGACATAGCGTGAGCACTACTCCGAAATTATCGTCCCGGTGGCGACACTTGTGGGGTGTTTGGTGACTACGGGTGGTGCCATCGTTCCATGGCGGAGGTCGACTTGTCCATAGTCTGCCTGCTTGATGCGTCATGTTAGTGCGTGGGATTCCCCTCCAGACTGCCTGGACATGGGCTCGTAGATCATAGAATATCTAGGATACTTACCGTAGTTACCGTAGTAGTTTAAGTCATGGCGAGGGATTGAACCCTATAACATGAAGTACGATTAAGGGCTTGCCCTCGGACCTATGTAGTATGGTATGCATAGAATCCGAACAAGTGCGCATTAGTGTCATATAACATAATAACTGCACTAAGGACTAAGTGCACAACACAACACTACATCAATAGGATAGTCCCTTTTAGTTTTGTTTGTGAACAAGTTTGTGGTTTGCTAAGTATTGAGAATCGTTATACTGTTTCTGGCATAGAGAGCATGGTTGTGTATAATATTTCGTCAGTAAATGAACTGACGCGCCCACAGTTTTACATACAGGGTAAAGATGGTTGACAAATTGAAGTATACATGTTGCTCAATGATTGATTTAAATGTTGTTTCATATAATTACGGTAAAATTGCTTTCGCTGTAATAATGTAAAGATATAATGTAACTCTGATGTAAGAAATGTTTCAAACTCCTTGTAAAATTGTACGAAATAAGTGTAAAGTTCTTGTGGAACATCGAATTCAGTTGCATTTTGGAATTCGGGGTGTTACAAGAAGAACGCCAAAGATAGTCCCTCTGTCCTTAATGCCTTATTTCCCGGGCGGCCCCCACCCCTTGAATGAGGACGTCATGGCATTGCTTCAACAGCAATATCTTTGCTGTTTTTTCCAAGCACCGTGGGCCCCACATCCACCTATACATTTTTCAACATATTTACATGAAATGCCATTCAACTCTTTTATACATATATATACTATTATACTTTGAAAATTATGGGGTGTTACACACACCCACCCTTCAGAAATCAGCGTCCTCGCTGAGCACGGGGCATGCACAACCGAGTGTAGGATATCCTTTGTAGCCGATGTGGAATGGCGTACCTCGATTCTGCTAGCTGCACAGTATCCTGATTCTGTTAGTTGTATAGTCCCCTACCTGGGAGACCTGTCCCAACCTCGCTCCCTCTTAGGCATGCTTACCCGTACATCTGCTAGCTCCATCTCAGGCATAACCACCACTCTGTACCACACTCGGTGTGGAAAGTCGGCTCTGATACCATTTGTAACACCTCTGTCCTGGGCTCGGACAATTTATACAATTTAGAAGACAAATTATTTATAGTATAGTACAACTGTCCACCACAGGCTGCCTCTCAAAAGGTGGTTAACCAATTAGGTGACTCTTGATCATAAGAAAAGTTATTTATATATTAGTTTATTCATATAATCTCCCGATATGGAACAATTCTCACTTACCTTCTCCCGAAATTTCTCTCCCATGTGCATGATGTCATCAGAAGAAGGCCAAAGACAGTCCCTCTGTCCTCAACGCCTTATTTCCCAGGTGGCCCCCACCCCATGAATGATGACGTCATGGCAATTGTTCAACAACAATAGCTTTGCTGTTTTTTCCAAGCACCGTGGGCCCCCATCCACCTATACATTTTTCAACATATTTACATGAAATGTCATTCAACTCTTTTATACATATATATATACTATTATACTTTGAAAATTACTGGGTGTTACATACTACTTCACAAATCTCCTCAGTTCCAGACTTATAAATAGAAAACAACTCCCTCTCAGAGCAAATATGAGAAGAACTTCCAGAGTCAAGAAACCAACTAGAATCCACTTCTAAAGAATTTGAAACAAGAAGACACGAATCACCTGAATCAAAGGCACTAATCACATTAGCGGCTGAATTTCCTTTCTTTGCGCTCTCCTGATTCTGCAATTTCCAACAGTCTTTTTTGATATGCCCTGGCCTCTTGCAATATCGACAATGGATCAAATCCTTTTGCAAAGTTCTTTGTCTTCCCCCTGATGGACCATCCACTGCTAGACAACTTGTGAGAATAGAAGGTGATTTCTGAGTCTCCTTCCTAAGTTGATTTTCCTTCAATGCTTTGATTACACCATCTACCGAAATACTCTCCTTGGCAGATCTACTGTGTAGCATGGTAGTGATCAATGGCTCGTACGAATCTGGCAGTAAATATACCAGGTTGAAAGCTTTATCTTCCTCACACACATCTGCATTGATTGCCTTAAATTCAGATAATACCTTATTGAACTCTGTAATGTGGTCTTGGAGATCGATACCTTCCTTCATAGATAAATGGAACAACTTTCTCTTCCAATGCATCTGATCTAATAACGACGAACCGGAGTAGTCAACTATTAGTTTTTCCCACAAACTCGCCGCATCAGTTTCTTCAAGAAATCTGCACTTGACCTCGTCTGCCAAGGATATTCGGATCAGACTTATGGCTCTTTCACGAATATCTTCCCAACTGTCATCCTTCATATCAGTTGGCTTTTCTTTCTTCTTAACGGCTAACTGCAAACGTTCTTGAACAAGAACATCATACATGTCAGTCTTCCAAAGACTGAAATTGATCTTTCCATCGAACTGCTTGATCTTCAAAATAATGTGGCCTGTCATCTTAACCAAGTAACTCAGAAACCTGAAGCTCTGATACCAGTTGTTGGGATTGGCACATCAACCAATGCCCGTTGTTGCAGCGGAACTATTATAGCAATGAGGAAGTCGAAATAGATGAGACGAATAAATTAAGCAAGCAAGTAGATCCACCAAACTAACACTAACACACCGATGACTTATCCCTGTTAGCTTTTACTTAATCCGGGGGGAAATATAGTGTAATACCATGAATTTCTATTAAGTGTGAAATTGTAGATTTTTCATGTTGTGCACATGCAAATTGTGTATAAATATTTTCTTATGAAATGATTTTTATAACATGAGCAAATAATTAATTTGTTTCCTTCTGTTTTTCTTTTAAGCCCATTTTTAGAAGTCTAAATTTGTTTTTTAAATAAAGTCCAACCTAATAAATTAAGTTTTTTTTCTAAAAAGCCCACTACTTTTAAAGCCCATGAATTAACTACCTTTTAATTAACTTGTCATGTAGACACATATTTTTGTAGACAATTAATTAATTTATAATGTACAACTTTAATTAAGCGGGGCACTAGGAAGCATGTGCATGCACTAGAGTGTGCATTGCACACCCTTTTTAGAGTGGCCGGATTTTAGCAAAAGAGAGAGGGAGAGTGGATGAAGTTGTGGGAGGGTAGTTATGCGATCATGGAAGTTGCTATAACCTCCCAATCCATCTTGATCCTTGATATCTAACTCCTTGATTGAATCCTAGCCCTCCATTCCACCCTAAAACTAGTATAAATACCCCTCCCTTTATGCATACAACACTAAGAATATATTTTTTGAAAGAAAGAAAACTATATAGGAGAGTAAAAGATTGAGTGCTTTTAGTTGTGTGTGTTCCTTTGGAGGCCGACTATTACAACCAGGGGAGGTTCGGGTTCACCAAGTGCAAGGAGGAGGAACATTGTGGCGGCTCATTCTAGGAGAAGAAGGACCGATCGTGTGTTCAAGGAGATTCTAAGAGTTTTGTAGTACTTTCTTCAAATAGGTGGGTGTTTTTCTATACTTCTAATGTTAGACATTATGCTAGGGATTTTTGATATATATATGAATGCTAAAGGAACTAATAAGATAATCACTTGGTGACTCTAAAAAGGACTTGGTAGATGATTGAGTAAATGTTTGATGAATTGCATGCTATTGGTTTTAATTCATGTTTAATGTAGTTAATTTCACTTATTACCATGAAGGTGTGGATTGAGAACCATGTAACTATAGAAAAATATTCATGTATTGGTTAGTAGATGAATTGCTTATTGAACCATTGCATTATTTGCTCAAAGAACGCAACTTTGATTATAAGTACTATGAATAAAGGGGGAAACAGAAATTTAAATTTTTTTGATAAAGTCTTAATGCAGCGATTGGAGTAGAGGATTTTGTTAAGTGGAATTTTGCTATCTGTAAGCATAGAAGACAAATTAGAGTGAAATGACTGGTTTTAATGTCAAAAACATATCCTAAACTGCAACCTAGTGCAATCGACAGTCGAGCGAATTAGAGTCGACAGTCGACTGTCAGGTAGTAAATTCGGATTCTTGTTGCAGAACAGTCGACCGACTGCATTGTAACAGTCGACTGCCCTGACCTCTGGTTTTCGAGTTTTCTTCGCAGGACAGTCAATCTACTGTATGGTAATAGTCGACTGCCCTGAGTATTTATCTTCGAGTTTTTAATTTTAGCAGAACAGCCGACTGGCTATGGTTGACAGTCGACTGCCCTGAAGTTCAAATGATATCCAGTTTTCATAATTTTCTATAATCTTTGGCCTAGTATATTTGAGACTATTTTTGCAAGAAAGAACTACTATAAATTGTTAGCCTAAATTATTTTTTGGATAAAGAAAACGTATCGATTAAAAGATGATTTGAAAAGAGTTTTGTTAATGAAAGAAAAAAAATGAAAAGTATGAATGTTAGATTTAGTACTGATAAAGTGAGAATAAGGGGATTATGTGGAAAGAATGAACCATTGACTATGACAAATTGAATTTCTTTGTTTATGCATGATTATTGTACATGAAATTGGAATTTTAATGACATGATGAGTTATGAAGGATATTATGGATATGAATATACAAATGCTATGAACATAAAAGGGAAAAACCATTGTTAATCATGAAAAAAGAACTTGTGAGTTTGAAAGACTCAAATTTTGTGATTGTGAATCGAAATTGAGGACTAGAGTATAACTAACATGGGTGTATTAGATTGGAATTTGAAAAGAATTTAAAAGAATTGAGAATCCCAGTATTTAAGGGATTTATGGAGAATTCACCTAAAACTTTGAGTGGGATTTATAAGGATTTTAAAATAGTTTGATGGAATTTTTATTATGAATTTGATGGAATTCAAAGGAATTCGATGACAGCTGAACTTTCATAGACTTTATTTGTACACTCGTAATTTTGTGACTAACAAAATGGTCTTGCTTGTTTTTTTCCCTTAATTTATTTGTACACTAACAAAATGGTCTTCCTTGTTTTTTCCCTTAATTTGTTTGTAGACAATATTGTAATTACCAGTGGAAATTAATATATACCATAACTACGTTCTGATCATATAAAAGAACAGTTGCTAACAAAATGTTCATATGTAAGATATTTTTCAGATTGCTGTTACTAGCTAGTGGAGATATATACACATCCCAGTGTTGAAACAAAGTTAAATAACCACCAAAATATATAGAAAGTACTACTACTTATTATGCAAATAAGCGTTGAATTATCCTTTCCAATGTCGTACTCGAATAACAGGTATGCAAAGTCCAAGAAGATACTAATAAAATTTGTGCAAATGCGTGAAAGCGTTAATCATTTAGAAATGGCATAGGTATGAGTACTCTTTTTTTCTCGGCAGTGTTGGTTCTTTACTTTCGAGAGCGATCACTGTCTTTCTCCTCGGATATCACGCCGTTGCCATTCATGGATTCCTTGGAGTTTGGAGGGAGGTCGGGATTCTCGACTGTTTTCTCCAAGTAGTCATACTCGTCGAAATCCATGGCTGGAATTTCTAGGGTTAGGGTATGTAATTGCTGGAAAACCCTAGTTATTTGGAGGAGATGAGATTAAGGGGACAGAAAGACAAATCATGAGATTGTAGGGGCGGATGCAACTGTGGAGAAGGAAGAACGTCTAGAGAGAATCACAAATATCTTGAAAGTTTCTAAGGAGAATGTGAGAATTGCAAAGGCTTTTGGTATTTATACCTCAAACCCTAGATTCCATCTAAATCCTCCCAATTCTCAATTCTACCAAAATCAATAACTTTTTGAATACACAGAGAAT
This sequence comes from Hemerocallis citrina, assembly GCA_017893485.1. Classification (NCBI taxonomy): domain Eukaryota; kingdom Viridiplantae; phylum Streptophyta; class Magnoliopsida; order Asparagales; family Asphodelaceae; genus Hemerocallis; species Hemerocallis citrina. The sequence continues at coordinate 24,640,833 of CM030368.1, forward strand.
TGAATGGGGTCATTTTAAATCTCAATTGAATACACCGAGAATTGAATAGAATCACTTAAAGTCTCAATTGAATACAGTGTGACTTTTATAAACTCCTTTAAAATCCTAATTGAATACACTAGGATTTTTACATTCTTTTAAATTCTTTTCAAATTCCAATCCAATACACCCCTGTAAGCCTCATACCGGCATTAAAAAGAAATGAATTGAAATGAAATTTGAAATGAAAAGACCAAGATTTGGGTCATGTTGAATAAATGGTTAAGATCGGTATAGTGGAAAGGCTAACTCTAGATAATTGATTTTATTCATGATTCTAATAACTAAGGACTAGATACATAGTAAAGAGGTGACGAAAGTAAGAAAAAAACACTGAGTATGAGGGCCATTGGATTGACGGCATGAGGGTATTCACAGGATGTCCCATGATGCATCATGATAGGGCGTGGATACTGCTCCAGAGTACCATCCCGGTGGCGAGGCTCGTGGGGTGTTTGGTGACTACGGGTGGTGTCATGTCTATGGTAGGAGCTGAATTACCATAGGATGCCTGCATGATGAGTCATGTGTCAGTGCGTTGGAATTCCCTCCAGGGTGCCTAAACATGAGTTCGTAGATCATAGAACATCTAGGATACTTACCATAGTTACAGTAGTAGATTAAGTCATGGCGAGGGATTGAACCCTACAAGATGAAGAACGGTTAAGGGCTTGCCCTCGGACCTATGTAGTATGGGCTGCATAGACTCTGAACAAGTGTGCATTAATGTCATATAAACAGAAATAATTGCATTAAGGACTAAGTGCACATTCACAACACGACATCAATAGGATAGTCCCTTTAGCTTTGTTTGTGAACAAGTTGTGGTTTGTTTAAGTACAGAAAATCGTTATACTGTTTCTGGCATAGAGAGGATGACCGTGTATAATATTTCGTCATTGAATGAACTGACGCGCCCACAGTTTTACATGCAGGGTAAAGATGCTTGATAAATTGAATTATACATGCTGCTCAAAGATTGATTTAAATGCTGTTTCAAGTAATTACTGTAAAATTGCTTCCGCTATAATAATGTAAAGATATAATATAATTCTGATGTAAGAAATGTTTTAATTTCCTTGTAAAATTGTACGAAAGAAGTGTAAAGATCCTGTGAAACTTCGAATTCAGTGTGTTTCGGAATTCGGGGCGTTACAGAGTGGGTTGTAATACCCTGAATTTCTATTAAGTGTGAAATTGTAGATTTTTCGTGTTGTGCACGTGCAAATTTGTGTATCAATATTTTCTTATGAAATGATTTTTATAACATGAGTAAATAATTAATTTCTTTCCTTCTCTTTTTCTTTTAAGCCCATTTTTAGAAGTCTAAATTTATTTTCTAAATAAAGCCCAACCTAATAAATTAATTATTATTTTTTTCTAAAAATCCCATTACTTTTAAAGCCCATGAATTAACTACCTTTTAATTAACTTGTCATGTAGACACATATTTTTGTAGACAATTAATTAATTTATAATGTACAACTTTAATTAGGTGGGGCACTAGGAGGCATGTGCATGCACTAGAGTGTGCATTGTACACCCTTTCTAGAGTGGCCAGATTTTAGCAAAAGAGAGAGGGAGAGTGGATGAAGTTGTGGGAGGGTAGTTATGTGATCATGGAAGTTGCTATAACCTCCCAATCCATCTTGATCCTTGATCTCTAACTCCTTGATTGAATCTTAGCCCTCCATTCCACCCTAAAACTAGTATAAATACCCCTCCCTTTATGCATACAACACTAAGAATATATTTTTTGAAAGAAAGAAAACTATATAGGAGAGTAAAAGATTGAGTGCTTTTAGTTGTGTGTGTTCCTTTGGAGGCCAGCTATTACAACCAGGGGAGGTTCAGGTTCACCAAGTGCAAGGAGGAGGAACATTGTGGCGGCTCATTCTAGGAGGAGAATGACCGATCGTGTGTTCAAGGAGATTCTAGGAGTTTTGTAGTACTTTCTTCAAATAGGTGGGTGTTTCTCATGACTTATAATTTAGATACCATGCTAGGAATGAATTGATAAGTGGTTACAAAGAAATCAAGAAATTTTAGTCTCATGCTTGATAGATTAGAGATGGAATGATAATTTAGAGAATGATTGTGAAGATGATTGCTAATTGATAAATGCGGACAATTTTTCTCTACTTCTAAGTAGTACCAAGATAGGTTTTGTGCTAATCACATTAAACTAAATAGATGGAAATATTGTTCCTTGATAATACCATGATTTAGGTGAAAGTGAAATTTTAGAATTGTGTAAGAACCTCCATATGGGGTAGTAAATTATGCTGGTTGTGATTGATGCTAAATAAATTATAAAGTTGTATGTTAGTTATCGGAAAAATGAACTTTTTACAATTTAGACAGAGTTCTAGAAATGAACAATTTGTGTGTTAATCAAAAAGAAAGAAGAAATGATTCCAATCGGATTTTGTTGCTGAACAGTCGACTGAATATGCGTAAATAGTCGACTATCGTGGATATCTAGTTCTTCGAGTTGTAATTCTCGCAGAACAGTCCACCATATATGTTTAAAAGTCGACTGCCCCGTCCATTTTATTTTTGAGTTTTAAAGCATCGCAGAACAGCCGACTAGTTTTGTTTAACAGTCGACTGCCTTGATCCTTTTAATTTCGAGTTTTTAAATCTTTACAGAACAGCCGACTGGCCAAGTTTAACAGTCAACTGTCTAGACTATTTTAATTTCTCAGGTTTTAAATTGTCTCTTGATAAAAATAAATGTACTGTTTAAAAGGGTTTGAAAAGAGGTTTGATCATGGAAAGAATGAAGATTGAATGTGACCAATTAGGGAAAAGTGAATTTATTTGTCTTATGCATGAAAATTGTACATGAAAGTGAGGTTAAATATCCTGATGAATTATGAAAGGTTTTATGAATATGAATACACAAATTCTATGGACATGAAATGAGATTTTGAACTCGAGGGTAGCTAAGTCATATTACCGGTAAGTGAATAAATTATATTTTTTGAGATGAATAATTGAGATGAACGACCAAGTTGGTCATGTTGTTGATTGAGACCGGTATAGAGGAAAGAGCTAACTCTATGGGTTGATTTTATTCATGATTCAAATAAACTAAGGATTTAGACACATAGTGGTGATGTGACGAAAGTGAGAAAAACATGAGTATGAGGGCCATCAGATTGGCGGTGTGAGAGTGATTCACAGACTGCCTGCTTGATGCGTCATGACATGGCATGAGCACTACTCCGGAATTATCGTCCCGGTGACGACACTTGTGGGGTGTTTGGTGACTATGGGTGGTGCCATCGTTCCATGGCGGAGGTCGAATTGTTCATAGTCTGCCGCTTGATGCGTCATGTCAGTGCATGGGATTTCCCTCCAGACTGCCTGGACATGGGCTCGTAGATCATAGAACATCTAGGATACTTACCGTAGTTACCGTAGTAGTTTAGGTCATGGTGAAGGAATGAACCCTATAACATGAAGTACGATTAAGGGCTTGCCCTCGGACCTGTGTAGTATGGGATGCATAGAATCCGAATAAGTGCGCATTAGTGTCATATAACATAACAACTGCGTTAAGGACTAAGTGCACAGCACAACACGACATCAATAGGATAGTTCCTTTTAGTTTTGTTTGTGAACAAGTTTGTGGTTTGCTAAGTATTGAGAATCGTTATACTGTTTCTGGCATAGAGAGGATGGCCGTGTATAATATTTCGTCAGTAAATGAACTGACATGCCCATAGTTTTACATGCAGGGTAAAAGATGCTTGACAAACTGAAGTATACATGCTGCTCAAAGATTGATTCAATTGTTGTTTAATGCAATTACTGTAAATTTGCTTCCGCTGCACGAATGTTAATGTATAATGTATCTCTGATGTAAAATAAAGTTTTAAACTCCTTGTAAAATTGTACGAAAGAAGTGTAAAGATCCTGTGGAACTTCGAATTCAGTGTATTTTGGAATTCGGGGCGTTACATATAGGGAGATTTGATATTCAACTAGAAGAGATTACAAGGAGTTATTGATTCTCTCAATACAAGGAATTAAACTCACCCACCAAGAACATTCTCTCTCTTGAGTCTCTCTTTGCAATGGAGAAAATAATCTATGAAGTACTACTGCTCATATTGGAGGAGTTTACAATATATATAGAAGAATAGAGAGAAAACCTAGGTCTAATCTTGATTCTCAGTAGTCCGATATAACCTGAAAAAGAATTTACTGAATAGGAGCCGCACTATCTAACTTGGAGTTGAAGATTGGGCTGAAACGACCTAATATAGGGAGATCTGATATTCAACTAGAAGAGATTACAAGGAGTTATTGATTCACTCAATACAAGGAATTAAACTGACCTACCAAGAACTTTCTCTCTTTCGAGCCTCTCTTTGCAATGGAGAAAATAATCAATGAAGTACTACTGCTCATATTGGAGGAGTTTACAACATATATAGAAGAATAGAGAGCAAACCTAGGTCTAATTTTGTTTCTCAGTCGTCCGATATAACCTGGAAAAGAATTTACTGAATAGGAGCCGCACGATCTATCTTGGAGTTGAAAATTGGGCTGAAACGACCTAACAAATCGAAGCCCAAAAACGAACACAGCGCCGCGTTCGGTCGACCATCTAACAAGACCGGTTGACTGTCCCTCTCTCGGAAAATTCTTGTACTACGAGCGGTCGGGGGTGTGATTGACCGCAACTATGCTTGCACCTTGTTGCTGCTTTTTTTTCTTCTACTCACTTCGATGCTTCGATCTCCGTGCTTCATCTTACCTTCTTCTAATCTGACCATCGAGTATTCAAGAGACAATCCTAACAATAAGGACAGATAATACCCAAAACTTTCGGAAACCCAACCGATAGGTATTTCTGACCGAGAAAGTACATGTATGGCTTTCATATTTGGGAAGCATGGCCAGGGAGATTCTCAAGCTCCAACATCAATTTCTAATTGAGCTTGTCAGCACTTACTAGTAGGTTTCCAAGACCAATTATTGCGGACGAAGCTACTATGACATAGTGTAGATGCCTTGCAATTCCATGCATAGTCAGCAAACAGCAGATGAGAGTAGAAGAGAGAATGGAGTTGATGAGTACTAATTTACGTCCAATTAACAACATTCTAACTTCTCAACATTCAAACATTCTCTTTTTAATTGGTAGCGAACTGCTTTTCCTCAATTTATCATTTTTTTGAGGTAGGCAAAGATATCTAACAAAGTTTTCGGGAGATACAACCAAGAACAGAAGAGAAGCACACACAAGAGCTTTCGGGAGATTACCCAAGATAAACAATTAAGGATTTAGAAATATTGAAAGTGAATAAAATCATGCTAAATTATCGGGAATGCATATCATCAGGAAAACCCAAATAAAGCAAGTTCAGCTAAATTACCTTTTAATAATGGTAAAAGTCACAACAAATCAGGGCTCACTACAAAAGAAACTCACTTTCCCGGCGGTTTTTTAAGTCTTTACCGGCGTTTTTTTACGCCGGTGAAACTATCACCGGCGTTTATAATAGCGCCGGTCCAAATGCCGCCGAAACGAGCGTCGTGGAAAGGAAGGGGTCTACACCGGCGGTTTTACTGGGCGCCGGTAAATGTGACACCTACACCGGCGGCCTAAAAACGCCGGTGTATGGGGGCCTCTGAATGCCGTCTTATACCCCCCAATATACATTCACCGGCGGTTATAAACCGCCGGTGTTCATCAATTTACCGGCGTCTATAGAAACGCCGGTGTAGAATGAACGTACACCGGCGGTCTGTGACCGCCGGTGTATGTGCGTTTATGAGTGTCCGCTTTTCCCTACTCACAAGCACTGGCGTGATCAAAAACGCCGGTAAACCCAACTACACCGGCCTTTTATAAAACGCCGGTGTTTCTTTTTACCGTTACATCTGACGGCATTAACCGGCGTCTAGCAGCATACACCGGCATTTGCATGAACGCCGGTATATCGCACACTGCAATTAATTCAATAGATAGACCGGCGTTTTATAAAATGCCGGTCTAGCTAAGCCCGTTTGTATTCCTTTCTCCGGTTTTCCGTTCGATTTCAATTCACAGTTACTTTTACAAAACCTGTAAACTAATTCATAACTGATTCAACCAATTTCATTTCATATTAATGTGCAAATCACAACCAAACACAAGAATAATAAAGTCTAACACGTGTCATATCCCAAATATCTCAACAAACTAATTAACAGTGTCATAATCACAACCAAATTCACCGCAAAATTAACAGTCATAATTAACAAATTAAAATATCGACGAACATCCCAAATATCTCAGGTCTGACAAATATCCCAACTAAACCGTCTGACATAACTCTCATCCAAAAAAAACAGTCTGACATAACAGCAAGGAGGACATAAGAACAATCATACAGCAAGGACACAAGAACAGCAAGGAGGACCACGGATTCATACCCTCGAAGAGCTTCAGTTCTGATCATCAGAATTTTCTTCATCTCGGCGACCGCTCTGTGAAAAAAAAAAAACAATAGTTTAATTCAACAGTAGACCACAATACAGAATATACATATTTTTTGAACTTGCAAAAAAATCTAACTGTATCTTAAATTATAAGATCAAAGTGCCAATTGCAAATGGAATTGTTGATGATATATAGAGAGGTAAAATAATTACATTGCAATGCTAAAAATCCGGTACTTAATTTTGTTTTTTAAATATATCTAAAATAACAAAACAAATGAAAATTCAGTATCTAACTTGAAAACTCTATATTCTCCTTTGATTGGGAATATCCACTACCTAAAACAGTAAAACAAATGAAAATTCAGTATCTAAGCATGTCTTTCATGGATTGTTCAGACAATCCATGAAACTGTCATCGTGGACGGAAACCAAATATAAGAAAAATAAGAAAAATAAGATAGGGCTCATATCAAGTGTATTTTTAGGGAACTGTCAACGTGGAAGGAAACCAAATATAGAAGCCAGAAATGGAAACAGAAAGAAGAATGGTAGAGACTTTGGATACACCAGGCTAACATAGCGGCATTTTCCTCATCTCTATCATCCCTGCTTTCCCTTCAACACACGGACACAAAGAGACATCAGCAAGAACAGCAAGAGCGACAAGAACAACAATAATAATAAATCATTATGAACAAGATGTCTCTATATGGGTTTCCAGATCTCCACTCGAGCCCTCTCGTTCTAATCACAGCCCAACTAAGAACATAGACAACAGCCACTGAACAATCCAATCAGAGCCCAATCAAAATTTGCCATCCTGGATCTTAATGAAATAAGCTTCAGTAGCAGTAAAAGAAGATGGGGATGCTAGCAGCAAACTCAGTTTGGAAGTGAACCTATTTTGGGTTAAAAAATCATGCCAAAGATGGCAAACAGGTTACTTTAACAGTATCTTGAAATGAAAATTTCCAAAGATGCCTCAGTTCACACTAAACCCATTTAGTATCAAAGAAACATGCGAAGAAGACAATCAGATGCATGAAATGAGCTTCATTAATAGTGAAAGAGGATGGGGATGCTAGCAGCATACTCAGATTGGTGGTGAACCCATTTCTGGCTAAAAAATCATGCCAAAGAGGGCAATCTGCAGGTAACTTTAACGGTACCTTAAAATGAAAATTTCCATTCACTGAGCTAAATTATATGTTGCTCCACTAATTGTAGTGCCCAACTAAATCTAAAACCAAATTGTTGGGCAAATCACAGACCAAAGTGGGCGTACGTAGCAATAGCATCCTCAGTCCACACTAAACCCATTTAGTATCAAAGAAACATGCCAAGAAGACAATCAGATGCATGAAATGAGCTTCATTAACAGTGAAAGAGGATGGGGATGCTAGCAGCATACTCAGATTGGTGGTGAACCCATTTCTGGCTAAAAGATCATGCCAAAGAGGGCAATCTGCAGGTAACTTTAACAGTACCTTAAAATGAAAATTTCCATTCACTGACATTAATTATATGTTGCTCCACTAATTGTTGTGCCCAACTAAATCTAAAACTAAATTGTTGTGCAAATCACAGACCAATTTAGGGCGTACGTAGCTATAGCATCCTCAGTTCACACTAAACCCATTTAGTATCAAAGAAACATGCCAAGAAGACAATCAGATGCATGAAATGAGCTTCATTAACAGTGAAAGAGGATGGGGATGCTAGCAGCATACTCAGATTGGTGGTGAACCCATTTCTGGCTAAAAAATCATGCCAAAGAGGGCAATCTGCAGGTAACTTTAACAGTACCTTAAAATGAAAATTTCCATTCACTGACATTAATTATATGTTGCTCCACTAATTGTTGTGCCCAACTAAATCTAAAACCAAATTGTTGTGCAAATCACAGACCAATTTGGGCGTACGTAGCTATAGCATCCTCAGTTCACACTAAACCCATTTAGTATCAAAGAAACATGCCAAGAAGACAATCAGATGCATGAAATGAGCTTCATTAACAGTGAAAGAGGATGGGGATGCTAGCAGCATACTCAGATTGGTGGTGAACCCATTTCTGGCTAAAAAATCATGCCAAAGAGGGCAATCTGCAGGTAACTTTAACAGTACCTTAAAATGAAAATTTCCATTCACTGACATTAATTATATGTTGCTCCACTAATTGTTGGGCCCAACTAAATCTAAAACCAAATTGTTGTGCAAATCACAGACCAATTTGGGCGTACGTAGCTATAGCATCCTCAGTTCACACTAAACCCATTTAGTATCAAAGAAACATGCCAAGAAGACAATCAGATGCATGAAATGAGCTTCATTAACAGTGAAAGAGGATGGGGATGCTAGCAGCATACTCAGATTGGTGGTGAACCCATTTCTGGCTAAAAAATCATGCCAAAGAGGGCAATCTGCAGGTAACTTTAACAGTACCTTAAAATGAAAATTTCCATTCACTGACATTAATTATATGTTGCTCCACTAATTGTTGTGCCCAACTAAATCTAAAACCAAATTGTTGTGCAAATCACAGACCAATTTGGGCGTACGTAGCTATAGCATCCTCAGTTCACACTAAACCCATTTAGTATCAAAGAAACATGCCAAGAAGACAATCAGATGCATGAAATGAGCTTCATTAACAGTGAAAGAGGATGGGGATGCTAGCAGCATACTCAGATTGGTGGTGAACCCATTTCTGGCTAAAAAATCATGCCAAAGAGGGCAATCTGCAGGTAACTTTAACAGTACCTTAAAATGAAAATTTCCATTCACTGAGCTTAATTATATGTTGCTCCACTAATTGTTGTGCCCAACTAAATCTAAAACCAAATTGTTGTACAAATCACAGACCAATGTGGGCGTACGTAGCTATAGCATCCTCAGTTCACACTAAACCCATTTAGTATCAAAGAAACATGCCAAGAAGACAATCAGATGCATGAAATGAGCTTCATTAACAGTGAAAGAGGATGGGGATGCTAGCAGCATACTCAGATTGGTGGTGAACCCATTTCTGGCTAAAAAATCATGCCAAAGAGGGCAATCTGCAGGTAACTTTAACAGTACCTTAAAATGAAAATTTCCATTCACTGAGCTTAATTATATGTTGCTCCACTAATTGTTGTGCCCAACTAAATCTAAAACCAAATTGTTGTGCAAATCACAGACCAATGTGGGCATACGTAGCTATAGCATCCTCAGTTCACACTAAACCTATTTAGTATCAAAGAAACATGCCAAGAAGACAATCAGATGCATGAAATGAGCTTCACTAACAGTGAAAGAGGATGGGGATGCTAGCAGCATACTCAGATTGGTGGTGAACCCATTTCTGGCTAAAAAATCATGCCAAAGAGGGCAATCTGCAGCTAACTTTAACAGTACCTTAAAATGAAAATTTCCATTCACTGACATTAATTATATGTTGCTCCACTAATTGTTGTGCCCAACTAAATCTAAAACCAAATTGTTGTGCAAATCACAGACCAATTTGGGCGTACGTAGCTATAGCATCCTCAGTTCACACTAAACCCATTTAGTATCAAAGAAACATGCCAAGAAGACAATCAGATGCATGAAATGAGCTTCATTAACAGTGAAAGAGGATGGGGATGCTAGCAGCATACTCAGATTGGTGGTGAACCCATTTCTGGCTAAAAAATCATGCCAAAGAGGGCAATCTGCAGGATACTTTAACAGTACCTTAAAATGAAAATTTCCATTCACTGAGCTTAATTATATGTTGCTCCACTAATTGTTGTGCCCGACTAAATCTAAAACCAAATTGTTGTGCAAATCACAGACCAATGTGGGCGTACGTAGCTATAGCATCCTCAGTTCACACTAAACCCATTTAGTATCAAAGAAACATGCCAAGAAGACAATCAGATGCATGAAATGAGCTTCATTAAAAGTGAAAGAGGATGGGGATGCTAGCAGCATACTCAGATTGGTGGTGAACCCATTTCTGGCTAAAAAATAATGCCAAAGAGGGCAATCTGCAGGTAACTTTAACAGTACCTTAAAATGAAAATTTCCATTCATTGACATTAATTATATGTTGCTCCACTAATTGTTGTGCCCAACTAAATCTAAAACCAAATTGTTGTGCAAATCACAGACCAATTTGGGCGTACGTAGCTATAGCATCCTCAGTTCACACTAAACCCATTTAGTATCAAAGAAACATGCCAAGAAGACAATCAGATGCATGAAATGAGCTTCATTAACAGTGAAAGAGGATGGGGATGCTAGCCGCATACTCAGATTGGTGGTGAACCCATTTCTGGCTAAAAAATCATGCCAAAGAGGGCAATCTGCAGGATACTTTAACAGTACCTTAAAATGAAAATTTCCATTCACTGAGCTTAATTATATGTTGCTCCACTAATTGTTGTGCCCAACTAAATCTAAAACCAAATTGTTGTGCAAATCACAGACCAATGTGGGCGTACGTAGCTATAGCATCCTCAGTTCACACTAAACCCATTTAGTATCAAAGAAACATGCCAAGAAGACAATCAGATGCATGAAATGAGCTTCATTAACAGTGAAAGAGGATGGGGATGCTAGCAGCATACTCAGATTGGTGGTGAACCCATTTCTGGCTAAAAAATCATGCCAAAGAGGGCAATCTGCAGGTAACTTTAACAGTACCTTAAAATGAAAATTTCCATTCACTAACATTAATTATATGTTGCTCCATTAATTGTTGTGCCCAACTAAATCTAAAACCAAATTGTTGTGCAAATCACAGACCAATGTGGGCGTACGTAGCTATAGCATCCTCAGTTCACACTAAACCCATTTAGTATCAAAGAAACATGCCAAGAAGACAATCAGATGCATGAAATGAGCTTCATTAACAGTGAAAGAGGATGGGGATGCTAGCAGCATACTCAGATTGGTGGTGAACCCATTTCTGGCTAAAAAATCATGCCAAAGAGGGCAATCTGCAGGTAACTTTAACAGTACCTTAAAATGAAAATTTCCATTCACTGACATTAATTATATGTTGCTCCACTAATTGTTGTGCCCAACTAAATCTAAAACCAAATTGTTGTGCAAATCACAGACCAATTTGGGCGTACGTAGCTATAGCATCCTCAGTTCACACTAAACCCATTTAGTATCAAAGAAACATGCCAAGAAGACAATCAGATGCATGAAATGAGCTTCATTAACAGTGAAAGAGGATGGGGATGCTAGCAGCATACTCAGATTGGTGGTGAACCCATTTCTGGCTAAAAAATCATGCCAAAGAGGGCAATCTGCAGGATACTTTAACAGTACCTTAAAATGAAAATTTCCATTCACTGAGCTTAATTATATGTTGCTCCACTAATTGTTGTGCCCGACTAAATCTAAAACCAAATTGTTGTGCAAATCACAGACCAATGTGGGCTTACGTAGCTATAGCATCCTCAGTTCACACTAAACCCATTTAGTATCAAAGAAACATGCCAAGAAGACAATCAGATGCATGAAATGAGCTTCATTAACAGTGAATGAGGATTGGGATGCTAGCAGCATACTCAGATTGGTGGTGAACCCTTTTCTGGCTAAAAAATAATGCCAAAGAGGGCAATCTGCAGGTAACTTTAACAGTACCTTAAAATGAAAATTTTCATTCACTAACATTAATTATATGTTGCTCCACTAATTGTTGTGCCCAACTAAATCTAAAACCAAATTGTTGTGCAAATCACAAACCAATGTGGGCGTACGTAGCTATAGCATCCTCAGTTCACACTAAACCCATTTAGTATCAAAGAAACATGTCAAGAAGACAATCAGATGCATGAAATGAGCTTCATTAATAGTGAAAGAGGATGGGGATGCTAGCAGCATACTCAGATTGGTGGTGAACCCATTTCTGGCTAAAAAATCATGCCAAAGAGGGCAATCTGCAGGTAACTTTAACAGTACCTTAAAATGAAAATTTCCATTCACTGACATTAATTATATGTTGCTCCACTAATTGTTGTACCCAACTAAATCTAAAACCAAATTGTTGTGCAAATCACAGACCAATTTGGGCGTACGTAGCTATAGCATCCTCAGTTCACACTAAACCCATTTAGTATCAAAGAAACATGCCAAGAAGACAATCAGATGCATGAAATGAGCTTCATTAACAGTGAAAGAGGATGGGGATGCTAGCAGCATACTCAGATTGGTGGTGAACCCATTTCTGGCTAAAAAATCATGCCAAAGAGGGCAATCTGCAGCTAACTTTAACAGTACCTTAAAATGAAAATTTCCATTCACTGAGCTTAATTATATGTTGCTACACTAATTGTTGTGCCCAACTAAATCTAAAACCAAATTGTTGTGCAAATCACAGACCAATTTGGGCGTACGTAGCTATAGCATCCTCAGTTCACACTAAACCCATTTAGTATCAAAGAAACATGCCAAGAAGACAATCAGATGCATGAAATGAGCTTCATTAACAGTAAAAGACCATGAAAATTTCCAGTATCTCAGCATATATTTTTCTATTAATTCTTCATCCCAACTAAACCATTCATGTTAAGGAAATCAAGATGCATCTATCTGAAAAAATATGCTAAGTTTGGAAAATAAGGGAAATCAAGAGATGATACCGAAGAGAGCGAGAGAGAGAGCGGAGGAGGGAAATCGAAAATGACGAATAGGGCTCATATCAAGTGTAGTTTTATGGAATTGTCATCGTGGAAAGAAACCAAATATAGAAGCCAGAAGGAGGAATGGTAGAGAATGAGGATACACCAGGCTAACATAGCGGCATTTTCCTGATCTCTCTCTCATCCCTTCTTTCCCTTCAACCCACGGACACATAGAGACATCAGTAACAACAGCAAGATCGACAAGAACAACAGTAATAATAAATTATTATGAACAAGATGTCTCTATATGGGTTTCCAGATCTCCACTCCAACTTGTCTCTTTCTAATCACAACCCAATTAAGAACAATTAGTCACAGTCACTGTTAAAGAAACATATATACTCAGATAATGGAAATTTTCATTTTAAGATACTTTTAAAGTAACCTGATTGCCATCTTTGGCATGATTTCCATCTTCATCTTCTTTAACTGTTAATGAAGCTTATCTCGTGCATCTGATTGTCATCTTGGCATGTTTTTTTAAACAAAATGGGTTCACTGTGAACTGAGGATGCTATAGGTACGTATGCCAAAATCCTCCGGATATGCACAACAATTGGGTATTAGATTTAGTGCAGCTATGAACAGGGCTCATATCAAGTGTAGTGTTACGGACTGTCATCGTGGAAGGAAACCCATTTAATATATAAGCCATATATGGAGCCAGAAAGAGGGATGGTAGAGAATGAGGATACACCAGGCTAACATAGCGGCATTTTCCTCATCTCTCTCTCATCCCTTCTTTCCCTTCAACACACGGACACATAGAGACATCAGCAACAACAACAAGAGGGGATTGGTCCAACAATAAGTATAGATTATAATAAACGAGTTGTCTCTATTTGGGTTTCCAGATCTCCACTCCAGCCCTTTCTTTCTAATCACAGCCCACTTAAGAAACATAGACGAAATACTTATAGACGACAGCCACAATGCACACTCACAAACACTAGTACGTGTCTTTCATGCATTCAAGACCATAATCTCTTTAAAAAAAACAATTTAAATACTTACCCTGGGTAGGACTTGGGACTGCTGCCCTATTAAATTGGCCATTTATTCTTGGAGGAGTGCAACTTGTGCCTTTAAGGCAATCATCTCCTCGTCCCGATTGCCACTTGAACTAGATTCACTCCGTCCAAATAGCCGCGAGGGGGTTGGTCCTAGGCCCATACCACGGACACGTCCATGCCTCTCCTTTCCCCTAACATCGGTCAAGGCAACTCTCTGCCGGGTATGCCAATCTGTGCGTGCCGCCGTAGGGTCAGAATCTGAAGCAGAGGAGATTTCATCATACCTTTTCCAAGCATTAGTCTGTAAAAGGACATAACAATCATAGTTAAAAGCAGATGAGATTTCGACTACTCATTAGATATTAGTTCACAAATTACCAGAATCCGTGCTGCCTCAGGGCTCGCATACGTCCCATCCTTTGATTTGTGGGTGGCATCAAAAAAGTCAATGTCCCCAAACTCCGTAGGCCCCCCCAAATCTTCTGCCTATATATTAGTAAGATGAAATGGTTATAAACAAATAACTGTAAGTAAAAAATTGTTCAATACTATTGCGCCTACCAATTCTTCCCGAACCAGAGCGAAGCTCTGTGTACAGCGGTGTGCAGCACTAGCTGCTTTGACCGACTGGCAGCTCCCACCTCCGCCCTTTTCTGTACATGCCACAATGAAGTTAGCAGAAAAATTCATTACAGCCGCCATACAACCACATACTCATTAGATTTTTTTGTGTTTAATGTAAATACCTGACCGATCGCCGAACTCCAGTAGTGCACAAGAAATTGCCAATCTGAAGGCTCCACATTTTCTGGCACATTCACTGCATTCTCCTCCTCTGAAAGGTCTTTGTTATAAAACTTCGACTTCAATTCACTCTTGTGGTCCCTCCACTTCTTGGAGAGTGACTTTTCAACCCAAGGCGTAAGGGAGTCGGCGAACGAGAAGTATTGCTGCAAAATTTATTACCCATCACTAATAATACATATTTCAATAATAATTTTTCGCCGACCAATTATGTATTTTAGATGAGAAATACCTTGATTGTCGTAATAGCAGTGGCCTTTGTGGTGGTTGGCACCTTCGGCCAACTCTCGTATGACAAAGGAAGTATGCGGGGGTTCCTTGCTATAACCCCAATGAAGGAAGAAAATTTGCTGGCGTTATCGCCAATCGGTTGCCCAACACCGTTCGCCTCCACCTCGATCCTTTCGTCATTCTGAAGCCTCCAAACATTCGTCATTTTAGTCCGCCCACGATGTTTTTTGACAGTGGGCGGCGTGCTACCCTCACCCTCTTCTGTTTGACTGCCACTATTATGTAGTGGCTGCTCATCCCCATGGCTCTCGTTGCCATCATTTATATTTAACCTCTTTGCACGCCTCGGCATGTTGTACCTGTCAAGGATTTAATAACTTCTTTAGAGGTGCAAATTTAATTAATAACATGTTTATAACAACTATAATAAAATTTGTACTTTAGTAGGATTAACAAACCAACGTAATTAAAAAAAAAATTTAAAAAATGAGAATTGAGACAAATTAAATTACAATGATAGTTTGGTTCAAATGACACTAAGCATAGTTTAATGTAAATAACACCAACCAGTAGAAAATAGGAAGATAATTAAACCGGTGTATTAAATTGTTGTGCATATCTGGAGGATTTTGGCATACGTAGCTATAGCATCCTCAGTTCACAGTGAACCCATTTTGGTGAAAAAAACATGCCAAGATGACAATCAGATGCTTCAAATAAGCTTCATTAACAGTAAAAGAACATGAATATTCTAGCAGCATACTCGATCAGTTTGGAAGTGATCCCATTTCTGGTTAAAAAATCATGCCAAAGATGGCAATCTGCAGGTTACTTTAACAGGACCTTAAAATGAAAATTTCCATTATCTGAGCTTATATGTTGCTCTACCAATTCTTTAGCCCAACTAAATCTAAAACCCAATTGTTGTGCATATCCGAAGCATTTAGGCATACGTAGCTATAGCATCCTCAGTTCACAGTCAACCCATTTAATATCAAAAACACATGCCAAGAAGACAATCAGATGCATGAAATCAGCTTCATTAACAGTGAAAGAAGATGAGGACTATGCTAGCAACATACTTAGTTTGGAAGTGAACACATTTTTGGTTAAAAAATCATGCCAAAGAGGGCAATCAGGTTACTTTAACAGTATCTTAAAATGAAAATTTCCATTATCTGAGCTTATATGTTGCTCTACTAATTCTTGAGCCCAACTAAATCTAAAACCCAATTGTTGTGCATATCCGGAGGATTTTGGCATACAGCTATAGCATCCTCAGTTCACAGTGAACCCATTTAATATGAAAAAAACATGCCAAGAAGGCAATCAGATGCATTAAATAAGCTTCATTAACAGTAAAAGAAGATGAAAATTCTAGCAGCATACTTAGTTAGGAAGTGAACCCATTTTTTGTTAAAAAATCATGCCAAATATGACAAACAGGTTACTTTAACAGTATCTTGAAATAAAAATTTCCATTATCTGAGCATATATGTTGCTCTACTAATTCTTTAGCCCAACTAAATCTAAAACCCAATTGTTCAGCATATCCGGAGGATTTTGGCATACGTAGCTATAACATCCTCAGTTCACAGTAAACCCATTTTGGTTAAAAAAACATGCGAAGATGACTATCAGATGCATGGAATAAGCTTCTTTAACAGTAAAAGAAGATGAAATTTCTAGCAGCATACTTAGTTTGGAAGTGAACCCATTTTTGGTTAAAAAATCATGCCAAAGAGGGCAATCTGCAGGTAACTTTAATAGTTTCTTGAAATGAAAATTTACATTATCTGAGCATATATGTTGCTCCACTAATTCTTGTGCCCAACTAAATCTAAAACCCAATTGTTGTGCATATCCGGACCATTTAGGAATACGTAGCTATAGCATCCTCAGTTCACAGTGAACCCATTTTATATCAAAAAAACATGCCAAGAAGACAGTCAGATGCATGAAATCAGCTTCATTAACAGGATAAGAACATGAAAATTTCCATTACCTAATCATATATTTTTCTATTAATTCTGCATCCCAACTAAACCATTCATGTTAAGGAAATCAACATGCATCTATCAGAAAAAACATGCTAAGTTTCAAAAATAAGGGGAATCAATAGATGATACCGAAGAGAGAGAGAGAGCGGGGCGACGAGCGCGGGGGGAGGAGATAGAGAGAGAGCGGGGCGACACGGTCGTTTCCGATCGCCGATTCACCTCCAAATCGGGATAGGGAGGAGGGAAATCGAAAATGGCGAAGGGAAGAAGGGACGATGACGAATGTTCGAAGGCCGTCGAAGAGGACGAAGCGGCGGAGGCAAACGCGCGGGAAGTAGAGCGAGGAAGGAGGGAAAACGAAGCGCCCACTTTTTTTTTATTTTTTTGGGGTTTGGGGAAATGGCGAGCGAAAGGTTAGGGTAGATGGGATTTATCGCAGCTTTTTACCTGCGTTTTAATTAGACACGCCGGTGAATAATACACTTCACCGGCATTTTTAAATAAAACGCCGGTGATTACGCGGATTCACCGGCATTTTAATTCGGCCGCCGGTATATAACCATCCCATCTGGTGCCCCATTCCTAATCGCTACCTACCCCGGCGCTACTAGTAAAACGCCGGGGAATATTCGCCGGTAAATCTAGTTTCTTTTGTAGTGGCTGTACGATTCCAGTACAAATCTCAAAGCTCCTACAGGCAGATTAGTTATAAAGGGCCTCTTTAACATGTTCGGGCCTTCTCTAGGCTCATCTAGCAAGATATGAGCCACTTTCAAGCCCATTAAAAGTGACAGATTATGCCCACTAAAAGAGACCAGCCCATAACGATTGTTAGTCAAATCTCTTGTCCCCAAACAAGAGAGCCCATCTCTTGAGGGGGATATTCAAATAGGAGATAAGGAATTCAACTCGATCTAATGGATTCATATCGATCTCCTAGACTGTTTCTCTGGCATATGAATACCCTCCCCCCTCCTCAGTTAGAAGTAGCATTGGTATAAATACCTGAAACCCGGATCCGACCCGGACCCGGCAATGGACCGGAACCGACCCGGCCTATCCGGGTTCGGGTCCGGGGTCCTAAAATGGGACTTGTTGTACTTTTGGGTCCGGGTCCGTGTCCGCTCAAAAGATACTCGACCCGGACCCGGACCCGTTAAAAAATCCAAAAAGTCAACATAAAAATAAATATTATATCCTCATCCCTCCCCTCTTTCATTCTCAATTCTAAATCTTCCTCTTCCAAACTCAAAACTCATGCCTTTTTCTTCTCTAATCTATTCTAAATCCTCACTCGCCGCCTCCGCTCGCCCCTCACACTTCCGCTCCTCCCCGAACGGGTAGGAATATTTTAATAGGACCCGGACCCAGAACCAGACCCGGTCCTCACGGGTCCGGGTCCAATTTTCGGACCCGTAAGGAACCGAGTGCGGGTCCAGGTAGTGAAGGACCCGACCTGACCCGATACCATTGCTATTTAGAAGGTAATCAACAATTGGCAATTTCCCTCTCAAAATTTCTTTCTCTCTTTGGTTCTGACTTGAGCGTTGGAGGGTTTGTCACCGAGGCCATCCTTGGTGTTTCAGGGTTTTTGGGGGCCCATCGGCCGCATCAGCAACCATCTAATTCAGATCACGGTGTTCAACCAACGATCCAGATCCACTCTCATGAGCTCTAACAACTTTTTATGATGTCGATAAAAGGTCAGATCTTTAGTAGTTTCATCAAATATAAATTCACTATCTATTTGCTTTCACACCAAAATAAGCAGAAATAGATTGACGTCGTCTATGGGAACTACATAGATCAGACTTACCACCATACCACCAAGACTGAGAGGTAGAGTGGCGGCATAAAGCCGTCACATCAACTCTCTTCGTCAACAAGCTCTTCCCGTGGAGGACCTAATTCCTCCTCAACAACTGGATCTACCCCAACATCCAAATCAAGATCCTATCAACAAAAAGGCACCGGGGGGCTCCCGACAAAGCCGTCATGAACCGCAACATGAAAAACATCCTCTACACGACCATGTCTCATTCCATAATGCTTCCAACGACTCAATGCTCTTGCAAGGTCCTCAGGGGTCAAGAGATCTCCTTCAAATCATCAATGCCAAACAACAGGGGACCGTTCTAAGGATTCCTTTGAATGAGAAGCGTGCACAAGGCGAGGCCTCCCGCCCAAATCGTCAAGTGAACTGGAGAAGCAACTCTCCCCAAGGCCGAGATCAAGACACTTCTCCTCTCATAAGGGGCACACTACAGAAAGAAGCCTCGCTCTTGAGATTCAAAAGAATCTTGAGAGAAACAAAGAGCAAGAGGCCCCTGTCACTAGGGCCAACCTGGAAAAATTCAAGCTTGACATACTCCGAGCCATTCAAGGCAGTCAAGATTAGGGTCGACCCTCTAGAGAAGAAGAATTCAGCGACTCGACTGGATCCAAGGGAAAGGATGACCAAGTCCTTCGCCGCATCCAAGAAGTAGAAGATCGCCTGGAACAGATAAGGAATGAAGGGAACCGCTCCAGTAGGGCCTACCTCCCTAGCCGACCTCCTTTAAGCAAATCCATCATTGATGCATACATTCCAATGAACTTCAAATTTCCTCAGTTCAAGTCATGCGATGGTGAATCAGACCCGGCAAACCATATTGAGAGTTTTAAAACACTTATGATGGATGCCACCGATGAGCTCAAGTGCAGAACATTCCCCGCAACATTGACAGAATCAGCAAGGGAATGGTACTCCCGCCTCACTCCGGAGTTAGTATTCTCCTTCGATTAATTTGAGGAACTCTTCATAGCGCATTTTGTTACTAGTCGTAAGGCTGAAAAAATAAGTCTCCTTATTGTAATTAAACCAAATGACGGAGAACTGCTGAAAGACTTTGTCAAGCGCTTCACGGACGAAGCACGATCTATCTCCTTCCTACATGCATCAGTGGCGGTCGCCGCCTTCTACCACAACGTCACTAACAAAAACCTGAAATTCCCTCTCTTGAAGAAGCCTCCTAAAGACTATATTAAGATCCTGGAAAGGAGTGACAAATATACCAGGGTCGAGGCAGCTCTTTATACTCAAGGCAAGAACGATTCATCCGCCGAGAACAAACGAAAAAATACGAACGAGGAAGGACCCAGAAAATTTCAGAAAGATGACGCCGGTCAATGCCGCCCACCTCCAGCACTACGCTTTGACGAGTTCACTCCTCTCAACGCAAGCATATCAGCCATCTTGATGGAAGTTAAGAATGACAAAATAATTTGCCATCCGCTTAAAATGTCCACAACTAGTAAGAGAAGAGACAAAAATAAGTGGTGCATATTTCACAGATATCATAGACGCACTGCAGACAAATGTTGAGCCCTAAAAGAATAACTTGAAGGCCTAATTCGCCGGGGCTACCTCTCTCAATTTGTCCAACAAAACAACAACGTCGAAATTCCTCCAGCATAGGGGCTAATAAGCGTCAAGAGAGGCATTCTGAATCACGAAACTCAGAACATATGATCATTCTACACTCCATTCACGGAGGCTCGATGAGGGGAGATTCCAACTCCTCCCGCTAAGTCTTTGTCAGGAAAGTCAACTCAGTACATAACACCTGCCAAGAGCACCGGGGTCCCGATATCTTTCTTTGATAAGGACTTAGAAGGTGTTCGAACACCTCACTGCGACGCATTGGTCATAAACCTTTGCATGGTGAAATATGATGTACACTGCATCCTGGTAGACAACTAAAGCTCTGTAAACATCCTTTTCATGAATAATTTCAATGGTCTAAAGCTCTCCCGAGATCGACTCAAGCCAGCCGGTTATACACTCCGCGGATTCTTCGGTGTACTGTTCAAGTAGAAGGAATCTTCACACTCGATGTGGCAGCGGGAAAAGCCCCCGCTAATCGAACAGAAGTACTGAACTTTATGGTAGTGGATATCAGAGCCATGTACAATGCAATGTTTGGCGGTCCAGGCCTGGCGGTCTTTCATGCAGTTACTTCCGCCTACCACATGAAAAGGAAGTTCCCAACAACTACATGCATAGGTCAAGTTATAGGGAGCCAACAAGCAGCACGAGCATGCTATATTGCCAAAATTGTGAATTGCAATTACTCCAATAAAACTTGCAAAATCAATACTTGGAGTTCAACTCGCCATTCGATGTGACTCTCCCAATTTGTTGGAGGACCCGTATAGCAAGCTTGGAAAACAACTCTCCCTCAGAGTTGCTCCTGCAACTTGCTAAACACCCATACAACAAGTTTGGAAAATAACTCTCCCTCAGAGTTGCTCCTACAACTAGCTGGGTACAAGATGGATAAGTTCTAAACTCCGTCAAACCTTACGCACACCATCGATAGTTCGTTAGCTATACACAACAAACTTGAGGCCTTATTCTTTAGCTACAATGAACCCATTCGAAGGCTCATCAATCTCAATGACAAGTTGCACAGCAAGGATCAAACATACGAAAGAACTCTTCAAGACAAAAACCCCTTTACAGGCCTCCGGCCAACTAACAGCTCCCCAGAGTCGCCTTAACTCTTGACGATAACACTTCTTGCTAACACACCTTCACCTGAGCAAGCTCCAATTCTATCTTGCACGTCGTGCAAACAGACAAGTCCGCATAGCGTAGTGAGAACAAGTGCAAACTTGGCATCCCGAGGACATCATTTTGTGTACACAACAGCTTGTCAGCAAAGAATAACGGAATCACTTCAACGTTGACCAAACGCAAAAAGACTTCAATTCAATGATAAGAAGGAACAAAACACCCACAATTCATTCTGTTTAAATAAGTTCGGCACTCTGCACGCCACTTGAGTTCCTCTGGCAAAATACTTGTTGACCTCAAACAACGAGTTCCATGCTATGCTCAGTGCTCGAGATTTATCAACAACTTGTTGACTCCAAACAACGAGTTCGATGCTCTATTATTTTTGTGAGCTCCGTCAACAACTTGTTGACTCGAAATAACGAGTTCAATGCTCTGTTCTGCGCACGAGCTCCGTTAATAGCTCGTTAACTCCCAACAATGGGTTCAATGCCTTAATCTTCACTGAGGCCCCATCAACAACTCGTTAACTCCAAACAACGAGCTCAATACCTTGCTCTTCGCTTGAGCTCCATTCACAACTTGTTGACTCTAAACAACGAGTTCAACACCTTGATCCTAGCACAAGCCCCATCAATAACTCGTTGAACCCAAACAACGTGTTCAACACTCTACTCTCTGCTCGAGCTCCATCAACAACTCGTTGATTCCAAAGAATGAGTTCGACGTCTTCATTACCACTCAGGCTTCATCAACAACTGTTGGCTTTAAACAACGAGTTCAATGCTCTGCTCACCGCTCGAGCTCCATCAGCAACCCGTTGACTCCAAACAACGAGTTTGACATCTTTCTCACTGCTCGAGCTCCATCAACAACTCATTGGATTCAAACAACGAGTTCAACGCTCTCGAGTTCCATAAACAACCCGTTGATTCCAAACAATGAGTTTGATGCCTTGCTAACCGTTCGAGCTCCATCAACAACTCGTTGACTCCAAACAATGAGTTCGAAGCTTGCTCACCACTCAGGCTCCATCAACAACTTGTTGGCTCCAAACAACGAGTTCAACACTCTGCCCACCGCTCGAGCTCCATCAGCATCCCATTGAATCCAAACAACGAGTTCGACGCCTTGCTCACAGCTCAGGCTCCATCAACCACTTGTGGTCTCCAAACAATGAGTTCAACGCTATGCTTACCGCTCAAGTTTCATCAGCAACTCGTTGATTCCAAACAACAAGTTCGATGCATTACACACTGCTCCAGCTCCATCAACGACTCGTTGACTCCAAAAAATGAGTACAACACCATGATCTGCACTCAAGCTCCATCGAAAACTCGTTGACTTCAAACAATGAGTTCAATGCCCTAATCTCTACTCAAGCTCCATCAACAACTCGTTGGCTCTAAACAACGAGCTCAATGTTTAGATTTCTGCACAGGCTCCATCACCAACTTGTTAATTCCAAACAATGAGTTAAACGCCTCATTCTATGCTCAGGCTCCATCAACAAATGGTTGACTCCAAAAAATGAGTTTAATGCCCTGCTTACTGCTCGAGCTCCATCAACAACTCGTTGACTCTAAACAATGAGTTCAATGCTCTGCTCATCGCTCGAGCTCCATCAATAACTCGTTGACTCTAAACAACGATTTTAACGTCTTGCTTTCCGCTCGAGCTCCATTAACAGCCCGTATACTCCAAACAACGAGTACAGTGCCCCGCTCTTTACTCGAGTTCTTCCAAAACCCCCTCATCTTTATGCAATAGGCTCGGCATCCAACACCGACCTAGAATTGTCTCTACAAACTCGATGGGCACAAACAGCGAGTCCAAACATCAGCTCCATCAAAGGATGTCTCTACAAAACTTGTTCGGCTCAAATAGCAAGTTCAAACATCTAACTCTGTCGCAGAATTGTCTCTTAAAACTTGCTGGGATCAATCGGCAAGTTCAACGTTCAACTCCGTCTAAAAAGTTGCATATACAAAACTTGTTGGGATCAAACGGTAAGCTCTACGTTCAACTCTGTTTAAAGTTATCTCTACAAAATTGTCGGGATCAAACAACAAGCGCTACATTCAAATCCATCTTAGAGTTGCCTCCCAAAACTTGTTGGGCATGTTAAACGTCCGACGAATGTTTTCTATTAACTTGATGGGATCAAACGGCAAGTTAAACATTCCACTCCATACGAGAGTTACCTCGCCAAACTTGCTGGGAACAAACGACCAGTTCAAAGGTCTAACTAGACTAAAGAGTTGCCTTTAAAAAACTTGATGGGAGCAAACGGCAAGTTCAATGACTATTTCCATCATAGAGTACTCTATTAATTTTCTGGGATCAAACAACAAGCTGTACATCAACTTGATCGAAGAGTCGCCTCTCCAAACTTGCTGGCGCAAACATCAAGTTCAATATCAAGTCCCTCTCAAAGTTGTCTCTACAAAACTCACTAGGTGCAAACGGCAAGTTCAACATCAACTCGATCAAAGAGTTTCCTCAACAAACTTGCAGGGCACAAACGTCAAGTTCAAACGTTCAACTTTTTCTTAGAGTTGTCCCTCAAAACTTACTAGGATCAAACGGTAAGTTCAACATCAACTCGATCAAAGAGTTTCCTCAACAAACTTACTAGTGCAAATGGCAAGTTCAAACGTTCAACTTCATCCAGATTTCTTTACAAACTTGTTGGAAACAAACAACAAGTTGAACGACCAACTTAGCTACGAGTTGCCTCTATTGACTTGTTGGGATTAAATGACAAGTTCTATGATCAACTCCATTTCAGAGTTGTCCCACCAAACTTGTTGCGATCAAACAGCATGTTCTACGATCAACACTGTTTCCGAGTTGTCCCTCCAAACTTGCTGGGATCAAACGACAAGCTCTACATCCAACTCCGTCCTAGGGTTGTCTCTACAAACTTGCAGGGCGCAAACAACAAGTTCGACGTTCAACTCTGTCACAAGAATTGCCTCAACAATAGCTCGTCTAGGTCAGCTACGTACTCAAGATCCAACGATCAAAGCACTCAGCTTACAGCCTGATGAAACACTCGTCTAACAGCGAAACACTCGATCGACAAAACAAGCAAACAACATAACACTTAATCAATGAAAGAGCGGTTTAGAAAAAAGGATGACGAGATGTTTGATCAAAAAAATAAGAAAACAACACAACGTTTGGTCAACAAAAGAGCAATTTTACGAGGTGGACCACTCAATGAAACGAGTTGGCAAGCACAAGAAGTAATAACTCATCAAATATATTTAATTGGCATAAGGACCAAGGATTATGAAATATAATGTTGTGTACACATATAGCCACATGTGTGTGTGTGTGTGTGTGTGTGTGTGTGTGTATATATATATATATATATATATATATATATATATATATATATATATATATATATATATATATATATATATATATATGCAAGCACACGAACTCCCAAGTCAATAGCAAAACAGTGCTTCAAAACCCAAGCTCAATAAACTTTAAACCCAATTTCATGCTCAAACAGAGGCTTCGAAAACACCGACTTCACAGACCCCTCCGAAAAGCTTTGAAGCTCCGTCGACCAAAGGAAACTCACTTGACGCTCGAGCTCGACGATGCCGCCATAGCTCGACCGCAGCTTGACATTCATAGCTCGACATCGCCATAGCTCGCCCATAGCTCGACGATGACAAAGCTCCATAGCTCGCCTAAAGCTCCAATGATCAACGATGAGATAGCTCCATAGGTCGACGAGATAGCTCCATAGCTCGACCACAACTCGTTCCATAGCTCGACGGAGAAGCTCGACCCCATAGCTCGACGAAGACAGCAAGCTCATAGCTCAACCGAATGACATCTCGCCTAGAACCCCATGGATCGACCACAAATTGTTCCATAGATCAAGGGAGAAGCTCGACCCTATAGCTCGACGATGATAGAGAGCTCATAGCTTGATCGAACGAAAGCTCGCTTAAAGCTCCATAGCTCGACGGCGATGCCAATAACTCGACGAGAAGGAGGTGTTCATAGCTCGACAACAATTACATAGCTCGAACAAGGAAGAATGGCCATAGCTCGACCAAAGTGTCGATCGAGCTAAGGGGCTCCGAAAGTAGGCGTTGGCCGTCGGATCATCCAGAAAAATCGTGCTCCATCATGATCGACGCTCGAGATTGTGCCATGCCATCTCCATCGCTTTGCTCTCCTTCTCCGCCGCCCGATCTCACTTAACGGGCAAGCCCTGTGCTGAAGCGCTCCAGATCGCGCCATGTTGCCAATATTCATAATCCAAAGCCTCTATTTCAACTCAGCGGGCGAGTCCAAAGCTGATCAATGTTGCAGATCGCGTCTAAAAGAGTGCCAAGGTTTGATTATTCATAAAAAAAATCTAGAAATTCATTTTAAATTCAAAAAATTAATGAAAGAAATCCAAAAGTAATTATTTAATTCGGAAAATTAATTAAAATTTTTGGAAAATAATTTAAACTTGGGTTCATCAATTAGAAAATTTCGAAAAATCTTAAAAAATATAGAAATTTCCAGAAAAATCCAGGAAAATATTTTCTGCCTTCAAAATCTTCTGATCAGTTCTAGGTATCCTTAATACACCGTGAAAGCTAAGATTATGTTGCAGAATCCAAAAATATGACGAACTACTCCCTGAAAGCCAAGAAAATTGTCTCCCGAAAGTAGGGAGCTTTTGATAATGGTAAAAATTGCATCAAATCAGGGTCATACGATTTCAGCACAGATCTTATAGCTTCCACATACAGTCATAATGATCCTCTTTAACAAGTTTGGGCCTTCTCCAGGCTCATCTAATAAGACATGAGCTGCTTTCAATCCCATTAAAAGTGATAGATTAGGCCCATTAAGAGAGACTCAGCCCATAAAGGTTGTTAGGAAAATTTCTTATCCCCAAATAAGAGAGCTTATCTCTTAAGGGGAGATTTAAATAGTTGATAACACTACAAGGAATTTGACATATAGTGACAGCAAAAATCCGTGGGTAAAAGGCGAAAAACCGTAGGTATAGCCCGTAAAACCTATACCAACGGACATATTTTTTCGTCGTTTTTAATTAGATATACCTACGGCAAAATGCCGTCACTATAGCCTATAGCGACGGTTTTTTTACCCGTTGGACAAAACCTCAGTGTTATACCCATGGTTTCGTATCCGTTGGTATAGATTTTAAAGACACATTTTGCTTTCCTATACCCACGGTTGAAGCTCTATTGCTATAGGTTTTAGCGATGGTTTTCGCATCCAATTATCTGAATATATACTCATCGCTCTATACACAATTTTTTCTTATTAATTACGCTTAAGATAATTTAATATTTTCTTTTATAATATTAATTCAATTATAAACCAAATACATAATGAAATAAATACATGTGTTTATGAAACAAAATTAAATAAAATTAAACTTCAATCATATTAAAAATTAATGAAGTATTACAAGCATGTCAAATTCAAATTACAAAATAGTTAAAATGTCAACCTAAGAGTACCATAATGACATATAATAAGCATATAAAGTCTTATAATAATCTCATCCACTTAATTTCGAGGTTTGCTCCATCAACAGAAAATTAGCTTCCATTGCCAGTAAATAGTGTACATCTACAACTCACCAATAAATAACTCTGATCTACAATGTTGACTAGAAAATCATCTCAGCAAGTTCCTGTACCATCAAAAATTTAAAGGAATAGTTATTAGGCACATTCAGCGAAGGGTAATGAAGAAAACTTGTTCGGCACAGGGCAAATCTCAAAACTATTTTATCATCAATCTACGAAAAAGAAAACCATGTAACATATCAGGAAATAAATAACTAATGAAAGTAAGTATAAACTCTTAAAAATAAACTTACTTCTAATGTATTAAATTCTAATGTATTAAAGATGGTTTTAGCAGCGTGGCGGAGAACCGTTTCAGCATAACCTCGTGAGATGTAGAAGTTGCTGTAGAAGTGAAAATGAGCATAACCTCCTGAGATGGTTTTTTCTCCAGTTATCATAATGGACCTCCAATCAGGAAAATACAAAATCACATTAAGATGGAGATTTTTTCGTGTTTACCTTCGAACCAGTTCCACAGGAGGAGGGCAAGGAAGAACAACATTAATAGGAAGAAGGGGGATAGGGTCTTCTGTGCATGGGAGTGGTGGTGGAGTTTGTGTGGAATTGGGCTCCAAAGTGAATCCCAGATTGTCCATTCTATTGCTGTGAGAAATTCCAGCTTGGAGAAGGGTTTGTTTGTCGTCTCTAACTTTCTTTCCTTGGAGAAGAACACCAACCCGTAATCCACCTGAGAGTATAGCTGTCACAGCTTCCATGACTGTTCTCTGTAATAACCAAAACAAACATAAGACTTTAACTTGATGAAATAGAGACAAAACAGTAAACATCGAAACTTTAACTAGTTATATGTGTATTCATTTTCGCAAAACCACTTGTCTTCATAACACAAACAAATCAAAAGAAGAATATAATTCAGAATTACTATTTATATGATTAGGGAATGCATAAAGCGATGAAGGTAAAAATGCTATTGCCCTGTCTAGAATTTACAGTTAACGGTCTCTAAAGTTGTATAATAAGGAATGCATCATTTTTTGCTATAATGGCTATAACAAGGGTCTAGAGAATAGTGTAATTTCTACCATTAACTGTTAAATGTCTGCAATATGTATCTCATAGTCATAACAAGCATCATATCATTGATAATGTGCACTGAACTGTAATTTGTGCCTGTTATATTGCAATAAAACATAATGAATGGTTTATACCTTCAGTGAACCAACTGTAGCAGTTTCAGGGATCTCAATGAAGAGCTCAAACATTTTGATGCCACCTAACTGTAGCAGTTGCATGTGCACCACTTGCTTCCATTTTGATGCCACCTAACTTCAGTGAATTACAAACAGCTTCCGATATAGACCGACACTCAAACAACTTCTTACAAACAGCTTCCGATATAGCATATGCTGGAGTATCTAATAAGTGCTTAATCTGTACAACAAGTGCAGTAAGCTATTTCTGGTAAAGTGTATTGAATATACATATACAAATCAATGTCATCTTCTAAGTAGGACATTATGATATGTAAATATATTTTTATCAGTTATATATCTTACTGATGTCAGAACCTGAGCAGATAATGTAGCTATAATATGTAAATATGTTCTAGCAATAGGTAATAACGGTCTAGCAAAAAAATAGGTAAGTATGTTGGTTAAAGTCTATACAAAGTGGTGTGAGAGTTATGGAGACATGCTATTATTTATAGGATGATATCACATCTGAGCCGATACCTAGATGCATTGCCCGAGTAGGATTGGAAATTTGCCTACCAATACTTCCGATATGTCTGATATTACCGAGAAATTGCCGCCAGTACCCGATACCAGTGCCGAGTTTTGAAGCAATGATTTATTGCATGTAAAAGAATCATAATTATAGCTTATAAGCTCAGGATTTATACTTAAGAAAATATACCCCCAGGATTTATACTTAAGATGATATACTTAAGAACTTGAATTATAGCCTCAGGATTTATATACTTAAAAATATACTTAAGTATATATGAGAACTTGAAAATATACTTAAGTAAATCCTGAGGGTAAATCCTGAGGGTATATTTTCTTAAGTATATTTTCCATCCTGGTCTTAAGTACATATGAGAAGTCAAAATGGTTTCACCATATTAATCGCAGTTCACAAGTAATTCATACGGACACATCAAAAACAATCACAGATATTTTTAGGTGTCTTTTGCTTTCGTTAGAAACAAACCTTATGAACAACATGCTGCCATATGTTTCTAAGTTTGTCTTCAGATAGTGTTTTCTGAAGGAACTCCACAGCACCGAGCTGATACATTTGAAGTAACAAAAAATTTATCAAAAACATGTTCATATTCTTCACATATAATAATAGTATGCATCTTGAAACTAAGATAATAATAGAAGGCCATTCACTCAAATTAGATAATAATAGAAGGCCATTGACTCAAATTAGGGGACAATACTACTTGCAGTATTGTAGAAGTTCATAAGAACTTACTGTTATGCATTTCATCATGGTGCTCATGCAGTCAACATTTGAGATAGCTGCAGCAAGAAAATATTTTATCCTTGTGTTGTTGTAATTTGATGTATCATACTTTGAAGTGCAATATATATATCAAGCAAGAGAAACGAACACAAGCCAAATAAACGAGACAAAAAAATTGAAAATGCATGATTTAGCATGTAACTATATATTATATATAGCACTAGATAAAGGACAGACAACAGAGCATGGAATATCTGTTATAAAATCACATTAAATATCTTCTTTTGTAGTAAGTACATACCTATAGTAGGAAGGTCCTTAGCCATTTCCAGAAACCTTAAGCTTCCATGAGTATTAACAGTAGTCACCTACAAGACAATCAATGTTATGTAAGAAGAGATAAATTCAAGATACAATGACACTTACTCATGTAAACATTATCACGATTGCACTTTATTTAAAGCTTTCATGCATTACCTCCACAACTGCTATATGAAAACTCTCAGTCTTCCTTGAAATTGCATCTGAAGCATCCTTCTCATTGAAGTACGAAGAAACTGGACATGTTACACTTACACAGGATAAATTAGTGCATCATATAAATAGTGTCAAAAGTAGAAAATTGCAACAAGTTTCGGCAAAGGTTTTAATGAATTGTCTATACAAGAGAACAAAAAATTAGAAAAAGGAGACTCATAGAAATTATGTATTCATTGCTAATAGCAGAGTGGTAAGCTTAAAGTGGCCCTTTTTTCAGGGATGGATATAAGCTTATGCTTTTCCTCCCTGTATCCTAGATATGGAAAGTAATTTCTCTCAGTACTGTGACTGGTAAAAAAGTTTGAGATGCTGTGATCTGCTAGGATTCTATGGTTTGTAGCAAGGCCGCAAGGGCAAAATGGCCAACGACTACAGATGCTCTAAGTATTACATACCAGTACATCATTTACCATGTCATAGACTAAAAATGAACAAATCAACCTGGAAATATTTAATTTCAGATTAAGTACCACATGTACAAAGTAACCATGTCATCAATTTGTTCAAAATTGAGTCAAACAAGACGCTTAATTGCAATAGCTAATTTTTTCAACACTCCACTAGCAGATCAGCGAATTCAAAGATAAAATTACCTAGACACTAACAACGTATTAACAGATGGTTAAATATATTATAAATAATCATATAAGAAAATTGTAGAAAAACGCATTTACATAATACACTAAGATCAGCTACAACTATAATACATTTTATTATACTTGGCAATCCAAAACGATTCAAATCACTACTCCAGGAAGTTTTCACATAATAATTTTTAAAATATCAATCTGTTACAAAAAGTACTCAAAAATTTCTCTAAAAACAAATAAACAATAATTAAAGTAAAAAAAAAGATATTAGGTCAACAATTACGATTCAATAAATAATAACACAGTTTAAAATCAGAGATATACTACTAAACAACGAATCAAACGAATCTGATGATTTCAAACCTAACTTCAAAGTTCGATCAAGATTAAAAACTAACTAAAATTCATAAAATTAATTAAAAGTCACAGATCCACAGATCTGAGAGTTATACCATGTAATCGGTGGTGATGAACAGATCATTGACTGCGACGAGCTCAACATCCTCGCTCTGCAAAATCACTCTAGCAACCAATCGCCCGATCTTTCCGAATCCTATTAAAGTAGTCAAAACCCTCAGATCTACTCAACAACAACAAAAATCCCAAAATCCAACTAGCAGCGAAATAAGTGAGGAAGATGGGGCGACGGTAGCGGTAAGAGGGGGGCGACGGCAGCGGGAAGAGGGGGCGACGGCAGTGGAAGAGGAGGATTTAGAGATTGGGTTCAGGAGAGAGGGATTTAGAAGTATAAATGAAATATTTTTTTTTTGGAGGGGGGAGGGAAAATGAAAAAATTGGGGGAAAAATAAATTATGGACTATACCCACAGTGTTTAAAAGCTCTAAAGCTATAGGATACCTATACCCACAGTTTACTACATGTCTGTAGGTATATGATGTCCATACCCACGGTTTTAGAGATCCGTCACTATAGGTGTCCGTTGGTATATGGAAAATTCCTTGTAGTGTAAGGAACTCATATCAATCTTATGGATTCATATCGATCTCCTAGACTGTTTCTCTGACCTATAAATACCTCCCCCACCCCCCCCCCCCCCCCCCCCCCACCCCCCCCCAAGTCAGAAGGTAATCAACAGTTGGTAATTTCTCTCTCAAACTCTATATCTCTCTCTAGTTCTGACTTGAGCGTCAGATGGTCTATCGCCGGGACCATCCCCGGTGTTTCATGGTTTTTGCAGGTCCATCGGTCACATCAGCAACCGTTAGATTCAGATCACAGTGTTCAACCAATGATTCAGATCCACTTTCAGGAGCTCTAACCACTTTTTACGGCAATGATCAAAAATCAAATTTTTAGTAATTTTTATCAAATATAAACTCACTATCTGATTATTTCCACACCAAAATAAGCAGCCAGCAACACCTTTAATGTAGGGATTGGAAAGTGTCCCTTTGCTCCTGCCAATTCGAGCATCCTAACAAGGATATATATCCACTATTTTCCATTATTTTGATGAAACAAAATGAGAAAAGGATGATAAGGACTTGTACGTGGATTTTGAATGCCAAATCCATGATATATGAAAAACATTAACTTAACCTGTATATGGAACAACTCCTTTATAAAATACGTGTCAATTTTCCTAATTAATCCATTTCTCATCTTACTTCCCTTGCATGTTAGCTAAAATTTAGAAGGAATTTCGGTACCCGAAAATATTGATGCAGGACTCATGGTTAATTTATATTCAATTAATACAAAATAAGAGTAATACTACACTATCAAAATCATTACCTTTTTCTTTACTACCTTAGGGACACACAACTATTGGAGGTTTCTACCACTGACTCTACACTACCCTTCACTAGTAGTGTGTCATCTAAGATAGTGAAGAAAAAAGTGGTGATTTTGATAGTGGGTGTAGCATTACTCACATAATAAATACGAATACAAATCTCTAATATTATAATGGAAGAAAGTCTTAGTGTTATTTATAAATCTATCAACTTACGTACTTTGTACGTGCAACTCCAACTCTCACATATATAATACTCTTTACATTAAAAAACATGCAATGGTGAGAGGGGGAGTTGTAGTGTCACGTGCAATGCCAACTCTCCCATATATACTCTTTACTTTAAGAAAAACATGCAACACACATGCAACGCACGTGTTTATTAATACATGCAACTCCAACTCTATACTCTTTACTTTAAAAAATTATGTTTATTAAAACGTGCAACGCACGTGCAAAATACTAGTACATTGAATGTAACTAGTATGCATCTACTTACAAGTAGAGAACCAACCAGTATGGCAGGTGTATCAGCGAGTTAAATGTTTTTTTAGAACAAAATTTCAAAATATTTGCAAAAAGAGGACAATGACCAAACTATTTGCAACTACGGGATAGTTATTAATTAATATTCTATGCATACTATCCTACAGATTTTTCTATAAGATGTGTGATCTTTCTGCAAATTTAAAATTTATTTTTGTAATATTTTCTATTTATCTTATCTAATTAATTTTTTAACTACTTAAAATGTACTAAATATTTTGAGAAAACCAGATGAGAATTAGTTACTTAAAAATAAGGCTCTGATACCAAGCTGGAGTTGCGAAGCGTGAAAACACCTGTAAATAGAATAAAACAGAGTATCAAAAAACCTCAAAGATGATAGTTTTCTGTCAAATAATATTCTTCGAAATAATGTGCATTGTCTATCTCAAAAATATTAAAGTAATCAAGCATAAGTTCAAGATCTCTCATAGATTCTGATTCTGTCTCAGATATTTTGCTTCTACTATCATATGGGTTTCTTCGAGTTCTTCTATATGTCCATTTCCTTCTTCAATATGTTCATTTTCTTCTAGAAAATATCTATATGTTGTTGTAGAAATCCAGATATAACTACTAAATTCACAATTTTCATAAAATAATAAAGATCTTTCATAAAAAGTTAGATCATCAATTATTTGGACATTTATATTACTAGTTTCTCCAGGATTTATTTGATTTATTGTTATAATTATTACTCGTTGTGCACTAAAGAAAAATAATTTGAACTCATAAAAATCACTCTTGTTTATTACACTATGAGGATAATAAACATAAAAAATAGCATTCTATCATTTCCTTGATAATTAGTCATTAACTCATAAATTTCTGAGGCAAGACTCAAACTATTATTATCCATTATTCTCTTTTTAGCGATTTTTTGATTTAAAAAAACAAGAATAAAATTAGGAGTAGAGAGAGATTTCTAAGGATGTCTTAAGAATCAAAACAAAATGGCTCATCATGCTTCCGACCGAGTTAAACGTCTTTGAGCTGCTCTGTACCAGTTACTACCAGTGGATAAAGTACCTCTGGTATGCACCCCGATTTCAGTGCCCCTTTAACGTTCCTCCCATCTCAGAACTACTATGCTCTCCAAGAGAGCTTCATCCAAGAGATACGTCTGGAACAACTAGTAGCACTTCTGTACAGACAACCACAACCTAGCTTGTTTCCTGCTACTAGGTGTACAACTTAACAGTAGAATGTTACAAATGGGTCTTTTTGCAAGATCGTTCAGGTAGAGCCTTACAAAACTCTCCCTGAGAGTAAGAGACTTATTATTCATATCTTATATTGTACAAGAGCTTGACAAGAAAGATAGACTTTATTGATTCCAACTCTCGTACAGACTATCCTTACAAGCTTATATGAAAAAAAAAATTATTTCCTAAAATTTTCTGCCTTCTCCCTTACCCAGCCTCCCCTTTTATAGAAGAAGGGTTGGCTATACATCAGTTATAATTATTGGTCTCATTATAATTATTGGTCTCATTACATCACTGCTTACATCATAGATAAATAATTGAGCCTATTACATCACTACTTACGTTAAAGATTTTAATCTGGTCAACATCTTCACGTGCTTTACATCAGAAATAACTCTTCATCAGCTTTCTCTTGTTCTTTTCTGCATTGCCCGCATTTATGTTTTGGTTCCATCCTCATCAATCTACATAGTGGACAGCTATCTCTTCTGTCATTGTCATGGCTCCTTTATGTAGAATTTTGTACCAGCTGTCAAAGACTTCTTTCTTTGACTATGGTTGTTTAATCTTTGTTATGTTGTAAATCATTAACTTTTGTGGGTCTGGACTCTCATAGATCCATATGTTATTTTCTCTAATCTGTATGTCCTTTAGTCCACAAATACATTAATCTAAATTCCATAGCTCTTCTTTCTGGGATCAGTTTTTCAAATTCTTCATTTTTATATGGTATAATATTGGTTGCTCCAAACAGGATTTGTGTAGTCTTCCCTATCTTTAGAATATGTTCAGCGGGTAGTTCTTCACCATCTTCAAGGAATTCTGAAATAGCTGAAATACCCGGACATATATTTTGGAGGCCTTTGTA
Organism: Hemerocallis citrina; assembly: GCA_017893485.1. Classification (NCBI taxonomy): domain Eukaryota; kingdom Viridiplantae; phylum Streptophyta; class Magnoliopsida; order Asparagales; family Asphodelaceae; genus Hemerocallis; species Hemerocallis citrina. The sequence goes on from CM030368.1 coordinate 24,676,164, forward strand.
AGGTCAAAATAATTCTTAGCAGATTTATACACTTCTCTTGGTAGCTGGCTAAGTTTTTCACATTCTCGGGATGGATATATGCAGTGGATATATATCCTTACTAGAGCTCATGACGTAACTAGAACATAGCACGAAAAGAGGGATACGTATAGAGAATAAATCGGATGGATAGGGGCTTGATTGTAGGGGATGCTGGGGCGGGTCAAAGGCTGAGAATTCTCTCTATCCAAGTAATAAACCTGTGGATATTGAAGTTCCACAAGCGGTCAACCATCCACTCTCGATATGCATATTGATCAATCGATCTCGGTTCCCGGCCTTGGTTTCAATTTGACAACTGATCAATTCTTACAACTGGAAGGATAGAGATCGTTGGCGGTGGCCTTGGCATCCTTATGGAATCTTCTACGTCAAATCATTTGATCATTTTTTGATTGGAAATGGCACAGAGACTCTAACAAATTAGGCAAATGTTCATCTGATTGGCTTGCTTCGCTTTCCCCGGGTCTGAAACTCTTAATTGAGATAGGTTCCTATAGGATTGGATTCCCCCCCTAAAAAAACGGACGTGAAGGTTTCCTCTCATCCGGCTCAAGTAGTTATACCAAATAAAAAGGGAGTTCTTTTTTTTTTTTTTTTTTACTGACATTGATCCGCAAGAAGCTCAACAAGCTCTGGAAATAGCTGAGGCTAACTTGAGTAAAGCTCAGGGTAAGAGACAAGCAATTGAGGCGAAAAAGAATTTCACGTTCTTCCTTTCGGGAAGGGAGGATTAGGGAAATCCTATTGATTGCTGCTTTCTCCAGACCTCCGGGAAAAGCATGAAAAAAAAAAAGGCTCGAATGGTACGATCCCTCCGTCACCCCAGAATGAAAGGGGTGATCTCGTAGTTCTTGGTCTGTGAAGATGCGTTGTTCTCTCCTCTCCCGTCGGTCGACGGATTTAGGTCGCTCAATGAGGATCCTTCCTGCCCACGAATCCCCGAACAAAAACCTGGTATAGGCGATAGGATCGTATGCGGTGTTTCGGTTTCTATTTTCCGCTTTCCACTTGGCTCGGGGGGATATAGCTCAGTTGGTAGAGCTCCGCTCTTGCAATTGGGTCGTTGCGATTACGGGTTGGATGTCTAATTGTCCAGGCGGTAATGGTTCGAATAGCATCCACTAATATCACCGAAAACATTGTGAAAATACTCCTAAGAGAGGGTCTTATTGAAAACGTTCGGAAACATCAGGAAAATAACAAAGACTATTGGTTGATTTATTTAGCCCACACTTGTATTCTAACTTCTCTTTAGACAACATTGAATTGAACCACCGTTTTTTCATAGAGTCTTACTGCCCCGCCCCCCCGGATGAGGGGAGACCCTCATGTCCGGTTCGGAGGGCGGGGATATCCCGACAAATCTTTGAATACTTCCACAAAGTGGTGTATGATCGCATTGTTCATATGTTGTTGAGAAATAGTTTTGATAAATTGATTGACCTGAGTGGTCTGACATAATTTCTCAATATATTGTAAAAATAAATCCTTCTTAAAATATTTTGGAGGATCTGAAAGTAAACTCTCTTTATAGGTAGTAGGTTATGTGGATGTGGAGTTTTCCTCTTGTGTGGCTATTTTTGTGATATCACTTGTATTTTGTGAGTTAATAGGTTCACTCCCTTTGCTCATTTTTTCAATATGTTCTGAACTTATATGTTGGTAAAATATAGTTTGAAGACCACATATTTGTAATTATAGTTGGTTAAATGTTTCGTTTAATTGCTCCACGGTATCCTTTAGGTAGACTATATCCTGTTATATATACTGGACTCTATTTTTCATCCTGTAAAAATGAAATTGTTAGTTCCTTGATAAGAACTCTGCTAGGATGTTATCTTTTCCTTTTATATTTTCGATTGAGAAGTCGTAATGTGCTAACTCCATTTGTCATCTTATCAATCTTTTATTTGCTATAGTTGGGTCTATTATTTTGTTAATCCAACTCTTTGCATGTGTATTATCTGTGAATTTCGTATGTATTATGAATAATTCAAACTTTTTTATAGCTTTTAAGATTGCTAGTAGTTCTTTTTTATTTATGTGGTAATTTTGTTGGGTCTATGTGAATGATCCACTTGTATATCTAGCTAGTCTTTCCTCTTTTCACCTATTTTAATGAATTTTAATAATGCTCCTCAGTTATTTTCACATGCAACTATTTCTATTATCCATGAACATTTTTTAACAGGTAATTTTAGCTTATTTATTTGGAAGTTTGTTGTTTTAATATTTTAAGTTTCTATTCATTCCCTGGGGTCCATTCCCATTTCTTTAACTTTTTTAGTTTTTGTTATAACCAATTTGTTTTCGCTGATAAATTCGGTATGTATCATCTTATTTGATTTAGTAGTCCGATTATGGATTGTACTTCTCTTTTTCCTTTTAGGACATTTGGAAATGTCTTTATTTTTTCAGTTATATGTGACTGTAGTTCTATTCCTTCATGTGATAATTTTGTTCATAAGAATTTTATCTCAGTTTTGAACAATTTTATTTTCTTTTTTGATAGTATAATACCTGCATTTTTTTACTATTTCTATGAATTTTAGTAAATACTCTTTATGTTGTTCTTCGTTTTCGGATCCGATTAGAATATTATCTACATATACTAATATAAAATTGTTGTATATCTCAAATATCTTATCCATATATTCTTGAAATATTTTTGGACTGTTTTTGTATCCGAATGGTAATACATTCCATTCATAGAATTCTTGAGGTGTGCTAAATGTTGTTAATTGTTTTGAGTCTTATGTTAGTTTTACGTGGTAAAATCCTAATTTACAATCGAATTTCGAATATATTTTTCTTTTTCTTACTGTGTTAAGTAGTATTTGCATATTTGGTAGTGAGTATCCAAATCTTTTAGTATTTTTATTTAATTCCTTGTAATTTACTACTATTCGAGATTTACCTCTTTTTTCTTCTGAATGTTTTCTTATTATAAATGCTGGTGATGAATGTGTACTTTGTGATTTTCTTATGTAATTATTTTCCATCAGTTCTTTTATATGTATTTTGAACTCTCCTAAATCTGTGGGAGTGTGTCATATAGGTTTAATTTTTATTATTTTATTCTTATCTATTAACTCTATATGTGCTGTGGGTTTACTTAAGTCACATTTTGCTAAAGGGTCCTCTCCCGCATAGATTTTCTAATTTTTTGTAACAAAAAATTTCTAGTTATTTGTTGGACTTATTGTATTCCAGTTTTGTTTGGTAAATATTGACATTCACCACGCTGGGTTGAAGAAACTCTGATATGCGGCAAGTTGGTTCTAGAATAAGGTTGGGTTATTCTAATTGATATTGCTTGGTGTTGACAAGGTGTTGTAAATATAACAGATTTATGTGATATGGTTATAGAATAGTATTGTTGAAATAAGTCATTTCCTAATAGTACATCATTATTCGTATCATCAAATTGGTATATTATTGGTATTTTTAGTACGTAATTTCCTATTTGTATATTAACGTTTTATTGATATCGATCAAGTATGACGGTTTGTCCAGTTAATCCGGTTATAGCCTTTTTATTATATCCATCTTGTCTCCATTTTGGAAGTATATTTTCATGGTATAAGCTAGTGCCTGCTCCGGTGTCTATTAGACTATGATAGTTTCTTGATTTGTATCTTTCGTAAACAAATTTTGTTAGTATGTATAACGTACTTTTTGTTGCTCTTAATAGATTCATTTACTCAATATTCTATTTATTACTACACTTTCATTATTTACTGTTATTGTGATTTTTTCTTCTTGAATTGAGTAAGGTTGTACTGATGTAAGGAAATCAGTTCCTAATAACATTTCATTAACATACTGTTCTGGATCTACATGTAAATGTAATAGAATTTCATGTCTACCACTTATTCTTAGTGGGAGTATTATTTTATGTACAATTGAATGTTTATTATTATAATAGTCAAGGTAGTAATATGAGTTTTCTAATGGTATTAATTCTGTTGTTTTTATATTTGTTTGTTTAATATGTGAATTAGTATTTTCTATATCTACTAGGGCTACTTGTTTATTAAATTTTCATTGTCATAATATTCTATTTCTAATTTAAATGGGTTATTGTTCTGATTGTCTAATGTATTTATTATTGGTATTAATTCCAATGCTTGTTGTTTGTTTCTTATTGATAGTGATCTATTTCCGAACATTATTTGTGGTGCTTTTCCATTTGCAATTTCTTTTGCTTTATTAAAATCAAATTCTATATAATTTGGTATAGTCATTTCAGGGTTTTCACTAGCTAGTTTGTATCTTATAATTTCGCTGAATAGTGGTTCTATTTCAAAATTATCTGTATTTCTATTTTTAACTTCATGCTTACTAGTGAAAGCATAAATATTCCTTATTTGTATACTGATAACTTTGCTTTTTTCTATCATTTCTATTCCTGATAATTTGTGGTACATGACTAGACTTTTGTCCTTATTTTCCTCGACCATACTTATAAGAAATTAGGTTTTATTGTAAATTTCATCTTTTGATACATTAAGTTTCCTTGTACTATTCCTATTAAGGTATCCTGTGTACTTGACATTATTCTATCATCCATTAGGTATATTTTCAGAGGTGTATTTATTCCTTCCTTAAAATAAGCTTTTATTATTATTTGTACAGCTCCTAAATATATGTGTCTTAATATTTTTCTGGTTTTCTCACTTATTTTTTCTATCTCTTCTATAATTAATTTTTCGGTTATTAATGGGATTATGGTTTTTCCTTGTGCTTGTTCAATATCTATTGGTTGTTCATTATTCCTGGCTATTATAATGTATTCTTCTTCCTTTCGAATATTGGTGGTTTAAATATCTCTTTTGGATTTATATCTAATTTGGTTGCTCTTATTTTATCATATTTTTGTATGTCAAAGTACATTCTTTCCCTTCTTAATTGTTTTCTTCGCTTTCTAATTGTTTTCATATTTCTATTATTTCTGTCATCATGTTTATTTCACATTCTTCTGTTTCACCTTCACTACTTCCACTATCTTCTTCCAGTACCATTATTTCTTCATCTTCACTAATTTCTGACCAGACTTCCTTATATTCTGTGGGTTCATAATTTATGTTATTTATTTCTTCAATTTCTTCTGCGTATTTTACATTTTTCTTTTTTCATTCTCTTAGGGCAATTTGGTGATATATGTCATAATCTCCACATACATAACAATTACATTTCCTTGGGTTTTTTGGATATTGCCTATTTTTATTTATTCTTCTGAAGTATCTCTTAAAAGTTTTTCTACATTTTGGTTTATATATTTGAAATTTTTGTTTACTCTTCTTTGTATAATTATAGTTATTATTACATCCCCAATGATTCAGTCTTGCATCTTCACAACAAATTCTTTGTTTATAAGTTCTATAGTATTTCAATGTTGCTCTAGCATCTTGGCACACTTGATCCATATAATCATTTACAATTGTGTTCTATATCCTAAAGTGTCTACTTCTGGTTTTACTTTCTCACCTATGTATGCTGTGACACCCCATTCTTATTTTTATTTTTTTATTTTTTTTAACTATTCCTTATTCCAATGATCTCTAACTTCATCTATTACTTATCTATACTATTTCTTACTTAGAAAAATACTCATGATTTTTATTAAAAATTTCGGCAGAGTATCCCATGAAATATTAGCCATTTTACAGAAATTCCTTACTAAATCTACAAACAATTACAAAAATTAATGTACCTGTAATATATATTAATCCTCCCCGAGCCAAATCATTCAACATCACACAGGCAATAATATATACGGCTCTAGGGGCATAACACTTCATAACAAGCAAGATACGAATTAAAAACCAAAAATCCATTTTAAAAAATATATGATTTTAAGAAAAAATTTAGAAAAATCTTTCAAAAATCAAACACAGAACCCAATATTCCACAATGAGGTAGGTACGGGCTTTCATACTTCATCACAGCACTATATATATCATTATACCTTACAGTTATACACATTATCTTCCATAATACAGACTAATACATCATTTTAGCCCCATTTCTCCATATATTATATACATATATATATAATCCATTTACTACAAGAAAAAGTATAACTACAAAACCACCACACCATCTCACCTTGCTGCTATTAAACCTGCAGGAGAGTTAGGGTCGTCCACCATCGGGGAGGGACTCTCCTAACCCCCAGAAGACAACAGGGGTTAGCCATGTCTGGTATGACAATAATTTACTAGTTTAGCAAATAAATTAAACTATATATATAAAGAAAATAGAATGAACTTACGAATTTCATGATAACAAAATTCAACCTGAAACCTGAATATAAAACATCATAAAAGTGACTTATACCATAGTACCCTTCTGAATCTGTACCTATCTACATATCCACTCTCCCTACCTTGGAGTTGTGCTTCGGTAGGTAGTTCCCACCTGTAACACCCCGAATTCCAAAATGCAACTGATTTCGAAGTTCCACAGGATCTTTACACTTCTTTCGTACAATTTTACAAGAAATTTAAAACTTTATTTTACATTAGAGATACATTATACATTAACATTCGTGCAGCAGAAGCAAATTTACAGTAATTGCATGAAACAACAATTGAATCAATCTTTGAGAAGTATGTATACTTCAGTTTGTCAAGCATCTTTTACCCTGCATGTAAAACTGTGTGCACGTCAGTTCATTTACTGACGAAATATTATACACGGCCATCCCCTCTATGCCGGAAACAGTATAATGATTCTCAATACTTAGCAAACCACAAACTTGTTCACAAACAAAACTAAAAGGGACTATCCTATTGATGTCGTGTTGTGTTGTGCACATAGTCCTTAATGCAGTTGTTATGTTATATGACACTAATGCGCACTTGTTCAGATTCTATGCATACCATACTACATAGGTCCGAGGGCAAGCCCTTAATCGTACTTCATGTTATAGGGTTCAATCCCTCGCCATGACTTAAACTACTACGGTAAGTACGGTAAGTATCCTAGATGTTCTATGATCTACAAGCCCTTGTCCAGACAGTCTGGAGGGGAATCCCACGCACTGACATGACGCATCAAGCAGGCAGACTATGGATAATTCAACCTCCGCCATGGAACGATGGCACCACCCGTAGTCACCAAACACCCCACAAGCGTCGCCACCGGGACGATAATTCCGGAGTAGTGCTCATGCCATGTCATGACGCATCAAGCAGGCAGTCTGTGAATCACTCTAACACCGCCAATCCGATGGCCCTCATACTTGTGTTTTTCTCTCACTTTCGTCACATCACCACTATGTGTCTAAATACTTAGTTTATTTGAATCATGAATAAAATCAACTCCTAGAGTTAGCTCTTTCCTCTACACCGGTCTCAATCAACAACATGACCAACTTGGTCTTTCATCTCAATTATTCATCTCAAAAAAATATAATTTATTCACTTGCCGGTAATAGGACTTAGCTACCCTCTAGTTCAAAATCTCATTTCATGTACATAGCATTTGTGTATTCATATTCATAAAACCTTTCATAATTCATCAGGATATTTAACCTCACTTTCATGTACAATTTTCATGCATAAGACAAATAAATTCACTTTTCCCTAATTGGTCACATTCAATCTTCATTCTTTCCATTATCAAACCTATTTTCAAACCCTTTTAAACAGTACATTTATTTTTATCAAGAGACAATTTAAAACCTGAGAAATCAAAATAGTCTGGACAGTCGACTGTTAAACTTGGCCAGTCGGCTGTTCTGTAAAGATTTAAAAACTCGAAATGAAAAGGATCAGGGCAGTCGACTATTAAATAGGACCAGTCGGCTGTTCTGCGATGCTTTAAAACTCAAAAATAAAATGGACGGGGCAGTCGACTGTTAAACATATACGGTCGACTTTTCTGCGAGAATTACAACTCGAAGAACGAGATATCCAGGACAGTCGACTATCTACGCCTATTCGGTAGACTTTTCAGCAACAAAATCCGAAATTTGGAATCATTTCTTCTTTCTTTTTGATTAACACACAAATTGTTCATTTCTAGAACTTTGTATAAATTGCAAAAAGTTCATTTTCCCGATAACTAACATACAGCTTTAGGATTTATTTAGCATCAATCACAACAAGCATAATTTACTATCCCATATGGAGGTTCTTACACAATTTCTAAAATTTCACTTTCACCTAAATCATAGTATTATCAAGGAACAATATTTCAATCTATTTAGTTTAATGTGATTAGCACAAAACCTATCATGGTACTATTTAGAAGTAGAGAAAAATTGTCCACATTTATCAATTAGCAATCATCTTCACAATCATTCTCTAAATTATCATTCCATCTCTAATCTATCAAGCATGAGACTAAAATTTCTTGATTTCTTTATAACCACTTATCAAATCATTCCTAGCATGGCATCTAAATTAGAAGTCATGAGAACCACCCACCTATTTTGGAGAACATGAAATGAACGCTCCTAGAATACAAGAAAGTGGCCTTTTCCTCCTAGAATGTATTGCAATTGCCTTCTCCTCCTTGGTGCTTGATTGGAACCCGAAACCACCAATGCTCCTTGGGTGCTAGCCGGCCTCCTCTTGAATGGAACACACACAATCTCACTCTAATCTTTCTCTCAATCTTTCACTCTCTAGTATATGTCTCTCTTTTATATGAAAAATAGGTGCAAGAATGACTTATGAAAAAGGGGGGTAATTATACAAGATTTTAGTGGAAATAAAGGGCTAGGATTCAATCAAATAGTTAGGGATTAAAGGCTAGGATGAGTTTGGAAGTTGCCATAACCACCCATGAATGAGATAACCACCTCACCACTACTCCCATCTCTCCCTCTCTCTTGATTCCATCTGGCCAACTCCAAGGGGTGTGCTTTGCACACTCTTGTGTATGCACGTGCTACCATAGTGCCCTCCACTTACAAGTTGTACATGATAGTTTAATTAATTGTCTATTATTTGAGTCTACACTACAAGTTAGACTAAAATAAAGATTAATTAAATTACATGGGCTCTCTAATGGGCCAAGGGACTATGGGCTCTACTAATTTAATTAATTAATTAACTAATGTGGCCTACAAAAAGACAAATTAAGTTTAGGATTAAATTAGGCTTCTAAGAAAGTAAATGGGGATTACTAATTCATGAAATATTTTAGAGAAGTGCATGCATAAATTTTTACATGCATAACACGTAAAAAAAAGAGAAAAATCAAACAATTCCAAATATAAATAGGATTTGAAAATCTAGGGTGTAACAGCACTCCCTCCTTAGAATAGTTTTGTCCCCGGAACTACAATAAAAGAGTGAGAAAATAAAACACAATAAGAAGAAAGAAAAAAATACAAATCAAACAAAGAGCTCAGGATGATCCTTCATCATCCTCTCATCAGATTCTCAAGTAGCCTCTTCAACCAACTGATTTCTCTAGACTACTTGACCATCGGTATCGTCTTATTCCTCAAGACTTTCTCCTGACAATCAACAATCTCAACTGGAAGTTCGATGAAATTCAGATCCAACTGCAAACCTTCCGGTACTTCGGGCAAATGATGACTTGGATCTGGAATGTAACCTCTCACCATAGACACGTGAAAGACATTGTGCACCTGAGACAACTCTTCCGGTAACTCAAGCCGGTAAGAAGTTTTCCCAATCCACTTTAATATCTTGTATGGGCCTATGAACCTCGGGACTAACTTCCCACCTTTGCCAAAACGGATCACACCTTTACTAGGTGATACCTTCAGAACGACAAAGTCACCAACCTCAAACTCAAGGTCCCTCCTCCAGTTGTCTGCATAGCTCTTCTGCCTACTTTGAGCATCCACCAACCTCTTCCTGATCCGATCAATCTTTTCAGAGGTCTGCTGCACGATTTTAGGCCCAAACATCTGCCACTCCCCAACTTCGAACCAACAAACAGGTGTTCTTCATTTTTTGCTATACAGAGCTTCGTACGGCGCCATCCCAATACTAGTCTGAAAACTGTTGTTGTAGGCAAACTCCACCAGAGCTAAGTGCCTTTCCTAACTGCCTCCAAATTCTAGTACACAACACCGAAGCATATCCTCAAGAATACGGTTAACTCTCTCGGTCTGCCCATGAGTTTGTGGATGAAAAGCAGTGCTGAAATTCGTTTTGGTACCCAAAGCTGTCTGAAGACTCCTCCAGAAATGCGAAGTAAACCACGTATCTCGATCAGAGACAATGGTCAACGGAACACCATGAATCCTGACGAACTCACCAACATACAGCTCAGCCAATTTGTACCTCGATGAAGTGAGTTTCATTGCCAAGAAGTGAGTGGACTTGGTTAGTCGATCGACTATAACCCAATTCGCATCATTGCCCTTTGAATTCTTGGACAAACCCGTGATGAAATCCATACTAATGTTATCCCACTTCCATTCCAGAATAGGTAACGGTTGAAATAGACCTCCAGGTTTCTGATTCTTGATTTTGACTTGTTGAAAAATCTCACACTTCGATACAAATTCGGCCACACTTTGCTTCAAACCTGACCACCAGAAATGCTGTTTAATGTCCTTGTACATCTTGGTACTCTCGGGATGTATAGACAAAAGAGTAGCATATGCCTCCTGAAGGATGCTCTCCCGCAATTCTGCTTGATCCAGGACACACAACCTCTCTCCAAATCACAGCACTTCATCCCTGATCTGGAATCCGGGCAACTTGCCAGCACCGACCTGCTCCTTCATCTTCTGAATCTCTGTATCTTCCTTCTAACTTGCGATAATCCTTTCATTCAGCGTTGGTTGAAGCCTCAACTGAGCTAAGGATGATCTCAAGCCTTGCAAAACAACTTCAATACCAGCTCGATCCAACTCCTCTGCCAGCTGCCTTTGAGTTGCAATCAAACTAGCCAGACTGCTCTTTCGGCTAAGTGCATCAGCCACAACATTAGCCTTCCAAGGATGGTACTTAATCTTTGGACGAATGTCCTCAAGTACCTCCACCCATCTCCTTTGCCTCAAATTCAGATCATTCTGCTGATAGATGTACTTCAAGCTTTTGTGGTCTGTGTACATGTTCAGCTTCTCACCATACACGTAATGTCTCCATTGCTTTAAGGCAAAGATAATCGCTGCCAACTCCAGATCATGAGTCGGATAATTCTTCTCATGCGGTCTTAGTTTCCTAGACCCATAAGCGATCACCTTCCCTTCTTGCATTAAGACACAACCAAGCCCACGATGTGAAGCATCGCTGTAGACATCATACTCAACACCTGCTCTAGGCAAAGCCAAAATGGGTGCAGTAGTCAGCCTCTCTTTCAACTCCTGAAAGCTTGCCTCGCACTGCTCAGTCCACTTGAAGTTCACATTCTTCTTGGTCAGACCAGTGTGCGGCACGGCAATCTGATCATAACCCTGGATAAATCTCCTGTAGTATCCAGTTAGCCGAAGAAAACTCCTGATTTCCTTCACTGTAGTAGGCCTTGCCCAATCTCTCACTGCCTCTATCTTCTGAGGATCAGTTGCCACTCCCTCCTTAGAAAGGATGTGACCTAGGAATGCCACTTCAGATTTCCAAAAATCGCACTTGGATAACTTGGCATACAATCCATGCTCCTGAAGCTTCCTCAAAACTGCTGCCAGATGCTCTGTGTGCTCCTCCTCCAACTTGGAGTACACAAGAATATCGTCGATAAACACCACGACGAAAGAATCAATGAACGGCCTCAAAACTCTGTTCATCATGTCCATGAAGATTGCAGGGGCATTCGTCATCCCAAATGGCCTAACTAAGAATTCGTAATGCCCGTGTCGAGTTCTGAACGCAGTCTTATGCACATCTTCAGCTTTCACTCGAACTTGATGATATCTTGATCGAAGATCTATTTTGGAGAAAACAGCTGCTCCTTGTAGAGTAGGGGTGGCAACTGGGCCGGGTCAACCGGCGACCCACCCGCGACCTGGCCCACGAACCCGGCCCGCCTAAGGATTTCACGAGTTGCTCGTATGCACAGAAGACTGGCTGAAGGCTGAAGATAGGACGCAAGGGAAAGCACTATCGAGTTCCACAAGTGGGAGCAACTCGCCTGAAGAACAACAACAACAACAACAACAACAGCAACAACAATAGCTTTTCTTGTTATGTTAAATTAGAAAAATTGTAGTCAATTAAAATTGTACATAAGAATTAAGAAATATGTTATTGTATAAAACTTATTTGTGAATTGAATTCTTCATTTCGTTATAAATTGTTCAAATTGTACAACTTAAATTCATATGAATAAAATTTCAAAATTTGTTGTCAATTTCACTCTTTCAATCTTATTATTATTATTACGATTTTTTTTGTTTATTAGTATTATTACTTACTTAGTATTATAATTAAACATCATTTGGGGATATTTGATTCAATTTTAAGAATTGTAGTATTATTACTTATTAGTATTATTACTGAATTACATACTTAGACTTAGTATTATAATTAAACATCATTTGGGGATATTTGAAGAATTGTATAATTTATTACTTATTAGTAGACTAGTAGTATTACTTACTTAGTATTATAATTTTTTAAAAAATGTAATATTCATCAAACAAAAATATGGTTGTTTGTATAATTGTATACATCATTTGTAAAATTATTATTATTATTAGTTCGATTTACTCATTTAAGATACCCAAAAAAAAATAAAAAATAAAAAATAAAAAAAAAAATTATATATTAAACGGGCCAACCCGCGGGTCGACCCGGCCCAACCCGGGTTGAGCCCTAATGGGTTCACGGGTTGGGCGGGCCACCCAAATCATAATCTGACCCGGCCCGGCCCGGCCCGCATAAGACCCCAACCCGGCCCGGCCCGCACAGTCAAACGTGCCAACCCGCGCGGGTTGGGCCCGGCCCGGCCCGCTGGGCCCGTTCGACACCCCTATTGTAGACGATCGAACAAGTCATCAATTCGTGGAATAGGATATTTATTCTGAACAGTGACCTTATTCAGCTCTCGGTAATCGATGCATATCCTCATCGAACCATCCTTCTTCTTTACCAAAAGCACTGGCGCTCCCCAAGGTGACGCACTCGGTTGAATAAAGTCTTTCTCCAATAGTTCCTCAATCTTCCATTTGATCTCATCCTGCTCCACAGGCGCCATCCTATATGGTGCCTTGGAAATAGGTGCTCTCCCTGTCTGAATAGTGATGCTGAACTCCACATCACGATGCGGTGGTAACCCAGGTAAATCTTCCAAGAATACCGTCAGATAATCCCGAACCACTGGAATTTTTTGTACCTTTAAAGGAATCCTCTTCTTGCAGATAACTGCCACCAAACCAGAACATCTCTTCTTTCCTTGGAAAGTGACTTCAGGTCCACTTGGAGCATTCACTGTTACTTCCTTCGTCTTTGATGTGTCTAATTTATATACAAATATTTGTACTATTTACCAATTAAAATTGCTTGTTTTCGTTGATATTTTCTATAATTCATCCTATTTCTATAAGATTTCATTTAATTAATTATTTTTGAAGAAATAATATTTTTGATGCAAAAAGTGAAGATTTGTGGCTAAAAATCAACAAAATAAGACAATGGATTTATCAATTTTTATTGTTTTGTTGAGTAAAAGTGCAATAAATAATTTTAGAAGGATTTTAATGAGCTATTATGATTTTTAGTTAGTTTAATTAATTTTGAACTAATTAATTTTATTTTATTTAAATCCTAAATTTTGGTCTTAATTTGTGTATGCAATAGCACGTGCTTGCAAGAAAAGGAAAAAGAAGAAGAAAGGAGAAAGAAATAAATATCTGGGTTAAAAAGGATGGAAATAAATGAAGAGAGTGGATTTTTCTGCAAAAAGAGCAAACCCTAGATCTTATTCCCGTTGGTCTATAAATACATGAAGGGGGCACAAAGAGAACTTGGAAGAGGTGACGGCTGAATATAAAATTAAAAAAATAAAAAAAAAGGAAAAAGAGAGAGAGAGAGAGAGAGACGACAGCTCTCTCTTCTCTACGTGCGGCTCAGAGAAATTAAAAGAAGAAGAAGCAACAGGCGGGACCCATCCATATGACAGCGTTCGGCTCAGAAACCCAGACAACGTGATAGCAGACATGACCTGACGACGCGACAGCAGCGACCAGACGTGACGGTGACAGATTCCATCTGGCACTCTTCGAAGTCACAGCGTGGCTTCTCTGGCTCGGGACTGAAACGAAGAAGAGAGAGAACGGGCACGTGGCTTCCACCTGGTGCTCGACAGCACTGACAGGCGAGCCCCTCCCGGACGTGACTGCGCTGACGTGGCAACGTGTTGACGTCAGCACTTCTGTAGCCTAGTTTTGTAGAACACAATTTTAATTCCTTATTATTATTCTATTTTTTCAGATTGTGTGTTAATTTTTATTATTTATGCGTACAATGGTGGATAGACATTTGTATGATCTTTTAAATCATAAAGAGACCGAACTGGTGATTTGTGGTTAATAAAAATTAAACACCGTTATTGGAGGACGTGACAGTTAAGAAATCCAAATTTTCAATTAATAATTTGATGGATAGGCAAATAATTAGTTGAGAATAATTTTTAGACTACGTGGATAGAGTGGTTAATATTTTTAGGATTTTGGTCTACAACTTGGAAAGATAAAATTTTTATTCATAAGGAGTTATAAATTGTGTGTGTGATAAACGAGGTGAAATCAAGAGCCCTAGAACTAATTTTACCATTAACAAATTACAAGAGCTTCACAGTTTCACAGCCTTCTCCCTCTTCACAAATTTAGTTAGTTTTAATTAGATTAATTTAATTTAGTTGTTTTATCATTTATAAATTTCGATCTTCCAAATAGTGATTCATCTAGTAATATCGGTACTCAATAAAATATCTAGTCCCTGTGGGTTCGACACTCTATTCACTTAAACTATACTACTTATTGCGATTTTGTACACTTGCAAATATTCACATCAGTCTTGCACTCGATGCTTGCATTGTACACCGACATCCAATCAATGCCAATGATAACATCGACTCCCAAGACATTCAGTTCAGTCAGATCGATCCCAAAAATTCGATCTCCAATCACGATCTCGCAGTTCGCATAGTACCGATCCGTGGTTAAAGTCTCTCCTGACGGAGTAGCTACCGTTAAAACCTTGCCTGGAAAGATTTTCGGTTCAACTCCCAAAACTTTAGCAAATTTAGGTGATACAAAAGTATGAGAGGACCCAGTATCGAACAAAACAACAGCTTTCTTTCCATTCAAATAAAGTTCTCCTGTTACATAACATACACTCGTCATATAACAATTCACTATAAAAGCGGGAAAAAGACAATAGAAACACTCTAAACATCCTCCCTCGTACCAGTGATGACGTGATCTACCTCATCAGCGTCAGCTTCAGTCAAGGCAAATACTTGCCCTTGCTGGTACGGCTTCTTCCCGGCCTGCTGAGTTGGTCCCCTTTGGACGACATCCTGCAACTTAGGTCACTGGGATCGGTAGTGACCTGTCTCCCCACAATTGCAACAAGTCACCACAAGAGGTCTCACCCATGCATTCCCGGGTCTTCCTGCTACATTGACAGCGTTCGCCCCAATCGGTTTGAACCTTTGGGTCGGCGGCTGTCCCCTGACATAACCAGCAACTGCGGGCCTCTTCCCCGCATTCCAGTTGTTCCTCCGATTCTGAACAGCATGGAACTGCTCCATGTCCGCCTCCGTGGCTGCCGCTCATTTGACCAGCTTGTCAAACCACCTAATACCGAGGGATATCATCCTAGATCTCAGACTTGGCCTCAAACCATGCTCGAACTTTTGATTCTTCTTTGCCTCGTCCATCACCAGTTCGGGTCCATATCTCGAGAGCTGATTGAATCTTGTCTCATACTCCCTAACCGACATGCCGCCCTGCTACAGTGCCAGAAATTCCATGGCTTTCTACTCCTGGACATCTGAGGGAAAATAATGAATGCAGAATTCCTCCAAGAATTCATCCCAGCCCAGAACAATACCTCCCATCGTCCGCTTCATCGACTGCCACCACACAGCCGCATCCTTCTCAAACTGTAGCGCTGCCAACTTCACCTTGCTGCCCTCCGGGATCTCCAAGACTTCGAAGATAGTCTCGATCTGTCGGATCCAATTGTCAGCCATGCCAGGGTCTGACTTCCCCTCAAACACCGGTGGTTTCATCCGCTTGAATGATTCCACGAGTTTGATTGCTGCGGGTACTGGATTCACAGGCACCCTTCCGTGATTCGGATTCATGGCAACGGCATTAAGTGTCTGTGATGTGTCGAATTTATATACAAATATCTGTACTCATTTACCAATTAAAATGACTTGTTTTCGCTGATATTGTCTATAATTCATCTTATTTCTATATGATTTCATTTAATTAATTATTTTTGAAGAAATAATATTTTTGATGCAAAAAGTAAAGAATTGTGGAAAAAATCAACAAACAAAGTAAAATAATGGATTTATCTTTCTTTATTGTTTTGTTGACTTGAAAGTGCGACAAATAAATTTTAAAAGGATTTTGATACGCTAATATGATATAAAGTTAGTTTAATTAATTTTAAACTAATTAATTTTATTTTATTTAAAAATCCTAATTTCAGATATTATTTTGTGTATGCAGCAGCACGTGGTGGACAGAAAAGGAAGAAAAGAAAGAAAGAGAAAGAAATAAAAATTCAGATCAATTAAAGAAAGGAAATAAAGGAAAAGAGTGGGGTTTTCTGCAAAAAGTGCAAACCCTAAATCTTATTTCCGTACTCTATAAATACAAGCCAAAGAAGGAGAAAGAAACTCAAGAGGTGACGGCTGCCAAATACAAAGAAAAAAAAAGGAGATAAAAAACGTGTGCGAGTTGCAAGGAGAAACAGTAGTGTGGGCAGTAGGGCTGCTGTGCGGTTTTCGAAGTGCACCCAACTACTGCTCTCTGACCTGGCGACTCAATAACTGACGCGAGGGCCCCTCTCTGCGTGACCTAGGCGACCTCCAAAATTTCTGACGTGACGAGAGCAGACTGGGCAGCACGTGACGGACTGCTGCTTTTGCTCTTCTTCTTTGACGAGGGACCCAGACAGCGCCACGTGGGCGACAGGACGTGCGAATTGACTAGTGCGGACCCAGAGGCGTGCTGACCTGGCCTTCAATCTGACGCGCGACAGCAGACTTCGGCTCTGGTTACGAAGCGACGGCTTGGTGATTTCTTCTGGGTTCGGTATTTTTGAGACAGGGGTGCATATATATATGTTTTATTATAATTTTTGTGTACTTCTTCTTCTTTAAATATTTTCAGATGCAACCCGAATATTTTATTAATTGCAAATCGAACATGAACTGAATTTATTCTTCTACAGGCTAAGGTGTAGCCAAGTTTTTGTAGAACATAAATTTTAAATCCTTATTATTATCCTATTTTTCCCAGTTGTGTGTTAATTTTTATTATTTATGCGTACAACATGGTGGATAGACATTTGTATGATTTTTCAAATCATAAAGAGACCGAACAGGTGATTTGTGATTAATAAAATTAACACCGTATATTGGAGGACGTGACCGTTAAGAAATCCAATTTCTCAATTAATAATTTCATGGATAGGCGAAGAATTAGTTGAGAATAATTTTTAGACTACGTTGATAGAGTGGTTAATATCTTTAGGATTTTGGTCGACAATTTGGAAAAGATAATATTTTTATTTATAAGGAATTATAATTTGTGTGTGTGATAAACGAGGTGAACCAAGAGCCCTAGAACTAATTTTATCATTAAACAAAGTACAAGTGCTTCATCGTTTCACAGCCCTCTCCCTCTTCACCAATTTAGTTAGATTTAATTAGATTAACTTAATTTAGTTGTTTTATCCTTAATTAAATTCGATCTTCCAAATAGTGATTAATCTAGTGATATCGGTACTCAGTAAAATATCTAGTCCCTGTGGGTTCGACACTCTACTCATCTATCTATATTACTTGTGCGATTTTGTACACTTGCAAATTCAACATCAAGTTTTTGGCGCCGCTGCCGGGGACTAGTTATTCTTTTATTGATATTGAAAATTGCTAGATTATTGCTACTTTGGATTTTTTGTAATTATTATTATTATTATTATTTATTTTACATCTTTATTTTCTTTTGAACTACTTTTATTTTTATTTATTTTATTTATTTTATTTATTTTATTTATTTTTTTTATTTTTTATTTTTATATTATTTTTTTTATTTTATTATTATTATTATTATTATTATTATTATTATTATTATTATTATTATTTTTTTCCGTTTGGGCTAGACAAACACGCAATATCATGGTTTGCAAATAATCAAAACATTGTACTGAATACCGTTTGGGCTTTCTTTTATAAACTGGCCTTCATACTGCGTCCTAAACGAATTAAATGAGTACCGTGGTACCTGGCCTTTCTTTTATCAAATCAGAACAAAAAAAATGGAGTTTTGATGACAAGAACATTAAATGCAGAACATAAAAAAGTGGAGTTTTTATCAAATCAGAACATTAAATTAAATTAAATCAGATATCCTGGTTGGCAAGTATGAATGAAAATTTTGATTGATTGATTTTTATCAAATCAGAACATTAAATTATAAACTGGCCTTCATAAAAATTCAACATCAAAATAAAGCCTCTGTCACGTCAGGTGGGTATATTGGAAGTATGATTGATTTGCCATTTTTGAACCCCCACCATCCCATTCATGTGTAGGTGTGTTGGAGTTATTACTTCATCTTGCTGGCATGAAGTGTATGCCTAGGTAGGACACTGTTTGCAAATTATACCAACACACAATCATGACAGATAACATTTCGGAATGTGTTCGGCTGAAAAATTTTTTTAGTACTATTTGATGTCGTACCTGATGCAAGTATGAATGAAAAATTTCAACATCAGACCTCTTACCCATTATTAAGAGGCTTTCATATTGTTCTATAACAGCACCTCTTTATCCTTTTGACTTATTTATTTTTTCTTTTATGTATTTGTTTTTCAGGGTTTAGGTGTGTATGCCCAGATCTAACCCATTGGAGCCTATACTCTTTGATCCAGAAATCGAAAGGACATTACGACAAATTAGAAAGAAGAAGAAATCCCCTCTATCCATGGCGAACGAAGAGGGAAACAAAGCTTCGAGGGATTATGCAATGCCCTCAGTTAATGGAACCTTATCAAGCATAACAAGGCCTGCAGTTGAAGCAAATAATTTTGAAATTAAACCATCAATCATTCAGATGGTTCAGCAGAACCTTCAATTTGGAGGACTACCACATGATGACCCAAACACTCACATCACAAACTTTCTTGAGATATGCGATACCTTCAAATTCAATGGAGTTTCTAATGACGCCATTCGACTTAGACTTTTCCCTTTCTCACTTAGAGATAGGGCAAAGTATTGGTTGAATTCTTTACCACAGGGAGCTATTACAACTTGGGAAGGTTTAGCACAAATTTTTTTGACAAAGTACTTTCCCCCAGCAAAAACAGCAAAGTTAAGAAATGACATCACAACATTCACTCAACTTGAGACAGAGTCATTATATGATGCATGGGAGAGGTACAAGGATCTATTAAGGAAGTGTCCTCATCATGAACTTCCAAAATGGCTACAAGTGCAAACATTCTATAACGGTTTGGGGGCTACAAATCGATCCATGGTAGATGCAGCAGCTGGAGGTGCCTTAATGAGTAAAACTCATGAAGCAGCTTATGACCTTTTAGAAGAAATGGCATCTAATAATTATCAGTGGTCCTCAGAAAGAACAGTGCAAAGAAAAGTGGCGGGAGTTTTTGAACTTGACCCTATTTCTAATTTAAATGCAAAATTTGATATTTTATCTAAGCAAATAGGGAATATGAATGTTAATGCTATTCAATCTCATATCATTTGTGATTATTGTGCAGGAGCTCACTCTAGTACAGATTGCCAAGTGGGGAACCCTTTTGCGCCATCAAATGCAGAACAAGCAAATTATGTGTCAAATTTTCAAAGGCAAAATAACCCTTATGCAAGCACATACAATCCAGGATGGAGAAATCACCCCAATTTTTCTTGGAACAATAATCAAGGAGGAGCTAGACCACAACAAGATTTTCAACAACAAGAAAAGAAGCTAGCATTAGAAGAAGTGCTCAAGCAATACATGCAAAAGACAGATCAAGCAATTCAAAATATTGCAAATTCAACTTCGGCTTCCATCCACAATCTCGAGGTACAAATTAGTCAAATTTCTAATATTCTTAATGAAAGAGCTGCAGGAACTTTACCAAGCAACATAGTTGTAAACCCAAAGGAGCATGTGAAGGCAATAACACTTAGAAGTGGGGCAACAATTGGGCAGCCACAAATCAAAAATGTAGAACAAGATGTGGATGAAAAACAATGTGAGAATGAACAAACAATGGAAGAACAAACGCAGCAAAAAGGAGAGTCAAGCCAAACCATTTCAGGGAAGTTAAATTCTAACACTTGTACAAATTCTCCTTATGATCAACCTATTCCTTTTCCACAAAGACTTAAAAAGAATAAGCTTGATAATCAATTTGCAAATTTTTTAAATATTTTCAAGCAATTGCATATTAATATTCCTCTTATTGAAGCTTTAGAACAAATGCCTAAATATGCTAAATTTTTGAAGGACATTCTATCAAACAAGAGGAAGCTAGAAGAGCATGAAATGGTGATGTTAACTGAAGAAAGTAGTGCAATTTTGCAAAAGAAGCTTCCACCTAAACTTAAAGATCCAGGGAGTTTTACAATTCCTTGCACTATTGGAAATTCTTCTTTTCATAAAGCACTATGTGATTTAGGAGCGAGTATTAATCTCATGCCATATTCTGTTTTCATGAAACTAGGTATTGGAGAAGCAAAGCCTACAACAATTTCCTTACAATTGGCGGACAGGACAATCAAATATCCACGAGGGATCGTTGAAGATGTTTTGGTGAAAGTTGACAAATTCATATTTCCAGCTGATTTTATTGTACTTGACATGGAGGAAGATGAACAAATCCCTTTGATTCTGGGGAGACCTTTTCTTGCAACAGGGAGAACATTGATTGATGTGCAACAAGGTAAACTTATCCTAAGGGTTGACAACGAACAGGTAATATTTGATGTATTTAAATCCATGGAGCTTCCCTCAGAAGTTCATGCATGTTTTCAAATAAGTGAAGTCATGGAAGAAACACATTTGGATGAAATTGCTAAATTACATTTAGAAGAATGCTTAACAAATTCAGAAAAATTTGAATTAGAAAATGAAGAGATTTGTGATTATGATAAAAATTTGGAAGATACACCACTCATTTTTTCATCACCACAACAACTTGAGCTTAAAAAACTCCCATCGAGTTTGAGGTACGCATTTTTAGGCCAAAACTCCACTTTTCCTGTTATTATCAATGATTCTTGGAATAATTTTGAAGAAGAAAAATTGTTGGGAGTTTTGAGAAAACATAAAACTGCCTTGGGATGAAACATTTCTGATATAAAAGGGATTAGTCCTTCAATTTGCATGCATAAAATTCTAATGGAGGATGATTTTAAACCTATTGTGCAGCCACAGCGAAGATTAAATCCATCAATGCAAGAAGTGGTGCATAAGGAGGTAGTGAAGCTTTTAGATGCAGGTATCATTTATCCAATTTCAGATAGTGCATGGGTAAGTCCTATACATGTTGTGCCAAAGAAAGGAGGAATAACTGTGGTAAAAAATGATAATAATGAGCTAATACCAACAAGAACAGTCACGGGATGGCGAGTATGCATAGATTATCGAAGACTAAACGATGCAACTAGAAAAGATCATTTTCCATTACCTTTCATTGACCAAATGCTTGAAAGACTTGCATGCCATTCTTACTATTGTTTTCTTGATGGGTATTCGGGGTACAATCAAATTGCCATAGCACCAGAAGATCAAGAAAAGACAACCTTTACTTGCCCATATGGAACTTTTGCATATAGAAGGATGCCTTTTGGTCTTTATAACGCCCCAGCCACATTTCAACGCTGCATGATGTCCATTTTTTCGGATATGGTTGAGAAATTTATTGAAATTTTCATGGATGATTTTTCAGTTTTTGGTAATTCATTTGATGATTGTTTGTCTAACTTATCTTTGGTTTTGCAGCGTTGCGAGGAAACAAATTTGATTCTAAATTGGGAGAAATGTCATTTTATGGTAAAAGAAGGGATTGTGTTAGGCCACAAAGTTTCCTTTAAGGGATTTGAAGTGGATCGTGCAAAAATTGATGTCATTGAAAAGCTACCACCACCAACTAATGTTAAAGGAGTGAGAAGTTTCTTGGGTCATGCAGGATTTTATCGGCGATTTATAAAAGATTTTTCTTTAATCACTAAACCTCTTTGCAAACTTTTAAATAAAGACACACCTTTTAATTTTTCTCATGATTGCTTGCATGCTTTTGAAACATTGAAAAATAAATTGATTTCAGCACCTATTATGATTGCACCAGATTGGAATATGCCTTTTGAATTAATGTGTGATGCTAGTGATGTGGCAATAGGTGCTGTTTTAGGGCAAAAAAAAGATAAATTTTTTCACACAATTTATTATGCAAGTAGAACTTTGACAGAAGCACAGCTTAATTATGCTACTACTGAAAAAGAATTATTAGCTGTTGTATATGCTTTTGACAATTTCGATCTTATTTGATAGGTTCAAAGGTGGTTGTGTACACGGATCATTCAGCCTTAAAATACTTGCTTGCAAAGAAGGAAGCCAAACCTCGATTGCTTCGTTGGATTTCACTTTTACAAGAATTTGATGTGGAAATAAAAGACAAAAAGGGTGTGGAAAATGTGGTGGCCGATCATTTATCTCGCATTGAACCAAAAGATGAACAAAATTTGCAGGTTACACCAATCAATGAAGAATTTCCAGATGAGTATTTAATGATGATACAAACTCCTCCATGGTATGCCGACATAGTAAATTATTTGGTATCAAAAATTCTACCTCCTGATTTTACTTATCAACAACAGAAGAAATTTTTCTCTGACTTGAAATATTATTTTTGGGAGGAACCTTTCTTATTTCACCATTGTACAGATCAAGTAATAAGGAGATGTGTGCCTGAAGAGGAAATGGAAAGCATACTCAAACATTGTCATACATTGGAATGTGGTGGCCATTTTAGTGGAACAAAAACAGCAGCAAAAATCTTACAATCAGGATTCTTTTGGCCCTCAATTTTTAAAGATGCTTTTAATTTTGTTAAATTATGTGATAATTGCCAAAGGGTGGGAAATATTTCTAAGAAACATGAGATGCCCCTAAATAATATTTTAGTGATTGAATTATTTGATGTTTGGGGGATAGATTTTATGGGTCCTTTTCCATCCTCATTTTCTAATAAATATATTTTGGTTGCTGTAGATTATGTCTCCAAGTGGGTGGAAGCTATTGCACTACCAACAAATGATGCAAGAGTAGTGGTGAACTTCATTAGAAAAAATATCTTCTCACGATTTGGAGCTCCAAGGGCAATTATTAGTGATGGAGGAACACATTTTTGCAACCGTCAATTTAACGCTTTACTTGCTAAGTATGGAGTTACTCATCATGTGGCCACACCATATCATCCTCAAACAAGTGGCCAAGTGGAGGTTTCAAATAGAGAGTTGAAGCGAATACTTGAGAAAACAGTGAATATGGCACGAACGGATTGGGCAAGAAAATTGGATGATGCATTATGGGCCTATAGGACGGCATTTAAAACACCAATTGGAATGTCCCCATATAGATTGGTGTATGGTAAAGCATGTCACTTACCAGTTGAACTTGAGCATCGCGCTTATTGGGCAATAAAGACACTGAATTTTGACATGAAAGATGCTGGCGGAAAAAGAATATTGCAACTAAATGAGATGGATGAGTTTCGCAATGATGCTTATGAAAATGCCAAGATCTATAAAGAAAAGACTAAACGATGGCACGATAAGCATATTTTGAGAAGAGAATTCAAGGAAGGGGAGAAAGTATTGTTATTTAATTCAAGATTTAAACTTTTTCCAGGAAAATTGCGATCTAGGTGGACGGGTCCATTTGTTGTCACACGAGTGTTTCCATATGGCACAATAGAAATTTATGATGAGCAAAAAGGGACATTCAAGGTGAATGGACAACGGTTGAAGCCATACATGGGAAATGAAGTTGGCAAGGAAATCATGCACATCGAGAAGGACAAATAATAATGAAAAGATGAAGAAAGTCTGGCTGAAGACTTAAAACTTAGCACTTCTTGGGAGGCAACCCATGTTTTCTTTTATTGCATTTAGTTTTGATTTAAATTTTAGTTTATTTTATTTTAATTTTTGATTTTATCTTGTAGGATTGCATAAATTTTGAAAGTTGCCGGGCGGAGCTGTTTTGAACACCTGCATTGATGGCTGTTTTTGAGTAGCATGGAGTCAGAATCTGGAAAAGTGATTCAAAGAGAAGTTGTAGACAATTGTCTTAGCTTTCCAGCAAAAAAAAAATTCAGCCCATTTCGACATCTACAGCTCCAGATATCGCCAAAATACTGAACGCTGCGCGTGCAGAAATTTAAAGACGAATCGGGGAGATATTCTAAACTTTTTGCATTCTTTTTGTTTTTATTTTTCTTTCCCATTGAGGACAATGTGATATTCAAGTTTGGGGGGAAGGTTTACAAATTTATGATTTATTTTTAGAAAAGAAAAACACAATTTTAGAAGGATTTCAATTAAGCTCACCATTACACTTTTGAGTTCTTCATTGTGATAAGCATTGAAACAATTTTTTTGGGATAAACAATTTTTTTTATAAAGCAATATTAAGCATACTTATTTACTTTAGGATTATTGAGTTTCAAAATTTCTTACAAAATTGTGTGGGTCATGCAGTTATACATAAAAGACAAATGTGATGCTTTTTCTCGTGATTATTCCCTTTGATCTAGTCCTAAACAGAGTTTAAGTAAATAGAGTAATAATGAAAAGAAAAAAAAATTTGATTATGAATAAAGTCAATCTACTCCAATGTTTTGAGTTGCTTAGTAACTAGGGGTATTCATCACAAATGTTTACTTTTACGTAAAACGGCAACTTGAAATATGAGTATGCAAAGCACTTTAAGTTTGTGACTTGTTGAGTAACCGGGTGAATTCATCACAAATGTTTTGCATTCGCGTCAAAAGTCAAGTGACAACTTAGAGAAGAGACTGGAGAAAAAAAAAAAAAAAAAAAAAACTCTAGTTTGCTACTCGGTTTGTAGTAGAGAGAAGGAATAATCACAGATTGAGTTGTTGCATACTATAATTACATTAATTGCATGACAAATGCGATTGGGTTGGGAATTATGAATAAATAATTGCACTGGAGAAAGTGGGTATGCTTAGTTTTACTTTATTTGCAATTGTTTATATTTTTAATTGCAATTTTGATGTTTGCATGATAAGATCTCTTGGTGTGATGGGTTGAGTCTACTATTATTATTCCCTTGTTAATGATTCTACTTTTTGCTCGATGACAAGCAAAATCTTAAGTTTGGGGGTATTTGATGTGTCGAATTTATATACAAATATCTATACTCATTTACCTATTAAAATGACTTGTTTTCGCTGATATTGTCTATAATTCATCTTATTTCTATATGATTTCATTTAATTAATTATTTTTGAAGAAATAATATTTTTGATGCAAAAAGTAAAGAATTGTGGAAAAAATCAACAAACAAAGTAAAATAATGGATTTATCGATTTTTATTGTTTTGTTGACTTGAAAGTGCAACAAATAAATTTTAAAAGGATTTTGATACGCTAATATGATATAAAGTTAGTTTAATTAATTTTAAACTAATTAATTTTATTTTATTTAAAAATCCTAATTTCAGATATTATTTTGTGTATGCAGCAGCACGTGGTGGACAGAAAAGGAAGAAAAGAAAGAAAGAGAAAGAAATAAAAATTCAGATCATTTAAAGAAAGGAAATAAAGGAAAAGAGTGGGGTTTTCTGCAAAAAGTGCAAACCCTAAATCTTATTTCCGTACTCTATAAATACAAGCCAAAGAAGGAGAAAGAAACTCAAGAGGTGACGGCTACCAAATACAAAGAAAAAAAAAGGAGATAAAAAACGTGTGCGAGTTGCAAGGAGAAACAGTAGTGTGGGCAGTAGGGTTGCTGTGCGGTTTTCGAAGTGCACCCAACTACTGCTCTCTGACCTGGCGACTCAACAACTGACGTGAGGGCCCCTCTCTGCGTGACCTAGGCGACCTCCAAAATTTCTGACGTGACGAGAGCAGATGGGCAGCACGTGACGGACTGCTGCTTTTGCTCTTCTTCTTTGACGAGGGACCCAGACAGCGCCACGTGGGCGACAGGACGTGCGAATTGACTGGCGCGGACCCAGAGGCATGCTGACCTGGCCTTCAATCTGACGCGCGACAGCAGACTTCGGCTCTGGTTACGAAGCGACGGCTTGGTGATTTCTTCTGGGTTCGGTATTTTTGAGACAGGGGTGCATATATATATGTTTTATTATAATTTTTGTGTACTTCTTCTTCTTTAAATATTTTTAGATGCAACCCGAATATTTTATTAATTGCAAATCGAACATGAACTGAATTTATTCTTCTACAGGCTAAGGTGTAGCCAAGTTTTTGTAGAACATAAATTTTAAATCCTTATTATTATCTTATTTTTCCCAGTTGTGTGTTAATTTTTATTATTTATGCGTACAACATGGTGGATAGACATTTGTATGATTTTTCAAATCATAAAGAGACCGAACAGGTGATTTGTGATTAATAAAAATTAACACCGTATATTGGAGGACGTGACCGTTAAGAAATCCAATTTCTCAATTAATAATTTGATGGATAGGCGAAGAATTAGTTGAGAATAATTTTTAGACTACGTTGATAGAGTTGTTAATATCTTTAGGATTTTGGTCGACTATTTGGGAAAGATAATATTTTTATTTATAAGGAATTATAATTTGTGTGTGTGATAAACGAGGTGAACCAAGAGCCCTAGAACTAATTTTATCATTAAACAAAGTACAAGTGCTTCATCGTTTCACAGCCCTCTCCCTCTTCACCAATTTAGTTAGATTTAATTAGATTAACTTAATTTAGTTGTTTTATCCTTAATTAAATTCGATCTTCCAAATAGTGATTAATCTAGTGATATCGGTACTCAGTAAAATATCTAGTCCCTGTGGGTTCGACACTCTACTCATCTATCTATATTACTTGTGCGATTTTGTACATTTGCAAATTCAACATCAATCTGATAGACCCTCGCTAGCTCCGTTTCCAAGTCCAGACCTTCACTGTTTCGAGCTCGTCTTTCAGCCATGTTCTGATGCAAAAGATCCATTAAATTCGAAGTATAAACATGAATTTTAAATCAACTTTTCCATTTCATTGAATTTCAAACTTTATACATTCGAATTTAAAAACATTTCTAACATCAAAATGAAAGCAATAAGAAGATACAATGGTCTAGTTCCAACGGTTCCTTTTGGCTTCACGAAGCTCTCCCCGTAGTTCCTCAACTTCTTCCTTCAGTACATCGGTCATGTTTTTCCTCTTCTCGAGTTCCCATACACGATGACTAAGATCTGCAATATCAACCTTGTGCTTCGCCAACTGAGTCTCCAGTAGTCTGACTCTCTCCCGTTGAGTCTCTACCTGCCTCTGAAGAGACACAATGAGAATACTCGGAACGGGTTCTTCCTCATCAGAAGAATCATCAGATGAATCCGGAGGTGGAGTGATCTCGAAGGACTCAGGCCATTCCTCTTCCACTTCTTTAGGATCTTCTTCGTCTGAATCAGCTTGCCCGGGGTCGTAATCTTCCTCAACAATGTACCAATTGTCATTTCCAGCTGGGTCGAAGTGGTCCGCCATCTTAAAGAAAGGAGAAGAAGAAGCATAAATCATAGAGCAACACAAATGTAAGTGACTTACATTTAAATCTCTAGACTCAACACACGCTCTAATGTCCACTTCTAGGGTGTCGTTCCTTATAAATTTGTACTACTTGGAAGCGTGCTCTGATACCACTCTGTAACACCCCGAATTCCAAAAAGCAACTGAATTCGAAATTCCACAGGATCTTTACACTTCTTTCGTACAATTTTATAAGGAATTTAAAACTTCTTTCGTACAATTTTATACGGAATTTAAAACTTTATTTTACATCATACATTAACATACGTGCAGCGGAAGCAAATTTACA
This sequence comes from Hemerocallis citrina, assembly GCA_017893485.1. Lineage (NCBI taxonomy): Eukaryota > Viridiplantae > Streptophyta > Magnoliopsida > Asparagales > Asphodelaceae > Hemerocallis > Hemerocallis citrina. Next base: position 24,704,451 of record CM030368.1, read on the forward strand.
GTAATTGCATGAAACAACAATTGAATCAATCTTTACGCAGCATGTATACTTCAGTTTGTCAAGCATCTTTTACCCTACATGTAAAACTGTGGGCGCGTCAGTTCATTTACTGACGAAATATTATACACGGCCATTCTCTTTATGCCGGAAACAGTATAACGATTATCAATACTTAGCAAACCACAAACTTGTTCACAAACAAAACTAAAAGGGACTATCCTGTTGATGTCGTGTTGTGTTGTGCACTTAGTCCTTAATGCAGTTGTTATGTTATATGACACTAATGCGCACTTGTTCAGATTCTATGCATCCCATACTACATAGGTCCGAGGGCAAGCCCTTAATCGTACTTCATGTTGTAGGGTTCAATCCCTCGCCATGACTTAAACTACTACGGTAACTACGGTAAGTATCCTAGATGTTCTTTGATCTACGAGCCCATGTCTAGGTAGTCTGGAGGGGAATCCCACGCACTGACATGACTCATCAAGCAGGCAGACTATGGATAATTCGACCTCCGCCATGGAACGATGGCACCACCCGTAGTCACCAAACACCCCACAAGGGTCGCCACCGGGATGATAATTCTGGAGTAGTGCTCATGCCATGTCATGATGCATCAAGCAGGCAGTCTGTGAATCACTCTCACACCGCCAATCCGGTGGCCCTCATACTCGTGTTTTTCTCTCACTTTCTTCACATCACCACTGTGTGTCTAAATCCTTAGTTTATTTGAATCATGAATAAAATTAACCCCTAGAGTTAGCTCTTTCCTCTACACCAGTCTCAATCAACAACATGACCAACTTGGTCTTTCATCTCAATTATTCATCTCAAAAAAATATAATTTATTCACTTACCGGTAATAGGACTTAGCTACCCTCTAGTTCAAAATCTCATTTCATGTCCATAGCATTTGTGTATTCATATTAATAAAACCTTTCATAATTCATCAGGATATTTAACCTCAATTTCATGTATAATTTTCATGCATAAGACAAATAAATTCACTTTTCCCTAATTGGTCATATTCAATCTTCATTCTTTCCATTATCAAACCTATTTTCAAACCCTTTTAAACAGTATATTTATTTTTATCAAAAGACAATTTAAAACTTGAGAAATCAAAATAGTCTGGACAGTCGACTGTTAAACTTGGTCAGTCGGCTATCCTGTAAAGATTTAAAAACTCAAAATGAAAAGGATCAGGGCAGTCGACTGTTAAACAAAACCAGTCGGCTGTTTTGCGATGCTTTAAAACTCAAAAATAAAATAGACGGGGCAATTGACTGTTAAACATATACGGTCGACTGTTCTGCTAGAATTACAACTCGAAGAACTAGATATCCAGGACAGTCGACTATCTACGCCTATTCGGTCGACTGTTTAGCAACAAAATTCGAAATTTGGAATCATTTCTTCTTTCTTTTTTGATTAACACACAAATTGTTCATTTCTAGAACTTTGTCTAAATTGCAAAAAGTTCATTTTTCCGATAACTAACATACAGCTTTAGGATTTATTTAGCATCAATCACAACAAGCATAATTTACTACCCCATATGGAGGTTCTTACACAATTTCTAAAATTTCACTTTCACCTAAATCATGGTATTATCAAGGAACAATATTTCCATCCATTTAGTTTAATGTGATTAGCACAAAACCTATCATGGTACTACTTAGAAGTAGAGAAAAGTTGTCCACATTTATCAATTAGCAATCATCTTCACAATCACTCTAAATTATCATTCCATCTCTAATCTATCAAGCATGAGACTAAAATTTCTTGATTTCATTATAACCACTTATCAAATCATTCCTAGCATGGCATCTAAATTAGAAGTCATGAGAAACACCCACCTATTTTGTGGAAAATGAAATGAACGCTACTAAAATGCAAGAAAGTGGCCTTTTCCTCCTAGGATGTATTGCAGTTGCCTTCTCCTCCTTGGTGCTTGATTGGAACTTGAAACCACCAATGCTCCTTGGGTGCTAGTCGGCCTCCTCTTGAATGGAACACACACAATCTAACTCTAATCTTTCTCTCACTATTGTCTCTCAATCTTTTACTCTCTAGTATATGTCTCTCTTTTATATGAAAAATAGGTGCAAGAATGACATATGAAAAAGGGGGTATTTATACAAGATTTTAGTGGAAATAATGGACTAGGATTAAATCAAATAGTTAGGGATTAAAGGCTAGGATGAGTTTGGAAGTTGCCATAACCACCCATGAATGAGATAACCACCTCACCACTACTCTCATCTCTCCCTCTCTCTTGATTCCATCCGGCCAACTCCAAGGGGTGTGCTTTGCACACTCTTGTGCATGCACGTGCTATCCTAGTGCGCTCCACTTACAAGTTGTACATGATAGTTTAATTAATTGTCTATTATTTGAGTCTACACTACAAGTTAGACTAAAATAAAGATTAATTAAATTACATGGTCTCTCTAATGGGCCAAGGGACTATGGGCTCTACTAATTTAATTAATTAATTAACTAATGTGGGCTACAAAAAGATAAATTAAGTTTAGGATTAAATTAGGCTTCTAAGAAAGTAAATAGGGATTACTAATTCATGAAATATTTTAGAAAAGTGCATGCATAAATTTTTACGTGCACAACACGTTAAAAAAAGAGAAAAATCAAACAATTCCAAATATAAATAGGATTTGAAAATCCAGGGTGTTACACCACCATTTCCATGGAAATAGTGGGCATGTAGTTCCTTAACACAATTCCAACTTATCTCAACTCATATCACACTTATCTTTAGTTTTAAAAACATTTTCATATCCATCACTTAACACATCACTTTATGCATCATACTAAAATCCTTCACTTTATATTCAAAGACATAACACTATATTAAATCACATATATAATTCTTTTACTTTTCATATTTAATCACATAACACAATGTTCCCTTTTTTTTCATGAATAACTTCACATCACCATTTCTTTATTTTCATTTATAATCCTATAATGCAATTACCTCATTTTTCATACTTAGTCAACCACATACATCATTTTCCATTTATTTTCATCTACAAACTCATGACCCACATTTTCATACTCATCTTTATTTTGAAAATTTTCTTTTATTTTCTTTTCATTTTGAAAATTTTTCACTCATGTGGTGTATTTTTAGATTAACAATGACAAATGCATCGAAGAATGTTGTTGTTGTTGATGCGGTACAAGTGCCGACTATTTCTATGGCACGAGTGCCAATGCCGACCGATGTACCTGTCTCAGTCTCCCATGGGGAGAAACCTGAGAATTTCAACGGGCACAATTTCAAGAGGTGGCAACAGAAAATGATGTTCTACTAGACCACCTTGAATCTCGCAAGATTCTTGAATGAAAAAGCTCCAAATCTTAAAGAAGAAGAGCAAAATAACCAAGTCATCGCTGATGTGGATGCTTGTAAAAATGTTGATTACTTATGTAGGAACTACATAATGAACGGATTAGCCGATTCTTTGTAAAATATTTATATTGATAAAAGAACAGCTAAAGAACTTTGGGAATCCCTAGATCATAAATATAAAACTGAGGATGTCGTCGCCAAGAAATTCATTGTGGGCCGCTTCTTAGACTATAAAATGGTGGATTCCAAACAGTGATCAGTCAAGTTCAAGAAATTCAACTGATCTTGCATGAAATACATGCTGAAGGTATAAACCTAAGTAAAAGTTTTCAAGTTGCTTATATTATTAGAAAATTGACAGTATGTTAGAAAGACTTCAAAAATTATTTGAAGCATAAACGAAAGGAAATGGGCATTGAGAATCTCATTGTCAAGCTTCGTATTGAAGAAGACAATAAAAGTTCTGAAAAGGTCGGAGCCATCAGTCAGGCGACCAAGGCTAATGTGGTGGAACATAGTCAATGTTCCAAAAAGCACAACAATAAGGGATCCAAGTTGGGGCCTAAGGGAGGAACTCCAAGAAATCGAAGTTTTAGGGCAAGTGCTTCAACTGTGACAAGATAAGTCACAAGTCTACTGATTGCAGACTACCCAAGAAGATCAGGAATAGAGAAGCACATAATTTTGAAGGCATTTCTCAAGACGTTTCTGATATCAACCTCTCAGTTATGGTCACGGAGGTAAACATGATGGGTTCAAACCTAAGGAATGGTGGATTGACACTGGAGCTACTTGACACATGTTGTTGTAGGTCTCAGCTATCTAAATAAACAGATAAACTAGACACAAATTAAAACCTCGCAAGTGTACGAATCGTTTATAGAAGCGTAGTGAAAAGCAAGGGTCGATCCCACAGAGATTGTAGTACTTAAATCACTAATCAATAAAACAGAAACACAAATCATAAAGTTTTGTTCTAAAAGTCTATTTGAAAGGAAATGAAAAGATAAAAATCTAGATCAAGTAGAATCGCAATTTGAATCGCAAATATCTATTAAAGTAGTTGGGCACGATCTCCACCTATAGTCACCAATGCTAAATTAACTTCTACACTACTCTAATCACTCATGTTTGTTCCACTAAGGGCATGGTATCTAGTCCTTAAAGTTAAGATTTCCCTAGGCCAAGAAGTAGGCATGGTATCTACTCTAATTCGTTTCTTTCTTTAAGTATTTAGCATGGTATCTACTAAGTTGCACTTGAAGAAAGCATAGGAACAATGGAAATGAACAAACACTCAAAGCTCTAGAAGTTGGTATCAAATCTAGATCCTTCAAGTTGATTAAACCAAGAACCCGTAAAGATTCCTGTGTTACAAGTATGAGCACAAGATATGGGTCATCTCTATACTCATATAACAGAGTCAATTTTATAATAAGCTAACTTGATAATATCAGGTTCTTCAGATCAGTCGACTGTTGCTAGCTTTCAGTTGACTGATTCTACGAACCTTCTAACAAATGTTGATATTATAATTTTGATCAAGATACCCAGATTTAATCAATAAGTGAATAAAGTAATTTTCAGAAGATTATAAACATTACATGACTACGGTTTTAATCAGCCCAACAATGAAATTAGTTGCACATAATACAACTTTTATTAAATAAACGTTTAGAGTTCATGATTTTAACAATAAAAACAAAAACTAGAAAGAAGAAGAAGTAACACTGATTATTATGATATTCAGCCTTGAAGTCGACTTGAACTGCCTCTCAGTCGACTTGATCTTGTCCTTCAGTGCACTTGATCTCCTTCCTTCATTTGATTGTACTTGATCTTCTTTCGTTGATTCCTTCTCTTCTTTCTCTCTCGATCTGATTGTCACTATCAGATATCCAGAAATTGAGAGATATATGATTTCCGAGATTTGAGAGATGTATTCTGATTTCCGAGAGATTAGATCCCCCTAATCTGTGTATTCCAGCCTTTTTATAGTCTCTTTTGCCCACATCTGCAGATCTCAAGTTCCTTATCTCTTCACGCATAGGACTGGGTCGATCTTCTTACTTGCCAAACCCGGGTCTTTAACTTAATTTGTTGGAGAGTCGTTATTTGCAGTTATCCCATATCTGTTTCCTGGATTTTGGCAACTCACTTTGATTCGGATTTGGATGAGGATGAATCTTCAACTATCTTTATCCTTTAACTCCCGCTGAATGCCAGTCGACTGGTTTTGGAATCATTCGACTGGGTCGTGAATTCTGTAGTTCATAATTAGTCAGTCAAGTCGACTGTCTTTTGGATAATTCGACTGTACTGCGCATCTTCGGAACTCAACCTCCTCTGTCCAGTCGACTGTCGTTGAAGTACCAGTCGACTTGTACTCTGCTGCTTCCTGTGTATCATCCTTGAATTCTGCTTCGTTTAGTTGCTTTTAGGTTGTTTCCTATGGAAAAGAGAAAAGAAGAGTAAATTACCACATATAGAGAATTTAAATGTCTAATTGCATTCAGATTATTGCTCCAAAATGTGGATATTATTGGATTTATCAAATACCCCCAAACTTAGCTTTTGCTTTTCCTCAAGCAAAATAAAACTACAAGCATTGCTTGAACATCTTGACCCTCCCAACATTTACCTCAGAGAACTTGCTACTGTTAGTGTCAAGTTTAGAACAAGCATTAAGATAGGTCTAAATAAGTTTTAATTTAAATGTTAATCACTTATTCACAAGAATACTCAACTTGATTATCAAATAGTAGTGTGGCCAATGTCTATGCAACATACTCATGATTAAGGTTAGCAAGCTCAACTATATATCAACTCCAAAATCTCACCATGGCATACACTCCCAAAAAATATAGCTCTCATTAACAAGGGAATTTCAAATTAGATCTCGTGACAAATTTCATTAATTGGATGAAACCATATGCTTGATCTTGCTACTACATCTTCCCATCATTGACTTTGCACACTACTTGGATCAAAAGGTCTTATATAGGTTGTAATGGGGCCATAGGTGAGGGTTTAAACAATTGAAGGGAAAAGGAATACAAAATTCTAAAGGATTAGTAGAGAAACTTATTATTCTAAGAGAATATATATAAAGATATATTTTTTTTATTTTTTTTTATTTTTCTTTGCACATGTATGAGGCCATATAATACAGGCCTATATTTTATTTCTACCAACACCTTTCACCCATCCACAACTCAGCAATTTACAACTTTTCATTTTTTTTCTTATGACAAATCCTCCAACTTTACTTTATATTCCAACCCCTCACCTTGACATGCCACATCTCTTTTACAATTCTTGCTCTACTAACTCAATAGATATAGGTAAGGTACCCTATTCATCTAGGCATGGTTAAGGATGATGTGTCTTACAAAAGGAAAGCTTTTATAGGCTTCAAAGGGGCAACTAGTGAATAATTAATGTTGGGTAGGCTATTTGAATTTGGTGATAGATTCTTAGGTGCCTTAATCATTTCCAAGTTTTCATGCAAAAATCAAAACAAGTTTCGAAAAGTAGCAAAAACAAGTTCTAGTTCACCTCAAGAATGCAGTCAACTGAGATCTTCAAGTGTATAACTCTTTCAAAAAAATAAATAAGGCTCAAAACTCACAATTTGTGTATTTAAGTTTACTCACAATCGATCTTGCTATTCTCTTTCAAAATTCGTCGAATTGACATGACCACATGAATAAAAGTTTCAAGTATGATCCATATGATAAGTTACTAACATTTTTAAAGATAAAGACCACACTTAATACTCGTTCTCCACTCTCTACCTATAGTAACTGAGCTCAAATCATTAAATGTTGGAATGGTTAAAATCAAAAGACTCCAAATGTGAATAACTACCCCCAAACTTAGATGGAACATTTTCCTCAATGTTTGAAACAAAAACTTAAAAAATAGGCATGTGTCCATCCAGTTTGAAGGAAAGAAAATGAAATAAAGAAACGAATAAAGAAAAATAAAGAGAAATAAAGAGAGAATGTAAGTACTCCCCTGAAAATTGGGTTGCCTCCCAATAAGCGCTGCGTTTCTTGTCTTCAGCTAGACTTGATGAGTTTATGCAATGTATTGAATGGCCCGCGGCTCAAAACTCATCTTATTATAAGGTTTCCCCCTATGCCCATTCACCTTGAACGTTTGATTTTCCTTTTTGCTATGAACCTCCAACGCTCCATGTGGGAAAACCTTTGTAACAACGTATGGACCGTACCATCTTGACATAAGCCTATCCGCAATGGTCCACCTTAATTCACCTTTGTGTTCTCGCCATATTCTCAACTGCGTCTCTTCTTCCTGTATCCTTAAGTTTGCAGCAACTATCACAGGTAACGTCTGGTTTTCACCCACATATGCATACTTCACGTGTTCAGGTAGCGACTTTAGTTCCACGTCTGATGTCCTGGTAACAGAAGAAACAAAAGTATTATTAGACACCAGATTTTCAAATACAAGTGCAAACTTACCTGAATATGATTTTGGATTTTCAAGGTAATGTACTATCTCTGCAATCCTCCAATCATCATATTCCTGTTCAACTTGAGATAGTGTTAGAGAGTGTGTAATTGTGGCTTATAATGGATCGACACTATGTTCCTGAAATGTTTGGTCACAAATTTCCTGAACCACATCAACATTATAACATTCATGATCATCGTGTGGTAATTTTGGTGCATCAAACATTTTAAACTCAATCTTGTCCTCTAGGGTTGTCATCGATTGGAGCTGTTCTTGTCCTCTAGGGTGTGGTATGGTTTGTGATGGGAGTTCTCTTGCCTTTCTTTCACTTAACTCCTTAGCAATCTGACCAATTTGAGTCTCCAATTTTTGAATGGCCTGCCCTTGTTGGTTGCTTGTTTGCTGTTGCTTTTGGAGTAATTGAAGAACGGTGGATTCGAAATCCAACTTCTTATGTTCTTGTACTGGCTGATCAAACCCATTCCCAATCTGGAATTGCTGCGCATGCCCTTGTGCGAATTGAGTGCCTTGATGGTTTTGATTATTGCTCCATGAGAAATTTGGATGGTTTCGCCACCCTGGGATGTACGTGTTTGAAAAAGGGTTGTTCTTGGGTGGGTACATTCCCTGTCCTACGTAGTTTGCGTGCTCCTGATTTGTGAAAGAAGACATGGGACATGTATTAGTTGTATGATCAGAATGAGAACAAATTGCACAAATTTCTTTTGTTTGGTTTTTTACGCCACCCAACGTTGCAATTGCGTTAACAAGCATATCAATTTTTTTGTTCATGTTTACCATTTCTAATTGCATGTTATTATTACTAGAAATTTCGTAAACTCCCTGTTTTTTCGAAAGGCCCCTTCCCCTTGTTGAGAATTGTTATGAGTTCTCGCTGAGTTCTTCAAATAGCTCGATGGCCTCCTCACCACTCTTTCTCATCAAAATTCCATTGCAAGCTGAATCTACAATCGCCTTGTTAGTGTCATTTAAACCCTCATAAAATGCTTGTACCTGATCATCCTTGGGCATGTTGTGCGTAGGACACTTGAGAAGTTTGTTCTTAAAGTCCTTCCATGCTTCGAAGAACAAATCGCCATCTTTTTGTTGGAAGAGTTGAATTTCTCTTTTTAGTTGTTTGGTTTTCTGAGCTGGAAAGAATTTCTTCAAGAACTTTGTTGCCAATTGCACCCATGATTGAATTGATCCTGGTTCCAAAGAATTATACCACAATTTAGCATTAAGTTTTAATAAAAATGGAAACAAGATTAACCTGATTTGTTCAGGGGTAAGCCCTTGGACGCTTTGCGTTCTGCCAAGATCAAAGAAATCTTGCACATGGAGGTGTGGATCCTCATCTAGTCTGCCACTGAAGTGGGGAACCATGCTAAGTAATTGAGGTGATAGGTGCATGTTCCCTGTGACATTAGGTTGATAGGCTATGAAAGAGGGTTGCTCAATATTCTTCGAAGTGAATTTGTCCTGCATTGGTACTCGATTTGGCATTTTCTCACTCATTGTTGCTTTTGGAATAATTCACTGTACAGTCGACAGATCCTTGGAGACAGTCGACTGATCTGAATCTGTCTGTGCAGAGTGTAACCTAAAAGAAAATAAAAGAAAAGAAAAGAAATAAAAGAATTTTTTTTTATTGATTTGTAAGTTAAAATACTAAACAATCCCCGGCAATGATGCCAAAAACTTGTTGTAAGTCTCAGCTTTCTAAATAAACAGATAAACTAGACACAAATTAAAACCTCGCAAGTGTACGAATCGTTTATAGAAGCGTAGTGAAAAGAAAGGGTCGATCCTACAGAGATTGTAGTACTTAAATCACTAATCAATAAAACAGAAACACAAATCATAAAGTTTTGTTCTAAAAGTCTATTTGAAAGGAAATGAAAAGATAAAAATCTAAATCAAGTAGAATCGCAAGTTGAATCACAAATATCTATTAAAGTAGTTAGGCACGATCTCCACTTATAGTTACCAATGCTAAATTAACTTCTACACTACTCTGATCACTCATGTTTGTTCCTCTAAGGGCATGGTATCTACTCCTTAAAGTTAAGATTTTCCTAGGCCAAGAAGTAGGCATGGTAGCTACTCTAATTCGTTTCTTTCCTTAAGTATTTAGCATGGTATCTACTAAGTTGCACTTGAAGAAAGCATAGGAACAATGGAAATGAACAAACACTCAAAGCTCTAGAAGTTGGTATCAAATCTAGATCCTTCAAGTTGATTAAACCAAGAACCCCTAAAGATTCCTGTGTTGCAAGTATGAGCACAAGATATGGGTCATCTCTATACTCATATAACAGAGTCAATTTTATAATAAGCTAACTTGATAATATCAGGTTTTTCAGATCAGTCGACTGTTGCTAGCTTTCAGTCGACTGATTCTACGAACCTTCTAACAAATGTTGATATTATAATTTTGATCAAGATACCCAGATTTAATCAATAAGTGAATAAAGTAGTTTTTAGAAGATTATAAACATTACATGACTACGGTTTTAATCGGCCCAACAATGAAATTAGTTGCACATAATACAACTTTTATTAAATAAACGTTTAGAGTTCATGATTTTAACAATAAAAACAAAAACTAGAAAGAAGAAGAAGTAACACTGATTATTATGATATTCAGCCTTGAAGTCGACTTGAACTGCCTCTCAGTCAACTTGATCTTGTCCTTCAGTGCACTTGATCTCATTCCTTCGTTTGATTGTACTTGATCTTCTTTCGTTGATTCCTTCTCTTCTTTCTCTCTCGATCTGATTGTCACTATTAGATATCCAGAGATTGAGAGATATATGATTTCCGAGATTTGAGAGATGTATTCTGATTTCCGAGAGATTAGATTCCCCCTAATCTGCGCATTCCAGCCTTTTTATAGTCTCTTTTGCCCACATCTGCAGATCTCAAGTTCCTTATCTCTTCACGCATAGGACTGGGTCGATCTTCTTACTTGCCAAACCCGGGTCTTTAACTTGATTTGTTGGAGAGTCGTTATTTGCAGTTATCCCATATCTGTTTCCTGGATTTTGGCAACTCACTTTGATTCGGATTTGGATGAGGATGAATCTTCAACTATCTTTATCCTTTAACTCCCGCTGAATGCCAGTCGACTGGTTTTGGAATCATTCGACTGTGTCGTGAATTCTGTAGTTCATAATTAGTCAGTCAAGTCGACTGTCTTTTGGGTAAGTCGACTGTACTGTGCATCTTCGGAACTCAACCTCCTCTGTCCAGTCGACTGTCATTGAAGTACCAGTCGACTTGTGCTCTGCTGCTTCCTGTGTATCATCCTTGAATTCTGCTTTGTTTAGTTGCTTTTAGGCTGTTTCCTATGGATAAGAGAAAAGAAGAGTAAATTATCACATATAGAGAATTTAAATGTCTAATTGCATTCAGATTATTGCTCCAAAATGTGGATATTATTGGATTTATCACATGTGCACCAACAGAAGTATGTTCTCCACTTTCGAACCATTAGAGAATTGGAAGAAAATGTTCATGGGGAACTCGGCTACTTTAGAAATCAAGGGCCAAGAAAATGTGATCTTGAAGATGACTTCTGGAAAGGAACTGACTAAGAACAATGTTGCATATGTTTCAGAAATCTGTAAGAACCTGGTATGTGGTTCGTTATTTAATAATCATGGATTTTGTTTAGTGTTTGAGTCAAAAAAATTTGTTTTTTCGAATAGTAGAATATATGTTGGTAGAGGATACATTAGTGGTGGAATGTTTAAACTCAATGTAATGACCATGGTCAAGAATATCAATAAAACTAGCTCTTCTACTTATATGCTTGAATCTTCAAATTTATGGCATGGTAGACTAGGATATGTTAATTATGATACTTTGTGTAGATTAATTAACTTGAATCATATACCAACATTCCAAATTGATTCCAAACATAAGTGTGAACCTTGTGCTGAGGCAAAACTGACGAGATCATCCTTTAAATGTGTTGAAAGAAATACTGAACCTCTTGATTTAATTCACACTGATATTTGTGATCTAAAAATGATACAAACAAGAGGTGGTAATAAATATTTTATTGCCTTTATTGATGAAGCTATAGAAAAATTTGTTCTCTATAAGAACAAAGTTGAGAATCAACTCAACAAGAAAAATTAAAGCACTAAGAACTGACCGAGGTGGAGAGTATGAATCGCCATTTGCTGAAACTTGTGCTAAGCATGGAATTATATATGAAACCAAAATATCTTATTCTCCTCAGTCCAACAGTGTTGATGAACGAAAGAATCGAACATTGGAGAAAATGATGAATGCAATGTTAATAATTTCTGGTTTGCCACCAAACTTGTAGGGAGAAGCTATTCTTTCAGCTAATTACCTTTTGAATAAGGTACCCAAAAAGAAAGAAGATAAAACTCCATATCAGCTATGGAAAAGAAGAAAGTCATCCTATAATTATTTGAGAATGTGGGGATGTCTTTCCAAGGTGGTAGTACCTCCACCCAAGAAAGTGAAAATATGACCAAAATGGTTGACTGCATTTTTATTGGCTATGCACAAAATAGTAGTGGTTATAAATTCTTGGTATATAAATTAGATATCCTGATATACCAAAGAACACGATAATGGAGTCTAGAAATGCATCGTTCTTTGAAGATGTATTTCCATGTCAGTCTAAGAAAGAACCAAGTTCTTCCAAATGAACAAAAGAGACTATTAGTGACGATAGTGAAAACCAAGATGAAGAAGTTGAGGAGGAACCTAGACGTAGTAAAAGAACAAGAACGGAAAAATCGTTTGTTCCCGATTTCTTGAATTTTATGCTTGAAGGTGAATCTCAAACTTTCAAAGAAGCGGTGAGCTCTAGCGATGGTCCTCTATGGAAAGAAGCCATTAAGAGCGAAATTGATTCTATCTTACAAAATCATACTTGGGAACTAGTGTATCTTCCACCAGGTAGTAAACCTTTAGGTTCTAAGTGAATTTTCAAGAGAAAAATGAAACCTGATGGATCAATTTATAAATACAACGCAAGACTTGTAATCAGAGGTTATAGACAAAAAGAAGGTCTGGACTACTTCGATACATATTCTCCTGTGACAAGAATTAACTCTATTAGGATGGTACTTGCAATAGCAACCTTGCACAATCTTAAAGTACATCAGATGGATGTGAAAACAGCATTTCTTAATGGAGATTTAGATGAAGAAATCTATATGGAGCAACCTGAGGGTTTTTTAGCTCTAGGACAAGAAAAGAAAGTTTGTAAACTGGTGAAGTCGTTATAAGGCTTAAAACAAGCACCAAAGCAATGAAATAAGAAATTTAACAATATCATGATGATTAATGGTTTCAAGATCAATGAATGTGATAAATGCATATATGTCAAAGACACTGAAAGTGGATATGTCATAATATGTTTGTATGTAGATGACAAGTTAATTGTTGGAAGCAATGATAAGATGATTAAATCTACAAAAATCATGTTGAATTCAATGTTTGACATGAAACACATGGGACTAGCTGATGTTGTATTGGAAACTAAAATCACAAGAACATCAGACAAGCGTGTTTTAATCCAGTCACATTATATTGACAATATTCTTGAAAATTTTGATAAAGATAATTCTGAAATTTCCAGAACTCTAATAGATCTAACTCTACATTTATCCAAGAATAAAGGTGGGAGTATTTCTCAAGTAGAATACTCTAAAATCATAGGCAACTAATGTACTTAATGAGTTGTACAAGACCAGACATAGCCTATGCAGTGAGTAAACTAAGTAGATATACGAGTAATCCTAGAAGCGAGCATTGGCAAGCGATTATAAGAGTACTGAAGTACTTGCGTTTAACTCGTAATTATGGGCTACATTATACAAGATATCCAGCTGTACTTGAAGGATATAGTGATACGAACTGGATCTCTAGTGATAACTCAAAATCAACCAGTGACTATGTGTTTACACTAGGTGGTGCAGCAGTTTCTTGTAAATCCTAGAAACAAAAGTGATCACTAAATTCACGATGGAATCTAAATTTAACGCATTGGAAAAATGTGGGGAAGAGGCTGAATGGTTATGCCACTTCCTTGAGGATATTCCAAGGTGGACAAAGTCTGAGATTCCAATCTGCATACATTCAGATAGTTAATCTGCAATTTATAGAGCACAGAGCAATATGTATAATGGTAAATATAGACATATTCGTTAAAGACATAATACCATTAGACAACTACTCTCTACTGGGGTCATCTCTGTGGACTATGTAAAGTCAAAGGATAACATTGCAGATCCGCTAACCAAAGGGTTAAACCGAGAGTTAGTTGATAAATCACGAGAGGAATGAGACTAAGCCAATGAAAGAATAAATTGATACAATGGAAACCTGTAACACCCCAAATTTTTTTTTAAATTTTCTTTTTGAAAACTAAGTCTCCAAATTCAATTCTTTCAATTTCTCTATCACTTTTATCATAAACTAAGAAAGTTATATTTCAGGAAAAATTTTGACAGAGTCTTCCCTGTAAATTTCGCCCCGAAACACAAAAAGCTTACGGAATTCTGCTCAAAATTCCGTAGCTCACAATCCACATAATAATTTCATGGGCTCCCCAGGCCAAAATGAGCAGATACACACAGGCAATATAATATAATGCTCTGGGGGCCAAACTCATCACGGATTATCAGATATCAATTAAAAACTATAAATTTCTTTGAAAAATGAGGTAGAATTTTAGAAAAATCCTCGTAAAACCTACCACAGAGCACGGTACTCCACAACGAGATGGGTACGGGCCACAAACATGCCACACCACCTCACATTATACTCATCATCGTCATATACATGCTTATACACCCATAATACAATTTAGATCATAAATTTCACTATTCCTATAACCAAATAGTACAAATTTTTAAAATAAAAATTTATCCTACCAATCCACGCCTCACCTCTGCACTGATGAGAACCTGCAACAGTGGGGGATCTAGGGTAGTCCTTCCGACTCCCCTAACCCCCCCCAAACACTAAGGGGTTAGCCATTTCTGGTGTGAGTATAGTTATTAATCTAATGACAAATTAAAATAGTATAAAGAAAATAATTTAAACTTACGAATACCAAATTAAGATAATGCAACCTGAATCCTGAACACAATAACATTGTCTATACAATGATATATCAAATACTTTGCCAATCCTGCATTCAATTATTTAATGATCCATAACTTCCCACATTTCATAATATACTTCACATCAACCTCGTATATATATATATACTTATCTTACATTCGCATAATATGAATATTCATCCTTCCACACTTATCGTCATATCAGCATTTCACTATTTATATTAATATAACTACATGATGTTATTACATCATTTCTCCAACTCTATTTAGCCATACGTTTCATTTACTCATATTATGTCATCAACACACACATTCATCCTGGAAGTTGTGCCGAGGCAGGTAGTTCCCACTATTTCCATGAAAATAGCGGGCGAGTAGTTCCCCGACACACTTCCAAAGTACAGAAACTCATATCACCACATACTTTCTTTAATAACCATTTTCATACCCAAACTCATAATGCAGGTGTTTATTTATTGTGTTATATCACATCATAAACATATGCATCTATTCTCATAATACCACCTTCCTTCATGTCTTATGACATAAATACCACATCTCATTGCCCATGCGATTTACTCACATTTCATCACATCCTTAACACATCATTAATTAGAATACTCATACTCATTGCATCAAAACCATGTTTTATAGCTCATTCACATCTCATTATATCACTTTAGTAATTCTCATTCTTATAAACAATAAATCTTATTATCATTTTCACTTAATCCCCCAAACACAATTTGGGGCCACAACATATCACACCCCATAGCCGATAGCTTGGGTAATAATCACCGCACCCCAAACACACAGTTTGGGTAATATCACATCACATCTCAAGACGATAGCTTGGTTATTAATCACTTCAATCACCTATCCACTTCATTTTACTTTATTTCTCATTTCCATCAATCATTACCACTATTATATCAACTCACCCTGCGAATTATGCCAAGGCAGGTAGTTCCCACCATTTCCACAAAAATAGCGGGCAGGTAGTTCCTTGACACAATTCCAAGGTACAACTCACATCAACTGTATTTTACTTTAATGATCACACACATAATACCATTACTTCGTATTATTCATAAGAACACATGTCTCTTCTATTATTATCATTTTAAATTAACCACGCACTGCATTTATCACTTCTTTTCATACACTAACTCATAACTCATTTTCTTTCACATTTACTTCATTCACAATCACTTTCTTTCTCATCCACAATTCACATTCCACTATCCACTTTCTTTACTATCACATTTATTATTAACACTTAGTTATTTTATTAGTTTGTCGACCAGTGAGCCACAGTATCCCAACATACTGAAAGCCGACAGCCCAGTAAAACACGCGGACCGATGCTCACACAGAGTCTTACTCGTCCGAGGCTACGTCTTCCTCCTAGCCGAACTAGCGAGGGAACACCGCACCCCAGATAAACTGGGTACTTCCTCGCGACGTCTGTCATCGAGGGAAAAACACCGCACCCCAGGTAAACTGGGTACTTCCTCCCCGCCGATAGCCAGGAGGGAAAAACACCGCACCCCAGGTAAACTGGGTACTTCCTCCCAGCTGATAGCCAGGAGGGAAAAACACCGCACCCCAGGTAAACTGGGTACTTCCTCGCGACAGCTGTCATCGAGGAAAACCGGGCCTCATGCCGATAGCTTGGGCGAAAAACACCGCACCCCAGATATACTGGGTACTTCCTCCCAGCCGATAGCCAGGAGGGAAAAGCACCGCACCCCAAGCCGGTCCTTGGGTATTAGGAGGTCTAGCCCAAACCCCCAGGATTGTTGTAGGCTAGGCAGTTAAAATCGGTTTTGGGAACTAATCGGTCTAGGAGCGATTAGTGATTAATTGGTTAATCGGAAAATAATCGGGGATTAAATCGGAAAAATCGTTATATATTTAAAATTAAAAAAAGATATATCCTCATTATGTAGCAATCCTAAATCCTAACATAAAACTATTATGAGATTATCAAATATGAATATATAGTTATAGAGAAAAAGAAGATAGTACTTGGTTTGAGTTGAGTTTGGATCCTGGATGTGGGTCGGATCGGATTTGCTGGTCGGTTCCATCAAACAAAAATAATCGGGGAGGAGGAGCTGTGCGAGCAACAAAAGGTGGTGTAGTAGATGCGGGCCGGGTCAAGTATGCGACCGAATAGAGGGAGCGACGGCGGGTCGGGTTTGGGTTTGCTTGAGAAAAAAGAGAATCAGTTTGGGTTTGGGTTTGAAGAGAATCAGTTTGGGTTTGAGTTTGGGTTTACACGAGGAAGAAGAAGAGAGCGGCAATATGTCGGGTTTGGATTTGCGCGAGGACCAGAGGGGATTTGAATATTGAATTTGGATTTTGGATTTGGGCCGGAATGGGCCCAAATAATGCAAATGAGCATGAAAATTAGAGGAGGTAATTTAATCGGTTAATCGGCTACTTAAAATCGGCCGATTAACCACAAATCGGCTGATTATTTCCGATTAAATTGCTAACAATTGAAATATTATAAATCGCTAAAAAAATAATCGTTTGGCCTCCGATTAGCGATTAATCGGGGATTAATCAGGCGTAATCGGGGATTTTAACTGCTTAGGCTGTAGGTACTGGTCAACAAAATCATCTGTTATTAGCATTAATCATGTCATCTTTCCATTTTACTAATTCAACATAAAGCATCACAGCTTTTAATTAAACAACAGCCACATCCTTGATTTTAATCACAAGAATTAATACCACATTTTATTAACACGTACCAGCTAAACTTTTATCTTCATACCCATATACCAGGTTATGCACACACCCTGTTATTCCACACATAACTCATCATATCATTTTATTGCATAATATTAATGTGCCAAGATATTTATTTTGCCATAACAATTCACATTAAGGGTAACATGATATTTACTACTTCATTAAATCACATATAGACATACGCCAAGTTATATCCTTAATAAAAGAATTATAAGGGGTTATTCTGTATCATAAGCATATCAAAATATACTTCACCACATAATAACATCATATAATTACCCATTACTTGTCTTCGAACATGATTAGAATGTAAACATGCACCCACTTATTTAATTTCATCAATTATTGCATCACACATCATAATCATCTATATATATATTACAAATAAACACCACACATGCGGGTTTCCCATAATAAGGGGCCAAAACCACTTATTTCCTCTAATTAAATCTTATAATATCTAATTATAGCATACTAGCTCATACATCATGTTTCATATAAGTAAAATCACCTATAAGGGCTTATATGCCCCAAAACATGCACAAAACGGGCACTATAATTACACAGATTTCAAAACATGATCACAATCACTAATTTCGTCTAATTACATCTTATAACATCCATCCATAGCATGCTAGCCCATACACCAGGCTCCGCATATATCCAATAGCCTATATCGGCCTATATGCCCCAAAAACATGCACAAAACATGCACGGGGTAAAAATATGCATAAACGATTTAATATATTTAATTTTTATACTTCAACACGTCACATTAATCCATAATATAGGTTTTATACACTTAAAATAGTTAATTTCACCACATATCACCAAAACCCCATTTTCGGGGCCCCAAAAAATCCGTATTTTCCTTGAAAATCAATTTTTGCTATAACTTTTACAAAACATATTAAAAAGCCACGAAATTTGGCCACAATATAAAATATTTATAATTACAATATACTTACCTGACGGATCGAGCAAACAATGTCCCACGTCCGTCCTGTAGCCAGTCGAAGTTCGACTTTTTCCACCTAATTGGAAAATTGTAGAACCGGTTAGCTTAAAACTCAAAACTCGACCTGCGGACCTCCAAATTAGAATCCGTCTTCACCCACGCGTCACAAATGACATACGTAGGTGAGCTTCATCGATAAATTTCGAATTCGGATCCCAATACAAACACTCCCTTATTGATCGGAGGCTTTCTAATAAGAAAAAGTCATATTTTCTAATTTCTTTAATCCTCTTTATCCTAGTTTCTCAAATTAGGGTTAATAATAATAATAGAACTCAATTATACCTCTGAACCCATCAAATTTTCACCTAAACCTCGCTCGGGCATTTCACCGAACACCCGGCGTGCATAAATAGTGTGCCCGTAGTTTTTGAGATTCCGACGGGTTTCTAACTCCATAAAATTCTCACTAAACCCATTCTAAATTATTTCCCCTTAATACACAACAATTTCTATAATCCATACTTATCAATTATTCTATTTATTATCCAAATTCTAAAGCCAACACACTAATTAATTTATAACTCACAAACCACTCAATTTCTCACCAATCTTTCTTCTCTATAATTACTAGCATCACCTAATTACCCTACTATATCATTTTCTAGCACTAAAACTCAAAATCGTATTTTTCCATAAACTAAACTTCATAATTTCTTACCTTACAAGCCTTATCTTTGCAAATGGACTCCGGAAATGAGTAGAGCACCTCCAAATTAGCTAAAACCCTCAAAATTTTGTGAAGAAACCAATAGAACTTGGCTAGGGTTTTGAACCCTAATCATGGCCGGATGGGGGGTTTTCTTCTCTGCCGAACAGAAGTGGGAGGGGGGAGAAGAAGTATGAAGAAGGAAATAAAATGGGAAAACTGCTTATAAGTCCCTATATGACTATAATATTATATATATACCCTTCTAGTCAACATTTCTAGGGTTTTTCTTGTGAAAATCACTCCATAATGTACTTAAATTCCTCCCAATGTAAAAATGAATTAGAAATAAATTTTTATGCATAATTGTAATCAAAATCAATAGTTATAAACGATTGCAATACATATAAATATGTATATAGACGAATATCGCAATATTTTTTGAAAAATACTTTCAACTTCAAACTATAATTTAATAACTCGAAAATTTAAACCCCCTATCATGAACAAATGTCCTAGAAAAATTTCGGGTCAAATCGGATTCGTCTCCTCTGAGAAAACTCATCTCAAAACTCCTATATTGTCAATTTTTCCCGTTTACCCCAAAATATCAATTTAATCATTCTAATACTAATAAAATTAATTAATAGGGGTAAATATACTCTGAAACATATTTAAAAATAATTTAAATCAAATAATTAAGGAATAAAAAAAAACAAATGTTACATTCTACACACCTCAAAAGAAGCTCGTCCTCGAGCTATGGGGGTTAAGAAAACTCCTCAAACAAATTCAAGATACCTCCTTCACACCATTTCCTAGGATTTCTGGATACATTATCAGCATCAGTACTTCATTGCACCCTTAACAATTGAATAACTTGTCGTCAGGTCACTGCACTATCGATTTACAATAACCACTAGTTTGATAGGATATGTCACATCCAATGTCACATCTAGCTGGACTTCAAATCTACCATGGCTCCACCACTTGAGATAGATCCTTCACACTTTCTCGACATAGAAACAAGAAATACATCAAGAATGCCCGATATCTCAAAAATACTCTTCAAACAATATACCACAATTCCAAATCTTTTTATAACTCTGAAGGGCCATCATACCTCGGGTTTAACTTTTTCCCAATTCCTATGATGGCGTATTCCATGGACCAGGGATACCTTTAAGAATACCCAATCTCCAATTTCTAACTTCCTGAGGCTTTCGCCTCTGATCTACGTCACTTTTTCTTTTGCTGACTACACACCTCAAAAGAGGCTGATCCATGCTCACTTGGTAATTAATATTTTTCCTCATTCCGAACCAATAAAATATTCTCCTGGAACCTTAATTTATCTTCATGCCACCGGGATAGACAGTATACTGAATATAAGGAACATTCTCCATCACCTACTACCACACGCCATCCTCATCAAGAACACCAAATCTATGATAATAACAAGGATTTCCCTACTGCCTACTGACCAATCTACATTACATTCACTAATCTCATCCAGAATTCGACCATGCATCCTCTGTCACAAACAGAAATTTTGAATTTCAGTTTGACTGGTCAACTGTAGGATAGACAACTGTATTGATACACTACCGATATATAAGGTCGTGTCAACCTCTACTACTGAAATAAAGTCGAATTGATCTAATAAATTTAACACAGTCCACTCCTAGGACGTCATTAGGACCAAAACCTTCTTTCCATTTATAGCTTTCATCACCTTATTTCTTCCCTGGTTGGTATTCTATTTCCATACCAAGCTACCAAGGTACTCAAGCCACGTTTATTGTCTCCTGCTAAAATCATTTGTAGGAACGAGTGTTCAAACTCTTACAATCACAGAAAAAGCTAAATCTATTTTCTGAAAAAACTAACTTCTCAACACCTTCAATACATGCCTTACTATCACTAATTTCAAATTTGCATAATTCATGCACCCCGTATAACCACAACTGTCTCAATATAGCAGCCACAAGCTTGCCTTCACGTATCAAACTGCACCGGATCCTGTACTACATGTACCCCCTTCTCGGGATGATCAAAACATGAGCTGTCATTACTCTTCCTTTAACGCTTGAAAATATCTTTCCACGCTGTTCTGGTCATACCAACGGCTCATTCTTTATGATAAAATGAGTCATCGGTACAGCAATAATAGAAAATTGAGGAATGAACCTCCAATACTAGCCAATTAGAACCAAGAAACTCTGAATTTCTAACACATCCGAGGGTTATTTTCCCATCTTTTCACCTTTTGAAATTTTCTTCGAATCCACAATACGCTTTCAATAGACACAATGTGTCCCAAAAGTCATGCTTCTCGCCCCCATAATTGGCAATTTACAGACATAGCATACCACGTTTGGCCCCAACCTATCGATCAGTGCTCCACCATACAGCAATTATACACTAAATATCATTCACAGATACAATCATACCCTGTTAATATAAGGGTGAAAGGCCTAATTCGTCAAATTCATAAAAACTGCAGGGACGTTCGCCAGCCCAAAAGATATCACTAAGAACTCATCCAATTCATGCCGAGTACGAAAAACGATTCCTGAGGTTTTTCCCTCTTCGAGGATTATCTGATAGTACTCGGTGTGCAACTCTAATCGGGAGATTAGTGACACTCCCTACAACTCATCCAACCAATTATCTATTCTCAACAATGAATACTTAATAGTCACCTTACTCCGTACACCTTCTCGGTGAACTACATTCTTTGTTACAAAACTACCGGTACGCCCGACGGCATATCACTTAAACTGATAACCTTTTCCGAAAACACCACCTCAAATTCTCTTTCATCTCTCCCCAGTCCTAAAGTGCTATAGCACAAACTGATTTAGAAATAAGAGTCATACCAAATATCAAATCAATCATGAACTCCAAGTTTGCCAAGATGGGGGACCAAAAACCCCATCGAATATATCAGAAACTTTGCAAACCCCATCAACAATCTCAATCTTTGCCTTAAATATTTCCACCAAACCCAACGAGTATAATTTCATCGTCCAAGGCATTATATACAATCAAAACTGGGTTTCATCGGGCTGTCTCACCCGACTCCTCCCTGCACCATACCCCAACTATACATAAGGCCTTCACAACCAATCAATCTCCCCAATATGGAATAAAACCATAACCACACATCACTCCTCAATCTATAAAATATACACCTATAGATCATACGTCCAGAGGACCTACACCAGATCTCCTGGGAATAGCCCCTTACGGCACACAGCAATCAATATAATGGAATACTCCAATTGTGTGCAAGTTCACACCTGGATTTCTACAGAGGTCAACCCATATGCAGGGTCATGAAAGGAAATGCATACTCAAGGTCAGACCAAAGTCTAAAGGGGGATCACACCATTCCACAATAGAATCTATTCTTCAACAAAACACCCACATAAAATACCCTCCCTATCTCCAACTAAGCGATAATGAACCCATACTCACATGGCAAGATCACTAGGATTAACAATTTCCTAGTTAACCTAAGCTCTGATACCAAACTGTAACACCCCAAATTTTTTTTTTTTTTCTTTTGAAAACTAAGTCTCCAAATTCAATTCTTTCAATTTCTATATCACTTTGATCATAAACTAAGAAAGTTATATTTTAGGGAAAATTTTGACAGAGTCTCCCCTATAAATTTCGCCTCGAAACACAAAAAGCTTACGGAATTCTGCTCAAAATTCTGTAGCTCACAATCCACATAATAATTTCATGGGCTCCCCAGGCCAAAATGAGCAGATACACACAGGCAATATAATATAATGCTCTAGGGGCCAAACTCATCACGGATTATTAGATATCAATTAAAATCTATAAATTTCTTTGAAAAACGAGGTAGAATTTTAGAAAAATCCTTGTAAAACCTACCACAGTGCCCGATACTCCACAACGAGATGGGTACAGGCCACAAACATACCACACCACCTCACACTATACTCATCATCGCCATATACATGCTTATGCACCCATAATACAATTTAGATCATAAATTTCACTATTCCTATAACTAAATAGTAAAAATTTTTTAAAATAAAAATTTATCCTACCAATCCACGCCTCACCTCTGCACTGATGAGAACCTGCAACAGTGGGGATCTAGGGTAGTCCTCCGACTCCCCTAACCCCCCAACACTAAGGGGTTAGCCAATTCTGGTGTGAGTATAGTTATTAATCTAATGACAAATTAAAATAGTATAAAGAAAATAATTTAAACTTACGAATACCAAATTCCGATAATGCAACCTGAATCCTGAACACAATAACATTGTCAATACAATGATATATCATATACTTTGCCAATCCTGCATTCAATTATTTAATTATCCATAACTTCCCACATTTCATAATATACTTCACATCAACCTCGTATATATATATATACTTATCTTACAT
Source organism: Hemerocallis citrina (assembly GCA_017893485.1). NCBI lineage: Eukaryota > Viridiplantae > Streptophyta > Magnoliopsida > Asparagales > Asphodelaceae > Hemerocallis > Hemerocallis citrina. Next base: position 24,728,300 of record CM030368.1, read on the forward strand.
TCGCATAATATGAATATTCATCTTTCCACACTTATCGTCACATCAGCATTTCACTATTTATATTAATATAACTACATGATGTTATTACATCATTTCTCCAACTCTATTTAGCCATGCGTTTCATTTACTTATATTATGTCATCAACACACACATTCATCCTAGAAGTTGTGCCGAGGCAGGTAGTTCCCACCATTTCCACGAAAATAGTGGGCGAGTAGTTCCCCGACACACTTCCAAGGTACACAAACTCATATCACCACATACTTTCTTTAATAACCATTTTCATACCCAAACTCATAATACAGGTGTTTATTTATTGTGTTATAATAAGTATCACATCATAAACATATGCATCTATTCTCATAATACCACCTTCCTTCATGTCTTATGACATAAATACCACATCTCATTGCCCATGCGATTTACTCACATTTCATCACATCCTTAACACATCATTAATTAGAACACTCATACTCATTGCATCAAAACCATGTTTTATAGCTCATTCACATCTCATTATATCACTTTAGTAATTCTCATTCTTATAAACAATAAATCTTATCATCATTTTCACTTAATCCCCCAAACACAATCTGGGGCCACAACATATCACACCCCATAGCCGATAGCTTGGGTAATAATCACCGCACCCCAAACACACAGTTTGGGTAATATCTCATCACATCTCAAGCCGATAGCTTGGTTATTAATCACTTCAATCACTTATCATCTTCACTTTACTTTATTTCTCATTTCCATCAATCATTACCACTATTATATCAACTCACCCTGCGAATTATGCCAATGCAGGTAGTTCCCACCATTTTCACAGAAATAGCGGGCAGGTAGTTCCTTGACACAATTCCAAGGTACAACTCACATCAACTGTATTTTACTTTAATGATCACACACATAATACCATTACTTCGTATTATTCATAAGAACACATGTCTCTTCTATTATTATTATTTTAAATTAACCACGCACTGCATTTATCACTTCTTTTCATACACTAACTCATAACTCATTTTCTTTCACATTTACTTCATTCACAACCACTTTCTTTCTCATCCACAATTCACATTCCACTATCCACTTTCCTTACTATCACATTTATTATTAACACTTAGTTATTTTATTAGTTTGTCGACCAGTGAGCCACAGTATCCCAACATACTGAAAGCCGACAGCCCAGTAAAACACGCGGACCGATGCTCACACAGAGTCTTACTCGTCCGAGGCTACGTCTTCCTCCTAGCCGAACTAGCGAGGGAACACCGCACCCCAGATAAACTGGGTACTTCCTCGCGACGTCTGTCATCGAGGGAAAAACACCGCACCCCAGGTAAACTGGGTACTTCCTCGCGACGATAGCCATCGAGGGAAAAACACCGCACCCCAGGTAAACTGGGTACTTCCTCCCAGCTGATAGCCAGGAGGGAAAAACACCGCACCCCAGGTAAGCTGGGTACTTCCTCGTGACAGCTGTCATCGAGGAAAACCGGGCCTCAAGCCGATAGCTTGGGCGAAAAACACCGCACCCCAGATATACTGGGTACTTCCTCCCAGCCGATAGCCAGGAGGGAAAAGCACCGCACCCCAAGCCGGTCCTTGGGTATTAGGAGGTCTAGCCCAAACCCCCAGGATTGCTGTAGGCTAGGCAGTTAAAATCGGTTTTGGGAACTAATCGGTCTAGGAGCGATTAGTGATTAATTGGTTAATCGGAAAATAATCGGGGATTAAATCGGAAAAATCGTTATATATTTAAAATTAAAAAAAGATATATCCTCATTATGTAGCAATCCTAAATCCTAACATAAAACTATTATGAGATTATCAAATATGAATATATAGTTATAGAGAAAAAGAAGATAGTACTTGGTTTGAGTTGAGTTTGGATCCTGGATGTGGGTCGGATCGGATTTGCTGGTCGGTTCCATCAAACAAAAATAATCGGGGAGGAGGAGCTGTGCGAGCAACAAAAGGTGGTGTAGTAGATGCGGGCCGGGTCAAGTATGCGACCGAATAGAGGGAGCGACGGCGGGTCGGGTTTGGGTTTGCTTGAGAAAAAAGAGAATCAGTTTGGGTTTGGGTTTGAAGAGAATCAGTTTGGGTTTGAGTTTGGGTTTACACGAGGAAGAAGAAGAGAGCGGCAATATGTCGGGTTTGGATTTGCGCGAGGACCAGAGGGGATTTGAATATTGAATTTGGATTTTGGATTTGGGCCGGAATGGGCCCAAATAATGCAAATGAGCATGAAAATTAGAGGAGGTAATTTAATCGGTTAATCGGCTACTTAAAATCGGCCGATTAACCACAAATCGGCTGATTATTTCCGATTAAATTGCTAACAATTGAAATATTATAAATCGCTAAAAAAATAATCGTTTGGCCTCCGATTAGCGATTAATCGGGGATTAATCAGGCGTAATCGGGGATTTTAACTGCTTAGGCTGTAGGTACTGGTCAACAAAATCATCTGTTATTAGCATTAATCATGTCATCTTTCCATTTTACTAATTCAACATAAAGCATCACAGCTTTTAATTAAACAACAGCCACATCCTTGATTTTAATCACAAGAATTAATACCACATTTTATTAACACGTACCAGCTGAACTTTTATCTTCATACCCATATACCAGGTTATGCACACACCCTATTATTCCACACATAACTCATCATATCATTTTATTGCATAATATTAATGCGCCAAGATATTTATTTTGCCATAACAATTCACATTAAAGGTAACATGATATTTACTACTTCATTAAATCACATATAGACATACGCCAAGTTATATCCTTAATAAAAGAATTATAAGGGGTTATTCCTGTATCATAAGCATATCAAAATATACTTCACCACATAATAACATCATATAATTACCCATCACTTGTCTTCGAACATGATTAGAATGTAAACATGCACCCACTTATTTAATTTCATCAATTATTGCATCACACATCATAATCATCTATATATATATTACAAATAAACACCACACATGCGGGTTTCCCATAATAAGGGGCCAAAACCTACTTATTTCCTCTAATTAAATCTTATAATATCTAATTATAGTATACTAGCTCATACATCATTTTTCATATAAGTAAAATCACCTATAAGGGCTTATATGCCCCAAAACATGCACAAAACGGGCACTATAATTACACAGATTTCAAAACATGATCACAATCCCTAATTTCGTCTAATTACATCTTATAACATCCATCCATAGCATGCTAGCCCATACACCAGGCTCCGCATATATCCAATAGCCTATATCGGCCTATATCGGCCTATATGCCCCAAAAACATGCACAAAACATGCACGGGGTAAAAATATGCATAAACGATTTAATATATTTAATTTTTATACTTCAACACGTCACATTAATCCATAATATAGGTTTTATACACTTAAAATAGTTAATTTCACCACATATCACCAAAACCCCATTTTCGGGCCCCAAAAAATCCGTATTTTCCTAGAAAATCAATTTTTGCTATAACTTTTACAAAACATATTAAAAAGCCACGAAATTTGGCCACAATATAAAATATTTATAATTACAATATACTCACCTGACGAATCGAGCAAACAATGTCCCACGTTCGTCTTGTAGCCAGTCGAAGTTCGACTTTTTCCACCTAATTGGAAAATTATAGAACCGGTTAGCTTAAAACTCAAAACTCGACCTGCGGACCTCCAAATTAGAATCCGTCTTCACCCACGCGTCACAAATGACATACGTAGGTGAGCTTCATCGATAAATTTCGAATTCGGATCCCAATACAAACACTCCCTTATTGATCGGAGGCTTTCTAATAAGAAAAAGTCATATTTTCTAATTTCTTTAATCCTCTTTATCCTAGTTTCTCAAATTAGGGTTAATAATAATAATAGAACTCAATTATACCTCCGAACCCATCAAATTTTCACCTAAACCTCGCTCGGGCATTTCACCGAACACCCGGCGTGCATAAATAGTGTACCCGTAGTTTTTGAGATTCCGACGGGTTTCTAACTCCATAAAATTCTCACTAAACCCATTCTAAATTATTTCCCCTTAATACACAACAATTTCTATAATCCATACTTATCAATTATTCTATTTATTATCCAAATTCTAAAGCCAACACACTAATTAATTTATAACTCACAAACCACTCAATTTCTCACCAATCTTTCTTCTCTATAATTACTAGCATCACCTAATTACCCTACTATATCATTTTCTAGCACTAAAACTCAAAATCGTATTTTTTCATAAATTAAACTTCATAATTTCTTACCTTACAAGCCTTATCTTTGCAAATGGACTCCGGAAATGAGTAGAGCACCTCCAAATTAGCTAAAACCCTCAAAATTTTGTGAAGAAACCAATAGAACTTGGCTAGGGTTTTGAACCCTAATCATGGCCGGATGGGGGGTTTCCTTCTCTGCCGAACAGAAGTGGGAGGGGGGGGAGAAGGAGTATGAAGAAAGAAATAAAATGGGAAAACTGCTTATAAGTCCCTATATAACTATAATATTATATATATACCCTTCTAGTCGACATTTCTAGGGTTTTTCTTGTGAAAATCACTCCATAATGTACTTAAATTCCTCCCAATGTAAAAATGAATTAGAAATGCATTTTTATGCATAATTGTAATCAAAATCAGTAGTTATAAACGATTGCAATACATATAAATATGTATATAGACGAATATCGCAATATTTTTTGAAAAATACTTTCAACTTCAAACTATAATTTAATAACTCGAAAATTTAAACCCCCTATCATGAACAAATGCCCTAGAAAAATTTCGGGTCAAATCGGATTCGTCTCCTCCGAGAAAACTCATCTCAAAACTCCTATATTGTCAATTTTTCTCGTTTACCCCAAAATATCAATTTAATCATTCTAATACTAATAAAATTAATTAATAGGGGTAAATATACTCCGAAATATATTTAAAAATAATTTAAATCAAATAATTAAGGAATAAAAAAAACAGATGTTACAAAACCCAACCTAGTTGACTGGAGATCCCAAGATCTAGGTTCGAAGGAAAAACTAAATTGTAAAGACCATGTTGAATCACTGTGGGAATTTCTCCATATCCATTCCTATAATGAAACAGTGATACCCATAAGACTAGAGGCTAAGCTAGGCTTTTAATGATTCTTATGCGTCGAAAATCTGAGCAGAGTAATGCGGGTTACTCTTAACTAAGTAATCACCTATGTGAGAGGAAAGAATGGCTGCTTCCAAGGGAATAATGTAGGACAATATTCCTGTTAAACTCTTGCAGAATCAGTCGTATGTTCATGGCTAAAACGACAATAACAGTGAGAACTGAAATATGTTAGGAAAATTCTTGTATGAGATATGTCATCTTTTATACAAATGACAGAACAGTTTAAGAACATCGCGTCTACTGTTTAGTTAGTAAAGTAAACATATTTTCATAAGGGAAGGTTCAAAGGTAACACCTACCTATCCTATGCAGGTCTCGACCGCTAAATTCTATCACCAAGTCTGTCGTATCGGTCAGTCGTGTCTGTGGTCGTCAATTTCATTCATGTGGGGAATGTTAGATAATTGGTATTTTATATACCATTTACGAACCATTTTTGAGCAATTTTTGAGTAAGATTCTCTATGAATTAGTGAGAGATCTTGATGGATTTTTATTCTCCTTCATGAGTAGATCAAAATCATATATTTATTTGCTCAAAACGGTTATCGGGTGAATCAGAAATTATCTCTCAAAGTGAGGTATTTTTATCTTTGAAAATGAGTTGAGGGATTTTAGTCACACATCGGGAAAAACAAAGGAAATAGAATAGGTTATATAATAACCTCTTTATTGGCATTGTAAGATAGCAAGCCAAGAGGCTCTCTCTCTCTCTCTCTCTCGCGGGCGCGATGGGGGGGTACAAATCTCGGACCGGATTACATGCGACTTGTGTGCGCCCGCATGTCCTGCGGACACGAATGTCTGACCGACGTCAACCCACCTATGCAGAGCCACTTTTTGCTATAGTTTTTTTCCTATCTGTAACGGCTGGAATAAACGCAGAAAGGTTTTGTCTGCCATTTATTCACATAACAGTTTTGTCCGCCGTTACAGTAGTGCATTCAACATTTAGTCTGCTGTTATAGCCGATGCATTGAAGGAGTTATTTGCCGTTACAGTAGACACAGTCAATGCGCCTGCTGTTACAAATCTCACCCTGGCTGTATAAATAGAGGCCCCTCTCCCTTGACACATCGAAAAACTCTTCTCATCCCCCTTTTTTCTATGCTTCAAAGTCTTAGTCGTTCGGTGATAGAATTCAGACGTTGTCTAGTTTGTGAACTAGACGTGGTGCCTAAATCCAGCTCTTCTGTCGTTGCATTCTGTGAGACAAATGCCTCAACAAACTCCAGCACCCGGACAAGGCGAGTCTGTTTTAAAGAGATTGTGTGATACATAAGCCTTGACACCAATCGGTTTGGTTTTGTTACTTTCAATTTCTTTTTAATTTTATTGGTTTTCTTCTTCTTCTCCTTCTCTATTTTGCGCCTCGAAAATCAAACTTTGTTTTTTGGTTGTAATCAAATTTTGTAACAGATAATATCAACTTGCCTCTTCGTTTCTATAATCTAATACCTTGTATGCTATCTCTGTTTGTATTTCCTTATGTAGTTTTTTGTTTATTTTACTTGTTGTGAACAAATATTCTAATATTTTCCTATCAGTTATATGCTTTCTTTGTGTTAATATTCTATCAATAAATCTAATTTTAAATTTTGGGAGACTTTTTAATCTTAATTTCTTTATTTTCTATGAAATATCTAATTTTTAAATAAGTAGTGAGATATATAAATTTTTAGTTTTAATAATGTGTAAATATCTCCAAAGGTATGGTTTTTCTTAGAAAATTAATTCCAACTTTCCTATTTTTATAAATAGTTTGGAGGATGTCTTTTTTTTTTTTTGATAAAAGATGACCGTAGTCATCGTTTCATTAATGATAATTAAGGAAACAAAGTAGTACAATAACCAACATTACAGATACACCTACTAATCCGAAATACAACAAAACAAAATAGACAAACACCAAAGTAGACATAAACTAAACTAACGAGACCCATTTAGCGGCAGCGTCGGCAGTAGACCGGGCAGGACACCCCTAGCCTACTTGAGAGGACCCCCTCTCTCTGCTCTCCTCCTTGACTAGTCTCCTTCGTTGGTCCTGATTCTCTTAGCCGCCTCCTGAGCACCTGCCCAATCATGAATCAAAAGAAAAATTTTATGCATTGAGTTAGGAAATCTGTAATAACTGTTGCAGAAAATGAAATCATTTCGTTCTAGCCAAAGGTTCCAAATTGATGTTGCTATTGCTATATTCCATGCCTTTTTATCCTCTAGTCTAATATGAACTTCTCTTAGGGTTGTCCTATATTTGTAAATATTTTTTAAAAATATCCTATATCTGAAATTGAGTCCGTATCAGCACATATATGCTAATATTATTAGCCAGTACATATCTAACTAGTGTAGCAAGTTCATCGATCAATACGCATATATTAATAATGTATAAGAAAATGTGGAACCTTAATTTCCCTTAAAAAGAAGAATGGGGACCCTTAATAATAAACGGTGAGGTTTTCCGTAAGGATTATGTGGTCTGTCTTTATTATGGTCTGCATGACTTTGATTAAGTCCTCCTTCCTGATTTATCTTGATTAGTATTATACACGTGCGTTGCATGTGGGAAAAATGGAGAGGGAGAATGAAAAGGGCAAAAAAAAAAAAAAATTCTACAACACGTGCATTGCACGGATTGGTAGAATGACAAACATTTACAAATGACGCTAAGGCCTTCTCCCATTATAATATTACTAGTATATACACGTGCTTTGCACGTGAGGAAAGGGGGGAATGAAAAGGGCAAAAAAAAAATTAGTATATACACGTGCTGTGCACGTGGGAAAAATTGGGGGAATGAAAATGGTAAAAACAAAAACAAAAAAAAATATCTATCAGCACGTGCATTGCACGGGTTGAGGGCAAAAAAAAAAACTTAGTATATACACGTGCTGTGCACGTGGGAAAAATTGGGGGAATGAAAATGGTAAAAAAAAAAAAATCTATCAGCACGTGCATTGCACGGGTTGGGTTAAGGACTAAGGTCCTCTCCCATTATAGTAGTAGAGATTACTAGTATATACACGTGCTTTGCACGTGAGGAAAGGGGGGAATGAAAAGGGCAAAAAAAAAATTAGTATATACACGTGCTGTGCACGTGGAAAAAATTTGGGGAATGAAAATGGTAAAAACAAAAAAAAAAAAATTCTATCAGCACGTGCATTGCACTGGTTGAGGGCAAAAAAAAAAACTTAGTATATACACGTGCTGTGCACGTGGAAAAAATTGGGAGAATGAAAATGGTAAAAAAAAAAATAAATAAAATCTATCAGCACGTGCATTGCACGGGTTGGGTTAAGGACTAAGGTCCCCTCCCATTATAGTAGTAGAGATTATTAATTATAATATTAGAGATTATGTGGTCTGTCTTTATTATGGTCTGCATGACTTTGATCAAGTCCTCCTTCCTGATTTATCTTGATAACTTCTGATCTCTTTCTTGGTCTTGAAGTCATCCTTCCTGATTTATCTTGATAACTATGCCTATGAGCTAGCTGTTTCTTATCATCCATTTCACCTAAGATATAGCCTCTCTTTCAAAGTTTAGTAAAACTTAATTAGGTAGGTAATTTTGGTTCTATTTGCTTGGCTCCAAAGACTGATCATCAGGTTATTCATCAGATATTTGATATAATAAAAAGTGACACATCAAATAGCAGAAAATTACAAAGAAATACGTATTTGACGCCCTATCGGGAGAAGATGTCTACGTAACACCTGGCTACCATTTAATCATGACATATGACAGGTCTATAGCAAAGCAAACTTAAAGACCATTATCTGCGTAAATATAAATTCCATGAGTTTATGCTTTATATTTGAGGCAAATTACATGAGTTTATTACTAATAATCTAAGAGGAAGATTTTTTTATTACATATTATCATAAACGGCAGCATTTTTGTCCGCTTTCCATTAATAGGATTTTTAGCGAAACATACAACCGAAAGATAGAGTATGATGTTCATGTATCGCAACATAGGTCATGATACTTATCATGTGCCTAAAAAAGAGAACCCACCCCTATACAAAAGATTTCTCGGCCCCAAAACAAAACGATATATATATAATAAAACACAAAGAAAGCTATCAGGTGGTTCTTCTTCAATCCCCTCAATTATTGTTCATGTTACATTGAAAATAGCAAAATTTTCTTCAACAGTTAAATTTCATCATTTTTCACCCTCAAAGTTCTAAGAAGTTGGATTTTATACCGTCATTTATAATTATTTTTCAACATATACTAATGAAAACATGGACTTTTATTTACAACTAATTATTGTCATACTATTCAAACTTGAGCTACATAATTGTTGTTTTACTGTTTACAAGGCTTTTCATATGCTGTATCGTTCCGAAGACGTGCTGTAGGCACGTGCCCACAGAAAAAATCTAGTCTATATAATAAAACACAAGCAAAACTATCAAGTGGCTCTCATTCATTTGGAAGAAAATCAATGGTCTAGATATTTGCTTCCAAAAGACATTTTTCCTTCCAAATGTTTCCCCCCAAAATTCAAAATTTTTCCCCCAAAACAAAACAACTCCTTCATTGATTACTCTCTCTCTCTCTCTTCCCCTCTTTTCTTCTTTTTCATAATTCTTTCTCTCTTTCTTCTCACTTCCCCCCCCCCCCCCTTTTTTAAGCCAGGTATGCCAAAAAAAAACCGTTGAAATAGTACTCATCGATCTGATAACCCGATAAGGATCCCAAACCCGATACGAACATCTTCTACTTTCTCTCTCCAAAAACTGTTGACCGCCTGTCAAAGTTCGAGTTGCGGTTTGCTCGCGATCTCGTCATCGGGAATCGAGGAAGAACAATCTAGATTTTTATTAAAAACCTAATAGAAACATTACAAGACCTTATAAAGGCCGTTGGGGAAGCAGCGGATCGAGATATTTTGCCATGAGAGGAGAAACACATGCAACATGCACTTTTCCGCTCTCCCGCCAACTTCTCGCCACTTCAAATATGAAAAACATGCATAACGCACGGAAAAATAGATACGAACTAAAACAAATAAACAAACAGATACACCAACTGCAGCTCTTATTCATGGCTTGTTGCTGAACCTTCCCAGTACTCTGATCATCAATGACGACTGTCCGACTTCCCTGACAACTCCCCTCCTCTTGAAAACGAACTTGTCTCAAGTTCGAAAGCAGGAAACCTTCGCCTCAGTTCATCTATATCCACCCAGGATGCATTTTCTACATCGTAATTTTTCCATTTAATCAAGAGCTGTATACCAACCCTGTTGTGCTTCTTAAAAATTCTGCGATGTAACACAAGTTCTGGTTCCTCAATTGCAGTGTCACCCACCCACCAATGGGGCAATTCAGAAGAAATAGTGGGCAAGTGAGCTCCCTGGCATCTCTTAAGCTTAGAGACATGAAAGACAGGGTGAATGGTTGACTAGGAAGGGAGATCAAGATGATACGCAACTGATCCTACCTTATCCACTATACGAAATGGACCAAAGAACTTCGAAGACAACTTTTGAGGAGTAGAATTCCTTCCTGAAGTTTGTTTGTATGGTTGTAATTTCAGCAATACCATATCTCCAACTTCAAAAACCCTCTCTGTTCCTCTTTTATCCGCAAAAACTTTCATTCGATGTTGTGCTACTGCCATATTCTCCTTCAACAATTGCAAGATTGCATCTCTCGATAACAATTCCTCCTCTACTGCGGGGACTGCAAATGTTCCTTGGACATACCTCAGAAGAGTTGGAGGAGGACACCTGTAGACCCCTTCAAAAGGAGTGAGTCCCATGGCAACATGCCAATTAGTATTGTACCAAAACTCTGCCCAAAGTAAATACTTGCTCCACTCCTTGGGTTTTTGACCACAAAAGCACCTCAAATACATCTCCAGTGCCTTGTTTACAATCTCAGTTTGGCCGTCACTTTGGGGATGGTAAGCGGTAGATTGCTTAAGTTTACACTGTTGCTGTGCAAAAAACTCCTTCCAGAAATTGCTTATGAATATAGGATCACGATCACTAACAATACTATGGGGCATGCCATGGAGCTTGTACACATTATCAATGAAGGTGTGCACAATAGAGTGGGCTGTGTAAGGGTGAGAAATGCCAATGAAATGAGCATATTTGGATAATCGATCCACGAGTACCATTATAGCATTGTTCCTAAAGCTTTCAGGTAATCCCTCAATGAAATCCATAAATATATCCTCCCATACTCTTTTGGGGATTGGAAGTGGTTGCAACAACCCCACTGGTAACAATGCCAGACATTCTCTAATGAACAACTTGATATCTCTTGTGATACCCTCCCAAACAGAAGCTCTCCTGATCCTATATGTAGAGTCTTATGGAATCCGGAGTGCCCCCCAGAACTGGTTGCATGGTGATAAAAAAAAAAATCAACTTCCTCACTTCTGCATTGGGGCTAATCAGAATTTTACCCTTATAATACCAAATTCCTCCCAAACCTAGTAGTCTGCAGGATTGAGCTCTTCTTCATTCATCTTTTCTGATAGTTTGTGAAAGTATGTGTCTTGTATTACCATAGTTTTTACCTCCTCAAGCCATTGTGGAACTACGAAAGTGATTTCCCAGCATTTGTCCTATTCACCTTGTCTTCGAGAAAGTCCATCAGCCATAGAATTCTCCACTCCCTTCTTGTACTCCGTAGTAAAAGAAATCCCCAGTAATTTCCACAGCCATTTTTCTTGCATTTCAGTTGTAATCTTTTGCTCCAAGATGTATTTGATGCTGCGCTGGTCTAGTTTGATCACAAAAGTTCTTCCCAATAGGTATTGCCTCCACTGCTTCACGGCTTGCTAGATAGCCAAAACTTCTTTTTCATAAGTGGAGAGCACCAAATTTCTTCCTTTCAAAGCTTTTCTCATGTAAGCAATTGGGTGGAGTTCTTGCATAAGTACTGCTCCTATACCCACTTGTGAAGCATATCTATCTCCAACACAAATGTTTTAGAAAAATCTGGAGCTCGTAGCACTGGTGTCGAAGTCATGGCCTCCTTTAGGGTATTAAAAGCTTGAGTAGCAGTTGAGGACCTATTGAAAGCATTCTTCTTCAACAAATTGGTGACTGGAGCGGCAATACTACCATAGTTCTTGACAAATCTACGATAGTAACCTGTTAAACCAAGGAATCCCCTCAATTCCTTAACGGTACTAGGCTCTGGCTACTCTTTAACTGCCTTGATCTTAGTAGGATCCACCGCAATACCCTCCTTACTAATGATTTGCCCCAAATATCCTACTAAAGTTTGGCCAAAACTGCATTTACTAGCTTTTGCTAGTAAGTGATTTCTACTCAACACAGTGAGAGCTTGAGCTAGATGTTGTAAGTGACTCTCCTAAGTGAAGCTATATATCAAGATATCATCGAAGAAAACTAGGACAAACCTTCTCAAATACTCTTTAAAAACCTCATTCATGAGGCTCTAGAATGTGGCTGGGGCATTGATGAGTCCAAAGGGCATCACCACAAACTCGAAGTGGCCATGGTGAGTTCTAAAGGCAGTCTTGGGAATATCTTCATGGTACACACTGATATGGTGGTAACCTGACCTTAAGTCAATTTTTGAGAAGTACTTTGCTCCATTCATCTCATCTAGAATCTCATCTATGATAGGGATAGAGAATTTAGCTTTCATAGTTTGGTTATTAAGATTTTTATAATTGACACACATGCACCAGCTACCATCTGATTTCTTAACTTATATAACAGGTGATGCATATGGACCATGGCTTGGCTTAATGAAACCTACATTCAACATCTCCTTCACTTGCTTCTCAATTTCATTCTTATGAAAATGTGGATGTCTATATGGCCTCATACAAATTGGCTTTTGCCCCTCTATTAAAGGGATTTTGTGGTCGATACTCCTCAGTGGTGGTAAGCTCATTTCCTCACTGAAAACCTCAGGGAAGTTTTGCAAAACTCCTTGGATGTCTGTAGATGTTGGATTGGGCAAGGTTGCCTTTGAGTCCTCACTGGTATCTGTTTCCTCCTTTTGCGCTTGTATCATATAGGCCTGGCAAATGCAATTGCCCAGTCTCACCAGCTCTTCAGCTTCCATCATTTGCAATTGGGGTTTAACAATCCCTTACACTCTTCGCATCACCCCTTCAACTTTGAAATCCAGTCATCACATTGAAATCCATCGTGACTGGCCCCAATGAGAGTAACCAATGAGCTCCCAAAACTATTTGAGCTGGCCCCAATGGCGGTAATAACAACTCTACTTGCAAATTGACACCTTGAACTGAGAATCTGACATTATCTACTTTGCCCTCACTGTGCATGACCTGACCAAGGCCACCGTAACTCTATATTTAGACTCCTCATTGATCTGCAAGTTAGCTTTAATAGCTGTCTGAGGGTCAAGGTAATTATGCGTTGAGCCTGCATCAATCAAAATGTTCACCTTCCTTCCACTGATCCTCCCCTTAACCCTCATGGTTTGTGGATAAACCTGTGATCCTACTAAGGCATGGTAGGATATCTCAAGGAAATGTGAGCTTGGGGTAGTACCCTGTAGGTTGACTTGAGTTGGCCCTTCAGCAGTATCAATATGGATTTCTTCACTTCCTGCTACTTCATCCTGCTTTTCTTCTAGGCACTCTAAGTAGTAAAATTTTTGGGTTTTACATAAGTGCCCTGGTGTATATCTTTCGTCACAGTTGAAGCACAAACCCTTGGATTTTCTTTCCCTGATTTCCTGCACACTCAATCTCCTAGGAACCAAGGTACTGGAAGTGTTTGGAGCCATATGTGGTGTTGAAAATCTAGCAGGTTGTCCAGTAATGGAGATTGGTGAGGATGTCTGTTTGGGAACAAACAGAGCTTTGTTAAACTCCCACAAACAAGATAATTTTTCTTCAAATCCTCTAGCCAACCCAATAGCTTCATTCACACTCTTGGGTCTCTGTGACTTCACATCCCAACGAATTTCATCTCGTAGCCCACTTAGAAAAGTGCTTAGGAAATGAGCTTCTGACCAATCCTCGATGAAGTTAGAGAGCCTATCAAACTGTTGAACATAAGCTTCTAGGTCAATCTTCTGTTGAAGTTTAGAAAGAATTCCCCTATAGTCTTGAAAGATAGTAGGTCCAAACCTTGTTATTAACTCCTCCAAAAATGCCGACCATGAAATTTCATGAATTCTAGGTTTAATGTGTCTGCGGTACCACTGAGCAGATCTACCCCTTAAATTTAACGAAGCATATCTCAATTTCTGGGCGTCGGGGATATTGTAAAATTCCAAGAACTGCTCAACTCCGCAAATCCATTCGATGGGATCCCCATCTTGGAAGATCGGAAACTCCATTTTGAACAGAGTTCTAAACTAATTCCCTTCGTCACTTTGCCCTGTGGAATTGATGGAGTTTGAGTTAGGAAGGTACACCTCTCTGTGAGAAACTTGATGGGAAGGAATTGGAAGTATTGGGGATATGGAAGGATTTGGAGGTCGTGGTTGAGACTGTTGCAATGCCGTCATCATCGCTTATAATCTGGAGAACCGTTCTCCGATGCTTGCTGCTATTGCCTCTACTCTTTCTGTGAGATACCCATTATGTAGCTGAGCTTTGGCCATCTGGCCTTTGAGATTCGCCACTTCCCCTTCCATCGCTGTGCTACCTTCATCATGCCCATCGCCATCAACTTGGTCTGGCTTTGATACCAGATTGTCAGAGTTCGAGTTGTAGTTTGCTCGCGATCTCGTCATCGGGGAGAACCTTGATGATTTGGGGATCGAGGAAGAAAAAGATGAGAGGAAGAACAATCTAGATTTTTATTAAAAACCCAATAGAAACATTACAAGACCTTATAAAGGTCGTTGGGGAAGCAGCGGATCGAGATATTTTGCCAAGAAAGGAGAAACACGTGCAACATGCACTTTTCCGCTCTCCCGCCAACTTCCCGCCACTTCAAATATGAAAAACGTGCATAACGCACGAAAAAACAGATACGAACTAAAACAAACAAACAAACAGATACACCAACTGTAGCTCTTATTCATGGCTTGTTGATGAACCTTCCCGTACTCTGATCATCAACGACAACTTTTCGACGTCCCTGACACCGCCATTGGCAATGAAATAGGACGATGTGTGAGAGAAGCAGTTGAGGGAGGTGGTGCTGACGTGGCGGTGAAGGGAGCAGGGTTCGCCGTCGTACGATTACAAGCTTCAGGAACAGAAATCTTGTAGGCTTGCTTTTTTTAAGGGATAATAAAGGAAATGGAATGGATGTTGGAGTTTTCCATTTTTTACCCACAGTAATTTATTTATTATTATTCCTCTGTGGATTTTAGTCCAAGACAGTATGGGAAGGTTGAAAATGTCAATTGTATATTTTACATATTTTATTTTATTTTACTTTTGAGTAATTTAAGTATGTCTTGTGACTCTTGCTGCAAATAATTTCAATTTTTTATTTTTACTTACATGTATTGAATTTTGAAGGACACTTTTTGAATTTTACTCAAAAAAAGGGACACGTTTGGATGAACAAGTCATATCAAAAGTAATGTTGTATACGCTAGATTGTGTGAAATAGTACTTTAAGAGCATCCACAATCGTTTGTTATCTATCTATATAATACAACACAAGCAAAGCTATCAAGTGGTTCTCATTCATTTGGAAGAAAATTAATGGTCTAGATTTTTGCTCTCAAATGTTTCCCCCTAAAATTCAAAATCCCCCCCCCCCCCCCTCCCCCCCCCCCCCCCCCCCAAACAGAACAACTCCATTTATTACTCTCTCTCTCCCTTCCCCTCTTTTATCCTTTTTCATAATTCTTTCTCTTTCTTCTCTTTTTTTACCCCTTTTTTTACCCAGGTATGTCAACAACAAAAAAACAGTGAATGTTTATTTTGGTTATGCAATTTCGGATTATGCTTTTTTTTATTATTTCAAAATTTTAGTTATGTTTTTTTCGAATTATGCTTTCATAACTCAATAACATTCACCTCCATTTAATTGCTTTTTAATTACCATATTTGATCTGATTGTAGAATACTTCAGTGAGTAATTTTTTTAGATTAGAATGCTTCACTGAGTTAATTTTGATTAGAATGCTTTTTTTTATTATTATGCAATTTCGGATTATGCTTTTTTGAATATTTGAGCATTTACTGCTTTGAAAGATGGTTGCAAATTCTTTAATTGAAATCCATGCTTAATCCTTGTATTTCGGATTTTTGTAGCTGCAAAATTGTATATTGATCTGCTTTGCTGCAATTTCACTTCACGTATACATCACAACAAATTTTCTATTTTAAATTCATACTTGGTTAACTACATGAAAAACAAACAAGGGGGAACTAACTCATGCAGTTTGAGGTGTTAACCGTAACTCATACAGTATGAAAATGAATTGTTACTTATGTTAGACTCTAAATCAAAAAAGAAAACTCTTATGCTCAAGTCACACATAACAAGGAAATTGCGATTCACTAGTGTTGTAAATTCACAATACTATTTTTGAATCCCGAGCTGCTGACAAATAATCTTCCAATATACAAACCAATAAACATCAAGGTCACTTCACAATCCTACTCTAAAATACATCAATACATCAACGTCTACTAGCAAATAAACATCTATATAAATCATCACTTACTGTTTACATGATTTTTCATATGTTGTATCGTTCCGAATACGTGCCGTGGGCACGTGCCTACGGGCATACCTAGTATATATATATATATATATAGTACAAAAAATTGGCACAAGACTGCCCAACCAAAAAAACCACGTACACCTGTATGTAGCCAGCAGTTCTCCATCTACCGATCACTCGCTATCTGGTGTCCCATTCCTATCCTGAGAGTCTGCCACATATATGGAAGTGTTGACGCCCACATACATCTCCTTGACTTTGTTTGTCATTTCCGTATCTGTTGTTTGTGACCAGAATACCATATTAACATTAATCAAGTACGATAATTGCTGATGCGTGAGATGCTTGTGTGTTGGCCTAAAAATTATATTATTCATTTTTAACCAAATAGTCCAACAGCTATCCCAATTCTCAAGTGTAAATGTTTTTTTTTTTTTGAGGGAAAAGGTGGAATCTGGCCACCCTGTTTCATTAATAAGAGCTTAACGAAACAAACCAAGAGTAATGGGCCCAAGTACAAACTACAGACAGAAAATAAAACATACATGAAGCAACATGACGCGTATAAATAACAAATCCCTCCAACAACCCTGGAGGGTGGGCCGACAAACAAGCTCGGTCCAGCAAAATTGTAAGTATGTCAGTTTAGCTTCGTACAGTGCCTCCACGGTACATGCACACCCACCTGAAACAAGTCTGGCAGGATTTTATCACCCGCCGATCCCTGCCTTCACCTCGCTGGGGGAACCCCATCAATGGGCCCAAGCCCCGCAGATTGAAAACTGACCCCACGGCACATGCACAGCAATTGCACCCTCCCACCATCTCTACCACTCATCCTACAAACGTGCCAGTAGCTCCCATAGCCGCTACCAAAGAGATGGCCGTGAAGAGGATACCTTCACCTCTCACACGATAGTGCTTTCTCAGGCTATTTCTCACCAAACAACTATCTCGCTCACCCCACCAAACACCACGCTCCAGGAGAGAGCCGTGGAGAGGATACCTTCACCTCTCTCACGCTTAAGCTCTCTCCAGCGAATACTCACCACACAAACATATCTCGACTCATACTCCCAATCCGAGGAAAGAGGCAACGCTGTCACGAGCCAGTGGCCTAAGCTGGAGGAAGCTCAATAGCCTGATAGTAGGCATTGTGAGGACTTCACTGGTGACATCGTAGGACACTCCAGACCAACCATACCCAAACCCCACACCCCATCACCCCCAACGAGCCCCATACCGAACCACCGCCCTCACACACTTGAGTCCCAGATCCACGACATTCGCAACAACAGGCGCGGGAGGATACTCAGGCGCGACATAGTCGCTCCGCGACAGTTGAGATAAGTACCCCAAAAGTTGAAACAAGTGAGCGCACATCCTGGAGGGATCCCATCTTCGGGCCCAAGCTCCACAATCGTGCATACGAGACCCTCCACACCACCCACAACAAAGGCGTCGACACATCAATCGATAAAGGAGGGTAGCTCGGCGGTGGGGGAGCACCGGGGTGGCGGCATCGACAGCAAGGCAGCGGAACGGCCTCCCCGACTGCGACGTGGGGGGGTGGGGGGGCATCTCTCTTGCGTCGTGGCCCAGATCTGAGGGGATCGGATCTGGGTTGGCTGCCGTCGTCGAGGAGGGGCGGTGCTCTGGGAAGAAGAGGGAAGGGGGTAGCACGACAGCGGAGGAGCACCGGGGCGGCCGCCGCTCCCACACTCACAGATCTGGGGTTTCATCGAGGCGGGATTCGTCGCGCGAACAGTGGATCGTCGATGGCGTCGGAGCGTCGTCTCCACGACTGGACGCGTCGATGGACAGTGGATCGCCAATGGCGACGGAGCGTCGTCTCCGCGACTGCACACGACCTGCCGACTGGATGCGACCTGAGCGCTGGAGCGAACTCCGTTTTCGTCGCCGCGAAGGATGGAGGAAGGCTGGGGGGGCGAAGAGGGATAGCCGCCGCCGCCGCTGCTAGGAATGTAGATCAAGGTTTTTTGTTGGGGTTTTTTTTTCCAGATCTAGCTTCTCTCTCTAGAAAATCTAGGGAGAGAAACTCTTTTTTCAACTTCCGGTTTCTCAACTGTAAATGTTGCACCTGAAAGTTACGTAATTGTACTGGCCAGCTGTGAAAGTGTGACTAGAACAGCCTTGTGTAACACGATACTGTGGAAAAAAGGCCAAAGAATCTAGAGTGATTCTCACGTTTAGGCCAATTGGAGTAAACGATTTGCGTTTTTGGGCTACAAGCCAAACTATTTGCGTAGAAGGCTAGTTGAAGACAATCTTACAAAAACAACCCTGTCTTTAAAGATATTTGTACTACATAAAAATAGAAAAATTGCATAATACACCTTACCCTTAGAAAAGCTGGATAATCCACAGAAAATAGAAAAACTTAAATTAAAAAATCTTTCAAAATTCAAGATTAGATACGTTGATAAAAGATTAGTGGAAAGTAAGCATATTGCCAGTAAAGAAATATCAGAATACCTATTACTAACAATAAAAGTAACTAATCAACTACCTAAAGAGATACAAAAACAAATAGCATACAAAGTATTAGATTACAGAAACGAAGAAGCAAGTTGGTATTACCAACACCTACTAGCAAACAAAATAATAGGACATGGAGCCAAAAATTTGTTTAAACATACAAGACTTGGAAGAAGATTACAACGGTCCTGAAATGTTCAGTGATATAAGAAAATATTTAAGAATCATAAATAAAAATATAAAAGAATTAGGAAGATATATGACAGACTACCCAGAAGAAGAATTGGGCATAACAGAAGAAGGTATGAAAGAACTAGAAGCCATAACAAAACTTAATATAAATATCTTGGAAATAGAAGATTTAATGGCAAATCCTAATTCAGAAGAAGTGCAAGAAGCCTTGAAAAATCTAGATATAGCAAACGAAGAAATAAAAATGGACCAAGATAAGATTATTGAAAAACCTTTAGAAATTCCAAGTAACATGTATGAAATCTTAAGACCACCACCTAACAAAAAACCATACCAATTACCATGGAAATGGAAAAATACAAAAAGAAGAATGCAACTAGGAAAATATAAAGAAAAAGAAACCCCAAAATATGAACCAGCAGAACACTACGAAAAAGGAATAGCAGGAAATGGAGAATGTTTAGACCTAGATTGCGTAAAAGACGTAGACAGGACAATTGAAGAATGGGTAAAAGCGTCACTAATAGTAGGATTTAGGCAAAATCTTAACGGAAATGCATTTGAGAAATTTATAGAAGCTACCTTTATAGAAGTAGTAGCAAAATGGTGGAATGGGCTAGAGGAAGGAGAGAGAAATACTATAAGAAAACCAAGACCAAGTGATGATAGAGGAACTGAAGAAAGCTCAGCACAACGAACCTTAGGTTTGAAAGAAATAATTACAAATTACGAAAAAGCAATAAGAACCGAATTAAGTGTATACGACAAAGGAGAAAAACACACTATATATAAAAAAAATCAAGCAAGATGGAGACTAAGTAACTTAGAAATATGCGACATGTGCCATTTTGACAACTATGCTTGTGAATTCCGAGAATATTATCAAGATAGTTAATATACAAAAGAAGAACGGAGTCCAATTTTAGACTCATTCTTTCTGAAACTACCTGATCCATGGAGTATAAATATATATAGTGCATACATAAGTGAGAAAGTGAAACCAGAAGTAGACACTTTAGGGTATAGAACGCAATTTGTAAAAGATTATAGAGACAAAGTATGCCAAGATGCTAGAGCAACAATGAAATATTATAGAACATATAAACAAAGAATCTGCTGTGAAGATGCAAGACCAAATCATTGGGGATGCAATAATAACTATAGATACAATAACTATAAATACATAAAGAAGAATAATCACAAATTCCAAAAATATCAACCAAAATATAGGAAAACTTTTAAGAGATATAGAAAATCTTTTAAAAAATACTTTAGAAAAATGAATAAAAATAAAAATAGGCAGTATACGAAAAATCCAAAAAAATGTAATTGTTACATATGTGGCGAGGTAGGACATATATCACCAAATTGTCCTAAAAGAATGAAAAAGAAAATGTAAAATACGTAGAAGAAATTGAAGAAATGAATAACATAAATTACGAACCTATAGAATATGATCAAGAATGGTTAGAAATAAGTGAAGATGAAGAAATAATGGTAATGGAAGAAGATAGTGGAAGTAGTGAAGGTGAAACAGAAGAATGTGAAATAAACATGTTAACCGATCTAACAGAAATAGGAGAACCCTCAGAAAGAGAAGAAAACAATGAAGAATTAAGAGAAAGAATGTGCTTTGACATACAAAAGTACGATAAAATAAGAGAGACCAAATTAGATATAAATCCAAAAGAAATCTTTAAACTACCAATATTTGAAAGAAAGAAAAGCACCATAGTAATAGCTAGGAATAATGAACAACCTATAGACATTGAACAAGCACAAGGCAAAACCATAATCCCATTAATAACAGAAAGAATAATAAGACAAGAGATAGAAAAGATAAGCGAAAAGACCAGAAAAATATTAAGACACATACATTTAGGAGCTGTACAAATAATAATAAAAGCCTATTTTAAGGAAGGAATAAATACACCCCTTCAAATATATCTAATGGATGATAGGATAATATCAAATACACAAGATGCCTTAATAGGAATAGTGCAAGGAAACCTAATGTACCAAAAGATAAAGTTCACAATAAAACCTAATTTCTCTATAAGCATGACAGAAGAAAATAAAGATAAAAGTCTAGTCATGTATCATAGGTTATCAGGTATAGAAATGATAGAAAAAAGCAAAGTTATGAGCATACAAATAAGAAATATTTAAGCTTTCACTAGTAAGCACGAAGTAAAGAATAGAAATACAGACAATTTTAAAATAGAGCCGCTATTCAGCGAAATCATAAGGTATAAACCAGCTAGAGAAAACCCTGAAATGACTATACCAAATTATATAGAATTCGATTTTAATAAAGCAAAAGAAACCGCAAAAGAAACCGCAAAAGGAAAAGCACCACAAATAATGTTCGGAAAGAGATCACTCTCAATAAGAAATAAACAACAAGCATTGGAATTAATACCAATAATAAATACATTAGAATACCAAAACAATAACCAATTTAAAATAGAAATAGAATATTATGACAACGGAAAATGGAATAAACAAATAGCCTTAGTTGACACAGGAGCTACCAATTCACATATTAAACAAACGAATATAAAAACCACTGAATTGATAATATTAGATAACCCATATTATTACCTAGATTATTACAATAACAGACATCCAATTGTGCATAAAATCATACTACCACTAAGGATAAATGGTAGAAAGAAAATGTTGTTACACTTACATGTAGACCCAGAACAACATGTTAATGATATGTTATTAGGAACTGACTTCCTTACATCAGTACAACCTTACTCAATTCAAGAAGAAAAAATCACAATAACAGTAAACAATGAAAGCATGGTAATAAATAGGATATTGGACAAATGAATCCATTAAGAGCAACAAAAAATACATTATACGTCCTAACAGAATTTGTTTACGAAGGATACAAATCAAGAAATTATTACAGTCTAATAGACACCGGAGCAGGTACTAGTTTATGCCGCAAAAATATACTACCAAAATGGAAACAAGATGGTTTTAATAAAAAAGCCATAACTGGATTAATGGGACAAACTATCATACTAGACAAATATCAACAAAATATTAATGTACAAATAGGAAATTACATCCTAAAAATACCTATCATATATCAGTTTGACGACATGAATAATGATGTACTCTTAGGAAATGATTTTTTCCAACAATACTATCCAATAACTATATCACATAAATCAGTCATATTTACAACACCTTGCAGACACCAAGCAATAGCAATTAGAATAACCCAACCTTATTCCAGAACTGACCTACCACACATCAGAGTTTCTTCAACCCAGCATGGTGAATACCAATACTTACCAAATAAAACTAGAATACAACAAGTTCAAGTAACAACTACAAAAGAAATTTTACAAAAACAATTAGAAGATCTGTGCGGAGAAGACCCCTTGGCAAAATGGAACTTAAATGAACCCACGGCACATATAGAATTAATAGATATGAACAAAATAATTAAAATTAGACCAATAAGACATACTCCAACAGACCTAGAAGAATTCAAAATACACATAAAAGAATTAGTAGAAAATAATTATATAAGGAAATCACAAAGTCCACATTCATCACCAGCATTCATAGTAAAAAAAACCTTCAGAAGAAAAAAGAGGTAAATCTCGAATGGTAGTAAATTATAAGGAATTAAATAAAAATTCCAAGAGATTTGGATACCCACTACCAGACATGCAAATACTACTTAACACAGTAAGAACAAGAAAAATATATTCAAAATTTGACTGCAAATCAGGATTTTATCATGTAAAACTAACAGAAGATTCAAAACCTTTAACGGCATTTAGCACACCTCAAGGATTTTATGAATGGAATGTATTACCATTCGGTTATAAAAATAGCCCAGGAATATTTCAAGAATACATGGATAAAATTTTTGAAAAATACAACAATTTCATATTAGTATATGTAGATGATATTCTAATAGGATCAGAAAATGAGGAACAACATAAAGAACATCTACTAAAATTCATAGAAATAGTGAAAAATGCAGGCATCACACTATCAAAAAAGAAAATGAAATTATTCAAAACTGAGATAGAATTCTTAGGGACAAAATTATCACATGAAGGAATAGAATTACAACCACATATAGCCGAAAAAATAAAGACTTTTCCTTATGTCTTAAAAGAAAAAGGAGAAGTGCAAGCTATAATAGGATTACTAAATCAAACCAGAGGTTACATACCAAATTTATCAGCAAAAACAAATTGGTTGCAACAAAAACTTAAAAAGTTTAAGAAATGGGAATGGACCCCAGAGGACGAAGAGAAACTTAAAATATTAAAACAACAAACTTCAGGGTTACAAAAGCTAAGATTACCTGTTAAAGAATGTTCTTGGATAATAGAAACTGATGCATGTGAAACCAATTGGGGAGCAGTATTAAAATTTATTGAAATAGGAGAAAGTGAAGAAAAATTAGCTAGATATACTAGTGGATCTTTCACACAAACCCAACAAAATTACCACATAAACGAAAAAGAACTACTAGTAATCTTAAAAGCTATAAAAAAGTTTGAACTATTTATAATACATACAAAATTTACGGTAAGAACATATAATACCCAAGCAAAGAATTGGATTAATAAAATAATAGACCCAACCATAGCAAATAAAAGATTGATTAGATGGCAGATGGAGTTAGCACATTACGATTTCTTAATAGAAAACATAAAAGGAAAACTTAATATTTTAACCGATTTTCTATCAAGAAATTAACTATTTTACTTGTTGCAGAATGGAAACCAGAGTTCAGCAAATAGAACAAGATATAGTCTACCTAAAGGAGACAGTGGAGCAATTAAAAGGAGCATTTAACCAATTACAACTACAAATATGTGGACTCCAGAGTCTGTTCTATCAGCATATAAGCCAGCATGTAACCACAGAAAATATGGCGGACGAAAAAATGAGTGAGATAGGTGAGCCTTCTCAGTCAGTAAAAGAAGAAGCAATTACATCTTCAAATAAAACCACATACAAGGAGACACTTCTTACTGAGAAAGCTCCCACCAAAGTATCAAAGAAAATATTATTTTTACAATATATTCAAAAGCTATGCCAAGTAACTGAGGTAAACCAATTCATCAGAACTATATCTCAGCAGCACATGAACAAGACCATTATCCTACCAGGAGCTAATCCGAGAACAACTAGGGCACTATTCGAAAGAGGACTTATTCATTGTATTTACCCATCCAGAGAATGTGAAGAACTAATCCACCTACCAAGAGAAATTTACAAGGCAGCTAAAAGTTATTTTGGGCTCACGAAGGCCTCAAAAATATATGTTAGAATGTATTCAGCCATCCCCGAGTATCTTAATGATGAGGAAGAATTCCCAGCGGAACATGTTATAAAAATAGGGATGACCACCCAAATAATCTATGGAGCATCAAACACTGTACCATTTAAAGCTGAAGAATTTAATAAATTAATTCCAGAAAGAAGAGCAATGGGCTTTAGGAACATGTACTGTGAATTAAAAGACATAAAACAAAGAGATAGCAATATATGGATCTATAACAGCCCAGATCCAGATAAGATAATAATGTACAATATAGCAAAGATCAAACAGCCACAAGATAAACATGAGCTGTTTGACAGCTGGTACCAGGTACTATCTACTGGAGCAATGACAATGACAGAAGAGACAGTTGTACATTACTGTAGCCTGATGAAGATGGAGCACCAACATAAATGTGCAGCATGTGAAGATGTCGGCCAAGAGGAATCTCTTTTTCTGGAATAGGCCAAAATGTAATCAGAGCATTTATTGTAACCTGATGTAAGCACTTACGTATTCATCAAATTATCGTACATATGAGGTAAGCAGTGACATATGTAAAACCTGTTGTAAGCTGATCCCTTGGTCTATAAAAGGGAAAGCAAAACAAGAGAGAAAAGCAGACGATTTGGAGAGAAAAAATTCCTCATAATCTTAGAGAGTCCGTTTGTAACAAGCTTGAAGGAAATAAGATATCTTTTATGAGTTCATCTATCAGCTTCTGTAGAAAATAAGGTATGAACAACTAAATTCCTTTCCCTTAGGGAGAGTTTTGTAAGGCTCTACCTGAATGATCTTGCAAAAAGACTCATTTGCAACCTTCTATAGTTAGACTTTTGTGGTTGTCTGTACCGAAGTGCTACTAGTTGTTCTAGACGTATCTCTTGGATGAAGCTCTATTGAGGGCATAGTAATCTTGAGATGGGAAGAACGTAAAAGGAGCACAGAAATCGGGGTGCATACCAGGGGTATTTTATCCACTGGTAGTAACTGGTACAGAACAGATCAAAAAGTTTAACTAGGTCGGAAGCATGATGGGCCGTTTTGTTTTGATTTTTTAGGTATCCTTAGAAATCTCTCTCTGCTCTTTATTTCATAATTGCTTATTGTTCAAAAGAACTAATGGATAATAATTTTGGTATTGCCTCACCAATTTTTGAATTAATGTTTAATTACCAAGGAAGTGATAGAATGCTAGTTTTTGATGTTTATTATCCTCATAGACAAATAAGCATGGATGATTTCTACGAATTCAAATTATTCTTTTTTAGCATTCAACGAGTAATAATTATAACAATAAACCAAATACTTCCTGGAGAAACTAGTAAACTAGTAACTCAAAGAACCCCCATATGATAGTAATAGTGAAGGATATGAGACAGAATCAGAATATATAAGAGAACTTGACGACGATGACGACGATATTCCCATCATTCCTGATTACTTTTTCAGAATTGACAATATCCATTATTTCGACGAATATTATTTTTCACCAAACTTTGATCTCTATTTCAACTCTTTAGACTTTACTCTTTAGACTTTTAAAGTTTTTGATACTCTCTTCCTTTTGATTTACAGGTCTCCAGGAGATTACGCGCTACTCACACTTACAAGTTAAGAGATTTCACGCACCCACTAAAGTGGTATCAGAGCCATTAAGAAATAGAAAGAAACTCTTACCTAATTTTCTCAAGATTTTAGTAAATTATTTAATACAATTTAAGCAATTAAAAAATCAATTATGTAAGTAAAATAGAAATAATTGCAAAAACAAATTTTAAAATTACAGAAAGGTCACACATCCTATAAGAAATAGTATACAAAAAGAAGTATAGAAGTTTATTTTAAAAACTAACCCTTAATCGCAAATAATTTTGAAAGGCTAGGCCTTCATCGCAAATACTTTTAAAACTAGGCCTATTCTGCAAATAATTTCAAAAAGAAGCCTAAATCTCTAAATAACTCAAGAATCTAATAGTATTTGAACCATTGGGAGGTTGCGGACTAGCTTTCAGTGTTGAAGATGAAGTCCAGGTTCACGCTGTTCTTTTTCTTCTTCCTCCTAAAGTTTACTATCTCAAGTGAAGATAACTTCACCTTCAATGGTTTTCATGGTGCCAACTTGACCCTCGATGGCCTAGCACTGATCACATCCAGTGGCCTCCTTGAGCTTACCAATAATACTAACAACATAAAGGGTCATGCCTTCCATCCAATCCCTTTTCACTTCAAATCACAAGCTGGTAAAATCCTCTCATTCTCTACTACTTTTGTGTTTGCAATTTTTCCAGAGTTCACTGATTTGGGGGGAGGCCAGGGTATTGCCTTTGTTGTCTCTCGTACAGATAATCTCTCTACCGCTTTCCCTGGTAGTTACTTTGGTCTCTTTAACATGAAAAACAATGGCAACTCAACCAATCAAATCTTAGCCGTTGAGCTAGATACAAACATGAGCACCGAGTTCCAAGATATTGATGGTAACCATGTTGGAATTGATATCAATAACTTGAAATCTTACAATTCCCATACTGCTGGTTACTACGATAATAACACTGGTTCATTTAAGAACTTGACTCTTGTAAGTGGCCAACCAATGCAAGTGTGGGTAGATTTTGATGGCGAAGAGATTCAACTTAACGTTACCTTGTCTCCGATACGAATGCCTAAGCCTAAAAAGCCCCTCCTATCTTCTGTCATTGATCTCCCTAGTGTGTTCCATGATTCTATGTATGTTGGATTCTCTTCATCAACTGGTGCATATCCTACCTCTCATTACATTCTTGGCTGGAGCTTCAAAATGAATGGAGTTGCTGAAGCCCTTACTTATGCAGAGCTTCCTGCCCTCCCTCGCTTTAAAGTCAACAACACATCAAATGGTTTGAAGATATGGCTGCCAACTGTTTTCTGCTCATTTGTATTATTAATTGTGATTGCCACTATCTTCATAGTGAGGAGGATGAAGAAATATGCAGAGGTTTTTGAAGATTGGGAGCATGAATATGGGCCCCATCGTTTTTCATACAAAGATTTGTTTCAGGCAACTAAAGGTTTCGAAGAAAAAGGATTATTGGGGACAGGAGGATTTGGAAGAGTCTACAGAGGGGTGTTGCCAAGTTCCCGGATGGAGGTTGCAGTTAAGAAAGTCTCGCATGAATCAAGACCAGGAGTGAAAGAGTTTGTGGCTGAAATTGTTAGCATTGGTCAGCTTCGCCACCGGAACCTTGTCCAGCTCTTAGGCTACTGCCGCCGCAAGCGAGAGCTTCTTTTGGTGTATGACTTCATGTCTAATGGTAGCCTCGACAAGTTTTTATATGAAAGAACCCATCCAACTCTCACCTGGGCTCAAAGATTCCGAATCATTAAAGGTATAGCAGCAGGCCTCTTATACCTTCACGAAGATTGCGAGCAGGTAGTAGTCCACAGAGACATCAAAGCCAGCAATGTCTTGTTAGATGATGAAATGAATGGGAGGCTCGGAGATTTTGGACTTGCTAGATTATACGACCGTGGGACTGATCCTCAGACAACTCATGTTGTGGGAACTATAGGTTATCTTGCACCTGAGCTTATTGAGAATGGTAAGCCAACAACTCTAACAGATGTGTTTGCATTTGGTGCTTTCCTACTTGAAGTAGTTTGTGGGAGGAGGCCGATTGAATGCCGTCAAAATGGCGCGGAGCTGATTCTCGTGGACTGGGTGCTGGAGAACTGGCAACGAGGAGTGCTCATCGAGACAAGGGACCCACGATTGGGTGAGGACTATTGTGTTTATGACGTGGAGTTAATATTGAAGCTTGGCTTGCTATGCTCACATCCAATACCAACAGCCAGGCCGAGTATGAGGCAAGTGATGCAGATCCTGGAAGGGGATGCACTACTCCCCAATGACATTTTAGCAGGTTGTTTGGGTTTTAGCACACTGTTATTACACCCGAATATAGGATTTGATGATTTTGTTAGCGAGTCTGCTTGATTGTTATTTGGGTGAAACTGTTTTATCTTTAGGTAGGTTGTTGCAACTTGCTCATCAAAAAGCAAGGTGCATTCAAGGACTAATTGTATGTAACCTACTGTATCTTTTACTCTGTATCCTCTATCTTGATCGAAGTAATTGTTTTATTGGGAAAAAGTTTGGCACTGACCCTCACTAATCAATTTAGCTTGTGTATAAATAATATCTAATCTCTAATCTCTAATATTATAATGGGAGAAGGGCCTTAGTGTTATTTGTCATTTTGTCATTCTACCAACATGTGCAACGCACGTACATAACTAATATAAAGGAGGTTTCCAGTTCAAATCCTTCCTACGTCAGAGTTTTTATTTTTATTTTTTGAAATTATTGAAACGTGCATCGCACGTGTAAATTACTAGTATGGATAATGCTACACCCACTACTAATTTCACTATTTTTTTATTCACTATCTTAAGTGGCATACTTCTATTCGAGACTTCTATTGGAGAGTTCTACCACCCACTCTTCACTTACTCTTTAATAGAAGTTTGCCACCTAAGATAGTGAAAAAAATTGGTAGTGAGTGTGCCATTACCCAAAATATATTATTGCATGCTTGTACTTCCCCGATTCTACTAGAGATGCATTAGTTTACACTTGTGAAGGTAAAAGAAGATTCAAATGCTAAAAATGATTTGAAAATGAAATGCAGGAGAAGAATGTGAAGGTAATGGAAATTTACTGTATGAATTTCAAATGAGAGGATCATCTGTGAAAATATTTACAAAATCAGATCAATAGAAGCATCTTGACGAGCCTAAATAATTAGATGGTTAATTACACAGCAAGGAACTTGTGCTTGTCCTAGGTGTTGGGCCCAGGTGTTGCTAGTAGGGACGGCGTCCGACCTAGCCTCATCCTTCAGTACGCCGACGACACTCTTCTCTTCGGGAGGAATGAGATTAACGAGATTCTCATTTTCAAAGGCATCCTGATTTTCTATGAGGCATGGTGCGGGCTTAGAGTTAATTTTGCCAAGAGCAATCTTATGGTCTAGGTAGATGTGATGCCTTAGCTCCTGCTCTATTGGCAAATGTCCTAGATTGTATAGTGGGGTGTTTTCCCATCAAATATTTAGGAGTCCCGCTGCGCCCGGGCCGCCTCAAACGGTCTGATTGGTCTGCCCTGATTGAGAGAATTGAGAAGCGTCTACCAGGGTGGAAAAGGAACCACCTGTCGCTCGGAGGTAGGATCACACTTATTAACTCAGTTCTCTCGAATCTCCCTGTCTACTGGATGTCCATTTACGAATTTCCAAATTGGGTCATCAACAAGATTGATAGGATCCGTAGAGATTTCTTATGGAAGGGTAGTCGAGAGAATGGTAAAGGCCTGCCTCTAGTTAAATGGAGTGTGGTCTGTAGGAAGAAAGAGTTTGGAGAGTTAGGGATTTTAAATCTCCGAGAGATGAATAAAGCTCTCTTGTGTAAATGGTGGTGGAAAATCTATTCCCGACTGCCTCCAGACCACTGTTGGGTCCGGTACAAGAGACGCAGGCGGTTCAAATTTGGGGGGGGGGGGGGGGGGGGGGGGAGAGAGCATCGTAGAAACGTGTCCCCTATGTGGAAGGGGATTGATAAGCTCGGGGATCTCTTCCATAGCCATTCTCCAAGCTCAGTGGGGAATGGGTTGAGCACACGATTCTGGTTGGACGCCTGGGTCGGCCCCAATTCTCTTGCTTCAATCTTCCCTCAGATTTTTGATCATGCTATCAATAAGTTTGCCCTGGTGGCAGACTATTGGGTCAGGTCCTCTTGGGTTCTCAGTTTATCTCCCCCAACCACAGGCACCTCCCCTATCAGCTGCATCCCTATCCTCACTTTCTTAGGTAATACCCATAGAGACTTGGAGCTTTCAAATGACAAAAGAGGGTGGCGGCTTAATTCCAATGGCCAATTCTCGGTGAGGTCCATGTACACAGCCCTCACTGACGGCGGGACTAGATGTGCTCTTTATAGAATCATCTGGAACTCGTGTGCTCCGCACAAGGTCCACGCATTCTTATGGTTAGTCTCCAAGGAAGCTATCCTTACGAGAGTTAACCTTGCTAAAAGGGGTTTGGTTGTTGTGGTTTCCTGCCCCAGGTGTGGGACTGGTGAGGAGAATATTAGTCACTTATTCCTTGAGTGTATCTTTAGTAGGAGAGTTTGGGACTTCCTCCTTCTGGGCTTCGGTATTAGCAGATTCCCTGCTACGGTTACCCACCTATGGGGAGAATTCCGTCGAGTAGAGATTGGGCGGGAGAGATTGAGGGATTGGGATTGTTTAGTTGCAGCTACTTTATGGGTCATTTGTCTTGATAGGAATGATTCATGCTTTAGAGATCACTCTTGTAACTTTTCTCAATTAATTTTTAAAATCTTTGCGCTCACTTCTACTTGGCTTTCCATCCCAGGGGCTTGGAAGAAGGCTAGGACGAGGCTTCATTTTCATACTAGAGATGCGAGTTCTGACAACAACAACAACAACTGATCGTTTGGGGATGGAGGGTTTTGGGTGCTTTTGAAGCTGGCAGGCTTAGTTAGTTGATCCCCTTTTGTATTAGAGCCTTGATGTATTTTGTGACTTTGTATTTTGTGGGGTTGGGCTATTTGTATTTGAGCCTTGATGTATTTTGGGACTTTGTATGTTGTGACTTTGTATTTTCTGGTGTTGGGCAGGATTTTGGATTGTGGTTGTAATTGCTTTGGATATATATCATATTGGATGGCAATTCTCTTGCCATCTCTTTAATCAAAAAAAGGAACTTGTGCTTGATAGATGTACCCTCAACAAACTTGGAGGCAAATAGTGGATACATAACTAAATCAACCGTTCAAACGTCACTAAAATCATCAACCTAACTTGATGGAGTATAGAGTTTCAACTTCTTATCTAACAGTATATGGACACATTCAAAGTGAAGTTGTATCCAAGGGAAACTTGCCTCATGGGCACTTTTTTGACACTCTCCAACACATACTTGACAAGAATGCCATCGGTTCTATTTTATGGCTGAAATTTTGCTCAATTCTATGGCAATTCTCAGTCCCAATTTTGAAACTTGTCAAACACTTGGAACACACAGTGATACTGCTAAATTAAACTTCCGTACCAAAGAGTATATCGCATTCGCAAGCATTCCAATTTCCAAATTAACCAACAGCTTTCACAACACCACTATGTTTCACAAACTACACCCAACCCCCCTTCCCACCTAAGTTCCAATCATACTCCAAACTTGCTGTCAAATCCATATCACACATACGTGCGAGCGCGCGCACACACATCTTACATAACACTCACTTCACACTTACCCAACACGCTTTCACAATCAAACACTCCTATCTATCACAATAATGCAGCATATTAACATTTTGAAAAGAGAGACAGAAATCACAGACCGTGGGTTTCAAAGATGCCGCCTAGTCAAAAACCCCCAGACACCAAAGAACTCCAGCCACAGTAAGCCCTCTCGAGCCCAAACTCACCACCACCAACAGCCGCCACCACCACCACCACCCAAGAAAACACCTCTCTCTCTCTCTCTCTCTCTCTCACCCGTAGTAATTTTCACAAACAGGTGATGTTCATCTCTCTCTCTCTCTCTCTCCCTCACACAAACACTTGGTCTTCTAATATGAACTCATCTATCCACCTAGGGTTGACAACCGGGTCGACCGGGCCAAATCGGGTTGGACCCGCCCGGGTTGGAACCGAAGTTAGGCGGATCCGGGTCGGATCGGTTGGTTAACCGGGCCGGGCCGGGTTGGATTTGCAAAATGTCGCCCCGCCCAACCCGTGAACTCATTAGGGTTGGGTCGGGTCGGGTTACGGGTTGGCCCGTATGTTTGATTTTTTTTTTTTTACTTTAAAAAAATTGTAATAATAATAATAATAATAATAATAATTAAAAAGTGAAATTGCGATAAAAAAATGTATATATTAATCATATGATTTCAACTTTTACAAGTTTCCGACTTTTTTTTATAAGATACAAAGAATTATTATAAATTGGTTCTATACAATTACAATTTTCTTATATAAAATGACAATTTTTTTCAATTTTCCAACTTATTTATAAGAAACAAAGATTTACAATTTTTTATACATTTACAAATTTCATGCATATGTTAGTCTTCAATTTGTTGTTGTTGTTGTTAGTCTTCAATTCTTCATGTTGGTTGCTATTGTTGTTGTTGTTCTTCTTCTTCTTCCAGCGAGTTGCTTCCACTTGTAGACGTGTCGAACCTTATTCCTTGAGTTCTATCTTCGGTCTTCATCCAGTCTTCCGTACAAACGAGCTTCTCCAACGATTGGTGCTTCAAGCGATTCCTGTAATCGGTTAAAACCATGCCACTTGTAGAAAATGTATTTTCTGAAGCAACTATAAAAACAGGAGGAATTAGTAGATCTTTAGCCATATATTTAAGAATACTATAAGTATGATCATGGTCTTTCCACCATTGTAAAATATCTAATGAAGAAGTAAAACTTTCTGAATATTGTTGATTATACCAATGTAATTTATTTGGTTGATTAGTCCTAGCTTTTTTTGATTAAATTTTTGCAAGTAAATTAAATGTTGCATCATCTAATTTATTCTTACTCTTACCTGTAAAAGTAGCAGAAGAAGAAGTAACTAAAATAGTAGTACTACTAGATGAAAAACTAGGGGTGGGCATCGGTCGGTATCCGCCCTAATATGAACCATCCATCACCGATCCAAAGAAGATTGGTTTTTTAGTTTTCTCATCCGCAACCAATCTGAGCCTTAATTGGATCGGTTTCCATCCAAGCCGATTAAGCTCGGTTTGGATTAAATTGGATGATCGGTTTGGCATGCTACTTTTCACCAACAACATCATTCATAATTTCGTTGAAATTTAAAAGATTAGCTTCAATCAAACTTAAAAAACAACCGGCTATTTGTTGTTTAGAAATGAATTTAAAATGAAGATTCATAAAACCACAAGTTACTAATGAATTTTACACTAATTGTTTGAGATGGTGACGTTTAAATGGGTGAGATACATTACTTTTTCACCTACATACTTCTGTAATCTTAGTTTATTCTCATAAAAGAAACATCAATAACCATAGCTAATTGAATTTCAGATACAATAAAAAAGATTTAGAAAATAATTTATGTTTGTCTTGATTAAATTAACTACTAAATGTTACATCAACTTCATTATTCTATTAAGCTGAGCCACACTGTAAATTAAGCATTTTTTAAGAATATAACACATGATTATAGAGAATCAAAACATAGGTAGAACAACTACTCGGTTTGTATTAAAAAAATTAAAGGAGACGTTTGTATCTCCAAGAAAATGAGAAATGACTGTTTGTATATTCAAAAAATTAAAGGATAACAAGATTTTTTATGGACTAATACATAGAGGTACGGTCGGTTCGGTTTCACGGTTATTTGAAAGCTCCATCCAACAACCGATCCGGTATAGTTGGTTATTGAAGATCAAGAACCGAACCAACCCAAACCACCAATTGGTTCGGTTAAAAACCGGTCGGTTCGGATTGGATTGGTTCGGATTGGTCGGTTCGGGTAATAGTTGTCCACCCCTATGAAAAACTTCTATCAAAATAATCAATCAAGTTATTTAATATCGATTCAAATTTAACTAAAAATGTTCCGCAATCAATTTCAGATTCATCTTCCCCAAGTAAAGTAAAAACATTTCAATCAAACTCTTCATACCTTCTAATTTGATACGAGGATCCATCACAGTAGCAATACAATACAATATAGGAAGATGATTAAAATATTTTAAAATTTTGGTGTATGCAGGTTTCACAATATGACCAATAAAAGCATCATCAATCATTTCTTTGAAAGTTTGCATCATAGTAACTATTGAAATAAAAATGCTACTAGAAGTAGATTCATACGATTTTGAAAATTTTAAAGTTGCAGTTTTAAAAGGTTCTAAAAATTTAAATAAAGATTCGGCATAAAACAAGGCTTGGGGAGTCATTTCAAAATTTGGCATATTTTTTGCCATACAAAAATCATTTATACATGCTTTATATTCAGTAACAACATGTAGCAAATCAAAAGTAGAGTTCCATCGGTGTTTAACATCCTTTGAAAATTATCTAAAATGTACATTTTTAAGTCTACACCAAGCTTTCCATTCTTGAAATATAGGGTCACTTAATGCAAAAATGTACACAATTTCTAATGTTAACTATATATGGGTCGGCTATTTTTAATGTATCTTGAACACATAAATTTATAATATGATATGCACATCTAACATGAAAAATATTGTCAGATGGAGGGTCTAATGCGGTTGTTAATATACTAATTGATGCATTGTTGTTAGATGCATTATCAAAACTTATACACATAATTTTATCACGAATATGAAAAAAATCACAAATTTTTAAAATACGATTTGCAATTTCAATACCACTATGGGGATAGGGCAACGCGGCAAGTGATATGATCCTTTTTTGAATGATCCAATCACTGTCGATCCAATGACAAGTTATTGCCATCATTGGAATATTGTTGCAACCCTTCCAACAATCGCAAGTTAGAGAAACTCTACAAATTACTCCATAAAATAGCAATCAAAGCTTCTCTCATTTTGTTGTACATTTTAAAACAATCAGACTTCAAAGTATTCCTAGGGATTCTTTTAAAGTGCGGGTTTAAGGCGGTTTGATTAAAAGCTTCTAAGTTTCTGCTCTCGGAATAAGAAAATGGTAACTCTTCCTTGATTACTAATCGGGCCATTTCCCAACGAACAAGTTCAGGATCATAAGAATGGCTATCAACTACACCGGTCCTAGGGTGAACTTTTTGTTGGCTGGTTAGGTCTACAAGAAGTTCTTTGTATACATTTTGGATGTGTCGTTTTATTGTACCTGTCCCCTCACCTTTCTTCCATTTGTATGGCTTCGAATATGTTTTACAAATTTTTATACCAACACCCGGATTTTCTTCGTCAGGAATATAACCATAAAATTTGTGTTAATCACTAGTTTCCCCTCTAGTTTTCCTACTACTACCCGGTTGTGTTGTTAATCATAAAATTTGTATTTGTAGTTCTTCTTCTATGTCTATGTCTCCTACGAACTCATTATGTGTACCAATGTGTCCGGTCATAGGGTACTCTTCTGCGGACTCATTTTGTGGGACAATTGGAGGCCTACGAGAAGTGCCGGTGGAATCTTGTCGACTTTGGCTACGGCTGCTATCTCGTGATCTAGACATATTGATATAGTAGTGTATGTGAAAAAATTAAATACAATTTAGACGAGATAAGTTGAAAAAAAAATCTATAAAACAATAGGAGGGTTGTCAGAGAGAAGATCAAAAACCAACAAACAAATATGATAAAAAAAACTTATAACTACAAAAAAAATATCAAAACATTAAGAGGGTTATGAAATTTTGATACCATACTTCACGGATACTCGTATATAGAATGAGAGTGAAAATAAAAGTAGAAGTCCGGACTCGTATATAGATAGAAAGAGAGCTTCTTTGTTGGAGTCTTGGAGGAGTTGAAGACGTGAAGACGTAGTTGAATGATGAATTCGATACGATCGGAATTTGTCGCTTCTATGTTGCTAGCTTTTTTGTTGACAAAATTTCAAAAAATTAAGATTGAATTGAGTAGTAGTAGTAGAGAGAGTAAGAGAATTAGGTGTAAAATTTTTAGATTGGGTTTAAGGGGTATTCATAGGGAAAAAATAAAAAAATAAAAAACAAAAAAAACCAAAAAAACCAAAAAAAAACGGCTAGAACAGCAACGACCTCTATTTTTCGTCTGTTAGACCCGCGGGTCGAACGTTTGGCCCGTACGGGTCTAAAGGTTGAAACCCGAGGGTCGAACCACGGGTCGAACGTTTGGCCCGTACGGGTCTAACGGTTCGAAACCCGAGGGTCGAACCGCGGGTTGGTGGGCGGGTTCGTCACTATTCACCAGGTTCAACGGGTTGGAAACTCTTATTTGACGACCTGGGTCGACCCACTTAGACTCGCGGGATCGACCCGCACCCGAACTGTATTTGAACGGGCCGAGTTTTGGCGAGCGGGTCGCGGGTCAGCCCGGCCCAGTTGCCATCCCTATATCCACCAAACTGGGCCCATTTAGACCCATCCACCCATTTCTTAACCCTCAAACTGACCAAGGCCCGTAAACCTTGCATAACCATTTGCGTACTACAACGTGTCTCCTTCTCCTCTGCCTCTCTCTCTCTCTCTCTCTCTCTCTCTCTCTCTCTCTCCTCATTCCCATTTCCCCAAAAAGAAAAAAACCCAAACCCTCGCTCCAAAAAAATCAATCTATTTCTATTATAAAAGCCACAATAAATCTATCCATTGACGATCTCAGCCATTAATTTCGACAACTCGATATTAAACATTTATTTAAACATCAAGTATCAAATCCAAACCATTCATTTATTTTTTTGATCTAATAGATGAATGACGAGTTTGGATCATAATCAAAACCCAACTAAAAACCAGTAGCCCTCTCTAAAAAATTCTTCATAATCCCACTCTCTTCTTTTTCCCTCAAATTCGAGATCTCAAACCTTAATCCCCAAAATCAAGCAACCATGTTATTAAGGTATTGATCCCGATCTCAGTTCCACCGATGGGCAAGAAACGAAACCAAAACCTAACCCCAAACCCTCTGCCGCGGCCGACTCCCATGCTGCCCCCTCCCATGCAGCCATCCACCTCGCCTTAGGTCGTAGCCGTCATCTGCATCCTCCACCGCAACTTCTTGTCCCGAGTGTGGCCGTCATCTCCGCCGTCCTCCGCATCAATTTTCGGTCCCGACTGGCGCCTTTATCTCAGCCGTCATAGACGCTACTCTCATCCTCCCTTTCCCTCATCTATGGCTCACTCCAATCCTGTTGCCCCTCCAATCCACCGTTGTAGACGTTGCCCTCCTCCTCCTTAATCAGTTTATAGTTTATGTTATCACATGGCTGGGTTTAATGATCGAAGGGAAAGAAGGGTTGCCAACTTTGGTAATTTTATTTTAACTATAGTTTTTTTTGTTGATTAAATTTACTGGGTATGGGATTGGAATTATGTGGCTTGGTGTTAGGTTTGGTTGGAGATTTGGGTGTTTTTGATAGAGAGACCTTTGTTACTCAAGTACTCTTTCTGAATGTATCGACTTGCCGTCTCTTGCATTATTGAAGAGTTTCATGCCATTCTGGGTTAGGTATGGAATGGTAGAGAACTCTCCTCTGCTTCTACAACTCTTCTTTCTGATTGAACATGATATAAATGTTAGGACTAACAAGGTTCAACATTCCTCGCAGTTGAACTGTCTGTTAGTAATTCTTTGCTCCGTGGAAGATCTAAGCCATTAATTCCCCATAGATCTTTCACTCTTCTCATTTGGTCCAGAATAAAATATTTTATTTCATGATGGCTTTGCTGATGTATCACTGAAGCCAAGTTTCCATCCTGCTTAGTTTTATTTGCTTGAACGACAGTTGCTTCACTGCTTGATAATCCTTATGGTAATACAAGTTCCCACCTTTGGATAGTAGGACATTGTGCTTCAACATGCCAAAAGAATTTGCATTTCTTACAAGTTCCCATCTTTGTGGAATTGGTCATTGCTAAATGAATGCTTTGTGCCTGTTGCTTATGGTTGAACAATGAATTTGTACATGTACAGAATCTGAGAAAACTTGAGTATATTATGGTAGTTTTGTAATATCCTGATTTTTCAATTAATGGAAAATTATTTATTTTTGCACGTAGTGTGCACGTGCAATATTTTTGGGTTGAATTATTTTTATAATGATGTGTATAAATATTTAATTAAGTGTTCTCAAATTATTTTGTACAAAAAGCCTTTCTTTAAAGCCTTATTTTAATTTAATGAAAAGCCATTTTTCTTAAAAGCCCAAATGTATTTTATTTTATTTTTATAAATTATTTTGGCCCAAAAAGAAAGCCCATGAATTAATCTATTTTATTTAAAACTTGTCATGTAGAAGACTTTTTCTAACTAATTTATTTTTATACAAATTTAAAATATACAAATTTTGGTCTAGTTGCATGCACGTGCACTACACGTACACGTGCTATGCACACCCTAGGGGGAGGCCAGGATTCATTCTTTTTGGAGGGATTTTCAAAAGTGAGCATGGTGATCATGGAGGTAGTTTCTTAGTTGTGGGTAGTTTTTCTAACTCCTACCTTAATCTAGACCCTTCATTCTACAACCACCAAAGCAATCTTGGCCCTCCATCTCACTCAATTCCTAGTATAAATACCCCCCCTCTCATGGCTATTTTCATATGCAATTTTATAATTCCAAGCTATAGTCTCATTTTAATATTAGTGTGAGTTATAAAAGATTGAGAGTGTGTGCATTTTGCTTGGAGAGGCCGGCATCATTGAAGGAGAAGAAGCATTCGGTGTAGCTTGGTGGCTTGGAGCTTGTGCGCGCTTTTGGCTAGGAGGTGGTGCTTTCATTTCGCAAGGCTTGTGTTGCTAAATTTATTTAGTTCTCTCCATAAAAGGTGGGTAAAACATTTCATATTTCTAATATAGGAGTCCATGCTAGTTTTTATTATCAACACTATACATGAAAAATACTAATAAGAGCCCACTTTAATTGAAAAGTTAGTGTATGAATGGATTGAAATGATGTGATTAACTGGTGTGAAATTCGAGTATGAAATTAAATTATATGTAGAATTCTTCATGATTATTAATTTGAATGAATGATGGTGGAATATTGCTAGCATGATGTGTGTAAATTTCCAATTAAATTGCTTGTTAATTGTATGGTTGAAGCATGAAATTGATTAAGTAAATGGCACACTTTAAAATTTGAATAGAGAATTTCTTGAATGCTTGAGTTGTAATTATGTTAATTAATGAGTAGTAGTATATTTTGTGACATAGATGAACCAATGAAATTACTTTGTTGTCATCAAAGTAGAACTACTCAAAAGTTAGTATTTTTGAGTTTTACCTATTCATGTGCTAAATAAATCCTTTTGTTGATATGGGTATGGACAAATCCAAAAATGTATGTATTTGTGAATAAAGATTAACAACAGTGAATTATCATAAGAGAATTGTGAAAGAAAAAGGGATTAGAAGACTAATTGATTATTCAATGTCGAAAATAAAAGAAATAGTAGATTTAATGAGTAATTCATTGATTTGTGTGAAGAAATATATTTTTATTAGCACAAAATTATTTTTATCTTACTGGTATAAAACTCATATGAATGAGAATTGATCTGGAGATTTTCAGTGATTTTTACCAAAGCAATAAGGAACAAAGTTTGGTTGAGCATCGAAATAATTTTATAACAGTGGGTATTAATCTAAAAAAGTATTTAACGCACACTGTAACAACCCGAGCATGTAGCTCGAGTGGTCACAGCGTCACGTTGGGTCTCTGCCGTGACCGGTTCGAATCCCAGGATCAACAACATTTTTTGTTTAGTTTCTTTCAAAGGAATTAAACAGCAAACTGAGAGCATTTATAGCTCTCAGTTGCTCTTTTATACCGTAGCGGCAACTGGCCTAGTAGCCTGGGCTCTGGGCTGTGTCGGTGGTGTGCTTGGGTTCGAATCTTGCTATCGGCAAGATGGAAAAAATATTTTTTTGGGAGTTTTTGATGTCCAAAAAAATTTGAAAAAAATATGGTAATTCTCATAAAAATGTAAGGAATTTTATAAGAATGATTTGGGTATTATTTGAATAAATTTTACTATGGTTTAGAGTCAAAAAGCATATATAGACATATGGTTCTAAATGAATTATTGGTATGAAACTATAACTTGAAAGAATAAGTGAATTGGAATATTAAGAGTTGATTTGGCAAAAAGAAATGTGATTATATGATATGATGCAATTATTTTTTCACTTGTGGAACAATATGAAGTGTGCATATTGTTTAGTGATGTGGAATTATTGATGTGATAATTGATAAGTAAATGCAAACTTATGTGCAATGATGACTCGTGAACAATCATGGATTGAAAAGATAATATACATATGAGTATGAGAACTCAATATGGAAATTTTATAAGTTGAAGATTGTGAAATGAAATTTGAAATAGAGTAGCTAAGTCTCCCGGCATTGAGAAATGAAATGAAATGAAATTAGACCAAGGTTGGTCATGATGAAATGAATGAATAAGTCCGGTTGATGGAGAGGCTAACTCTAGAGATGAATTTTGTTCATGATTTTTAATTAAACTAAGGACTAGTACATAGTGGAGACGTGATGAAAGTAGAAGAAAAACACGAGTGAGGGCCATCGGATTTGCGGCGGAGAGTATTTCACAGGTTCTTCACGATGAGTCGTGACATGACGTGGATACGGCTCCAGGGTACCGTGGTGGCGGAAAGTAAGTGAATTGGAATATTAAGAGTTGATTTGGCAAAAAGAAATGTGATTATATGATATGATGCAATTATTTTCTCACTTATGGAACAATATGAAGTGTGCATATTGTTTAGTGATGTGGAATTATTGATGTGATAATTGATAAGTAAATCCAAACTTATGTGCAATGATGACTCGTGAACAATCATGGATTGAAAAGATAATATACATATGAGTATGAGAACTCAATATGGAAATTTTATAAGTTGAAGATTGTGAAATGAAATTTGAAATAGAGTAGCTAAGTCTCCCGGCATTGAGAAATGAAATGAAATGAAATTAGACCAAGGTTAGTCATGATGAAATGAATGAATAAGTCCGGTTGTTGGAGAGGCTAACTCTAGAGATGAATTTTGTTCATGATTTTTAATTAAACTAAGGACTAGTACATAGTGGAGACGTGATGAAAGTAGAAGAAAAACTCGAGTGAGGGCCATCGGATTTGCGGCGGAGATTATTTCACAGGTTCTTCACGATGAGTCGTGACATGACGTGGATACGGCTCCAGGGTACCGTGGCGGCAGAAAGTATTTCACAGGTTCTTCACGATGCATCGTGACATGACGTGGATACTGTTCTAGGGTACCGTCCCTGTGGTAACACTTGTGGGATGTTTGGTGACTGCATGAGGATCGTGTGCCATGAAGGAGGCTGAATTGTCCATAGGTTCTTCACGATGCGTCGTGACATGACGTGGGATTCCCCTCCAGTTTCTGTACACGTGCTTGCACTCATAGATCATCTAAGGCACTACCGTAGTTACAGTAGTAGATTAAGTCATGGCGGGGGATTGAACCCTACAAAGATGAAGAACGAATAAGGGCTTGCCCTCTGACCTATGTAGTATGGGATGCATAGAATCCGAACAAGTGCGCATTAGTGT
This sequence comes from Hemerocallis citrina, assembly GCA_017893485.1. Taxonomy (NCBI): domain Eukaryota; kingdom Viridiplantae; phylum Streptophyta; class Magnoliopsida; order Asparagales; family Asphodelaceae; genus Hemerocallis; species Hemerocallis citrina. The sequence goes on from CM030368.1 coordinate 24,770,425, forward strand.
CATGTAACATAAATAAATGCATTAAGGATTAAGTGCACAATCACAACACGACATCAATAGGGTAGTCCCTTTAGTTTGAATGTGACAAGTTTGTGTTTGTTAAATATGGAAAGTTAAGTTATACTATTTCCGGCATAGAGAGGATGGCCGTGTATAATGTTCGTCGGTTGAATAAACTGACGTACCCACAGTCTTATATGCAGGTAAATGACTTGTTAAAGATTAAAGAGGAATGGATGCTTAAAGATTATACCATGCTGTTGTACTTTTATTCAATTGTTGTAAATTTTACTTCCGCTGTGCAAAAGAAAAGTGTAACATTGATGTAATCTCTGATGTATGATGAAAAGTTTTAATTTCCCTGTAAAAGTGTACTAAAGAAAGTGAAAAGATCCTGTAGAACATCTCGAATTCAGTGTATTTGGGATTCGGGGCGTTACAGAGTGGTATCAGAGCCACGCTTTCTACACTTTCACACTTGTACAAATTTATAGGGAACGACACCCTAGATGTGGACATTAGAGTGTGTGTTTGAGTCTAGAGATTTAAATGTAAGTGACTTACATTTGTGTTGCTCTAAGATTTATGCTTCTTCCTCTCTATTTCTAAGATGGCTGATCTCTTCGACCCTGCTGGAGGCGACGACTGGCATATCATTGAGGAAGAGTACCATCCTGGACAGGCAGATTTCGAGGACAAGTACTATCCTGGGCAAGCTGATTCTGACGGTGAAGAATGGCCTGAATCCCGAGAGATCACCCCACCTCCGGATTCATCTGATGACTCTTCTTCTGACGAAGAAGAAGAACCAGTTCCAAGTGGTCTTGTGACTTCTCTTCAGAGGCAAGTAGAAACCCTGAAGGAGAGAGTTGGAGTTTTGGAGGCTCAACTGGCGAAACGGAAAGACGACTATTCTGTTCTCAGTCATCGAGTTTGGGAACTCGAGAAGAGGAAGAACCTAACAGATGTGCTGAAGGATGAAGTTGATGAACTACGGGAAGAACTTCGAGCAGTGAAGAGGACCCGTAGGGATTAGATTGTCTTAGTTTCTACTATCTTCTATCCTGATGTCAAAAATGTTTTAATTCGAATGTATAAACTTTGGAATTCAATGAAATACAAGTTGGTTTAAATTCTTGTCTTATACTTCGAATTTAATGGATCTTTTGCATCAGAATATATCGAGAAGAGGGGCTAGGAATGGGGAAGGTTTGGATCTGGAGACCGAGCTTGCGAGGGTTTACCAGACGCTGAATGCAGTGGCTCAGAACCAAGGTAGGGGGCCGGCAAATCCAGTGCCCGAGGCGATTAAGCTGGTGGAATCGTTCAAGAGAATGAAACCACCCGTATTCGAGGGAAAGTCAGACCCAGATGCGGCTGACAACTGGATACGGCAAGTGGAGACGATCTTTGAGGTGTTGGAGACACCGGAGGGTAGCAAGGTCAAGTTGGCGACTTTGCAGCTGGAGAAGGATGCGGCGGTTTGGTGGCAATCCATGAAGAGGACCATGGGAGGCTTGTTGCTTGGCTGGGAGGAATTTCTGGAAGAATTCCGCAGTCACTATTTCCCCTCCGATGTCCAGGAGAAGAAGGCGATGGAGTTTTTGTCGCTTCAGCAAGGCAGCAGTTGTATGCCAAGTTATCCAAGTGTGATTTCTGGAAATCTGAAGTGGCATTCCTAGGTCACATCCTTTCTAAGGAGGGAGTGGCAACTGACCCTCTGAAGATAGAGGCGGTGAGAGATTGGGCTAGGCCTACTACAGTGAAGGAAGTCAGAAGTTTTCTTGGGATGACTGGATACTACAGGAGATTCATTCAAGATTATGCTCAGATAGCTGTACCGCTTACTGGAATAACCAAGAAGAATGTGAGCTTCAAGTGGACCGAGCAATGTGAGGCGAGCTTTCAGGAGTTGAAAGATAGACTGACTACTGCACCTATTTTGGCTTTGCCTAGAGCAGGTGTTGAGTATGATGTTTATAGCGATGCTTCACATCGTGGGCTTGGTTGTGTCTTAATGCAAGAAGGAAGAGTAATCGCTTAACCTCATGAGAAGAACTACCCGACTCATGATCTGGAGTTGGCTGCGATTATCTTTGCCCTGAAGCAATGGAGGCACTACGTGTACGGTGAGAAGTTGAACATGTACACGGACCACAAGAGCTTGAAGTATATATATCAGCAGAGGGATCTCAATCTGAGGCAGCGGAGATGGTTGGAAGTGCTTGAGGATATGCGACCTGAGATCAAGTATCATCCTGGGAAGGCTAATGTTGTTGCTGATGCACTTAGTCGCAAGAGCAGTTTGGCCAGTTTGATTACAACTCAGAGGCATCTGATTGAGGAGTTGGATCGGGCAGGTATTGAGGTTGTCTTGCAAGGATTGGAAGCATCTTTGGCTCAGTTGAGGCTTCAGCCTACTCTTCAGCCTACTCTGAATGCAAGGATCATTGCAAGTCAGGAGGTTGATGCTGATATCTTGGAGATGAAGGAGCAGGTTGGTGCTGGCAGGTTGCCCGGATTTCAAATCAGGGATGGAATGCTATGGTTCGGAGATAGGCTGTGTGTTCCAAATCAGGCGGACCTGAAAGAGAGTATTCTTCAGGAGGCACACGCTACTCTTTTGTCGGTACATCCTGGGAGTACTAAGATGTACAAAGACATCAAACAGCATTTCTGGTGGTCAGGTTTGAAGCGGGATGTGGCTGAATTTGTCGCGAAGTGTGAGGTTTGTCAGCAAGTCAAAGCCGAAAATCAGAGACCCGGAGGTCTATTACAGCCGTTACCTATTCCGGAGTGGAAGTGGGATAACATCAGTAAGGATTTCATCACGGGATTGCCTAAGAGTTCTAAAGGCAATGATGCAATTTGGGTTATAGTCGATCGACTTACCAAGTCCGCTCACTTTTTGGCGATGAAACTCACTGCTTCGATGGACAAGTTAGCTGAGATGTATGTTGGTGAGATTGTCAGACTTAATGGCGTTCCTTCAACTATTGTGTCTGATCGAGATGCGTAGTTTACTTCGCATTTCTGGAGGAGTCTTCAGACAGCTTTGGGTACCAAGACAGATTTCAGCACTGCTTTTCATCCGCAAACCGATGGGCAGACCGAGAGAGTCAACCGTATTCTTGAGGATATGCTTCGGTGTTGTATACTAGACTTCGGAGGCAGTTGGGAAAGGCATTTACCTTTGGTGGAATTTGCCTACAACAACAGTTTTCAGGCCAGTATTGGGATGGCGCCGTACGAAGCTTTGTATGGCAGGAAGTGCAGGACACCTGTTTGTTGGTTTGAAGTTGGGGAGCGTCAGTTTTTTGGTCCTGAGCTTGTACAGCAAACCTCTGAGAAGATTGATCTGGTCAGGAAAAGCTTGGTGGAAGCTCAGAGCAGGCAGAAAAGCTATGCAGACAACCGGAGAAGGGACCTTGAGTTTGAGGTTGGTGACTTCGTCTTTCTGAAGGTATCGCCCAGTAAAGGTGTGGTTCTTTTTGGCAAAGGCGGGAAGTTAGCCCCGAGGTTTATAGGCCCGTATAAGATATTGAAAAGGATCGGGAAAACTGCTTACCGGCTTGAATTACCGGAAGAGTTGTCTCAGGTGCACAATGTCTTTCATGTGTCTATGCTGAGAGGTTATATTCTAGATCCGAGTCATCATTTGCCTGAAGTGCCGGAAGGTTTGCAGTTAGACTTGAATTACATCGAGTCTCCTGTTGAGATTGTTGATCGTCGAGAGAAAGTCTTGAGGAATAAGACGATACCGATGGTCAAGGTAGTCTGGAGAAACCACTTGGTTGAAGAGGCTACTTGGGAATCTGAGGAGAGGATGTTGAAGGACTATCCTGAGCTTTTTGCTTGATTGTATTTTTGTATCTTTTTGTTCTTGCTTGTTGTGTGTATTGTATTTTTTTTTCCTCGCTCTTGATTGTAGTTCCGGGGACGGAACTATTCTAAGGAGGGAGTGCTGTAATATCCTGATTTTTCAATTAATGGAAAATTATTTATTTTTGCACGTAGTGTGCACGTGCAATATTTTTGGGTTGAATTATTTTTATAATGATGTGTATAAATATTTAATTAAGTGTTCTCAAATTATTTTGTACAAAAAGCCTTTCTTTAAAGCCTTATTTTAATTTAATGAAAAGCCATTTTTCTTAAAAGCCCAAATGTATTTTATTTTATTTTTATAAATTATTTTGGCCCAAAAAGAAAGCCCATGAATTAATCTATTTTATTTAAAACTTGTCATGTAGAAGACTTTTTCTAACTAATTTATTTTTATACAAATTTAAAATATACAAATTTTGGTCTAGTTGCATGCACGTGCACTACACGTACACGTGCTATGCACACCCTAGGGGGAGGCCGGGATTCATTCTTTTTGGAGGGATTTTCAAAAGTGAGCATGGTGATCATGGAGGTAGTTTCTTAGTTGTGGGTAGTTTTTCTAACTCCTACCTTAATCTAGACCCTTCATTCTACAACCACCAAAGCAATCTTGGCCCTCCATCTCACTCAATTCCTAGTATAAATACCCCCCCTCTCATGGCTATTTTCATATGCAATTTTATAATTCCAAGCTATAGTCTCATTTTAATATTAGTGTGAGTTATAAAAGATTGAGAGTGTGTGCATTTTGCTTGGAGAGGCCGGCATCATTGAAGGAGAAGAAGCATTCGGTGTAGCTTGGTGGCTTGGAGCTTGTGCGCGCTTTTGGCTAGGAGGTGGTGCTTTCATTTCGCAAGGCTTGTGTTGCTAAATTTGTTTAGTTCTCTCCATAAAAGGTGGGTAAAACATTTCATATTTCTAATATAGGAGTCCATGCTAGTTTTTATTATCAACACTATACATGAAAAATACTAATAAGAGCCCACTTTAATTGAAAAGTTAGTGTATGAATGGATTGAAATGATGTGATTAACTGGTGTGAAATTCGAGTATGAAATTAAATTATATGTAGAATTCTTCATGATTATTAATTTGAATGAATGATGGTGGAATATTGCTAGCATGATGTATGTAAATTTCCAATTAAATTGCTTGTTAATTGTATGGTTGAAGCATGAAATTGATTAAGTAAATGGCACACTTTAAAATTTGAATAGAGAATTTCTTGAATGCTTGAGTTGTAATTATGTTAATTAATGAGTAGTAGTATATTTTGTGACATAGATGAACCAATGAAATTACTTTGTTGTCATCAAAGTAGAACTACTCAAAAGTTAGTATTTTTGAGTTTTACCTATTCATGTGCTAAATAAATCCTTTTGTTGATATGGGTATGGACAAATCCAAAAATGTATGTATTTGTGAATAAAGATTAACAACAGTGAATTATCATAAGAGAATTGTGAAAGAAAAAGGGATTAGAAGACTAATTGATTATTCAATGTCGAAAATAAAAGAAATAGTAGATTTAATGAGTAATTCATTGATTTGTGTGAAGAAATATATTTTTATTAGCACAAAATTATTTTTATCTTACTGGTATAAAACTCATATGAATGAGAATTGATCTGGAGATTTTCAGTGATTTTTACCAAAGCAATAAGGAACAAAGTTTGGTTGAGCATCGAAATAATTTTATAACAGTGGGTATTAATCTAAAAAAGTATTTAACGCACACTGTAACAACCCGAGCATGTAGCTCGAGTGGTCACAGCGTCACGTTGGGTCTCTGCCGTGACCGGTTCGAATCCCAGGATCAACAACATTTTTTGTTTAGTTTCTTTCAAAGGAATTAAACAGCAAACTGAGAGCATTTATAGCTCTCAGTTGCTCTTTTATACCGTAGCGGCAACTGGCCTAGTGGCCTGGGCTCTGGGCTGTGTCGGTGGTGTGCTTGGGTTCGAATCTTGCTATCGGCAAGATGGAAAAAATATTTTTTTGGGAGTTTTTGATGTCCAAAAAAATATGAAAAAAATATGGTAATTCTCATAAAAATGTAAGGAATTTTATAAGAATGATTTGGGTATTATTTGAATAAATTTTACTATGATTTAGAGTCAAAAAGCATATATAGACATATGGTTCTCAATGAATTATTGGTATGAAACTATAACTTGAAAGAATAAGTGAATTGGAATATTAAGAGTTGATTTGGCAAAAAGAAATGTGATTATATGATATGATGCAATTATTTTCTCACTTGTGGAACAATATGAAGTGTGCATATTGTTTAGTGATGTGGAATTATTGATGTGATAATTGATAAGTAAATGCAAACTTATGTGCAATGATGACTCGTGAACAATCATGGATTGAAAAGATAATATACATATGAGTATGAGAACTCAATATGGAAATTTTATAAGTTGAAGATTGTGAAATGAAATTTGAAATAGAGTAGCTAAGTCTCCCGGCATTGAGAAATGAAATGAAATGAAATTAGACCAAGGTTGGTCATGATGAAATGAATGAATAAGTCCGGTTGATGGAGAGGCTAACTCTAGAGATGAATTTTGTTCATGATTTTTAATTAAACTAAGGACTAGTACATAGTGGAGACGTGATGAAAGTAGAAGAAAAACACGAGTGAGGGCCATCGGATTTGCGGCGGAGAGTATTTCACAGGTTCTTCACGATGAGTCGTGACATGACGTGGATACGGCTCCAGGGTACCGTGGCGGCGGAAAGTATTTCACAGGTTCTTCACGATGCGTCGTGACATGACGTGGATACTGTTCTAGGGTACTGTCCCTGTGGTAACACTTGTGGGATGTTTGTTGACTGCATGAGGATCGTGTGCCATGAAGGAGGCTGAATTGTCCATAGGTTCTTCACGATGCGTCGTGACATGACGTGGGATTCCCCTCCAGTTTCTGTACACGTGCTTGCACTCATAGATCATCTAAGGCACTACCGTAGTTACAGTAGTAGATTAAGTCATGGCGGGGGATTGAACCCTACAAAGATGAAGAACGAATAAGGACTTGCCCTTGGACCTATGTAGTATGGGAAGTATAGAATCCGAACAAGTGCGCATTAGTGTCATGTAACATAAATAAATGCATTAAGGATTAAGTGCACAATCACAACACGACATCAGTAGGGTAGTCCCTTTAGTTTGAATGTGACAAGTTTGTGTTTGTTAAATATGGAAAGTTAAGTTATACTATTTCCGGCATAGAGAGGATGGCCGTGTATAATGTTCGTCGGTTGAATAAACTGACGTACCCACAGTCTTATATGCAGGTAAATGACTTGTTAAAGATTAAAGAGGAATGGATGCTTAAAGATTATACCATGCTGTTGTACTTTTATTCAATTGTTGTAAATTTTACTTCCGCTGTGCAAAAGAAAAGTGTAACATTGATGTAATCTCTGATGTATGATGAAAAGTTTTAATTTCCCTGTAAAAGTGTACTAAAGAAAGTGAAAAGATCCTGTAGAACATCTCGAATTCAGTGTATTCGGGATTCGGGGCATTACAAGTTTGCGTTTTACTTTCAAGTTTTAACAGTTGGTAATATACTCCATGTTGCCACTAAATCTGGTGTGGGGGCAAACAGATAATATTTGTGGATCCTTTGGAAAACTGAATAGCAAACCTGTTACCTGTTCCGTCGGAGTTTGACGCTGACTCCTGCCGTAGCCTGCAAAAAGTGGGAGACACCGGGGTTGTTCCCGGCGACGCACCCTCCGACGCTCAAGTCAGTAACCCGAAATGATTATGAAAGAGCGTAAAACTGGCAAAAGATTGATTACCTCTTAATGGAGATAGATGGGAAGTATTTATAGGCGCCGCTGGGATCAGATTAGGAATGTAATCCCCCTGTGGTTAGATAAGGAATGTAATCCCTAATCCCCAGTGAAGGGATAGATATGAATCGGGGTCGTTGATTAGGATTTAATCAGGAACCCTAATTCTATCCCTTCTGGACCGGGTTTGCTGCGGGTTGAAACCCGTACCTAGTTGAGGTGGATCCGTTCGCGGGTTAATGGGTCTTTGAGGAGGAGAACCAGTACCCGCTTCAGACCCATTGGTAGGTGAAATTACCGTTTTACCCCTGGGCTTCAAGATTCGTGCCCGATTTGGACGGTTCCGATTAAACCCCATTTTTAGCCATATCACGAGCCCCCCACTCCCGAAGACTGAGCTTGGTCAGCCTTTGAGGAGTAGTTTTACTGTTTTAATGGCTAGTGGAGTTGTGCCGGAGTTCAATACGGGAGGTTTTGAATCTTGAGGGAGGGAGTGTGGTAATTTCTCAAGTTGGTCGCACTTTGAGTTGTTCCTAAGTTCTCCGGATCATGTGGTGTTCTCATTCACCTTTGTGAAATGTCAATTCGTCGTTCGGGGGTCTTAGAAGATTGTCCCTGGTAATAATTACTTGTTTGGGGATTAGAAAATGTCTCCCCAACTTTACAATTACTTTCCAGGAGTTCTTCCTTAACTTCCCGAATTTTTAATTGTTTTTTTTTTCGCAATTTCTTGGCGAATGGCTCAGCCGTTTTCCTTCGTTGTGCGGCCTTCACGCTTGTATCACACTACCGACCCCTTCCAGTGCTCGCTGCCAAGGAGGCCGAGGTCCGTGGGTGGTTCGACACCTTTTTCCGAAGAAAAGAGGCACCTCGGCTAGGTTGTGAGTGCTGAGAGGGAGTTCGGCGAGGTCCGAGGTCCAACTTTCCATGTAACATGGTCGGTGTCATGAACGCTCGGCAGCTGGTGCCGAACCCCAACTTTCCATGTAACATGGTCGGTGTCAAGAACGCTCGGCAGCTGGTGCCGAACCCCAACTTTCCATGTAACATGGTCGGTGTCAAGAGCGCTCGGCAGCTGGTGCCGAACCCTAATTTTCCATGTAACATGGTCGGTGTCAAGAGCGCTCGGCAGCTGGTGCCGAACCCCAACTTTCCAGGTAACATGGTCGGTGTCAAGAGCGCTCGGCAGTTGGTGCCGAACCCCAACTTTCCATGTAACATGGTCGGTGTCAAGAGCGCTCGGCAGCTGGTGCCGAACCCCAACTTTCCATGTAACATGGTCGGTGTCAAGAATGCTCGGCAGCTAGTGCCGAACCCCAACTTTTCATGTAACATGGTCGGTGTCAAGAGCGCTCGGCAGCTGGTGCCGAACCCCAACTTTCCATGTAACACGGTCGGTGTCAAGAGCGCTCGGCAGCTAGTGCCGAACCCCAACTTTCCATGTAATATGGTCGGCGTCAAGAGTGCTCAGCAGCTGGTGCCGAACCCCAACTTTCCATGTAACACGGTCGGTGTCAAGAGCGCTCGGCAGCTAGTGCCGAACCCCAACTTTCCATGTAATATGGTCGGCGTCAAGAGTGCTCAGCAGCTGGTGCCGAACCCTGGCTGACGTGGCAGCCATTAAATGTGATGGCTTCTGAACTTCTGACAGTTCTGACGGATGAGACACTCATTTAATGCAGTGACCTTTGAGCTTCTGCCAGATGGGACAGTAATTAGGGCGATGTACGGCTTGGCGTGGCAAACAAGGCGACGTTTGAGGTCGCTTTTGTTGTTTTGCATGAATGGGCCGGCAGTATAGGCCCATTAACCTCGTTTTGCGTGCTTCACTCTATAAAACCCCACCCCCCTCTCATTTTTCACTTCTCTTCTCTTTTACTCCGGCGGTAATTTATGCTAAGCGAGTGATTCCGGTGATCGCTGCTCATTTTCCGGCGAAGTTTCCGACAACTCGTTTTTTAAGGTAATTTTTACTTAGTCTTTTTCCAAGTATAAATATGTCTCTTCACTCTGTCTCCGAGTCGTCTTCTTCCTGGTCCGAGAACTCCCTTGAAATTGTCGAAGCCCAGACTCTGAGTCGCCCAGATAAGGGCAAGAAGGTATCTGGCCGGGACACAATCGTGGAGGATCCGAAGTGCATGGGGGAGTTCGACAGGTTGTCGGGGCCACTGACCGGGCTTCACAGAGTTCGAGAGCTTCTGGAGGAGCACGCCGAGCGAATTGTTCACGGGAGGGGATGACTTTCGAGGAGAATGCGGCGAGGGAGACGACCGAGGCGGATGAGACGGTGTCGATCCTCCACGAAGAAGACTTGGGAGTGATCCGGGACTGTTTCCACATCCCGGAGGAGTACGAGCTAATGCTGTCGGGTCCCGGGGTTAAGGCCAACTCGCCGTTGCCAGTGACCATGTGTTACTGGCCGGTTGACGCCTTTATCGCCGGGGCTCGGCTACCTCTCCATCTGTTCGCTATCCTCGTTCTGAGGTGGTTTGGGGTCAGCCCCATCCAACTTATGCCGAACGCATGGAGAGTCATAAACGGCTTCGTACTCCACTGCCAAGTTGTTGGGAACGAACCGGAGCTGAATGTACTTCGGACGATCTATCGGCTCCATCAAGGGAACCGGTCGGAGTTTCGGTACTATTTGGCTCCGACGCATGGCGGTAGGCTCGTCATATGCCCCGACTCCATCAAGCACTGGCGCGAAAAGTTCTTGATAGTGCAGAGTGCGGAGGCCTGACCTATCCCTTCTAGCTGGGTGGAGGAGGTGCCGAAGAGGTTGAAGGCGCTTGAAGAAGAAGAGGCAGTTCGGACACTTCTCGATCGGCCGAAGTATGATTGGAAGGAGCTGACCGAGGACGTCTTGTTCAGGGGAGGGCTCTGCCGCGTAGATCCCAGTACGCGGCTTCTTTTATGCTTTTGTGCTTTGTTTTTCATACTTTATTTTTCCATGAGTTGTATTGTGCTAACAAACTTTGTCTTTAATGTAGAGGCGATGGACTACGATGCGGTGCTAGCTTTGAGAGCAGGCCTCGCCAGCAAGGCGCCGAAGAAGCGCAAGAGGGTGGCCACCAAGTTGCCGACCCCGAAGACTCCGCGGGTCACGGAGGCGGTCGAGGAGGTGGAGACCCTCGGTAGACCAGCCGTTGCCGATGCAGGTGCCTCGGCGTCAACTGGGGTCGGCGAGTTCCCCATCGCCGCAGCCCTGGGGATGACGACCCCCCCGTTGTCGGTGGTGGCCGAGGAGCTCCTGACCGAGGAGCACAAAAGAATCCATGTTTCAGACTGGCAAGTTCGGAAACATGACGGATTCCTCGGAAAATCCTTGGCGAGTATGCAGGCGGTTAAGCACATGGCTACGCCAAAGGATCGGGCCGCCATGGAGGCCGGACAAGAAGGCGACGACGTCATCGAGATTGCTTGCTCGGCGGTCTCGGTAAGTGTTAGATTTTTGCTGTCGTTGATTCACTTTAGCTATAATTTCTCTAACTCTTTTAATACTTCTTCCCTCGCTGCAGATCATCGTCCATTTTGGTCACCTCATAGAAAGGTTGACGGCTCTGGAGAAGGAGCTGAAGCAGGAGTCCGACCAGGCTCGAAAGGAGAAGGCTCAGATGGGGAACGAGCTCGACAAGCTCACGGTCGAGTTCGAAGCGAAGGCGATGAGGTTCGACTACCTCGAGGGCCAGGTCGCGAAGCTGGAGAGCGATCTTCTTCGTCAGAAGGAGGCAGTGGCCAAACAACTGGCCGAAGCGACAACGGTCAAAGCCGCCGCTGTGAAGGCGGCGGAGGACGCGACGATGGAGAAGGCACAGGGTTTCCTCGCCCAAAACATGGCCAAGGCCTACGCCGAAGCCATCGCTCGGGTGACGAAGGCGTACCCTGACGTGGACTGCTTGGGATGGAGACTGTTCCCGGGCCACGTCGAAGGCTTCGACCCCGAGTCAGAGGGAGAAGAAGAAGAAGAAGGGGAAGACAAAGTCGAGACTGAAGTCGAAGTCGTCGCCGAGATCCCGGGGCCTGTGGTTACCCCCGCTGGCGGTGGTGACCCCTTCGGAGACGTCGACCCCCACGCACTCTCGTCGCCCTGGGAAAGAGGTCGCGCCCTGACTCCGCTTGCTTTTCTTTTCTTCTGTTCTTCTCCTTTTTTTGTAACGCCTAATTGCGGACTAGCCACCGCTTTTTGTAATGAATGAAAATGTCTTTTTTGGCTCGACTATGTCTCTCTATCTTTTCTCAAGAATTTTTGAAATTTGGCTAAGTATAGGAGTTCGGCGATGTATTTGAGAATTTGTTATTTGCTTCGACTTCTTTTCAGCTTGCGGTGGTGACTCAAGCCGTCGAGCCTACTGGCTCGGGGGACAACACTCGTCCCGAGGTCGGCTTAGGAGCGACGAGGCTGTGCTTGGTGAGGTGCCGGGAGCGGCTCTACGAAGTTGAGCTGGGATTGCGCCGAGCCGAAAGCGAGCGGAACCATCTTCAACTCATCTTCGGTCGGTGAGACATCGAGATCCGGCGACTGGAGAGCAGGATCGCCGAGATGACCCCTTTAGGAGAGGATGAGGGTTCGTTGACTGCATTTAGCTATGGCCTTCGGATCAAGTGCATTTGCCACACCTTATCCAAAATCACAGCAGAGAGGGACGATCTACTTTCCGAGATCCGCCACCTGCAAACTGTAGAGACGGAGCTTCGGACGAAAGGAGAGGGACTGATGGCCGAGGTGGCCAAACTGTCGACCGAACGAGACGAACTGACGGCCGAGGTCGACGCACTGAAGAGAGCCACGGTAGACAAGAGCATCGAAGTCACTCATCTTCGCCGTCTTATCGCGAGTCGCTCCGGCGTCCCTAGATCCGCGATACCTCCTCGCTTCGAGGTCGACGTCAAAGATGACTCTCTGAGGGAACGGATCTCAGAGCTGGAGGCGGAGGTGGCTCGTCTCAAACCGCATTCGGGGCCGATCAATGTGAGGAGCACTTCATGTACTCGCGCGGAGAGCGATCGGGGCATCACGTTTTATGAGCTCGCGACCCGTCCGCCTATCGGCCATCCTAGTCCGGGGGATGCGCAAAGTGACGTGGCCATTTCATCGAGCGGAGCATCCGTCGGAGTGACTGCTAGGAGCGGTGCCGAGGACACGTCTCAATTTGCTGGTTTGGGGTCGAGCTCCAGAGATAAACGTCGCCACCCGCGAGTATCCTTGAAGTGGAACACCCCTGCGCCATGGAGGCATTGAAGATCTTGTTTTTGGAGCCTTTGTATTTAGCCTAAGTGTAACAAGTCGGCATTGTAACTTTTTGCTTTTTAACGCCTTGTAATCTTGTTGTATGGAAGAGGCGCGTTGTACTGCATCCCAATTTTTAATAATATTTCTTTCTTATGCTTGCATGTTCTTTGTAGCTCTGTGTAGTTGTTTTGTTTGTGACTGTGTTCGTCATGCCGAAGTCCCTGAGCTGGTCTTTTGCTCGTGTGGGGGTCGGCGACATGAGCGTTCGGCCAGTGGTGCCGAGCCATTCTTCGGTCACTCAATCTCACGAACCTGCGAGATGAGTCGAGCTTCGCTTAATAGTGAGCTCGCAGAGTGCGGTCGAGCCAAGTGTTGGACTCCGAACCATCGTCAGAGTAGTTCAACGGTTGTGGGAGCAGTTTCTAATGGCGAGCTACATCTAGCTCGCTTAGAAGCTAACTTGCGAAGTAGAATCAAGCCAAGTATTGGACTCCGAACCATCGTTAGAGTAGTTCAACGGTTGTGGGAGCAGTTCCGAATGGCGAACTACTTCTAGCTCGCTTAGAAGCGAACTTGCGAAGTAGAATCGAGCCAAGTGTTGGACTCCGAACCATCGTTAGAGTAGTTCAACGGTTGTGGGAGCAGTTCCGAATGGCGAGCTACTTCTAGCTTCCTTAGAAGCGAACTTGCGAAGTAGAATCGAGCCAAGTGTTGGACACCGAACCATCGTTAGAGTAGTTCAACGGTTGTGCGAGCAGTTCCGAATGGCGAGCTTCTTCTAGCTCGCTTAGAAGCGAACTTGCGAAGTAGAATCGAGCCAAGTGTTGGACTCCGAACCATCATTAGAGTAGTTCAACGGTTGTGGGAGCAATTTCGAATGACGAACTACTTCTAGCTCGCTTAGAAGTGAACTTGCGAAGTAGAATCGAGCCAAGTGTTGGACTCCGAACCATCGTTAGAGTAGTTCAACAGTTGTGGAAGCAATTCCGAATGGCGAACTACTTCTAGCTCGCTTAGAAGTGAACTTGGGAAGTAGATTCGAGCCAAGTGTTGGACTCCGAACCATCGTTAGAGTAGTTCAACAGTTGTGGGAGCAGTTCCGAATGGCGAACTACTTCTAGCTCGCTTAGAAGCGAACTTGCGAAGTAGAATCGAGCCAAGTGTTGGACACCGAACCATCGTTAGAGTAGTTCAACGGTTGTGCGAGCAGTTCCGAATGGCGAGCTACTTCTTGCTCGCTTAGAAGCGAACTTGCAAAGTAGAATCGAGCCAAGTGTTGGACTCCGAACCATCGTTAGAGTAGTTCAACAGTTGTGGGAGCAGTTCCGAATGGGGAGCTACTTCTTGCTCGCTTAGAAGCGAACTTGCGAAGTAGAATCGAGCCAAGTGTTGGACTCCGAACCATCGTTAGAGTAGTTCAACGATTGTGGGAGCAGTTCCGAATGGCGAGCTACTTCTAGCTCGCTTAGAAGCGAACTTGCAAAGTAGAATCGAGCCAAGTGTTGGACTCCGAACCATCATTCGAGTAGTTCAATGGTTGTGGGAGCAATTCCGAATGGCGAACTACTTCTAGCTCGCTTAGAAGCGAACTTGCGAAGTAGAATCGAGCCAAGTGTTGGACTCCGAACCTTCGTTAGAGTTGTTCAACGGTTGTGGAAGCAATTCCGAATGGCGAACTACTTCTAGCTCGCTTAGAAGCGAACTTGCGAAATAGAATCGAGCCAAGTGTTGGACTCCGAACCATCGTTAGAGTAGTTCAACGGTTGTGGGAGCAGTTCCGAATGGCGAGCTTCTTCTAGCTCGCTTAGAAGCGAACTTGCGAAGTAGAATCGAGCCAAGTGTTGGACTCCGAACCATCGTTAAAGTAGTTCAACGGTTGTGGGAGCAATTTTGAATGGCGAACTACTTCTAACTCGCTTAGAAGCGAACTTGCGAAGTAGAATGGAGCCAAGTGTTGGACTCCGAACCATCGTTAGAGTAGTTCAACAGTTGTGGAAGCAATTCCGAATGGCGAACTACTTCTAGCTCGCTTAGAAGTGAACTTGGGAAGTAGATTCGAGCCAAGTGTTGGACTCCGAACCATCGTTAGAGTAGTTCAACAGTTGTGGGAGCAGTTCCGAATGGCGAACTACTTCTAGCTCGCTTAGAAGCGAACTTGCGAAGTAGAATCGAGCCAAGTGTTGGACACCGAACCATCGTTAGAGTAGTTCAACGGTTGTGGGAGCAGTTCCGAATGGCGAGCTACTTCTAGCTCGCTTAGAAGCGAACTTGCGAAGTAGAATCGAGCCAAGTGTTGGATTCTGAACCATCGTTAGAGTAGTTCAACGATTATGGGAGCAGTTCCAAATGGCGAGCTACTTCTAGCTCGCTTAGAAGCGAACTTGCAAAGTAGAATCGAGCCAAGTGTTGGACTCCGAACCATCGTTAGAGTATTTCAACGGTTGTGGGAGCAATTCCGAATGGCGAACTACTTCTAGCTCGCTTAGAAGCGAACTTGCGAAGTAGAATCGAGCCAAGTTTTGGACTCCGAACCATCGTTAGAGTAGTTCAACAGTTGTGGAAGCAATTCCGAATGGCGAACTACTTCTAGCTCGCTTAGAAGTGAACTTGGGAAGTAGATTCGAGCCAAGTGTTGGACTCCGAACCATCGTTAGAGTAGTTCAACAGTTGTGGGAGCAGTTTCGAATGGCAAACTACTTCTAGCTCGCTTAGAAGCGAACTTTCGAAGTAGAATCGAGCCAAGTGTTGGACACCGAACTATCGTTAGAGTAGTTCAACGGTTGTGGGAGCAGTTCCGAATGGCGAGCTACTTCTAGCTCGCTTAGAAGCGAACTTGCGAAGTAGAATTGAGCCAAGTGTTGGACTCCGAACCATCGTTAGAGTAGTTCAACGGTTGTGGGAGCAGTTCCGAATGGCGAGCTACTTCTAGCTTGCTTAGAAGCGAACTTGCAAAGTAGAATCGAGCCAAGTGTTGGACTTCGAACCATCGTTAGAGTAGTTTAAAGGTTGTGGGAGCAATTCCGAATGGCGAACTACTTCTAGCTCGCTTAGAAGCGAACTTGCGAAGTAGAATCGAGCCAAGTGTTGGACTCCGAACCTTCGTTAGAGTAGTTCAACGGTTGTGGGAGCAATTCCGAATGGCGAACTACTTCTAGCTCACTTAGAAGCGAACTTGCGAAGTAGATTCGAGCCAAGTGTTGGACTCCGAACCATCGTTAGAGTAAAGAGTAAAAGCAGAGAGATGTAAACAATTTTTTTCAAGTAAAGTATGAAAAAGCTTTCTTTATTGATGACTAGTGATCGGCTGCTTCTAAAGTTGCAAGCCGTTATTACAAGAGAAAAATTAAAGAAAAACAGTACAAGTAATAGGAGAGGAATGGTTCGACATCTTAAAAATACTTAGAGAGGCGTTGGTGCTCTCTCTTGGTATTTTGGAAGGTGGTCGGCATTCCAGGTCCTAGAGATCTCTCTGCCTTCGAGGTCTTCTAGTTTGTACGTCCCGGGGCGGACTACTTTGGCGATCTTGTAAGGTCCCTCCCAATTTGGAGCCAGTTTGCTTTTCTGACCGGGGGAAGAGATGGCTAACTTTCTGAGGACCAAATCCTCTTCTTTGAGGTCGGTAGGACGGACTCTCTTGTTGTATGCCAACTCGATCCTTCTTCGATAGCTTTGTTGACGAATGGCGGCTCTTTCTCGGATCTCATCTATCAGGTCTAGATTTGCTCGAAGCTCTCTGGCATTCTGTTCTTCTTCATAAGACATTAGACGAGGAGAGGGTATTCCGACTTCTAGGGGGATCATAGCCTCGGACCCATAGGTGAGATTAAACGGGCTCTCTCTTGTGGGGGTCCGTTTTTTGGTGCGGTAGTTCCACAGCACGTTGGGAAGCTGATCGACCCATAAGCCTTTGGAACATTTATCCAACCTCTTCTTAATGCCGGAGAGGATCCGTCGGTTAGCATTTTCGACTTGGCCATTCGACTGGGGATGAGAAACGGAGGAGAATCGGTGTTGGATGGCAAGGTCTTCGCATAGAGCTCGGAAGGCAGCCCTGGTGAACTGGGTTCCGTTGTCTGTTATCAGGACCCGAGGGACGCCGAATCGGCAGATCACGCTCTTCCAAAAGAACTGAACAACCTTGTTCTCAGTGATCATGGCCAAGGGCTCGGCCTCTATCCATTTTGAGAAGTAGTCGGTTGCCACGACTAAGAATTTGAACTGGCCGAGAGCTGGTGGAAATGGCCCTAGTAAATCCATCCCCCACATTGCAAAGGGGATTGGACTTGATAGGGAAGTGAGTGGAGCTTGTGGGAGTTGTCGGATATCGGAGTACTTCTGACAGGAGCTGCATTGCCGAACGTGCCGTTCGGCGTCTCGTAGGAGAGTGGGCCAGAAATATCCGTAATTCAACACTTTGCGGGCTAGAGCTCTGGATCCCGAATGTGCCCCGCCGATGCCCTCATGAAGTTCTTGCAGGGCATAGTCAGCTTGCCCGGGGGAGAGACATCTCAGGTACGGCCTGCCGTCTACCTGTGTGAAAGAGTGTTTATATAGGATACCTCCGATTAGTGTGTAATGCTCAGCTCGGGTTCTCACTCTTCGAGCTTCCTTGGGATCCTCGGGGAGGAGTCCGTCCCTTAAGAATTCGACCAGGGGTTTCATCCAATTATCTTCAAGTAGGACAGGCAGCGACTCTATAGAGTCGGAAGTTTCATCCTCTATACTTGGCTTCAGAAGAACCTCTATCAAGACGGTCTGCTCGAGACCTTGAAGGGAGGAAGAGGCTAGTTTGGAGAGAGCATCGGCGTGAGCATTTTTCTCTCGAGGTATTCGTTGGATAAGGGCTTCTTCAAACAGTGCCATGAGGCTCCTGACCTTGGCCAAATATTTAACCATCCTGTCGTCACGTGCTTCATACTCGCCGAGGACCTAATTTACGACTAGTTGAGAGTTGCTAAAGATCCAAAGGCGTTGCGCCCCTACATTGCAAGCCATTCCAAGGCCGGCTATGAGTGCCTCGTATTCTGCTTCGTTGTTCGAGGCCTTGAAGGTTATACGGAGGGAGTATTGGAGGATGAAGTCATCTGGGCCTGCCAGAATGACCCCGGCTCCGCTTCCCTCGTTACAGGAGGATCCATCCACATAGACCGACCAGACAGGTGGCCCCTTCATTGCTTGGCTAAACTCGGGGATAGTACTTTCGACTATGAACTCTGCTAAGGCCTGAGCCTTGATCGCGGTCCAAGGCTGATAGGTTATATCATGCTGGCTCAGCTCGATAGACCACTTCATAAGTCTGTCGGAGCTCTCTGGCTTGTGGAGGACCTGCTTCAGCGATTGGTCGATAAGGACGACCACCGAATGGGACTGAAAATACGGGCGAAGCTTTCTTGCGACCATCACCAGGGCATAAGCCATCTTTTCTATTCTCGGATAGCGGAGCTCGGCATCTCGAAGTACCTTGCTCACATAGTAGATGGGCTTTTGAGCCCGGTCTTCTTCCCTCACTAAAATAGCACTGAGGGTCTACTCGGAGGCTGCCAGGTAGAGGTAGAGGGGTTCGCCCGGAATTGGTTTGCTGAGGAGGGGAGGATTGGCGAGGTAAGCCTTGAGCTGGTCGAATGACTCCTGTTGCTGTTGACCCCATTCGAAACCTTTAGCCCCTCTGATGGCCTTGAAGAAGGGGAGGCACTTCTCCCCGGACTTCGAGAGAAAACACCCTATGGCGGCTAGGCGGCCTGTTAACCTCTGAGCTTCCTTCACATTCTTGGGAGGGACCATGTCTAATATGGCCTTGATTTTCTCAGGGTTAGCTTCAATTCCTCGTTGGCTGACCATAAAGCCAAGGAACTTTCCTGACGAAACTCCGAACGCACACTTGTTCGGATTGAGCCTCATGTTGTGATTTCTCAGAACATCAAATGCCTCCTGTAGGTCAGCCACATGGTCGGCTCCTCGGATGCTTTTTACAAGCATGTCGTCAACATACACCTCCATATTCTGGCCGATTTGAGCTTGGAAAACCTTGTTGACGAGGCGTTGGTATGTTGCGCCTGCATTCTTCAAAGCGAAGGACATAACCCTATAGCAATAGAGGCCCTGGTCGGTCACGAATGAGGTCTTCGGGATATCCGGAGAGAACATCCAGATCTGGTTGTAGCCTAAGAAGGTGTCCATGAAGCTGAGGAGTTCGTGTCCCAAGGTGGCATCAATCAGAGTGTCAATACTCGGAAGAGGGAAAGGGTCCTTGGGGCAAGCCTTGTTGAGATCGGTAAAATCAATACAAATCCTCCAAGTCCCGTTAGACTTCTTCACCATTACTACATTCGACAACCACTCAGGATAGTTCACCTCTTGTATGAACCGAGCCTTCAAGAGCTTGTCCACCTCCTCTTTTATAGCTAACTGGCGCTCGGGGGCAAACTTGCATCTCTTCTGTTGAACCGGTTTGGACCCCGGAACAACGCTGAGGTGGTGGACCAAGAGCTCTTCAGAAATTCCGGGCATGTCTGCAGCTGACCAAGCAAAGAGGTCTCGGTTCCTTCGGATGCACTGGACTATGTCTGAGCATAGGGCGGATGGGAGGATCTTGCTAACAAAGAACTTTCGAGTTGGATCCTGCTCAGAGAAGAGCACTTCCTCCAATTCATCCACCGGCTCGGACGTTGGCCGGGCAGCGTCTTTGGGGATTTCCAGAGTTTCTAGGGAGAGGACTGGACCAAGGATAGAGGTCATGTAGCACTTGCGGGCCGTTTCTTGATTGCCCCTTACTTCCCCTACTCCGGCCCGGGTGGGGAATTTCATCTTGAGATGGTACGCCGAAGGAACGACTTCTAGAGCTGCTAGGCCGGGTCGGCCTAGGATGACATTATAAGCTTCAGGGACGTCCACAACCATAAAATCCATCGACTCCGTTCGGGTAGTAGGAATTTTGCCAGTGGTTACGTCGAGGGTGATCACCCCTTCGATAGTCACTGGCACTCTCGTGAACCCATGGAGCGTATAGCCGGCGGGCTTGAGTCTATCTCGGAAGAGTTTGAGGCCTTTAAAAGCGGCGAGGAAGAGGATGTTAACGGAGCTGCCATTATCCACTAGGATCCTCTCCACTTTGAAGTTCGCCATGTGGAGGTTGATGACGAGTGCGTCACAGTAGGGGGTGCGGACACCTTCAAGATCTTCGTCTGAGAATGTGACGGGCACTCCGAGGCCTTTGAGAGGAGGGGTGGCGCGAACCGAATTGACTTCTCTTATAAATGCCTTTCGAGAGGAGTTGGAGGAGCCCCCCATTGGGCCCCCATGGATGAGGTGTAGGACACGCTCCTCTTCGAAGTCAGGCGTTCCATCGCGTTCAGGATGCTTGTTAGCCCCCCGAGGTGGGGGAGGAAGGTCGGCTCGGTCCTTTCTCACGAACCTAGTTAGCTGCCCCCTCTGGATGAGGGCTTCTATCTCATTCTTCAAGGCCCGACAATCGTTGGTATCGTGGCCATGGTCCCGATGATAACGGCACCACTTTTCTTTATCCCTTTTCTTGCCAGGGGTGTTCATTTTTGGTGTAGGAGGTATCACCCCCTCCTTCTCAACTTCCATGAGAATTGTAGAGATATCGGCGTTAAGGGGAGTAAAATTTTCAAATCTGGGGGGAGGTCGGCGCTGGCCGGCATTATCCTTCTAAAGCTTCTTGGCCCCTTCCTCTTCTGTTCCTTTTTTTCTTAAACCCGGAGGAAGACCCCTCCAAATTGGGGCGGTGCTCAGCTTCCTCGGCCCGAATATACTTTTCGCTCTGGAGGAGGAGGTCAGAGAAGTTCAGTGGGGGTTTCTTTGCGAGGGAGGAGCGGAGGTTGGAATTGAGGACATTGGATTGAAATGCTGCTGCAGCGACCGACTGGTCGAGGGATGCTATGAACCTGGCTTCAGCTGTGAACCTCTTCACATAGTCTCTCAGCTTTTCACCCTTCTTCTGGTGAAGGTATAGTAGCGAGATGCTGGTCTTCTCAGTTCTACGACTACTTACGAAATGGGTGATGAAGAGGGTCTCGAATTGCTCGAAGAAAAATATTGAGGATGGGGCAAGGCGAGAGTACCATTCTCAAGCAGGGCCCTTGAGAGTTGCGGAGAAGGTTTTACAGAGCAGAGCATCGGAAGCTTTGATGGATGAGCATGACAGTTTTGAAGCTTTCGATGTGGTCAACATGGTAGTTGTTTGAATCATGGTTGGTTACTACAACTTCCCCTTGAATCCTAGCCTTCTATTTTTAATTCCTAGATTGATCCTAGCCCTTCATTTGCTCCAATTTTTAGTATAAATACCCCCCCCCCCCCCAGCCTAGTTATTCTTGCACTCTTCATTTCTCCAAACCTATAGTAGAAAATACAATTGTTAGTAGTATAGTAAGTGAGATAAAAGATCGAGAGTTTGTGGGTGAATTGTGCTTGCAATCAAAGGAAGGTCGGCATCATCACAAGGAGGTCTCGGATTGCATCTTTTGAAGGTTCAGGTGCACATCAAGGAGAAGGAGGAACACTCTTTTGGCAAGCTCGCGAAGGACTCTTTTGTTTAGGAGGTGTTGCAAATTTTGTTCTCTCCAAATAAGGTGGGTTATTTTCCATATTTCTAATTAGATATCATGCTAAGATTGATTGAAATGATAAAGCATGAAAGAGATTAATAAGAGTACACTTAATGGGAAAATGGCTTATTAGTTGATTGAATTGATGCTAAATAGATTGCATGTTATTCCGTCATGAATCGTAAGTTGTATGTGAATTGTTTATAGCTATGGAATGCTTAAATTAAAATTTGTTGTTAGTATCAAAACTAAATGCAAATGCTAGTAGATGAAATTGTTGCCTTATGTGATTAGATGGACTTTTGTGATAATGTTTAGAATAAGTAACTTGAAATATGTTTTTGGGTTTGTAAAAGAAAAAAATAAACAGGGAATTGATATAGGAAATATTAATGTTAAGTTGTATAAGAAATGTCAAAATGAGATGTGATAGTAGTAGTATACAATTTAAATTAATTGTATGAAAAATATGTGTTTAATTACTAGAAAAATTATTTTAAAATTACTGGAATGTCAAATATTGTTTGAATAAATATTCTGGAGATTTAAAAGAATTTTAGTAAAAGCAAAACTCAAATAAGAGCTTTTGAACATCAAAATGTTCTATTGAACAGAGAATTGATTCAATTAAAATTCGAGTTGTATTCAAGACAACTTGAGCTTATAGCTCAAGTGGTCCGGGGACTCTTTAGTGCTACAGTGTGTGCGGTTGGTCTCCCTTGGATCGCGGGTTCGATGCTTGAGGACCCCAATCTTTTTATGTGCGTTATAAAATTTAATTATTTTTTTAACCCGAGAGCATTTAAGACTCTAATCCCCCTTTATATCGAACGGCGCAAGTGGCCTAGTGGCCAGAGCGTGCGGTTGGGTTCCTTTGGGTCGCTGGTTCAAATCTTGGCCGTGGCCAGAATGTTACTTTTGTGAAAAAATGAATTTTTTTGGGTTTCTTGATGTGTGAAAATTATGGAAAAAAATATTATTATTATTCCAAAATCATGTGTGACTTATGAAAAATTAATTGGGAGTTATCGGGATAAAATAAAGTATATTTTGGGAATAAAAGTGTAGTTGGAACTATGGTTCTACACTCGTATATTTTGTGAAAAATGTGTTTTGCAAAAGACTTGAAATAAGTGCTAGAAAGGAAAAATAACAAAGAAAGAAAATATATATTGTGAAGTTTATATGAATTATTCCTGTTAAAGAATAGTGTGACAATAATGGGTTTGTGAATATTCACTTTGGCTATATATTGGGGATATGATTTTAAAGTGGAAATAAAGATTGGTTATGAAATACATGATGAATAATTGAACTCCATGTATGGTTATTAACTCATGAATAATTTAGAAATCATGTGATTGGAAAAGAGAAATGTTATTGAGTATGAAAACTCAAACATGTGAATTTGTGAATTGAAATTGAAAATTAGGGTGTAGCCAAAACTCACACCGGCAAGTGAAAAGTGGTGAAATATGATTATTGACATTGAAAAGACCAAGTTTGGGTCATTGTGAAATGAAAGAAATAAGACCGGTAGTAGTGAGATGGCTAACTCTAAGAGATTGATTTTGTTCATGATTTCATTAGAATTAAGGATTAGTTATATAGTGAAGATGTGATGAAAGTAAGAGAAATACATTGAGTATGAGGGCCATTGGATTGGCGGCGAGAGAGTATCCCAGGATGTCCCATGATGAGTCATGATAGGGCGTGGATACTGCTCCAGAGTACCATCCCAGTGGCGACGCTCGTGGGGTGTTTGACGACTGCGAGTGGTGTCATGTCTATGGTAGGAGCTGAATTACCACAGGATGCCTGCATGATAAGTCATGTGTCAGTGCGTTGGGATTCCCTCCAGGGCGCCTAGACATGAGTTCGTGCGTCAGAAAACATCTAGGATACTTACCATAGTTACAGTAGTAGATTAAGTCATGACGAGGGATTGAACCCTACAAGATGAAGAACGATTAAGAGGCTTGCCCTCGGACCTATGTAGTATGGGATGTATAGAATCCGAACAAGTGCGCATTAGTGTCATGTAATATAAATAACTGCATTAAAGACTAAGTGCACAATCATAACACGACATCAATAGGGTATTCCCGTTAGTTTGATATGTGACAAGTTTGTGTTTGTTAAATATGGAAAATCAGTTATACTGTTTCCGGCATAGAGAGGATGGCCGTGTATAATGTTCGTCGGTTGAATAAACTGACGTATCCACAGTTTTGTATGCAGGGTAAATGTCATGATAAAGATTAAAGAAGAACTGATGCTTAGAGATTATTCAAGTGGTTATACTTTCATTATATAAATGTTGTAAATTTGCTTCCGCTGTAAAATGTAAAGTGTAAAGATTCCTTGTAACTCTGATGTAAAGTGAAAAGTTTTAAATTCCTTGTAAAATTGTACGAAAGAAGTGTAAAGATCCTGTGGAATCTCGAATTCAGTGTATTTTGGAATTCGGGGCGTTACAGGCTGTGGGTCGCTGGTTCGAATCCTGAGTTCGGCAATTAAAACTATTTTCTTTCGTTTTTTTGGTTTAAATTGATTTTTTTTACTTTTAAAACTCGGGAAAAATTATGATAATTATTATAAAAATACAGGGACTTTATGAAAAATATTTGCACACTGTTTTGACTTAAATTGAAGAGTTGAGAAGTAAAAATTGAGTAGAACTCTATGAAAATTGATATTTGTATAAGTATAAAAAGTGATTTAATCTATGAGGAGTTATACTAAATTTATAAAAGAGAATTTTGTATAAAAAGAACTTGAAGTGTGTTCATTTATGGATTTTATTTATTATTTTGGGTAATGTATGCATTGAAAGTTAAATGAAAATATGATTTTGATTTTTGGAGAAAAAGAAATAATAGTGCGAGAATTAAATGAAATTATTAAGACTTATTTTCTTGAATGAGAATGTTATAAATCGAAATTTGAATTATTTAAGAAATTGACTTATAGAAAAGAAATGGAAAAATTATTTGAACTATGAAAAAGACCATATGAGTATGAAAACTCGATTTTGTGATTGTGAAGTGAAATTGAGAACTAAAGTTGTAGCTAAGCCTCATACCGGCACTGAAAAGAGATTGTTGAAATGAGATTTGAAATGAAAAGACCAAGATTTGGGTCGTATTATATAAATGGTTATGACCGGTATAGTGGAAGGGCTAACTCTAGAGAATTGGTTTTATTCATGATTCAAATAACTAAGGACTAGACACATAGTGAAGATGTGATGAAAGTAAGAGAAAAATATAAATATGAGGGCCTCGGAGCTACGACGTGAGAGTATTCACAGGCTGTCTACACGATGCATAGTGTCATGACGTAGATATGTCTCCAGGATTCCGTACCGCAGGCGACGCTTGTGGGGTGTTTGGTGACTGCGAGTGGTGTCATGTCCCATGACGGAGACTGAATTGTCCATAGGTTCTACACAATGCGTCGTGTCATGACGTGGGATTCCCCTCTGGGCTATCTGGACATGAGCTCGTAACTCATAGAATATCTAGGATACTTATCGTAGTTACTGTAGTAGTTTAATTCATGACGAGGGATTGAACCCTACAAGATGAAGAACGGTTAAGGGCTTGCCCTCAGACCTATGTAGTATGGGATGCATAGAATCTGAACAAGTGTGCATTAGTGTCATGTAACATACATAACTGCATTAAGGACTAAGCGCACCGCACAACACGACATCAGTAAGATAGTCCCTTTGTAGTTTTGTTTGTAATCAAGTTTGTGGTTTGTTTAAGTATTTGAAAATTGTTATACTGTTCGACATAGAGATGATAGCCGTGTATAATATTTCTTCAGTTGTAAGCAACTGAAGTGCCCACAGTTTCTATGCAGGATAAAGTGATTAACAAGACTAAAGTTTTCATGCTGCTTAAGGAATGATTCAAGTGTTGTACATTTCTATTCATGTAATTTGTTGTAAATTACTTCCGCTATAAAAATATAATGTAAATGTAACTCTGATGTAACAAAAGTTTTTAATTCCTTGTAAAATTGTATGAAGAGAAGTGTAAAGATCCTGTGGAACTTTGAATTCAGTCTGTTTTGGAATTCGGAGTGTTACAGGCACAAGTACAGGAAAAATAAACAGATATAGAGTAACAGCAGACACGAACATAGCATGGAATAGATATGACAGAGCAAAACAGAATGTCTAACATAAATCAGAAAACAGAATCAAGTAACATGGTGTGCTAACAGGTACAGGTGATATATAACAGATGTCAAGTGTTATGCAGACAGGTAAACAGGTAAAAGATGTCCAGTAGTATGTAACAGACAAACAGATAACAGATGTCAGATAACAGATACATGTAAACAGGTAACAGATATCATGTACAGGTAAGCATGTAACATGTATCATGTTATGCCAAGTCTTGTATTATTACTATCTAGGTAGCACTTCATGTGTCCCTGTTTTTTACCACATGGTTGCTACATTCAAACAGTCTCATTTAGATTTTGTAGTGGACTATATAGGGCCGAGTACTCAGGTATCAGACAGACAGATAGCAGATGCATATCCAGACAGACAGATAGAACATACGGGTTCTCTTTTGAGTACACCTTCCTATAGGGAAGTGTGCAGTCAGGTAATCAGATAACAGAATCGTGTATCATGTATTCATGAACACGTAACAGATAATAGATAATCATGTGGGAAACACGGGCCCTCTTCCAAGTACACATTTCTATATTATCCACTACTAGATCTTTCCCTTAACCCCGGCTTGATTATTTGTTATTATTATCAGATAGGCATGTACATTTCACAAAACAGAGCAAGAAGAGCATGGCATCAAAAGGTAACAGGTTCAGATTGAAAGATAAACATGTACAGGTGATAGACAACACATAAAAAGGGAGAACAACAAAAATTTTAGTTCAGGACAGCAAAACAGTACTGAACTAAATCTGGAATTTCCGTTGCCACAAAATACAAATCTGGATCTGTCAAAAAACCTGGAAAATAGAATCTCAGCCGAATCCAGCAAATATATATAAGTCATATGGTATTTCACAAAAACAGGACTCAAAACAGAATTGTATCCAAAAAGCATGTTCAGCCAGAAATCAGAAGTTTGTATTCATAAAAGGAAAATGGCATAAAAACTTACTGATTAAATCCACGAAAAATCTGGGTTATTCTCTAGTATGTTTATTATCAAAAAATAAATTTTCATAATTTTTCAAAATAGATAGAATAGTCAATTAAAATCAGAAAACAACAAGATATAGAAAGTTCGTAAATCTGAAATCATAAATACAGCAGTACTAAAATAGCAATAGGTTACAAAGTATAAATTGAAAACCAGATCCATCAAAAGGGTGATAAAATAGATACAGTAGGCTACAACTCATACACAAAGTTCTTATAAAAAGCAGTTAGAATCAGGTTGAAATTAAGGTTCTTTACATAACAGCGTGAAATTTCTGCAAGTATAGTAGTTGTTTGCAAGTATATAATAGTATATAAAATTTATCGATTAAATCCACAAAAAATAGGGGTTAATCCCAATCAAATCTACTTGTACTCAGCAAAATATTGGATTACAATATTATTCTTAACATCTGTAGAAAAATAAATTACCATACAGAATTCATATAAAACAGAATCTAGAATTTTCTACACCTCTGTAGTAAAATAGCCATAACCTGCAACTCACAAAACGAAACTGAGATCTGTCAGAAAATATTGAAAGTGGACAGAATTCTCTATAATTCATATTCACAAATAATTTTCATAAACTGAACTTAATAGGGTCTAAAATACTGAACAAAAATGGGGTTACAGAAAAGACAGAATTATTCTTCATGCACAAAATCAACTAGATCATATGAAACTCATCCAAATCATAACAAAGTGTGAAGTAGGGTATACTAGATGTCCAAGCAACATAGTATATGGTATTTAACAGGTCTTCAATGGGTTGTACTACTACTAACACATCAAGCATACAAGATCATATGCCAAGACATGAATCACGAACAACATGCATGTATACATCAAGAATTGATTATTTCGAACCCTAAATTTATGTCGTGTGTGTAATGAGATAACTACGGGTAAATCAATGCATAGAGACAAGATATAACAGGAGTTTTGCACAAGAATTGTCTCTAGAACAAACCTACACTACATGCGGTATTTAATACTTGTATCACACAACAAAAAGAATATAAGTTACTTGCCTTATAGCCAACGACGAGAACAGAGCAAAAAGTGAGAATAACGGAAACGGATTCCCGGGCAACGAACTTAACACAACGAACGGATCACGAACACAACTCGCGAGAACCAACACAAGCACACAAGAGAGAGAGAGAGACCGACATGCATGGGAGATGGCACGACGGTGGGACAGCAGTGCAGCGGTTGGGGGTCATCGGCTTTGCTGGCACTCGGGAGGAGCAGGGCCAGGCAGGGGGTGGCTGCGTTGCTACTTTGGCATTGCTGCGAAGCGTTGATGGAGGGAGACAGCGCTGTGAAGGGGGATTCTGGGCAGCATGACGACGGGAGGTCGGAGGAGAGAGACATAGATGAGGGATGGGTTATAAGAGATAGGAGAGGTAGGGGATGGGTCAGCTGAGTAGGGTTTGGGGGGTATATATATATACAGAGTAGTAATATTAGGGTTTGGAGTTGATGGGGGTAACGGGTTGAAGAAAAATATTGGGCTTCAAGTTTCTAAAGATCCAATAAGAAATTAAAAAGGGTTTATAGGGTTAATGGGTCCAAGAAGAACTGGGTAGGGTTTAATTTGGCATTGGAATAATTAAGTATAATATAGGGTGTTCCAAAATGAGACAGAAACAAAATGAACAAATAAAATAGGGCATGAATATTTAAATAAGGAGGATAAAAAAAACAAGCTCGATCGAACATGGATGAAGTAATAGGAGATAATAGAATCAAGAAACTCAAGTAAGGAGACGAAAAATCAAATAAATGAATATATCAAGAAAATAAAGATCCAAAACACGGTCCAAAAAAGATACAAAGAGAATAAATACACATAAAAGAAATACACTCAAAAATACATAAAATGAAAAACATGGGTTACACAAGAATAGCATGGAAAGATGTAACAGCAAAGTAAAGCAACTAACTCTATCTCAAGAACATAAACAACTAGCATGGCAAGATGAACGAAAGCAAGTGGTATGTAACAAGTGTCAAGTAAACAACTATCATGTAACGAGTAACAGGTAACATGTGTCAAGAATCAAGAACAACTAGCAAGTAGCAAGTGTCAAGTATCAAGTGATCTTGTTCAAGTCTTGTATCTAGTCCTATCTAGGTAGCACTTCATGCGTATTGGTTTTTACCACATGGTTGCTACATTCAAGCAATTTCGTTTTAGATTTCATAGTGGATCATAGAAGGCAGTGTACTCAGGGACAAGCTCCAAGTATCAAGTATCAAGCTCCAAGTAACCAGATATCAAGCTCCAAGTGTCAAGTGTGCAAGTATCAAGTAATCATGTGTCAAGCTCCAAATAACCAAGTGTCAAGCTCCAAATAACCAAGTATCAAGCTCCAAATAACCAATTATCAAGTTCCAAATAACCAAGTAGGATCTATGAATCCTCTTCTGAGTACACATTTCTGTATTTTTCACTATTAGATCTTTCCCTATAAACTTCGGCTTAGTTTCTTGTTATTATTATTCAAGTCAAGCATGGACGTGCACAAGCAAGTCAAGAAATATGGAGAGACAACAAGGGACAAGTACAAGACAAATAAAGAACACGAACGGGTGACAAATGACTCAAACTAGACTAAGACAACGAAAATTCTAGTTCGGGACAGCAAGACAGTACTGCACCAAATATGGAATTCCCGTTGCCACGGACATGCAAATCTGGATCCGTCAGAAAATCTAGAAAATAGACTCTCGTCTAAATCCAGAAAATATATATAAGTCATATAGTATTTCACAAAAAAAAAGTCTCAAAACAGATTTGTATCCAGAAAATATGTTCAGCCTGAAATTAGATGTTTGTATTCATAAACAGGAAAGCAGCATAAAAAAAACTAATTAAATCTAAGAAAAATCTAGGGTATTCCCTAGCATGTTTGGTATCAGAATATAAAGTTTCATAATTTTCCAACATAGATAGAATAGTCAAGTAAAATCAGAAACCAAAAGGATACAACAAGTTTGTAAAACTGAAATCATAAACACAGCAGTACCAAAAAAGCAATAGATTACAAAATACATATCAAAATTTAGATCTGTCAAAAGGGTGATAAAATAGATACAGTAGGCTACAACTCATATTCACAGAGATTTTATAGAAAGCAAGTAGAATCAGGTTGAAATTACGGTTCTTTACTGAACAGCATGAAAATTCTCCAAGTAAAGAAGTTATTTGCAAGTATAGAATAGTATATAAAAATTATTAATTAAATCCACAAAAATTAGGGGTTAATCCCAATAATGTCTAGTTGTACTAAGCAAAATATTGGATCAAAATATTATCTTTAGCATCAGTATAAAAATAAATGCCCATACAGAATTCATATAAAACTGGATCTAAAATTTTAAATACATCTGTAGTAAAATAGTCATAACCTGCAACTCATAAATAGAAACTAAGATTTGTAAAAAATTATGGAAAGTAGACAGAATTCTCTATAATTCATATTCACAAATAATTTTCATATACTAACCTTAATAGGGTCTAAAATACTGAACAAAAACGGGATAACAACAAAAACAGAATTATTCTTCATGCATAAAATCAACTAGATCATATGAAACACATCAAATCATAACAAAGTGTGAAATAGGGTATACTAGATATCCAAGCAACATGGTATAGGGTGTTTGACAAGTCTACAACGAGTTATACTACAACGATCCCATCAAACATACAAGATCATACAACACCTCATAATGCACGAACACATGAAAGTATACAAGAATTGATTATCTCTAAGTCTAAATTCATGTCGTGTGTGTAATGAGACAACTATGGACGGATCAATACATAAAGACAAGATAGGAGTTTTGCACAAGAATTGTCTCTAGAACAAACCTACACTACACACAGTATTTAGTACTTGTATTATACAACAAAAAGAATACAAGTTACATGCCTGGAGATGACGACAGAAACGGAGCAAGAACGAGAATAACGGGAACGGATTCCCAGGTACGAACACAACACACGGATCTGGATGAGATGACGACGATCGGGCACGAATCTCGATGTTGATGAAGACCATGATGATCAAAATCGATCGGACTGACCAGATCAAGAGATCTAGATCAGATCGGGTGGCTAGAAACTGCTTGATGATGATGATGACGATCAACAACGATCAAACAACTAGGATCAAAACTAAGGGGACATGATGATCATGATCATGACGATCGGATGGCTGGGATTCAAAGTGGCATACAATGTGATCACATAAGGGAAAGGAAAACACGGGAGGAGTGGCAGCGGCTAGGGGCAGTCCACGGCGGTCGACAGCGGAAGATGACGCACAGGGGCAACGCCGGTGAGGGCAGCACGAGGAAGGTGGCGGTGGGTGCTCTGTTGACAAGGATGGTGACTGAGAAGGATGGCAACGAGGTTGAGTTTCGGTGGCAGCAGGCAAGCGAGCTTTTGTGGAGGACTGGCGGTGCTGCAGAAGGGTGATGTCGCTGAGAGGTCGTGACAGAGAGGAAGGGGACAATGTAGGGGAGCCGACTGTTGACTGGTGGGAGGCACACAGTGGAGGGGGAAAACGATGGTGCTGCTGGCGCTGTCTGCGGTGGCGTCAGCTACTAGGGCAGCATAGAAGTGGGGTCAGGTCGAGAGGGGACGCAGCACAAGGCTGACGCTGCTGGCCTCGTGGGGTTGCGGCAGATAGGGAGGTCGTGAGCAGGCGGAGGGCTCAAGCGGGACGTGGCAGTGGGGACACAATAACTTATATCTCACTGTGAAAAAGCCGTGTGCACGAGGCAAGCATATGACATCAAAAGTACTCTTTCGGAATCAGGTTAGTCAAAGGTAAGGAGCTCAATCAAAACTAGCAACACTTGCCTCTCAGCCTGTCCGTCATCCTTCCTGGCTGGTGAAACTCTTGGACGAACAGGACTCGTCTTTCATGCGGGCTCTCTTTCACTGGTTAAGCGACCTACAGAAGTCTTCTCACTTGGGCTACAGCTCACCATCATTTTCAGAAAATAGAAAGTCCATAAAAAGAAGTATGAAGGCTATTCATTGAGTTTACACGGAAGCAAGCAAATAGCTGATAGTTGTCTGTGCCCATGGCGGGATGGTGGAAGGATGGGTCGAGAGATGAAAACGGTGGGGTGAACGGGGTGAGGGAAAGGAGATGCACAGTAGGTGATGGGAGTTTCAACAGTGAGCATTTTTGGAGGCTGGGTATTGGGGCTAGGGTTAAGGTAAATCGTATAGGTAGTATATATATAGGAAGAGATTATTAGGGTAATATGTGGGTTATGGGATATTGGGTATTGGTTGGATCCAATAAGAAATTGGGTTTGGGTTTTTGGTTTTAAAATCTAATATGGAAATTAAAATAACCAATAAAAAGTAGGTTTATATAACAAAATATAATTTGTACAACAGTATAGGAATTATTTGAAAATAACAATAAATATAATTAATGCAATAGATTTTAACAGGATATACAAAATAAGTTTGAAATAAAATGAATTTAAGAAAACGAGAAATTTTAATAAGAACCCAAACTCAGATAATACATAGAAAATACGTATTTGCGAAAACAGGGGTTACAAATCATACCCACCTTACCACAAAATTTTGTCCTCGAAATTTGCTTAGGCGGTACATAAGACAAGGCAAAAGCAAACTTGGGAGATAACAAAATAGAGAATTAGAGAAACAAAATTGAAATGTGGCAACACCAGAAATAAGAAAGAAGTGGATAACAATGATGTCAAATGGAGTGCATGAAAGAGAATAAACAGCAAAAGGAAAGAAACAACACAAGATAACAAAGCAAGATAGGGAGTACGTAGAAATGAAATCAAAAAGAGAATGGACAGTGAAGAAGTGAATCAAATAAAGAATGGGTGCATGATGGCAAGATGGAATGCAAGAAAGAAGTAACCGGTATCAAAAATGAAGAAAAAACAACATAAGACTTGCAAGATAACAAAGCAAAGTGTAACCCCTGTTTTCACAAATCCGTATTTTCTGTGTATTGTCTGGGTTTGGGTTCTTTATAAAAAAAATCATTTTCTTAAATTCATTTTATTTCAAATTATTTTGTATCTCCTGTTAAAATCTGTTCTTTTCATTAATTGTATTTATTATTATTTTCAAACGATTTTTTTTATATTGTAATACAAACCCAATTAATGTTGTTATTCTTATTATTATTATCAATATTATTATTATTATTACTGTCATTTTATTTTTAGTTTTATTATTATAATTATTTTAGTTTTATTTTAAGCCTGAACATACCCTAATTATCTAATATTTTTATAATTAATTTATATTGGATTTTGAACCCAAAACCCAAACCCATTTTAATTCTTATTGGATCCTAAAACCTACCAAACCCCTAACCCATTAAAACCCCAAACCTAATAAACCTATACCCGTTACCCTATTTTTTTACCTATAAGCCGTTTTCCCTTCATCCCCTAAAACCCTAACCCTAAAACTATATGCCTATATATATCCCGGCCCCTACTCCCCTGTATCCCTACCCTGTCATCTACCCTACTCACTAACCCATCAGCCGCCCCTACCATCTTCCATCAGCCGCTCTCTCTCTCCCTTCCCCTCTCCCGTGTGCACCCTGCTCTCTCTCTTTCCCTTCTCCTCTCCCGCTGCTTCAACTGCCAGCTTCGGTGCTGCCTCGAATTCCACCCTCCGGCCTCCTACACCTCGCCGCTCAGCCCTACGACCAACCCCCATCCTTCCTCTTCTCCCTCTGCTTGTGCCCCTCTCCCCCTGCTTGACTTCTCCTGGTGTTGCCTTACCCCGTCATTGTCCTACTCCTAGCCCTCCCTGCATCCCCTTCCAATCGACCTCTCTCCCTTCTCCACCCTGCCGATGATCCCCCCTGCAGCACCACCACAGCCAACCCCCGTCTTGCCGCTCGCACGAGCACCCCGAATGCACCCAAGCACCGATGCTTTGCCCTTCCTGTCCTCATCCTTGCTCCCTCTCTCTACAGCACACTACCCCCGCCCTCGCGATAGCAGCCGCAATAGACCCCGGCAGCCTCCTTCCTGTGCTGCTCAGCCCGATGCCAGCCAGCAGCAGCCACTTCCTGGCCGCCGTCATTTTTCCCTCCCCGCGGTGCACCGGCCACTCTCTCGGTTCCCCCTTGTGTGCGAGTGTGTTTGGTGTGCGTGTGTTGGACCTTGGGTATTCGTGGTTTCTGTGTCTCGTTGTTGTTCGTGTGTTTGTTTGGGTTTGTGGGTTCGTTCCTCGTAGTTGTTCGTTGTGTTCAAGCCCCGGGAATCCGTTCCCGTTATTCTTGCTTTTGCTTCGTTTCTGTCGTCGGCTATAAGGTAAGTAACTTGTATTCTTTTTTTTGTGTAATACAAGTACTAAATACCGCCTATAGTGTAGTTGTGTTCTAGAGACAATTCTTATGTGAAATCCCTATTGTATATTGTCTCTATTGTATTGACCCGCCCGTAGTTGCCTCATTACACACATGACATAAAATAACCTAGGGATGACCATTTCTTGATGTATACATGCATGTTGTTCGTATGATATCGTGTGCTTGGCTGTGTTAGTTGTAGTATACTCGTTGTAGACCTGTAAAATACCCTATACTATTTTTCTTGGACATCTAGTACACTTTATTTCACGTTTGGTTATGTTTTGAATGAGTTTCATGTGAACTAGTTGATTTTGTGCATGAAGGATATTTTCTGTTTTGTCAATTCCCCGTTTTTTATCAGTATTTTAGACCCTATTAAGGTCAGTATATGAAAGTTATTTGCGAATATGAATTATAGAGAATTCTGTCTACTTTCCATATTTTCTGACAGATCTCAGTTTCGATTTATGATTTGCGAGTTATGACTATTTTACTACAGATGTGTTTAAAATTTCTGATCCAGTTTTATATGAATTCTGTATGACTATTTATTTTTCTACTAATATTAAACATAATATTTTGATCCAATATTTTGCTGGTTATAACTAGACTTGGTGGGGATCAACCCCTAATTTTTATAGATTTAATTGATAACTTTTATAAACCATTTTTTGCTTGCAAACAACTACTTTACTTGCAGAATTTTCTTGCTGTTCAGTAAAGATACATGATTTCGACCTAATTCTATTTGCTGTCTATAAAAACTTTGTGAATATGAATTATAGCCTAATGTATCTATTTTCCCACCCTTTTAGCGGATCTGGGTTTTGATTTATATTTTGTAAGATATTGCTGTTTTAGTACTGCTGTGTTTATGATTCTAGATTTACAAAACTGCGGTATCTTGCTGCTTTCTGATTTTACTTGACTATTCTATCTATGTTGGAAAATTATGAAAATTTATTTTCTATTACTAAACATACTAGGCAATACCCTAGATTTTTCTTAGATTTAATTAGTGAGTTTTCATACTGTTTTCCTGTTTATGAATACAAATGTCTGATTTCTGGCTGAACACGTTTTCTGGATTCAAATCTGTTTTGAGACTTTTTTTTGTGAAATACTATATGACTTATATATATTTGCTAGATTCTTCCAGGATTTTATTTTCCAGATTCTTTGATGGATCCAAGTTTGCATGTTTGTGGCAACGGAAATCCCAGATTTGGTGCAGAACTACGAGATAAGGTGAAAACTTGGCTACATTATCTACCACCCGGTAGTATTACTACTTGGGAGGGACTTGCACAAAATTTTTTGGCTAAGTATTTTCCGCCAGCAAAACTAAGGAATGATATTGTCACATTCATTCATTTTGAGACCGAGACTTTGTATGATGCATGGGAGAGGTACAAAGAGTTATTAAGAAAGTGTCCTCATCATGAACTACCGAAATGGCTACAAATTCAAATATTCTATACTGGTTTGGGAGTTACACATCGATCTATGGTTGACGCAGCAGCTGGTGGTGCACTTATGAGCAAAACTTACGAAGCAGCCTATGAACTTTTAGAGGAGATGACATCAAATAATTACCAGTGGTCTTCAGAAAGAATAATGCCAAGAAAAGTGGCTGGAGTTTTTGAACTTGATCCTATTTCTACTTTAAATGAAAAGATTGACATTTTATCTAAACAAGCAGGAAATATGAATTTTAATGCAATTCAATATAATATGATTTGTGATATTTGTGCAGGAAATCACTCACATACAGATTGCCAAGTGAGGAACCTTTTTGCTCATTCAAATTTCAATCAAGCAAATTACGTTTCCAATTTTCAACATCACAACAATCCTTATTCGAATATGTATAATCAAGGATGGAGAAATCACCCCAATTGCGGCACAGAGGTGGGGTCAGGCCGAGAGGGGATGCAGCACAAGGCTGACGCTGCTGGCCTCGTGGGGTTGCAGCAGAAGGAGGTCGTGAGCAGGTGGGGGGATCGAGCGGGACGTGGCAACGGGGGCACAGGGTGGCCATGGCGGGATGGTGGAAGGATGGGTCGAGTGATGAAGACGGTGGGGTGAACAGGGTGAGGGAGAGGAGATGCACAGGACGAGGGGGGATGCACAATAGGTGATGGGGGGTTTCAATAGTGAGGGTTTTGGCGGCTGGGTATTGGGGCTAGGGTTAGGGTAAACAGTATAGGTAGTATATATATAGGATGAGATTATTAGGGTAATATGTGGGCTTTGGGCTATTGGTTACGGGTTGGATCCAATAAGAAACTGGGTTTGGGTTTTTGGGTTTAAAATCTAATAGGAAAATTAAAATAACCAATAAAAAGTAGGTTTATATAACAAAATATAATTTGTACAACAATATTGAAATTATTTGAAGTAACTACAAATACAATTAACAGTAGAAATAGATTTTTAAATAAACAATCAAAGGTAATAATAATAATAACAATAACAACAACAACAACAACAATAATAATAATAAATAAAAATAACAATAATAATAATAATACTGAACAATAATAGTAACAACAACATTAATAGGGTTTGTATAATATAAAAATCATTTGAAAATAACAATAAATACAATTAATGCAATAGATTTTAACAGGAGATACAAAATAAATTTGAAATAAAATAAATTTAAGAAAATGAGAAATTGTAATAAGAACCCAAACTCAGATAATACATAGAAAATACGTATTTGCGAAAACAGGGGTGACACACAACATGTTTGGTTTTTTGTATTACATACTTATTCGGTGTGAACAGAAGATGGTGATACAAGTAGAGGGTCCGAAGCAAAGGATCGAAGAGAAGGAGAAATAGTCTGCAGCAGTAGCAGCCAACACCTTCTCGGGTCTATGGTCTAGGAGTTGCAGTCGACCGCAACTATGTGCGGTTGATTGTCTGCGGCGATGATGGATTTTTTGGGTGCGGGTTTATTGATTCGATTGAAGCCCAGTTCGTCTTCAGATTAGATCGTACGACTTTAATTGTATGTTTAACTTTTCAGTATACATCAGATGGCTATTGTATCAAGATAACTAAACTAGGGTTTCTCTAGATCTATAAATATAATGTAACCGGCTCCTACAACGAAATGATTCTATTGAGTGCCAAATAGACGAAGAGAGTACTTCATCTGACAGGGTGAGAGAGCTTTTCCATTGTAAGCAGCAACTAAGTTCCAGGTATGCTTGAGAGGGTCGTGATGAGAATTGTAATATTCTTGTATCTTATCTAGTTGAAATAACATCTCGGTTCTTCCTCCCCCAAATTAAGGCGAAATCCCCAACCAGGACAATTTTTGTGTGCTTTATGTGATTGGTGCGATCTAGTTTTGCTTGGTGGTTTGTGTTGGATTGTGTTGAAGACTCAAAAAGATCCTCAGCTTTTTTAATAAGTGGTATCAGAGCAATCAGGTTCGTGGGTTTGTTCGAGTTCCTTGGAGGAAATGGCAGATCAAAAGACGAAGACCAAGCTGTTTGACGGTAAGATCAACTTCAATCTATGGAAGGTGGACATGTATGATGATTTGGTTCAAAAGGACTTGCACCTTGCCTTAGAAGAGAAGAAGCCAACCGACATGAAGCAGGAGAAGTGAGATGAGATTTGTTTGAAGGCCTTGAGTTTAATCCGGTTGCAATTCGTTGACGAAGTCAAGTGTAATATTCTTGAGGAGACAAGTGCAGTAAGTCTATGGACGAGACTCAAATCTGACTACTCGGGGTCGTCGTTGCTAGATCGGATGTATTTGAAAAGGAAGTTGCTTAGGTTCTCAGTGAAGGAAGGTACCCATCTTCAAGATCATATTGTGGAGTTCAATAAGATAATATCTGAACTGAAGGCGATTAACGCTAATGATCTTAGCGAAGAGGATAAAGCTTTCAACTTGATATATTCATTGTCAACTTCTTATGATCACTTGATAACTACCATGCTACATGTGAAGTCGTCCAAGGAGACACTTACAGTAGCCAGAATGATTAAGGGTTTAAAAGAAGATGAGCTAAGAAAGGAGACTCATAAAGGAGGATCTATTTTACAGGGTACTTTGTGGTGGATGGTGATAATTCAATTGGAAGGGATGCAGCACACAAAGGTAAGATTCGTTGCCACTATTATAGAGGAGTTGGACATTACAAGAGAGACTGTCGCAAGTGGTTGAGTCAGAAGAGTGCTACTAAAGAAGGGGAACGAGCCCATAAAGTCACGCAACTGAGTTAGGTAATAATGATGACCTATGTCTTCTTGTTTCAAGTTTTTCAGATGTGGATTCAAGTTGGTATCTCGATTCGGAAAGTTCTTCTCATATTTGCTCCAAAAGGGAGATATTTTCTACTTACAAGTCATCAATATGCCGTAGTGTGAGAACGAGGAGTGGTGAGATTTTTGAAGTAGTGGGTGAATGAACAGTTGAATTGGAGACACTATATGGTAAAGGGTTCACACTAGAAGAGATCATGCATATTCCTTCGATACAATAGAATCTGATATCCTTGGGGACTCTTGATGCTCGTGGCTACAAGTACACATCTCAATCTGGAGTTTTGACAGTTTGGGATAGTCGTCGTAAGGTAATGAAGGCTAATAGGGGAATCAGGCAGGGTCAGCACAATCTCTACCAACTTTGTGAGAGCAGGAAAACTCGGTTGAGTGTATGGAAGGACATTGTTCCTAAAGCATCATCTAGTAAGCCGTCACTAGAATTACCGAATCGAGACTACAACGTTCGAATATCGTTGGAAGGTGGAGAGAGCTTTGAAATAGGTGGAGTTCATGTGGAGGGTGGCACCTCCATGATTACATCTACAGGGGTGTGCCATTGAGGAGGGCATACAGCTGGAGAAAAATAGGTGGATGTTTGTTCAACTAGCAGAAGAAACCATAGAAACATGTTGTTTACAAAGCGGAGAAGAAAGGTCTAGAAGAGTTTTAAAGCACACAGGTGTGGATTCATGAGTATGCAATCCAAGGTGGAGATTGTTGGGTTTTATGTCTTACATACTTATTCGGTGTGAAGAGAAGATGGTGATACAAGTAGAGGGTTCGAAGCGAAGAATCGAAGAGAAGGAGAAACACTCAGCAACAATAGAAGCCAACAGAGAAAGGGACAGTTGACCGTGCGGTCGACTGTCACCTTCTCGGGTCGATGGTCTGGGAGTTGCGGTCGCCTGCACGGTCGACCGTCCGCAACGCTGATGGATTTTTTGGGTGTGGGCTTTTTTATTCGATTGAAGCCCACTTCGTCTTCTGATTAGATCGTATGGCTCTAATTGTACGTTTATCTTTTCAGTATACATCGGATGGCTATTGTATCAAGATATCTAAACTAGGATTTCTCTAGATCTAAGAATACAATGTAATGGCTCCTAGAACGAAATGATTCTATTGAGTACCGAATAGAAGAAGAGAGTACTTCATCTGAGAGGGTGAGAGAGTTTCTCCATTGTAAGCAGCAACCAAGTTCCAGGTAGACTTGAGAGAGGGTCGTGGCGAGAATTGTAATATTCTTGTATCTTCTCTAGTTGAAATAACTGTTAAGATTATTGGATGAGAACAATTCTTTATTGATTGATTTCTTTATTGAATAAACTGAATATAAT
Source organism: Hemerocallis citrina (assembly GCA_017893485.1). Classification (NCBI taxonomy): domain Eukaryota; kingdom Viridiplantae; phylum Streptophyta; class Magnoliopsida; order Asparagales; family Asphodelaceae; genus Hemerocallis; species Hemerocallis citrina. The sequence goes on from CM030368.1 coordinate 24,810,147, forward strand.
TGGTTCCTATATATAGGAGAGAAGGGAAGACTAAACTGATACAAAACCAATATGGGACTAAAACGATATATAATCTAACAAAATATCTAACACCCCCTCTCAAACTCAAGATGGTTCAAGCAACAAGAGTTTGGAATACTGACGATGTTCATATGGAAGGAATGACAAACTGTGATGCAGAAACAGCCCATGATGATGCATGTGCGGAAACTGAGAAGTAGAGTGTTGCGGAAGGAAGTAGTGGTGGCGCACTATTGAGATCTCACCCCGAATAGTGGCAGGATCTCCATATCCCAATCTGTGATGGGATCTCACTCCTGACTTGAGACATAGTCGATGATGGGATCTCACCCCTGAACTGAGAAATAGACTGATGGGATCTCACCCCTGATTTGAGAATGGTCGATGATAGGATCGCACCTTAGACTTGAGAATTATCGATGATGGGATCTCACCCCATACTTGAGAATTATCGATGTGGTGTGATATCATCCCTGAACTGAGAACTGGATGCTGATAACTCCTCCTCTCAAACTCACAATCGATCAACCGGAGTAAGTTGACGATCTGAATGTAGAAATACAAGAACCTGCAAGAAAGTTTTTTTTATATAAAAAATATAACAACAACAAAGCAATCAGCGATCCAAGACAAAACAGCACACAACAATTCCACCCAATAACAATAGCAAATAGCGAATAAGGATCAACTCCACACAACAGCAAACACAATACTCCACTTCTCCCAAACACCAAATAGCAACAGGAGAGAGAGAGAGAGAGAGAGATCACGGCGCACGGGGTTGGGCAGCTGACAGCGAGGACTGCATTGGAGTGGCTAGTCGACAGACGGCAGTCAACTGAGCGGGGAAGAGCTCGGCGATGGTCGGTGGTGAACAGGGCTTCGGGAGTGGCGCTCTGTTTCGGGGAGGAAAACAGGGGAAAGGAGATGGCGATGGAGGAGTTGGTGGCGAGGTTGGGATGAAGACGATAAGGGAATTGCGGGTCGGTGGTGAGGAGGCACAGGAACAGTGGCGAGGAGCAGCGGGAGTTCGACTGGATGGGTTGAGGGCAGCTGATTAAGGACGTAGAGGATGAAGAGGACGATCGGGATTAGGTTCTTGGATCTAGGGTGGAGACGGGATGCTCGGAGCGATGAGGCTGACGAGGTCGAGTAGAGGACGGTAGAAGTCGAGGGTGGTCGAAGTATGGCATCAATGGGTTTGGGCGAACAAAGGATGGGAGAGAGATTCGGGAGGTTAGGGAGAGACTGATGATGAGGCGGAGACGATGGGTTTCGAAATAGGAACAGTTTGGCTTCGAAAATGGTGGTGGTCGTGGAGGGCTCGACGGGATGAAGACGCGATGGGTTTTCGAAGCGGAAGGTGAACAAGGGGGATGAAGACGCGATGGGTTTTCGAAGCGGAAGGTGAACAAGGGAGATTAGGTGGCTAAGGCTGGGGCTGTTTGAGATCTTGTTGTTTGATGACGAGTAGGGTTTTGGAGATTTAGGGTTTTGGAGAAGATTAGGCTTTTGATCAAGATCGGGAGAGGAATGTCGGGAGGTGGAGTGATTCTGATGAAGATGAGAACCACCCCACCTCAACGATGAGGATCAAATTAGTATAGGCCTTATAGGACGATATGGGACTAAACCAATATTGTAATGTCCTTGCCCCTAACTCAGACAATTTATACAATTTATAAGACAAATTAGATACTATGTAGTACAACTGCCCTCCACAGGCTGCCTCTCAAAAGTTGGTTAACCGATTAGGTGACTCTTGATCATAGGCTACTATATTTATTTATTATTTTAATATACTTTCTTACCGATATGGGACAATATTCCCATACTCTTACCTCTTTTTGAAACACACAGCAAAGCCTTCAATCTTTCCCGGGTGAAATCAGAACAAGGCAATGGGATCCATCATGAATGGTGACGTAGCACCCATATACAACAGCAGCATTTATATGCTGTTTACTCCACGTGGGGACCCCCCCCCCCCTCTCTCCAAATCACACTATTTCATTTCCATTATTCCACTTTCAACATTATCATGGCATATTTTGAGCGCATTAACTACGCTCACATTGTGCTTATTCCTAAACTGGTTGGGGCGCACCTGGTTTTGGAATTTAGGCCTATTAGTCTCATTAACACTTCTTTTAAAATCATTATGAAAGTCCTGTCTGCTAGACTGAGTGCGGTCATTTCTCCGTTAATCGATTCTGCCCAATCTGGTTTCATCAAAGATCGGTTTATTCTTGACAGTGTCGCATCGGCTCTGGAAATCATTTCCTTCTGTCACAGAACGCACTCGGAAGGCATTCTTCTTAAGCTCGATTTTCAAAAGGCTTATGATAACGTTAACTGGGACTTCCTTTTGGACATTCTGTCCAACCGGGGATTTGGTGCCAAATGGATTTCTTGGATTAAATCCAGTCTTTATTCTGGAACTTCCGCATTATTCATCAATGGCGCGGAGGGTCATAAAATCAAAATCAGATGCGGGCTCCATTAAGGAGACCCGCTTTCTTCTCTTCTGTTCTCTCTAGTGGCTGATGTCTTTAGTAGACTTCTGAGAAATGCTTGGCAGCAAAATATGATTGAAGGTCTAGGCAGCACTCCCTCTTTTGAGGGAGTTCTCAACCTACAATATGCGGATGATACCATTATTTTTGCCAAACCGAACACCCACTCTCTTCGTAATCTTAAACTTCTCCTTTACTGTTTTGAAATGGCATCCGGTTTATCCATCAATTTTCAAAAATCCTCGGTCCTTTGGTTGGGTGGTACTCCTAATCGACAAGCTGAGGTTTCCAATTTCTTTAACTGTCCCGTCGCGACCTTCCCTATTACTTACCTTGGCATCCCGCTTCGCTGGGGTAGGCTTCATAGATCGGATTGGCTCCCTCTCATTGACAGAGTCGAGGCCAGACTCAACGTTTGGTCGGGTAAACTTTTGTCTAGAGGAGGCAGACTGACTCTCATTAACTCAGTCATCTTAGCCATGCCACTTTATTTCATGTCTTTCTACTTCTTGCCATCCTGGGTGATTAAAAGAATCGACCAAATTAGAAGTAACTTTTTTTGGAACGGGTCTTCTACTTATAAGCCTGGATCCCATCTGTGTAATTGGAAATTGGTTTGCACCTCAAAAGATGAAGGAGGTCTTAGTATGCTGGATATTCGTCACCATAATTTAGCCCTGTTAGGCAAATGGTTATGGAAATTCCATCACTCCGATCTTCTTCCTTGGGTTCGATGCATTAGGGGCTATCGTTCCAACTCTTCCAATTGGTGGGAATTCCCTGATGCGTCCCCCCGCCAAGCCTCCCCTTTCTGGAAGGGTGTTTGGCAAGCCTCAGCCGCTTTTAAGTGTGGTATTTACCGTATCTGCTCGGACGGTTCGAGGGCTTTGCTGTGGCAAGATTTGTGGATCGGCAACACCACCCTTGCCGCGGCATTTCCCTCCCTTTTCCGACTGGCGGTTTTCCCCAGGGCCTCTCTAGAGGACTCTTTTATCCTGATCAACGATACTCGTTATTGGTTTATTCCCCTCTCTAGTGCACTACCGCCTTCTCTGACGGAGACCTTCAATGATCTCATCTCCATCCTTAATAGCTATAATTGGAGGTCTTCTGAGGGTATTGGATGGCGATGGTCTGTAGCAGGATCCTTTTCTGTTAAATCATTCTACATTTTCCTTAACTCGAGAGGAGTGTCTTCTCCTACTGCCAGGTTCTTCTGGAAGTCTTGGGCTCCTCTCAAGGTCAAAATCACTTCCTGGTTAGCTTTCAATAACAAGCTTCTCACGGTTGAGGTTCTTAACAAAAGGAATTTAGCTTGGGGCCAGCTTTGCGCCCTCTGTTTCCAGCATCCCGAAAATGCTGATCATCTTTTCACTCTTTGCCCCACTATTATTTCGTTATGGAAGATTTGCTCTCTCGCTTGGGGCATAGCGAACACCCCGTCTGATTTAGCTTCGGTTTGGTCGTCCTTTCCACCTAACGCTTCACATCGCGACGCTTGGATTTTATCGGTTCACACTCTCATCTGGATTGTTTGGAAAGAAAGAAACAATAGATTATTCATGAAACGTTGCTCTTCTTCGGCAGTGTTGATTGAAGAGTTCGTTTTTCTCTTCAAACTTTGGTCTTCGGAATTGAAACCCAAAGAATTAGCTTCGTCTTCTTTCTTATTACTTGATAATGCGTTCCACTGTCTTCGTAATCTTCATGCAGTTTAAGTTATTATTTTTTTGGCCTTCATGCTTACCAATTACCTCTTCTCACTCTCTTTCTCTGCAGGTTTAAACACCAGCTGGTTTGATGGCTTCCAGCATTGTTTCTTTGTGTTGTGTGATTAATTCGCACCTGTGCTCTCCCCTATTTTGGCCAGGACTGGTTGCCTTTTACTGCTCTTTCTTTTGGTTTATATGGCTGTTAATTCTGGTTTAGTTGTAAGCTGTATTTTTGGTCTCAGTCGTATTTCTTTTAGGCTGAGTGGTTCACTTATGTATGTCAATTTCCTGTTTAGCTTGCTCTGCTGCTTTGAAAGGTTTTCTTTCTGTGGGGCGGGCTCTTTCGAGCTTGGACTGCCTTATCCTATGGTTGATTTGGGGCTCGACCTCGTTGGGGCTCTTCCCTAGTTGAGGCTATGCTGTTAGTTTTTCTTCTGTGGTTTGGTTTGTGTTAGCAGAGACTTACATTGGGCTCTCATTGAGCCCTTGATCCATTTTTCTTTTGGCAGGTTTTTTTCCCGCAGTTTGGCAGCTTTCTTTTTTGGGGTGAGAGTGGGGTATTATTATCTTCTCTTTGGCTCTTTATAGTTGGGGATTGGTATGCTGTTGTTTTAGCTCTGAGCATTATTTCTTGGTCTTGTAGTTCTTTGTTGGTCTTTTCTATTGCATTTTGTTGTTCAGCATCTTACTGCTTATAGCTTCTTACTCTGGTGGTCTCTCTTCGCTGTGTTTTCTCGCGGCTAGTGTATCCTGTGTTTATTCTTTCTTCTCTACTCCTGATGTGGAGGTCACTCTTGCTTCTCCCTGATCTGGTGTGCGGTGGTGCTAGTGTTGTGCTTTTATCTCAGGGCCTTGCTTGGGTTCTAGCTGATCATCCCTTGGGCATCCGTCTTGCGGTCTTCTTGGTTTGCTTCCGTGGTGGCGCCTTCGGTCGGCCGCTGCCGCGCCCCCTGGATGACCCCCCGGGCGTATCGAGCTCGGAGTTCACTCGGCCTTTTTCGTTTGTTAGGAGTTGGTTTATGACTGTTTTTCGATTGTTAGGAATCGAGTTATGGCTGTTTGTCTCTGTTGTTTCTTTATTGTATCTGTTCTTTCATTCTGGTTTTACTCCTTGTAAAACTTTTATCTGTACATTTTATTATGCTAATATATATTTTTTGGTGTGGCTGGAGTCGAAAGGCTCTATCCGTTTTCATCAAAAAAAAAACATTATCATGGCATAGGTTGATGTAGCTTGGAACGTAAATCCTGCTGGCGTTTTTCTACTCTCCCCTTTGATCATCTTCTTCCTTCAGATCCGCTCCTGTTGATTCTTGATTTTGATGATCACAACACAGTGCAACATGTGTCTATGTTATATAGCTGACATTGCAGTGCAGAGACTAAAGACAATTATAGCTGAACAAACAAACAAGCTCAAACAGATACAGATGAAGAAGACAAGGATCAAAGATTCAATTCAAGACTCAAGACTCAAGACTTCAAGCTCAAATGTGTTATCTTATTTTATCTTGTAAACATTGTATTTTATTTCTTGTTGAGTCTTAGTCTGATGTAAAGCCTTGTCAACACACACACACACACATACTCAAAAAAAATTTCATAATGTGTGTCTTTTAAAAACCCCCAAAAATAAGTCAAAACAGTTTGAAGAATTTTAACTTTTAAGTACCAGTCGACTTAAGCTTTTGCCAGTCGACTGATAAGTACAAAATTGTTTAAAATTATTCAAACTCTGATCAGTCGACTCATATGGCAACCCAGTCGACTGTTCGAGAGTTTTTGACCGTTTTCTGATTTTCAAAATCAAAGTTTTTCAAACTCAAAAGTTCTGATCCGTTGGTTGACAGTTATGTAACTGTTTTCCAACGTTCAGAAGATAAAAACTCCTTATATAGAGTTTCATATCTCTCTGAAAAGAACAACTAATTTTCATATACATCCAAGCATTCTAGTGAAAAACTTTTCAAGAGATTTTCTGTGAGAAACAAAGCTTTCAAAGTTCATACACTTTGGTTTTCTACATTCAGTCCAGTATAGCATTGATTTCGCTCTGGACTGAGTATAGAAGTCAACCTTGTGATTTAGCCTAGTGCATCAACACATACACCAACAAGGCTATAGGTTGATTGTAAAAATTCTTCTTGTACTTTTGCTCTCGGTTGGAGAGTGGTTGTTGACTCTTGGTTGTAGAGTCGGTGTCTTTTCACTCTTGGTTGTAGAGTGGGTCTGCTTTCTTTGGTTGAGAGAAAGGACTACGGGTTAGACAAGGTTGTTGTCGTAACGCCGTAGGTGTTCTTGTAATTTTTTTCAAGAATAGTGGAAATCTCAAGTGGGTTGCTTGGGGACTGGATGTAGGTCGGGAGGACCGAACCAGGATATATCTTGTGTACTCTGTGATTGATTATCTTGTGTTTGCATTTACTTTTGTTTAATTAAGTTCTGCAAAATTTGTCTGGCCAGTCGACTCAGATTCGTATCAGTCGACTGCTCAGTCTTGTATTAGTTATTCTCTTTGCTTCATCAGTCGCCTGCCTTATCTATAAGTCGACTGCATCGAGAGTTTAAATTTCTTTTATTTTTGCTATATCAGTCGACTGGTTCACCACTAAGTCGACTGTGCCGAGAGAAATTATTTATTCCGCAATTTATTTTTGATAAACACTATTCACCCCCCCCCCCCCCCTCTAGTGTTTGTTGCTTAGCCTACAGGATCCAACACTTGGTATCAGAGCGAGGTTACAGGCTATGGCAACCACTTCAAATACAAATCAGTACCATGACGGCCAATCTACACAACGGCCACCACTATTTGATGGAACGAACTACAATTATTGGAAGTGCCGAATGCGAATCTATCTCCAATCAATTAACTACGAGATATGGCAAATGACAGAGACGGAATACACTGCCCCTACCATTCCATATGCACAATGGAATGATGATCAAAAGAGTCAGACTATGAATAATGCCAAAGCAATGAATGCTTTATTCTGTGCACTGACGAAGGAAGAATTCAACCGTGTATCCAATGCTACAACCGCACATCAAATTTGGCATACACTCGAGGTAACACATGAAGGAACAAATAAAGTAAAAGAGTCTAAAATTTCTGTTCTTGTCCACAGGTTTGAGATGTTCAGAATGAAGGACAATGAGACTGTGTCCGAGATGATTACAAGATTCACAGACATCAAAAACTCTTTTGTGGCACTTGGAAAGATCTATACCCAAGCAGAGATGGTCAGAAAAGTCCTACGTGCACTCACTCCAGAATGGGAGAAGAAAACCACAGCAATAGAGGAGGCGAATGATTTGTCAACACTTACTCTCGAGAATCTTGTTGGAAATCTCATGGCATATGAGGTCCAACTTAAAGATCGAAAGAAAGATACTGAATTACACCAAGCAAAGAAGAAATCATTGGCTTTTAAAGCCATGACTAACTCAGAAGATGAGGAAGAAGATGAAGAAGAAATAGCAATGTTCACTCGGAGATTCAAGAAGTTCTTAAAGAAGGGTAAGTTTCATTCTAAAAGTAAAGATTCTAATGACCCTCCTACATGTTTCAGGTGCAATAATATAGGTCACATGAAGAAGGATTGTCCCTTAGAAAATGCAAAGAACAAGGGAAAATCATCCAACTTCAAGAAGGACAAATATCCAAAGAACAAATTTGCCAAGAACAAAAAAGCCTATCAAGCTACATGGGATGATAGTGATTCATCTTCCGAAGAAGAAACGGATGAAAATAACGAAGTGGCAAATGTGTGTTTTATGGCTGCACAAGAACATGTAAGTAATGATTATGATTCCGAAGATCTTCTTGATGCTTTTAATGAAATATTCTAAGAGTTAAAGAAAGAAAAGATTAGAGTTAAGAATCTTGAGAAAGTGAATCAAACACTTAATCAAGAAAATCTTAACCTTGATAAGGAAGTAAAATCCTTAAATTCTCGCATTGCAAGTTTAGATACTGATCTTGAAACTCTCAAAAAGAATTATGAAGAGATTTCAAAGAACGTGTCTAAGTTTAACAAAGGCAAAGAGAATTTAAATGATATGCTTCATCATCAAGTTACATCTAGTCAAAAATTTGGACTTGGTTTTAAAAAGACCTCTGTAAAGGAATCTCCTGTTTTAAACACTAGTAAGAATAAATCAGCATCTATTTCTAGTGTTACACACAAGTTGTATGATTTCTTTGCAACGCCAAAGGTTGTTAAATTCAGTGATAAAAGTAATACTAACATTCGGTTAAGTCGACTGAACCATACAACCAGTCGCCTGTCCAGAGAAAGTGGATCTTATTCCACGAGATCAAAACCTCTTATAAGTCGACCTAGTGTATCGATCAGTCGACTGATGTACACCAACAGTCGACTGAACAACACTGGTAAGTCGACTGGACAGAACAAACTAGTATGGGTTCCAGTCAGTCTCAATCAGAATGATAGAATTGCTTATATTCACTCATATATGTTAAATGTGTGTAATTCTACTTATTATATTCCTGCTTATGGAGGAAGATCAAACTCTTCATGGGTTTGGTTTCCCCCAAACTAATGTGCTTTGGACCCAATAAAAAGGGTACCATATTTACCTTAAATTTTTTATAGGTACCCAAGAAAGAACGCTGGATATTAGACAGCGGATGTTCAAAACACATGACAGGGCATGCCAACTTACTATCCACCATTCAAAATATAGATGGAGGAACCGTCACCTTTGGAGATAACAACAAAGGCAAAGTCATCGGTATTGGCATGGTCGGTAAAATATCTAACCCTATTATAGAAAATATGCTATTAGTTAATGGCTTAAAGCATAATCTCTTAAGCATTAGTCAATTGTGTGATAAAGGTTATAAAATAGTTTTTGAAAAAGATGCATGTTTAATTTATGATTCTACTATGCAAAATGTTGTTTTTCAAGGCTTTCGTAAAAATAATATTTATGAATTGTGTTTGAAAACAATTGATTTTTCAAATGATTTTTGCTTAATAGCCTCTAACAATGAATCTTGGTTATGGCATAGAAGATTTGGACATGTGAACATGAAAAATCTCTCAAAATTATCTAAATATAACCTAGTTAAAGGACTGCCAAAACTATCCTTTAAAAAGGATAAGTTATGTGATGCATGTCAACTAGGAAAACAAATCAAATCTACTTTTAAAACAAAAGACGTAATCTCTACTAGTAGGCCACTTGAATTAATTCATATGGATTTATTTGGCCCTACTAGAGTTGCTTCTTTAAATAAAAATAGATATGTGTTTGTTTTAGTAGATGATTTTTCAAGATTCACTTGGACATTCTTTTTAAAACATAAAAATGATGCTTTTGAAGAATTTGCACATTTTTGTAAACGTGTTCAAAATCAAAGATCTCTAATCATAGTCACTATTAGAAGTGATCATGGTGGAGAATTTGAAAATGAAACATTTACAGAATATTGCAACAAGAATGGTATAACACATTCATTTGCATTTCCTAGAGCTTCACCACAAAATGGTGTGGTTGAAAGGAAAAATAGGACTTTACAAGAATGCGCACGTACTATGCTTGTTGAAAGCAATCTACCAAAGCATTTTTGGGCTGAAGCTGTTGCTACAGCTTGTTATGTTTTGAATAGAATTCTTCTAAGACCTAAACTAAAGAAGACTTGTTACGAGTTATTTTTTAATAAAATTCCTAAAGTCACTTACTTTAAGACATTTGGTTGCAAGTGTTTTATTCTAAACACAAAAGATAATTTAGACAAATTTGATCCTAGATCTAATGAGGGTATCTTTTTGGGATACTCAAACAGGAGTAAAGCATATAGAATTTTCAATAAGTCTACAATGACTATTGAAGAATCAATGCATGTTACATTCGATGAATCCTTACCTTCATCAACATTAAATAAAGATGATGAAACTGATTTATCACCGTTAGATAATGTGATTAAATCCTTAGAGCAAACTAATCCATCTGATAAGTCGATTGATAAGGTCTCCCAGTCGACTGTCGTAAAGCAGTCGACTGAAGAACCAGTCAAGTCGACTAATCCGATTGAGATATCTTCAACTTTACCAAAGTCTTTTGTTGAAGTTAAAGATCATCCTCATGACTTAATAATTGGTGACATCTCCCATGGTATTCAGACACGTTCACATGTTAATATGATCTCTCATACAGCATTCTTGTCGGATTTTGAACCGAAAAATATACAAGAAGCTTGTGAGAATGAATATTGGATGAATGCCATGCAAGATGAACTAAACCAATTTATAAGAAATGATGTATGGGATTTAGTTCCTAGACCTCCTGATCAGACTATCATTGGTACCAAATGGGTATTCAAGAATAAGTTAGATGAATCAGGACAAGTTGTAAGGAACAAGGCTAGATTAGTTGCCCAAGGATATAATCAAGAAGAAGGTATAGATTTTGATGAAACATATGCTCCTGTTGCTAGACTAGAATCTATTCGTATTTTATTATCTTTTGCTTGTTTCATGAATTTTATACTTTATCAAATGGATGTGAAAAGTGCCTTTCTTAATGGGTTTATTAAGGAAAATGTTTATGTTAAACAACCACCAGGTTTTGAACATGAACAATTTCCAGATCATGTTTATAAATTGAAAAAGGCTTTATACGGTCTTAAACAAGCACCTCGTGCTTGGTATGATCGTTTAAAAACTTTTTTTTTAGAAACAGGATTTGAAATAGGTAAAGTAGACACTACTTTGTTTATCAAAAGAGTTGAGAATGATATCTTAATCATACAAATATATGTTGATGATATAATTTTTGGTTCTACAAATAATAATCTATGTCAAGAATTTGCTAATACCATGAAAAATGAATTTGAGATGAGTCACATGGGTGAACTCAATTATTTCCTTGGATTGCAAATTAAACAGTCCTCGAATGGCATATTTATCAATCAAGGCAAATATGCAAAGGAATTACTCAAACGTTTTAACATGGATGGTACTAGTAGTAAATCCACTCCTATGGCTACTACTACTACTCTTGACAAAGATTTATTGGGTAAGAGTGTTGATCAAAAACTCTATCGAGGTATGATTGGTTCACTCTTATATATTACTGCAAGTAGACCAGATATTATGTTCAGCGTATGTTTATGTGCTAGATATCAATCTAGTCCTAAAGAGTCTCATTTAAAAGCAGTGAAACGAATTTTAAGATATATTAAAGGCACATCTGAATATGGTTTATTTTATCCACGCACCGATAATTTTCAACTTTTGTCTTATAGCGATGCCGATTTTGCTGGAAGCAAAACTGATCGCAAGAGTACTAGTGGTACATGTCAATTTTTGGGACATTCCCTAGTCTCTTGGTGCAGTAAAAAGAAAAACTCCATATCCCTATCTACCACGGAAGCTGAATATATCGCTGCAAGTTTGGCATGTGCACAAATTTTATGGATGAAACAAACCTTGTTAGATTATGGTATTTCATTTGAGAAACCCTCAATTATGTGTGATAATACCAGTGCAATTAATCTATCTAAAAATCCGATTCAACATTCACGTACGAAACATATTGATATTCGACATCATTTTCTACGTGATCATGTTTTAAAAGGAGATATATCTTTAGACTTTATCTCTACTGATAAACAAGTAGCAGATATATTTACCAAGCCCCTTAAAGAAGATACTTTCATTAAATTAAGGAGAGAACTTGGAATTTGTGATTTTATTGATACTTGTTGAACATGGTTTCTGCTAAGTCGACTGTCTTTGTGTATAAGTCGACTGAACTGTCTTTCTTAAACATATACATTTTTTATCAGGCAAGTCGCCTGGTTCATATACCAGTCGACTGATTAGTAGATATAACATTTTTATTTTCTTCTCGACTCAGTCGACTGATAACCCCTACCAGTCGACTGTCGAGAGATCAATTGTTTTCAGCAAGTCTTCATCACAGTTTTGAGATAAAACTGCTCAATTTCTCACCCGTGACTTCTTATCTCAGCCGTTGATATCTCTTCTTTGCATCTGAGCCGTCTATTCTCTGTTAAAAACCCTTTACCAGCCCCTCTTTCTCACTTTTACCGATCTCCAATTTCACCCCCAATTTCAAAACCCTAAGGCAAGAGAAGAAGAAGCTCAATTCGACCAGATTTCAAGTCGACTGCTGGCTGCTGTCTCTCTCTTCCATCTTGGTAAAATCTCGATTTCTTGTCTCCTTCCAAAACCCTAATGGCTCCCAAAAGATCTAAGAGAACTCACGAGGGTACTTCTTCTTCACAAGAATATACCCAATATCTCTTGAGTCCCGATCTACTTGATCGTTGGTATCTCTTTTGCACCATTCAAATCTTCCCCGGAAGATTTGTAAATTTTGGTGACTTAGATCGTTTTAACCTCATTCCCCTTTTTCAAAATTGTAGTCTTTATGACTTTCTATCATTATCTAACCAACCAAATTACTATCCCCAACTAATTTATTTGTTTTATACAAATATGACCGTTGTTCAAAAAACAAATGGGGAAGTATTAATCCGTTCGTCAGTGAAAAATATTAAAATGACTATAACACCGACTAGGATTAATGCAATGTTGGGTATAGATGATGGTGGCATTCCTCTTGATGACGTTATTTTAGATGATGCTTCTATATTGTCTAAAATTCTCTTACCTAATTCTCGACTTCCAATGACAAGCAGAAATCTAAAACCAATTGCTAAGCTTGTCGGTAGAATATTAGCTTATAACATCCTTCCTAAAAAGGGGAGTTATGACCAATATTCTATTGAGTTACAAAAGGCTATATATGCAATTTTTGGTAGGATAGCTGTCGATTGGGGTCAAGTTATTTTTTCCAAACTTAATCAAGACCACACTCATTTTCTACCCTTTGGTGGTTTCCTTACTAGAGTCTTTACAGCTTTTAAAGTTGATCTTGAGTCGGAGACAAATGTTGTTTCTAGATATAAGTGTTTCGATCGTGTTAGTTTGGCACGAATGAAACTCCTTGATGCTCCTACTCAATCACCCCCTAGGTCTCCTCCAATGTCCCAAGCTCCCTTAGGTTCATCTTCTAGACCTAGAGCCTCTCAACCTTCTACTTCTGATGATCCACCTCTCCCTCAAGCCAATTATGATGACCCTCGAACCATGTACGACTGTGTGTCTTACCTAATGAATCATTCAGTCACAGTCGATAGACATCTCTCTTCCCTTGGTTCCAAACTAGACCATATTGGTTCTGAGGTATCCCATCTCTCTCATCTCTTCACTTCTCAGTTTCATCCCCCTTCTCAAGATGATGACGAAGACTCCGAAGAAGATGATTGAAGATTTCTTCTTTTTATTATTATTTATGTAAATTTTCTTTAAATGCAGTTTGTTTCTATGTATTAAACCTTCCTTTTAATGCAAAATCTTGTTATTTTATGCTTTTTGATGATTCCAAAGGGGGAGAGAAAGAGAGAAAGAAAGCTGCATCTCAGTTATATTTTATCTATGTGTTACATTTTTTTGTGTGTTATGTTCTCTCTGTGCTGCACTTGTTACATTCAAAATATCTCTCTGCATCTCAGTTATATTTTATCTATGTGTTACATTTTTTTTGTGTGTTATGTTCTCTCTGTGCTGCACTTATTACATTCAAAATATCTCTCTGGTCAGTCGACTTCCCCAAGGATACAGTCGACTGCTCCTGCAGCTGTGATACTTGATACTTGCTGCATCTGTGATATTTGTTACAATACTTTCATGTTCTGGTCAGTCGCCTGATCTATTTTCCAGTCGACTGATACATTCTATATATCAAGTTTTTTTTTTTTTCTTTATGTATGCATATTGTGTTTTTAATAGGGGGAGCTTTCAAAATCTATGTTTGTATGTCTATTTATAAACTGTTATCAGCTATTGTGTTGTCATCATCAAAAAGGGGGAGAATGTTGATTCTTGATTTTGATGATCACAACACAATGCAACATGTGTCTATGTTATATAGCTGACATTGCAGTGCAGAGACTAAAGACAATTATAGCTGAACAAACAAACAAGCTCAAACAGATACAGATGAAGAAGACAAGGATCAAAGATTCAATTCAAGACTCAAGACTCAAGACTTCAAGCTCAAATGTGTTATCTTATTTTATCTTGTAAACATTGTATTTTATTTCTTGTTGAGTCTTAGTCTGATGTAAAGCCTTGTCAACACACACACACACACATACTCAAAAAAAATTTCATAATGTGTGTCTTTTAAAAACCCCCAAAAATAAGTCAAAACAGTTTGAAGAATTTTAACTTTTAAGTACCAGTCGACTTAAGCTTTTGCCAGTCGACTGATAAGTACAAAATTGTTTAAAATTATTCAAACTCTGATCAGTCGACTCATATGGCAACCCAGTCGACTGTTCGAGAGTTTTTGACCGTTTTCTGATTTTCAAAATCAAAGTTTTTCAAACTCAAAAGTTCTGATCCGTTGGTTGACAGTTATGTAACTGTTTTCCAACGTTCAGAAGATCAAAACTCCTTATATAGAGTTTCATATCTCTCTGAAAAGAACAACTAATTTTCATATACATCCGAGCATTCTAGTGAAAAACTTTTCAAGAGATTTTCTGTGAGAAACAAAGCTTTCAAAGTTCATACACTTTGGTTCTCTACATTCAGTCCAGTATAGCATTGATTTCGCTCTGGACTAAGTATAGAAGTCAACCTTGTGATTTAGCCTAGTGCATCAACACATACACCAACAAGGCTATAGGTTGATTGTAAAAATTCTTCTTGTACTTTTGCTCTCGGTTGGAGAGTGGTTGTTGACTCTTGGTTGTAGAGTCGGTGTCTTTTCACTCTTGGTTGTAGAGTGGGTCTGCTTTCTCTGGTTGAGAGAAAGGACTACGGGTTAGACAAGGTTGTTGTCGTAACGCCGTAGGGTATTCTTGTAATTTTTTTCAAGAATAGTGGAAATCTCAAGTGGGTTGCTTGGGGACTGGATGTAGGTCGGGAGGACCGAACCAGGATATATCTTGTGTACTCTGTGATTGATTATCTTGTGTTTGCATTTACTTTTGTTTAATTAAGTTCTGCAAAATTTGTCTGGCCAGTCGACTAAGATTCGTATCAGTCGACTGCTCAGTCTTGTATTAGTTATTCTCTTTGCTTCATCAGTCGCCTGCCTTATCTATAAGTCGACTGCATCGAGAGTTTAAATTTCTTTTATTTTTGCTATATCAGTCGACTGGTTCACCACTAAGTCGACTGTGCCGAGAGAAATTATTTATTCCGCAATTTATTTTTGATAAACACTATTCACCCCCCCCCCCTCTAGTGTTTGTTGCTTAGCCTACAGGATCCAACAACTCCATCCATTGTTTATCCCCCTCATCCCCCTTTTTTAAATAGTTTCCTCTCTCCGTGATCTTCAGACCCATCTCCTTTTCTTCTCAGATCTCCATCTTCCACATTTTCTCCCTGTTCGCTTCGTGGGTTCATTCCTTGTCGCGGCTCCTCAGTCCTCCTGAGTTTTCCTTCGGCTCCAGTTTTCCAGTGGTGAGCAGTCCTCCTCCTTCCAGGGTCTCCCCTCTCGGTGGCGTTCTCGCCTACAAGGGCTCCTCCTCGATCCCAGCTTCTCTCAAAGGTTTTTTGTGCCTCCTCCTCCTGCGCCCTTCCGTCTCGTTCCCAGCTTCGCCAGGTTTGTGGTCTGCGCCTTCCGCTCGGCCTCCTCTTCCGAGTAGGTAAGCGCCAGGTTCGTTTTCTTTACTCATTATTTTCCTCTTCCTGGTGCCGTATTTTAGCAATTTATTCTTTCTGTTTGTGGGGTAGTGTAGCTCTTATCTTCCCTGGTATTTTTGTTCGATTAGTCTTTGGTTGTCTGTGTCTCTCGTAGACCAGCAACTCGAGGTGTTTTTCTATTGGGTTGCCGGTGCTCTGTCGTGAGCTTCGTCTCCGATTGTGCTTTCCTTTATCGGCGCCCCCTTCTGGTGTGTACCAGAGCTTCCCCTATGGATATTTCGTGGGTCGAAGTGGTAAAAAGAAAAAAGAAAGTTACTTGCCCAGTTGGGCCTAGGCCCAGTGTATCGGGTTCTTTCTCAGGCAAGAGGGTGCATGGGCTCTCTATGGCCCATTGCAACCCTATTCCAGAGAATTCCACGCGCTTTTTTTCCCACCCTCGCTCCACTTCCACCTCTTCATCTTCTCACTCTACTCAATCTCAAGTTCTTCTCTCCTCTATCACCTGCTTCCGGTGCTTGCAGTTTGGGCATCTGAAGAGCTCTTGCTTGGCTAAAATGAAATGTCTTTTCTGTTTAAAAGAGGGCCATGCCCGCCAACGTTGTTTCGCGCTTCAAAAGCTCTTGGGCCTCTCTGTTGGGATTCCCATCGCCGACCAGGTCATCTCTGCCCTCGACTTCCCGGCACTGCAACGCAAATTGGCGGACTTGCCTCCTGATAAGAATAAAAATAAGAAAAAGAAGGCTGTCTTGAGATCTCCATTACTTCCCACTCCCCCCTCTGCTACCAAGCTTCTTCCATCGACGGCTCCTGAGTCTCCCGTTCTTTCTACCCCTATTCCATCTCAGCGCCAGCATGTGGTCACTCAAGTTCTCCTCCCCGACACGGAACTTACTGAGAGACTCCAGTTCTTTAGCTCTTACGGAGCTATTTCCTTTCACGGTGGGTCTATACCTTTCTACACTCTTAATGCTTTCTTGAGTAATTCCTGCAACATAAAAGAATGGGATTGTGTTCTGTATTCTTGCTCCAATGGAGACTATCATCAGGTGCCCTTCCCCCAAAATCTTGGATGAGCTTTGCGCCAACTCTGCGTTAGCGATTGGCTCTATTTCCCTCTCCATTCGTAAATGGGTCCTGGTCAACGCAGCTCCTCCGACCTTGCCACCGGAGCCCATTAAGGTATCTTTAGTGGGTCTTCCTCCCTTTTGCGACTCGCTTAGGTTCATCGCACCTTTCACTAAGTGCATTGGGGAGTTCGTTAGCTTAACGACTTGTGCGAGACTTGCCTCTGGCTCCCTCCAAATCGAAGCTCTTTTTCGATGCCCTTCCTCTAAAGATCGTATTGAGGCTTTCTGTCTTAAAGACGGCATTTCGGCTTATTCTGTATCGGTGCAATACCACGATTCCGACTACACTTCGGTGTCTTCTACTCCTGTTTTTGCTTCTGATCCTACCTCTGGGTTTCACCCTAGTTCTTCTTCGGTTCCGAAGGTGGAAGCTGTGGGTAGTAAGGCCCCTCTCAATACGCCGTGGAGGCGAGAGGTCACTCAGTCTCGCAAACCCTTCGCCAGGCCTAGTATTCCCAAAATCTCCCCCTCCAAAGCGCCTAACTTGGTTTGGATTAATCCGGAGAGAGCCGCTCCGTCTTCCTCGAAGGGAGGGGTTCCCTCCCGTCCTCCCAGTGTGCTCCCCTCCTCGGCTCCATCCTCCTCCTCCTACCCGTCTCAGGGTATCGTTCCTCTGGCTGCGCCTTCAGCTGCTCCCGCTACCACTGGGTGGTCAGCTTGGGAGATAAACCCATCCTTTGCTTCGGACTGGGAGTTATTTCAAAAAGCAGCACATTTCCCCTCCGCTAGCAAGTCAGTCTCCTCTCCATTCTCTAAGGCTGCTAAGCTCTCTCCTCCCTCCAAAGCTCAGGGATGGGTTGATCAGGATGTCCTCCTCCTGGAAGACGAAGCGGATTTAGCGAGCTCTAAAGCATCCAAACAGGTATGCTTGTCCATTTCGAGCAATGTTACCAGCTTTTCTTTAAGTATTTCTATAGATTTTTGTTTTCTATTTGCTGCTGCTAGCGATTCGCTGCGTATTTTTTCTTGTGCGCTGCAGGCGCCTCCCAGGGCCCTGCGGCCCCTCTTTCCTTTCTCTCCTGCCTCTTTTTGGCTTTCGTTTGATCTTTTTGATCGCGGTCTTAGGCTATGGAATGCCTTGGCCGATACCGATTGCCCTGGCTCTGGTTTGCAGAGTGCCCAAGGTTTTCCCCTTGTGGATACGACTCTCCCGAACCTCTTATCTGTTGGTACTCCACCTTTTAAGCGAGGAGTTACCTTGATAGGTTCTCCCCCTTCCTCAGGTCTTTCTAATCGTTATATTAGATGTAGCGCCCGTTTAAGGGCCAGGCACATCTCGTCCACTTCCTCTTCTCCCAGAGGTGTTAGTAATTCCTCGTTCTCTCAACTCGCGCCACAAGCTGAGTGTTTAGGATCGTTATTTATTTCTCAATTTGATTCCCTGGATGATAATGAGCTTTTGGCTATCTCTTCCTCTCTGGGTTTTTGGATCAATCCTTCGGACCCTAAGCCTCTCCAAATCATTCGTCTTAATGAACGTTTAAGAGTCAGTGAGCAATATTGTCCTGATGATTAGTATCTCTTAGAACATCCGGGGCCTCAATTGCCCCATTAAGCAAAGGGCGATCTATGATTTAATTGTCTCTTCTAAGTGTGACATTATTTCGATTCAAGAGTCGAAAGTCGAATTTCCCTCCCCTCGACTTTATCGCTCTATCGGAGGCTCTGCCATTTCCAACTGGATTTCTCTTGACGCCTCGGGCGCCAGGGGTGGCATCCTATTCGGGTTCAAGGAGTCGGTTTTCTCCCTTTTGTCGACCCACCGTCTTAATTTCTTTCTCATTGTCCAGCTTCTATGGAAGGCCCTCAACAAAGTGATTACTGTTATTTCGGTTTATGGTCCGTTCTCTTCCCAGTTTAGGCCTATGTTTTGGAGCGAGTTTAGGTCTCTTCACCAGTTTTCCAATGGTCTCTGCTTTATCTACGGAGATTTCAACGTTACCAGATTTGCGGCTGAATGATCGAACGTTGCTGTTTCCTTTTCTCAATCCTGTTCTTTTAACAACTGCATCAGTGATTTGCAGTTCATTGATATTCCTATCAATGGTAGATCCTTTACTTGGTCGAACCAGCGATTGCCACCTATTTTGGCCAAACTTGACCGCTTCCTCGTTTCCCATTCTTGGATATCCCAGTTCCAGTCCTCATTCGCTAAGGCGCTCCCCAATCCGTCCTCTGACCACGTTCCTATTGCTCTGTTCTCTGACTTTCGTTTCCCTCACCGCCATCAATTTCGCTTCGAAAAATTTTGGTTGCAAGACCAGCTTTTTGTCAATCTGGTTGAGGAATGTCTGGGGGCTATTTCTGGATCGTCAGGTCTTGCATCTTTGCTCATTAAGCTTCATGCCATTAAGCATGGCTGCAAGATCTGGCATAGAGAAAGACAGTCCAATACCAATTTCCTTAAGAGTTTTCTTCTTTCTTCTATTGAAGCTATTGATGTTTTAGAGGAACAAGGACCCATCTCGGATCTTGCTCGTGTTGAGCGCCTTGATTGCAAGTGCGATTATGCCAACATTCTCTTGCAAGACCATGCCAAATGGGTGCAGAGAGCCAAAGTTAGATGGCTTAAGGAGGGTGATGGCAACACTGGCTTTTTTCACAATTATGCTTCTTTCAGACAGCGAAATAATCATATTTCCATGATTCATGATCAAGGGATCGATCTTCACTCGGAACCTGACATTCACCGAGCTTTTCTCTCATTCTATAAACAACTCATTGGGAACTCTAAATCGCGTCTAATCTCTCTAGATTGGGCCCATCTTTACAGCCCTCCCTCTGTGGATCTCTCCTCTCTCGAGGAACCGTTCTCCTTGGAGGAGATCAAATCCGCGGTTTTTGCTCTTAAAAGCGATTCAGCTCCGGGTCCGGACGGTTTTTCGGATCTTTTCTTTCAGAAGTTTTGGGACTGGATCAAGTTTGA
This sequence comes from Hemerocallis citrina, assembly GCA_017893485.1. NCBI lineage: Eukaryota > Viridiplantae > Streptophyta > Magnoliopsida > Asparagales > Asphodelaceae > Hemerocallis > Hemerocallis citrina. Next base: position 24,830,172 of record CM030368.1, read on the forward strand.
TCTCTTCAATATCTTTAAGGACTTGCATAATGGTTCTTTCTCTTTCGATCGCATCAATTACGCGCACATCGTTCTTATCCCCAAAAAGGTGGGAGCTCACGTGATCTCCGACTTTAGGCTTATAAGCTTAATTAACACTACTTTCAAAATCATTATGAAAGTCCTTGCGGCGAGGCTTAGTGCTAAGATATCGCCCCTAATCGACCCGGTCCAATCCGGCTTTATCAAGGATCGTTTCATCCTCGATAGTGTAGCGTCGGCTCAAGAGATTATCTCTTTCTGCCATCATTCCAAATCTGAGGGCATTCTCCTCAAGTTGGATTTTCAGAAAGCTTATGATAACGTGAGCTGGGACTTTCTCTTCGATATTCTCCATCATCGAGGTTTTGGTTCTAAATGGATTTCTTGGATTAAATCCAGCCTTATTGCTAGTACTTCTTCCATCATTGTCAACGGCTCTGAAGGTCACAAGTTTAAGGTCAAATGCGGTCTTCATCAGGGGGACCCCATTTCCTCTCTACTTTTCTCCCTTGTTGCTGATGTGTTCAGTAGGCTTCTGCGTATCGCTCGCGAGGCTCATGTCATTGAGGGCCTCGGTAGCACTCAAGGTTTGGATGGTATTCTTAACCTTCAGTACGCTGACGACACTATTATTTTTATCAAACCTGATCGTCGTTGCGCAACCTTAAACTTCTTCTCTACTGTTTTGAGTTGGCCTCTGGTCTGTCCATTAACTTCCAAAAGTCCTCGGTGACATGGCTGGGCGGTGATTCCGGCCGTCAGACAGAAGTCTCCCAATTTTTAAATTGTCCTATTGCCTCATTCCCCATCACCTATTTGGGAATTCCTCTTAGATGGGGAAAGCTTCTCAGATCGGATTGGTTCCCTATCATTGACAAAATCGAGGCCAGGCTTAACGTCTGGACGGGAAAGTTTCTCTCCCGCGGGGCCAGATTAATCTTAATCAATTCTGTCCTCTCGGCCATTCCCCTTTATATGATGTCCTTCTATTTTCTCCCCTCGTGGGTCATCAAAAGATTAGACCAAATTAGAAGCAATTTTTTCTGGTCCGGATCCTCCGGTTTCAAAATTGGGTCTCACCTCTGCAACTGGAATTTGGTCTGTTCCTCTAAGGCTAGCGGGGGCCTGGGTGTGCTCAACATCAGGCATCAAAACTTAGCCCTGCTTGGAAAGTGGCTTTGGAGATTTCATCAATATGCACATCTCCCGTGGGTCCAGTGCATCAAAGGCCATTATTTCTCTATTTCCCCTTGGTGGGCTTTCCCGTCTTCCACTCATAGATTAGCTTCTCCATTCTGGAAAGGTGTTTGGAAAGCGGCTTCGGCGTTCCAGTGTTGAATTTCCCATAGCTGCTCTGTTGGTTCCAGAACTAAATTTTGGACCGACCTCTGGTTAGGCAATATTAAACTATCTTCGGCCTACCCCAACCTTTTTCGTCTGGCCTCTATCCCAGATGCATCTGTGCTCGATTCTTACCAATTTATTAACTCCAACAGGATTTGGATCATTCCTTTTGAGATTGTTCTGCCCCCGGGCTTGATCGCTGAACTGTTAGAGCTTATTTCTTCCCTTAACCGCTTCGAATGGCACCCTAATGAAGGGATCGCTTGGCGCTGGAACTCAACTGGGATTTTCTTAGTTAAATCATTCTATAATTTCCTTAATTTTCGCGGTATTACCTCCTCTTCCGCCTCCTTCATTTGGGACTCTTGCGCCCCCCTTAAGGTTCAAGTTAATACTTGGCTAGCGATCCACAACAAATTACTGACGGTCGAGAATCTTAATAAACGAAATATTGCTTGGGGGCAACGTTGCCCGTTGTGCTCAGAGAGTTCTGAAGATGTAAATCATCTTTTTGTGGGATGCTCTTTCATCTCCCCGCCATGGCAGTTAGTCTCTCTTGCGTGGGAAAATCTAGCTTTGCCTATCAATCTTGAATCTTGTTGGAAGTTCCCTCCTTCACACCCTAGATTTCGCAAATGTTGGAAGCTATCAGTTCACATTATAATTTGGCTCGTTTGGACGGAGAGGAACCGTAGACTTTTCTCTCACCGTTCTTCCACTATAGCTCACTTGATTGATGATTTCCTTTTCCTTTTTAACTTTTGGTCTTCTAATGCTTCGCCTAATGATAGAAAGCATTATATTGGCTCTCGTTTACATGATTCCTATCTTGTTCTTCGCAGTCTCAATGCGTTTTAATGCTTATTTTTCGCTTTAATACTTAATGTGCTCTTCTATCGCAGGTTGATTGAATCATTCTGATCTATCTTGGCTCTAGTCCTGAGGGCTTTTTTGGGTTCACAGGCTTTGTTTTGGTTCTGGTGGTTTCCGCTGGTTTGTTTGCTGGCTTTCTGGTTTTGGCTCGGTGGCTTTTTGCTGCCTTGATGGTCTGAAGGCAGTTGGTTTTTGGTGGTTTATATGTTGTGGGCTTAGTCCCTTTTGTTCTTATGCTCTCTGCCAACTGATGGTTATTTTATGCTAACCTTTGTAATCTGTTCTTCGACTTATCTGTCACTAGCTTATTAGTTCTCCCTGCTTTTATCCTTTGTGACGATGTGGTGAGCTGTTATCTGACTAGTTTGTCTGATCTGTTGTGTTGCACTGCTATCTCTTCAGTGGTTGATTTGTTGTTTGGCTTCTGTTATGTGATTATGGGTTTGGTTGTTCTCTGTTTACTTGGATGGTTCACTCTGTTGTTGGCGGTCTGGAGCGATAGCTTTTCGTGCTAGTAGCTATCCATCGTTTGGTTTTTTCTCATGCTCTTATCTTGCTTATTATTTCTGTCCCCGGTTGGGGGTTACCTGCGGTAGAGTGTTTTTGGGGCCTGGTTTTGTGGATTGCTTTTCCTTGTGTGATCTTTTACTTTGCAGCTTGTTTCGCTGCTTTCCTTCTCATGGAGCTCGTTGGCTTGTTTGTGTGGTTTGCGAGTCTGGAGTTTTGGGCTGCTCTGGTCCTCGTCTCTCGGTTAAGGCCTTCCGGTGTGGGTGCTTCGATTGCGGCCCCTGCGCTGCTCTCTTGGGAGTCTCTTCTTGCTGCTGCTCCTCTGCGAGCGGCTGGCTGGGCTGCTACGTGTTATTGTAGATTGTTATGCTTGTATCTATTTAGTCTAGGCCTGTCTGGTTTTTTGTTTTACAGCTTGTAAAACCCTCTGTTGTACATTTTATTTATGATTAATATATATTTGCTGTGGCTGGAGTCTTTTAGACTCTATCCGTTCACATAAAAAAAAAACATTATCATGGCATATAATACCAACAACAGCCAACATATATATATATCAACATATATGTATATATATATATATATATTTATATACTTTTTGAAAACTACGGGGTGTTACAAATATATAATCTAATATAATATCTAATAATAACATCTCGTTTTACAGTGTCCAGGGTCTAATGCTGAGGTCGGGGGGGACATTAGATCGAACAGGATTAGAAAGGAAGTAAGATTAGACTGGGATTTTGCTGTTGCTTCAATTATGTGGAACCTCTGGCTAGATCGAAATGACTATTGTTTCAATAGCGTTAATCATAGACTTTTATTTCTGATGCACAAAATTCACTTCTGTTGTTATGAATGGACAGGGCTTCTCAGGTCCAGAAAGAAGATGCGCTTGGGAGAGGAGGAGTAGTTCTCATGCAATGTGGGTTACTATCTCCCAGCGATTGAGACAGAACAGCTTTTGGTTTAGTGGATGTTGTCCTATTTTGATGTATTCTGTTCTTCGCTCAGACTTTAATGTCTTTGTTGGGTGATCTTTGATGTTGCTCGCCTTCGGGCTGCTTTTGTAACTTTATGGACAGTTTCGTTAACTTCTCTTTAATGAAGCGATGACTTAATCATCTTTTAATCAAAAAAAAAATAACATCTTGTTTCTTTCTCCCCTGGATTAAGGCGAAAACTCCAACCGGGACAATTCTTGTATGCTTTGTGTGATTTGTGCGATCTAGTTTTGTTTGGTGGTTTGTGTTGATTGTGCCGAAGACTCAACAAGATCCTCAGTTTTTTAACACAACATTAAGTTGAAGGGATATGCATTGAGGAAAGATGATGATGATGGTGATGAAGATAAGAGAATGGAAAGAGAGATTTCTGGAGATTTAGCGGAATGCACTCTCTGTGTCCAGGTTTCGTGTTCTTGTTCCTTTATAGTGAGTTAGTTTTACATGCATGACTATGCACGTTTTGATGATTTGATAGTATAAAATGCTTGTATATGCACATTGCTCACAGCGGATACTCCTTGTCTTTACAAATGCACTTTGAATGATGCTTTAGTTTGATCTTTGTGTGTAAGACTGATATATGATTATTCATGAGCAGCAGTTAATAAATGCAAACAATTACTACATCTTTTCGTTTGATTATGTATAGCTTCTGGCTTATGATATTGTTCCTAGCTCAATTTTATTGTGTGAAATTTTATGTGTTGACTGCTTAGAATTGGAATTCTTATTGTTTATTCTGATATAAATTTTTTAATAATTCTTAGAGAGAACTAGATGGAAGATTAGCTGATGCGTGTAATGTGAGAATGATTTATAGAGTTCTTTGTGTAAATTGTTCGCTTTTGAATGAAATGGAGGCCTCTTAGTCTTAGTTGATAAACAAAACTGATATGGTGCAAATCTTATTAGTAAGGTTGAGGAATATGAAACTCTCAGGATATCACTATCTGGAATTCTGATGTTCCCCATAAGGTGAAAGCATTCCTTTGGCTGGTGCGGCACGACGCTATTTTGTCCAAAGCAAATCTTCGGAAACGAAACTTCCCTATAGATCTCACGTGTCAACTATGTAACTCTGAAGTGGAGGACACAAACCACATCTTCATTCGGTGCACTAAAGCTAGACTTATTTGGGAAGTTATGGGATTGGGGTTCAACACAGAACTGACTCCCAAGTGTATCGAGGATATATGGGGTACATGGAGAACTAGTAACATTTTGAAAGACCATAGGATTTTATGGGACATCACGACTGAGGCGATTTTGTGGTCTCTTTAGCTTCATAGAAATGATTTCTGTTTTCGTAATTTGACTTGTAGATTTAAAATGTTACTGCATAAAATTTTGATGCTAATAGATGCTTTGGCAAGTAATACAGCCACGAGGAAAAGAATCCGCTTCGAGGGGGCAGATTAATCACTCAGGCAAGGGGCGCAGTCTGCCATTATCCATTTCTTCGGTAGGGGGGACTTATTTTGTAAGGGATTTTGATGGGGGCGGTAGCATATTGGTAGGCTTGACCGGTTATGAGCCGTGTTGTAATGAACTTTTGGGAATGATGTATTGGTCTTTTGACGGTTGTAGCCGTCGTGCGTTGTAAGTGGTTGGAGTTGTAATAGTGTTATTTTGTGGTTTCGTTAATTTTTCATTAATGAAATCAGTGACCTTGGTCACTTTTATCTCAAAAAAATGGTTGAGGAATATGCCTGTGATATACAGACACATTACAAAAACGGATAGATGTAACCAAGCTAGGATTACTTAAAAAGTTAATTACAGAAGATAATGTTTTCTCGTCAAAGAAAGTTAGTTTCCTGCTGCTTTTAGTATGCAGATCGATGTGCTAATTGACCTTGAATATGCAGTTAAACCATGACGTAGAAAAGGATTAGTAGATTGGTTTGAATTCCTAATTGATGAACTTTTATCAGATGAGAACGGTTCATTGTTATACTGCATGAAATTACACTGATTAATTTAGTTTAGCTCTGAATAGGTCAGGACAAATCTTTTTCTGGTTTCAATGTATTGGTTGATACCATTATATAGGAAGTTAATCCTTGGGTGATATGGTGGATGGTACAGGCCTACGGCGGGCCATTTCTAGTCTTTTTTTTTCTCCCAAATGTTTGAATGTCTGCTCTACTGCACAGTTTATAAACATGCATGTTTTGGCCCAGAGCTCGAGTGGTATAAAGTATAAGCACAATGTGTCTGTAGGTAAGTGCAATATTTATAGTTTTTAATTTTTTCTGCAGAATGTTGGAATATTTCTTAAACTGCACAATTTATAAACTTGCATGTTTTGCCCCAGAGCTCTAATAGCATCAAGGATAAACGCAATATGTCATGCAGGTAAGTGCATTATTTAATAATACTGATGCTGGGAATAGCTTTTCATGAATTTTTATTTCAGTCTTGTAGCTTTAAACCTTTTTTTTCTAAATTACTAAGATTTGTATCACGGTTGTTTGTTGCCTTGTTGGATTTGATAGTGTTCTCATGATTACAAAGTGTACAGACAATTAACTTGTTTATTGCCACCCTTGAACAAGATCCATAACGATTCACATAACGAGCAATATTCAACAAGATCCACTTGGTACATGCAATGGCTTTAACCGAACTAGATGCATTTGGAATCCATTTCGGATCCAAATCCACATAAATTCGGTTTTAGATTACAATTGTCCAGTTTTAAAATTATTTTCTATATTTTAATTCCAGACATTGCTGGTCCAGTTGTACTGGTTTGTTACTTTAATTATCATGTTGAAATAATGGCTTCAAATTCCTTAATTGTTTCGATGTATTCAACTGCAAAACCTTGTCCTATATACTATTTTCAAATAAAAATCGGTGAAAGACTATGGTCTATAAACCAACAAATGTTAGCTTTAGAAGGTGCAAATTTCGAATTTAGATCTAAAGACCAACAATGGCTAAATAATGAAAATTTGAATTTATCAAAACGGTGGACGATAACGTTGGCTAAATGGGTAAATTCCTAAATTCTCACATACTGAAGTTATTTAAAAATATGTAATTCAAAAGTTCTTAATCAGCAAAGCAAAGGTGGACTTTAACCCACAAAGTTTTGCTAAAACTAGATAATTTAAAAATTCTAGATATCAGTAGTAAACAGTGGACAATACCCTAGAAAATTTTGTCAAAAAGTTGCAATACAGAAATTCATAAAAATGGTGCACAATAATCCGCAATATTTGGCTAGAAAAGAATAATGTAAAGTTTATCGAAATCCCCCAAAAAGAATATGCAGGAACACAAAACGTAGTAAAAAATGTCAAATTCAAAATTTCTAAAAATCGGCCCAAAAATTGAGTTATAAGTCACTAAAATTGTCAAGATAGTGGATCTTTACATTTCTCAAATTCCACTGTAAATGTAATTTAAACAATGAAAGTCAAAATTTCTTGAAATTGGCCGAGTTGTTGGGCTATAACCTACAAAAGTTGGCTGAAGAAGCAAAACTTCAAATTTCTCAGGATCAATTGTAAATTATGGATTATAGCCCAAAAAAGATGGCTAAACAACAAAGTTCAGTATTTTTCGAAATTGGCTAGAAAATGGACTCCCACGAAAGTTGACTACAGCTGTAAAATTCGGAATTTCTTGAAAATTTTCGTAAATGATAGACTAGACAGCCCACAAAAGTTGGCTAAAATAGTGAAATTTAGAATTTCACAAAGTTGGCCATAAACAACATTTATAATTCGCAAAAGTTGGATGAAGCAATGAGATTTAGAACATCTAGAGATCTTCCATAAATTGTGGACTATATAGCCACAAAATTTGCTAAAACCGTGAAATTGAGATTTTTTCTAAATCGACCATGAAGGGTTGCTTTAGAATTTCTCAAAAGTTGCTAAAGCGGTGAGCTATAACTTACTAAAGTTGCCAAAATAGTGTATCTTCCAATTTCCCAAATTCGGTTATAAATCGTGGACTATAGTTTGCAAAGAAAAGCTAAAACAATGAAATTCATAATACCTTAAAGGTCGGACGACAATGATAGATTCATAGACTTCAACCCGTAAAAGTTGGCTACAGAAGTCAAATTCAGAATTTCTCAAAATTGGTCAAAAATGACAAATGGTAACCTACAATGCAAAAGTTAGTTGAACCAGTGAAATTTGGAATTTCTCAAAATTTGCCATAAAATGTGGACTATATAGACCCAAAAACAATGAAATTCAGAAATTCAATGACCCAAAAATAATGAAATTCAGAAATTCACTAATTTGGCCATATTTGACTATAGCCGACAAAATGTTGCCAAAAAAGTGAAATAAACCATAAACCACTAATAAACCATTTTGTTGAATATATCGTACAAATTAACTAATAAACCACTAAGCTCCAATCATCAAGAGTTGCAGCTGAAATGCTTGAAGCAGAAGACCTTGGAGGTAGAAACAGACGATCAGCAACTGCGTTCTGCCCACTATCATTTGCAGCCTGAAAGTGGATGATGCTGGACTGCTACTTTAGTTAACCAAAGCTAGCATAAAGTGAAGAACATCCTTCAAGCTGTTGAAATTAACTCTTGCCTTCTTGCTTGGTGGTAGTATATATGTCTAGAAATGAACAAACTGATAAATAGAATCAAGAATATTGCAAATAGAATTAGATTTTTTTAGCAAAAATTTTGCTGTTCTTCTCATTCCAAATTGTCCAAATAAGAGCCATCATTGTTATATTCCAAGCAATTCTAATTATTTTCCTCCATATTCCCCACCAAGATTTAATAGGAGGAAATCCTTCAACCTTCCAGGCTTGATTACTATGAACCCAATCCTGTTTAACAAAAGAACATTTAACAAAAATATGATATGCAGATTGATGTAAAACATAATCCTAAATAGAGAATTTCAAAAAATCTTAAAAGATTAATTTTACCAACATGAAATGCGGATCAAAGTTAGAATTTTAAACAATTAATCGGTTTGATGGATTTTCAAGAATTAAATTAAGTTTAACAAGCCCAATTAATAATTCAGTTCTAACAATCAATTATTAAATTCCTAAGCGTTCTTAGCAAGTAAAAGATGCAATCTTGATTCGTACTCTAATTAGGCAAGGAGAACACTCAATCTCGATATTTGTGGTCGAAAGTAAATTAAATAATATAAAAGAGATGATAAAGCAGTATAACACAAATATTGAAAAAGTGGAAAGAGTATACCGGGGTTCGAAGCAACTAGTGTTAGATCTCAGCTTGGCAGCAAGGGGCGAGGAGCAGCATAGGGGAGTCACGGGGGTGCTAGCGCGACTGGCTGTGGGCAGCGGCGGGATCGACGCAACGGGAGAGGGAGGACGGCGTCACGGTCGACGCCGACGGGGGATTGGGTTTTGGCTGTCGTTGCTGACGAGGACAGAGGAGGAGGGGGTTTGGGTGGTTTTCTGTGGTGGCGCTGGCCATCAAGGGGAAGTGGGGCGGCACTGGAAGAAGGTCGGGATGTGGCGTCGAGGAGGGCAGCCGGAGTTGGCCGGGGAAGACGATCGGAGACGGGTTTGGGGTGTTTGGGTGGGAAACAGATCGGAAGAGAGAGAGAACGAGAGTAGCGGCTAGGGATTTTGTGAGGGGGAAGAAGCAGGATTAGGGTTTTGGATTTGGCGATTAGGATTTTGATTTTAATTGATTTGGAGATTTGGGGTAGTTTTAAAGTTTCTCACAAACCCTAAAATTTTATTAGGACTTATCACAAACCCTAATAATTGGATCTCAATTGTATCACACAAAAAAAGAGAGAAAGAGCAAAACTCAACATAATATTTTTTTAATCAAGAATGACATACTTTCTCATGAATCTCAAGGCCTATATATAGGCACAAAAACAAATCTTGATACAAATCTCAAAATATTCTAAAATCTCAAAAATATTTTAATGCATAAAAAAAAGATTACATATGGCTATAATTGCCAAAAATAAATATGGTACTGAAATAAAATACTAAACTAAACAGAGTGGATGTCCTCATCATTCTCTCAGGGTGGGAATGAGCTCAACACAGTCGAGTCAAAACCAGTGATCCTGTCATAGTGCTCCAAAAGATCTGGATCCAATTGCGGGAGCTCCTCACGATCACTGCAACTGTCATCCGACTTCGGCTTGTTCTTCCACCTCACCAAATACTTGTTCATACCACCATCTCTTGTAGAGATTATCGGATCATCTAAAATATTATTCAATTCTTCTGTCGGTGGGTAAAAAGTATCAGGTAGAGGGGTAAATATGGGAATCTCACCATTAGGCTGCAGGGTGGGCTCATCTATAAGAAAATTTCTATGGTTGAATTTTGGGCCTTCATAGAGTACTAGATCCTCAATATTGAAAGTCTTACATATACTAAAGCCTTCAGGAAGGTCAACGACATAGGTATTATCATTGATTGTCTGTAGAATCTTAAATGGGCCTGCAGCACGTATGTTCAAGTTCTTAACGGATCCAGTTGGAAACCGTTCTAGACGAATCCGAACTATCACTTCGTCACCAATATCATAAGTTATAAATTTCCTTCTAGTATCTGCTATTAAATTGTAGTTAAAATTATTTTCATTAAGTTCCTTGAAAATTTCTCTAGGCAAGTCATGAATGTGATATGCAAATGTAGATGCAGATTCTGTGACTCTATGATATTCTAACACATGGACAAAATCTATAGGCTGCTAAGTGACTTGGGAAGGGATGAGTGACTCAGGTACACTCAATAGAGGTGACTGGGCAGACTGAATACAATTGAAAGACTAGTCTTCCTCTTTTTCATCAAAGTCATCACTTACATTAGGTTCATAGGTAAACTCATTGTTGGGCTCATTAGTGATAACAGCGGTACCCTCTACTATATTAATCCTACTTGGTCTGGGACAGTTGCCAGCAATATGGCCATATTCCTTACATTTATAGCACTTAGTGAGAAGATCAATCTTAGAATAGTCTCTTTCAGTGTTCTTACCCGTGTTGTCATTTCTAAGTGGATAGGAATTTGAAGTATGTTTGTTTGGGTAAGACTTGTTAGGGTACTGAGGAGAGGAGTTCTCAGGTCTAGAGGGATCAGGAGGATTCATTCTGGAGGAATGATCCATCGAATTGCTGGACTTGTAATGGGAAGTTGCTTTAAGGGAATCCATATTGAGGACAAGAGCATAAGATGCCGCTAATGAGCCCACATTTTTATGAATTAGCTCGTTCCTCAGATCAGCTCGTAATCCAGCCTTGAACCTAGAGAGAGTTTGTTCTTCACTCTCTTTACCTAAACAATTGTACCGAATAAGGACGTCATCAAATTTATCAATATATTCTTGTGTGGATTTACTTCCTTGATAAAGTTGGTTCCACGAATTTAGCAATCGGGTATGGAACGATAATGGTACATATCTCTCAGTGAGCTTCTCTTTCATGGCTTCCCAAGTGGCTATGGGTGCCAGGCCTCGGTCTCTGCGGGCATGTTCAAGATTGGTCCAGTGTTGTTAAGCTTTTCCAGTCAATTTCATCATGGTAAATTTAACTTTCAGGCTTCGCTCATGTCAAACCACACAAAGTAGTGATCCATCACACGGATCCAATCAAGATAAGCTTGGGGTTCCATGTGGCCTTCAAAATGGGGAACGTCAGCCTTAACGTTCTTCTTATATTGTTCGTTAGGATCACATTCTTGACGTCGATCGTCACGAACATTTCCTTGAGGGATCTGATGATTAGCATGAAGCTCAGAGACAACACTTTGATTTAATTCCACTTTCTCAAGCCTCTAATTGATATTGGCAAGAGTTGCTTGAATGATAGCTAAGGTAGTGGAAATATCCGAGTTGTCCATCTCAGGTCGGGGAGGTCTAAGGTTCTTAATTGGGTGCTCGGGGAGGGAGAAGGAAGGCTCTTCGGGGTTTGTGATGGTGCTGCGAAGACGCATTCACCAAAAGTGGGAAACGGGGTCGTGCGTTTGCTAAAATTTGGGAAAAGCGTGTCCCAAATGCAACTTTTTTTAAAAATTAAAATCTGAAGTGATCTAAAAGAACGACATAAAAAAAATAAAATGAATAAATAAATAAAAATAAAATAAAAAAACTCTAAACGATTCTAAATGAATGCAAAAAGATGCCTAAATGATGCTAGAATTAGGGTTCTCAGAACCTTTGCTCTGATACCAAAATGATGTAAAATGTAATCCTAAATAGAGAATTTCCAAGAATCTTAAAGCATTAATTTTACCGACATGTAATGCGTATCAAAGTTAGAATTTTAAATAATTAATCGGTTTGATGAATTTTCAAGAATTGAATTAAGTTTAACAAGCCCATTTAATAATTCAGTTCTAACAATCAATCATTAAATCCCTAAGCGTTCTTAGCAAGTAAAATATGCAATATTGATACGTACTCTAATTAGGCAAGTAGAACACTCAATCTCGATATTTGTGATCTATTAAATTAAATAATATAATAGAGATGATAAAGCAGTATAACACAAATATTGGAAAAGTGAAAAGAGTATACCGGGGTTCGAAGCAACTAATGTTAGATCTCAGCTTGGCAGCAAGGGGCGAGGAGCAGCATAGGGGAGTCGCGGGGGGTGCTGGCACGACTGGCTGTGGGCGGCGACGGGATCGACGCGACGGGAGAGGGCGGACGACATTGCGGATGACGACGACGAAGTGGGTCGACGGGGGATTGGGTTTTGTCAGTCGTTGCTGACAAGGACAGAGGAGGAGAGGGTTTGGGTGGTTTTCTGTGGCGGCGCTGGCCGTCGAGGGGAAGTGGGGCGGCGCTGGAAGGAGGTCGGGAGGTGGCGTCGAGGAGGGCGGCCGGAGTTGGCTGGGGAAGACGATCGGAGACGGGTTTGGGGTGTTTGGGCGGGAAACAGATCGGGAGAGAGAGAGAACGGGAGTAACGGCTAGGGATTTTGTGAGGGGGAAGAAGCAGGATTAGGGTTTTGGATTTGGGGATTAGAATTTTGATTTTAATTGGTTTGGGGATTTGGAGTAGTTTAGAGTTTATCACAAATCCTAAAAGTTTATTAGGACTTATCACAAACGCTAATAATTGAATCTCAATTGTATCACACAAAAAAGAGAAAGGAAGAGCAAAACTCAACATAATAGTTTTTTAATAAAAAATGACATACTTTCTCATTAATCTCAAGGCCTATATATAGGCTCAAAACAAATCTTGATACAAATCTCAAAATATTCTAAAATCTCAGAAATATTCTAATGCATAAAAAAGATTACATATGGCTATAATTGCCAAAAACAAATATGGTACTAAAATAAAATAGTAAACTAAATAAAATGGATGTCCTCATCACAGATTCATCACCGTTTTTGTGGCCCAAAAAAATAGACGTTTCGGCCCACAGTTTGTTGGGCATTTATCTCGTTTCATTAGCCTATTAAAAAAATTTGGCTCTCGACCTGAGGGGGCATGTTATAATACAAGTACAATTTTTCTCAACTCTTCTACAACTTCGAACTTTTAACTTAATGGCAGGGACTTTCACAATCACAGCTGCTCCAAAGAACACATTGTTTGGCCCAAAGTTAAATGTCTTTTATTTAGGTTGTCAACTGGTAGTAGCTTGGTATGAACAGTGAGCCATACTAATATTCTAACATTGAGAGGTGCAATACACTGCCATATGTGCTTGTAAAATGGGCAAACTTTTCCACCAGAATTCAGAAATTGATAAAATGATTGAATAGTAAAAACTCCACGGGAGTGTTGCCTCCAATTAACTTCATTTCTAGGTTTCCAACTATAAGAATTAAGAGAATGAATCAATTCCTTATATTGATGATTTTGAACTAAACTAAGAGACGTTCTAAAAGTAATATCCCGAACTCTCCCATATCTATTAATATAATACAGGGATGCCATAGTTGCATGAGGATTTACTGCAAGAATAAAAATTCAGATATATATAAGATAAAACACATTCTCCTATCCAAATATTTGTCCAAAATCTCACAAAACTTTCATCTCAACAAATTTTATGTATACCACATTTAAAAGAAGTTGATACTTTCCATATTCCTTTCCAAAAAGATGAATACATTGAAGGAGGATATTTTTTAAATCCCAATTTTGTTTTCTTCTAAAATATTTCATGTGGCAAAATATTGTAATATGAAATTTCACAAAATTTGTCAAAAAGTTTGGACTATATAGCCCACATAATGTGGTCAAAACAGTGAAATTAGACGAAAATCTTTGAACTATATGGCCCACAAAGTATGGCTATATTCCAAAATTTTCGGTCAATTTGTGAAATACGAATTATTGCGGCCAAAGTATGACAATATTCCACAAGGTATAGCTATATTCCCCAGTTTTCGGCCAAAGTGAAATTCAGAATTTTGCAAAATTGTCCAAAAACTGTTGACTATAGACATTAATACTTTTAGCCTATTTGGAGAAATACGAAATTTCACAAATTTGACTATATTTTTCGTTGATTTTAAAAACTCTGAATATTAATGTTTTGACCATATTTTATGGTATATAGTTAGCAGTTTCTGACCGATTTTGACTAATACAAAATTTGACTGATTCACGCACATTTTATAGGCTATAGTTGACCGTTTACGTCGATTTTTAGAAAATATTGTATCTCATTGTTTTGACCATATTTTATGAGTTATATGGTCCTTTGATTTTATCTGATTTTGATAAATATAAAATTACACTGATTTCACAATTTTTTATGGGTTGGTAGTACATTGTTATTAGTATATTTTGATAAATACGAAGTGCACCGTTTACTTCGATTTTGTGAAATTTTGAATATCAGTATTTTGGCGGCCATATTTATTTACCTATAGGCCATTGTTTGGGCCAACTTTGAGAAATTGGCAATTTCACTAATTTGGCTATATTTTGCAAGCTTAATACACCATTTTTATCGATTTTGGGAAATTTCTGAATATCACTCTTTTTACTCTAATGGTTTTACCTAATTTTGAGAAATATGAAATTTCACCAATTTGGCTACAAGTTATAGACTATAGTCCACCGTGTACATCAATTTTTAGAAAAAGTTATATCTCCATGTTTTGGCCATATTTTATGAGCAATAATATATCTACTGTTTTCAGCCGATTTTGGGAAATACGAATTTCACTAATTTGGTCATAATTTGGGGATTGTAGTCCACTGCTTTTGTCATTTTATGAAATTTATAAATAACAATGTGTTTGGTATGTTTGATGTCCCATAGTCGATCATTTTTTACCGTTTTTGGGAAACACAAAATTTCACGAATTTGGCCAAATTTTGGGGGTTGTAGCCCCCACAAAATTACCAAAAAAGTGAATACAAAATATCGCAAAAATGATCGAAAAAAGTCTACAAAATATGGCCAAAACTTTGAAATATTTAATTTTGTGAAAGTGGCTGAAAACTTTGAAATAGTCCTCAAAATATGGTCAAAATAGTGAAATACGAAATTTAGCTAAAACGATTGAAAATCATGGACTATATAGCCAACAGAATGTGGTCAAAACAGTGTAATATGAAATTTCGCAAGAATGGCCAAAAAGGGACTAGCCACAATGTGGCCAAAACACTGAAATACGAAATTTCAGAAGAGCGATCTAAAATTGTGTACTAGCCCACAAAATGTGGTCAAAATAATGAAATACGGAATTCACAAACAACAACAAAAAACTATGGACTATACCCCAAAACTGTTGCCAACTCATTAAAACACGGAATTTTACGATGTTGGTCGAAAAATGTGGACTATACTAACAAAATGTTGCGAAAACATTAAAATGCAAAATTTTACATAATGTGGCGAAAACAATGAAATATGGTATTTCAGAAAATTTGCCAAAATTTGTGGAGTGCCACAAAATATTGTCAAAACATTGAATTACGAAAGTTTGCAAAATTGACAAAAAATTGTGGATTATAACACCAAAATGTGGCTAAAATAGTAAAATGCAAAATTCACTAAATTGACCGGAAAATGTAGGTAAAACAACGAAATACGGAATTTCACGAAATTGGTCAAAAGCTGTGGACTGCAAAAAAAATGTGGTCAAAACAGTGAAATTCGAAAATTTTCATAATTGGTACATAATTTGTGGACTCCCAAAAAATGTGGCCAAAATAGTGATACGGAATTTAACAAAATTGGCTTAAAAATGTAGACTATAGCTTACAAAATGCGGTCAAAACAGTAAAATATGACTGTTGCGAACTTGGACGAAACTTGTGGACGCCCACAAAATATGGTCAAAACAGTGAAATACAAAATTTCATGAATACGGCCGAAAAGCGTGCATCCACAGAATATCGAAAAATTAGTGAATATGAAATTTCGTAAAAACGACCAAAGCTATGCACAATAACCCACAGAAAAGACTCAAATTAAGAATTTCTCAAACATGGCTAAATCAAAGGACAATAGCCCTCAAAATCTAATTACAACAGTGAAAACTGAAATGCAAAATATCTCAAAATCGGCCGAAAATAGTGGGACAATAGCCCTTAAATTTTGGCTAGACCAGGAAAATTTAGAATATCTAAAAATTAGCCGAAAACTCTAAAATATATAGCCCACAAAATCTGGCTAACATAGTGGAATACAACATTTCTCAAAATTGTTAAAAAATGGTGGAGTATATAGCTCTTCACAGTCTGTCAAGAACAATAAAATGCTAAATTTTTAAAATTGGTTGAAAACAAGGGACTTATGCCCACCAAAAACAGTAAAATTAAGTATTTTCTCAAAATCCCGTTGTCAGTTGTGTTGTGGTCACAAAATCTGGCCAATATAGTGAGAATATATTGAGATTCAGAATTTTCAAAATCGACGAAATGATTGGCTGTAGCCCACAAAATCTGTCAAAACAGTGCTATTCTAAAATTTTCAAAATGGAAGACCTCCCTGCTAAGAGGATCATGGACTTCACATAGGCTGTTGAAGGCTTCTTTCTCATGAATCTTGTAGAAAATTCCTGCCATGGGTGTGTCACCTCTAATTTAGAATCATCTCTCAATGAACCATGCCACAAGGGCCTCAGTTATCCTGGACAAGAGTGGCCATGTTGGTGGTAAGGCCGTAAACATGTTACATTGGATAATGTGCATATGTTTATGTGAAGTAGCCATTGTAGATAAAGAGGGACTAGATCTTGTGTCGGCAGAGAAAGTCAGAAAGCACCAACCCCCACCAACACCACCATATCAAATTTCAACACCCACCAACCAATTGGTGGAAAATGGGCAGAAGGTAGGTGCAGTCACCAAATCTATTTCGTTCTCTCCCACTCCTAACTCTCTCCTCTGTTAACTATAAATAGGGGTTGGAGGAAAGGGTTTGAGATGCAGCAGCAGAGCAACAAGAGCTCAGTGAGGATTAAGAAAAGAAAGAGGGATTAAGAAAAGAAAGAGAGTATTACAAGAGTGTTCTCAAGAGGGATAAAATTGTATCCCCTTAGAGATAATTTATATACTTGTATTTTTCTCAAATTTGTGAGAGAGTGTTTCTCCTATTATAAGAGAGAGTGGAAATTGTACTCTTCTTATATTTAGAGAGAATATTGTAATCCCTACTTTCAGCAGTAAAATTCCACTACCTTGCCCGTGATTTTACCCCTTCTCCTTTGGGGGTTTTCCACGTAAAATATTTGTGTCCACTTTATTTTTACTTTCTCAATTTCACTTTAGTTGTGGGGTAGCTTCTGCTCATAACTTTCCTAACAGTGGTAGCAAAGCTTAGGTTGTCAGGGGTGAAGCAGAAACGTCGACTACAACAAAGTTCGATGTTGAGAAATTCAACAGAAGTAATTTTTCGTTGTGGAAAATGAAGATCAAGGCGATCTTGAGGAAGGACAATTGCTTGGCAGCAATTGGAGATAGGCCCGCGAAGATCACTGACGACAGCAAGTGGAACAAGATGGATGGCAACGCAATTGCAGACCTGTACTTGGCACTAGCTGATGGTGTGTTATCTAGTGTGACTGAAAAGAAGACAGCAAAGGAGATTTGGGATACTCTGACAAGGTTGTATAAGGCCAAGTCACTTCACAACAAGATCTTCTTAAAGAGAAGAATGTACACTCTTCGAATGATGGAATCGACATCGATGACCGACCACATCAACACCCTGAACACCCTATTTTCGCAACTTACATCAATGGGTTGCAAAATAGAGACAGCTGAACGTGCGGAGCTTCTACTTCAAAGTCTACCTGACTCGTATGATCAACTCATCATCAACCTGACGAACAATATCCTGACGGACTATCTAGTCTTCGACGAAGTTGCAGCTGCTGTTTTGGAAGAAGAAACCAGGCGCAAGAATAAGGAAGACAGACAGGGAAGTTCACAACAAGTGGAAGCTTTGATGGTGATGAGAAGAAGATCAACCGAACGTGGCCCCAGTGGGAGTCAGAATCATGATAGATCAAAATCTAGAAGTAAGAAGACTTACAAGTGCCACAACTGTGGCAGGAAATGGCACTTCAAGAAGGATTGTTGGTTCAAGAAGAAGAGTGGAGACCATGAGTCTTCAAATGCTTAAGAGAATGTGGCAAGTACCCGGTATGATGGTGAAGTTCTACACAGCGAGGCAACAACGGTGGTTGGAGGTAGAAAGTAGTTCTCTGACGTCTGGTTACTGGACTCAGGATCAACATGGCACATGACTTCTCGAAGAGAGTAGTTCCACACATACGAACCAATCTCGGGAGGCTTTGTACACATAGGAGATGATCATGCTTTGGAAATTGCTGGTATTGGTACTATCAAGCTCAAAATGTTTGATGGTACAGTTCGTACCATCCAGGAGGTACGACATGTGAAGAGCTTGAAGAAGAATCTATTGTCTTTGGGACAAATAGATAGCCTTGGATGCAAGACCCATATTGAAAATGGGGTCATGAAGATTGTCAGAGGCGCGCTTGTGGTCATGAAGGAAGAAAAGATTGCTGCAAATCTGTTCATGCTTAATGGAGAAATAATGCAGGAAGCTAATGCGTGTGTCGCATTGTCTAGCAATGGAGAAGATTGAGCAATGATGTGGCATCTCAAACTAGGCCACATGTCTGAACGAGGTTTGAAGATTCTCTCCGACCGGAAGCTGCTTCCAGAGCTCAAATCCGTGAATCTACCGTTTTGTGAGCATTATGTTACAAGTAAGCAGCATAGATTACAGTTCAACAGATTTGAAGCCAGGAGTAAATGCATTCTAGACTTGATTCATTCTGATGTTTGGGAATTACCGGAAATATCCTTAGGAGGAGCAAAGTACTTTGTGTCTTTCATTGATGATTACTCCAAGAGATTGTGGGTGTATCCAAACAAGAAGAAGTCAGATGTGTTTCCATTGTTCAAAGACGTCAAAGCACAGGTGGAACTTGAATTTGGGAAGAAGATCAAGTGCTTGAGGACAGATAATGGAAGGGAGTATACAGATGGCGAGTTTCTTGCACTTTATAAGCAAGAAGGTATCATAAGATAGTTCACAGTCCCATATACACCTCAGTAAAATGGTGTGGCAGAGTGGATGAATAGGACTCTTGCAGAAAGAATGAGAGCTATATTGCGGACTACAGGTCAACCTAACTCCTTTTGGGCAGAAGCAGTCAGAACCGCCTGTTATGTCATAAATCGGTCGCCATCAACGGCAATTGAGCTGAAGACACCGATGGAGATGTGGACTGGCAAGCCAGCAAATTACTCTACTTTATATTGGTTCGGATGTCCCTCGTACGTGATGTACAATACCCAAGAAAGAACGAAGCTGGATCCAAAATCCAAGAGGTGCATGTTCTTGGGGTATGCTGAGGTGTGAAGGGGTATCGCCTGTGGGATCCCACTGCCTACAAGGTTGTTGTCAGCAGGGATGTGATCTTTGTAGAAGATCAGCTACAAAAGGAAGATGGAGGCGATAGCACGTCAAAGGAGAATACAGAAACTACTACAGTTCAGGTGGAAGATAAACCAGATGAAGATCTAGTTTCTTCTGAAGCAGCACCAGAGCACGATGAACAAGAACCAGCCGAGTTTGAGGCTCCAGAAGTTCGTCGGTCAACTCGTGAGAGAAGACCGCCAGCTTGGCACTCGGAGTATGTTACAGAGAGCAATGTTGCATACTGTCTTTTAACAGAGGATGGGGAGCCATCATCCTTCTAGGAGGCAATCAAAGGCTTAGATGTATCTCTGTGGATGACAGCATTGCAGGAGCAAATTGAAGCTCCACACAAGAACAAGACGTGGGATCTTGTTACGCTACCACAAGGAAGGAAGGCCATCGG
This sequence comes from Hemerocallis citrina, assembly GCA_017893485.1. Classification (NCBI taxonomy): domain Eukaryota; kingdom Viridiplantae; phylum Streptophyta; class Magnoliopsida; order Asparagales; family Asphodelaceae; genus Hemerocallis; species Hemerocallis citrina. Next base: position 24,850,214 of record CM030368.1, read on the forward strand.
CAACAAATGGGTCTACAAGATCAAGCGCGGTGGAAATGACTAAGTGGAGCGGTATCATGTAAAATTGGTGGTGAAAGGATATACGCAAAAAGAAGGTATCGACTTCAATGAAATATTTTCACCTGTGGTTCGACTCACGACAGTCTGAGTAGTCTTGGCGATGTGTGCTACGCTTGACCTACATCTAGAGCAGTTATATGTGAAGACTGCTTTTCTTCATGGAGATCTTGAAGAAAAAATCTATATGCTCCAACCAGAAGGTTTTGCTAAAACAGACAAAGAGAACTTGGTTTGCAGGTTGAACAAATCTCTGTACGGTCTCAAACAGGCGCCGATGTGTTGGTAGAAAAGATTTGATTCCTTTATTATTAGCCTTGGATACAACAGACTTAGTTCAGACCATTGTACGTACTACAAAAGGTTTGATGGTGATGATGACTTCATTATCCTGCTGTTGTATGTGGATGACATATTGGTATCAGGCCCCAACAAAGATCGAATCCAAGAAATGAAGGCACAATTGGCTAGGGAGTTTGACATGAAGGACTTGGGACCCGCAAACAAGATTCTAGGGATGCAGATTCACCAAGACAGAAGTAACAGGAAGATTTGGCTTTCCCAGAAGAATTACTTCAACAAGATCTTACGGCGCTTCAACATGCAAGATTGTAAACCAATTTCGATCCCACTTCCTGTTAATTTCAAGTTATCCTCCAAGATGTGTCTTAGAAATGAAGCAGAGAGGAAGGAGATGTCTCGAGTACTGTATGCATCAGCAGTGGGAAGTTTGATGTTCGCTATGATATGTACAAGACCAGACATTGTACAAGCAGTGGGAGCGGTTAGTCAATACATGGCGAATCCTGGTAAAGAGATGGGAGCACTGTGAAGAGGATTCTGAGATACATCAGAGGAACCTCAGATGCTGCATTATGTTATGAAGGATCAGAATTAACTGTCAGAGGCTATATGGACTCAGATTTTGCAGGCGATTTCGACAAAAGCAAATCCACTACGGGCTATGTGTTTACACTTGCAGGAGGAGCTGTAAGCTGGATTTCGAAACTGCAGACTGTTGTGGTTCTATCTACATCAGAAGCAAAATACATGGCGGCCACAGCAGCTTGCAAGGAAGCAGTCCGGATTCAATAGTTATTCGAAGAACTCGGGTACAAGCAAGAGAAGATTGTTCTATTTTGTGACAGTCAGAGTGCCTTGCACATTGCAAGGAATCCAGACTTTTATTTACGGACAAAGCACATAAGAGTCCAGTATCACTTCGTTCGAGAAGTAGTGGAGAAAGGAAGTGTGGATATACACAAAATTCATACTAATGAGAACCTAGCAGCTGTTATGACCGAGGTAGTCAACACTGACAAGTTCAAATGGTGTAGATCCTCGTGTGGCCTAGCAGTAACGTAAGCAGCATGAGAATGGCAAGGTAGAAAAGATTGTGTGGAGACATGATTAATCCTTAATCAAATCTCCAAGTGGGAGAATGTCGGCAGAGAAAGTCAGAAAGCACCAACCCCCACCAACACCACCATATCAAATTTCAACACCCACCAACCAATTGGTGGAAAATAGGCAGAAGGTAGGTGCAGTCACCAAATCTATTTCGTTCTCTCCCACTCCTAACTCTCTCCTCTGTTAACTATAAATAGGAGTTGGATGAAAGGGTTTGAGTTGCAGCAGCAGAGCAACAAGAGCTCAGTAAGGATTAAGAAAAGAAAGAGGATTAAGAAAAGAAAGAGTGTATTACAAGAGTGTTCTCAAGAGGGATAAAATTGTATCCCCTTAGAGATAATTTGTATATTGTATTTTCCTCAAATTTGTGAGAGAGTGTTTCTCCTATTATAAGAGAGAGTGAAAATTGTACCCTCCTTATATTTAGAGAGAATGTTGTAATCCCTACTTTCAGCAGTAAAATTCCACTACCTTCTCCGTGGTTTTTACCCCTTCTCATTTGGGGGTTTTCTACGTAAAATATTTGTGTCCACTTTATTTCACTTTCTCAATTTCACTTTAGTTGTGGGATAGCTTCTGCCCATAACTTTCCCAACATCGTGGAATTTTGGGATTCTAGTACTTTGTATGGATAGAGCAGCACTTAGCTTGGTGAGAGTCATGGATGCATGGGTACTCCCTGATTGTTTGTGGCATCAGGTATGGTGAGTTCAACTAGACATTTGCGGGTTAACGAGTCGACGACTTGGTTCTAGCGCAGGATCTGATCTTCGAATAGCTCCTTTCAGCTCATTGCTTACAAAGAGGCCATTGGGTGCATTTGCTCGCTTGCTTGTGTACAGTGTACACATCGTTGTAGACCGTGGTGCTATTAAGATGCCCGCATATATTTGAGTTTTAAACAGTTTCATGTTCATGTTGCTTCATGTGATGTTAACAACGTCTATGTATCTTGCTGACGATAGGAGTTCAAAACCTCCCCGAATGATGAATTTACTGCATGTGTAATATTGGAATTCTGATCTTTCAGTGCATCAATTTTTTCTACCAAACAGAAAGCTGATTGCTGAGTTATATGTGTGCTAACTAAAATATTAATGGATGGTACAGTTTGGTCGATTTGTAGTTTTCAATAATTTATCTACACTGCTATGTCAGATAGATGCTTCTGTTCTTAGACACATGTTTTACTTGCTTTATTGCTTGTATTAGCTATAAACATGATTGGCAAAATAAACATGATAGGCCAATTATGTAGGAAGGGGAGTGGAATTCCTTGGATAGACTAGACAGTGATGATGCCATTATGAACATATGGCCTACATGGCTACATATACTGTTGTTCACTATCAAATTTTTAATTGTCCATGTTGCTTCATATTATGTTCGTATCTTCTGTATTTCGTTGGTGAGAAGAGTTGAGAACCTCTCCTAATGACTTCACTGTATGTTTAATTCCGGTGATCCTGAGGAATCTCTCTAGCTTATATGTATACCAGCAGGGCCGGCCCCACCCTTGAGGTGGGTGAGGCGGCCGCCTCAGGCCCCCGGCGTTTTTACGATTTTAGGGGCCCCAAATTTGTAATTTCATTGTAAATATAGGCACGTATTTTGCGCGTAAAAGAAAAATACTGTTATTAGGGGCCCAAAAAATAATTCTTTGAGCCTTTAATTTTTTTATAAAAATTATATGATTTGGGCTTGAAGACTTGAATTGAATTTGAGACTTTAAATTTGGGTGATTTAAAACAAATTTATATATTTTGCATATTTTGCTTTTTACAATGTGCAAAATTTTTGTATACATGTTGTTTTTTTTTTTTTTTAAATTACATGGGGGGCCCATTTCGGGAGTTTGCCTCGGGCCCCCGGGAACTCAGGGCCGGCCCTGTATACCAGGTGGCTACTGCTATGGAATGCTGATCAGGATCATGTGAATCATTGATTTGTTATAGCCCAAAAGGAGGGCAGATCTTTCTCTGGCTTGCATGTATTTGTTATTACTGCTGTACAGAGCTGATTCTGATTTCTGAGTGATATATGTGATTAAAAGGCATTTCTAAATTTTGTTAATTTGTGCCGAGCGTGTCTGTCTCATGGATGTTTCTATTCACAGGCCATGTTGTTTGCTTGCTTTCTTATGTAAGCTGTAAGTATCGATTTCCAGCTATATACAGAGGGTAATGCTATTTGAGAGACTTGTCAGTGATGGTACTGTTATGGCATCTGTATATTGTTTGGTTTTAAGTTTGATCCATCCTTGTGAGATGCATTAATATTATTTTAGTTGCATCTTTTTACTTTGTTGGGCAAAGGTGCTGAGAATCTCCCCTTACAACGAGTGTTCTGTATAGGAATTACAAGTCTGCTCGGACATTACTCTATCCAACCCTGAGAAGTTAGGACAAATCTTACTCTTGTTTGTATGTATGAATTGTTGCTGCTATGTACAAAGCTGATACCGGTGACATGTAGAATGGTAGAGTCCTACAGGGGTCTAATTTTGATATTTTCTCCAGAATGTTGGAATTTCAGTTTAATTTGTCTGTTCATAATCATGCATGTTTTTCCAAAGAACTCGAATGCAGAAGCACAATGTGTCAGTGTAGGCAAATATTAGAATGCTGATGCTGTGAATTTCTTTTCATGAGCTTGTGTTTGAGATTCTTATTGATGGTTTTCTTACCAAGGTTCTCATCGTCGTTGTTGACAGAATGAGATAACAACCTCACCTCACAAGAGTTTTCTGTATCAGAATTCTAATCCTCCTTTTGGTTGTGGGGCTTGTTAGTTTATTTTTATGATTAGACCAAATCTTAGGGCCATAGTTGATATTTTTTGTCGATTTTTGAAAATTCTTTTAGTATTTCGATAATTCACGACGTTCTTCTGGAACGAGACATTTATCTTCCTTTTTATCTCTTCCTAACCGCAGGAATATTGCCTCATCGAAATAGGAGGCTCGATCTCTATTTCTAAGGTTATACAAAAATTATTGACGGTTTGTGAGGTAAATTTATGTGTTGTCTAGTCTGATTGATTTGATATCTTATTCAAAGAAATGGATGATTTAGGTCAATAGACTAGAAATATGTGTTCTAATTGAAGCATCAAGTAATACCATATGTAATATTTAATCGGTACAGGCAAATAAAAATTATTCATCTATAAATTTTAAAGAAATATTGTTCCTAAATCTTTTTTTTAGGGAAAAGCGTGGCTCGAACCAAGGACTCTGGATTCGAGCCGCCACTCAATTACCCACCCCACCCAATACCAATCAGGACATTGTCTGTTGGTAATATTGTTCCTAAATCATAAGTGCTAAAAGCATAGTTCCAAAAATACCAACATAAGACATAAAGTTTTTGTTAGATATTATAGTCTCACATTGGGTATTGGGCTAGTTTTGTATTTGGTTCTCTCCTATATATAGGAGATATTGTACCCAGTTATTTCTCAATTCAATATTCAGTATTGTTTTCATCTCTCTGATTTATCTTAACATGATATCAGAGCCAATTATCCAAATTTTCTCTTCTTAAATTTCCTCATAAAAAATTCTCAAATTCCAACAGCAAAAAAAAAAAAGTTCAGCAACATCGGCATCGTCATCAACATCAAAAAGGGTCAGCAACCTATTCCGATCTTCGTCGACCTCAACTTCCGATGACGGAACCCTCCAACCCCGACGACGGAACCCATCGTCTCCAACCCCGACCTCCAACTCTGAACCCAACTCCGAACTCGACCTCCAACTCCAACACCAGCCGCCACTCCAACCATCGACTTCCAACTCCTAACCTAATTCCTCGACCTCCAACTCCAACATCGTCGCCCTACCACCCGACCGCCCTACCCATCATCTCCAACCCCGACCTCCAACTCCGAACCCAACTCCGAACTCGACATCCAACTCCAACACCAGCCGCCACTCCAACTCTAACACCAGTCGCCACTCTTTCCAAAACCCTAATCTTAATTCCCTCCCCCCCTTAATCTCAACCCACATCCTCATACCCGACCTGTATACCCATATCCTCATACCTGTATACCCAAAATCCTCCTTCCCTATCCACAACCTTCAAACCCGTTTTTATTTTTCTGTTTTTTCAAAAAAAATCAAAAAAATCAAAAAAAAATCAATTTTTTTTACAGGTACTACTACTACTACTGGATGGAATCTCAGTCTCTTCCACATATTTCCGCCTCCACCACCTTCCCCGCTGCAACCGCCTCTCGTTCCTCCTCCAAATTCAAACAGCAGCTGCACCACCTTCAGTCTGCCTCCGGCCTCCTACCTTCTCCCAACATCATTCCTCACCCTACCCCACCTATACTTTCGCCACCGCTAGCACCGCCCTACTCCCTACCCCGATCAAGACACCAGCAGCATCTCCCTCCTCATTGTGCTCTCAGTCACAGCAGAGCTAGTCTTATTTCTCCTCGCAGTGCTTCTTCCCTCACATCCTCGGCCATGCCCATCACTCCAACCTTGTCATCTCCTGCTGATTGGGCTAATCTTCAGCAACGCCTCACTCAACTGGAACTACAGCTCATGGGTCAGTCTATCAATGCTGGCTCCTTTACTCCTGCACTTTCTGCCATTCCTGGTATGAATTTATTCTGGATTTTAGATTCTGGTGCATCACATCATCTCACTAGTAATCAGAAATTGTTCACCACCTACACAACACTTCCTTCTCACTCTCCATATCTACACACAGATGATGGCTCACCACTTCCTATTACACACTCAGGGACAATTAGCTCACCCACTCTCACATTACCATATGTTCTTTATGCTCCTTATTTATCAATAAACCTTATTTATATTAGTGCGTTGTGCGATAGTGGTCTTGTCGTTATTTTTGACTCTTTGGGTTGTTCTATTACTGATTTCTCCACCTGTAAGGAATTTGGGCGTGCTAGTCGTCAGAGTCATCTATATTATCTAGATTTTTTTTCGGGCACATCACTCTCCTTCTAGTTTTGCCGGTATTGTTTCCTCTAATGCTAATCTATGGCACAGACGTTTAGGTCATATTAGCGCATCACGACTCCAGACTATAGCTCGCAGTGGTACCCTTGGTTCTCTTACTTTTAAATATTTATTTGATTGTCAGGGTTGTTATTTGGCCAAACATATTGCCCTACCCTTTAGTCACAAAAGCACTTCTGAAACTATTTACTCATGGTACCTTATCTGATAACATGGTATCAGAGCCAATTACTCATTTACTCAACTTTTCTTCTCTTAAAATTTTTCCATCCAAAACTCCTCAAATTCCAAAAAAAAAAAAGGTTCTCATCAAGAAGATGCATCCTCATCATCAACAATAACCATCTGCACCTACTCCACCGTCCTCACCCCACACCCTGTCAGTCCACCACCTCTTCGTCAGTCTACCCGTTCCACTTCTGGTATTCCTCCGGCACGTTATACACCTAATGTTACTGGTCCTTCTGACCAGTTTGGTTTTGTCACCCTAGCTTCCTACTCACCACAGTTTCATGCATATCTCACTGCTATACACTCAACACGTGAGCCCAGAACCTATCAAGACGCAATTCAATATCCTGAATGGAGGAAAGCTATTGCAGAGGAATTCAGTGCATTTGATCAGACTGGCACTTGGGATGTTGTTCCTCTGCCAGAGGGCGTTCAGTCTATTAGCTACAAGTGAATCTTCAATGTCAAATATCAACCTGATGGATCTATTGAGCGGCACAAGACTCGTCTAGTAGCCCAAGGATTTACTCAGGAGCATGGCATTGATTATGATGAGACATTCGCTCCCGTTGCATAGATAACTACTGTTCGCACTCTTCTTGCTGTTGCAGCTATTTGCCAATAGCCGTTATACCAGATGGACGTGAAGAATGCTTTTCTTCATGGTACCTTATTTTAGGTTGTTTATATGGATCCTCCTCCTGGCCACCCTACTCCTCCTCGTCATGTTTGCCGGTTGCTTCGGGCGATATGTGGTTTGAAGTAGGTCCCTCGAGCCTGGTTTGAGTATTTTCGCCTTGTCATCACTAAGGCTGGTTTTAGTCAGAATTCTCAAGACCATTCTATGTTTATGCAGTCATCACCGCAGGGGAGGGTACTTCTACTACTCTATGTTGACGATATGATCATTACTAGGGATGACCTTGCGGGCATTACATCCACCCAGAAATACCTTCATCAGCAGTTCCATATGAAAGACCTTGGCAGACTACATTATTTTCTAGGGCCTAGAGATTGCTCATGGATCTCGGGGGATACTCATTTCTCAACAGAAACACACATCAGATATTATCTCCACTGCATGCCTCTCTGACAGTCGATCAGCCGATACACCCTTAGAGCTTCATGTGAAGCTTCGTCCCACTGATGGTGAGCTCCTTCCTGATCACACTAGATACAAACAGATTGTTTAACAGCTTGTCTACTTATGTATGACCAGGCCCGATATTGCTTACGCAGTCAGTGTTGTCAGTCAGTTTTTTTCCACGCCTATGTCAGTTCACTACAGTGCTCTTCTTCGAATTCTCAGATATCTTTGGGGGACTATTACTCGCTCATTATTCATGCCTGCTACATCTAAACTAGAGCTGAGTGCATATTCAGACTTAGATTTGGCAGGTGATCCAACTACCAAACGGTCTACCACAGGTTTCTGTCTATTTCTTGGTGACTCGCTGATCTCATGGCGAAGTAAGAAACAAGCAGTTATTGCATGCTCTTCGACCGAAGCTGAGTACAAAGTGATGACAGTTACTACTAGAGAGATTGTTCTTGGTTGTTATCAGATATGGGTGCCACTCTTTCAGGAGCTACTCCTTTTCACTGTGATAACCGGAGTGCACTACACATTGCAAACAAACCGGTCTTCCATGAGCGAACGAAGCATATGGAGATTGATTGTCATTATGTTCGTGAGCGCTTTGAAGCAGGGACCATTTCACTTCATTCTATTAACTCGTCACAACAGACGGCAGACTTCTTCACCAAATCTCATACTGTTCAGAGATTTCGATATTTAGTGGGCAAACTCACACTGTTTGACCCACTGTGAGTTTGAGAGGGGGTGTTAGATATTATAGTCTCACATTGGGTATTGGGCTAGTTTTGTATTTGGTTCTCTTCTATATATAGGAGATATTGTACTCAGTTATTTCTCAATTCAATATTCAGTATTGTTTTCATCTCTCTGATTTATCTTAACAGTTTCAATGTCAAGTAGTGCAATATTAAATAAATAAAATTAAGAAATTCTGCAGATGTTAAGTTTGTATTTTCTTGTTCATCAAGATCCTCGCCAAGGAATGGGGAGTCCACATAGTCCAAGGATGGCATAGACGGTCATGCCAAAGTTTAAAAATGAGGGGATCCTTTGGTGTCTGGCTAATAATAAGTTCGTGATTCGGAGTGAGCTACTGGCTCATAGTGTTATGTAACTCGACTACCCCAATGTGAGTGAAGTAGATTCTTAATGTTAAGCTGGAGAATTTCTCTAGAATGAACTTTTGGTTTCCTATACTAGAGGTTATACAAAGGTATTCTTTATTTTCCTCGCTCAAGGTTTCAATATGATACACGTTTATCCTTATGTCCTTAAAAATCAGTAGGTTTCTTTCGGAATTTGGTGAGTATAAAGCATTCTGAATAAGTAGATGAGTTCCAATGGGTAAAATTAAATGTGCTCTACCGGAGCCTTCAATAATGTGAGCAAGATCTGCTATTGTGGATACTATGTTCGAAGTAGAATTAATGTTGGAGAAAAAAATATATTCTTAAGAATGGTGTGAACTGTCAATCAGATAGGAGCTGTCGCTATCTAGTTTTCTCATGCGTTCCATCTCCTAAAGATGCAATATCTAATCAATTTATTCATGAATTCAAGACATTTATAGAAAGAATGAAAATTTCTTCCTAAATATTCACACACTTTAGCATAAATGTATCCTTAAAAACATGTTTAACAAATAATCAAGGTTTTATGCAATATGAGAAAACTTTTATCAAGTAAAACCCTAAAGAGTCAAGAAACACACAACAATCTAATGGAGCAGGTGCATAAACATAGTATTAGTTAAATAATACAAGTCCTTCCTCCTCCGCTTCTTTCTTTCTTTAGTGCATATGCATTCAGAGCGCATTAGCCACTCATACAAGCAACAATGCAGAATAATTGCCAGAACTAGATATTAGGATTTAGAAATTCAGAAAGGTCAGTTTTTTAAAACGAATTCTTCAGTTATATCATAACAAATTTTTAAAAATTTAAAATTAACAACTACAAATCAGATTTTCGGGACACTTTTTCAGAAAGTGCAACCTTAGATCTCTTCTGACTTGACATATAATAGACATGTTTTACTCGCTAATAAGAAAATAGATCATTAACATAATATGATGATATACACACCTGCATAATTTTCTTCACATGATGATGGTATTTCCGCTTCCCATGATATTACAAATGTAAACAATGGCCATCATTTTCACAAAAAATTACACTAGAATTATAACTTTTTCAATCAGATTCTATTAACTCACGATATTTTATTTAAATCAATAAGTCCCAGAAAAATTCACATACAATATAATACTCTATCGATAAGGATGCCTAATAACTTATAAACCATCACTATGGTTTATTAGCATCCAAAATTAGGACTAGGATTGGCATGCTATACTAGGACTAGGGTTCCCTTAGTCAAAGGGTTTCAAGGTTTTGCTACTAATAAGATAAACCAACATGTAATGAGTTCTGGGACATCCTTTTGATTATTATTATTATTATTATTATTATTATTATTATAAATAAAATGGCCACAAACAACTAATGAAGTGAGATAATAGCCTATATCTTAGATAAATTACAATCTACATATTTTGAACATATTTTTAGATTAATTTGTCATCAATAAATTTCACAGTATTTGTCTTCTTTTGTGCAAAACGACAGCGTTTACTATTAGAATCAACTTTTTGTCATATGTTGTCCTCCGGATTTCAGATTGTACAAACATAGGAGTATTAGTATACTCATTCCAATGCTGAAATTATAAACTATCTCGAAAATTAACAATCTTTAGAACTAGAGCAAAACATAACAACATGTTTGGGTTACATGAAGTAGCATCCCAACAACATAACTAATTAAAACACAAAACTAATGTTAAAATATAAAGTTAAATTCCATTTGAGTATATATGAATGGATCTACGCAACTATCTTTAGAAATATGATATACTATCTACGCTTTAGAAATATGATATACTATCTACGCTTGTGTGTATTGACAATTGCAATAAATCTGAGTCGATGAAATTAAGGCAAACAATCATGGAGGTATAAAACTGCAATAAATTCGCATTAAAAAATTCACAGACATTAAAAATTAAAATAAATCTCTACTCACTTAAAACAAATCTCTATTAAACACACATATATATATATATATTAAAAATCTACTCAGTCAAAAATCCAAAATATGATCTTTAATCAACCCTAGATTAATTATCACTACTCCCCAACAAACTGAACCCTGTACATCTCGAAAATCAAACCCGGAATCAGATTAAATCCGTAATAAATGCAACTCAAATTAATTAGATCCAATCTACTTTTTATTAATACTAATATGAACTTAAGTGAAATTATAATTTAATTACTGCAAAATCCTAACTAACTCACCAGAGCTCCATGTGCAGGCAGGCATGCAAAGTCCAAATTGATGGATCTAGACCCAAAATATACACAGAATCCGGGTGTGTTCGTAGCCAGACCCGATTTACATTTCAGACCCGTTATCAAAATTAGGGTTTATAAAATTCTAAATTAATTCATAATTTTCATAAATTAAATCTCTAATAAAATAGCAAATAATCTCTATTTAACTGAGATTTTATTAACCAAAATCTTGTATTTTCATGTACATAATGGTCTCTAGATCTTCATGTCAATACCCATTAACAACTACAAAAATCTGCGAATATAGTACATAATTTACAAGTCAAGATACCAAATGTAAACTTAAAATTGTAGATTGATATAGGAAACCATAAATCACTCACAGAAAGTCATTGATGATTGCTTACAAGAAGTCATTTGAAGATGTCATATGACTAAAGGCGACATACTTTCTTGTCGTTGTTAAATCAACGGCTAAGAACTCCTCGAGACGTCGTGCTGATAACGTGTTACGAAAAGAGAGAGTTAGAGAGGTGTAACCGAATCCAAGTGTTGTTGCTCTTTATTCATAACATATATATAGGGAGGAAGTTAGGGTTAGGGTTTGGTAGTGTGGTTGGGCCTCCACCTTCATAGGTGGATATCCACTTAATCGGTGGTCATGGTTTCACAATAGTTATGATCGTATTTGAGGGCTATAGTTCGTTGTTGTTAGCAAATTTTGAGAAGTACAAAATTTTGCTGATTTGTCCACATTTTGTAGACTATATAGCTAACCATTTTCATTGATTTTGAGAAAATTATAGATATTTCTATTTTTACCATATTTTATGGGCTAATGGTTCACTGTTTTGAGCTAGTTTTGATAAATGCGAAATTTCACTGATTTGACCGTATTTTGTGAGTAGTTCACCATTTTCGTTGATTTTGTGAAAATTTTGAATCTCACACTTTGTCCATATTTTATAGGCAATTATAGTTTACTATTTTTAGCCGATTTTGATAAATACAAAATTTCATTAATTTGACTATATTTTGTGGGCTTAGCAATTGTTTTTGTTGATTTTGTGAAATTTTTTGAATACCACTATTTTGAAAATACTGTATGGGCGATAATCCACTCTTTTTTCGCCAATTGTGTGAAAAATAAGATTTCATTAATTTGACAATATTTTGTGGGCTATAGCCCTACCATTATTTATTTATTTATTAAAAACTCAGAATATCAATGTTTTGGGTAGAGTCCATTGTTTTTACCCAATTTTGAGAACATAACTACACTGATTTATCCACGGTTTATAGGCTATAGTCCACCGTTCCATCGGTTTTTAGAAATTTTTATTTCTTAATGTTTTGCACATATTTATGGGTTATACTCAACTTATTTTTAGCTGATTTTGAGAAGTACGAATTTCACTGATTTGGCCATAATTTGGGAACTGTAGTCCACCTTTTTTTCGATTTTGAGAAATTCTTAATAACAATGTTTTTGCAATATTTTGTGTCTCATAGTCCATTGCTTTTAGTCGATTTTGGGAAATATGAATTTTCATAAATTTGGCCATGTCGTTAGCTACCCACAAAATTTTGTCAAAACAGTGAAATACAGAATACAGTGCAAATGGCCAAAAACAGTGCACTTATAGCCTACGAAATGTGGCCAAAATATTGAAATATGGAATTTCGAAAAAATTACTGAAAATTGTGGTGCCCACAAAATGTGGCAAAAAATAGTGAAATACGAAATTTCACTAAATCAGCCGAAAATATGTATTATCCCATAAAATGTGGTCAAAACAAAAAAAATACAAAATTTTGCGTAAACGGTCAAAAATTGTTGACTACAACCCAAACAATGTGGCCAAAATAGTGAAATACGAAATTTCGCAGAAACATTCGAAAGTTGTTTACTAGCTCACCGAATGTGGATGAAGTAGTGAAATACGGTCTTTCACAGAAACGACCAAAAATTGTGAAAAATAGTCCAAAAAATGTGGTTAAAACAGTGACACAGGGAATTTTACGAAACTAACCGAAAATTGTGAGTGTGGCCAAAATTTTTAAATATGGAGTTTCGGGAAGACAACCGAAAGTTTTGGAAAATAGCCCACAAAATGTGGCAAAGACAGTGAAATAAAAAAATTTGTAAAAATTGATTAGAAACGATGGACTATAGCCCACAAATCTAGCCAAAACCGGAAAATAATCAATTTTACAAAATTGGCAGAAATTTGTAGACTATATAATCCACAAAGTTTGGCAAAAATAGTGAAATATGGAATTTTGCAAAAATGTGCGAAAACTCGACTATAGCCCACAAAATTTGGCCAAAATATTAAAATATGGAATTTCCCAAAACAAACCAAAAATTGTAATTATAGCCCACCAAATGCGGCCAAAACACTGAAATACGAAATTTCGCAAAATTTACCTAAAACTGTGGACTACCTACAAAATGTCACCAAAGCGGTGAAATACAAAAATTTGCAAAATTCAACGAAAACTATGGATTAAAACCCGAAAAATGTGGCCAAAACAGTGAAATACAGAATTTCGCAAAATTAATTGTAACTGTGGGCTATAAACCACAAAATGTGGTCAAGATATTGAAATTTGGAAATTTACAAAATTGACTGAAACTGTAGATTATAGCTATAAAATATGGCCAAATTTGTGAAATTAGCTGAAAATAGTGGACTATTTTCCAAAAAAATGTGGACCAAATTGTGAAATACATGATTTTGCAAAACCGACGAAAAATTATGGAGTATAGCTCACAAAATGTGGCCACAACAATGAAATGCACAATTTTGAAAAATTGGCCAAAAACTGTGGAAGCACACAAAATGTGGCTAAAATAATGAAATACGGAATTTTGTGAAATTGACCAAATTTTGAGGACTATATATCCACAAAATGTGGCCAAAACTAGAAAATTCGGAAGTTGGTGAAACGTGCCAAAATTTGTGTTTTATGGCCCACAAAATTTGGCCAAAACAGTGAAAGACAGAATCACAAAATTGGCCCAAAACTGTGGACTAGCCCATAAAATTTAGCCAGAATAGTGAAATATGGAATTTCATGAAAATGGCCGAAATATGTTGACTATAACTAACAAATGTGGTCAAAACAGTAAAATACAAAATTTTGAGCAAATTGTGTACTATATAATACATAGAAAGTAGTCAAAAAAGTGAAATATTGAATTTCAAGATATTGGCCTAAAACTGTAGACTATATCCTCATATAATGTTGCCAAAACAGTGAAATATAGAAGTTTGCAAAAATGGCCGAAAAATGTGTTTTATAGCCTACAAATTGTGGCTGAAACAATGAAATATGGAATTTCGCAAAATTGGCCCCAAAATGTACTTTTTTATAGCCCACAAAATGTGGCAAACAATGATAGAATATAGAATTTTGCTAAAACGATTAGACTAGCCCACAAGTTGTGGCAAAAATCGTGAAATTCGAAATTTCACGAAAATGGCCGAAAATGTATAATATAGCCAAAAAATGTAACAAAAACATTCAAATACAAAATTTCGCAAAGTGGCCAAAACTATGCGATAAATAATCCACAAAATGTGGCCAAAACATAAAAATACGGAATTTCGTGAAATTAGCAGAAAATTATGAAATATAACGCACAAAATTTGGCAAAAAAGTGAAATACAAAAATTTGCAAAACTGCCTGAAAACTTGGAATACAACACTCAAAACAGTGGCATATAGAACTTCGTGAAATTGGCTGAAAACTGTGGCCTAGAAAATGTTGCCAAAACAATTAATACAAAAGTTTGCAAAATTGGTTGAAATGGTGGATTATATAGCCTCCAAAATGTGGCAAATATAATAAAATACAAAATTTTGCGAAATTCTCCAATAAGACTAGCCTACAAAATGTAGCCAAAAAATAAAAATACGCAACTTCGAGAAAATAGTCGAAAACATTGGATTATAGCCCAAAATATTGTCAAAATATGGAATTTTAGAATTTTATGAAATTGGACAAAAACTGTGGTCTAAAGCCACAAAAAGCGAAATCGACCGAAAACTGTGACCAAAATATTGAAATACAGAATTTCATGAAAATGAACATTGAAATACCGAATTTCGCTAAAATGAAAATTGAAATACAGAATATCTAAAAAACGGCCGGAAATTAAAAATGGACTATATAACACAAACTGTGGCCAAAACAGTTAATAAAGAATATCACAAAATTGACCCAAAATTGTGGACTATAGCTCACCAAACTTGGCCAAAAATAGGGAAAGACGATATTGCACAAAATTGACCAGATGTTATGGATTATACTCTATAAAATTTGGCCAAAATAATGAAATGCGGAATTTCGCAAAAATGGTCAAAAACTATAGGTTATAGCCCACAAAATGTCGCTAAAATATTAAATATAGAATTTCACAAAATTGACCAGAAACTATGTCCACAAAATATAGCTAAAACAGTGAAATACAGAATTTGGAAAAAAAAGCCTAATTCTATGGACTAGCCACAAAATGTGGCCTAAACAGTGAAATACAAAAAATCGCAAAATTGATCCAAAACTGTGCAATATGAAATTTCGCAAAATTGACTGAAAACTATGAATTATAACCTGTAAAATGTGTCCAAAATAATGAAATACTAATTTTTTTGAAATTGACCGAAAACCGTGAACTTATTAATATACTTGAAAATATGGTCAAAACAATGAAAAATGAAAATTCACAAAACTGATAAAAAAAACAATGGATAGCCCACAGAATGTGGCTAAAACATTGACATGCAGAATTTCTTGAAATTTGACGAAAATTGTGTATTATATAACCCAAAAAATGAGACAAATCAGTGAAATTATATAATTTCGCTAAATTGGCCAAAAGCTGTGTACTATATATAGCCCACAAAATGTGGCTAAAACAGTGAAATTAGGAAGTTCGTAAAATAGGCCGAAAATTGTGGATTATAACCCGCAAAATGTAGCACAAACAGTGAAATAAAAAAATTTCACAAAATTGTCTGATAACTGTAGACTATACCTCATAAAATTTGGCCAAAATGATAAAATACAGAATTTCATGAAATCGGGCGAAAACTGTGGACAATAACCCAAATGTAGCTAACATAGTGAAATACAGAAATTCATAAAAACTTTATACTATGGCCCACAAAAATGTAGCGAAAAGTGTAAGATGTTGTATTTCACTAACATGGCCGAAACAGTGAAATACAGAATTTCACAAAAACAGTCGAAAGCTGAGTGCTACAACCTACAAATTGTAGCCAAAACTGTAAAATACATAATTTTGCAAAATTAGCCAAAACTGGGACTATATCCCACAAAATGTGGCAAAAAAGTGTAATACAGAATTTTGCAGAATCGGCAAAAAAATAGTGGACTAGCCTACAAAATATGGAGAAAATGTAAATGTATAATTTCGCAAAAATTGCCAAAAACTGTGTTTTGTTCCACAAAAAATGAGTCAAAAAAATGAAATACAAATTTCACAAAATTGGCTGAAACTGTGGACTATATAACTAACAAAATGTGGTCAAAACACTAAAATACGAAATTTTCCGAAATTAGCCGAAACTTGTGGGTTTAAAAATAAAATAATGAATTTCAGAAAATTGGCAAAATATTATGGATTATAACATGCAAACTACCATTGAATATAAAATTTCACGAAATTGGCCTAAAATCATGGACTCAGAAAAATATGACAAAAATAGTGAAATACGAAATTTCGCAAAAACGGCCGAAAACTGTGGATTATAAGCACAAAAAATGTGTCCAAAACTGTGAAGTACAGAATTCGCAAAAAATTGCCTTAAACTATGCACTATAACCCATAAAATGTGATCAAAATAGTGAAATACATAATTTCATAAAATTGGTCAAAAACTATGAACTGTGACCGAGTAAATTTGGCCAAAATAGTGAAATACAGAATTTAGCAAAATTGGACGAAAGCTATGGACTATAGCATACAAAATATGTTCAAAACAACGAAATATGGAATTTCAGAAAATTGTTTGAAAACTGTGAATAGGTCGTAAGATGTGTCCAAAACTGTGAAATATGAAATTTTACGAAATGTCCGGAAATGGCAGACTATAGCCCACAAAGTATGGCCAAAACATGTGAAATAAGAAATTTCTTTAAAATGTCTGAAAACTTTGGACCTAGCATATAAAATGTGGCCAAAACTGTGAATTACAGAATTTTGTTAAATTGGCCGAAAACTGTGGACTAGCCATAAAATGTGGTCAAAACATCAAAATTTTAAATTTTGCCAAAACGACCAAAATTTGTGGATTATATAGCACATAAAATGTGCTCAAAACTATGAAATACGGAATTGCGCGAACATGACCGAAAACCAAAATGTTGCCAACACAGAGAAACGCCAAAAATATCAAAAACAGTGGACTATAGCCCAGAAAATGTGTCCAAAATAGTGAAACACAAAATTTTGAAAAAATTGTCGAAAACTGGGGGCTATATATATAGCCCACAAAATCTGACTAAACAGTGAAACATGAAATTTTGTGAAAACAGCTGAACCCATGGACTATAGTGCTCTGTTTTGGTCGATTTTGATTGTATTATGAATATCACTATTTTGGCCATATTTTATGGGTCATAATCCACTATTTTTAGCTGATTTTGAGATATACGAATTTCAATGATTTTGCCATGTTTAGTGTGCTGTAGTTCTATTTTTGTCGATTTTGTGAAACTGTATATCACTATTTTGGCCCCATTTTAAAGGCTATAGTCCAATGTTTTTACACGATTTTAAAAATACAAAATTTCACTGATTTGGCTACAGTTTATGGATAGTTCCTTGTTTACGTCAATTATTAGAAAATTTTAAATGCCACTATTTTGGCCATATTATATTGGTTATACTCCATTGTTTTTAGCCAATTTTGAGAAATACGGATTTCAATTATTTGGAGACATTTTTTGGACTCTATACTGTTTTGGTCCATTTTGTGAAAATTGTGAATATCAATATGTTGGCCATATATTATGTCCTATAGTCCACTGTTTTTAGCCGATTTTGAGAAATACAAAATTTCACTAATTTGGCCATTTTTTGTGGACTTCCACCTTTTCTCGTCGATTTTGATAAAACTCTGAATATCAATGTTTTAGCCATATTTTATGGTCTTTTTTAGCTGAGTTTGACAAATACTAAATTTCTTTGATTCGGCCACAATTTATGGGCTATAAGGGTGGCAATGGGTGATGGATAGAGTTCTTTTACCCGTTTAAAAATTAGGGTATAGGGTAATGGTATGAGTATATACCTATCCGTTTACACTTTACCCATTTATATCTTTAATCTCTATTACGATAATGTGAGAGTTTGAGTTATCTAATTTGTAGACAAACTATAACTTGTAGACAAACATCCATCTAATCTCAACCATTCATGTTTAAGTGGGAGTTATATTAACCATTCATTTACTCAACTTTTGTTGGTTACCATAATACCCTCAAAGTTCAAATTTATTTACAACATAATTATTTACAAAAGTGTCATTCATATAAAATAAAAGTTGGTGCCATTAGGGGTAATTTGTAAAGAATATATGATGAGTAATGAGAGGTCTCAGGTTTGAGACCAGATTACGTCTTAGTATTTACATTAAAAAAAGATTAGAACGTCCATCGCACGTGTAGATTACTAGTATGTTATAAAGTCATATACATACACATACATACACATTGTAAATATAAGAAAAGATATATACCATCAAGACTTTAGTCATTTATTAAATCAAGACAAAAATTACAATTCATAAGAGTTGTATTAATCCATGTTTTGTTTTGCTTAGTTGTGGACTTGTGAAAACTTTGACAGATTAAACTAGGTGAAAATTGAAATAAAAAGGCAATAATAATTTAAATTTTACATTTTGTTACCATAAAATAATTTATATGAAAGATAATTTAACTTTTCTCACCTGGTTAACCCATTCGGGTAGGGTAAGGATAAGTTTGTTAAATACCCGTTAGGGTAGGGTAGGGTAGGGTAGGGGTAGAGAATTTGGATTGTAGGGTAGGGTAAGGGTAAACGTCGTACCGTTCCCTTACTTTACCCGTTGTCATACCTAATTGGCGATATTTCCCCGTTTACGTTGTTTTTTAGAAATTTCGTATCACACTGTTTTGGCCATATTTTATAGGTTATATTCAACTATTTTTAGATTTTGACAAATACAAAATTTCACTGATTTGGTCGCATTTTGTGGGCTATAGTCCACTGTTTTCGTCGATTTTGTTAAAATTATGAACATCACTATTATGGTCATATTTTATGGAATGTAGTCCACTGTTGTTAATCTATTTTGGGAAATATGGATTTCACTATTAAATTAGTGAAATACATAGATATTCATAATCGGTGCCCATAAAATTTTTCAAAAATAGCGACTTTCTAAAATTTTCAATTTCGGCAAAAAATAGTAGAATGTAATCCACAAAATCTACCTAAAACATTGAAATATCAATATCTTACCGAAAATGATAGTCTATATCCCAAAATAGTTTGCCAAATAAGAGTAACTTAGAATTGATTTACACGGCAAAAAATAGTGAACTTTAATTTATCCTATGGAAGAGACTAAAAATACCTTCTCAAAATTGACCTAAATCGATAAATTCTATGTAATATTTATATACCACACAAAACATGGTTAAAGTGATATAAAGGCATTACAAGGAATAGTCCGAGTACCGCTATCTGTGTACAACTAAACAACATGAGATTCGCTTATTTTTGATAGCACAAATAATACCAGTGGAAAGGGGAGCATCCAAAATGGCTCATTTACTATTCCCATCGCATTGCCATGGTTATTGATATGGCTAAAAATAGGACAAATCGGGACCGTTCAAATCAGGCACGAATCTTAAAGCTCTCAGGGGTAAAACGGTAATTTCACCTACAAATGGGTTCAAAATGGGAACTGGATCTATTCTTCAAAGCCCAATAACCTGTAAACGGATCTGTCATATTGGATACGGGTACTAACCCGTTACAAACCAATTCAGAAGGATAATGGGTAATCCAAATTCGTCATTATCCCTAAGAGGCGGTTTTAACCACTTGTTATCAAAAGATGAGTTCAAACTCCCCAGCTTATCCATCCACACCGGGAAGTAGAGAATTTTTCTTATCTCGAAACTGATTCCTAAGGCGACTATAAATACCCCTCTCCCCCCACCGTAACAGGGTAATGAATCTTTTCTAACCTAAAGCTCTTTCTTAAACTTGGAAATTACTGACAAGAGCGTCGGAGGGTTCGTTGCTGGGATCCATCTCGGTGTATCGAACTTTGTGCAAGTTCGTGACAGCGGCAAGGAACAAGTCAACACATAGGTGGAGTCAACAAGTTCGCTTTACTGTTTTTCTCGAAGAACTCATAAATTCATCTGTTTGCTCCCACACCCAAAATCAGCAGCAACAGATTGGCACCGTCTGTGGGAAACAGAAACAGAGATTCAGTCCTATCACATCGGCCAAACCAGTTTCAAACCATGCCTCCCACGAAGGGGAAGACAGTGCTCTCCAACCGCAGGGCCACTCTCGCTCCTTCTCCTCCTCCAGTCCAGGGAGTTCACCCTCAACCCACACAACAAGTCCAGCAGCCTGGACAGCCTCTCCCTCAAACCATCCAGCAACTGTGGCATGGATGGCCTCTTCCTCAACAAACTTAGCCCCAGCTGGCTTCTCAAAGGCCATAAGAGGCTGCCATGGGACCCTTCCGCCGAAGTCGCCAAGGGCAACATCCTATTCACGACCATGTGCCGATACACAACCCCTCATCAGACTCCATGGCCTCACATAGTCCCTCTACGCCGAAGGACTTCCGGAACATCATCCTCAACAGACAGAATGGGGTAGATCTCCGGACCCTCTTAAATGAGAGGCGGACCCATGACGGGATACCCTGCCGAGAACATCACAGGGGTCCAACGATCTGATCCCCTATAGCCTGGTCCCCCCGTAGGCCGGATTGCAGAAAGTCCAACTCTCCCAGGAGGGGGGGGAGTCGCCCCAGTATCGTCAAAGGAGAAGCCGCTCTCCAGTCGGCCGACCCGCTCCTCGGGACCACCGAGAGCAGGAGGCCCCTGTCATGAGGGCAGAGTTCCAGCAATTCCAAGAGGTAGTCCTGAGGGCCCTCAGTGTTGCCCCCGACCACAGTCAGCAGGCACCCAGTCCTCAATCTGCCCAACACCATAGGCACCGTACGCCCAGTCCTCAACCTGCCCTGAGCTATTGTCATCGCACTCCCAGTCCCCTTCCGTGCGAGGACGAATCTCGAGCCTCAGCAAGGTATGACCGGAGGGAAGATTCGGTCTACCGCCGTCTCCACGAGATGGAAAGGTGCCTTGGCTGAATGGACAGAAAGGAGGAGCAATGGGGGAGGAATTTCCGCCCCAGTAGACCCCCATTCTCCCGGACTATAATGGAGGCACCAGTCCCAGATAACTTCAAGCCTCCTCATTTTGAATCGTACAACGAGGAGTCTGACTCCACTGACCACATCGAGAGTTTTAAAACTCTCATGATGATACACCAGGCGTCGGACGTGCTTCTCTACAAAACTTGTTCAGCCACGCTAAAGGGGCCCGTACGGGAATGGTACTCCCGTCTTGCCCCAGGCTCTATCTTCTCTTTCGATCAGCTTCAAGGCCTCTTTCTGACTCACTTTGTGAGCAGCCGACGAGCTAAAAAAACGAGCACCTCCCTGCTATTGCTTCATCAAAGGAAGGGCGAGCGTTTGAGAGACTATGTCAAACGTTTCACCACGGAGGCCAGATCCATCGCCTCCTTGGACTAGTCCATGGCCTTTACCACCTTCCAATCCAATGTCACTAACAACAGCCTCCGAGCATCCCTTGCCAAGAAGCCTCCTCGGGATTTCTTAGAACTCCTGCTCAGGAGTGAAAAATACATTCGAGCGGAAGAAGCCCTCTCCGGCCCTGCCTTTGAGGGATCGTCCTCCGGGAACAAACGGAAGGGCACTGAAGAAGAAGGATCTAAGAAGCTCCAGAAGGACAACGGAGGCCAGTGTCGCCCTCCTCCCCGCTTTGAGAAGTTCACTCCGCTTAACGCGAGTGTCTTAGCCATCCGGATGGAGGTTGGGAAAGAAGGCCTTCTCACCCCACCTCCGAAGATGAACACCCCGGGGAAGAAGAAGAACCGAGACAAGTTGTGTCGCTTCCACAGGGACCACGACCATGACACGGATGACTGTCGGGCCCTAAAAGACGAGATCGAGGCCCTCATCAGAGAGGGCAGCTCTCCAGGTTCATGAGGAATGATAGGGCAGATTCTCCTCCAGCCCCAGGGGGGCTAATAAGCGACCCGAGCGGCATACGGAGACCCCAGACTCTGAACCAGAGGCCATCCTGCATCTCATCCACGGAGGCCCAATGGGGGGAGATTCCAACTCCTCCCGAAAAGCCTTCGTCTGGGAAGTAAATTCTGTGCAAAATCATCCTCCCCCAAGAGCCTAGGGGTCCCGGTCACTTTTTCAGATAGAGATCTAGAGGGCGTCCGAGCCCCCCATTATGACGCGTTGGTAATAAACCTCCATATGGCCAACTTTGACGTGCACCGGGTCCTAGTAGACAACGACAGTTCGGTGAACATTCCTTTTCTGGAGGCCTTCCAAGGGATCAAGCTATCCAGGGATCGATTCAAGCCCGCCGGCTATACTCTCAACGGGTTCACTGCAGTGCTAGTGACGATCGAGGGTGTCATAACTCTCGACGTAACCACTGGCAAAACTCCTACCACCCAAACCGAGCCGATGGACTTCATGGTGGTGGACGTGAAGGCTGCTTACAACGTCATCCTGGGCCGACCCGACCTAGCTGCTCTCCAGACCGTCCCCTCGGCCTACCACATGAAGATGAAATTTCCCACCACAGCGAGCATGGGGGAAGTCAAAGGGAGCCAGGAGGCAGCCCGCAAATGCTACATGACCTCGGTGGGAGGACCTATCCTCTCCTTCGAAGCTCTTGAACTCCCCCAAGGGAGTAGCCCACCTATATCGGAGCCGGTCGATGAGCTGGAAGAGGTGACATTTTCAGAAGGAGATCCGACCCAAAAATTTCAGATGAGCAAAGTCCTTCCCCCTCCCGTCTGCTCTGACATTATCCAGTGCATAAGGGGAAATTGAGATCTCTTCGCCTGTACTGCTACTGACATACCGAAAATCTCCGAAGAGCTCCTCATGCATCACCTTAGTGTCTCTTCGGAGGCCAGACCAGTTCAGCAAAAGCGATGCAAATTTGCCCTCGAGCGCCAGCAGGCCATCAAGGAGGAGGTTGAGAAACTCCTTAGGGCTCAGTTCATACAGGAGGCCAACTATCCGGTGTGAATGTCCAATGTCGTGATGGTCAAGAAAGCCAACGGGATCTGGAGGATCTACATTGACTTCACATATCTAAACAAAGCCTACCCTAAAGATTCATTTCGGCTCCCGAGCATCGATGCCTGATTAATGCAACCTCGAGCCACGAACTCTTAAGATTCATGGATGTGTTCTCTGGGTACAATCAGATAAGAATGTTCTCTCCCGACATTCCGAAAACCTCTTTCATCACCGATCAGGGCCTATATTGCTACCGGGTCATGCTCTTCGGGTTTAAGAATGTCGGTGCCACATATCAATGCCTTGTTAACAAGGTCTTCAAGGAACAGATTGAGTGGAACATGGAAGTCTACGTAGACAACATGTTGGTGAAGAGCGTCAGCAGAACAGATAATGTCTCTGATCTCCAAGAAGCTTTTAACGTGTTGCTGAGACCTAATATGAGACTGAACCCGAATAAGTATGCATTCGGCATCTCATCCGGCAAGTTCTTGGGGTTCATGGTCAGCCAAAGGAACATAGAGAAGATCCCCAAGACGATCCAGGCCATACTCAATATGGGTCCCCCTCTAGTATTAAAGATGTGCAGAGACTCACCGGGCGCCTTGCGGAGATAGGGCATTTTCTCTCCAAATCCAGAGAAAATGCCTCCCATTCTTCAAGGCCCTCAGGGGGGCTAAAGGATTTGATTGGGGGCAATAGCAACAAGAGTCCTTTGACCAGCTTAAGGCCAACTTAGTCAACCCCCCCACTCTTGAGCAAGCTAAAGCCTGGGGAAGTCATCTACTTATACCTCGCCGCTTTGGAGCAAACCCTCGGTGCTGTTTTAGTAAGAGAAGAAGACAAGATGCAGAGGCCTATCTACTACGTGAGTAAAGTCCTTAGAGACGCTGAACTTCGTTACCCGAAGCTAGAGAAGACGGCCTATGCCTTGGTCATGGCGGCCTGAAAGCTCTGCCCCTACTTCCAGTCTCACTCGGTAGTTGTTCTTACCGACAAGCCGCTCAAACAAGTCCCCACAAGCCCGAGACCTCGGGGCACCTTATGAAGTGGTCCATCAAGCTAAGTCAGTATGATATCAGCTATCAGCCTCGAACCTCTATCAAGGCTCAAGCCCTAGCAGAGTTTATAATGGAGAATACAATTCCCAATGCCAGCAAAGCTATAAAGGAATCCCCCTTCTGGACGGTGTATGTTGATGGGTCCTCGTGCTCCGATGGGAGTGGGGCAGGAGTCATCCTGGCGGGATCCAGATGATTTCATCTTCCAATACTCACTCCGCATCAACTTCTGGGCATCCAACAACGAGGCCGGGTATGAAGCCCTTATAGCAGCATCGAGGAAGAAGGCCCCGAGCTGATGGAGACGCTGTCCTTACAACTCGGGGAGAATTGGATGAGTCCTCTGCTCGAGTTCCTCAGAGATGGGATCCTTTCCTTAGATCCTAAAGAGTCCCGAAAGATCCTAACCAGAGCCGAGTGGTACAGACTCATCGAGGGAGTCTTGTACAAACGCTCCTACACCCAAGTAGACGGTAGACCCTACTTGAGGTGTCTCTCCCCCGACGAAGCCCAGTATGTTTTGAAGGAAGTATATGAAGGGATATGTGGCGCACACTTGGGAGCAAGGTCCCTCACCTGCAAAATCTTGAACTATCGATATTTCTGGCCTACTCTCCTTCGCAATGCCGAACAACACGTTCGTCAATGCGGTCCATGCCAAAAATTCTCAACAATCCGCTGCCTACCGCAAGCTCAGCTCTCCTCTCTATCCATTCCAACCCATTTTGCAATATGGAGAATGGAGTTGCTCGGGCTGTTCCCTCTAGCACCGGGCCAGCTAAAGTTCATTATTGTGGCAATCGACTATTTCTCTTAGTGGATCGAAGCCGAGCCCCTAGCAACGATCATGGAGAATAGGGTACAGCGCTTATTTTAGAAAAACATTGTATGCAGATTCGGCGTGCCTCAAATCTGGATAACGGACAATGGAACTCAGTTTACGGGGGCAGCCTTCCGTACTTTTTGTGCAGACCTGGGCATTCAACAACGATTCTCCTCGGTCTCCCACCCCCAGTCCAACGGTCAGGTAGAGAACGCTTCGGCAAATTCTCTCCAGCCTGAAAAAGAGACTGAGCAGTTCAACTAAGGCATTATGGGTAGAACAGCTCCCCAATGTGCTCTGCAGCTATCGCACTATGAAGTAGGACCCCCACGGGATAATCGACCTGCAACTTCACTTACGGATCCGAAGCCGTTATCCCTCTGGAGGTGGGTCTACCGTTCCCCCGCTTGATTGCTTACAACGAAAAGCAAAATGCGAACGAACTTCGCGGCAACTTGGACCTCATCGATGAGATCCGTGAGAGATCCTCCATTTGGCAAGAAATCTATCACCGTAGGATCGAGCAATCCTACAACAGGAGAGTCCGCCCTACTAATCTCAAAGGAGACCTGGTGCTCAGGAATCTGTCTATTTCTTTCCCCAGCAAGAAAGGCAAATTGGCACCCAATTGGGAAGGACCATATAGGATCTCCAAAGTTGCCCGCCCGGGTGCTTATCAACTTGAAGATCCGGGGGCAAGAGGGTGCCAAGGACATAGAACGCAGAGCACTTATTGAAGTACCAAGAGAGTGTTTAAACACCGCTCCAAGCAACTTCTCCAAGAGCGTTCTCCTTAAAGCATGTTAAAGTTTGTCTCTTTTTCTATATTAAGTGTAATAATGGCTCACAACTTAGAAGCATCCGCTTAGTCGTTTTCAATAAAACTGATCTACCCCATGGAAATTCTCTATTCTAAGCATTCTGGTTTTTGGGCTTACAAAAAAAAACTCATTAAACAACAAGTTTGAAGTCTAACACTTGGTTCAATACAACTTTTTCTACTTGCGAATGAGCGAGTACAAAGTAGCTCACCATTCGGAATTGCTCCTACAACTGTTGATACTCTTTAAACGACAAGTTCGGAGTCCAACACATGGTTCGATGCAACTTTTGCTACTTGCGAACGAGCGAGTACAAAGTAGCTCACCATTCGGAATTGCTACCACAACTGTCGATACCCTTGCGAACATTAACAAAACACAAATTCTCACAGGAAGCTCGAGAAATGGGTATATTATGTACAAGTCTATCTAGACTAAAAACTCAATATTTTGGATACAAGACTCATATGAAACGAAGACTACAAGATTACAAAATTCCTCCCTAGCCCCTCCTAGGAAACAGGATGCTTCTATTAAGCGATACACGGGGTTGGCGAGCGCTGTATCGATGTCGCCTCATTTCCATAGAATTCTCCAAGCCGGCGAGCCGAGTGGCGTTGTCAGCACCTAGGAGCCTAACAATCGCCCCAACAGATGCTCCGCTCGACGGGCCAGCTATTCCGCTTTATGCATCTCCAGAGTGTCTCATGACGGGGGAAAACGAAGCGCTAACTCATGGAACGACCTTCCTTGTGCGTACTCACCCCAAGGGCAGGAAGTGCTTCTGACATTACTCCCCTCAGAAAGCCATCGCAGACACAGGTTCTTCGCCTCTAGCTCAACAATCCGCTCTTTCAGCAAGTCATCCGTCACTCTGACCTTCAGGTGAGGCATTCGGCTCGAGCTGCCCCCACGAGAAGCCTCGTAGATAGTCCTCCGAAAGTGCGTCGCCTTTAGACTCTTCTCGAGCACTACATTCTTCCACTCATCTCTCTCAGACCTCGCGTCGAACAAAGACTGACAAAGGAACTTGAGTCAGAAGCCTTGGCTGACGGCCATCGAGGGACATGTCTCCTCACCTTCAGGGGGTGCTTCGTGAAACCTCTCCTCGAGGCACTTCAATTCAATTTCTCGATGATCCAAGGTCAGCTTCAAGTGACCCAACTCCTGCTCGGCTCTATAGAGCATCTCCCGAGACCGAGCTAGACCCAACTTGGCAACACCCAGATTAGACCGTAGACGAGACACCACGCTAATCTGTGAAAGTCGAACAAAAAAAAGAGCGTGAATCTTTAGGTCCGAAGAACCGACATGGCAATACTGTGCCTAAACAAAGCTACTGAGACAGCTCGGAAGTAGAGCAACCCACAAAAGTTTTGAAGCCATAACACTTGTCAAAAAAAAAATATTGAAATTCAACGAGTACAAGAAGTGGTGGCCAGTCCGCAATTAGGCAATATTTCATGACATTCAAAATAGGTATGAACTACAACAAGGTCAAGGGCGGACCTCTTTAGCATGATCCCCGGTCACCGAGGGCTCCGACCCTTGTGTGGTGGCAACGATCGCCAGGGGCATGGCCTCCGCATCGGCCTCTACCTCTGCCTCGTCGACCCCTTCCTCGACCACCTCGACCACATCATCTTCTTCATCCTCCTCGAAGGCATCGTCGAACCCAGTGACGGGGTCAGGGAACAGGCGCCATCCGGTGCAGTCTACCTCCAGGTAGGCCTCCTTTATCTGCGCGATTGCACGGGCATAGGCCTTCGCCATATTGACGGTGAGGTACCATTTCACCCTCTCCACCCCTTCGGCCGCGACCTCCTTAGCTGCGGTGACCCTAGTAGCGGCAATGGCGTCCTCCTGGTCCTTCGTCACCAACATTTTTTGTTGGAGCAGCAGAGCGTTGTAGGCTTCGAGCTTCGCCAAAACACTTTCGAGATACTCCAACCTTGCAGCCTTCGCCTCGGTTTCGACCCTCAACTGCTCGAGGTCCTTGGTAATCCGAGCCTTCTCTGCCCAAGCTCGGTCGGTCTCCTGCTTCAGATCTTTCTCTAGTTCGGTCATCTTTTCCATCAGATGACCGAAGTGGCAAGTTATCTGCGAAAAGAAAGGCAGAGCACCATGACGAACTCGGAAAGAATAGTTTATAAAAGTTGAAAACCACAAGTCAATAATACTTACCGATACCGCTGCTCGTGCTATCTCGAGCGCGTCGTCACCAACGCTGCCGGCGTCAATGGCAGCCCTGTCCTTCGGCATAGAAAGGTGCCAAATGGCTTGCATACTGAATGACGAGTCCCCAAGAAACCCGTCGAGCTTGTGAACTTGCCAGTCCGGGACGAAAATCTTCTTGTGCTCCTCGGTCAGGAACACCTCGGCCTCGGCCGTCAACGGTGGGGCCTCCAAACCCAAGGCCGCTGCTAAGGGGAAGGCCCCTGGCTCTGCCGAAGCCGACGTCGCTGCGGGGGTCAGCAGCCGCTGAACAACTGCGGCCTGCACCACCGCTTGATCCATAACAGCGGTAACTGTTTTCACCCTCGGTGAGGATACCTTGGAGACCACCCTCTTCCTTTTCCTCAGGGCCTTGCTTCTTAAGACCCCGCACTGTGCCAACATGTCCTCGAAGTCCATAGCTTCTGCAACAACAAAAAAGAAAAGGGGGTTACGCACAAGTAATGTCGGACTCAAGAAGAAGGGGAATGCGAGGCTAAAAATAAACTGCATACTAGGGTTTATACAACTGAGACCCCCCCTAAAGAGCACCTCCTCGGTCAAGTCCCTCCAATCAAACTTCGGCTGATAGAGAAGCATCCGAACCATCTCGTCTTCGTCAGGGCTGAGCACCGGGCTCTCCTTCACCTCCTCGAGACTTTTTCGACCCAAGTCGTCGGGATGACCCACGACTCTCGACTCCAGACAAGGAAGTACTTGTCCCTCCAATGCTTTATCGAGTCAAGACAACTGACGAGCTTGGTGCCATGCCTCGGAGCCAGGTAGAACCTGAACTTTGACTTATGTTGTTGATGAACTCGGTATACGCGGTCCGCAACACCCTCAACTCTGGCTCGAGCCCCGCCGCCTGATAGTGAAGGATGAACCCATTGATCAGCCTTCACACATTCGGCATGTACTGGACTGGGCTGATCCGAAACCATCGCAACACCTCAATAACGAAGGGATGAAGAGGGAGCCGCACCTCGGCTATGAAGGCATCGACAGGCCAGAAGCACATGTCCACTGGCATCGGAGAATTGGCCCTCACTCCGGGCCCTGGCAACATCAGGTCGAACTCTTTTAGGATCTGAAAACACTCCCGAATCGATGCCAGATCTGCCTCATTGAGTATGGAGATCGTCTCGTCGACCTCCGAATTCTCTCTGGTGGCATTCTCCTCGAAGCTCCGCCTTATGCCGTACATAATACACTCGACATGTTCATCCGGAAGGGCCCAAACCCTCTGAAGTCCATTTAGCACCCCGGGCAGTCTGCCGAACTCCCCCATCCTCCGTTGGCTCTCAACCACGGTCTACACTACGAACGAAGAAGACCCTACCATGGCTTTGCCTTTGTCGATTGGAGGAACTTGGCTCGAGGTCGGCTCATAGGTGAGAGTAGGGGAGGTCTCCTGCCTTGGAGGAATGCTAGACATTCTCTAAAAATAAACTAAGTATGAGATTACCTTGATTTGACAATGACTGCCGGAAAAGATAGCCAGAAGAAGAAGATTCTCGCATGAAGCTCCAGTAAGAGAAGAAAAATCACCTGAGTAAAAAACTAGAGAGTGAGCAATTGAGAAGGGGAGGTGGTGTTTTATAGAGAGGGGCACATTAATCGAGACTAAAAAGCTCTAAAAGAGCAAAGGCCCAGCCCATTTACCGCAAGACGACAGATAATAGGGAAAACTCAATAGACCTTTGACTGGTCAACGGTCAAACGGTCAGCATGCCACATGTCATTCTCCTAGACTTTGGCAACCTATGCCGAGCACTCTTTCCACCAACGTCCAAATGCGAGAAAAAATTCTCCTGGACTTCAGAAACCTGTGCCGAGCACTCTTGCCACCGACGTCCAAATGCATGAAAAAATTCTCCTGGACTTCGGCAACCTATGTCGACCACTCTTGCCACCGATGTCCAAATGCGACAAAAAAAATTCTCCTAGACTTCGGCAACCTGTGCTGAGCACTCTTGCCACCGACGTTCAAATGCGAAAAAAAAATCTCCTGGACTTTGGCAACCTGTGTCGAGCACTCTTGCCACTGACGTCCAAAAGCGGTTCTCTCATTGAGAGGTACTAGGGTCCAGTTAAATTCTCTTGGACTTCGGCAACCTATGCCAAGCACTCTTGCCACCGACGTCCAAATGCGAGAAAAAATTCTCCTGGACTTCGGCAACTTGTGTCGAGCACTCTTGCCATCGAAGTCCAAATGCGAGAAAAAATTCTCCTGGACTTCGGCAACCTGTGCCAAGCACTCTTGCCACCGACGTCCAAATACGAGAAAAAATTCTCCTGGACTTCAGCAACGTGTGCCGAGCACTCTTGCCACCAACATCCAAATGCGAAAAAAATTCCCCTGGATTTCGGCAACTGGTGCCGAGCACTCTTGCCACTGATGTCCAAATGCGAGAAAAAATTTCCCTGAACTTCGGTAGCGAGTGCCGAGCGCTCTTGCCACCGACGTCCAAATGCGAGAAAATGCGTTGACTGGTCAATAGTCAGCTATCAACGCGCCACATATCACGCTCCTGGACTTCGGCAACGGGTGCCGAGCACTCTTGCCACCAACGTCCAAATGCGAGAAACTGCGTTGACTGGCCAGCGATCAATGGTGAACGATCAATGCGTCACGTGTCGCGCTCCTGGACCTCGGCAACGGGTGCCGAGCGCTCTTGCCACCGACCTCCAATGGCGGAAAAATGCTTGCCTCCCGATGTGCGCTCATGATCGGAGAGGTCTGATTATGCCATGTCATCAAGCAGGAGATCCATCATCAGATCATTCAGGAAATCATGCCAATAGTATGATCAACGCTCCAGATCGCGCCACGTCGATATTCTCTGATTAATTCCTTTATTTAAATTATTAATTCGAATTAATTATTTAAAAATTGCAAAAAATAATTAAAAATTAAAGAAAATTAATTAAAAATTTTAAATAATAATTTTAAATTCAGGAAAATATTTTTGAACTTCTGGATGAATAATTATTAATTAGAACTATTAATTAATACTTTTCGCAAAATTGAATAAATAAATTCGAAAAATAATTTTAAAATTAGGAAAAATCAGGAAAATTCATAAAGGTTGCAAAATCATTTTGGGCACCCCTCCAACTCAGATTGTCACCGTTACACCTCAAGCAAGATCCAACTACCCCCTTAAGAACTTCGATAAAGTCTCGTATGCCATTGAAACAGCAAAACTACTCCCCAAAGGCTGTAAAACAAAGTCTTTAGGAGTGGGGGGCACGTGATATGGCTAAAAATAGGACTAAATTGGGACCTTTCAAATCGGGCACGAATCTTAAAGTTCTCAGGGTTAAAACGGTCATTTTACCTACAAACATGTCCGAAATGGGAACTGGGTCTCTTCTTCAAAGCCCAATAACCCGTAAACGGATCTTTCATATTGGATACAGGTACCAACCCGTTACAAATCAATTCAGAAGGATAACGGAAAATTCAAATTCGTCATTATCCATAAGAGTCGGTTTTAACCACTTCTTATCAGGAGATGTGTTCAAAACTCCCCAGCTTATCCATCCACACCAGGAAGTAGAGATTTGTCATTATCTCAAACGGATCCCCAAGGTAACTATAAATACCCCTCTCCCCCACCATAACAGGGTAATGAATCGTTTCCAAACTAAAGCTCTTTCTTAATCTTGGAAATTACTGACAAGAGCGTCAGAAGGTTCGTCGTCGGGATCCATCCTAGTATATCGAACTTTGTACAGGTTTGTGACAACGGAAAGGAACAAGTCAACACATAGGTGGAGTCAACAGGTTCGCTTTACTGTTTTCCTCAAAGAACTCACAAATTCATATGTTTTCTCTCACACCCGAGCAGCAACAGTTATCAACACCATTATGCCACTGTTTACCAACACCCCCACAGCCTTTCCTCGATGGAAAAGATCAATTGAGATCAAATATGGGAGTAAAGTTGAATAACACCAATCATAGTTTATTGTCTTGTAGAATTTTCGTATTCACGAACATGGAGTCGACAAGCAAGTTTCCTCTTCAAGTAATCTTTCGGATTCGTAAGTTTCTTAAAACAAAGTATTCTTTGGGAAGGTTACTATTGTTGGGTTTTATATCTTGCATACTTATTCGGTGTGAATAGAAGATGGTAATACAAGTAGAGGGTTCGAAGCAAATGATTGAAGAAGAAGGAAAACAGTCAGCATTAGCAACAGTAGCACATGCGGTCGATCGCACACTGTACAGGGTTTTTCCCGCGATGGGGACGGTCGATCGCACGCGGGGCTGATGGATTTTTTTTGGCATGAGTTTTTTGATTCATTTAAATCCCACTTCGTCTTCTAGTTAGATCGTACGGCTCTAATTGTATATTTATCTCTTCAGTATACATCGGGTGGTTATTGTATCAAGAAATCAAACTAGGGTTTCACTAGATCTCTATATATTGTTGTTATTGGCCTCCAATGAGAGCCAAGAGAAACAGTACTTCATTGAAGGCAAAATTTGATAGGTTCTCCAATTGTAAATAACTAGTACTTGCTGATGAAGCTTGAGAGAGGGTCGTAGTGAGAATTGTAATATTCTTGTATCTTCTCTAGTTGAATAACATCTCAGTTTCTTCTCCCCTAGATTAAGGCGAAAGCCCCAACCGGGACAAACTTGTGTGTGCTTTGGTGTGTTTGGTATGATCTCATATGTGCTTGGTAGTTTGTGTTGATTGCATCAAATAACTCAATAAGATCCTAGAAAAGGAAGAGTTCTGCTAATTCCTTAACAGTTGGTGTCATCGTATCGCTTATTCCTAATAATTGGTATCAGAGCAATCAAGTTCGTGTGTTTGTTCGAGTTTCTTGAAGATGGCAGATCAGATCACAAAGATCAAGCAGCTGGGAGGTAAGATCAACTTTGATCTCTTGTAAGTGGACATACATGAAGCATCGGTTCAACAAGATTTGGATCAAATCGGCACAAAGCAGAAGAATTGGGAGGAGATTTATTCAGAAGCCTTCGGTTTAATCCATATGTCATCGACGAGCGAAGTTAGGAATAGGAGAAGCACGGCGAGTCTTTGGGCAAGACTAAGAAATGACTACTCGGGATCGTCATTACAGGGTCGGATACACCACAAATGAAAGTTGTGGGATTACACAATGAAGAGAAGTACTCCTTTTCTAGATCATATGATGGAGTTCGATATGGAGTTATTTGAACTGAGGGCGTTCAACACAGATGATCTAAAAGCTTCCAACTTGATATATTCACCACCAAATTCATCCAACATGATAACCGTGCTAGGCGAGAAATAAACCAAGGAGAAGTTTTCTGTGGCAGGTATGATCAACGGGTTGGAGGAGGATGCAATTAGGAAGGAGAGTTAGAGATCAACATCAACTTCTCTGAGTTCCTTGGAGGTGGATTGTATTTCGAATTGAAGGGAAAGTGTAGGGGTAAGGTCCGTAGTCACCAGTGCAAAGGGATTGGGCATTACAATAGACTGTTGCAAGCGGTTGAGTCAGAGGAGCGTCAAATCTAGTGCCACTGAATCAGGTGATAACTTAAACAGTGCTTTTATTTTAAGTTCCTTAGATATGATTCCGGTTGTTCTTCTCAAGTTTTCTCCAAGAGGGAGATGGTTTCTACTTACAAATTTGTATCATGTCGTTGTGTGAGAACGAATATTGATAAAAAAAAATTGAAGTAAGGAGTGAGAGAATAGTAGACTTGAAGATGACAGACGGAAGGGGACACACACTAGAGGAGGGCATGTATAGTCCTTTGATGAAATTGAGCCTTTTATCTAGAACTGTAGAAACACAGGATTGCAGGTACATAGATCCAGGTGAAGTTCAATCAGTTTGGAAAAATTATCGTAACATGATGAAGGGTGAGAGGGGAATTGAGCAAAGTCAGCACAACCTCTACTAGCTTTGTGGGAACAGGAAACCTTGACCAAGTGGTTTGAAGCCTATTGTTCCTAAAGCACTATCTAGTTTGTCGTCACTAGAATCATCCGAGCGAGACTGTGACGTTTGAATATTGTCGGAAGGCAGAGAGAGTCTTGAGGTAGGCGGAGTTCGTATGGAGGGTGGTACCTCCATGATTACATCTATTGGGGTGTGCCCTTGAGGGGCATACAGCGTGAGAAAAACAGGTAGAGGTAGATTCAACTAGTAGAGGAAGCCACAGAACCAAGTTGTTTGCAAGAGGAGAATAAAAGAGTTTATAAGGTTTTAAATCACACAGGTTTGGAATCATGCGTATGCAATCCCAGATGGAGATTGTTGGCTTTTATGTCTTGCATACTTATTCGGTGTGAAGAGAAGATGATGATACAAGTAGAGGGTTCGATGAGAATGATCGAAGAAGAAGGAAAGCAATCAGCATTAGTAACAATAACAGTTGCAATCAACCGCGCGGTCGACCACACACTGTACAAGGTTTTTCCCGCGAGGGGGACGGTCGACCGCACGCGGCGCTGATGGATTTTTGGGCTCGGGTTTGTTGATTCGTTTGAAGCCCACTTCGTCTTTTAGTTAGATCGTACGACTCTAAATGTATGTTTCTCTCTTCAATATACATCAGATATTGTATCAAGGTATCAAACTAGGATTTCACTAGATCTCTATATGTTGTTGTTATTGACATCCATTAAGAGCCAAGAGAGAGAGAGAGTACTTCATTGAAGCCGGAATTTGATAGGTTATCCAATTGTAAACAACTAGTACTTGCTGGTGAGCCTTGAAAGAGAGTCGTAATGAGAATTGTAATATTCTTGTATCTTCTCTAGTTGAATAACATCTCGGTTTCTTTTTCCCCAGATTAAGGCCCAAACCGAGATAAACTTGTGTACTTCAGTGTGTTTGGTATAATCTCATATGTGCTTGGTAATTTGTGTTGATTGCATCGAATAACTCAACAAGATCCTAAAAAGGGAAGAGTTCCGCTAATTCTCTAACAAGTTGTGTCGTTGTATCGCTTGTTCCTAACTATCACATTAAACTGAACATGAACCAATAATTACCCACTAGAATGAATATCTCAAACAAGAAATAACGTGATGTAAAAGAACTAAACAAAGAAGAAAGAAAACCATTCCGTTGGATTCTAGTACAGAGAGACTAACACCACCAATATACTAATATTCCATCGATTATTACATTAATAAGGGTATAATTGGCTTTCAAAAATATTAATATTCTCACAGCTACAAATGTAGCTTAACTTATGCTTAATTGTGTGCATCATATTCATATATATTAGGTTTTTGAGTTATGGTCCTAAGCGGTAACTGGTGCCATCGCCCATGAACTGGCCTGGTCCCATGTAAAGAGCAGCCGCAGCTGCAGCAGCATTTTGAGGATGAAATGCATCCATGACAACAAACTGCATGTCCTCCGATGGCTTCCAATGCCGCTTTCTTTGGTTAATGAACCAGTTATTGATCTGCTTCTGATCAAGCTCTGTTGATTCTGCCAGTGCAACCTTCTCACTCTCCTGCCCATACAAGATATGTTTCAAAAAATAGATTAATTAACGCAAGAGTCTACTTGCATGCATGTGGTGCTCTATTTATCTCTCAATATACAAAATTGTTTAACAACCTTGAATGTCAGAATGAAAACAGTAGGAAAAAAGTATGCAACATATCAAACCAAATGAAACATTGAACTAGATTTATGAGCATTGATTTTCTGAAACAGCTTCAGCCATTAGAAGCCTCAATTATCCTCTATACATAATAATATTGATATGGTCACAAAACACCCTTCTCTAATTATGTTTTCCCTCCTTTGAACAAATTAAATGTTAGTGAATATCATTACGTAAATGTTTCATATTTAATGATTTTAACTAATTGATTCTCTGGAATCAAAGGATCATAACAAGAAGCTATGTTACATGCACTCACATGCAAATATCCGAGCACAATCTAGCTCTATACAAGAAAAAATTATGATGTGCATGCAATGTATGTGCCATCAATTTGGAATTTGCATGCATCTGCAGTCCGAAACAGTGAATTAATTAAGCTATTTTAGAAGTGATCGAAGAATATATTTTACCGATGGATAGGGCCATTTGTAGTGCAACTCCCACCAGTTAAGTAGCTTTTGTCGAGCTTCCTTTGGTAGCTTCCCTTTCTTCTTCTTTTTGGAGAGTTCATGCCTTAGGCTGCTAAGGTATCCACTGTACTTCTTCAAAAGGTGGGTTTTCAGCTCTTTGTCTTCAGCACGAGGATCAATCTGATCTGCTTGTTCACCCTCTCCGCCACTCCCATCTTGATCTTCTTCTGAAGATCCAACCCCTTCACACTTTTCATCTGCAAAAATATATACATTCAATTATTAATTGGGTCGCACAACAAAAATAACTTAATTAACTTAAATGGAAGAAAATGTCCAAGAACAAATTCTACACTTTCATACGTTTCCAGGCAAGAGTACAAATAGCCATGAAACCTATTGAGTTAGCTGCAACTGTTTTCATGAACGGTAATCTGCATATGCTAGCTACATAACACAATCCAATTGTAAATATGATCTGATTACAAATTAAAGCAACCCGGCAGGCCATATTCTTTGCAGGTTATATACGTTACATACACCATAACTCTCATGCATCACCTAAACTGTATTTGCTACAACTACGAGTTAATTATAACCACTCCATATTACCACATACTAATTACTAACTATAAATTTTAGATAATCAATCTTTAACCATATTGATGTAAAACCAACCCTAAAATAGAGAATTTCCAAGAATTTTAATGGGTTAATCTTACCAACATGAAAGTGCGGATCTAAGTTGGAAATTTTTAACAGTTAACAGGTTCGATGGGTTTCCAAGAATTGAATATGTGTAACAGTTCCAATTAACAAATCAACCTTACAATCAATTAAATCCCTACGTGTTTTAGCAAGTAAGAAATTCAATACTGATTCGTACTCTATTCTAGCATGTGGATCACTCAATCTCAGTATTTTGTGGTCGACAGGCAAATTAGATAATATGCTAGATAATATGGCAGTAAAACACAAATATGTAAGAATGGAAAGAGTATACCGAATGCGAAGAAATCCAACAGAGATTTCGGAGTTGGGTAGCAACTAGGATCTCAGCAACGCAGCGAGCAAAGGCAGCAACGAAGCCCACGTGGTGGGCAGTTCTGATCGCCGACGATGAGGGGAGACGGCGAACGGGGCGGCGGCGGCGTCGGCGAGGTGCAACAGCACCGGAAGAGGGAGGGCAGTCGATGCCGTTGGGTTAGGGAACCGGGAGAAGGTGAGGGAAGGAGGTAGCGGAAGAGGGTAATGGGTTGGGGACTGTGGTGAGGGGTTCGGGGAGAGGGATTTGGGGTCGGGAGTGGAGGAGGAAGGAGCGACGGCGTCGGGGTGAAGGGTTGGTCGCGGTGAGGTGGTGACGGGGCTAGGGCGACGGCGGTGGTAGGGGGAGTTGGGGCGACGGAACTGGGGATGGGGCGTTTGGAGATGGATTGGGTACGGGAGACGAAGAGGGAAGGAGAAGAAGATAAAGGTGAAGGTGGCGGCTGTATATGTTAGGGTTTGGATATTTGGGGATTAGGGGAAATTGTATTGGGGATTTTTAATTGGGGATAAATTTTAGAATTAATCACTAATTCTAAAATTGGATTAGGATTTATCACAAACCCTAATTTGATCTCAATTGTATCACACAAAGGAGAGAAAGGAAGAGCAAAAACTCAACACAGTTTTTTTTAATCAATAATGGCATACTTTCTCATTAATCTCAAGGCCTTTAAATAGGCTCAATTACATCTTGAAACACATCTCCAAAATATTCTCAAAATCTAAAAATTACAA
Organism: Hemerocallis citrina; assembly: GCA_017893485.1. Lineage (NCBI taxonomy): Eukaryota > Viridiplantae > Streptophyta > Magnoliopsida > Asparagales > Asphodelaceae > Hemerocallis > Hemerocallis citrina. The sequence continues at coordinate 24,888,539 of CM030368.1, forward strand.
AAAGATTACATATGGCTATAATTGCCAGAAATAATAAAGGTACTGAAATAAACTAAACAGGAAAGATGTCCTCATCACATATACTACTGAAACATTTTTCTATTTAACAAATAGCCTCATAAATATGTGAATCCTATCGTTAATCTATACAACCAATCTCCAGTGGCGGAGCTAGATATTTTCTCTAAAGTGGGCAAAAATAAAAGTAAATAATAATAACTTTCAACACTGTGTTGAATCCAAGTTTGGTGTGCACAAATCGTATCATTTACACTAACATTTTCAGTTGAGATTTACAGGATTTACAGGAAAAAGTAAATCAAAACAAAGAGCCAAGAAAATTTCAAATCAAGAAAAAGAGGAATATATCAAAGAAAATTGCAAAGATAAAAAAGATTTCAACTCAAGAAACATGTGCTCAAAATCTCTCAAGAAAGACAGCAAAAATCAATTATTTATTTATGTTTTTGTGAGAAATACTATGTAAACAGCCGTTGATTGATTGATTGATTAGTATTTGGAAAGAATATAAAGTTTAGATTCGCCAAATTTATGATGAATCTGCATGATAGCGGACAACCCTATAATATGTCAGCCGACCGTCGCAACAGTCGACCGTTCATCGCTCGACTTTTGGGTTAAAAGATGAACGGTCGACTGCTCAATAAAGCGGTCGACCACACTCGTACAGTTTTGACTATTTTGAGAATATCTTTTCATTTTTGGAATCCTCGCTTTATAAATAGAGGCGAATTGACCGAGAATTCGATCATCCCTTGCAATCATAATTCTCCTGAACTAATCATTCAATAAACGATCCGAATGTGAGCTTTTATTGTTTTATTCAGTCAAGATCGTTATAGATCTTGAGAATTTTTTTTTCTTCCACTTCGGTGTTTTTCAGGATTTGTTTGTAGAACCCCTGCGGGTGTAATAGGTCTCTCCGCCTGAATTCTGAGAATCGTTGTACAAGGGTGTAAAGTATAGTGGAACGTTTGTGGCGAAAACTTGCTACAAGTAGGTAATGTGGACGTAGAGATTGGAGTCGAACCACGTTATATCGCTGTCTTGCGTACTTGCTCTGTTTGCTTTCTATAATTCTATCTCTTTATTTTACGCATTTTATTTACGTTTTTAATTTCCCCACAATCACCCTATTCACCCCCCTAGGGTGATCTATACCCTGTTTAATGGACAACCCAAAACAAAATTAATTAATTGGAATATTAATTAGCCAACAAAAAAGTAAATTAAAATAAAATGAATTTAAATAAAGTAAAAGGGAAGGGGGGGGGCAGGGGCAGATGTGACATCGTTAGTAACTATAATACAGTGCCCTAATACAATTATCCAAATCTTAAGGTGGGCAATTGCCCACCTTGAGAGCATGGATCCGCCACTGCCAATATCCATCTATACCTAATCTAACGTAGCCAAGGAGAGAGATGGATCCAAGATGGACTGCGGCTTCAACAACATACTGAGAATCCTTTATGCGGACTACTAGGCACAACAAGTAACTTTAGATATTCAGTCGGCACCTCGTTCTAGGAACACAACAAGGTGGTGGGGCCTGAGGAATTAGATGCAAAATTCATAGAAGAAGTGTGGAGCTATTAGACAGCTAGATTAAGATAGGGCACCAGGACCATACGACTTCCCGATTTATTTCTACACCAAATTCTATAACATTGTTGGAAAAGACCTGTCGAACATTCTCTGAGATCTACAGGAGAGAGGCAACGTTGTCATGCCTTAACTATGCGGCTGTCACACTAATACCAATGAAGGAAAGTATTACAACGTTAGGGGACCTAAGACCGATAAGCCACTTAAATGGCTCGTTCAAGATCATCACCAAGGTTCTCGCAGATCGTTTAATGTCTAAAGTACATGACATGATTTGTCCAACGCAAAGTGGGTTTATCAGAGGAACATCTTAGATGTTTGGCAACGACAAAAAATGTGATATCGAGGTATGAAAAGGATGGACAAGAAGGCTTCCTTTTGAAACTAGCCTTCAAAAAGCATATGACACGGTGGAGTGAGACTCTATCACGGAAACACTTGTGGGTAGGGGGTTTGGACAAAGATGGTGTGAGTGGCTGAAAAAGTGTGTTCGAGGAGGGAAGTCACAATTCATTGTCAATGGGGAGTTAGGAAGGGAAGTACAATGCAAAAGAGGCCTAAGACAGGGGGATCCACTATCCCCTTTTATTTTTAACTAGTAGTGGGCAGACTAGCAGAGATCTATAATAGGTACTACCAACAAGGACTTTTCTAAAGACTAGGGGTGGTAAGGGACTATGGCACTATGCCTATCTCGATGGTACAATATACAAATGATACACTGATATTTGGCACACAAAAAGCACATGTGAAGCAACGACAATCAAATGGCTACTACAATGTTTTGAGGCATGGTCTGGCCTGAGGATTAACTTCTACAAAAGCAACGTACTATGGATGGGAGGAGGTGAGAAGGAAGAGAGCATGTTGCAGACATTGAGGTGCATGGTAGGGGAATTCCCAATCACCTATCTAAGGATGCTGCTTCAAAGAGGAAAGCTAAAAAATCAAGACTGGCTACCCCTGATTGAAAGAGTATAGAAGAGACTGGTAGGATGGAAACATAAACATTTGTCACTAAGAAGACATATTGTCCTCATTAATGCAGTGCTTTTGAGTCTTCCCACGTATATGATGGCGACATTCGAGATGCCAAGTAGGTGGTTAAGAAGATCGACAAGATCCAAAGGACCTTTCTCTGGAAAGGTAACATGGAGGATCAGAAAGGCTTTCACCTGGTACGTTGGGGAGAAGTATGCAAAACGAAAGAACGTGGGGGGATAGGCATCTTCAATATAGCAAAGATGAACAAGGCAGTACTCTGCAAATGGTGGTGGAAACTTTATTAAAGAAGAGGCACACTATGGAGGCAGTTCTTCCAACATTACAAACCAGGAGGAAGTTTAAGATCGGAAGAACCCCACAATGTGGAAAGAGGCCATACTTTTGGAGAGGAATTGCGAAAGTGGGACAAGCATTTCATGGGAACAGTATGTGTAATACAAAACAGAAAAGAAACTAACTTCTAAGAGGACAAATGGTGCGGAGACAACTCGTTAAAATCCCTTTTCCCCCAACTATTTAAGCCTGCTACTAACAAGTACGCCCTTGTGTGCAACTACTGGAAGAGAGGACGATCGCAAATAGTTATTGGGAATATAGACACTAGGATTGGAGGCAGAGAAAGGAAGATTATAGGAGATGAACAAAGTGTCAAGACGAAAAATCTCAGCGTGAGAGGATGAACGAAATTGGAGATAGGAGGCGAATGGGGAATTCTGAAATCAGCTTATCAGATGCTCAGCGATGATGGAATTGAAACAAGACGAAGATCAACATATGGAACTACATATTCCTAACAAAATCATAACATTCCTTTGGCTCGTGGAGGACCCTATATTTGTTGGTGCATGCCTTAGAGGCCAGTTGTGTATTGACATTACTAGTTTACATTGTATCATGACATTTGTTTCATATTTATGCATTTCATTTATTGTTCTATGCCGTGTAGTCAATTAAGATATCTGGACAAAGAGACTAGACTACATGCTAACTTTGGTCACGGATTGGCTATGTCAAATCACTAACATTCCCGTTACTTGAGTAGCAGTGATGTATTGCTAGATACCGCTCACTGTTTATAATACTCGAATATGATTTTAGTATTACTGTCAACGTAATCGAAACCTACAGGATCACACACTTAGAATGGATCGAAATTGAGATTTAAATTCATAAAATAAATTTAATTAGGGATCCAAGTAAAACTTGGACTCATAAGATAAATTTAATTAGGGATCCAGGTAAAACTGGACTCCTGATATTGATTGGACATTTAATTAGATTAAATGGGCCAAAGTTCAAAGGCTCACACACGAATCTGACCCAGGTCAGATTGTGAGCCCAACAACCTCATTGCTCTCTTAGGGTTGGTTTTCTGCACTTGTATATCTGTGAAAAAGATACACGTGAAAATACTCTAGCCATCACAGGAAGCGAGAGAGGTCGTGAGGAGGAACATCCCCTTCGCGTAGCTAGCACCGCGGTCTGAGGGAGTGCCATTTTTCGTTTCGTTCGTGTGGATACCGTAGAGATACCGCAATATTGCAGTGTTGTGATCAACATACTGTGGAGACATCAGATCTATCTTTACGGTATAACTCCTAAAGACGATTTATAGTTTTCGCATGGATCCATGGCTAGGTTTTGAATTTTTTGTAATTTTTTCGCTGTGTATTTAATTTGTGATTGCATTGGAAACTAACAATACTAGTTAAAAGCAATATAGTAAAGAGAGGTGTCTAAATAGACATGACATGTTCCCGTCGTGGGAACAAAGTGGAGACCATGTCCGACATTTTGTTTTTATGTACTTTTTGTCACTTACTTTTTATCTAACCGTGCATTGCACTTGACTTGAAAATGGACAATTCCCCTATTTTCTTCCAAAACCATTTCTTCCCCAAATCTAACCGTAATCCCAAATCAACCCGAAATCTAACCATGTCTTTTTATCTGTTGAAATTCAATATGTTTCCTGATATGTTTGATGAGAATGTGGATCTCACAGATAAAAAGACATGGTTAGATTTCAGGTTGATTTGAGATTAGGATTAGATTTGGGAAAGAAATGGTTTTGGAAGAAAAAAAGAAGAAAGAGGGGATTTATTCAGTCAGGGACAATTGTCCATTTTCAATTCACGTGCGGTGGTGCACGTGACAAAAAGTAAGCGGAAAGCTCACGCGGCCAAAATGTGATTTTTTAAAACATACTTCAGGAGATTTTTTTACGGATAAAAAAGTTCAAGGAGATTTTTCGCAGAAAAGATATAATTCAGGTTTTTTTTTTAAGTTTAGCCATTCTTAAATTCGCCAAGCTATATATATATAGCAAAAAATACAATACATTGACATGCAAATGAACAAACAAGAATAGCATGAATTTCGAATATTATAATGGGAAAATGCCTTAGTGTCATTTGTAAATCTACCAACGCGTGTATTGCACATGCATAACTAATATAAAGGATGCCTCAGGTTCAAGTCCTCACTACGTCAGATTTTTTACTTTAATTATTTTTAAATATATTAAATGTGCATCACACGTGTAAATTACTATCTATCTATCTATCTATCTAAATATAATATAATATACAATCTCTACTATTTTAATGGAAGAGTTGGAGTTGTAAATTTACCTACTTGCGTGCAATGCAGGTGCAACTCCAACTCTCCCATTATACTCTTCACATTTACTTTTAAAAATATATATATAATCCTATTTATTAAGAATCGCACGTTTAAACCAGAGTTTTTACTTTAGGTTTAAAAAAACAGAGTTTATAATTTATTTTAAAAAAATAATAACAATAAGTGCATCACACGTGCATTTTACTAGTATTACTAGTATGCAATAATGTACTGATGTTGTAACACAATAGTTTGTTACAGCGTGCCTGCGGAGCACTAGAATAAGGGGGAACACTGAACTAGCCCACTTTCGTATCATGGGTTCGAAACGCTGACAAGCCCAGTCAGTACAAAATACAATATATACAGTGAAAATGAGTGAATAGAATCGCATCCTAGGTTCTACACTTAAAATTAATGGAGTTGAAAATATATAAGGTAATAAAGGGAGTTCAAATCAAACAATCAAAATGAGTTAAGAAGACTGTCTTTGATCAAGAAAACAATGGATTAGTCTATCAAAATAAACAAACAAACAAACAAAAATGATTACATTTTTGGAAAACCTTAAAGAGTTATGGGACATTATATATCTTTTCTTTTCAGTCTTTATTTATTTGTAGATTTGTAACCATTAAGTAAATATGGTTATTGTTGTTGTTTCTGGCTGTTCTTGAATGAATTAAGACCAGAAAAGGGGGAGAGAGAGAGAGAAATTTTTTTTTTTTAAAGAAATAATAATAATAATAATAATAATAATAATATATATATATATATATATATATATTATAATTGTGATGAGAAAGAAGAGATGGTTACTGTGACTGGGAGACTGGGAGATGACTGCTTGACTATACCACTCATGATTTTGTCCAAGTGTTTCCTCCTCTCTCATAAATCCCACATTTTTATCTAATTAATTTTCTAAAAAATGAATATGGCGAACCCAAGATGCATAAAATGTTATCCACATATAAATTGTTAACAAATCAGAGAGAGAGAGAGGGGAGAGAGATGTTCGGAAGTAGAAAGAACTAGTTTGCCTTTTCTTTTGTCCCCGTAATTTTGGGGAGTTTCCTTCTTCTCCAATAAATCTTAAACGTACTACACATAAATGTTTTTACTGTATTTTAGCTAGCTCAGAAGTTTAAACCCTAATTCATAGTTACCAGGTGATGAGGAGAAGATGGAAGCAGTTGCTCCATTGGTGACTGAGTTCAGCTGAGACTCCACTCTCCTCAGAAACTCCATGGCCTCCTGCAACGGCCTCGTCAGCTCCTCTCTGTACTTAACAAGCATGTTACAGTATGCTTCCTATACAAAAGGAAACAATTATGAACATCATTAATTAGCAATAATACAATGAAACAAAACAATCGTGTTTATGTAGAGCGACTTCAAATTCCTAAGCTATGCATGTTTTCTGCATCACCAAAAAATCAATTATCGCTGTCCCCAAACGGTACACAATTTTAATTCCTTTTGTAGATGTTCGAAGGATATGTAATTTATGCACCATGAACTGGTCAAGTTCCGGGTCTGCCACATCATCTCTCCGGCATCTCCCTGCTGCAGCTTGCTGTCGAGCCTCGATCTCATGCGCTATTGCCGACAACCTTACTGCTACTTCTGGCGGTGCTCCCACCTGCGATTTGATCATACCACAAATGTTTTTATTAAAAAAAAAAACAAGCTGAGTAATTAATTGAAGTTCAAAGTGACGACTATAAATGTATCATTTTCTTGTATTAAATTATACTCTCAATTCTATTTAATTAAATAGTACTTTAAAAAAAACAAAAGAATTAATAAGTAAGAAATTACTGTACCTTTTGGCAGTCCATGTAGGCAGCAAGCAGGGTAGAGTAGTGAGGGTGGGAGATGATCTTGGCCTTGATGACGTCATCGTCATGATGGGCTGAGGCAGAGACGAACAGTCTTGTTCCATATGGGATTTGTGAGGAGGAAGAAGAAGCAATTGTTATCTCAGGATTGGGATGTAACTGTAAAGGATTAGAATTATTAGGGTTAGGGTTAGGGTTAGGGTTAGGGTTAGGGCTGTAAAAGGTAAAAGGAGGAGGAGGAAGAGGAAGAGGAAGAGGTGGTGGTTGATGTTGAGTAGAAGGAGAGGTATGATGAGGTGAGGAGGAGGAGGAAGGGAAATACATGAAGTGTGAAGAAGAAGAAGAAGAAGGTGGTGGTGATCTAGTTGTGGTTGAATTCAAGTGATGAGAGAATTCTTCCATGATTTTGGCTTGAAATGAAATGAATATTAGATTTGATGAGTTAATGAAGAACGAAGGAAGAAATGGAGAGAAAAGGTGGGGAAGAGAGTGGACGGGAGAGAGAGAGTATAGGTTTGAGACCTATAGAGAGAGAGAGAGAGAGAGAGGTAAAAGCCATGTCTGGTGGCTTTCTTTTCGAATGTCAAATCAAAGTGGACGGGAGTTGTAAGTGGTGGTGGAGTTATAATTCTAAACATTTACGTGTAACTAGGATAGAAAGGTTTAGATTGCGTTTGTATAGTTGTTTTGAAAACAGTTTTAAAAGCTGTTTAGTTATAACTATTTTTAAAAATTATTTTCTGATAGAAGAGAATGTAAAAGTTGTTTGGAAATAATTTTTTTTCTGAAAACTGTTTTCTAAAAATGTGAGTGTAAAATCTGTTTGGTAATAATAATTTTTGAAAACAAATTTTTTCTAAAGTTTTTTTTTTGCATTAGTTTTCTTCTGAAGTTTTTTTTCCCTGCAGTTACAGAGCAAAGTTCGAACAGACGTATTCCCGAACGTATTGTGAGCAAAAGACGTTAACCAGTCAACGACCCCTATGACACGTGTCACTCTCCTGTTGTTCGCCACGTTAGATGTCTCATTCGATGCGTTCGCCGCCGCCTGTTTAACAAACGTGGTCCCGAACAAAAAAGGGGAAACTGGAAGCCCATGCTCGCCGTCAAATTAGCTCAAAATCCGTGCTTAAATCAAGATCGACGGATGAGATTTGCCGAACAAACAAACAAACAAAGAGAAAATAATTAATGGGTTAACGGGTCGGACCCATTAGTGACCCACACCAATTACCCCTACTCTTCTTCTTCTTCAGTTTTTCCCACCAAAAAACCATCGATAGCTCCTTCGTCAACCTCCTCGAATTCGAAGCTCGACCTCGACTCTTCGACGTCGACGCTTCTTCCAAACCACCATTATCGAGCTCCATGTCGCCGAACCCCTCCATCGTCAAGCTCCTCTTCCCGAGCTCCACTCCTCGAGCGTCGCCGAACCTCCTTCCCCCTTCGCCAAAACCCAACGCCAAGCTCAAGCTTGGTGACGAACCCCCGAGCTCCACTCCCTCTTCGTCGAGCTCCCAACCTCCACGTACGAAACCGTCGTCGAGCTTCTCCAAAACCGAGCTCGACCTCAACCGCATTCGCCAATCCACTGAGCTCACAAGCTTCGAGCTCCCTCCTTCGTCGAACTCATCATTGCCATTAACGAGCTCGTGACCAAGCTCCACAGGAGCTCCTTCAACCTCCAAAGCCTCGCGCTCCCCCCCGAGCGAAGCTCCAAGTCGAACGTTCGCCAACCCCGTCCATGGCCGAGCTCGAAAAAATTAGAGAGGAAGGGGGTAACCGAGAGAGAGAGAGAGAGAGAGAGAGAGAGAGAGAGAGAGAGAGAGAAGACCCGTTTGGGTCTTTTCTGAAAAAAAGAACCCAAAATAGCGTTGAGAGTAACTATCCAAACGCGTTTTATAAAAACGAAAAAAAAAAAGACCCCAAAACAACTATCCAAACGGGCCCAGCAATACATACTTAGAGCATCTGCATTCGTCTTGAGTCATATTTTGGGTATTTGACAAATAGAAATGGAAAAAATGGATTTGCGCTGTAGTCGTTAAAAGGCAAAATATGGGTCAGACGAAAGATTATCTTTCGTCTCAGAATTTTAAATAATATATATATATATATATATGCAATGAAGTGAGGGACAAAGTACAACAAAAAAATTTAAAGAAAAAACAAAACAGATAAAAAAGGGCACAAAAGGAAAAAAAAAAATTAAAAAACAAAAAAACCACATATGGCTGCGACGAGGGATGAAGTCCCGTCCTAGGCTTTTTGGCTTTTGCTCAAATATTGTTGGACGGTACATAATGTACCGTCCGTCAAATTTTTTTTTTTTAAAATTTAATTAATCGGACGGAATATTATCCTCCATCTGTCAAATTCGTCGTATACTGAATTGAAGCGACGGTGTTTTGTTTGCCGTCCCACGTTTCAGACGAAAGATTATCTTTTGTCTCATTTAACGGACGAAAGATAATCTTTCGTCAGCTATAATCTGGCATTTACCAAACCGTCTTCTATATTTGACACGCTCTTGTTCATGCGACCCCCAAAATTTTGGTATTTGGCAGACGACTACAACGACTAATTTTTCATTTTTTCCATATTTTGGGTATTTAGAAGACGACTACAGATGCTCATCTGTAGTCGTCTTGAGTTAGATTTTGGATATCTGACAAATAGAAATAGAAAAAATATATTTGGGCCGTAGTCGTCAAAAGCCAAAATTTGGATCAGACGAAAGATTCAGAAATTTAAATCAATATATATATATATATATATATATATATATATATATATATATATATATATATATATGCATTGAAGTGAGGGACAAAGGAAAAAAAAAATCAAAAAAAAAAAATGTTGTTAAGTGAGGGACAAAAGGACAAAAAAAATCAAAAAAGCCAAACCAGCTTGGGACGAGGGATGAAGTCCCGTCCTAGGATTTTGTCTTTAGCAAAATTTGGGTTGGACGGTAGATTATCTACCGTCCTTCACTAATTTTTTTTAAAAAAAATTAGTGGGACGGAATATTATCCTTCGTTCAACAACTTCGTCGTATGCTAAATTGAAGGGACGGTGTATCGTTTGTCGTCTGACTTTTGAGACGAAAGTTTATCTTTCGTCTCATTTAACAGACAAAGGATTATCTTTCGTCAGCTATAATTTGGCAAAACCCAAACCGTCTGCAATATTTGGCTAGCTACAGTTCATGCGGCACCCAAATTTTGGGTATTTGGCAGACGAGTAGAGCGACTTTTTTTTCTATTTTTTCCATTTTTTGGGTAATTAGCAAACGATTACAGATGCTCTTATATTTTTACTTTCAGCTCTTTAGATACAGTATCGGTACGTCTATTTGATTGTCGTATCATATTGAATATTTTGTATTACATGTAGCCAATGTCTTATGAAGCTTTCTATTTAGCTTTAGTTTTATAAAACTTCTTTTTTTTTATGAAACGGATAGAGCCTGACGGCTCCAGCCTCAAAAATATATAGCACTAAAAAAATGTAGCATACAAAGATCCATTTTACAAGAAGTAAAATAAGGGAATAGTACAAACAGAGGGCAAACAAACAAACCAAATAGATCAGTAAGCAAACAACGAAGAAAAAGAAATAGACCAAACTACAAGCAAAAAGATCCGACGCGGTCACGGTCCCAGGCAAATCCGAGCAACACAGCCTCCCCTCAAGTCGGCTAAAAAGAGAACAGCCTACAACACAACCTCCCACCATCGCACTGGCAGAGGAGCAGGCCGCCGAAAACAACAAACAAGCAAGGCCGCAGAGGGGAGGGCCTACCAAATGTGTATGTCCTTGGAGGGGAGAGCCACCCAACATGCACGACCGCGAAGGGGGGATCCAACAATGCCAAAACAAAAGAACCGGTATCCAGAAACAAGCACTCACCACCCTAAGCCGCACCCACAAAAGAAACAAAACGAAAATGCCACACAAAAATGCAACCAGCGCAGGGCCAAACCCCACACTCGAACAAGGAGAAGGGGGAACCAGTGAGGAAGCCCATAAAGGCTGCTCTCTCAAAGAATAGCAGAAACAACCAAAGCAAGACCGCGCAAATTCACCCGCACTCACTGCAGTGAAAAAATGCAAGAGGGGTCCACAGAAAGAAAGAAAAGAAAGAACCCAAAATTAACGAACTAAAAGTCAGCTCAGAATTGAGCACAACAAACAGCCAGCAACACAATCCACGAAATGTCTAATCCGATAAAAAGAACAAACATGGACACGGGAAAACTAAACACTAAAAATAAAAGCCTGGTAAAATACGCATCCCAGGCTGGGGGAAACCCAACCCAAAATGGGACCGAACAAACCGAACAATCCACACCAGCGAAAGAGTAAAAGAGGATCAGCATACGAGTAAGCCTCGAATCACCAACCAGGGAGGGCTCCCCAAAGTACATCAAACAAAAGCAGCAGGGTGCCCCCCAACCACCACCAACAAACCAGATGAACCTAAACACTGTAAACAAAGAAATAAAGCCGAGCACTCAGGCTAAAGGCTCGGCCACCCACGAAGAGCTCGGCCACCAAATCAAGGCCAAGAAAATACCAACCAGCCCAACAAACTGCTGTCACAAAATCAAAGAGAACCCAAATAGTATGAAACCCAGCACAAGATTTTTCTAAAACTTCTTAAAGCATTCACTTTCCTCATTTCTGAAAAAATACATATTTAGTATTTGATGAATAGCAATGGAGAAAGAACTATCCGTTGATGTTAAATTTACAAATATATATATATATATATATATATATATATATATATATATATATATATATATATATATTTTAACAAATAGCAATGAAGAAAGAGCACTGCATTCGTTGGTGTTAAATTTACAAAAAAAAAAGGAACTTTCCTCCGTCTAACACAAATTTAGATTTTTTTTATTATTAAATATAGGAGGGGCGGAGGATCTTCCTCTGTTCGAAAATTTTTCCAGACGGAGCTTCGTCATCAGTTGAAGGCGAATTTTTATTTATTATATTAATGTGTCATGATGAATTTAAAAAAAGAAAACAAACAAAATTCGAGCGGATAGAGGAGCTCTGAGGGGTTTTTTTTCTTAATAAAAAAGAAGGATTATAGTATTTACTTATTTGCCTCCCCCCCAGCCTTTTTAATAAGGAAAATTCTAATTCAGTAATTTGTAATTTTAAACAATAAAAGATGAGGATGGAAGATCTTCCTCCGTCTTTCATCTTTTTTTTTATAAATTATTTTTTTAAATCCAATAAATTGGTGGATGGAGCTTCATCTTCTGTTCGTTCTTTTTTCCAATTTTTTTTTCAATCTGACGGAGTATCTTATTTCGTATTCTATATTTAGCAATTGTCTAAAGTCGCTGCTATCTTTAGTAATCTGCTGCAGATTTCTATCATAAATTTTGAGATTTTAGCAAATAATAGTGGTGAGGTTTTTCCAACCAGACTGCTAAAATTTGAGTTTTTAGTAAACAATGGTGAATGCTCTTATACGTAGTATGTTGTATCGCAACATGTTCATGTTTTATAACAGACAGCCCTTCATTTAGTAATGAATTGCTGACGGTGTAGACCGTGTAGTGTTAGGAGGAACCACAGAAATACAATGTCAAAAGTGTCAGAAATACTTGTTTAAGAGGGAATATATAAATAATTAATTGTTTTCTAAGAGGATAAATGAGTTTTGGAAGAAACTGTAGATCATCAGTATGATTCTCTCTTTCCGGGTCGGCTACTAGATTATTCGACTAACCTAATTTGTAGGAGTGTATCGAAGATAGACTTTGTTGTCAATGTCATATTCTAGTCAAGTGTGTGTTACCGGGTTTCATGTAATTAAATCTTAATTTCTTATTATATTGTGGAGAACACTGAGGCATTCTGAAAAAGTTTTGGAAGAGTGATAATTTATTACTATACTTTTACATAATTTTCATAACCCTCTTTTTGTAAATTTCATGGTATACCAAAAAAAATTAACAGTATACATAGGAACCGGCGATCGGTATACATCGAAATCGAAGCTTTTTTATGCCCCTTGCATTTGCATCTAAGACACTCTTCCTCCTTAGAGCATCCAGTCTCGGTTGCTGAAGTGCAAAAAATACATTTTTTTTGTAAAAAAAATCTCACCATCGTTTGTTAAATATGCATACTTAGCAAACGAAGCGAATAGTGGACATCTAAATATAGCAAATGATGTTCCATCCATTTAAAAAATAATAATTTAATATTGTCGGACGGAAGATCAAGCTCCGTCCGATAACTCATTTAGAAATTTCTTTCCAAACAAATTACGAAAATATCATTAATTAATTATAAAATTGCCATTATAAAAAAAGAAAAAACTCAGATCTTACTTCTGCCATGAATTTTCTTTCAATTATTACTAAAATGCTATTACTTAATTATGAAAATATCATTTTAAATTTTTTTAAAAAAGAGATGGGCGGAGGAAGATCATCAGTTCGATTTTTTTATTTTTTATTTTTTATTTTTTTGCGGATTTAGCACTAACGATAGAAAGGTCCCCTCTCATTACAATTTGCCAAATACTAAATGTGCATAGTTTAGAAGTGACGATAGTGGATGCTCTTAACTTGGATGATGATAAACCAACTCATGAACAGACAACACTGTATCAAATTTTGACTCTGCTTTCCATTTCTATTTTCTATATGCTCAATAATCTATTTCTATTTTAAAAGATTAATCTTTATTTTTGAATCTGTACGTCCATATTGTGTGCGCATTAATTTAATTTACATATTCATTATTTCGTAACAAATTTTACATTTACATATATATACTAGCACCTACTTCACCGGGCTAACTATTTCAATATAGACATATAGAGGGCCGAATGGAAAGTTAACAAAGCACTAGATTTGCCCGTAGATTTGCCCGTGGGCACACCTCTTCGAAACGATACAGCATATGAAACTCTTGTAAACAGTAAAATAACAATTATGTTGCTCAAATTTGAATAGTAAAATAATAATTAATTGTAAATAAAAATTCATGTTTTCATTAATATATGTTGAAAAATAATTATAAATAGAGATATAAAATTCAACTTCTTAAAAATTTGAGTGTGGAAAATGATAAAATTTAACTTTTGATGAGATATTTGCTATTTTCAATGTAACATGAGCAATAAAAAAATCCATAAAAAATTTAAAATTTTACGAACCTGAAATCTGAAAATATAAAGTAAATAAAGAGAGAGAGAAATAAGTAAATAAATAAGTTGTTTTGGGGAATTTGAATTTGAGTTTTAGGGAGAAACTTTTGGCTAGAAAAATATGTTTTGTAAGATTAGATCTGAACCATTGATTTCAATCAAATTGAATGAGAACGACTTGATAGTTTTCTTTGTGTTTTATTATATAGATATGAAAGTCATGCAATGTGTATGCTAACTACTTCAAATAAGAAATTCTAAGAATTTATAACTCCCGTGTCTATACTTTCTAATTGTCTCCTAATTTTCTATTTTATATATAGTTCCACACACACCCTACTCATCATGGATTCAAATCCTTTCCAGTGAATGTAATCGCTGGAGAGGTTCTGTGATCCATCTCAACATACATTAAGAAGATTAAAATAGGAGGGGTTTTTTTTTTCAGTGGATGTGAGCAGGGCCGACCCTGAGTTTCCAAGATCCTAAAGCGAAAGACCTAAATAATTATTTTTGAGATCTCTAATTATAATATAATTTTTTTATGTACAAAATATGTATCTATATTTACAATGAGAATACAAATTTTAAATTTGGGACTACTAAAAGTGTAAAAGTTTGGGGGCTGGTTGCCTCAGGCCTCAAGGTGGGAGCCGGGCCTCCTGAATGTGAGATGAGGTGGATGACTGTGATTGAAGAGGAACCTTAGCCTCATATCATTTAATATGATGAATTATACGTCTTACCCGGATAGGAGCTTTTCCCCTTAGTTTTGGTAGTGCATTTGAGAAAGTAATAATGATTTTGTATAGAAAATTTAACCGAACACCTGCACACGCGGGTAAGTGGTTTGGTCCTTGTCCGTCTAGGGCCGGTCCTGAGTTCCCGAGGGTCCGAGGTGAACTCCCGAAATGGGCCCCCGAAATACTAAAAAAAAAATATGTATACAAAAAATTTGCACATTATTGAAAGCAAAATATGAAAAAAATATAAATTTGTTTTAAATCACCCAAATTTAAAGTCTCAAATTCAATTCAAGTCTTCAAGCCTAAACCCAAATAATGCCTAAACCCAAATAATTATATAAAAAAAATTTAACGGCTCAAATAATTATTTTTGGGACCCCTAATAACAGTATTTTTCTTTTACGCGCAAAATACGTACCTATATTTACAAGGGAATTATAAATTTGGGGGCCCCTAAAATCGCAAAAACGCCGGGGCCTGAGGCGGCCGCCTCACTTGCCTCAAGGGTGGGGCCGGCCCTGGGTCCGTCTCATGTATGACAAGTCACTAGGTTGCATGTTTTTACTCAGAGCATCCACAGTCCTGATTGTCAAAAAAAGGCTAAATGCATATTTACATATAACATATCGAGCGTTTGCTGCAGTCGTCCAATACTATTTTATAGCAATTTAATATAAAAAAATATCAGACAGACTTTGTAGATTCGTCGTAGGGTGAAATATATATAAAATGAATTATTTAATATACTTTTTTCGTTAGACGGGTCTTCAAGGAAAAAAAACCAAAAAAACAACATACTAACTTCGAAAATCCGTCCCATGAATTTTAAATAATTTTTCAAATTTCTTAATAATTATAAGGATTTTTTTAGTTGAAAAAAAAATTTATTGGGCCCCCCAAGATCCATCCAAGGGGGAGAGATATTTGTTTGGGTATTTTTAAAAACTAAATAAATTTGATTTCGGAGAGCGACGGATTTTGAAGATCGGTCGCTTATATATATATATATATATATATATATATATATATATATATATATATATATATATATATATATATATATATATAAGGGACGGACTTCGAAGGTCTGTCTGAGAATTAAAAAAATATTTTTTTTAGTGGGACGGATCTTCAAGATCCGTCCTTTATAATATGTATTTTTCTTATATCGTCTCTCATTTATAGCTTTCTACTGTTGCGTTTTCGTCAAAAAATGCATAAATAGTAAGCGACTTCAGCATTTCGTTTGCTATAAAATGCATATGTAGCAAACGACTGTGGATGTTCTCATATCATATACTTTTGGTAATGTTTTGAATGTCAACTTAGACAAACTTGAGTAAGTTTTTATAGATTAAGAAACAATTGAGAATGAATAGATGTACATATGAGGACAAGAAGTAAAGGATTAAAGAGCCTGATTAGGGAGGGGTTAATGCAATTAATTAAAGGGGAAAACAGAACTAAACACCACATCTTTTGGAAAGTAAATTAGGAGAACCAAGTTAATCCAAAGGTCATATCAGACAACTAGGCATTGAGATGGGTTGCCGGCACTTGGCCCGACCTAAATACATCTTCTTCATCTGACTTGATCGAAAGAGTATTATTCACCACAAAAAGTGAAGAGGGAGAGAGATCAAATGGTACGTGTGAAAGTGAGACATGCAGAGAAAGAATTTATTGCACACGTGTGGGTTCGATCTGTTCAAATGCAAACCCTAGCAAATTATGTGGCCATGCCGGCCACATGTGATGTTCCATCTCTTTTATGTTTCCACTAGGAAAAGAGATGTCTCCGACGTGTGAAATAAGCCCACTAAATTGAGAATTTGTAATTGAGTATGTTTATACTTAATCATGCTTACATGATCAATACGTTCACTGTATGCAGTGAATGTGTTATTTTACTACAACTGGTAAAAAATTATCGTGCACCTAGTGTATGCGAGCCATATATATCTTACTAGTATAATGCACGTGCGATGCACGCGTACAAAAAACATGTATACTAATATAGCTCACGACAGTGGGTGACTACTCGTAATAACTCAGAATCTTAAAATCTCCACAAATGCAAGACATCAAAAATTAATATCAGAAGGTAATGCTAAATGGAAAAAAAAGTATTATTACTGAAACCCCAAAAATCTTTAAATCGTTAAAACAAAACCCCAAAAATCTTATCTTGTTGGCTGTTGAGAATCTATTACAGTTTGGAGGGAGAGCAAGGGACAGAGTTGAATTTAAATTTAAAGGGAAAAAAAGAACCGAATGCAATTTGGTGTATATATATAGAGGATGAAGGATTAATATGGAAGGTTATCAAGGGTAGTTCAAGGGCTTCACAATTTATTCATTTTGATCTTTGCGTGCATGTGTTAATTATTTTCCCAATACATGCAAATCATACTATACTTTTGAGTTTCTCAAGGTTAATTATTGGCTTCACAATTTATATACATTTTGAACTTTGAATGCATGTATTTTCCCGATACATGCAAATCATACTGGTGTTTGAGTTTCTCAAGGTTAATTATCTCAATTTGAAGAAATCATACTATATTTTTGAGTTTCTCAAGATTAATTATCTCAATTTGAGGGCATTTTCATAGTACATGCATTATCATTTCTCACACTAAGACATTACACTTCAATATACAGATAGATCCATATACAATATGAACTCAAAATTTCCCATACATTCAGTTAAACATAATACTTAAAACCGAATCCACAATAATACTCTTTATGTTCCTTCTTCATTAAAAACTACAACAATATTTCCTACCTTCATCTTCACTCACGTTCTTAGTCAATTTTCCGTCCTTTCACCAGCATGAATCCCGTCACCAACTCTTCTTTACAATACTCTCGAGCCAGCCACCATTTCACATACATCATTATATGATACTGAAAACCCATTTCACATACATCATTATACGCTATTGAACACCTCTGCTAGTTCAATTCTCAAGTTACCTCCACCATGTTCTCAAATCTTCATCAATATATAGATTAGCAAAACCAACTAATTTTACAAATGTGCCGCTGCTTCCCAACTATAATTTTAACACTCATACGAAGCACTACAATGTAGGATAAATTCCTTCACTAACCTGGTCTTGTAAAGTGCTACATGTGAGATTGCAAATTGCAACATATCGATTCATTTCTGTCAAATTTGATGGTTTCACACATATTCATGTTTCCTAAATTAATGATAGTGGCATACCCCACATTTGCAGCAACCATGTTTCAAGGTAGAGAGATTCAAAAGCATTTCAAGAACTATGTACACAATGAACCTCTGAATTCACTATAATACTCTTTAACTCACCAGTGTCAATGAAACCAACAATAACATTCCTCTGACTCTTCGTAGAGAACCCTGGTATCTCCATGGCTTCATCAATCTGAAGACCCATAAAGTCCCATGAATGAGTAGTATGCAAGCTTCTCTTCTCATTTCGAAACACCGAAACCACATTGGGCATCTCTGTAATCAAACAATGTATCACATAACACAATCCAAAAAAGTTATTCAAAAACAAAACAAAAAACAAAACAAAACAAAAAAAAACCCCTCAAATCTCAAATTACCAGCCAACTTTGATGCTTGTTCTTGAGTCAACTTCGCAGCAAACCCTCTAAACCCATTACTATAGCTATAAATATGGGATTCCTTTGCTTTCTCAATGCTGTCCAAAATAACCAACACTATTCATTCCTTTTCCATTTAGAATACCAACAATTCTACAAATCCATTTCATAAAAGTTATAAATAAAAAATAAAAAAAAAATAAAATAAATATTAAAAAAAAACCCACCTTCCGTCATGAATAGAAGCAAGCATTTGGTGGGTTTGCTTCGAAATCTCATATGGGTTTTCTCCATAATTGCTTCCCATGTACACCACATACACCTACAATGGGGTAATAACAAACGTGAGGAAATTGGACTAAAAATAACCAAACATTACATTGAAACTCATTCACCTGAGAAGAGAAGTACAGTTTTGGTCCATTCATCAGTGCCAAAGAGAATAAAACAAATTCAAGATCCAGTTAATATAGAAATAAAAGGCAGCATCAAACCTTTCTAACCAAAAGTCAAATAAAAAAAAAGTAAAACCAAATCAAGATCCCAAATTTTAAAGCTAAGTATGAGGATCGGATAGGCCAAACACCAATACAGACTCAAAACAACATCATCTTGATCTCAACTGACCCCCAATTATGGATAGATTCCAGATTGATCGATCGATACCATAATAAACCATTCCTTTTCTTGTTGCATAATAAAATAGCATCACAAAAGTGATTAGAAGAATGAAATAAAAAAAAGTACCGATGATAGGGATGGTGGTGACGATCTCGCCAAGCTTGAGCTTGTAGAGTATGGTCGTCTTACCAGCAGCATCGAGACCCACCATCAAGATCCTCATCTCCCTCTTTGCGAACAAACGGCTGAACAGCTTCCCAAACGACAACCCCATACTTTTCTTTCTTTCTTTCTTTCTTTCTTTCTCCTCTTTGATTCTGCTGTTGGTTTGAAAAGAAGAGATCGGAGATCTGGATTTCAAAGTTAAAGATCTCAGATCTACGAATTCATCAAAAGATTAGATGATATGATATGAGATCGGATCTAATATTTACCTGTGATTGACAGGAAGGGTTCTTCTTCTTCGTCTTCTTCTCTGAAAGTGAGTTTCTCCTAAAATTAATGAATTGAAATGAGAAAAATTGTTTCTCTCTCTCTGTATCTCTATGTTTATGGGAGAGGAATCGGCCGGGGTTGAGATAGAGAGATTGAAGTAAATGTGAAGCGAAAATTATGCTTGTGCCCTCTGATTATTTAGGGATCAGGGACAAAAATTGACAGAATTAACCCTATATTTTTTTTAGCCTTTTGATGTTTGTGGGGGCATGATAGTAAAAAGCCGCCAAAATAAGGCTTTGCTTAATAATAGTATAGATATTGAATTTCTTAAATATTTACATCAATTAAATAATTTATCAAGATTATGTCTTATGGAGACAATCAATCATAAAATAATCAATACAATTATGAATAATATAACTTATGTAAATGTACAATGAGGCTATATGTAGTACATATTTATTTTGATATAAAACAGTTCTGAAACTTTATTGAAAACTTTTAAACTAAGATTGGCCCTAAGTAAATTATATGCAGCAATCGCAAAAAGCAGTCTTTAAGAAAAATTAAATAACTTCAAAATAACTTATCACATCAATGTAAAATGAAGAAATTCTTAAAAGAAATGTAAAAAGGACAAATTAATAAATCATATACTTATATCTTCTTTTTAATTTTCAGCAAAGTCAATCATCCTATTAGGTAAACTGAGGATCTTATTAAGTCTTCGGCACAATCAACACAAACTACCAAGCAAACTAGATCGCACCAATCACACAAAGTATACAAGAATTATCTCGGTTGGGGCTTTCGTCTTAATCCCGAGGAGGAAAAACCGAAATATTATTTCAACTAGAGAAGATACAAGAATATTACAATTCTCACCACGACCCTCTCTTAAGCCTAATTGTAACTTTGTCGCTGCTTACAATGGAAAAACTCTCTCACCCTCTCAGATAAAGTACTCTCTTCTTCTACTCGGCACTCAATAGAATCTTATCGTTCTAGGAGCCGTTTACATTGTATTTATAGATCTAGAGAAACCTTAGTTTGATACACTTGATACATTAACCATCTGATTACTACTGAAGAGATAACCCTGCATTGAGAGCCGTACAATCTGACTTGAAGACGAAGTTGAGCTTCTTCTGCTAGTTGAACAAACCTCCACCTATTTTACCCCAGCTGTATGTCCCCCTTCAGGGCACACCCATGTAGATGTAATCATGGAGGTGCTACCCTCCCCACGAACTCCACCTACTTCAAGGCTCTCTCCACCTTCCAACGGTATTTGAACGTTGCAGTCTCGATTTGGTAATTCTAGTGTCGGTTTTCTAGATGATGTTTTAGGAACAATGAGCTTCCATACACTCGGTCGAGTTTTTCTACACCCACAAAGCTGGTAGAGGTTGTGCTGACCCAGCCCAATTTCCCTCTTACCTTTTATTACCTTACAACGATTATTCCAAACTGTTAAAACTCCACATCGAGCTGTGTACCTGCAGCCACGAGTATCAAGAGTCCCCAAGAATATTAGATTCTACTGTATCGAAGGAATATGCATGACCACTTCTAGTGTGAACCATTTACCATATGACGTCTCCAATTCAACTGTTCCCTCACACACTACATCACAAATATCACCACTCACTGTTTTCACACTACAGCCTGTTGACGACTTGTATGTTCTTGGAGCAAATATGAGAAAAACTTCCTGAATTAAGATACCAACTTGAATCCACATCTGAAGAACTTGAAACAAGAAAACTTAGGTCATCATTATTACTTGATTCAGTTGCGCTGACTATATGGGCTTGTTCCCCTTCTTTAGTAGCACTCTTCTGACTCAACCACTTGCGACAGTCTCTCTTGTAATGCCCAACTTCTCTACAATAATGGCAATGAATCTTACCGTGTGCTGCATCCTTCCAATTGACGTATCACCATCCCCCGCAAAGCACCATGTAGAATTAGACCCTCCTTTATGAGTCTTCTTTCTTAGTTCATCTTCCTTCAGACCCTTAATCACCCCGGCTACTGTAAGTGTCTCATTGGATGACTTCTCGTGTAGCATGGTAGTTATCAAGTGATCATAAGAAGATGGTAGTGAATATATCAAGTTGAAAGTTTTATCCTCTTCGGTAAGATCATCAGCGTTAATTGTCTTCATTTCAGATATTACCTTATTGAACTCCACAATATAATCTTGAAGATGAGTACCTTCCTTCATTGAGAACCTAAACAACTTCCTCTTCCAATACATCCTATCTAGCAACGACAATCTCGAGTAGTCAGATTTGAGTCTCGTCCATAGACTCGCCGCACTTTTCTCCTCAAGAATATTACACTTGACTTCATCCGCCTATTGCAACCGGATGAAACTCAAGGCCTTCAAACAAATCTCATCCCACTTCTCCTAATTCATGTCGGTTGGCTTCTTCTCTTCTAAGGCAATGTGCAAGTCCTTATGAACCAAAACATCATACATGTCCACCTTCCATAGAATGAAGTTGATCTTACTGTCAAACTGTTTGATCTTCATCTTTTGATCTGCCATCTTCTCTAAGGAACTCGAACAAATCCATGAACCTAGTTGCTCTGATACCACTTGTTAGGTAAACTGAGGATCTTGTTGAGTCTTTAACACAATCAACACAAACCACCAAGCAAACTAAATCGCACCAATAATACAAAGCACACAAGAATTAAACCGGGTGGGGCTTTCGCCTTAATCCGGGGGAGGAAGAACTGAGATATTATTTCAACTAGAGAAGATACAGGAATATTACAATTCTCACCACAACCCTCTCTCAAGCCTACACTATAAGAAAATAGTTCTACACCGGCATTTCTACTCCGGCATTTTGGTAGAAACGCCGCTGTAGAGAACAAGTAATTTGGCAGGAAAAAAATCACAGCTCTGCACTGGCGTATGTGAAAAACGCCGGTGAATGTACGTATACACACTACAAAAGATACTCGATTTACCGCCGAATATTCCCCGGCGTTTTACTAGTAGCGCCGGGGTAGGGAGCGAATAGGAATGGGGCGCCAGATGGGAAGGTTATACACCGGCGGTCGCTTTAAACCACCGGGCAATATTCGTATTCACCGGCGTTTTTTTTAAAAACGCCGATGAAGTGTATTATTCACCGACATTTTAATAATAAACGCCGGTGAATATACCGATACATTCACCGACGTGTCTAATTGAAACGCCGGTGAATAAGCTACGATAAATCCCGCGAACCCTAATCTTTCGCTCGCCATTTTTCCAAACCCCAAAAAAAGGGGGGGGGGGGGGCGCTTCATTTTCCCTCATTCCTCGCTCTACTTCCCACGCGTTTGCCTCCGCCGCTTCGTCCTCTTCGACAGCCTTCGACCTTTCGTCATCGTCCCTTCTTCCCTTCGTCATTTTCGATTTCCCTCCTCCCTCTCTCTATCTGGAGGTGAATCGGCGATCGGAAACCACCGTGTCGCCCCGCTCTCTCTCTATCTCCTACGCCCCCGCGCTCGTCGCCCCGCTCTCTCTCTCTCTCTCTTCGGTATCATCTCTTGATTTCCCTTATTTTTCAAAAAAAGCATGTTTTTTCAGATTATGCATCTTGATTTCCTTAACATGAATGGTTTAGTTGGGATGAAGAATGAATAGAAAAATATATGCTTAGATACTGGAAATTTTCATCTTCTTTTACTGTTAATGAAGCTTATTTCATGCATCTGATTGTCATCTTGGCATGTTTTTTTGACCAAAATGGGTTCACTGTGAACTGAGGATGGTATAGCTGTATGCCAAAATCCTCCGGATATGTACAACAATTGGGTTTTAGATTTAGTTGGGCTAAAGAATTAGTAGAGCAACATATATGCTCAGATAATGGAAATTTATTTTCAGATACTGTTAATGAAGCTGATTGCCATCTTTGGCATGATTTTTTAACAAAAAATGGGTACACTTCCAAACTAAGTATGCTGCTAGCATCCTCATTTTCTTTTACTGTTAATGAAGCTTATCTCATGCATTTGATTGTCATCTTGGCATGTTTTTTTGACCAAAATGGGTTCACTGTGTACTGAGGATGCTATAGGTACGTATGCCAAAATCCTCCGGATATGTACAACAATTGGGTTTTAGATTTAGTTGGGCTAAAGAATTAGTAGAGCAACATATATGCTCAAATAATGGATATTTTCATTTTCAGATACTGTTAGAGAAAATGATTGCCATCTTAGGCATAATTTTTTAACATAAAATGGGTTCACTTCCAAACTAAGTATGCTGCTAGCATCCTCTTCTTCTTTTACTGTTAATGAAGCTTATTTCATGCATCTGATTGTCAGCTTGGCATGTTTTTTTGACCAAAATGGGTTCACTGTGAACTGAGGATGGTATAGTTGTATGCCAAAATCCTCCGGATATGCACAACAATTGGGTTTTAGATTTAGTTGGGCTAAAGAATAAGTAGAGCAACATATATGCTTAGATAATGGATATTTTCATTTTCAGATACTGTTAGAGAACCTGATTGCCATCTTAGGCATGATTTTTTAACATAAAATGGGTTCACTTCCAAACTAAGTATGCTGCTAGCATCCTCATCTTCTTTTACTATTAGTGAAGCTTATTTTCATGCATCTGATTGTCATATTGGCACGTTTTTTTGACCAAAATGGGTTCACTGTGAACTGAGGATGCTATAGCTGTATGCCAAAATTCTCCGGATATGTACAACAATTGGGTTTTAGATTTAGTTGGGCTAAAGAATTAGTAGAGCAACATATATACTCAGATAATGGAAATTTTCATTTTCAGATACTGTTAATGAAGCTGATTGCCATCTTTGGCATGATTTTTTAACAAAAAATGGGTACACTTCCAAACTAAGTATGCTGCTAGCATCCTCATCTTCTTTTATTGTTAATGAAGCTTATCTCATGCATCTGATTGTCATCTTGGCATGTTTTTTTGACCAAAATGGGTTCACTGTGAACTGAGGATGCTATAGGTACGTATGCCAAAATCCTCTGGATATGTACAACAATTGGGTTTTAGATTTAGTTGGGCTAAAGAATTAGTAGAGCAACATTTATGCTCAGATAATGGAAATTTTCATTTTCAGATACTGTTAATGAAGCTGATTGCCATCTTTAGCATGATTTTTTAACAAAAAATGGGTACACTTCCAAACTAAGTATGCTGCTAGCATCCTCATTTTCTTTCACTATTATTGAAGCTTATCCCATGCATCTGATTGTCATCTTGGCATGTTTTTTTGACCAAAATGGGTTCACTGTGAACTGAGGATGCTATAGCTGTATGCCAAAATCCTCCGGATATGTACAACAATTGGTTCACTGTGAAAAATATATGCTTACATACTGGACATTATCATTTTTCTTTTACTGTTAATGAAGCTGATTTCATGCATCTGATTGGCATCTTGGCATGTTTTTTACCAAAATCCTCCAAATCTGTACAAGAATTGGGCTGAACAAACCTTGTGCAGGTTTCTTTTGGCGCTACAAACAACAATGATTTAGTTGGGATGAAGAATTATTTTAGAAAAACTTATTAGTAGCCATATTAGTTTCTTTTGTTTAGTATTATTATTATTATTATTATTATTATTATTATGAGATAAGTAAGTGATTATTAGTAGCCATGAACAAAATAGTTCATGAGTCATCAGATCTTCTTGTTACCGTAGTTACAGCACGACGCGCTTATTATTCGGCCGATTCTCTTCATCAGCAAAATACCCTTTATCATCATCATCTCCTTAAACGGAAAGCCAAATACAGGGAAGACTATAGTCGAATTTTTTTTACACTCGAACACAAGGTGTGCGATAAAATACCACTAAGGTGGTTGTGATAATTTTCACAAAAGGTAGTTTAGGGTTATGTGAATAGAGTAGATTGTGTTAAGATTTAATTTTTTTTTGTACATTTTTTGGAACCACAATTTCTTTATTTTACAGTTAAAGATTATATCGTTTATTTATTTGCAGCTAGGAATGATTTTCAAAAAGGTGAAATTTAATATACAAAAAGCCTTTTACTGTTATTACTATTTAATATATCAAATTTTAATTTCAGATTGTGTGCTATTGTTATAATGGATAGAAGTTGGATTAGTAAACCACGATTATCCAAGGAGTACCGTGATGGTATTAAAGATTTTATTATCTTTGCCAAACGACATTCCCGTGATCCCTACCTAATCCTTTGTCCATGCCTCCGGTGTACAAATTGTAATTTGAGGACATGTGACGTAGTACATACACACTTGGTTGTCAACGGTTTTCTTCAAGGGTACACAAGGTGGTTTTGTCATGGAGAGGATCATACGTCAGCTCCTGTTCGTCCGGTTGTATTAGAAAATGAAGATGAGCCCTTAGTGAACGAAGACTTAGCATTTCCGATGAGATGCATGCTTTGTTGCAAGATGCCATGGGGATTCATAGTGTTCCTTTCCACACCAATAACCCAACAACCCAAGTTCACAATGAGTCAACAGAAACAAACCAGATTGGTGGTGGGGTGGACGAGGAAATGCCTGGCCCCGCCCCTGAAAATAATAAGCAGCAAGAATCCTTCGCTAAGTTACTTGAAGATGCTAGTACTCCGTTGTACCGCGATTGCACCAAATTCTCTAAATTCTCATTCATTGTCAGACTATTTCAGATTAAATATTTAAACGGGTGGTCTGCTAAGTCCTTCACTATGCTACTTGAATTGTTGAATGAAGCATTTCCTGAAATCTGTATTCCAAACTCAGCCTATAAAATCAAAAAATTCCTAAGTTCTTTCGATCTAGGGTATGAGAAGATAGCAGCATGTCCAAATGACTGTATGCTTTTCACAAGTGGTAAGGAAAGTCTGGAGAATTGCAAAGTGTGTGGTTCTTCGAAATGGAAAGAAAGACCAAATTAAGACGAGGGAGCCAGTGGATCTACTAAGCGAAGTAGGAAAAAGAAGCCTGCCAAAATACTGCGTTACTTTCCTCTGATTCCTAGGCTAAAAAGGTTGTTTATGTCTACGAAAACTTCTTCTAATATGAAATGGCATGCTGAAGGTCGCACTAATGATGGGATTCTTAGACATCCTGCTGATTCTCAATCTTGGAAAAAATTTGATGAAAGATATCCTAATTTTGCGGAAGATCCTCGGAATGTGAGACTTGGACTAGCTAGTGATGGTTTCAACCCTTTCAGGCAAATGAGTAGTACATACAGCATATGGTCGGTTGTGTTAATACCATACAATTTGCCGCCTTGGAAATGCATGAAGCAGTCCTCATTTATTTTGCCCATGATAGTTCCTGGACCGAAAGGTCCTGGAAATGATATAGATGTGTACCTACAACCGTTAATAGATGAACTTCAGAAGTTGTGGGTGGGTGTTCCAACCTATGATGCTGTGGCTAAAGAAACATTTTCTCTTCGGGCCGTGTTGTCTTGGACAATCAATGATTTTCCAGCATATGCAAATTTATCTGGATATAGTACTAAAGGACGTTATGCATGTCCATGTTGTACTGACCAAACTAGTTCAAGGTGGTTGTACAATGGCAGAAAGTTTTGCTATATGGGTCATAGGAGATGGTTGCCTGACACACATATATTTCGGGCAGAGACATCGACATTTGATGGTACCGACGAGTGGGAACATACTCCTGGGTCTTCTTCTAGTTCAGATATTTTGAGGCGGGTAGATGGTCATCAATTCAAATATGGAAAAGAACCAGAAGTCAGGACAAAGGGCAAGAAAAGGGCAAGGCCGGAGCAAGGTGAGGAGACCGATCTATATGGCGAAGATGAGGATCAAAACATGACGAGTTTAGGTGCATGGAAGAAGAAGAGTATTTTCTTCAAGTTGCCGTATTGGGAATTCAACTTATTGCGACATAATTTAGATGTGATGCATATCGGAAAAAATATTGGTGAAAATTGTATAGGAACAGTTATAGGAGATGACCGGAAGACAAAGGACAATCTCAAGAGCTGACTTGATTTGAAGTCAATGGGCATCCGACATGAGTTGCACCCAGAAGAATTACCGAACGGGAAAGTACTCCTACCTCCTGCAATCTATTCAATGTCAAAATTGGAGTTGGAATTGTTTTGCAAAGTACTACTGGAACTTAAAGTTCCTGATGGCTATTCTTCTAACATGGCAAGATATGTCAACTTTAAAGAGAAGAGGCTTTAGGGTCTAAAGTCACACGACTACCACATCTTAATGCAGGATCTCCTTCCTGTGACCCTAAGGTCTTCAATGTGTGAGCAAGTCACTACTGTCCTGAAAGATCTTTGTAGCATATATAAAGGTATTTGCTCAAGAATGCTTCGTGTTGAAGATATTGACCAATTGGAGCAGCAGGTGGCATTGACACTTAGTAAAATGGAGATGATATTTCCTCCATCGTTCTTCACTATAATGATTCACTTGATAATCCACCTTGCTAGTGAAGCCAGAATCGGCGGTCCTGTTCACTTTCGGTGGATGTACCCCATTGAGAGGTAAAAGAATTCATTCATCTTACGAAATTGAATTTTCAAAAGCTGATTTCTTTTAATCCCCTAATCCGCTCTAATTCATTAATTGTACATGTTCAGGTACCTATACCGACTAAAGGGTTATGTGAAAAATAGAGCATATCCTGAAGGGTCAATAGCTCAGGAATATCTATCAGAGGAGTGCTCACATTTTTTTTCCAGGTATTTTCCGGGTGTGGAGACATCTTCGAGTAGACCACGTAGAAATCCAGACATTTCCAACCTTGATGGTGCTCAATATATTTTTGATACCGCTGGCACTACTGTTGGTAAAGTTGATGCATTTGAGCTAGATAACGTAGCGTGGGAACAGGCACATCGATATGTGCTAGACCACCATGCATCAGTGGAACCATTTCGAAAGTAAGTTGCTTTTGAATTTAAATCGAATACAGTGAAAACTGCGGAGTTCGATATTAACTTACTTTTGTTATTCCTTATTTCAATTGCTTGTTTTTTAGCGAATTTGTCAGGGACATCAAACGAAGGGCTAGACCAAGAAAACTACCACCACGTGAACAAAACAAGTTGATGAATGAAAAATTTCATAAGTGGTTTGAATCTCATGTAGGTGAATTACAGTTATGCAAGTTAATCTTCATTATATCTACATTTTCTATGGTGCTGATACGATTTGTGCAAAATTAATAGGTACATTCTTTGGGTCCTGAAGGTGCGTCATCTGAAATACAAGTACTTGCCAAAGGTCCGTATAAGATGTTCAAAAGATACGGAGGATACATATTCAATGGTTTTAGATTTCGTACTAAGGATCGTGAATGTAATTTGAAGTCTCAAAATAGTGGAATGGTAGTGACGTCTAAGACTAGAAGTTATGCTTCCAAATCGGACACGAGGCCTGTCGATGGAGATCTCGACTACTATGGAGTGCTCATGGATATCATTGAGTTGAATTATTTTGGTCATTTCCGTGTTGTCTTATTTCGTGGGGATTGTGCTGAGTTTGATAGGAATTTTGCTAACAACAAGGATAAGCTTGGCTTCACAGTTGTAAACTTCTCAAAATTGATTCACATCGGTACACACATTAGCCATGAGCCATTTGTGTTTCCATCCCAAGTGCAACAAGTATTCTACATTGAAGATCCAACCCTGCCAAAATTGTATGTGGCTCTCGCTATGAAACCAAGAGATGTATTCCAACTGGGCGATACTTCAGAAGATGAAGACGGTGAAGTCATGAACAATTACATTGCTTCTGAGTTTTCTGTGTTTGATGTAAACACAACCGACCTTGGAATTTGCGGGACTTGGCTCCGCAAGGATGGAGAAGAGGACGATGTATTGGAAGATGTCGTATTGTAGTTTACTTGATTTTCAATCTCAATATTATATGTCTGTAATTTTCGTGTCTTAAATCTTGTTGTAATATTATGTCTGTAATTCCGAACATGTTCATTGTGAATTTAATACACCGGTTTAATTATCTTTCTATTTTCTACTGCTTGGTATTATTTACATTAAACTATGCTTGGTGTCATTTGAACCAAACTATCATTGTAATTTAATTTGTTACAAATCTCATTTTTTTAATTTTTTTATAATTATGTTGGTTTGTTAATCCTACTGAAGTACAAATTTTATGTTAGTTATTATAAACATGTTATTAATTAAATTTGCATCTCTAAGGAAGTTATTGAATCCTTGACAGGTACAACATGCCGAGGCGTGGAAAGAGGGTAAATATAAATGATGGCAACGAGAGCCATGGGGATGAGCAGCCACTAAATAATAGTGGCAGTCAAACATATGAGGGTAAGGGAAGCACGCCGCCCACTGTCAAAAAACATCGCTAAGTCTTTAAATTGGTATTTTTAAAGAGATTATGGTCTTGAATGCATGAAAGACACGTACTAGTGTTTGTGAGTCTGCATTGTGGCTGTCGTCTATAAGCATTTCGTCTATGTTTCTTAAGTGGGCTGTGATTAGAAAGAAAGGTCTGGAGTGGAGATCTGGAAACCCAAATAGAGACATCTCGTTTATTATAATCTATACTTATTGTTGGACCAACCCCCTCTTGCTGTTGTTGCTGATGTCTCTTTGTGTGCGTGTGTTGAAGAGAATGAAGGGATGAGAGAGAGTTGAGAAAAATGCCGCTATGTTAGCCTGGTGTATCCTCATTCTCTACCATCCCTCTTTCTGGCTCCATATATGGCTTCTATATTAAATTGGTTTCCTTCCACGATGACAGTCCGTAATATTACACTTGATATGAGCCATGTTCATAGCTGCACCCTATTGCATACTCACAAACAACTAATACGTGTCGTTCATGCATTGTATGACCAACCCCACTTTGGCACATAACATGGTATAGATGACATTGTATGACCTGCAAACAAGGTTTGTTCAGCCGTGTTGTTGTACTGATTTGGAGGATTTTGGTATGCTAGCAGCATACTTAGTTTGGAAGTGAACCCATTTTGGTTAAAAAATCATGCCAAAGATGGCAATCAGATGCATGAAATCAGCTTCTTTAACAGTATCTGAAAATGAAAATTTCCATTATCTGAGCATATATGTTTCTTTACCAGTGACTGTGAACAATTGTTCTTAATTGGGTTGTGATTAGAAAGAGACGAGTTGAAGTGGAGATCTGGAAACCCATATAGAGACATCTTGTTCATAATAATTTATTATTATTGTTGTTCTTGTCGCTCTTGCTGTTGTTGCTGATGTCTCTATGTGTTCGTGTGCTGAAGGGAAAGAAGGGATGAGAGAGAGATGAGGAAAATGCCGCTATGTTAGCCTGGTGTATCCTCATTCTCTACCATTCCACTTTCTGGCTTCTATATTTGGTTTCCTTCCACGATGACAATTCCTTAAAACTACACTTGATATGAGCCCTATTCGTATTTTTCTTCAATGACGAATTGATCTATGACTACAATCTCCATTCAAAACCCAATTGTTTTATATTTGGTTCCCTCTTGCTGTTGTTGCTGTTGTTGCTGATGTCTCATCTTCTTTTACTGTTAGTGAAGCTTATCTCATGCATCTGATTGACATCTTGGCATGTTTTTTTGACCAAAATGGGTTCACTGTGAACTGAGGATGTTATAAGGACGTATGCCAAAATCCTCCGGATATGTACAACAATTGGGTTTTAGATTTAGTTGGGCTAAAGAATAAGTAGAGCAACATATATGCTCAGATAATGGAAATTTTCATTTTCAGATACTGTTAATGAAGCTGATTGCCATCTTTGGCATGATTTTTTAACATAAAATGGGTACACTTCCAAACTAAGTATGCTGCTAGCATCCTCATCTTCTTTTACTGTTAGTGAAGCTTATTTCATGCATCTGATTGACATCTTGGCATGTTTTTTTGACCAAAATGGGTTCACTGTGAACTGAGGATGCTATAGGTACGTATGCCAAAATCCTCCGGATATGCACAACAATTGGGTTTTAGATTTAGTTGGGCTAAAGAATTAGTAGAGCAACATATATGCTCAGATAATGGAAATTTTCATTTTCAGATACTGTTAGAGAACCTGATTGCCATCTTAGGCATGATTTTTAACATAAAATGGGTACACTTCCAAACTAAGTATGCTGCTAGCATCCTCATCTTCTTTTACTGTTAATGAAGCTTATTTTCATGCATCTGATTAACATCTTGGCATGTTTTTTTGACCAAAATGGGTTCACTGTGAACTGAGGATGCTATAGGTACGTATGCCAAAATTCTCCGGATATGTACGACAATTGGGTTTTAGATTTAGTTGGGCTAAAGAATTAGTAGAGCAACATATATGCTCAGATAATGGATATTTTCATTTTCAGATACTGTTAGAGAACCTGATTGCCATCTTAGGCATGATTTTTTAACATAAAATGGGTACACTTCCAAACTAAGTATGCTGCTAGCATCCTCATCTTCTTTTACTGTTAGTGAAGCTTATTTCATGCATCTGATTGACATCTTGGCATGTTTTTTTGACCAAAATGGGTTCACTGTGAACTGAGGATGCTATAGGTACGTATGCCAAAATCCTCCGGATATGCACAACAATTGGGTTTTAGATTTAGTTGCGCTAAAGAATTAGTAGAGCAACATATATGCTCAGATAATGAAAATTTTCATTTTCAGATACTGTTAGAGAACCTGATTGCCATCTTAGGCATGATTTTTTAACATAAAATGGGTACACTTCCAAACTAAGTATGCTGCTAGCATCCTCATCTTCTTTTACTGTTAATGAAGCTTATTTTCATGCATCTGATTGTCATCTTGGCATTTTTTTTTGACTAAAATGGGTTCACTGTGAACTGAGGATGCTATAGGTACGTATGACAAAATTCTCCGGATATGTACAACAATTGGATTTTAGATTTAGTTGGGCTAAAGAATTAGTAGAGCAACATATATGCTCAGATAATGGATATTTTCATTTTCAGATACTGTTAGAGAACCTGATTGCCATCTTAGGCATGATTTTTTAACATAAAATGGGTACACTTCCAAACTAAGTATGTTGCTAGCATCCTCATCTTCTTTTACTGTTAATGAAGCTTATTTTCATGCATCTGATTGTCATCTTGGCATGTTTTTTTGACCAAAATGGGTTCACTGTGAACTGAGGATGCTATAGGTACGTATGCCAAAATTCTCCGGATATGTACAACAATTGGGTTTTGGATTTAGTTGGGCTAAAGAATTAGTAGAGCAACATATATGCTCAGATAATCGAAATTTTCATTTTCAGATACTGTTAATGAAGCTGATTGCCATCTTTGGCATGATTTTTTAACAAAAAATGGGTACACTTCCAAACTAAGTATGCTGCTAGCATCCTCATCTTCTTTTACTGTTAATGAAGCTTATCTCATGCATCTGATTGTCATCTTGGCATGTTTTTTTGACCAAAATGGGTTCACTGTGAACTGAGGATGCTATAGGTACGTATGCCAAAATCCTCCGGATATGCACAACAATTGGGTTTTAGATTTAGTTGGGCTAAAGAATAAGTAGAGCAACATATATGCTCAGATAATGGATATTTTCATTTTCAGATACTGTTAGAGAACCTGATTGCCATCTTTGGAAAATTTTGATTGGGCTGTGATTGGATTGTTTAGTGGCTGTTGTCTATGTTCTTAATTGGGCTGTGATTAGAAAGAGAGGGCTCGAGTGGAGATCTGGAAACCCATATAGAGACATCTTGTTCATAATAATTTATTATTATTGTTGTTCTTGTCGCTCTTGCTGTTGTTGCTGATGTCTCTTTGTGTTCGTGTGCTGAAGGGAAACAAGGGATGAGAGAGAGATGAGAAAAATGCCGCTATGTTAGCCTGGTGTATCCAAAGTCTCTACCATTCTTCTTTCTGTTTCCATTTCTGGCTTCTATATTTGGTTTCCTTCCACGATGACAGTTCCCTAAAAATATACTTGATATGAGCCCTATCTTATTTTTCTTATTTTTCTTATATTTGGTTTCCTTCCACGATGACAGTTTCATGGATTGTCTGAACAATCCATGAAAGACATGCTTAGATACTGAATTTTCATTTGTTTTACTGTTTTAGATAGTGGATATTCCCAATCAGAGGAGAATATTAAGGTTTCAAGTTAGATACTGAATTTTCATTTGTTTTATTGTTTTAGATATATTTAAAAACAAAATTAAGTACTAGATTTTTAGCATTGCAATGTAATTATTTTACCTCTGTATATATCATTAACAATTCCATTTGCAATTGGCACTTTGATCTTATAATTTAAGATACAGGTAGATCTTTTTGCAAGTTCAAAAAATATGTATATTCTGTATTGTGGTCTACTGTTGAATTAAACTATTGTTTTTTTTTTCACAGAGCGGTCGCCCAAATGAAGGAAATTCTGATGATCAGAACTGAAGCTACTCGAGGGGTATGAATCTGCGGTCCTCCTTGCTGTTCTTATGTCCTCCTTGCTGTATGGTTGTTGTTCTTATGTCCTCCTTGCTGTTGTTATGTCAGACTGGTTTTTTTTTATGAGAGTCATGTCAGACTTTTAATTTGGGATATTTGTCAGACTGGTTTGTTTGGATATTTGGGATGCTAGTCCCTATATTGATTTGTTAATTATGACACTGTTAATTAATCAATGAATTTGGACGTTGATATGACACGTGTGAAACTTTATTATCTTTAATTATTCTTGTGTTTGGTTGTGATTTGCGCAGTAATATGCAACGAAATTGGTTGAATCAGTTGTGAATTAGTTTACAGGTTTTGTAAATGAAACTGTGAATTGAAATCGAACGGAAAATCGGAGCATGGAAAATAAACGGGCATAGCTAGACCGGCGTTTTAAAAAATGCCGGTCTATCTAATTAATTTGTTGGAGTGTGCGATATACCGGCGTCCCCACACACGCCGGTGTATGTCGCTAGCTGTAACGGTACCGAGAAACACCGGCGTTTTATAGTAGGGTGTACCTACTATAAAACGCCGGTGTACCTAACTTCACCGGTGTTTTTTAGTCACGCCGGTGCTTGTAAGTAGGGAAAACCGGGCACTCATAAACGCACATACACCGACGTTTATAGAAACGCTGGTGAATGGATAAATATCGGCGATTTATGGCCGCCGGTGACTGTATATAGGGTGTAAAAGAACAGCACTCAGAGACCCCATACACCGGCGTTTTCTGACCGCCGGTGTAGTTGTAACATTTACCGGCGTCCAGCAAAACCGCCGGTGTAGACCCCTTCCTTTCCGCGACGCTCGCTTCGGCGGCATTTGGACCGGCGCTATTATAAACGCCGGTGAAAGTTTCACCGGCGTAAAAAAACGCCGGAAAAGACGTAAAAAAACGCCGGGAAATCAAGTATCTTTTGTAGTGACACTGGCGTTTTAGAGTTAAAACGCCGGTGTATGAGAAGGATAAGAGAAAAAATATATAGTCTATTGATCTCATTTTCCTTTATTTCTCCCCCTACCCCCAATTTTTCAATCTCTCTCTCCATCTCCCTCCTCCCCAATCAAAAACCCCCATCCCATTGCCGCCCCCCTACCCCGCCATCGGCCCTTCCCCCATCGCCGCCCCCGTCCTCCACCGTCGCCCCTTCCCCCCATCGCCGCCCCGTTCTCCTTCGTCGTAGGGTTAGGGTTTCTTCTCTCGCGCTCCAAGTCGAAGCGGCAGCTCTTTTAGCCGCTCCCCCTGCCCTAGCATCGCGCTCTCAACCGTGCTCGCGCTCCCAATCGCGCTCCAAGTCATTTACTTCGTCATCTTAGCCTTCTCGTATTTTGCAAAAAAGGCTGGACTGTTGGGAAATCTTTCACTTCTTTCGTATTTTGCAAAGAAGAAGGAGACAGAAGCGGTGGTGGTGCAGACATTGGGTGTGATCTCGACTTACGTGGTGATTTCACAGCTGGCAATGGCGTAGTCCATGCCGCTACCGCATTTTTTGGTGATGTCGGCGGTGGTTGGTGCGGGCATGGTGTTGAATTTCTTGAATTACTTTGGGTGGTTAAGCGATGAGATGTGGAGATTGTGGGAGGATTTCATTACTGTTGGCAGGCTCTCTGTTCTCTCTCAGGTTTGGAGTCTGAAATTGAGTGGTGAATTGTGTATGGAATGTTGGATTTGGTTAGGTTTTGATGGGATTTTTTTTTTATGCAGGTGATGTGGTCGACATTTGTTCCGTTTGTACCGAATATCATATTGCCGGGGATAGTTTCTTGTGTTTGTGCGGTTGCAGCTGTTATTATGGTATGATTCTGATTTCTTTTAATTTGATTTGTGTGGAATTTTGAGGTAACCGATGATGAGATGAAGACTTGATGTTAATTAGGTTTGCTAATTGGATTTTTGTGGACTTTGTGTATATGAAATAAGTAAGCTCCTTTTTGTCTAATAGTTCTCAAAATTTTGGAAATCTTTTATGATACTGAATGGTAAGGTAATACTTGATTGCATTGTCTAAGTCTAGGTGTTAATATACTGAGGTATTAGAGGGAATGTATACCTGAGCCTACTCGTCACTGAAGGTAATAAAGCCTTTGTCCTGGTTTAGATTTGGGGTTGGCCACATGAATCCTTTCTCCACTAAGCTTTATTGAACCATCCTTCAAAGTCTTAGAGATAATTTCCTTGTTATCATGCAAGAGCTAGCCCGATACGTGAGTTAAAACATTCTAAATGCAACCTGAGATGGTCTCTCATTTTTTTTCTCAAAAAAGTTTCCTGGTTCCCCTTATGCCTACAAATATAATATTCTTTTGATAAATATGACATTTTAAACAACCCAGAAGAGTATTAAGACTACTATGTTACTTTCTTTCATGACCTTCACTTGCATGGAATTTGGAATTAAAGACTGCTAAAATTATTTCAATTTCTTTTTAGCAACATATCAGACTATAAAATTGTCGGAGTTGGTTGCCTACTTGTTTGTGCTTAATTAGTTGATCTTTGCAAATTTAACAGTGTCATTGTCTTTAGGATAATTTATCAAATTATACGCTGAAGTTTACCCTATTTTATTGTAAAATACCCTAATGTGCATATAATTATCCAGAAAATACCTTATAATTTTTAGATTTTATTGTGTAATGTTAGAAAATTGGTGTTTTAACACCATTTTATGAACCAGTTTTGAGGCAATTTTTGACTAAGATCCACTATATATTAGTGAGAAGAGATTTTTATGGGTTTTTGTTGTTAAACTTGTATATTTACTTCCTCAAAACGGTTATGGGGTGAATGAGAAATTGTCTTCTTAAGTAAGCTACTTGATGAGAGAAAGTGGGTGGAGAAACTTTAGTCGCAAAATATGTGTTCTTCTTCTTCTTTGCAAAATACGAAAGAAGTGAAAGAAGTGCAAAATATGTTTCTAATGCAAAATTATGCTCTGCATATACATTTAATTATTAGTTAGCCAGATGGTATGGGTTTGGTTTGGTTAAAACTTAAAACTTAAAACTACTTTATTTCATATGTCATACTCAGTCGAAGAAGCAACTCCAAATCTCTATGGATTGCATATTTTATAACGATGGAACTCCTTGTGCATTTTTTTCTTAAGTTGTATAAATGATTCTTATGGACTGCTTTTCATATATGGAGAAATACCTAAAATGGTAATATGATCTCTGTAAAGCAATTCATTTTTTGATGAAAAAAGGAAAGTTAGTTGGCTTGTTATTCCAGTGTTTGTAGAGCCCTGAATGCACATGCATTCAGGTTCAGTTTTATTTCTCAAATTTCTACGCATTTTACGAATGTTTAGAAAGGATGCTTTGCTGTATTAATAAAGAAATCTTCCTTTACCTCTCTTCTTAGTATATTTAGTTGCTTCAAATGCAAAAGATGTATACCGAGCTCTGACTGATTTCAGCCTGCTTGCATAATTGAGTCACTTCTTTTCTTTATCAGTGAGCAGATCTTTCTTTTTCTCTGTTTAGTCATTTATTTGCTCTATTTTGAGCCTGAGCCTGCTTTGTAATTCATGCAGAGCTTCGGATTGATTTGAGTGTGCCCCCATAATTGAGTCATTTATTTATTTCTTCGGATTGATTTGAAGGGGTAGCACTTGATGCTATTAACTCTTGTGGTGGTATCTAATTTTATTTCAAAGCTTCTATTTTCCACTTAGTGTCCACCCAGAAATGGAGATGAGATGAGATGGATAATGTATCTGAAGTTGCACACTATGATTTTTTTATATAGGAGTGACTAGTGATGGAATTTTTTTTATCTAAACTTTATATACAATTACATCATGATGTCTAGATGAGTATCAGTTTCTAAGATAATGTTCATGCTTGTTGCTTGGGTTTGAAAATGAGATTGTTCTTTCTCATTGGTTTTAAGTGATGATGAGATGGATTATGTAACTGAAGTTGCACACTATGATTTATAGAGGAGTGACTAGTGATCAAATAATCCTGTTTGAACTTATGTTGTGGTTTCAATTGACAGTTATCTTATGAGTATTATAAAAGTATAACTTTCATCTCAGTTAGTATCTTGACAGTGAAAATAATCTTTTTCCCTCTTTGTAACTCAATATTTTGAACTCTATATTTTGGTTATGAATGTGGTGAGATCACATTATTATGTTTATGAGATTACAATTTGATGATATTATACTATTATGCTTCATTCATATATATTATAATGGGTCTCTTTTAGTTTTGCATTTGGTTTTGATTATAAGAGTGCTGAATGGTTTTTTTTAAAATTTTAATTTTAATTTTATTTTTTTTTTAATTTTATAAAAATATAGCTACACCGGCGTTTTTACAAGCGCCGGTGTAGCTTTCAGCAAAAAACTGACAATCTATACCGGCGTTTTAAAAATGCCGGTGTAGGTGATGGCCGAAAACAGTACTTCCAAACGAAACCACACATTCCCCGGCGTTTTTACGACCGCCGGTGTAGTTTTAACCTACACCGGCGGTCGTAAAAAACGCCGGTGAATGTCCCTAAGCTACAGCGACACACGATTCAGCGATACTTGCACCGGCAATTTATAAAACGCTGGAGGTATCTACATCGGGGTTTATAAACGCCGGTAAATGTGCAAAAAAAACACCGGTAAAGACTGTTAGTCTTGTAGTGCTAATTGAAACTTGGTTGCTGCATATAATGGAGAAACTCTCTCACCCTCTCAGATGAAGTACTCTTTTTTTCTATTCGGCACTCAATAGAATCCTATCATTCTAGGAACTGTTTACATTGTATTTATAGATCTAGAGAAACCCTAGTTTGATACACTTGATACATTAACTATCCGATTACAACTGAAGAGATAACCCTGCATTGGGAGTCGTACGAGCTGACTTGAAGAAGAAGTTGAGCTTCCCACGAATCTCCAAGACCCGACCCAAATAACCCATCAGTGCCACGGTCGGTCGACCGTACACAACAGTCAGACGTCCGTTCCCCTCTCGGGAAGCTTCTACAAGCAGATTAATCATCATAGACCTCTTTAACAAGTCTGGACCTTTTCAAAGACATAAGCTTCTTTCAAGCCTATAAAAAGTGACAGATAGAACTGTCACAATTACCCGATACCCGAACCCGGCATTGGATTGGAACCGACCTGATTTATATGGGTTCGGGACCGGGTCCGGGTCCGGGTCCTAAAATAAGACCTGATGCACTTTCGGGTTCGGGTTCGGGTCCGGGTCCGGGTCCGGGTCCGGGTCTGCTCAAATTAGAACCGATCCGAACCCAGACCCGTTAAAAAATTCCCCCAAACATATATAATTTAAATAATAGGGTTATAGGAATATGCATATAAAAGTAATTGTTGAAGATAGATGTGTAAATATAATATTAATTCATGTACTTAAGTGCAAAAATTGTTAGAATCGTAGGGTATTAGGTGCAAAAATACTTAAGTGCAAATATTTGTTCTCTACTACCGGACCCAACGGGTAATTTTTTTTAACTAGGATCTGGACCCGGAACCGGACCCGGAACCGGACCCGATTCTTGAATGTCTGGGTTCGGGTCCAATTTTTGGACCCGTAAGGTACAAGGTTCGGGTCCGAGTAGTGGAGGACCCGACCCGATAGGACCCAATACCAGCTCTAGTGACAGACCAGGCTCACTAGGAGAGACACCCAGCCCATAAAGGCTAAGGAGTCAAATCTCTTATCTCCTAACAAGAAAATCTTATCTCTTGAGGGGAAGAGACATAAAAGAGATAAGGAATTCAAATCAATATAACAGACAGAATTCAATCACTTGATATGTCTCTTAGGCCTATAAATACTCTCCCCCCTACAGTCAGAAGGTAATCAACAATTCGCCAGTCTTCTCTTTCATACTATATTTCTATTTCTGATTCTGACTTGAGCGTCGGAGGGTCTATCGCTGGGGCCACCCCCTGGTGTTTCAGGCTTTTTGCAGGTCCATCGGCCGCATCAGTAACCGTCGGATTCAGATCACGGTGGTCAATGAACGATCCAGATTCAATCCCAGGAGTTCTAATGGCATTTCACAGTCAAGGTCAAAGGTCAAATTTTTAGTAGTTTTCATCAATTATTAATTCACTATCTGTTCGCTCCCACACCTAAATAAGCAGCAACAGATTGGCACTATCTGTGAGAAAACTACACAAGTCAGACTTGCCGCCATGCCACCAAGTCTAAGAGGCAGAGGCGTGGCCTCCAGCCGCCGCACTAACTCTCTTCGTCCACCAGCTCCTCCTATGGAAGATCTGATTCCTCCTCAAAAGTCACCCCGATAGTCTAAACACGCTCCTTCCAATGAAGAGGCACCGGGGGGCTTGTGACAAAACCAACATGAACAACATCCTCTGTATGACCGCATCTCAGTCCATAATGATTCAACTGATTCAATGGCCTCACGAGGCCCTCGGGAGTCTAGAGATCTCCACCAGATTATCAGTGCCAGGCAACAAGAAACCGACCTGCGAATTCAATTGGACGAGAGGCGCACCCGATCTGAGCCCTCCTGCTCAGGACATCAAGCAAACTAGAGAACCCATTTTCCTAGACAGAGATCAAGGCAATCCTTATCTCACAGGGGGTGCCCAATAATGAGGAGCCCGACTCAAGAGAGTCGAAGGCCTCCTGTTCTGAACAGAGGGAAAAATGCCCCAGCCACTAGGACCGAATTGGATAAGTTCAAGCTCGACATCCTTCATGCTATCCAAGGAAATCAAGATCTGGGCCATCCCCGTAACGAAGGATTTGCCGACTCAACTGGATCCCAGAGGAAGGGCGACCAAGTCCTTTTCCGTATCCAAGAAGTAGAGAATCGTCTAGAACAGATGAAGAATGAGAGAAACCACTCCAGCAGGGCCTACCGTCCTAGTCGACCTCCTTTTAGCAGAGCCATCCTCGATGCACCCATCCCAATGGCTTCAAGGCTCCTCAATTCGAATCCTACAATGGAGAATCAGACCCGACTGACCATATCGAGAGCTTCAAAACACTCATGATGGTCTATAACGTCTTCGATGCACTCATGTGTCAGACATTTTCTGCAACACTGAAAGGATCAGCAAGGAAATGGTATTCACGCCTGACTCTGGAATCAATATTCTCTTTTGACCAGCTCGAGGAACTTTTCATTGCACACTTCATTACTAGCCGTAGGGCTGAAAAGACAAGTGTCTCCCTGTTAGAACTGAAACAGAGAGATGGAGAACTGTAATCTCTCTTCCCGCCAATACATATTTTCTAAATATTTTCTGTATTTTGATATTTATAAATGCATTATTTATTAAATTCGATTTGGATTTTATGTTAAAGTCTTTTATTAAATCAGAAATTATATTTATTTTGAGTAATGGTGTATTTTAATTTTATTTTCTATTCCTAATCGATCGACTATTTATATTTTTGAGCCTAATTCCTATTTGGATTATTTTGATAAATTTGTGAAACCTAATTCCTATTTTGTCATACAATCTTATTATTACTATTGTTATTGTTATTATTATTATTACTATTGATGGATTATTAAAAATCCATTTCTATTTATTAATTGTATTTGTAGTTATTTCAAATAATTTCTATATTGTAATACAAATTATATTTTGTTATAAAATCCTATTTCTATGGTTATTTTATTCCCTATTGGATCTTTAACCCAAACCCTATAGCCTATCTTCATATTGGGTTCTGACCCAAAACCCGTTACCGCAACCCTACATATTATCTCCTATTTAAACCCTACCCTAACCTTAGTTTCCCTGTTCAACCCTATTACCCATCTGCCTCTTCTAAAATCACCCCCCATCATCCTGTTTCATCATCCCCTACCTTACTTCTCTCCACCTCCGAAACCCGCTCACCTTTGTCAACCTCCATCGCCCTCAACCTCCATCGTCATGGTCGCTCTCTCTTCTTCTGTTTTCCTTCCGAAAATAGAGCCTTGCCATTGCCACCATAGCCGCACTGCCCCCGCTGTTGCCACTGTGCCACTCACATCCCCTACTTCCCTTCCTCCTTGCCTACCATTGCCACCACCTCGTAGATTCCCCCCAGTCCGCTGCTCTCCCCTAAGTTGTCGCCGCTTAGTCGTGCTGTAGTCTTCATTCCCTTGACGACTGCACCTCATCCCGAAGCACCGCCTGCCTTGCCACTTGCTGTCTCCCCCTACCACTGCTGACCACCGTCAATGCCCTGTGCTTCGTCCTGTCCACCGCCGTCGAACCCGAGCCACAACCATTTAGTCGTTGTTCGCTTTTTTGTTTAGGATCTGTTGGAGATCTGTTGTCCGCTGTTTCTTTTGGGATTCGTTGTTGGCTGTTCTATTGTGTTGCTGTGGAGTGTTCTCTGTTTGTCATTGTTCTGTTTTTCATGTTTGCTGACTTGATTGTACGTGTTTTGATTGCACGTAAGTCGCATGTGTTTCCGAGATCCTAGTCCCGTTATTCTATTCTTTATTCGAATCGTCATCTCGTAAGGCAAGTATTCTCTTGTACGAATTTAATTGTGTCCCGTATAAGCAATTTCTTGAAAATCCCCAAGTAGGTTCATCGTAGTTCAATTTCGTTCTCATACTATTTGTGTTGAAATATTTTGATCCGCCGATATTTGATTAGATTCGATCCTAGTAATTTTACATCATATGAATACCTTGTTTAGCCTATTATTGCATGCATGACACGACACATGACAAAACAATACTATATATATGCATATATGAACTATTAGGAGTGGATCGTATAACTTGGTTGTATGTATTTGTATGGAATATTGGAATGTGATGTTGTGACCATGATAGTAATATCCCCCATCTTAATAATGTTAAAACCATGCTTGAGTTGCTGATGTGATAATTCAATTATTTCTAGTTGAGATTTTATAATTGTTTGAACAAAAATCAAGTTATTATGAATATTTTAGTTCTGGAATACTACTGTCATGACTTTGCTTGATGGTCTCAACCCTATTAATGACAGAATTTTGAGTTAGTTTCTGAATATGAAATGTAGCCTTATGTGTCTAGTTTTCAGAACATCCGATGAATTTGAATTCCGAGTTATATTCTGTGAGATATTGTTGTTTTAATACTTCTGGGTCTGGATTTCCAGATTCACAATTTCACTGTATCACCCTGTCTTGAAATTTAATTTGAACATGTTATCAGTAAAATAAAAAAGATGTGAAATTTATCTTTCTGAGACTAGACATGCTAGGGAATCACCCTTAATTTTTCTGGATTTATTTGATGAGCTTTCAGACCTAATTCATGTATGTGAACCCAATTTTAAGAATTCTGGCTGAACAAAAAATCTGTGTAGAATGTTGATTTGAACCCGTTGCTGTAACTTTTATATATCATGTGTATATATGCTGGAACCGGAAGAGAGTCTAGTTTCTAGAACTTCTGACGGATCCAGATTTGCATTCCTGTAGCAACGGGAATTTCGTTTTGGTGCAGCAACGTCCTGCTATCCAGAATTGAAATTCTTGTTGTTTTTTATAATTATAAATTGATTTGACACTCGAATATATTTTCTACCTAGCCTAAACTTATTTTCCGTTTCCCTTCATGTTTACTTGTCATGTTTGTGCACTTTCATGCCTGTTTTGATAATAATAATAATAAGTAACAAGCCGGGATTAAGGGAAAGATCTAGTAGTGGACAATATAGAAAAGTGTACTAGGAAGGGGGCTCGTATTTTCCACCTGTTACTTGATTCATGAACCTGATATATTATTACTTGATTCATGAACCTGTTATATTATTATTTAATTCATGAACCTATTATACTACCATTGATTCATGCACCTGTTATATTACTATTGATTCATGAACCTGTTATATTACTACTCGATTCATGAACCTGTTTATATGATTAATTATTTGATTCTTGAACCTGCTTGCCTGTTACATGATGCTTGAGTACACAGTCCTA
Source organism: Hemerocallis citrina (assembly GCA_017893485.1). NCBI lineage: Eukaryota > Viridiplantae > Streptophyta > Magnoliopsida > Asparagales > Asphodelaceae > Hemerocallis > Hemerocallis citrina. The sequence goes on from CM030368.1 coordinate 24,932,678, forward strand.
TAGAATCCACTATGAAATCTAAACGTTCACTTGACTGTATGCATCATACATGTGGTATATAGTTGGGATGCATGAGTGGTGCATTAGATATGATTAATCAATAGACTTAAGAATAATATGTTAACATGTACACACCTGTTACTTGTTGCGCATGTTACTTGATACCTGTTACAAATTACATGTTCACTTGTTTCATGATCCTGTTACTTGACTCAGTTTTCTTGCTTGCTAGTATCTTTGGACTCTATTACTAGTTGCACTCCTGCCACGATATGTTGTATGTTCTTGATTCTAGTTTCCTATTCTATACTTCTTGTATTTGTTCATGTACCCTTTTACTTGTACTACTTGCGGCCCGTAGCTTGCACTAACGGGCATCTTGTCTCTTGTTTCTCTATTTCTTCCACATGATAAATACACAGGTTTTGGAGATCAGCTACCTGACGGAGTGAGTGACCAAGTATTTTGAGCTTGGGCTGGATCATTTTATGCTTTAGTTTATTTCATGTTTTGAGTTTATAAATTCCTTGTTGCTACTTGAACTTGTATCGTGCATGTTGTTTCGAAGTTTATTATTGTTACCAGATCTTGTTTTATTTTGAGGATTTTGTATATGTTTTCAAATAATTCTGTTGATTATGAGATTTGTTTTATGCATGCGTGGTTGTATATTCTTGTAGTTCCTGTTGTGTTGTTGAGTTGATCCTTACAGCATATGAATGATGAAAATCATTCGCTGGGCTTTGTCACGTACTCGTATTCCGTATCTTTAGGAAAGAGGGGCGTGACAAGAAATGCTAAAGGACTTCGTCAAATGTTTTATAGTAGAAGCAAGGTCAATTTCTTCCTTGGACTCTTTAGTGGTGTCTACAGCTTTACGTCACAACGTCATGCATAAAGAACTAAAATCATCCCTCGCTAAGAGGCCACCTCGATATTTCACCGAGCTCCTGGAAAGGAGTGAAAAGTACATCAGGGTCGAGGAAGCTCTTAATCTACAAGTCAAGAAAGAGTCACTTTCTGGGAACAAGCGGAAGAACGCAAGTGAGAAAACACCCAAGAAGTTCCTGAAAATTGGTGCAGGTCAATGCCCTCCTCCTCCTACACCCCGCTTCGAAAAATTTACTCCTTTGAACACAAGTGTGTCTGCCATCCTCATAGCAGTTAAAAAAGATGGGATAGTTCATCCTCCTCCCAGAATGACAACGGCCAACAAGAGAAGAGACAATGGCCTGTGGTGTGCATTTCATAGAGGGCATGGACATACTACTGACAATTGCAAAGCCCTGAAGACCTTATTCGGCGGGGATATCTCTCCCAATTTGTCCAACGAAATAATAATGCCAAAAACCCTCCGCCACGAGGAGCTAATAATCGTCCAGAAAGGCCTTCTGAATCACGAGACTCTGAGCACATGGCCATTCTGCGCACCATCCATGGAGGACTTATGAGGGGAGACTCTAACTCCTCTCGCAAAGCCTTTGTAAGGGAAGTCAATTCGGTACATAATACTCCACCCCCAAAGGGTTTGGGACTCTCGGTGCCCTTCTCTGATAAAGATCTCGAGGGCATCAAAATGCCTCATTCCGATGCACTGGTTATCAGTCTATGCATGGAAAATCATGAGGTGCGACGTATCCTCGTAGACAATGGCAGTTCCGTGAACATACTCTTCATGGCCGCATTTGATGCTCTAAATCTTTCTTGAGATCGATTCAAGCCAGTTAGATATACACTTCACGGCCTCTTAGGTGCACTTGTCCAAGTCGAGAGAATTGTCGCACTCGACGTGATGGCAGGGAAAGCCCCAGCAACTTGAACAGAATCCAATAGACTTCCTGGTAGTCGACGTCAAATCTGCATACAATGCCATATTTGCCTGCCCCAGACTAGCCGATTTCCACGCCGTCACCTCCGTGTTTCACATGAAAATGAAATTTCTGACAATAGCAGGCTTAGGCCAGGTAGTGGGAAGCCAATAGGCAGCACGGGGTTGCTACACTGCTACCATGAGGGTCTCGGTTCTCCCCCTCCATACCGAAGAGCTACTATAAGAAAACAATCATAGTATTACAGAGCCTGCAAATGAGGTCAAAGCTGCTACACTGGGCAGTCAAACCAAGAATTTTCAAATTTGTCAAGTTATCTCCTCCCAGTTCCAAGTACATCCTCATCAGAACCCAACAATACACCTAAATCCCTCACCCGAAGCCACTCTGCTCATTCAACAAAAACAAATAATCTTGCCTAAACACGTTGGTGCATAAGAAGATTTCTCTTTCTCTATGAAAAACAATGGGGGGCTCCTTCCAAAACAGACAAGTCCAGACAAGGTTTACCAAGTTGTCACCTAACAGCTCATCAACTTGAAGACCCGGGGGGCAAGGATATGACAGTAGGGACTCGGAATGAGCAACACCTTACGAAGTACAACGAGAGCGTTTAAAACACCCTCTCCTAATAGTAGAATTTTTAAAAATTAATAAAGGCCACCCACTAGAGCAACCATTTAGTTTTTCTTTTCAATAAAGACCGCTTTCACTAACGGTCACATATGTAATAAGGGCCAGCCATTAGAGCAACCCCTTAGTTTATTTCTTAATAAAATTAGCTAGTTTATTTCATTGCATCTCATTCAATTTATTAAAGAAAACAACGAGCTAAAATGCCCAACTTATACTTAGAGCAACGCTAAACACTCGTTACAAGCTTTCCATGAGACGGATTCGGAGTCCATACCCATAGCTTGAAGATACTCTAGCTACTTGCACAGAAGCAAGTTCAGAGTACGCTTCGCAATTCGGTCTGCTCCTGCAACTTGCTAATACGTAAAATAACAAGTTCAGAATCCATATCCATGACTTGAAGTTGATCTTGCAATCAGCGATCTTACACATTCAGAGCTAAACTCACCGTTCGATCTGTTCATAAAACTAGTTAAAATTCCTTGAAGACTTATACAACGAGTTGAGTGTCAAACTTATATATATTAATGACACCAAAAACTTGTTACAAGTCATCCCATAAGACAGGTTCGGAGTCCATACCCATGGCTCGAAGATACTTTAACAATTTGCAATGAAGAAAGTTCAGATTGCGCTTCACTATTCGATGATTCAGAGTCCATACCCATGGCTCGAAAGAGACTGTCAATTTTCCAAGAAGCAAGTTCAGAGTGCGCTTTGTCATTCAATCTGCTCCTGCAACCTGTTAATATTCAAACTAACAAGTTCAGAATCCATACCCATGGCTCGAAGTTACTCTCGCAACCTGAAATTACACACGTTCAGAGTTCAAATCGCTATTCGATCTGTTCCTGAAACTAGTTAAAATTACATAAAGATAGATTAAGAGGTCCAAAATCGTGGATCGTAGTTACTCTAGCAACACTTGTAAAAAGCAACACATAGAGTTCAACTCTCCACTCGATGTGACTCTCAAAATTTGTTAGAGGAACCATAAAGCAAGTTTGAAGAACAACTCTCCTTCCTTCAGAGTTGTCCTTACAACTAGCTGAGTACAAGATGGAGAAATTCCAAACTCCGTCATACACCGTCGACAGTTCGTTAGCTATACGCAACAGACATGAGGTCATGTTATTTAGCTACCAAGAACCCAGTCTATGGCACCTCAATCTTGACACCGAGGATCAGGCATGTAGAGAGTTCATCAAATCACAGAACTATCACTAGCTCACATGTTCAGATTCAGTAGTACTACAAATATTTACAAGTACAAAATTATCAATCATACAACTCGATCTACAAGCTGTCCTTACGACTTAGTGGGCAAGAAACATTGTTCATAAGAGATAAAAGCCTCCTTGTGGGTCGCCTGACGCACACCTCTTTTCCTTGACCTCCAGCATCTTTGATAGAAAACGTCGATCCCATAAATTAAGATTCCTGGCCGGCACACGAGACACGTGACTCTCCACCAACCAAAACCAAACTCAACAAAGCCGATGCGCCATTCAGGGTGTCACCTGGATGTCGAGGGGGAACCAATGCTATTGGCACCGTTCACCCAACAACCGACCTGAATCCTCCAACCGTTGCACTCTCTTTCGCATTAGTCGTAGTACCTTCCTTCCCTTCAACCATTTATTCCTTTTTCGCACCGACGACGTGTAACACACGTACTTAAGCTGGTATATATATATAATATTATATAGAAATATATAATAATAATAATAATAATAATTATTATAATAATATATATATATATATATAATATAATATAATATAATATAATATAATATAATATAAATATGTGAGATGGAAAATGGTAGTTGGCCTATAGGGAGATCCTATAGAGCTATGGCTTAATTAATTGAGAAAGGAGCCTATAGGATGGAGCTATGGGGCTATGGCTTAATATTGCACTAAAGTACAAAATATGCATGAAAATGAGATGTAGGAAGTGGGGTGTTTGCATTTGGCAATGAAGCTTCTTAGTCCCACATCGTGGATGTGGAGGAAAGGGTGTGTATCTATATTAGGAATACCAAATGAGAAAGGTCATCTATAGGGTATACCCACCCTTTGATGGTGCCTGTGGTGGGCATGGCTAGAGTTTTGTGTCCGTTCTTTTGCGTGCGCACGCACGTAGCAGTGTGGTAGCTGAGCCGGGCTCGGGGCATTACAAATTGTATCAGAGCCAACTTTTGACACCGATTGTGGGTCAGAGTAGATGAGCGCCTGAGATGGAACTGAAAAGGACAGTACGCTGGTTGCGACCAAGGGTAGTACGCTAGTTGAATCAGGGTAGTCTATTCCACATCGGCTAGAAAGGGATCGTAGATCATGTTGCAAATCCCGAGCTTAGCGAGGACGCTGAGTTCTTAAAGAGGGGTGTGTGTAACACCCCATGCTTAAGCAGGTATATATGTAATATATAATATATAATATATAATATATAATATAATATATATATATATATATATATATATATATATATATATATATATATATATATATATATATATATATATATAGGGAAAGGATCGGTTGAGCACTCCTCTAGTGCTCACCGCATGAACACTAGGCCTTCGGGCGTTCATATCGAAAATCCGAACCGTTCACATTGATCTACACATCTAAATTAGTCTAAATATGTAAAATCAAATCATTTGAAATTCATTTGCCTATCCATCATGTGACTATAAAAATAATGATTTTCAGCCATACAATTTTGTAACACTTCAATGAATGGGCAAATGAATTTCAAATGATTTGATTTTACATATTTAGACTAATTTAGATGTGTAGATCAATGTGAATGGTTCGGATTTTCGATATGAACGCCCGAAGGCCTAGTGTTCATGCGGTGAGCACTAAAGGAGTGCTCAACCGATCCTTTCCCATATATATATATATATATGGAAAATGGTAGTTGGCCTATAGGGAGATCCTATAGGGCTATTGCTTAACTAATTGATAAAAAAGCCTATAGGATCGAGCTATGGGATGTAGGAAGTGGGGTGTTTGCATTTGGCCGTGAAGCTTCTTAGTCCCACATCATGGGTGTGGAGGAAAGGGTGTAAATGTATACTAGGAATACCAAATGAGAAAGGTCACATATAGGTTATACGCACCTTTTGATGGTGGTTGTGGTGGACGTGGCTAGAGTTTTGTGTCTGTTTTTTCGCGTGCGCGCACGTAGCTGTGTGCGCAGCTGAGCCGGGCTCGGGGCGTTACACGACGTGCGAGGTGCTTTCCGTCCATAACCCACCAAGTCTCGCTTGAAGGCAATACAAATCCAAGTCTTTCTCAACGACTATTTCTCTGAGTAGAGCATAGTCTCCAATACTGTCTTTCGTCACTTTTGGAGGTAGTGGCAAGTTGACTAGACGATCAGAATACAAGAGTGCCAACTCGCAATCCCTCTCAACGAGCGCCGACTTAAGGTGAATAGACTCCACCCATTCATCCTCTGACTGAACACGCAAATGGTCAACTGTCAAATTCGTTATGCGCAGTCGCTTGCAAAGGCACTTAACCTCGTTACTACGAGCATTCTCCCCGGATCCAACGATCATCTGTCAAAAATTCCAAAAGCATGGTCAAACAAAGAGGCAAAAATACTAGGTGTCACGGGCAGGTGTCGCTTCAAAGTACACAAACGCGATACGACAAGTGATAAAAAATCTGAAAGATAGTTTTTCAAACACTAAAAGGAAGATACATGAACACGGTGGCCAGTCCACAATTAGGCATCACAGAAAGTAAACTACAAGTTTTAAACAAAACAATTTAAGAAAAGCCTAAAAGAAAAAGGACATAACAAGGTGAACAAGCATCCACCTGCTTCGGCGCCATCACGGACAAGGAACCCCTAGCTGCTTTCTTTTCCTTGTCCTTCTTTCTAGCACCACGCCTCGCGCCACTCGCAGGAGTACCGATCCCACCAATATCCTTCCTGCCCGTATCAAGGTGCTCACCAGGTCGAAGGGTCACATGGTAGCCTTTCCTGTCGAAATCGAGAACACGCTCCACCACGTGTGAAATCGCTGCGGCATAAGACTTCAACATCATCCCTTGCATCTTGGATTTGCACTTAGCATGAATATTGGCTACCTCGACCTTCAGTTCCGAGGCCGCATCAGTGTGAGCCTTCTCCAAGTCCAGTAGAAGATCAGCGTTCTTCTTCTCTAACACCTTCTCCCTCTCCTTGGATGCCTCCATCTCAAGGCGCATCTCCTCCTTACCCTCTGCCAATGCTTCCAACTCAAGACGCATCTCATTCTTACTCGCTGCCAATGCCTCCAACTCAAGGTGCGCCTCCTTTTTCCTTCTTCTTCGTCCCTTCCAACTCCGCCTTGGACTCCTTGACGGCCTTTTTCTTGTCCTTCTCGGTGCAAGAGATACTCCTCGGATGCATAAAAGTCCACCAAATGCACGAAGTGAATCATCGCCTGAAACAAGGAGAAAACGGTTAAAACATAACAATATAAGAGAAGAAAGCACAAGCTAAGCAATAGAGGGAACTAAATCATACCGTCACATGGGCCCTCACAATCTCCAAAACCGATCTCTCGGGGGGGTTTCCATCTTCAACCTCTCTCTATTAGAAGGAGTAGGAATGTGACGAAAGGCCTCAAGGCAAGCAGCGGAATTCCCCAAAAAGGTCTCTTAAGGTTTCATGTTCCAATCAGGAGTATAGACCACGTCCCCCCGATTCGCAAGTACTGTGGCAGCCGTAGCATTCAGTGGGGCTGACGCGGCAGTCACCACGACAGTAGCTAAGGAAGAACCTGCCTCGACAGTAGGTGGTACCACTGTAGGGTGCTCAGCCTGCACGGCAGGGGCCCAGGGCGACAAGTCCTGGGAAGGAAAAGGATGCACAGCCGACCTCTTCTGCTTCTTCAGTTCACCTTCCCTCTTGGTACGCAGCGCGTCTAAATCCGTCAAAAGATCTTCATAATCCATGTTTGTCCTTCCTGCAAGATGAAACACAAAGGAGTTAAAAATCATAAGATTAAATGAAAACAACAAAGGCATGGATAAAACAACCAGAAAGCAACAAAAGCATGGATAACATGGCATGAAGGCAACAACAGACAGATCATACTAGGAACAACCGGTCCAAGACCGCCTTCAAAGAATACATCGTTAGTGATGTCTTGCCACACCAACACCTTTAGTCCAAGAAGGGCATTACTAACGCTCTTCTCTTCTAAGTTCATTACCGGCTCCGATCGCACCACCGAGGGAACCGTTCCCCTCCAAATAGTGGGAATCTCCTAGGCTCGGCACTGCAAACGACAAGAAGTTTTTCCTTCCATCATCTTATCGATCAAGGAGCATCGACTAACCCCCTATTCTTACGAGGGCTAAGGTACCATTGCTCCTCCACTTGGCTGAGTTGGATAAGCTTGAAATGACATCTGAACACCGCGAGACTTAGCTCAGCTCCGAGCTGGCGGCACTGCAAAAAAAATCCAACAACATGCCTCCACGTGTTCGGCATCAGCTGCACCGGACACAGCCGATACCAGTTGAGCACCTCTTTAACGATGGGGTGGAGGGGAAAGAGAAGCCCGCGAAGAATGCATCGCACAGAAAGAAATAGTATTCCTCAAACATGAGGTAACATGCCCTAACTCTAGGACCTGGTAGGAGTAGGCTATACTCGCAAGGAATGCCAAAGCCTGTTCCAATCACGACAAGCTCATCTCGTGTAAGAATGGTGGCAGCATAATTAGCCTCAGTAGTATGGATGGGCTCTGGCTCGTCGTATTTCATGCCGCTCCTAAGAAACTATTGGTCAACTATTAGATACTCTCTAATCAGTTCTTGAACAAGGAAGAACGGGTTGAGCATACACCCCCTATCTCTCTTAGGTTCGCGATCGTTTCCATAACAGTGGAACGATCGGCCCCACCACACACATTTTTCTCTCCAGGAAAGTGGTTAAACACAACACCCTCTTCTCCATCTAGACCAACAGATCTAGTGAAAGCACAGATCGACAGAATGCTAGACATGATAAACATCCGTCGCAAGAATGTTACCTAGCCAAAGTGGTGGAAACTCTGAACCAACAGCTGGAGCGAGCACCCCCTTTGAACACCAAGCAAGCCACCAGCACCACCCGGTAAAACACCGCAATTTCTAAAGAGAGAAGTTCTCAAAATTTTTAGGAGAGAGAATGTGAAGGTGGTAAATGAAGGAGTGGGAGGTGAAGTCAACCACTATTTATAGAACCCCAGAGATAAAATTGCCACGTGGCAGGATCTGAGCCCCCCACAAGATTCAATGGTCAGATCATACTGCCCCAAGTCCAATAAGAACAGTAACTTATCAACAAGACAGTCGACCGGTAAAACGAGCGATCATCACCGCGCTCGGTCGATGAAAGAAGCAGTACGAAGGGGTGAGCAATTTCACAAACACTTGGCGGGTGACATGGGTGAGCAATTTCATAAACACTTGGCGGGCGTGATGGGGTGAACAATTTCACAAACACTTGGTGGACGCCATATTCACCACTAGTAGAAGAAAACCCATCACTAATTAAGCTTCCTTGTGATAAGGCCTACTAGCCCCATTGTCACGCCCCTCTTCCCAAAAATACGGAATACGAGTACATAACGAAGGCCCAACGAATGATGTACCATCTATGAGCTGTACCAATCTAACTCAACAATATGAGCAACAAACACAGCCACACAAGGAAATATAATCACATGAATCAAGAAAATGACTTCAATAATAGTGAAATAATCAAAAATAATATCCAACAAAATATCCAAAATCTGGAAAAAATAAACTCCGGGACAAAAGCCCAAAACAATGTAAAACATCAAGACAATGTTCAAAAGATATAAATCTAGCATAAATTAATTTAAGCAGCGCATTCTTCGGTTCCATCTTCTAAAATCGTTGCTCACCAATTTCTTCAGTACCTGTAAATTCGTGATCTAAAAAGAAAGAAAATAATTTTCTTAGAGTAAGTAATGGAAAACAAGTAGAGAAAATAGGGAATAATAGGAACATGGTATATCAAAAAAGAAGGAATAGGATCAAAGTAAAAAATAAAATCAAAGATTGGTAATAATATCAAGGGTCTATGTTTAATCATGTAGTAATTAATGATTTCAATTCAAGTTTAATATTGATGACTGTATACGGGATCAAGCATGAAATGTCAAGTGCGGGTTATTAATCATTTTATTAACCTATCTAGTGCATATACTATTGCGTCACATTCCACAGGTTCGGCGCAAGTAACCAAGTGAACGTTTTAGATCAATGGTGAATTCACGGATCGTGTATTCGGACCATTAATCAGTGATTAATGTTTAGTAGCATTAATTATCAAGCAGTGTTTTATAGCCATCAGTTAGTATCAGTAATAAGTCAGGCAGTAGGGCCCAACCGAGTACAGTTTCCGATTGTTCACTACCAAGTCAACCCATAATACCCCAGTTTGTTAACATTTTATTTCATCCTATGTGAGCATGAAAGAAGGTTTCAAGGTTTTATCATGTTAGGTGTGACTAATTCTACTCGTTACAGATAAAACAAAAAGCAAACATATTAAATTTTCACAAATCATACAATCTGGACAGCAAGACGTTACTGTACAAAAATAGATATTTCCACTGCTACAGTAAAGAAAAGCTTGATCCGTCAGAAATTCTAGAAACTAGACTCTCTGCTAGTTCCAACGAATATACATACAATATATAAAAGTTTAGAAACTAGGTTCAAACTCCTATTCTTTTCAGATTTTATGTTCAGGCATTAAGTTATAAATTGTATTCACATATATATTTTAGGTCAGAAATATCATCAATTAAATCTACAAAAATTAGGGTGATTCCTACACATGTCTAGTCTCAGTCAAATTAATTCCATATTTTTATTTTTACTGTAAACATATTCTGTTTATTATCAAATCTAGGTGATACGTAGAAAATTTGTGAATCTGGAAATCCAGACCCAGTAGCACTAAAATATTGATATATAACAAATTATGTATCGGAATTCAATTCCTTCAAATGTTATGGAAAATAGACACATGGGGCGACAATTCATATTGAAAAAGTTATTTCAAATTACTACAAAAACATGGTCAAAAATCTGATACAAAAAGAAATAAACAGTAGGTCAGAAAATAATTTGACATGATAGGCAATAGCTTCATCATACAAATATAGAATTCATGAAAATTAACAAACAAAGTGTTATTTGATGATTAACATGCAGATTTCTAGATTCACGATGCAATTCATAATCATGGTAATTTAATTCATCAATTCAATTTCAATCGGAAAGATTCGATTCATCAAATATTTTCATAACATGGATTTAGTTATATTTTTCATGTATAACATGCATATGCAATGTGCAATAGGGACTAGAATTTGGATCAAAGATATAGGCACGATATCAAGAATATCTTGGGTTAGCTCATATAAACCCTTGATATACTCAACGGAATTAAATAGTATAACAATACGATAAAAGATCTACTTGCGGGGATCAACAAATTCTTGAACACAAACAATAGCGGGGTTCAAGAAGAGACTTGCCTGTTAGAAGATAAATTTGAATATAAAGAATAACGGGATGAGAATCCTGGGCGACGAACCACGAACCACGAAAACACGGAAGCACGTGCGCTGTATGTGCAACACAACACACATCTACTCCCCAAACAGCAAATCTACAGCAAATCCCCTCTCCCAAAAGGCACACAATGGTAAGGAAAGAGAGAGAGCGATAGAGACTGCGGCTCGATGGCGGCCTATGCACGGCGACTGGCACAGCGGAGGAAGGCGGGGGGTCCGATGGAGGTCGATAGGGGCGAGGGATGGTCGCCTGAGGGGTGCTTGGCAATGGGTTCAGAGGTGCTCTTTTTCCCTCTGAAACAGAGGAGCAGTGGAGGGAACAGGGGAGTAGGTGCGGCGGTGGGTGCGGTCGAGGGAGAAGGCGAACATGGACAGGGCAGTGCTGGGGTGGTGATGGCGAGGAGGATGGTGCTTTTTTGTGGAGGATGAAGATGGTGATCGGGGATGGTTTTCGGACGAGGGGATGATGAAGATGACGGGGAATTCGGTGGTTGGATAAGAGGGTGGTACCGAGGACAAGAGGGAGCAGGCGAGGGTCGAAGAGCGGGATGGAGAATGCGGTGGTCTGAGAGGACGATCGGAGCGATGGTCGGTTGGTTCAAAGGGAAACAGAGCAAGGGATGTGAGGAGAGAGATGAGTTGAGAGAGTGACGAGATTTGGAGAGAGAGAAAAGAGATTAGGGTATTAATTAATTAGGGTTTAGGGGTATGTATATAGGATGATAGATGTTGGGTTTTTGGGTTGCGGGTTAATAAGTACAGGGTATGGGTTTAGGCTCCAAAAAGAGAGATATGAATAGAAATCAGTGGGATAAAAATAAAATCGATCAATATAAACCCAAAACACAAAAGAGTACAGTTTTTAGTGAGCCAAAAATGCAGGATTCAAGCCAAAGAGTACAAAATGATCAAAAGATGATAAATGGGCCCAAAGAAAAGCAAGATTTATTATTCAGAAGAGATTCGACTACAATAATCAAGAAAGAAGAAAATAAAATACAATAAAATCCAAAATAGAAAAATAGGGGTTACAATCCTACCCACCTTACAAGAAAATTTTCGTCTTCGAAATTCATATAAGTGATACATAGGGAGAACCCCGAAAAGAAAACAAAACAAAGCAACTACTCAAACAAATGCGGGAACTTCTCCCGGATCTCCTCCTCCAACTCCCAAGTAGACTCACCTTGCGAGTGAGGATTCCAAGTGTAACGCCCCGATTTCCATATACTGGGAAACCGTGACATAAGCTAGAATCTTTCCTTCAATTATCCACAATACATGGAAAAAAAGGAAAATTTAGAACTTTTTATTCAACACAAATGTATTACAAGTCCGAATGTTATAAAACTGCAATACATTACAACAGTGTTTCAATAATACCTTTACAAGCCCAAGTGTTACAACTTTCAACAAATCACATCAGAGTACAATGAATAAAGAACAACACTTGGTACTTCACTTGGATGCTTTTCAACAAATAAATACATTACAATAATTATTACAAATGAAACAGTAGTAACCAAAATAATCTGCAGCGGAAAATAAAATCGACTCTTGCTTCTCTTGCCTTGAGCCCTCCTGAATCCAGTACCTGTACTTCTGCAATCCAGTAACTATTGAAATGTGAACGTCAGTACATATATTGACACTTTAAGACTGATGACTGGCAGCGATTCTTCACTTAAGCAAACAGATTGATGAAAAAAGAAACGTGTATATATAATTGATGTGTCAGTGCATGCTATGACTTAGAATCTGATGTAGGATTAACTAATGCAATGATACTCTTATTCTAATGCAAGCAAGACTCTGGAATAGTATGCAACCCATACTACATACGCCCCATATCATGCCGTTTCTTCATATATAGGGATATGAATCCGCGCCATGAATTCTACTCTTGTACTCAACTTGTTTCTGAAGATACGACATGACTGATGAGGTTACTCTGAAACAGTCTAATCCCGCCATTTGCAGTCAGATCATGGTGTCTATGTTTACCACTACTACCCGATGTACTAGACCTCACTCAAATATTTGACGAATCTTTGGGGTTTTTGCAGCACAGGTTAGCTCAAAGCATCCCCTGTGCTCCCCTAGCTAGACCGTAGTCTATGGCTTTTCGCCCTTAGGTATAAGACAAGACTAAGTTCTGGGGGTCCATCCCCCTAGCTCCGACAAGAATCGCTCCCGCTTATCAAGGCACTTCAGAAATTAACAGACAAGATACGGATCCCATGCTCCCAACTCGTGAGAAGGCACAGACCGTATCCCTTTGACGAAAAGGGTACAACCCAATAACACCACCTAGTGTCGACCTATAGGACAGGTCAGATCATAAGGTATCGCCCATAACACCAACTCTTCCCCTTCGGCAAAAAACTGATAATAAGTAAAGGTTAAGTAGTAATAGCCATAAGTTACTACCCTAACGATCTCACTAACCCTAAACAATCCTAGGGATGACAATAGTTCTAACACAACATGCTAGGTCTTAAGTTAGACTTCCTAAGATAACACTACTAGGTGCTCAACCTAGACTTACCAGAATCCCTAAGGATCTGGTTCATATCCTATCGATCCATGACCCCGGCAATACGAACGTATTCGCATACTACTACCCTGAACTTGGATTCTGTCTATGCTCTGGTCTGCAATCAACCTACACCGGTTAAGATCTGACTGCGAAGAGTGACTCGTCTACAGTCCCATAAGAGTAAAATAAATACACGTCTTGATGGTCGCTGGCCCCTAGGGGAATAATATCAGACGAGCACAACAAACTGCGTACTAGCTAATAAGCTACATACGAGTAAACAAAACACATACGAGCTAAACAAGCTACGTATGAAACCAACAACTTCATACGAACTAGGCGGGCTGTGTATGAGACAACAACATACATACGAGCCAAAGAAGCTACGTATGAGACCAACAACTACATACGAGCCAGGCGAGCTGCGTATGAGACAACAACATACAAAAGCAACCATACAGGTATTCTAACAACCTAAAAGCAACCAAACGTGCTTACTAGCAAAAATTGATCTTCTATAATTAGAAACAACAGAAGAATCTTCTAACAGTTTAATACAAACATACTTCCAAAGAGTACACAAAAACGACATAAAAATCTTCCGACATCCTAGAAGTAACCAGTGCTACGCTTATCAAAATTCGACAAAAATAGACTTTTTAGAAAGGTAAGATCATCTACCAAAACTCTTTAGTTGAACACTTTTTCAGTTTCTGTAAGGAATCCAAAATCTGGTCCATCGAACACACGCAAACAGTTAACCAAACTGCATATTTTCAACAAAAACTGAAACTTCGCAAGCTGGTAACTTTTGCTCTGCTTGTCGGAATTTAACCAAATCATACAATTTAGAAAGGTGGGAACATATACTACAATTATCTAGTTGATTACTTTTTCAGATTCCTTATGGAATTCTATCCACCGTCCGTTAAACACACGCAAACAGTTGACCAACTGCATAATTCCAACAAAAAAGCTGAAACTTTTACAGCTTGTAACTTTTGCTCTACTTTTCGGAATTTAACCAAATTATAAAATTTAGAAAGGTGGGAACATATACTACAACTCTCTAGTTGATTACTTTTTCAGATTCCTTATGGAATTCTATCCACCATCCGTTAAACATACGCAAACAGTTAACCAACTGCAGAATTCCAACAAAAAGCTGAAACTCCGCTTATCATAATCTAACCAAATAAGGCAATTTGGAAAGGTGAGAGACTCTACTATAACTCTCTAGTTGAACACTTTCCCAAATTCAGTAATTAAAAGATCCAAAAACATCGAAAAACCCAAACAGCGAGCTTTTCAGCTTAAAGGCTGGCTGCTGCAATTTGTAAAGACCATAACTTCTACTCCGCCTATCGGAATCTAACCAAATAGGAAAATTTGGAAAGGTGAGAATGTCTACTACAACTTCCTAGTTGGCCACTTCCTCTGATTCAGCAAGTAAGAGGCTCAAAAACATAGAACAAGTCAAACAGCGAGCACTTCAGCCCAAGCTGGCTGCTGTGTATTGTAAAAGGCATAACTTCTACTTTGCTTATCGGAATCTAACCAAATAGAGAAATTTGGAAAGTTGAGAACGTCTACTACAACTTCCTAGTTGGTCACTTCCTCAGATTCCACAAGTAAGAGGTTCAAAAATATGGAACAAGTCAAACAGCGAGCACTTCAGCCCAAGCTGGCTGTTGTGTCTTTTAAAAGACATAACTTCTACTCTGCTTATCGGAATCTAACTAAATAGGGCAATTTGAAATGGTGAGAACGTCTACTACAACTTTCTAGTTGATCACTTTTCCAAATTCCAAAAGGAGATACAGCCCCTTTAACATAGCCGATGTTAACCCAAAAATAGTAGGATTGTTGTTTTTGGCTAAACTCTCACTGTTTTGGGGAAACGGTTTGTTTCACCCATCAAACCAAATCAGAAAAATCCCCAAAAGTTAGAGCATGGTAATAACATCTATAAGAACCTCCAAAATAAATTTGGGGTCAAAACTCCACCTTTAACCTAGTTAAATAATTCTAACCCTAAAACAACAAATATAGAATCTTTATGCTTCTATTTTGTGTTTTACCACTTCAAACTTTGCATGCTTTTTACTCTATTCCATATGCACATGAAACTAATTCAATACAACAACATACAACAATAATAACCCTAATAATACTAAAAACGAGCATAAGAATGAGAAACCCCAACCAAACTTGGTTGGAAGAACTAGCTTGCTCTCTTCTCCTCCTTGTTCTTGCTCCCCTTCAAAGAGAACCCATGAAAACCCACTCTATTTTCTTTGATTTGATCTCTATTTCTTTTCTATTTCTCCATTTTTTTCTAATTAAGGACAAGTAATGAAGAGAAAGAGATAGAATGAGATGAGAAGGGTTTGGAGAACAAAAGGGTTTTCTTTGCTCTTGAGATGAATGGACGGCCAATTTGGGGAAAGGGGGGTGTTTTTATAGAAGATTTTGTGGATGATAAGAGAACAAGTGTTCTCATTCTCATGGCTCATCAATTGGAGATTTATTTGTAATTTTATGTTACAATCAAGCCCAATTAAATTGCAATCACACCCTAATCCAAATCTTAACTCTTCATCTCATCATGATGATCAAGAATAAAAGATAATTTCCCCAAATCACATACTACATGATTTCGTACAAATGTACGAAATCCTACAAATGTACGAAATCGGTACAATTCAAATACGTACATATATCTGATTATACAGATAATTTTTATTAGTTAAAACGAATCAATCTGTACAAAAATAATTTAATTTCAAGAAATAAAAATAAAATAATTTTATTACCGTCTCGGAAGATTATAGTATCAATTTGATACAAAACAGATATATACAGACTAGTATATACGTATAGATAATGTTTATTAATAAAACCAGGTGATGTCCACCAAAAATATTTCATTTCTGAAAATAAAAATAAAATAAAAATAAAATAATAATTTTTAATATCTGCCCGGAATTTTCCAGATATTTTCTCAAAACGTATTTTTCAAGATTTTGTACAAGTACACAAAACTGATACAATACCTCTATATACTTACTAGTATATATATCCAGATAACTTTTTATTAGAAAAACCAAGTAATTTCTATAAAAATATTTTAACTTTAAAAATAATAATTATATAAATATAATATCCGTCCGGGATATTACACCAAGAAACTCGAACCATCTTGATGAATCTATTCTTCAACACCTTCTCTCGATGGTCTATGATAGAGACTTACTGATTCTCACAGGAAAAATCCGGCCTCACGGACAACTCCATGTAGTCAATCACATGACTGACGTTCCTGATGTACTTCCTGAGCTGAGAAACATGGAATACATCATGGACTCCAGACATTGCCGTGGGTAAAGTAAGCCTGTAGACCACCTTGTCCACGCGCTCCACAACATCAAACAGTCCAATGAAACGGGGACTCAACTTGCCCCCAACTCCAAATTGGATAACACCCTTCCATGGAGATACCTTGAGGAACACGTGATCCCCCGCTTCAAACTCCAAAGGCCTTAGATGAACATCTGCCCACTTTCTCTGCCTATCCTAGGCAGTCTGCAAGTGCTTCCGGATCTGAGCCACGACATCAACTGTCTTCATGATCACTCAGGCCCCAAAAGTTTCCTTTCACCGATATCATCCCAACAGACCGGCGATCTACACTTGCGGCCATACAGAGCCTCAAATGAGGCTACCTTGAGACTCGCCCGATAACCTTGTTGTAAGAGAACTCGGCTAAGTGCATATGATCTTCCCACGAACCTCTAAACTGAAGAATGTAGGATCTAAATATGTCTTCTAGGGTATAAACCCGTCCTTTCTGACTGCCCATCTGTTTGTGGATGGAATGCTGTACTGTAGCTCAACTTAGTACCCAAGCTCTTCTCCCGACTCTCCTAGAAATGAGACCTGAATCTCGTATCTCTATCCGATACGATGCTGATAGGAACTCCATGCAGTAGGACAACCTCCTGAACATACTTCTCGGCTAAACTCTCGGTGGACTGACCTACACGGAAGGGAATGAAGTGGGCACACTTCGTCAACCAGTCCACTATCACCCAGATAGCATTATGACCCTTGGAACTCCTTGGCAAAGATATCACAAAATCCATCGTGATATTCTCCCATTTCCAATCTAGGATTGGAAGAGGTTGCAACAGTCCTGCGGTCCTCTGATGTTCTGCCTTTACCTGTTGACAGATCAGATACTGAGAGACATATCTAGCCACAGCTCTTTTCATACCATGCCACCAGAAATGTTGCTTTAGATCTCTGTACATCTTAGTACCACCTGGATGTATAGGATATGGAGACCGATGAGCTTCCTCAAGTAGCTTCTGCCTGACTTCTCCTATAGGTACACACAACCTAGAGCCAAAACGAAGCAACCCATCTACATGAATTACCAAATCGGTTCTCAAAACTGCTTCCACTTCAGTTCGGAATTTCTGCAACTGCTGGTCGCCCACTTGGGCCTCCTTGATCTGCTCCACCAATGAAAACTGCAACTGCAACATCATGAACTGCTGTGCTGATCCAGGAAGTAACACATCCAACTCCAGCCTTCTCATATACTCCACTATTTCCTTCTACTTAGTGAGGAACATAGCGGTGGGTCTCCTACT
Organism: Hemerocallis citrina; assembly: GCA_017893485.1. Lineage (NCBI taxonomy): Eukaryota > Viridiplantae > Streptophyta > Magnoliopsida > Asparagales > Asphodelaceae > Hemerocallis > Hemerocallis citrina. The sequence goes on from CM030368.1 coordinate 24,950,955, forward strand.
CAAAGCATCAGGTACCATGTTCAATTTTCTCGGGTGATACTATAAATTGATGTCAAAATCTGCCATCAATTCCAACCATCTTCTTTGCCTCATGTTTAATTCCTTCTGCATGAACACATACTTGAGGCTCTTTTGATCTGTGAATATCTCCACTTTATCCCTAAGTAGATAATACCTTTACAACTTCAAGGCAAAAGTCACACTTGCAAGCTCGAGATCATGCATGGTATAGTTCTTCTCATGAGGCCTCAATTGCCTGGATGCATAAGTGATGACCCTACCTCGCTGCATCAAAACTGCTCCCAAACCTCTACCCAAAGCATCACAATGGACACAAAACCACCCGAACTATCTGGTATAGTTAGCAAAGGCGCTGACGTTAACCGACGCTTCAACTATGCAAAAGCTTCACCACAAGCCTCATCCCAATCAAATTTCTGCTCCATCTTTGTCAAACTGGTCAGAGGCCCAACAATCTTCGAGAAATCCTGAACAAACTTCTGATAATACCCTGCCAAACCAAGAAAGCTTTGCACCTCGGATGCAGAATTCAGAATCGGCCAATCCTTGATCGCAGAGATCTTTGACGGATCAATAGAACCACCATCACCAGAAATAATGTGACCCAGAAAAGCAACCTGATCCAGCCAAAAATCACACTTGTTGAGCTTCCCATACAGCTGGTTCTTCTTCAAAGTTTGCAGAGCAACCCTCAAATGTTCAGCATGATCTTCTCAGTTCCGAGAATACACCAAGATTTCGTCAATGAAGATCACGAAAAACTGATCCAAAATGGCAAGAACACCATGTTCATCAGACTCATGAACACAGCCAGTGCATTAGTAACTTCGAAAGGCATCACCAAGAACTCATAATGCCCGTACCTCGTTCGGAATGCCATTTTCTGAACATCTTTTGACTTCACCCTGACTTGATGATAATCGGAACGAAGATCCAACTTCAAGAACAAAGAAGCACCTCCCAGTTGGTCAAACAGATCGTCAATCCTCGATAATGGGTACCGGTTCTTCACAGTGACATTATTCAACTCCCTATAGTCAGTGCAAAGTCAGCGGCTACCATTCTTCTTGTTAACGAACAAAACTGGAGCTCCCCAAGGTGAAACACTAGGCCTGATAAAACCCTTATCCAACAGCTCCTAAACTTGCACCTTCAGTTCCGCCAACTCAACCGGTGCCATGCGATACAGACTCTTTGAGATAGGTGCCATACCTGGCTGAACATCAATGTTGAACTCTACATCTCGGTCTGGCGGTAATCCGGGAAATTCCTCGGGAAAGACATCAAGGAATTTCCGCACAACTAAGGGTGCAACATCCCCATTAGAGCCCAATGACACAATTGAAACAGCCTTAGGGTCCATCGAGCTCTTGACACGCCCTAACGGTGTCTCACCCGCATGGAACACGAACTCTGGTTGACCAGGAAGCTTGAAAGTTACCTTCTTCTCTCGAAAATCAATCACGACACAAGAAACACCTAACTAGTCCATGCCCAGAATAACATCGAAACCGGAATTAGGAATCACAATCAGATCAGCCAAGAAATCCACACCACTAATCAGCAATGGGCTTTGCTTGCATACCCTAGAATAGACAATGATACCTGCACCAGTGGTGATGTCCCAAGCTGTGGGCATAGCATCTCTTGCCAAACTATGCTGATTAACAAAGCGGGAAGAAATAAAGGAGTGGGTAGCACCGAAGTCAAACAAAACAAGAAAACTAAAATGACACCTAAAAAGATGATCATACAAGAAATGAGATGCAAGCAAGATATATACATGAATAATTGTACAAAGAAGGAAATAACATGCAGAAAATTGAAATGAGAAAATAAATAATACAACTACTGTTATATACTTGCAACCACTCCAATAGCTGCCTCTGCTTCCTCAACAGTCAGGTTATAAGCCTGATCACGACTCCCAGTCTAGCCTCCTCTAGGGGCCACACGCCTCTGATCAAAGGTTTGCCTCTGCAGTGGAAGAGGCGGTCTACCCTGACCAAGAGCCAATGCCCCTGCTGAATGGTACCTCCAGCCTGTGCAGCTGCCTTACTCCTGGGGCAGTCCCAAATCATATGATCACTGCTTCCACATGCATGGCATAGTCGATTAGCTACCTTACAGTCCCACTGTGAATGCCCAACCTTATGGCAGTAGCCACAAGTCTCAATAGCCCTCGGAACAACAGGTGCGTACGACTGCACTCTTGCGGGAGGAGGCGGAACTAACCTCCGAATAGGTCCTCCGGTAGGCCGAACTACAACAGGGTGTGGAACAGTCCGCTGAGGAAAGACCGACCTCTGAGCAGCATCCAGAACGTCGGCATAGGCACGAAGCTGAAGAGCATCCAAGCGGTCCTGGAGGGGAAAACTCAAGCCCAACTGGAATCTACGAGTCCTATCCTTATCAGTGGCTATCAGGGCGGGAGCGAAGCGACTGAACCGAGTAAACTCTACAACATACTCTTCAACGAAACGGTTTCCCTGGGTTAGGCAAACGAATTATCATTCCATCTCTACCTTGGTAACACTGGAAAAGAACTTTGTCATGAAGCACTCCGTGAAAGTAGCCCACTCGATGGGTTTTGCAATCCTTTCAGTCTCAGCTTGCCACCAGATATGGGCAAGATCCACCAACTATATGATAACCACATTCACACGATCGACATAAGCAACTCGGGCAGCGATCAACAGTTGCTCCGTCTGGATAAGCTATTGCACGGCTTCCAGTGGCGACTCAGTGCCCGAAAACTTGTCTGGGTGCAGCCTCATGAAATTTACCACTGTGCTAGGCCTTGGTGGCAGTGGCCCCGGTGCAGGTCCAGCGGCAGCTCCATTGGCCGCCAAAGTGGCCCTCATCAATTCATTGTGCTCCTGCTGGACAGTCATCATTTGCTGAATCGTCTCAAGAATAGCAATGTTATCTGGCTACTCATCCCTCGGACGGGAAGAGGAAGAAGCTTCGTGAGCCATAGCCTGAAACAATATCAAATATGGTCAGTACCCAGATTATATGTTGGTTATTATATATATTCATGCGATCATCGTGGTGTGCACATCATTGAGTTAACCTGGCTAGAGCCAAACTTGACTAACATATTAGCCAAACCTGACTAACACCTTAGCCAAACCTGGGCTCTGATACCGCTAAAAACCCTATCACGCCCCGCTTCCCAAAAATACAGAATACGAGTACGTAACGAAGGTCCAGCGAATGATGTAAACACCATCTATGAGCTGTACTAGTCTAACTCAACAATCTGAACAACAAACACAGCCACACAAGGAAATATAATCACATGAATCAAGGAAACGACTTCAATAATAATGAAATAATACAAAATAATATCCAAAATCTGGGAAAAATAAACTCCGGGACAAAAGCCCAAAACATTGTATAATATCAAGACATTGTTAAAAAGAAATAAATCTGGCATAAATTAATTTAAGCGGCTCAATCTTTGGTTCCATCTTCTAAAATCGCTGCTCACCAATTTCTTCTGGTATTGTTCATTCAGGACCAGTAAATTCTTGATCTAAACAGAAAGAAAAATAATGTCCTTAGAGCAAGTCATGGACAATAAGTAGAGAAAATATGGAATGATAGAAACATGGTATATTAAAAAGAAAAGACAGGATCAAAGTCAATAACAAAATCAAAGATTGGTAATAATGTCAAGGGTCTATGTTTAATCATGTAGTAATTAATGATTTCAATTCAAGTTCAATTTTGATGACTGTATACGGGATCAAGAATGAAATGTTAAGTGCAGGTTATTAATCATTTTATTAACCTATCTAGTGCAAGTACTACTGTGTCTCATTCCACAGGTTCAGCGCAAGCAACCAAGTGAACGTTTTAGACCGATGATGAATTCACGGATCGTGTCCTCGGCCCAGTAATCAGTGATTAATGTTTAGTAGAAGTAATTATCAAGCATTATTTTATGGCCATCAGTCAGTGTCAGTAATTAGTCAGGCAGTAGGGCCTAACTGAGTATAGTTTCCGATTGTTCACTACCAAGTCAACCCATAATACCCCAGCTTGTTAATATTTTATTTCATCCCATATGAGCATGTAAGAAGGTTTAAAGGTTGTATCATGCTATGTGTGACTAATTCAACTCGTTACAGATAAAGCAAGAAGCAAACATATTAAATTTATACAAATCATACAATCTGGACAGCAGGACGTTACTATACAAAAACAGATATTCCCGTTGCTAAAGAAAAGAAAATCTGGATCCGTCAGAAGTTATAGAAACTAGACTCTCTGCCGGTTTCAGCGAATATACATACGATATATAAAAGTTACAAAAACTAGGTTCAAACTCCTATTCTTTTCAGATTTTATGTTCAGACAGCAAGTTATAAATTGTATTCACATATATGTTTTAGGTCGGAATACTCACCAATTAAATCCACAAAAATTCAGGGTGATTCCTACACATGTATAGTCTTAGTCAAATTAATTTCATATTTCTATTTTACTATTAACATGTTCTGTTTATTATTAAATCTTGGTTATACGCAAAAAATTTGTGAATTTGGAAATCCAGACCCAGCAGCACTAAAATACTGATATCTAACAGATTATATATTTTAATTCAATTCCATCTAATGTTCTGGAAAATGGACACATAGGTCTATATTTCATATTCACAAAGTTATTTCAAATTACTACAGAAAAAGGGTCAAAATTTGATACAAAAGAAACAAACAGCAGGCCAGAAAATAATTTGATATGAATAGGCAATAACTTCATCATACAAACATATAAATCTTGAAAATTAACAAAAAAAAGTGTTATTTGATGATTAACATGCAGATTTCTAGATTCGCGATGCAATTCATAATCATGGTAATTTAATTTATCAATTCAATTTCAATCAGAAAGATTCGATTCATCAAATAATTCCATAACTTGAATCTAGTTATATTTTTCATGTATAACGTGCATATGCAATGTGCAATAGGGACTAGGATTTGGATCAAAGATATATGCACGATGTCAAGAATATATTGGGTTAGCTCGTGTAAACCCTCGATATACTCAACGGAATTAAATAGTATAACAATAACAATAGAGGGGTTCAAGAAGAGACTTGCCTGTTAGATGATAAATTTGAATATAAAGAATAACGGGATGACAATCCCGGGCGACGAACCACGAACCACGAAACCATGGAAGCACGTGCGCTGTACGTACAATGCAACACACAACAACTCCCCAAACAGCATATCCACAGCAAATTCCCCTTCCCTCCCGAACAGCACACAGTTTCAAGGAAAGAGAGGGAGAGAGACGGAGACTACGGCTTGACGGCAGCCTGTGCACGGTAACTGGCACAGTGAAGGAAGGTGGGGGGTCCGACGGCGGTCAATAGGGGCGAGGGATGGTCACCTGAGGGGTGCTCAGCGATGGGTTCTGAGGCGCTCTGTTTCCTTCCGAAACAGAGGAGTAGTGGAGGGAACAGGGGAGGAGGTGCGGCAGTGGTTGCAGTCGAGGGCGAAGGCGAACAGGGATGGGGCGGTGCTGGGGTGGAGATGGCGGGGAGGATGGTGCTCTTTTGTGGAGGATGAAGATGGTGATCGGGGATGGGTTTCGGCCGAAGGGATGATGAAGATGACAGAGATTTCGATGGTTGGATGAGAGGGTGGTGACGAGGACTAGGGGGAGCAGGCGAGGGTCAATGAGCGGGATGGAGAATGCGGTGGTCGGAGAGGACGATCAGAGCGACGGTCGATGGGTTCAAAGGGAAACAGAGTAGGGGATGTGAAGAGAGAGATGAGATGAAAGAGCTGCGGGATTTGGAGAGAGAGAAAATAGATTAGGGTATTAATTAATTAGGGTTTAGGGGTATTTATATAGGATGATAGATGTTGGGTTTTTGGGTTGCGGGTTAACGGGTACAAGGTATGGGTTTAGGCTCCAAAAAGAGAGAAATGAATAGAAATCAATGGGATAAAAATTAAATGGATCAATATAAACACAAAACACAAAAGATTAAGTTTTTTAGTGAGCCAAAAATGCAGGATTCAAGCCAAAGAGTACAAAATGATCAAAAGAGGATAAATGTGCCCAAAGAAAAGTAAGATTTATTATTCAAAAGAGATTCGACTACAATAATCAAGAAAGAAGAAAATAAAATACAATAAAATCCAAAACACTTACGAAGTCCCCAAGTCTGTTCAACCTCTCTTGACCAAAATCAAAACAAACTCCAAGGAGACGATCAAATCCAAAACCCAAGCACACTAGTGCTCCTACCTCGATGTGAGAAAGAGAACTCCGTCATAGAAAACTCAACTCCCAACAAGGAAAACTTCTTGCAGGATAAAAGCTTAAAAAATCTCCACAAATCTAAAAAAACTCCAAAGATTTGCAAAAATGAAAAATTTCCAAACAAAGTGCTCACGGTTTTGAAAGAGGAAGAAGGATGTGAGTGTCAACGGATCGGATCAGGTTTCCAAATTGAACCCGCAAGCTAAATCCAAGGGGAAATAGTGAAGGGGTAAAATGGGTACGGGTTCCATACCTGCTATCCAAACCCATTCGTCCAAAAAATCAACTCATCTTCCCCTCATCCTTCTTCTTCTTCTTCAAACCTGGGCGCCAAAACCGAAACTCCACTTCTTCTCCCTCAAACTCTTCCTTCGCAGCTTCGACTCTGAGCTCCATAACTCCAAAACACCGAGCTCTCGCCTCGACTAATCCTCCGCCCACACTCCTGGTACGAAGGGGCCTTGTAGCTCGACTAAAGCTGCCTTAGTTCGAGGGCTTTGGTCGACAAGGAGCCTCATGCTTCGAGGGCTTCGCTCACTTCGCCACAGCTCCTCTATAGCTCGGCAAGACGACCGTAGCTGGGAGAAGCTTAAATAGCTTGGCGAAGCATCATCTCCGTAGCTTGGCGAGGCGGCCATAGCTCGGCGAAAGTCTCAGCGGCCTTAGCTCGGTGCAAGCTCAACGGCCATAACTCGGCGGAAGCTCAACGGCCATACCTCGGCGGAAGCTCAACTTCCATAGCTCGGTGGAGCTCAACCTCAATAGCTTGGCGAGTCTGGGCGGCCTTAGCTCGGCGAAGCTAAACCTTCATAGCTCGGCGAGACTCAACGATCACAGCTCGATGAGTTCAAAAGCCATAACTCGGCCAAATCACACTCTTATAGCTTGGCCAAAAATAGAGCTCCATTGCTTGGTGAAGGGAATACGACGACGAAGAGACGGTTCGACATCGCAGTAGCTTGATGAGGACGAGCGATCGTAGCTATGTGAAGAAACAGACTCCTTGTAGCTCAGTTTAATCCACAAAATCGAAAAAAATGGCCATAGCTCGACCAAACGGTCGACCGAGCTAGAGGGTCCTTGCATCAATTTTTGACCCTTCGATCCCCCCAAAAATCGACCTCAAGTGTGATGAGCGGCAAAGATGCGTCCACGTCGCTCTTCGTCTTCTCCGCTGCTCCACTCGCTTCTCCACTGTTTGATTTCACTCAGTGGATGAACCGAACTCTAATGGACGATCCTGATGACACCACGCAGCCCCTCATCACAGTGATCAGAGCTCCGCCATTTGATCCCCATCAGTGCTCGTGCCAGGGCGTGATGGATGCTCCAGATAGCGCCACGTCGCCACAGATCACATCTATTAGATCTCAGTCACTCGATCGCATCAGCGGGCGAGCCAGCATCTGATCATCGCTTCTGATCACGCCGAAAGTCGTGCCTCATCACCAAAAACACGAAGGGAGATTCACACCCGTCTGATTGCATCAGCGCGTGAGCCACCCCTTCATCGACGATCCTGATCGCTTTAAAGAGCGCACCGATCTCTTATTATTCACAAAAATCCCAAAAAATCATTAAAAATTATGAAATTTAATTTAAAAACGAAAAATAATTATTTATATTCGGGAAATTAATTAAAAATTTCCAAAAAATAATTAAAATTGGATTTATCAATTATAAAATTTGAAAAAGTGATTTGAAAAATTCCAGAAAAATTCAAAAAAATCTGAAAAATATGGAAAAATCCAGGAAAATAATCGATGCCTTTCGAAGTCACTGATCAGCTCCAGGTATCCCCGAACACCCTGATTGCTAAGATTGTCCTCGAGAATCCAAAAGTAAGACGTACTACTCCCCGAAAGCTAAGAAAATTGCATTCCGAGAGTGGGGGGATGATGATGGTAAAAATCGCAACAAATCAGGGTCGTACGATTTTGGCACAGATCTCAAAGATTTACAAACAGATTAATCATCACAGACATCTTTAACAGGTCTGGGCCTTCTCCAAGACATGTGCTTCTTTTAAGCCTATAAAAAAGTGACAGACCAGACCCACTAAGAGAGACACCCAGCCCATAAGTGCTAGGAGTCAAATCTCTTATCCCCTAACAAGAAGATCTTATCTTTTGAGGGGGAGAGACATAAAAGAGATAAGGAATTCATAACGATCCAACGGACACAAATTAATCTCTTGATATGTCTCTCAGGCCTATAAATACCCCTTCCCCTCTACAGTTAGAAGGTAATCAACAATTCACCAGTCTTCTTTCTCATACTCTCCTTTTCTTTCTGGATCTGACTTGAGCGTCGGAGGGTTTGTCGCCGGTGCCACCCCCCGGTGTTTCAAGCTTTTTGTAGGTCCATCGGCCGCATCAGCAACCGTTTGATTCAGATCACGATGGTCAATCAATGATCCGATTCAATCCCAGGAGCTCTAACCGTATTTCATGGCTAATATCAAAGGTCAGTTATTTAGTAGTTTCCATCAATTATTAACTCACTATCTGTTTGCCCCTACACCAAAATAAGCAGCAACAACCTGTTTGCTTCTACTGACTGCTTTCCTTTTTCTTCGATTGCTTGCTTCGATCCATCTTAATGCTTCATCGTCTTTTTTATCGGACATGTGTATGCAAGACATACAAACCCAACACATCCTTGTCGAGTTTAACGCCTTGAACTTAAAATTTCTTATATCTTTTTTAATTCATTCTTCTTTTGTGAATCCGGTCTGTGTTCTTATAGTATTTTTTCGCGGTGTTTTTATTAGATTTAAAAAATATTCTCATCTCCATGTATTTATTAATGTGTCAATTAAGTTCAACATTTTATTCTTGCATGTAAAATTAAGTAGTTAGCTATTAATCATTTTTAAGTATATGAGAATCACATGTTATACATCATTTTTAATCTTTTCCAACTCTTGTGCAGAACAACTACTAATGCTTGTTGCTTCATCAGCAAATAAAGTCAAATATGCATCTGCATTTTTATATTTTATTATGGTTTTGAATACATATATAAAATGATTTATTTGTAACTAACAATTTTTTTTTGTAATTTGATAAAAGTACGACAAAAAGAAAAACTAACAACAATATTGAGTTTTGGATATCTTGGTTTACTGTTCAATATTTTTCTTTTTTACATTAATATCGACATTCGACTTCTTTATCATAATGTATTGTGCTCTTTGCCGGTGTTAGAAGAAATAACATGTCAACATCTACAGGACTACAAGTTTGTAAAAATAAGTAGTAATTGCATCATATTTCTGGATAAAAAGTTTTACTTAACTAATTAGTTGGGTTGATTACAAAAAAAACTAATTAATTACGTAACCACCACCACCACAAACATCAAGAACCGAAATAGAAATGAAATGAACAAAGAAATCTCCCAGTCTGAACCCAACTGTTGAAGTTTCCCACTTGACTGACCAAGTATACAACTAAATAAGCTGCAGTCTGGAGTCTCTGGACGTCCTTCATCTAACCGAAAGTAGATAAAGATAATCTCTCATTTAAGTGGACTCGCCAAAGTTTAGTTTTCAACCTCATTTCCTTCAATTTACTCTAGATTACATCATTACTTTCAATTAAATGAACAAAACAAGTAATAGATGAGAAACAAGCATGATTACAAGAAACACAGAATGAAAATATAAAACACACGATACCAAAACTGCAGTTAAAACAGTAGAATAAAATCAAGAAAACACCACATTCTCAGTCCCAAAAGAGAACAAAAAAAAAGACCTATCCAACACCTCGACCCACATATAAAGGAACTCACATACATCTCAAAATGTCTCACCCAAGCTCAGCCGACCATCCAATCCAGCATGGTCTCCAAGAGTATATGTTAGAAAATGAGTGTTTTAACACAATTTTACGAACAAGTTTTGAGACAATTTTTTTGAGTAAAATCCACTATGAAGTAGTGAGAGATCTTCATAGAATTGTGTTCTCCTTCGTGAGTACATCAAAATCATATATTTAATTACTCAAAACGGTTATGAGGTGAATGAGAAATTGTCTCCCAAAGTGAGACACTTGATGTATGAAAATGAGTCGGGGGACTTTAGTTTCATATCGGAAAAACCATAAAAATTAGAAGGGTATATATAATAAATCATTTCTTGGCTTTGTAAGAAAACAAGTTAGAAGGCTCTTTCTTGCGCGCGCAGGGGTGCAAATCTCGGACCGGATTACAATACAGCTTGTTTGCGCCCGCACGTCCTGCGGATAAATGTTGTCTGCCATTACAACCCGGTTTTAAACCAAGAAACGGTTTTGTTTGCTGTTAGAACCCGTTTTAACTGAAAAACAATTTTGTCTGTCGTTACAGTTTGATCATTCACTCAGTTGTCTGTTGTCTGCCATTACAGAGAGAGCATTGAACCACATGTCTGTTGTCTGCTGTCCTTGAACCCCACCCCATGCATGGGTTATTTTTTGCACCAGTTTTGATTTTCTGATCTGTAACGGCTGAAATAAATGATATCTGCCGTTACAACCCGATTTTAAACCGAGAAACGATTTTGTCTGCTGTTACAATCCGTTTTAACTGAGAAACGATTTTTTCTGCCATTATAGTTTGAGCATTCCCTCAGCTGTCTACTGTCTGCCGTTACAGAGAGAGCATTCAACCATATGTCTGTTGTCCCCGGCCCTATATATAGAGGTCCCTTCTCCCATCATTTCTACACACTAGATACAAACTCTCTTCCTCCATGTCCTCTACTGTTCTTCTGTCGGTGATAGTTTTCGACACATCAATCAGTTCGGGAGTGTGGCGTTGTACCGTCGTTGACATTCGACGACCGTTTTATCCTAGAAAACAGACGTCACTACGTTCCTCCAGCACCGGTGAGGTGGCGAATCTGTTTTAAGGCCTCTGTGTGTACACAGGACTCGGTTACTACTCGGTTTGATTTCATTATATGTTTATTTATTTTTCTTTACATTTGTACAGTTTTCAATTGGTTCGATTTTTGTTATTCTTCTCCTTCTATGATTTTTGTGGCTCTCAATCGAAAGTTATTTTCTTCTAAAACATTTATATAACAGTATACATACAAGGTAACAAATGCTACCTGAGTCTCACATAAACTGCAGTGCCACCAACACTACAAGAACAATACAAAAACTAAGATGGCATGGGTACCGCGCGCTGAGATTCCAACAACATTGATACGGGGTACACACACCTCTAGCCTTCATCCGCGCTCCCCTAACCGCTGATTGTCACGCATTCATGTCGACTTCATTAATATAAATTCTTAACCTCTTCATAGCCGAAGCTCACCCTGCCCTCAACAAAATAGAAGAGAAAGTCTGTTTGAGTAATCTAGCAGTAGAAAATATATAACATGAAAACAGAGAGATTATCATGAAACAAAATGACTAAAATTTCCCAAACAATTCCCCATCTACGCCTCAAATCTCCGAAACACATTCTAATACACATACAGTAAACAATCTAAGTTTTAGTTTAAGGAAACATAGTTGCTAACTCTAATCAACTGCAGATGCAAATGACGTAGAATTGCAACTCATAGTCCGCCCGCGTTAATGATTCGGTTTGTAACTCAACTGTTAGACAATTTTGAGCCCAACTTAGCATTACATTAAAGCGTTAATTTGATGAACCAAAATACAAATCGTCTCAATTAAAATGTTCTCAAAACAGACACTATACCTATTTTATCATTTCCCTTCCAATAACTAACAAAAAGTAAGTGGCTACAGGAAACATATATTTTTTAGTCTATTTAAATAAGAAATAATTATTCATTTGAAAATAATTACTCTTATTTGAAAATCACGTTCATTTAGGTGACAAAGTTCATAATTTTTTTTAATGCCAATTTTTAAAAATATTTGCAAAAAAAGACACTTGCCAAACTATTTGCGCTCGTAGACTCAACAACTAAACTCGCCGTTCCCTACGGCAAGTTTAGTTCTTTCATTATCGCCGTTGGGACACGGCGAGTTTAATGCTAATTTTTTGAGAAACTCGCCATTCCCAACTACGAGTTCAGATCAAAATTTTCAAAGAATACTCGTCGTTCCCAATGGCGAGAACATTTACACTAGACTTGTTGTTCGGAATTGCGAATTTAGTTCAAAATTTTCAATAAAGACTCGTCGTTCCCAACGGCGAGGATATTTATACTAAACTCGCTATTAGGAACAACGAGGATGTAGAAAATTTCACAGAGAGTAAAACACTTGGACTTGGTGAATTTTCAGGAAAAAAACTTCATAGTTCTAATTTTATTAGCTACTCGTTGTTCCCAACGGCGAGTTTAGTTAAAAAGTTTTCAAATTAACGCGTTCCCAATAGCGATGATCTTTATACTAAACTCGCTATTTGGAACAGCGACTGCAAAGTTTTTCACATTTTCAAGAGAGCAAAAACTCTCTGTCGGACTTGGTGAAATTTCCAAATGAACTCCATAGAATAGCTCGTTATTCCTAACAGTGGGGACAAATATGCTGCACTCGCTATTGGGAATAGCGAGTACACTGGAGCCCTACTTCACTTACCCAACTCAACTCAACTCTTTTCTCATTTCTCTCTATCTCAATCTCTCTACCCATTCTCCACATAAACCCAAAACCCTAGCTTCCTTCTTCCTGACATTCATAGAGGTGTGGTGAATGTTTTCATAGATTCCGAAGCATGTTCATTCTTCACTCCTTCTCGGAGTATCATCTCCATAAAGGTATTGTTTCTATTGTTCAAAACTTATTTTTATTGTTTGTAATTGTAAAATCTGAAACATAATTTATGTTTCTATTGCTTCAAATTGAACGGTTAGGATTCAGAAATATGAAATTACTTACTTATAGTTAAAAATTATGTATTAACTATGTTGGTTTTGGTGACATTTCGGATGCCTACATAGTGTTCTACGAAATGTCAAATCGAGTGTGTATTGATGATCATCATAAAAATTATTTTATTTATTTACGCGTAGGTATGGAATACAAAATTCCTGTTTAGTGTTATTACGGGGGAGAAAATTTTCGTGACCCAAAAGTGGGATACAATTATAGAGGTGCTGAATTAGAAGTAATTTGGGTTGATCGTAACATTAGAAAACATGAATTATTTACTAGCTGGGAACAAGTTGAATGGATGATTAAAATCCAATGTCGACACTCTGCATCAAAAGGTGAAGGGAAATATTTCGTGGCGGTTCTCATAATCGATGATGATGCTCTTACTGCAGTGATTGGACGATCTCTAGATTCGAACTCTAATTGGACGGTTGTCCAGCTACACCTTGAGAAAATTCTGATGTCAATTCGTCAGTGCAATGTTCTTCGTACTCCAAGCATATTAGGTGAAGTCCCGATTCAAGATTCGAGGAACATCGTCGTTGGGTTGGCAAATACTCGTGAAGATTTCGGAACATCGAAGATACATCCTCAATCCCAACTGTACCAAATAACATGACAAACGAGTTGTCTGGTCCTTCTCAATTCATACGCGATTTAGTAAACAATGAAAATATGAGTGATGAATTCAATCATGCATGTATGAACAACGATTTATTAGATGTCGATGAGGAAGAAGAAGGTGATGTAGATGAGACGGGTGAAGAACATGAAGAAAATGAAGAAGCTAATGTAGCTAATGTTTGTGGTGCTTCATAAGGCAATTGTGAAAAAAACGTCCAGTCCAATCAAGGTCGAAGGGGCTCCTCCTCTCAACAAGGGTTTATTGCACATTTAGTGGAGTTTGAAACAGTTGCCTGGGTTAATAATGTGGTTATCCATCAACCTGAAGGCCCTTCAGATCCCGATGCCGATGAAGATTCTGTATACATTGGGCAAATGTCTGAAACAAAAGAAGATGTCCAATATGCGGTGAAAATATTTTTAATAAATCAATACCGCGAATTTGTAATAGTAAAATCGTTGACCACCATGTACAAAGTGAAATGTAAAATGAGCTATACACAAAAGCGGAGATGTCACTAAATCCAAAACTTAGGAGATTTGCAACGTATGTTGTGGTTGGAGATTTCGTGCAGTTGTTGCAAAAGGGGAAACATACTTTATTGTCAAGCTGATAGACGGGCCACATACATGTGTTAATCCATCAATGAATCAAGACCACTCAAAAGTGGATTCTAAGCTAGTTTTGGGTTTGATCTTGCAAGTTGTGAAGGCACAAACTGGAATAACCCCGAAGGATATATGTGAGATTGTTGAACTTCAATTCAATTATCAGATTTCATATAGCAAGGCATGGCATGCAAAGCATAAAGCTATTGAGCGGTTATACGGAGGATTTGTAGAAGTATATGAGAAGTTGCATGCTCTTTTATCAACATTATAAGTGTCAAATCTGGGGACTATTGTCCAATGAGATAAAGTAAGAATTGGAGTTAGTGAGGAAACATTAAAGTTGGTGTTTTGGGCATTTTGGCCCTCGATTGAAGGGTTTAAGTCATGTAGGTCAGTTATAAGCATTGATGACACTTTTTTATATGGAAAGTATGAACGATGTCTATTAGTAGCCATTACTCCGGATGCAAATCACCAGTTATTTCCTTTCGCTTTTGCACTAGTCGATGGAGAAAGTATAGCTACTTGGTCATGGTTTATGTCTTGTATTAGAGAATTTGTAACAGATCGGTAAGGATTGTGTGTCATCTCCGATTGTCATTCGGGTATTTTTTCTTTGATGGAGACACAAAACGGTGCATGGAATGAACCTCATGCATATCATAGGTTTTGTATGCAACACTTTGCTACAATTGTTTTAATCAAATTTCACGATAAAGCTTTGAGAAAAAATCAAAGGTGGCCGCATGTCAAAATCAACCAAAGAAGTTTAAAAAGAAATTGGCCGAAATATAGAAAGTCAAAACCGACGCTGTCATTTGGCTAAAGGAGAAACCATTTGAAAAGTGGTCAATATGTGCAGATGGAGGACGTCGTTATGGAATGATGACTACAAATATATCCGAAGTATTTAATTTAGTTTTGAAAGGTGTTCGTAGTTTGTCGGTGACCGCAATTGTCGAAATGATATTCTATTGCCTCAATCTATACTTCACTCAACGTAATCAATTGTCTTCGAAGCTTCTAAGTGAAGGCAAAGAATTCACTCCCGTAGTTCAAGAGATTCTAGATGTGCAGCATGAGAGAGCGAATATGCATGAGGTCATAATGTTCAATCATAGACCCGGTGTGTTTCAATTATAACATGACTTAGAAAGGTAAGTGGTCATCAAAAAGGTGGTAAATTGCATACAGTGGATTTGGAATCTCACTTTTGTCTGTGTCAGAAAATTCAGCTATACCATCTTCCATGTTCCCAAGTTTTGGCGGCGTGTGCATTTAGGGCTATTGACTATCGGCCTTATGTAGATCAATTCTTTTCAGCTTTCAGAATCTGGGAGGAAGCTCCAACCGTGGTAAAGAGCACGACAACGACCGACGTTGGCTTTAAAAACTTAATTCTAACTTGGGCACATGTCTTCTACCCTATGGCTGATGAAGCATATTGGCCAATCCAAACTGGTTCGAAACTTATTGCTAATGCAAGTCTTAGAAGATGCAGAAAAGGACGTCCCTGGACCAAACGTATTCGCAAAGATATGGATGTGAGAGATGATATGAGCAGTTCAGCTATAACTTGTTCAAAATATGGTTTAAAAGGTCGCAACAAGCGTTGTTGCCGAGGAATAGACATAGGTCAGGTAATTACTAGTTTATAATGTTCCTTACATATTGTTGCATATACACAATCTACTTCAAATTAACATATATTTTCGTACGCTATTTACAGGATCATCATCCCGACAAGGAACAGGAAGACCAAATATTTCATCTCATCATCGCAGCAAGCAGAATGATGACTTTTATCAAAAAAATTTTTGTAATATTATCAGATTTCATTGCAATTTCATCTTGTGCATGTTGGAAGTTTCAAGCTAGCTAATATTTTGTGATTGTTGAATTAGCACCGAATATTTGAAGGGCATGTTCAACTTGTATTACTATTTGAAGAATGTGTTGTTAATGTTTGTGGTGTAATATTTAAAGAATGTGTTGTAATATTTTCTTTGCTTTTGAACTGAGTTGTGTTGAAATAAAATTTTGAAGAAGAACTTATTATGGTATATATTGGGTGTTCAGAGTGTGTTCAAAATACAAATTTGTATGTATACAAGGAAATTAGTGAGATTTGTGTATCACATCTACCAAATATCAGTAGACGCGCTATTTGGAACAACAAGTTTAGTATAATGTTCCTCGCTATTGGCAAGAGTACTTCCTGTAGATGTTGGAGTTATTTTTTGGGAGCCAACATAGACCATTTGACTCTCTGTGAAATCACAAAAACTTCACAGTCGCTGTTCCCATCAGCGCGTTTAGTACAAACAGTCTCGCTGTTGTGAAAAGTGTTTGGGAAATGGAATTTTGCTTTAAGAACACGTCATTCCCAACAACGAGTATCTTTGTACTAAGCGCGCTGCTGGGAACAACGACTGTGATTTTTTTTAGATTTCACAGAGAGTCAAAATCTCTATGTTGGCTCCCAAAGAATAAGTCGTATTCCAACAGCGAGAGAGAAAGCACTAAACTCGTTGTTGGGAAAAGCGACTGTACTGAGACAAGCATGTTGGATCCTGTAGGCAAGGCAAGAAACACTAGAGAGGGGGGGGGGGGTGAATAGTGTTTTATAAAAAATAATTGCAGAATTGAACTTTTCTTCTGACCAGTCGACTTGAAAAGAGAAACAAGTCAACTGAGGCGACAGTTAAGAAGTGTATTTTAAGACGAGTCTGATCAGTCAACTTATAGAAGAACCAGTTGACTTACCAGATAAGTTTTTAGAGAGAAAGTAGTACAAGTCTGATCAGTCGACTTAAAAAGGGACACAGTCGATTGTCCAGACAAGTTTCACAGAGAACTTAAAAAGCAAGTAAATGAAATGCAAGTTCAGAGAAATACAGCCACAGAGTACACACGATGTATCCTGGTTCGGTCCTCCAGACCTACATCCAGTCCCCAAGTAATCAACTTGAGATTTTCCACTATTCTTGAAAATGTACAAGAATACCCAACGGCGTTAGACAACAACCTTGTCCAACCCGTAGTCCTTTCTCAAAACTAGAGAAAGCAACCCACTCTTCCACCAAGAGTGAAAACCTGAATCTACACCCTAGAGCCCTACTCTCCAACCGAGAGGAACCACTCTCACAACCCGTGAGTGAAGAACAACAACAAAATATTTACAATCAACCTATAGCCTTGTTGTGAATGTGATTTTGTGCGTGGCTATTAGGTCAACTTCCGAAATCAGTCTAAAACAAAATCACTGTTATACTAGACTGATTTCAGAGAACCTAAAAGCTTAGAGAATTTGAAAGCTTGTGAACTCTTGTTCTCTTTTTGAAAATAAGTACTTGTTGTAGTGTTGTAACTTTTTCCAAGTGATTTCTACACTCTATTTTATAGTTAGAATCACTGAACGTTGAGAAGCAGTTGTACCAACTGTCAACCAACGGAAATACAACTTTTGAATTCGAAAGATCAAGTTTTGAAATCAGTAAACTGTCGAAACGACTTGAACAGTCGACTGGGTTGCCGTTATGAGTCGACTGATCAGAGTTTGAATAAGTTCAGACAGTTTCATACTAGGATAGTCGACTGGTGCCTAATGGCGGTCGACTGGTACTTAACAGCTGAGCTTTTTCAATCTTGTTTCGATCTTTTTAAGTTTGAAAAAACACTCAATTATTTTAAAGATATGTGTGAGTGTGTGTGACAAGGCTATTACAGAATTTCTAAGACTCAAAGAAAATAAAAAAGTTACAATTGTTACAAGACACCTAATACAACATAATGAAGCAAAGGTCTTGTCTTGAGTCTTGAGTCTTGAGATGGAGCTTTAGCCTTCGTCTTTTTCTTTGAAGCTGGCAACCTTGTAGCTTTCTTGATCAATTAGCTATGAGAGCTTTGTTTGTAGTTTTGCGTGATCAACTTACTTTAAGAACCATGTAAAGCTTGTTAGAACATTTTGCTTTTGTGTATATCCTGTAATATCAAAGAAGTAGCACAACAACTTTGCATTGTGTTGTGATCATCAAAATCAAGAATCAACATTCTCCCCATTTTTGATGATGACAACAAAATAGCCTACAATAATGGAAATAAATATTACAAGTGCTCACATGCTCCCCCTATCAAATGTACAATATGCATAGGAGTGAAAACATGCATAAAAACATGCACAAAGATATGTATCACCAAAACATAAACACAAAGCAACATAAAAATTATAGCTTATAATTTCTCCTCCTTTGTCATCAACAAAAAAATGGAGGAAAAAAATAAATAAATAAACCACAAAAATAATACATAGCAAAATGGTATTTATATAAAAAGAGAATAGTCTTAGTTCAAACGATTATATAATAGATAGAAAATACATAGAAAAGGAAATATTAAAATAGTAGCGCATCAATCTTCATCATCTTCATCTTGGCCACCATGAGAGGGAGGAGGAAACTGAGTGGTGAATAGGTGGGTAAGATGAGAAATATTTGAGCCAAGAGCATCTTGACGATCCATGATATAATTGACAGCATGATAAATACTGCGAGGATCATCAAAATCTTCTCGAGGACGAGAGGTGCTAGAAGCAGAAGACTGATGAGCTGAAGTAGCTAAAGGAACATGAGGAGAAGTCCTAGAAGGAGACCTAGGTGGAGAAGAGAGAAGCTTCATGCATGCTAAACTTGCATGATCAAAAGACTCATAATGCTTTACTACTTTGGTCTCAACATCGAGATCGACACCATAAGCACAAAAGAACTGAGTAAGAAGGGCACCAAAAGGAAGAAATGAAGTATGAGCCTTATGAAGCCTAGAGAAGATGATACGACCCCAATTTATATTAATTTTACCGAATATTGCATAAACTACTTGTTGTAACTCCATGGAATACTGATCATAACTCCCTGTTTTGGGAATGATATTGTATGATTGTATACGTGCAACAAATTTTGCAACAGGGGTAATGGACCTAATGGACATAGGGGGTCCATGATTTGGCAAATAAATTTTAGATAAAATGGTGGCATCATCCATCTCAATTTCTCCTAAGTCAAGCCCTTCATCATCTAAACCCAAAATAAGGTTGATTCTTTCGGAGGTGAGTTTCATCTTCTTACTGTTGACAGAAGTATAGATGAAAATCTCACTACCATCATCCGATTGAACAGCCTTCATTTTTGTATAAAACAAATAGATGAGTTGAGGGTAGTAGTAGGGTTGATTTTCTAAGGACAAAAACTCATAAAGACCACAATGTTGAAACAAGGACATGAGATTAAACCTATCAAGATCGGAAAAATTTACAAACCGACTCTGAAAAATCATAATGGAACATATGATGTACCATTTTTCAACAAGGTCAGAACTTCTAAGATATTGGATATGGTCCCTAGTAGATGAACCCTCCTCTCTATGAGATGTTTTTGATCTCTTAGGAGCCATGAGAAAACAAAACTTTCAAACAAAAAGAGGGAAGGAAGTATACCAACAAAGAACCTCTAGAAGAATCAAAAAAGCTTCAAGTGGACTTGAACACTACAAGAAATCAAAGGAGTTGGATCTTCAAATGACCGGAAATTGATAGCAGCAACAACAACAGCAACATTAGCCGACTTATCTTCTGCAGATCTGGGAGATAAAGATAAGGTAGAAGTGAAGAAAGAGGGTAGGTTTAGGGGTTTTACACAGAAATGTATGGCTGAGATCAAGGAGAGGGATAGCAACGGCTTAGATATGGTCAAAGAACAGTAAAAAGGTGAACAGTCGCCTCAAAAGATGTGCCAAAATTCGAATTTTAAGAAAACTGATTCGCGGTAGTCGACTGGTATTAAAAGGCAGTCGACTTAGTCGAGAGTCAAAAAGAAAATTAATACAACTGGTCAGTCGACTGGTTACTAAGCACAGTCGACTGTGCAGAGCATAATACTTTGACAAAAATTTAAAAAAGATACTTGGCAGTCGACCGAATAATTCTTGTAAGTGGACTTACCAGAAAAAAATTCAAGAGACATCATGAAAACTACACATCCCTAGTTCTCTTCTTAAGGTGACAAAGGTATCTTCCTTAAGAGGTTTGGTAAAAATGTCAGCTACCTGTTTATCAGTAGAAATAAAGTCTAACGAAATGTCTCCCTTTAAAACATGATCACGTAAAAAATGATGTCGAATATCAATATGTTTCGTACGTGAATGTTGAACCGAATTTTTAGATAAGTTAATGGCATTGGTATTATCACACATTATTGAAGGTTTTTCAAATGAAATAACATAGTCTAATAGGGTTTGTTTCATTCACAAAATATGGGCACAAGCCAAACTTGCAGCGATATATTCAGGTTCTATAGTAGATAGGGATACCGAATTTTGCTTCTTACTGCACCAAGAAACTAGTGAATGTCCCAAAAAATGACATGTCCCACTAGTGTTCTTGCGATCAGTTTTACTGCCGGCAAAATCAGTATCACTATACGACAAAAGTTGAAAATTATCGATGCGTGAATAAAATAAACCATAATCAGATGTGCCTTTAATATATCTTAAAATTCGTTTCACAGCTTTTAAGTGAGATTCTTTAGGACTTGACTGATATCTAGCACACAAACATACACTGAACATAATATCTGGTCTACTAGCAGTTATATATAAGAGTGAGCCAATCATACCTCGATAGAGTTTTTGATCGACACTCTTACCTAATATATCTTTGTCAAGGGTAGTGGTAGTAGCCATAGGTGTGGCTTTACTACTTGTGCTATCCATGTTAAACCGTTTGAGTAATTCCTTAACATATTTTCCTTGATTAATGAATATGCCATTTTGTGACTGCTTAATTTGTAGTCCAAGGAAATAATTGAGTTCACCCATGTGACTCATCTCAAATTCATTTTTCATGGTGTTAGCAAACTCTTGACATAGATTACTATCAGTAGAGCTGAAAATTATGTCACCAACATATATTTGTATGATTAAAATATCATTCTTAATTCTTCTAATAAACAAAGTATTATCTACTTTACCTATTTCAAAACCTGTTTCTAAAAGAAAAGTCTTCAATCGATCATACCAAGCACGAGGTGCTAGTTTAAGACCGTATAAAGCCTTTTTCAATTTAGAAACGTGGTTTAGGAATTGTTCATGTTCAAAACCTGATGGTTGTTTAACATAAATATCTTCCTTTATAAACTCATTAAGGAATGCACTTTTAACATCCATTTGAAAAAGTGTAAAATTCATAAAACAAGCAAAAGATAATAAGATACGAATTGATTCTAATCTAGCAACGGGAGCATATGTTTCATCAAAATCTATGCATTCTTCTTGATTATATCCTTGAGCAACTAGTCTAGCTTTGTTCCTAACAACTTGTCCAGATTCATCTAACTTATTCTTGAATACCCATTTAGTACCAATTATAGTATGATCAGGAGGTCGTGGAACTAAATCCCACACATCATTCCTTATGAATTGGTTTAACTCATCTTGCATGGCATTCATCCAAAATTCATTCTCACACGCTTCTTGTATATTCTTCGGTTCAAAATCCGACAAGAAAGCTGTGTGAGATATCATGTTAACATGTGATCTCGTCTGAATTCCATGTGAAATGTCACCAATTATTAAGTCATGAGGATGATCTCTAACTTCAACAAAAGATTTTGGTAAAGTTGGAGACATCACAACAGGATCAGTCGACTTGACAAGTCCCTCAGTTGACTGATTTACCGCAGTTGACTTGACTTCCTTATCGGTCGACTTATCCGCAAGACTAGTTTGTTCTAAAGATGTAATTACTTTATTTAAAGGTGATGAATTAGTTTCATCATCTTCAATTAAAGTCGATGAAGACAGAGATTCATCAAATGCAACATGAATGGATTCTTCAATAGTCATTGATGACTTGTTGAAGATTCTATATGCTTTACTCCTATTTGAGTATCCTACAAAGATACCCTCATTAGATCTAGGATCAAACTTATCTAAATTATCCTTAGTATTCAGAATAAAACACTTACATCCAAATATTTTAAAGTAAGAGACCTTAGGAATTCTATCAAAAAATAGCTCATAACATGTTTTCTTTAGCTTATGCCTAATCAAAATTCTATTTAAAACATAACAAGCTGTAGCAATGGCTTCAACCCAAAAATACTTAGGTAAATTGTTTTCAACAAGCATGGTATGTGCACATTCTTTCAAAGTCATATTCTTCCTTTCAACCACTCCATTTTGTGGTGAAGCTCTAGGAAATGCAAATGAATGAGTTATACCATTCTTATTGCAATATTCTGCAAACGTTTCATTTTCAAATTTTCCACCATGATCACTTCTAATAGTGACTATGATTAGAGACTTTTGATTTTGAATTCGTTTACAAAAATTAGCAAATTCTTCAAAAGCATCATTCTTATGTTTTAAAAAGAAAGTTCAAGTGAATTGTGAAAAATCGTTTACTAAAATAAATACATACCTACTTTTATTTAAAGAAGCAACTCTTGTTAGGCCAAATAAATCTATGTGAATTAATTCGAGCAGCCTACTAGTAGAAATTACTTCTTTTGTTTTAAAAGTAGATTTAATTTGTTTACCTAGTTGACATGCATCACATAACTTGTTCTTTATAAAGGATAGTCATTGCAGCCCTTTAACTAGGTTGTACTTAGACAATTTAGAGAGTTTTTCATATTCACATGGCCAAAATGTCTATGCCAAAGTCAAGAATCATTATTAGAAGCTACTAAGCAAAAATCATTCGAAAACTCATATGCTTTTAAACATAATTCATAAATGTTATTTTTTTCTAAAACCTTAAAAAATTATATTTTGCATGGTGGAATCATAAATTAAACATGTATCTTTTTCAAACATGATTTTATAATCCTTATCACAAAGTTGGCTAATACTTAACAGGTTATGCTTAAGTCCACTAACTAATAAGACATCTTCTATAGAGGGGCTAGTGTGCTTACCGACCATACCAATTCCTATGACCTTTCCTTTATAGTTGTCACCAAATGTAACTGTTCCTCCATCAATATTTTGTATGGAAGATAGGAGGTTGGCATGACCAGTCATGTGCTTCGAGCATCCACTGTCAAGTATTCAACGATCTCTCTTAGGTACCGATAAAATATTCAATATGAATATGGTACCCTTTTCATTGGGTCAAAAATTGATTAGTTTGTGGGAAACCAAACCCATGATGAGTTTGATTTTCCACCATAAGCAGAAATAAAATTAGCAGAATTACATACAGTAAGCATATATGAATTAATATAAGCAATTCTATCTTTCGAACTCAGATTGACTGGAACCCATACATATTTGCTCTGTCCAGTCGACTTCACAGCACCTTTCAGCCGACTTTTACTATTATTTAGTCGACTGGGAGATAGTATAGGTCGACTTATCTAAGATATTTGTCTCGTTGAATGAGACTCAGTACCTCTGGACAGGCGACTAGTGGATGGGTGCAGTCGACTTGTCTGAACTTTAGATTTGCCTTTATCATGAAAACTTATAGTTTTAGGCCTTTCAAAAAATTCATAAAGTTTATGCTTAACACTGGAAATAGATACAGGTTTATTTACACTAGTGTTCTTCAAAGAATGAGATTTTTCACGGGACTTTTTAAAACCAAGTCCAAACTTTTGACTAGATTGCACTTGATTTTGAATAACATCATTTAAAGTCTCTTTTCCTTTATTAAATTTAGATACATTCTTGGATATCTCTTCATAATTTTTCTTTAGAGACTCAAGATCCATATCTAAACTAGAAAGACGAGAATTTAAGGATTTTACTTCTTTATCAAGGTTGAGAAAGTGTTTGATTAACTTTCTCTAAATTCTTAACTCTAATCTTTTCTTTTTTAAGTTCTTGAAAAATTTCATTGAAAGCATCAAGTAAATCATTAGAATCATACTCATTACTTACTTGATTTTGAGATGCCATAAAACACATGTTTGCAACCTCGTTTGTCTCATCAATTTCTTCTTCTGACGAATAATCACTGTCATCCCAAGTTGCTTGGTATGCCTTTTTTTTCTTCACGAACTTGTTCTTTGTGTACTTGTCCTCTTTGAAGTTGGACGCCTTTCCTTTAGATTTTGCGTTTGCTAGTGGGCAATTCTTCTTCATGTGACCTGTCATGTTACACCTGAAACAAGTTGGAGGTTCATTAGATTCCTTAGATTTTGAATTAAACTTACCTTTTCTTAGGAACTTTCGAACTTTCTCGTGAACATGGCAATCTCTTCCTCATCTTCTTCTTCATCCTCGAAGTCCGACATGGCTTTGAATGCTAATGTCTTCTTCTTTGATGGTTGTGGTTTGGCACTCCTTCTTGTGCTCTTCAAGTTGTACCTCATAAGCCATAAAATTTTTCACAAGATTCTCAAGAGAAAGTTGTGTTAAATCATTGGCTTTTTCTTTGGCAGTGGTCTTCTTCTCCCATTCGGGGATTAGTGCACGAAGTACCTTTCTCACCATCTCGGCTTGAGTGTATGTCTTTCCAAGTGCCACAAGTGAATTTGTAATGTTTGTGAACCTTGTAATCATCTCGGACACATTCTCATTTTCCTTCATGCGGAACATTTCAAACCTGTGAACAAGAATAGATATTTTAGATTCTTTTACTTTATTTTTTTCTTCATGAGTTACCTCGAGTGTGTGCCAAATTTGATGTGCAGTTGTTGCATTGGACATACGATTGAACTCCTCCTTTGTAAGGGCAAAAAATAGCACGTTCGTTGCCTTTGCATTATTCATTATTTGGTTCTTCATGTCGTCGTTCTATTGTGCATATGGAATGGTAGGAGCGGTGTACTCGGTCTCCGTTATGTTCCATATTTTATAGTTGATGGACTGAAGGTAGATCTTCATTCTACACTTCCAATAGTTGTAATTGGTTCCATCGAAGAGGGGTGGCCTTTGTATAGATTGGCCTTCATGGTATTGATTTGCATTAGAAGTAGTTGCCATTGAACTCAATCAGGCTCTGATACCAAGTGTTGGATCCTGTAGGCAAGGCAAGAAACACTAGGGGGGGTGAATAGTGTTTTATAAAAAATAATTGCGAAATTGAACTTTTCTTCTGACCAGTCAACTTGAAAAGAGAAACAAGTCGACTGGGGAGATAGTTAAGAAGTGTATTTTAAGACGAGTCTGATCAGTCAACTTATAGAAGAACTAGTCGACTTACCGATAAGTTTTTATAGAGAAAGTAGTACAATTCTGACCAGTCGACTTAAAAAGGGACACAGTCGATTGTCCAGACAAGTTTCACAGAGAACTTAAAAAGCAAGTAAATGAAATGCAAGTTCAGAGAAATACAGCCACAGAGTACACACGATGTATCCTGGTTCAGTCCTCCCGACCTACATCCAGTCCCCAAGTAATCAACTTGAGATTTTCCACTATTCTTGAATATGTACAAGAATACCCAACGGCATTAGACAACAACCTTGTCCAACCCGTAGTCCTTTCTCAAAACTAGAGAAAGCAACCCACTCTTCCACCAAGAGTGAAAACTTGAATCTACACCCTAGAGCCCTACTCTCCAACCGAGAGGAACCACTCTCACAACCCGTGAGTGAAGAACAACAACAAAATGTTTACAATCAACCTATAGCCTTGTTGTGAATGTGATTTTGTGCGTGGCTATTAGGTCAACTTCCGAAATCAGTCTAAAACAAAATCACTGTTATACTAGACTGATTTCAGAGAACCTAAAAGCTTAGAGAATTTGAAAGCTTGTGAACTCTTGTTCTCTTTTTGAAAATAAGTACTTGTTGTAGTGTTGTAACCTTTTCCAAGTGATTTCTACACTCTATTTATATAGTTAGAATCACTGGACGTTGAGAAGCAGTTGTACCAACTGTTAACCAACGGAAATACAACTTTTGAATTCGAAAAATCAAGTTTTGAAATCAGTAAACTGTCGAAACGACTTGAACAGTCGACTGGGTTGCCGTTATGAGTCGACTGATCAGAGTTTGAATAAGTTCAGACAGTTTCGTACTAGGACAGTCGACTGGTGCCTAATGGCGGTCGACTGGTACTTAACAGCTGAGCTTTTTCAATCTTGTTTCGATCTTTTTTGTTTGAAAAAACACTCAATTATTTTAAAGATATGTGTGAGTGTGTGTGACAAGGCTATTACAGAATTTCTAAGACTCAAAAAAAATAAAAAAGTTACAATTGTTACAAGACACCTAATACAACATAATGAAGCAAAAGTCTTGTCTTGAGTCTTGAGTCTTGAGATGGAGCTTTAGCCTTCGTCTTTTTCTTTGAAGCTGGCAACCTTGTAGCTTTCTTGATCAATTAGCTATGAGAGCTTTGTTTGTAGCTTTGCGTGATCACCTTACTTTAAGAACCTTGTAAAGCTTGTTAGAACATTTTGCTTTTGTGTATATCCTGTAATATCAAAGAAGTAGCACAACAACTTTGCATTGTGTTGTGATCATCAAAATCAAGAATCAACAAAGCATACTCTAACATCTACAAGCAGTAAACTCGCTCTTGCCAATAGCGAGATAAAAAATGCTAAATTCTCCATTGGAAAGGGCGAGTTCACTGACTGAAGAACTAGAAACATTTGGTGAAATCACAACAAATTTCTTTACTACATACAACACCAAAAACTTCGGAACATCAAAACAACAGTCTCATAAACTTATTGTAACATCAAAACTTCGTCAATTCACGTACTTCATTGTGAGGAACCAATATAGCACAACTTCATAGACAATTGTGGTGCTCACAACTTCATTTAGAATCAAAAGATCACAACTCAATAAACAACTACAAACAACACAACTTAATAGAAAATGGAAATATCACAACTTCAAACAAGTACAAAAATCACAACCACAAACAACTAAACAAGAAAACATAGATTCCTAACTCAACATCACAACTGCATCAATAGAACCAAAATTGTTGACAACTTCCCTAACTCGGCGTGTATAGTTGTCTTCTTACGTTGTCGGTGCACGAAAACTTTATGCTTCTTTGGAGTTGGGGTTCTTTGTGTTATTTGGGATACGAGAAGCTCGTCATCTTGAGGTACTCTTTGTCGTTCAAAACCTTGCCCCTCATCTTGCGGTTGAATCTCTTCTTCGGGTTATGTGGCGCAGTGGGAGGCGGGGCACGCCTACGTTGACTTGATAAACAATGTGCTTCCATAAATTCATCGAATGTGGGTCCCTCACCAACCACATCAAGAGATTTTCTACATGGTGCTAGAATCTCCTGTGCGAACTCTTTCATAGCATCAGTCGCATCCGATGCGGTACTTGACAAACGTCGAATGACGATTCTTGCAATCTCTCATGCATTCTCCGTCTACAAATTATATAACATAATATTTGAACAAAACAATAATTTCATGGTTAGAAGATGTGTTCCCAACTTGTGATACTGATGTACAAACGAACATATAAATATTAAACTTTCTTACCATCGTTGTCAAAGTCTTTGCCTTTGGGTTGGAACATCGGTTGTTGGGATGAGTGGCCGGGAGATGGTTCCATATCTCGCGCCCTTATCGGAAGTATCACTCGAGCGGGCGGATTGGTAGGAATTGCGATTACCTGTAACATCCTGAATTTTGATAAGATCAAATATAAATTTTTTATTTTCACGTGTTTCGCACATGCAAATTTATGTGTGTATTGGCCTTAAAATTATTTTAATGTCATGAACAAGTATTTCTTTTCTCTTTTAAAAAGTCTCTTATTAATTCCTAGGCCTAATAACTGAATTCTAGCCCACCCAAAATAAAATAAATTAATTAATTAAGGGCCCATGGATTTTAGCCCACCTAGCTAGCCCACTAATTAATTCTATTATTAATTAAAACAACATGTATGGTAGACTTGTCTTGTAACCAACCAGTGTAATAAATAAATGAACAAACTTAACTAGGTGTGCATATTGGGGCACGTGCATTCCACATGCACGTGCAATGAGAAGAAGACTAGGTCGGCCATTCATGGGGAGATGGAGAGAGTGGAGAATTGGTTTCTCACTAGTGGTTGGTTCTTCTAACTCCCAAGTACATCTTAAACCTTGTTCCAAACACATATCAACCCTTCATTTGTTCATGAGTTGTGTATAAATATCTCCCTTGTCATTCTTTATCGTTTGCACTTAAAAATTTTTAAAGAGAAAGAGAAAAAGAAGACATTGTGAGAAAAAAGATTGAGTGTGAAGAAATTGTGTGAGGAAAAGAAAGAGAGTGTGTGTTCTTTTTCATTGGAGGCCGGCCAAAGAAGATAGAGGGGTCCCGGGTTTTGTACAAGGAGGACGCTCGGTTTGCACATGCTAGGAGAAGAAGGCTAGGATCAAGGAGAAGGGAAGACAATCGTGCTTTCAATGAGTTTTCTTTAAGAATTTTCATTTTTCTTCAAAGAGGTGGGAAATTTCTCTACTTCTAATGTAGATATCATGTTAATAGGTTAGTTTTATGAACATTCTAGAGAAAAAGCAAAATTTGCCATATAATTGCTTTAAAAGGCTAGTAAGAAAAAGAGAAAACTTTTGATTGTCAATATGAGAAAATTATTAAAATGGATTGAGATTAGTGAATTAAAATTTATCATGATGCCTTATTAATATATTTCATGCTAGAATATTTAATTTAATGAACCATGCTAGTATGAAAATTGTGCTTGTGAATGGCTTGTGTAAAGTAGTGTGTAGAATGTAAAATGACACCCATGGTTTGTTGAACCAATTGATTAGTATAGAAAGTTGCAATAATGTTGAATTTTATTTACATTGTATGAATAGTGCTATATCCACTTGATTGTCAAAATATGTTGCCTTTTGGAATTATAAGAAAAGGAATTAGTCTTGTAAAGGATAAAATTAATCTAAGAGAATTAATTATGTTAAAGAATGAAAAATTGTACAAAAACTATGTGAATAAATGTGAGGAACAAGTAGCTAAAAGATTTATCAAGAAAAGAAACTCCAATGTCAATAAATACATTAATTTTTTATTTCTCAAAAGAAATAAAAGGAATAGTTTCTGTTATGTTGTTGAAAATAAGAATTTCGTAAAATTTAAATAAATATACTATACTGTATTTTGAAATAACACTTTCTGGAAAAGATTTTAGATTTTGAGTAAGTACAAATTAATTGAGAAATCGAGTTTATTAAAGAAGGAGTTAGATACAGATTAGTAGAATAAAGCAATTTTAACTCTTGGTTATAACAGAAAATGGAATTTGGCATACTGGTTTACGGTGTGGGTTTATAGCACTGTGAATAGTGCTAGAAGTCCTGGGTTCGAATCTTGGAAGGCTCTGTTTTATTAAAATTCTATTTTTACTCAAGTCACTGAGGATCAGTATATGGACTTTCAAGTTCACCTTATATCGCTAGCCACTGTTGGGCTTTTTGGTCTTCGGGTGCGCTTTGGGTTTCTTAGTGTAGCAAGGGCGGGGTGGTAGGTTCGAATCTTGGTGCCTGACTTTTTAAATTAATTTCAATTTTTTTAGTATTTCTTGAGTTTTTAAAGAGTATAAAAATTGGGAAAAAATTGTAATGTTCTTCTAAAATTATTTAGACTTTATAAAAATTATTTCTACAATATTTTGACATATTTTTAGTGAGATTTGGAAGTGATTTTTTGGGATGAAGAGCTTAGAAATTTTTCTTAGAATATGACATTTGAATAATTAAAGAAAAGGAAAATTTTGAATGTAAAGAATTTTGTGTGGAAATCAATATTGAGATTTTCGACATGGAAAATTTGAGTAAGTTAATAAATGAAATTTAACGTTTAATATATGCAAGTGTGAATGGAAAATAAAATAAAAAGACCATGATGAAATATGGAAATTTGTGAGTATGAACACTCAATTTTTGGTGAACATGGAAAGAGGTTAAAATCTAGAGTCTAGCTAAGTCCTTACATCGGCGTGAATAAATTTTGAAGAGAAATATTGTAATAAAAGACCAAGATTGGGCCGATGTAGAGGACATGCTAACACTAGGGTGTTAATTTATTCATGATTCAAATATCTAAGGACAACACAATAGTAAAGATGTAATGAAAGTAAGAGAAAAACACAAGTATGAGGGCTTCGGATTCACGATGTGAGAGTTTTTATAGGTTGTCCACATGATGCGTCATGTCATGACGTGAATTCTTCTCTAGAATTATCGAGATCGTGAAGACGCTTGTGGGGTGCTTAATGACTACGTAGTGCCATTGTTCCATGACTGAGGCGAATTTTCTATAGGATGTATACATGATGCGTCATGTCATGACGTAGGATTTTCCTCCAGACTGTCTAGACATGGGCTCGTAACTCATAAAACATCTAGAATACTTATCGTAGTTACTGTAGTAGTTAAACTCGTAACGAGGGATTCAACCCTACAAGATGAAGAACAGTTAAGGGCTTGCCCTCGGATTTATGTAAAATGGGATGCATAAGTTCGAACAAGTGTGCATTAGTGTCATGAAATAATAAATAACTGCATTAAGACTAAGTGCACATTCACACACGACATCAATAAGATAGTCCCCCTTAGCTTTGTTTGTGATCAAGTGTGTGCTTTCCAAGTAAGAGAAATTGATGTATTATATCCTAGCGTCATTTGTATGCAACTGACGTGCCCACAGTTTTTATGCAGGATAAAATGAATGAAAGTACTAAAGAATGAATGCTGCTTAAAGAAATATTTCAACTGTCGTTTTAATTATGTATCATGTTGTATTTATTTCCGCTGCGTTGATGTAAACATTGTTGTATAATTTTTTTTTAATTCCTTGTAAAATTCTACGAAGTGAAGTGTAAAGATCCTGTGAAACTTCGAATTCAGACTTATTTGGAATTCGGGGTGTTACATTACCAACCGCGTGATCCTAGTATACCACGTCATGTATGCGTCATGCATTCTTCCATCATACGAAGGAATTCCGCCAATGATCATTTCCCTCCAGCGCTCATTCCAAGACTGGACATAACTATAGTGATATCTGACCTAGTCGATATCGGGCAAATGACCCATCTATGTGACACCATGCAAGGTAGTGTCTTATGTTCGTGCGACTGGTATATCTTGTTGTAAACTGAATTGTCGAAGTACTAGATCTACATAAGGATGCTCTACGATGGAGAAGTGGGTGAGAGGGGCAGTTGTCAACCATAGATGGCTATGTTCTGTGCAACATAGCGCCAACTTCTCCAATTGTAACACCCTAGATTTTATTTATGAAGATTTGTGATTTTACATGTTTTGCACTTATAATTTCATTTGTATAATTTCTTTTATAAAAATATTTCTTATATAGTATTTGTTCTCTTTATTTTCCAAAAATTATTTTCTTCAAAAAGCCAAATTAAAATCTAAGCCTAATTGTCTCTTTTAAGCCCACTCTATTAATTAATTGATTTAATTATTAAAGCCCATGGTTAAATTGGCCCATTAGTGAGCCCATTTAACTTAATTCTCTTTTGAAATGGTCTAACTTGTAGTGTAGACTCATTTCAAGAATAATTGATTTTGTCACATGAACAAATTTGTAAATGGGGGACACTAGAGTGGCACGTGCATGCACTAGCATGTGCAATGTGCACATTCTTGGGTAGGCCGGATAGGATTAGGAGAGTGGGAGAGATGGGAGTGGTGGAGAGTTGGTTACAATCATCATGGGAAGTTATTTCAACTCCCTACTTCATCTTGGCCCTTAATCCTTAACCATATGATCTAATCCTAGCCTTCCATTCACCCTAAAAATTTGTATAACCCCCCCCCCCCCCC
Organism: Hemerocallis citrina; assembly: GCA_017893485.1. NCBI lineage: Eukaryota > Viridiplantae > Streptophyta > Magnoliopsida > Asparagales > Asphodelaceae > Hemerocallis > Hemerocallis citrina. The sequence goes on from CM030368.1 coordinate 24,983,150, forward strand.
CCCCCCCCCCTCCCTAGTTCTCCTTACACCTAAAGTTGAAAAAGAAAGAGAGAAAAAAAATACAAGTTAGTAAGGCAAAAGATTGAGGAGTTTTGTGAGTTGAAAAGATTGAGTGCTAGTGTGTTCTTCATCCAAGGAGTGGTGGCCGGTTTTTCTGAGGAGGGAGGCTCGGGTTCTAGCTTGCATTAAGGAGGAGGCAACTTTTGTGGCTTGATCTAGGAGGAGAAGGCTTCACTCGTTCGTTGTAGGAGATCTCTAGGAGTTTATTTGATTGTTCCTCTCCATTTAAGGTGGGTGATTCTCTTAAACTTCTAATTAGACATCATGCTAGGGTATGGTTGATAAATTAAGAGAGACTTTAACTAATTTAGCCATGTGTTATGAAAATGAGACAAATTGCTATTGGTTTGAGTGTATGTTAAAAGAGTGTTAATTAAATTGCAAAAAATATGATTGTTAATGTAGAATTTACCATGCTACCATGCTTTATTTGATTGTTATGTGTTAAATTAAGAATACATGCTTGCATGCTAAATAATTGAAAGAAGAACTCTGGAAATATGTGATTTTGGTTATCGAATTGTTAAATGGCATGAAAAATAAAATTTATTACTAAGATAATTGTACAATGCTAATAAAAATATTATAAGTGATCTAGGAAAATTTTAAGTGCAATTTATATGGAGATTATGCTTGTTTTCCCCTAAATTCGAAAATTGAAGAACAAAATGAAGTAGAGAGAGCAAATTATTTTTTTGTATCAAAAATCAAATTTTATTTTACGGAAATGCTGTAATAAGATGAAAAATAAAATCTGGAGTTTTTGAATAAATTTGGAGAAGAAGTGAACTCAAAAACTTTCTTTTTTGTAAAAATTCGAAAGGAACAGAGACCTAGATTATAACCCCCGTAGTCTAAAAACATATCAGATCAGTCACTTGGCCATATTGGTTAGAAGGTGCATTTGGGTTCAGTTACTGTAGCGTGGGTGGCCATGGGTCTTGGGTTCGAAACTTGGCACGAGCATTTTGTTTTCCTTTTTTTCAAAAACATCCGAAACCCGAGACACACTTTGTCTTAAATTAACCCCCAGTCTCTATTGCAATAGCGCCTAGGCTTGTCAGGCTTTCGGTGGCGGTTGGCTAATCTTGGGTCATGGGTTCGATTCTGGGTTTCGGCAAATAAAAACAGATTTTTGGGTTTTGGGTTTTTAAATTGATTTCTTTAGCTTTAAAAATCCGAAAAAAATAGCACAATTATTCTAAAAATATGTAGATCTCATGAAAAATATTTGGGCATTATTTGACTAAAATAAAAGTGATTTGGAAGTGAAAAATTGAGTAGAATTTCATGAAATTTGACATTTGTGTAATTATAAAAGGTGATTTATTTCATGAGAAGATCATGCTAAGTTATAAAAGAGAATTTTGAATGAACGCAAATTTAAGTGTGTTATTCATGGGCTTTTACTTATTAAGTTGAATATTGTATATGAGTGAAAAGTATGACTTTGTGGCTATTGAATTAAATAAAGGAAAGGAAATTATGATATGAGAATCTAATGTGTTTATCGAAATGAGATTTTGAATATGAAATCCAAGAATTGAATTTTAACTTGATATGTAAGATTGATTCATAGAAAAAAATAGAAATCTTGTTAATTGTGAAAAAAAGAACTTATGAGTATAAAGACTCAATTTTGTGATTATGAATTGAAATTGAGAATTAGAGTGTAGCTAAGCCTCATACCGGCATTGAAAAGAAATATGTTGAAATGAAAAGACCAAGATTTGGGTCATGTTGAATAAATGGTTAAGACAGGTACAATGGAAGGGCTAACTCTAGAAAATTAATTTTGTTCATGATTCAAATAACTAAGGACTAGATACATAGTGAAGATGTGATGAAAATAAGAGAAAAATACGAGTATGAGGGCCTCGGAGATACAGTGTGAGAATATTCACAGACTGTCTTCACGATGCGTCGTGACATGATGTGGATATGTCTCCAGGAGTCCGTGCCGCAGGCGACGCTCGTGGGGTGTTTGGTGACTGCGGGTGGCCATGGGTCTTGGGTTCGAAACTTGGCACGAGCATTTTGTTGTCCTTTTTTTCAAAAACATCCGAAACTCGAGACACACTTTGTCTTAAATTAACCCCCAGTCTCTATCGCAATAGCGCCTAGGCTTGTCAGGCTTTCGGTGGCGGTTGGCTAATCTTGGGTCATGGGTTCGATGCTGGGTTTCGGCAAATAAAAACAGATTTTTGGGTTTTGGGTTTTTAAATTGATTTCTTTAGCTTTTAAAATCCGAAAAAAATACCACAATTATTCTAAAAATATGTAGATCTCATGAAAAATATTTGGGCATTATTTGACTAAAAAAAGTGATTTGGAAGTGAAAAATTGAGTAGAATTTCATGAAATTTGACATTTGTGTAATTATAAAAGGTGATTTATTTCATGAGAAGATCATGCTAAGTTATAAAAGAGAATTTTGAATGAACGAAAATTTAAGTGTGTTATTCATGGGCTTTTACTTATTAAGTTGAATATTGTATATGAGTGAAAAGTATGACTTTGTGGCTATTGAATTAAATAAAGGAAAGGAAATTATGGTATGAGAATCTAATGTGTTTATCGAAATGAGATTTTGAGCATGAAATCCAAGAGTTGAATTTGAACTTGATATGTGAGATTGATTCATAGAAAAAAATAGAAATCTTGTTAATTGTGAAAAAAGAACTTATGAGTATAAAGACTCAATTTTGTGATTATGAATTGAAATTGAGAATTAGAGTGTAGCTAAGCCTCATACCGGCATTGAAAAGAAATATGTTGAAATGAAAAGACCAAGATTTGGGTCATGTTGAATAAATGGTTAAGACCGGTATAATGGAAGGGCTAACTCTAGAAAATTGATTTTGTTCATGATTCAAATAACTAAGGACTAGATACATAGTGAAGAAGTGATGAAAATAAGAGAAAAACATGAGTATGAGGGCGTCGGAGCTACAATGTGAGAATATTCATAGGCTGTCTTCACGATGCATCGTGATATGACGTGGATATGTCTCCAGGAGTCCGTACCGCAGGCGACGCTCGTGGGGTGTTTGGTGACTGCGGGTGGTGTCATGTCCCATGACGGAGGCTGAATTATCCATAGGTTTTTCATGATGCATCGTGACATGACGTGAAATTCCCCTCCAGGCTGTCTGGACATGAGCTCGTAACTCATTGAACATCTAGGATACTTATCGTAGTTACAGTAGTAGTTTAAGCCATGACGAGGGATTGAACCCTACAAGATGAAGAATAGTTAAGGGCTTGTCCTCAGACCTATGTAGTATGTGATGCGTAGAATCTGAACAAGTACGCATTAGTATCATCTAATATAAATAACTACATTGAGGACTAAGTGCACTGCACAACACGACATCAATAGAATAGTCCCTTGTAGTTCTGTTTGTGATCAAGTTTGTGATTTGTTTAAGTATTTGAGAATCGTTATACTGTTCGGCAGAGAGAGGATAGCCGTGTATATTATTTCGTCGGCTGTAAGCAACTGACCCGCCCACAGTTTCTATGTAGGATAAAGTGATTAACAAGACTAAAGAATGCATGCTGATTATAGATTGATTCAAGTGTGTGTTGGATCCTGTAAGCAATGCAACAAACACTAGAGGGGGGGTGAATAGTGTTTATAAAAGCGGAATTAAAAATTTCTTCTGCGCAGTCGACTTAAAAGTGTGAACCAGTCGACTGACGAAACAAAAGAAGGGTAATTTTAAGAGAAGTCTGAGGAGTCGACTTAGAGATGAGATAGTCGACTTAATACACAGATTTCACAGATTAGTACGAGTCTGACCAGTCGACTTAAAGAAGTACACAGTCGACTGTCCAGACAAGTTTCACAAAGAAAATTATAAACTGAGAAAATAGAAATGCAAGTAGAGAGATACAACCACAGAGTGCACACGATGTATCCTGGTTCGGTCCTCCCGACCTTCATCTAGTCCCCAAGCAACCCACTTGAGATTTTCCACTATTCTTGAAAAATATTACTAGAATACCCTACAGCGTTTAGACAACAACGTTGTCCAACCCGTAGTCCTTTCTCTCAACCAGAGAAAGTAACCCACTCTTCCACCAAGAGTGACAAAACCCGACTCTACACCCTAAAATCTTACTCTCCAACCGAGAGGAAAAAGAAAACAATAAAATTGTTCACAATCAACCTATAACCTTGTTGTGATTGTGATATAGTACGTGGCTAATTGGTTGACTTCCAAATCCAGTCCAAAACGAATTCAATGTTATGCTGGACTGAAGATAGAGAACCAAGACTTAGTGAGTTTTGAAAGCTTTTCTCTCTTGAATGCAAAAATCTTAAAATTATTCTCAAAAATTGCTTGGGTCCTTTTGAAGGTGATTCTTAGGCTATATTTATAGACTAGAATCCCTGGCAGTTAAAGACAGTTACTCATAACCGTTTGATTAACGGATAAATAACGGATAAAACTTTTAAATTCGAAAAACAGCTTTTGAAATCAGAAAACAGTCAAAAGCACTTGAACAGTCGACTGGGTTGCCTCTATGAGTCGACTGGTCAGAGTTTGAATAAGATCAGGCAGTTTTGTACAGACTCAGTCAACTGGTATAAATGGCAGTCGACTGGTACTCAACAGCTGATCTAGTTCAAGCTGTTTTGACCTTTGATTTTTGTAAACACACAGTTATAAAAAGTTATATGTGAGTGTATGTGTGTGTGACAAGGCTGTACATCAATCTAAGACTCAATAAAGAGAAAAATATTACATTTGTTTACAAGACACATAAATAAATGACATTGAATCTTCGGTCTTGACTTGAGTCTTGAGTCTTGAGTCTTGAGTCTTGAGTGAAGTTTTTAGCCTTTGTCTTTATCTGGAGCTGTGCTTGATCATTTGTTCAGCTTTAGGGTAATGAGGCCCTTTGTGTATCTTCTGAAACAACCTGCAATTATATACAACGTAGCATAGATATATTTTGCATTGTGTTGTAGTCATCAAAATCGAGAATCAACATTCTCCCTCTTTTTAATGATGAGAACACAATAGCTGATAATAAAAATAATACAAGCATTCATATGCTCCCCCTATCAATAATACATCATGCATAAATTATCACAAAAATTAACATCACAAAACAAAAATGTATGTCAGTCGACTTATCACAAAATTGTCAGTCGACTTATCACAAAAAAAATTATCAATAGAGAGTAGACAATAGAGAGTAGATTATCAGTGTTCTCTCCCCCTTTGTCATCAACAAAAAAACAGAAATGGGAAGAAAGAATATTTCACTTAAACACCACGCAAACAAAATTAATTCATAACAACTAAGTCTTTGAAACTAGTACAAAATACCAAAACACTAAAGTACAATAAAAAATACATTGTAATAAAAAATAAAAATTAAAAAATTAAAAAACTCATCAGTTTTCGTCTTCGTCATCGTCATCGTCGTCATCTTGAAAGGGAGGAGGAAATTGACTGGTGAAAAGATGAGTAAGATCAGAAAGTTGGGTTTCAAGAGCATCTTGACGATCCATGAAATAGTTAACAGCATTATAGATACTGCGTGGATCATCAAAATCGGCTCGGGGGCGAGAAGAGCTAGAAGCTGAAGATGGTCGAGCAGAAGTGGCTAAAGGAACTTGGGTTTGGGGAGAAGTCCTAGTGGTAGACCTAGGTGGAGAATCAAGAAGCTTCATGCGTGCTAAACTGGCACGATCAATGCATTCATAGTACTTGACAACATTGGTCTCGAAATCAAGATCAATATCGTAAGCACAGAAAACAAGAGTAAGTAAAGCACCATAAGGAAGAAAAGTGGAGTGAGACTTATGAAGTCTAGGAAAGATGACACGACTCCAATTAACATTTATTTTCCCAAAGATTGCATATACAGCTTGTTGCAATTCCATGGAATACTGATCATAACTCCCTATTTTAGGGATAATATTATAGGACAGTATCTGTGCAACAAGTTTTGCAATAGGGGTAATGGATTTATTGGTCATAGGGGGTCCATGGTTGGGCAAATAGATTTTAGATAGGATGGAGCCATCATCCATTATGATTTCTCCTAAATCAAGTCCTTCATCATCTATACCCATAATCGGATTAATTCTTTCGGATGTGAGTTTCATCTTCTTATTTTTCACAGAAGAATAAATTATAACTTCACCATCATTCGATTGAACCACCCTCATATTTGTATAAAATAGATAAATGAGTTGAGGGTAATAACGGGGTGGATTTTCTAAGGACAAGAAATCATAAAGGCTACAATTTTGAAATAGAGACACAAGGTTAAACCTATCAAGATCATTAAAATTAACAAATCTACCCGGAAAAATAATCATGGTACAAATGATATACCATTTTTCCATAAGATCAGGGCTTCTAAGAAATTGAGAGTAGTCCTTAGAGGAAGAACCTTCATCAACATGAGAGGTTTTTGATCTTTTTGGTGCCATAATATAAGAGTGAAGTTGAAGGAGAGTTTACCAACAGAAAATGCAAGGTAGCAATCAGCAAAGGAACAAGAAATCAACTCGAAAATACTGGATGAGATCCTCTCAAGACAGCAGCAACACAAGAGTCGGCTTCTTCTCTTCTTCTCGTTCTCTTCTAGTTCTCCAGATCTGGGTGAAAATAGTTGGGGTAAAAGTGAAAAGAGGGGAGGCAGTGATTTAGGGTTTTAACTTGATGGGAACAGCTGAGATCGAAGGGGAAATGAAATCAACAGTTTAGAATGGTCAAAGGTGAGTCAAAAGATGAAAAGATATATCAAAATCGGTGCTACGATTCGAATTTGAAGACAGAATGAGTCACGACAGTCGACTGTTCTTAGTATGCATTCGACTTAGTCGAGAGAAAAATATATAATTTACACGACTGATCAGTCGACTGGTTGAACATCTCAGTCGACTGTTCAGAGAAAAAATAAGTATAGAAAATGATATGTGGAAGTCGACTGAACAATATGTTCAAGTCGACTTAAACAAAAATAAAATTCAACAAATATCAAGAAAATCATAGTTCTCTTCTTAATGTATTAAAGGTGTCTTCTTTAAGGGGTTTGGTAAAGATATCAGCTACTTGTTTATTAGTAAAGATAAAGTCTAAAGAGATGTCTCCTTTTAAAACATGATCACGTAGAAAATGATGTCGAATATCAATATGTTTTGTACGTGAATGTTGAACCGGATTTTTAGATAGGTTAATGGCACTGGTATTATCACACATTATTGAAGGTCTTTCAAAAGAAATACCATAATCTAATAGGGTTTGTTTCATCCACAAAATTTATGCACAAGCCAAACTCGCAACGATATATTCAGCTTCTGTAGTAGATAGGGATACCGAATTTTGCTTCTTACTGCACCAAGAAACTAGTGAATGTCCCAAAAAATGACATGTCTCACTAGTGCGCTTGTGGTCAGTTTTACTGCCAGCAAAATCAGCATCACTATACGACAAAAGTTGAAAATTATCGGTGCGTGGATAAAATAAATCATAATTAGATGTGCCTTTAATATATCTTAAAATTCATTTCACAACTTTTACGTGAGATTCTTTAGGACTTGACTGATATCTAGCACACAAATATACACTGAACATAATATCTGATCTACTAGTAGTTATATATAAGAGTGAGCCAATCATACATTGATAGAGTTTTTGATTGACACTCTTACCTAATATATCTTTGTCAAGGGTAGTGGTAGTAGCCATAGGTGTGGCTTTACTACTTGTGCTATCCATGTTAAACCATTTGAGTAATTCCTTAGCATATTTTCCTTGATTAATAAATATGCCATTTTGTGACTGCTTAATTTGTAGTCCACGGAAATAATTGAGTTCACCCATGTGACTCATCTCAAATTCGGTTTTCATGGTGTTAGCAAACTCTTGACATAGATTACTATTAGTAGAGCCAAAAATTATATCATCAACATATATTTGTATGATTAAAATATCATTCTTAATTCTCATAATAAACAAAGTAGTATCTACTTTACCTATCTCAAAACCTGTTTCTAAAAGAAAAGTTTCCAATCGATCATACCAAGCACGTGGTGCTTGTTTAAGACCGTATAAAACATTTTTCAATTTAAAAACATGGTTTGGAAATTTTTCATGTTCAAAACCTGGTGGTTGTTTAACAAAAACATCTTCTTTTATAAACCCATTAAGGAATGCACTTTTAACATCCATTTGATAAAGTGTAAAATTCATATAACAAGCAAAAGATAATAAAATACGAATTGATTCTAATCTAGCAACAGGAGCATATGTTTCATCAAAATTTATGCATTCTTCTTGATTATATCCTTGAGCAAGTAATCTAGCTTTGTTCCTAACAACATGTCCTGATTCATCTAACTTATTTTTGAATACCCATTTAGTACCAATAATAGTATGATCAGGAGGTCATGGAACTAAATCCCATACATCATTCCTTATGAATTGGTTTAATTCATCTTACATGGCATTCATCCAAAATTCATTCTCACATGCTTCTTGTATATTTTTCGGTTCACAATCTGACAACAAGGCTGTGTGAGATATCATATTAATATGTGATCTTGTCTGAATACCATGGGAGATGTCACCAATTATTAGGTCATGAGGATGATCTCTAACTTCAACAAAAGATTTTGGTAAAGTTTGAGATATTACAACAGGATCAGTCGACTTGATAGGTTCCTCAGTCGACTATTTTACATCAGTCGACTTGACGTCCTTATCGGTCGACTTATCCGCGAGACTAGTTTGTTCTAAAGATGTAATTACTTTATTTAAAGGTGATGAATCAGTTTCATCATCTTTAATTAAATTTGATGAAGGCAGAGATTCATCGAATGTAACATGCATTGATTCTTCAATAGTCATTGTTGACTTGTTGAAGATTCTATATGCTTTACTCCTATTTGAGTATCCTATAAAGATACCCTCATTAGATCTAGGATCAAATTTTTCTAAATTATCTTTAGTGTTCAGAATAAAACACTTACAACCAAATATCTTAAAGTAAGAGACTTTAGGAATTTTATTAAAAAATAACTCATAACATGTCTTCTTTAGCTTAGGTCTTATCAATATCCTGTTTAAAACATATCAAGCTGTAGCAACAGCTTCAGCCCAAAAATACTTAGATAAATTGCTTTCAGCAAGCATGGTACGTGCACATTCTTGCAAAGTCCTATTCTTTCTTTCAACCACTCTATTTTGTGGTGAAGCTCTGGGAAATGCAAATGAATGAGTTATACCATTCTTGTTGCAATTTCTGCAAACGTTTCATTTTCAAATTCTCCACCATGATCACTTGTAATAATGACTATGGTTAGAGACTTTTGATTTTGAATTCGTTTATAAAAATTTGCAAATTCATCAAAAGCATCATTTTTATGTTTTAAAAAGAAGGTCCAAGTGAATCGTGAAAAATCATCAATAAAACAAATACATATCTACTTTTATTTAAAGAAGCAACTCTAGTAGGGCCAAATAAATCCATATGAATTAATTCGAGTGGCCTACTACTAGAAATTATTTCTTTTATTTTAAAAGTAGATTTAATTTGTCTACCTAGTTGACATGCATCACATAACTTATCCTTTTTAAAGGATAGTCTTGCCAGCCCTTTAACTAGGTTGTACTTAGACAATTTAGAGAGTTTTTCATATTCACATGGCCAAAATATCTATGCCAAAGCCAAGAATCATTATTAGAAGCTACTAAGCAAAAATCATTCGAAAACTCATATGCTTTTAAACATAATTCATAAATGTTATTTTTTCTAAAACCTTAAAAAATTATATTGCATGGTGGAATTATTAATTAAACATGTATCTTTTTCAAACATGATTTTATAACCCTTATCACAAAGTTGGCTAATACTTAACAGGTTATGCTTAAGTCCACTAACTAATAAAACATTTTCTATAGAAGGGTTAGTGTCCTTACCGACCATGCCGATTCCTATGACTTTTCCTTTATTGTTATCACCAAACGTAACTGTTCCTCCATCAATACTTTGTATGGTAGATAGGAGGTTGGAATGACCAGTCATATGCTTAGAACATCCGCTGTCAAGTATCCAACAATCTTTCTTTGGTACCTATAAAATATTCAATGTGAATATGGTACCCTTTTCATTGGGTCCAAAAGATATTAGTTTGTGGGAAACCAAACCCATGATGAGTTTGATTTTCCACCATAAGCAAGAATGAAATTAGCAGAATTACATACATTCAGCATATATGAGTTTATATAGGCAATTTTATCTTTCGTACTCAAATTGACTGGAACCCATACATGTTTGTTTTGTCCAGTCGACTTTATAACATCTTTCAGTCGACTTCTACTATATGTCAGTCGACTGGATAATAATATAGGTCGACTTATATGAGGTTTTGGTCTTGTTGAATAAGACTCAGTACCTCTGGACAGGCGACTGGTGGATGGATACAATCGACTTGACTGAAATTTAGATTTGCTTTTATCAATAGAACTTACAAACTTAGGTTTTTCAAAGAACTCATACAATTTATGTCTAACACTAGAAATAGATACAGATTTATTTATACTAGTGTTCTTAGAAGAATGATCTTTTTCAAGAGATTTTTTAAAACCAAGTCCAAACTTTTGACTAGATTTTACTTGATTTTGAAGAACATTGTTTAAATTCTCTTTTCCTTTATTAAATTTAGATACGTTCTTGGATATCTCTTCATAATTCTTCTTTAGAGATTCAAGATCCATATCTAAACTTGAAATACGAGAATTTAAAGATTTTACTTCTTTATCAAGGTTAAAATTCTTTTGAGAAAGTGTTTGATTAACTTTCTCTAAGTTCTTAACTCTAATATTTTCCTTTATCAGTTCTTAAAAAATTTCATTGAATGCATCAAGTAAATCATCTGAATCACACTCATTACTTACTTGATTCTGTGATGCCATGAAGCACACGTTTGCAACCTCGTTGGTCTCATCAATTTCTTCTTCTGAAGAAGAATCGCTGTCATCCGAAGTTGCTTGATATACCTTTTTGTTTTTGGTAAACTTGTTCTTTGTGCACTTATCCTTCTTGAAGTTGGATGTCTTTCCCTTAGACTTTATGTTCTCTAGTGGACAATCCTTCTTCATATGGCCTGCTTTGTTACACCTGAAACAAGTTGGAGGATCATTAGAATCTTTAAATTTTGAATTGAACTTACCTTTCCTTAGAAATTTTTTGAATCTCCTTGTGAACATAGCAATCTCCTCCTCATCTTCTTCTTCATTTTCGGAGTCTGATATGGCATTGAATGCTAATGTTTTCTTCTTTGACTTTTGTGGTTCGGCATCCTTCTTGCGTTCTTCAATTTGTACCTCATAAGCCATTAGATTTCCCACAAGATTCTCAAGAGAAAGTTGTGATAAATCATTGGACTCTTCTATGGCAGTGGTTTTCTTTTTCCATTCGGGGGTAAGTGCACGAAGTACTTTTCTCACCATCTCTGCTTGAGTGTATATTTTTCCAAGTGCCACAAGTGAGTTTGTAATGTCTGTAAATCTAGTAATCATCTCGGACACACTCTCATTTTCCTTCATGCGGAACATTTCAAACCTGTGAACAAGAACAGATATTTTAGATTCTTTCACTTTGTTCGTTCCTTCATGTGTTACCTCGAGTGTGTGCCAGATTTGATGTGCAGTTGTTGCATTCGACACATGGTTGAACTCCTCCTTTGTGAGAGCATAGAATAATGCATTCATTGCTTTTGCATTGTTCATTGTTTGGTTCTTCATGTCGTCGTTCCATTGTGCATATGGAATAGTAGGAGCGGTGCATTCTGTTTCCATCATGTTCCATATTTCATAATTAATAGATTGTAGGTAGATCTTCATTCTGCACTTCCAATAATTATAATTTTTTCCATCGAAGAGAGGTGGCCTTTGTGTAGATTGGTCTTCATGGTACTGATTTACATTTGAAGTAGTTGCCATTGCACTAAACCTCGCTCTGATACCAAGTGTTGGATCCTGTAAGCAAGGTAACAAACACTAGAGGGGGGGGTGAATAGTGTTCATAAAAGCGGAATTAAAAATTTCTTCTGCTCAGTCGACTTAAAAGTGTGAACCAGTCGACTGAAGAAACAAAAGTGTTGATTCTTGATTTTGATGATCACAACACACTGCACATGTATCTATGCTAAACTTACAGGTGCTATACACAAAGGACTCACTACTATACAGCTGAACAAATGAACAAGCACAAAGGCTCCAGATAAAGACAATGGTTAAAGCTTCATTCAAGACTCAAGCCAAGACTCAAGACTCAAGCTCAAAAGTGTCAATAAATTGTCATGTCTTCTAAACAATGTAATCTTATTTTTGTTGAGTCTTAGTATGATGTAAAGCCTTGTCACACACACATACACTCACTATTTTATAATGTGTGTTTTTCAAAAACATCAAAAAGAGTCAAAACAATTTGAAATAATTTAACTGTTGAGTACCAGTCGACCGATGCTCATATCAGTCGACTGGCAGTACAAAACTGTTTAAATTTATTCAAACTCTGACCAGTCGACTCATTATGGCAACCCAGTCAACTGTTCGAGTGCTTTTGACCGTTTTCTGTTTTCAAAATCGATTTTCAAATTCAAAAGCTTTTAAGATCCGTTGGTTGACAGTTGAGATAACTGTCTCCCAACGTCCAGGAGTTCTAACTCTATAAATAGAGTTCAGAACTCACTGAAAAAGATCTTACAACACTTTTTAAGATTTCCGAGCATTCTTGAGCATTTCTAAGTGAAAAAGAGAAAAAGCTTTCAAGTTTCAAAATTCTGGTTCTCTACACTCAGTCCAGTATAACATCGGATTTCGTTCTGGACTGAGTATAGAAGTCGACCTCCTTTTAGCCACGTTCTACAACACATAACACCAACAAGGCTATAGGTTGACTGTAAATTTTTATTGTTTCTTTTTTTGCTCTCGGTTGGAGAGTTAGACTCTAGGGTGTAGAGTCGGTCGTTTCACTCTTAGTAGTAGAGTGGGTCTGCTTTTTCTGGTTGAGAGAAAGGACTACGTGTTAGACAAGGTTGTTGTCTTAACGCCGTAGGGTATTCTTGTAAACTTGTTTTACAAGAATAGTGGAAATCTCAAGTGGGTTGCTTGGGAACTGGATGTAGGTCGGAAGGACCGAACCAGGATATATCGGGTGTACTCTGTGATTGCTTCTCTTATTCTTTCATTTACTCTTTGTTTATTTAAGTTCTGTGAAACTTGTCTGGACAGTCGACTCACATTATCAGTCGACTGGTCAGTCTCGTATAAGTTGTATATTAACTATGTCTTCAGTCGCCTGTCTCAACTTTAAGTCGACTGCACAGAGTTGTTTGTATTTGCTTTTATTTGGTCATATCAGTCGACTGGTTCACTCCTAAGTCGACTGCACCGAAGAAAAAATTATTTATTCCGCAGTTTTTTTTAATTTAACACTATTCACCCCCCCTCTAGTGTTTGTTGCCTCGCCTACAGGATCCAACAAAAAGAAGGGTAATTTTAAGAGAAGTCTGAGGAGTCGACTTAGAGATGAGATAGTCGACTTAATACACAGATTTCACAGATTAGTACGAGTCTGACCAGTCGACTTAAAGAAGTACACAGTCGACTGTCCAGACAAGTTTCACAAAGAAAATTATAAACTGAGAAAATAGAAATGCAAGTAGAGAGATACAACCACAGAGTGCACACGATGTATCCTGGTTCGGTCCTCCCAACCTACATCCAGTCGCCAAGCAACCCACTTGAGATTTTCCACTATTCTTGAAAAAGATTACTAGAATACCCTACAGCGTTTAGACAACAACCTTGTCCAACCCGTAGTCCTTTCTCTCAACCAGAGAAAGCAATCCACTCTTCCACCAAGAGTGACAAAACCCGACTCTACACCCTAGAGTCCTACTCTCCAACCGAGAGGAAAAAGAAAACAATAAAATTGTTTACAATCAACCTATAGCTTTGTTGTGATTGTGATATAGTACGTGGCTAATTGGTTGACTTCCAAATCCAGTCCAAAACAAATTCAATGTTATGCTGGACTGAAGACAGAGAACCAAGACTTAGTGAGTTTTGAAAGCTTTTCTCTCTTGAATGCACAAATCTTAAAATTATTCTCAAAAATTGCTTGGGTCCTTTTGAAGGTGATTCTTAGGCTATATTTATAGACTAGAATCCCTGGCAGTTAAAGACAGTTACTCATAACCATTTGATCAACGGATAAATAACGGATAAAACTTTTAAATTCGAAAAACAACTTTTGAAATCAGAAAACAGTCAAAAGCACTTGAACAGTCGACTGGGTTGCCTCTATGAGTCGACTGGTCAAAGTTTGAATAAGATCAGGCAGTTTTGTACAGACTCAGTCGACTGGTATAATTGGCAGTCGACTGGTACTCAACAGCTGATCTAGTTCAAGCTGTTTCGACCTTTGATTTTTGTAAACACACAGTTATAAAAAGTTATATGTGAGTGTATGTGTGTGTGACAAGGCTTTACATCAATCTAAGACTCAATAAAGAGAAAAATATTACATTTGTTTACAAGACACATAAATAACTGACATTGAATCTTTGGTCTTGACTTGAGTCTTGAGTCTTGAGTCTTGAGTGAAGCTTTTAGCCTTTGTCTTTATCTGGAGCTGTGCTTGATCATTTGTTTAGTTTTAGAGTAATGAGGTCCTTTGTGTATCTTCTGAAACAACCTGCAATTATATACAATGTAGCACAGATACATTTTGCATTGTGTTGTAGTCATCAAAATCAAGAATCAACAGTGTGGTACATTTCAATTCATGTAATTTGTTGTAAATTGCTTCCGATGTAAATATGTAATGTAAATGTAAACTCTGATGTAATAAAAAGTTTTTATTTCCTTGTAAAATTGTACGAAGAGAAGTGTAAAAATCCTGTGGAACTTCGAATTCAGTCTGTTTTTGGAATTCGGGGTGTTACACCAATCTCCCATCGGTGTACGGTTCCCACACTACGCATTTCGCACGTAACTGATCGATCTCATCTCGGTAATATGTGAGGGGTCCATAAGGGTTATCACGATGTGCGTGGTTTGCCAGCCCAATAAACACCAATAAGAGCAAACCTATCAACTCCAAATACCCCCAAACTCCACAACAGGTGTTTGACTCTTATACGCGACCGACCAATGTGGAATCACTCCCAGCTCCATATTTATCGTATCAACATTGACCTTGCCGCCTGTACATTGTTCAACGAAGCATGATAAAAATTTCTGTAAAGGACGGCCAAAGCAGCACTATTGCAACTAAACTGGCTAGCTAGTCTAATATTCGCGATCAATTGCAAAAACATCAATGGTACTTGGTTGCCCATTGAGTTGGAAAATATCACACCACCAAAAAGCATCATAAGATAGGCTCGGGTGTAGCACTTTACTTGATAATCAGTTGACTCTGGATTCAAGTAGTTATCGAACAATTTCATTAACCATGAAATTTTAAGAGATGTACCAATAAAAGCCTGTTCAGTCGGATCCTGATCGAGATATTGTCGTACAAGATGAAACTCATCGGTGTCCCAACTTCCAGTCATGGTTACACCATCTGTCGGAAGTCCAGTAATTATGGCAACAACTTGTAAATTCACTATCATCTCTATAACGGCCCAGATCCCAGTTATCGGACATCTGTGACACAACCAGAATCTTTGCCTTCAAATGCATCTCAATACAGTAAATAACACGGAAATTAAAAACCTTTATTGCCAAATAGAATTATTACATCAATAATTACAACCCTTATCTTGTTCTTGAACAAGGAATACAAATTACACAAACTCATTATAACTGATTACAAAAATATTCAAACTCTTCTTGCGAAGCCATCGGCTATCATCTAGATCGGCAATTGATTAGTCACTGCCAAAATCCCGGTGAGTGGTTTATCTGTCTCCCTGGGACTTGCCCTTCGGCTTGAGCCTTCTGCTGTGTGACTCTGATATTTCTGCACCTGCTTGAATGATAGGCATGTACACTGCCGCCCCACTTAGATGCCCTGCTGGCCTGGCTCTCCTGCCCTCACGACACGGTATCCAATATGTAATTAAGTG
This sequence comes from Hemerocallis citrina, assembly GCA_017893485.1. Taxonomy (NCBI): domain Eukaryota; kingdom Viridiplantae; phylum Streptophyta; class Magnoliopsida; order Asparagales; family Asphodelaceae; genus Hemerocallis; species Hemerocallis citrina. Next base: position 24,999,330 of record CM030368.1, read on the forward strand.
GGCACGTCAGTAATTCTACTGATGCAATGCAGATAAGAAAACAGTGATCTCCAACTATCACACCAATTCATCTTGAATGGAAAAGAAACGTGTATCCTAATTTTCTAGTGTTCGTGTATGCCAAGATTTGAATTTTAATACAAAACACAGAATACAGAATAGATGCCTTAAGCTAATGTCAGCGAGACTCTGGACACACCTGCATCCCATACTACATGTGCCCCAGATCAAGTGTTTCTCCAGTTTCAAGGATTCGAACCCTCGCCATGCAATGCATTCTATTATTGTACACTTCATGTTCCTGATAATAGAGCGTGGCTAAGGAGGTTGTAGATTAATCGGTCTCATCCATTCTATAGTCACTTAGTGGTGTCTCGGTTTGCCACTAGTGCCCGGCGTCCGGACCCCACTCAAAAGTCGTGACGAACCTACAAATACACTACAACATATCCATTATGAAGAAGATCCAAAATGATCCGTTTGTGTCCACCACATAGAACATGACGGCCTCGATGGTCTAAAACCCCCTATCCGCCAGGAAATCGACATTCCGTTCTTACCACGGTACTTCAGGAATCAATAGTGCAAAATACGCACCGCAGCACGTATCCCTAATGACAAGAAGTGACAACCCCATGGTCATCACCACCTAGTGCCAATTCTCAGAACGAATCGAATTATAGGGAATCACCCCTAACACCAATTCGGTCTTCAAGCGACACAAAAATAAGGAAACCTAATCAATGCAGTTTATTGAAAAACATATGATTACCCAAAATCATACATGGTGTTGAACAACCAATGTAGAGCCTGATTGGTCTGTCAAAATAACAATCATCACAGGAATCACATCCACTGATTCCCAATACCTTCACAGGTTAGCGACCAAATAATCCCGGCCCGTGATCCTCAGCGAGTAGTCCAACGGCGACCCAAGGATGCAATATAATTCAATGAAGGTAAGCACACACATAATCACAAATTCTTGACCATTTGATAGACTCAGACATCGAGACTCCAATCACAACCCAACCAGAGCTATAACCTAACTTACTAATGTCCACCATGAGTCCTAAGCACAATAACTTGTCTAAGTTCAAGATGAAAAATGCAAAAAAAATCCTTTGAAACTCAATGGCTCATGATCACCACACAGCGGTGTGCAGAGGGTTCCTCATCAATTATCCGATAGAATAGTCCAACAAATAGCAGTAGCTATAACTCAAGCTACTCTTATCGGAATCCAACACAATCAAACTTTCTAGAAGGGTAGGGAGATCCACTGCAATCCCCTGGTGGACGACTCCCTCAATTCTTTAAAGAACTCAAGTCCCCGAACTTAAGCTCGAAGTCAAACTAAACAACAGGTTGCTAACTTGTAATGACCATAACTTCTAGCACACAAGTCGGAAATGCTTGACACTAACTATTCTGGAAAGCTAAGACCCTAGTATACAAATTTCTAGTTAACCATTTTCTCAAATTCAATCATTTGGACACCATATAAACCTCATATAATTCAAGTTGTACATTCCTTCATGCACTCGATGCACCTTTCCGATATCATAAAAGTTTGCCTACTCATCGGAATTACTCGATTCCGGGTTCTATGAAAATATGGGATGTCTACTTCAACTTCCTAATTGGACACATTCTCAGAATCAATCATTAAAGCCCTTGAAAACACCAAAGGTGCGCAAACAGGAGAAAAGTTGATTCTTCAATAAACAGGGCTTCGACTGGACTGATCTGCCATAGTCTTTGAAAAATCTTAACTCTCAACCTACAAACTGGAATTACAAAATTCTAGTTGGGTTAGAAAGCTATGACTCCTACTACAACTCTCTAGTTGGTCAAATTCCCAAATTCTTAACAAGTAATTCAAGAAATTCCCATCTTCGCAGACTAGTCGATTTGTACTCAGCTGAACACAGTCCACTTTGAAATTCAATAATAAATCAACCTTAAGTACAATGCTCATAAAAATTGAGATTCTTAATCCACACATATACTATTCCATTGTGTCCAAAATTCACATTTAGATTCATATCGCACAATGAGTTATGACTCCTCAAACAATGCAGAAAATTTCAGCTGCTCCTTCCGCAGGGTATTTTCTACCCCTTACAAAATAATTTTGAAACCTCATCGAATGACTTCTAAAAGTTCTAAATTTGAGAATCATCAAATAGACTCATACCATAAGATACTACCAAAATTTCATTGCAATATCATATACAAAAAAGGAGTTATGACCTTTTGAACCTCAGTCCAAAAACAGTCATGTAACCCCTGTTTTCCCAAAAATGTATTTTTGTATATTTTCTGCATTTTAAAAATTTTTGCAAATTATTTTTTTTCGGTTTTCAAATTCTTTTGTCAAAATGTATTTTTGTGGATCTTCTATTTTAAAATATGTTTTCGATCAATAAATTTATTTGCAACTATTTTCTATGATTTTTATATTATAATAAAAATTCTTATTTTGTTACTATTACTCTTATTAGTATTATTGTTATTATTGTTATTGTTGACTAGTTATTAAAAATCCATTTTACCTACTAATTGTATAAATTACATTTTTGTAATGCAAAGTACATTTTTTTTTTTTTGATGATAACGGATAGAGTCTCTCGACTCCAGCCACATCAAAGCGCATTTATTATAATAAAAATAGTACAGGACAAAGCTTTACAAGAAGTAAAGCCCAGACAGAGACACAAAGATACATGCAATGAAACAACAACATGATACAGGGGAAGCCAACACTCAATCCAACCAAGAGAAGCTAAAGAAAAACAAACATACAAACTCTCGGGCACTTAAGACCCAAAGACTACGAGCAACTGAAGCAAGCAGCAGCAGCAAATAGCGGAGCATCGGCAGCGCGCTAGGAGACGACAGGACCGCAGAAAAGCTGACCCTCTCCCTCCCAACCTGACAACCGAGACAGAAACCCGAACGGCAGCAACCGAGGTAAGACACCATCGAGGTGGCCCCGGGCAAACTGCAAGCAAATCAAACCAACGATGCATCCTACCAGATCCAGAACAACCGATGCCCTGAGAATCTCAACAGTCCGAAACTAAAAGACACGGAAAAGAGAAGAAATATCTACGCGCAGTCAAGATCGCAATAACAAGCTTCCACAAATCATAAATTAACATCAACTCAGAAAAAAAATCTGGGCTCAGGTGGGTGGTATTGAAATCAAATACCACTTCCTCCCTCGAAATAACAATGCAGATAGAGATAAATAGGGCAAAACATCATAATGGCCGCTAGAAAAAAGTACCATAGAAAAAAACCGCAGAGGAAAGGGTAAAACTAGTGCTCTCAATAGCACTAAACCAGACCAACTAGAACAAATAGTAACCTCCCACCAGCCAGGAAACCTAAAAGGGGAAAGATAGCCACATCACACGCAAAGAAAGAGCAAAACAGAGCAACATAATGTCGATGCAATCGACGACGCAAAGCATAACGCCTGCTTTCACACAACCGACAAGTACATCAGAAGCAAAGTAAGAGTAACAGCATAAAAACATTCAGAGATAAAGTGTGCAAATTACAACAACAAGATAGTTACAAAAATGGAGCTATGGCTGGAGCATCCAAAAAAGCCACAGAACCTCACAACATCAAGATGCCAGCAGCGTCGCAAAAATATAGGAGGGCTAAGAAGAGAAGTATCATCCCTAGACCAACAAAAGAGAAAGAGAGAGCTTGCTGTCAGAATCAGATAGCATAACAGAAGAACGAAAGCCATCATTGAATCGAAAGTTAAACCTGCACATAGAGAAGAGAGAATAGAAAGCACTGTTAAAAGAAAATATGATTAAAACTAAATTTTTAAACCACTTGAAGAGTACGAAGACAATGATATGCATTATTTAATAAGCTGAAAGAAAAATCGGCTAAATCTTTAGGCTTCAAATTCGATGACCATAGTTTGAAGAGAAAAAGGAATTCTTCAATAATCACAGTAGTAGACGCGCAACGTTTCTGGAAAATTCTACTATTCCTTTCCTTCCAAATCACCCAAATAATGGTATGATAAGATAAGATACGAGCGTTACGGTAAGGGCTTTTAGAAGGAAAGGCGTTCCAAATGGACACAAGGTCAGGGGGAGTCGATGATGAACCCCATGCCAGAGCGCAAATCTTCCATAGAGAGATGATAGTAGGGCATTGGGTGAAAATATGGTTGACATTCTCAGAATGAAGAGAGCACAATGAACAGAGTTGGCCCCAAGCTAAGTTTCTTTTGTTAAGATTTTCAACAGAGAGGAGCTTGTTATTAAAAGCGAGCCAAGAAGTGATCTTAACCTTAAGAGGCGCCCTCGAATCCCAGAAAAAGGTGGCTGTGGGCGAGCGAACGCCTCTCGAGTTAAGGAAGTGACAAAAATATTTCACCGAGAACGTGCCAGTCGGGGACCAGCGCCAGCCGATACCCTCGAATGATTTCCATTCGAAGCTATTTAGAAGAGACATGAGTTGATCACGCATAACAGTCAGAGAGGGAGTAAGATCAAAAGAGAAAGGAATGTACCAGTAGCGAACTTCGTCAATTAAAGTGAACGAATCCGCTACAGTAGCCTTGGGCAAAACTGCCAAATGGAAAAGAGAAGGAAAGGTCGTGGCAAGTGTGGTGTTGCCAATCCACAAGTCAGTCCAGAGCTTGGCTCTAGAACCATCATGGCAAATACGATAGGAACTACATTGGAACGCAGCTGCGGCCTTCCGGATACCCTTCCAGAAGGGAGAAGCGAGTCGATGAGTCGCCTGCGGAAACTCCCACCAAGATGAAGAGGACGAACGATAGTTCCTAATACATTGAATCCAAGGAAGTAGGTCAGAGTTATGAAACTTCCATAGCCATTTACCTAAGAGGGCTAAATTATGGTGACGGATATTCAACACACCAAGGCCCCCTTCCATAGCCCTCGAATCCGCAAAGTACATTTTATTAGAGACAATATTTTTATTTGTTATTTTATTGAATTTATATACCCATTTTTCCTTATTGGATTTTTCTTAAACCCTAATCTATTTTAAAAACCCATTTAACATCCATTTTAAACCCATAAACCCATTATTTAATTTTCTATCCTAAACCCACTTCAGATCCTATTTTTCTAAACCATGCATTATTATTTCCTTAGATCTATATTAGCCATTCATTAACCTTCCTAACATAATAGGCAAAATTTAAAAAAACGTCACAATAGTTTGGCGCTGTTTAAAAAAACGTCACAAAACTTTGACTTTTTAAAAAAACCGCACAATGTTTAACTTTCAACTCACGGAGTTATCCAACCGTTAATTGGGATAATAGTTATGTAATGTTTTTTTAAAACAAATGAGAAGTTTTGTGATGTTTTTTTAAACAGAATAATAGTTCTGTGTTGTTTTTTAAAACAAAACAATAGTTTTGTGATGTTTTTTTAAACATTACGTATAACCCAGTTAACGGTTGGATAACTCCGTGAATTGAAAGTTAAACATTGTGCGGTTTTTTTAAAAAGTCAAAGTTTTGTGACGTTTTTTTAAACAGCGCCAAACTATTGTGACGTTTTTTTAAATTTAGCCAATATAATATACATCTCCTAACTTCCCAATCTGCACCCTACCTACCGAAATACTATTTCCCCAAATTTCTTCCTAAAATATATTACCCCAAAAACATTTACCTGATTACCCCACTACCGAAGTCTAGTATACCTATCTCAACCCGTAGCTTCTAATACCCACTCGGTTTGTTGTGTTGTGCCGTTTCCCCTAAGCAACCCGACCTGCTTGGATCCCCTGTAGCCGCCACCAACTGTGTGCACCCTCCCCTCCTTCAAACCCTATATATATATATCCTTTTATATTTATTTACAATCCGTGCTGCATATTTTTCCCAAACCCTTGCGCATATTCTTGTGCTTTATCTCCCTCCCATGTCTCTTCATCCATCGTTGCGCACTCTCTTGCTCTTGGGATTTTCTTGCACGTGCTCGAGTGCGCGTGTGGATCATTCGTGAGTTCGTGGATTTTCGTTCTTGATTTTTGCTCCTACTTTTGAGTTCATCGTTCTTTATTCTGATTTGAGGCAAGTAACTTGTACTCCAATTTATTTGTTTGATACAAGTCAAAAAGTTCACCTATAGTGTAGTTGGGTCTAGAGACGACTCTTGTTTGAGTTTTCCTTGATGGGTTTTGTCTCTACTGTGAAAATATGACCATAGAATGACTCACGGCACAATCTTGACATGATTTAACCTAGGATTCGCCCGATTCTTGATTTGGAACATATGTGAGATTTGTGTGCAAACTTGTGTTTTGGTTGAGACCCATGAGATATATTTGGCATGGACATGTTAATAACCCTAAATCATGATGTTTAGACACTTGGTAGACTCGATTTCATGTTTGGGTGTGTTTGGATAATTTTTCTTGCATCTACGATGATTTTGTTTTTAAGGGAAAATTCTGTATTTTGACGCTGATCTGTTTTGTTTGCTGGTTTGGACTATTTTAAAGTCAGTATCTTAATTTCGGTATAAAACATGAGTTTTAGATAATTTTTTCTATTTTCAAACCCCTCTGACCTTGCTTGATTTTGATTTCATATGACTGAGTTATGGCTGTTTTAGTATAGAGGTGTCGATCTTATCTAGATTCTGTTATTGGGTAATTTTGATAACAAACTATTTTCAAGAACCATGTTATACATATTATTTTGATCTAAAGCTTTGGACAGTGTTTCTTTATTAAGTTAGGGATTATCTAGAGTTTTGGTGAATTTTATTGATAAGTTTTATGTGATGTTTCATGTTTGTTTTTAAAATCTATATATGCTGTATTTTGCTCGCTGTTCTGTAAAGAACCCTATTTTCATTATGATTCCTTTTATTGAATGAAAAATGTTCGTGAAATATAAAAATTAATATATTTTTATCTATTTTCATCTCCCTTTGACGGATTTGAATTTCGTTTCACGGCTTGCGAGATATTTCAGTTTTCGTACAGCAATGTTGGGAATTCCAGATTTGCCAAACTACCGTTTCTTGATAATTTCTAATTTTGGTTGACTAAACTAAGCTTTCTAGAAAATTATGAAACTTTATATTTTGATTTTAGACATATAGGGGAATACCCTAGATTTTTCTGAATTTATTTGAGAGGTTTTGATGTGGTTTTCCTGACTGAAAATTCGTTTTACTGATTTCTGACTGAACATGTTTTCTGGATTCAAACCTGTTTTGAGTTATGATGTTGTGAATTAATATATGAATTATTTATGCTTGCTGGATTCGTGTGGAAGTCTAATTTCCTGATCCTTCGACCGATCCAGATTTGGATGTTTTTAGTAGCAGGAATCACTATTTTTGTACAATACTATCATGCTGTCCTGAATATGAACATGTATTGTTTTGCTCGTTTATATGACTGTCTATCATCTATGCGTGCTTATTTGTTACCCTAGACCTGATACTGTTTATACTATATTAGTTTGACACTTTTTCATGCTTATAACTGTCTATTTGAGAATAATAATAAATAATCAAGCCGGGGTTTTAATGGGACAGATCTAGAAGTGGATAGTGTAGAAACGTGTATTCGGAAGGAGACTTGTGTTTCCTGTATTACATGTTTACCGATCAAGTTAATATTCTGTTACCGATCAAGTTTATCGATCAAGTTATCGATCAAGTTTACCGATCAAGTTTACCGGCCAAGTTTACTGATCAAGTTTATCGACCAAGTTCTGTGATTATGTGAATATCCCGAGTACATTGCCCTGTATGGTCCACTATGAAATTTAAAACGAAATTGCATTGACTGTAGTAACCATGTAGTAAAAGGATGGATACATGAAATGCTACCTAGATAGTAATCACTATAAGACTTGATACATGATCCTTGAACATGATACTTGAACATAATACATGCTTGCTTGACACTTGACTACATGATACATGAGACTTGTTTACATGAGAATTGATACGTGACACTTGATGCATGATTACACGACACTTGAAACCTGATGCATGTTTACATGATGCCATTTATACCTATTCACCTTACCATGCTAGTTGTTATATTTTGACATGTGATTAGTTAGTTTTCCCCATGTGCTGTATCCTATATTATAAGTGGCCCGTAACTTGCAACTGACGGGTACCTTGTTTTCTCTGTCCCTCTTTTCTGCAATCTATTAAATTGCAGATTTTGGAGATCATCTGCCAGATGGAATAGACGAGATGAGATATTAGTTGCTGGAGCTCTTGCTACATTTATTTATTTTCCTGTTGCTATTTGAATAATGTATCTTGTACTTGGATTTATTCTTGTATTTGGGCAATGTGACCTAGGATTATTTGTGTATTTCAGATCATGACTATTTGAGAGTAATATATTTTATTTCAAGTATTATTGTTGGTGTTTGATTCATATGTGCATGTGGTTGACTTTTCTGGCTTCCGACTCTGATTATTTCGTGAGATGTTGTAAAGATTCTTGAACAGCTTATGGATGATGAAAATCATTTGCTGGGCTTTTGTCGCGTATCCGTATTCCGTATTCTCTTTTGGGAAGCAGGGCGTGACAAGTCAGCTTCAGCCGCAACTTCCAAACCAGTTATATTCTACAATTTTTTTGAGATATCAAATGGCCTCGAAAAATTATGAAATTTAATAATTTAGCAGTAGACACATACAATTGTGTCCACATAAATTTTCAGCTTAAAATACCCAGGCTACACTGAGATAAAAAATCAGAAATACACAGCAATTTCACACAGCCAGCAGCAATTTCGACTGCTTACTGTCCGAGATTGGGTCCTATATTTGGGCTATCAAATTGCTTCCAAATATTATGAAAAAAATTCATGGATGCTCTACATAAATAGAATAACAATTCACCAAAATTTCAGTCCAAAATTCTGAACCGTTTGAGAGAAAGAAATTCTCAAACTCACCCTCACAAGCATGCTTCTTAAAAAAAGCTTATAAAATGAGTTCTTACCAAACAACTATCTTTTCTTAGCATTCCACTTATCATACATGATAATCACAATTCTCCAAACACTACCACAAGCTAAGAATTCACATACACATCAAGAAAAATAAATTTAGAGTTAAGAGAAATCACCCACATGTCACGTTGCAAGAGAACTTCTCCTTGTAGCTTGGCTCCCTTCCTTTTCTCCTAGCTCTTGTAGAATTGGCTATCTCAAATTTCATACTACTCTTCTCCTCTTCCACTACTCAAAGACTTCACATTTCTTCTTCTCCTTCTCTAATTTTTATTTTTGAAAAAAAAAAACCAAGACAAGAAGAAAAATGGATGAGAAGAGGTTGGAGTGTGTATTTTATAGGAGATGGGAGCTAGGGTTTGTGGACATGTGTGGTGAGTTGAGGTGCCAACACCACAAGTGAAAGCTTCTTGGAAGTTTCTTGGAAACTTCTTGGAAACTTCTCACCTTCATAAGTCAATCTTCACATGGTGAATTATCTCCACCCTTGGATCTTCATCAAGATCCAAGTCATGATATGATGCTAGGGTTCCTAACCCTAGGTTAGGTCAAGGGACCCTAGGTCACCATACCTTAACCCTAATCCTAGTACACAAATTCTATCCCTATTCAATTAAAGCACCAGCTCAATTTAAAATAACCAATATATATAATTTAAAATCTATAAAAATATATGTTTTATAGAAATTATAGTTTTCTCCCGAAAATTGTCTGGTCAAAATAATCGGAATAAATCCACAGTTTAATCGAGAAGATATCCCGAGTCTGTCTTATCGGGTTCAGAACAGCTCATATGTCTGAAATCTCTCAATTAAAACTGATAACTATTAAAAAAATATGTAAGCGTATGCAATACTCAGACGTGCACAGATTACTATGCAAAAATAGCCATTTGCTATTTTGCGGGGTAGTACATCACTTCCTCCTTAGAATCTTTCTGTCCTCAGAACGACGCTAGGAGATTAGACAAACATCAATGAGCAGAAGATACCTTCCCTGATCATCTCAAATTCCTCGAGTAACATCCTCGACAACTGACTCTCAAGTGCTCAACACCGGCTCACATGCCTCAAGTGCTCAACGCATCCTTCCATCACGGAGATTAATCCCATCGTGTGGATCATTCGGGGATCTGTCTTATCTCACATCCACCGAACTGGGGATGAATCACCTTGGGGAAAGTCGCTCTAGTCCTGGACTACTGGAGATCAATCCCTCTCCACAGAACATCCTGGGGCCTATTTCATCCCGCATTCGGGAATACTGGGAAATATCTCGCTCCACGGATTATTCTGGAGCCTCCCTTATCATTAATTTTCCCATGGGTATTACTCTCGTCCTCAGAATACTGGAGATCAATCCCGCTCCACAGAACATCCTGGGGCCTATTTCATCCTATGTCTGGAATACGGGGGAATATCTCACGCCTTGGATCATTCAGGAGTCAATGTTCCACTAGCCTGCTCATGAATGTTGCTCTCATCCCTGGAATATTGGAGACCAATCCCACTCCATAAAACATTCTGGAGCATATTTCATCCCACGTCTGAAATAGTGGAGAATATCTCACTCCTTGGATCATTTTGGAGCCTACATCACACAATCTTTCTCCACGAGTGTCGCTCTCGTCCCTGGAATACTGGAGACCAATTCCTACTCCACAGAACATCCTGGGGCCTATTTCATCTCACGTCTGGAATACTGAGGAATGTGTCACTCCCTGGATCATTCTAGAGCCAACATCACACAATCTTTCTCCATGAGTATTGCTCTCGTCCCTAGAATACTGAAGACCAATTCCTACTCCACAGAACATTCTGGGGCCTATTTCATCCCACGTCTGGAATACTAAGGAATGTCTCACTCCATGGATCATTCTGGAACCGACATCGTACTCCTTATACAAGATCTCTGCATGCCTCCAAACTCCTGGTTGCTGTACTTGAGGGTCGGTGACCACTCCCTCCTTAGAAAAGAACGAAGTTTAACCATGGAGAAGGCACAAATTCCAGCTTCATGCCCTCTCAAAATGCATACAAGACAAGAGATGACTAAATGCCAAAATTTTCATGTATTATAAAAAGTCACCATACTTTGGTACAGAACTTATTACAAGTTCATCATCCATAGCTTGCAAAAATGCAACCAACAAAACATTTTACTATTTCTGGACCATAATAGCCCTCACTATTACATACTTCCTTCCAGTTGAATAGTTGCTCTTTAGTCATCTGGGTGGATCCATCATGAATTTGATGCTGCCATTCTTTTACTCCTACTCTGGAGTAGACGATAACTGCATTTCCTTGCTTGTCCTTGTCCGCAAGTGATGCTGACTTACTCTTTGCTTACGACTTCTACTGGTCGATAGCCACTCCCTCCTTAGAAGGGATGAAGTCACACATTTTTGTTCTAATCTTCTAATAGCTCTCTTTACCTGCACATCAGGTTATGAATTGGCTTTTTCGACATCCGGCTGTAGATTTGCCTTCTGGACATTCGGCTGCAAACTTGCCTTCCGATATCTAGTTGCAGGTTTGCCTTCTAGATATTCGGTTGCAGATTTGCCCTCCGATATCCAGTTGCAGGTTTGCCTCCATTGATGTTTGGTAACAGACTAGTCGCCACTGAACACAACTGCACCCAGCTCGTTAGTAAAAAATGAAGTACACTGAAATTGGTTCAGATATAGGAAAGATCATAATCATAAGTTGGAAAGCGCTACCAAATGATTTATGATCATCCTATCTGCCAAACTAAGCTTTAATTAGAAGAACAGTTTTTTATCCAAGAAGTAGCACATTGAAAAAGTCTTCCTGGAGTTCCCACCAATGATCCTGTTAGCGTGTCATATAGGATTGAAGTTGCTTTTTGCTCTTTCTTTAGGTGTGTAATTTGCTACTCGGTCTGGCGAACCTCCTTGTCCTTACTTTCCTTCAGTATTTTCATTCTCAGATGTATGTCGGTTTTTTATTGTTGCTCCACGGTTGGCCTCGATGACGGTGGGGGTGAGTCCTTTTCATTCTCGGCCTCTTGTGGAACTTCCATTATTTCTTCTTCCATTGACATCGGTCTATTTGTGGGCATTGGTTCGTCTGCCGCCACTGATACATGACTGATGAAGATATCTTTGAATACCATTCTGCAAAATACAACGATTTTAGTCCTGGTTTAGAGAGGAATCTCATATATATATCGATTGCTCGAAGTATCTTGAACACAATCCTGCCTCTAACTGGCGCCTTAAGTTTTAATTTCCTAATGTGTTAGATTACAATTTGAAGTCAGCTCTGATACCAACTGTAACGCCCTAGATCCCTGTCATCGAACATCCGTGACACAACCAGAATCTTTGCCTTCAAATGCATCTCAATACAGTAAATAACACGAATATTAAAAACCTTTATTGCCAAATAAAATTATTACATCAATAATTACAACTCTTATCTTGTTCTTGAACAAGAAATACAAATTACATAAAATCATTACAACTAATTAAAAAAATATTCAAACTCTTATTGTGAAGCCATTGCCTGTCTTCCAGATCGGCAAACGATTGGTCACTGTCGAAATCTCGATGAGTGGTCTATCTGTCTCCCTGGGACTTGTCCTTTGGCTTGACCCTTCTGCTGCGCGACTCTGATATTTCTACACCTACTTGAATGATAGGCATGTACACTGCCGTCCCACTTGGATGCCCTGTTAGCCTGGCTCTCCTGCCCTCACGACCCGGTATCCGGTACCTAATTAAGTGGGTACGTTAGTAATTCTACTAACTCAATGCTGATAAGAAAACAGCGATCTTCAACTATCACACCCACAATTCATCATGAATGGAAAAGAAACGTGTATCCTTATTTTCTAGTATTCGTGTATGCCAAGACTTGAAGTCTAATACAAAACACAAAGTACAGAACATATGCCTTAATCTAATGTCAGCAAGACTCTGGACATACCTGCATCCCATACTACATGTGCCCCAGATTAAGCCGTTTCTCCAGTTTCAGGGATTCGAACCCTTGCCAAGCAATGCAATCTATTATTGTACACTTCCTATTCCTGATAGTAGAGCGTGGTTGAGGAGGTTGCAGATTAATCGGTCACATCCATTCTGCAGTCACCTAGTGGTATCTCGGTTTGCCACTAGTGCCCGGCGCTCGGACCCCACTCAAAAGTCGTGACGAACCGACAAATACACTGCAGCATATCCATTATGCAGAAAATCCAATATGATCCGTTCGTGTCCACCACATAGAATATGACGGCCTTGAAGGTCTAAAACCCCCTATCCACCAGGAAATCGACATCCCGTTCTTACCACGGTACTACAGAAATCAACAGTGCAAGATACGCACCACAGCACGTATCCCTATTGACAGGAAGAGACAATCCCATGGTCATCACCACGTAGTGCCAATTCTCAGAATGAATCGGATTATAGGGAATCACCCCTAACACCAATTCGGTCTTCAAGCGAAACAAAAATAAGGAAACCTAATCAATGCAGTTTACTGAAAACATGTGGTTACCCAAAATCATACATGGTGTTGTACAACCAATGCCGAGCCTGACTGGTCTGTCAAAATAACAATCATCACGGGAATCACATCTACTGATTTCCAATACCTTCACAGGCCAGCAACCAAATAATCCCGGCCCGTGACCCTCAGCGAGTAGTCCAACGACGCCCCAAGGATGCAATATAATTCAATGAAGATAAGCACAAACATAATCACAAATTTCTGACCATTTGACAGACTCAGGCATCGAGACACCAATCATAACCCGACCAAAGCTATAACCCAACTTACTCATGTCCACCATGAGTACTAAACACAGGAACTTGTCTAAGTTCCAGATGAAAAATGCTAAAAATATCCTTTGAAACTTAATAGCTCATGATTACCACAATGCGGTGTGCAGAGGGTTCCTCATCAATTGTCCGATAGAATAGTTCAAGAAATAGTAGTAGCTGTAACTCAAGCTACGCTCATCAGAATCCAACACAACCAAACTTTCTAGAAGGGTAGGGAGATCCACTGCAATCTCCTAGTAGACGACTCCCTCAATTCTTTAATTAACTCAAGTCCCTGAACTAACTTAAGCTCGAAGTCAAACTAAACAACAGGTTGCTAACTTGCAACGACCATAACTTTCAGCACACAAGTCAAAAATCCTTGACACTACCCACTCTGGAAAGCTAAGACCCTAGTCTACAACTTTCTAGTTAACCATTTTCTCAAATTTAATCATCTGGGCACCATATAAACCTTATATAATTCCAGTTGTACGTTCCTTCATGCACTCGCTGCACCTTTCCGACATCATAAAAGTTTGCCCACTCATCAGAATTACTCGATTCAAGGTTCTATGGAAAGATGGGAGTGTCTACTTCAACTTCTTAGTTGAACACATTCTCAGAATCAAACATTAAAGCCCTCGAAAATACCAAATTCCATGAAGTGCGCAAACATGAGAAAAGTTGATTCTTCAATAAACAGGGCTTCGACTAGACTGGATCTACCCTAGTCTTTGAAAAATCATAAATCTCAACCTACAAACTGAAATTACAAAATTCCAGTTGGTTTAGAACGCAATGAATCACTACTACGACTCTCTAGTTGGTCAAATTCTCAAATTCTTAACAAGTAATTCCAGAAATTCCCATCTTCACAGACTAGTCAATTTGTACTCAGCTGAACCCAGTCCACTTTGAAATTCAATAATAAATCAACCTTAAGTCCAATGCTCATAAAAATTGATATTCTTAATCCAAACATATGCTATTCCATTGTTTCCAAAATTCACATTCAGATTCATATCTACAATGAGTTATGACTCCTCAAACAATGCACAAAATTTCAACTGCTCCTTCCGCAGGGTATTTACTATCCCTTACTAAATAATTTTGAAACCTCATCGAATGACCTCTAAAAGTCCTATAATTTGAGAATCATCAAATATAATCATACCATAAGATACTCCCTAAATTTCATAGCAATATCATAAACACACAAGGAGTTATGACCTTTTGAACCTCAGTCCAAAAACAGTCAGCTTCAGCCGCAACTTCCAAACCAGTTATATTCTACAATTTCTTTGAGATATCAAACGACCTTAAAAAATTATAAAATTTAATATTTTATTTTTAGACACATACAAGAGTGTCTACAAAAAGTTTCAACTTAAAATACCCAGGCTACACTGAGATACAAAATCGAAAATATACAGCAAATTTCACACAGCCAGCAGCAATTTCGACTGCTTACTGTCCGAGATTGGGTCCAATGTTTGGTCTACCAAATTGCTTCCAAATATTATTAAAAAATTTATGGATTCTCTACATACATAGAATAACAATCTCCCAAAATTTGAGCCCAAAATTCTAAACCGTTTGATAGAAAGAAATTTTCAAACTCACCCTCACAAGCATGCTTCTTAACAAAAGCTTATAAATTGAGTTATTCTTACCATACAACTATCTTTTCTTAGCATTCCACTTATCATACATGATAATCAAAATTCTCCAAACACTACCACAAGCTAAGAATTCACATACACATCAAGAAAAATAAATTTTTAGAGTTTAAGAGAAATCACCCACATGTCACGTTGCAAGAGAACTTCTCCTTGTAGCTTGGCTCCCTTCCTTTGCTCCTAGCTCTTGTAGAATTGGCTATCTCAAATTCCCTACAACTCTTCTCCTCTTCCACTAGTCAAAGACTTCACCTTTCTTCTTCTCTTTCTCTACTTTTTACTTTTGAAAAAAAAAACCAATACAAGAAGAAAAATGGATGAGAAGAGGATGAAGTGGGTATTTTATAGGAGATGGAAGCTAGGGTTTGTGGAGATGTGTGGTAAGATGAGGTGCCAACACCACAAGTGGAAGCTTCTTGGAAGTTTCTTGGAAACTTCTTAGAAACTTCTCACCTTCATAAGTCAATCTTCACGTGGAGAATTATCTCCACCTTTGGATCTTCATAGTCATGATATGATGCTAGGGTTCTTAATCCTAGGTTAGGTCAAGGGACCCTAGGTCACCATACCCTAACCCTAGTGCACAAATTCTATCCCTATTCAATTAACGCATTAGCTCAATTTAAAAAAACCAATATATATAATTTAAAATCTATAAAAATATATGTTTTATTGAAATTATAATTTTCTCTCGACAATTGTCTGGTCAAAACAATCGGATTAAATATACAGTTTAATCGAGAAGATATCCCGAGTCTGTCTTATCGGGTTCAGAACTGCTCATATGTCTGAAATCTCTCAATTAAAACTGATAACTATTAGAAAAATATGTAATCGTTTGCAATACTCAGATGTGCACAGATTACTATGCAAAAATAGTCATATGCTATTTTGCGGGGTATTACAATCTCTCCATGTGGTAGGTGAAATGAATGAGTCTTCGGTCGCCATCTCTCGACTAGAGCAGTTAGGAGACCCCGATCCAACTTCACTGACCCCATTAGGGCAGCTCCATAGAATCCCACCTCTACCAAGTATGGGATAATGCGATCGTGTAGAGGCAACATTTTGTGCTTTCGAAATGTCAAGTCTTTCGATTCACCTTGCCACACAAAATTCAATTGGTGAGAGACTTGCATCCTAAGTAGTGATGGGTCTATGGGACCGGGACCCCCAGGCGCATCTGCATGTGTATGTGGTGTTTGAGGGACATCGTTAAGGGTGTGAGTAACATCCTGCAACGAAAGAAATTATAGTTATTGTTAACTGATATTGGTTGGATGAAATTGATATATCTCATGGAGTTCGAAACTATAAAAAATAACTCTTACCACTGCAGGAGCTTTCCCCCGCTTGGATGCACTAGAAGGATGGTGTCCAGAACTGCTAGGTTATGTCCTTTTGACCCTGCAAAAATTATTAGAGATAAAATTAACTACATTGCATTTCTCTTTCCTATGACTATAGACAATTCTTAGGTATAACTACTACATACGAATGCAATTGATCGCAAACAAGTCACCACTAACAAAGGTGGAGTGTACCTACATTCAAAAGTCACCACTTATGCATTACATCGAACACCTAATGTGCATAACGAAGAATTCGATCACTTACGCAATCCATCGAACACTTTATGTGTATAACATAAACCCAATCTTAATTTCAAACCAAACACAACCCCTCTTCAATTCCTAAACTTAACCAAACATTTAATTTAAAGTCAAGGCATAATCATAATCCTAATCCTAACCCTATCCATATACACTGTATGAGTCAAGTAAAAACATACCTGTATGTTTTCAAAAAACGAACGTAGTGGTTAGAGATTTGTTGGGGAATGTTTGAGGTTCAGCCAAGTGAACTTGTCAACCAACAATTGAGGTAGTAGCCGAAGATGAGATCTAGGGTTTTGGTTGAATGATGAAGGAGATGAATAAGTGTTAGAAAGAGACTGTGAAATGATAGAATTAGTGTGTTCGGGTGAATAAAGTGGTGGCCTAGTAGACTCGCTGTTCCTAACAGCGCATTTAGCTCTTTTCTCATCGCTATTTGGAACGGCGAGTTAATTTGAAAATTGAGTTTTTTTCCCGAAAATTCACAAAGTCCAACAGTGATTCACTCTTTGTGAAATTTCCTACATTCTCGCTGTTCCCAACAGCTAGTTTATTATAAATGTTCTCGCCGTTGGGAACGGCGAGTTTTTATTGAAAATTTTGAACTAAACCCGCCATTGGAAACAACAAGTTTCTCGAATAATTAGCACTAAACTCGTCGTGTCCCAACGACGAGCATGAAACAACTAAAATCGGCATTGGGAACGGCGAGTTTAGTTGTTGAGTCCACGACCGCAAATAGTTGGCAACTATTCTCTTTTTCCAAATATTTTCAAAAATTGGCATAAAAATATTTCGATAAGTCATCTATATTTTCTATTAAACTATATTTCTAATATCTATCAAATTAAACTACATAAAAAATTAAGAAAGATAACAAAAAAATAAATAGATACAATAATAAATCAAAAGATTCTAACCTTTTGGAAAACCCGCACAAACGTCATTGCACATCTTCTGTACGAAGGATGATATCAAGTGCTCCAATTGCGAGCATTCGTCATCGCCTATCGGACGAATGTGGATAATCCAAACAATCGAACCAGACGCACAAGTCAAGACGTCGTTGTTGACCTACCGATCAATGGCAAGGGCAGCAAGGTGAAACGGCCAACAATGGTGAAGGAAGCATTCGCCAATAATGCTCTGCTCGGATTTTGGGGTTAGAGGTTTGGCTTTCTTGAGAATTTTAGAGTAGGTTAGGCTAGGCCTTATTTTTTATTGATGATGAGAATTTTGGAGCACTTGCAATAATAAGGATTTTGGTATGGTATCTTTACATCTTTTTCCTCCCAAAAATTTGTCTGTTTGGATACATTTTTTGGGCCCATTTTGTGAAAAGAATTTTGTGAAAATCCGTTTGGTTATATTTTCGTTTTGGCCCAATTTTCAGAAAACAAGCCAAAGGCTCTTTTCTCTCCAGATCTGAAAACCCTTCCTCTATCTTCCTTTTTCCCCTTCCTCTTTCTTCATTAACAGTCGACTTTAGATCTGAAAACCCTAACGCCCTCCCATCTTGTGAATCCTTTACTCCATCTTCACTCTAATCAAGAGTCGATAGCGTGTCGCTCTTCTCACCCCTTCTCACCCCGCACGACGCTCGATTCATGGTCTGTGAGACTAGATCTGCTTTTACAAGAAGGTGTCTTTGAGAACGTAGTTGTAGAATCAGACGTCGGCCGAGGGAATCTGTCGGAGACAACATCTTGAGATTTGAAAACCAACAAACCAGGGTATGTTTAAAATCGATTCAATTTTTTTGCTTCTGTTATGGTATTGGGTCGTTATTTCCACATTTGCTTCACAAAAAATCACTTTTTTGTGTTAATTTCTTGGACAGACTAACGATTTGAGGGACCAATTTTTTTTTTTTTTTTGGTTTGCTGTGATTTAGAGATGTTGAGTACTGATTCTCAAGTTCGATGTCGATTTGTTTATTCCAGTTCCGAAAAAAAAATTCTTTCTTTTAATACTAGAAAACTATACTGAATTGAGGGATATTTTTTTACTGAATTGAAATTGGAAATGATCTGAATTTGAGTTATTTGATATTGATCGTTAAGGGAAAGGAGATTGAGATGGAGAGTGATCTTGTCATTTGGCCACCCTGTAATGTACGTATATTTGTTGAAATGATGGAGGCGGAGGTCGATCGAAATAGCTTGAAAAGTTCGAAATTTGACGCAAGACAATGGTCTCAATTGCTGGCTTCTTTGAACCAAATTTGTAACCGTACATACACGCTTAAACAAATAAAAGAAAAATATTCCCGACTTAAGATGCAGTGGAAAGAGTTTCACGATTTGAAGAATCAAAGTGGTATGGGTTGGGATGAAGAGAACCAGACAGTGACTTGCAATCCCGTTGTTTGGAAGACATATGTCAAGGTTCACATATAATTTACATTTTTTATGCAGTGTGGGATTATCATCGTAATTTACTTATTATTGACTTTAGTACTTTTAAACTAACAACACCATAATTTATGAAAAGGCACACCCTAAAGCTACAGAATTCAAAACGAAGGGTTTGGCCAATTATGATGTGTTGACCAAAATTTTTGCTGAGTCTACTGCCCAGGATTTTCTTTCTAGGGCGTCATCTGAAAGGGTGTATGACTCCGATGAGGAACGAAGGGTCAACCTTGAGTTCACCCACCCCACTCCCCCCAATGCACCACATGTAAATTTGGTTGATGATGATGATGATTACGAACCAATACATTCGGGGTCTCACAAGAGACGCTCTGGTGGGTCTGGCGATCGAGCAACAAAAAGCTCAAGAATGGATGTTTGTGTTGATGCCAATACCGAAAAGTCTATTGCAAAAGCAGAATATTATAAGAAGAAGTACAGCGATCTAAATGATCGCTTCGGCGCAGGCGATGAGTGGTCCATTGACAATGCCATGTTAATACTGAATGGTTTGGATGGGATTGATGATGATATGCTCGCTGTGGCAATGGACAACATAGTTCATAGCCAAGATTGGTGTAGAAGCTTCATTCTCATGAAACCGGAGTGGAGAGTAAGGTGGTTACGCACTCTTGCGAAAAAATAATTCTAATTTATTAAGTTCGATAAAAAATCATTATGTATTATTTAAATGTATCAGTTATGTATTGACAATGCCATTTTCACTAATGCTTGCTGTTTGTGAATGCTTATATTTAACTTTGGAAGACAACATAAACTGTTGGTGTTATTATTTATATGACCTCCATCATGTTCATAGAGAATTTAAAATTAGAAGTATTCTTTATGCAAATGTATTCTATTTTTTCCAGTGTTCAGTAGTGTTTCACTTGCTACCATACTGATGGACTCTTCAAGTAACACGTCGTCAAGTTCTGATAGTTCCGATTTTGAGGACTTGTTGTTTCTTCAAGAGATCGAACACATGTATAATGAAAGTCCCCATTCCACGTCTAAACTATCAGGCCGTGAATACCTACAAGAAGTCTTAGACGGTCCACCAGATAAATTTTTCCGCGTGTTTCGCATGAATAAGGACTGTTTTTTGGCTTTGTGTCAATTTATAATAAATGGCAACTACCTTCAGGAAACGCCCGAGGAAATACAAAAAAGGCACCTATCTCATCATGAAAGTGTTGTCATTTTTTTGTACGTTGTCTGTCACAGTCAAAGAATGAGGCTTGCTTGTGATCGGTTTGATCATTCATTGGAAACAATCCAAAGACATTTTACTGATGTGTTGAAAGGTTTGGTAAGAGCATCAACAATTCTTATTACTCCCCCAGACACGGCACATGTACATGAAAAGATTAGTGGTTCCCCAGACTTCTATCCACGGTTTAAGGTATTTTGTGACCTTCATGTTTAAAACCATTTATTCTAATATTTCAAATGTGTTCAATAAAGTAGTATGTTTCTTCCTCAATAATGTAGGGAGCTATTGGTGCTGCCGATGGTACCTTAATACCTGCTAGCATACCCGCTAGCCGACAAAACACTTGTCGTGGTCGAAAAGGCGATATATATCAAAATGTGCTGGCTGTTTGTGATTTTGACATGATGTTTACTTTTATTTATGCGGGTTGGGAATTGAGTGCTAATGACTCCCGGGTAATACATAGTGCATTAACAAAAGGATTGTTGCCAATCCCTCCCGATGATAAGTACTACTTAGTAGATTGTGGTTACACAAACATACCAGGGTTTTTAGCTCCCTACCGCGGGGAGCCATGTCACTTGCAAGATTTCCAAGGACCTAACCATGCACCCACCCAATATAAGCAACTTTTCAATAAACAGTATGCTAGGCTACGAAATGTTATAGAACGAACCTTTGGTGTATTCAAAAAAAGGTTTGCCATATTCAAGTCTATGACCAATTACCTCTACACAAGACAAGTTATGATGGTAACAGCATGTTGTGCAGTTCATAATTTTATATGTAGGTATTCAGCGGATGATGCATTCTTTTCAGATTTAGAAGATGAACCAAATAATCACCCAAACAATCAAGATATTGCTTCCACATCACAACCTTTGGATATGTCATCTTCTCAATTGAATCGCATGAATACTAAAAGAGATCAAATAGCTATGGCAATGTGGAATGCTCGATGTTACCGCTGATTTTGGTGTGGGGGTAAACAGATAGAATTTGTGAGTCCGAGAGAAACCTGAACAGTTGACTCAGCCTTCTTGCTCCCGCCGCAACCTGCAAGGAAGTGCGAGATACCGAGGTTGATTCCGGCGACGCACCCTCCGATGCTCTTGTCAGTAATCAGATAAAGATTAAGAAAGAGCTTAAGTGGTGAAGAAGTGATTAACCTGGTCTTGGTGGTAGAGGGGTTGTATTTATAGTCGCCTTTTGGAACGGTTAGGGTCCTGATTTCCTGCCTAAACAGGCAGGAGGAAAATCCTCCTATTCTGTTTTTTGGGAAGTTAGGCCCTGATTCCCTGGTGGGAGCCAATCAGGCTAGTTAATTTGATTTAGTCAAATCAGTGCCCTGATTCTCCTCTTGGTGGACCGGGCTTGTATCGGGTCGGGACCCGTGCCCAGTTGAAGTGGATCTATTCGCGGGTGGTTGGTTTTGTGAGAAGGAGGCCCAATACCCGTTTTGGATCCATCTGTATGTGAAATTACCTTTTTACCCCCGTGCTTCAAGATCCGTGCTCGATCTGGACGGTCCCGATTTAACCCCATTTTTAGCCATATCACGAGCCCCCCACTCCTAAAGACTGAGCGTGATCAGACTTTGAGGAGTAGTTTAGCTGTTTTAGTGGCTGGTGGAGTTGTATCGGAGTCCAAATGTGGGATTTTGAATCTAGAAAGGGGGTAGTGAGGTAACTTTTGACGCCGCTGGCTGTTCTCTGGTCACATCGGGTATTCAAGGGTTTTTATCTATTTTTTCGGACTATTTATTTAATTTTGCGACGTGTTCACTAATCGTTCGGGGGCCTTAACTGTACATTCTAGGCAATAATTGTTCGTTCAGGGGTTCGAAAATGTGCCCCCAAATTTTCAATTATTCTTCAAAATTTTTGGTTAATTTTCCCGAATTTTTAGCAATTTTTTTCGCAATTTTTAAATAAATAAAACGATTTAAATAAATAAAAAACGATTTAAATACCGATTAATGGCGTGGCCTGATCTGAGCCGCTGATCATGGACGGGCGCGAATTTCGGACAGATCTGACGGCTGTTACCGCTCGGCAGCGTTTTCCTCCGTTTACGAGCTCGGAAAGGCGCTTGCTCGGCTGCCGACCGGAGGCAAGGGGGTTCGGCAGGCCGAGCGACGTGGCGCTATCTGAGCCGTCGGATGCTGGGCACGCATCTCGAGACGGGCGCGGTTCCCAAGAAAACGCTATCTTGCCTTTTAGCGCACGTGGCGCAATCTGGGTCGTTCATCATTAGGAGCGCGAATTTCTGAGAGATCCAACGGTCTACGTAGCTCGGTGTCTTTTTTCTCCATTTACCAGCTCGGGAAGGCACTTGCTCGGCTGCCGACCGGAGGTAGGGGGGTTCGGCAGGCCGAACGACGTGGCGCTATCTGAGCTGTTGGATGTCAGCACGCATCTCGAGACGGGCGCAGCTCCCAAGAAAACACTATCTTGTCGTTTAGTTCTCTCGGCGAGATCTGGGCCGTCTGATCGAGATCAGGCGCGAAAGTTGAGGGGAAAGTGAGTTTTCCCCGTTTACACGCTCGGGAAGGCACTTGCTCGGCGGCCGACCGAGGGCCTGTGGTTTTTGGTAATCCGAGATGGCTCTGTTCCCAATGGTATTAATGGCGCTTCGGGACTAGCACGTCGTTTCGCCTTCCCGATGTCATTAAGGATAACTCCTTTAATTAATGCGTGGCGTTTCAACTTCCGAGGGTCATAATGGCTGGTTCTTTGAGGCAGTCTATAAGTACTCCACTCCCTTTGCCATTTCAGTCGCAATCAACATTGAGTTTCAGACCTCGGAGGCATCTGCCTTGGGTAGCTTCTCTCTTGAGGTCCGGAGAGGTGGTCGCTCTCCTGCCTGGTTTTCCCTTTGTTCCTGACGGCCCCAAAGTGGATGTCAGGAGCGAGGGGGGAACGAGGTAGTAGTGGTGACGACCGTAGTCCGAACCCGAGGGATGAGTTACTTCAGAAGGATGGGTGGTCGCTCTGTTGTCTTATTCTTCTCCCGTTCCTCACTGCTCCGAAGGGGACGTCAGGAGCGGGAGGGGATAAGGCAGTAGTGGCGACGACCATAGTCCGGATCCGGGGTGTGGGCCTCTTCGGAAGGACGGGTGGTCGTTCTTCCACCAAGATCTTCTGCTTTCTTTGGTTGCTCCGAAGTGAGTTGTCGAAGTAAGCGGAGGTCTTGGTGGGAGAGGTGATGATCCATGTCCGATGCCGATCTCCGGATCATCCGAGTCCGTTTGTTGCAACTGTGAAGGCGCCGCTGTCAGAGTCTTCTGACAAACTGAGCCTTCCAGTTGCGACCAACTAGCTCGGAATGGTGCGCTTCTCCATCATGAGTCGTGGCTCGGGCTTCCGGACCGTCCGAGCCCGTTGTTTGCAGCTGTGAAGGCGCTGTTGTCAGAGTCCTCTGACGAACCGAGCCTTCCAGTTGCAACCAACTAGCTCGGAATGGTTTGCTTCTCCTGATCTCTGAGTGTTGATGGGCCCCCTCCCATCTCTGTCTTCCTTTCGGGCTGATGGCTTCTGATAAATGTCAGCCTGGAGGAGTTAGAGATGGGGGAGTGCCGATCTATTTTTGACCGGGGGCCGTGGGTCAGCAGAATACCGACCGAGACACGGGACCCGGGGGGTGCTCGCCGAGGGCAGTGCCTTAAAACTTTGAATCAAAATTTTTCTTGTTCCTTTAGACATAGGTGGGGCATCCGAGGGTTCAATCGTCCGAGCGACGTGGCGCACCCTGAGCCGTTGGATGATGGCGCGCATCTCGAGACGGGTGCAGCTCCCAAAAAAACACTATCTTGTCGTTTAGTGTTCTCGGCGAGATCTGGGCCGTCTGATCGAGATCAGGCGCGAAAGTTGAGGGGAAAGTGAGTTTTCCCCGTTTACACGCTCGGGAAGGCACTTGCTCGGATTCCGACCGGACCCTACTGCCGGCATGTTCGGATTGCTTGTAGCTCGGAGTTAGATGATGGGGATAGTGGTGATGGGCCTTCGCGATGCTTCGAGAGCAGCCCAAAAGTCGCAAACTTTCGTTTGGAAGTCCAAGGGACGCTCCATTTTTACTATAAATCTTCACCCCCCCTAAGACCAAGTCTCACTTTTCACTTTTCACTCTCTTTCTTCAGTTTTTACTTTGCTTCGAAGCTTTTAGCTCTCTGGTGGCGTTGCTAGCTGTCGCGGTAGCGTTCCTAGTTCTGGCGAACTTTCCGACCGCACCTGTCACTTCAAGGTCAGTCTCTTTCCCTTCTCTTTTTAGGAAAAAATGGTTAAGATTTCGGCTGAGACCCCCGCCTCGGAGCAAGCCGTTGGCCGAGGGGATAAAGTGAAGGGAGTAGTGGAGCCGAGCGAGCAAGACGTCGTTCGTCCGGATAGAGAGGGTGAAGTGGCCGAAGTGGCCGAGGAAGTTGTGGCCGAGTCCCGAAAGGGCAAAGGCGTGGTCACGATTGTGGAGACACCGAAGAGAGCGGGGGCGTTTGGTCGGCAGCCCATCACCGTGTCGAGCGTGGGAGGTGTCCGGGATTATGCCGAGGACACCTTGGAGAGGGTCACTCAAGGTACGGCTAAGCTGGTCGAGGAGAACGAGCCTAGGGAGCTGTCCGAGGTTGACCATAGGATCTCGACTCTTACCGAGACCGATCTTCGTCTGATCCGAGAGGGTTTCCGGATCCCGCTTGAGTATGTACTGCTCCTTCCTGGGCCGGGATTCCGAACCAACACAAAGTCCTCGTCGGACGTATGTGTCTTCCCGGTCGACTCCGTCATTGCCGGACTCCGCTTTCCCCTCCACCCGTTCGTGGTTGAAGTCTTGGTCTAGTACGGTTTGAGTCCCGCCCAACTGATGCCGAACACATGGAGGCACGTCGTAGCGTTCGTCCTCCGATGCCAAGAGGTCGGTGCCAAGCCGACTATGTTCCTCTTTCGGAGTCTCTTCCGACCGTGCCAGCCGAAGCGAGACGAGTAGAGGTTTTTCCTTTCTCCTCGGACGGGAGTTAAGTTGATCGAGAACCCGGACTCGATCAAACACTGGAAGGATAAGTACTTCCTCGTCCGAACTCTGACGCCATGGGTGATACCGACGGTTTGGGCGAAGGAAGGTCTGCCCAAGCGGGCCAAGAGAGAGGCGCCGCTGAGTGATGAGGACAAGGAGGTCCAGAAGAAGCTCCTCGCCCTGCCAGCGCTAAGCTGGAAAGATATCACAGAGGAGCATCTGTTCCGTGGGGGTCTCAGTCCGATCGACCCTCGTATGCTTCTGGTATTTATACTCCTTGTTTTAAGTTCATGAAGAATTTTCTAAGTTTTTTCATTCGGCTTTTGCAGAGACGATGAAGCTCGATTACAAGGCTCTGGTGGCGAAGGGCAGGGCAGAGCAGGAGAAGAAGAAGAGGCCGTCGGCAGCGCTTCAGGACAGCCGAGCTTCGAAGAAGCCCTCGGTCGTGAAGACTGCCGACCAACCGAAGGTCGCGGTCCTCAAGGAGGGGGAGATCGAGGTCCTCGTCTCTCCGACGAAGGTCGTGGTCCCCGAGCAGGGGGGGCCGTGGTCTCCGATCCCCCTGCCTCGGATGCCCCTGCACAGACCCCGAAGGCGGATGCTCCCGGTTCGTCGAGCAGCGTGTTCGGGGTGAAGGATGCGCTGTCCCTCTCAGTTCCGCCCCTTACTGCCGACGCGGAGAAGATCTTGACCGAGCGTCATAAGCAGATCTTCGTCCCCGACTGGCAGGTGATGAACGTCGACGGCTTTTTGGGCGACGGGAACATCTGCATGGAGGCGGTGAGGCACTTGCCGACCCCGAAGGACCGAGCGACCCTGAAGGCCGGGATGGCGGGGGACGCCGTGATGCAGATTGCTCGGAATACCATGTCGGTAAGTAGGCTGAGCTCTGCTCCATCCAAATTTCTTCCTTAGAATTTTTCTAAGTTCTTGGACTCGGATTTTAACGTGTCGTTCTCTTTCAGACCCTCTGCCATTTCAATTTCTTGGTCGAGGAGTTGGCGAACAAGGATCAGGAGAAGGAGAAGGAGAGGGCAGAGCGCGTCAAGGTCGCGAAGCAGCTTGATTCCGAACTGCTTCTCTCGACGAAGAGGGCTGCCGAAGTGGAGGGGTTGGTGAAGCAGCTGGCCGACGCCGTTCAGCTGTCAAAGGACACGGCGGCCAAGCTTGAGGCCTCGGAGAAGGAGGTGGCCGAGCTGAAGGATACGACGGCCAAGCTCGAGGCGTCGGTGAAGGAGGCCGCCGAGCTGAGGGAGGAGCTGGCCAAGGCTCGGTCGGAAGTGGAGGACGCTCGGAAGAGGGCCGAGAAGGCCAAGGCCAAACACCTCAGGAAGGTGAAGAGGGTGAAGAAAGCCGTGCAGGAGGAAGCCGCGCTGCACATGCTCCAGAACATGGTGGATGCCTACGGCCGAGCCCTGCAACATGTTGTCGCCAAGAACCCGGGCTTCGACACGTCCTCCTACAACTTTTACGACTTCGTGGAAGGGGAGGAGGGTGTCTCCGAGGGGTTGCTCAGTCCCGAGGGGGAGACGGAACCCGTCGAGGACCCGTGGAAGGCCGAGGCCGAGGAGGAAGAGGAGGACGACTCTGAGGAGGAGAGCAGAGCGAAGGCAGAGGCGGGGGTGAGGACAAGGCCGAGGGGTCGACGGACCCGAACGACAAAAAGGTCGACCCCTGACTCGGTTGTCTTCTTTCTTTTTTTTGTTTTTGTAAGCCTAACTGCGGACTGGCCACCGCTGTTGTAGAACTCTTTGAATTTTGAATGAAAAAATATTTTGTTTGGCCAAAATTTGTCCAAGTGTTGAGTCTCGGACTTAGTGTCAGATTTGGCGTAAATTTCTCCAAGTGTTGGGCCTCGGATTTATCTCTGCTTTTCAGGTGAGATTCGGTCCGATCACGGAGGTTGAATACCTTCAGAAGGAGCTGGCGAAAACGAAGGACGAGCTCTTTCAGAGCCTGTATAATCGATTTCTCCTGCTCGGCAGGCTGGAGGATACGAAGGCAGCTCTGCGGAGGTATGGTCGCGAGCTGTACCAGTATCGGAAGCGCTCTTCAGCTCCCTATCCCGAAGGCGAAGTCGAGAGTCTCCGTAGAGAGCTCGCTACCGCCGAGCAGAAGAATGACGACCTCTTGGCTGAGGTCCAATACTTGGAGTTAGCGGAGAAAGAACGTTCGGCGGAGGGAGAGAAGTTGACTTCCGAACTGGAGAAAGCGTCAACCGAGCGCAAGAGGCTGTCGGCCGAAATCGACAGGCTCAGAAGGATCACAATAGATAGAGGGATTGAAGTCTCCCATTACCGACGGCTCGCGACTGATAGTGCCAATGCCTCGGGCTCGTTGAGGGCCCCTCGACCGAAGAAGTTGGCGAAGGACGACGTCTTGAGGGATAGAATTATCGAACTGGAGGAGGAGATCGCGTCGCTCAAGCCAGTGCCGGAGAGAGCTAATGTCCGCAGTACGTCATGCACTCGTGAGGAGAGCGAGAGGGGGATTACGTTTTACGAACTCGCGACGCGCTCACCTATGACCTGGCGGAGTCCGGCTGATGCTCAAAGTAGCGCGGCTGTCTCGTCGAGCGGTGCCTCGGTCGGCATCGCTGTTAGGACTAGCAGTGAAGGGGGATCGCGCTTCGTTGGTTTAGGGTCGAGCTCGGAGGGCAGGCCTCGTCGTCCTCGCGTTTCCCTAAACCGAAGCATTCCCCTTCCGAAGGGGCCTTGATCATGTTGTTTTCCATTTTTATTGGTTGTTGTAAAAACCTAATTATGGGGTCGGTTCGGCTGTCTGTAACACTATTATGTCTGAATGCAAATCTTTCTGAAAAATTTTCTAGTGTCGGACATCGGCAGTATATTAAAATTGTGTTATTCGTTTTCCCTTCCTTTCAGCTCGTGGTGACGATCCATGGCTCGGACTCCGAGCGTTCGAATGATGACTCCGAATCCGAGGCCACCTCTGGAACGGTGGTTCTGAGCCCCAGGAGCGCCGATCTAAAGTTACGCCGAGCCGAGAGTGAGTGGGCCCACCTTTCGTCTGTCCTCAGTCTCCGGGAAGCCGAGATCCAATGCTTGGAGAATAGGATCGTCGAGCTGAGCTCCGCAGGAGAGGATGAAGACTTGCAAACCGCATTCAGCAACGCTCTTCGGGTCAAATGCATTCGGCACAACCAGTCGAAGATTATTGCCGATCGGGATGACTTGCTCTCGGAGATGCGGCACTTGCAGGCTGTGATGGCGAAGCTCCGGGGGGAGGTAGAGGAGCTGCCAGCTGAGGAGGACGAACAGTCTAGTGAGGATGTTTCTATATGAGAGGCAAGTGTAGTGGGTCGGGCATTGTATGTTTTGTTTGCGAACACTTTGTAATGGAATGTTTTGTATTATGCGCCGACAATTAAGAAAATTCCCTTTCATTGCTCTGCATATTTGTTTTTGCTTATAACTATGTCGGTCGCGTCGAGACCTTTGAACCGAGCGTGTTTGTTTAATCGAACGGGTCCCCATCAGTACGGTATTTTGTCGTTTAGCATCTCTGACACGGTACGGCACGAATCCCTAGGCGGCTCCGCGCCCAAGAAAGTGCTATTTTGTCGCTTAGAGCAGGTGGCGAGATCTGAGCCGTCGAACGTAGGCGCGAATCTCGAGGAGGCTCAGTCCCCAAGAAAACGTTATCTTGTCGTTTAGCACAGGTGGCAAGATCTGAGCCGTCTGATCGAGATCACGCACGAAAGTTGAGGGGAAAGTGTGTTTTCCCCGTTTACAGGCTCGGGAAGGCACTTGCTCGGTAGCCGACCGAAGGTGTGGGTCTTCGGGCTTCGGCTAATATTTAGCAGAGTTCGGATTATGTGTTCCGGACCTTAGGTATAGTTCAACGGCTGTGGGAGCAATTCCGAACGGCGATCTACCCCTAGTTCGTCCGGAGACGAGCCGAGGGGGTAAAGTCGAGCCAAGTGTTGGACTCCGAACCATCAGCGTAGTTCAACGGCTGTGGGAGCAGTTCCGAACGGCGATCTACCCCTAGTTCGTCCGGAGACGAGCCGAGGGGGTAAAGTTGAGCCGAGTGTTGGACTCCTAACCATCGGTGTAGTTCAACGGCTGTAGGAGCAATTCTGAACGGCGATCTACCCTGGTTCGTCCGGAGACGAGCCGAGGAGGTAAAGTCGAGCCGAGTCTTGGACTCCGAACCATCGGTATAGTTCAACGGCTGTAGGAGCAATTCCGAACGGCGATCTATCCTGGTTCGTCCGGAGACGAGCCGAGGGGGTAAAGTCGAGCCGAGTGTTGGACTCCGAACCATCGGTATAGTTCAACGGCTGTAGGAGCAATTCCGAACGGTGATCTACCCTGGTTCGTCCGGAGACGAGCCGAGGGGGTAAAGTCGAGCCGAGTGTTGGACTCCGAACCATCGATTGAAATCGCAATATAAGAGGCGGGTGATAAGGGAGGAGAGAAACATGCAGATTCACAAACATAATAGAGCTTTCTTTATTGATATTCGACGGCGAACCGTTTTACATAGTACAATTTATGAAAAAATTGGTTACAAGTCGGAGGATTGGAATGGCTCGATACTCCTTGTTACTTAGAGTGGCGCCGGAATGCTCTCTTGGTATTTTAGGAGGTGGTCGGCATTCCAGGTCCTCGGAAGCTCTCTGCCCTCCATGTCTTCGAGACGGTATGCCCCAGGCCGAACAACTTTTGTGATCCGGTACGGACCTTCCCAGTTCGGAGCCAGCTTGCTCTTCTGACTGGGGAGGGATATGGCTAGCTTTCTCAAGACCAAATCTCCTTGCTTAAGGTCGGCGGGTCGGACCTTTTTGTTGTACGCTAGCTCGACCCTTCTTCGATAATTCTGCTGCCGAATTGATGCCCTTTCCCTCAGTTCATCTATCAGGTCCAAGTTTCCTCTGAGGTCCCTGGCGTTCTGTGCTTCGTCATAGGCTATGAGCCGAGGGGAAGGTATTCCGACCTCGAGGGGTATCACGGCCTCGGCCCCATAAGTAAGATTGAAAGGGGACTCTCCGGTGGGCGTCCGCTTGCTTGTGCGGTAGTTCCACAACACATTAGGGAGTTGCTCCACCCACAAACCCTTCGAACACTTGTCCAGCCTTTTCTTGATGCCTGCGAGGATCTGCTTATTGGCATTCTCGGCCTGTCCGTTCGACTGAGGGTGTGAGACGGACGAGAAGCGCTGCTGAATGACGAGGTCATCGCACAGGGCTCGGAATGCCGTGCCAGTGAACTGAGTCCTGTTGTCCGTCACGAGGACACGGGGGACGCCGAACCTGCAGATGATGCTCTTCCAGAAGAACTGAACCACCTTGTTCTCGGTTATATTGGCGAGGGGCTCGGCCTCGATCCACTTGGAGAAGTAGTCGATGGCTACGACCAAGAACTTGAACTGACCCGGAGCCGGAGGGAAGGGCCCTAGTAAGTCCATGCCCCACAATGCGAAGGGGATGGGACTTGATAGGGAGGCAATGTTGGCCTGAGGGAGGTGTCGGATGTTAGAGTGTCTCTGACAGGAACTGCATTGCCGAACATGTCGCTCGGCGTCTTGAAGGAGGGTCGGCCAGAAGTACCCATAATTCAAAGCTTTTCGAGCCAAGGACCTAAATCCCGAGTGTGCCCCCCCGATGCCTTCGTGGAGCTCTTGCAGGGCATATTTGGCCTGATCCGGAGTGAGGCACCTTAGGTACGGTCGGCCATCTATCTGAGAGAAAGAGCGTTTGTATAGGATGCCCTCGATCAAGACATAGCGCTCGGCCCGAGTTCTGACTCGGCGTGCTTCCTTGGGATCCGAGGGCAGAACTCCATCCCTTAGGAATTCTACCAGTGGCTTCATCCAATTGTCCTGCAGCATGACCGGCAATGTCTCCACCGAGCTAGGTGTCTCGTCTTCGATGCTCGGTTTAGAGAGGACTTCAATCAGTACGGTCTGTTCGAGACCTTGCAGAGAAGATGAGGCCAATTTGGAGAGAGCATCGGCTTGTGAGTTCTCCTCCCGAGGGACCCGTTGGACGATGGCTTCTTCGAACCGGCCCATGAGATCCCGGACCTTGGAGAGGTACTTCGCCATTCGCTCGTCCCGGGCCTCATATTCGCCCAAGACCTGGTTCACGACTAGCTGGGAATCACTGTGAATCCGAAGGCGCTGCGCCCCAGCACTTCGTGCAAGTCCGAGACCAGCTATGAGAGCCTCGTACTCCGCCTCGTTGTTCGAGGCCTTGAAGTTCATGCGGATCGCATACTGTAGGACGAAGTTGTCAGGGCCGTTCAGGATAATGCCGGCGCCGCTTCCTTCATTGCAAGAGGATCCGTCCACGAAGACTGTCCAAATGGGGGGCCCATTAGGGACGTGGCTGACCTCAGGGATAGTGGACTCTACAATGAAGTCGGCGAGGGCCTGGGCCTTGATTGCCGTCTGAGGTTGATAAGAGATGTCGTGCTGACTCAGCTCGACGGACCACTTCATCAGCCGACCCGAGGTCTCCGGTTTGTGGAGGATCTTCTTTAGGGGTTGGTCGGTGAGGACAACGACCGAGTGAGATTGGAAGTAGGGCCGAAGCTTTCTCGCTGCCATGACCAGGGCATAGGCCATATTCTCTATCCTCGGATAGCGGAGCTCGGCGTCCCGAAGCACCTTGCTCACATAGTAGATGGGCCTTTGGGTCCGGTCCTCCTCTCTCACCAAGACAGCGCTTAGGGTCTGCTCGGAAGCGGCCAAGTAGATGAAGAGAGGCTCGCCTGGGACCGGCTTACTGAGCAGAGGGGGGTTCACCAGATAGGCTTTCAGCTGGTCGAACGATTCTTGTTGTGCTTGGCCCCATTCAAATCCTTTAGCCCCCCTGAGTGCTTTGAAGAAGGGGAGGCACTTTTCCCCCGACTTGGATAGGAACCGGCCGATAGCTGCGAGCCGACCGGTGAGCTTCTGCACCTCCTTGATGTTCCGAGGCGGGGCCATGTCTAATATGGCCTTAATCTTCTCGGGGTTAGCTTCGATTCCTCGCTGGCTCACCATGAAGCCGAGGAATTTTCCCGAGGAGACCCCGAACGCACACTTGTTCGGGTTCAGCCGCATGTTGTGCTTCCTCAACACGCCGAAGGCCTCCTGGAGGTCAGTTATATGATCGGTGCCGTGGATGCTCTTGACGAGCATGTCATCAACGTACACCTCCATGTTTCGGCCGATCTGGTTCTGGAAGACCTTGTTGACGAGGCGCTGGTAGGTGGCGCCGGCGTTCTTCAAACCGAACGGCATGACCCGGTAGCAGTGGAGGCCTTGGTCGGTGACGAAGGAGGTCTTCGGGATGTCCGGAGGGAACATCCGGATTTGATTGTACCCCGAGAAGGCATCCATGAAGCTGAGGAGCTCATGGCCCGAGGTGGCGTCAATAAGGGTGTCGATGTTTGGGAGAGGGAATGGATCCTTCGGACACGCCTTGTTCAGGTCAGTGAAGTCGATGCATATCCTCCACGAGCCATTGGACTTCTTGACCATTACAACATTCGACAGCCACTCGGGATAATTTACCTCCTGGATGAACTTGGCCTTCAGCAGTTTATCCACTTCTTCTTTGATTGCCTGCTGTCGCTCGGGAGCGAACTTTCGCCTCTTCTGCTGAACCGGTTTGCACCCCGGTTCGACGCTTAGGCGATGGACGAGCAAGTCCTCGGAGATGCCGGGCATGTCCGCGGCCGACCAAGCAAATAGGTCGCGGTTATTCCGGATGCACCTCACCAAGTCGGAGAATAGCACGGTCGGTAAGGACTTGCTGACAAGGAATTTTCTGCTCGGATCCTCGTCCGAGAAGAGTACTTCTTCTAACTCGTCCGCCGGCTCGGACGTTGGGCGGGCCTTCGGCTCGGGGATTTCCAGTGTCTCGAGCGAGAGCACTGGTCCCCCGGTGGAAGTCATGTAGCACTTCCGAGCTGTTTCCTGGCTTCCCCTGACTTCCCCTACTCCCGAACGAGTGGGGAACTTCATCTTCAAATGGTATGCCGAGGGGACAGCCTCCAGGGCGGCCTAGGATGACATTATATGCTGCTGGGACGTCGACGACCATGAAGTCCATTGGCTCGGTCTGGGTAGTTGGGGTGCTTCCCGCAGTAACGTCTAGGGTTATCACCCCTTCGACGGTTACCGGGACCCCCGTGAACCCGTGGAGAGTGTAACCGGTCGGCTTGAGACGGTCTTGGGACAGCTGTAGGCCTCGGAAGGCCGAGAGGAAAAGGATATTGACCGAACTCCTGTTGTCCACCAAAATCCTCTATACCTTGAAGTTGGCCATGCGGAGGTCGATGACGAGGGCATCGCAGTGTGGGGTTCGGACCCCTTCGAGGTCGGCATCGGAGAAAGACACAGGGACGCCGAGACCTTTCGGCGGAGGGGCACTATGGACCGAGTTGACCTCTCGGACGAAGGCCTTCCGGGAGGAATTAGAGGAGCCCCCCATGGGGCCTCCGTGGATCAAGTGCAGAACCCGTTCCTCCTCGAACTCGGGTGTCTCTTCGCGCCGCTCGGAGCGCTTGTTAGCCCCCCGAGGCGGAGGGGAGTTGCGATCTGTCCGATCGTTAGCCTTCACGAACTTGGCCAACTGCCCCCTCCGAATGAGGGCTTCAATCTCATCTCTCAAAGCCCGGCAGTCATTCGTGTCGTGCCCGTGGTCTCGGTGGTAACGACACCACTTATCTTTGTTCCTCCTCTTCGCCGGGGTGTGCATCCTCGGAGCTGGAGGGATGACTCCCTCCTTCTCCACCTCCATTAGGATAGTAGAGACATTAGTGGTGAGGGGAGTGAACTTCTCGAACCTCGGGGGAGGGCGGCGCTGGCCGCCGATGCCCTTTTGAGCTTTCTTGGACCCCTCCTCCCCCGTCGCCTTCCTCTTCGACCCTGCGGAGAGCCCCCCAAAGCTTGGAAGGGCTTCGGCCTCCTCTGCCCGGATGTACTTCTCGCACCTCAGGAGGAGGTCGGCGAAGTCATGCGGGGGCTTCTTGGCCAGGGATGATCGGAGGTTGGCGTTAAGGACGTTCGACTGGAACGCCACGGTGGCCACGGACTGGTCTAAGGAGGCAATAGACCTGACCTCTGCGGTGAATCTCTTCACATAATCCCGCAGCTTCTCTTTCCTTTCCTGCCGTAGGTTCAGCAGGGAGAGACTTGTCTTCTCGGCTCGCCGGCTACTCACGAAGTGAGTTATGAACAGCGTCTCGAACTGCTCGAATGAGAAGATGGATGAGGGGGCGAGCCTGGAATACTATTCCCGAGCCGACCCCCTGAGGGTGGCGGGGAAGGTCCTGCAGAGCACCGCGTCGGAAGCTTGATGGATCAGCATCAGGGTCTTGAAGCTTTCGACGTGGTCGACCGGGTCGGATTCCCCTGAGTATGTTTCAAACTGTGGCGGTTTGAAACTCCTCAGAATGTGGGCTTCCATGATCGACCGTGAGAAGGGGGGTCGGCTGGGACGGAAGGTTCTTGCTCGGGACTCTTCCTCCCTATCCATGCGGCCGATACGCCTTTCCACCTCATGGAGACGGCGGATGAGGGCGTCGTCCCTCCGCTGGTGATCATATGACCCCCCGGACTCCTCTTCATAGGAAGGGGAGCTTGGACTGCGGCGCCGGTAGTCCTGGGACCGGCGAGGGCTTTGCTCCCACTGCTGGCGGCTGGGAGCCGGGGAAGGGCTCCGAGTTCGGCGCCGAGGACTGGGTTCCCTGGGGGGCGTCGGGGCCCTCTGAGCATTCTGGACGTTCTGCCGAAGGTTGAGAGCCTGCAGAACGGTCTCCTGAAACTGGAAGAATTCGGCTCTACTGATAGGTACATCTCGGTCCCTCGGATGACGCCGATCCCTAGGGGAACGGGACCTCCTCCTTCGGCGCTCGGGGGACGCCGCTCGGCCTCTGCGGTCCGGAGACCTTCTGCCGTCCTGACGACGTGGCGACCGCTCACCTTGACGCTGGGGGGAGGCTCCCTCTCGGGCCCGCCTCTCGTCAAGATGGGTACGGAGGTCGTCGTCCTTCTGGCGGTTTAGAAGTGTGATGCGGAGGTCGGGATGATGAGAAGCCATCGAGTCGGAGGACCCATTATGGACCGAGACATGGCCCGGATTGAGGGGCTGCTTTTCCTTCCGACCGTTATGATCGGACGGTCCATTGTTGGGCTGTTGCTTCGGAGGAGGAGGTGGGACCTGTTGGGTCAACGGAGGGAGGTCGGACTGAGGAATAGGATTGACCGGAACTTCATTCACCGGGTCGGTGAGGTTGCCCACACGGTTCGACCCTCTGGATCTGTTCTTCTTCGGCGGCATGACTGCAGAGGACGACGGAGAATGGACTGAGGCTGTTCGTGTGGTCCTTCCCACAGACGACGCCAATCTGTTACCGCTGATTTCGGTGTGGGGGTAAACAGATAGAATTTGTGAGTCCGAGAGAAACCTGAACAGTTGACTCAGCCTTCTTGCTCCCGCCGCAACCTGCAAGGAAGTGCGAAACACCGGGGTTGATTCCGGTGACGCACCCTCCGACGCTCTTGTCAGTAATCAGATAAAGATTAAGAAAGAGCTTAAGTGGTGAAGAAGTGATTAACCTGGTCTTGGTGGTAGAGGGGTTGTATTTATAGTTGCCTTTTGGAACGGTTAGGGTCCTGATTTCCTGCCTAACAGCCAGGAGGAAAATCTTCCTATTATGTTTTTTGGGAAGTTAGGCCCTGATTCCCTGGTGGGAGCCAATCAGGCTAGTTGATTTGATTTAGTCAAATCAGTGCCCTGATTCTCCTCTTGGTGGACCGGGCTTGTATCGGGTCGGGACCCGTGCCCAGTTGAAGTGGATCTATTCGCGGGTGGTTGGTTTTGTGAGAAGGAGGCCCAATACCCGTTTTGGATCCATATGTATGTGAAATTACCTTTTTACCCCCGTGCTTCAAGATCCGTGCTCGATCTGGACGGTCCCGATTTAACCCCATTTTTAGCCATATCACTCGACATTAATGTAATTTTAAGGCCTACCATGTACTTGTTTATGGCTGCTTTGTGCTGTTGTAATATATGGTTGTAAATGCTTTTCTTTTATTTGAAGCCCATCTACTTGATAATTGCATCTTAATTTGATTTAAGCATTTTGGCTATGATGAAATATTTTGATGCATGCAGGTCGTGGGACCATCCTGTGACACTGAGTTTCTGGAAATGATGGATATGGTATATTCTGATCCAGATTTTTTTTATTTTTACGTTAACAGACAACAATTTTATGATCATATATTCCCATTATACTGACTCAATGAATGATGTATTCAACTATGGGTGACGGATGGGGTGGGCACAAGACATTAGTAGTAGCTGGCATGACATTTTTTAAAAATGCAGCTCTACACTAATCATGATGATTTGGTTGAACAATTGTTCTATGATAATATGTTTTGTGGCTACGACTAATTAGGGATATGATGAAGATATATTCTGATCCTAGATAACATTATTTCGGTTTGACTTTTGTGATTGATTACTAGATTTCAAAATATGGATATGATGATGATATATTCTGATCCTACAGTTCTTATTTGGAGTAATGACAACCTTGATGTTGTTCTGATCCTACATTTGTTATCTTATATTTGGAGTAATGACAACTTTAAAAATAACCATGTTGTTACTATATAATCCATCAGTAGGTGATAATCTCCCACCATAATGGGCATCAATACTCATTTTAGGAATGGGATTGTGTAACATATGGAAATTAAACCCAGTTAAACTCAGACCTTCCTCAAAGCCAGAAGAAGTCATCACAAATTTGAGGAAGCCATTAGAATATGATGAAATTTGACAAAGAAGGCAAGCAATGGATATGATGAATTTTGTAATGGATACTATACACTTTCAAATTTGGGAAGTGATGATGATATATTCTGATCCTTTAATACTCTTTGGAGTAATAATTTATGTTTGCTTTAAAAGACAGTAAGGACTGAGTAAATGCTTGTGATGACTTCTTCGGTGATTTGAGGAAGGTCTGAGTTTAACTGGGTTTAATTTCCATATTGTACACAAACCCATTCCTGTGATGAGTATTGATGCCCATCATGGTGGGAGATTATCACCTACTGATGGATTATATAGTAACAACATGGTTATTTTGAAAGTTGACATTACTCCAGATATAAGATAACAACTGTAGGATCAAAACACATGACTGATGGTATAAGTTTGGCTTCTAAATGCTTGTGATGACTTCTTCTGTGATTTGAGGAAGGTCTGAGTTTAACTGGGTTTAATTATCATATTGTACACAAACCCATTCTTGTGATGAGTATTGATGCCCATCATGGTGGGAGATTATCACCTACTAATGGATTATATAGTAACAACATGGTTATTTTGAAAGTTGTCATTACTCCAGATATAAGATAACAACTTTAGGATCAGAACACATGACTGATGGTATAAGTTTGGCTTCTAAATGCTTGTGATGACTTCTTCTGTGATTTGAGGAAGGTCTGAGTTTAACTGGGTCTAATTTCCATATTGTACACAAACCAATACAATCCTGTGATGAGTATTGATGCTGCCTATGGTAAGAGATTATCACCTACTGATGGATTCAAGATGGCTTTTTCTGGCTTTGTAATGGGTTATTAATAAGATTTGAGTTTCAAATTTGTAAATTAGACCCATATTGTACACAATTTATACCAACCTGTCATGTGTTTCGATGCTGCTCATGGGTATTGAAACCTTGTGAATGCTTATATTGAACCCTTCCTGCTTTCTAAGGGAGTGAGAAATGAGTTTCAGTTTGGAAAATTTCTTCCATACTGTACACAATAATTCCTGTGAAGGGTTTTGATGCTGCTGATGGTAGCTGGTGGCTTCTGAATGTTTGTGATGACTGCTTCTGTGATTTGAGGAAGGTTTCAGTTTAACTTGGTTTAATTTCCATATTGTACACAAACCGATACATTCCTGTGATGAGTATTGATGCTCCCATCATGGTAGGAGATTATCACCTACTGATGGCTGCTAGATGGATTCTTTCTGGCTTTGTAATGGGTTATTAATAAGGTCTCATGGCATGGGATGGTAACTGATCTTACAAGGTGTTTGTGTTGATGGATTCTGATACTTGTGTTGGCTTCTGATACTTGTGAATGATGTGATGGCTGCTGATGGACTTTTGTAATGGCTGCTTCGGGCTTCTTTGTAATTTTTCTGTCAGTTTCAATTTGTAAAATATCGATACAGTGTACACTTACCTTCCTATGATGAGTTCTGATGCTGCTAATGGCATATGATGGACACTGATGGATTGGAATGATAATTTATTTTTTTTTGCTTTGTAAGAGGTTGAGATGTAATTTTCACATTAGAAAGTGATAATTCTTGTTACTATGTTATAAATTTTGAAGGGTTCTCATGCTTGTGATGCGAAATTGATGGTTGGGCTATCCCAGTTTGTGAAATAAATGTAACCAAACACAAATTTGTAATGGCTATCCCAGTTTGTGAAATAAATATAACCAAACACAAATTTGTAATGGATATTTTGTACATTTATTGGAAATTTACATATTGTGTCCAATTGCTGTATTAGCCGACTCTTACACAATTCAAATAAAACTTTACATAGTCGAAAGCTTGCCAATGATGGGAAGATACCAAGAAAAAACAAAAAAAAAAATCTAGCGAAGAAAACTTTGCATAGTCGCACGTTGCTTATTCGTATATTTGTAGAACTTGGCTCTGTAACTGCAAAAAAATAAAAAATAAAAAATAAAAAAATAAAAAAATAAAAAAATAAATTCATAAGATAACTAATGCAAATTCATTAAACACACCCTGGATAAGCTCCTTGTCAGGAAAACTGAAAATAAAAAAAATTGTTGCCAAACTGAAAAAAAACTAGAAAAAAAGTATTTCAAAATAAATTATTATCAAACAGCGTTTTACAGTCTAGTTTTAAGAAAACAGCGTTCAGAATTTTCTTTTTAACCAAACAGGTTTTACAATATCATTTTTAGAAAACAGTTTTTCAGAAAACTATCCAAACAGTTTTTACATTTTCATTTTCAGAAAATAGTTTTCACAAAATAGTTTTTACAAAATATTTTCAAAAAATTGTTTTCAGAACAACTATCCAACCGCTGCCTTAATACCATCAAGATGCTTCCGACTGTTTCAACACAGTAAGGTAGGTATCTTTTCACATTTATAATAATAAGTTTATTATTAATATAATTATTTAAACAATATATTAATGTTTAAAAAATAACAAAGTAGAGGTGGGGCCCATCCAGGAGGCTATATCTGTTTGGGGGAGATACCGGGTCCTCATGAAGACCCTGGCCCACCTAGGGTCTTGAGAAGTTGGCTGGGTTGGATAGGAAAGGGTGCGCGGGGGGTGGGCTTTCTTTAAAACGGGGTTATCTTTGTGGGTGCTCTTTGAGTAGGTTGGGTTGTGATTTTATTGAGTACAGAAATATATGATTGTTTGATTCTAAGCCGCTCATTAGAAGATTACAATGACAGATCAGGAGTTTAGATTGGCTATGCAAAATGTATAGGTTGATGACTAGACGTTAATGCTGCTGGCAATACGGTGATGTTAGAGCATTTATAGTCGTACAAGTTAAAAAAAATTATCAAAATAGATAAATAAAAATAGCAATTCGTTATTTTGCTAGGTTATGAAATTTTAAAAATAGCAAAGCAGAAGAAAAATAGAATGAATGAAACTTGAA
This sequence comes from Hemerocallis citrina, assembly GCA_017893485.1. Classification (NCBI taxonomy): domain Eukaryota; kingdom Viridiplantae; phylum Streptophyta; class Magnoliopsida; order Asparagales; family Asphodelaceae; genus Hemerocallis; species Hemerocallis citrina. The sequence goes on from CM030368.1 coordinate 25,039,806, forward strand.
ATTTTGTCGGAACAAATTTTTAAAAAAAAAAAAATATTTTTTGAACCGGACTTTTTTTTGCAAAAAAGCAAAGTCTCGGACGACATTTGCATGCTGATTATCCACTAACTCATGATTAATCCACTAAACTTGTTGTCCACTAACTCATGATTAATCCACTAAACTTGATGATTAAGTACCCTAATTGCTAATTAGGTAAGTAAGTTTAATTAATTAACTAATTAATTATTCACCTAAACTAATTAACTAATGTAACACATGTTTTTTATCAAAAAAAATGTAACACATGTTCGAGTTTTTTTAAATTCAGAAAGGTCCTCGAACGAAACTTTCTGATGGATTAAAAATAATATAAAATATTTCGGACGAAACTTAAAGTTTGGTCCTGTATTATAATTATATTGTTATATCCTCTCTTATATATAGCAATTCAACGTAGCGAATTTGGTAAATTAAACATATTTGCCATACGTTTGCAATGCTTAAAATGCTACAAAATATATTTTATAGCAAAACATCACACGACTGTGGATGCTCTTACTAATTTTATTTTTTATCATTTGTGTACTGTTTGTTTCGCTCTTGAGTTCACTGTTTGTTTCGCTCTTGAGTTCCTATCCAATTTCTGGCCATCGATGTTTTACTGTTTTTTCACCCAACATTTTAAAGGAGTAAAGGAGAGAAGGAGAGGGTTGCTAATGTTATATATAGACGACCAAGTTTGACTTATTAGAGCATCCACAATGCTGTTTCTCATTTTTTTAAAAATGCCAGCTACAGTAATAGAAAATAGGGAATTTGCCTGCAACGGTGGTTTGCTATAATTTTGCTAAAATTTGAGAAAGACGAGACATGTTCTTTCGTCCGGTTTCATTTTTTTTAAGAGTTATTTAATTAGTGATTAGATATTAAAATAGTTTAATTAAATAAATTAAATAATGAAATATTACCTAAACTTAATTAATTACACACTAACCTAGTTTAAGCACTAACCTAAGCTCTCCTGATTTGCCAAATGCCAAATTAAGCCTCCTCATTTCTAGGACGGGACATGTTGTCCCGTCCCAGCCATTTTGGCATGGGACGAGACAACATGTCTCGTTCGAGGCGTTTTAGGATTTTTTTTCTAGACGATACATGACGGTACAACATGTACTGTCTGATCATTTTAAAAAAATATATATTAAAAATAGGTCAGACGAAACATGTTTCGTCTGATCACATTAAAATAAAGAGAAAAAAAATGGGACGAAATAACATGTCTCGTCTCTTATAATTTGAGAATCGCAAATTAGTTTCTCATAAATGAGAAACGACTATAGCTACTTTACCAAAATATGGCAAAATAGGAAACGACTGCAGCGCCTCATTTCTCAAAATATGAGAAATTGGCAAACATAGCTAATGATTGTGGATGCTCTTAGACTTATAAATATAGCATATTTGCATGAGTCGTGAAGAAGAAGTGCCAAGACTCGAAGATACGAGAAACTATTTAAAACTAATTAACGTCAAAGTTGATGGAATTTAAATTCTATGAAGACGAGTACAAAGGATTGCTTCGGTTAATCGTGCAAAATATTAAAATTAGAATTAGAAAAAAAAGCATATTTGTTTATTATTTGTCTTATATTGTGTACCTCTTTATATATACATTATATTCTTGGAGAAGGAGTACAATCATATTGAGGAGAAGATTAAGGAGATGAGAAGGAAATCTGTTTCCCAATCTATAGCAAACAGAATATACAGATTTATTCTTACTATATTTCAACCATCCCTCTCAAGTTGGTGCATAAATATTGAACATGCCCAATTTTCCCACAAATTTTAAGAACAGTCGATTCGAAAACTGTCTTGGTAAGAATATCCACAAATTGATCTTCTGACTTCACCTTAGAGATCTCAATAATTTTCTTATCTAATTTCTCCTTGATGAAGAATCTATCCACCCCTACATGTTACTTCTATCATGTTGAATTGGATTGACAGCAATATCACATACCGCTTGACTGTCACAGTACACCTTAATAGGCTCATTCGGACCACAACATAAAACTTCAGTTATACTTAATGCTATTTTGCGATACTCAGCCTCTGCACTAGGCGTGCAATGGCATTTTGTTTTTTTGCTTCTCCATGTAACTAAATTTTCTCCAACAAAGATAAAGTATCAAGAAGTGGAGCGTCTATCAACAACAAATCCGGCCCAATCGGCATCATTATATGCCTCAACCTTCAAGTGACCATGTTTCACAAACAAGATCCCTTTTTCCTAGAGCAAACTTTAAGTATCTCAGAATTCTCATCATGGTATCCATGTGTTGTTCACGATGTGCATGCATAAACTGACTCACCACACTTAAGGCATATGACAAATCCGGCCGTGTATGTGCAAGATACATCAGTGGTTCTACCAATCTCTGATATCTTTCCTTATCACACAGTACCTGATCTGGATGGTTGCAAAGTTTCAGTCACACTTCTAATGGTGTATCAATAGGCTGATAAGCCGACATTTCCATTTTCTTCAACAAACCAAAAACATACTTTCTTTGAGATAGAAATATACAATTTCTAGAGCGAGATACTTCAATACCAAGAAAATATCTCGAAGGGCCAAGATCTTTCATTTCGAACTCTTGTTACAAGTAACTCTGTAGTGTCTTTTTCTCATCAGGATCATCTCCAGTTACTATCATATCATCCACATATATAATTAGAGCAGTAATCTTACCTTCTTTCTTTTTTAGGAACATGGTATGATCTAAATTACTGAGACAATATCTGAATGTCCTCATTGATTTTGTAAATCTCCCAAACCAAGCTCTTGGCGACTGCTTGAGACCATACAGTGCTTTTTTCAAACGACACACTTTATTACTATGTTGGACGAGTCTGTTTGATCATGGTGGTAGATCCATATAAACATCTTTTGTCAATTCCCCATGCAAAAAAGTATTCTTCACATCAAATTGCTGTAACATCCAGTCAAGGTTTACAGCAAGTGACAGTAGAACTCGAATTGTGTTGAACTTTTTCACATGTGCAAATCTTTCATCATAATCAATTCCATAAGTTTGGGTGCACCCTTTGGCAACCAAGCTTGACTTGTATAGCTCTACTGAACCATCAGACTTATACTTCACCGTATAAATCCATCTGCATTCTACCGGCTTCTTTCTAGCTGGCAATTCGACTATCTTTCAAGTCTCATTCTTCTTTAAGGACTTCATCTCCTCATCCATAGTTTCTTTCCACCTTGGGTCGGTTAAGGCTTCCTGCAAACTATTAGGAATAGATACAACAGATAATTGATTCACAAATAATTTATTTGATTCAGACAATCGGTGAGTGAACACATAATGAATCATGGGATACATGACATTACTAGTGGGTTGAGGCTCATAAGTAGGTTTTGGGATACCTCTAGTAGTACGATTCAGGAGTTCTCTTCTTGGAGCTTCGAACAATGATGATGATTGGTTTTGGAGTTCTGACAGTGCTAGTGGTGGAAAGGACACTAGCGATGGCATGGATCCCGACGACTCATCTTCAAGGAGGTTTGACACCGATTGTAGTTCGTCGTGGAGGTCTTCTCCCACTGATTGCAGTTCCTCGTGTAGGTCTTCTCCCTTAATTAAATCTTCATTCGAGTGATCGTCACTACTTACATCCACATTTTCACCCCTTGTATCCAATTGTTCACTCTCAATGATAACCACTTTGTCATACACAAGAGTTTGAACTTTACTTCGGTACTCCCACTGAAGTTCAATCTCAGAGGAAAAATACATCTCATTTTCATGGAACACAACATCCATTGTCTCAAACATCTTTTGAGTCGGTGGGTGATAACATCGATACCCTTTCTTATTCCTTGCATATCCCAAAAAAATACATCACAAAGCTCGAGGAGTTAAGTTATTTTGCTCGTGTTGATGAAGGTGGACAAATGCGACACACTCAAATACACAAGGTGGCAAGTTGACGACTGTTAGTGCATTCATAGCTTTAGTTAATGCCTGAAATGGCGTGATGAAATTTAGGATACAAGAGGAAACTCGGTTGATTAAGTATGCAGCAGAAGCCAAGGCTTCTCCCCAATACATGAGTGACATATTACCATGAATAAGAGAAGCACGGACTACCTCGAACAAGTGTCTGTTTTTTCTTTCTGCAACCCCATTCTGTTGAGGTTTATTCAATCTTGTGGTCTGGTGAACAATCCCGTGTTTCACCAAATTTTGTTGCAGATCTAAACTCAGGTATTCACCGCCATTATCACTCCTAAGAACTTGAATCTCCGCTTTATACTGCGTCATAACCCACTTGTGAAAATTTTGAAATAAACTACTAACTTCACTTTTAGACTTCATCAAACAAATCCAAATCATACGAGTACAGTCATCAATAAATGTCACAAACCATTTTTCTCCTCCAAAAGTAATATTTTTGGATGGACCCCAAACATCAGAAAGAATAATCGTAAATGAGAGAGAGCTTTTACTTAGATTTGGAGGAAAAGATAATGGTGAATTTTTGCGAGTTCACACACATCACACCAAAAGATAGAAATATCCAACTTCGAAAATAAACTTAGAAATAATTTATTCAAATAACCAAAAGAAGCATGCCCTAGACATCGATGTCATTGCCAAAATTCTGATTTCTTCTTTTCCTCCTCAGATCCTTTCACAAATATAGCTTAAGTCAATTTGCTTGAACTTTTCAATTTTAAATCCAGGTAATAGAGCTTCCCGTGTCTAACCCCATAACCAATCATCTTGCGAGTCCAAATATCCTTAAACACACAATGTGAGGGCAAAAAAACCACAATACAATGTAAGACAGTAATTATTTGGGAAACAAATAACATATTAAAATTTAAGGATGGCACAACTAGTGCAGTATCTAAGGTTAGGTTTTTTGTGAGAGATATAGGATCCTTGCCAGTAAAGGTAACAGGATCACTATTGGCAGTGGACACACTTGATTTAGTGGATGGTTGTAAGGTTTGGACTTGTCTAGAATTAGAACTCATATGGTCGGTAGCACCCGAATCAATTATCCATGCATTATTCATAACAGAGGCAGAAATATTAAAAATCTTACCATCATTACCTGTAGCTGTAACTAATGCAGATGCTTGTCTACCACTATTCTTAGATCCATCGGCAACTCCAACTGCGACAATGGGTTGATTGCAATTCTTCTTCCAAGTATCCCTGCTATGATTCCAGTTCTTCGAGTAACCGATAATCTCATAAAAACGAGCTTTCGTGTGTCCGATCTTGCCACAATGAGTACACATTCTTGACTCATACGTAGCTTGGTTGAAGCCTCCGAATGAGCGTGCAAACGATCCATAAGTGCGCTTATGCAGGCGATCCATAAGATGGATATTGGGTTGACAAACGACAGATCATGGTGAGCTTCGGGTGGTGTTGGCTCGGGGCGATGGTAGTCGAGTCTCAGTTGCAGTGACGATCAGGTGGTCGGGAGTGGAGATGCAGGTTTGGGTTCGATTCTGGTCGAAGCTGAAGTTGGTTAGATCTTTGTGACAAATCATCAAAAACTTGTCAGGCAATTTGTGAAACCCACTTCACAATTCCTCCTCTTCTCATAAATCAAACAAACAAACCAAATTCCAACAGCCATATCAAATCAAATCACGCATCGCACTGCAAAATCAAACCAAAAACCAATCAGAAATTCAATGAGAGGATTTTTGGAGGTTTAATCTGGTTGGAGGCAAGCAATTGTTCTAGTAAAAAGAAAAGAATAGGGATGAAGCACCAACAGGAAAATGATGAAGCACCAGTAAGAGGGAAATCTTCGACGGGATCGGGAGCGGTGGCGACAGGTCGGCAGTAGTGGTGGGTCTTGGGTTTTCGACGGGATCGCGGGAGGACGTCGAGATCGACAGGAGAGATGAAAACGGTGACGGTGTTGGTGTTGGGTCTTGGGTCTTTGACGGGATTGACGGGAGGATGAAGGGATCAACGGGAGAGACGGTGGTGGTGGTTGCGGGTCGGGAACGGGAGGACGACGGGAGTTGGGATTTTCGGAATCAACAGGAAGTCGTCTTCTTCTTCTTTTTCTTCACCTAGCCTTGGATATTTTCAGGCTCTAATAGCATATTAAAATCAGATTTGAGAAAAGTCATATTTTCTTATTATTTTTCTTCTATTGTGTACCTCTTTATATATACATTGTATTCTTGGAGAATGGGTACAATCAAATTGAGGAGAAGATTAAGGAGATGTGAGATTTGAAGGAATCTGTTTCCCAATCTATAGGAAACAGATTATAAAGATTTATTCTTACTATATTTCAACACAAAAGTCTACAAAACAGTTATGTCAATCGGCTAATTAACCGAAGCTGATATGCATGTTCTTCGAATCTTACAATTATCTGAGATCGTGGATCAGGCTGTTAGCATGCAAGACACAACTTCATTCATTTATTGTACTAGTAACAAATAAGATATGCATTTGTATTGCATATGCATTAATATACAAGTATTTACAATTCATGCAGGCTGTAGAGGTGAATTCTATTATAGAAGTATTTTGAAACTTTCCGGTAAAAAGTGTAATATGACTTTCCACTACAAATAATGTCATTTTCTCCTCTCTTTTTTTCCCCGAAATTTTGATGAAATGCCTGAATAAACTGGGGACTAAAACCCGCTTGGTCTGTCTTGGCATTTTTTGTTGAAAATGCCAGGATAGAGAGGGCACCGGGATCGACCCCTTCCCTTAAATCCCCAAATCCCCAATTATTTTAAGACCTCCCTATCACAATTCTCTATATCTCAAAACCCCAAATCCCCCCTAGTTGTCGTGCCTAGTGCCAGCCTCTCCTCGTAGTCGTCGTCACCATCCCTTCCTCCTCGATTCCCGAGCCCGACGCCATCATCTCCTCGTCGTCCCTCTCCTTGCCAAACTACCCCCGATTCACCAGCGTCATCGTCTTCTTGATTCAGATTCTTCTTGTAACAAGTGCCCTATTATTATTATTATTATTATTATTATTATTATTATTATTATTATTATTTACTTGTGATTGATTTCAAATGTTTTTCTATTGGGATTTATTGAATGAGTACGAAGGGGGGAGGGTGGTGGAGAAGGAGGACGTAGTGGTGGTGGTGATGGTGGGGATGAGGAGGAAGATGAGGAGGAAGGATAGGATGGAGAATGACTAGGTTATCTTTTTATAAGTGTTTTTTGGGGGTTGTCGATTTAGGGTTAGGGTTTTAGGTTTCATGGTTGAAATCGATGGTGTTTATGGTTTTTAGATTCTTTAATTTGTGTTTTTTTTGTGCCATTTACCATGTGATCAAGGACAATGTTGAAAATTGCAAATTGTTTATTTTTTGCACAGTTAATCTTCTAACACCATTTGTACGTTTCTGCCGTTTTATATGAATTTATGAGCGTGCAGGAAAACTTTTGATAGGGAAAAAATATATATACTTAAAGTGATCAGAATATGGTTTCAGCTAATTTCTCAGAATGAATGAGTTCATAACAATTCAAGGATGTTGTTTACCATGAAAGAACACTTCTACCCTGGTTAAAAGATTTATGTACATATAATGAGGGAATGATTCAATTGGTGAGGATAACACATAAGCCCAATTTTGTACTAAATTTCAAGATTATAAGGACAATTGTAATCTACTTACATATCTAGTAAAACTCAAATTAGTGAAGCTCAAATTAGTGAATTGATTGACAAGTGAAGAAGATGTTAATGGTTTGATGACTTAAGTCCAATTTTTTTCTTGCAGTGAGGTTCTACAATATAGCCACTGATATAATTAAAAATAGAACTAAATCGGGACCGTTCAAATCGGACACAAATTTTAAATGCTCAGGGATAAAGCGGTAATTTTCGTAGAAACGAGTCCATAAAGGGGAATTGGGCATCTTTTGAGCCCATTAACCAAAAAAAGGATTTGTCTAACTAGGTTTTAATAATAGCTCAATATGAATGAGTCAATGATTATTTAAATATAATTTAAACTCATAATTATCTATAAGAAATGGTTCAAAAACCATACATCTTATCATGAGAAGAGTTTTAACTCAGTCTCTTCAACCACTCTTATCTTTTTATGAATAAGAGATATCCAATTCAATCTAAAACACTAGGAAGTAGAGATAAATCATTATCTTGAAACGGAACCCCAAAGCGATTGTAAATACCCCATGACCTCCAAAAGAACCAGGTAATCAGTATTTTTCCACCAAAAGCTCTCATATTCTTCTGAGTTCTAACTTAAGCGTTAGAAGGTCTTTCACTGGGGTCAAACCCGGTGTTTCAAAATTTTCCAGGTCAATCAGAGCGATCGTCACCGCGCGGATCAGTTTCAACGGTTCAAACGAGTCATATTCATAAGTCAAGATTAGTTGGAAATAGTCAATATCGACAAAAGTCAAAAGGTCAGTTTTTTTTATTGTTTCTAAAAGAATTCACATAATCTACTTGCACCCAAACAGAGAAAAGCAGCAATAGATTGACGCCATCTATGGGAACAAAAAAAGCAATCCGACCAAAATTCATTGGTAAAATAAGTTTTCAGTCATGCTACTAAAGGGGAAAGGGAAGGTGACGACCTCAAGCCGACGAGCCAATCCACTCCCTCTAACTCCTCATGAGGATGTCCCTCCTACCCTTTAACTGGATCAACCTCTTCAGCCAGAATAGCTTACTCAACCCCCCTCCAAGGAGATTCCGTCGGGAGGATCCCAAAGAAGTCAGCACCCTGCACAACACATTGGAGAGAACAGAGGGTTGATCTATACCTCTACATCCTCCACGGTGCCCCATGAGGCTTCTTAGGCACAATAAGACCTCTGCCATATCATAAACTCACGACAACAAGAGTTCGAATGCCGGGGGTGCTTAAGCAGACCGTGAGCAAGGGACGGGCTCCCCCATCCATCACACAAAGGTGGCACGAGGGGCCCCTCTCCTCAAGGCCTGGGATGCAGAAGAACCCTCTCTTCTAGAGGGTGAAGAAGTCACCACTCTCTAAGAGGACAAAGAAGAACTCCCCCTCGAGGGAGAAGAACCCAACTTCAAAAAATCGATCAACCCAGGAGAGGAAGAGAGGAAAAAGTATCTGTCACCAGACAAGAGTTCCGATAATTCAAAGATAAAATCCTTCAAGCTCTCAACATCGTTCCCAGCAAGACCCGACCAACCGGCCTTCACCGCTCAACTCCTCTATGGCGTGAGGAGTCCCGCTGGTCCGCTAGATCCTAACTGCAAGACAACGTTGTCGTCTCGCCTCCAAAAGATGGAAGACCATCCAGCACTGTTGAAGTAAGAAGAACGAGGACATGAAGGAACATATCGCCCCATCTGACCCCCTTTCTCCAGAAAAATCATCGAGGCTTCTGTCCCGATTAACTTCAAGATCCCAGCCTTTGAGTCATACAACAGGGAGTTCGACCCGGTAGACCACATTGAGAGTTTTAAAACCCTCATGATGATCCACCAAGCATCTGACTCCTTCTCTGCATGACTTTTTCAACGACCCTGAAGGGATCTGCACGGGAGTGGTTCTTACAGAACCACCACTCTCTAAGGTCCATCTTCTCCTTCGACCAACTTGAGGAGCTCTTCCTAACGCACTTCATCACCATCAACAAGAAAGAGAAGATTAGTTCCTCCATACTTGACCTAAAACAAAGGGATGGGGAGTCCCTAAAGAGTTAAGTTTGGCACTTCATAGCCGAGTCTTAGTCCATACCCTTACTCAACTCTATCGTAGCCACGGTTGCCTTCAAGTACAATGTGAATCATGACCACCCAAAAGCTTCTCCTGTCAAGAGGCGTCCTCGGGACTTCTCCGACATCCTTCAAAGAGCCGAGAAGTATATCCGAGTGGCGGATGCTATTCAACCTCAAGGAAGGAATGTACCCTCATCTAGGAACAAACAGAAGAGTACCAATGAAGATGAATCCAGTAAGTCCCAGAAGGATGTCACAGGCCAGCACCGTCCACCTCCAATGCCTCGTTTTGAAAAGTATACATCGCTTAATGCCAGCATCTCTACAATTCTCATGGAAGTTGATAAGGAGGGACTCCTACAGCCTCCTCCTAAGATGAATGCCCTAAGTAGAAAAATGGATAGGAACAAGTGGTGTGAGTTTCACAAAGATCACGGACATCTCACCGATAACTGTCGAGCCCTCAAAGATGAGCTAGAAGCCTTGCCCTGACGGGGGTACCTCGCCAAGTTTGCCCAAAGGAACAATATCAAACCTCCTCCCACGAGAGGATTCAACAAACGACCAGAGAGATCTTTTAAAGTCCCAATACTCGAATCTCATGGAAGTATTCCACTCCATCCATGGGGAACCTATGGGGGGTGGGGGGACTGTCAAACTCGTCAAGAAAAGCATTTTTCTGTAAAGTGAACTCAGAGCACAACATCACCCCTCCCAAGAGCTTGGGGGTTCTGGTAACATTCTCAGACCAAGACCTCGAAGGTGTTCGAACACCTCACTGCGACGCACTTGTAATCATCACATGTATAACCAATCATGAGGTGAGCAGCATTCAAGTGGATAACGACAGCTTGGTAAACATCCCTGAATGTATTTGAGGGCCTCATGCTCAAGAGAGACTGTCTCAAGCCCGCCGGGTACACCCTCCATGGATTCTCCGGAGCTCCAGTTCTAATCGAGGGAATAGTCACCCTCCACATGAATGTGGGGAAAGCTCTGACTACTCGCACGGAAGCACTCGATTTCATGGTTATCGACATAAAGTTCGCCTACAATGCCATTTTTGGTTGTCCGGGGCTAGCAGCCCTTCATGCGGTTACCTCAGCCTGCCACATGAAGATGAAGTGCCCTACTACAGCAGCGGTAGGGAAAGCTAAAGGAAGTCAAGAAGCTCCTCAGGCGTGTTACACTGCCACAATGAGAGGCTCTTTCCTCCCCGTCGATGCTATGGAACTCCCCCAAGATAAGGGACAAGCCAACTCCGAACCCATAAATGAACTAGTAGAAATCTCCTTCTCCCAAGAGGATCAAGCTAAGTGATTTTGGGTGAGCAAGGCACACCCCCATCAAGTCAATGAGCTACTCATCACTTGCATTAGGGAGAACCGAGATATCTTCACCTGGAAAGCCAAGCACCTGGTAAAGTACAACGAGGCCACTTAACACCTTCCCCTAATAGTTAGCTTTAAACATGTAATAAAGGCCGATAATTATAACAGTCAAAGAAAATAATAAAGTCTATCATCAAAGCAACCGCTTAATTTTATTCTACAATAAATTTTTAGTGTTTTCCTTCGCAAAATTCTTGTACAATTGTATCAAATGTAAACAATGAGTTAAACACATGGTTCACCCCCGAGCAACATTGTCTACTCACTAAACACCCCAATAGACAAGTGCAGAGTCCACACATGGTTCTCAGGATTGCTCTAGCTATTTACACCCGAGAAAGTGTGTGGGGCACGTCTCGCCATTCGATTGCTCCCAAAACTCATTTTCACCCTGTTCGGAGTTCACTTGTTCTTAGATGTCGCTCTAGACACTTGCCCACGAGAAAGTGTGCGGAGTACGCCTCGCCATTCGATTGCTCCCATAATAACTCCGGACAAGTGCGGAGTCCACTTATGGTTCTTAGAGTTGCTCTAGTCACTTTCCCCCAAACAAGTGTACGTGGCACGCCACGCCATTCGATTGCTCCCAAATTTCATCATCACTCTGTTCGAAGTCCACTCATGGTTCTTAAAGCCACTATAGCCACTTGGCCATGAGCAAGTGTGCGGAGCATGCCTCGCCATTTGATTCCTCTCTAAACTCCTCGTTAACCTATTCAGAGTCCATACTCATGGTCTTTACATTTGCCTTAGCAACTTGCCGCCGAGCAAGTGTGTGGAGCACGCCTTGCCATTCGATCACTCCCACAACTGGCCACAACAAGAGTACAAGAGATCCAATCCTCTACTAGACTCGCCATAGCAACTCTAACACAATGAAACACTACCCAAAGAGAACAAGAGAAAATTCTTCAACACTTAGAAGATTTTTCATTTCACATCAAAATTTCGTTATAAGATTAATAGAAACCATAAACCAAATAATAGGTCTCCCTTAGAGTCACCTCTACTCCTTCGTGGCAGAGAGATATTCCTATTAAGGGACACACTTGGTTTACGGCTACTAGTGGCTTTTGTAGCACCACCTCTGTAACTCCTGTTTCCCCGTATTTGTACTTTTATACTGTATTTTGCTAAATTGTACTCTTTTATCTATTTGAGATCCAGTATTTCATTTTCGTTCGAATAAAACCATCAATTTGTTTTCGACTCAATTTCTGGTCCTTTTATCGAATTCGTTTGTATGCTCTTTGTGTCATTATTCATGAAGAAATGGCTAATTCTTCATATTCATCTCTCTAATCCCCATTTTAGTGCATTTTGATCATTTCTCCTGTTGGGCTCTTTTTGAAACGGATCCCCAAAACCCAATACCCACAAACTCTACTATATAACCCTACCCTAACCCTAATCCAACCCTAATCACTGTGCTACCCTAAACCCCGCCGCCTCTCTTCTTTTCCCCGTCGTCTTCTCCACTCGATTGAAACCACCACCTCGACGACGGCCTCCCTGCGCAGCCCAGCAGCGCAGCGCAGCGCCCCCGATCCCCTGTGCACGTCCTCCCTATCCCATCGCCTCTACAACCATCGTCATCCACCACAGACCCCACCGTCGTCTCCTCCATCGAACCCAAGCACTCCCGAACCCATTTTCGCCATTTTCGACCTCCACCTTTCCCTCACCCACTCAGCCTCATTGCCTCGCCATCGCCTCCTCAATCCGACCTCCGTCCACGCCGCAAACACCCCCGAACCATTCCTCCGCTGCTCCCCTGTTCTTTGAACCCAAACGGAGACGCCGTGCGACGAGTTCCCTCTCGACGTCGTCGTCGCCGCCGCCGCCTACCGTCGTCGACTGCTCCCCAGTCGAACCCCGACCAAGCTGTCGCCGCCTTCAGTCGCCGTCGAACCAACCGGAAAAGAACGAAGAAGAGAACGAACGAAGAAGAAGGAGGAAAAGGCGGGATCGAATCTCAGCCATCAGATCGCATCAAGATTCGCGCTGTGATCGGTGTCCCGTGTTCTGGCCACAGCAGATCCCGTTTCCGCTGCACACTGTTCTGGCGCAGATCCGCTGCGTTGAGACTATCTGATTCGCCCGTTTCGCTGTTCCCTGTTTTGCCGCATCAGATCCGATCGGCTGTCCGCTGTTCTGGGCCGATCCTGTGTGGGGGAAAACTCGATCTTCGGTAGTTTTTCGCACACGCTTTTTTGAGGACTTCTTCCGGGATTTTTCTACCCAAATTGCTACAACAAGTGGAGTTTATCATCATCATCTAAGGCAAGTATCCTTGTACATTTTATTGTTTTAGTACAAGCACCCTTGAAATACTACAAATAGTTAGTTTGTGACTCCTCTTTGAAATATCATTGTAGATCAATCTTGAACCCTCCAAATTGACAAATCTAAGAGTCACAAAATTTTCTTGTAATTAATTTATAATTATTGGACTCTTTTACCCTTGGACACATGAACACATAGACATATGAATTAAGGAGCCCTAAAATTTGTAGACACATATATATTTATTATCTTGACGAACTTGCAACTATTATGACTTGAAAAACATTTATTAGTTGCTGTTTTGACCTCCATGATTATGTATTTATGCTACTTAACAACTTAGACGCCAAATGACTTTTTCCCATGAAATCTACATTAGTAAATTATTTCTGTGTTGCTGTCTGAATGTTCTTTTGCGGTTTCGACCCTTTTATCATTTGAATCTGGGCCCGAGTCCTGAATAAAAATTGTAGATCCGGATGTGTAGATATCGATAGACTCCAAAATGTTCGAATTTAGAGTTACGGTCTAGGAGTTATGGCAGTTATACTGCAGCTGTGTCAGTAGACGCAGTTTTGCAAAACTGCTGTATATATTTACTTCGCAAATTAATTTAGCTGTGTAAACAGCGAGCGTTCGACCCCAAATTTTATATGTAGCTGCTGGACACCACATAGAATATCCCTAATTTTTCCTAGAATTAAATTACAACATTTTACATATGTATGCTTGCTTGATAAGAGTTAATAAAAATAACAAGCCGGGGTTATGGGAAAGACTATAGAATGGACAATATAGATAAGTGTACTCGGAAGGGGGCCCGTGTTTCCCAATACTTGGTTCATGAACTTGTTGTATCTTGTTCGATTCATGGAGTTGGTTACTCGGCTCATGAACTTGTTTGATTCTTGAACCCATTGTGCGGTTCTTGAACTTGCTTGTGGATTCGCGAACTTGCTTCGTGAACTTGTTATTTATTTTCGATTCATGAACCATGGCTTGCTTGATACTTGATACCTGAGTACGCCGCCCTATAAAATCCATTACTAGGTCTAAACGAAACTGTTTGACTGTAGCAACCATGTAGTAAAAATATGGATGCATGTCGTGCTACCTAGATAGTAATCACTACTAGACTTGAACTTGATAACTTGAACTAGACTTGAACTTGATAACTTGAACTAGACAACTTGATACTTGAACTTGATAACTTGACATTTGAGACCTGACATTTAAATAACACATGACACTAGACCTGAGATTTGGCGCTTGATATTAAATAACCCTATAGGTGCACCTGACATGTGTTTCACCACTAGCAGTTGTTATCCAACCTAGTATTTAAGATGTTCCCTCTTGCTAGCTAGTCCTTGAAATTGTCCACTACTTCTTATAACTCTGTTACATTTTGAATTCCAATTCTTGTTCCCCTTATTTGTACTTGTTTTCACTATTTGTGGCCCTAGCTTGCACTAAGGGCATTTTCTCTCGTTTCCCATTTGTTTCCTTGTTTATATTTATTAAACAGACTTTGGGACAAGCTACCTGCTGGAATTGGCAAGCAGACATTTCAGGTTTTGCTTGGAGCAAGGACATGTTTGCTTTCCTTAAGGTATTTATTTCTTCTGTTGTTTAAGACTTGTTTCCGAGTTTACACTTGATCGAGACATGGAAACTATTTGAATATTATTACTTGTTTAAATTGTTTTCTGTTGCTTAATAAATTATTCATGCATGCTTGGTTATATATAAATCTGTTTATATTCTTGATTGATGCTAAGTCGATCCTACAGCTTATGGATGATGTAAAAAATCATTCGCTGGGCTTCGTCACATGCTCGTAATCCATATTTTTGGGAAGCAGAGCGTGACAACCTCGATCCCTTGAACCATCTGAAGGGAAGACCAAACCCGCTAATTAAGTTCGAGCCGTGTGGCCTACAACACGTGTTGCCCCTCCACCTGAGGCAACACTCAATGAACTGACCACTCCCTTTGGGTATCTCAAGGGTTCCTCCAGACCCTGTGCGAACGTAAAGCCAACACATGGAATGAACTCTCTTGATTTATCTCATCACAAGAACAAGAAGTGCTCCTGGTCCTAGTCCCCTCAAGAAGCTGCTTCAACTTATGGATCTCCACCTACTGCTCGAAAAGCCTCTCCTTGAGGTGGGCATCCTTCACCCCAATCTTACAACAAATGCGAGCCGAACATTCCGAACGAGTCTCTCCGAGAACTCAGGGACGACCTCTTTATGATGGGAAACTTTCAAGCTATTCTCAAGTACCACGTTCCTCAATTCATCCAACTCGGTTGTAGCCGCAAGCAAAGAGCGACAAAGGTATTTACTCCCTGAGTCTTTTCGAATGACCTTCCCAATAAGAGGAACCTCGTCGTCATGTAAGCACCCTTCCGTATCAGGCAGAAACGTCTCCCACAGAAAGTCTCCAAGATGGCACGCCTTTATATTCCTCTTAGTCAACACTCTCCTCAACCGTCCAACCTCCACTTCCACCTTGAACAACATCACCCGTAAGAAATCAAGTCCCAACTCCACCATGAGTAACTTGGCATGGAGACAGGTAGCCTCACCATCACAGGGGTTGCTCCCGACATAATCAACAACTTGTTAGTATGAAATAGAAGGGAGTCACTACATTGATGGTAGCCAAAGCCACAAGAGATGAAACGGCTCAAGAGTTCAAATCCAACACGTTAGGCGATGGCCAATTCGCTATTAGGAATAGCTATCTGCCAAGCAACAAACACAAAAGGCTTCACAACTCAATAACTCAAGGCAATGAGTTCGGTTCTCAACCCTCCCACAGAGCTACACCAACAACTCATTGCTTCCTACAATGAGTCTGGTGCTCCCTAAACTCGCCTACCAAATGGCTCTCTCCTAGAGCCAGGCGATGCTCTTGATTGTGCTTGTCTCCCGAGCGGCCCTCTTCACCTACAGCGAGTTAGGAGCCCAACTCACCCCTAAACTCGCATCCCGAACGACTCTCTAAAACCTGGCGATGCGCTTTATCTCACTTGCCTCTCGAGCAGCCTTCTTCTTCAACAATGAGTTCGGAGCCCAACTTGTATAACGGTGCTTCCCAAAATCGCCTATCGAATGCCTCTCTTGTAGAGCCTGGTGATACTCTTCATCTCGCTCGCCTTTGAAGCAACCCTTTTCTTTTACAACGAGTTCGAAGCCCACTTAGCCCTGCAGCTACTCCTTAAGCTCGCCTCCCGAATGACCCTCTCCTAGAGCCCAACAATGCGCTTCATCTTGTTCGCCTTCCGAGCAACCTTCTTCATCTACAGCGAGTATGGATCCCAACTCGCCCCTAGAGCTGCTCCCAAAACTTGCCTCTCGAACTGTTCTTTTCTAGAACCCGGCAATGCGCTTCATCTCGCTCGCCTCCCGAGTAGCTTTCTTCTTCAAAAACAAGTTTGGAGCCTAACTTTTCTTGTGGTGCTCCCCCAACTCGCCTACCGAATGGATATCTTCTTGATCCCAGTGATACTCTTCATCTCGCTCACCTCCAAAGCGGCCCTCTTCTGCTATAGTGAGTTCGGAGTCCAACTCGGCCTTAAAGATACTTCCTAACTTGCCTCCAAATGGGTGTCTCCTAGAGCCCAGTGATGCGCTTCATCTCGCTCGCCTTCCGAGCAGCATTCTTCCTCAACCACGAGTTCAGAGCCCAACTTGTTTAGCGGTGCTCCCAAAACTCGCCTTTCAAATGGCTCTCTCCGAGAGCCCAGTGATACTCTTCATCTTGCTCGGCTTTCGAGCGTCCTTCTTCTTCTACAGTGAGTTTAGAGCGCAACTCATCCCTAGAGCTTCTCCCTAAACTCGCCTCCCAAACGGCTCTCCCCCAGAGCCTGGCAATCTTTCAGTGCTCGCATCTCGAGCGGCCTTCTTCTTCCACAATCGAGTACAAAGCTCATAACATCCCTAAAGTTACACCTTGAACTTGTCCCTGAATGGCTCTTCCTAGGAGTCCTTCGAAGCTCTTCTTCGTAGCTCCTCCATGGTGAAGCTCCTATTCTTAGCCCACGGGAGTGAAGCACCTCTTTGTAACTCTCCGGGGGTGAAACACGTATTCGTAGATCCCCGACACCGAAGCCTTTCTCAACTTTACGGAGGCAAAGATATTGTGGGCCTGATTCAACACTAAAAATAGACGATTCATTAGCTGACTTCTGAATTAGAATTCTAGATCTTCGAGTCACCTTAGAAATGATTGGGCACACGCTCCAATTGGACCTCTATAGCACCGGAAAAGTTCATTATACTATAGCTACATACAAATATCTGAAGAGAAAAAAAAGCCCGGGTCAACAGTTAATGTTGACCGGTCAATGCCACGTGGCTTCACCGCAGCCCGCCACAAGGGATCAGGCGGCAGCCACCGAACAGATCTGCCCCCGACCAAAACGGGCGTGAAATATCCTCAAAGTCTGTGCCAGATCGTGATCAACAGCTGTGATTAATCAGGTAATTTCTTTTTTGATTTAATTCATTTATTTAATTACTAAATCGAATTAATTATTTAAAAATTCTAAAAAGTTAATAAAATACGAAAAATTAATTAGGGTTTTCTAAAAATTATTATTAATTTAGAAAAATGTTTTAAATTCTGAAAAAATAATTATTAATTTAGATAATTAATTAAAAGTTTCAAAAATTAATTATTAAAATTCAAAAAATGATTAAATATTGGAAATTTTTTTTAGAAAAATCACAAAAAATCCAGGAAATTCACAAAATAACCTGGGTATTTTACATACTCAAAATAGAATCGTTACACCATGAGCAAGATTCAAACATCCCCGAAAACTCTGATATGCTCCGTAAACCCTTAAAATGGGCGAACTACTGCTCAAAGGCTGTGAAACTCAGTCTTCAGGAGTGGGGTGCTTGTGATATGGCGATGAACTCAATAATATTCACTTTTAGGAGCAATAATCTTAATGCAATTGGACATTTAAATGCTTTATATGTGGTATTTTACTCTTATTTTCTCTTTTCCATAGGAAATAGCCTGAAAGCACCAAACGAAGCAGATTCCAGACTAATACAGATTGAGAGGATGATACACAGAAACTACAGGGCAACAGTCGACTGATTCTTCAAACAGGCAACTGGACAGAGAGTTTGATGGGGCTCGGCACAGTCGACTGCTTCCCAAGCCAGTCGACTGGTCTTCGGCGGGGTCAGAAGATAAGAACAGATGAAGGTGCATCCTCATCCAAACCCAGGTCGTCTGCGTGTAACAACTCGTCATTAATTAAGAAGGTGGACTCAGTCTTATGCGTTAAAAGATAAGAAATCAGGAACTCTGCAGAAAAGGAAGGAAAGAAGAAAAGAGAAAGAAATAAAACGCAGAAAAGGAAGGAAAGAAATAAAGGAAAGAAGAGGACTTTTCTGCGAAAAGTGCAAACCCTAATTCCCTTCCCTTGATCTATAAATATCAACCAAGAGGCAAGAATGGGAGGAGGCCAGAGCCATCAACAGCAAGCGTCAAGACACGGGCATCACAGAAAGAGAAGAACAAGTTGACTGCTGATTGGGCTTAATTTAAACATCATACAAATCAGTGTTCTTCTGTTCTTCCTTTACTTTTTATTCTTATTGTAGAGTCATGAATTCTATTTTATTAATCAATAAAGGTTGTATTATGTGCAACTAATTTCATAGTTGGGTAGATTGAAACCGTAGTCATGTAATGCTTATATTCTTCTGAATGCTACTCTATTACTTATTGATTAAACCTGATTGTATTGGTATAGATTTATAATAATCAAACTTTTTCAGGAATTCTAAGAGCAGTCGACTGAGAGTGACAGCAAGTCGACTGCCATACAGAACCTGAGATTATCAAGTTTGCATATTATAGATCTGAATCTGTTATACGAGTATAGAGACGACCCGTATCTCGTGCTCATAACTTGTAACACAGGAATCTTTAGGGGTTCTTGGTTTAATCAACTTGAAGGATCTAGATCTGATACCAATTTTTAGAACTTTGAGTGTTTGTTCGTTTCCATTGTTCTTATGCTTTCTTCAAGTGTAACTTAGTAGATACCATGCTAAATACTTAAGGAAAGAAACGAATTAGAGTAGATACCATGCCTAATTCTTGGCTTAGGGAAACATTAACTTTAAGGAGTAGATACCATGTCCTTAAAGGAACAAACATGAGTAAGTAGAGTAGTACAGAAGGTGACTCAGCATTATTGGCTATTGGTGGAGATCAAAACCCAACTACTTCATAGACAATTGTGGTTCAGCCCTCCTTGATTAGTTTTTAATCGTTTTATTTCTTTTAGAACAACACTTCGAGAATCTTATTTCTATTTTATTGATTAGCGAGTTAAGTACTACAATCTCTGTGGGATCGACCGTTGCTCATCACTACGCTTCTATAAACGATTCGTACACTTGCGAGGTTTTAATTTGTGTCTAGTTTATCTATTAATTTAGATCATCTAGATTTCACAACATGTTTTTGGCGCCGTTGCCGGGGATTGTTTAGTATTTTAACTTGCAAAATCAATACAAATCTTTTTCTTTTTATTTATTAATTAATTTATTTATTTATTTATTTCTTCTTTTCTTATATTTTCTTTTAGATTATATTCTGCAGATTCAGATAAGTCGACTGTCTCCAAGGATCAGTCGACTGTACAGAGGATTTTTCCAAAAGCAACAATGGGGGAGAAAGTACCAAATCGAGTACCAATGCAAGACAAATTCATTCCAAAGAATATTGAGCAACCGTCTTGCATAACTTTTCAACCTAATGTCACAGGGAATATGCATCTATCACCTCAATTACTCAGCATGGTTCCCCACTTCAGTGGCAGAATAGACGAGGATCCGCATCTACATTTGCAAGATTTCTTTGATCTTTGCAGAACACAAAGCGTCCAAGGGCTTACCCCCGAACAAATCAGGTTAATCTTGTTTCCATTTTCTTTAAAACTCAATGCTAAATTGTGGTATAATTCTTTGGAACCAGGATCAATTCAATCATGGGAGCAATTCGCAACAAAATTCTTGAAAGAATTCTTTCCAGCCCAGAAAACCAAACAACTAAAAAGGGAAATTCTACTCTTCCAACAAAAAGATGGCGATTTATTCTTCGAGGCATGGAAGGACTTTAAGAACAAGCTTCTCAAGTGTCCTACGCACAACATACCCAAGGATGATCAGGTACAGGCATTTTATGAGGGTTTAAATGACACTAACAAAGCAATTGTAGATTCAGCTTGCAATGGAATTTTGATGAGAAAGAGTGGTGAGGAGGCCATCGAGCTATTTGAAGAACTCAGCGAGAACTCACAACAATTCTCAACAAGGAGGGGCCTTTCGAAAAAACAGGGAGTTTACGAAATTTCTAATAATAATAACATGCAACTAGAAATGGAAACCATGAACAAAAAGATTGATATGCTTGTTAATGTGATTTCAACATTGGGTGGCATAAAAAACCAACCAAAAGAAATTTGTGCAATTTGTTCTCATTCTGGTCATACAACTAATACATTTCCCATGTCTTCTTTCACAGATCAGGAGCACGTGAACTACGTAGGACAGGAAATGTACCCGCCCCAGAACAACCCATTCTCAAACACGTACAACCCAGGGTGGCGAAACAATCCAAATTTCTCATGGAGCAATCATCAAAACCATCAAGGCAATCAATTCGCACAAGGGCATGCGCAGCAATTCCAGAGTGGGAATGGGTTTGATCGGCCAGTGCAAGAACAGAAGAAGTTGGATTTCGAATCCACCGTTTTTCAATTACTCCAACAGCAACAGCAAATAAGCAACCAACAAGGGCAGGCCATTCAAAAATTGAAAACTCAAATCGGTCAAATTGCTAAGGAGTTAAGTGAAAGAAAGGCAGGAGAACTCCCACCACAAACCATACCAAACCCTAAAGGACAAGAACAGCTCCAATCGGTGACAACACTAGATGACGAGATTGAGTTTAAAATATTTGATGCACCAAAATTACCACACGATGATCATGAATGTTATAATGTTGATGTAGTTCAGGAAATTTGTGACCAAACATTTCAGGAACATAGTGTCGATCCATTACAAGCCACAGTTACACACTCGCTATCACTATCTCAAGCTGAACAGGAATATGATGATTGGAGGATTGCAGAGACAATACAAACCCTTGGAAATCCAAAATCATATTCAGGTAAGTTTGCACCTGTATTTGAAAACCTGGTGTCTAATAATATTTTTGTTTCTTCTTTTACCAGGACACCAGATGTGGAGCTAAAGCCGCTGCCTGAACATTGGAAGTATGCATATGCGGGTGAAAACCAGACATTACCTGTGACAGTTGCTGCAAACTTAAGGATGCAGGAAGAAGGGACGCTGCAGGGAGTCTTGCAAAAATATAAGGGTGCATTAAGGTGGACCATTGCAGATAGGCTTGTGTCAAGATGGTACGGTCCATACGTTGTTACAAAGGTTTCCCCACATGGAGCGTTGGAGAAAAATCAAACGTTCAAAGTGAATGGGCAGAGGGGGAAACCTTATAATAAGATGAGTTGTGAGCCGCGAGCCATTCAATACATTGCACAAACTCATCGAGTCTAGCTGAAGACAAGAAACGCAGCGCTTATTGGGAGGCAACCCAATTTTTCAGGGGAGTACTTACACTCTCTATTTATTTATTTCTTTAATCATTTCTTTATTTCTTTACTTTATTTTCTCTCCTTCAAACTGGGTGGTAACACATGCCTATTTTAAGTCTTTGTGCGAACATTGAGGACAATGTTCCATCTAAGTTTGAGGGTAGTTATTTGGAGTCTTTTGATTTTTTTGGGGATAAGCAATTTCTTATAAAGTAAGAGTAGGTATACTTATTTACTTTAGGATTGTTGAGTTTCATAAGTCCTTACAAAATTGTATGAGTCATGCGATTATACATAAAAAAACAAATGTGATGCTTTTTCTAGTGATTATCCTCTTTGATCTAGTCCTAAACAGAGTTTAAGTAAATAGAGTAAAATAATAATAATAATAATAATAATAATAATAATAATAATAATAATAATTGAATAAAGTCAATCTACTCCAATGTTTTGAGTTGCTTAGTAACTAGGGGTATTCATCACCAATGTTTACCTTTACGTCAAACGGCAACTTGAAATATGAGTATGCAAAGCACTTAAAGTTTGTGACTTGTTGAGTAACCGGGTGGATTCATCACAAATGTTTTGCACTCGCGTCAAAAGGCAAATAACGACTCAAAAAAAAAAAAAAAACCTCTAGTTTGCTACTCGGTTTGTAGTAGAAAAAAGGGATAATCACAGATTGGGTAGTTACATGCTATAACTATAATTAATTGCATGACAAATATGATTGAGTTGGGATTATGACTAAATAATTGCACTGGAGAAAGTGGGTATGCTTGTACTTTTACTTTATTTGCAATTGTCTATATTTTAATTGCAATGTTGATGCTTGCATAATGAGAATTCTTGGTGTGATGGGTTGAGACTAGTGTTTTTCCCTTGTTCATAATTTTACTTTTTGCTTGAGGACAAGCAAAAGCTAAGTTTGGGGGTATTTGATGAACTCAATAATATTCACTTTTAGGAGCAATAATCTTAATGCAATTGGACATTTAAATGCTTTATATGTGGTATTTTACTCTTATTTTCTCTTTTCCATAGGAAATAGCCTGAAAGCAGCAAACGAAGCAGATTCCAGACTAATACAGATTGAGAGGATGATACACAGAAACTACAGGGCAACAGTCGACTGATTCTTCAAACAGGCGACTGGACAGAGAGTTTGATGGGGCTCGGCACAGTCGACTGCTTCCCAAGCCAGTCGACTGGTCTTCGGCGGGGTCAGAAGATAAGAACAGATGAAGGTGCATCCTCATCCAAACCCAGGTCGTCTGCGTGTAACAACTCGTCATTAATTAAGAAGGTGGACTCAGTCTTATGCGTTAAAAGATAAGAAATCAGGAACTCTGCAGAAAAGGAAGGAAAGAAGAAAAGAGAAAGAAATAAAATGCAGAAAAGGAAGGAAAGAAATAAAGGAAAGAAGAGGACTTTTCTGTGAAAAGTGCAAACCCTAATTCCCTTCCCTTGATCTATAAATATCAACCAAGAGGCAAGAATGGGAGGAGGCCGGAGCCATCAACAGCAAGCATCAAGACACGGGCATCACAGAAAGAGAAGAACAAGTTGACTGCTGATTGGGCTTAATTTAAACATCATACAAATCAGTGTTCTTCTGTTCTTCCTTTACTTTTTATTCTTATTGTAGAGTCATGAATTCTATTTTATTAATCAATAAAGGTTGCATTATGTGCAACTAATTTCATAGTTGGGTAGATTGAAACCGTAGTCATGTAATGCTTATATTCTTCTGAATGCTACTCTATTACTTATTGATTAAACCTGATTGTATTGGTATAGATTTATAATAATCAAACTTGTTCCGGAATTCTAAGAGCAGTCGACTGAGAGTGACAGCAAGTCGACTGCCATACAGAACCTGAGATTATCAAGTTTGCATATTATAGATCTGAATCTGTTATACGAGTATAGAGATGACCCGTATCTCGTGCTCATAACTTGTAACACAGGAATCTTTAGGGGTTCTTGGTTTAATCAACTTGAAGGATCTAGATCTGATACCAATTTTTAGAACTTTGAGTGTTTGTTCGTTTTCATTGTTCTTATGCTTTCTTCAAGTGCAACTTAGTAGATACCATGCTAAATACTTAAGGAAAGAAACGAATTAGAGTAGATACCATGCCTAATTCTTGGCTTAGGGAAACATTAACTTTATGGAGTAGATACCATGCCCTTAAAGGAACAAACATGAGTAAGTAGAGTAGTACAGAAGGTGACTCAGCATTATTGGCTATTGGTGGAGATCAAAACCCAACTACTTCATAGACAATTGTGGTTCAGCCCTCCTTGATTAGTTTTTAATCGTTTTATTTCTTTTAGAACAACACTTCGAGAATCTTATTTCTATTTTATTGATTAGCGAGTTAAGTACTACAATCTCTGTGGGATCGACCATTGCTCATCACTACGCTTCTATAAACGATTCGTACACTTGCGAGGTTTTAATTTGTGTCTAGTTTATCTATTAATTTAGATCATCTAGATTTCACAACATATGGATAAAATAGAACCAAATTGGGACCGTTAAATCAGACACGAGTATTAAATCTCTCATGGGTAAAATGGTAAACTTCACTAGAAACGAGTCCAGAAACGGGAATTAGGCATTTTTGAATCCAATAACCCCAAAATGAATCTGTCTAACTAAGTTTTCGTAACAGCCCAATATGAATAAGTCCATGATTATTTAAATATGATTTCAAATCATAAGTATCCAAAACATACGATTCAAAAACTATATCTCTTATCATGAGAAGAGTTTTAACTCAATCTCCTCAATCACTCATATCTCTTGAAGAAGAAGAAATAACAATTTCAATCCAAAACAATGGAAAGTAGAGATAAATCATTATCTTGATACTGACTCCAAAGCGACTATAAATACCCCATGACCTCCATAAGAACCAGGTAATCAGTATTTTACCACCAAAAGCTTTCATATTCTTCTGAGTTCTGACTTAAACATCAAAGGGTCTGTTTTCGTGGTCAACCTCGATGTTTCAGACTTTTGCAGGTTAATCGGAGCGATCGTCACCGCACAAATCAGATCCAACGGTTCAAACGAGTCAGATTCAGGAATCAAGATCAGTTGAAATAGTCAATATCGGCAAAAGTCAAAAGGTCAGTTGTTTTTATTATTTCTAAAAGAATTCACATTATCTGTTTGCTCCTATAAAGAAAAAAGCAGCAACAACCACTATGTTGCTTTTTTTACTTTTGAGTTCATAGATTTCCTATATTTTTTACAATAATTGAATAACTTTCAAACTAAATTTATTAAATAAACTTATGGATCAACCCTCGTTCCTCTTGATCATTTAGCAAAAGAAGTTTGAACACAATTGTGGTAAATAAAGATCAAGCGAAAGAGAAGCCGACCAATGAATATTGACCTTACTAGTTTACATTGTATCATGACATTTAACTCATATACAAGGCATTTTATTTATTGTGTTTTTTATTATGATTAAATGAGCATAATAAAGTCCTTAGAATAGTAGGTTCAATACTATGAGATATCATGCGCATGACTTGATTGTGAGATCATATTGGTTGAAATCAGAGCACTATTCTTAAATGCCCCTAGTCAAGTATTATTGTGAATTTGGACAACAATAATACAAAGAGAGACTGATGACCATATCTCACGGGTCATGGATATGAGATATCAAGTCTTCACATGGGTATATATTAGAGTAATAATGTATTGGACTGATACACCATGAGAACACTGCATTGATCGTTACGTGAGTGTCATGAGCGATTCTCACAGTGAACATGATGTACATGGTCTTTTGACTTGAAGTCACTAAGGTTTCCTACATGAGAAGTTGTATGTTTTAATACGGTCAAACGTCGCCAGTGATAAGGTGATTATAAATTTGGCTATTGGACATACTATGAATTATGCTGAGGGTTGTGAATGACTTAGATATGATTTGTTCATCTTACATAATATAAGCGATATCTTTGGGCCCCTTGATTGAGTGATATATCTTCAGGCCCCTTGATGAAAGAATCACCAATTCCTTTAAATAGTATTATTGGTGGCGCTAAATCCAACGTAGCAAATAGATTATTTGGAGTAAATATTCATACCAATTTTTGTATAAGCCTGGAACACAAAAATATATAAAAAGCTTGTACATTATCAATAAATATTCAAGGAATAGAAATTCTACCAGGAAAGTACTTGAAATACAATAGGAATATTGTATGGCTTTGAATGATACCTCTACATTTAAATCCATCACTCCAACACAATTCATCAAACTATTTGAAGTTGGAATAGAAAAAAACTATTCAACCATGATTAGTGGATGTGAGACATCTTAAATTTTACCAAGAAATGCAAGTATTTTTTAAATCCCGGTACAGCTACTTGTTGAATATTTCACTACTTCAGGCAACACAATATCAACCGTTATTAGAAATAATACTTAGGAAACCTCCTCTAACCATCAGCTTAACCGATCTCACTCAAATAAAAAAATTGCTGATGAAGAACATCCATTAAATATATTGCATCCAAGTCATCATCATAGTTTTTTCAAGAAAGACAAAAGCCTATTGAGGGAAGGACGATGAAACTTATTCAAACACAAACAAAGCAGGAATCAGATCAAAAAATACTAAAGATGCCCCTATCAAATATACAAGAAAATGATTCGAGCTATTTATTTAAAGAAAAAAGCTCAGTTACATATTTATATACCCATTACAATGTGTATTCCCGAAATACAGGAATTTACACTTCATGCATTACTCGATTCAGGTGCAGAAAAGTTTGCTTCAAGAACTCTTTATCCCACAACAATTTCGAACACCCTTAGATAATAACAGAGTCTTAATGACTTTATGGAACGACAGGTTCCCGTAACACATAAATTTGAAGGCTTACAGGTACAAATACCTGATATATATAATAATACAAAAACGTATTCTTTTGATTTCGCCTTATTACCAAGAGAGTTTGATACATACTGTATCTTAGGAATGGATAATCTCCGTTTCTTAACACCATTCAACAAGCATTATATTGGTCTAGATGGTTTTATGCTACCCCGTGTTCCATTACCTACCGCTATCTCCTCTCATTATACACATGCAGTAGATCGTGGTGAAAATCCAATTACACTTATACAACACAATCATAAAATTTTCACATATAATATTAGTCCATCTACTGAATTTGAACGCTTAGTTCACAATATGCTTGAACTATTATATTCTGATAATCCGTAAAAATGTTTTGACAAAAGTCCACGATACTGTAAGATCGAGTTATTTGATCAATATAAAGATTCCAAACTTCGATTTAATATTATCATGGTTTCACCAACAGATAAAATAGAGTTTGCAAAACAAATCCAAGATCTCTTGGATCTAAAATTAATACAAAAAGTTCAAGCCCTCATTCATCTCCAGCATTTCTAGTAAAAAATCAGGTAGAAATAAAGAGAGGAAATGCCAGAATGGTTATTAATTATCGAAAGCTTAATAGTTATAAAAAATTCAATGAATACTTTATTCCCTCTGCAGAGCATTTAGTTAAGAAGATACAAGGGGTTAAATATTACAGTAAATTTGATGCAAAATCAGGCTTTTAGCAACTCAAATTAGCAGATAACACTTCTATTGAGTTAACTACTTTTAGTTGTCCACAAGGTCAATTTGAATGGTTAGTACTGCCATTTGGATTAAAGAATGCACCACAAATATTTCATAAATGGATGAATTCTATTTTGGACATTTACCATTTGTGGTATTATATATTGATGACATTCTAGTATTCTCTAATTCAGTTGAAGACCATAAACAACATTAGTTAACAGTTGTACAATTATTACTGCAACATGAAGTCGTACTTGGCCCTAATAAAATAGAATTGTTTAAAACAGAAATTGAATTCTTATGACAATACATTTAAAATGGTACTATGGAATTACAACAACATATTTACACCAAAATATAAGAGTTTCCAGAAAAGTTCTCTACACTTAAAGACCTTCAAAGCTTAAATTATGGTAGAAAATTTATACCTATCTTATCCTCTAGGGTTCAACATTTACAGCAAAAGCTCACTGAAGAACAAGCTAAATACAAAACTTCTACTGGAGAACAACCTCATCGATGGAATACTAATAAGCTTCCCATCAAATTATCTTCAATAGAAGAAAATGAAATTAACGAAATTAAGAATTTGGTTCAAGACCAGAAAATTCTTTATTTTCCCCCCTAATAAAGATACATTAACATTACAGGCTGATGCTTCTGACAAATTTTGAGCAGGAGTATCAATTGCTAAAAGTAGTTGCTTATACATCTGGGAAATTTGATTAAACTCAAATAAAATATTCCACATATAATAAAGAATTATTAGCTATTAAATTAGCATTAAAAGTTTACAAATTTACCTTTTTTATAAACAGTTTATTATTGAAACAGACAATAAATTTGAAGCACAATATTTAATAATCCTGAGAAAAGTCTTCGTAGAATCATATTAGCAATATATTTAGAAATATTTTCTTATGATGTTAAATATAATATTTTTTTTTGCTGATTTGTTCGTCAAGCCATGAATGAAGAATTGAGTGAGAAACTCAAGGAGCTTCTTGAGCAAATGAAATGCCTAGAGGCATGGTAGGAAGTTGGCACTAAAAAAGCCAAGCAAGTCTCCACACAGACTTCTTCCTCTGCACCTACAGGAGCAGATGATGCATGTAACACCCCGCAAAATTAAGTTATGATAATTTTGCCCACGTGTGTTACACACTTGTATTTTGTACTGTTATGGGTTATGTCCGTAACGTATTTTAATATAAATATCCTACATATTTTTGTAATTTGATTATTTATATATTTTTCCATCCTCTCAGAGTTCATCTTATCCTATTTTGAGCCAACTCAAATATAAATCATAATCTTTGTATTTTTACGTGTATTGCACATGCTTTTAATGCACGTGTCGATTACATAAATTTTGCCGTTACGTGCAATATCCATAAAATTATTAATATAAATGTTCTACATATTTTTTATTTTGACTATTTATGAATGTTTTTCGTTCTCTCGAATTTATTTTGTATTGATACGTGCAACACACGTATTTGCAGTGCACGTGTTGGTTGTATACTTTTTCAAAAATAAAAACTTATTAAGTATGCATGTTTATTTTTTATTTTATTTAGTTTAATATGTGAAATATTTTTTTAAAATATTTTTTCTACACGTGTTTTCTTCTATGCACGTGTCAATTACGTTATTTTTATTGAAAGTTGTGCACTAAAAATTTTCATTAAGATTAATGTAGGAAAAATAGAATAAAATTTATTTTAAAGAATTAAAATGTAATTATTTATTAAAGAAGAGGGTTTTAAATGAAATAAAATAATAACATAAGAGTATGATGAAAAGTGTACGAAACACGTGCACACATGCACACTACTTCAAAAATGGTTGCATATAGGAGAGAGTGGGGTGAGTGAGTGGGGTGAGTGTGTGAGTGGGTGTGTGAGGTGGTTAGTTGCTAAAACTACTCCCAAATTTCCATATAAATACCCCATATTCTAACCCCAAATGAACACAAAAATAAATCAAACAAAAGAGAGACTCAAGATAGGGGACTTGCTTTTTTTTTGGGCCTTCGGGGTTGGCATAGAAGCTTGCGGATTGTGCTTGTGGTGTATCTTGGAGCTGTTGCTAAGGAGTTCAATTATTAGGAGGTCTCTTTGAGGTGAGTGTTTTGATTATCTTCTAATATGTTAGTAATTGTCCATGTTAGAAATATATAGATGAATAATGTAATTGACATGTGTGTGAGAAGTAACTTCTCTAGATATTTTATTAGTGCGTGGTTAACTATAATTGTGTAGTAGATAATTGAATTTGTGGGTATTTCTGCAACTTTCTAATATAATTTTATTTGTAGAATGCTTGATTGTAGAATATATATGTGTGAATTATGAGATGCATGGCAACTTATATAGATTGAGTATTCATGTTTAAATTATGTATTTTTGATTAAATGAGTGAAATTATGATATGATTGATTTGGGGACATTTTTATAAGTTTCTGTTCTAAGTTTTAGTTACCTTTCAGAAAATCATATCTATTTAACTAGATAGAATCTAAAGATAAAATTTTTATATGAACACACCGTATATATCAAGAACATATCTTTAAAATTTCATAATATTTGGATGTCTTTTTACTATTTTAATAAAATCCGAACTTAGGACTAGTTAGCAATTTGGCTAGTTGCTGAAAATTTGTATACATTTCAAATTTGATCATTTCAGCATCTTATATGAAGTATTTTGAGAAAAATAACAACTAAGGATTTGAAATAGACTCTTTAAACTTTCTTTAGATTCTAAGAAATCAAATTTTCAACAAGTATGTGATTTTAGGTGATTTTTATAAGTAGCATGAGCTGCAGTTTTGAAATTTTGAACCTACTGTTTTACAAATAAATTTAGATGAATTAATTGAGGATGAATTTAGATGATATTAACTACAATGTTTTAGTAGACACATTCAAGTTTTGTATGACACTAAGAAATCTATTTTTGGATTAGTATTGGAATTTATATGATTTTTACAATATCATTGGGTTGTTGTCTCAAGTTGAGCATTCAAATAGTGGATTATATATATATATATATATATATATATATATATATATATATATATATATATATATATATATATATATATATATATATATATATATATATATATTGTTAAATTTAAAAGAAGTTGATAGAGAATAGGCTTGGAGTATTGGTTAGTGCTTATGGCCTAGGATCTTTAAGATTATAGGTTTGAGTCTTGGTGAGCTCGAATTTGGTTGTATTTACTGTTTTTCAGTATATTGGAAATATAAATTTATTTCTGGGGAAATATTTTGATGGTAATTTGTACAAAATTTTTTGGATTAATTGCCCTGCTTAGATAAAGGATTAAACTCATATTTTGTGATTGTATTTGAAGGATTTGAATAGAGATGATTTTAAAGGATATTAATATATTTGAGAATTAAGAATTGATAGAAATTGGTACACATGTTTTGGATTAAATTCCAGATTTGAATTAACAATTTTAGTACATATTTGATGATTAGATTTGAGATATTAGAACAGAGATGATGTTCATTGAATTGAAGATTTTGAAGTCCTATTGTTACATTTTAGAAGAATTTATCTAGTATTTTAGGATGACTATTTGGATGGAATGAATAAGAGATGAATTGAGTATATAAATAAATGAAATTTGCAATTGATTATAAAAGAGGTTATTGATAACCTGAAAATATTGTGAATATTTTGGAATGTGTGGATTCTAGAGGCTAAGCGAGATCCAGGGTACTGGCAAATTTGTGATTATGAAAGTGAGAAATTCCCAGTGTGGGATAATGTTCTCGTCTGTTGATTAAAGTCCGGTGGGAGGGTAAGCTAGCTCTATGGAATATTATTTTATGTTTGAACTTAAGGACAGGAACTAGAGGGAGATGTGATGAAGTAAGAGCAAACATGAGTATGAGGGCCTCATTTGATTCGCGATGGGAGATTATCTTCAGAATTATCGGGGGATGAGGCATTATGTCCAAAATTGCTTACGGTGGGATATATTTCTTCAAAATTATCAAGATCGAGACGATGCTTATGGGGTATTTATATGATGAGATACCAGATAGCTCGCGGTGTGGGTCTCATCTCCAGAATTATCGGGGTGTGAGGCAGGATGTCCAAAATCACTTGCGATGGAAGAACGATTCCTAAGAATTATCAGGGCGGTACTAGATACTCACAAGATATCTAAACCTTACATTATTCACCATAGTAGGATTTTGCATAGCAAGGGATCAAACCCTATATTGTGGAGTACGTTAAGGGCCTGCCATCGAACCTGTGTAGAATGGGATGTATAAAATCCGAACAAGTGTACATTACTGTCATCGTAAGTGTAATGTTTGCATTTGGCATTAAGTTCATTTCATACATTGACATAATTAAGATAGTTACTAGTCTATTTTGTGTATTCAAGTTTGTGATTGTTAAGATGGTGAAATCGATGTATTATAGCATTGCGTCAGTTGTATGCAACTGACTTGCTCACAGTTTCCTAGTTCCAGGATCGGATTTGGCATGGACTTGAAGCCACTATGATGGGCTGACATAAGATTGAAGAGCTTCCATTATTACATGTTGTAATGTACTTATTTATTTCCGCTGTGCTATTGTAAAGAACACTGTTGCAAATAAAAAGTTTTAAATTCCTTATATTTTGTACAAATTTGATGTAAAAGATCATGTTTATGCTACGAATTACCTGTGTTTGGAATTCGAGGCGTTACAATGCATCAGTCCAACAGGATGATAACAAAACCCTTAGCCCACAAGGAAAATCAAAGGCTTCGACTTCCACAGAAGCAAGAAAAACCGTTGTTCAAATGAATAAAAGCAAAACCCCAGTTTCCACAGAAACTAGAAAAACTTTTGCTGCTTTATTGGTAGAATATTGCTATAACATGGACATGAAAAATCAGGAAATCAATCTCTACAATAAGTTCAACGAATGTTTCAGATCTATCCAATTCGCTGGTTTTTTATCAGGAAATTATTGGCTAACAAAATTAGAAAAAAAAAAATCTTAGAAAAGACAAAAGAACTCCAACAACAGAAGTAACGAAAATTAGAAACGCATCAACTAATTTCCAAATTGTCACAATTTTCTTCTACCTAATGATCAGAAGCCCTCAACAATAAAGAGGTAGAACTCTTTTTAGGAAATACTTTTGAACAAAAAAGTTTAAGACTAATATTTTCACAAATGGATACGACGGATCTAGTTAATCTTAGAATTCAATATTTCCTTGTCCTTCTTCATTATTATAAAATCGAAAATGATAAGAAAAAGGAATTAGAAGCGGAAGTCACTATTCAAAACATGATCTGTATGTATCAGCAACATCTTATAAATGATTCTCGTCTTCTAATGTTATTTAAACAACTAGAAGATACATAAATATCTAATATCTTCGCAGACGAAGATGTTATACTCAGCACTAACCAGAGACCAAGACTCATAGCATGCTTTCATGACATTCCAAAATATCGTAAACACATTCTTAAGGGACTAGTTCATGAAATCTATATTAACACCAACAATCTAGATGAGTATTCCAACTACATCCCCTAAATTTGTAAAGTAAAATTATCATAATACTCAAACAGAATTCAGGCAGGCGCCCTCTCCAAACTAGCGTCATCAACCTTCGAGGGGCTCATCGCACTGCGCTTGTGGAAGTCCTAATCAGTCCGGTCAATTAGACTTGAGAAAATTTTGTTGCTAAGCATTAATAAGGAGAATGTGGAAGCACTCTGCATCGGCCTTTAAACACAATCAGGGAGTTGGATGGACCCCATAGTTGACTTTTTTAAGAAAGGGGTCTTTTCGGATGAACCTGCTCAGGCAAGGAAGGACTGGCTGAGAGCGGAAAGATACACCTCTGTGGAAGGGGTATTATTCAAATGGTCATACACTATGATTGACGGACAACCCTATCTCTAATTCCTATGTCCCGAAAAGCTCAGTACACCCTTTGGGGGAGGGGGGGGGGGGGGGGGCAGCTACCACATAAGGGCTAGGTCCATCGCTAGAAAGATCCATAACCACGGATACTACTGGCCAACACAGCTACAAGATGCATAAGAGCCCAGCCATCGGTGCGGCGCTTACCAAAGGTTCTCCTAAATAAAGCACACTCCACCAGCCGAGCTCAAATCAATATTGAGTTTGCCCCCCTTTGCCATGTTGGGGATGAAACTAGTCGGCCCTTTTCCCAAGGCAACAGGACAGTAGAGATTTCTCATTGTAGCCATTGACTACTTCACCAAGTGGATCAAAGCCGAACCATTGGCACCATCACAGAACACCAAGTTCAGAAGTTCTTCTGGAAGAACATTATATGTTGGTTCGGGATCCCTCGAATCCATGTTATAGACAATGAGAGTCAGTTCACTGGCAAGGGATTCTACCAAATCTACACAGATTTGGGGATCATCTAAAGATTCTCCTCTATTTCACAACCCCAGTCTAAAGGTTAGGTCGAGAATGCTAACCATCAAATTCTAGACAACCTTAAGAAGAGAATAGACGAGTCTCCTAAAGGATTGTGGTTGAGGAACTTCCAAGCGTGCTCTGGCCGTAAAAAACAACTAAGAGGATACCGATGGGAGAATCTTCGTTCAATTTTATATACAGAGCAGAGGTGGTAATCCCCCTGGACTCTGGAGTAACCTTGATCTTCTTGAGGAATCTAGGGAAAAGTCGGTTGTCAGAAGGAGCTACCAGCAGAGGGTAGAGCGGTTCCACAATAAGAAGGTCCGGCCTGCAAACATTGAGGAGGGAGACCTGGTCCTGAGGAAACCCAAAATTTGCGAACTGGGAGGGCCCTTACAAGGTCTCCAAAGTGGTACGCCCCAGGACCTTCCGACTTGAAGACCTGGGGAGCAGAGATATTAAGAGGACCTAGAATGCATAACATCTAATGAGTCTTAAGAAGGGTGCCTAATGCCCCTAGAAAGATTTGAAAAAGTTGTAATAAACTGTCAAGGCTAGTCTATGTAAAAAACGCTCGCAGAAAGGCAGCCACTCAAGTTTTTTTTCACCGATAATCAATGAAGCTTTATCAAATTTCATGCTATTTTCAAAATTTATCTTTCTTCTGTCAAGAAAAATTCGAAAAATGTTCGGATCTTCTTTACCATTCGGCCCTCAGATTGTCATTCGAGGCAATCCAAATTGGCACAATGCACCACTCACAAGAGGATAAAATATTCTTTGCCATTCGGCCATTGAATTGTCATTCGAGACACGCACACAAGGCGCAAAACGCTAACTCCCGAAGAGACTCAGACCTCAGATCATCTTCTGAATTCCAACAAGAAAAAGTTCTCACTAAAAACACAAGTAGCCACAATTCAGAGGGTCGAAGACTTCACTCAAAACAAACAAGCACAAAAACTACTACACGTTGAAAAGAGATTTTGTACATAAGAAGCTCGGCTAAAAATGATTTCATTCATTCCAAAATTCAATTACATGGGAGCGGTGGCCAGTCCGCAATTAGGCAGAAGCACAAAGACAACTAGCAAAGAAAAATCCCTAAGTCTGCTATATAGGATAGGGAAGCACCATTACTTTCACGACATCGATAGAGAAGGCAACGCCGGTTGCTAGGCCCTTCGCCCTAGGGGACGAAACACGTTCTTCCCCCGAAGGCTCTTCCCTAAGAGTCTGGGGCTGGTCATCCTATTGCATCTCGAAGGAAAAGCCTTTGATGTCAAGACCCTGGTACTTCTGCCTGACATGCTCGAGGGGGAGATTGTAACCCCATCATGGTCGAGGATGACACGATCAATGGCAGCCTCCCAATCGGCCACTAGTTCTTTCTCCGTCACTTCCCAGGCGAGTTTTTCCTTTGCCAACTCTACCTTCTCTTTCGATAGCTTCTCCCGAGTCTTCTTATTCGTCTGCAATTGTCTGCAACTCTGCCTTTATCTCCCTCAACCTCAACCGGAGATCATCATTCCTCCCCATGATCTCCTTCTTACTCTCCCCAGCCAGCTGTGCCCACCTCTAAAGCGCATTGTGCCTCATTTTCAGCTCGACCCATTTGAGGGTCGCCTAAAGAAAAGAAAAACGAACTTAAAAAAAAACAATATTATGGAGTTTCGACAAGCAAAAACGCATTTACCAGAATAGTGGCTTGCGCTCACCTAGCGTAAAATTCCTCGTCCGACTTCTTTTGCGCAGCCCTGTCGCAGGGAGTGGCGAGGTGTTCGGTGACCTCCAGTGCATTGAGTCGTTCCACCAGTGAGTCCAATTCTTTGATGAACCATGAGGGTACCCACACCTTCACAACCGAGGGCGACCTTGTGAAGGCAGCGACAGTTTTCAGTGAGGATGTTGGTGGCTTCGCCACCGCCTGCTTTGCCGATGTCTCGGGTGCCTTTGTCATATCCGACGACTTCTCCACTTGGCGGAAGGCCCCCTTGAACGCTGGGGATTTGGAGGACCACTTTTTTGCCTTTAAGGTCGCCTGGTGCTCAGTGAGCATCTCTTTGGTCAACATTCCTAGAAGAATAGACAAAAAGTTAGACATGAATAACAATAAACGGCAAAGAGAAATGAACATACTAGTGTCGGCTGGCTTAGTCCGCACTCCACCAACCACCTATACGACACTGGAGACCATTTGATAGCCCTCTGTAAACATCAGGTCCAGTTCCTTAACTTCCTAAATGGAGTAATCACCCTCCTTTAGGGCCAGATGCTCGGGTACCTTGTACACCTAATCAATCAGAATCCCATAGCTTCGGGCTTCGAATGACCAAGAAGTTGGATTTCCAGCCCTTAATGGAATCCGGGTGACTGATAATCACCTCCCACTCAGTCCTCGATGAAAGGAAACACATACCGCCGTTCTTTTGAACCTTGCACTAACTTAGGCAGAAGCTAAAGTGCTCAAGCTTCAAAGGGACTCCCGCCCTTTCACACAGCAAAATTAAGCTGATCATATGATTCTAAGAATTGAAACCTAGCTGCATCAGACTGAGGCTAGCCCAATTAAGAACCCTTTTAATGAATGGATACATTGGAACTCGAAGCCCCAAGATGAAAGCATCCATGAGAAATATGCAGTACAATCGAGAAGACGTTCTGTCGGTTGGAGGCCCGGACTAGGAAGCATATGCTCATATCTCCGAGTGATGGAATACATGCTTCAACTTTAGGGAAGTTCCGTTCCCACTAAGGTGCTGGCCGTGTCATCGACTTCCACAGTACCGGCTCCGAAGGTTTAAGACCGAACTTGGCTTGGTCCTACAAGTCATCGGGGTATATTCTAATAATTAAACTCTGCGAACAAGGATGACCCGATGATAGCCCTGTTCGATGCTTCCGATCAAATACCAGTGCCATGGGCACCTTTTCCCCAGTACTGTCCGAACTCCCCAAATGCTGTGTAATTATCTGAGAAAGGCCTAAGACGACATCCCGACCAGATGCGGAGGTGGACTAACCCTAGCGGACCTTACATGCTTAAAAAAGTTTCATTTACTTACTGTATAAGCAGTCGAATTCTCATCGAAAAAGTCTCCAAAAAGGGGAGAACGCGCTAGAGAGAGAAGTTCCAAGTTTTTGGGAAAGAAAGCAAAGTGGGGCTATAAAAGTGAGATAACAGATATATAGAGAGAGAGACTCCTCGTTAATCACAACCGACACGTGGCCAAAATACAACCCTCCATGTGCAGGCAACCCAAGAGACCGCACGCACGAAAGTGGCACAAACTGCCAACTTTTTAAGCGATTCAAATTTCCCTCAACCTCGTCCCTCGGATTTTCATTCGAAACACTCATAAAAGTAGCACAAAGTGACAACTTCTAAGAGGTTCGGATTCTCCTCTACTTCGTCCTTTAAGTTGTCATTCAAGACCCTTACAAAAGTGGCACAAATGCCAATTTCTAAGAGGTTCGGATTCTCCTCGGCTTCGTCCCTCGGATTTTCATTCGCCATGCTCATAAAAGTGGCACAAAACACCAAAGTGAGTTATTCTCTAGTGAGCTTATTGGGGATCTGGTCAGCTAGTATTGGCCTCCGGTTACGCGAAGGAGATGGCGGTACTTGGATAATAGAGCGATGCAGACCAGGATTATAGTCACCCTCGAATGAATCTTCCACTCCAGTGATCTTCTTCTTCTTCTTCGGCACCCAAGGTGGATGTGCACTCACAATCACCAGTGATGAGGATGTCTCGCTGTCCTCCCCAGCCGATGCCCTTCCCTCCTTGGGTACCACACTAGGTGGAATTAAAGCAGCCTCGCCATGTGCTCCACTCGTATGGGTTCCCCCTTCTCCCGAGTCATTCACTGACTCATCTTGTTCATCCTCGACCGCTGTGGCATCGCTCCTGTCAGTTTGCTCCTCCAGTACGGACTCTTCCTACAAAGACGAGTCCGTCAAAGCCTGCTCGTCGTGACTGGACCCCGCAGATAAACTACCTAACTAAACTCTAGAGATAATTAAATAACTATTTTACGTGAAGTAAAAGTTGTCGAGAACTAGACAAAAAATTTCCAAAAAGGGGGGAAGGCAATATAGAGAGAGAGAAGCTCCAAACTTTAGAGAGAGAGTGAAAATGAGAAAGACGGAGGGGGTGGGAGATATATAGACTGAGAAGCCACTCATTGATCTCCACAAAAGTGACATGGAAGAATCCTGGCCCTCCACCTCCATCCAATGGCTAGGAATGGGAAAGACTTCGACTTCCGCAATAGTGAAGTTGACCAACCCACGCACAATGCAAATGAATCTGCCACCACGTGACCTTCCACGTGGTCCAAAAGTGTTGACAGAGCCAGGTATGGAGCACCCAACAAAGATCAAGTCCGCACCCTCGAAGCAAAATGAACAAAAGGAGATTTCTCCACATCCTCGATTTCAACAATTGCAAACAAGCTCCACACAACCTCAGCCTTTGGATTTCCATTTGAGGCACTCACAAAAGTGGTGCAAAATTCCACTTGATGAGAGGTTCAGATTCTTCCACAGCCATGGCTCATGGATTGGTTATTGAGGCACTCACGAAAGTGGTGCAAAGTGCCACTTGACGAGAGGTTTGGATTCTCCCACGGCCTCGGCCCTCGGATTGTTATTCGAGGAACTCACAAAAATGGTGCAAAATGCTACTTGAAAGGAGGTTCAGATTTTCCCATAGCCTCGACCCTCGGATTGCCATTCGAGGCACTCACAAAAGTAGTGCAAAATGCCACTGGTCAGGAGGTTCGGATTCTCCCATAGCCATGGCCCTTGGATTATCATTCCAGGCACTCATGAAAGTGGTGCAAAACGCCACTTGACGCGATGTTCAGATTCTCCCATAGCCCCAGCCCTCAGATTTTTTTTTTGAGGCACTCACAAAAGTGGCAAAAAACACCACTTAATGAGAGGTTTGGATTCTCCCACAGCCTCGACCCTCAGATTATTATTCGAGGCACTCACAGAAGTGGCACCAAACACCACTTGACAAGAGGTTTGGATTAAGAGGTCCTCCACATGCCTATATATACAAATCCCCTTCCTCTGTTACGATGTAATCAATATTTTTCCTACTAAACCCATTTTATCACCTCAAATTACTGACTAGATCATCGGAGGGTCTGTCATCAGGATCAATCCTGGTGTTTCAAGCTATCCTTGCAGGTTTTCGGCGGCAAGAAACCAGTGCAACCACCACCAGATCCATAGATCCAATCATATACTATCCTTATATTAATACCATATCGACAGCTATGATCTATGCTTTCCACTTCAATACAAGAACTCAGTATAAGTTGCTCCCACATCGAAAAAAGAAGCATCAGTCAAGGAAAGGAAATTACATACCGAGATGGATTGTACATTCAAATGGTGGATGTGATTTTATTGATTATTACTAGTTTTGTGGAAAATTGCAGAAAGTTCTATTTTATGGGTGTTTATGTTTTGTGCATGTTCATATTTTTTTACATATTCATATTGACTACTTCGATAATTTTTTGCATTACATAGGTCCAATAGAAAGTACTATCTGTTTCAAGTAATGTTAATCCATCAAGGCAACATGGTAATCAAACTACCCATGAGCATGGAGTCCGTGGAAGCAACACTGATGGAAAAAGGCATACAAGGTAGTTTGTAACCCACCTTTATTTCTTCTTAATTTCTTTAACTATTATACATGGAAACTTAAGTTTTGTAGTTTGGTGAAACTTAAGTTTTTGCGATTTTGTGCTCTTGAACACTTGTACATATATGTAATTATTGTGTTATTTGAACTTGTGAATGAATATTGGAGAATTGCTCATTATAATTGAACTTGCATTATTTGAACTTGTGTTATTTGAACTTGTACATTATAGTTGATTGATGGAGTTTTTATGATTATTGGAATGAATTTGTGCTCTAAAGCACGTTTCTGTTGTTTATTATGTTTAATTCTTGGAATGAATTTCTGGAAATGATTATGAATTGAAATACGGGTATTTTAATTTGATAAATGAAATGAAAATAGGAAAGAAAAAAAGAAGGTCTATCCCGACGTTTTTTTTTAAACGCAGGATAGGGTAGTGTATTTAAAAGAAATACATTATCCCGACATTTTTATTGAAACATCTCGGGATAGGATATTGTATTTTTATAATATAAAAAAAGTAAACTATCCAGACTTTTTCTTTTGAAAAATGTGGGGATCTACTTTTCTTTTTTTTTTATGTAAAAAATCATTATCCCAGCATTCTTTTTGTTTGTCTATCCTGGCATTTGTCAAAGCTCAAGTATAGACTAGTTATCTTTTCCGGCACGGGATATTATGGCACTTTTGGGGGAATTTTCTAAAATTACATTGCAATCTTCCCCAACATTTAGAAACGCAGGGGAAAATCGAAAAAAAATGTCGGGATAGACCCTGCATTTTGTAATGTTCATATTTTTGAATATAATATATATAAATTTAGACTTGGATCTTACCATTTCATGGCTCATAACAAGAGGATAATTAGATTGATGTTAGTTGCACCATTGCTAGCAAGTATATACAGTTACTAGGTTTTCTCGTGGGCACGTGCCTATGGAACATCTTCGGAATGATGCAGCATATGAAAAGCTCTATAAACAGAAAAAAAATATCATACAATTTTTGACAGTTTCAAAGAGTATGAGGTATATTTACTTTCTAGCATTTTAGATGCATGAATCTGAAACTTCCATCATGGAGTTTATGTAGCTCAAGTTTGAATAGTTAGACAACAATTAGTTGTAAATAAAAGTCCATGTTTACATCAGCATATGTTGAAAAATAAATTTAAATAGGGTGTAAAATTCAACTTCTTAGAACTTTGAGGGTGCAAAATGATGAAATTTAACTTTTGAAGAGATATTTGCTACTTTTAGTGTAACTTTGGAGATTGAAATTTACCCAAGTACCACCGGGCTAGAAACTCCACGATAAGTTATAAAAAATAATTAGAATGTCATAAAACATTACATAGGTATCTCTAAGTTCTTTTTTTTGTACCATACGGATAGAGTCATCAAGGCTCCAGCTAACACATATATATAGAACTAACAACAGACTTAATTATAACAAAGGATATAGTTATAGATACAAGAAAAAGGCTACATACCGATAGAACTAACAACCAAGACAAAAATATTAGTCTCAAATCCCCCAAATAAGTACATAGAGTGGTTCACACAAAACAGATAAGCCCAACCATCAAGCAATCCACCAGTAAAGTATTGTACAACACATCAAGGAGGTAAAAATATTTAACGATTAACTTTGCTGTTCTCAGTGTATTTTACTATCAAATATTAATATACTCCTGAGATGTACACTATTTCATATATAATACGGGTACATTTACTTTCCAGCCTTTCGAATGCTTGAATCTGAAACTTCCATCATGAAGTTTATGTAGCTCAAGTTTGAATAGTAAGACAACAATTAGTTGTACATAAAAGTCCATGTGTCCATCATCATATGTTGAAAAATAATTATAAATGAGGGTGTAAAATCCAACTTCTTAAAACTTTGAGGGTGCAAAATGATGAAATTTAACTTTTGAGAAGATATTTGATATTTTCAGTGTAACTTTAGAGGATGAAATTTACCCTAGTGAATATCTACATGAGCAATCAAAAGAAGCATTAAAAATCTCTATTTAAATCTTCCATTGCATTTGAAACCAATCAGGGAACTCAGTGAAGTTTTCTACATGAGCAATCAAAAGAAACAAAAAAAAATTTAAAAAATCCAGAAATTTACAAACCTGAAATTCTAAATTTCTGGGTGTATATATAGACTAGATTCGTTCATGGGCACGTGCCTACGGCACGTCTTCAGAATGATACATCATATGAAAAGCCTTGTAAACAGTAAATCAACAATTATATAGTTCAAGTTTGAATAGTATGACAATAATCAGTTGTAAATAAAAGTCCATGTTTTCATTAGTATATGTTGAAATATAATTATAACTTGGGGTATAAAAGTCCATGTTTCCATAAGTGTGTATATATATATACTAGTATAATGCACGTGCGATGCACGAATACAAAAGGTTTGAGCATCAGTTTGATAAAATAATCAGCTCAAATGCTTTACTAAAGCTGAGCATGATACTTCTTCACACCTAAGAACATAGTGAACCAAAGGAAGATGCATGACTTCTTCAGTGATCCTGTATTTCATGAAAGAGTGGATGAAGTTATCTTGAAGACAGAATACAAATAGTCTTGCAGCAAAATTAAAACCCAAAAAATATCTAAATAGAAAAAAAACAAAAAAGCTTGTAAAAAATGCTAGTCATAATCATGGGCTTAAAAAAATATATGCATAGAAGATTAGAAGGGAAATGTAACAGTTAGACAACAATTTCAGGACTCCAACATGAATGGTAACAAAAGTGACACATTCACATACATAAACATTTCATTTTCAGACAATTCTCATATACTGCAGACACACAAAATGAAGCTTTTTGGCTTTCTAGCTGCTGTATTGAGGGATTGTTTGATTAAAATCCTCATGAGAACTCGTAGCTGCTGTATTGATTGTGATCTTAGATGAAAAACAACCCAGTTTTTTGCCGATGAATCTGTATTAAAAGGAAATAAGCTTAGAATTTAAATCATAGAATAATTAAATTCACTTGATATTTGATATGTAAACGTGTATAAACCAAGAATAAGTAAATGTCGATAGGGTAAGAAATAGAGGATGAACTCTCTCAAAAAAAGAAATAAAGGATGAATATACACATGCACAGAGTGATGCATTATACTTTGTCCTTTTAGCTGAATATGCATGATATCTTTAGACATATTGATATAAACATAAAAATAAGATTGATGCATTATACTTCTTATTGCTTCATAAGAAGTATGAATTGCAATAACCAAGACTCTGCTTATAAAGCTTTTCATCATTAGGGAGAATTAAACATAAAAATAAACCATAACCCGATGGCCATTTCGGAAACCTCTTGGTTAATGATCGTCATGTAACGACAACAATGAATTCATTGATATCATGCTGGGTTTTCTTACTATATGATATGACTAATAATACCTTATCAGCAGAAAAGCTCATGTTTCTAG
Organism: Hemerocallis citrina; assembly: GCA_017893485.1. Classification (NCBI taxonomy): domain Eukaryota; kingdom Viridiplantae; phylum Streptophyta; class Magnoliopsida; order Asparagales; family Asphodelaceae; genus Hemerocallis; species Hemerocallis citrina. Next base: position 25,083,134 of record CM030368.1, read on the forward strand.
CATGTCATTGGTATCATGTTAACTCATACTAATTGATCACATATTAATTAATTCTAATGCAATGCATAATGTTTCTAAGTCTGTTGAAGTCCTAATTGTCAACTTTATCAAATTCAATAAATGATTACATACTTCCATGTTTATATTTTATAAAAATCAAATCAAAGATATTGGATATTTCCTACTGGATACTTTTGCTTATCGAGTATTCTTTGTCAACGGGAAATTGGAATCATTTTTACTCATCATCAGAAAACAGTTATTGTTGATGCTGATGCCGGTAACTATAAGCGGAAAATAATTGCTTTTGTTGGAGGGATTGATTTATGTGGTGGGCGATATGATACTCCGAAGCATTCGTTATTTAGGACATTGCAAACATTGCATAAGGAAGATTTTCACCAGCCTAATGTTGCAGTAAACTATTAATATGCTCATAAGACATCTCACACAGTGGTGTTATTTCCCTTTACTGTCAAAGAACCAACTCCTTGTCCTCTTGAAGCCTAGTCACTTTTTTGTATTTCCCTTTTTTCTAAATTTCATGGATGATGGTGATATTTAACTATAATTTTGTAACTATAATAGGACTGTAATTTTGTAACTTTGTAATTTTGTAACTATAATTTCGTAACTATAATTTTGTACTGTAATTTTGTAACTATAATTTTGTAACAATCCTATTTAAAACCCTGTTAATCTGATGTAACTTTTGATAATTGATACATCAGATTCAAACTTCTGCTCATCCATCCCAACTTTTGATGTATCAACCATTCAAGCTTGCACTCTTTGTTAATTAATCAAATTTTAATTAACAAAGTTACATCAGATTGTAATTAGTTACTTTGTTAATTACAATCCTCACGTTCTTTTGAGTGGTTGTGCAAGAAAAAACCCACTCAATAGGTTCTTACGACTTTTATTTGTTATTGGAGTTATCTTCATTCTCTTATAATTCTCAGGTCTCTTCATTTTGATGCTCATCCATCCCAACATTTTTACTTCAGCTAAACTCATTTCTTGGACTTGTTGGTTCTTAGTTGCCCAAAAGTTTGAATCAAAAAATATATTTGCTTGTATAGTTTTCTTATTCTTATAAAAACTAATCTTTAATTTTATTAGTATATCTGGGATTTTGTGTTTGCATAATAGTCCAAAGCTTGCACTCTTTGATCGAAGGACAACATTCATCTTAAATCTCTCCATTATGTTTAATTACCTAACATGCGCACTTGGTAAAGATAAAAATTTACATACTACACATCTATAACTCACCTTGGGATCAATATTTTGTGCGTTATCTCCCGCAAGTGCTTCCCCACTTACTTTGAGCAAAACCCTTTGCCAACTGTACAACGGCTTTTGCACAGAATCTTCTCCATTGATTCGAACAAAAGGCATCACGGCCGTAGTTTGAGGTCTGCAAGCAAAAATTAGGATGAAACAACTTAATCAAAGAAAGCTAAATAACCAATACCTAACTACCATTCATTTCATATCGAATAATACTTTGCAAAGTCTCGTAGATGCCCCACTTATCGAAATACCAACATTTGACAAAGTATTCATCATTTCATCCCGAATTTTGTTTTGCACTGGCATCATAATTCAAGTGAGTTAAAGGGTCATCTCCCCCTCTCAAAATGTCATCATTATCTTTCTCCATGCATTTCATTATTGGGTTTAGTATGTAATTCCATAAAGTTGCCCAAAAGTTTGAATCAAAAAATAAAATTGCTTGTATAGTTTTCTTATTCTTATAAAAACTAATCTTTAATTTTATTTGTATATCTGAGATTTTGTGTTGGCATAATAGTCCAAAGCTTGCACTCTTTGATCGAAGGACAACATTCATCTCAAATCTCTCCATTATGTTTAATGGGTTATCATAATTGGCAACAACTATAATTTGAATCTTAGCTACTTATCATTAGTGCAATTATATCCATTTGTTATCATTTATACCAAATAGTATAATGCACGTGCGATGCACGAATACAAAAAGTATATAGTCATTAAATTAAATAAAATGCTCATAAGAAAAGATATATTAAATCATTCTTCTTAATAGACAGATACAGTACCCGTAATATATCTTGCTCCCGATCGGTAGGACGTTGACAGGTCACCTTAAGAAGAGCAGTTATTTGTTTCTCATTCAACCTCTTTGAGTACCTCTGGCCTTCAACAATCTTGCATACCTAAGTATGCAACAATATTAAAAGTTAAATAAATCCACACTATAGAGATGTATTGGCAAGATCATTGAGGTATATGAAACTGTTTTCATTCCAGAGATTAGCAAGATAACTAAAATCATAGCCGAGACAAAAAATTTGACAACATACCTCCATTGGCAGATAATTTGGCATCTATGAGTTACCGACTTGTAGGCATGGCCAGTTTATATGTTGGATATTGAAGCCATAAGTCTCTTGGATGTACTGAACAACTGACTGCACAGTGCCATCATCATCCACAGGGAATTTATTGAAATATAAAACAAATAAAAAAATCAAAAGAAAAAAATAGATAAAAAAAAGTGGACAACTCAAAGTGGACAACTCAAAAATAGATAAATAAAATAGAATGCCCATAAGAAAAGATATAGTAAATGATTCTTCATAATTTTGTGACTATGGTCCAGATCAAACACATTCCTAAGATAAAAATAGTTTAAATGTTATATTTATCTCACCTGCCCGGAACTCTCTAAATGCCCTTTATAAACGCGACCAAATCCCCCATCACCCAAAAGGCTTCCTAAAGTTCTTAGTAGCCGCGGCAAGTTCTCGAAAAGTAGATGTCTGGGATTTGCAGATTTGGGATAAACCAGTCCAGTCCATTGCGTACACTCCAAAGTTGCATGAAGTTAGCTGCTTGGCAAAATGAACATATCTCCCACTGCAAATTGAGAAAAGAATGTAAGATCCCAAATCATATAATTGATTATAACAATGTTAGCACTCCTCTGCATATTTCTATTAACACACAGAAGGACCAAAAATGCATCTAAAATCATGCATTCAAGGCCCCACCAAACATCAGCCTTTCTCAATTAGAGGATACAAAATCCTCTAATTGAGTAATACACATTTCTTTAAATACATTCAATCTCAAGGCTAGTAATTGAGTAGGCAACAATCCTAGCCATATGACCAATTCCTGACTTTTGAGTTTCTATAGAAAGTGGTCTAGGCAACCACCTAGGTATAGGCGAGGGGTAACACCTAAACCACATCGATTAAGCCCTAAGTGACTGCCACCTTACTAAAAAGGATAAACAATGCAAGAAAGATAACAGGCTTAAGAAACTCGAAATACAACTCTCTCCTACTGCTGTCATATATTCCTTCTCCAGTGTACAGATGCAGTGGTGAGCACTGAAAAACATAGAGATGTGAATCTTCATTCTTTTTCTAACATATTTTTCTTTTCCCCTTTTTCTCATCTACCTGAAAGGTGCCAAGGTGGATAGACACTGGATAGCTCCTTGCCCCGTGCTACTCAATGCTTATAAAGACACTTTCTGTATGTCAACCAACATGGACCACCTCAATGCTCTGATTCTCGTGTACTATGTGCATAACTATGTGCCAATATTTCAAATATAAGGTAATGAGATTTCAAATACAAATATGTGCCAATATTTGATGCTTTCATATAAGCTATCATCCTAAACTTGATTGCATGATAAGAACCCATTTAACTTTCTAAATATCATGTTTTAATTTTTCTGCAGCAATTTCATTACTAACAAACCATTTGAAAGAAATGCCAAATTAACGACGTGATTCAACTAACAGCAACAATTTAAAACAAAACTAATAAGTTAAAAGATGTTCACCTCTTACACTAATTGACTTATTAGATCTCTACAACGTGTTACTTATTAGATCTTAAGAGCAAAAACCATCAAACATGACTGGGTTATCTATCAGAACTCTACAATGTGTTACTTATTAGATCTTAATACCACATTAATTCTTTTAAGGTATATAGACTTTACCTGCCTACGGTAGTTCCGACCTCTGTTATTCTTGTAGTACAGCAGCAACACACACTTCAGAGCCATTGCTGCTTGGCGAACAATTGTATCTGTATAAGGTGAAAATTAATAAGCACCGCTGCATAACTGTAACCTGTGTTTATCCCAAATCTGCAATACCTTACTCCTTGAAAAGTTTATCCCAAATCTGCAATACCTTACTGCTCATCTTGTTGACCTTGAAGGAAGTAGTGTGTACTTAAAGGTTACTTGAAAAAGCAATATAACTTGAAAAAATAAAATGATATAAAAAGGCAGTAACATAACCATAATCCTTTGATCGAACCAAATTTATATCAATAACATATCACACTAATTCTGAATCTAAATATTGATTTGACAATAACCAACATGAAAGCGACATTTACCTGCCAATTATGTTTTTCTTATTCGAAAACCACCTCCTTTTCAATACCCTTTCCTGTAATACACCTAAAAAATACACACAAATAAAAAATTAATCTCCCATTTAATTTTTAATAACATAATATAATCATATAATCATAAAAAACCACTTTGTTATAGATCAAAGAGTAATATTCATAATTAGCTCGACTAAAAATGAAAAGAAAAAAAGACAGTCAGAAGTACCAACAACAATCTAAATTGATCAAGTTTAGAGTATGATTTTTCTAGAAGTACCAACAACAATTTCCTCAACTTACAGTAAACGAATAAAAAAAGCACACAGCTAATTGTTGTTAGGACTTGTTGCATACAGCTAAACGAATAGAAGATTTTTCAAATAGAAAAGGCACACAGGTAAAAGATGTTAGGACTTGTTGCATACAATAGACGAATACAAAAAGCATACATCTAATTGTTGTTAGGACTTGTTGCATACAGCTAAACAATAATTTCCTCAGCTTCTATTTTTTTGTTCAAATCAATAATAATTTTCATTAACACCAATATTCATTAGAGACTCAAATCAAATATGAAAAATGAGACTGAACATCTGTTTCATGACTGGGTCAACTACAATTAACATGTTGATGATTTTTTTTCAAGTTCTAGATTGCTGTAGGTAGACGAATAGAAAAGGCAGACATCTAATTGTTGTTAGGACTTGTTGCATACAGCTAAACAATAATTTCCTCAGCTTCTATTTTTTTTGTTCAAATCAATAATAATTTTCATTAACACCAATATTCATTAGTGACTCAAATCAAATATGAAAAATGAGATTGAACATCTGTTTCATGACTGGGTCAACTACCATTAACATGTTGATGATTTTTTTTTTCAAGTTCTAAATTGTTGTAGGTAGACGAATAGAAAAGGCAGACATCTAATTGTTGTTAGGACTTGTTGCATACAGCTAAACAATAATTTTCCTCGGCTTGTATTTTTTTTGTTCAAATCAATAATAATTTTCATTAACACCAATATTCATTAGAGACTCAAATCAAATATGAAAAATGAGATTGATATATTATGCTATAAAAAAGGCAGTAACATAACCATAATCCTTTGATCGAACCAAATTTACATCAATAACATATCACACTAATTCTGAATCTAAATATTGATTTGATAATAACCAATATGAAAGCGACATTTACCTGCCAATTATGTTCTTCTTATTCAAAAACCACCTCCTTTTCAATACCCTTTCCTGTAATATACCTAAAAAATACACACAAATGAAAAATTAATCTCCCATTTAATTTTTAATAGCATAATATAATCATATAATCATAAAAAACCACTTTGTTATAGATCAAAGAGAAATATTCATAATTAGCTCAACTAAAAATGAAAAGAATAAAAGACAGTCATAAGTACCAACAACAATCTAAATTGATCAAGTTTAGAGTAAGATTTTTCTAGAAGTACCAACAACAATTTCCTCAACTTACATTAAACGAATAGAAAAAGCACACAGCTAATTGTTGTTAGGACTTGTTGCATACAGCTAAACGAATAGAAGTTTTTCAAATAGAAAAGGCACACAGCTAAAAGATGTTAGGACTTGTTGCATACAATAGACGAATAGAAAAAACAGACATCTAATTGTTGTTAGGACTTGTTGAATACAGCTAAACAACAATTTCCTCAGCTTCTATCTTTTTTGTTCAAATCAATAATAATTTTCATTAACACCAATATTCATTAGAGACTCAAATCAAATATGAAAAATGAGATTGAACATCTGTTTCGGACTGGGTCAACTACAATTAACATGTTGATGATTTTTTTTTCAAGTTCTACCTACAACAATCGTTTGGATTGCTGTAGGTAGACGAATAGAAAAAGCAGACAACTAATTGTTGTTAGGACTTGTTGCATACAGCTAAACAACAATTTCCTCAGCTTCTATCTTTTTTTGTTCAAATCAATAATAATTTTCATTAACACCAATATTCATTAGATACTCAAATCAAATATGAAAAATGAGATTGAACATCTGTTTCATGACCTGGATCAATTACAATTAACATGATGATGATTTTTTTCAAGTTTTATGTACAACAATTGTTTAGATGGTAGAAGAGATGTCACTGAAATTAACTCCAAAAGAAGAATCAAGATGAGAGAAGAGATGGTAGATATACATACCGACATCAATTCTGTTCTTCCTTTTTTTTCCTTGTGAAGTGATCACCTAAAATCCAGCAGTAAAACTTCAAATTAACAATGTTACAAATTCAACTTACATCAAAATTACTCCTTTATAATTTTATCATTATGAGAGAGAGAGAGGGGTTACCCGAAATCGATTTGAAGAAGAACCCTTTGATCAAAACCCTTGAGATAGAGAAATCCTGGGTGGATTTTTTGCGGCTGAGCCAGGAGGCGAGTAGACGGGATGGGGACTCCTTTTTTTTCCTTTTGAAGTGATCACCTAAAATCCAGCATCAAAACTCCAAATTAACAATGTTACAAATTCAACTTACATCAAAATTACTCCTTTATAATTTTATGATTATGAGAGAGATGGAGAGGGGTTACCTGAAATCGATTTGCAGAAGAACCCTGGGTGGAGGATGGGTGCGCGAGAGAGGGAGCAACGATGGATGGAGGATGGGTGTGCGATGGGAGGGTGGATGAGCGGGAGAGGAAGCGACGATGGGTGGAGGAAATGTTAAAACACTTGAGATAGAGAAAGCCTGGGTGGATTTTTTTGCGGCGGGACAAGAAGCGACGATGGGTGGAGGATGGGTGCGCGATGGGAGGGCAGATGAGGGGGAGAGGAAGCGACGATGGGTGGAGGAGAAGATGAAGCCGATGGGTGGAGGATTGGTGCGCGATGGGAGGGCAGATGAGCGGGAGAGGAAGTCACGATGGGTGAAGGAGAAGATGAAGCGCCTTTTTTTCTTTCTTCGGTAGGGATCACACGGGTATGATTAGGGGATTTAATTTGACCGTATATTGCACGGGTTTACTTAGTTACAAATTAGGGTTTGTTTGTTTACAACCCCAACTCTCCCATTAAAATAGTAGAGATATATTTTCTATTATAAAAGAAAGAATAAGAAAAAAAAAAATCTGTCCAGACCCAATCCTAACCCTTTGTTCATTTTGTCGATCAAACCGATCAAACTGATCAAAGGCTATTATTAATTTGTGTTCGTTTATTAAGGTTTTATATCTAAAACCTAAATATATATCTAAAACCCCCGTCATCTCCATCTATTCTCTCCCGATCTCTCCCCACAAAAATCCCGATCTCTCTAAATATCTCAAAACCCAAATCTTCTTTCCTGATCTCTCCATCGACAACAGCAGCTGCCATGGGGTTGTCGGATTAGGGTTCGGCAGATGGAAAACTGGATTGGGGGATTCAAGGAGAGAAGCTGAACAAGCTCAGGAAGTCGGCCTCCTTTGGGTTTAGGAACAATCAGTCTGTTTCGCCTCCTATTAAAGCAGCAGCGAGGGGGTTTGATGCGCCAGACCTGTCGTGGGCTCAGCCGTTGGTGAAGGATATCGGTGGTGATATGTATTATTATAGTCCATGGGGGGAGGAGCAGATAATGGCTTGATGAGTGTTCGCCGCCACCACTGTCGCCGTTGTTATTGATCATTGATCAAACTAACCTTGTTTCATTTATTATTACTAGTAATTTACACGTGCGTTGCACGGATTAATAAATACATATTCTTTTAAAAGTAAAAATTCAGGCACGTGTGTTGCACGGGTTGGTAGAAGGATAAATTACACTAAGGTCTTTTCCCATTATAGTAACTAGTATTATACACGTGCTGTGCACGTAGAGAAAATTGGGGGAATGAAAAGGGCAAAAAAAAAATCTACCAGCACGTGCGTTGCACGGGTTGGGTTAAGGACAAATTACACTAAGGCCTTCTCCCATTATAGTAGTAGAGATAGAGATAGAGATTATTATTATTATTATTATTATTATTATTATTATTATTATTATTATTATTATTATTATTATTTTGTTCTTGATTCGAAATTATTATGATTATAGGTTTTAGATTGGGGCTACCTCGGATGAAACCCCCCCAGAAGGGAGTCTGAATTCGAAGGAGGCAGTTTCTAATCTACAAGTTCTTTCATTCATACATAGCTTCACATAATTTCATGTATGTATAAGATAGCAAATTGTTGCTCTTTAATTGTAGAAGAAGAGAAATAAGTGGAGATGCAAAATCTTGTTGATCTTTGCTCTTGATTCTTCATGAACTTTTTAAGTGCTTGTATAAAGAGTTGTTATCACACTACAAAAGAAAGTAGATTTCCCGGCGCTTTTTGACGTCTATACCGGCGTTTTTTTACGCCGGTGAAACATTCACCGGCGTTTACAATAGCGCCGGTCCAAATGCCGCCGAATCGAGCGTCGCTGAAAGGAAGGGGTCTACACCGGCGGTTTTCCTGGGCGCCGGTAAATGTGAAACCTACACCGGCGGCCTAAAAACGCCGGTGTATTGGGTCCTCTGAGTGCCGCCTTTTACTTCCAATATACATTCACCGGCGGCTATAAACCGCCGGTGTTCATCAATTTACCGGCGTTTACAGAAACGCCGGTGTAGAATGAACGTTCACCGGCGTTCTGTGACCGCCAGTGTACGCGCGTTTATGACTGTCCGCTTTTCCCTACACACAAGCACCGGCGTGACCAAAAACGCCGGTAAACCCAACTACACCGGCATTTTATCAAACGCCGGTGTTCCTTTTTGCCGTTACAACTGACGGTATTCACCGGCGTCTAGCGGCATACACCGGCGTTTGTGTGACCGCCGGTCTATCGCACACTGCAACTAATTCAATAGATAGACCGGCGTTTTATAAAAATCCGGTCTAGCTATGCCCGTTTGTATTCCTTTCTCCGTTTTCCGTTCGATTTCAATTCACAATTTCTTTTACAAAACCTGTAAACTAATTCATAACTACTGATTCAACCAATTTCATTTCATATTAATGCGCAAATGACAACCAAACACAAGAAATATAATAAAGTTTAACACGTGTCATATCCAAATATCTCAACAAACTAATTAACAGTGTCATAATCACAACCAAATTCACCGCAAAATTAACAGTCATAATCACAACCAAATTAATAGACCGACGAACATCCCAAATATCTCAACATCCCAAATATCTCAAGTCTGACAAATATCCCAACTAAACCATCTGACATAACTCTCATCCAAAAAAAACAGTCTGACATAACAGCAAGGAGGACATAAGAACAATCATACAGCAAGGACACAAGAACAGCAAGGAGGACCACGGATTCATACCCTCGAGGAGCTTCAGTTCTGATCATCAGAATTTTCTTCATCTGGGCGACCGCTCTGTGAACAAAAAAAAACAATAGTTTAGTTCAACAGTATACCACAATACAGAATATACATATTTTTTGAACTTGCAAAAAAATCTAACTGTATCTTAAATTATAAGATCAAAGTGCCAATTGCAAATGGAATTGTTGATGATATATAGAGAGGTAAAATAATTACATTACAATGCTAAAAATCCGGTACTTAATTTTGTTTTTTAAATATATCTAAAATAACAAAACAAATGAAAATTCAGTATCTAACTTGAAAACTCTATATTATCTCCCTTGATTGGGAATATCCACTACCTAAAATAGTAAAACAAATAAAAATTCAGTATCTAAGCATCTCTTTCATGGATTGTCCAGACAATCCATGAAACTGTCATCGTGGACGGAAACCAAATATAAGAAAAATAAGAAAAATAAGATAGGGCTCATATCAAGTGTATTTTTAGGGAACTGTCATCGTGGAAGGAAACCAAATATATATAGAAGCCAGAAATGGAAACATAAAGGAGAAAGGTAGAGACTTTGGATACACCAGGCTAACATAGCGGCATTTTTCTCATCTCTCTCTCATCCCTTGTTTCCCTTCAGCACATGAACACAAAGAGACATCAGCAACAACAGCAAGAGCGACAAGAACGACAATAATAATAAATTATTATGAACAAGATGTCTCTATATGGGTTTCCAGATCTCCACTCGAGCCCACTCTTTCTAATCACAGCCCAATTAAGAACATAGACAACATCCACTAAACAATCCAATCATAGCCCAGTCAAAATTTGCCATCCTAGATCCAGTCATAGCCCAGATAAAAAAAACCATGCCGAAGATTGCAATCAGGTTACATTAACAGTATCTGAAAATGAAAATTTCTCCACTATCTGAGCTTATATGTTGCTCTCCAACTATATCGCAAAACCCAAGTGTTGTGCATATCCGGCCGGAGGATAGTGGCATACGTACCTATATACCATCCTCAGTTCAAAGTGAACCCATTTTTGGTATCAAAACAAACATGCCAAGAAGACAATCAGGTGCATGATATGAGCTTCACTAACAGTTAAGTGAAAATAGGACCAAAAAAATAGCCTTAGAAGACCATCAGGTTTGTGAAATAAGCTTCACTAACAGTGAAAGAAACTGGGGATGCTATGCAGCATACTTAGTTTGGAAATGAACCCATTTTGTGTTAAGAAAACCATTTTTGGCTAAGATTGCAATCAGGTTACATTAACAGTATCTGAAAATAAAAATTTCTCCACTATCTGAGCTTATATGTTGCTCTCCAACTATATCGCAAAACCCAAGTGTTGTGCATATCCGGCCGGAGGATTGTGGCATACGTACCTATATACCATCCTCAGTTCAAAGTGAACCCATTTTTGGTATCAAAACAAACAAGCCAAGAAGACAATCAGGTGCATGATATGAGCTTCACTAACAGTTAAGTGAAAATAGGACCAAAAAAATAGCCTTAGAAGACCATCAGGTTTGTGAAATAAGCTTCACTAACAGTGAAAGAAACTGGGGATGCTATGCAGCATACTTAGTTTGGAAATGAACCCATTTTGTGTTAAGAAAACCATTTTTGGCTAAGATTGCAATCAGGTTACATTAACAGTATCTGAAAATGAAAATTTCTCCACTATCTGAGCTTATATGTTGCTCTCCAACTATATTGCAAAACCCAAGTGTTGTGCATATCCGGTCGGAGAATTGTGGCATACGTACCTATATACCATCCTCAGTTCAAAGTGAACCCATTTTTGGTATCAAAACAAACATGCCAAGAAGACAATCAGGAGCATGATATGAGCTTCACTAACAGTTAAGTGAAAATAGGACCAAAAAAATAGCCTTAGAAGACCATCAGGTTTGTGAAATAAGCTTCACTAACAGTGAAAGAAACTGGGGATGCTATGCAGCATACTTAGTTTGGAAATGAACCCATTTTGTGTTAAGAAAACCATTTTTGGCTAAGATTGCAATCAGGTTACATTAACAGTATCTGAAAATGAAAATTTCTCCACTATCTGAGCTTATATGTTGCTCTCCAACTATATCGCAAAACCCAAGTGTTGTGCATATCCGGCCGGAGGATTGTGGCATACGTACCTATATACCATCCTCAGTTCAAAGTGAACCCATTTTTGGTATCAAAACAAACATGCCAAGAAGACAATCAGGAGCATGATATGAGCTTCACTAACAGTTAAGTGAAAATAGGACCAAAAAAATAGCCTTAGAAGACCATCAGGTTTGTGAAATAAGTTTCACTAACTGTGAAAGAAACTGGGGATGCTATGCAGCATACTTAGTTTGGAAATGAACCCATTTTGTGTTAAGAAAACCATTTTTGGCTAAGATTGCAATCAGGTTACATTAACAGTATCTGAAAATGAAAATTTCTCCACTATCTGAGCTTATATGTTGCTCTCCAACTATATCGCAAAACCCAAGTGTTGTGCATATCCGGCCGGAGGATTGTGGCATACGTACCTATATACCATCCTCAGTTCAAAGTGAACCCATTTTTGGTATCAAACACAAACATGCCAAGAAGACAATCAGGAGCATGATATGAGCTTCACTAACAGTTAAGTGAAAATAGGACCAAAAAAATAGCCTTAGAAGACCATCAGGTTTGTGAAATAAGCTTCACTAACTGTGAAAGAAACTGGGGATGCTATGCAGCATACTTAGTTTGGAAATGAACCCATTTTGTGTTAAGAAAACCATTTTTGGCTAAGATTGCAATCAGGTTACATTAACAGTATCTGAAAATGAAAATTTCTCCACTATCTGAGCTTATATGTTGCTCTCCAACTATATCGCAAAACCCAAGTGTTGTGCATATCCGGCCGGAGGATTGTGGCATACGTACCTAGATACCATCCTCAGTTCAAAGTGAACCCATTTTTGGTATCAAAACAAACATGCCAAGAAGACAATCAGGTGCATGATATGAGCTTCACTAACAGTTAAGTGAAAATAGGACCAAAAAAATAGCCTTAGAAGACCATCAGGTTTGTGAAATAAGCTTCACTAACAGTGAAAGAAACTGGGGATGCTATGCAGCATACTTAGTTTGGAAATGAATCCATTTTGTGTTAAGAAAACCATTTTTGGCTAAGATTGCAATCAGGTTACATTAACAGTATCTGAAAATAAAAATTTCTCCACTATCTGAGCTTATATGTTGCTCTCCAACTATATCGCAAAACCCAAGTGTTGTGCATATCCGGCCGGAGGATTGTGGCATACGTACCTATATACCATCCTCAGTTCAAAGTGAACCCATTTTTGGTATCAAAACAAACATGCCAAGAAGACAATCAGGTGCATGATATGAGCTTCACTAACAGTTAAGTGAAAATAGGACCAAAAAAATAGCATTAGAAGACCATCAGGTTTGTGAAATAAGCTTCACTAACAGTGAAAGAAACTGGGGATGCTATGCAGCATACTTAGTTTGGAAATGAACCCATTTTGTGTTAAGAAAACCATTTTTGGCTAAGATTGCAATCAGGTTACATTAACAGTATCTGAAAATGAAAATTTCTCCACTATCTGAGCTTATATGTTGCTCTCCAACTATATCGCAAAACCCAAGTGTTGGCATATCCGGCCGGAGGATTGTGGCATACGTACCTATATACCATCCTCAGTTCAAAGTGAACCCATTTTTGGTATCAAAACAAACATGCCAAGAAGACAATCAGGTGCATGATATGAGCTTCACTAACAGTTAAGTGAAAATAGGACCAAAAAAATAACCTTAGAAGACCATCAGGTTTGTGAAATAAGCTTCACTAACAGTGAAAGAAACTGGGGATGCTATGCAGCATACTTAGTTTGGAAATGAACCCATTTTGTGTTAAGAAAACCATTTTTGGCTAAGATTGCAATCAGGTTACATTAACAGTATCTGAAAATAAAAATTTCTCCACTATCTGAGCTTATATGTTGCTCTCCAACTATATCGCAAAACCCAAGTGTTGTGCATATCCGGCCGGAGGATTGTGGCATACGTACCTATATACCATCCTCAGTTCAAAGTGAACCCATTTTTGGTATCAAAACAAACATGCCAAGAAGACAATCAGGAGCATGATATGAGCTTCACTAACAGTTAAGTGAAAATAGGACCAAAAAAATAGCCTTAGAAGACCATCAGGTTTGTGAAATAAGCTTCACTAACAGTGAAAGAAACTGGGGATGCTATGCAGCATACTTAGTTTGGAAATGAACCCATTTTGTGTTAAGAAAACCATTTTTGGCTAAGATTGCAATCAGGTTACATTAACAGTATCTGAAAATGAAAATTTGTCCACTATCTGAGCTTATATGTTGCTCTCCAACTATATCACAAAACCCAAGTGTTGTGCATATCCGGCCGGAGGATTGTGGCATACGTACCTATATACCATCCTCAGTTCAAAGTGAACCCATTTTTGGTATCAAAACAAACATGCCAAGAAGACAATCAGGTGCATGATATGAGCTTCACTAACAGTTAAGTGAAAATAGGACAAAAAAAATAGCCTTAGAAGACCATCAGGTTTGTGAAATAAGCTTCACTAACAGTGAAAGAAACTGGGGATGCTATGCAGCATACTTAGTTTGGAAATGAACCCATTTTGTGTTAAGAAAACCATTTTTGGCTAAGATTGCAATCAGGTTACATTAACAGTATCTGAAAATGAAAATTTCTATACTATCTGAGCTTATATGTTGCTCTCCAACTATATCGCAAAACCCAAGTGTTGTGCATATCCGGCCGGAGGATTGTGGCATACGTACCTATATACCATCCTCAGTTCAAAGTGAACCCATTTTTGGTATCAAAACAAACATGCCAAGAAGACAATCAGGAGCATGATATGAGCTTCACTAACAGTTAAGTGAAAATAGGACCAAAAAAATAGCCTTAGAAGACCATCAGGTTTGTGAAATAAGCTTCACTAACAGTGAAAGAAACTGGGGATGCTATGCAGCATACTTAGTTTGGAAATGAACCCATTTTGTGTTAAGAAAATTATTTTTGGCTAAGATTGCAATCAGGTTACATTAACAGTATCTGAAAATGAAAATTTCTCCACTATCTGAGCTTATATGTTGCTCTCCAACTATATCGCAAAACCCAAGTGTTGTGCATATCCGGCCGGAGGATTGTGGCATACGTACCTATATACCATCCTCAGTTCACAGTGAACCCATTTTTGGTATAAAAACAAACATGCCAAGAAGACAATCAGGTGCATGAAATCAGCTTCACTAATAGTTAAGTGAAAATGGGACCATAAAATAGCTTAAGAAGACCATCAGGTTTGTGAAATAAGCTTCACTAACAGTGAAAGAAACTGGGGATGCTATGCAGCATACTTAGTTTGGAAGTGAACCCATTTTGTGTTAAAAAAACCATGCCAAAGATTGCAATCAGGTTACATTAACAGTATCTGAAAATGAAAAATTTTCCATTATCTGAGCTTATATGTTGCTCTACTACTTTTTTAGCCCAACTATATCGCAAAACCCAATTGTTGTGCATATCCGGCCGGAGGATTTTGGCATACGTACCTATATACCATCCTCAGTTCACAGTGAACCCATTTTTGGTCAAAAAAACATGCCAAGATGACAATCAGATGCATGAAAATAAGCTTCACTAACAATAAAACAAAATGGGTTCACTTCAACAACAGCAACAACAGCAAGAGGGAACCAAATATAGAACAATTGGGTTTTGAATGGAGATTGTAGTCATAGATCAATTCTTCATAGAAGTAAAATACGAATAGGGCTCATAGCAAGTGTAGTTTTAACTGGAATTGTCAACGTGGAAGGAAACCAAATATAGAAGCCAGAAAGAGGAATGGTAGAGAATGAGGATACACCAGGCTGACATAGCGGCATTTTCCTCATCTCTCTCTCATCCCTTCATTCCCTTCAACACACGAACACAAAGAGACATCAGCAACAACAACAAGAGCGACAAGAACAACAATAATAATAAATCATTATGAAGAAGATGTCTCTATATGGGTTTTCAGATCTCCACTCGAGCCCTCTCGTTCTAATCACAGCCCAACTAAGAACATGGACAACAGCCACTGAACAATCCAATCACAGCCCAATCCAAATTGGCCATCCTGGATCTTAATGAAATAAGCTTCAGTAGTAGTAAAAGAAGATGGGGATGCTAGCAGCAAACTCAGTTTGGAAGTGAACCCTTTTTTTGGTTAAAAAATCATGCCAAAGATGGCAAACAGGTTACTTTAACAGTATCTTGAAATGAAAATTTCCATTAATGCCTCAGTTCACAGTAAACCCATTTATTATCAAAAAAACATGGCAAGAAGACAAGCAGATGCATGAAATGAGCTTCATTAACAGTGAAAGAGGATGGGGATGCTAGCAGCATACGCAGTTTGGTGGTGAACCCATTATTTGATCAAAAGATCATGCAAAAGAGGGCAATCGGCAGGATACCTTAACAGTAAGTTAAAATGAAAATTTCCATTAACTGAGCTTAATTATATGTTGCTCCACTAATTGTTGTGCCCAACTAAATCTAAAACCAACTTGTTGTCCAAATCACAGACCATTTTGGCGTACGTAGGTATAGCATCCTCAGTTCACAGTGAACCCATTTATTATCAAAAAAACATGGCAAGAAGACAAGCAGATGCATGAAATGAGCTTCATTAACAGTGAAAGAGGATGGGGATGCTAACAGCATACTCAGTCTGGTGGTGAACCCATTATTTGATCAAAAAATCATGCAAAATAGGGCAATCTGCAGGATACCTTAACGGTACCTTAAATTGAAAATTTACATTAACTGAGCTTAAGTATATGTTGCTCCAGTAGTTGTTGTGCCCAACTAAATCTAAAACCAACTTGTTGTGCAAATCATAGACCATTTTGGCGTACGTAGCTATAGCATCCTCAGTTCACACTAAACCCATTTAGTATAAAAAAAACATGCCAAGAAGACAAGCAGATGCATGAAATGAGCTTCATTAACAGTGAAAGACCATGAAAATTTCCAGTATCTAAGCATTTATTTTTCTATTAATTCTTCATCCCAACTAAACCATTCAAGTTAAGGAAATCAAGATGCATCTATCTGAAAAATATGCTAAGTTTGGAAAATAAGGGAAATCAAGAGATGATACCGAAGAGAGCAAGAGAGAGAGCGAAGGAGGGAAATCGAAAATGACGAATAGGGCTCATAGCAAGTGTAGTTTTAACTGGAATTGTCATCGTGGAAGGAAACCAAATATAGAAGCCAGAAAGAGGAATGGTAGAGAATGAGGATACACCAGGCTAACATAGCGGCTTTTTCCTCATCCCTCTCTCATCCCTTCTTTCCCTTCAACACACGGACACATAGAGACATCAGCAACAACAGCAAGAATGACAAGAACAACAATAATAATAAATTATTATGAACGAGATGTCTCTATATGGGTTTCCAGATCTCCACTCCAACTCGTCTCTTTCTAATCACAGCCCAATTAAGAACAATTGGTCACAGTCACTTTTAAAGAAACATATATGCTCAGATAATGGAAATTTTCATTTTAAGATACTTTTAAAGTAACCTGATTGCCATCTTTGGCATGATTGCCATCCTCATCTTCTTTTACTGTTAATGAAGCTTATCTTATGCATCTGATTGTCATCTTGGCATGTTTTTTATAACAAAATGGGTTCACTGTGAACTGAGGATGCTATAGGTACGTATGCCAAAATCCTCCGGATATGCACAGCAATTGGGTATTAGATTTAGTGCAGCGATGAACAGGGCTCATATCAAGTATAATATTACGGACTGTCATCGTGGAAGGAAACCGATTTAATATATAACAAAAGGGGATGGTAGAGAATGAGGATACACCAGGCTAACATAGCGGCATTTTCCTCATCTCTCTCTCATCCCTTCTTTCCCTTCAACACACGGACACATAGAGACATCAGCAACAACAACAAGAGGGGATTGGTCCAACAAAAAGTATAGATTATAATAAACGAGATGTCTCTATTTGGGTTTTCAGATCTCCACTCCAGCCCTTTCTTTCTAATCACAGCCCACTTAAGAAAATTAGATTTAGTTGGGCTCAAGAATTAGTAGAGCAACATATAAGCTCAGGTACTGTTAAAGTAACCTGCAGATTGCCATCTTTGGCATGATTTTGTAACAAAAAATGGGTTCACTGTGAAACTAAGTATGCTGCTAGCATACCAAAATCCTCCAAATCAGTACAACAACGCGGCTGAACAAACCTTATCAGCAGGTCATACTATGTCATCTAAGCATGTTATGTGCCAAAGTGGGATTGGTAATACAATGCATGAACGACACGTATTAGTTGTTTGTGAGTATGCAATAGGGTGCAGCTATGAACAGGGCTCATATCAAGTGTAGTATTACGGACTGTCATCGTGGAAGGAAACCCATTTAATATATAAGCCATATATGGAGCCAAAAAGAAGGATGGTAGAGACTTTGGATACACCAGGCTAACATAGCGGCATTTTCCTCATCTCTCCCCTCATCCCTTCTTTCCCTTCAACACACGGACACATAGAGACATCAGCAACAACAACAAGAGGGGATTGGTCCAACAAAAAGTATAGATTATAATAAACGAGATGTCTCTATTTGGGTTTCCAGATCTCCACTCCAGCCCTTTCTTTCTAATCACAGCCCACTTAAGAAACATAGACGAAATACTTATAGACGACAGCCACAATGCACACTCACAAACACTAGTACGTGTCTTTCATGCATTCAAAACCATAATCTCTTTAAAAAAACCAATTTAAATACTTACCCTGGGTGGGACTTGGGACTGCTGCCCTATTAAATTGGCCATTTGTTCTTAGAGGAGTGCAACTTGTGCCTTTAAGGCAGTCATCTCCTCGTCGTGATTGCCACTTGAACTAGATGAACTCCGTCCAAATAGCCGCGAGGGGGTTGGTCCCAGGCCCATACCACGGACACATCCATGCCTCTCCTTTCCCCTAACATCGGTCAAGGCAACTCTCTGCCGGGTACGCCAATCTGGGCGTGGCGCCGTAGGGTCCGAATCTGAGGCAGAGGAGATTTCATCATACCTTTTCCGAGCATTAGTCTGTAAAAGGACATAACAATCAGAGTTAAAAGCAGATGAGATTTCGACTCCTCATTAGATATTAGTTCACAAATTACCAGAATCCGTGCTGCCTCAGGGCTCGCATACGTCCCATCCTTTGATTTGTGGGTGGCATCAAAAAAGTCAATGTCCCCAAACTCCGTAGGCCCCCCCAAATCTTCTGCCTATATATTAGTAAGATGAAATGGTTATAAACAAATAACTGTAAGTAAAAAATTGTTCAATACTATTGCGCCTACCAATTCTTCCCGAACCAGAGCGAAGCTCTGTGTACCAGCGGTGTGCAACACTAGCTGCTTTGACCGACTGGCAGCTCCCACCTCCGCCCTTTTCTGTACATGCCACAATGAAGTTAACAGAAAAATTCATTATAGCCGCCATACAACCACATACTCATTAGATTTTTGTGTGTTTAATGTAAATACCTGACCGATCGCCGAACTCCAGTAGTGCACAAGAAATTGCCAATCCGAAGGCTCCACATTTTCTGGCACATTCACTGCATTCTCCTCCTCTGAAAGGTCTTTGTTATAAAACTTCGACTTCAATTCACTCTTGTGGTCCCTCCACTTCTTGGAGAGTGACTTTTCAACCCAAGGCGTAAGGGAGTCGGCGAACGAGAAGTATTGCTGCAAAATTCATTACCCATCACTAATAATACATATTTCAATAATAATTTTTCGCCGACCAATTATGTATTTTAGATGAGAAATACCTTGATTGTCGTAATAGCAGTGGCTTTTGTGGTGGTTGGCACCTTCGGCCAACTCTCGTATGACAAAGGAAGTATGCGGGGGTTCCTTGCTATAACCCCATTGAAGGAAGAAAATTTGCTGGCGTTATCGCCAACCGGTTGCCCAACATCGTTCGCCTCCACCTCGATCCTTTCATCATTCTGAAGCCTCCAAACATTCGTCATCTTAGTCCGCCCACGATGTTTTTTGACAGTGGGCGGCGTGCTACCCTCACCCTCTTCTGTTTGACTGCCACTATTATGTAGTGGCTGCTCATCCCCATGGCTCTCGTTGCCATCATTTATATTTAACCTCTTTCCATGCCTCGGCATGTTGTACCTGTCAAAGATTCAAATACACACATGCCAAGAAGACAATCAGATGCATGAAATCAGCTTCATTAACAGTGAAAGAAGATGAGGCCTATGCTAGCAGCATACTTAGTTTGGAAGTGAACCCATTATTTGGTTAAAAAATCATGCCAAAGAGGGCAATCAGGTTACTTTAACAGTATCTTAAAATGAAAATTTCCATTATCCGATCTTATATGTTGTTCTACTAATTCTTGAGCCCAACTAAATCTAAAACCCAATTGTTGTGCATATCTGGAGGATTTTGGCATACAGCTATAGCATCCTCAGTTCACAGTGAACCCATTTAATACCAAAAAAACATGCCAAGAAGGCAATCAGATGCATGAAATAAGCTTCATTAACAGTAAAAGAAGATGAAAATTCTAGCAGCATACTTAGTTAGGAAGTGAACCCATTTTTTGTTAAAAAATCATGCCAAAGATGGCAAACAGGTTACTTTAACAGTATCTTGAAATGAACATTTTCATTATCTGACCATATATGTTGCTCTACTAATTCTTTAGCCTAACTAAATCTAAAACCCAATTGTTCAGCATATCCGGAGGATTTTGGCATACGTAGCTATAACATCCTCAGTTCACAGTGAACCAATTTTGGTTAAAAAAACATGCCAAGATGACTATCAGATGCATGGAATAAGCTTCTTTAACAATAAAAGAAGATGAAATTTCTAGCAGCATACTTAGTTTGGAAGTGAACCCATTTTTGGTTAAAAAATCATGCCAAAGAGGGCAATCTGCAGGTAACTTTAACAGTTTCTTGAAATGAAAATTTACATTATCTGAGCATATATGTTGCTCCACTAATGGTTGTGCCCAACCCAATCTAAAACCCAATTGTTGTGCATCGTCAGTTCACAGTGAACCCATTTTATATCAAAAAAACATGCCAAGAAGACAATCAGATGCATGAAATCAGCTTCATTAACAGTATAAGAACATGAAAATTTCAACATGCATCTATCAGAAAAAAATGCTAAGTTTCAAAAATTAGGGGAATCAACAGATGATACCGAAGAGAGAGAGAGAGAGCGGGGCGACGAGCGCGGGGGGGGGGGGGGGGGGGGGGGGGGGGGGAAGATATAGAGAGAGCGGGGCGACACGGTCGTTTCCGTTCGCCGATTCACCTCCAAATCGGGATAGGGAGGAGGAAAATCGAAAATGGCGAAGGGAAGAAGGGACGATGACGAATGTTCGAAGGCCGTCGAAGAGGACGAAGCGGCGGAGGCAAACGCGCGGGAAGGAGAGCGAGGAAGGAGGGAAAACGAAGCGCCTTTTGTTTTTTACTTTTTTGGGGTTTAGGGAAATGGCGAGAGAAAGGTTAGGGTAGATGGGATTTATCGCAGCTTTTCACCGGCGTTTTAATTAGACACGCCGGTGAATCATAAACTTCACCGGCGTTTTTAAATAAAACGCCGGTGAATAATCGGATTCACCGGCGTTTTAATTCGGCCGCCGGTATATAACCATCGCATCTGGTGGCCCCATTCCTAATCGCTACCTACCCCGGCGCTACTAGTAAAACGCCGGGGAATATTCGCCGGTAAATCTGGTTTCTTTTGTAGTGTCAAGGGATATTTTCTTTAATCATAATTCATTAAGTTCTTTTTTTGTGCCAATTTGAGAGACAATGTTTGGCCGTTAAATTGCATCGTTTTTGTTTGTTTGAAGGAGCACCTCCCTTTCTTAATAGGCAAGAATTTGTATTGAAATTGTCCGTGTGATTATCATAAGCAGTGGGAGTTGTTAGACTATTACCAATTTGGTAGACAGTCTCTTATGTTTAATGTTTGTTACTATAAGAGCATGATTTGATATGCTAAATGTTGAAGGGATTTGAAGAAATGTTTTCCATGCCTTCATTATGAATCTGCTTTCCATGCCTTCATTATGAATCCTTTTGACCCACAACACTTCGGAAAATTTTCAAAGGTGATCCTCTTGGCCCATACAGAATCTGATTTTTTTTATTTTTTTATTTTTTTTATTTTCTTATTTTCTTAGCATTGGGATATTGGAAATGGCTTCTTTGAAAAGTGAGTGATATTGCTTTGAGGCCATAACATACTGCCCTTAATTTTTCACATCTCATATCTAGATCTAATCAGGGTCATACAAATCCCTCAAATAAAATCCCAATTACCCATGCCCAAACTCTTCCATCCCTTCGCTGCTCTCTTTCTTTCTCCCAACTCGTCACCCCCTCCAATCGTTTGTAGCAACTGCCACCACCGCCACAAGATCAATCGGAAAAATACAAACCAACGGAGGATGCTCCACCGAAACAGGTGGCGATGGCGAGGCTCTCCCAGGCCGTGCGGCTTATCGCCGACGTCAGGAAACTCGGTAAAAATTCGTCCTTTGCTTTGATTTGATTTGGTTCTGTTAGGGGGCTTGAGCTAGGGTTCTATAAATTTAAGGAATTGGGCATGTCATTGTCATCTGTTATGTTGTTCCTTTATGCCATTGACTACGTGATATACATGTGCTAATACCCTCTTAAATATGATTGTTTGGGGAATGCTTTGAGTTTCAGCTGAAGACAAGCAGCTGAAACTATCTTCAAAGAGGAGCAGCAGAGTTGAACAGACAATTCAGCATATGGAAGTTTTTTTTAAAAAATGAGCAGCAGAGCAACATGCAGCTTGTCTATCTGCGATTTATTTTTCTTTTTTATTCAGAATAACTGTATAGAGTTGTATTCTTATAAAATATACAAACTACATGTATTTTGGAGTAGCCTGAAGCTTGTATATGTGCAATTTGTTGGTCCTTTTGATCTGAATAGCTGTATATATAGCCATATTCTTAAAAATTGTACAAAGTACATGTATCAGAATCGATAAAATGCAAATTCTCAGCCTATGCAATGTTCATTTCAATAAGTGCTATTTCTCATTACATAATTAAGAATGGAAGATATATATATATATATATATATATATATATATATATATATATATATATATATCATAAAATATGATAATATCCACAGCACTTTAAATAATTAAGAATGGAAGATATATATCCTAAAATATGATAATTAAGAAGGTTATTTGATTATCTTTTTATAGTTTCTGTGTTATAAGCTTTTACACATTAAAGTTTTTATTAATAAATAAGATGACAAATTTGAATTTGAATGAACTAACAATTTTACTAAAAAATTGTTTTACTAATTTCAACAACTTTTTTTCTTGCCAATTTACTCTCCTATAAAAGCAGCATAATATGATTAACTTAATTTGAATTTTAACAACTTTTCTTCTTGAACGCACAACACAATATGATTAACTAAATTTGAATTTTACCTTAGAATCAAGAACACATAATTAGGGTAAAAATTCAAATTAAGTTAATCATACAGCACATCTTCAATTGATAGGGTCATATTGTATTTATTAAATAATTAGTTATAAGAGATATACATTCACCTCAAGTTTACGTTCCCCTATAGGCTATAAATACCCAATAAAATTGCCAGACAAGTTCATTGCAAGGTTACCTTTCTTCGTCTCATTACAAGTTCGCAAATCGAAAGGCTAGGGTTCTTCGTGTAGCACTCAAAGGTAAAATTTACGAAGAGAAATTCCACTTTTTCTACATATATTTTTATACATACTGTGATCTTTTTTTTTTGTTTAAACCTTTTAAATTCACATATTAGACAACACCTTCCTGAATAACCTATCTCAAGTGGTTGTGTATATAAGTTTTAATATGTAATTATAATTATAGGAGCAGCAATATTAAAGCATAAATATATCATATATCATATACTTATATAATGTAACAAAAGTTACGAGAACAATTTTTTGGACCCTTACATTGTTTTTTTCCCCTTCTTCCTTTTTCTTTCTACTATCTTTGAAGCATACCATGCCTTCATCATACACTGGAAAACTAGGTTGCTTCATAGATATTATCATAATACAGACCCCAGACCCCAGCTCATAGCTGTTCAAGTTTTAATAGAAATTCTAGATGGCTTGTTGGAACTTATATGAACCAATTAAAAGTGAGATTGCTTTCTGTTTGGCTCGAACTTATATATGCCTTGATTATACTTATTGTTGTTATCATACCCTCCTGTAGATTTTTTCGTCAAGAGGATGCCTACTTGGTCACTTTTAATGAATTAAAATTAACTTATCAATAATTATATTTTTTGCAGATTATCTACATCAATAGACAAACCCCACAATGAATATTCTGTTATTAATTCCTTGCAAGAAAATCAACAATTGTGGACTATTAAAGTATTGGGTACGAAACATTATGGTGTGAAAGAATACAAAAATAGTAAAGGCACAAGAAAAATCTTAAAAGTTGCACTTATAGATGATGAGGTAAGATACTTTAAATATTGTTAAAAAATATGCATATACATACATAAATAATTATTAATACAAAATTTTCATCTTTTGTAGGGAACTAGAATACTGGCGATAATGTTTAATGAAGTGGTGGAAGCGTTCCAACATATGCTTGAGGAGCATGAAACTTATTTAATTTCTAATGGAATACTAAAAAATGTCAACAAAAGATATAACCCAATGCACGATAAATTTGACATCATTTTGAAGTTGGGAAGTATTGTAGATGAAGTTGAAAAAGATCTTATCATTGATAAGGATAGGTACAAATTTGTAACTGTAGATAAATTGCGAAGTACATTTTCACTGTCTTTAAAGGTAAAAAATTATGTTAATATATATATATATAATTGGCTATTACTAATAAAGGATATCAAATACTAATTGCATTGTACAGATCTTTGTTTAGTAGTAATTAATGCAGGAGATGTAGATAAGGTAGACTCAAAATATGGTAATGAAGTAGAGAAACGAAATCTTACAGTTGTAGGATTCAGGTAATATCAATTAATTAAGTTATATAATAATTTACATAATGGTTTTGTAATTCATACGTTTTGTCCTAATTTAAGGTCAAAACCAATCTTACTTACATTATGGGGAGAACTAGCAATCAAGGAAGGATAAACTCTGAAAGAATTATCACTCAACATGCCAATTATTGCAATTACCTCTATAAAAATCTCAAACTTTGGAAGTAATTATATACAATAACAATTAATAATGTTATTTATTATATATTTTATTTATTTATTTATTATTGACTTTTCAAAACAGGATCCTTTCTCACATCAACAAACAACACTACAATAGAGATAAATCCGAATGAACCAGAGGCATATAAAATTCGAGAATGGTCTAATTTATTTTGTATATTTAATCCTTTAATTGTTGCCTTTTGGAGTATCATTTAATATAATTTTGTTTGTTTGTTTCAGGATAAACTGTAACGAAATTTTGTTAAAAAGTAATTTCTTGCAAATAAACAAAAGAAAAGTAATGGATGTGGAAGAAGTGAAACTATCTAATATTCTCTATTGTGCAGACGAAAATTCTTCGGAGGTATTATGAATAATGAAATTATTTTTAAATATTCTGTTCAAATCTATATATATCTATAAATATTTTGATGACTTTAATTTTATTTCCATATTTCAAGGCAAAATACTACTATTGCAAAGTTTTGATCAAGAGTGTCAAAGAAGTTAGAGAAACATGGTACATTGCATGCAAAATCTGTTCAATAAAAGTCAGTGTTGAAAATGATGAAGCCTATTGTCGAAAATGTAAAAAGAATAATGTTGAATATGAGCCAAGAACACTATATTATTAGTTACCCATCTTTCCATTCTTCAATCAAATTATTAAAAAAAAATACAATAAATTTAAAAAAAACTAAAAATAACCTGTTACAGATATGTATTCAAAATCACAATAAAAGATATAAGTGCAAAGGCAGAATTGAATTTATTTGATGAGTAAGCAAGGTGCATCATTGGTTGTTCCGCAAAAGACCTAGAAGATATTAAGAATAAGGTATAATATGTTATTCTCATAGTGTTACAATTAATTAAGAGCTAATTTCATAATTTTATATATGCAGGAAAAAAATGTTGAAGAATTTGATAGACAGACCAAGAAATGCATTGGAGATGAGTATACGTTTTTTTTATCAAAGCACAAGATGTCCAATACGGAAGAAAAAATACAAGAGTACTGACATGAGGAAAAATAAAAAGGGATGAACAAGAAATTACAAGCAATTTTAACCTCAAGAAAGTTAAAGTTGAAAGTGATGATTGATCTTCTGAAAAATACGATGATATCAGTTTAGGATTTACTAATTTGTTTTTTTTAATAACCTTTTTTAATATCAGTTTTAAGTTTAAGAAAGTTAAAGTCGAAAATAATGATATATCTTATGAAAAATACATTGATTATACTTGCTTCAAATCTGATTTCGAGGAGCTTGTTGTCGTTGGAGTAATTTTGAAATTCATGGTTTGCTTTTTAAAATGATTGACTTTGTCGAATTTGTACTTTGAAGAATATGGGTGTGCTAAATAAAAGTATGTTTAGATAAATTTTTCACCATTTATGTGTACCAAGTCACGTGCACTTGGTGCACGGTACATTCCAACTAGTATATATATATATATATATATATATATATATATATATATATATATATATATATATATATATATATAGAGAGAGAGAGAGAGAGAGAGAGAGAGAGAGAGAGAGAGAGAGAGAGAGAGAGAGAGAGAGAAATAATTAAATAAATAAAGGAGTTGTTTTTTGTGGGGGGGGGGGGGGGGGGAGGGATGTGTTTTGTGAGGTCAGATCCGGGCCTTTGATTTTGGGGGGATTGAAGAAGAACCACTTGATAACTTTCTTTGTATTTTATTATTATTATTATTATTATTATTATTATTATTATTATTATTATTATTATTATATATATATATATATATATATATATATATATATATATATATATATATATATAATATTATACTGGAGAGTACCTTAGTGTCATTTGTCAATCTACCAACCCGTGTATTGCACGTGCATAACTAATATGAAGAAGGTCACAGGTTCGAGTCCTCACTACGTCAAATTTTTACTTAAATTTTTTTAATATATTAAATGTGCATCACACATGTAAATTAGTATCTATCTATCTATCTATCTATCTATCTGTCTATCTATAATATAATATATAATAACTATAATAATGGAAGAGTTGGAGTTGTAAATCTGCATACTTACACACGTGCAACTCCAACTCTCCCATTATAGTCTTCACATTTACTTTTAAAAATTTATAATCATATTTATTAAGACATGCATCGCACGTGTAAATTAGAGCTTCACTTTAAAAAAATTTAAAAAAAGTTAATACATGCATCGCACGTGTATATTACTAGTATATATATATGAGTAAAAGGGATATGAGCAACTTGCTCATTTAATAAATGAGCAATTGATGAGGTGTCATGCATGTGATACATTGAGTATCTAACTAATTTTAGAATTTCTCAATCACATGCATGTCACCTCATCACTTGCTCATTTACTAAATGTTCATATTGCGCATACCTCTTTTCCATATATATATATATATATATATATAGAGAGAGAGAGAGAGAGAGAGAGAGAGAGATGAAAAGTGAAGAGAGGAGAGATAAAGTAATAAAGCGGGGAGGATTTAAGTTTTTTTTTTTTTTGGGGGGGGGGGGGGGGGGGGGGGGGGGGGGGATTTTTGGGAGAGAAAATGTCTTTTCGAATGGTGAATCTGAGCAATTAATTTTGTTTCAGTTAATAGAGAGCCACTTGATAACTTTTTTTTTCTAATTGCCCTGTGATTTATTATATAAATTAATATGAATTATAATTTATAAAAATTTAATGTGAAACCATATATTCTTTGAAAACTTATTTAAAGAAATGGTTTTTTGATTTTCTTTGAACAAAACGACTATGCATCAACTCAGTTTTGAATCTAAAGACTTCCCTTTAATCAACCCAACCGATTACTATCTGAACTATAACTCGGATTCCAATTATTTTTTTTTTTTTTATGTATCCATTAAGAGCATCCACAGTCGTGGGCTAATACCCAAATTTTGGAAAATTGGGAAAAAAACGAGCTGCAGTCGTCGTCCAAATACCCAAAATTTGAGTATACGAAAGTTCGTTGCCAAATATAGCAGGCGATTTGGCCAAATGCAAAATATAGCTAACACAATATTATCTTCCGTCCGAACCAATTGACGGAAGATAATCTTCCGTCTCGTACAGAAAGTACTGACTCCAATGATTTTTGAAGCTTTTGAAAAAAAAAAAAAAATTAAAAAATGTCAGACGGTGTATTATACACTGTCTGTTAAAAATATGGGAATATGAGGATTTAGAAGGACGGTAGTTTTCCGTTCTAATTTTTTTTTTTTGGTTACCTTTTCACAATTACGGTGAAAGATTTTTTTTTGGCTTCAGATTGACGGTGGAAGATTTCCCCTTTTTTTTTTGGCTTCAGATCAAAGTTACCTTTTCACACTGTCTGTTAAAAAAAAAATTTTGGCTTCAGATTGACGGTGGAAGATTTCCCCTTTTTTTGGTTTTTTTAAAAAAAAAAAATCAAAAATGTGAACGGACGGTGTATTACTATCCGTCAATTGAGATTAACGGTATATTATATACCGTTGTTGGTTTTTTTTTAAAAAAAATTTCTCCGGTCAACCGACGGTATATTAACTACCGTCTAATGAGATTAACGGTTCTTTATTTGCCGTTGTCGGGTTTTTTTAAAAATAAAAAAATAAAAAAAATTAAACCCGGTCAACCGACGGTGAAATATGTACCGTGTGATCTAATTAACGGTGCATTATATGCCGTTGTTGGGTTTTTAAAAAAAAAAAAAACCAAAAAATAAACACCAGTCCACCTACGGTGTATAATATACCGTTTGCGGAGATTGACGGTCGATTTTTTCCCGTCTTTCGATTTTAAAAAAAAAATAAATAAATAAATAAAGATGGTCAACGAACGGCCTATTATATACCGTCGTAGGAGATTGACGGTAGATAATCTTCCGTCGTTTAAACAAAAACAAACGACCAATCGAAAATAGCTTTGAACGACTGCAGCAACATTCTTTTTTTCCTATTTCTCAATTGCTATTTACCCAAAATTTGGCTTCAACGACTGTGGATGCTCTAAAGGAGAGAAAGTTTATCGAAAAGTAGAGAGTTTATCATGTCTTTTTTAACTTCGTCAAGAATATTTACTGATAAAAGTGAGTGTGCAGAATGAACATTTGGTAGTTGCACTCCCACAACAATGCATAATTGGAGGTAGGTATGACCCAATCAATCCCACAATCAATCCACTTGTACACGTCAAGGACAAAGTGACAAGAACACACACTGTGTGAGCTAGGTGGGTTCCTCTCACTTACAGTAGTAAAATACTAAGAAAAACTATTGAGTCAGAGAACCAATGAGTCCAGCGGTAACAAACAAGTCCGCAATTCTCGCGCGATATTTCATAAGGATCGAATCAAGAAAGAGTATCAGAGTTTCAAAATCTGAGATGAGAATTCTGAGCAGAGCAGGAGCTGCAGTCTGCACTGCCAGTGGCACTGCATTATAGAGTGTGAGCTGATTATGAGAGGGCAGCCATCAATCTTATCTATGGGACCTTTCTTTCTCTTTCTAGGATTCTCTATCTTTTGCTCAGAGATTCGGTCCCTGGACCCTCTCTCGCTTTCTCAAAGTTTGATGCACGCCTTTTACGAGGGACAAGGAATGAATGGTATTTCTTCCTGAATTTTACAAGATAACAACATCAACAACAATCATCAACAAGCTATAAACACTCTCTACTCTCATTCTTTAAACATATATCCTACACTTATATGGTATTTTTGAATTTGTTTAATTTTTAGAATTAGCATTATTCTCATCTCTTTCTCTTTAGTAGATTGCAGGAGTAAATATATTACTAATTCATTACTCTCATTTTGTGTTTTGTTGTTCTCTATCTTGTTGGGTTAATGTCTTACATACTATGTTGGATACAAAGACGATGAGGCGAGTTGAAGATAGAGAAGAAAATAATCAGCAACAACAGAAGTAGCAAGGTAAGGTCGATTGACCTGGGGGAAGGTCGGCCTTACCCTATACATAGTCTTCCCGAGAGGAGGAACGTCGACCGGTCTCGTTGGACGGTCGACCGTTCGCAGCGCTGATGAATTCTGGGCTCGAGTCTGGCTGATTCGTGAGAATCCCAACTCCCTCTTTAAGTCAGATGTGTGGTTCCTAACGTAGGGTTATCGCTTCAGTAGCATTTAACGGATATTGTATCAAGATATCAGACTATGGTTTCTCTAGATCTCTATATATTATTGTCATTGGCCTCCATTGAGAGCCGAGAGAGAGAGAGAGAGAGAGAGAGAGAGAGAGAGAGAGAGAGCTTCATTGAAAGAGAGAGAGCGAGTGATTCTTTAATTGTAAACAACTAGTACTTGCTTATGAGGTTTGAGAGAGGGTCGTGGTGAGAATTGTAATATTCTTGTATCTTCTCTAGTTGAATAACATCTCGGATTTTTTCTCCTCTGGATTAAGGTGAAAGCCCCAACCAAGAAAAATTTGTGTGCTTTGGTGTGTTTGGTGTGATCTCTAATGTGCTTGGTAGTTTGTATTGATTGCATTGAATAACTCAATATGATCCTCAGTTTTTCTAACAATTGGTATCAGAATATTAATGAAACAGGGTAGCCAGATTCCACCTTTTCCTTCAAAAAAAATAATTGGTATCAGAGCTATTCAGGTTCGTGGGTTTGTTCGAGTTTCTTGGAGAAGATGGCAGATCAGATCACAAAAATCAAGCGGTTCGAAGATGAGATAAACTTTGATATCTTAAAGGAGGACATGCATGAAGTATTGGTTCAACAGGACTTGGATATAGTCCTAGAAGGAGATAAAAGGAGACTAATCGGCAAAAAACAGAAGAATTGAGAGGAGATTTATTCAGAAGCCTTGGTTTAATCCGTATTGCTTCGACGAGCGATGTCAGGTGTAGGAGAAGCGGGGCGAGTCTTTGGGCAAGATTCATAACTGACTACTCGAGATCGTTATTACAGGGTCGGATGCACCAAAAAGGAATGTTATGAGATTTCTCAATGAAGAAAAGTACCGCTCTTCTAGATCATATAGTGGAGTTCAATATGGAGTTATCTGAATTGAGGTTGTTCAATGCAGATGATTTAAAAGTTTGCAACTCGATATATTCACCACCAACTGCATCCAACATGATAACCGTGCTAGATGAAAAATCTACCTGTCACGCCCCGCTTTCCAAAAGAAAATACGGAATATGGATACGTGACTAAGTCCAGCGAATGAATTTTACCATTCATAAGCTGTAAGGATCTTTTCAACATTTCACAGGTTTAAACAAGGAATAAGCAGGGAATAGTCAACCACACATGCATGAATAAATTAACGTAACTAACAGAATTTACTTGAAACAGAATAAATAAATCTCAGATAAACCAGATTTGGAAATAAGTTATAAATTCTGGGTCAAATAGCCAAATACAAAATAATCCATGTAGCAATTACATTTATTCAAAAATAATAGAAAATAGTTTGTAGCAAAACTCCAGTCAACTAGAATGTTTGATCACATACTCCTTCGGACAGCTGGTCACCAAAGTCTGCAATTTAACAAATCGCAGGAAAAGGAAAAAGAAACAAAATTCCCGTCAATGCAAGTTACGGGCCGCTTGTAGCGCATGTAACAAGTATAGAAAGATAGACAAGAATAGAGTAATAGTGGAAGCAAGTACTGAATAAGCAGGAAATGAGTGATAACAAAACAGAATGACTAACATAAATCAGGAACAGATTGATCAAGTGATATGATGAAATAACAGGTGCATGTGACATGTGACAGGTAACGGTATCATACAAGCAAGTAAACATGTAACAGGTGTCGGTAATATGTACAGATAACAGGAATATGCAGGTGATCTTGTTATTTCAAGTTTTGTATTTAAATCTATCTAGGTAGCACTTCATGCATCCCAAATTTTACCATATGGTTACTACTTACATGCAATTTACGTTTAGATCTAGTGATAAGTTTCTATAGGGCCATGTACTCAGGCATCATGTAACAGGTAACAGGAACAGGTTCATGAATCCGGTAGTAAACAGGTTCACAAACCATCAGGTTCATGAATCAACATGTTCATGAATCAATACGTTCATGGATCAACAGGTCCATGAATCAAAGCATAAAGTACAACAAGTTCATGAATCAACAGATTCATGAATCAAATATAAAGTGCAATAGGTTCATGAATCAACATGAATCAAATATAAAATGGGAATGAGGCCCCCTTCTGAGTACACATACCTATATTGTCTACTACTAAGGTCTTTCCCTTAACCCCAACTTGATTACTTGTTATTATTATCAAACAGGTATATACGTGCACAAACAGGATAAGAACAACATGACATGAACAAGAGATAGGTTCAGGTTAGACATAAACATGCATAAGTGACAGACAACTCATAAAAGACTAGGACAACGAAATTTTCAGTTCTGGACAGCAAGACACTACTGTACCAAATCTGAGATTTCTGTTGCCACGGATATGCAAATCTGGATCCGTTAGAAAATATAGAAAATAGACTTTCGGCCAAATGCATCACATATATATAAATCATATAATAACCACAGAAACAGGGCTCAAAACAGAATTATATACAGAAAACATGTTCATCCAGAAATCACAAGGTTGTATTCATAAACATGAAATTGGCATATAAGCTTACTGATTAAATCCAAGAAAAATCTGGAGTATTCCCTAGTATTTCTAGTATCAGCAAATAAAATTTCATAATATTCCAACTCAGATAGTATAGTCAAATAAAATTGGAAAACAGCAAGATACAGTAAGTTTGTAAATCTGAATCCTTAAACACAGCAGTACTAAAATAGTGATAGATTACAAAGTATAACTCAAAATCTAAATATGTCAAAAGGGTATTAAAATAGATATAGCATGCTAAATTTTATATTTACAAAGTTTTAATCAATAGCGACTGGAATCAGGTTGAAATTATGGTTCTTTACTGAACAACATGAAATTCTGGAAATATAGTAGTTTGTTCACAAGCATAGAATAGTTTATAAAAGTCATTAATTAAATCCACAAAAATTTGGGGTTAATCTCAGCCAAGTCTAGTCATGCCTAGAAAAATCTTAGATCCAAATCTTATTTTTAATATCAGTATTAAAATGAATAACTATACAGAAATCACATAAAATAGAAACTGAAATTTTTAACACATCTGTAGCAAAACAAAAATAATTCATACCTCACAAATCAAAACTAAGATCTGTCGAAAATTCTGAAAAGTAAACAGCGGAGTCTACGATTTATATTGACAAATTAGTTTGATTTACTGACCTTAACAGGGTCTAAAATACTGAAACAAAATAGGGCAGGAGCAAAAACAAAAGTCTTTCTCATGCATTAAATCAAATAGTTCATATGCAACAAATCCAATTTATAACAAAATACAAAATATGGTATACTAGATATCCAAAATAACATGGTATGGGTATTTAATAAGTCTACCACAAGATACTACAACTAACACATCAAGCATGCAAGAAATATACAACACATCATGGATTACGAAACAACATACATGCATCAAGAATCTAATCAAATCTATTTCATGTCGTGTGTGTAACAAATGATGACTACGGATGGATCAACAAATAGGGTTAAGATCTAACAAGGGTTTTCATGAGAATGAATCTAGAAACAAAAATGACACTATAGGCGGTATTTGGTACTTGTATATACAACAACAACAATACAAGTTACTTGCCTTATAATAGTCAACGGATCTGACGAGTGAATGAGAATAACAGGAATGGGTTCCCGAACAACGAACACAATGCAACGGATCACGAACAAATCACGAACAAATCATGGACAATCACGAACACAATGCACGTATCGCCCTACATGCACACAACAAGGCAAGGTAGCCGGGGGAAAGGTGGTGTGCTCTGCGATGAGGGGCGACGGCAGCAGGGCGGCACGACGGTAGGAGGACAGTCCGGGGGGTCCGTCATTGGCTGTGGGGTTGGCTGGCGCGACGCTGGCCCTGGCTGGCACTGCTACTGTCGCAGCTTCAGAAGGAGAAAGGGAGAGAGATTGAGGGCTGTCGTCAAGGAGGTAGGCAACAGGGCTAGCGTGTGGTGCTCGAAAGGAGGCGCGACATAGGGATGGATATGCTAGTGGGAGACAGAGCGAGGCTGAAGGGAATGGAGGGAAGATGGTGGGGTATTGGGTCTCAACCCAATAAGAGATAAAGGGTAGGGTATAGGGTAGAATTAAATAACAATTAATTAGGCTAAGAAACAAATAATTCGAATTAAATAATCATTTTGAGACAATAATTTGACAGAAAAATTTAAATCAAGAATATTCAGGGCCACGAAACTAAATCGAAGGCAAGACAGATAGATTTATTGAGAATGAAGAACAAATACATGGTTAAGGAAGAATAGAAGAATATAATTAGAACAAATACTCAGAAAAAGATAAATACATCTAAAATACAGATGGAAGGGGACACACTAGAGGAGGACATGCATATTCCTTTGATGAAACATAGCTTTTTATACATGAGAACTCTAGAAGCACAGGACTGCAGGGATACAGATCCAGGTGGATTTTGATTAGTATGGGAAAGTTATCATGAGGTGATGAAGGGAAAGAGGGGTGTTGAGTACAACATCTACAAGCTTTTTAGGAATGGGAAAGCCTGCGCAGGAGTTTCGAAGCCCTACGTTCCTAAATCACTATCTAGTATGCCGTTAGTAGATTCATCCGAGCGAGACTGTGATGTTCGAATATATTCGGAAGGTGGAGAAAGCCTTGATGTAGGTGGAGTTCGTGTGGAGGGTGACACCTCCATGCTTACATCTACTGGGGTGTGCCCTTAAGGAGGACATACAACATGAGAAAAATAGGTGGAGATAGATTCAACTAGCAGAGGAAGTCACAGAACCGAGTCGTTTGCAACAGGAGAATAGAAGAGTCTAGAAGGTTTTAAATCACACAGCGTAAACTCATAGCATGCAATCCAAGGTACAGATTGTTAGGTTTATGTCTTGCAAGACATAAACTTAACAATCTGTACCTTGGATATGAAGACGATGAGACGATGGAAGATCGAGATGGTTGAAGATAAAGAAGGAAATAGTCAGTAGCAGTAGAAGTAGTAGGGTAAGGTCGACCGGCCTGGGGGGAGGTCGACCGTCGCCTGTACATATTCTTCCCGAGAGGAGGAAGGTTGACCGGGCTTGTTGGACTGTCTACCATTCGCGATGTTGATAAATTTTGGGCTCAAGTTTGGCTGATTCGTGAGAAGCCTAACTTCGTCTTTAAGTCAAATCGTGTGGTTCCTATCATAGGGTTATCTCTTCATTGACTTCTAACAGATATTGTATCAAAATATCAAGCTAGGATTTCTCTAGATCTATATATTATTGTTATTGGCCTCCATTGAGAGCCAAGAGAGAGAGAGTACTACATTGAAAGAGAGATTGAGTGATTCGCTAATTGTAAGCAACTAGTACTTGCTGGTGAGGCTTGAGAGAGGATCGTGGTGAGAATTGTAATATTCTTGTATCTTCTCTAGTTGAATAAAATCTTGAGTTTCTTCTCCTCTGGATTAAGGCAAAAGCTCCAACCGAGACAAATTTGTGCACTTTGGTGTATTTGGTGTGATCTCCTATGTGCTTGGCGGTTTGTATTGATTGCATCGAATAACTCAATAAGATCCTCAGTTTTCCTAACACTTTTTTTTTAATATTTCTTTTAAACATACATTAGTTCATCTCTTAATTGTTGTTGTATTATTGAACTCATTTTCTTATTTTTTTATATATATTTTGAATAACATACACTATTTCATACTTGTTGTGTAGAATTGTTTAGTTATCCTTACTTGTTTTGTAGAATTTTTTCTAGAACATACACTATTTCACATATATATATATATATATATTTTTGAATCCTCTCTTCTTATTTCTAGATTTTTTTTTCTCCAAACATATATACAATAGTTATTAATTAGATGACATCTAACCAATCACCTGGTAGACATGGTAGCCAAGGATCAAGCTCATCTCATTACATTCCTTCCATTCATTTAATTACACAAATAGATAGTGAATAAGTTTATTTGTAAATTTTGATAATATTCTGATTTTCATGATATTCAACACACACACTTGGAAGATGTAATAGTAGAAGACGTACAATCACAAGACACGGAACAAGACATTTCTCAATCCCGTAAAACAAGAAGTCCCACTTCCGAAGTACACCAATATTTTACTTTTGTCCCATCACAAAACGATAAAAGTATAGGACTAAAAATTTATATGAAGTGTCAAACGCCATATAAGCTTAAAATAGGATCGGGACCGGGTACATTTACGCGTCACTTAGAAAAATGCCAACCCATATTTTTCTAAAGATACGCTCACGCAATAAAGAATACACCTAAGGACCGCTCAAGTAGATAGCAATAGCTACGATCACGATATCGTTCGTAGGGAAATTGCTAAATAAGTAATTAGGGATAAATTACCTTCTTCGTTTGCCGAAAGTAGGAATGTAGAGACTTTTAACCAAATCGCATTAAAAGAATTGCTAGGAATGTGGTTAAGAGAGATTGTAAATTAGTATACAATTAGGCCAAGGATATTTTAGTTGCAACACTAACATCACTAAACACTAGATTTTCTTTGACATCAGATAGTTGGGTAGGAGTTAACGGCGTACCAATGATGTGTGTAACATGTCATTTGATAGATTCCGATTGGTTACTCCAAAAGAGAATTATCTCATTCGGATTTGTTAGGTACCCACATAACGGTGAAGGACTTGCGACACACAAAAAAGAAGTATGTAATAATTTCGGTATTTATGATAATGTTTTTTCTATTGGTTTTGATAACACATCTAATAATACTAAGACAATTACTAGTTTGAAAATTACTTTAAATCTTATAGAACCCGATATTTTTCATGTTAGGTGTGCTTGTTATATTTTAAATCTTTCTGTACAAGACGCACTAAATTACGGTCACGATAAAATTAATGCAGTAAGAGATTGTGTTCATTTTATTACTTTGAGTGGTCTAATATATCAAACATTTCATGATTGGTGTCAAGTTAGGGACATTGTATTTAAACGTTTTCCTAAAGATGCTAGACATCGTTGAAATTCTACATATGATCTATTAGGTGTTGTTCTCCATTATCAGACCCATTTAAAAGAATTTTATGTTGCAATGGTATGCAAGATTGTAAATTATATGATGATTTTGGGCTTTTGTAGTTAGTTTGTATATTTTTTTGAACATTTTAATGACGCTACTTTACAATTTTCGAAAACATATTCATCTACATCTAGTTATATTTTACTTGCAATTGTCAATATGATTATCACAATTAAAGATTTGGTAAGCGACCCTCGTATTGGAACAATAACTTATGTCGCCTATAAAAAAATTTTAAAATATTTTTAATTAATTTCAATGTTATATTGTGTTGCTAGTGTAATGAATCTCATAATGAAATTAGAAGGCACAAAGAATTTAATTGAGATTTTTTATTCATATGCTCAAAAGGATGAAATACAAGATTTTGATTGTGTTTTTTTCACTACATTGAGCATGTCAACTGTTGCATCGGAAAGTGGTTTTCTCTTGGTGGCAGGTTAATGGCCCGAATAGGAATCGCTTGACATTGAAGAATATGGAGATTCATGTATGTGCGGAAGATTTGATGAAAGCGGAAGAGATGACCCAAGATTTACTACAATAAGCACAAAAGGCTCAACAAGTAGCGACGATTGAAGATCTACTAGAAGTGCACTACGAATCATGTATTGTCAACAATGAAAATTTAGGGAGATGAGATTCTATATTTAGGTTAAGTAGAAGTACACGGCGGTAATCCAATGTCTTCTCTTCAATGTAAATAGAGACCATCTCGATCTCCAAATACAAATATTTTCCTAATATTATAATTTGATAATATTTGTATGAAATGTTACTTATCTATTTGATTATATTTGAAAATTTGTAATTTATTAAAACAATTTAATTTATGAATCTCTCTTTAATCTATATGTTCTTACAATTGTTATCTTAATTCACATTTTTCCTTTATCTTTGTATTAAAAAAATTAAAATAAAAAAAACAAGTCAAAAACCCCCTAACTCCGTGAACCTACACAGGCCCGGCCCGACCCCCGACCCAGGAGCCAGTATCCAGGTCTGGGCATGCCCTTCCATTTTCCTTGTAATACCCCGCAAAATAAAATGATTTATTTTGCATTAGTAAATAATATTTGTTACCGCTGATTTGGGTGTGGGGGTAAACAGATAGAATTTGTGAGTCCGAGAGAAACCTGAACAGTTGACTCAGCCTTCTTGCTCCCGCCGCAACCTGCAAGGAAGTGCGAGACACCAGGGTTGATTCCGGCGACGCACCCTCCGACGCTCTTGTCAGTAATCAGATAAAGATTAAGAAAGAGCTTAAGTGGTGAAGAAGTGATTAACCTGGTCTTGGTGGTAGAGGGGTTGTATTTATAGTCGCCTTTTGGAACGGTTAGGGTCCTGATTTCCTGCCTAATAGCCAGGAGGAAAATCCTCCTATTCTGTTTTTTGGGAAGTTAGGCCCTGATTCCCTGGTGGGAGCCAATCAGGCTAGTTGATTTGATTTAGTCAAATCAGTGCCCTGATTCTCCTCTTGGTGGACCGGGCTTGTATCGGGTCGGGACCCGTGCCTAGTTGAAGTGGATCTATTCGCGGGTGGTTGGTTTTGTGAGAAGGAGGCCCAATACCCGTTTTGGATCCATCTGTATGTGAAATTACCTTTTTACCCCCGTGCTTCAAGATCCGTGCTCGATCTGGACGGTCCCGATTTAACCCCATTTTTAGCCATATCACGAGCCCCCCACTCCTAAAGACTGAGCGTGATCAGACTTTGAGGAGTAGTTTAGCTGTTTTAGTGGCTGGTGGAGTTGTATCGGAGTCCAAATGTGGGATTTTGAATCTAGAAAGGGGGTAGTGAGGTAACTTTTGACGCCGCTGGCTGTTCTCTGGTCACATCGGGTATTCAAGGGTTTTTATCTATTTTTTCAGACTATTTATTTAATTTTGCGACGTGTTCACTAATCGTTCGGGGGCCTTAACTGTACATTCTAGGCAATAATTGTTCGTTCAGGGGTTCGAAAATGTGCCCCCAAATTTTCAATTATTCTTCAGAATTTTTGGTTAATTTTCCCGAATTTTTAGCAATTTTTTTCGCAATTTTTAAATAAATAAAACGATTTAAATAAATAAAAAACGATTTAAATACCGATTAATGGCGTGGCCTGATCTGAGCCGCTGATCATGGACGGGCGCGAATTTCGGACAGATCTGACGGCTGTTACCGCTCGGCAGCGTTTTCCTCCGTTTACGAGCTCGGAAAGGCGCTTGCTCGGCTGCCGACCGGAGGCAAGGGGGTTCGGCAGGCCGAGCGACGTGGCGCTATCTGAGCCGTCGGATGCTGGGCACGCATCTCGAGACGGGCGCGGTTCCCAAGAAAACGCTATCTTGTCTTTTAGCGCACGTGGCGCAATCTGGGTCGTTCATCATTAGGAGCGCGAATTTCTGAGAGATCCAACGGTCTACGTAGCTCGGTGTCTTTTTTCTCCATTTACCAGCTCGGGAAGGCACTTGCTCGGCTGCCGACCGGAGGTAGGGGGTTCGGCAGGCCGAACGACGTGGCGCTATCTGAGCTGTTGGATGTCGGCACGCATCTCGAGACGGGCGCAGCTCCCAAGAAAACACTATCTTGTCGTTTAGTGCTCTCGGCGAGATCTGGGCCATCTGATCGAGATCAGGCGCGAAAGTTGAGGGAAAAGTGAGTTTTTCCCGTTTACACGCTCGGGAAGGCACTTGCTCGGCGGCCGACCGAGGGCCTGTGGTTTTTGGTAATCCGAGATGGCTCTGTTCCCAATGGTATTAATGGTGCTTCGGGACTAGCACGTCGTTCCGCCTTCCCGATGTCATTAAGGATAACTCCTTTAATTAATGCGTGGCGTTTCAACTTCCGAGGGTCATAATGGCTGGTTCTTTGAGGCAGGCTATAAGTACTCCACTCCCTTTGCCATTTCAGTCGCAATCAACATTGAGTTTCAGACCTCGGAGGCATCTGCCTTGGGTAGCTTCTCTCTTGAGGTCCGGAGAGGTGGTCGCTCTCCTGCCTGGTTTTCCCTTTGTTCCTGACGGCCCCAAAGTGGATGTCAGGAGCGAGGGGGGAACGAGGTAGTAGTGGTGACGACCGTAGTCCGAACCCGAGGGATGAGTTACTTCAGAAGGACGGGTGGTCGCTCTGTTGTCTTATTCTTCTCCCGTTCCTCACTGCTCCGAAGGGGACGTCAGGAGCGGGAGGGGATAAGGCAGTAGTGGCGACGACCATAGTCCGGATCCGGGGTGTGGGCCTCTTCGGAAGGACGGGTGGTCGTTCTTCCACCAAGATCTTCTGCTTTCTTTGGTTGCTCCGAAGTGAGTTGTCGAAGTAAGCGGAGGTCTTGGTGGGAGAGGTGATGATCCATGTCCGATGCCGATCTCCGGATCATCCGAGTCCGTTTGTTGCAACTGTGAAGGCGCCGCTGTCAGAGTCTTCTGACAAACTGAGCCTTCCAGTTGCGACCAACTAGCTCGGAATGGTGCGCTTCTCCATCATGAGTCGTGGCTCGGGCTTCCGGACCGTCCGAGCCCGTTGTTTGCAGCCGTGAAGGCGCTGTTGTCAGAGTCCTCTGACGAACCGAGCCTTCCAGTTGCAACCAACTAGCTCGGAATGGTTCGCTTCTCCTGATCTCTGAGTGTTGATGGGCCCCCTCCCATCTCTGTCTTCCTTTCGGGCTGATGGCTTCTGATAAATGTCAGCCCGGAGGAGTTAGAGATGGGGGAGTGCCGATCTATTTTTGACCGGGGGCCGTGGGTCGGCAGAATACCGACCGAGACACGGGACCCGGGGGGTGCTCGCCGAGGGCAGTGCCTTAAAACTTTGAATCAAAATTTTTCTTGTTCCTTTAGACATAGGTGGGGCATCCGAGGGTTCAATCGTCCGAGCGACGTGGCGCACCCTGAGCCGTTGGATGATGGCGCGCATCTCGAGACGGGCGCAGCTCCCAAGAAAACACTATCTTGTCGTTTAGTGTTCTCGGCGAGATCTCGGCCGTCTGATCGAGATCAGGCGCGAAAGTTGAGGGGAAAGTGAGTTTTCCCCGTTTACACGCTCGGGAAGGCACTTGCTCGGATTCCGACCGGACCCTACTGCCGGCATGTTCGGATTGCTTGTAGCTCGGAGTTAGATGATGGGGATAGTG
Source organism: Hemerocallis citrina (assembly GCA_017893485.1). Lineage (NCBI taxonomy): Eukaryota > Viridiplantae > Streptophyta > Magnoliopsida > Asparagales > Asphodelaceae > Hemerocallis > Hemerocallis citrina. Next base: position 25,124,600 of record CM030368.1, read on the forward strand.
GTGATGGGCCTTCGCGATGCTTCGAGAGCAGCCCAAAAGTCACAAACTTTCGTTTGGAAGTCCAAGGGACGCTCCATTTTTACTATAAATCTTCACCCCCCCTAAGACCAAGTCTCACTTTTCACTTTTCACTCTCTCTCTTCAGTTTTTACTTTGCTTCGAAGCTTTTAGCTCTCTGGTGGCGTTGCTAGCTGTCGCGGTAGCGTTCCTAGTTCCGGCGAACTTTCCGACCGCACCTGTCACTTCAAGGTCAGTCTCTTTTCCTTCTCTTTTTAGGAAAAAATGGTTAAGATTTCGGCTGAGACCCCCGCCTCGGAGCAAGCCCTTGGCCGAGGGGATAAAGGGAAGGGAGTAGTGGAGCCGAGCGAGCAAGATGTCGTTCGTCCGGATAGAGATGGTGAAGTGGCCGAAGTTCCCGAGGAAGTTGTGGCCGAGTCCCGAAAGGGCAAAGGCGTGGTCACGATTGTGGAGACACTGAAGAGAGCGGGGGCGTTTGGTCGGCAGCCCATCGCCGTGTCGAGCGTGGGAGGTGTCCGGGATTATGCCGAGGACACCTTGGAGAGGGTCACTCAAGGTACGGCTAAGCTGGTGGAGGAGAACGAGCCTAGGGAGCTGTCCGTGGTTGACCATAGGATCTCGACTCTTACCGAGACCGATCTTCGTCTGATCCGAGAGGGTTTCCGGATCCCGCTTGAGTATGTACTGCTCCTTCCTGGGCCGGGATTTCGAGCCAACACAAAGTCCTCGTCGGACGTATGTGTCTTCCCGGTCGACACCCTCATTGCCGGACTCCGCTTTCCCCTCCACCCGTTCGTGGTTGAAGTCTTGGTCTGGTACGGTTTGAGTCCCGCCCAACTGATGCCGAACACATGGAGGCACGTCGTAGCGTTCGTCCTCCGATGCCAAGAGGTCGGTGCCAAGCCGACTATGTTCCTCTTTCGGAGTCTCTTCCGACCGTGCCAGCCGAAGCGGGACGAGCAGAGGTTTTTCCTTTCTCCTCGGACGGGAGTTAAGTTGATCGAGAACCCAGACTCGATCAAACACTGGAAGGATAAGTACTTCCTCGTCCGAACTCTGACGCCATGGGTGATACCGACGGTTTGGGCGAAGGAAGGTCTGCCCAAGCGGGCCAAGAGAGAGGCGCCGCTGAGTGATGAGGACAAGGAGGTCCAGAAGAAGCTCCTCGCCTTGCCAGCGCTAAGCTGGAAAGATATCACGGAGGAGCATATGTTCCGTGGGGGTCTCAGTCCGATCGACCCTCGTATGCTTCTGGTATTTATACTCCTTGTTTTAAGTTCATGAAGAATTTTCTAAGTTTTTTCATTCGGCTTTTGCAAAGACGATGAAGCTCGATTACAAGGCTCTGGTGGCGAAGGGCAGGGCAGAGCAGGAGAAGAAGAAGAGGCCGTCGGCAGCGCCTCAGGACAGCCGAGCTTCGAAGAAGCCCTCGGTCGTGAAGACTGCCGACCAACCGAAGGTCGCGGTCCTCAAGGAGGGGGAGATCGAGGTCCTCGTCTCTCCGACGAAGGTCGTGGTCCCCGAGCAGGGGGGGCGTGGTCTCCGATCCCCATGCCTCGGATGCCCCTGGACAGACCGCGAAGGCGGATGCTCCCGGTTCGTCGAGCAGCGTGTTCGGGGTGAAGGATGCGATGTCCCTCTCAGTTCCGCCCCTTACTGCCGACGCGGAGAAGATATTGACCGAGCGTCATAAGCAGATCTTCGTCCCCGACTGGCAGGTGATGAACGTCGATGGCTTTTTGGGCGACGGGAACATCTGCATGGAGGCGGTGAGGCACCTGCCGACCCCCGAAGGACCGAGCGACCCTGAAGGCCAGGATGGCAGGGGACACCGTGATGCAGATTGCTCGGAATACCATGTCGGTAAGTAGGCTGAGCTCTGCTCCATCCAAATTTCTTCCTTAGAATTTTTCTAAGTTCTTGGACTCGGATTTTAACGTTTCGTTCTCTTTCAGACCCTCTGCCATTTCAATTTCTTGGTCGAGGAGTTGGCGAACAAGGATCAGGAGAAGGAGAAGGAGAGGGCGGAGCGCGTCAAGGTCGCGAAGCAGCTTGATTCCGAACTGCTTCTCTCGACGAAGAGGGCTACCGAAGTGGAGGGGTTGGAGAAGCAGCTGGCCGACGCCGTTCAGCTGTCAAAGGACACGGCGGCCAAGCTTGAGGCCTCGGAGAAGGAGGTGGCCGAGCTGAAGGATACGGCGGCCAAGCTCGAGGCGTCGGTGAAGGAGGCCGCCGAGCTGAGGGAGGAGCTGGCCAAGGCTCGGTCGGAAGCGGAGGATGCTCGGAAGAGGGTCGAGAAGGCCAAGGCCAAACACCTCAGGAAGGTGAAGAGGGTGAAGAAAGCCGTGCAGGAGGAAGCCGCGCCGCACATGCTCCAGAACATGGTGGATGCCTACGGCCGAGCCCTGCAACATGTTGTCGCCAAGAACCCGGGCTTCGACACGTCCTCCTACAACTTTTACGACTTCGTGGAAGGGGAGGAGGGTGTCTCCGAGGGGTTGCTCAGTCCCGAGGGGGAGACGGAACCCGTCGAGGACCCGTGGAAGGCCGAGGCCGAGGAGGAAGAGGAGGACGACTCCGAGGAGGAGAGCAGGAGCGAAGGCGGAGGCGGGGGCGAGGACAAGGCCGAGGGGTCGACGGACCCGAACGACAAAAAGGTCGACCCCTGACTCGGTTGTCTTCTTTCTTTTTTTTGTTTTTGTAAGCCTAACTGCGGACTGGCCACCGCTGTTGTAGAACTCTTTGAATTTTGAATGAAAAAATATTTTGTTTGGCCAAAATTTGTCCAAGTGTTGAGTCTCGGACTTAGTGTCTGATTTGGCATAAATTTCTCCAAGTGTTGGGCCTCGGATTTATCTCTGCTTTTCAGGTGAGATTCGGTCCGATCACGGAGGTTGAATACATTCGAAAGGAGCTGGCGAAAACGAAGGACGAGCTCTTTCAGAGCCGGTATAATCGATTTCTCCTGCTCGGCAGGCTGGAGGATACGAAGGCAGCTCTGCGGAGGTATGGTCGCGAGCTGTACCAGTATCGGAAGCGCTCTTCAGCTCCCTATCCCGAAGGCGAAGTCGAGAGTCTCCGTAGAGAGCTCGCTACCGCCGAGCAGAAGAATGACGACCTCTTGGCTGAGGTCCAATACTTGGAGTTAGCGGAGAAAGAACGTTCGGCGGAGGGAGAGAAGTTGACTTCCGAACTGGAGAAAGCGTCAACCGAGCGCAAGAGGCTGTCGGCCGAAATCGACAGGCTCAGAAGGATCACAATAGATAGGGGGATTGAAGTCTCCCATTACCGACGGCTCGCGACTGATAGTGCCAATGCCTCGGGCTCGTTGAGGGCCCCTCGACCGAAGAAGTTGGCGAAGGACGACGTCTTGAGGGATAGAATTATCGAACTGGAGGAGGAGATCGCGTAGCTCAAGCCAGTGCCGGAAAGAGCTAATGTCCGCAATACGTCATGCACTCGCGAGGAGAGCGAGAGGGGGATTACGTTTTACGAACTCGCGACGCGCTCGCCTATGACCCGGCGGAGTCCGGCCGATGCTCAAAGTAGCGCGGCTGTCTCGTCGAGCGGTGCCTCGGTCGGCGTCGCTGTTAGGACTAGTAGTGAAGGGGGATCGCGCTTCGTTGGTTTAGGGTCGAGCTCGGAGGGCAGGCCTTGTCGTCCTCGCGTTTTCCTAAACCAAAGCATTCCCCTTCCGAAGGGGCCCTAATCATGTTGTTTTCCATTTTTATTGGTTGTTGTAAAAACCTAATTATGGGGTCGGTTCGGCTGTCTGTAACACTATTATGTCTGAATGCAAATCTTTCTGAAAAATTTTCAAGTGTCGGACATCGGCAGTATATTGAAATTGTGTTATTCGTTTTCCCTTCCTTTCAGCTCGTGGTGACGATCCATGGCTCGGACTCCGAGCGTGTTTGTTTAACCGAACGGGTCCCCATCAGTACGGTATTTTGTCGTTTAGCATCTCTGACACGGTACGGCACGAATCCCTAGGCGGCTCCGTGCCCAAGAAAGTGCTATTTTGTCGCTTAGAGCAGGTGGCGAGATCTGAGCCGTCGAACGTAGGCGCGTTTGTTTAACCGAACGGGTCCCCATCAGTACGGTATTTTGTCGTTTAGCATCTCTGACACGGTACGGCACGAATCCCTAGGCGGCTCCGCGCCCAAGAAAGTGCTATTTTGTCGCTTAGAGCAGGTGGCGAGATCTGAGCCGTCGAACGTAGGCGCGAATCTCGAGGCGGCTCAGTCCCCAAGAAAACGTTATCTTGTCGTTTAGCGCAGGTGGCAAGATCTGAGCCGTCTGATCGAGATCACGCACGAAAGTTGAGGAGAAAGTGTGTTTTCCCCGTTTACAGGCTTGGGAAGGCACTTGCTCGGTAGCCGACCGAAGGTGTGGGTCTTCGGGCTTCGGCTAATATTTAGCAGAGTTTGGATTATGTGTTCCGGACCTTAGGTATAGTTCAACGGCTGTGGGAGCAATTCCGAACGGCGATCTACCCCTGGTTCGTCCGGAGACGAGCCGAGGGGGTAAAGTCGAGCCGAGTGTTGGACTCCGAACCATCGGCGTAGTTCAACGGCTGTGGGAGCAGTTCCGAACGGCGATCTACCCCTGGTTCGTCCGGAGACGAGCCGAGGGGGTAAAGTCGAGCCGAGTGTTGGACTCCGAACCATCGGTGTAGTTCAACGGCTGTAGGAGCAATTCCGAACGGCGATCTACCCTGGTTGTCCGGAGACGAGCCGAGGAGGTAAAGTCGAGCCGCGTCTTGGACTCCGAACCATCGGTATAGTTCAACGGCTTTAGGAGCAATTCCGAACGGCGATCTACCCTGGTTCGTCCGGAGACGAGCCGAGGGGGTAAAGTCGAGCCGAGTGTTGGACTCCGAACCATCGGTATAGTTCAACGGCTGTAGGAGCAATTCCGAACGGCGATCTACCCTGGTTCGTCCGGAGATGAGCCGAGCGGGTAAAGTCGAGCCGAGTGTTGGACTCTGAACCATCGATTGAAATCGCAATATAAGAGGCGGGTGATAAGGGAGGAGAGAAACATGCAGATTCACAAACATAATAGAGCTTTCTTTATTGATATTCGACGGCGAACCGTTTTACATAGTACAATTTATGAAAAAATGGGTTACAAGTCGGAGGATTGGAATGGCTCGATACTCCTTGTTACTTAGAGTGGCGCCGGAACGCTCTCTTGGTATTTTAGGAGGTGGTCGGCATTCCAGGTCCTCGGAAGCTCTCTGCCCTCCATGTCTTCGAGACGGTATGCCCCAGGCCGAACAACTTTTGTGATCCGGTACGGACCTTCCCAGTTCGGAGCCAGCTTGCTCTTCTGACTGGGGAGGGATATGGCTAGCTTTCTCAAGACCAAATCTCCTTGCTTAAGGTCGGCGGGTCGGACCTTTTTGTTGTACGCTAGCTCGACCCTTCTTCGATAATTCTGCTGCCGAATTGATGCCCTTTCTCTCAGTTCATCTATCAGGTCCAAGTTTCCTCTGAGGTCCCTAGCGTTCTGTGCTTCATCATAGGCTATGAGCCGAGGGGAAGGTATTCCGATCTCGAGGGGTATCACGGCCTCGGCCCCATAAGTAAGATTGAAAGGGGACTCTCCGGTGGGCGTCCGCTTGCTTGTGCGGTAGTTCCACAACACATTAGGGAGTTGCTCCACCCACAAACCCTTCGAACACTTGTCCAGCCTTTTCCTGATGCCTGCGAGGATCTGCTCATTGGCATTCTCGGCCTGTCCGTTCGACTGAGGGTGTGAGACGGACGAGAAGCGCTGCTGAATGACGAGGTCATCGCACAGGGCTCGGAATGCCGTGCCAGTGAACTGAGTCCCGTTGTCCGTCACGAGGACACGGGGGACGCCGAACCTGCAGATGATGCTCTTCCAGAAGAACTGAACCACCTTGTTCTCGGTTATATTGGCGAGGGGCTCGGCCTCGATCCACTTGGAGAAGTAGTCGATGGCTACGACCAAGAACTTGAACTGACCCGGAGCCGGAGGGAAGGGCCCTAGTAAGTCCATGCCCCACATTGCGAAGGGGATGGGACTTGATAGGGAGGCAATGTTGGCCTGAGGGAGGCGTCGGATGTTAGAGTGTCTCTGACAGGAACTGCATTGCCGAACGTGTCGCTCGGCGTCTTGAAGGAGGGTCGGCCAGAAGTACCCATAATTCAAAGCTTTTCGGGCCAAGGACCTAAATCCCGAGTGTGCCCCCCCGATGCCTTCGTGGAGCTCTTGCAGGGCATATTTGGCCTGATCCGGAGTGAGGCACCTTAGGTACGGTCGGCCATCTATCTGAGAGAAAGAGCATTTGTATAGGATGCCCTCGATCAAGACATAGCGCTCGGCCCGAGTTCTGACTCGGCGTGCTTCCTTGGGATCCGAGGGTAGAACTCCATCCCTTAGGAATTCTACCAGTGGCTTCATCCAATTGTCCTGCAGCATGACCGGCAATGTCTCCACCGAGCTAGGTGTCTCGTCTTCGATGCTCGGTTTGGAGAGGACTTCAATCAGTACGGTCTGTTCGAGACCTTGCAGAGAAGACGAGGCCAATTTGGAGAGAGCATCGGCTTGTGAGTTCTCCTCCCGAGGGACCCGTTGGACGATGGCTTCTTCGAACCGGCCCATGAGATCCCGGACCTTGGCGAGGTACTTCGCCATTTGCTCGTCCCGGGCCTCATATTCGCCCAAGACCTGGTTCACGACTAGCTGGGAATCACTGTGAATCCGAAGGCGCTGCGCCCCAGCACTTCGTGCGAGTCCGAGACCAGCTATGAGAGCCTCGTACTCCGCCTCGTTGTTCGAGGCCTTGAAGTTCATGCGGATCGCATACTGTAGGACGAAGTTGTCAGGGCCGTTCAGGATAATGCCGGCGCCGCTTCCTTCATTGCAAGAGGATCCGTCCACGAAGACTGTCCAAATGGGGGGCCCATTAGGGACGTGGCTGACCTCAGGGATAGTGGACTCTACAATGAAGTCGGCGAGGGCCTGGGCCTTGATTGCCATCCGAGGTTGATAAGAGATGTCGTGCTGACTCAGCTCGACGGACCACTTCATCAGCCGACCCGAGGTCTCCGGCTTGTGGAGGATCTGCTTTAGGGGTTGGTCGGTGAGGACAACGACCGAGTGAGATTGGAAGTAGGGCCGAAGCTTTCTCGCTGCCATGACCAGGGCATAGGCCATCTTCTCTATCCTCGGATAGCGGAGCTCGGCGTCCCGAAGCACCTTGCTCACATAGTAGATGGGCCTTTGGGTTCGGTCCTCCTCTCTCACCAAGACAGCGCTTAGGGTCTGCTCGGAAGCGGCCAAGTAGATGAAGAGAGGCTCGCCTGGGACCGGCTTACTGAACAGAGGGGGGTTCACCAGATAGGCTTTCAGCTGGTCGAACGATTCTTGTTGTGCTTGGCCCCATTCAAATCCTTTAGCCCCCCTGAGTGCTTTGAATAAGGGGAGGCACTTTTCCCCCGATTTGGATAGGAACCGACCGATAGCTGCGAGCCGACCAGTGAGCTTCTGCACCTCCTTGATGTTCCGAGGCGGGGCCATGTCTAATATGGCCTTAATCTTCTCGGGGTTAGCTTCGATTCCTCGCTGGCTCACCATGAAGCCGAGGAATTTTCCCGAGGAGACCCCGAACGCACACTTGTTCGGGTTCAGCCGCATGTTGTGCTTCCTCAACACGCCGAAGGCCTCCTGGAGGTCGGCTATATGATCGGTGCCGTGGATGCTCTTGACGAGCATGTCATCAACGTACACCTTCATGTTTCGGCCGATCTGGTTCTGGAAGACCTTGTTGACGAGGCGCTGGTAGGTGGCGCCGGCGTTCTTCAAACCGAACGGCATGACCCGGTAGCAGTAGAGGCCTTGGTCGGTGACGAAGGAGGTCTTCGGGATGTCCGGAGGGAACATCCGGATTTGATTGTACCCCGAGAAGGCATCCATGAAGCTGAGGAGCTCATGGCCCGAGGTGGCGTCAATAAGGGTGTCGATGTTCGGGAGAGGGAATGGATCCTTCGGACACGCCTTGTTCAGGTCAGTGAAGTCGATGCATATCCTCCACGAGCCATTGGACTTCTTGACCATTACAACATTCGACAGCCACTCGGGATAATTTACCTCCTGGATGAACTTGGCCTTCAGCAGTTTATCCACTTCTTCTTTGATTGCCTGCTGTCGCTCGGGAGCGAACTTTTGCCTCTTCTGCTGAACCGGTTTGCACCCCGGTTCGACGCTTAGGCGATGGACGAGCAAGTCCTCGGAGATGCCGGGCATGTCCGCGGCCGACCAAGCAAATAGGTCGCGGTTATTCCGGATGCACCTCACCAAGTCGGAGAACAGCACGGTCGGCAAGGACTTGCTGACGAGGAATTTTCTGCTTGGATCCTCGTCCGAGAAGAGTACTTCTTCTAACTCGTCCGCCGGCTCGGACGTTGGGCGGGCCTTCGGCTCGGGGATTTCCAGTGTCTCGAGGGAGAGCACTGGTCCCCCAGTGGAAGTCATGTAGCACTTCCGAGCTGTTTCCTGGCTTCCCCTGACTTCCCCTACTCCCGAACGAGTGGGGAACTTCATCTTCAAATGGTATGCCGAGGGGACAGCCTCCAGGGCGGCTAGGCCGGGGCGGCCTAGGATGACATTATATGCTGCTGGGACGTCGATGACCATGATGTCCATTGGCTCGGTCCGGGTAGTTGGGGTGCTTCCCGCAGTAACGTCTAGGGTTATCACCCCTTCGACGGTTACCGGGACCCCCGTGAACCCGTGGAGAGTGTAACCGGCCGGCTTGAGACGGTCTCGGGACAGCTGTAGGCCTCGGAAGGCCGAGAGGAAAAGGATATTGACCGAACTCCTGTTGTCCACCAAAATCCTCTGTACCTTGAAGTTGGCCATGCGGAGGTCGATGACGAGGGCATCGCAGTGTGGGGTTCGGACCCCTTCGAGGTCGGCATCGGAGAAAGACACAGGGACGCCGAGACCTTTCGGGGGAGGGGCACTATGGACCGAGTTGACCTCTCGGACGAAGGCCTTCCGGGAGGAATTAGAGGAGCCCCCCATGGGGCCTCCGTGGATCAAGTGCAGAACCCGTTCCTCCTCGAACTCGGGTGTCTCTTCGCGCCGCTCGGAGCGCTTGTTAGCCCCCCGAGGCAGAGGGGAGTTGCGATCTGTCCGATCGTTAGCCTTCACGAACTTGGCCAACTGCCCCCTCCGAATGAGGGCTTCAATCTCATCTCTCAAAGCCCGGCAGTCATTCGTGTCGTGCCCGTGGTCTCGGTGGTAACGACACCACTTATCTTTGTTCCTCCTCTTCACCGGGGTGTGCATCCTCGGAGCTGGAGGGATGACTCCCTCCTTCTCCACCTCCATTAGGATAGTAGAGACATTAGTGGTGAGGGGAGTGAACTTCTCGAACCTCGGGGGAGGGCGGCGCTGGCCGCCGATGTCCTTTTGAGCTTTCTTGGACCCCTCCTCCCCCATCGCCTTCCTCTTCGACCCTGCGGAGGGCCCCCCAAAGCTTGGAAGGGCTTCGGCCTCCTCTGCCCGGATGTACTTCTCGCACCTCAGGAGGAGGTCGGCGAAGTCATGCGGGGGCTTCTTGGCCAGGGATGATCGGAGGTTGGCGTTAAGGACGTTCGACTGGAACACCACGGTGGCCACGGACTGGTCTAAGGAGGCAATAGACCTGACCTCTGCGGTGAATCTCTTCACATAATCCCGCAGCTTATCTTCCCTTTCCTGCCGAAGGTTCAGCAGGGAGAGACTTGTCTTCTCGGCTCGCCGGCTACTCACGAAGTGAGTTATGAACAGCGTCTCGAACTGCTCGAATGAGAAGATGGATGAGGGGGCGAGCCTGGAATACCATTCCCGAGCCGACCCCCTGAGGGTGGCGGGGAAGGTCCTACAGAGCACCGCGTCGGAAGCTTGATGGATCAGCATCAGGGTCTTGAAGCTTTCGACGTGGTCGACCAGGTCGGATTCCCCTGGTATGTTTCAAACTGTGGCGGTTTGAAACTCCTCGGAATGTGGGCTTCCATGATCGACCGTGAGAAGGGGGGTCGGCTGGGACGGAAGGTTCCTGCTCGGGACTCTTCCTCCCTATCCATGCGGCCGATATGCCTTTCCACCTCATGGAAATGGCGGATGAGGGCGTCGTCCCTCCGCTGGTGATCATATGACCCCCCGGACTCCTCTTCATAGGAAGGGGAGCTTGGACTGCGGCGCCGGTAGTCCTGGGACCGGCGAGGGCTTTGCTCCCGCTACTGGCGGCTGGGAGCCGGGGAAGGGCTCCGAGTTCGGCGCCGAGGACTGGGTTCCCTGGGGGGCGTCGGGGCCCTCTGAGCATTCTGGACGTTCTGCCGAAGGTTGAGAGCCTGCAGAACGGTCTCCTGAAACTGGAAGAATTCGGCTCTACGGATAGGTACATCTCGGTCCCTCGGATGACGCCGATCCCTGGGGGAACGGGACCTCCTCCTTCGGCGCTCGAGGGACGCCGCTCGGCCTCTGCGGTCCGGAGACCTTCTGCCGTCCCGACGACGTGGCGACCGCTCACCTTGACGCTGGCGGGAGGCTCCCTCTCGGGCCCGCCTCTCGTCAAGATGGGTACGGAGGTCGTCGTCCTTCTGGCGGTTTAGAAGTGTGATGCGGAGGTCGGGATGATGAGAAGCCATCGAGTCGGAGGACCCATTATGGACCGAGACATGGCCCGGATTGAGGGGCTGCTTTTCCTTCCGACCGTTATGACCGGACGGTCCATTGTTGGGCTGCTGCTTCGGAGGAGGAGGTGGGACCTGTTGGGTCAACGGAGGGAGGTCGGACTGAGGAATAGGATTGACCGGAACTTCATTCACCGGGTCGGTGAGGTTGCCCACACGGTTCGACCCTCTGGATCTGTTCTTCTTCGGCGGCATGACTGCAGAGGACGACGGAGAATGGACTGAGGCTGTTCGTGTGGTCCTTCCCACAGACAGCGCCAATCTGTTACCGCTGATTTCGGTGTGGGGGTAAACAGATAGAATTTGTGAGTCCGAGAGAAACCTGAACAGTTGACTCAGCCTTCTTGCTCCCGCCGCAACCTGCAAGGAAGTGCGAGACACCGGGGTTGATTCCGGCGATGCACCCTCCGACGCTCTTGTCAGTAATCAGATAAAGATTAAGAAAGAGCTTAAGTGGTGAAGAAGTGATTAACCTGGTCTTGGTGGTAGAGGGGTTGTATTTATAGTCGCCTTTTGGAACGGTTAGGGTCCTGATTTCCTGCCTAACAGCCAGGAGGAAAATCCTCCTATTCTGTTTTTTGGGAAGTTAGGCCCTGATTCCCTGGTGGGAGCCAATCAGGCTAGTTGATTTGATTTAGTCAAATCAGTGCCCTGATTCTCCTCTTGGTGGACCGGGCTTGTATCGGGTCGGGACCCGTGCCCAGTTGAAGTGGATCTATTCGCGGGTGGTTGGTTTTGTGAGAAGGAGGCCCAATACCCGTTTTGGATCCATCTGTATGTGAAATTACCTTTTTACCCCCGTGCTTCAAGATCCGTGCTCGATCTGGACGGTCCCGATTTAACCCCATTTTTAGCCATATCAATATTAAATTTGTAAAGTTGACTATTTTGACTATTTTCTTGAAATTGCAATTTTGCACATGCAACACACGTGCAAAGTTATGAATTTTGAATTCTTAAAATGTTATGGCTAATAATTGATTTTCCTTATTTATTTATGATATTTTAATTTTTAGATTTATTTAAATTAATTTGACTATTTTTACAAATTTGTCAATTTTACACGTGCAAATATTTTTGGTGCAAATATCCAATTTTATATTTTTATTAAATTCTCCTAATTATAATTGAGTCTATCCTAAATTTTGGGATTTTTCTGAATAAAGAAACTATTTTTATAAACACCTCGAAAGAGAGGGAATTTTATGTAAAAAGCCGTTTTGATCTCAAATAAATAATGAAAATTCATTTTTACTAATTTTTGGGCTTTCCATGGTTATCATTGAAATTAAAATATATTTAAATTTTATTTAGAGTTGATTTGGTAAAGATTTAAACAAATATGGTGTTTTTGCAAATATGGAATTTATGTTGGATCTGGTGCAAATGTTTTCTTGGAAGGTAAAAGTCAGATATTTTAATTGGAAAATCTAATATTTATTAGTAGATATTATTTCTGAATTTTATTACAAAAAGAAGGACTTTTGTGCAAAATTACCACCCTGAGCACAAATCCGAATTTTTCTTTATTTCTGGGCTGTGCTGGATTGCTGGACAACTCAATGATAAAAAGATTTGATTTGGTTTTGATTTAGTTAACCTATTTTAACTAAGAAAGGGGTTATATAAGTAAAGTTATATTTTGGAAGGATTCTTTTGCAAAAGTGTTTCAAAACCCTATTCCTTTCAATCCCGGCCTGTATAAAAGAGGGTGTGTAGCCGTCATTCGCTGCACAACACAAGTTTTATTATATTTTTATTTTCTTGGTGATTGAAGAGGAGATCTTGGATTCTTTGCAAAGAGGGGATTCTTCATTTTGCTTCGTGATATTCGCTTGATCTCTCCAACTATATGAGTGACATTGTTTTGTTTTATTTTGTTTTGTGTATGTTGTAGGTGAGTGATATAACTGTTTGGTTGTTTTGTTTGTTTCTCTTTGATTTGTGTGTGTAGTATGAGAATGATATGAATGTTTAGATTGATTTGGATGTTGAATATGTTGGATGGATGAAAAATTGGATCTTTGAGAAGAACCCTAGATATTTGTATGTGAATGATTTTAGATTGTTGGAAACCTAATATAAATTGTGAGTAGACTTTTCTTTTGGATTATTGATTTGATTGAGTTTGACAGATGTTATGCATTAATTAAATTAAAGATAAGATTTTTGGACTATTGGTGAGTTGGATAAAAACAACTTGGCCATGTTGAGGATGAATTTAGTTTGTTTATGAATCAACTATAGAGAATAGTTGAGATTTAGTTGAGGAATTTTGTGAATGATTAATGGTTTAGAGGACCATGTTTTGAGAATTTGAGTTATGAGGATTTAAATTCGGAATTTGTGATTTTTGTGAAAAATGTTGTTTAAATTTGGATTTCTCAAATGCTAAGTTTAAATCTAATTATTTTGGTATTAATAATATTTGGAAAATAAAACAAAGTTATTTGATATATGACTGATTCTTAAAAATCCTAGTTTTAACATATGCACAATCTAAATTCTGCAGACTGTAGGCCGACAGTCGACTGTTGTGAATTTTCAGTCGACTGGCACGACCCAGCTGCTGTTTTCAAATGCTCTCTTGAAAATTGGTTCTGGACAGTCGACTAATGACTTTTACAGTCGACTGGTACCACTCAGATTACTTTTTAAAGTTACTGTAGTTTTCTCTCTGGGAAGTCGACCTATACCTTTTTACAGTCGACTGGTACACTTAGAATATTTTCTTAAAGATTACTGGAATTTCTCTCTGGTAAGTCGACTTATGACTTTTACAAGTCGACTTATAACACTTAGAATTTTTTCTTAAAGATTACTGGAATTTCTCTCTGGTAAGTCGACTTATGACTTTTACAAGTCGACTTATAACACTTAGAATATTTTCTTAAAGATTACTGGAATTTCTCTCTGGTAAGTCGACTTATGACTTTTACAAGTCGACTTATAACACTTAGAATATTTTCTTGAAGATTTCTGAAATTTCTCTCTGGTAAGTCGGCTGATGTGTTGGATTTTTATACAAATATTTGTACTTATTTACCTATTAAAAAGACTTGTTTTCGCTGATATTGTCTATAATTCACCTTATTTCTTTATGATTTCATTTAATTAATTATTTTTGAAGAAATAATATTTTTGATGCAAAAAGTAAAGATTTGTGGAAAAAATCAACAAACAAAGTAAAATAATGGATTTATCAATTTTTATTGTTTTGATGAGTTAAAAGTGCGACAAATAATTTTTAAAAGGATTTTTATACGCTAATATGATTTATAGTTAGTTTAATTAATTTTAAACTAATTAAATTTATTTTATATAAAAGTCCTAATTTCCGGTATTATCTTGTGTATGCAGCAGCACGTGGTGGAAAGAAAAGGCAGAAAAGAAAGAAAGAGACAGAAATAAATTCAGATCAATTAAAGGAAAGAAATAAATAAAGAGTGTGGACTTTTCTGCAAAAAAGTGAAAACCCTAACTCTCTTTCCGTCTCTATAAATACAAACCAAAGAGAGAGGATACAATTCAAGAGGTGACGGCTCATCATTATTCATAAAAAAAAAAAGAGAGAGATAGAACTATTGTGCACGGCATCCAAGGGAACAAGGAGAACTGTGCAGGCAGTAGTAATCCTCTTCACTTGGGGTTTTCGAAGTGCACCCGGCTGTCTTGACTTGGACCCCTGGCGCTGTGTTCGAGACTTCTCTGACCTGGCACTACCGAATCCACACACCAAAGCCAAAGACCAAAAGCAAAGCACCTGACAACTCAACTTGGACCTGTGCTGGCGCGGAAAACGACGAACGAGAACAGCTTCTGCAGCACGTGCTGACGTGGGGCGACTTCTTCTTCACTCGCGTGCAAAACGAAGCAAAACGAAGCAGAACAACGTGCTGATGTGACATCTGACCTGGCGTGCGACGTGGCGATCTGACGTGCGGAAGCTGACGGCGACATTTATTGGGTTCAGCTGTTACAGGGGTTTGGATTATATATTTTTTTTATATTATTATTTTGTGTAACTCATGTTCTTCATATTATTTTTTTGATACAATCCAAACAATTCTATTAATTGCAATTAAAATATGAACTGAATTTATCTTTTGTTCTAGAGGCTAAGATGTAGTCGAGTTTTGAATACAAATTTTAATTCCTTATTATTACTCAATTTTTCCTGATTGTGTTTTAATTTTTATTATTTATGCGTACAACATGGTGGATAGACATTTGTATGATTTTTCAAATCGTAAAGAGACCGAACAGGTAATTTATGATTAATAAAAATTAAGACCGTATATTGGAGGACGTGACTGTTAAGAAATCCAATTTCTCGATTAATAATTTGGTGGATAAACGAATGATTAATTGAGAATAATTTTTAGATTACGTTGATAGAGTGCTTAATATCTTTAGGATTTTGGTCGACAATTGGGAAAGATAATATTTTTATTTATAAGGAATTATAATTTGTGTGTGTGATAAACGAGGTGAACCAAGAGCCCTAGAACTAATTTTACCATTAATAAAGTACAAGAGCTTTACTGTTTCACAGCCCTCTCCTTCTTCACCAATTTAGTTAGATTTAGTTAGATTAATTTAATTTAGTAATTTTATCCTTATAAAATTTGATCTTCCAAATAGTGATTAATCTAGTGATATCGGTACTCAGTAAAATATCTAGTCCCTGTGGGTTCGACACTCTATTCACCTATCTATATTACTTGTGCGATTTTGTACACTTGCAAATATCAACATCAAGTTTTTGGCGCCGTTGCCGGGGACTAGTTATTCTTTTACTGATATTGGAAAATTGCTAGATTATTGCTAATTTGGATTTTTTGTAATTATTTTTATTTTATTATCATTTTACATCTTTATTTTCTTTTGACTAACTCTAACTTTTATTTATTTTTCTTATTTTATTTTTTTTAGTTTTCCTATTTTTTTCCTTTTTTTCGACTTACATTTCAGGACATACACATACATTATCATGGGGAACGATGAGAACAGGCCTTTGAGAGACTATGCTATGCCCTCAATTTATGAATCAAGCATAAAGAAGCCGGTTATTGAAGCTGACGATTTTGAGATTGAACCGGAAATGATTCTAATGATTCAACAGACTGTTCAATTTTGGGGACTACCACACGAGGATCCTTACGCTCACATTGCAGATTTTCTAGAAATTTGTGACACTTTCAAGCACAATGGTGTATCTGACGATGCAATTAGACTGAGACTTTTTTCTTTTTCCCTACGAGATAAGGCGAAGGCTTGGCTACATTATCTACCACCTGGTAGTATTACTACTTGGGAGGGACTTGCACAAAAGTTTCTAGCCAAATATTTTCCACCAGCAAAGACCGCAAGGCTAAGAAATGACATTTGCACATTTACTCAGTTTGAGACGAGTCTTTGTATGATGCATGGGAAAGGTTTAAAGAGTTATTGAGAAAGTGTCCTAATCATGAACTACCAAAATGGCTGCAAATGCAAACATTCTATAATGGTTTGGGAGTTACACATAGATCTATGGTTGACGCAGCAGCTGGTGGTGCACTCATGAGCAGAACTTACCAAGCAGCCTATGATCTTTTAGAGGAAATGGCATCAAATCATTACCAGTGGTCTTCAGAGAGAACGATGCCAAGAAAAGTGGCTGGAGTTTTTGAACTTGATCCTTTTTCTACTTTAAATACAAAAAATGATATTTTATCTAAACAAGTAGAAAATATGAATTTTAATGTTATGCATTCTAATATGATTTGTGATCTTTGTGCAGGAAATCATGCAAGTTCAGATTGTCAAGGGGGGAACCCTTTTGCTCCACCAAATGCCGAACATAAAAATTTTGTGTCAAACTTTCAAATGCAAAACAATCATTATGCAAACACATACAATTCAGGATGGAGAAACACCGCCAATTTTTCATGGAACAACAATCAAGAAGCAGTTATACACCCTCAAAATTTTTCACAGGAAGAAAAGAAGCCGACACTTGAAGACATGTTTATGCACTACATGCAAAAGACAGATTTGGCAATCCAAAATGTTGCAAATTCAACTTCGGCTTCCATTCACAATCTTGAGGTACAAATTAGTCAAATTTCAAATATTCTTAATGAAAAATCTGCAGGAACATTACCACGCAATACAGTTGTACATCCCAAGGAGCATGTCGAGGCTATAACACTAGGAAGCGGGAGGACAACTGAGCAACCACAAGAAGAAAATGGCGAACAGAATGTAGTTGAAAAGCAAAGTGAGATTGAACAAATTGTGGAGGAACAAATTCAGTATGAGCAAGTAACTTTTAATGTTTTTAATTCCATAAATTTTCCTCCTGAAGAACAGTCATCGATTCAAGGAAGTAAAACTGATTTAATTGTGGGCGAGAAACATAAGGCAAAATTTGAAAAATCACCAATCGAAGTATGTCAAATAAATTCAGCAATTTTTGAACCCGAAAAAGAAAATATTTTTGAACATGTTATGTATTTGGATGCTGAACCTTCTATTTATTCATTTTTTCAGCATAAATTCAAAGAGGTGGGGGAATCAAAGACATCATCATTTAAAAGGAAACGCCTCAAATTGGAGCTTGAACCTGATCCACATCTGAAAAGGAAAATCAGAAAGGATGTGTTAATGTTGTTGGATCTTGGCGTTACTTAACCATCTCACCCCCATGTCTGGCTGAAGACTTAAAACTTAGCGCTTCTTGGGAGGCAACCCATGTTTTATTTTATTGCATTCAGTTTTCATTTATCTTTTAGTTTATTTTTTTTATTTTTCATTTTATTTTGTAGGATTGCATCAATTTTGAAAGTCGCCAGGCGGAGCTGTTTTGAACACCTGCATTGATGGCTGTTTTTGAGCAGCATGGAGTCAAAATCTGGAAAAGTGATTCAAAGAAAAGTTGTAGGCAATTGTCTTAGCTTTCCAGCAAAAAAAAATTCAGCCCATTTCGACATCTACAGCTCCAGATATCGCCAAAATACTGAACGCTGCGCGTGCAGAAATTTAAAGACGAATCAGGGGAGATATTCTAAACTTTTTGCATTCTTTTTGTTTTTCTTTTTCTTTCCCATTGAGGACAATGTGACATTTAAGTTTGGGGGGAAGGTTTACAAATTTATTTTTATTTTTTATTATTTTAGAAAAGAAAAACAAAATTTTAAAAAGGATTATAATTTGGCTCACCATTACACCTTTGAGTTCTTTATGGTGATAAGCATAAAAGACAATTTTTTTGGTATAAACAATTTTTTTTATAAAGCAATATTAAGCATACTTATTTACTTTAGGATTATTGAGTTTCAAAATTCCTTACAAAATTGTGTGGGTCATGCTATTATATAAAAAAAAAACAAATGTGATGCTTTTTCTTGTGATTATCCCCTTTAATCTAGTCCTAAACAGAGTTTAAGTAAATAGAGTAATAATGAAAAAAAAAAAAAAATTGAATAAAGTCAATCTACTCCAATGTTTTGAGTTGCTTAGTAACAAGGGGTATTCATCACAAATGTCTACACTTACGTAGAACGGCAACTTGAAATATGAGTATGCAAAGCACTTTAAGTTTGTGACTTGTTGAGTAACCGGGTGAATTCATCACAAATGATTTGCATTCGCGTAAAAAGGCAAGTGACAACTTAAAGAAGAGACTAAAAAAAAAAAAAAAAAAAAAAAAAAAAAAAAAAAAAAAAGGAACTCTAGATTGCTACTCGGTTTGTAGTAGAGAGAAGGGATAATCACAGATTGAGTTGTTGCATAATATAATTACATTAATTGCATGACAAATGCGATTGGGTTGGGCGTTATGAATAAATAATTGCACTGGAGAAAGTGGGTATGCTTAGTTTTACTTTATTTGCAATTGTTTATATTTTTAATTGTAATTTTGATGCTTGCATGATAAGATTTCTTGGTGTGATGGGTTGAGCTTGCTATTATTATTTCCTTGTTTATGATTCTACTTTTTGCTCGAGGACAAGCAAAATATTAAGTTTGGGGGTATTTGATGTGTTGGATTTTTATACAAATATTTGTACATATTTACCTATTAAAATGACTTGTTTTCACTGATATTGTCTATAATTCACCTTATTTCTTTATGATTTCATTTAATTAATTATTTTTGAAGAAATAATATTTTTGATGCAAAAAGTAAAGATTTGTGGAAAAAATCAACAAACAAAGTAAAATAATGGATTTATCAATTTTTATTGTTTTGTTGAGTTAAAAGTGCGACAAATAATTTTTAAAAGGATTTTTATACGCTAATATGATTTATAGTTAGTTTAATTAATTTTAAACTAATTAAATTTATTTTATATAAAAGTCCTAATTTCCGGTATTATTTTGTGTATGCAGCAGCACGTGGTGGAAAGAAAAGGCAGAAAAGAAAGAAAGAGAGAGAAATAAATTCAGATCAATTAAAGGAAAGAAATAAAGAAAGAGTGGACTTTTCTGCAAAAAAGTGAAAACCCTAACTCTCTTTCCGTCTCTATAAATACAAACCAAAGAGAGAGGATACAATTCAAGAGGTGACGGCTCATCATTATTCATTAAAAAAAGAGAGAGAGATAGTACTATTGTGCACGGCATCCAAGGGAACAAGGAGAACTGTGCAGGCAGTAGTAATCCTCTTCACTTGGGGTTTTCGAAGTGCACCCGGCTGTCTTGACTTGGACCCCTGGCGCTGTGTTCGAGACTTCTCTGACCTGGCACTACCGAATCCACACACCGAAGCCAAAGACCAAAAGCAAAGCACCTGACAACTCAACTTGGACCTGTGCTGGCGCGGAAAACGACGAACGAGAACAGCTTCTGCAGCACGTGCTGACGTGGGGCGACTTCTTCTTCACTCGCGTGCAAAACGAAGCAAAACGAAGCAGAACAACGTGCTGATGTGACATCTGACCTGGCGTGCGACGTGGTGATCTGACGTGCGGAAGCTGACAGCGACATTTATTGGGTTCGGCTGTTACAGGGGTTTGGATTATATATTTTTTTTATATTATTATTTTGTGTAACTCATGTTCTTCATATTATTTTTTTGATACAATCCAAACAATTCTATTAATTGCAATTAAAATATGAACTGAATTTATCTTTTGTTCTAGAGGCTAAGATGTAGTCGAGTTTTGAATACAAATTTTAATTCCTTATTATTACCCAATTTTTCCTGATTGTGTTTTAATTTTTATTATTTATGCGTACAACATGGTGGATAGACATTTGTATGATTTTTCAAATCGTAAAGAGACCGAACAGGTAATTTATGATTAATAAAAATTAAGACCGTATATTGGAGGACGTGACTGTTAAGAAATCCAATTTCTCGATTAATAATTTGGTGGATAGACGAATGATTAATTGAGAATAATTTTTAGACTACGTTGATAGAGTGGTTAATATCTTTAGGATTTTGGTCGACAATTGGGAAAGATAATATTTTTATTTATAAGGAATTATAATTTGTGTGTGTGATAAACGAGGTGAACCAAGAGCCCTAGAACTAATTTTACCATTAATAAAGTACAAGAGCTTTACTGTTTCACAGCCCTCTCCCTCTTCACCAATTTAGTTAGATTTAGTTAGATTAATTTAATTTAGTAATTTTATCCTTATAAAATTTGATCTTCCAAATAGTGATTAATCTAGTGATATCGGTACTCAGTAAAATATCTAGTCCCTGTGGGTTCGACACTCTATTCACCTATCTATATTACTTGTGCGATTTTGTACACTTGCAAATATCAACATCATCGGCTTATGACTTTTACAAGTCGACTTATAACACTCTGGTAAGTCGACTTATGACTTTTATAAGTCAACTTATAACACTTAGCTTATTTTCTTAAAATCATGGAATTTTCTTTCTGGACAGTCGACTTATGCTTTCTATAGTCGACTTATACTGATGTATTCTTATAATTTTGAATGTTCTTTCAAATGATTTATTCTCTAAATGTTCTAAGCTATAACTTATTATTTTATACTTTATCTTCTATTGAACATATGTTTTCAAGATGATAAGTTGAGTTGAACAATTTATGTTGGAAGATTGGTTTAGATATTTGAGTTTGGATCTCTAGAGGGTGTGTGTGACCTAGGTATACCGACGGTTGAGTTCATTATGTTTGGGCCTGTTGAGGCATTTTAGTTGTTCTGTTATTGAGTTAAGTCCGGTAGGGTACACCAACTCTAGGAGATTCGTTAAGTAATTGAATAACCTAAATGATGAGGACAGGTACTAGTGGTGATATGATAAACGGGAACATGGGTTATGGACCTCAGTATGGCTTTCGGTGTGAGATTGATCCCCGAAATTATCCAGGTGTGAGTAAAATAGTCTCCGGAATTACCTGTGGTATAGGATTGATCTTCGAAATTATCGAGGTCGAGACGACGCACATGTGGTATTCGTGTGATGAGGTCATTGCTTACGGTGTGAGATAATCCCCAGAATTATCCAGGTGTGAGTGAAATAGTCTTCGGAATTACCTGTGGTGTGGGATTTATCTCCGAAATTATCGAGGCATGAGCTAATACTCACAATTTATCTTTATCTCGTAGTAGTCATCGTGATAGGATTAGTTGCATATCGGGGATTGAATCCTATAATGTGGAGACGTTAAGGGCTTGCACCGAACCTATGTAGAATGGGATGCATAGACTTCGACAAGTACGCATTAGAGAGTCAGCATATAGAATTGTGTTTTTTGACTTGGTTTTATGCATGTGCTTTTCTGTTTTCTACACTTAACACTTAGTCTAGTTTCACTTGTATGGCTTTTCGCATTTCGTGATTTCTCTAATTTCATCTACTCTTGTTATGTCTGTTATTGATAAATCTATGCTTTACTTATGTTGCTTGTTTATGTCACTCACACTGTTATGGCTGATCCCTTTAGTTTTGGGGGTTAGGGATCATCTCTAGCCTCATGTGTTACAGGTTGATGCTTAGAGCTTGGAGGTTTGGACGTTTGAGATAAATTGATGTAATAGAGCTTTTGTGTAATATTTATAAAAGAAAGTGTTGTAAAGAAAGAAATTTGTAATTCAAGGTGTTTTGTATTCCGCTGTGCTTTGTAAACAATTAATGTAAATAAAACTTTTAATTTTCCCTGTATTTGGTTGCTATGTTTACGATCACATTGAAGTTGATGCTGGAATTTGTGCCACGTATTTTCTAAGATATTATATTAGAAATTTGGGGCGCTATATCCATTGCCCGGCCCGCTTCTCCTCTCAACCCAGCTTGCCCTAGCCCTTGACCGGGTCAAGCCGGTAGGTTTTCAACCCGGCCCAACCCGGGTGAACCGAATGCCACCCCTAGTTGTAACCCCGAAGGTAAATTTAAAGGAGTGCAGATAGATTAAAGAAGATCTCGAATTCTTGATCAGACTAGTAAAGTAAAAAAGGAAGGGTAAAAAAGATGGAGTGAGTATCAAATCCTAACTGTATCTAAAATAATTAAAGAAGGAAAATAAGAAATAATTTATTCTGATTATCTAACCTAATTATCAATATCTATATAACTATTATAATGGGAGAATTGGAGTTATTGTTTGTAAATCTACCAACTTACGTGCATTGCCCGTGCATAATCAATATAAAATATGTTTCAGGTTCAAGGCCAGACTACATCGGAATTTTTACTTTAAAAATTATATATTTATTAAGACATGCATCGCACGTGAATGTACTAGTGTTACCCAGTGCAAATTGCACAGACTAAAATTAATTTTAACAGACTAATAGGTCACTGGTTATCTATAGATTCTAACAAAAAATATTAACTACGAAACCCTAACTTAGAGAGAGAAAAAGTGAGATAGATATCTGTGATGGTACCGTGAGCAACAGTGGCGTTCTTGAGTTCGATCGAGACCGTCAACTTCATCAAAAACCTAAAACTCATCCCCAAAACTGAAAAAAGAACTCGAAAATTAAAGAAATAAAACATAATAATGCTAATAAAAAATTAAGAAACTGAAATAAGAGAGGGAGGTACCTGCCATGAACAACAATGGCGTACTTGAGTTCGATCGAGACCATCTCGTTGTTCTGCTTCTTCAAAAACATAAAATCCATCCCCAAAACTGAAAAAGAACACAAAAATTAAAGAAATAAAACATATATTGCTAATAAATAATCAAAAAATCAAAAGAAGAGAGGGAGATACCTTCTGTGAAAAGCAGTGGCGTTCTTGAGTTCGATCGAGACCGTTGCGTTGTTCAGCTTCATCAAATACCTAAAACTCATCCCAAAACTGAATAAAGAACACAAAAATTAAAGAAAGAAAACATAATAATGCTAATCAAAAATCAAGAAATAAAAAAAAAGGGGAGGTACCTACCGTGAATAGCAGTGCATTGTTGAGATTAATCAAGACCATCTCGTTGTTCAGCTTCATCAATAACCTAAACCCCATCCCTAAAACTGAAAAAAGAAGACGAAAATTAAAGAAAGAAAACATAGTAATGCTAATAAAAAATTAAAAGATGGAAAGAATAGAGGGAGGTACCTGTCGTGAACAGCAGTGACATTCTTGATTTCGATCGAGACTGTCTCGTTGTTCAGTATTGAACATGATGTAGACTGATTTGAAGCGGAGGCGGCAACGTCAGAGGAGATGAGCTGTGCGTCGGAGGGATGTGGCAGCGTCGGAGGAAGGCGGCGTTGGGCAGGATCACACTTGAGTGAGGAAAGGCTGGTGGCGGGACTAACTTTTGGTGGGGGGGGGGGGGGGGGGTATATCGTGTTGTAGGGATTGATTTTATATATATATATATATATATATATATATATATATATATATATATATATATATATATATATATATATATATATATGGAAAGCTTCGGTTGATCTACACATCTAAATTAGTCTAAATATGTAAAATCAAATCATTTGAAATTCATTTACCCATCTATTGAAGTGTTACAAAAACGATGACTTTCAGCCACACAATTTTGTAACACTTCAATAGATGGGTAAATAAATTTCAAATGATTTGATTTTACATATTTAGACTAATTTAGATGTGTAGATCAATGTGAACGGTTCGGATCGTCGATATAAATGCTCGAAGGCCTAGTGTGCACTAGAGGAGTGAACAATCGAAGCTTTCCCTATATATATATATATATATATATATATATATATATATATATATATATATATATATATATATATAATCATGCGTAGTGCTCGTGTTAGTTAAATAGGGAGTCCTACTTTTACTCTCATTTCTCTATGTATTTCAAAATAGAGAAATGAGAGAGAGGGTAGACCTATTAGTATAATATATAGTTATAACTAGAAATCTGCACGTGCGATGCACATCCTAATATTTTTATTTTTAAAAAAATGAAGACTACAACATAGTCAGGCTTCGAAACTGGAACATCTCTTTACTCATCTCAAATCCTTACCATATTCTTTGCAAATTACCCTTAGTGGTACCATTTTTTATTTTTTATGAGTGACATTTTTATAAATAATTATGTCGTAAATAAATTTGAACTTTGAGGATATTATGGTAACTGATAACATTTGAACAAATTGTTGATTGATATAACTCCCATTTAAAAATAAGTGGTTGAAATTAGATGATTGATTGCCTACAAATTACAGTTTTAATATCAACTCTCACATTGTAGTATTAGAGATTAAAAAGCGCAATACTTATGAATAATCTTACTGGACATCATAAATGACTCTTCTCCCCTTAACGTATAACAATCCTATGAAACATCTCACCTACTTCTTCTGATATTTCGGCATTGGAAATTCGCAATCACAAGAAATTTTAAGCGCAAATCCATCCTACACAATTATCCAATTTCTATTTATTCTTTGAAAAAAAACTGCTTGGACTATTCTAAGTGGGCCAAGGGCGGGTGGAATAATACAACAGCCCGTTACCCTGCACCTAGTGGTGCAACGATAACTGCCTGTGTAAATTGAAACAATAATCTAAAGTACCTTTCTCCTTGCAGAGAGATTTGATCAAAATTCTTTATACAACGCCATATATTTAATTTTAAGGAAAATTTCAGTAAACTTATATCATGTTTTATGAGTTTGCATAAATCCACCACCATTTTTTTACGGTTTGCCTGCCTACTTGGCAAATTGGCAAATTTTGTTGCAGATCGCACACATCCGACTTTACGCCCGTAATTTTAAGTTATCCGACCATTTTACCCTGATAAATAATAATTTATCTTAGATTCTCTCTCTCTCTCTCTTTTTTACATAATAATTCTCACTAATAATCTTAATATTTATATATATTTAAGCTAATAGGCCTACCCCATCTCTTCTTTCTCTATTTTGAAATAGAGAAAAGAGAGCAAAAGTAAAAATTGACATGTGCAACCAACACCAATTGTCAAAAACATAATTAATTTAAAAAACATAAAAAAAAACCTTTCCTCTTTCACATCTCTCCCAAAACCCACAAACCCTAACTCTCTCTACCCAAAACCCACCCACATCTCCTCACCTGTCCTTCCCTACCGCCGCCCGTCGCCCACCTCGCCCCGATCCCGCCCGTCTCTACCCTCCATCGTCGCCGTCCATCGTCAATCCTGCCCCGACCCCGCCCGTCTCCACCTCCCATGCCAAAACTCTGTCCCCCATCTCAGTTAAACCAATAACAACAACCCAAACCATACTATCCCGCCCTCCAGGGAAAACAGAAAAAAGGAGATTTTCAGAGAGAGAGACAGCAGGCACCTCAAGCCCTTCTCGGTCACCACGATCCGTGTTCCGCCTCGACGCCGGCTACCCTTGCTTCATCGGTATTCAAACACCTCCTTTTTACCGTTCTTCATTTCTTTAAAATCTAATGCTCTTTTATGGATGTTTATGTTTGAGTTTGGGATTGGGTTTGCAATTGTCTACAAGGTACTAATTCCTGTTGGGTCAAATTAAAATATGCCTAGAAGAAAACAATATAAAAATTTAGTGGAGAGAAACCCGTGCGATTAGCAATCAAAGTAGGAGCTCCGGATTAAGTATAAGAATTAAGTTTTTCATAAGAATACAATCACATGGTTGTGAAAACATCAAAGGGTTCCACCTTCAAAGCATTTCGGCTGAATGATTATGGTCGGGATATAACTAGGGGAGTTTTAAATCAGGTTGGTAAATTACCATTGACATTATGTGAAAGTTGCACAGGAAATTGGGAGCTTAGGAAATTCATGAAGCACTTTTGCAATCAAATGAATATATATTTCTTAAGTGTATTCTGCCTGTCTATAATACCAAGATTGTTGCAAGATATCAAAAGGATCATGTAATTAAAATCAGCAAATGAAGTAAGAAAGGAATGTGAGATAAATTGTACAAAAAAGATGATCAGGTTCTTAATAAGATGACTGAACATTTCTGCGTATTTATATATCTCTTAAGCTAATAGGCCTACCCCATCTCTCCGTTCTCTATTTTGAAATTTCTCTATTTGGAAATAGAGAAAAGAGAGCAAAAGTAGCAATTAGCATCATGGTGTGTGGTATGTTATTTACTTTGATAGTCTAAAAGTTAGGATCAATTTTATTTTTTTCGTTCTCTTTTTTGGAGTACGAAGTAGACTTGATATCTTTAATGTAATTAGGGTTAATCCTGGATAATTTGATGTACCCTGGGTTTGTCATAAGATCTATGCAATAGTGTATTAGCCTTCATAGTGTGTTCAAATTTTTACAGTACATATTGGAATTGCAATTTGATTATTACTTTCAATAAAGTAAGGTGGATGTACCTTGTATTAAGGATTGACACCGAGTAATAGTTTGTTCAGCTAGCCGAATAATGTCTCACAAATACCCTGTATTAATATGTTGTGTTCAGTGTTCTAAAAATCACCAAGCGATAGTAGGGCTGCCGATGAGGGCCTACCACCTAGATAATTTCAGAACTCAAAAAAGTCAGAGCTGTTCATAACACGTCCTCCCTCTCTTATTTTGATTTATTTATTTTTTATTAGCATTATTATTTTTTATTTCTTTAATTTGCGTGTTCTTTTTTTTCAATTTTGGGGATGAGTTTTATGTTTTTTATGAAGCTGAACAACAGAAGGACTCGACCGAACTCAAGAATGTCACTGTTGTTCATGACAGGTACCACCATCTTCTTTCGATTTTTGATTTTTGATTAGCATTATTATGTTTTATTTCTTTTGATTTTTGATTTCTTTTTTCAGTTTTCGGGTGAGTTTTAGGGTTTTGATGAAGTTGAACAACGAGACGGTCTCGATCGAACTCAAGAATGTCACTTCTGTTCACGGAAGGTATCTCTCTCTTCTTTAGATTTTTTGATTTTTTATAAGCATTATTATGTTTTATTTCTTTATTTTTCGTGTTCTTTTTCCAGTTTTGAGTTGAGCTTTAGGGTTTTGATGAAGTTGAACAACGAGAAGGTCTTGATCGAACTCAACAACGCCACTGTTGTTCACTGCAAGTACCTCCTTATCTTATTTGATTTCATGACTTTTAATAGTATTATTATGGTTTACTTTTTTTAATTTTCGTGTTTTTTTTTTCAATTTTAGGGATGGGCTTGAGGTTTTTGATGAAGCTGAACGATAAGATGGTTTCAGTAACACTCAAGGTATCTCTTTCTCTTCTTTAGATTTTTTGATTTTTAATTAGAATTATTATGTTTTATTTCATTAATTTTCGTGTTCTTTTTTACAATTTTGGGATGAGTTTTAAGGTTTTGATGAAGTTGGACGGCGAGACGGTCTCGATCGAACTCAACAACGCCACTGTTCTGCATTGTTGTTCTTGAATTTTAATATTATTATTATGTTTTATTTCTTTAACTTTCGTGTTCCTTTTTCAGTTTTGGGGATGGGCTTGAGGTTTTTGATGAAGCTGAACGATAAGATGGTTTCGGTCGAACTCAGAGAACGTCACTACTACTCACAACACCATCATAGGTACCTTATCACCCTTTTTTCTCTTTAATTTATGATTTTGTAGTTAATATTCTTTGTTAGAATTTGTAGATAGTCAATAACTTATGAGTCTGTCAAATTTATTTTAGTTTGTGCAATTTGCACATGGTAATACTAGTTTAATAGTATTTTAATACCTAATAAACAATTAAAGAAATCTCCTCAACTCCTCATTATCCTTTATTTAGGGATAAATTAATCTTATAATAATTAGGGACATTTTAGGAACCCTCGGTGATAGAAACAGTCATGTGATCGGTTCATTATGCGGAGATGTGCGACCCGTAACTAAGTTTGTCAAATGGGTATGCAAGCCGCAAAAAAAAATGATATAGGTGGGTTATCTGCAAACTCATGATACCTAGGATCGGTGTACTGAAATTTAGCCTTTATTTTATTTGCTAATAAATATATATTTATATTGACCAAAACAAGAAATACTGAATTTCTCAATATTAGCTAAAACTATGGACTGTAACCTACAAAAGCTAGCTAAAGTAATGAAATTCAGAATCTCACTAAATATATATAAAAAAAAGACAAACTATAGCTTAGAAGATATTGCTAAAATATTGAAATCAAGAATTTTCACCAAATCACCTAAATATGATGGACTAAGGGTGTGCATGGGTCGGGTCGGATGGTTTTTAACAATTTTCGTACTAGACCCATATTTTTTTCTCAAACCGAAAGCCTACCCAAATGCATCAGGTTGTATTTTCTTTAAACTCAAACTCGGACCCATGGGTTTCGAGTTTGTGTGGGTGGGTTTACGGTTCTACTTGCCAGGTTGGTTTTGTCGGATAAATGGTGATGAGATCAAGAATTTGTAACATTCTACCATGTTAAATGAGTGATTTAAAATTAGTACCTAATGTAAATATATTATAAGTTACTATTTATATCAGGATAGTTAAGAGTTATCACATGCACATATGGATAATATATACACAATATTACATTGCATATGAGACAGGTCGGTTCGGGTTTAAGCGGGTGGGTTTTGTAGAAACCAGATCCGGATTTGTAATGGACATTTCCAAACCTATCCTTTTGGGTTTGAGTGGGTTTTCATACTAAAAAAAATCCACTCCTTCCGGTCAGGTCGATTCAGGTTCGAGTCAAACCCGATCCGGTGCACACCCCTATGTTGGACTATAGCACACAAAATTTGGACGAAAATAGTTAAATATAGAATCTCAAAATCGACCAAAAGTGGTGGAATATGGGTCTCAAAATATGATCCAAATAATGAAATCCAGAATATCACAAAATAAGCCCAAAACGGTAGACTGTAGCCTACAAACTCTAGCCAAAACAATGAAATTAGACATCTCACAAAATTAGCCAAAAACAATTATCTATAGATAATAGAATCTAGCAAAATAGTAAAATTAGGAATCTGGCCAAATCAGCCAAAAAAGTAATCTATATCCCACAAAATCTTACCAAAATAGTGATATTATGAATTTTCAACAAATCAAGCTAAATTGGTGAACTAGCCCCCAAAATCTTGCCAAAAAAGTAAAATTTATAATTTTCACCAAATCAACAGAAAACTGTGGACTTTATAGCCAACAATATATGGTCAAAAAATTGAAATTCAGAATCTCTCCAAATCAATTAAAACTGATATAGTGCAACACACAAAACCTGATTAAAATAGTGAAATTTGGAATTTTTACTTAATTAGCCAAAAACGGTGGACTATAATCCACAAAGTCCAGCCAAAATAGTTAAATGCATAATTTCTTAAACTCAATCAAAAGTGGTAGACTATATCCTATAAAGTCTAGTTAAAATAGCTAAATGTATAATTTCGCAAGATCTCTAAAACAGTGGTCTATAACCCACAAAATAGTTAAATTTGGAATCTCACCAAATCTGCCAAAATCGTTGGAGTATAACTCACAAAATCTGGCTAAAATAGTGAAATGCACAATTTCTCTAAATCGATAAAAAATGCTGTACTATAGCCTACAAAATCTTGCAAAAATAGTAAAATTTAGATTTTTCACCAAATTAGCCAAAAATAGTGGACTACAAGTTCATAATATCCGATCAAAATAGTGAAATGCAGAATTTCTCAAAATCAGCTGAAAATAGTGTACTATAATAGTTAAATTCATAATCTCACTAAATCAACAAAAAAATATGGACTAATAATGTCGGACTATAGTACACAATATCTGACCAAAACAATGAAATATATAATTTCTCAAAACAGCTAAAAAGCAGTGGATTATAACACAACAAATTTGGCTAAATTAGGGAAATTCAGAAATCTGTCACAGATTTTCCTTCGACCATTGTGAATTTGAGAAACTTGGCAACATAGTTCTTTTCCAGACCAAGGTCCTCGGTATTGTACTTGTCAAGTTCATCCCACAATGCCCTAACTTCAAGGATCCATAACTATATACATGAGTATGTTGGACAAACCCAACAAGGTACGCCTTCAACATACTTTACCCTTGTGATCTCAGTAAGCAAAATTTTCAGTAGTTTCAGGGTCTTCTTTGGACTCGGTCGATTCACGTAAGAAAATTTTGGGAGTCTATTTTGCTTATTAGTGTTGGAGAAGCCCGCTGATAAAATAATTTATAGTGGAAGGCCCATCGGAATATTTCTCATGGCCCTAGAAACGAAATTTCTGTTGAGCTCTTTATAAAACAAAAGCCCACATTTCTATATATTTGCCACTTTCAGTACCATCTTCCCATATTACAATTTTATTTTAGATTATAACAAAAATAAATTAAAAAAGCCCACAACAACAAAAAATTTATTTTATATTTTATATTATTTTAATAAGTTTCTAGAGAGAGAATGTAAACATTTATTTGAGCCAATTACCATTGTTAAAATATAGTAAGAATAAATATGTATATTCTGTTTCATATTTATTAGGAAATAAATTCCCTCAAATCACTTATCTCCGTAATATTCTTCTCAATTTATTGTATCCCTTCTCCAAGAATGTAATTGTCGCTGCTGATTTTGGTGTGGGAGTAAACAGATAAATTTGTAGATTCTTTTGAAAACAATAAAAGCAAACCTGTTGACTTTCATCGATATTTGACTGGTTTCTTGCCGCCGTCGTTGACCTACAAAAAGTTCGATACATCAGGATGGATCCCGGCGACGAACCCTCTGACGCTCAAGTCAGTAATCAGGAAGATTATGAAAGAACGTTTAAGTGGAAAAATATTGATTACCTTTTTTAAACCATAGTTATCTCAATGAAACCGTTTAAACCAAATCGCTTATCATGAAACGATTTAAACTCTACATCTTATCCAAAAACACTGGAACATAGGGATAAATGATTATCTCTAAACTGTCTCTAAATGTGACTATAAATACCCCTCTCTCCCCACCATAAGAAATGTAATCAATATTTTTCCACATAAACAATCTTTCATAATCTTCCTGATTATTGACTTGAGCGTCAGAGGGTTCGTCGCCGGGATCCATCCAGGTGTATCGAACTTTTTGCAGGTTCATAGCAGCAGCAAGAAACTAGTCAAACTCTGGTGAAAGTCAACAGATTTACCTTATTCGTTTCCTAAAGAATCCACAAATTTATCTATTTGCTCCCACACCAAAATTAGCATCAACAGATTGGCGCCGTCTGTGGAAAACAGAAAAAGCAATCCAACCTTACTTCATCAGCGAAAGTAGTTTCAAGCCATGCATCTGAAAGAGAAGGGAAATGCAGCGGCCTCCAGTCGAAGCGCCACTCTTCCTCCTCCTCCTCCTCCTCCTCCAGTCCAAGATGTCCTTCCTCAAATCATTCAACAAGTTTAGCAACCGCAGCCTAAACAGCCTTTTCCTCAACAGCCTCCTCCTCAACCGGCCACTCCAAGATCTCGGGGGGCTGCCCTAAGGGGCTTTCGTCGAAGTCATCCAAAGCAACACCCTTATCATGACCATGTTTCGGTCCACAATCCCTCAACTGACTCTATGGCTTCTCAAAGTCCTCCAGGGTCGGATCACCGTCAAGTAATTCTCAACCGTCAGCAGGGGGTCGACCTTCGAACTAGCTTGAATAAATGGCAAGCCCCTGAGAAAGTCCCTCAACCTGAGCACCCAGGGGCCTCGAGAGTCCGGACCCCCCGTAGACAGAGGACCGGAAGATTTCCTCCCCCGAGGAGGCGAAGAGAGTCCCCCCACGTCGTGGGCGGAGAAATCATACTCTAATAAGCCGAGCCACACTTAGGGACTGTCGAGCTGGAGGGGCACCAGTCACTCAGGCCGAGCTCCAGAACTTCAAACAAGATATCATGCGAGCTCTTAATATCACCACGAGCCAGGACCAGCGTGCCCCTAACCCTCTCCATACCGCCACTCACGAAGGAGAGTCCAGAGGATCGCTAGATTCGATCAAAGGGATGACTCGGTCCACTGCCGTCTCCACGAGATGGAGAGGCGCCTCAACAAGATCAATACCGAAGAAGAACAACAGACCAATAGATTTCCCCCCAGTAGACCCCCCTTTTCCAGAGCCATCATGGAAGCTCCGGTCCCTGAAGCCTTCAGGCCGCCTCGCTTTGAATCCTTCAATGGGGAGTCAGACCCGGCCGATCATATCGAGAGTTTTAAAACTCTCATGATGATTCATCAAGCCTCGGATGCGCTCATCTGCAACGCCTTCCCAGCAACGTTGAGGGAACCAACACGAGAGTGGTACTCCCGGCTATCCCCAACCTCCATCTTCTCATTCGAGCAGTTTGATGAGCTCTTCCTCATCCACTTCGTGGGCAGTCGCCGAGCTGAGAAAACGAGTGCGTCATTTCTAGCCCTCAGCCAAAGAAAGGGTGAATGCCTAAGAGATTACGTCCGGTGCTTTACTACCGAAGCCCAGTCTATTGCTTCCCTCAACCAGTCAGTAGTATCTGCGGCATTCCTAATGCCGACCTCAGGGCGTCCCTTGCCAAGAAGCCTCCTCGGGACTTCTCGGAACTCCTGCTTAGCAGCGAGAAGTACATCCGAGCAGAAGAAGCTCTCAACCCCCCAGTCTTGAGGAACCATCTTCCGGGAACGAACGGAAGAATATAAGTGAAGAAAGACCCCAGAAATTTTAGAAAGATGAAAATGGCCAGCGCCGCCCAGCTCATCATTTTGAGAAATTCACCCCCCTCAATGCTAGTATATCAGCAGTTCTTATGGAGGTAGAAAAGGAAAGGCTACTCCACGGTCCTCCTAGAATGAATACCCCTGACAAGAAAAGGAACAAAGATAATTGGTGCCTCTTTCATAGGGACCACGGCCACGACATGGATGATTGTCGAGCTCTCAAAGAGGAGTTTGAAGAACTCATACAGAGGGGACACCTGGCCAAGTTTGTTAGAAAAGACGGGGCAGATCCTCCACCCCGAGGAGCCAATAAGCGAACAGAGAGGCCCGCCGAGTTCCAACATTTTGAACCTGGGGCTATCCTCCACCTTATCCATGGAGGTCCAATGGGGAAAGAACTGAACTCCTCCCAAGAGGCCTTCACCCTATCTTAGAAGTAGGTTTTCAGTTTTCATTGAGGCCGATGTGTTGATTCTTGGTTTTAATGACTACAGCACAATGTAAAGTTGTGCTACCACCTATATATATTGCAGGATGTATCAAAGACAAATACCATAGTGCAATACACAAAGGCAAAGTTGATCCAATGAAGCTTTCAAAAGAATCGATCAAACTACAGACCTAAGTTCAAGTCACATTTGATCAAGCAAGCTTCAAGACATAAAGACAATGGCTTAAGCTCAAGTCAAAGACTCAAGTTCAAGACAAGACTAGTGCTTCAAAATGTTTTGTATTAAAGTGTCTTGTAACAATTGTAATTTTTATTTTTTGAGTCTTAAAAATATTGTAATAGCCTTGTCACACACACACTCACACATATCTTTTAATATTTGAGTGATTTACAAAAGTTAAAAGGTCGAAACAAGCTTGAATAAGATCAGTTGTTGAGTACTAGTCGACCACTCTTCGGAACCAGTCGACTGTCTTGGTATGAAACTGTCTGAACTCATACAAGCTCTGACTAGTCGACTTATTATGGCAACCCAGTCGACTATTCAAGCCGTTTCGATAGTTTTCTGTTTTTAAAACTTGTTTTTCAAATTCAAAACATTTATTTCCGTTGGTTGACAGTTGGTGCAACTGTTTCTCAACATCCAGTCAGTCTAACTCTATAAATAGAGTATACAAATCACTTGGTAAAGGTTCCAAGCATTTTCCTTTAGTTTCAAGCTTTTGTTTTTTTGAAAAGAACAAGCATTCTAAAAAGCATTCATATTCTCTAAGTCTTGGTTCTCTGAAAATCAGTCTAGTGTAACATCGAATTCATTTTAGACTGATTTCAGAAGTTAACCAATTAGCCACCATACAAAAATCACAAATAAAAAACAAGGCTATAGGTTGTTGTAACTCTTTTATTGTTGTTTTTTACTCTCGGATTGTGAGAGTGGTCCTCTCGGTTGGAGAGTAGAGCTATAGGTTGTAGAGTCGGGATTTCACCCTAGGTTGTAGAGTGGGTGTGCTCTCTCAAGTGGTGAGAGAGGTGTACGTGTTTGACAAGGTTGTTGTCAAACGTCGTAGGGTATTCTTGTTATTTCTTCAAGAATAGTGGAAAATCTCAAGTGGGTTGCTTGGGAACTGGATGTAGGTCGGGAGGACCTAACCAGGATACATCGTTGTGTACTCTATGGTTGACTCTCTATGTGGTTGTATTTTCTTCACTTGCATTTCAATTTTTCTGTATTTTTATTCGAAAACTTGTCTGGTAAGTCGACTGAGTCTCCTCTATAAGTCGACTGATCAGACTTTTATAAAATACTCTTCAAACACTTGTCTGGTAAGTCGACTGAGTGTTTGCTATAAGTCGACTGATCATACTTGTATAAAATACTCATCTTATGTGACACCCCAGTCGACTGTACTCTTTTTAAGTTGACTGGACAGAACAAAAAGTTTATTTTCTTAATTAATTTTTAAACAACACTATTCACCCCCCTCTAATGTTATTTGCCTTGCCTACAGGATCCAACACTTGGTATCAGAGCCTGATTGAGTGCAATGACAACTACTTCTAATGCAAGCCAATACCATGAAGGCCAATCTAGACAAAGGCCACCCCTATTCGATGGAACCAACTACAGCTATTGGAAGTGTTGAATGAAGATCTACCTTCAGTCCATCAACTATGAGATATGGAACATGACAGAGACCGAGTACACCGCTCCTACAATTCCTTATGCACAATGGAACGATGACATGAAGAGCGAAACAATTAACAATGCAAAGGTGATGAACGCTCTATTTTGTGCTCTTACCAAGGAGGAGTTCAATTGTGTGTCCAATGCAACAACGGCGTATCAAATTTGGTACACACTCGAGGTAACTCATGAAGGTACTAATAAAGTTAAAGAATCTAAGATATCTTTTCTTGTTCACAGGTTCGAGATGTTCCGCATGAAGGAGAATGAGAATGTGTTAGATATGATCACAAGGTTCACTGATATTATAAATTCTCTTGTGGTTCTTGAAAAGACGTACACTCAAGCCGAAATGGTGAGGAAAGTTCTTCGTGCCTTAACCCCTGAATGGGAGAAGAAGACCACCGCTATAGAAGAGACCAACGATTTAATACAACTCTCTCTTGAGAATCTTGTGGGAAATCTTATGGCATATGAAGTTCAACTTGAAGAACGCAAGAAGGATCTAGAACCTCAACAATCAAAGAAAAAAACACTCGCATTCAAGGCCATGTCGGACTACGAAGATGATGAAGAAGATGGGGAAGAGATAGCCATGTTCACGAGAAAGTTCAAAAAGTTTTTAAGGAAAGGTAAATTTAATTCCAAATCTAAAGATACTAATGAACTTCCAACTTGTTTCAAGTGTAACAAGCTAGGTCATATGAAGAAGGATTGCCCACTTGAGAATGCGAAATCTAAAGGAAAGGTTTCCAACTTCAAGAAGGACAAGTACACAAAGAACAAGTACATGAAGAACAAGAAGGCATATCAAGCAACTTGGGACGATAGCGACTCTTCATCGGAAGAACAAAATGAAGAGACAAACGAAGTTGCTAATGTATGCTTTATGGCTACACAAAACGAAGTAAGTGATAGCTTTGATTCAAATAATTTATTAGATGCCTTTAATGAGATTTTTCTAGAACTTAAGAAAGAAAAAAATAGAGTTAAAAACTAAGAGAAAGTTAATCAAACACTTTCTCAAGAGAATCTTGACTTAAATGTTGAAGTCAAATCTTTAATTTCTAGACTTTTTAATTTAGATATAGATTTTGTATCTCTTAAAAAATAATTATGAAGAGATATCCAAGAATGTATCTAAATTTAACAAAGGAAAGAAGAATTTAAATGAAGTTCTTCAAAATCAAGTTCAAACTAATAAGAGATTTGGACTTGGTTTTCAAAAGTCTCTTGAAAAACATCATGTCTCTAATACACTAGTAGTAATAAAGTTGAATCTATTTCTAGTGTTAAGAATAAATTATATGAGTTTTTTGAAAAACCAAGAACAGTTGTTTTCAATGAAAAGAGTAACTCTGCCGTTCAGACCAGTCGACTGAACCCCAATTTCAGTCGTCTGTCCAAAGGTTTAGAGTCTTATTCAAAAAGACAAAACCTCAGATAAGTCGACCTATTTCACCACCCAGTCGACTGGATTTCAGTAACAGTCGACTGAAAGGTTCGATAAAGTTGACTGTACAGAGTAAAAATATTTGAGTTCCAGTCAAAAAGATAGAATTACTTATGTAAATTCATATGTTCTTACTGTATGTAATTCTGTAGATTATATTCCAGCGTTTGGTGGTAAATCAAACTCATTGTGGGTTTGGTTTCCCAAAAACTAATTCCTTTCGGACCGAATAAAAAGGGTACCATATTCACAATGATTTTTTTATAGGTACCTAAAAAAGAACATTGGATACTTGACAGCGGATGCTCAAAGCACATGACTGGTCATGCCAACCTCCTATATTCCATACAAGAGATTGATGGAGGAACAGTCATATTCGGTGACAACAACAAAGGGAAGGTTATTGGAATAGGTATGGTCGGTAAGAACACTACCCCTAATATAGAAGAAGTTTTTCTGTTAGTGGTCTTAAGCATAATCTGTTAAGTATAAGCTAATTGTGTGATAAGGGATATAAAATTATTTTTGAAAAAGATGAATGTTTAATTTATGATTCTACCATGAAAAATATAATTTTTCAAGGATTTAGGGAAAATAATATTTATGAGTTATATTTAAAATCAAATGATTTTTCGAATGATTTTTACTTAGTAGCTTCTAACAATGATTCTTGGCATTGGCATAAGAGATTTGGTCTTGTGAATATGAAAAATATTGCTAAATTGTCTAAATACAACCTAGTTAA
The DNA here is from genome assembly GCA_017893485.1 of Hemerocallis citrina. Classification (NCBI taxonomy): domain Eukaryota; kingdom Viridiplantae; phylum Streptophyta; class Magnoliopsida; order Asparagales; family Asphodelaceae; genus Hemerocallis; species Hemerocallis citrina. Next base: position 25,161,732 of record CM030368.1, read on the forward strand.
AGGACTGCCAAGACTATCCTATAAAAAGAATAAGTTATGTGATGCATGTCAACTAGGTAAACAAGTCAAATCTACTTTTAAGACTTAAGAAATGATTTCTACTAGTAGGCCTCTCGAATTAATCCATATGGATTTATTTGGTTCTACTAGAATCGCATCTTTAAATAAAAGTAGGTATGTATTTATTTTAGTAGATGATTTTTCAAGATTCACATGAGTTTTCTTTTTAAAATATAAGAATGATGCTTTTGATGAATTTGCAAATTTTGGTAAACAGATTCAAAATCAAAAGTTTATAACCATAGTCAGTATTAGAAGTGATCATGGTGGAGAATTTGGGAATGAAATATTTTCAGAATATTGCAACAAGAATGGTATAACACATTCATTTTCATTTCCTAGAGCTTCACCACAAAATGGAGTGGTTGAAAGAAAGAATAGGACTTTGCAAGAGTGTGCACATACCATGCTTGTTGAAAGCAATTTGTCTAAATACTTCTGGGCTGAAGCTGTTGCTACAGCATGTTATATTTTAAATAGAATTTTGATTAGGCCTAAGCTTAAGAAAATATGTTATGAACTATTTTTTGATAGAATTCCTAAAGTATCTTACTTTAAATTATTTGGTTGCAAGTGTTTCATTTTAAACACTAAAGATAATTTAGATAAGTTTGATCCTAGATCTAATGAAAGTATCTTCTTTGGATACTCAAATAGGAGTAAGGCATATAGGATCTTCAATAAGTCAACTTTGACTATTGAAGAATCCATGCATGTTTCATTTGATGAATCTCTGACTTCATCTACTGTTATTGAAGATGATGAAACTAATTCGTCATCTTTAAATAACGTAATTAAATCACTAGAGCAAACTACCCTAGCGGATAAGTCGACCAATAAGAAAATCAAGTCGACTGATGGACTAGTCAAGTCGACTGATCCTGTTGTGATGACTCAAACTTTACCAAAATCGTTTGTTGAAGTTAGAGATCATCCTCATGACTTAATAATTGGTGACATCTCATATGGTATTCAAACAAGATCTTATTTTAATATGATTTCTCATACGACTTTCTTGTCGGATTTCGAACTGAAAAATATACAAGAAGCTTATGAGAATAAATTTTGGATGAATGCCATGCAAGATGAATTAAACCAATTTATAAGAAATGATGTATGGGATTTAGTTCCACGACCTCCTGACCGTACTATAATTGGTACCAAATGGGTATTCAAAAATAAGTTAGATGAATCAGGACAAATTATTAGGAACAAGGCTAGATTAGTTGCCCAAGGATATAATCAAGAAAAAGGCATAGATTTTGATGAAACATATGCTCCTGTTGCTAGACTAGAATCAATTAGGATCTTACTATCTTTTGCATGTTTTATGAACTTTACACTTTTCCAAATGGATGCTAAAAGTGCTTTTCTTAATGGTTTTATTAAGGAAGATGTTTATGTTAAGCAACCACATGGTTTCAAACATGAACAATTTCCAAACCACGTTTTTAAATTGAAAAATGCTTTATATGGTCTTAAACAAGCACCTCGTGCTTGGTATGATCGATTGAAGACTTTTCTATTAGAAACTGGTTTTGAAATAGGTAAAGTAGATACTACTTTATTTATTAGAAAAATAGAGACCGACATTCTAATCATACAAATATATGTAGACGACATAATCTTTGGCTCTACTAATAGTAGTCTATATCAAGAGTTTGCTAATACCATAAAAAATGAGTTTGAGATGAGTCACATGGGTGAACTCAATTATTTCCTTGGACTACAAATTAAGCAGTCACCAAATGGCATATTTATTAATCAAGGAAAATATGCAAAGGAATTACTCAAATGTTTTTGGCATGGATAGCACAAGTAGTAAGACCGCACCAATGGCTACTACTACTACACTTGACAAAGATGAATTAGGTAAGAGTGTCGATCAAAAACTCTATCGAGGTATGATTGGCTCACTCTTATATATAACTACTACTAGACCAGACATTATGTTTAGTGTATATTTGTGTGCTAGATGTCAGTCGAGTCCTAAAGAGTCTCACTTAAAAGCTGTGAAACGTATTTTAAGATACATTAAAGGCACATCTGAGTATGGTTTATTTTATCCACGCACCGATAATTTTCAACTTTTGTCGTATAGTGACGCTGATTTTGTTGGCAGTAAAAATGATCGTAAAAGTACTAGTGGAATGTGTCACTTTTTGAGACACTCACTAATATCTTGGTGCAGTAAAAAGCAAAATTTCGTATCCCTATATACTACAGAAGTTGAATATATAGCTGCAAGTTTGGCTTGTGCCCAAATTTTGTGGATGAAACAAATCCTATTAGATTATGGTATTTCATTTTCAAAACCTGCTATAATGTGTGATAATACCAGTGCAATTAATTTGTCTAAAAATTCGATTCAACATTTACATGCGAAATACATTGATATTAGACATCATTTTCTACGTGATTATGTTTTAAAGGGAGATATATCTTTAGACTTTATTTCTACTGATAAAAAGGTAGCAGATATTTTTACTAAACCACTTAAGGAAGACACTTTTATCACCTTAAGAAGAGAACTAGGAATTTGCAGTTTTTATGATATTTCTTAAATTTTTATCTTGTGTAAGTCGACTTAAAACTATTTCTCAGTCGACTGACCAAGTAATTTTTGTTTATATATTCTTAGCTGAATTTTATGCTCTGGACAGTCGACTGTGTCCAGTACCCAGTCAACTGACAGAAGTATTACTTGATATTTTCATTTGTTTTATTTGCTCTCGACTAAGTCGACTGTTCCTCAAAACCAGTCGTCTGTCGCGACATTAGTCTGTCTCTCTAATTCGAAACAATGCACTTTTTGAGGCATTTCTCTTTACTCTTTCTTACTCGTTGGCTGATCCTATCCTTTGATTAACTCCAGTCTTGATCACAGCCCTCTATTTTAAGTAAAACCCTAGTTTTTACTTCTTCTCTTTCATTTTCCCCTCTTTTCATTGTCTCTCTCTTTGAAGAAATAGACCAGTTGGCTGCTCCTCAACCTGGCAATATCAGCAGTTTGAAGCTAAAAAATTGAAGAGTTCGTTCAGATTTCGAGTACATTTCACTTGCTGAAGTCTATTTTTGAGTTGGTTGAAGCTTTGTGCTTCTCTTTCTATCTCCATTGTTGGGTATAATTCTTGATCTTTCTCTCCTTTCTAAGTTTTCTAGAGTTTGGTCTCATGCCTCCAAAGAGAGCACGTAGTTCCCATGTTGAAGGTATTATGAGTCTTTTGGTCGTGCGAGTTTAGCTCGTATGATGATTCTCAACTCTCCTCCTAGATCTTCTCGAAGGAATGTCCCTCCTATTACTTTAGCCACTTCAGGTCGTAGGTCTTCTGCATCTAGTTCGTCTCGTCCTAGAGCTGTTTTTACTGATCCTGAGAGTCTTTATCATTCTGTCAACTATCTTATGGATCGTCCGGATACCCTTGAAGCTAGTATTTCTCATCTTACCTACTTATTCACTCAACAATTTCCATCTCCTGCCTCTCAAGGTGCTGATGACGAAGACGAAGACTGACTTAATGTATTTTCTATTTTTTTCTTGTAATTTTTTGTTATGTTTTATGTAATTTTCTTTTATGCAGTATTTGAAACCAGTACTTCAATTTCCTTTGTCTAAATTTGTTATGTTTTTGAAATGTGTTTGTTCTTTATGCAATGCTTTGAAATGTGTTTGTCTCTTTTCCTCTTTTTTGTTGATGACAAAGGGGGAGAAAAGATGTGTTTGTTTTGAGGAGAAAAGGATATGTGTATGTTTTGTGCATATTTTTTAACTTGTGCATGTTGTACATTAGTTAGGGGGAGCTTTTTTAATTATTATTATTATTGTAAGCTATTTTGTTATCATCATCAAAAAGGGGGAGAATGTTGATTCTTGGTTTTGATATATGACTACAACACAATGCAAAATTGTGCTACCGCCTATATATATTGCAGGATGTATCAAAGACAAATACCATGGTGCAATACACAAAGACAAAGTTGATCCAATGAAGCTTTCAAAAGAATCGATCAAACTACAAAGACCTAAGTTCAAGTCACATTTGATCAAGCAAGCTTCAAGACATAAAGACAATGGCCAAGCTCAAGTCAAAGACTCAAGTTCAAGACAAGACTAGTGCTTCAAAATGTTTTGTATTAAAGTGTCTTGTAACAATTGTAATTTTTATTGTCACGCCGCGCTTCCTAAAAGAGAATACGGAATACGGATACGTGATTAAGCCCAGCGAATGATTTTCATCATCCATAAGCTGTTCAAGAATCTTTACAAAATTTCACAAGAATAATCAGAGTCGGAAGAAAAAGAATCAACCAAACATGCACATATGAACCAAAATACCAACGAGAATACTTGAAACCAAAATATATAAACCTCAAATAATCATGATCTGAATAAGTCAAATATCCTGGGTTACATTGCCCAAATACAAGAATAAATCCAAGTGCAAGATACAATTGTTCAAGCAAGAAACAAGAAATAATAATAGCAAAATCCAGCACTAATACTTCATATCACAATTACCATCTGGAACCTGTTCTCCAAAATCTGCAATTTAACAATTGCAGGGATAGAAAAAAAAAACAAACTCCCGTCAATGCAAATTATGGGCCGCTTGTAATGCAGGATACAAGTACATGGGGAAAACTAACTAATAATATGGAATAAGCATAATATCAAAATATAACAACTAGCATGGTAAAGTGAACAAGTACAAGTAGCATATATCAAGAGTCAAGTGAACATGTATTATATTAACACATATCAAGTTTCAAGTATCATGTGTTCATGTAGCAAGTGTCATGTATCATGTTCAAGTATCATGTATCAAGTCTTGTAGTGATTACTATCTAGGTAGCACTTCATGCATCCCACCTTACATGGTTGCTACAACAAATCGTTCCGCTTTAGATTTCATAGTGGACCATATAGGACAGTGTACTCATGGACAAGTATCAAGTAATCGAGCTCTAAGCTTCAAGTATCATGTATCATGTATCATGTAATCACGTGTCAAGTTGTGCAAGTGGCAAGTACGTGTCTTGCGTGCAAGTGTCAATTAATCACATGTCAAGTATCATGTATCAAGTAATCACGTAGAACCAGTGGATCCCCTTCCGAGTACACGTTTTTGAATTATCCACTATTAGATCTTTCCCTTAAACTCCGGCCTGGTTACTTATTATTAGTGTCAAATAAGCATGTATGTGTGCAAAACATATCAAGAATAACATGGCATGATCATGTGACAAGTTCAAGTTGCAAGATAAACATGTACGGGTACAAGATAACACATAAAAGAATAAAAGTACTAAATCTCTAGTTCAGGATAGCAAGACCATACTGTAGTAAAACAGTGATTCCTGGTGTTACAAATATGCAAATCTGAATCCGTCAAAACTTCTAGAAAATAGACTCCCAACCGAATCCCAAGAATATAAATAAGTCATACAGTATTTTACAAAAAACATAACTCAAAACTGATTTGAATCCATAAAATAAGTTCAGCCAAAAATCAGAAAATCGTATTCAAAATCAGGAAAACAACACTAAAACACCTCAAATAAATCCAGGAAAAATCTGGGGTATTCCCCTATATGTCTAGTATCAGAATATAAAGTTTCATAATTCTCCAGTAAGATTAGCTTGGCCAACGAAATTTAGAAAACATCAAGAAACGATAGTTTGGCCAATCTGGAATTCCCAACACTGCTGTACGAAAACTGTAATATCTCGCAAACCATGAAAATAAATCCAAATCCGCCAAAGGGGGATGAAAATAGACAACATAAGCTAACTTTCATATTTCATAAATATTTTTCATAAAGGAAAAGGAATTAGGTTGAAAATACAAATCTTTACAGAACAGCGAGCAAAATTCAGCAAGTATAGTTTTTATAAACAAGCATGAAATGGCATATAAAACTCATCAATAAAATCCACCAAAATTCTGAGAAATACCTAAATAGATATAGAAATATTGTCCAGAATTTTAGATCAAAATAATATGCTTAGTACTAATATAAAAATAGTTTAGTCATCAAAATCATCAAGAAACGAAATATGGAAATGAAATACACCTCTGTAGTAAAACAATCATATCTCACACATAGGAAAATGAAATTGATCAAGGTCAGAGAGTATGGAAAGAAGACGGATTTATCTAAAAATAATATTTAATAATGAAGTTAAGATACTGACCTTAATATGGTCTAAAATACCAATCAAAACTAATCATCGACAAAATACAGATTTTCCTCTTAACAACAAATCAACATACAACGTATGAAACTCGTTCCAAACACAACCAAACATGTTATAGAGTCTACTAAGTATCCAAACATCATGAAATAGGGTATATAGCATGTCCACAACAAGTATATCACATGGATCCAAACAAACACATGATTTCTCATAATTATCTCACAAATATAATCACATCAAGAACGGTCAAAACCTAAGTTGTTTCATGTCAAATTTGTGTCGTGAGGCAACTATGGTCAATAGCACTATAGAGACAATACTCATCAAGATACATCACACACGAGTTGTCTCTCGAACCTAACTACACTACAAGTGGAATTTAGTACTTGTATTTGCGAAGGAATTGAGTACAAGTTACTTGCCTTAACCGACGATAAAAACGACTCCAAGCAAGAATAACGGGAACGGATTCCCGGCCAACGAACTCAACGAACACTGACGAACCACGAACACCCAAAACTCACGAACAAAACCCCACGAACTACGAGAACCATGAGCAAACGACCACGAACCAACGATCACACATGCAACTCCGAGAACACGCAACCCAAGAAAGAGAGAGGACGGGAGTGGCACAGTGGACAACGACTGCGGCTACCGCAGTTGGCGAGGGGAACAACGGCAGTGGTGCTGGCTTCGGCTGGCGTCGCTGTTGCTGTTGCTGGGCGTGCCGAAAACAAAGTAGGGAGAGGACAGGGGACGATGGAAGAGGTACGGAGACAGGGAGAGATGGAGACGGTGTAGGCGAGGGGGTGTAGGGGCTAAGGTGCAAGGGTGGAGAGAGAGAAGGACGAAAGAGGGAACACAGGGTAGAGGCGGTAGGAAACAGAGCATGGGTTTTTATAGTCGAAGAGTTAGGGTTCAAGAACGGGATGAGGGTGACGGTGCTACAGGGTTGAAATGGGTCGGGTTTTCATGGGGGAAAGGAGGTGGTTTCGGATCTAGGGATTTAGGTAGGTTAGGTATAGGATTAAATAAGTGGGTTTTAGGGGTAAAATAATAGGGTATCCAAAAGTAAATAGAATTCAACAAGAGATAGGGACAATTGAATAAATAAAATCGGATGAGAATGATAAAAACTAATGGGGATAAAAAAGAAATAGAAATAAAAGAAAATGAAGCCTAATCCAACAGAGACGAACAACAAAACACGGGCGACGAAATCAAGAACACAAATACAAGAACATAGAACAATAAAATGCAAATATATATTGAAAATAAAATTCAAGATATGGTCAAAAGAGATACCACAGAAACAATACAAGGGAAAAGGAAGATACACCCAAAATACAAAAAAAATGAAAAACAGGGGTTACAATCCTACCCACCTAACAAGAAGAATTTCATCATCGAAATCCAAACAAGAAGATACATAGGGTAACCCCAAACAACCAAAAAAAAAGAAAAGAGCAAAACAACTATTCAAACAAATGAGGAAACTTCTGCTGAATCTCCTCCTCCAGCTTCCAAGTCGACTCACTGGGCGAGTATGGGTTTCAAGCAACACGAACCAACCTGATGACCTTGTTCTTAAGCACTTTCTCCCGCCGATCCACAATAGCAACTGGCGGAATGTCACAAGTTAAATCCGGCCGAACGGTCAACTCGAATTAGTCGATCACGTGGCTCTCATCTCGGATATATCTCCTAAGTTGTGAGATATGGAAAACATCGTGCACTCCTGATAACACTGGCGGCAATGCAAGACGATAGGCCACCTTGCCTACTCGCTCCAAAATATTAAACGGTCCAATAAACCTAGGGCTAAGCTTGCTCCCACCACCGAACTGAATGACAACGCGCCACGGCGATACCTTTGGAAAAACATGGTCACCAACACCAAACTCCAAAGCTCTCCGATGGACACCAGCCCACCGCTTCTGCCTATCCTGAGCTACTTGCAAATGCTTCCTGATCTAAACCATAGCATCAACTATCTTGGTGATCAACTCCGGACCCAACAACTTTCTCTCACCAATGTCATTCCAGCACACTGGCGATCTGCATTTCCGCCCATAGAGTGCCTCGAATGGAGCAGCTTTAATACTGGCTTGAAAGCTATTATTGTACGAGAACTCTAAGAGATGCAAATGGTCATCCCATGATCCACCAAACTGAAGCATACAGAACCTCAATATGTCCTCAAGAATCTGGATGGTCCTCTCTGACTATCCATCATTCTGGGGATGAAAAGCTATACTATACTTTAATTTACTCCCCAAACGGTTCTGAAGACTCACCCAGAACTGAGATCTGAATCTTGTATCCTTGTTGGATACAATACTGAATGGAATCCCATGAAGTCTAACAATCTCTTGCATATAGCTCTCAGCCAGGCTCTTAGTAGACTGCCCGACACGAAAAGGAATGAAGTGAGCACTCTTCGTCAAACGGTCGACAATCACCCAAACGGTATTATGACCCTTAGGACTCCTTGGCAAAGCGGTCACAAAATCCATAGTGATATGTTTCCACTTTCATTTTGGAATAGGAAGCGGTTGAAGAAGTCCAGCAGTTCTCTAATGCTTTGCCTTAACCGGTTGGCAGATCAAACACTAAGCAACAAACTGAGCTACAACCCTTTTCATACCCTGCCACCAGAAATGAAGCTTCAAATCCCGATACATCTTAGTATCGCCAGGATGGATAGAATACGAGGACTGATGGGCTTCGTCAAGCAACCTCTGATGAAATTCACCTTTCGAGACACATAACCTCGACCCAAAACGAAGCGATCCATCAACATAAATAACCATGTCCGTTCTAGACCCAGACTCAACCTCAGCTCGAAAACTTTGCAATTGTGCATCACCAGCCTGCACCTCTTTAATATGATCAACAAGAGACGACTGCAGCTGGAGTACAAAATAACTCTGATCAGAACTCGACAACAAAACCTCCAACTCCAACCTCCGCATCTACTCAATCAAATTCCTCTGCTGAGTTAAGAACATAACTGTCGGTCTCCTGCTCAAAGTATTTGGCACCAAGTTTACTTTACCAGTATGGTATTGCAAACTGATGTCATAATCGGATATAAGTTCCAACCAATGCTTTTGCCTCATGTTTAACCCCTTCTGGGTGAAGACGTACTTGAGACTTTTGTGGTCGGTAAAGATCTCTACTCGGTCCCCAAGTAAATAATGTCTCCACAGCTTCAAAGCATAAATCACTGCCGCTAACTCGAAGTCATGAGTCGGATAGTTCTTCTCATGTGGCCTCAACTGCCTCGATGCATATGCAACGACACGGCCCTTCTGCATCAAAACTGTTCCAAGACCCTTACCGAAAGCATCACGGTGAATTACAAATCTGCCTGAACTATCAGGAATAGTCAACAAAGGCGCTGTCATCAATCTGTTCTTCAACTCAACAAGAGTCACACCACACTCATCTGACCAACAGAACTTCTGATCCTTACCAGTCAATTTAGTCAACGGTCCTACTATCTTCGAAAAATATTGGACGAATTTCCGATAATAGCCAGCCAAACTGACAAAACTCCTGACTTCTGAAACTGACCTGGGAACAGGCCAATCCTTCACAGCCTCAACCTTGGTAGGATCCACAAAAATACCATTGCCTGAGATAATGTGCCCCAAGAATAAAACCCTGTCGAGCCAAAACTCGTACTTGCTGAGTTTTCCATAGAGCTGATTCTCTCTCAAAGTCTGCAGAACCACTCTAAGATGCTCTACATGATCTTCCTGATTCCTATAATACACCAAAATATCATCAATGAAGACCACCACAAATCTATCCAAGAACTGAGAAAAGACCTGGTTTATAAAACTCATGAATACAGCAGGCGCATTCGTAACTCTGAACGACATTACAAGATACTCATAGTGGCCATATCTGGTCCTGAACGCAATCTTTTGCACATTAGTCACCTTCACTTTGACTTGATGGTACCCAGAACGAAGATCCAACTTCGAGAAAATAGCAGCCCCACTCAACTGGTCAAACAAATCATCGATCCTGGGTAACAAATACCGATTCTTCACAGTAATATTGTTCATTTCCCGATAATCCACACACAATCGATGACTACCATCCTTCTTGTTGAAAAAAAAGATTGGAGCACCCCAAGGCAAAACACTGGGTCTGATGAAACCCAAATCAAGCAACTCCTGAATCTGCACCTTAAGCTCTGCTAACTCAACCAGTGCCATCCTGTAAGGGACTCTTCGATATAGGCGCCGTACTCGGCTGAACTTCAATACCGAACTCCACATCCCTATCAGGGGGTAAGCCATGCAACTCCTATGGAAAAACATTCAGGAAATCCCAAACCACTAGAGGCGCAGCCTGAATGCAACTCCATCGCACAAATCTCCTAATCAACTGCATCTCGGCCAAGGGAAGACTCCTCGACATGGAACTCAAACTCTGTGTGATCTAGAATTCGGAATAAAACTTTCTTGGCACGGCAATCAATAATGGCATGGGTTTCACCCAACCAATCCATACCCAGAATAACATCGAATCCTAAATTCCCAATTACAAACATATTGGCTTTGAAATCTGCACTACCAATAATTACGGGACACTGCCTGCATTCCCAGGAACAAATGACAACTCCACCACCTGTCACAATGTTCCAAGCATCTGAAATGTTGCTACACTCCAACTGATGGCGAGCGACAAATTGAGAGGAGACAAAAGAATGGGTTGCCCCAGAATCAAAAAAAACATGAACAGGAAAAGAGCAAACAAGGACAACACCTAAGACAGAAATCAAAAGAGACAAAGAAAAGAATGGTTGAACAGGGGTGAGGAAAAACAAATTGTAAAAGATAAACAGAAAGAAACAAAGCAAAAAGGAAATGAAGAACAAAAGAGAACAACAAAACAACAAAACAAAAGATACCTGCAACCACACCCCCAGCTGACTCAGCATCTACAGCAGTTAGGTTGAAAGTCTGACCTCTCCTGGGAGCAGCGGTCCTCTGACCGACAATCTGGCGCTGCGGGGGAAGCGGTGGTCTAACTGGACCATGAGCTATGGAAACTGGCTAAACTGGACCCCTGGCTGGAAGAGCCAACTGTGGGTAGTCCCACACTGAATGGTCAGCAGCACCACATCCAAAATAGCGACGATTGGCACGTCGGCAATCATTGCGCTCATGCCCTGGAAGACGGCAAAAGTCGCAATAACCAACTCTCGGAGGACCCATAGAAGAGTAAGGAGCTGCCCTGACCGAAAGGGCTGGAACAGGTCTCCGAACAGGCCCACCAGAAGGCCTAGCAAATGAGTGTGGAACAGTACACTGAGAAGGAGCCAATCCACCACAAGCCTGCTCCTGAGCTCTAGCTGCCTCAAGAGCCTCAGCATAAGTATGCAAGAGAAGAGAGACAAGCTACACCTTGATATCTCGTTCGAGCCACAAAATGAACCTACGAGCCCTATCCTCTTCGTTTACCACAAGAATGGCTACAAAGCCACTAAGTCTCGTAAATTCAGCTGCGTACTCGTCCACAGACCTAGAGCCCTGTTTCAAGAAAGTCTTATGTTAAAACATTGCATGAACAATATGTAACAAAATTCAATTACTAGAAATAACGACCAACCTGTTTCAGGGCTAAGAATTGTTGCTCCATCACAACTCTTGTACTACTAGAAAAGAACTTCTCCAAGAAGCTCCTAGTGAAAGTGGCCCAAGTAATCGGTTGTTCAAGCCTTTCGAACTCGGACCTCCACCAAATATGAGCCAAGTCCACCAACTGGATGGCCACCACATCCATACGATCGGCATCTGCAACTCTAGCTGCCGAAAGAAGTTGATCTGTCGGAATCAACCACTATTCAGCCTCCAAAGGCATCTTAGTGCCTGAAAACCTGTCGGGATGCAGCCTCATAAAGTCTGTGACTGTTCTCAGACAGGGAGGAAGTACGGCCTGCATAGGCACAACGGACAGAGGAACTCGAGCGGCTTCCAAAGCAGCCATCATCAAATCACTATGGTTCTGCTGCATATTGATCAAGCGCTCAAGCACAATGGTGACAGCCTCAAGCTCAGGCTGATCATCCGGGACACGAGAAGAACCTCGATGAGCCATAGTCTGCACAAAACCAATAATAGTTAGCATCCAGATCGATGATAATAATTCATTTATGCATGCATGGTTGGTGAAATATTGAGCCGATTCCAGTTCGAGCCAAGCTTGTCTAATATATTAGCCAAACCTGGCTCTGATACCACTAAAAACCTTATCACACCTCGCTTCCCAAAAGAGAATACAAAATATGGATACGTGACTAAGCCCAGCGAATAATTTTCTTCATCCATAAGCTGTTTAAGAATATTTAAAAATTTTCACAAGAATAATCAGAGTTGGAAGCAAAAGAATCAACCAACCATACACATATGAACCAAAATACCAATGAGAATATTTAAAAACAAAATATATTAATCTCAAATAATCATGATCTGAATAAGTCAAATATCCTGGGTCACATTGTCCAAATACAAGAACAAATCCAAGTGCAAGATACAATTTTTCAAGCAAGAAACAAGAAATAATAATAGCAAAATCCAGTACTAATACTTCATATCACCATGTTCTCCAAAATCTGCAATTTAACAATTGCAGGGATAGGAAAAAGAAAACAAACTCCTGTCAATGAAAGTTACGGGCCGCTTGTAATGCAGAATATAAGTACATGGAGAAAACTAACTAATAACATGGAATAAGCATAATATAAAAATATAACAACTATTATGGTAAAGTGAACAAGTACAAGTAGCATATATCAAGAGTGAAGTGAACATGTATCATGTAAACATGTATCAAGTGTCAAGTATCATGTATTCAAGTAGCAAGTGTCAAGTATCAAGTCTCATGTATCATGTACTCAAGTATTTAGTAAGCATGTATCATGTTCAAATATCATGTATCAAGTCTGGTAGTGATTACTATCTAGGTAGCACTTCATGCAGCTCACCTTACATGATTGCTACAACAAACAGTTTCGTTTTAGATTTTATAGTGGACCATATAGGACAGTGTACTCAGGGACAAGTATCAAGTAATCGAGCTCCAAGCTCCCAGTATCATGTATCATGTATCATGTAATCACGTGTCAAGTTGTGCAAGTGGCAAGTACATGTCTTGCGTGCAAGTTTCAAGTAATCACATGTCAAGTATCATGTATCAAGTAATCACATAGGATCAGTGGATCCCCTTCGGAGTACACGTTTCTGAATTATCCACTATTAGATCTTTCCCTTAAACCCCGGCTTGGTTATTTATTATTAGTGTCAAACAAGCATGTATGTGTGCAAAATATATCAAGAATAACATGGCACGATCATGTGAAAAGTTCAAGTTGCAAGATAAATATGTACGGGTACAAGATAACACATAAAAGAATAAAAGAACCAATTCTCTAGTTTAGAACAGCAAGACCATACTATAGTAAAATAGTGATTTCCGGTGTTACAAACATGCAAATCTGAATCCGTCAAAATGTCTAGAAAATAGACTCCCAACCAAATCCAGTGAATATAAATAAGTTATATAGTATTTCACAAAAACATAACTCAAAACTGATTTGAATCCAGAAAATACGTTCAGCCAGAAATCAGAAAAATCATATTCAAAATCAGGAAAACAGCATAACACCTCAAATAAATCTAGGAAAAATCTAGGGTAATCCCCTATATGTCTAGTATCAATATAAAGTTTCATAATTCTCCAGTAAGATTAGCTTGGCCAACGAAATTCAGAAAATATCAAGAAACGATAGTTTGGCAAATCTGAAATTTCCAACATTGCTGTACGAAAACTGTAATATCTCGCAAACCATGAAACGAAATCCAAATCCGCCAAAGAAGGATGAAAATAGAAAACATAATCTAACTTTCATATTTCATAATTATTTTTCATTTAGGAAAAGAAATTAGGGTGAAAATACAAATCTTTAAAGAACAACAAGCAAAATCCAGCAAGTATAGTTTTTATAAACAAGCATGAAACGACATATAAAACTCATCAATAAAATCCACCAAAATTCTGGATAATCCCTAAATAGATATAGAAATATTGTGCAAAATTTTAGATCAAAATAATATGCTTAGCACTAGTATAAAATAGTTTAGTCATCAAAATCATTAAGAAATGAAATCTGGAAATGAAATATACCTCTGTAGTAAAATAATCATATCTCACACATACGAAAACGAAATTGATCAAGGTCAGAGAGTTTGGAAAGATGACGGATTTATCTAAAAATTTTGTTTAATAATGAAGTTAAGATACTGACCTTAATATGGTCTAAAATACCAATCAAAACTGATCATCGAAAAAATACAGATTTTTCTCTTAACAACAAATCAACATACAATATACGAAACTCTTTCCAAACACAACCAAACATGTTATAGTGTCTACTAAGTGACCAAACATCATGAAATAGGGTATATAATATGTCCATAACAAGTATATCACATGAATCCAAACAAACACACGATTTCTCATAATTATCTCACAAAGATAATCACATCAAGAACGGTCAAAACCTAAATTGTTTCGTGTCAAATTTGAGTCGTGAGATAACTATGGTCAATAGCACTATAGAGACAATAATCATCAAAATACATCACACACGAGTTGTCTCTAGAACCTAACTACACTACAAGAGGAATTTAGTACTTGTATTTGCAAAGAAATTGAGTACAAGTTACTTGCCTTAACCGACGACGAAAACGACTCCAAGCAAGAATAACGGGAACAAATTCCCGACCAACGAACTCAATGAACAATGACGAACCACGAACACCCAAAACTCAAGAACAAAACCCCACGAACTACGAGAACCATGAGCAAATGACCACGAACCAACGATCACACGTGCAACTCCGAGAACACACAACCCAAGAGAGAGAGAGGAAGGGAGTGTCACGGCGGACAACGACCGTGGCTACCGCAGTCGGAGAGGGGAACAACGGCAGTGGCGGCGTGGCTTCGGCTGGCGTCCCTGCTGCTATTGCTGGGCACGCCGAAAACAGAGTAGGGAGAGGACAGGGCACGGTGGGAAAGGTACGGAGACCGGGACAGATGGAGACGGTGTTGGCGAGGGGGTGCAGGGGCGAAGGTGCAAGGTGTTGATTCTTGGTTTTGATAATTCCAACACAATGCAAAGTTGTTGTGCTACATCTTATAAATTGCTGGTTGTGTTACACAAAGACAAAATGTACAGACAAAGCTCTCAAAGCAAGTTGATCAAGCAAAGCTACAAACAAAGCTCTCAAAGCAAGTTGATCAAGCAAAGCTACAAACAAAGCTCTCAAAGCTAATTGATCAAGAAAGCTACAAGGTTGCCAGCTTCAAAGATAAAGACAAAGGCTAAAGCTCCATCTCAAGACTCAAGACTCAAGACAAGACCTATGCTTCAGTGTGTTGTATTAAGTGTCTTGTAACAATTGTAACTTTTTATTCTTTGAGTCTTAGAATGCTGTAATAGCCTTGTCACACACACTCACACATATCTTTAAATAATTGAGTGTTTTACAAACTTAAAAATATCGAAACAAGCTTGAATAAGTTCAGCTGTTAAGTACCAGTCTACCACTATTTGGCACCAGTCGACTGTCCTAGTACGAAACTATCTGAACTCATTCAAACTCTGACAAGTCGACTCATTATGGCAACCCAATCGACTGTTCAAGCCGTTTCGATAGTTTTTTGTTTTTAAACTTGTTTTTCAAAATCAAATCTTTTACTGCCGTTGTATGGCAGTTGGGATTGAACCTTTCAACGTTCATATGTCTCTAACTCTTTAAAAAGAGTACATAGGTCATTTGGCAAAGGTTAACAACTTTTTCCAAGCATTTTGTTTCTTAAGTTCTCAAGCTTTTAGTTTTGAAAAGAAAAAGCATTCCAAAAGCATTCATTTTCTCTAAGTCTTGGTTCTCTGAAATCAGTCTAGTATAACAGTGATTTCGTTTTAGACTGATTTTGGAAGTTGACCAATTAGCCACTATACAAAGATCACAAATCACAAACAAGGATATAGGTTGTTGTAACTAATTTGTTGTTGTTCTTCACTCCTGGGTTGTGAGAGTGGTCCTCTCGGTTGGAGAGTAGGGCTCTAGGTTGTAGAGTCAGATTTTCACTCTTGGTGGAAGAGTGAGTTTGTTCTCTCTAGTGGTGAGAGAAGTCTACAGGTTGGACAAGGTTGTTGTCTAAACGCCGTAGAGTATTCTTGTAATTTTTTAAGAATAGTGAAAAATCTCAAGTGGGGTGCTTGGGGACTGGATGTAGGTCGGGAGGACCGAACTAGGATACATCGTGTGTACTCTGTGGTTGTATTTCTCTAAAATTGCATTTTCTTTATTTGGTTTTTAATTACTCTATAAAACTTGTCTAGACAGACGACTTCCTCTCTTTCTTAATTCGACTGGTCAGACTCGTATAATATACTTTTCATATAACTTGTCTGGACAGTCAACTTCCTCTCTTACTTAAGTCGACTGGTCAGACTCGTATAATATACTTTTCATATAACTTGTCTGGCAAGTCGACTGGTTTCCGCTATAAGTCGACTATCAGACTTGTCTAAAATACACTTCTGTTATGACGCCTCAGTCGACTTGTTTCTCTTTTAAGTTGGCTGAACAGAAGAAAAATTCAATTTCGTCTTTAATTTTTATATAACACTATTCTCCCCCCCCCCCCCCCCCCCCCCCCCCCCCCCCCCCCCCCCGCCTCAAGTGTTTCTTACCTTGCCTACAGGATCCAAAACTTGGTATCAAAGCCTAGTTGAGTGCAGTGGCAACCACCTCTAATACAAACCAATACCATGAAGGCCAATCCACACAAAGGCCACCCCTCTTCGATGGAACCAATTACAACTATTGGAAGTGCAGAATGAAGATCTACCTTCATTTCATCAACTATGAGATATGGAACATGACGGAGATCGAGTACACCGCTCCTACCATTTCATATGCACAATAGAACGATGACATGAAGTGCCAAACAATGAACAATGCAAAGGTGATGAACACACTATTTTGTGCTCAACCGTGTGTCCAATGCAACAACCGCACATCAAATTTGGCACACACTCGAGGTAACTCATGAAGGAACAAATAAAGTAAATAGTCTAAAATATTTGTTCTTGTTCACAGGTTTGAGATGTTCCACATGAAGGAAAACGAGAATGTGTCTGAGATGATTACAAGGTTCACGGACATTACAAATTCACTTGTGGATCTTGGAAAGACGTACACTCAAGTCGAAATGGTGAGGAAGGTTTTTCGTGCACTAACCCCTAAATGGGAGAAGAAGACCACCGCCATAGAAGGGGCCAATGATTTAACCCAACTTTCTCTTGAAAGTCTTATGGGAAATCTTTTGGCGTATGAGGTACAACTTGAAGAACGCAAGAAGGATCTAGAACCTCAACAATCAAAGAAGAAGATACTAGCATTCAAAGCCATGTCGGACTCTGAGGATGAAGAAGAAGATGAGGAAGAGATAGCCATGTTCACGAGAAAGTTCAAAAAGTTCTTAAGGAAAGGAATTACTCAAACGATTTGGCATGGATAGCAAAGCAGTAAAACCACACCTATGGCTAATTCCACTGCCCTTGACAAAGATGAATTAGGTAAGAGTGTCGATCAAAAACTCTATCGAGGTATGATTAGTTCACTCTTATATATAACTGTTAGTAGACCAGACATTATGTTTAGTGTATGTTTGTGTGCTAGATATCAGTCAAATCCTAAATAATCTCACTTAAAAGCTGTGAAATGTATATTAAGATACATTAAAGGCACATCTGAGTATGATTTATTTTATCCACGTATCAATAATTTTTAACTTTTGTCATATAGCGATGCGGATTTTGCCGGTAGTAAAACTGACTGCAAGAGCACTAGTGGAACATGTCACTTTTTGGGACACTCCCTAGTATCTTGGTGCAGTAAGAAGCAAAATTCGGTATTCCTATCTACTACAGAAGCTGAATATATCGCTGCAAGTTTGGCTTGTGCCCAAATTTTGTGGATGAAACAAACCCTATTAGACTATGGTATTTCTTTTTCAAAACCCGTTATAATGTGTGATAATACCAGTGCCATTAACTTATCTAAAAATCCGATTCAACATTCACATACGAAAAACATTGTATTAGACATCATTTTCTACGTGATCATGTTTTAAAGGGAGATATTTCTTTAGACATTATTTCTACTGATAAACAAATAGCAGATATCTTTACTAAACCACTTAAGGAAGATACTTTTACCACTTTAAGAAGAAAACTAGGAATTTTTAGTTTTCATGATGTTTCTTGAAATTTTAACCTTGGTAAGTCGACTTAAAATTTTATTTCAGTCGACTGATCAAGAATTTTTCGTTATATTTATTTTCCTGAGTTTTTTTATACTCTGGAAAGTCAACTGTGAACTGTAATCCAGTCGTTGTATTACTTCTATCTTCTTTTATCTATTTTGCTCTCGACTAAGTCGACTGATTTTACCCTCCAGTCGACTGTCGCGAATCAGCTATTCTTTCAGATTCGAATTTGGCACTTCTTTTGAGACAACTCTTTACCTTGTCATTTCACCTTGACTAATCTCGTCCCTTGTTTTTTTCACCAGATTTGATCCTAACCATTCACCTGAGTGTAAAACCCTAACTTCTACATCTCTTTTTCACTTTTTCTAATTCACTGTCTCTCTCTAATCTGAAGTCCATAAGTCGGCTGTGCTGCTGGTGCTTGGCGATTTCAGATCTTCAACCCAAATTAGAGCTCTAACTTAGTGGATTTACCCATTTCGAAGTCCTCTTTCCTAAGATCAGTGCTTCTATTTTGCTCTCCTTGTTGGTATATCTTCTTAGACTCTTTCCCTCTCTTGATTTTTAGAGTTTTTGAGTTATGGCTCCTAAAAGATCTCGTCACTCTAATGTAGAGGGGGGACAATCTTCTAGAGACTATCTTCAATACTTAAGAAGCCCTAGTCTCATTGATAAATGGTACATTATTTGTTCCATTATTATTTTTCCGGGTAGATTTGTGAACTTTCCGGATCTTCATAGGTTTTCTCTAGCCCCATTGTTTGAACAATGTGTGTTATTTAATCTATTGTCTTAGTAAACCAACCCTCTTACTACCCTCACCTTAGATATTTGTTTTACACAAATATGAAGGTTGTTACATCGGAGGATGGTAACGAGATATTTATTCTATCTTCTGTAAATAATAAACGCATGAGAATCACCCCTGCTAGATTAAGTATTATTTTGGGTCTGTCTGATGAAGGGTGTGATTTAGGAGATGTTCATATGGATGATTGTAACACCCTGACCTTTTAAATGGAAGATTATTTATTTTATAAGGTATACTTGTGCAATGTTATTGACTAGTATTTTTCAACATCGTTTTATAAAGCATTAATTTACCTATTTTTTTACAAAATAACTAGTTTGGCCCAAATTGGTTTTAAACCCATGGATTGTAAACTCTCTTATTATTTTTCACAACTTGTATTGTAACATTTCTTACTTTTTTTATTATTCCCGGGTATTTAAGGTACATATTGTAGTGTGGCTTGTGCCTACACGTGCACTTTATGTACACGTGTATTAGGCACAACTCTTTGGCCGGATTGTGGAGTGGTGGGCTAGATCATGGGTAGTTACCCTGAGTTGTGGGTAGTTTTTGCAACCCCCAAATCAATCTCAGCCCTTAATCCTCCAACTCCCTAATGGATCTCAACCCTTCATCTTATTGGTCTTCTAGTATAAATACCCCCTACTTTCCCTATCTCTTTTACACTAAAATTCCCTGAGATTGTAAGAGTATCTGAGAGTGTGTGGGAGCTTTTCGGTGGAGGCAAGCAACATTGCTGAGGAGTCGGAGTGGGACCAAGGAACAAGAAGTGCTGCGCTATATTGAAGGACTTGCGGGATTTCGTTATTTTCTTCACAAAAGGTGGGTGTTTCTCAGGACTTCTAATGTAGGAATAATGCTATGTTTGTCATGAAGTGTTACCATGTGGCAAAAGTGAATTGAATGCGGTAGAAATTGCTTAAACATGCTATTAAATTCGAGACAAGACTGGCGGTACAGTCGACTGCCATATGAGCCAGTCGACTGATACGAGATATTTACTTTCATAATGTGCTGATAAAGTGTGTGTAAATAGCCATGATGGTGTGATCATAAAATGTATGTCTTTCCCTATGACACATATGATGGAGGGAAGGTAAACAAACAAAAAGAACTGAGGAGATAAACATCTGAAGTTGTCGGCTCAGTCGACTGACTTGGGATTAAGTCGACTGATGCTCGTTCTGAAAGTGACTGTTTGATAGTTCCCCGAATAAAGTTGTTCTATTTTTTGTAGACTCATGATGATGACTTGAAATTTATATCCCCATTGTCGTATGTGAGTATGAGCAATGTGAATACAGGTTTAGAGTAGTAGTTTCTCTAAAGAGCATGTTAATAACTGGGAAAATTGTGTTGTGAATGCTACTGAGCAAGGGGTACTATGTTTATGAAACATGAATTGGTATATACTGTTAATTGATATCATGATGCAAGTATATGTAAGAAACTGTAAGTAAATTCCTAAATTAAAATGGATCTGTCCAGTCGACCGATGCATGTGGCAAGTCGACTGAACTGGATTTAGAAATATTGCTGTTGAAATCCCCAGGACAGACGACTGATGTGTGAGCAGTCGACTGTCATGTGATTAATATTGTGAACATGGAAGTTGCGGGACAGGCGACTGGTGATGTACACAGTCGACTAACCCGAACATTATGATAACCCTGTATGACTGTATAAGTCGACTGGTGTTCTTCCAAGTCGACTGTACAGAGTGAACTTTGGTATACTGGAATTCATGTTATTTTGCTATTAGTAATGGTGAACCTTGTGATTTAAGTCAATGAACTCTGTTATGGATGCATGAATTGTGTAAGTGAATCATAGATGAGGATTGAGAATTAAAATTATGAAATGTGGAATCATGATGAGAAAAGTCTGTGAGACTCTAAAATGAATTATGAGCTGATGATGCTCCATTAGATATTGTGAATGTGAAATTGAACAGAAGAGTAGCTAAGTCTCCCCGGCAGTGAATGAAATGATATTGAGAATTAGACCAGGTTGGTCAAATGTAATGAAATGATGAGTCCGGATGATGGAGAGGCTAACTCTAGAGGTTGATTTTCCTTCATGATTCTAATTAAGTTAATACATAGTGTGGAGGTGATGAAGGTGAGAGAAAAACATGAGTATGAGAGCTAGGGTACGGTGCGGGTGTGTGAGCCGCAGAATGCATGCTTGATGAGTCAAGACATGGCGCGGGCACAACTCAGTAATGATCGGACTCTAGTCACGCTTGTGGGATGTTTTGGTGACTGCAAGAGGAGTGTGTTCAGGGAGGAGGCTGAATTGTCGCAGAATGCATGCTTGACGAGTCAAGACATGGCGCGAAATTCTACTCCAGGGGCCAGGATACATGCTTGTACTCATAGATTCATCTAGGATACTCATTGGAATTACAGTAGTAGAATAAGTCATGGCGGGGGATTGAACCCTACTAAAATGAAGATCGTTTAAGAGGCTTGCACTCGAACCTATGTAGTATGGGATGCATAGAATTCGAACAAGTGTGCATTAGTGTCATAATTAATTAAGTAAATTGCATTAAGGATTTAAGTGCACAATCACGACACGACATTATTAAAAGTTCCCCTATTTGCATGCTTATGTTGAACCAGCTTGTGATTTGTAAGAAATGAGATTCATTATACTGTTTCTGGCATAGAGAGGATGGCCATGTATAATTATCGTCGGTTGAATAAACTGACGTACCCACAGTGTTTTATGCAGGATAATTACATGTAAAAGGAATGGATGCACAAGAGTTCATTATGTCGTTGTTCATTTATGTAAATATTGTATATTTTGCTTCCGCTGTGTAAACTTAAATGTAACATGTTGTAACTCTGATGTAAAAGTAAAGATTTTAAATTCCTTGTAAAATTGTATGTGAAGAAAGCGAAAAGATCCTGAAGAACATCTCGAATTCAGTAAATTGAGATTCGAGGCGTTACAGAGTGGTATCAGAGCCACGCTTTCTATGCTTTCACACTCGTACAAATTTATAAGGAACGACACCCTAGATGTGGACATTAGAGTGTGTGTTTGGATTTAGAGATTTAAATGTAAGTAACTTACATTTGTGTTGCTCTATGATTTATGCTTTCTCCTCTCTATTCTAAGATGGCTGATCACTTCGACCCTGCTGGAGGCGACGACTGGCATATTATTGAGGAAGAGTACCATCCTGGACAGGCTGATTCTAAGGACGAATATCACCCTGGGCAAGCTGATTCTGATGATGAGGAGTACCCTGAATCCCGAGAGATCACCCCACCGCCGAACTCACCTGATGATTCTTCTTCTTCCGATGAAGAAAAGGGACCAGCTTTGGGTAACGCTGTAGCTTCTCTGCAGAGGCAAGTGGATACCCTGAAGTATAGAGTTGGAGTTTTGGAGGCTCAGCTGGAGAAGCGGAATGCCGACTATTCTGTTCTTAGCCATCGGATTTGGGAACTTGAGAAGAAAAAGAACCTAACTGATGTGCTGAAGGATGAGGTGGATGAACTGCGGGATGAACTTCGAGCAGCGAAGAGGACCCGTAGAGATTAGATTGTCCTAGTTTCTATTTTCTTCTGTTCTGATGTTAAAATGTTTTTTAAATTCGAATGTATAAACTTTTGGAATTCAATGAAATGGAAGTTGGTTTAAATTCTTGTTTTATACTTCGAATTTAATGGATCTTTTGCATCAGAATATGGCGAGAAGGGGAACCAGGAATGGTGAAGGTTTGGACCTGGATGCCGAGTTTGCAAGGGTTTACCAGACGCTGAATGCAGTGGCTGCAAACCAAGGAAGGGGGCCGGTGAATCCAGTACCCGAGGCAATCAAGCTAGTGGAATCGTTCAAGAGAATGAAACCACCAGTGTTCGAGGGAAAGTCTGACCCGGATGCGGCCGATAACTGGATTCGGCAAGTGGAGACAATCTTCGAGGTGTTGGAAACACTGGAGGGCAGCAAGGTCAAGTTGGCGACTTTGCAGTTGGAGAAGGATGCGGCTGTTTGGTGGCAGTCGATGAAGAGGACTATGGGCGGCTTGTTGCTTGGCTGGGAGGAATTTTTGGAGGAATTCCGCAGCCATTATTTCCCCTCCGACGTCCAGGAGAAAAAGGCCATGGAGTTTCTGTCACTTCAGCAAGGCAGCATGTCAGTAAGGGAGTATGAGACCAAGTTCACTCAACTCTCCAGGTATGCTCCAGAACTAGTGATGGATGAGGCGAAGAAGGCTCGCAAGTTCGAGCATGGTCTGAGGCCGAGCTTGAGATCTCGTATGATACCCCTTGGTATCAGGAGATTCGATAAGCTGGTGAAGAGGGCGGCAGCAACGGAGGCGGATATGGAGCAGTTCCATGTTGCTCAGCACCAGAGGAGCAACTGGCAGTCTGGGAAGAGGCCCGCGCCATCGGGGAGTTTCAAGGGGCAACCATCTGCACAGAAGTTCAAACCGACAGGGGCGAATGCCGTCAGTGTAGCTGGGAGACCTGGAAACGATGTAGGGAGACCTTCTGCAGTCACTTGCTTTAACTGTGGTGAAATGGGACATTACCAATCTCGGTGTCTCAAACCACGGGCTGGCAATCACAATGTGCCAATACAGCAGACTGGGAAGAGGCCGTACCAGTCAGGGCGAGTATTTGCTTTGACAGAAGCTGATGCTGAGGAGGCGGATCAGGTTATCTCTGGTACGAGGGCTGATGTTTAGTGTGATTTCTTTTTCATTTCTCCTTCCCGATCATAGTGTAAAACTGTTATGTAATGATGTATGTTATGTAACAGGAGAACTCTATATTAATGGAAAGGGAGCTGTGGTGTTGTTTGATACTGGATCCTCTCATACTTTTGTGTCTCCTAGATTTGCTAAAGTGTTGGGAGTTGAACCGAAGATTTTCCCAGGCAAGATCTTAGCAGTGGCTACGCCATCAGGGGAAACTTTGACCACTGATCGGTACTATGCTGATTGCGAGATAGTGATTGGGGGACGAATCTTCGGCATTGATCTGATCGAGCTGACTATCTTGGGAGTCGATGTTATCATTGGCATTGATTGGATGTCGGTGTACAGTGCGAGCATCGAGTGTAAGACCAAGATCGTGACAGTGAAGGCTCCAGGTGGACCTGAAGTCACTTTCCAAGGGAAGTTGAAGTGTTCTAAGCTGGTGGCAACTATCCGCAGGGAAGAGACTCCTGTGGAATTGCAAGGGATTCCTGTGGTTCGGGACTATCCGACTGTGTTTTTGGAAGATTTTCCTGGGTTACCTCCGCATCGTGATGTAGAGTTCAGCATCACTGTTCAACCGGGAAGTGCACCTATTTCTAAGGCACCGTATAGGATGGCTCCAGTGGAACAGGATGAGGTGAAGCGGCAGATTGAGGAACTATTGGGAAAAGGCTTTATTCAACCTAGTGCGTCACCTTGGGGAGCACCAGTGCTTTTGGTAAAGAAGAAGGATGGGTCGATGAGGATGTGTATCGATTACCGGGAGCTGAATAAGGTCACTGTTCAGAATAAGTATCCGATTCCTCGAATTGATGACTTGTTCGATCGTCTACAAGGAGCAGCTGTATTCTCCAAAATAGATCTTCGATCAGGATATCACCAAGTGCGAGTGAAGGCTGAAGATGTGCATAAAACTGCGTTTAGAACTCGGCATGGGCATTACGAATTCTTAGTTATGCCATTCGGAGTGACGATTGCACCTGCAATCTTCATGGACTTGATGAACAGAGTTCTGAGGCCGTTTATTGATTCTTTCGTCGTGGTGTTTATCGACGATATTCTCGTGTACTCCAAGTCTGAGGAGGAGCACACTGAGCATCTGGCAGCAGTTTTGCAGAAGTTGGAAGAGCAGGGGTTGTATGCCAAGTTATCCAAGTGTGATTTCTGGAAATCTGAAGTGGCATTCCTAGGTCACATCCTTTCTAAGGAGGGAGTGGCAACTGACCCTCAGAAGATAGAGGCAGTGAGAGATTGGGCTAGGCCTACTACAGTGAAGGAAGTCAGAAGTTTCCTTGGGATGACTGGATACTACAGGAGATTCATTCAAGGTTATGCTCAGATAGCTGTGCCGCTTACCGAGTTGACCAAGAAGAATGCGAGCTTCAAGTGGACCGAGCAATGTGAGGCGAGTTTTCAGGAGTTGAAGGATAGACTGACTACTGCACCTATTTTGGCTTTGCCTAGAGCAGGAGTTGAGTACGATGTCTATAGCGATGCTTCACATCGGGGGCTTGGTTGTGTCTTAATGCAAGAAGGTAAAGTGATCGCATATGGGTCTAGGCAACTACGACCACATGAGAAGAATTATCCAACTCATGATCTAGAGCTGGCTGCGATTATCTTTGCTTTGAAGCAATGGAGGCACTACGTGTATGGTGAGAAGCTGAACATGTACACGGATCATAAGAGCTTGAAGTATATCTACCAGCAGAGGGATCTCAATCTAAGACAGCGGAGATGGTTGGAAGTGCTCGAGGATATGCGACCTGAGATCAAGTATCATCCCGGAAAGGCTAATGTTGTTGCTGATGCACTTAGTCGCAAGAGCAGTTTTGCCTGTTTGATTACGACTCAGAGGCATCTGATTGAGGAGTTGGACCGAGCAGGTGTTGAAGTTGTCTTGCAAGGATTGGGAGCATCTTTATCTCAGTTGAAGCTTCAGCCTACTCTGAATGCAAGGATCATTGCAAGTCAGGAAGTTGATGCTGATATTCTGGAGATGAAGGAGCAGGTTGGTGCTGGCAGGTTGCCCGGTTTTCAGACCAGGGATGGAGTGCTGTGGTTCGGAGATAGACTGTGCGTTCCAGATCAGGCGGACCTGAAAGAGAGTATTCTTCAGGAGGCGCATGCTACTCTTTTGTCGGTACATCCTGGGAGTACTAAGATGTACAAAGACATCAAGCAGCATTTCTGGTGGTCAGGTTTGAAGCGGGATGTGGCCGAATTTGTCGCGAGATGTGAGGTTTGTCAGCAAGTCAAAGCCGAAAATCAGAGACCCGGAGGTCTATTACAGCCGTTACCTATTCCGGAATGGAAATAGGATAACATCAGTATGGATTTCATCACGGGTTTGCCTAAGAGTTCTAAAGGCAACGATGCTATTTGGGTTATAGTCGATCGACTTACCAAGTCCGCTCACTTTTTGGCGATGAAACTCACAGCTTCGATGGACAGGTTGGCTGAGATGTATGTTGGTGAGATTGTCCGACTTCATGGCGTTCCTTCGACCATTGTGTCTGATCGAGATGCGCGGTTTACCTCGCATTTCTGGAGGAGTCTTCAGGCAGCTTTGGGTACCAAGACAGATTTCAGCACTGCTTTTCATCCACAGACCGATGGGCAGACCGAGAGAGTCAACCGTATTCTTGAGGATATGCTTCGGTGTTGTATACTAGACTTCGGAGGCAGTTGGGAAAGGCATTTACCTTTGGTGGAGTTTGCCTACAACAACAGTTTTCAGGCTAGCATCGGGATGGCACCGTATGAAGCTTTGTATGGCAGGAAGTGCAGGACTCCTGTGTGTTGGTATGAGGTTGGGGAGCGTCAGTTGTTTGGTCCTGAGCTTGTGCAGCTGACTTCTGAGAAGATTGATCTGATCAGGAAGAGGTTGGTGGAAGCTCAGAGCAGGCAGAAAAGCTATGCAGACAACCGGAGGAGGGACCTTGAGTTTGAGGTTGGTGACTTCGTCTTTCTGAAGGTATCACCCAGCAAAGGTGTGGTTCGGTTTGGCAAGGGCGGGAAGTTAGCCCCGAGATTTATAGGCCCATATAAGATATTGAAAAGGATCGGGAAAACTGCTTACCGGCTTGAATTACCGGAAGAGTTGTCTCAGGTACACAATGTTTTCCATGTGTCTATGTTGAGAGGTTATATTCCAGACCCGAGTCATCATTTGCCTGAAGTGCCGGAAGGTTTGCAGTTAGACCTGAATTACATCGAGACTCCTGTTGAGATTGTTGACCGTAGGGAGAAGGTCTTGAGGAATAAGACGATACCGATGGTCAAGGTAGTCTGGAGAAACCACTTGGTTGAAGAGGCTACTTGGGAATCTGAGGAGAAGATGTTGAAGGACTATCCTGAGCTTTTTGCTTGATTGTTTGTATGTTGTATCTGTGTATTTTGTATCTCTTGTTGTTGCGTTTTTTTTGTGTCTCGTTCTTGGCTGTAGTTCCGGGGACGGAACTATTCTAAGGAGGGAGTGATGTAATACCCTGACCTTTTAAATGGAAGATTATTTATTTTATAAGGTATACTTGTGCAATGTTATTGACTAGTATTTTTCAACATCGTTTTATAAAGCATTAATTTACCTATTTTTTTACAAAATAACTAGTTTGGCCCAAATTGGTTTTAAACCCATGGATTGTAAACTCTCTTATTATTTTTCACAACTTGTATTGTAACATTTCTTACTTTTTTTATTATTCCCGGGTATTTAAGGTACATATTGTAGTGTGGCTTGTGCCTACACGTGCACTTTATGTACACGTGTATTAGGCACAACTCTTTGGCCGGATTGTGGAGTGGTGGGCTAGATCATGGGTAGTTACCCTGAGTTGTGGGTAGTTTTTGCAACCCCCAAATCAATCTCAGCCCTTAATCCTCCAACTCCCTAATGGATCTCAACCCTTCATCTTATTGGTCTTCTAGTATAAATACCCCCTACTTTCCCTATCTCTTTTACACTAAAATTCCCTGAGATTGTAAGAGTATCTGAGAGTGTGTGGGAGCTTTTCGGTGGAGGCAAGCAACATTGCTGAGGAGTCGGAGTGGGACCAAGGAACAAGAAGTGCTGCGCTATATTGAAGGACTTGCGGGATTTCGTTATTTTCTTCACAAAAGGTGGGTGTTTCTCAGGACTTCTAATGTAGGAATAATGCTATGTTTGTCATGAAGTGTTACCATGTGGCAAAAGTGAATTGAATGCGGTAGAAATTGCTTAAACATGCTATTAAATTCGAGACAAGACTGGCGGTACAGTCGACTGCCATATGAGCCAGTCGACTGATACGAGATATTTACTTTCATAATGTGCTGATAAAGTGTGTGTAAATAGCCATGATGGTGTGATCATAAAATGTATGTCTTTCCCTATGACACATATGATGGAGGGAAGGTAAACAAACAAAAAGAACTGAGGAGATAAACATCTGAAGTTGTCGGCTCAGTCGACTGACTTGGGGTTAAGTCGACTGATGCTCGTTCTGAAAGTGACTGTTTGATAGTTCCCCGAATAAAGTTGTTCTATTTTTTGTAGACTCATGATGATGACTTGAAATTTATATCCCTATTGTCGTATGTGAGTATGAGCAATGTGAATACAGGTTTAGAGTAGTAGTTTCTCTAAAGAGCATGTTAATAACTGGGAAAATTGTGTTGTGAATGCTACTGAGCAAGGGGTACTATGTTTATGAAACATGAATTGGTATATACTGTTAATTGATATCATGATGCAAGTATATGTAAGAAACTGTAAGTAAATTCCCAAATTAAAATGGATCTGTCCAGTCGACCGATGCATGTGGCAAGTCGACTGATCTGGATTTAGAAATATTGCTGTTGAAATCCCCAGGACAGACGACTGATGTGTGAGCAGTCGACTGTCATGTGATTAATATTGTGAACATGGAAGTTGCGGGACAGGCGACTGGTGATGTACACAGTCGACTAACCCGAACATTATGATAACCCTGTATGACTGTATAAGTCGACTGGTGTTCTTCCAAGTCGACTGTACAGAGTGAACTTTGGTATACTGGAATTCATGTTATTTTGCTGTTAGTAATGGTGAACCTTGTGATTTAAGTCAATGAACTCTGTTATGGATGCATGAATTGTGTAAGTGAATCATAGATGAGGATTGAGAATTAAAATTATGAAATGTGGAATCATGATGAGAAAAGTCTGTGAGACTCTAAAATGAATTATGAGCTGATGATGCTCCATTAGATATTGTGAATGTGAAATTGAACAGAAGAGTAGCTAAGTCTCCCCGGCAGTGAATGAAATGATATTGAGAATTAGACCAGGTTGGTCAAATGTAATGAAATGATGAGTCCGGATGATGGAGAGGCTAACTCTAGAGGTTGATTTTCCTTCATGATTCTAATTAAGTTAATACATAGTGTGGAGGTGATGAAGGTGAGAGAAAAACATGAGTATGAGAGCTAGGGTACGGTGCGGGTGTGTGAGCCGCAGAATGCATGCTTGATGAGTCAAGACATGGCGCGGGCACAACTCAGTAATGATCGGACTCTAGTCACGCTTGTGGGATGTTTTGGTGACTGCAAGAGGAGTGTGTTCAGGGAGGAGGCTGAATTGTCGCAGAATGCATGCTTGACGAGTCAAGACATGGCGCGAAATTCTACTCCAGGGGCCAGGATACATGCTTGTACTCATAGATTCATCTAGGATACTCATTGGAATTACAGTAGTAGAATAAGTCATGGCGGGGGATTGAACCCTACTAAAATGAAGATCGTTTAAGAGGCTTGCACTCGAACCTATGTAGTATGGGATGCATAGAATTCGAACAAGTGTGCATTAGTGTCATAATTAATTAAGTAAATTGCATTAAGGATTTAAGTGCACAATCACGACACGACATTATTAAAAGTTCCCCTATTTGCATGCTTATGTTGAACCAGCTTGTGATTTGTAAGAAATGAGATTCATTATACTGTTTCTGGCATAGAGAGGAT
Source organism: Hemerocallis citrina (assembly GCA_017893485.1). NCBI lineage: Eukaryota > Viridiplantae > Streptophyta > Magnoliopsida > Asparagales > Asphodelaceae > Hemerocallis > Hemerocallis citrina. The sequence goes on from CM030368.1 coordinate 25,191,884, forward strand.
GGCCATGTATAATTATCGTCGGTTGAATAAACTGACGTACCCACAGTGTTTTATGCAGGATAATTACATGTAAAAGGAATGGATGCACAAGAGTTCATTATGTCGTTGTTCATTTATGTAAATATTGTATATTTTGCTTCCGCTGTGTAAACTTAAATGTAACATGTTGTAACTCTGATGTAAAAGTAAAGATTTTAAATTCCTTGTAAAATTGTATGTGAAGAAAGCGAAAAGATCCTGAAGAACATCTCGAATTCAGTAAATTGAGATTCGGGGCGTTACAATGATAACACCATTTTTTCTAGAATTTATTTGCCAAATCATGGTCCTTCTATGACCAATCGATCAATTACTCCTATTGCTAAGCTAGTTGTATGCATAATGTCATATAACATTGTTCCCAAGACAGAGAGTTATGACCAGTTTTCCCTTGAGTTGCAACAAGCCGTTTATGCAATATTTGGCAACATAAAAATAAATTGGGGTCTAGTCATCTTTAACCATTTTCATAAGGCTCATACCTCTTTTCTTCCTTTTGGAGCTTTACTCACTCACATCTTCTATGCTTATGATGTTTATCTCAATTCTGAGCCGAGTGTTGTAAAATATTTTGAATCGTTTGATCATGCTAGTTTAGCATGTATGAAGTTGCTTAATTCTCCACCTAGGTCACCTCATAGGAATGCACCTCCTCTCCCTTTAGCAACTTCAGCTCGTCGATCTTCTGGTTCTAGTTCATCTAGTCCTTGTGCTGATTTTGATGATCCTAGGAGTCTTTACACTTCTGTCAATTATATAATGGATCGTCAAGACGCTCTTGAAGCCAGTATTTCCCATCTCACTCACTTGTTCACCTCCTCCTCCCTCTCAAGGTGCCCAAGATGGTGATGAAGAAGACTGATGCACTACATTTTAGTTCTTTATGTATTTTTCTACTTATTTTTGTATATTCTATTTTTCTATGTAGTCATTTGAACAATGTACTTCATCTTTCTATGTATACATTTGCTTTTACTATGTGCTTACTATTTTGCAAATGCTCTTTTATGCTTACAATTTCTTTTCCCTCCTATTTTTTTGTTGATGACAAAGGGGGAGAAAAATAGCTATTTTGTGCATGTTTGTGCATGTTTGTGTATTTGATGCATGTCTTTCATTTGGTGCATGTTTTTCAATATATGCATATTGTACATTAGTTAAGGAGAGCATTGAGCATGTGTAATATTCCTATTATTTTTTAAGCTATTGTGTTGTCATCATCAAAAAGGGGGAGAATGTTGATTCTTGGTTTTGATGATTCCAACACAATGCAAAGTTGTTGTGCTACATCTTATATATTGCAGGTTGTATTACACAAAGACAAAATGTACAAACAAAGCTCTCAAAGCAAGTTGATCAAGCAAAGCTACAAACAAAGCTCTCAAAGCTAATTGTTCAAGAAAGCTACAAGGTTGCCAGCTTTAAAGATAAAGACAAAGGCTAAAGCTCCATCTCAAGACTCAAGACTCAAGACAAGACCTATGCTTCAATGTGTTGTATTAAGTATCTTGTAACAATTGTAACTTTTTATTCTTTGAGTCTTAGAATGTTGTAACACCCTTGTCACACACACTCACACATATCTTTAAATAATTGAGTGTTTTACAAACTTAAAAAGATCGAAACAAGCTTGAATAAGTTCAGCTGTTAAGTACCAGTCGACCTCTATTTGGCACCAGTCGACTATCTTAGTACGAAACTATCTGAACTCATTCAAACTCTGACAAGTCGACTCATTATGGCAACCCAATCGACTGTTCAAGCAATTTCGATAGTTTTCTGTTTTTAAACTTGTTTTTCAAAATCAAATATTTTTACTGCCGTTGTATGGCAGTTGGGATTCAACCTTTCAACGTTCAAATGTCTCTAACTCTATAAAAAGAGTACATAGGTCATTTGGCAGAGGTTAACAACTTTTTCCAAGCATTTTGTTTCTTAAGTTCTCAAGATTTTGGTTTTGACAAGAAAAAGCATCTAAAAGCATTCATTTTCTCTAAGTCTTAGTTCTCTGAAATCAGTCTAGAATAACAGTGATTTCATTTTAGACTGATTTCGGAAGTTGACCTATTAGCCACTATACAAAGATCACAAATCACAAACAAGGATATAGGTTGTTGTAACTATTTTGTTGTTGTTCTTCACTCTCGGGTTGTGAGAGTGGTCCTCTCGGTTAGAGAGTAGGGCTCTAGGTTGTAGAGTCAGATTTTCACTCTTGGTGGAAGAGTGGGTTTGTTCTCTCTAGTGGTGAGAGAAGTCTACGGGTTGGACAAGGTTGTTGTCTAAACGCCGTAGAGTATTCTTGTAATTTTTCAAGAATAGTGGAAAATCTCAAGTGGATTGCTTGGGGACGGGATGTAGGTCGGGAGGACCGAACCAGGATACATCGTGTGTACTCTGTGGTTGTATTTCTCTGAACTTGCATTTTCTTTATTCGGTTTTTAATTACTCTATGAAACTTGTCTGGACAGTCGACTTCCTCTCTTACTTAAGTCGACTGGTCAGCTCGTACAATATACTTTTCATATAACTTGTCTGGACAGTCGACTTCCTCTCTTACTTAAGTCGACTGGTTTCCGCTATAAGTCGACTGATCAGACTTGTCTAAAATACACTTCTGTTATGACGCTTTAGTCGACTTGTTTCTCTTTTAAGTCGACTGAACAGAAGAAAAATTCAATTTCGTCTGTAATTTTTATATAACACTATTCACCCCCCCTCCCCCCCTCTAGTGTTTCTTGCCTTTCCTACAGGATCCAACACAAGGGTGGAGAGAGAGCAGGACAGAAGAGGGAGCATAGGATAGAGGCGGTAGGAAAAAGAGCATGAGGTTTTATAGTCGAAGAGTTAGGGTTCAAAAACGGGATGAGGGTGACGGCGCTACAGAGTTGAAATGGGTCGGGTTTGCATGGGGGAAAGGAGGTGGTTTCAGATCTGGGGATTTAGGTAGGTTAGTGTATAATTGGGTATAGGATTAAATAAATGGGTTTTTAGGGGAAAAATAATAGGGTATCCAAAAGTAAATAGAATTCAACAAGAGAGAGGGACAATTGAATAAATAAAATAGGACGAGAATGATAAAAAATAATGGGGATAAAAAAGAAATAAAAATAAAAGAAAATGAAGGCTAATCCAACAGAGACGAACAACAAAACATGGGCGACGAAATCAAGAACACAAATACAAGAAGATAGAACAATAAAATGAAAATATATATTGAAAATAAAATTCAAGATACGGTCAAAAGAGATACCACGGAAACAATACATGGGAAATGGAAAATACACTCAAAATACAAAAATATGAAAAACAGGGGTTACACAATGGCTCAAGCTCAAGTCAAAGACTCAAGTTCAAGACAAGACCAGTGCTTCAAAATGTTTTGTATTAAAGTGTCTTGTAACAATTGTAATTTTTGTTCTTTGAGTCTTAGAAATGTTGTAATAGCCTTGTCACAACACACTCACACATATCTTTTAATATTTGAGTGTTTTACAAAAGTTAAAAGGTCGAAACAAGCTTGAATAGGATTAGCTGTTGAGTACCAGTCGACCACTCTTCGGAACAAGTCGACTGTCTTAGTACGAAACTGCCTGAACAAATAAAGCTCTGAGCAGTCGACTTAATATTTGTTTTTCATATTTTTCATAAAATTGCCTGAACTCATAAAGCCTGAACTCATTATGGCAACTCAGTCGACTGTTCAAGCCGTTCGATAGTTTCCTGTTTTTAAAACTTGTTTTTCAAATTCAAAACATTTATTTCCGTTGGCTGACAGTTGGTGCAACTGTTTCTCAATGTCCAGTGAGTCTAAATCTATAAATAGAGTGTACAAATCACTTGGTAAAGGTTCCAAGCATTTCCTTAAGTTTCAAGATTTTGTTTTTTTGGAAAGGACAAGCATTCTAAAGGGCATTCATATTCTCTAAGTCTTACTTCTCTAAAAATCAGTCTATTATAACATCGAATTTGTTTTAGACTAATTTCAGAAGTTGACCTATTAGCCACCATACAAAAATCAAAAATCACAAACAAGGCTATAGGTTGTTGTAACTCTTTTGTTGTTTTTTTCACTCTCGAGTTGTGAGAGTGGTCCTCTCGGTTGGAGAGTGGGGCTCTAGGTTGTAGAGTCGGGTTGTCACTCTAGGTTGTAGAGTGGGTGTGCTCTCTCTAGTGGTGAGAGAAGTCTACGGATTTGGCAAAGTTGTTGTCAAACGTCGTAAGGTATTCTTATATTTTCTTCAAGAATAGTGGAAAATCACAAGTGGGTTGCTTGGAGAATGGATGTAGGTCGGGAGGATCGAACCAGGATACATTGCTGTGTAATATGTGGTTGACTCTCTCTGTGGTTGTATTTTCTTCACTTGCATTTCAATTTTACTGTGTTTTTATTCGAAAACTTGTCTGCCTAGTCGACTGAGTCTTCTCTATAAGTTGACTGATCAGACTTGTATAAAATACTCTTCGAACACTTGTCTGGTAAGTCGACTGAGTGTCCGCTATAAGTCGACTGATCAGACTTGTATAAAATACTCATATTATCTGGCGCCTCAGTCGACTGTATTCTCTTTTTAAGTCAATTGTATAGAACGAAAAGTTCATTTTTTAAATTAATTTTTAAACAACACTAATCACCCCCCTCTAGTGTTATTTGCCTTGTCTACAGGATCCAACACGATGCTTGTAAGTTGGCCAAAAGCATGTAGTAATGGCTCACCCCATTGAAGTGGCCACTTAATTTGTTTCAATAAAACTTAGCTTTTTTCTATTGAAAGTTATTGCATTTGACTCATTTCTATCTCTTTGAGTCACATCTACGACCCGTTAAATGGTAAGTTCGGAGTCCAGCTTGTCCTACAGGGCTACTCCCACAACTTACTGAGCTCAAAAAATGGGTTTGGAGTCCAACACTTGGTTCGACGCCGCTTTAGCCGCTTGTAAACAAACAAGTGCGGAGCAGCTCACCATTCGGAATTGCTCCTACAACTCGTTTACCTCATCAAACAACAAGTTTGGAGTCCAACACTTGGTTCGATGCTGCTTTAGCCACATGCAAACAAGCAAGTATGGAGCATCTCACCATTCGAAATTGCTCCTACAACTCGTTGAACCCCCACAAACAACAAGTTTGGAGTCCAACACTTGGTTCGACGCCGCTTTAGCCGCTTGCGAACGAGAAAGTGTGAAGTAGCTCACCATTCGGAATTTCTCCTACAACTCGTTGACAACCCCATAACAACTAGTTCTAAGTTCGCAATCATGGTTCGAAATTTCCCACACAGCTTGCAAGTATGCAGATTCGGGGCACAAAACAAACATTCATACTACTCCCACTACTAGTTAAATTTTGCAACAAACAAGTTCGAAGCCGAACTCTTCCCTAGAGTTCTCCTCAAACTTGTCTCCTAAACGGATCTCTCCTAGACTCATACAAAGATCTTCCCAACTCCATGGAGGCAAAGATGTTGCGGGACTATTTCGACCATGAAGAAGGATGATTCTTCAACTGACTTCTAAAGAGAAGTTGTAGATCTTTGATTTAGCTTCGAAATAAGGGGTCAAACTTCCCAATCCGACCTTCGTAGCAGGGGGGAAAGTGGGTCCCAACATAGCTGCACCGAGCGTGAAAATGGGGAAAATCATCGCCTTAAGATTTGCGCTTGATCTTGATCAATGGCTCTGATCGAGCCATGTAGCTCGGATCCAAATCCGAGTGTCCGAACAACCGAGCGTGAAATTAGGGAAAATCATCACCTTAAGATTCGCGCTTGATCTTGATCAATGGCTCTGATCAAGCCACATAGATCGGATTTAAAATCCGAGCATCCGAACAACCGAGTGTGAAAATGGGGAAAATCATCGCCTTAAGATTCGCGTTTGATCTTGATCAATGGCTCTGATCGAGCCATGTAGCTCGGAACCAAAATCCGAGCATCCGAACAACCGAGCGTGAAAATGCAGAAAATCATCGCCTTAAGATTCGCGCTTGATCTTGATCAACAGCTCTGATCGAGCCACGTAGCTCGGATCCAAAATCCCAGCATCCGAACAACCGAGCGTGAAGATGGGGAAAATCATCGCCTTAAGATTCACGCTTGATCTTAATCAACGGCTCTGATCGGGCCACGTAGCTCGGATCCAAAATCTGACCGTCCGAACAACCGAGTGTAAAAATAGGGAAAATCATTGCCTTAAGATTCGCGCTTGATCTTGGTCAACGGCTCTGATCGAGCCACGTAGCTCGGATCCAAAATCCGAGCGTCCGAACAACCGAGCATGAAAATAGGGAAAATCATCGCCTTAAGATTCGCGCTTGATCTTGATCAACGGCTCTGATCGAGCCACGTAGCTCGGATCCAAAAACCGATTGTCTGAACAACTGAGTGTGATATTGGGGAAAACCTCCTCCTTCTGATTCGCACTCGATCAAGATCGTCGACTCAGATTCGCCAAAAAAAGGATTAATGGGTTAACGTGTCGGGTTCGGACCCGTTAAAGTCCCGGACCCACACCTACCTCCTCCTCTTCTTCTTCTTCGAAATTGAGCGCCAAAAATCTCCCATTCATTGAGCTCAAGACCACCTCCAACGATTCGCCAAGCTCCGATGTCGGCCTTCCTCCGAACTCCTCATCGAGCTCCCGTCGAAGCTTCCCTCCTCCGTCTTCGACCTCCTCCATCGAGCTCCTCTCCAATGCCAAGCTACTTCGATGCCAGAACCCATTGCCATCGAGCTCCAATGCAGAGCTCGAGCACCGCGAGCTCTCAAGCTCCGCCACCGCCCTCGAGAGAACTCCGCCAAACTCTCCTCCTCGCGCCTTGACCACCATAGTCGAGCCTCCTCTCTCATCGAGCTCTGCCTCGGCAATAACCCAACTCCAAGCCTCGACGGGCTTCTCCCTCGCCAAGCCTCCGTCGAGCTCCCCTCAGTCGATGAAGCTCTTCTCCTCGTCGACGTCAAGCTCCATTGCAGAGCTCAAAGCTCTCGCTTTCCTTGCCATGGCCTCATCGAGCCCCTCACTGCCAAGCTCAACTGTTGAGCTCCCCCATAGCCTCGACGAGCTCTTCCCTCGCCAAGCTCTGTAGAACCCTCCTCTGACGTCGAGCTCGTTCCTCCCACATTCAAGCCGAGCTATCCTTCCGGCCATTCTCGCCGAAATCCATCTCCTCGTAGAACTCCCCAGGTGCAGAGATCCAACCTCCGCGCCATGCTTCTTCTTTGTTGAAGCTTCACCCAGCTCCGTTCTCGCCGAGAACCCAATCCGAAAGCTTCGCAATCGAGCTCCAAGCTGCTGTCGAGCTCACCTTCCTTGTCAAAACTTCGTCGAACCCTGAGCTCGAGCTCCCATAAGCGAGCTCCGCCGAGCTCTCCTCTCCACTATCGACGAGCCTCCTCAGTCGAGCTCCAGTGGTGCCCTCGAAGACAGAGTTGGAGTCGGGGTCGGAGGCGTGGTCGGGGTCAAAGGCAGGGTCGAAGGCGAATAGAGGAAGAAGGTGAGAAGGAAGAAGAGAGCAAAAAAAAGTCAACGTTGACTGTGCCATGTGGTGCCTCCCCGAGCTATCTCCGCCCTCGTTCGGCGAAACCGATCTTCCAAATGATAGAGAGTGCAAATGTAGAAAAAATTGCCTCCTCGCGATGCGCGCTCGCTTGATCGCAATCAACGCACAGGATTGCGCCATGTCACCAGAAAAATTACCTCCTTGCGATGTGCGCTCGCTTGATCGTGATCAATGCATAAGATTGTACCACATCACCAGGTAAATATTAATTAATTAATTTAATTGAATTAATTATTTAAAAAATCTGAAAAATAATTAAAAACAAAACAAATTAATTAAAAATTCTAAAAATAATTATTAATTCTGAAAATAATTTTAAAATTATGAAAATAATAATTATTAAATTAGAATAATTAATTACAATTTTCGATAATTAATTATTTAAATTCGAAAATTGAATAAAAAGTTCAAAAATGATTTAAAATTGGAAAAGATTCAGAAAAATTAGGAAAAATCACTAAAAATCCAAAAAATTCTAAAAATAATTTTGGGTATTTTACAAGCTCAGAATAAAATCGTTACATCTCAAGCAAGATCCAAACTCCTTGAGAAATCCGATAAATTCTATAAGCCATTAAAAACAGGCAAACTGCTCCTCAGAGGCTGTAAAACTCAGTCTTCAGGAGTGGGGGGGACTTGTGATATGGCTAAAAATAGAACTAAATTGGGACCATTCAAATCGGGCACGAATCTTAAATCTCTTAGGGGTAAAATGGTAATTTTACCTAAAAACCGGTCTGAAATGGGGACTGGGTCTTTCTTCAAAGCCCAATAACTCATAAACGGATCTGTCCTACTGGGTCAGGGTGACAACCCATTACAAACCAGCCCAAGTTATTTAAAGAGTAAGCCAAATTCATAGTTATCTCTAAGAGACGGTTTAAACCAAATCTCTTATCATGAAACGATTTAAACTCTACATCTTATTCCAAAACTCCGGGACATAGGGATAAATAATTATCTCTAAACTATCTCTAAAGGTGACTATAAATACCCTTCTCCCCCCACAATAAAAAAAGGAATCAATATTTTCCACATAAGCGCTTTTTCATAATCTTCCTGATTACTGACTTGAGCATCGGAGATTTCAATACACCGGAATGGATCCCGGTGAAGAACCCTCCGACACTTAACTGCTCAATTCAGTAATCAGGAAGATTATGAAAGAGCATTTATGTGGAAAAATATTGATTACCATTTTTATGGTGGGAAGAGTGATATTTATAGTCGCCTTTAGAGACAGTTTAGAGATAATTATTTATCTCTATGTCCCAGTGTTTTTGGATAAGATATAGAGTTTAAATCGTTTCATGATAAGAGATTTAGTTTAAACCGTCTCTTAGAGATAACCATGAATTTGAATTACTCTTTAAATAACCTGGGCTGGTTTGTAATGGGTTGTCACCCTAATCTAGTAGGACAGATCTGTTTATGGTTTTTTGCGGCTTTGATGAAAGACCCTGTCTCCATTTCTTACCCGTTTGTAGGTGAAATTACTGTTTTACCCATGAGAGATTTAAGATTCGTGCCCGATTTGAACGGTCCCGATTTAGTTCTATTTTTTGCCATATCACAAGCGCCCCACTCCTAAAGACTATGAGTTTTACAGCCTTTGAGGAGTAGTTCGTCCATTTATAATGGCTTATAGAATTTATCGGAGTTCTTCGGGAGTTTGGGTTTTGCTCGAGGTGTAACGGTGTTATTCTGAGCTTGGAAGAAATACCCAATTTTTTTTAATAGAATTTTCTGGATTTTTTCCATATTTTTATGATTTTTTTTTCCAATTTTTAATCATTTTTTGAATTTTTTATTCAATTTCCGAATTTAAATAATTAATTATAAATTTTTTTAATTAATTATGCTAATTTAATAATTATTATTTTCAGGATTTTAAAATTATTTTTTGTATTAATAATTATTTAAAGAAATTTTTAAATTAAATTTTTGGATTTTTAAATAATTAATGCAAATAAATAAATAAATAAAAATTTACCTGGTGATGCGGCACAATCTTGTGCATTGATTGCGATCAAGCGAGCGTGCATCGCGAGGAGGCAATTTCTTTGGTGACGTGGGGCAATCCTGTGCGTTGATCACGAACAAGCGAGCGCGCATCGTGAGGAGGCGATTTTTATAGTGACATGGCACAATCCTGTGCGTTGATCATGATCAAGCAAGCGCGCATCGCGAGGAGGCAATTTTTTTGCATTTGCACGCTTGGTCGTTCGGATGCTCGGTTTTGCCGAATGGGGGCTGAGAAGGCTTGCGGAGGCGCCATGTGGTGCGGTCAACATTGACTTTTTTTTTTGCCTTCTTCGTCTTTCCTCCGACTTCCTTCTTCTACCTTCGACTTCAGCTTCGGCTTCGAATTAAGGAGGGCCACAAAAGCTCGAAGAGGGGAGCACTGGAGCTCGACAGCGGGGGCTCGCCGACAGTGGAGAGGATAGCTCGGCGGAGCTCACTCGAGGGAGCTCGAGCTCAGGGTTCGACGAAGTTTTGACGAGGAAGGTGAGCTCGGCAGTAGCTTGGAGCTCGATTGTGAAGCATTCGAAGTTTGGTTCTCGATGAGAACGAAGCTGGGTGAAGCTTCGACGAAGAAGGAGCATGGCGCGGTGGTTGGAGATCTATATCAGGGAAATTCTGTGAGGAGATGGAGTTCGGCGAGAATAGCGAGGAAAATAGCTTAGTAGTGCTCGAATGTGGGAGGAACGAGCTCGATGTTAGAGGAGGGTTCTACGGAGGAAGGCCGATGTCGGAGCTCGGTGACTCGTTGGAGGTGGTCTCGAGCTCGATGAAGGGGAGGTTTTTGGCTCTCAATTCCGAAGAAGAAGAAGAGGAGGTAGGTGCGGGTCTGGGTTTTTAACGAGTCCGAACCAGACCCGTTAACCCATTAGTCCCTTTTTTTGGGTGAATCTGAGTCAACGATCTTGATCGAGTGCGAATCGGAAGGAGGAGTTTTTCCCCTATTTCACACTTGGTTGTTCAGACACTCGGATTTTGGATCTGAGCTATGTGGCTCGATCATAGCCGTTGATCAAGATCAAGCGCGAATCTTGAGACAATATCTCCATTTTCACGCTCGGTTGTTCGGATGTTCGGATTTTGGATCTGAGCTACATAGATCAATCAGAGCCGTTGATCAAGATCAAGCGCGAATCATAAGGCGATGATTTTCACCATTTTCATGCTCCATTGTTTGGACGCTCGGATTTTGGATCTGAGCTACGTGATTCGATCAGAGCCATTGGTCAAGATCAAGTGCGAATCTTAAGGCGATGATTTTCCCCATTTTCATGCTCGGCACAGCTGTGTTGGGACCCACTTTTCCGGTGCTACGGAGGTCAGATTGGGACATTTGACCCCTCATTTCGAAGATGGCTCAAAGATCTACAACTTCTCTTTAGAATCTAGTTGAAGAATCACCATTCTTCATGGTCAAAATAGTCCCGCAACATCTTTGCCTTCATGATGTTTGCGAAGTGCCTTGTATAACTCTTGGGAAGATCCATTCTTGGAGGCGAGTTTAAGGAGCGTCTCTAGATGAGTTTGGCTCCGAACTCTCTTGGAAGAAGGCCGCTCAGGAAGTGAGTGGGAGGAGGAGGAGCATCTCCAGGCCCTAGGAGAGATCCGTTCAGGAGGCAAGTTTGAGAAGCAACTCTAGGGGAGATTTGAGCTCCGAACTCGTCGAGAAGAAGGTCGCTCGGGAGGCGAGCGGAGTGAGGAGCATCACTAGGATCTAGGAGAGATCCGTTTGGGAGACAAGTTTGAGGAGCAACTCTAGGGGAGAGTGGAGCTCCGAACTTGCTTGTTGCAAAATTTAACTCGGAGTGTGAGTAGTATGACTGTTCGTTTTGAGCCCCAAAACCGCATACTTGCAAGCTGTGAGGGCAATTTTTGAACCATGATTGTGAACTTCAAACTAGTTGTTACTGAGTTATCAAAGAGTTTTAGGAGCAATTCCGAATGGTGAGCTACTCCGCACTTGCTTGTTCGCAAGCGGCTAAAGCGGCGTCAAACAAAGTGTTGGACTCCGAACTTGTTGTTTTAAGAATTTTAACGAGTTGTAGGAGCAATTCCGAACGGTGAGCTACTTCGCACTTGCTCGTTTGTAAGCTGCTAAAGCGGCGTCGAACCAAGTGTTGGACTCTAAACTCGTCTTTTGAGCTTAGTAAGTTGTGGGAGCGGCCCTGTAGGACAAGTTGATTCTGAACTTACCGTTTAACGGGTCGTAGATGTGACCCAAAGAGAGACATGAGGCAAATCCAATAACTTTCAATAGAAAAAAGCTATGTTTTATTGAAACAAACTAAGTGACCCCTTCAATGGGGTGAGCCATTATTACATGCTTTTGGCCGTGCTACAAACATCGGCCTTATTGAAAACTGAAAACCTAGTTCTAAGATAGGGTGAAGGCCTCTTGGGAGGAGTTTGGTTCTTCCCCCATTGGACCTCCAGGGATAAGGTGGAGGATGGCCCCAGGTTCGGAATCTTGGAACTCGACGGGCCTCTCTGCTCGCTTGTTGGCTCCTCGAGGTGGAGGATCAGCCTCGTCTTTTCTGACGAACTTGGCCTCGTGTTCCCGCTGTATGATTTCTTCGATCTCCTTTTTGAGAGCCCGACAATCATCCGTGTTGTAGCCGTGATCCCTATGAAAGCGGCACCACTTATCCCTGTTCCTTTTCTTGCCAAGGGTATTCATTCTGGGGGGACCGCGTAGTGCCCTTCCTTGTCCACCTCCATAAGAACTGCTGATATACTAGCAATGAGGGGGGGGGGGTGAATTTCTCAAAACGAGGAGCTGGGCAGTGCTGGTCATTGTCACATTTCTAAAATTTTTGGGGTCCTTCTTCACTTATATTCTTCCGTTTGTTCTCAAAAGATGGTTCCTCAAGACTGGGGGGTTGAGAGCTTCTTCTGCTCAGATGTACTTCTCGCTCCTAAGCAGGAGTTCCGAGAAGTCCCGAGGAGGCTTCTTGGCAAGGGACGCCCTGAGGTCGGCATTAGTGACGTTGTGCCTGAATGCCGCAGATGCTACTGACTGGTTGAGGGAAGCAATAGACCGGGCTTCGGTAGTAAAGCACCGGATGTAATCTCTTAAGCTTTCACCCTTCTTTTGGATGAGGGCTAGCAATGACGCACTCATTTTCTCAGCTCGGCGACTGCCCACGAAGTGGGTGAGGAAGAGCTTCTCATACTGTTCGAATGAGAAGATGGATGCTGGGAATAGATGGGAGTACCACTCTCGCACTGTTCCCTTAACATTGCTGGGAAGGCCTTGCAGAGGAGCGCGTCCGAGGCTTGATGAATCATCATGAGAGTTTTAAAACTGTCGATATCTGACTCTCCATTGTAGGATTCAAAGTGGGGCGACCTAAAGGCTTCGGGGACCGAAGCTTCCATGATGGCCCTAGAGAAGGGAGGTCTGCTTTGGTGGAAGTTGTTGGCCCGTTGTTCTTCTTCAGGATTGATCCTGTTGAGGCACCTCTCCATCTCGTGGAGACGGTGGTGGACCGAGTTATCCCTTCGGTCGGATCTAGTCGACCATCGGAAATCTCCTTAATGAGTGGCGGTATTAAGAGTTAGGGGTACGCTGATCCTGACTTGTGGCAATATTAAGAGCTCACATGATATCTTCTTTGAAGTTATGGAACTTGGCCCGAGTGACTGGTGCCCCTCCAGCTTGGCAGTCCTTTTGTGTGGGTCGGCTTATTGGAGTATGAATTCTCCGCCGACGACGTGGAGGGGACTCTCTTTGCCTCCTTGGGGGAGGGGATCTTCTGATCCTCGGTCTACGGGGGGTTAGGACTCTCGAGGCCCCTTGGTGTTCGGGTTGATGGACTCCTTCAAGGGCTCACCATTCATTCAAGCGAGTTTGGAGGTCATCCCCCTACTGGCAGTTAACAATTACTTGACAGAGATCCTGCTCGGGAGGGCTTTGAGAATCCATAGAGTCAATTGAAGGATTGTGGACCGAGACAGGATCATGAAGAGGATGTTATTTTGGACGAATTCGGCGAGAGCCCCCTGGGTAGCCCTCCGAGACCTTGGAGGGGCCTGTTGAGGAGGAGGCTGTTGAGAAAGAGGCTGTTCAGGTTGCGGTTGCTGAACTTTGTGATTGAGTTGAGGAAGAGCATCTTTGATTGGAGGATGAGGAGGAAGAGGAGTGGCTTTTCGGCTGGAGGCCGCTGCCTTCCCTTTCTCTTTTGGCGACATGGTTTGAAACTACTTTCACTGATGAAGTAAAGATGGATTGCTTTTTCGTTTCCTACAGACAGTGCCAAACTGTCGCTGCTGATTTTTGTGTGGGAGCTAACAGATAAATTTGTTGATTCTTTTGGAAATAATAAAAGCAAACCTATTAGCTTTCACTGACGTTTGACTGGTTTCTTGCCGCTGCCGTTGAACTGCAAAAAGTTAGATACACCGGGATGGATCCCGGCGATGAACACTCTGATGCTCAAGTCAGTAATTAGGAAGATTATGAAAGAGCGTTTATGTGGAAAAATATTGATTACCTTTTTTATGGTGGAGGGAGAGGGGTATTTATAGTCGCCTTTAGAGACAGTTTAGCGATAATTATTTATCTCTATTTTCCAGTGTTTTTGGATAAGATGTAGAGTTTAAATCGTTTCATGATAACAGATTTGGTTTAAACCGTCTCTTAGAGATAACCATGAATTTGAATTACTCTTTAAATAATTTGGGCTGGTTTGCAATGGGTTGTCACCCTGACCCAGTAGGACAGATTCGTTTATGGGTTATTATGTTTTGAAGAAAGACCCAGTCCCCATTTCAGACCTATTTGTAGGTGAAATTACTGTTTTACCCCTGAGAGCTTTAAGATTCATACCCGATTTGAACGGTCCCGATTTAGTTCTATTTTTAGCTAAATCAATAATGTATATATATAAAGGTACACAGTAGAAGAAAAAGAATAAGAAAATAGGAATTTTTCCTAAATTTGATTTCAATATGGCATCAGAGCCTAAAATATCCTAAGCTACGTGAAAAAGAGGCACTATTCAGCCTCACCGATCACCGAACCACCACTGTGTGACTCCCGAACACTTGAAGGCATCATCAACCTCTTCCCTTGAATTGGGATCTAGATCCATATCCGAAACCGAACCTGAACCCGATACTTTCATCATCCACCTTCTATCAACCAAACCCTCCAGATCTTCTTCCTGTAATCCCAAAACCCCGAAACCTGATCTCTTCTCATGCGCGCTCCGCCTGATCAGCCTTCACTGCTGTCGCAAATCATAGTCAATCTTTTCCGGTGCACGCACCGCCAGAACACCGCACTCCTTTGACAACCCATAGCCGCTCCCGTCGAAAGCCCGTCGCCGTCGCCCGAAGCTGATGTTGTCGAACTCTGGTGGCATAGGTTGAAGATCATATCCAAATCCTGTTTACTGTTGATTAAAACAGATTTGTTGCGGTATCCAGATCAAATTATAAGATCTGATCCTGATCTTGTTTGCTGTTGATCAAATCAGATCCGTTGTTACTGTTTGTTTTGTTTATTTTGTCTTTTGTGATACTGCTATTCTGTCGCAACAACACCATGGGACAAACTGATGAACCTTCGAACACTAAGGGTAGTGCACCGATTATTGTACAATCTGACAATTCTGGGTTCAATGCTGGGTAATTCTTGATGAAACAAATTATGATGTTTGGACTTAGTTGATGGAGATGCATATTGCTAGACGTGAAAAGATCCTTTATATCTGGGAAAAGTGTATAGTTCCTGATGAAGGTGATGTTACCGATGACAAATGGTATGCCGATAATCAGAAAGTTATAGGTTGGTTACTGATGTCCATGATACTCGAGATCCATGAAGAGGTACATTCGATTGCGTACTGCTCATGATGTTTGGGATGCACTTGCAAAGGCATTCTATGATGAAATCGATGAGGTTCAGGTATTTTTGCTAAATCAGAGAGCCTTCTCGGTAAGGCAAAATGGCAGGTCACTACTCTATTTATTATGGAGAATTAACTGAGATGTTTCAAGAGCTGGATCACCGTGACGAGGTGATCATGAAAAATCATGATGATGTTGAAACATATTGGAAATCAATCGAGTGCTTGCGGGTTCATATCTTTTTGGCAGAATTGGATGCTAAGTTTGAACAAGTTCGAGGAGAAATCTTGCGAAAGGATCTCGCTCTTGATCTTGAGGTCTCTTATGCATATGTCCATCGTGAGGCTTGCCAACAAAGCACCATGAACAATTCCTCTGAATCTTCTGATGCAGGTACAATGGTGGCTCGACACCATTCTTCAAAGAGCCACCAGGAGCGATCTGGACCAAAACTGCCAATTCCCCAAGCTGGATCGTCTGCACACCCAACTGGAGGCTTTAAGCAAGCTGCTTATGAGTCGAGGAAGTGTGTCTATTGTGGTAAGAACGGTCACCCGAAAGCTCACTATTATGAGATTATTTGCTACCCGCAGAACTAGGATCATAGCAGGGATCCTCAAAAGAAGACTTGCAATCAATCCACTGTCGTCGTTGGAGTTGCCGATGGAGCTGAGAAGAGTGCTGAACAAGCATCCACATTAGTTACAGTTGCAGGTAATAATGATAAGGTCTTTAATATTTCCGCATCTGTTATGAATAATGCATGGATAATGATTCGGGTGCTACCGACCATATGACTTTTGATTATAGAAAAGTTCAAACCTTACAACCATCCACCAAATCAAGTGTGTCTACTACCAATAGTGATCCTGCCGCCGTTACTGACGTGCGTTCCATATCTCTCACAAAAAGTCTCCTTAGATATTGTGCTAGTAGTGCCATCAATGAATTTTAATATGTTATCTGTTGCCCAAATACCTAATGCCTTACATTGTATTGTTATTTTTTGGCCCTCTTTTTGTGCGTTTAAGGATATTCGAACTTGCAAGACAATTGGTTATGGGGTTAGACAAGAGAAACTCTACTACCTGGATTTGGTGTCTGAAAGTTCAAGCATGTTGACTCAAGCTCTAATTGTGGAAGGATCTGAGGAGGAGAAGAAGAAATCAGAGATTTGGCTATGACGTCGACGTCCAGGGCATGCTTCTTTTGGCTATTTGAATAAATTATTTCCTAGTTTGTTTCGAAGTTGGATATTTCTATTTTTCGTTGTGATGTGTGTGAACTAGCAAAGGGTCACTGTATCTCTTTTCCTCTAAATCTAAGTAAAATCTCTCTTCAATTTATGATTATTCATTTAGATGTTTGGGGTCCATCCAAAAACACTACATTTGGAGTTAAATGGTTTGTGACATTTATTGATGACTGTATTCGTATGACTTGGACTTGTTTGATGAAGTCTAAAGGTGAAGTTAGTGGTTTATTTCAGAAATTTCACGAGCAAGTTCTGACTCAATACAGATGCAAGTTCTTAGGAGTGATAATGGTGGTGAGTACTTGAGTTCGGATTTACAATAATATTTGGTGGAATACGGGATTGTTCACTAGACTACATGCTCGTATACACCTCAACAGGATGGGGTTACCAAAAGGAAAAACCGGAACTTGCTTAAGGTGGTATGTGCTTCACTTATTTATGGACATATGCCACTCATGTATTGGGGGGAAGCCCTTGCTTCTGCTTCATACTTAATCAACTGAGTTCCCTCTAGTATCCTAAGTTTCATGACGCCATTTCAGACATTAATTGAAGCTGAGAATGCACCAAAAGTCATCAACTTGCCACCTCGTGTGTTTGAATGTGTCATATCTGTTCACCTTCATCAACCTGAGTGTAATAAGTTATCGCCTCAAGCTGTTTGATGTGTTTTTGTAGGATATGCAACAAATAAAAAAGCGTATCGTTGTTATCATCCACCAACTCAAAAGATGCTTTTGACTATGGACGTTGTATTTCATGAAAATGAGATGTATTTTTTCTCTGAGGTTGAATTTCAGGGGGAGTACCAAAGTGAAGTTCAGACTCTTACTTATGACAAAGTGATTACCATTCAGAGTGAATAAATGGATATAAGTGGTGAAAATGTGGATATAAGTAGTGACATTAACTTGGATGTGGGTGTAAGTAGTGACAATCACTCGGCTGAAGACTTGAACCACTCGGATGAAGATTTTGTTGAGAGAGAAGGCCTCCATGAAGAACTGCAATCGGTGCCGAACCTCCTCGAAGATGAGCCGTTAAGATCAATGCCATCGCAAGTGTCCTCTCCACCACCAGCACTGTTAGAACCCTAAAACCAATCGTCATCGTTGTTCGAAGCTCCTAGAAGGGAACTTCCGAATTGTACTACTAGAGGTATCCCAAAACCTACTTATGAGCCTAGTCCCACAAGTAATGTCAAGTATCCCATGAGTCATTATGTGTGTACTCACAGATTGTCTGAATCAAATAAGTTATTTGTAAATCAATTATCTGTTAAATCTATTCCTAACAGTGTGCATGAAGCCTTAGCCAACCCAAGATGGAAAGCAGCTTTAGATGAGGAGAAGAAGTCTTTGAAGAAGAATGAGACTTAGGAGATAGTCAAACTGCTAGGAGGAAAGAAGCTGGTAGGATGCATATGGATTTATACGGTGAAGTATAAGTCTAATGGTTCAATAGAGCGATACAAGGCAAGGTTGGTTGCCAAAGGGTACATTCAAACTTATGGAATTGATTATGATGAAACATTTGCATCTGTGGTAAAGTTCAACACTGTTCGAGTTCTACTGGTATATGGATCTACCACTAGGACAAAATAGACCAGTCAAACACAGTAATAAAGTGTGTCGTTTGAAGAAAGCACTGTATGGTCTCAAGCAGTCACCAAGAGCTTGGTTAGGGAGATTTACAAAATCAATGAGGACATTCGGATATTGTCAGAGTAATTCAGATCATACTCTGTTCCTGAAAAGGAAAGAAGGTAAGATTACGGCTCTGATTATATATGTGGATGATATGATAGTAACTAAAAATGATCCTAAGAAGAGAAATGCATTAAAGAGCTACTTGTCACAAGAGTTCGAAATGAAGGATCTTGCCCCTTTGAGATATTTTCTTGGTATCGAAGTTTCTCGCTCTAGAAAGGATATATTTCTGTCCCAAAGAAAGTATGCTTTTGATTTGTTAAAGGAAACGGGAATGTCTGTTTTTTAGCCTATTGATACTCCGTTAGAAGAATGAATGAAAATTTGCAATGATCCTGATCATGTTCCGTGTGATAAGGAAAGATATCATAGATTGATAGGACGGCTGATGTATCTTGCACACACGCGATCGGATTTATCATATGCCTTAACTGTGGTGAGTCAGTTTATGCATACACCTCGTGAACAAAATATGGATACTGTGGTGATAATTTTGATATGTAGAATGTTTGTACCAGAAAAGAGGTCTTGTTTGTGAAACATGGTCACTTGAAGGTTGAGGCATATACTGATGCCGATTGGGCAGGATCTGTTGATGATAAGCACTCCAATTCAGCATAGTTTACCTTTGTTAGAGGAAATTTAATTACATGGAGAAGAAAAAAACAAAATGTCGTTGCACGCTCTAGTGTAGAAGCTGAGAATCGTGGAGTAGCATTAAGTATAGCTGAAGTTTTATAGCTAATACTCTTGTTACAGGATTTATGCTGTGGTACGAACAAGCCTATTAAGGTGTATTGTGACAGTCAAGTGGCGTGTGATATTATTGCCAATCTTGTTCAACATGATAGGACGAAACATGTAGATGTGGATAGATTCTTCATCAAGGAAAAATTAGATGAGAAAATATTCTGACAAAATTGAGATCTCTAAGGTGAAGTCAGAATATCAACTCGCCGATATTCTTACCAAGACAGTTTCGAATCGGCACTTCTTGAAATTTGTGGACAAGTTGGACATGTTTAATATTTATGCACCAACTTGAGAGAGAGTGTTGAAATATAGTAAGAATAAATTTATATATTCTGTTTCCTATAAATTAGGAAACAGATTCCCTCAAATCTCTCATCTCCTTAAGCTTCTCCTCTATTTATTGCACCTCTTCTTCAAAAATGTAATGTATATATATATATATATAGATAGAGGTACACAATAAAAAAAACAATAAGAAAATAGGATTTTTTGCCCAAATGTGATTTCAATAACCATCACTAATAATCATTCCTCAAGGTTTATATATTATCTAGGCTATAATTTGTTAAGAGTTGGTCTGAACTTCAAAACTATCGCACAGTTTGGATTTTGGAGTATGAATACTATACTAAATTGTGCTACAATGATACTCATGTCATTCCTTTAGTTTTTTAGTTTTTCGTTCCTAGAAACTTCTTTTAAGCCTAAGAAACATGAGCAAGACAAACTGATTTCTTGCTTAGAAACAAGATTCATGGTGGAAAGTTTATTGTAATTATCCAAAAAGTTGAAATATAAGCCATGAATTAAATATTTGAATGAATACAGAGGAAGACAGAGACTAGCCTTCCATTACTATCAATTCAACTGTCTTTAAATTATTTTCACAATTTCCCTATATTAACAGATTTGTAGGATCGTCCTGCACAGAATTATTTTGACTAAATAATGATTATTTCATATACAAGGGCCCTATTAATTAAGCACTAAAGATCATAGGATCAACACTTTAGGTCCGTACTTTAAGATATTCTGGTCCTAATCAATTCTATTTGTAACTATGCAAGTATATAATTGTTGTACATATAAGGATTAATTTTTCATGGTGGAGGTAAAATTCACGGCTAATTAAGGCCACATGATTCTTGTACGAATCTCGGAGTCTTCAAGAAAACGAAGAAAGAGCCCCATCCCTAACACATCTTGCTCTGCCAGACGAAGGGCCCAACAGCCAGCAGAGTCGAACCTCCGAAAACTCATTAACAGCTGGCTCGACCGCTCCCAGAATGGGGCGGGGCAGGGCGGGGCGGAGCGTTCTGACCGCTAGCGGAGCCGGGCCAGTTATTCACCCCGAAGGAGGAACGAGGAGCCAAACCTCTCCCTGGTGAATCGGCGCTCCCCTAACGATCACCCAGAAGAGGGAGGACACATAACCAGAGCTAAGTTGCAGGTGTTCCGCAATGAAGTCTGTCACTCCCCGCTTCCCAAAATACGGAAATACGAGCACGTAACGAAGGCCCAGCGAATGATTATGCATCATTCATAAACTGTACCAGTCTAACTCAACAATATACAAGAGAAACAACCACGTAGGCAAAGAATATAATCACATAAACAATAAATAAACTCAAAGATAATCATGAAATAAAATTCACTAATTAATAATCCAACATCTGGGATAAAACAATTTCAAGTCATAAAGCCCAAGAATACAAAGTATGATAAAAAGAAAATAAAATAAGCAAATAATGAAAGATAGCTAAGCAGTCTAATAGTCCAGCTCCCATCTTCAAAGAGTTTGCTCACCAAGTTCTTCTTGTAGTTCTCCTTTGGTACCTGTTAATACTGGATCTAAAAAGAAAGAAAAGAGAGCCCTTAGAGCAAGTCGTGGGCAGCAAGTAGAGAAAACAGAGGATAAGAAAAACTTGAATACCAAGGAAAAGGGACATGGTCAAAGTTAAAGAACAAAACAAAGAGCAGGCAGTAATATCAAAAGGGTTACAATAATCACACATGTAATGCGTGATGTCAAGTCAATTTCAATACAAGATCGAGTATGCAGGTTATTAGTCATTTTATTAGCCTATCTAGTGCACGTACTACTGCATCCCATACTACAGGTTCCATGCAAGCCAGTGATCGTTTTAGACTGATGGTGAATTCACGGTTCGTGTAGTCTGCGTAACTAGATAATGTGATAAACAAGATAATGAGATATCGAGATAAAGAGATAACAAGATAATCTTCTTTCAAGACAATCTCCTCCTTCCATGTCAAGTATTCATACGAGCGAGAAGGCTTTGCGGAGTATATTTCCTGATCGTTCACTACCAAATCTGCACATAATAACCCTGACTGGTTATTAAGTCATTTTCATCCTATGTGAGCATGCAAGAGGGTTTCAATATTGTATATTACTATGTGTGACTAATTCTAAGCGCTACAGACAAAGCATGAAGCAAAACAAATCATTTAACACATTTCTTACAATCAGGACAGTATGACCTTGCTGTACTAAAACATAAATCATGGTCACCACACAAGGGCAAAACTAAATCCGCCGGAAGATATGGAAAGTAGACTTTCATACGGTCCCAGCGAGTATAATTAAGGCATATAAAAGTCATAGGAACTAGGGTGAAAGTTCTAATCAAATCAGGTTTTATGTTCAGTTAGCATGCAATAGGTTATGTTCCATTAATTAATTCGGGTCAGAAAGCTCATTATTAAAATCTACAAAAATTCAGGGAAGTAGCTATACATGTCTAGGTCCAGCCTAAATTATTTCAGATTTTTCCAATACTGTTAACAGGTTCAAATAAAATAAACAACAGCAGGATACACATGAAATTATGGGTCTGAAATTACTAACACAGTTGCAGTAAAGTGATGATATCTAACAGATGAAAAATTGGAATTTAAATCCAGATTAGGGAAAAATTATCTAGATATCAAGGGCTAAATTTGATGTTTAGTAAGTTCTTTCAAATTAGGTCATTAACAGGGCTAAAAATCTGATTCAAAGTGAAAGTTACAGCAGTCCAGAAATCAAATTAATATAAAAAGATAACAAATAATTCACACGATCACATATAGCATGAAAATTGGCAATCAAAGCAATCCAAGGTGTCAACATGCAATTTCTAAGGGTTAAGATACATTTATCATGGTCATGGTGTCAATTCATCAATTAAATTCAATTCTAGCATGATCAATTTCAATGTCCAATCTATGAAACAGTCCTATGCATGAATCTAGTTGTTTAATGTGCGAATAGATGAAACATTGGGGACTAGGTTTAGATCAAAGAGAAGCACGATGTTAAGAGTACGTCGGATTAGCTCGTGTAAACCTTCGATAATTTTAACGGAATTGTCAAAAGCAGTTTTTTTTATAATAAAAAGGACATGATCTAATTGCAGGAGATCAAAGAAATCTTGAACACAAATAAAAAGAGGGTTCAAGAAGAGACTTTCCTGTTACTCAGTTAATTCGAATAGTAAAGAATATTGGGATTAGAATACCGGGCGAACTCCCAAAGAAGCACGTGCGAAGACCGTGCGAAGAAAACCAAACAACAAAATAGTAGCAACTCTGAGACATCCCCACACCGGATCTTGGATAGAACACAGGACAGCAAAAGTCCGATCTAATATGCCCAAAACACGGGACGGCAAATTTGGCCAATAGATGAGCTTCTTCAACATCGAAAGGAGAGAGAGAGCGCAGAGGATTCGGCAACTGCAGCGAGCTCGGGATGACGACACCGCGGCGAGGCGGCTGGTCGGGAAGCGACTGCGGCGGCGAGGGCTCCGACGTGGGCGTTCTCTGTTTTTGCTCGAAACAGGGGAGATGACAATGGACAACAGAGCTCGGCTTGGACAGCAACGACGAGAACGATGGGGGTTCTCCAGAGGTTGTGGGTTGCACAGAGAGGGCGAAGACGAAGCGGGACGGCACGGCTGGGTGCAGGCGAAGGGTAATGGCGATGGAGAAAGATGGGTTGATGGGTTGGTTGAGGGGCGACGAGCGATGGGTTCGGTTAAGCAGAAGGCTTGGCGAGGACAAGGATCTGGTGACGAGGCGGTGGACGAGGGGACGGTGGTCAGAGGTGCAATGGGGTGGGGGCGATGGATTAATAATGGGTTGAGTTGGGTTTGGCAAGGATGGGTTCGAGCGGGAGTTGGGTTCGAGCGGTAGAAGATGACGAGGACGAGGAAGAGGTTGCAAGGCGGAGGGGAAGGCGATGATGAGGGGTGGACGATGGAGACGATGGGGAAGCGACGGGGAATGGGTTCAGAGTTGGGCGGTTTGGGAAACAGGGAGAGAGCGGAAGAGATGAGGAGGGAGGAAGTGAACGGTAAGGGGGTTTGGGTTAAAACAGTGGCGGCTAGGGTATTAATTAGGGTTAGGGTTAGGGGATTAACTAAGGATTAGTATATATATAGGGGAAAGATGAGATATTGGGTAATAGGTAATTGGGTATAAAATCCAATAGATAAAAGTACATTATATATGAATATAAAGATCAATATAAACCAAAATATAAAAGAATGAGATATTCGATAAAATATGATTCATAACAAAATACAATTTGTACCACGTAAATTTTTTGAAATAATTATAAATACATTTGTCAAATAAGAATTTAATAATCAATAATAAGTAAAAGTAATCATAGTAGAAATAATAATAATGATGATAAAATACTAACATTAATTATGGAAATCCTCAGGATATTGTCTATATATAAAAATATGAATTTTTGTTGAAATAGTCGAAACAATAATATTTTTGAGGGTTAAAATGCAAATAGTTGGTTAAGCAAAAATGGAACCAATGCTTATTCGCAATAATTATAATTATTGTTTAGAAAAAATATTTTAACAGAGAACTCAAAACGAATTTAACAAGAACAATTTTTATAAATCTCGAAATACAGAAAATACTCATGAAAATATGTATTTCTGGAATTTGGGGTTACAAAGTCATTCAAGCCCTCCAAGGGAGCAGCAAGAATGACTATCAATCGAACAAACCGAGCTTGGCTCCAACTGACAATGAGGAGTCCTACGGGTCCACCTAAACTGAGGGATGCGAAGACTTGGAGATGAAATGACTTCAGGAAATGGAAGACCGACTCGCTCGAATAGGGAAAGACGGGAGGCAGTCAAATTGGGGCTACCGTCCCGTCTGACCCCCATTCTCCACCTCCATCCATGAAGTCCCTATCTCGCGGAGCTTCAAGCCCCCAACTTTCAAAACATACAACGGTGAGTCAGACTCGGCTGATCACAACAAGAGTTTTAAAACTCTAATGATGACCACAGCGCCTCGGACCCGCCATCCTTTCCAGAACCTTCACAGCCTCGCTGCGAGGTTCCGGGATGGAGTGGTACTCATTACATGCCCTTTGCTACTTCATCGACTAGCTTGAGAAAAGTTTTCTCACCCTTTTTGTGACTAACCAGAAGGCTAAAAAGACGAGTGTCTCCCTACTAGGTATGAAACAAGAGGATGGAGATTCCATCTGGGACTTCTTCCAGAGGTTCACGGCAGAGGCAAGGTCCATCCCCTCTCTTGATGCCTAGGTTGCGACAACTTTCTTTAGGTACAATGTCCGACACGACACTCTCAAAACCTCGCTTCACAGAAAAAAACTTATAAGGATGCCTCCGGGCAGAGGCGTCCTCCCCCAGTGCCCCATTCCAAAAAGTTCATTCTACTCAATGCGAGCGTCTGCACTGTTCTCATGGAAGTTGAGGAGGAGGGGCTGATCTGACACCCCCCTTAGGCGAACACCGACAATAAGAAGATGGATAAAAGGTTCTGGTGTCGATTCCACCAAGATCACGGTTATGAGACTGATAACTGTCGGGCCCTGTAGGATGAGATAGAAGCCCTTATCCATACGAGCTACTTATTGAAATTCACTCAAAAGGATCAGAGAAACTCCTCTCGTCCCTGAAGCCCCAACAAAAGCCCAGAGCAGGAGTCCGAGCCTCAGGAATCCGAAAGGATGGCCATCCTCTACTCCATACACGGAGGGCCAGTGGAGGGGGTGACTCCCACTCCCCACGTAGAGCATTCGTTCGAGAAGTGAACTCTGTACACAACCGATCCCTTCCCTAAGGTCGTGGACTGCCTGTTTCATTCTCAGATGAAGACCACGAGGGTGTCAACACTCCTCATTGTGACGCATTGGTAATTAACCTTGGCTTGGCTAACCATGAGGTCTGTCGCATCCTTGTGGACAATGGTAGCTCCTTCAACCTCTTATTTCTTGCCTCCTTTGAAGGACTGAAGCTTTCCCGAGAAAGGTTGAAACCGGAAGGATACACTCTCTATTGTTTCTCTGAGGCACCAGTTCAAATCGAAGGAATCGTCACTTTGGATGTGACAGTGGGAAAATATCCTACCACCCACACTGAGCCGATAGATTTCATGGTGGTTAATGTCAAAGCCTCATATAACGTCATTTTCGGGTGTCCCGGCCTCGCTTTCTCCAAGTTGTGGCCTCGGCATACAATATGTGGATGAAATTCCTCACAAGGGCCGGAATTGGAGTTGTAAATGGCAGCCAGGAGTTCGCTCGAGCCTGCTACACTGCCACATTGGGAGGATCCGTCCTTTCCCTCGATGTGGTTGAACACCCCAGCGACATAAATTTGATTGGCTCCGAACTGATCAACAAACTGGAAGAAATCTCCCTTTCCAAGGTAGACGGAACCAAATGATTCCAGATAAGCAAAGTTCTGCCTCCTAACCTCAAAGAAGAGATCATCAACTGCATTCGAAGGAACCAAGATTTGTTTGCCTCGACCCCTTCAGACATGTCTGGAATCTAGGATGAACTGATTATGCACAAGTTGAATGTCAATCCAGACTCGAAACCAGTACAACAAAAGTACCAGAAGTTTGCGCCTGAGAGACAACATGATGTGAAAGAGGAAGTCAAAAATCTCCTCGCCGCCCACTTCATCCAGGAGCTCAGCTACCCAGAATGGTTGACAAATATCGTAATGGTGAAAAAGGCGACCGACAGGTGGAGGATCTGTATCGATTTCACAGACCTCAACAAAGCATGCCCAAAGGACACTTTCCTTCTTCCAAGCATCAACGCTCTGATTGATGCAACATCTGGACACGAACTCCTGAGCTTCATGGATGCCTTCTCCGGGTACAACTTAATCCGGATGTTCTCCCCCATATATCTTGAAAACATCTTTCTTCACCGACCAGGGACTTTACTGTTACCGGTTCATGCCATTCAGCCTAAAGAATGCGAGAATCACCTATCAAAGGCACCAACAAAGACATCAAAAAGCAAATCAGACGAAATATTGAAGTGTATATAGAAGACATGTTTGTCAAAAGCCTTTGTTCCAAAGACCACGTGAGAGACCTTGAGGAGGCCTTCGGTGTCCTGAGAAAGAAAAATATAAGGCTAAACCCATTGAAGTGTGCCTTCAGCGTAGCCTCTGGAAAATTTCTTGCCTTCATGGTCAGCCAACGGGAGATAGAGGCAAACCTAGAGAAGATTCAAGCTATCCTTAACATGAAACCTCCTACGAACGTCAAAGAAGTTTGAAGGATCATGGGCCAGCTAGCCCCAATTGGGTGCTTCCTCTCAAAACCAGGGGAAATGTCTTTTCCTTTCTTCAAAGCCCTCCGGGGGGTGGGGGGCGGGGAGGAGGGGGGGGGGGGGGGGAAGAACTTCGAATGGGAGAGCCTCCACAACCGGAATTCACCCAACTGAAGGAATACCTCGCTAATCCCCCTTGCTAAGCAAATTCGAGCCAGGCAAAGTCATTTACCTTTACTTAGCAGCATCCGAACATACCCTCAGTGTAGTTTTAGTCTGAGAGGAAGAGGGGGATCAGCCCACTTCATCCAAGTCCTCACGGACCAGCCTCTGATATAAAATTTGAACAAGCCTGAGAACTCCAGACGACTGATCAAGTTTTCCATCGAGTTGAGCCAACATGACATCAACTAGAAGCCGAGGACCACCATTAAGGGTTAAGCATTGGTAGAGTTCATCATCGAGTGCACTATCCGGGAGATATCTGAAGTTCAGGAGGAACCGCTAGTATGAAAGCTTTATGTGGAAGAGTCCTCCTATGAAGAAGAAAGCGGAGCACGTATGATACTGCAGGATTCGGACAGCTTTACCCTCCAATACTCCTTACGCCTAAACTTTCTGGCCTCTAATAATGAGGTCGAGTACGAGGCGCTGATCGCTAGACTGCTCCTAGTCCACAAAGATGGGGCGAGACACGTCAGGACCTTTAGAGACTCTCAACTGGTGGTCAATCAGGTGTCCAGAGAATATGAAGCCCGATACACCCTCATAATTCAGTACCTGGCCCATGTCAAAGAACTCTTAGCAAACTTCGATGAAGCCTTGGTCGTCTGAATTCCTCGAGAAGGTGATAACCAGGCCAATGAATTGTCTAAGCTGGCCTCCTCTTCTGTCAAGGGTCTTGACCGAATAGTTGTTATAGAGGTCCTCATCCGACCCAGTATTGATAAGAGAAATGCCAAATCCCTTTGCGTCGAACCCCAGCCACGCTCTGCGACCTAGATGGACTCGATTCTAAGTTTTCTCAAAAAGGGGGAAAACCCCAGGGACTATCAGAAGCACGAAAGATCTGAGCTAGAGCAAAAATATTTGTGCTCATCGAGGGGGTATTGTTCAACCTGTCGTACACCACGGCCGATAGACGAACCTACCTCCGATGCCTAGTTCCCAGAGAAGCCCAATATGCCATGGAAGAGATGCATGGGGGTGTTGGTAGTTGTCACATAGGCGGTAGGACTATTGACCGATTTCTGTTGCAGGACGCTCAGGAGCTTGTCCGAAAATGTGGCCCATGCAAAATGTTCTCCTCTATCAACCCCCCCCCCCCCAAATCGAGCTTAAGGCACTAGCAAGTTCGACTCCCTTCACCTTGTGGAGGATGGATTTGGTTGGACCCTTTCTTAAAGCAACGGGACAACGACGCTTCCTCATTGTTTCTGTAGACTACTTCACAAAGTGGGTCAAGGCTGAACCCCTAGCCACCATAACCGAGTATCAAGCACATCAGTTCTTTTGGAAGCATATTGTATGCAAATTCAGGATCCCCCTTGTTGACGAACCATGATCGAACCCACACCTTTGCCACTGGAGGTGACTTCGAGGGGACGACGACAACTTTCATCGACGAAGCAGGAGGCTTCAGTGCCTCCTGTTTCGCCGTTGGCTCTGGCGCCTTTATGACACTGGATGATATCTTCCACTTTTAGGGCTCGTTTGGCTCTGAAGGAGCGGGATGCTTCAGTGCCTTCACCTTCAATGCCGCTCGTCTCTCCTTCAACATCTTGTCAATCACCACACTTAAGGGTGAAAAGAAGGCAAAGTGGTGGGAAATGAATGTGAAGATGGAGAGACGTATAGAAGGGGAAGGTCGCACATGAAGATACACGTGAGATGCACATGCGAAGTTCCGATGAATTCGGCAGGCCCGTGCCTCGCCCCACGACTTGGCACACTGGATCACTCACGAGTTTCTCTCACAAATTCTCTTGGCTTGTGTCTTGCCCCTCGACATGGTATTCCGGGTTACTCGTGAATCACTCTAATAAAATTGTTTGGCTCGTGCCTCGCCTGTAAGCCCCATTCCCGTTTATACGAATTTGTGCTTATTTTTCTTCTTTGTATTGATGAGATTCAATTTTCTAGATAAATCTTCATTTTCTCCTAAAGCTCAATTATTTTTATTTTGGATATCCGATTAATTTGGTTGAACCCACAGATTTTAATTTGTACTATTATATTATTACTATTTGATCATTTAATTATTTTGGCCCAAACTCCTAATCCATCCTATGATTGATTTATTTATTTTATAAGTCCAATCTAAACCAACTCAGCCCATTCTTATTTTCTAATTCATATTTATTTGTTTTATTGATGTCCATAATTCATTTGTGAACCCAAAGCCCATTCTATAACTAATCATAGCCCACCCTATAATTATTTATTTCTTTATTTTATTGTGAGCTCACATTTAAATCATATCTCTAGCCCCAACCCAAAAATCTAACCTAGACTAATCCTAACCCACTCCCTATAATAACTGCATACACCTTTCCACTAATTATCCATAATTTAATCTAACTACCCTGATAATCCTCCCCCTTAATCTCCTCCTTAATTGCTCCCATTACCCCCTAATTATCTCTTAAATCCTAATCTAATTAACCCCTCCTAATCACATCAGCCAACCCCTCCTCCTCTACTTCTCCATTTCTTATTCTTCCCAGAACTCACCCATAGCCACTTGACAACCACTGCACCTCCATCGCAACTCCTCGACAACCCACCACCACTCGAGCCACTGGCCTCGAAAACCTCGAATGCCTCCTCCTTCTGCCATGAGTCGCCACTCGACGCCAAGCCCCGACTGCCATCAACTTTCTTTGTAACATCCCGTATTTTTATTTTAATTAAAAAAATATATTTTTCAATTTTTGCACGTGTGATGCACGTGCTAAATTTTTCATCTTTATTTTTCTTACTCTCATTTACTATTTTAGCATGCATGAGTATTTTTGTTTAGCCTTTTATTTAACCCATGGGCCTAAGAATGGATTCTAGACCACTAGACTAATTAATTAATTAATTAAAAAGCAAGCCCACAAGATAAGTCCATTAATTAAATCTATTTTTTAGTTGTGCATGGACTCACACATGACATGTAACAATTTTTACATTTTAAAATTATACGAATTGTATTTAATTTTGTGTGAGTGTGTGCACTAGTGCACAACACGTGCACGTGCATATGGAGAGAGGGGGGCCAGTTTTGAAGTGAATGGTTGGGGGTTATGGAGGTTAGGGTAGTGAAGAGGTGGAGAAAGTGAAAGGTTTGAGTGGGTAATTATTAGGTGGTGGAAATTTACATTTTAGCCCTTCACTTTGTCCTATAAATACCCTTGTTTTTCTTCTCTTTTTCACACCAAAACAAAACAAATTAGAGAGAAGAAAAAGAAAGAAAGTTAAAGTATTCTTGTTGCTTGTTGGAGTGCTCTTGCTAGGAGGAGAAGGACTAGGTGGTACTTGTTGGAGCTAGGAGCTGTGTCTCATCTTTTTTGTTGCAAATTCTTCATTAGAGGTGGGTGATCTTGTGCTTTAAAATTGTAGGAAATGCATACTAATAATGTTAAATGAGTAGTATGGATTGAATTGATGTGATTATGAAATACACCCTCATGTTGATTAATTGTGCCATGAAAATTGTATAAGTAATGTTGTATTCAATATATGCCTAGATACCATAATGATTAGAAAGAGGAAAGAAAGTAAAACAAATTAAATTGTTGCCATGAAATGTGTTAGTTTATGCATATTGATATGTTATGTTAAAATTATAATTTTTGCATAAGAGAGTCTTTGAGATCCTCATGGACAATTAAGAGGCATGGTTGGTTTTATCACTAAGTTTTAATTAGTATAAATGAGTACATGAACTAGTTATAATGAATACAATTCTAAATTTCAAGTTTGAGAAAAATGCAAATTTATGTGTGAAATTGGGAGAAAAACTATTTGAAAAATTGTTGAGATTTTCCATAGTGGTAAAAAAATGAATTTTTTGTGAAGTTAAGTTGGTATATATAGATTCATTTAAATTGTTTGTAAGAGATACAAATTGCTAGTTTGATTAAATTGAAGAAATACAATTCATGTTCATAAAAGAGAAGAAATAAATTTGAAATTTAGATTTTTTGTCTAAAATATGAATTTTAAATTTGTGAGTTACTGTTAGAAAGTAAACTTAGTCTAGATGAACTAATTACAGTCTAATGAAAGTTAGATCAAATGAAAAATTGAGTTTTGTGTAGATAATTGAATAACAGTAAGATTGAACAAAAGCATATTAGTATAACCGTATATCAGAAATCGCACTTGGACTTATTGGTTAGTCAGTGCACCATAAGTCATTACTGTAGCGTCGGAGGTCTTGGGTACGAAACTTGTTAGACCCACTTTATTTTTGTTTTCATTTAATTAAATCCGAAACCGAAAGTGAATACTTGGGGATTTCGGTATGGTATTATGACAACTAAGCCACATGGGCTTAGTGGCTCTCGGTGTGGGCTTTGGGCGTTCACTGAGTTGGGCGGGGGAGCTTGGGTTCGAAACCTGATGGCTTCAAACATTTTTTTGGTTCCCTTTTAATCAAAAAGGAGTATTTTTAATACCATTAAAAATTTAGGAAAAATTTTATTGTTCATATAAAATGATATAAAATTTACTAAAAATAGTTTTAGAAATTTTCATGTACATTTTGAGAAATAAAATGAGGAATTGAGATAGTAAATGAGTGTTTGACTTGAAAATTATTTATTTGAGTATATGACCTTTATTTTGAAAAGAAGAGAAAAATATTTGTCATGTTATGGGATTCTCTTGCTGTAAACACATACTTATGTTGAGAAAGAAATACTTGATGTGGAAATTGCTATATGAGCATAAAATTGCTAATGAGACTTAAAGTGGATGAATCTATCTTCAAGAAAAGAATTATTGTTTTATTTTGAATTGTAAATGAATAAAGGAATCAAGAGTAATGCTAAGATGAGACATTGGTCAAATTGTGAATAAGTTGAAGATAAGAATACATTAAGAGTAATACATGATTATTGAAGGGTATGAGTACCAGTGGATTTTTGTACATGAAAGGTTGTGCTCTAGAGTTTAGCGAGACCTCGGATATCGGCATTGTTAAATTAAAAGATTTGAGTTATATTTTGAGATATGGCCATGGAGCTATCTCGGTATTTGTGATTAAGTCCTGTAGGGGGTAAAACTAACTCTAGGTATGATAATTTATTCATGTCTTGAACTTAAAAATAGGCACTAAGTGAAGATGTAGTAAACCTGGGCAAACGTAAGTGGGGCACTCCTTTTTTAGTCGGGCGAAGGATTTCGGGACTATAGACCCGGTCGGGAGGAGGATTCCAGGAATGTGGTTGCTTCATGGGAGACGAGTTTTTATTTTAAATCCGGGACTATGCGTAGTCGGACGGATAGTTTGTCGTACTCCAATGTATATACGTATACCAGGGCTAGAGGGGCACTTGCGGGATGTTCGCACGATGAGGAGTCTGTTATAACAGTCGGGCGGTGGACTCCGGGACTGGGATCCGTACTTGTGGAATGATCTAAACCTTGGTTTATTACTGGGTATTTTTCAGGGCGAGGGATCGAACCCTTTAATATGGAGTACGTATGTGCTTGTCCTTGGACCTATGTAGTATGGGATGCATAGAATCCGAACAAGTATGTATTAGTGTCATCTTAGTATAAAATATCTGCATTAGATATTAAGGCATTGCATACACTTACATGTTTAGTGTAGTCACATTTAACACTTTATTTTGCATTCAAGTTTTGTGGTTTGTTAAAGTATTAAGATCGTTATATTTTTCGGCATAGAGAGGATGGCCGTGTAAAATATTTTCGTCGGTTGTAAGCAACTAACGTGCCCACAGTTTTCTATGCAGGAGTTGAATTTTCATGAAGATATAAAGTTGATATGCTGCTGTTGATTTATTTAAATGTTAAAGATGTTGCAATTGTATAATTTTTCATTATTGTACTTCGTTTTATCTTCTGCTGTGTAAATAAATGTAAAGGACTCTGTTGTATTATAAAAAGTTCAAATTTCCTTGTAAAATTGTACGAAGTGAAGTGTAAAGATCCTGTGGAACTTCGAATTTGGTCTTATTTGGAATTCGGGGCATTACATTCTCCACCTATCGCCGAAGCCCTAAAGCTTCACCTCCTCCATGGCTTCCTTGACCTCGCTGTGAGCTATGCCTGAAACTATCGTCTTCCTCCTCCAGCGCCTCTCCCGTGCTCCTCCACTACAACACATGATGGATTTACCGGCGTATCTTCCCCGGCGTTTTACCATTCGCGCCGGGGTAGGAAGAGACCAGGAAAGGAGCATCAGATTGGATAGCTATACGCCGGTGGCCTTTATAAAATGTCGGAGAATTATGATATTCACCGGCGTTTTATCACAAAACGCCGGTGAAGGGTAATATTCACCAGCGTTTTAATAAAATACGTCGGTGAATATACAGATAAAATGTGACCAAAAATCTTCTCCCATTCACCAGCGTTTGTTTTTTAAAACGCCGGTGAATTAACTGGGATAAATCCCCGCGAACCCTAACATTTCGCACGCTTTTTCCCCAAACCCAATTAATTTACATTGCTGCGCCCTCCGTTTTCCCTCCTTCCCTTCGTCGATTTTAGAGTTACCAAACTCAATCAAAACTCCCTCCTTCCCTCGTCTTCCCTCTCTCTCTCTCTCACCGTCGATTTTGGAGTTTCCAAAATGCCCAATCCGAGAGGTGTTCGAAAGGAGCCATCTCCGACAGCCCCACCATCACCTTCTCCATATCCTTCGTCGTTGCCCCAGTCCCAGTCCCCCCCACTGCCATCTCCGACAGCCATCTCCGACAGCCATCTCCGTCATCTTCGAAAAGTCGCCATCAAACGACAGCCCCAGTCCTCCCCACCGTCAACAACTCCTCGGACATTGAGTGGTATAATGCTTTATTCTTCTCGTTTTTTTTCGATGCATGGGATTTCATGAGAACATCTTCATGATGGAAGAGTTCTTCGTTTATTTTTCATCCGTTACTGTTTACAAAATATGTTGGACATATTGTGTTTGTGATACTGTGAACTAGAACATGAAGGTCTTTTTGATTGCATAATGATGTTTGGTGCCTCGCGAGATGAGATCTTGGCTGTGGAATTAAGTGAGTTTACTATATTGATGTGTTATTGTGTGAAATTTCATTTAATGTTTCCAATTCTGTGTTAGATATGTCATTTGGTCCATGATTTAGGTGTTTTGACATTTGGTGAGGATTTGACATTGCCTCTGGCTCTCAATTGCGGGCATTTGGAAGAATGGGTAGCTTTTTTGATTGTTTTGTTTTGTTTTTTTGATAAGGAATAGTTTGTAGACTATATTTTAGATGCTTGAGATGTCATGCAAGTATGGAGTAAACTTAGGAAGATAAATAAGAAATTTCCATTTTTTAGTTGTTGTCCATTGATGAACACAATATTATTCACATTTTAGAGCATGAATCTTAATATAATCGCACATGTAAAAGCTCTATATGTGGTATTTAACTCTTATTTTCTCTTTTCCATAGGAAACAGTCTATAACAGCAAAACGAAGCAAATTCAGGATTGCAAGGATGAAACACAGGAAGCTGCAGGAGATCAGTCGACTGATCATGCTTACAGGCGACTGGACAGGGGAATCAAGTTTACACACCAAGTCGACTGGGCTGATGAATCATGAAAATACTAATGTCTCGACACAGTCGACTTACATCCAGAGGCAGTCGACTGATAGGCGGCAGAGTATACAGATAAGATATTCAAAGATACACCTGCATCTAATTCCAAATCTATCTGAATCCAGATTTGTGCAAATCAAATCTAGAGACTGGGGATTTCCAAGAGCACGTGGTTAACAGATAAGGAAGGAAAGGAGAAAAGAGAAAGAAATAAATCATCAAATCAAACAAAGAAGGGGTTTTCTGAAAAAGGGCAAAACCCTAATTCTCAGCCGCGCTCTATAAATATCAGAAGAGAAGCATTATTCGGGATATCATCTTTTCTCTGGGGGGAAAGCGACTCAATCACAAGAGTTTCTGCGCGTTCAAGTCATCAACAAGGGGCATCATTCTATCAGCAGCGAAGAAGGAAAGAAGAGATCCAGTATTCGAAGGCAGTCGACTGTGTGACAGCCAGTCGACCTTATTGCCGGACTCCATTAGTTTATTTCTCTTCTCTTTAGTCTTTAATGTTGATCATGTATTCGAATTTGTAGATTAATAAAAGTATTATTATGTGGAACTAAATTTCATAGTTGGGTAGATTGAAGCCGTAGTTATGTAGTGCTATGTTCTTCTGAATTCTTCTAATTTACTTATTGATTGAATCTGATTGAATTGATATAGGTTAGTGATAACCAAACTTGTTCTCGAAGCCTGAGAGCAGTCGACTGAGGTGAGAGCCAGTCGACTGACAAACAGAGCTTGAGAATATCAAGTTTGTGTTACCATTTATCTGAATCTGTTATATGAGCATATTGAGACGACCCGTATCTCGTGCCCGTAATTGTAACAAAGGAATCTTTAGGGGTTCCTGGTTCAATCAACTTAAGGGATCTAGATCTGATACCAATTTCTAGAGCCTTGAGTGTTTGTTCGTTTCCACTGATCTTATGTTTTCCTTAAATACAACTTAGTAGATACCATGCTAAGGACTTAATGAAAGAAACGAATTAGAGTAGATACCATGCCTAATTCTTGGCCTAGGGAAACAATACTTTAAGGAGTAGATACCATGCCCTTAAAGTGAACAAACATGAGTAATAAGAAGAAGTTCAGAAGGTGACTTAGCATTACTAACTATTGGTGGAGATCTAAACCCAACTATTTCATAAATATTTGTGATTCAACATTCCTTAATTTAGTTTTAATCTTTTTATTTCTTTTAGACTTCCAAACAACTCTTTATGATTTTTATTCTTTTTATTGATTAGTAAGTTAAAGTCTACAATCTCTGTGGGATCGACCCTTGCTATTGCTACGCTTTTCTAACGATTCGTGCACTTGCGAGGTTTTTTTATAATTTGTGTCTAGTTTTATCTATATATTTAGGTAGCTAGATTAGCACAACAAGTTTTTGGCGCCGTTGCCGGGGATTGTCTAGTATTTTAACTTACAGATCAGTAGGAAGTTTTTATTTTCTTTCTTTTAGTTTATTAATAAGTTTTTCTTTTAGGTTACAGGATTTTGGTGGATGCACGGAAGGAGATCACTTCGTCCAGAGCTACTACCAATTGACGCAGAAACAGAACGCACCTTGCACAGGTTAGGTCGACTGATTGCGACCAACCAGTCGACTGCTGCACGAACCCAGTCGACTGCTCAGAGACCCCAGTCACAAGAAATCATGGCAGAAGAAACACCCAATCGCATACCAATACAGGATAAATTTACGCCTAAGAACATTGAACAACCCTCCTGCATTGCGTATCAACCAAATGTCACAGGGAACATGCATCTATCTCCTCAGTTACTTAGTATGGTTCCCCATTTCAGTGGCAGACCTAATGAAGAGCCTCATCTTCATTTACAAGATTTTTTCGATCTTTGCAGGACACAAAGCGTCCAAGGGCTTACCCCTGAACAAATCAGGTTAATATTGTTTCCTTTTTCCTTAAAACTTAACGCTAAACTATGGTATAATTCTTTGGAAGCAGGATCAATAAATTCATGGGAGCAATTGGCGACAAAGTTCTTAAAAGAATTCTTTCCAACCCAAAAGACCAAACAACTAAAAAGGGAGATTCAACTCTTCCAACAAAAGGATGGAGACTTATTTTTCGAAGCCTGGAAAGATTTCAAGAACAAACTTCTCAAGTGTCCAACACACAATATGCCTAAAGATGATCAGGTACAAGCTTTTTATGAAGGTTTAAATGATACTAATAAGGCAATTGTGGATTCAGCTTGCAACGGGATCTTGATGAGGAAAAGCGGCGAGGAGGCCATAGAACTATTTGAAGAACTCAGCGAGAATTCACAACAATTCTCAACAAGGAGGGGCCCTTCGAAAAAACAGGGAGTTTATGAAATTTCTAGTAGCAATAACATTCAATTGGAAATGGTAAACATGAATAAGAAAATTGATATGCTTGTTAATGCAATGTCTATGATGGGTGGAGTTAAAAATCAAACAAATGAAATTTGTGCAATTTGTTCTCATGTAGATCATACCACTGATACTTGTCCTATGTCTTCTTTCACAGATCAGGAGCATGCAAATTATGTAGGTCGAGGAGTTTTTCCACCAAAGAACAACCCATTCTCGAACACATATAACCCAGGGTGGAGGAACCATCCAAACTTCTCATGGAGCAATAATCAGAATAATCAAGGGACTCAATTCACACAAGGACATACACGGAACTTCCAAATGGGAAGTGGGATGGATAGGCCAGTACAAGAACAGCAGAAGTTGGATTTTGAATCCACCGTTCTTCAATTGCTCCAACAACAACATCAAACAAGCAACCAACAAGGGCAAGCAATTCAGAAGTTCGAAACACAGATTGACCAAATTGCTAAAGAATTAAGCGAGCGAAAGACAGGGGAACTTCCATCACAAACTATACCAAACCCTGGAGGCCAAGAACAGCTCAAGGCAGTCACAACATTAAGAAGTGGTAAGATAATTGACAACAAAGTTGGAACACACACCGAAGAAAAAGAGGAACAACCATCAAAAATTGTGGGGTCCAACAAGGTAAGCGAAAAAGAAAGAACAGTTTTGCCACCATTCCCTCAAAGGTTAGTCAAACAAAAGAAAGATCAACATTTATTTGACATCTTTGAAACTCTCAGGAAGGTAGAAATTAATATCCCCCTACTTGATGCTATTAAACAAATTCCTTCTTATGCTAAATTTTTGAAAGAATGTTGTACTCACAAAAGAACATTTCAGGTTAGGGAGGATGTGGCCTTGACAGAAGAAGTGAGCGCTGTCTTACTAAGAAAACTGCCCCCCAAATTAAAAGACCCAGGTAGTTTTACTATTCCTTGCAGGATTGGCGAGCACTTCTTTGCGAAAGCACTACTAGACTTGGGGGCAAGCATCAATCTTCTCCCATACACTATCTATGAAAAGTTAGGATTGGGGGAACTCCAACCAACATCCATCACGTTGCAATTGGCAGATCGCAGTATCAAAAGACCTAGAGGTATTTTGGAAGATGTCCTAGTTCAGGTAAACGATTTCATTTTGCCTGCTGATTTTGTTGTGTTAGACATGGAGGACTCTTCAATGCCATCTTCTCTACCAATCATTTTAGGTAGGCCCTTTATGAGTACGGCTGATATAAAAATTTGTGTTAAAAAGGGTACTATAAGCATGAAAATAAATGGAGAGAAGGTTGAATTTAAAATGTTTGATACACTAAAATTTCCACATGATGATCATGAATGCTATAATGTTGATGTGGTGCAGGATATTGTTGATCAAACATTTCAGGTACATAGCGTTGAACCATTACAGGCCATAATTACACAATCTCTAACTTTATCTAATAATGAACAGGAATCTGATGACTGGGAGATTGCAGAGACAATACATCACCTTGACACTTCACAGTCACACTCAGGTAAGTTTGCACCAGCATTTGAACAATTGGTGACTGATGAACTTTTTGTTTCTGCAGGTAAGTCGACTGGTGCACTGGACAAGTCGACTGGTGAAGGGGATCAGTCGACTGTCCAGACTGCTACCAGGGACCAGTCGACTGCATCAAGACTTACAGACCCAGAGCTTAAGCAGCTTCCCGATCATTTGAAGCACGCATATTTGGGTGAGAACCAGACGCTACCAGTGATAATTGCTGCGAATCTAAGTGCACAGGAAGAAGATAAGCTGCTGAGGGTACTACGAGAACACAAGAGTGCAATAGGATGGACCATTGCAGATATCAAAGGAATAAGTCCATCCAAATGCATGCATAGAATACTACTTGAAAACAATGCAAAACCAAGCAGGGAGGCACAAAGAAGGCTTAACCCAAACATGAAGGAAGTGGTAAGAGCAGAGATTCTGAAGCTATTAGATGTTGGCATCATCTACCCTATCTCAGATAGCAAATGGGTAAGTCCTATACATGTAGTGCCTAAGAAAAGTGGAGTCACAGTGGTGACAAATGAAGAGAATGAGCTTATCCCTACTAGAGTGACCACAGGATGGAGGGTTTGCGTTGATTACAGGAAATTGAATAATGAAACCAGGAAAGATCACTTCCCTCTTCCTTTTATTGATCAAATGTTAGAAAGATTAGCAGGATATAGTCATTACTGTTTCTTAGATGGCTATAGTGGCTATAATCAAATTGCTATTGCTCCAGAAGATCAAGAAAAAACCACTTTTACATGTCCTTTTGGTACTTTTGCATACAGGAGGATACCCTTTGGATTGTGCAATGCTCCAGCTACATTTCAAAGATGCATGATGAGTATATTTTCAGACATGGTGGAAAGATTCATTGAGGTATTTATGGATGACTTTAGTGTTTTTGGATCTCGTTTTGATGAATGCCTTAACCATTTGCAGCTTGTGCTTAAAAGATGTGAAGAATGCAATTTAGTGCTGAATTGGGAAAAGTGCCATTTCATGGTACAACAAGGTATTGTGTTGGGACATGTGGTGTCAAAAAGAGGCATAGAGGTAGACAAAGCAAAAATTGATATAATATCAAAACTACCCCCTCCCACCACAGTTAAGGGTGTTAGGAGTTTTCTAGGACATGCAGGGTTCTATAGAAGATTTATAAAAGATTTCTCAAAAATCTCCAAACCCCTTTGTGATTTGTTGGCTAAAAATGTTGAGTTTGTATGGACAGAAGAGTGCACAAATGCTTTTAATACATTGAAAAATCTTCTCATTTCTGCACCTATTGTCATGGCACCAGATTGGAGCCATCCTTTCGAGCTTATGTGTGATGCAAGTGATTATGCTTTAGGGGCTATTTTAGGTCAACGAATCAATAAGAAACCTCATGTTATTTACTATGCTTCTCGAACTTTAAACGATGCACAGCTAAATTATTCCACTACTGAAAAAGAAATGTTAGCTGTTATTTTTGCTATAGAGAAGTTTAGATCATATTTGATTGGTTCTAAAGTTATTATTTTTACTGACCATGCTGCCTTGAGATATTTGTTTGCTAAAAAGGATGCTAAGCCTAGGTTGATCAGATGGGTGCTGTTGCTTCAAGAATTTGATCTTGAGATTAAAGATAAAAAAGGAAGCGACAATGTTGTTGCAGATCACATGTCCAGGCTACTGCAGGAGGAAGAACGAATTGTGCCGCCACTTAATGAGACTTTCCCAGATGAACATCTCTTTGAAATAAATTCATCCTCGGGACAGTCGACTGGTACCAGGACCAGTCGACTGGTATCTTACTGCTCAAATTTTCCATGGTTTGCTGACATTGTAAATTATCTAACCGCTCATGTTTTCCCTCCAGGTATGACAAGTCAGGAAAGAAAGAGACTGGTGGCTATGTGCAAGCACTACTACTGGGATGATCCTTATTTGTTCAAATTTTGCCCTGATCAAATTATACGAAGATGTGTGGCAAAAGAAGAGCAATTGAGTATTCTACAACATTGCCACCAATATGCATGTGGAGGACATTTTGGACCAAAAAGAACAGCACTCAAGGTATTACAATCTGGATTTTATTGGCCTAAAGTATTCAAAGATGCTTTTTCTTTTTGCAGGACTTGTGACAAGTGCCAAAGGACAGGGAATATCTCGTCTAGAAATCAAATGCCACTACAAAACATCCAAGTAATCGAGCTTTTCGATGTTTGGGGAATCGACTTCATGGGTCCATTTCCTAACTCATTTGGTTATTTATATATACTTGTTGGTGTGGATTATGTGTCTAAATGGGTCGAGGCTGTCCCCTCACGAACTAATGATCACAAAGTTGTTGTCAAGTTTTTGCAGGAGA
Source organism: Hemerocallis citrina (assembly GCA_017893485.1). Taxonomy (NCBI): domain Eukaryota; kingdom Viridiplantae; phylum Streptophyta; class Magnoliopsida; order Asparagales; family Asphodelaceae; genus Hemerocallis; species Hemerocallis citrina. Next base: position 25,232,718 of record CM030368.1, read on the forward strand.
ATATTTTCACTAGGTTTGGTACACCTCGAGCAATAATAAGTGATGGAGGTAGCCACTTCAATAACTTTCCATTTGCTTCTTTGATGAAGAAATATGGTATCACACATAGAGTGGGCACCCCATATCATCCTCAAACTAGTGGGCAGGTGGAGATTAGCAATAGGGAAATCAAGAGCATTTTGGAAAAGACAGTCAACACAAGGAGGAAGGATTGGTCGCTGCGCTTGAACGATGCATTATGGGCATATAGAACCGCATACAAAACACCCATTGGCATGTCACCATACCGCTTGGTGTTTGGAAAAGCCTGTCATTTGCCAGTGGAGTTGGAGCACAAAGCATATTGGGCCATCAAAAGGTTCAATTTTGACATGAAACAAGCAGGTGACAAAAGAAGACTACAACTAAATGAGCTTGAAGAGTTGAGGCATGACGCTTATGAAAATACAAAATTGTACAAGGAAAGAACCAAGTTGTACCATGACAAACAGCTAGCATGGAAGGAGTTTTATGAAGGGCAGAAGGTATTAATATACAACTCAAGATTGAGACTTTTTCCAGGCAAGCTTATGTCGAGATGGTATGGGCCATACACTGTCACGAGAGTCTTTCCACATGGCGCTTTGGAGGTTCATAGCAAGGAAAAGAATCAAACATTTAAGGTGAACGAACATAGAGCAAAGCCATACATAGAGATGAGCATAGAACCGCAAGAGGAGGATGTGAATCTTCAAACCGTTCAATACATGGCATGACCTCATCAAGTCTAGCTGAAGACAGAAAACACAGCGCTTGTTGGGAGGCAACCCAATTTTTCAGGGGAGTATTTACACTTTCCCTTTATTTTCTTTCAAGTTATTTTTCTTCTAGTTATTTTTATTTTTCTCTCCTTACTAGATGTGACATATGCCTATTTTTAAATTTTCTTTCGAACATTGAGGACAATGTTCCATTTAAGTTTGGGGGTATTAGGGTTATTTATATTTATCATCTTTTTGAATTTTTTTTTAGGATAAACAATTTCTTATAAAGTAAGAAGAAGGTTACCTATTTACTTTAGGATTGTTGAGTTTCATAACTTCCATACAAAATTATATGAGTCATGCGATTATACATAAAAATACAAATGTGATGCTTTTTCTGGTAATTATTCCCTTTAAATCTAGTCCTAAACAGAGTTTAAGTAAATAGAGTAATAGAGAAATAAAAAAAAAAAAAAAATTTGAATAAAGTCAATCTACTCCAATGTTTTGAGTGCTTAGTAACTAGGGGTATTCATCACCAATGTTTACCTTTACGTCAAACGGCAACTTGAAATATGAGTATGCAAAGCACTTTAGAGTTTGTGACTTGTTGAGTAACCGGGTGGATTCATCACCAATGTTTTGCATTCGCGTAAAAAGGCGAGTGACAACTTTAGAGAAGCGACTTTAAAAAAAAAAAAAAAAAAAAAAAAAAAAAAAAAAAAAAAAAAAAAAAAAAACTCTAGTTTGCTACTCGGTTTGTAGTAGAGAAAAGGGGATAATCACAGATTGAGTAATTACATACTATAACTATAATTAATTGCATGACAAGTATGGTTGAGTTTGGAGTTATGAATAAACAATTGCACTAGAGAAAGTGGGTATGTTTAATTTTACTTTATCTGAAATTGTTTATATTTTCTATATCGATGCCACATAATAAGAACTCTTGGTGATTAAGGCTGATATTATTATACCCTTGTTCATAATTCTAGTTTGCTTGAGGACAAGCAAAAATCTAAGTTTGGGGGTATTTGATGAACACAATATTATTCACATTTTAGAGCATTAATCTTAATATAATCGCACATGTAAAAGCTCTATATGTGGTATTTAACTCTTATTTTCTCTTTTCCATAGGAAACAGTCTATAACAGCAAAACGAAGCAAATTCAGGATTGCAAGGATGAAACACAGGAAGCTGCAGGAGATCAGTCGACTGATCATGCTTACAGGCGACTGGACAGGGGAATCAAGTTTACACACCAAGTCGACTGGGCTGATGAATCATGAAAATACTAATGTCTCGACACAGTCGACTTACATCCAGAGGCAGTCGACTGATAGGCGGCAGAGTATACAGATAAGATATTCAAAGATACACCTGCATCTAATTCCAAATCTATCTGAATCCAGATTTGTGCAAATCAAATCTAGAGACTGGGGATTTCCAAGAGCACGTGGTTAACAGATAAGGAAGGAAAGGAGAAAAGAGAAAGAAATAAATCATCAAATCAAACAAAGAAGGGGTTTTCTGAAAAAGGGCAAAACCCTAATTCTCAGCCGCGCTCTATAAATATCAGAAGAGAAGCATTATTCGGGATATCATCTTTTCTCTGGGGGGAAAGCGACTCAATCACAAGAGTTTCTGCGCGTTCAAGTCATCAACAAGGGGCATCATTCTATCAGCAGCGAAGAAGGAAAGAAGAGATCCAGTATTCGAAGGCAGTCGACTGTGTGACAGCCAGTCGACCTTATTGCCGGACTCCATTAGTTTATTTCTCTTCTCTTTAGTCTTTAATGTTGATCATGTATTCGAATTTGTTGATTAATAAAAGTATTATTATGTGGAACTAAATTTCATAGTTGGGTAGATTGAAGCCGTAGTTATGTAGTGCTATGTTCTTCTGAATTCTTCTAATTTACTTATTGATTGAATCTGATTGAATTGATATAGGTTAGTGATAACCAAACTTGTTCTCGAAGCCTGAGAGCAGTCGACTGAGGTGAGAGCCAGTCGACTGACAAACAGAGCTTGAGAATATCAAGTTTGTGTTACCATTTATCTGAATCTGTTATATGAGCATATTGAGACGACCCGTATCTCGTGCCCGTAATTGTAACAAAGGAATCTTTAGGGGTTCCTGGTTCAATCAACTTAAGGGATCTAGATCTGATACCAATTTCTAGAGCCTTGAGTGTTTGTTCGTTTCCACTGATCTTATGTTTTCCTTAAATACAACTTAGTAGATACCATGCTAAGGACTTAATGAAAGAAACGAATTAGAGTAGATACCATGCCTAATTCTTGGCCTAGGGAAACAATACTTTAAGGAGTAGATACCATGCCCTTAAAGTGAACAAACATGAGTAATAAGAAGAAGTTCAGAAGGTGACTTAGCATTACTAACTATTGGTGGAGATCTAAACCCAACTATTTCATAAATATTTGTGATTCAACATTCCTTAATTTAGTTTTAATCTTTTTATTTCTTTTAGACTTCCAAACAACTCTTTATGATTTTTATTCTTTTTATTGATAAGTAAGTTAAAATCTACAATCTCTGTGGGATCGACCCTTGCTATTGCTACACTTTTCTAACGATTCGTGCACTTGCGAGGTTTTTTATAATTTGTGTCTAGTTTTATCTATATATTTAGGTAGCTAGATTAGCACAACATCCATCATTGAGTAAACTGTTTGCTTGACAAATGATAATAGAGGAGAATATAATTTGTTTGTGGTATTTAGGGATGGGTGTTTTCTGAGAGAATGAGTAAATGTAAATCTGGAGTTGGTGATTTGGGGTGATGGATACCTTTCGATCAACATTGTTCTTTGATAGTTCACATTTTTACTTGTGTGAGGTTCTGCTCTATGATTAAGATATTTGAGATATTTTGAACTCCAAACAAATAATCGTAAGGTTTACATTCTATAATATTGAAGTACATACGGAGATCCTTTTTAAATTTATGGACTGGAAGAAGTCATGTCTAGATTGGTACAACAAAGATCTTATACAAGTTTCATCTATTACTGAAAATTGTTTGATAAGCTTTCATTCCCAGTTGAGCCACTTTAATTAAGGTTAAATGAGAACAAATGTAGATGAGGTATAGAGATTATTATTATTATTATTATTTTAGGATAAGTAACTGATTATTAGTAGCCATGAACAGAATAGTTCATGAGTCATCAGATCTTCTTGTTATCGTATTTACAGCACGGCGTCCTCGTTATTCATCCTATTCCTCTCAACAGCAAATACCCTTTACCATCATCATCTCCTTGAACGGAAAGCCAAATACAGGGGAGACTATATTCGAATCGATATTACACTCGAACACAAGGTGTGCGATAAAATGCCACTAAGGTGGTTGAGATAATTTCCACAAAGGTAGTTTAGGATTATGTGAATAGAGTAGATTGTATTAAGATTTAATTATTTTTTATACATTTTTTGGACTGGGATTTATTTATTTTACAGTTAATTGTTATATCGTTTATTTATTTGCAGCTAGGGATGGTTTTAAAAAAGGTAAAATTAAATATAAAAAATGCCTTTTAAATCAAATACTATTTAATATATCAAATTTTAATTTCAGATTGTGTGCTATTGTTATAATGGATAGAAGTTGGATTAGTAAACCATGATTATCCAAGGAGTACCGAGATGGTATTAAAGATTTTATTATCTTTGCCAAACGATATTCCCGTGATCCCAACCTAATCCTTTGTCCATGCCTCCGGTGTACAAATTGTAATTTGAGGACATGTGACGTAGTACATACACATTTGGTTGTCAACGGTTTTCTTCAAGGGTACACACGGTGGTTTTGTCATGGAGAGGATCATACGTCAGCTCCTGTTTGTCCGGTTGTATTAGAAAATGAAGATGAGCCCTTAGTGAACGAAGACTTAAGTGTTTCCGATGAGATGCATGCTTTGTTGCAAGACGCCTTGGGGATTCATAATGTTTCTTTCCACACCAATAATCCAACAACCCAAGTTCATAATGAGTCAACAGAAACATCACACATTGGTGGTGGGGTGGACGAGGAAATGCCTGACCCCGCCCCCGAAAATAATAAACAGCAAGAATCCTTCGCTAAGTTGCTTGAAGATGCTAGTACTCCGCTGTACCGCGATTGCACCAAATTCTCTAAATTCTCATTCATTGTCAGACAATTTGAGATTAAATGTTTAAACGGGTGTTCTGCTAAGTCCTTCACTATGCTACTTGAACTGTTGAATGAAGCATTTTCAGAAATCTGTATTCCAAACTCAGCCTATAAAATTAAAAAATTCCTAAGTTCTTTCGATCTAGGGTATGAAAAGATAGCAGCACGTCCAAATGACTGTATGCTTTTCACGAGAGGTAAGAAAAGTCTGGAGAATTGCGAAGTCTGTGGTTCTTCGAAATGGTCAGAAACACCAAATCAAGACGATTAAGCCAGTGGATCTACTAAGGGAAGTAGGAGAAAGAAGCCTTCCAAACTATTGTGTTACTTTCCTCTGATTCCTAGGCTACAAAGGTTGTTTATGTCTTCGAAAACTTCTTCTGATATGAAATGGCATGCTGAAGGTCGCATTAATGATGGGATTCTTAGACATCCTGCTGATTCTCAATCTTGGAAAAAGTTTGATGAAAGATATCCCGATTTTGCGGAAGATCCTCGGAATGTGAGACTTGGACTAGCTAGTGATGGTTTCAACCTTTTTAGGCAAATGAGTAGTACATACAGCATATGGCCTGTTGTGTTAATACCATACAATTTGCCACATTGGAAATGCATGAAGCAGTCCTCATTTATTTTGTCCATGATAGTTCCTGGACCGAAAGGTCCTGGAAATGATATAGATGTGTACCTATAGCCGTTAATAGATGAACTTTAGAAATTGTGGGTGAGTGTTCCAACCTATGATGCAATGGCTAAAGAAATATTTTCTCTTCGGGTCGTATTGTCTTGGACAATCAATGATTTTCTAGCATATGCAAATTTAACTGGATATAGTACTAAAGGACGTTATGCATGTCCTTGTTGTGCTGACCAAACTAGTTCAAGGTGGTTGTACAATGGCAGAAAGTTTTGCTATATGGGTCATAGGAGATGGTTGCTTGACACATATATTTCGGGCAGAGACAGCAACATTTGATGGTACCGACGAGTGGGAACATGCTCCTGGAGCTTCTTGTGGGTCAGATATTTTAATGCAGGTAGATGGTCATCAGTTCAAATATGGAAAAGAACCACAAGTCAGCAAAAAGGGCAAGAAAAGGGCAAGGCCGGAGCAAGATGAGGAGACCGATCTATGTGGCGAATATGAGTATCAGAACATGACAAGTTTAGGTGTATGGAAGAAGAAGAGTATTTTCTTCAAGTTAATTGCCGTATTGGGAATTCAACTTATTGCGACATAATTTAGATGTGATGCATATTGAAAAAAATATTGGTGAAAATTGTATAGGAATAGTTATGGGAGATGACCGGAAGACAAAGGACAATCTTAAGAGCCGACTTGATATGAAGTCAATGGGCATCCGACATGAGTTGCACCCAGAGAAATTACTGAATGGGAAAGTACTCCTACCTCCTGCAATCTATTCAATGTCAAAATTGGAGTTGGAATTGTTTTGCAAAGTTCTACTGGAACTTAAAGTTCCTGATGGCTATTCTTCTAACATAGCAAGGTGTGTCAACTTTAAGGAGAAGAGGCTTCAGGGTCTAAACTCACACGACTAACACATCCTAATGCAAGATCTCCTTCCTGTGGCCCTAAGGTCTTCAATGTGTGAGCAAATCACTACTTTCCTGAAAGATCTTTGTAGCATATATAAAGGTATTTGCTTAAGAATGTTTCTTGTTCAAGATATTGACCAATTGGAGCAGCGCGCGGCATTGACACTTAGTAAAATGGAGATGATATTTCCTCCATCGTTCTTCACTATAATGATTCACTTGATAATCCACCTTGCTGGTGAAGCCAGAATCGGTGGTCCTGTTCATTATCGGTGGATGTACCCCATTGAGAGGTAAAAGAATTCATGCATCTTACAAAACTGAATTCTTGGAAGCTCATTTCTTTTATTACCTACTCCGCTCTAATTTATTAATTGTACATGTTTAGGTACCTATACCGACTCAAGGGTTATGTTAAAAATAGAGCATATCCTGAAGGGTAATAGCTCAGGGATATCTATCAGAGGAGTGTTCACATTTTTGTTCCAGGTATCTGCAGGGTGTAGAGATATCTTTGACTAGACCAATGAGAAATCCAGATATTTCCAACCTTGATGGTGCTAAATATCTTTTCGATACCGCTGACACTACTATTGGTAAAGTTGATGCATTTGAGCTAGATAACTTAACGTGGGAACAAGCACATCGATATGTGCTAGACCACCATGCATCAGTGAAGCCATTTCGAAAGTAAGTTGCTTTTGAATTTAAATCGAATATAGTGAAAACCGCAGAGTTCGATATTAACTTACATTTGTTATTCTTTATTTCAATTGTTTGTATTTTAGCGAATTTGTCAGGGACATCAAATGAAGAGCTAGACCAAGAAGACTGCCCCCCCCCCCCCCGGTGAATAAAACAAGTTGATGATGAAAAATTTCATAAGTGGTTTGAATCTCATGTAAGTGAATTAGGAAAATGCAAGTTAATCTTGATTATATCTACATTATCCACGGTGCTGATACGATTTGCGCAAAATTTATAGGTACATTCTTTGGGTCCTGAAGGTGTGCCATCTGAAATAAAAGTACTTGCCAAAGGTCCCTATAAGATGGTCAAAAGATACGGAGGATACATATTCAATGGCTTTAGATTTTGTACTAAGGATCGTGAATGTAATTTGAAATCTCAAAATAGTGGAATGGTAGTGATTTCTAAGACTAGAAGTTATGCTTCCAAGTCGGACACGAGGCCTGTAGATAGAGATCTCGACTACTATGGAGTGCTCACGGATATCATTGAGTTGAATTATTTTGGTCATTTTCGTGTTGTCTTATTTCGTGGGGATTAGGCTGAGTTTGATAGGAATTTTGCTAATAACAAGGATAAGTTAGGCTTCACAATTGTAAACTTCTCAAAATCGATTCACATCGGTAAACACATTAGCCACGAACCATTTGTGTTCCCATCCCAAGTGCAACAAGTGTTCTACATTGAAGATCCAACCCTGCCAAAATCGTATGTGGCTCTCATTATGCAATCAAGAGATGTATTCCAATTGGGCGATACTTCAGAAGATGAAGAAGATGAAGTCATGAACAGTTACATTGCTTCTGAGTTTCCTATGTTTGATGTAAACACAACCGACGGCAGGATTTGCGGGACTTGGCTTCGCAAGGATGGAGAAGAGGGCGATGTATTGGAAGATGTCGTATTGTAGTTTACTTGATTTTCATTCTTAATATTATATGTCCTGTAATTTTCGTTTCTTAAATCTTGTTGTAATATTATGTCTTGTAATTCCGAACATGTTGTATGTGAATTTAATAATTGGTTTAATTATCTGTTAATTTAAGAATAGAACGATTTCTATAGATTGTTCCTCTTTATCACTCTTTATCGTCTGGGTTATGGATTACCTTTGATGGTTATTCTATACCATTTAAGGCTATGGATGCTAGATTTTTAATGTTGTGCTACCTTCTTACTAGTTTTCCTTACATTGCGTTTCCAAGTCTGAGGAGATAATAATAATCTTAACTTTAACAAAGCAACATTGCAAATGTTTTTATTTTCATCTTCCATTTTGCCTGCAATTTATATAATCCAATGCCTAGCGTTATTGAAGTTGAACATGGGATGGATGTAGGTCATACATTCATTCTTTTCCACCTACCAATTTGCTCTCAACCATTAGTGTATTGTTGTAACCTTGACATTAGCAATGACGGTTTCTATTTTCTACTGCTTAGTGTCATTTACATTAAACTATGCTTAGTGTCATTTGCATTAAACTATCATTGTAGTTGAATTTGTTACAAATCTCACTTTTTTAATTTTTTTCTAATTTTGTTGGTTTGTTAATCCTCCTGAAGTACAATTTTTTATTTATGCTTGATCATACAGAAATCTGGTCCATTAGCATTGTTTATGCAAATATTAAAAGCTAACTCTCTCTATGAAGTCTCCCAAATGATTTCCATTTCAAGGTTGTGTTCTTTTCATAATTCTTAGTTAAATAAGGCTTTCAGCCCGTCAGTTGGTTTAATTATTACATGAAATTTCTCATTTTGTGATAGTTATTATAAACATGTTATTAATTAATTTTTCTCCTCTAATGAATTTATTGAATCTTTGACAGGTACAAGATGCCGAGGCGTGGAAAAAGGATCAACATAAATGATGGCAACGAAATGCATGAGGATGAGCAGCCACTACATAATAGTGACAGTCAAACAGAGGAGGGAGAGGGTAGCACGCCCACTGTCAAGAAACATCGAGGGCGAACTAAGATGACGGACATATGGAAACTTAAGAACGACGAACGGATTGTGGTGGAGGAAAACAGTATCGGGCAACCGGTTGGTGATAATACAAGCAAATTCTCATCCTTTATTGGGGTAATTGCAAGGAACCCACGGATAATTCCTTTGTCGTACGAGAGTTGGCCGAAGGTGCCCACCACGACAAAGGCAACTGCAATTACAACAATCAAGGTATTTCCCATCTAAAATAAATAATTGGTTTATGCAATTCATATGTATAGGCAATCTGAAAGTATGAAAAAGGGATTATCACCACAATAGAATTATATACATCCTGTTTTAATGAAATCAAACCATGTATAGTATGAAATCAAATTAGGGAATTCAAACATGTATATATTATCAAACATGTATTTTTAGTGATGGGTAGTTGGTTTATGCAATTCAATTATCCTTTTGTTAAACTTCATAAATTTTGCAGCAATACTTCTCATTCCCGGACTCCCTTACGCCTTGGGTTGAAAAGTCACTCTCCAAAAAGTGGAGAGACTACAAGAGTGACTTGAAGGCTAGGTATTTTGACAAAAACCAGTCAGAGGCGGATAATGCAAGGGATGTGCCACCCGATGTGGAGCCTTCGGATTGGCAATTCCTTGTGCACTACTGGAGTTCGGCGGTCGGTCAGGTATTTACATTACTAACCAAAATTTAATGACTTTGTGGTTGTATGGCTACTCTAATTAAATTTTTTGTTAACTTCATTGTGGCATGTATAGAAAAGGGCGGAGGTCGGTGTTGCCAGTCGGTCAAAGCAGCTTGTGTTGCACACCGCTGGTACACAGAGCTTTGCTCTCGTTCGGGAAGAATTTGTAAGCGCAATCAAATTGAACAGTTTTGACTTACAGTTATTTGTTTATAATAAATTCATCTTACTAATATATAGGAAGAAGATATGGGGGGTCCTACGGAGTTTGGCGACATAGATTTTTTCAATGCCACCCACAAGTCGAAAGATGGGACGTATGTGACCCCTGAGGCACAACGGATTGTGGTAATTTGTAAACTAATATCTATCAGATCTACAATTGACTATCGTTATAACTATTTTAGTGATGGGTAATTAAATATTTGGTGAATTGAGTTGGAACACAAAATTGACTATAGGCTATGACATAATATTTTAGTGATGAGCTTTTAGAAATTTACTACTATAGGCTATAGCACTGTTATATGTTTATGCAATTAGTAATACTAGTAGACAACACCGGGACCGATTAGCAATTGACATAAGAATGACAGGGTCAATGGTGTTGAAAAATTGTTATACGAACAGTAACATAAATGTTCGGGTGCACTATTATACAAACAGTAAAATACCAATTCATAGTGGTTTTATTTTAAAGGTTTGCTCATTTTTTTATATGTGTATATCTGATTTTATTATTTATATATATCTACAGTTGCTTTTACTTTTTGATGATTTATAGCTTATTTTTGTAAATGGCTAATGATAGTCGAAATCTCTTCTGCTTTTAACTCTGACTATATGTCATTTTACAGACTAACGCTCGGAAAAAGTTTGATGAAATCTCTTCCGGTTCAGACTCTGACCGTACGGCGGTTTCCACAGATTTTCGTACCCGGCAGCGACTTGCCTTGACCACAGTGTGGGGAAAGGAGAGGCATGGACATGTCCGTGGTATGGGGCTAGGACCAACCCCCTCGCAGTTATTCGAATGGAGTGAATCTACTTCAAGTGGGACTCGGGACGAGGAGATGACAGAATTAAAGGCACAAGTGGCACTCCTCCAAGAACAAATGTCCCAGTTAATAAGGCAGCAATCTCAAGTCCCACCATCGGTAAGTCTTTAAATTGGTAATTTTGAAGAGCTTATAACTATTGTTTTAATGTAATTTTCGAACAATCTTCTTTTTACTAAGCATGCTGTATACCAAAATGGGGTTAGTCATAGAATGCATGAAAGACACGTATTAGTGTTTGAGTCTGCATTGTGGCTGTCATCTAGTGGCTGCCATCTATGTTCTTAATTGGGCTGTGATTAGAAAGAGAGGGCTCGAGTGGAGATCTGGAAACCCATATAGAGACATCTCGTTTATTATAATTTATTATTATTGTTGTTGTTGTCGCTCTTGCTGTTGTTGCTGATGTCTCTTTGTGTGCGTGTGTTGAAGAGAAAGAAGGGATGACAGAGAGATGAGGAAAATGCCGCTATGTTAGCCTGGTGTATCCTCATTCTCTACCATTCCTCCTTCTGTTTCCATTTCTGGCTTCTATATTTGGTTTTCTTCCACGATGACAGTTCATTAAAACTATACTTGATACGAGCCCTATTCTTATTTTTCTTCAATAAAAATGGGAGTTTTGGTGATCCAACTAGTGATCATAGTTGCACCCCACTGCAGACTCACAAACACTAATACGTGTCTTTCATGCATTCTATGACCAACCCCATTTTGGCATATAGCATGCTTAGATGAAAATTACCCCATTTTGGTATACATCATCCTTAGATGACAATTAACCGATTTTGGTAAATAGCATGCTTAGATGACAATGATATGGCTAATATCCAGTATCCAAAACAGTAAAAGAAATGAAAATTTCCAGTATGTAAGCATGTTTGTCTATTCTTCATCCCAACTTTGCCAATGATGTTTCTGGCTCCAAAAGAAACCTGCACAAGGATTGTTCTGACCAATTCTTGACAGATTTGGGAATTATGAAGATTTTAGATCCAGGATGAAAATTTTTGATTAGGCTGTGATTGGATTGTTTAGTGACTGTCGTCTATGTTCTTAATTGGGCTGTGATTAGAAAGAGACGGGTTAGAGTGGAGATCTAGAAACCCATATAGAGACATCTCGTTTATAATAATTTATTATTATTGTTGTGCTTGTCGCTCTTGTTGTTGTTGCTGATGTCTCTTTGTGTGCATGTGCTGAAGAGAAAGAAGGGATGAGAGAGAGATGAGGAAAATGCCGCTATGTTAGCCTGGTGTATCCTCATTCTCTACCATTCCTCTTTCTGTTTCCATTTCTGGCTTCTATATTTGGTTTCCTTCCACGATAACAGTTCCTTAAAACTATACTTGATATAAGCCCTATTCTTATTTTTCTTCAATAAAAATAGGAGTTTTGGTGATCCAACAAACATGTATCCTCATACTTCCAAATGGCATTTTCTTTAGAAAGTTGATCTCGAAATAATCAATCTATGACTAGAATCTCCAATCACAGCCCAATCAAAATTTTGTCATCCTGGATCTAAAATCTTCAGAATTCCCAAATCTGTGTCGAATTGGTCTGAACAAACCTGTGTGCAGGTTTCTTTTGGAGCCGGAAACATCATTGGCAAAGTTGGGATGAAGAATAGACAAACATGCTTAGATACTGGAAATTTTTATTTTTTTTACTGTTTTAGATACTGGATATTAGCCATATCATTGTCATCTAAGCATGCTATTTACCAAAATGGGTTAATTGTCATCTAAGGATGCTGTATACCAAAATGGGGTTGGTCATAGAATCCATGAAAGAGGCGTATTAGTGTTTGTGAGATAATTTGTCAGAAAATGCCATTTTGAGAATCTGAAAACCCTACTATTTAGTTGTTTAGTGGCTGTCGTCTATGTTCTTAATTAGGCTGTGATTAGAAAGAAAGGGCTCGAGTGGAGATCTGGAAACCCATATAGAGACATCTCGTTTATTTCAATTTATTATTATTGTTGTTGTTGTCGCTCTTGCTGTTGTTGCTGATGTCTCTTTGTGTGCGTGCGTTGAAGAGAAAGAAGGGATGAGAGAGAGATGAGGAAAATGCCGCTATATTAGCCTGATGTATCCTCGTTCTCTACCATTCCTCTTTCTGTTTCCATTTCTGACTTCTATATTCGGTTTCCATCCACGATGACAGTTCCTTAAAACTACACTTGATATGAGCCCCTTCTTATTTTTCTTCATTAAAAATGGGAGTATTGGTGATCCAACAAACATGTATCTTCATACTTCCAAATGGCATTTTCTTTAGAAAGTCGGTCTCCAAATAATCGATCTATGACTAGAATCTCCAACTAGTGATCTATGCAATATATTTGTTTTTGAGCATATTGATCTATGAAATATTTGTCATCCTGGATCTAAAATCTTCAGCATTCCCAAATCTGTCAAGAATTGGTCTGAACAAACCTTGTGCACGTTTCTTTTGGAGCCAGAAACATCATTGGTAAAGTTGAGATGAAGAATAGACAAACATGCTTAGATACTGGATTTTCATTTGTTTTACTGTTTTAGATACTGGATATTCCCAATCAGAGGAGAATATAAAGGTTTCAAGTTAGATACTGGATTTTCATTTGTTTTACTGTTTTAGATATATTCAAAAACAAAATTAAGTACTAGCTTTTTAGCACTGCAATATAATTATTTTACCTCTCTATATATCATTAACAATTCCATTTGCAATTGGCACTTTGATCTTAGAATTTATGAATTAGGTAGATCTTTTTGCAAGTTCAAAAAATATGTATCTTCTGTATTGTGGTCTAGTGTTGAACTAAATTATTGTTTTTTCTTCACAGAGCGGTCCGATCAATCAATCAAATGTGAGTCTCCCAGATCAAGGAAATTCTGATGGTTAGAACTGAAGCGACTCGAGGGGTATGAATCTGTGGTCGGCCTAGTCTAGTTGTCCTTGTTGTTATGGCCTTTATTGTTGTTTTAAGTAATTGTTGAGATATTTGGGATGTTTATTATTGTATTTGTTAATTATGACACTTTGTGTTAATTTTGCGGTGATTTTGGATGATTAATGGAATATGTGTGAAACTTTATTATCTTTAATTCTTGTGTTTGGTTGTGATTTGCGCATTAATATGCCTGAAATTGGTTGAATCAGTTGTGAATTAGTTTGTAGGTTTTTTAATGAAATTGTGAAGTGAAATCGAATAAAAAAACTGGAGCGGAAAAATCAAACGATCATACACCGGCATTTTATAAAACGCCGGTGTATCCAATTGATCAGTTGGAAATTTCGATAGAGAGGCGTTTCCACACACGCCGATGTACCCATAAGCCGCAACAGCACTAAGAAACACTGGCGTTTTATAAAACACTGGTGAATCTCACTATAGTGGCATTTTTACAACACGCCGATGCTTGTAAGTAGGAAAAATAGGGCACTCAGAAACAAGCATACACCGGCGTTCGTCGATTGCCGGTAAATATTGAACACACACCGGCATTTAGACAAACGCCGGTGAAAAGATTTATACAGGCGTTATGTGACCGCCGGTGAATGTATATTGGGGAAAAGAACGGCACTCACAAATACCCATATACCGGCGTTAGCTGACCGCCGGTATATTTTCAAGATCTACCGGCGTCCAGTAGAAATGCCGGTGTATACCCCTATCTTTCCGCAACGCTCGCTTCGGCGGCATTTCTCCACCGGTGTTTATAAAAATGTCGGTGAATGTTTCACCGGCGTAAAAAACCGCCGGTGAAGATCAAAAAAATGCCGGTGAATAGCTTGTGTGTTGTAGTGCTCCCACTACCTCTACACCCTGCTTCCACCACTCGACCTCCTTCTCATCGCCGCCATGTCACGTCACTTCTCCCTACCACCGCTCGTTGCTTCCACCACACCTTAGCCCCGAACTCCTGCCCTCGCATGCCCCTGCCTCGACGCTCATCCCTGAGCGCCACCGCATTCGGCTCCTTCCCCGCCATTGTCGCAAGTCAATGCCTCGCCTTCATGACCACTGTGTCTGCAGCTTCGGCCTCCATCCACCAAAGCGCCATAACTAAAGCTCCATTACTTTCATCTTCACCCGCAACATCACCACCTCGCGCACCCGAAGTCGACCCTAACGCTGTCTTGCTGTCGAAATCCCTGCCATCCCTGCCATCTCCAATGCAGCCCAACCTCACCACTGCATCCACCTCTGCAACCACCGATCACCCTTGCTGCACCACCCTCGATGCCTTCCTATCCTACCTTCGACTGCAACTCCGAGCACACCCACCTCGCTCCTCCGCTCTCTTCCTTGTCGCCCCCCATCATTGTTGTTCTCCTTCATGCATTCGACTGCCGCAACACCCCGCTCGCTATTGCCATCCTCCTCGTTGACCATTATCAACAGAAACCCCCGCCATTGTTGATCTCCCTCTAACTGCACCTCCTCACCTTGCTGCCCTCGTCCCTGCTACCACCCTTAATTCTCTGCCTCTCCCTGCCTTCCTCGCAGCACCCCACCTGCTGCAACCTCGACCCCCAACTGCAACCCCGTCGCTCGCCTCCATCGCAGCCCCGAACAGCAGCCGTCTTTTGCCATTGCTGTTGTCGCCCCTACTATTGTTGCTGTTGCTCGTTGATGGTGCCTCTTGCCATTGTTGCTGCATGTTGCCATCTCTACTATTTCGATGTTATTGCTGGCGCTCTCTCACTGCTCGTTGCCGCTGCCTCTTGCTGTTGTTGCTAGAGTGCTCTCGCTGTGTGCTGCCGTTGCGTTGTAGTCGTCGTAATCTCTGTCGTTTAAGGTAAGTATCCCTTGTACATCTCTGTTATTCCGTACAAGCATATTGTTTGATCTCCCACAATTTGCATTTGAAATTTGTTATTCTTGTAGTATTCATGTTTTGTGATGTTCCAATTATTCATTATATTGAATCGAACCAATTCTTTTTCCTCCACGAGTTGATGCCATCAAAAGATCATAGTTTCCCATTGTCCCCAGATTCATTGCACAAACACGAATTTGAAACATATGTATACGAATGTCTATGTAGATAAATAGGTGATTCGAATGAATTGTGATTTGTATGTGATCATATAGTTATATTCGTAATTAATATCGTTGAAATATGAATTTATGATTGTGAACAACAGAAACTCCTTACTGATTTTGAGATGAAAATGCACGTTAAATTCTATTTCTAAAAACTGCATGTTTGCAAGTAAGAACCATTACAATTTGAATTGGCAAGTTGCGGACATGCTGTTGCTGTAACTTGTAGCTAGATTTTGACCTAGCTACCGTTCAAGTTTATTAGAAATTTGTACACGAGAGTCATAACCCTGTGAATATAGTTTCTGGAACATTCAAAGGATTCAAATTCCAAGTTGTAGATGATAAGTTATCATGTTTTTCGTACTACTAGGTCTACACATTCCAAATTGTTGCTTACAGCACATCGACATGTTTCACAAATAAAAATGTCTTGTTAATAGGTGAATTAGGGCTTCATATTTATCAGCATACTACTAGACTTGATTAGGAGTTGTACTAAAATATTTATAGAATTTTGAATAAACTTGCAGACCCGTTATATATATGTAGACTTGACTCTAGAATCCTGTTAGTATACTAGACCAGCAGAGAACCCAAGTTTCGACCCAGTTGTAGTTATAATCACTTGAAGAAATTTAAATAGAAGTCCTAGCCCTATGTGTTCGGAATCCAGGACACTTGAAGGATTTTTAATCCAACTTATGGGTCACAAGTTATTCTAAATTCACTACTGTACTGTCGAAATTCTAGATTTGTTGTTTATAATTACATCGCCATGTTTAATTAATTGAAATAGTGGGATAAATTAAGAACTTAGAAAGGAGAATTTTAATAATATTAATGAACGACCTTAAGAACCTAATTATAATTTTTTAAAGAGTTTTAGTTAAGTTATTTTGGCGTATTATACGTGTAATTACTTGATTCCGAGTTTCTGCCTGAACAACAAACTCATAAAGAACTAGCTAGTAGACCATGCTCCTTTAGTTGGAATGTATCTTATAAATATGCATTGGAACCAGAAGGGAGTCTAGTTTCTAGAACTTCTGACGGAACTTGTTTGCTTTCCTGCAGCAGCAGGAAAGTTAGGTTTTGTACAACAACATCGTGTTGCCCAAAATTATGCCTTTATATTTTAAATACAAATGTGTTTGTTCTTTGCATTTCTTGAACTGAAATACATTACATGCCTTGCATAGCCCTTGATACTTCCTTGATCATGTCCAGATACCCGTTCACATTGTCTCATGTTCATGTTTAATTATTGTAAAGGAATAACAAGCTGGGATACCTAGTAGTGGGCGATATAGGAGATTGTACTCGGAAGGAGGCCCTTGTATCTCGGAATAATTTCGGTTACAAGTTATATGGAACTAATTGTCACGTAGAACTAAGTTCCACATCATGGATTAACGGGGGTTACCTATAGAGCCTGCGGGGGTTACCTCTAGAGCCCATTTCTTGATTACATGATTTATTGTTTACATGATACTTGTTTACAAGTTATATGGAACTAAGTGCCATGTAGAACAAAGTTCCATGTCAGGAGTTGAAGGGGGTTACCTTTAAAGCCTGCAGGGGTTACCTCTAGAGCCCATTGCTTGACTACATGTTCATGTTTTCTGCAAGACAAGAGTACATGACCCTATAGAATTCACCACTAGAGTCTAAACGTTAACATGTTTGTATGCACCCGAACCTGTGGTATGGAATGCAAGATTGCGTGCATTAGTTAGGATTTATAAAAGATTGTTAGACTTGAGATTAACACTGAACACATGCATGACTCTTGATTCCAGTTACATGTTACTTGTTACAAGTTTATATGATTCCTGTTTATAAGTTACATGATTCCTGTTTACAAGTTATATGTTACCCGTTACAAGATTACATGATTTCTGTTTACAAGTTAAATGTTACATGTTTATAATTTCAAAGATTCCTATTTATACGACATGTTTCCCATTACATGATTCCTTGTTCCCAATTGGTTATATTTTAAGACTTTTTCAGTTCTTATTTCCTTATTGTTATGTACATTGTTTCTCGTTATCATGTTTGTTCTGTATTTGAATTCCCAGTTCTTATTGCTTTCCTTGTTATGCCTTATTTCATGTTCCTATTTTTCTTGTACTACTTTCGGTCCGTAGGTTGTTCTAACGGGTACTATCCGTCTTTCTTTTTCAGTTAATGTTATATAGGTACAACGATGGGATACTGAAGGAACTTGGTGAACTGTTCACTATGTGTATATTCTCAAGTATGTTGTAAGTTCTTGTATCTCACATATTTTTTATTATATTACATTCTTGTTCCTGTGATTATTACTGTATTGTTGAGCTTGTTAGTATTGTACAACTTATGGATGATATGAGTTGGTATATTAAAAACACGGTCATGCCCCGCTTCTCATTATACGGAAACACATACTTTGATTCGAACTTTGATTGGTTCAATCTAAACCAATCCATGGTCATTTCGGGGGGTTAATTTTCATAAGGAATTAGCTCAGAGCTTAGTTCACAAAACAAATATGCTTACACCGTTTGTTTGTCTCCTGACTTATCTCTTTTCTGGCTCGCAAATGTAACCGGGAGGTGAAACAGAGTGAGGAGCCACTCGGCCCCTCCGAGCCGTATCGCGTGCTTGTGAGTTAAGGTACCCGCGTACACAAGCAAGCGTGCGCAGGTGTACTAATACTCGCACGCGTATGCGCACGTGTACTCTATCTCGCACGTGTGCGAGTTCAGGTACCCGCACGTACGCATGCACTCGTACGGACATGCACATGCACGCGTATGCGCACGCATGCATATGCACACGCACGCGTATGAGTGCCTGAAGGAGCTCCCAATTCTGTCTTAAAACAGTTTAGGGAGTGGTATGAGATTATTCTAGAACTGTAGAAAAGGTGCCTCATGGCACTTTACCTGAGGGTCCCCTTTTATCGAGTTCTAGTTAAGATTTTTTTAAACAGTTTGGGTTCTTCTAAGGCAGGGATGAGCTCCATGTCTTGTTCCCGTGCTTTTCCTACGGGAAGTCTGGCACCCTTCCACAAGGTGATGACCGGGTCACCCCAGCCTATCGGCAGTCCACGGGGCTCCTCTTGGGTAGCCACTTGTAATCGGCCCAGCCTATCGGCAGTCCAAGGGGCTCCCATTTTGTTAGGAGGTCCCCAATGAGAAAGAACGTTCATGGCAATGATGCGTGTAGATAAATAGGTGATTTGTATGTGATCATATAGTTATATTCGTAATCAATATCGTTGAAATATGAATTTCATCATGTGAACAACAAAAACTCCTTACTGACGTCGAGATGTAAATGCATGTTAAATTCTAGTTCTCTAAACTACATGTTCGCAAGTAAGAACCATTACAATTTGAATTGGCAAGTTGCTGACTTGCTGTTGCTGTAACTTGTAGGTAGATTTTAACCTAGCTACAGTTCAAATTAATTAGAGCTTTGTACATGAGAGTCGTAGCCCTGTGAGTCTAGTTTCTGGAACATTCAATAGATTCAAATTCTGTGTTGTATGATGAGTTATCATTTTTTATGTACTGCTAAGTCTATACATTCCAGATTGTTACTTACAG
Organism: Hemerocallis citrina; assembly: GCA_017893485.1. Taxonomy (NCBI): domain Eukaryota; kingdom Viridiplantae; phylum Streptophyta; class Magnoliopsida; order Asparagales; family Asphodelaceae; genus Hemerocallis; species Hemerocallis citrina. The sequence goes on from CM030368.1 coordinate 25,252,313, forward strand.
CACATCGACATGTTTCACAAATTAAAATGTCTTGTTAATAGGTGAATTAGGAATTGATATTTATCAGCATACTACTATACTTGATTCGGAGTTGTAATAAAAATTTTATAGGATATTTGTATAGATTTCTACACCCATTATATATTTGTAGACTTAGACTCTAGAATCTTGTTAGTACACTAGACCAGTAGAGAACCCAAGTTTCGACCCAGTAGCAGTTATAATCACTTAGAGAAATTTAAATATAAGTCCTAGCCCTCAACGTTAGGAATCCAGGAAACTTCACGGATTCTTATTCCGACTTACGGGTCACTATTTATTCTAAATTCACTACTGTAGTGTCGAAATTTCAGATTTGCTGTTTATAATTACATCACCATGTTTAATTAATTGGAACGGTTGGATAATTTAAGAACATAGAAAGGGGAATTTTAAGAATGTTAATGAACGATGTCAGGAACCTAATTATAATTTTTGTAAGAATTTTAGTTAAGCTTTTTTGCCGAATTATACGTGTAATAAATTGATGTCGAGTTTCTTCCTGAACAGTCAACTCATAAAGAATTAGCTGGTAGACCATGCTTCTTTAGTCGGAATGTATCGTATAAATATACGTTGGAACCGGCAAGGAGTCTAGTTTATAGAACTTCTAACGGAACCGAATTCGCTTTCCTATAGTAGTGGTAAAGTTAGGTTTTGTACAACAACATCTTGCTGCCCAGAATTATGCCTTCATGTTTTAAATACAAATTTGTTTGTTCTTTGCATTTTATGAACTGAAATACATTACATGCCTTTCATTGCCCTTGATACTTCCTTACTCATGTCCTGATACTCATTCTCATTATCTCATGTTCCTGTTTAATAATGGCAACAATGGTAAGACCTAGTAGTGGGTGATAATAAGGGTAAGACCTAGTAGTGACCGATCTAGGAGATTGTAATCGGAAGGGGGCCCATGTTTCGCAGAATAATTTTTGTTACAAGTTATATGGAACTAATTGCCACGTCAGGGGTTGACGGGGTTACCTCTAGAACCAATTTCCTAATTACTTGATTTCCTATTTACATGATTTTTTTTACACGTTATATGGAACTAAGTACCAAGTAGAACTAAGTGCCACGTTAGGAGTTGATGGGGGTTACCTCTAGAGCCCATTGCTTGACTACATGTTCATATTTTCTGCATGACCCGAGTGCACGACACTATAAAATTCACCACTAGAGTTTAAGCGTTAACATGTTTGTACGCACCCGAACCTGTAGTATGGGACACGGGATTTGGGTTTTGAGATTAACACTGAACACATGCATGACTCATGATTCCAATTACAAATTACATGTCACAAGTTTATATGATTCCTGTTTACAAGTTACATGTTTTCTCTTTACAAGTTACATGTTACCTATTACAAGATTACAGTATTCTTGTTTACAAATTACATGTTACATATTTATAAGTCACAAGATTCCTGTTTATACGACATGTTTTCCGTTACATGATTCCTTGTTCCCAGTTGGTTATATTTTGAGACTTTTTCAGTTCTTGTTTCCTTCTTTTTATGAACATTGTTTCTTGTTATCATGTTTTGTCACGCCTGCTTCCCAAAATACAGGAATACGAGTACGTAATGAAGGCTGAGCGAATGATGTAAACACCATTCATAAGTTGTACCAGTCTAACTCAACACTATGAATAACAATCACAACCACGCAAGGGAATATAATGACATACACAAAGATAAACTTCAATAATAATGAAATAATCCAAAACATAATATCCAACATAATATCCGAAATCTAGGAAAAACGAACACTGGGTCAACAAAGCCCAAAACAAGGTACAATATCAACGACAATGTTCAAAGGAAAGAAATATAGAATAAAATAATTCAAGCAATCTATTGTTGGATCCCATCTTCTAGAATTGTTGCTCACCATTTTCTTTTGGTAGTGTTTCTTCAGTACCTGTAAACTTGTGATCTAAAAAGAGAGAAAATAATGTTCTTAGATCAAGTCATGGACAGCAAGTAGAGGGAAACATATAATAATAGGAACATAGTATATCAAAAATAAAGGACGAGATCAAAGTCAAGAACAAAGACAAGGAATGGCAATAATGTCAAGGGTTTATGTTTAATCATGCAATAATTAATAATTTAAATTCAAGATCAATATTGATGATAGCATACGGGATCAAGCATGAAATATTAAGTACGGGTTGTTATTCATTTTATTAACCTATCTAGTGCACGTACTACTGCGTGCCATTCCACAGGTTCGATGCAAGTAAACAGTGAACATTTTAGACTGATGGTAAATTCAACAAATAGTGTACTCGGCATCGATCAAAATAATTTACATTCAATAATTAACATTCAATAATTTGCAATCAATACTTCACCTTCCAATCAACCAATGTAACATTAAGGCCTTTACCGAGGCATTTACCGAGTACAGTTTCCGATTGTTCACTACCAAGTCGACCCGTTATACCCTGGATTGTTAACATTTTATTTCATCATATGTGAGCATGCAAGAAGATGTCAAGGTTTTGTATAGGATATTAGGTTTTTGGGTATTGAGTTTAAATCCAATAGGGAAAAAAGGCTATAGGATTTTCAAGATATACACATAGATATACATTAATCAAATAATAAGATATATATAAAATGGAGTATCTTCGGGCTTTACAAAAATAATAATACTAATAAAAATAATAACACTAATAACAAAAGAATAAAAAAAATAACAATAATAAAAATAGAAATAATGATAATAACGATAATAACAATAACAATAATAATAATAGTAATAATAATAATAATAGGAATTTCAAAATATGATTTGAGTTCTACAAATTCATTAAAATCCTAATAATATGAATAGTCAATCAATTAAGGATAGAAAATAAGTTCAAATATACCATTATTCGAATTAAAAATTTCGATTAGAATACACTTTAATAAAAAAAGATCCGAAATAAATTTAGCACAAAATAAATTTATGAAAAATCAAATTATAGTAATACACGGGAAAAAAAATTCTTATTAGCGGGAATGGGGGTTACACTATGATACAGAGATTCTCTTAATTTAGCAAACACAAACTTGAATGCAGAACAAAGTGAAAAAAGTGACTATCCTAAACATGTCAGTGTATGGTATGACTTAATGCCTAATGCGGACATTACACTACGATGGCACTAATGCATACATGTTCAGATTCTATGCATCCCATATAACATATGTCCGAGGGAAAGTCCTTACGTACTTCACATTATAGGGTTCAATCCGTCACCATGAAATCCTACTCAGTAACGAAATAAGGTTCAAACAACCCACAAGTATGGATTCCAGCCCCGAAGTACACCGCCCTACTATACAGAATCCACCTCATGCGGACCCCCCCGCAAGTGCCTCTCTAGCCCCGGAATATTAGGGATCCGCCTTCCATCCGCCCGACTATTCATGATCCCGGAGTATACCGCCCGATTACTCATTATCCCGGATTTAATTGATGCTCGCCTCGTTCCACATCACAGTTCCGGAGTACACTGCCCGATTGGATGCAAGGCAATTACAGTCTCGGAGTACACCATCCGACTGAATCTATAGTCCCGGAGTATAACGCCCGACTATATAGAAACGCCCCACTTACGTTTGCCCAGGTTTCATCACATCTTCTTCTAGTGCCTGTCCTTAGGTTTAATTATAATCATCACAACCTAGAGCTAGCTTACCCTACCGGACATAAATCAACACACGAGAACATTAGTCCACACTAGCTACTTCTCAAATTTCTTCATTCATAAATTGCCGGTCACTACGGGTCTCGCTCAGCCTCTAGATTCCAACAACCATCTCAATATAGAGATCACTTAGGTTATATGTAACCTCAACATAACCATTTCATTCATTATCCATCATTTTTTCTTTATCCACTTTCTTTATGTTTATAGATCATGAAGTATTCAACTTCTTGTAGCAACATTTAATACCAGTTTATCAAATCAAATTCTTGTAGACAATTTCTCGGTTAACAAACCAAACTATTCACTTTAGTATATTCAATGCTCTTTTAATTAATATAATTTTTTTCATGCTTGCCTATACTTCAAGTATATTTCTTAATACAAAAGTTCTTTATGATCAAAATCGACTAGAGATTTCGTATTTCAATAGATGTATTTCATTATAACTCCATCTCAACTATTTACTTAATGTAATAGATTAATATCTAAGAAATTCTGCAAAGATGAGTTCTAATTTGCATTTCTACTCCCAACTCTTAAATCTTTTATTTCATGTACAATATCATTTGATTTTGAATTCAAAAATTCATCTACTACACTATTTAATGTGAGTATAACCTTTAATTCCCAAAATATATTTTAAAAAGTGTGGAATTAATTCTAAGGGTTCCAATAATATTTCAGAATATTACTTACATTTTCTGAAATTTTAAAAGCAAGGAAAACCCAATTACAAAAAATTAAAACTACCATGTGTAAGGCCAGAATCGAACCCGAGACCAGGAGCCAGCCAATTACAAGCCCAACGAAGGTGCCAACTCACAGTTGGTGATAATAAACCACCTTTGGTTTCTTTTCTAATTATTCTATTGATATCCATTAAATCCAAATTTTTTTTGCAAGAGGCAGAGCCTTCCCAGGTTTCGAACCCACAACCAAACACCCACACAGCAGAGCCCAGTGCCACGCGCGCTAGCCAGTAAGTCCAATGCTCTTTCTGATTACATATGTGTTCACAATCTTCTAACCCAACTCTTTATTTCCCCCTATTTTTAACTACTTCATTTATTTTGATTTCTATCATTTTCTCTCAAAATAATTTTTCATAAAATACACTCCTAGATTTCCAGAAATTATTTCTCACTAATTTTATCTATGTTAGAGTGAAGTTATACACAAATAATTTAAATAGTAATTTTGAGAACTTTTATGAACATATATTATTATTAATAAACAAGACTACTTTTTATAACAACTAACATGAATATATTTTTCTTTTAGCAATTTCTTTGAATTTATGGAGATCGAATTCTCATCTCCCTATTGAATTATAATCCACCCCAATGTTTACACAATTTTTTGGGCATAAGTTAACAACTTTATATATATATACAATTCATATAATAAAATCATGGCACTCCACAATACGCATGACACCACTAGAAAATTACCCTAATAATTTTTTTAAAATTTGACTACATGACAATTCTACATTGAAGTTTCTAACTAACAAGCATTAATTTTTTATATTCATATACTACTAAAACTCAAGATGTCAACACAACATGCATTATAAAAAAATTTAGAAACTAAGGAACTCATGCCAAAACTTTTCATTTCAAAACACAATTTATCTAAGCATGCATTCTACAACCAACTAGAAAGTAAAGAAGCACCCACCTCTTAGTAGTAGAAATGAGAAAGCTCCAAAATTCGAGATGAAATGGAGTAAGCATATGAATGTACCCACACACACACACACACACGCACACACACACACACACACACACATATATATATATCTGTGTGTGTGTGTGTGTGTGTGTGTGTGTGTGTGTGTGTGTGTGTCGTGAGTGATTGGAGGGAAGAGAATGAGGTGGCTGGGGTTTTCGGAAATGGCAGAGAAAGAGAAGAAAGAAAAAGGAGAAGAGGGTGAAGGGGTTTAAATGAGATTAATTAAATTAATGAGGATTTAACTAATTACCCACTAACCCAAATAACTAACCACTAACATCCCCACTCTCTCCTATCTCTCAAGTACTCCCGGCCAAAAAATTCAAGGGTGAGAAAGTTCGTGTACATGCATGCTACGTGTGAACAGAATTTATTAATAGTTTTTATTTAAATTAAATGCATATGTTATAATATGTAACATGTATTGAATAAAACTAGCTTAAATTTATTAAAATTAGAGTTTTTATAAAAGAATAAAATAACCACACACACACTCAATAAATTTTATTTTGAAACAGAATACAACCGACACATGCACTGCAAACACGTGCGTTGCATGTAAAAACGAATATTAAAAAACGAAATAGAATTTATCAATGGGAATTTTTTTATAAATTATCGAAGTAAAACATACGAAAAATAAATTTTATTAATTATATATATATATAACAATGTAATCAACATGCACATAGAAAATACGTGCATCACACGTATAAAATTTATATTTGAGTTTAAAATAAGAGAAAATGAATTTTAATTTATAAAAAGAATTCTAACAAGTTATAAAAATAAATAATTGAAATACATAGAATATTACACGTAACAGTGGAATATACATAATTGGCACGTGTATTGAAAACACGTACAATACACGCAAAAATATAAAGATTAAAATAAATGTTTGAGTTGGCTCAAAATAGGATAAAATGAGTTTTGAGATGATGAAAAATATATAATTAATCGAAAAATGAAAATACGTTGGATATTTATATTAAAATAAGCTAGGAATTACCCGTAACGGTACAAAATACACATGCGTAATACACGAGGGCAAAATTGTCTAAACTCAATTTAGCATGTGTGCGAGTTCAGGTACCCGTGCATATGCATGCACGCATACGCACATGCACATGCACATGCACGCGTGTGCGAACACACACGTACATACACGCGTATGAGTGCATGAAGGAGCTCCCTATCCTATCTTAAAACAGTCTAGGGAGTGGTATGAGATTATTCTAGAACTATAGAAAAGGTGCCTCTTAGCACTTTACCTAATGGTCCCCTTTTCTCGAGTTTTAATTCAGATTTGTTTAAATAGTTTGGGTTCTTCTAAGGCAGGGATGAGCTCCATGTCTTGTTCTGGAGCTTTCCCTAGTGGGAGTCTGACGCCCCTCCACAAGGTGATGTCCGAGTCACCCCTGCCAATCGGCTGTCCACGGGGCTCCTCTTGGGCAGCCGCTTGTAGTTGCCCTAGCTTATCGGCAGTCCGAGTGGCTCCCCTTTTGTTAGGAGGTCCCCAGGGAGAAGGAACGTTCATGGCAATGATGTGTGTAGAAAAATAGGTGATTCGAGTTAATTGTGATTTGTATGTGATCGTATAGTTATATTCGTAATTAATGTCGTTGAAATATGAATTTCATCATGTGAACAACAAAAACTCCTTACTGATTTCAAGATGTAAATGCACGTGAAATTCTAGTTCTAAAAACTACATGTTTACAAGTAAGAACCGTTACAATTTGAATTGGCAAGTTGCTGAGTTGCTGTTGTTGTAACTTGTAGGTAGATTTTGCTAGCTACTATTCAAGTCAATTAGAGCTTTGTACACGAGATTCGTAGCCCTTTGAATATATTTTGTGGAACATTCAACAGATTCAAATTTCGAGTTGTAGATGATGAGTTATCATATTTTTCGTACTGCTAGGTCTACACATTCCAGATTGTTGCTTACAACACATCGACATGTTTCATAAATTAAAATGTCATGTTAATAGGTGAATTAGGACTTGGTATTTATTAGCATAATACTATACTTGATTAGGATTCGTAATAAAAATTTTATAGGATTTTTGAATAGATTTCCAGACCCGTTATATATATGTAGACTTGACTTTTGAATCCTGTTAGCACTAAACCAGTAGAGAACCCAAGTGTCGACCCGGTAGCAGTTATAATCACTTAGATAAATTTCAATAGAATTCCTAGCCCTCTGTGTTAGGAATCCAGGACACTTGACGAATTCATAATCCGACTTATAGGTCACATGTTATTCTAAATTCACTACTCTACCGTCGAAATTCCAGATTTGCTGTTTATAACTACATCGCCATGTTTAATTAAGTGAAACAACAGGATAACTTAAGAATTTAGAAAGACGAATTTTAAGAATTTTAATGAATGGTGTTAGGAACCTAATTATAATTTTTGTAAGAGTTTTAGTTAAGTTTTTTTGTCGAATTGTACGTGTAATTACTTGATGCCGAGTTTCTGCCTGAACATTAAACTCATAAAGAACTAGCTGGTAGACCATGCTCCTTTAGTTGGAATGTATCGTATAAATATGCGTTGAAACCTGAAGGGAGTCTAGTTTCTGAAAATTCTGAATGAACCTAATTCGCTTTCATGCAGTAGTGGGAAAGTTAGGTTTTGTACAGAAATGTCTTGCTGCCCAGAATTATGCCTTCATGTTTTAAATACAAATGTGTTTGTTCTTTGCATTTTAAAAACTGAAATATATTACATGCCTTGCATAGCCCTTGATTCTTCCTTGATCATGTCCTTATACCCGTTCTCATTGTCTCATGTTCATGTTTAATTATTGTAAAGGAATAACAAGCCGGGGTAATAAGGGTAAGACTTAGTAGTGGGTGATATAGGAGATTGTACTCAGAAGGGGCCCGTGTTTCTCGGAATAATTTCTGTTACAAGTTATATGGAACTAAGTGCCATATAGAACTAAGTGCTACATCAGGAGTTGATGGGGGTTACTTTTACAGCCTGCGGGGGTTACCGCTAGAGCCCATTTTCTGTTTACATGATACATGTTTATAAGTTATATGAAACTAAGTACCACGTTGAACTAAGTGTCACGTCAGGAGTTGACAGAGGTTACCTTTAGAGCCCATTGCATGACTACATGACCCGAGTACATGACCCTATAGAATTCACCACTAGAGTCTAAACATTAACATGTTTATATACACCCGAACCTGTGGTATGGGATGCATGATTATGTGGATTAGTTAGGATTTATAAAAGATTGCTTGACTTGAGATTAACACTGAACACATGCATGACTTATGATTCCAGTTACATGTTACCTGTTACAAGTTTATATGATTCCTGTTTACAAGTTACATGATTCCTGTTTACAAGTTACATGTTACCTGTTACAAGATTACATGATTCCTATTTACAAGTTACATGTTACATGTTTATAAGTTACAAGATTTTTGTTTATACGACATGTTTCCCGTTACATGATTCCTTGTTCCCGATTTGTTATATTTAAGACTTGTTTAGTTCAATCTTGTTTCCTTCTTGTTATGTACATTGTTTCTCGTTATCAGGTTTGTACCGTATTTGAATTCCCAGTTCTTATTGCATTCTTTGTTATGCCTTGTTTTCTGTTCTTATTTTTCTTATACTACTTGCGGCCTATAGCTTGCTCTAATGAGTACTATCCATCTTTCATTTGAGTTAGTATTATATAGGTACAACGATGGGATACTGAAGGAACTTGGTGAACTGATCACTGTGTGTATATTCTCGAGTATATTGTAAGTTCTTGTATCTCAGATATTGGTTATTGCATTATATTCTTATTCCTGTGATTATTACTGTATTGTTGAGCTTGCTGGTATTGTACATCTTATGAATGATATGAGTTGGTATACCTATATCATTCGCTGGGCCTCAGTTACAAGCCCGCGTTTCCCTAATGGGAAGTGGGGCATGACATCGCCCCTTGGTATGGCACTCCAAGTCCCTCACGAATCACTATAAAAAAATTGCATGGATCGTGCCTCGCCCCTCGGCGTGGCACTCCAGGTCACTCGCCAAATTCTCTAAAAAATCGACTGGCTCGTGCCTCGCCCCTCGGCATGGTATTCCGGCTCATGCACAAATTTGCCTTCAAGTTTTGATGTCAGAGTCCCTTGGTACCCTCACCCCCTCAAATGACTATTTGAGATGCTCACAGGGGGATGAAATTGCCCCGACAACGGTCCCTCGTGAAGTGACCAAATAGGTAAAAATACTTTTATTACCAAGACATGAAAAATACATCTCGAAATTACATTTGTTGGATTACATAAGAAATTACAAGTTTTGGGCGCAAGGGCCCGACCCTCAGAGTCCCTTGATTGCACCCAAATTCAAGTTCGTAACATCAGCTCCACTAGGCACGTGCCTACCCCTGATGAATCAAGGCCCTCTAAAACACTAGTGACGCTAGACAACCCCACCACTCCACTCTAATCATCACCGGGCCCCCTCATTCCAGATCGGGTCCCAGGGTAAGGGTCTCACCTCGAGAACGGGCTTCAAAAGGAAGCGTTAGGTCTGATTCCCGGAGCTTGATCCTCAAGCGATATATTTCGAAGTCTCTCTCCACGAGCAGCCAATTGAGGATAGTCTCCGAGGATCACTGTCCAACTGAACCATGTAGGGTGTCCCCTTCGGCTTGGGATAGGACCAAGCTAATATCGGGAACAGACTCCTTCAAGCGAAAGTGCTCTTACACCACACTTTGCGATATCTGAATATGATAGCGGAATGCCCCATCTCGGTCCCTTGCCTCCTTCCAGAGAGGAATGATGGTATCCTCCACCTGACGCAGCTGGCCTCGGAGAGATCAGATCTTCTCTTCAGACTCACTCTCCCCAGGCTCATATCTTACAATATGATCACAAAGCGATTTAAGTTTTAAGGGTCAGATAAAGACACTAAGTGGTGGACAAACAATACAAGATGTAAATGTCGAAGTTTCCTTATTCAAAAACAGAAAAGATACAGGGAAGCAGTGGCCAATCTGTGTTCGAAGTCAATACAAAAAATAAAATTTGAAAGTCTACTCTTTAGGAGAGAGCGCCACATCCCGAGGAGAGGCTTGAATAGCCTTGGTGCTGACCTCCTGATGTTTGGTGGGCAACAAGGGAACCTTGTCGTCTCCTGAGGGCACCACTTTGGGTTTCGGGGGAGTACTACCAACCCCCGGCTCGAAGAAGAGACCAGTGAGGTCGAGGTCAGGGTACCTCTCCTTGACGTGTTGAAGAGCTCGATCATACCCCTTGTCTTGCCTAGTAATGACCTTGTCCATGGTACTCTCTAGGTCCATAACCAGCTCCCTCTGCTTCACCTCCAAAGTCGCCTTCTCCTCTAGTGGACGCTCCCAGTCTGAGGCCATGGACGAAAAGTCCTCCAAATCTTTCTCCCTCTTCTTGAGGACCTCAGCTCTGAGCTTCATCTCCTTATACTCCTTATCCACCCGGGATGGCCTCCGGTTGGCCCACTTGAGCTTATGTTCATACTACATCTTCATCTCCGCCCCTTGGAGAATGGTCTGCAGAAGGACAGTGAAACATTTAGAAAAATTGAAAATTGAAATGAAAGGACATGACTCGTCAAGATCAGGTCCATACCATAACGGAGGCTTGGGCGAACTTAAGATAGGTCAATTCATAGGTCTCACGGGTGAGGGTCTTTCTGTCCCTCAGCATAGATATGTGATTCACCACCTCGAGTTCCACCCAAACCTCCATTATGGAGTTGGCCATCTTCACGGCCTAATCAGGCATGAAGGTTTCCTCCGCCTTTTCACCGAGAACATCCCTCAGCACCGGATTAATTGGGGGAAGTGAAGACGTGGCCAACTTGGTGACCTTCAGCGCTTCTTCCCTTGGCGTAACCCTCAGGGACTCATCCGGGTCGGCGATGATTAAGGCCTAAGGCCTCTTCGCCCTATCAGAGCATCCCTCTGGAGATTTGTTGGAGGTCGAGACAGGCACTCTCTTCTTCTCCTTCGATTCCTCGACGAACTTTTTCTTTGACAACTCGGCCTGCAGAACCGTGATGGCATCATCATCAGTCATGGCTGCAAAGGATAACATAGTGACATTAAAATTAGGCAAAGGAGGTTGCTACAAAAAGAAAATTATAAAATACGGGGCATGGATGGACTTAATCCAATCTCCACCAGGCTCATCCCAGTCACCCTTGCCCTGTCTATGTGCCCTCTATAAATAACTTCATGAAATCCTCCTCTGCCTACTCCGAGGTGAAGTCCTTCCTCTTCAGGGCCTTAATCTTCGGGGTGTCTTACACCCATCGGGTGGGGATATCCCAAGGCTTGGGGCTGTAAATGATGAAGTACTTCGACTTCAAATCCTTAATCGAGTTTGGGTGGTTTTGCACCACGTGATACTTTTGACAAGGGCTGAGGAAACACCGCCCCTGGTACACCCGAGCCGTGCTTAGGGTCAAACACATGCGAAAATATTTGAGTTTCAGGGGTACCCCTTCTTCTGGCACAACATGATGAAGCTGGTCAACTGCTTCCAGGAATAGGGCCCATCTGCCTATGGCTCACCATACCCCAATTGTAATACCCCGTAATTTCAAAGGAATATATAAGTGTGTGTATATATATATATATATATATATATATATATATATATATATATATATAATAACTAGGTATGCCCGTGGCACGTGCCTACGGCACGTACCTACGGCACGTATTCGGAACTGCATATAAATTTATTTGGAGTTATTTGGTTGGATGAACTACATATAAATTTATGCATTATACATGCTAAGATCAAAAGTCATTCACTATACCTCTTTATACATCTTTAACAATTATTCGTTAAATTGTTTCAGTTTTTTAGGAATTTATCTTTATTGCCCTTAAATATCTAAATATTGACTTATCCAATTCTTCAAAAAGCTAGATTTTTTTAAAGAAATGTGAGAACATTAATTAAAAATATGCACCATGACAGGAAAAAAAAACTGATTGTAAACAAATACAACCACCTTTCTAATACAATCATCTACTATATACAGGCCTCCTTTGAAATTATATTGTTGATTCTCATTTAAGACTTTTGGTGGTTGATTCTCTCCTTTGGTGTGTTGGTGTAGGCAGTGATGCAAAACACTATATGATCTGAATAATTATTTCAAGCTTGAGGTATTTATTCTTGATTATATATCTATCATATCCTAGTTGGCGCGGCACCCCAATGCAGCCCTAGTTATGAATAGTGTGTTCTGAGCCTACTGGTTTTTTTTAAACCACATGTTCAGTGTCTGTTGTTCTGAGCTTACAAAATTTGAAACTTCATGTTCAGCTTCTGTTTGCCTTGAGCGTACACAATTTGATACTTCATGTTTAGTTTCTGCTGTTCATTTTCTGTTTGTTCTGAGTTAACAAAATTTGATACTTCATGATGTGTTTCTGTTTGTTCTGGGTTTACCAAATTTGATACTACATGCTCTGTTTTTGTTTGTTATGAGCTTACAAAATTTGATACATCAGGCTCTGTTTGTGTTATTTATGAGCTTACAAAATTACACACTTCATGCCCTGTTTCTGTTTGTTCTGAGCTAACAAAATTTGACACTACATGCTCTGTTTGTGTTTGTTCTGAGCTTACAAAATTTGATACTTCATGATCTGTTTGTGTTAGTTCTGAGCTTACAAACTTTGACACTTCATGCTCTGTCTCTGTTTGACACTTCATTTGTAAAAAAAATATTAGCCATTTTACATGTCACTAGCCAAATGACCAAGATATAGTTTGGAATCATAATAGATTTTAGAAAATTTTCTGAAAATTTCCATAGAACCTCCCTTAAAATATTAGCCATTTTACAGCAATTCCTTATGGAATTCTGCTCACAATTAAAAATTTATCATCACAGTCAAGAAATATAAATCCTCCCCAGGCCAATCCAAGCAACATCACATAGACATTATATATATAGGGCTCTGGGAAGAAAAAATCTTCATATGACTAAGATTCAAAATAAAAACCAAGATATCGTTTGAAAACATAATAGATTTTAGAAAATTTAGTAAAAATTTTGACAGAACCTCCCCTAAAATATTAGCCATTTTACAGAAATTCCTTACGGAATTCTGCTAACAATTAAATATGTGACATCACAGGCAATAAATATCAATCCTCCCCAGGCTCAACCGAACAACATCACACAGGCATCATATATATAAGGCTCTGGGGAAAAAAATCAGAATATAATGCAAGATACAAAATAAAAACCAAAAATTCGTTTGAAAATGTAATAAATTTTTTGAAAAACCTTCGAAAAACCTTTAAAAAACCAAACATAGAACCCAATACTCCACAAATTTGCGGGTACGGGTATTAACATAACTATATTATATCATCATTATATACAGTTACTTACATCTCCCAAAATGCTAAATATTACAATTATTACAACTATTACATCCTCCACCATACTAAACACCAACAAACTGAATGAAAAAAAAATTACATGGTTGTAGGAGAACACAATGGTTGAAGTCTTCAAAAATAGGACCAAACAGTGAGCCTAAAAAAACAATTAGAGTTTTGAATCAAATAGTAAGAGTTTACAATAAACAATTAAAACAATAGTAATAGTTTTGAAACCATTACCTTTCAAACAGAACAATGGCTTCAACCAAACATGTTCCTCATCACCCTACAAAAAGTTAAACTGTCAATATGTACATGACGGTTTTGAGTGTGGACGACAATCTGGGAAAAAAAGAAGAAGCATTAAATTAGCAGCAATTAACGGTTAACATAGGGTGTCGTTGTAGTAAATATAAATTTACCTTATTGCAACCCCAATTCATCAATGTAGTTGCATTTATAAATTTGAGGTCCATGTCAGCTGCTTCCCAGTTCTATTAAAGTTCAAAAGTAAAACAACAATGAAAATAAGTTTTAGTAAGGTAAATCTATCATATATAAATGGATTTTTTTATTTTGTCGTCTTGTTTCATTAAAGAAAAAATAATAAGTTAATAGACGACCCTCTTTCTATTTTTTTCTTCTTATATATGGTGTCAATATTTCATTACTGATAAGTTAATTGATTTGAAGAGTTTGCTGGCTCATTATTGATTTAATGTTTGCCATCAAATAATAGAAAGAGTGATACTTGTTTTTGCTAAAATAATTGTTTGTTATTGCAACTCCAATTGCTATATAGTTGAAAATTTAGCATCGTCTTGTAGAAAAAAAAAGAGAGATTCAATATATATATGCTAGTGTTTAAGATAACCATAGTTATATTTAATATCCATCTCTATGAAATAAGTAAAGAAGTTAATCTGTTACAGATTTAAACATATGAGTAGTGTAACTGTGAAGTCTGAATTGAAAAAAAGATGATCACACTAAAGGCTTGATAGTGTAACTGTGAAGTGTGAATTGATAAACAGATGATCACACTAAAGTCCTGATAAGATACTAATTGGGGTTTGACTATGTCCGGTTCAAGAGTATTTATGACCTTAAAGTAAGTAAATGAAATGTATACAATAGTATGAGAATGTGATGAAATTAAATTGTTTATGAGACGCATGAATTGCGATTGAATTTTATATATGAGACTTGATTCATGAAAAAGATTGGAAATCATGTTACTTGAAAAGGAGAACTTTGGACTATGAAAAACTCAACGTTAGAGTTGTAAATTGAAATTGAGAATTAGGGTGTAGCTAAGCCTTATACCGACATTAAAAGAAATGTTGATATGATATTTGAGATAAAAGACCAGGTTTGGGTCAAATTCGTTGATTGATGGTTAAGACCGGTATAGAGGAAAGAGTTAACCCTAGAAATTGATTTCTATTCATGATTCATACAATTAAGAACCAAACAATAGAGAAGATGTGATGAAAGTAAGAGAAAAACACAAGTACGGGGGCTTCGAGTCTACGGTGTGAAAGTGATTCATAGGTTGCCTACTTGATGAGTCAAATCTTGGCGTGGACACTACTCCGGAATTATCGGGATCATGGCGATGCTTGTGGGATGTTCGATTGACTACGGGTGGTGCCATGGTCCATGACGGAGGCTGAATTGACCATAGGCTTTGCATGATGCGTCATGTCACGATGTGGGATTCCCCTCCATGCTATCTGGACATGGGCTCATAACTCACAGGACATCTAGGATACTTACCATAGTTACTGTAGTAGATTAAGTCATGGTAAGGGATCGAACCCTACAAGTTGAAGAACGATTAAGGACTTGCCCTCGAACCTATGTAGTATGGGATGCATAGAATCCGAACAAGTATGCAATAGTGTCATCTAATAATAATAATAAATTGCATTAAGGACTAGGCACATAACCACAAAACGACATCAATAGGATAGTTCCCTTAGCTTTGTTTGTGAACAAGTTTGTGTTTTGTTAAGCTTTGAGAATCGTTATACTGTTTCGGCATAGAGAGGATGGCCGTGTATAATATCTCGTCAGTTGAATGAACTTACGTGCCTACAGTCTTTATGCAGGATAAAGAAATTGACGAAGATTAAAGTATGCAAGCAGCTTAAAGAATGTTTCAAGTGTTGTACATCTATTTATGTTAATATTGTAAATTGCTTCCGCTGTTTAAGTTTATATGTAAATGTAACTCTGATGTAAAGAAAAGTTTAAATTTTCTTATAAAATTGTATGAAGAGAAGTGTAAATATCCTGTGGAACTTCGAATTCAGTTGTATTTGGAATTCGGGGTGTTACAGAGTGGTATCAGAGCCACGCTTCCAAGTAGTACAAATTTATAAGGAACAACACCCTAGAGTGGACATTATTGAGTGTGTTGAGTCTAGAGATTTAAATGTAAGTCACTTACATTTGTGTTGCTCTATGATTTATGTTTCTTCTCCTCCTTTCTCTAAGATGGCGGACCACTTCGACCCTGCTGGAGGCGACGATTGGCACATAGTTGAGGAGGATTACTACCCTGGACAAGCTGATTCAGACGAAGAAGATCCTGAAGAATTGGAAGAGGAATGGACTGAGTCCCAAGAGATCACTCCACTTTCAGATTCATCTGATGATTCCTCCGACGAGGAAGAACTAGTTCTGAGTAGTCTCATTGTGTTCTTCAGAGGCAGGTAGAGACTCAATGGGAGAGAATTGGGCTACTAGAGAGTCAGTTGGCAAAGTGCAAGGATGATATTGCAATTTTCTGTCATCGTATTTGGGAACTCGAGAAGAGGAAGAACATGTACGATGTACTGAAGGAAGAAGTGGAGGAACTACGGGAAGAGCTTTGTGAAGCCAAGAGGAACCGTAGGAACTAGACTGTTGTATCTTCTTATTGCTTTCATTTGATGTCAGAAATATTTTAAATTCGAATGTACAAAGTTTGAAATTCAATGAAATGAAAAGTTAACTTAAAATTCATGTTTTTCTACTTCGAATTTAATAGATCTTTTGCATCAGAATATAGCTAGAAGAGGAGCTCAAAATGGTGAAGGTCGGGACTTGGAAATGGAATTAGCGAGGGTCTATCAGACACTCAATGCCATTGTCATGAATCAAAACCAAGGGAGGGTGCCTGTGAATCCAGTACCTGAAGCTATCAAACTCGTGGAATCATTCAAACGGATTAAACCACCAGTATTCGAAAGGAAGTCAGACCATGACGCGGCTGACAACTGGGTCCTCTCATACTTTTGTGTCACCTAAGTTTGCTAAAGTTTTGGGAGTCGAACCGAAAGTATTTCCAGGCAAGGTCTTGGTGGTAGCTACACCATCAATCTAATATGAGAGCTTAGAAAATAAGTGGCGAAATCCCAGCAATCCACTTCAATACAACAATAAACACCAACAAACACCACTAAAATTTTCTTTCCTTTTATTACAACAATCATTACAAATCCCAGCGGAAGTCTAATCATCTCAACACCATTTAATCTTTTATATACAACTCAAAAGATCTCAAATATCCTTTACAATTTTACACCAAACACTAAATAATTGAAATTATCTCAAAATGCCCACTCAAGTTTCCAACCTCCAGTCTAAGCAATAACCTGCAACATGTGAGGCTAGAGTTGAACCCTAACCCCCAAACTAAAGGGGTCAGCCATAAAAATGGTGTGAGTGGCAACTAATCAAACAAATAACATAAATGAACTTAAAACATGATATCCAACAAATAATAATCAAACACTAAAGTATGAAGTAACAATAAAAGAGTAATGGGTGATACCAAAACCAAAAGCCAAGTGTGTAAAAACAGGAAATCCGAATGCATAAAAGTGATTCAAGAAAACATCATGACTACATGCTGACAACGATGACTACTAAGAGATGAAGATAAACTATGATAATTTGCCTATGCTTGATCATTCCGGAGATTGATCCCACATCACAGGTATATTTCCTGGATAATTCAGGAGATCATCCCACATCTAAACATAGATTCCTTATCACAATAATACCCCAAAAGCGTCGCCTCGACTCCGATAATTCCGTAGTTCAATCCCACATCTCAAGATAATTACTTGGATAATTCCGGAGAAGTACCTCACATCTCAGGTTAACTACCTGGATAATTCCGGAGATAAATCACACATCACAAGTTAACTACTTGGATAATTCAGGAGATTAGATCCTACATCAAAAGCCATACTGAGGTGCATAACTCAAGTTCCCATTCGTCATGACACTACTAATGCTTGTCCTTATTAGTTTGGGTTACTGAACAAATCTCCTAGAGTAGTGCACCCTACCGGACTAAAAATCTGAATACTGAAAATGTGCCTCAATGGGCCTCAACAAATAACTGAACAAATATCTCAACACCGGTATACTAGGGTCACATACCTCTAGAGACTCAAAAACAAATATCTGAACAAATTCCACTTAACAAGCGGCTCAACAAAATATCTCAAAATCATGTTCTTAACTGAACATCTCAAAAACAAATACTTAACTGAACATCTTAAAATCAAACACTAAACAAAACATCTCACAATCAAATACAAAGATCCTTCAGGACCAGTCGGCTGCACATCAGATCAGTCGACTGTCCAGAGGACATAATCCAACATTTCTCAAAAATAAACTAAGGCATAATCAGTCGTCTGGGAAGCCATCAGTCGACTGCCCCGAGACAAATACAAATAATTCTCATCAAAATATTCTAAGCATATAAGTCGACTGAAAGGTCATAGGTCGACTGTCCCGAAAGGACTGAACAAAATCACAAACAGAGGATCAGTCGACTGACCTCAGTCTAGGTCGACTGTCCCGAACAAATCTCAAGACTCAAAAATGCACAGTAGGCTCGTACCAGTCGACTGCTTCACAAGACAGTCGGCTGTCGGCTACAGGTTCCCAAAAGATAGGTCTGAACACAAACCTAAACTGGAGTTTTTTTTTTTTTTTTCCAAGATTCATCGATCATAAAATTTAATTTATATCCAGGCAAATAAACAATTCTCAATAATCTCCTTCATGGTTACATTACTCAATCAATCAATTCTCCAATCTCATATTCTCATGATCTCAATTCTTAATTCTCCCATTAGGGTTTTTCTCAACAAAATGTCTTCCATAACTTAATCCAAATCTGATTTACAACTATAAGATCCAGGTGTTTACCATCAAATCACAACAAAATCAATTCTTAATATGTCTCCCAACAATACGATCTCATAGATCAACATTTCCTCAACGAATCTTAATATTTTCTCATACATGGTTCAAATATCAACAAGAGTTCTCATCCTCCATAACCAATAAAAGATCCATACCATACTTTCAATGGGACTAACAAAATAATGGCATAATGATCACAAACAAGCATAACAAGATCTTACGTCATTCATCAATCAAGACAAACAAAACAAGCAAAGCAAAACAAAACAACAAAACAAACCACTCACTGTTGATTTGAAGAAAAGATCCACAAAAGCTCCTCCTTGCTAGATCCAAGAATCCTCCTTTGTTCTTCCAAAATAATCTCAAGAAATTCTGAATATACTCAATGACGGCTGGGAAAGAATTTCCCTTAAATATGCCGGGGTAAAATGTTAGGGTTATATTCCCACTTTGCAAAATAATCCTTTTAAGAATACAATTTTACATACATAGGTTTAGTCTTGAAAATTCAATCAAATATCATTTAAATTAGGATCTAATAGAAGAATATACTTCCAAACCTCAAAAAAAAATACTGATCGTAATGTCCAGCAAATACGTTTTGCACTCTAAACCCTCAAAATGTCAATTTTGCAAATAAGTCCTTCTTTTCCCAAAAATTGCAAATAGTACTAATTAATTTCAGAAAAATCTGGAAAAATACCAAATAATTTTCAAATAATGAATAATGATTTTTCATAGAGAAAACTTAATTTTCCAAACTTCTAAAAAGTCATTTGCACGTGTTTTGCACGTGTACAAAAGATAAATCTTTTAGAAAATATTTATCAAATACTCAAAATCATTTAAAATTCATTTTCAAATAATTAAAATAATATTTGAAAATACGGGGTTCTACATTTCAGGAGTTGAAAGAGAAGCCGACTATGGTACCCATTTTAGCTTTGCCTAGGGTACGTGTTGAGTATGATGTCTACAGTGATGCTTCACATTATAGGCTTGGTTGTGTCTTAATTCAAGAAGGGAAAGTGATTGCTTATAGGTTTAGGCAACTAAGACCGCATGAGAAGAATTATCCGACTCATGATCTGGAGTTGGCTGTGATTATCTTTGCCTTAAAGCAATGGAGACTTATGTGTATGGTGAGAAATTGAACATGTACATAGACCACAAAAGCTTGAAGTACATCTATCAATAGAAAGATCTGAATCTGAGGCAAAGGAGATGGCTGGAGGTGCTTGAGGACATGTGTCCTAAGATCAAGTATCATCCTGGGAAGGCTAATATTATTGCTGATGCACTTAGCCGCAAGAGCAGTCTAGCCAGTTTGATTACAACTCAGAGGTATCTGGTAGAAGAATTGGATCGGGCTAGTATTGAAGTTGTCTTGCAAAGATTGGGAGCATCCATAGCTCAGTTGAGGCTTCAGCCTACGCTGAATGAAAGGGTTATTGCAAGTCAGAAAGAAGATGCTAATATTCTGAAGATGAAGGAGCAGGTTGGTGCTGGCAAGTTGCCCGGATTTCAAATCAGGGATGAAGTGTTGCGGTTGGGAGAAAGGCTGTGTATTCCGAATCAGTCGGACTTGAAAGAAAGTATTCTTCATGAGGCACATGCTACTCTTTTGTCAGTACATCCTAGGAGTACTAAGATGTAAAAGGACATCAAACAGCATTTTTGGTGGTTAGGTTAGAAGCGGAATGTGGCTAAATTTGTGGTGAAGTGTGAGATTTGTCAACAAGTCAAAGTCGAGAATCAGAAACCCGGAGGTCTATTACAACCGTTGCCTATTCCGGAATGGAAGTGGGATAACATCAGTATGGATTTCATCATGGGCTTGCTCAAGAGTTCTAAGGGCAATGATGCAATTTGGGTCATAGTCGATCAACTAACGAAGTCTACTCACTTCTTGGCAATGAAACTCACTGCTTCGATGGAAAAATTAGCTGAGATGTATGTTGGGGATATCGTCAGGCTTCATGGTGTACCGTTAACTATTGTTTCTGATCAAGATGCGCGGTTTACTTTGCATTTCTGGAGGAGTTTTCAGACAGCTTTGGGTACCAAGATGGATTTTAGCACTGCTTTTCATCCTCAAATCGATGGGCAGACCGAGAGAGTCAATCGTATTCTTGAGGATATGCTTCGGTGTTATGTACTACAATTTGGAGGCAGTTGGGAAAGGCATCTAGCTTTGGCAGAGTTTGCCTACAATAACAGTTTTCAGACTAGTATTGGGATGGCTCCGTACGAAGCTCTGTATGGCAGGAAATGCAGAACACTTGTTTGTTGGTTTGAAGTGGGGGAGCGACAGATGTTTGAACCTGAGATTGTGCAGCAAACCTCTGAAAAGATTGATCTGATCAGGAAGAGATTGGTGGATGCTCAGAGTAGGCAGAAGAGCTATGCAGACAACCGGAGAAGGGACCTTGAGTTTGAGGAAGGTGACTTTGTCTTTCTGAAGGTATCACCCAGTAAAGGTGTGATCCGATTTGGTAAAGGTGGGAAGTTAGCCTCGAGATTCATAGGCCCGTATAAGATATTAAAAAGGATCGGGAAAACTGCTTACCGGTTAGAGTTACCGAAAGAGTTTTCTCAGGTGCACAATGTCTTTCATGTGTCTATGCTGAGAGGTTACATTCCAGATTCCAGTCATCATTTGCCCAAAGTGCCGGAAGATTTGCAATTGGATCTGAATTACATTGAGCTCCCAGTTGAGATTGTTGATCGTCGGGAGAAAGTCTTGAGGAATAAGACGATATCGATGGTCAAGGTAGTCTGGAGAAACCATTTGGTGGAAGAGGCTACTTGGGAATCTGAGGAGAGGATGTTGAAGGACCATCCGGAGCTTTTTTTTGATTTGTAATTGTATTTTCTTTTGTTGTTGTGCTTGTTTCTCTCACTCTTTGATTGTAGTTCCGGGGACGGAACTATTCTAAGGAGGGAGTGTTGTAATACCCTGATTTTCATTTAATGTGAAATTGTTGATTTTACGTGTTGTGCACATGCAATCTTGGATGTATTTTCTTATACAAATTATCTTTTATAACATGAACAAATAAATATAATTCTTTCTCTTTGTTTTCTTATTAAAGCCTATTTTATAAAGCCTAAGATTTATTTCTCTATTTTGAGCCCATCCTAATTATTTAATTATTTTTAATTGGCCCTTGGATTTGAGCCCACTATTTTGAAGCCTACAACTAATTAATCTCTTAAATTGCCCTAACTTGTCATGTAGACACATTTAGTAGGCAAATTAATTAATTAAATGTGCACAACTTAATAATGAGGACACTAGAAAGTTTGTGCATGCACTAAGGTGTGCAATGCACACCAATTCTAGGGTAGGCTGGGATTGGATGAGTCGGAGAGGGTGAGTGAATGAGGTGGAGGCAGGGCCGGCCCTGGCCCAGGGCAAGCTGGGCGACCGCCCAGGGCCCAATTCAGAAGAGGGGGCCCAAATTTTTGTTAAGTATAAGGGTTTGTAAGTAGACAAAATTTTTAATTAATATTTGAACCAAAAGTCTAAAGGTTTCCTTTTTTAATTAATAAAATTTCAAGTTCCAACAAACCCATTCCACATTTCCATTCTATACACTGTACAGTACGTCAGTACTCTCTCTCTCTCACCCTTTCTGGCTTCACTTCATCTTCTTCAAAAAATTTGTTTTGTTTGATCGTTCATCTTTTTCAATCTTCAATTCCCACCGTAAGTAAGAATATTTGTTTCTTTGAATGTGACTAAAAGCTTTTGAGCAAATGCTTCAAATTTGATCCAGTGATCCATATGCTGATTGTTATATATAAACCATCTAAGTATTGTCATTTTTCAATTGTGTTTTGTGTTGAATCTGTTAATGCTTGAGTTTTGAAGTTTTTGACCGGAAAGAGATGCAGGCACATATTGATATTCTTTCAGTAGAATTTCCTATCTTCGATTGAAATGAGACATCTATGCTTCAAAAAATCATATACTGAGTTAAAGATATATTAGTCTGCAATGATTTCAATGAAAAAAGTGATCATATTTTTAGTTTGTCAACCTGTAATCAACAACATATGACTGGTTAGTCTGTTAACTGTTAAGTGATCATATTTTTAGTTTCTTTGTTTCTCCACATGTTAAAGACATCCAATTATAACTATATTAAGAAAATATTAGTCAAACGGGGGAGAATTCATCAAATTAATTGAAGTTGTAGACTTGTAGTATGCAATATAGCTCTGATTAAAAGATGGCTTACCCGCACTCATTTCTTAAACTGGAGTCCAAATGTTCAATCCCCTTCAATCTGAAATCTTACAAAGTGATGAGGACGAGGTTGTGAATGAGAAAAAATTAGATTCATTTGATAAATGAAATTTAGGAATTGAGATCGAATTACATATTTGAGTTTCATACATAAGTAAATAAATAAATAATGACTAATTTGATCAATATTATGGTATTTCTGGTTACATTTTTCTGAGATTACAAGTTGGTCTTCAGTAAACTCATGTTAAGAGATTTGGAGAATAACAATACTAGGATTGTGGAAAATACAATGACGGGATTAACTTCTTTATAAGCTTTTCCATTTTTTTAAAAAAGTTCTATTTCTTCTCTGCATGCTTAACATTCTCTTCTACTTAGTTGTTATCACTCTTATTCAAGCCTACATTGGTGGGATCACTATATGATCTATCCAAGTATTATGAGCAGTTATAAATTTTGGATTTCTCTTGAATGACAATTTCAACTCAAAATTCTATGGAGTATTGGGCAAACCAGGTGTCTCAATAGTACTAATTTCTGCAAGTTGTCTGATACTACTTCTTCTTCTTCTCTGTTTTTTATTTTATTTTATTTATATATTTATTTTGAGCAAAACTTCTTCCTCTATTTTTTTTTTCATTTTACTCATCTTAGTATTATATTTGCTGCAGGAATTATGCTAGGTTTGATGAGAATGTTGCTTCCCGAATGGAGTTTAGTGCCAATATAGGACTCATTTTGGCAGAGAGCAGGTGCATCATTGAGAGTGCTAGGTGCATACAAGGTTGGATAATTATCTATTTGTTCAGTAGTGATTTAATTTAGGACTTTTAGATTCTTCTATCAACAGAAGAACTTCACTAAAGTTATTGGTCAGACAATTTCTAGCATATACAGATAATGCAAATATCTGAAAGGACAGTAGTTATTTAATTTGGGACTTCTGTGTATTGATTTTATATTTCCCTGCTATTATATCATATTTTATTAATATATATATATATATATATATATATATATAGGGAAAGGCTCCGTTGCACACTACCTTGGTGCTCACGGCGTGAACACTACGTCTTCGGGCGTTGAAATCGAAAATCCGAACCGTTCACATTGATCTACACAACTAAATTAGTCTAAATATGTAAAATCAAATCATTTGAAATTCATTTGCCCATCCATCACGCGACTATAAAAACAATGAATTTCAGCCATACAATTTTGTAATACTTCAATGAATGGGCAAATGAATTTCAAATGATTTGATTTTACATATTTAGACTAATTTAGATGTGTAGATCAATGTGAACGGTTCGGATTTTCGATTTGAACGCCCGAAGACGTAGTGTTCACGCCGTGAGCACCACAAGTAGTGTGCAACGGAGCCTTTTCCTATATATATATATATAAATACAGGAGTATATAAAAAGGGCACAATTTTATTTTTCGCCCAGGACTTCAAATATGTCAGGACCGGCCGTGGGTGGAGGAATAGTTATTGAGTTCATGGAAGTTACTACAACTTCCCAACTCATCTTGGTTCTTAATCTTCTACTCCTAGATTAATCCTAGCCCTTTTTTTCACCCTAAAATAAGTATAACACCCCCCCCCCCCCCCCCTAGTTACTCTTGCACCTTTTCTTCATCAAAAGACTAACAAAAAAAGACACATTTTGTAAGCAAATGATTGAGATTTAAGTAAGTTTCAAAAGATCGAGTGTGCTTTTGTGTGTGTTTCAAACAAAGGAGGCCAGCCAATTCTTTTGGAGACTAAGGGCTTGCGGCAATACCAAGGAGCAAGGAGGAGAAGGCAAATTTGCAAACTCAAACTTGGTGAAGAAGGCCTTTTGTTCATTCTAGGAGCTTTCCCCTAGGATCTTTTGTGTGTTTATCTTCAACAAGGTGGGTGTTTCTCATGCTTCTAAATTAGAAATCATGCTAGGAATGAATTGAGCAATTATTAAAGAACAACTAGTTTAAATTAAATTCATGTTTGCCTAATTAGAGATGAATTAATAATCTAGTAGATGTGTGTTAAAATGATTGCTAGATTGATTAATTGTGAATAAAGTATTAGAAAAGTTATCATGTTTGCCATATCATATGTTTAAGAATCATGCTATGTGAAGAAATTATGCTTATGAGACAAATGATGAATTGTATGTGAAATTGGTTGTGCAAACTAGAATTAACCCTATTGTAGGAAAAATGGAATTGTTGTGTTCTAAATTAATGTAGATGATTAAATAATGGAAGAATGAAGAATTAAGGCACTTTTGTAGAAACTTAGTTATACTACTTTCATGAAAATGAAATGGTTCTAAATGTCGAAACTATGGACATTAGAAAAGAGATAAAAAAATGTGTGTTATATGAGTAATTATTGATTCTAAAATTACTGGGTTACTGTAATTTAATATAGAATAAATTCTGAAAAAGTTGGACTCAAAAAAAAAGAGGAGGAAAAGAACTAAAACATTTTGAGAAATTTTAATATTTGATTTGAACAGAGACTTGAATAAAAACTATTATTTCAACTTTAGATTGATTTGGTCCCTTAGACCATCGGGTCGCTGAGTGTTTAGGTGTTCACTGTAGCCGTGGGCGATCCAAGAGGTTGCGGGTTTGAGTCCTAGGCTCTATCCTCTTTTTCTTTCGGTTTGTTTAAATAAGCCCTGACCCGACCCAATGATACTTAAAGTATTAAACCCCCTTTATACCGTGTGAGCACTTTGGCCCAGTGGCTGGAGCTTACGGCTGTTTTCCCTCAGGTTGTGAGTTCGATTCAGGGTTTCGGCCTGAATATATTTTTTGAAATATTGATTTTTCTGACCTATTCTTGATTTTTAAAAATCCGAAAAAAATATGCTAATTATTCTAAATTCATGTAGAACTTGTAAAAATTATTGGGGATTATTTTTGACTAAAAGCAAGTGAGATTAGAAGTGAAATTGCGTTGAAAAATATTGAATTCTACTCTTAGAAAGTTATAATAATGTGTTGTTCCATGAGAAAATTATCACAAGTATTTAAGAAGAAATTTTGGATGAAAGGAAATGTAGTTGTAATTTTCTATGGTCTATTATTGTCAAATTAAATCTGGTTAGGTATGGAAATATGACTTTGTGATCCTTAAAGTAAATAAATGAAATGTATACAATAGTATGAGAATGAGATGAAATTAAATTGTTTATGAGACGCATGAATTGCGATTGAACTTTATATATGAGACTTGATTCATGAAAATGATTGGAAATCATGTTACTTGAAAAAGAGAACTTTTGAGTATGAAAAACTCAACGTTAGAGTTGTGAATTGAAATTGAAAATTAGGGTGTAGCTAAGCCTCATACCGGCATTAAAATAAATGTTGATATGATATTTGAGATAAAAGACCAAGTTTGGGTCAAATGCGTTGATTAATGGTTAAGACCAGTATAGAAGAAAGAGTTAACCCTAAAAACTGATTTCTATTCATGATTCATACAATTAAGGACTAAACAATAGAGAAGATGTGATGAAAGTAAGAGAAAAAAACAAGTATGAGAACCTCAAGTCTACGGTATGAGAGTGATTCATAGGTTGCCTACTTGATGAATCAAGTCTTGGCGTGGACACTACTCCGAAATTATCGGGATTGTGGCGATGCTTGTGGGATGTTTGATTGACTACGGGTGGTGCCATGGTCCATGACAGAGGCTGAATTAACCATATGCTCTGCATGATGCATCATGTCACGACGTGGGATTTCCCTCCAGGCTATCTGGACATGGGCTCGTAACTCATAGGACATCTAGGATACTTACCGTAGTTACAGTAGTAAATTAAGTCATGGCAAGGGATCGAACCCTACAAGTTGAAGAACGATTAAGGACTTGCCCTCGGACCTATGTAGTATGGGATGCATAGAATCCGAACAAGTGCGCATTAGTGTTATCTAATAATAATAATAAATTGCATTAAGGACTAGGCGCACAACCACAACACGACATCAATTGGATAGTCCCCTTAGCTTTGTTTGTGAACAAGTTTGTGTTTTGTTAAGCTTTGAGAATCGTTATACTGTTTCGGCATAGACAGGATAGCCGTGTATAATATCTTGTCAGTTGAATGAACTGACGTGCCCACAGTCTTTATGCATGATAAAGGAATTGACAAAGATTAATGTATGCAAGCAGCTTAAAGAATGTTCCAAGTGTTGTATATCTATTTATGTAAATATTGTAAATTGCTTCCGCTGTTTAAGTTTATATGTAAATTTAACTCTGATGTAAAGATAAGTTTAAATTTCCTTGTAAAATTGTACGAAGAGAAGTGTAATGATCCTGTGGAACTTCAAATTCAGTTGTATTTGGAATTCGGGGTGTTACACTGTGGCCACCGTGACGACTGTAGCGGCGAAGCAGGCCGAGGAGCTAGACATGGGGAAGGCAAAGGGTTTCCTTGTCGTGAATATGGCAAAGGCTTATGCCCGCACCATTGATCAAGTGAAAGAGTCGTATCCGGACGTGGATTGGGCTAGATGGCATCTCTTTCCGGACCCTATCCCCGGCTTCGACGACGCCTCGGAAGGTGATGAAGAAGATGAGGAGGTGGAGGCTCACGCCGAGGTCAACGAGGCCGGGTTCGACAAGACCGGGGCTGACGTGCCTTCGGAGGTCATGCCTCTGGCGATGGTGGCAGCACCGAGGACTTCTTCTGCTTTGGATTGCTCAACAGAGGTCAACCCCTGACCTACTTGTATTTTCTTTTATTTTGATGTACTGAAGCCAAACTGCGGACTGACCACTGCCTGTATCTTTTGATTTTAATGAAAAACTTTTTGAACAAGTGTTGGAGTTCGGAATTACTCGACTCTGCCCCACTTTTGAGTTGTGTTGTAGTCGACTTGCTTAGATTTAGCTTTGCAACTTAGTTTCCTTAGTCTTTGATAATTTATTTGCCGTTTTGGACTTTTTTACAGCTTGTCGAAGTGTTACAACTTGCCGAAGTGCCTCAGATAGCCGAAGTAGAACGTCTCAAGGCTGGTCTAGGGGTGACGAGGTTGGGGCTAGCCCGGACTTGAGAGAGGCTAGCTCAAGCGCAACAGAGGCTTTTCAAAACCGAGTCCGAGCTGAACCACCTCAAGCTGACACTGGCTCGTCGTGACTCCGAAGTGAAGTGGCTCGAAGAGCAGGCTCAGGAGGCGCCCCTTGATGGAGAGGAGACATGTCCCTCGATGGCCTTCAACCAAGTCCTACGGCTTCGGTACCTTCGTGAGCGCTTGTTCAAGGTCGGCACCGAATGAGATGGGTTGAATAACATCGTGCTCGAGAAGGGTTTGGAAACGGCGCACCTCCGGAGGGTTATTACCCGCGCTTTGTCGTCAGGGCGGCTCTAGCCAAATGCCTCAGCTGAACATCGTTGTGACGAACGATTCGCTGAAGGATCGGGTGGTGGAGCTGGAGGTGGAGATCCATAGACTATGACGACTGTCCGAGGGTAGCAAAGTTCGAACCACTTCTTGCCCCCAAGGTGAATACTCCCAAGGGAGGTCATTCTACGTGTTGGCATTGCGCTCGCCCCCTGTCTCGAGGCGCCCCGGGGATACACAGAGCGGAGTGGCTGGCTCATCAAGCAGAGCATCGGTCGGGGCCACACGCAGGCTTTTAGGATCCAAAGACGCGACTCGGCCTGCTAGTCTAGTTACCTCGACGGGACAAAGGCCACCGCAGCATGGCACTCGTCGACCTTGGCTCTCCCTTAAGAGAAGTGTCCCCCTCACTAGGAGGGGTTAAAGTAGCTTTGTAATTTTGTAATCTTAGCTCCACAAGTTTTGTAACTCGATGTAAAGATGAGTCGTTGGTCTGTACTCAGACGTGTACCTTAAACTTTTAATAAAATAGTATTTTTGTTTTGCTTGCATTTTCAATTGTTGATAGTTGTAGGAACAATTCCGAATGGTGATCCGCTTAGTACTCGCTTAGAAGCGAGTAGTTGAAGTGGAGTCGAATCCAAGTGTTGGACTCTGAACTTGTTGTTTAGAGAATATCAACAGTTGTAGGAGTAATTTCGAATGGTGACCCGCTTCGTAATTGCTTAGAAGGAAGTAGTTGAAGTAGAGTCGAACCAAGTGTTGGACTCCAAACGTGTCGTTTGAAGAATATCAACAGCTGTAGGAGCAA
The DNA here is from genome assembly GCA_017893485.1 of Hemerocallis citrina. Taxonomy (NCBI): domain Eukaryota; kingdom Viridiplantae; phylum Streptophyta; class Magnoliopsida; order Asparagales; family Asphodelaceae; genus Hemerocallis; species Hemerocallis citrina. The sequence goes on from CM030368.1 coordinate 25,281,871, forward strand.
TTCCGAATGGTGACCTGCTTCGTACTCTCTTAGAAGCAAGTAGTTGAAGCAGAGTCGAACCAAGTGTTGGACTCCAAGCGTGTCGTTTGAAGAATTTCAACAGCTGTGGGAGCAATTTCGAATGGTGAACCACTTCGTACTCGCTTAAAAGCAAGTAGTTGAAGCAGAGTCGAACCAAGTGTTGGACTCCAAGCGTGTCGTTTAAAGAATTTCAACAGCTGTGGGAGCAATTCCGAATGGTGAACCACTTCATACTCGCTTAAAAGCAATTAGTTGAAGCAGAGTCGAACCAAGTGTTGGACTCCAAACATGCCGTTTTAATGCGATTTTTTTTAAGTACAATTGGACTACTCAAAAATAGAGAACTTGCGGGGAAAGATTGCTTTTATTGAAAACAATTAGGTGGCCGCTTCTAATTTGCGAGCCGCTTTTACACTTTGATAATGAAAATAAAAGTAAGAACTTTAGACATGTTTTATAGAGCGCTCTTGGGGAAGTTGCTTGGAGCGGTGTTTAGACACCCTCTTGGTACTTCATCAAGTGCTCTGCGTTCCATGTCCTCGGTATTCTCCTACCCCCGGGTCTTCGAGTTGATACGCTCCTGGGCAAATAACTCTAGAGACCCTATACGGTCCTTGCAAATTGGGTGCCAACTTGCCCTTTTTGTTTGGATTGGAGATTGAAAACTTTCGGAGCACTAGGTATCCCTCTTTAAGGTTGGCTGGCCGTACCCTCTTGTTGTAAGACTGAGTGATCCAACGGCGGTAGGTCTCTTATCGAATTGTAGCTCTCTCGCAGTCCTCGTCTATGAGGTCTAACCAGTTGTGAAGTTGGTTCACATTTTGTGCTTCACTGTAGGCTATCAGTCGGGGTGAAGGCAGGCCCACTTCTAAGGAAATGAGAGCTTCGGAACCATATGTGAGGTTGAAGGGGGACTCCCCTGTCGGAGTTCTTTTGGTGGTGCGATAGCTCCAAAGCACGTTGGGGAGCTGTTTGACCCACAGCCCCTTAGTGGATTTGTCGAGCCTCTTTTTCAGGCCAGAGAGTATTTGTCGATTTGTGTTCTTCTCTTGGCCATTGGACTGAGGGTGAGATCTCGAGGAGAACCACTGCTGGATGTCGAGGTCGGTGCAAAAGTTGCGAAAGGTTGCTCCCGCGAATTGAGTCCCGTTGTCAGTTATGAGGATGCGGGGTACTCCGAACCGGCAAACGATGTTCTTCCAAAAGAACTTCTAGACTAGGTGCTCGGTAATTGTTGAAAGAGGTTCAGTCTCAATCCACTTTGAGAAGTAGTCTATCACCATGACTAGGAACTTCAGCTGGCCCGACGCTAGTGGGAAGGGTCCGAGCAAATCCATCCCCCACACTGCAAAAGGGATTGGACTCGCCAAGGAAGTGAGTTGTGCTTGAAGTAGGCGACGGATCGGGGTGAATTTCTGGCAGGAGTCACACTGGCAGACGTACTCTTCGGAGTCACTCAGTCGTGTGGGCTAGAAGTAGCTGTAGTTCAGGAGTTTGCAGGCGAGGGATCTCGCTCCCAAGTACGCGGCACACAGACCGTCATTGGCCTCCTTTAGGGCATAGAGCGCTTCCTTTGGGGAGAGGCACCTCAGATAGGGTCGGCCGTTAATCTGAGTGTAAGAGCATTTGTACATGACTCCGTCAACGAGTGTGTACCGCTCGGCTCGTGTCCTGATCCTTATTGCCTCTTTCGGGTCTTCGGGAGGAGTCCGTCTCTGAGGTACTCGAGGAGGGGCTTCATCCATTTCTCCCCAAGTGTTAGGGGGTAGGCTTCCATCTGCTACGGGCTGTCTTCATCAATACTTGGTTTGAGGAGGACCTCTATCAAGACGGTCCGTTCTAGACCTTAAAGGGATGAGGAGGCGAGCTTTGAGATAGTGTCTGCCTGTCGTTTTCCTCCTGAGGAACCCGTTGGAGCTAAATGTCTTCGAATAAGGCTAGTAGCTCCTTAACCTTCGCCAAGTACTTGGCCATACACTCGTCCCTTGCCTTGTATTCCCCGGATACCTGGTTGACGACTAACTGCGAGTCACTGAAGACCCTCACACGCTTGGCTCCTGCCTTGCGAGCCATACAGAGCCTCGCTATGAAGGCCTCATACTCCGCTTCGTTGTTTGATGCCAGGAAGTTTAGGCTAAGGGAGTATTGGAAGACGAAAGTGTCTGGACCGGTTAAGATGATGCCAGCCCTGCTTCCGTCGGTGCAAGAGGATCCATATACATAAACGGTCCGAACCAAGGGGTCGGCAGATGACCCGCAAGGGTCGGAGATGGTGTTCTCCACAATGAATTCTGCCATAGCTTGGGCCTTTATTGCTGTTCTGGGCTGGTAGCTTATGTCATGTTAACTTAGCTCGATGGACCACTTCATAAGGCACCCGGAGGTCTCGGACTTGTGGAGAACTTGTTTGAGCGGCTGGTCGGTAAGGACGACCACCGAATGAGATTGGAAGTAGGGGCGGAGCTTTCGGGCGGCCATGACCAGGGTGAGAGCCATCTTCTCCAGCTTCGGGTAACGGAATTTGGCATTTCAGAGGACCTTACTCACATAATAGATGGGCCTCTACATCCTATCCTCTTCCCTTACAAGGACTGCGCTGAGTGTCTGCTCCGAAGCTGCGAGATATAGGTAGAGGACCTCCCCATGCGCTGGCGTGCTCAAGAGTGGGGGCTTAACTAAATATGCCTTGAGCTTGTCGAAGGACTCTTGTTGCTGCTGCCCCCATTCAAAGGCTTTAGCCCCCCTGAGGGCCTTGAAAAAGGGGTGGCACTTCTCCCCGGACTTGGAGAGGAATTGCCCAATCACCGCGAGGTGTCCAGTGAGCCTCTGTACCTCTTTAATGCTGGAGAGGGGAGCCATTTTGAGATAGGCCTGGATCTTCTCGAGGTTGGCCTCTATGCCCCTCTGGCTGACCATGAACCCTAAGAACTTGCCAAATGAGACTCCGAACGCACACTTGTTCGGATTCAGTCTCATATTGTGCCTCCTGAGCACGCCGAAGGCTTCTTGAAGGTCGAGAACAAGCTCCTGCCCTCGGGTGCTCTTGACCAATATGTCATCTACGTAGACTTCCATTTTTATACCAATTTGGTCATAGAAGACCCTGTTCACAAGGCGTTGATATGTGGCTCCCACGTTCTTCAAGGCGAATGGCATAACTCGGTAGCAATACATGCCCTGATCCATCATGAACGAGGTCTTCAGGATGTCGGTAGGGAACATTCGGATTTGGTTGTACCCCGAGAAGGCATCCATGAAACTGAGGAGCTCGTGCCCGGAGGTCGCACCAATCAGGACGTCGATGCTGGGTAGGGGAAAAGGGTCCTTCGGACATGCCTTATTGATATCGGTGAAGTTGATGCATATCCTCCAGCTCCCGTTGGCCTTCTTGACCATCACCACATTGGACAGCCACTCGGGGTAGTTTACCTCTTGGATAAATCGGGCATTAAGGAGCTTTTCGACCTCCTCTTTGATCGCCTGTTGTCGCACGGGAGCAAACTTTTGCCTCTTCTGTTGGACAGGCTTAACCCCAGGGGCGACGCTCAGGTGGTGCATTAAGAGCTCCTCTGAGATCCCGGGCATGTCTGCCGTGGTCCAAGTGAAGAGGTCGCGGCTCTCCCGTATGCACTGGGAGATGTCCTACTTAATGGGGGGAGAGCCTTATTGATGCAGAACGTCTTAGGGGCGTCTTCTTCAAAGAAGGCCACCTCCTGGGAAGTTCGCTGGCTCGGAAATAGTCTGACTACCTTCCTGGGGAAGTTCGAGGGCTTCCAGGGAGAGAACTGGACCCCCCATCGAGGTCATGTAGCACTTCCGAGCCACTTCTTGGCTTCCTTTCACTTCCCCCAATCCCGTGGTGGTGGGGAACATCATCTTCATGTGGTATGCCAAAGGGATAGCTTGGAGTGCGGCCAAACCTGGTCGACCAAGGAGAACATTATAGGCGGCCTTGACGTCCACCATCATGAAGTCCATCGGCTCTGTGCGAGTTACCGGGGCCTTTCCAGCAGTTACGTCGAGGGTTATAACTCCCTCGATCGTCACCGAGACCCCAGTAAACCCGTGAAGAGTGTAGCATGTGGGCTTGAGCCGGTCTCTCGACAGCTGGAGGCCCTTTAAGGCCTCCAAGAAAAGGATGTTGACAGAGCTGCCGTTGTCCACCAAGACCCGGCGAACGTCGAAGTTTGCCATTCGGAGATTGATGACGAGGGCATCGCAGTGGGGCGTGCGGACGCCCTCCAGGCCCCTATCGGAGAACGTGACTGGGACCCCAAGGCCCTTCGGAGGGGAATGGCTCTGAACAACGTTCACTTCCCGGATGAAGGCTTTTTGGGAGTTAGAGTCTCCCCCCATTGGGCCTCCGTGTATCAGGTGTAGGACGGCCACCGCTTCTTCCTCCTGAGTCTCCACTTGTTGTCTGCTCGTCTGTTTGCCCCCCTGGGGGGTAGGGGCTGATCAGCCCTGTCCCTCCTTATGAAGTGAGTGAGCTGCCCTCTCTGGATGAGGGCTTCAATCTCATTTTTTAGGGCCCAACATTCGTCTGTGTCGTGACCATGGTCCCGGTGGAAACGACACCACTTATTCCGGTCTCTCCTCTTTCCTAGAGTATTCATCTTAGGGGGAGACGGTAGGAGACCCTCGTTCCCGATCTCCATCAGGATGGTGGATACACTCGCATTAAGCGGAGTGAATTTCTTGAAACGAGGGGGAGGGCGACGCTGACCCCCATTGTATTTTTGGAGCTTTTTAGCTCCTTCTTCTGCAGCCGTCCGCTTATTCTCGGAAGATGATGCCTCAAAGGTGGGGTGGTGGAGAGCTTCCTCTGCTTGGATGTACTTCTCACTCCGGAGTAGGAGCTCTGATAAGTCCCGAGGGGGCTTCTTGGCGAGGGACGCCCTGAGATCAGCGTTGAGGACGTTGGACTGGAAGGCAATAGATTTGGCCTCAGCAGTGAAATGCTTGACGTAGTCCCTCAATCACTCACCCTTCTTTTGACTGAGGAACAGTAGGGAGATGCTTGTCTTTTTAGAGCTGTGGCTGCTCACGAAATGCGTGAGGAAGAGGCCTTCGAACTGGTCGAAGGAGAAGATAGAGGCCGGTGCAAGCCGAGAATACCACTCCCGAGCCGGCCCCTTGAGTGTGGCCAGGAAGGTCTTGCAGAGGAGGGCGTCGGATGCATGATGGATCATCAAGAGAGTTTTGAAACTCTCAATGTGATCTGTGGGGTCCGACTCCCCGGTGTAAGTCTCGAAGTGTGGAGCCCTGAAGTTGTCTGGGACTGGGGCCTCCATGATGGTGTGGGAGAATGGGGGCCTGCTTGGATGGAGGTCCCTCGCCCGTTGCTCTTCGTCTCGGTCGAGCTGGCCAAGGCACCTCTCCATCTCGTGGAGACGACGGTAGACCGAGTCCTCTCTTCGATCCTGCCTCACTGAACCCCAAGACTCGTCTTCGTGTCGAAGAGGGCTGGGGCTACGGTGGAAGCTTTGAGTAGGTTGTGGACTGATAGAATGACGGGGATGACTCGGCGCGGGCTGCAGACTTCGAGAATAGCGGCAATGTTCAGGAGAAAGGCGGTGATGGCTCAGAGCTAGCCTAGGACTTAGGGAATGGTGGTGATGGCTCGGAGCCAGCCGTGGACTGCGGGAGCAGCGATGATGACGAGGATCCGGCTGAGGGCTGAGGAGCCCAATGGCCGTTGTTGGGGGCGACGTTAAGTGCCCGAAGGACTGCCTCCTGGAATTGTTGAAATTTCTCCATCGTGACGGGGGTCTCTAGCTCCCATTGGGCTCGATGTGTAGGATGGTCAGCCAGGGAGCGGCTTCTTCTTGGGCGATGCTGGGGTGACTCTATTCGCCTCCGTAGAGAGTTGAACCCCCAGCGGTCTGATCGGTGTGGTGACCGATCCCTCTAGTGCTCTCGAAGAAGGTTCGCCTCGCGGGTCTCCCTCTCGTCTAGATGGATTCGAAGGTCAGGTCTGGGCTCGTTCTTCCGGTTGTTGAGCACATCCCTCAGATCCTTCAGTGTAGGTGGACTATGGGAGGCCATAGAATTCGTGGAGGCATTGTGGATGGAAACCCGAACTTGATGCATAGGTTTCTTATGGCGGCTTCGCCGAGAGGGCTCCCCCACTGTTGCTTGGGGCCCTATAGGCTGCAGAATAGACTAAGGAGCCTGCTGTTCGAGCTGCAGGGCCGGTTGGACGGGTGGAGGGAGATCCTCAGGAGGATGAGGATGAGAAGAGGTTGTTCTACGGTTGGAGTGTGCGGAATTCCTCTTGGGAGGCATTTCTAGGAGTAGCTTTTATGGAAGGAGGAAGGTTGGATAGCTACTTGAGATTTCCCATAGACGGCGCCAATTTGTTGCCACTGAATCTGGTGTGAGGGAAATAGATAGAACTTGTGGATTCGTAGGAACTCGAACAGGCCAAACCTGACTTATTCCCTAGTTGCTAGGCTGACTCCGTGGTGCTCTCGTGGACCTATACAAACGTTCGATACACCGGGATGGATCTCAGCAATGAATCCTCTGACGCTCTTGTCAATTCCAGAAAAAGGAAAGGGAAAGAGCTTGAGTGGACAAAGAGTGATCACCTTGTAATTGTAGGAGGTAGGGGTATTTATAGTTGTAGTGGGGATCTGTTTCAGGTAAGAATGAATCCCTACTTCCTGGTGTGGCTGGATAGAGGTGATTAGAACCACCTCCTCTTGATAAGGATGAGCCAGGATTTCCTCCTATCCCGTTGAATTGGTCCTTAGCGGGTTGTGACCCGCTCGCTGTTGAACGGATCTGTTCACGGGTTATTGGGTCCAAAAGGAGGGACTCGGTTCCCGTTTCGGACCCGTCTGTAGGTGAAATTACCATCTTACCACCGTAGCTTCAAGATTCGTTCCCAATTTGAACTGTCCTAATTTAACCCTATTTTTAGCCATATTACTACTTGATACTTGTTACTTGACACTTGTTACGTGATACTTGTTACTTGATGCTTGTTACAATTACATGCTCACTTGTTACTTGTTCCTGCCACTTGTATTTGTTATCTGATCCTGTTACTTGATTAGTTTCACTTGCTATCTAGTCTCTTGAACTTCACTACTTGTTGCATCCTTGTCAAATCATGTTGTATATTCTTGATTCCATATCTTCTTTCATATTTTCTTGCACTTATTTTCATACCCTTTCTTGTACTGCTTGTGGCCCGAACTTGCACTAAGGGTGTTTGTCTTTGTTTCTCTATTTTTCTTCTGCATGATAAATACAGGTTTTGGAGATCAATTGCCTGCTGGAGTTGGTGAGCAAACCTTCTAGGCTTTGCTTGGGAAAGCTTGCTTCAATTATTTGTATTTGAGTTATTTAATTCTTGTTGCTATTTAAAACTTGTAACAGGCTTGTAGTCCCGAAGTTTTTAATTTTCCTCCAGATCTTGAATTTATTTGGGATATTTATATTTGTTTCAAATATTTTCTGTTGATTAATAAATTATTTATGCATGCGTGGTTGAATATATTTTTTTATATTTCTTTTTATGATGCTGAGTCGATCCTACAGCTTATGAATGATGAAAATCATTCGCTGGGCTTTGTCACGTACTGGTATTCCGTATTCCTTTTTAGGAATTGGGGCGTGACAGATTTTTAGTGGTATCAGAACTCAGATTTGGCTAATGTGTTAGTTTGACTAATACATTAGACATACTTGACTCAGTCAGGATTAACTCAACTATTAACAGGTCATGCAATCACATGAATAATTTGATAATCAACTCGATCTGGACACTAGCCTTATCCCATTCATGTTGATCCTTTTATATTCAATTCTTTGATTCCTTCTTTCCTTCGATCTCTTACAGTCGTCCTGATTTGTTGATTCCATATTGGGTATAAATTCATTCTTACCGTTTCGATCTCTTACCGTTTCGGTCCTCTAGTGGTATAAATTCATTGATGGGTTTCGATCTCTTACCGTTTTTTTTATTCCGGTGCAAGCAATCTCTTATTTCTGCTTGCCTAATGGATTCCTTCTTATTTCAGCTCATGTGTATCATACTAGTTGTTGATTTTCATTGCTTTTCGTGCCTTGCATTCATCTTCGTTTGTTGATTCACATTGTGTATCATACTAGTTGTTTCTTCCCTATCTTGTTCTCCTCAAATTCCGGTGCTGCTATTCTGTTATTCTTGCTCGGTTCGTCGATCAGCATCACTTGATCTGCTACGACTTGTCTGCGGCTTGGATCATCACCAGGGAAGGAAGTATCGTCTTTTGCTCCAAGATGTGCAAGCAGAGATTTCGGGAAGTGTTTAGAATCCAAAGTTACGAGGAGTTCGAACTTCATGCCGGTGAGATGCCATTTGGATGCGTCAAGGATATGGTGAGTCACAAAGTAGATTGCTGGAGCTAACGGATGCTATTGACGGAGTCTTCCCGATCAGAGTGGCGCAGCGGAAGTGTGTGGGCCCATAACCCACAGGTCCCAGGATCCTCTTATCGCTTCTCCTCCTTTGAATTGTTTGCTTCTCTCTATTCCTTGCATTGTCTGCTTCTTTTCATTCCTTGTATTCATCCTCATCCGTTGACTCCTATTTGATTCAATTCTCCCTTGTCCGTCCTTTCTTTGATTCTGGTTCTACCTACTCCTTATCTTGCTTTGTTATCTTGTATTGTTTCCTTCCTTTTGATACTGTTTATTTTCTTTCTTGCACTTCATTTGACATCATTGTTATCCACTTCCTTCTTATTCTGGTGTTGCCACCATTTCGTTTCTTTCTCTCAAATTCTCTGTTTCGTTACCCCCATAAGTTTGCTTTTGCCTTTTCCTATGTACAGCCTCAGTAAATTTCGAGTTCGAAATTTTGTTGTAATGAGGGTAGGATTTGTAACCCCTGTTTTCGGAAATACATATTTTCTATTTATTATCTGAGGTTGGGTTCTTATTAAAATTTCTCGTTTTCTTAAATTCATTTTATTTCAAATTTATTTTGTACCTTCTGTTAAAATCCATTTTTTTCATTAATTGTATACATTGTTATTTTCAAACGATTTTTATATTGCAATACAAACTCTATTAATCTTGTTATTATTATGGTTGTTATCAATATTATTATTATTACTGTTAATTTTATTTTTGTTATTATTATTATGATTATTGGTATTATTGCTATCATTGTGACTATTATTATTAATATTATTACCCAAGATATATTTTTTTTTATTTAAAAATATATTTCTATTGTTAATTGTATTTGTAGTTATTCAAATAATTTCCATATTTTAGTACAAATACATTTTGTTATGTAATCCTACTTTTTATTAATTATTTTATCTCCCTATTGGATTTTAAACCCTATAGCTTTCTTATTGGATCATCTACCCGCTATCCAATAACCCAAAACCCGCAACCCTACACTATAAAAACCCTAACCTAATTAACCCTAACCCTAATTACCTATTACTGTTGAAACCCAATTAACGAGCCGCCAACTCCTATTTCCCTACTGTTCATCCATCGTCTTCCCCTACCTCCCGCCTCTTCGTCTCCCTGCCGCCTTCGACTCCACCCATCCGTTCATCCTCATCATCCTCACCCTCGCACCCTCAGTTGACCCATCATCTCCAGCTCGCTCTCGTCTACCTATCATCCTCATCACCTCGCCTCACCACCGAAACCCATCAACTTCATCATCACCGCAACCCATTACCACAATGCCCAGGTGCTTCATCGTCACCGTCATCCCCTACCGCAGAACCCCCATCGTCTCTTCCTCTATTTTATCGTGAAACAGAGCACTTCGCCCCCATGCCCCTGTGCCCCTGTGCCTAGTGCCGATCGTCGTCGCCATCTAGCCGTGCCCCTGCGCTCCGCCTTCATCCACCGCGACCGCAGTTGAAGCCGCCATCCGCCGTTTGAGTTGCCACTAGTCGTCGCTAGAGCCAAGCACCATTGCCGCTTGCTAGTTGATCAAGAGTTGATCACATTGAATATCGAACATCCGATCACCATCATGATTAGGATGCGTGTTGGCTGTGTGCTGCTTGGACAGAAGAGGATTGGATCTTGCTGTTGTTTGCTGTTGTGCGTGCTATGTGCTTCGCACGTGTTACTTCACTTCCCGTGCTTGCCGGTGATTGCACGTGCATCGCACGGGTTTTGGGATTCGCACGTGCTTTGCCGCTCTATCTTCATTCGCTCTAACTCATCCAATCAAGGCAAGTATCTTCTTGTACAATTCGTTGTTCTAGTACAAGCTTTTATTTAAAAATACTGCAAGTAGATTGTAGTTGTGACTCCCCTTTAGCTTATCATTTGATGACCTCATTTTACTTATTGCCATCCTTAACAACTCCATGATCACAAAAGTCACAATCTTTCGTTGATATATTCGTTTACAACTTGTTGGATCTATTTTATCATCTAATTATTTGAACACATAAAATTAAGAACCGTCTTGACTTGTAGATGTATGCTGTATGATGTATGTGGTGATTTTACTTTCTTTTGAGTTGAGAAATAAATGTGACTTGCTGATTTGATACCTATTACATCCTGATTTGTATCACACACTAATTTAGACTCATATAGTTATTAATCATACCACTTTTTATATAAAAGTAACCACTATGTTGTTGTTTCTGTTTTTGCATGTCATGTTGTTTGGACCTGATAACATCAGAATCTGGACTTGAGCTCTAAACATGAAATGTAGTCCCAGATGTCTAGCTTACTAACCTTTTGACAGAATTGAATTCTGAGTTATAGTTTGTGATTTATCGCAGTTTTACTGTTGCTGTATCGTAGAATTCCAGATTCATAAAATTGCTGCGTCACTTTGTTTTACAAATTAAATTAACTGTGCTACCTGTAAGATAATAACTTGAAATTTTGCATGATGATACTAGACACACTAGAGGACCTTCCCTAGTTTTCCTGGAATTAATTAATGAATTTTTAGACCTTTTTCATATTTATAAACAAAATTCTACAAATTCTGGCTGAACACGAATATTGTGTAGTTTGCTGTTTTGACTCATGTTGCTATAACTTTTATGTATCTTCTTTATATGCTCCGTGGGTTCATTGATTTGAACTGAAACTTTACATTCATATGGTTACGGTTTCATCATTCCATTACGAGATGTTGTGAAGTTCTTCCTTGAAAGAAGCAAGATTAGACGGGCAATAAGCTCGGTTCGGTTCAGAAAGAAAAGAAGCTAGGGTTGTTCGAGCTAGTTGAGTTGGTCACTAATCCATGAGTTGGAATTGGAAGCAAGCCTTGCTTCTTCTAGTTCTGGTAGTAAAGAAAGAAGTCCTTGGTTTGGGCAGTTCACTTGTGTCATAAGCTCAAGGGCAGAGAGACTAGTTTCTAGATTTTCTAACGGATCCATATTTGCATTTCTGTAACAACGGAAATTGCAGTTTTGGTGCAGCAACATCATGATGTCCAGAATTGGAATTCTCATCGTTCTTGATGATTTTAATTTGTTTTGACCCTCGAATGTACTTCCGACCGAACTTAGACTTGTTCCCTGTTCTTGATAAAGTTTACTTGCCCTGTTTCGCATACTTTCATGCTTGTCTTGATAATAATAATAAATAATAAGCTAGGGTTTAAGAGAAAGACTGTAGTAGTGGACAATATAGGTAAGTTTACTCGGAAGGGGACCCGTGTTTCCCACTCGTACTTGCTCATGAACTTGCTATACTATTATTGTATTCATGATCTTGTTATACTATTATTGTATTCATGAACTTGTTATTCATGAACTTGTTAAACTATTATTGTATTCATAAACTTGTTATTACTTGATTCACGAACTTATTATATTATTATCGTATTCGTGAAACTCGTTAATACTCGACCCATGACCTTGTTATATTACTAGTGCATTCATGAACTTTCTTGCTTGATACTCGATGCCTGAGTACACCACATTATAAAATCCACCACTAGGCCTAAACGTAACTATTTGTAAGTAGCAACCATGTGGTAAATAAATGGGATGCATGAAGTGCTACCTAGATAGAAGTAAACAATAGACTTAACAATAGACTGTTTGTTACTTGTACACGCTTAACACCCTACTTGATACTTTTACTTGACACTTGTTACGTGATACTGGTTACTTGATGCTTGATACAATTACATGCTCACTTGTTACTTGTTCCTACCACTTGTATTTGTTACCCGATCCTGTTACTTGATTTGTTTCACTTGCTATGTAGTCTCTTGAACTTCACTACTTGTTGCATTCTTGTCAAATCATGTTGTATACTCTTGATTCCATATCTTGTTTCATATTTTTTTGCACTTATTTTCATATCCTTGCTTGTACTGCTTGCGGCCCGAACTTGCACTAAGGGCGTTTGTCTTTGTTTCTCTATTTTTCTTCTGCATGATAAACACAAGTTTTGGAGATCAATTGCCTGCTGGTTGGTGAGCAAACCTTCTAGGCTTTGCTTGGAAAATCTTGCTTCAGTTATTTATATTTGAGTTATTTAATTCTTGTTGCTATTTAAAACTTATAATGCGCTTGTAGTCCCGAAATTTTAATTTTGCACCAGATCTTGAATTTATTTGGGATATTTATATTTGTTTCAAATATTTTCTATTGATTAATAAATTATTCATGCATGCGTGGTTGAATATATTTTGCTATATTTCTCGTTATGATGCTGAGTCGATCCTACAGCTTGTGAATAATGAAAATCGTTCGCTGGGCTTTGTCGCGTACTCATATTCCGTATTCCTGTTTGGGAAGCAGGGCGTGACACCAGGTTACTGGCGAGTTTTCTCCCAAAATCCCTAGGCTTGTGCCTCGCTCCTCGGGCCGCGGTCAACGAATCTCCACGCCCCTCGTCCTTCGGTGGCCCCATGCCCAATGATGAATGGACCCCCATGTCGACGGCCACTGATTTTTTCTCATGAGATACCTTACTCCTTGAAGGCTGCTGGAACTAAGCTTTAAGAGTAGGGGGCTTATGATGGGGGTAAAAGTCACGGCTAATCAAGATCACACGATTCTTGCACGTATCTCGGAGTCCATAATGGTAAGGTTGTCATTTCACGGCTACTACAGGCACACAATCCGAACATTGGCCGATCGCTGGCCCATCACCCTAGCTCAGCCCACTAGTTGGGACTACCAGTAGCCCAATCAGGGAAGATTGACTAGTCGATTAAGGATGGTAATCAAATCCCTGAGATTAAAAAAATATTAACTAATTAAATCCCTTAGTTAAAGGGATATTCCAAATAAGTTAAGGGAATCTTCCTCTTACTGCTCTTGCTCAAGCCTATAAATAGAAACCCTCCTCATCTTTTACCAAGTAATCAACCTTTTCCCTACTAAGCCTTGTTTATTACTTCTGCTTACTGACTTGATCATCGGAGGTTCTGTTGCCGGGATCACCTCCGGTGTTTCAAACTACCTTTGCAGGTTTCTGGTAGGACGTCGGTTAGTGCAACCGCCACAACCTCCGCTTATATTCACAAATACTAACCTATCATCCATACGTGATCAATGGCTGAGATTTGATCTTTTCAGTTTAATTCAAGAACTCATCATCTGTTGCTTCCACACTGAAAAAACCAGCATCAATCCCCTTCCTCAAAAGCAACATTTAAGCCATCCAAGAACCCATCAGCGCAATGGTCTTCTCTGTAATCATGCAATTTGGCATCAATAAAACTGAAAATATCCCCCTCAGATATATATGGATTGTAACTAATGACGATCGATCATACTACAGATAGAAAACAATGATCATGAAGTTCTCATCAAAGTCGAGAAGAACTCGATGGTGATGAAAAGAAAAGCAAACAGAAAAGAGGAGTCGGTGTTTCATTTTTTGCAGGTAAGCAGTGACCATCTAGCGAACAGTTCATTGCCTAGCTTGTCTGATTAGACAAAGGGTTGGCTAACCTTTATAACTGTCTTCACTAACTCGGTAGAGTAATTACATATCTTTCTTGATAATTCTTTGCATGTATATATTAATGTTCTGTTTTTCATCTGAATCAGAAACAAACTGTTTTTTTACTCCGATAGATTCAGCAATCTCAATCTGAATCAGTAACATAATTCAGCAATCTCAATCTACAATCTCAGGCCATTTAGTTTAACAGCAATGATTTGGTTATCTTATCTACAATTTCATGTCTTTTATGTTAGCAACTTGAAATGAATGATTAGCCAAGGTTTCTTGTTGTATTGAAATGGTTGTAAGGAACATGACATAGGCATGATTACCCTCCGTTCTCCTTTAAACAAGGAGAGGCAATCAGATGCATGTCTCCTAACTAATTTGTACCATACATTCATTTGATTATCATTTTGTTTTACTGTTTATAGGGCTTTTCGTATTTTGTATCGTTCCGTGCCTACGGACAAATCTAGTGATTCTATATTGCTTGATCCACACGATTTATATTATTTCTTCTGTAATCTTTCTTAAAATAATACTCTTCTTGTATATCTAAATATATAAATATTTTTTGAAAGTTTCTTCTATAGATATGCAATATCACCTTCATATGAGTGACACTTCACTTGTCTATCCAGAGAAAATTAAAACTTGTCATGAAATGATGAGCAGTCACAATATGAGAGATTTGCTGTACTGACCCACTTTTTGAAAATATTTGGGGGCCTGACCCACTTCCGAAAATAATTAACGATTTGATCCAGTTTTGGACACGTCGGCATAAACCGTTATTGGAAATAACGGCATAGGTTATTTATATACCGTTATTTTCAATAATGGCATCATTTTACAATTTATTTTGCATGCCGTTATTTGGAGTAACGACATCAGTATATTTCTCATAAAAGTGTGAATTGAAAAAAATTCTAAGTGTTGAAACAACTTAGAAATAATGCCGTTATCTCCAAGAACGGCATTCGAATTACTGATGCCGTTATTGGAGATAACGACATCAGATATAATAAAATGATTTGGATGCCGTTGTTCCAAACAAATGCAATATATGCAATTGTGGAAAAAAAAGTAACTGATGCCGTTATTCAAAATAACGACATCAGTGTAAACAATGCCGTTCTCTCAGAGAAAGACATCCTTTGATTTATTTTCACACTTGTCACTCAGTTCACAATTGAGACTATTTGTTCCTTCGACTAAAAGTAATAGATGCCGTTATTCCAAATAATAGCATGAAAGTTTTTTTTTTAAAATAGATGTCGTTATTGGGAAAAACAGCATTGAAATAACCTATGCCATTTTTTCCAAGAACGTTTGTTGCTGATGTGTCCAAAACTGGATCAGTTCGCTAATTATTTTCAAAAGTGGGTCGGAGTGCCAAATATTTTTAAAAAGTGGGTCAGTACGGCAAAATTTTCTCACAATCTAGGCATTAATCCAAATTCAAACTTCATTAATTCCTTAATCTTCACGCTATGTTCAACACTAGAGAATAAATGTTGCTACTTTTTTCGGTGTGGGAGCAAACAGATAGTGAGTTAATAAATGAAGGACACTACTAAATGTCGAAGCTGTAACCTAGCCGTTATAAACTGTTAGAGCTCCTGAAAATGGATCTGGATTATTGATTAACCTCCTGTGATCTGAATTGGATGGTGGATGATGCGGCCGACTGACCTGCAAAAACGTCTGAAACACAGGGGTGTGGCCCCGGCGACAGACCCTCCGACGCTCAAGTCAGAACCAGAAAGAGAGAGAGAGAGTAAAAACTGGTGAATTGTTGATTACCTGGAGACTGAGGAGGGGGAGGAGTATTTACAGGCCTGAGAGACATTCTAGAAAGCGATTCGTGATCATCGGATCTTTCATGTCTCCCCCCTGAAGAGATAAGATATCCCTGTGAGAGGATAAGAGATGAGACTTCTAGCCATCATGGACTGGTTGTCTCTCTTAGTGGGCCTAGTCCGTCACTTTTTATGGGCTTGAGAGAAGCCCATATCTTGGAGTGGGCCCAGACCTGTAAAATAGGCCTGTGATGGCTAATCTGTCTGTAGACGCTTTGAAATCCGTGCAGGGATCGTACGGCTCTGATCTACTGTGATTTTTACCATCATCATAAGCCCCCCACTCCCGAAAGGTAATTTTCATGGCTTTCGGGAAGTAGTACGTCTTATTTTTTGAATCTGGCGAATAATCTTAGCAGTCGAAGTATTTGTAGATACCTGGAACCGATTTGTGGCTTCTGGAGACAGTGAATGTATTCTTGGACTTTTCCATATTTTTTTGGATTTTTCCGAATTTTCTAGGAATTTTCTGGGAATTTTTCCATAGTTCTTCGGATTTCTCCAAATTTTATGGAACGCTCTACAATCTCAATATCACTCTTTCGAATTTTATAATTAATAAATTCAATTTTAATTATTTTTGGATTTTTTAATAACTTTTTCGAATTTAAATAATTATTTTTGAATTTTTTAATTGATTTTTCGAATAAAAAATAATTTTTTAAAAAAATTTCTGAATTTATCGAACCTGATTCGCTTTTTGAGATGATCTGGCTCGTTGATCAGATCTGCACTGATCTTGGCATGATCTGAGGCACTGATCAGAGATGGGCTCGCACATGGAGGCGATCGAGCGGCTGTGATCTCGGCACTGTGATGGAAGGCGACGTAGACGAATTAGGAGCATTGATCATGCTCGAACTCACCCACTGAGTGAGATTGACCA
Source organism: Hemerocallis citrina (assembly GCA_017893485.1). Taxonomy (NCBI): domain Eukaryota; kingdom Viridiplantae; phylum Streptophyta; class Magnoliopsida; order Asparagales; family Asphodelaceae; genus Hemerocallis; species Hemerocallis citrina. The sequence continues at coordinate 25,298,560 of CM030368.1, forward strand.
GTTGAGAGGCTTTGATCAAGGGTGAAAGGATCTTGAGTGCTGATCATGGGCCATCGCAAAGTTTGTGGAGATCGAACGACTCCTGACTGTCTTCTTCACCCACTAGCTCGGCGAACGAAATCGCCAAGCTACTTTCTTTTTTTTCGATGCATAGCTCGGTGGAGGCTTGATTGCAGAGTTATGGGGTGATTTTTGGCCGAGCTACACCGGTCGATCGTGAATTCACCGAGGTGGAGCTACAGCGTGCTTTTTGCCGAACTACAGGGACTTCGAATTCTCACCGAGCTATGGGACACTCGCCAAGCTATGATTGCTCATTTCGTCGAGCTATGGACGCTTTGAACCTGCCGAGCTATGAAAATAGTTGCCTCGCCGAGCTTTCGAACTCGAACTTCATCGCCGAGCTATAGAAATTCGCTAAGCCATGGGTGCCTTGCTCTCGCCGAGCTATGGAGCTATGATTTTCGCCGAGCTACGGGGCGTAGTCACCTCACCGAGCTATGGGTCGTCGAGTTCTCGCCGAGCTACGGAGCTCTTTTTGCTGAGCTATGGCAATAGGTCGAATTGGCCGAGCTATGGAGCTAGCCGAGCTGTGGTAGCTCGTTCTCGCCGTGCTATGACCAAGGTGTGCTTCACTGAGCTATGATAGCTTGTTGCCGAGCTACGAAGTTAGGAATTTTTTTGAGCTCTGTTTTGGGTTGAGTTTGGTGAATGCTCGAAGTCAGCGGCACCCATGAGGAGGCAAGAACTCAACGTCGATGGTGAGGAGACATGGAGCTCCGTTTTTTTGGAGCGAGGAGACGAGTCGGAGCTCGAGCGGTGGCCTTCGAGTTTTCGAAGAGGAGATTTTTGGCAGGAAAGTTTTGGAGACGAAGGAGATGTACAGGGTGAAAGGGTGGACTAGGTTTCGGGTTCGTGGGTTCAAACTCGACCCGTTAGTACTCCGTTTACACTTATTTGGTTTTGTTTGTGGGTTTGGGTAGCGAATCCGACCCGTTTGAACCCTTTTACTCTTCTTTTGCTGATTTTTAAAGTATTCTGGAGTTATTTTGAGCTTGGGTTTTACATATAAATTTTTATATATGTATATATGGTCGTGTATATGCAACAACTCATATATATTTATGTATAATTACTTATATTTGATCCCAACAAGTTGTTGGGGAATATCCGGAATAGAGTTGAACGTTTGAGCTTGTCGTTTGCGTCCTACAAGTGTGTAGAGAATTCTGCGACAGGGTTGAATGTGGAGCTTTCCGTTTGATCCCAGCAAGTTGAGAGTGAACTCTGAGATAGAGTCGATATGGAAACTTTCATTGATCCCGGCAAATTTGGAAACAACTCTGAGAAAGAGTTGAACGTTCAAGCTCGCCGTTTGCACCTGGCAAGTTTGGAGTGAACTCTGAGATAGAGTCGATGTGGAAACTGCCATTTGGTCCCAGCGAGTTTGGAGGCGACTCTGAGATAAAGTTGAACGTTCAATCTTGCCGTTTGTACCCGATAAGTTTATAGGGACATCTCTTTGACTCAATTGACGTAGAGCATGCTTTTTTTTCCTAGCAAGTTTGGAGAGAACTCAGTGGTAGAATTTAGTGCTAAACTTGCTGTTTGCACCCAGCAAGCGTGTAGAGGACTCTGTGATAGAGGTGAACGTTTAGGCTTGCTGTTTGATCCTAACAAATTTAGAGGGACATTGCATTTGCTGTTTCCACCCAGCAAGTGTGGAGAGACAATTCCTTGACTGAGTCAATGTATGACTCGCTGTTTGATCCTAGCAAATTTAGATGGAACTCAGTGGGTGGTAGAATTGAGTGCTGAGTTTACTGGTTGGCCCCAGCAAATTTATAAGGGAAACTCTGTGATCGAGTTGTGCTGAACTTGTTGTTTGTTCCCAACAAGGTTGGAGAGGACTCTATGACGAAGTTGGATGTCGCACCTGCTGTTTGCACCCAGCAAGCGTGTAGAGACAACTATTTAATTGAGTTGGTCCAGAAACTGCCGTTTGACACCAAGAAGTTTGTAGGGGCAACTTGTTGCTGAGTTTGCGTAGAGCTCGTTGTTTGATCCCAGCGAGTGCAAAGGGACAATTCTGTGGTAGAATCAATGTAGAAACTGCCGTTTGGTCCCGACGAGTTTGGAGACGACTCGGAGATAGAGTTGAACGTTCAAGCTTGCCATTTGCGCCTGGCGAGTTTAGAAAGACAACTCTTTGACCGAGTTGACGTAGAGCGTACTATTTGATCCCAGCAAGTTTGGAGAGAAACTCTTATGTAGAGTCGATGTGGAAACTGCCGTTTGATCCCGGCAAGTTTATAGGAGACTCTAGGATAGAGCTGGGTCTTGCACCTGCTGTTTGTGTCCAGTAAGCGTATGGAGACAACTCCTTGATTGAGTTGGTCAAGAAACTGCTGTTTTATGCCAGCGAGTTTAGAGAGAACTCTGAGATAGAGTCGATGTGGAGACCGTCGTTTGGTCCCGATGAGTTTGGAGATGACTCTGTGATGGGGGTGACGTAGAAACGACCATTTGATCCCGGCGAGTTTGTAGGGAGAGCTATGAGATGAACTTGAGCTTGAACTTGTTGTTTGGCCAAGCGAGACGGAGTTGGGGCTTGCTCAAGTGAAGGTGGTCGGATAAATCTGGAGTTTGCTCGTCTAAGGAAGGCTTGTCTTGAATATCATCATCAAGAGTTGAGGCGGCCCTATGGAGCTGTTAGCTGGTAGGAGGCCGATAAGGATTTTTGTTTCTCTTAGGTAGAGCATCTCTCTAGTGTGTATAGCTGGAAGAACAGCTTTCATGACAGCGTGTTGTACAGTGTTCACAGGACTTTTGGTAGCAATTCCTAGGCGTGAAATGTGGAGTCATTGTAGCTTTGCTGTTGTAATGAGACTTGTAGTTTGTGGAATGAGAAGTCTTCTACATGCCAGTGTCTTGTCCTGTGATACACCGTCTTGGGGGTTGGCTAGTTGTATGAGCTGGAGCTGATCTTAGGAGAGTCAGATTTTGGACTAGCCGTTTTGTATTTGCAGATGTCTATAGTGCTACTGGATCTGAACATATAAGTTGGTGATAGTTCTGTGACTTGCGGAATTCATTTCACATGCTTGACCCTTGCTGTCATGGTTGAGGTGTCATCGACGGGTTCTTTATCGCTAAATAACAGGGCCTCAAGTCTATTGCGTATAACTTAGAGAGCTGTTGAAGGTATATGACGGAGTGTAGAATTGCTCCACCTTGAACCCAGATAGTTGTAGGGACAACTCTGAAGGATAGTTGTTTTCCAAACTTGCTTTATGGGGCCTCGAACAGATTTTGAGAGTCGCATTGAATAGAGAGTTGAACTCCAAGTGTGACTTTTTACAAGTGTTGCTAGGGAAACTTCGATCCATGATTTTGGACCTATTAATCTATTGTTGAGGAAATTTAACTAGTTGTAGGAACAGATTGAATGGCGAGTTAAACTCTGAACGTGTGTCATTACAGGTTGTGAGAGTAACTCTGAACCATGATCATAGAATTCCGAACTTGTTAGTTTAAGTATTAACAGGTTGCAGGAGCAGCTCGAATGGTAAAGTGCATTCTGAACTTGCTTCGCAAATTGACAGAGTCTCTTTTGAACCATGAATTGGACTCCGAATCGGTCGTTGAGGTGCTAACGTATTGCAGGAGCAGATCGAATGGCGAAGTGCACTGTGAACTTGCGTTATTGCAAATTTTTAAAGTCTCTGTCGAGCCGTATGGACTCTGAATCCGTCTTACGGGGAGACTCGCAACGAGTGTTTGGTGCTACTTAAGTGTTTAAGTGTGGCACTCAACTTGTTGTTTCCGAGCCTCCAAGGAAAGTTCAGCTAGTTGCAGGAACAGATCGATCGGTGAGTTATGTTCTAAACGTGTATGTTTGCACACTGCAACTCCCGAGTTCTAGATTCCGAACTTACGTTGAGTAAAGCTTGTAACGAGTGCCTAGCGCCGCTTTAAATGTAAGTTGGGCGTGTATCTCGTTATTTGCTTTGATGAATTAACAGATTGTAGGAGCAGATCGAATGGCGAAGTACTTTGAACGTGTTTTATTGTAAACTGCTGTAATAACTTCACACTATGGATGTAGGCTCCGAACCTGTCCTGTAGGAAGTTTTAAACGATTTTTGGTGCCGTTTTCGTGTACAAGTTTGGCACCCAATTCGTTGTACTTCACAAGGTGTTTTACTTTCCAAGTCCCTGCTGATATCTCCCTACCCCCCGGATCTTCAAGTTGATGAGCCGTTAGGCGAACAACTTGATAGACCTTGCCTGGACTTGCCTATTTTGGAGGGAGCCCCCCATTATTTTGCATAGAGAAAGGGAAATCTTTTGATATACCAATGTGTTTAGGCAAGATTATTTGTTTCTGTCGATTGAGCGAAGTGGCTTCGGGAGAGGGAATCAAGTTTATTACTGTATCATGATGAGAACTACTTTGGACCGGGTGAAAGATGAGGTGTCAGGTTTGGAAGTTTTTGGTAGAGTTGGTTATGGCAGAGGCTTCAAGCTCGTTTATAGTTTTGGAGTTATTGTGACTATTTTCTGGCAGTAACTCTATGGTGTCGAGGGAGAGAATGGAGCCCCTTATTGTAGCGGTGTAGCATGTTCATGCCGCCACTTGGATTCCTACTCCTGGGCCTATGCCAGCTGTTGTTGGGAACTTCATTTTCGTATGAAATGCGAAGGTAATTGCATGGAATGCTGCCCGACCTGGACGACCGAATATGGCATTGTATGCAGCTTTGACATCGACTACCATAGAGTCCAATGCTTTTATTTGAATAGCAAGGGCTTTCCCTGCTGTTACGTCAAGTGCGACAATTCCCTCGACTTGGATAGGTGCACCAGAGGAGTCATGAAGTGTATAACCGACTAGCTTGAGTCGGTCTTGAAAAAGCTTGAGAGCCTGAAATGTGGCCATGAAGAGGATGTTTACTGAGCTGCCATTGTCCACCAGGATGCGGCATACCTCATGATTTAGCATGCAAAGGTTTATGACCAATGCGTCGCAATGAGGTGTTTGGATGCCTTCTATGTCCTTATCGAAAAAAGATATCGGGATCCCGGTGCATTTGGCAGGCGAAATGTTATCTATGGAGTTGACTTTGCTTACAAAAGCTTTGTAGGAGGAGTTAGAATCTCCCCCCATTGGGTCTTCATGAATGGAGTGGAGGACGGTCATGTGTTCAGAGTCTTGCGACTCGCATGACCTCTGCTGACGCTTATTAGCCCTCCGGGACGGAGGATTTTCGGCATCGTTGTCTTTCTGAACGAAGTTGGAGAGATATCCCCTGCGAATCAGGGCTTCCAGTTCTTTTTTAAGGGTTCGACAGTTGTCAGTAGTGTGTCCATGATCTCTATGAAATGTGCACCACTTAGTTTTTTCTCTTCTTCTGCTAGATGTTGACATCGTGGGAGGAAGGCGAATTATTCTGTCCTTCTCTACTTCCATGAGGATGACTAATACGCTAGCATTGAGAGGAGTGAATTTGTCGAGGCGTGACGCTAGAGTTGGACGGCGTGAACTTGCACCGTTTTTCTGAAACTTCCTGAGTTCTTTCGTCGTTTGTGTTCTCCCGTTTGTTCCCGGAAGATGAGTCATTCTCGCCTTGAGGATAGAGAGCTTCCTTGACCCTGGTGTATCTGTCACTCCTTTCCAGGAGCTTAGTGACACCTTTGGGTGGCCTTTTTGCGAGGAATATTTTCAGGTCTTTATTAGTGATGATGTGGCGAAAAGCTGTAGCTGCGAATGAAGTGTTCAAGGCAGAAATTAGCCTTGGTTCAGTAGTAACATGCTTGACGAAGTCTTACGGCGAAAGAGCTGCAATTGCGACTAAAGTGTTCAAGGCGTAAATTGACCTTGCTTCCGTTGTAAAATGCTTGACGAAGTCTTGCAGCGAAAGAGCTGCAGTTGCAACTGAAGTGTTCAAGGCGTAAATTGTCCTTGCTTCAGTTGTAAAATGCTTGATGAAGTCTTGCGGCGAAAGAGCTACAGTTGCAACTGAAGTGTTCAAGGCATAAATTGACTTTGCTTCAGTTGTAAAATGCTTGACAAAGTCTTGCGGCAAAAGAGCTGCAGTTGCAACTGAAGCGTTCAAGGTGTAAATTTACCTAGCTTCAGTTGTAAAATGCTTGACGAAGTCCTTTGGTAGTTATCCATCTTCTTGCTTCAGTTCTAGTAGGGAGACACTAGTTTTTTCAGTTCTCTGGCTAGTAACAAAGTGTGCAACGAAGAGTTCCTCGAGCTGATCGAACGAAAATGTGGATTTGGGTGTCAGATGTGAATACCATTCCCTAGCTGATCATTTTAGTGTGGCGGGAAATGTCCGACACATGAGTGCATCGGTGGCATTATAGAACATCATAAGTGTTTTAAAGCTCTCGATGTGGTTCGTCGGGTCTGATTTCCTGTTGTAGGACTCGAACTGAGGAGCTTTGAAGTTCCTTGGAACAGGTGCATTGAGGATGGTTTTGCTGAAGGGACGTTGATTTGGGCGGTAGGCCCTGTTGGAGCAGTTTCTCTCATTCTCCATCTGTTCTAGGCGATCTTCTACTTCTTGGATGCGGCGAAGGACTTGGTCATCCTTCTTTTGGGATCCAGTTGAAGCATTGTGGACTGAGATACGATCGTACTAAGGATGTTGTTCAGGACGGTTTCGTTGAGAGCCCCCCGGTGCCTCTCCGTTGGAAGGAGTATGATTAGGCTGTTGGGGTGACTGCTGAGGAGGAATCCGATCTTCCATGGGAGGAGCTGATTGATGAAGAGTGGTAGTGAGATGGCTGGAGGCTGCCTCTCTCAGCTTTGGTGGCATGGAGAAAAGTTCGACTTGTGCAGTGTTCCCACAGACGGCGCCAATCTGTTGCTGTTTTTTTTTGTATGGGAGCAAACAGATAGTGAGTTAATAAATGAAGGACACTACTAAAAGTCGAAGCTGTAACCTGACCATTATAGACTGTTAGGGCTCCTGAAAATGGATCTGGACCGTTGATTAACCACCTGTAATCTGAATTGAACGGTGGTTGATGCGACCGACGGATCTGTAAAAACGTCTGAAACACCGGGGTGTGGCCCCGGTGACAGACCCTCTGACGCTCAAGTCAGAACCAGAAAGAGAGAGAGAGAGTAAAAACTGGTGAATTGTTGATTACCTGGAGACTGAGGAGGGGGAGGAGTATTTATAGGCCTGAGAGATATTCTAGAAGGCGAATCGTGACCGTTGGATCTTTCATGTCTCCCCCCCTGAAGCGATATGATATCCCTGTGAGAGGATAAGAGATGAGACTTCTAGCCATCATGGGCTGGGTGTCTCTCTTAGTAGGCCTAGTCTGTCACTTTTTATGGGCTTGAGAGAAGCCCATGTCTTGAAATGGGCCCAGGCCTGTAAAATAGGCCTGTGATGGCTAATCTGCCTGTAGATGCTTTGAGATCCACACAAGAATCGTGCGGCTCTGATCTGCTGCGATTTTTATCATCATCAATAAATAATGCAATTTCTATAAATAAATAGAATGTGTTCTTTATACATCATGTAATCCGACAATGCAAATATTACATGCCTGAATAAACTAGCTATATATCTAACTTGCTGACGCAACAGATTTACTTCCTTCTAAACCTAAAAATTTACAACCCTTTCCTTTTTAGTTTATCCTATGTATATAGAGAAAGACATCAATCACACAACACCTGACCGACATCCTGAAATTAACAATGGCTCCTGGGATCAATCCCTGTAATGACAAACAATAGGGGGCCAGTACCGGAGTTGAGAAAATAGACAGAGGGGGAGATTTAGGGTCTGTTTGGTTTCATTTTTTGGAAATATTTTGAGAAATATCTTTTCTCAAAACGCGTTTGGTATCGTTTTCCAAACGGCATCTTTTCTCAAAATTGGCTTTGAGCTGTTTTCCCCTTTTGGCCGCTTCCCCTTCTTTCATCCCCATCTTACTGTCGAAAAAAAAAACCCTATCACCATCTTCTCCTCTCTCGTCACTCCCAGGTCGTCACCTCTCTCTTCACCATCTTTGCCACCCTTCCTCAATCGTTGCTTTCCCCCTTCCTCTTTCTTCGCTGACGACGTTAGATCTGAAATCTATTAAGCCCCTCGCCAGATCTGGAAAACCCTAACTCCCTCTTTCACCCCTTCTCACCCCGCACGATCATTTGTTGCTCTCTTCGGGCCCCTCCTCACCCCGCACGGAGCTCGATTAATGGTCTGCAAGACCAGATCTGCTTTTGCTAGAAGGTGTCTTCGAAACCGTAGCTCACGAATCCGACGCCGGTCGAGCGAATCCATCGGAGACAACTTCTTCAGGTTTGGTAAGCAGCAATCCAGGGTATGTTTCATATCTATGCCCAATTTTTTGATTCTTTTATGGTATTTGGTCTATATTTCCACACTTGCTTCATAAAAAATCCCTTTTTACGGTTAATTTAATGCACGTACTGAAGAATTGAGGGTCCAAAATTGTTATTTTTTTTGGGTTCGCTGTGATTTCGAAATCTTCAGTACTGATTTGTTTATGGAGATCTTGAGTACTGATTTGGAGATCTTGAGTACTGATCTTGAGTACTGATTTGTTTATGGATAGTACACATCATCTACAATTTCTATAGTAACCTCAAATTAACATTGTTCACTGCTAATGTTCACCAATTAATGACTGTTATTTAATACTGATCGTTAAGGGAAAGGAGATTGAGATGGAGAGTGATCTTGGGCTTTAGCCAGCAATTAATGTGTGTACATTTATTAAGTTGTTGGAGGCCGAGGTTGATCGGAATAGTTTGAAAAGTGCAAAATTCGATGCAAGACAATGGACTCAATTGATGACTTTATTGAACCAACAATGTAATCGTTCATACACTCTTAAACAAATAAAAGAAAAATATGGACGACTTACGATGCAGTGGAAAGCTTTTCACGATTTGAAGAATCAAAGCGGTTTTGGTTGGGATGAAGAGAATCAGACAGTGACTTGCGATCCCGATGTTTGGCAATCATATGTCAAGGTTCTCATTTGATTTTTTTTTTTTATGCTAATGTGGGATTATGATCGTAATATACTTTTTATTGACTTTTATAGTTGTAAACTAACAACACAATAACTTATAAATAGGCACACCCTAAAGCTTCCGAATTCAAATCGAAGGGTTTGGCCAACTATGATGTGTTGACCAAAATTTTTGCTGATTCTACCGCCGAGGGTCTGCTATCTAGGGCTTCATCCCAAAGGGTGTATGACCTCGACGAGGAACAAAGGGTCATGTTTGAGTTCGCCCACCCCACCCCCCCCCCCTAATGCACCACATGTAAATTTGGATGATGATGATGATTACGAACCAATGTTTACGGGGTCGGGGTCTCATAAGAGACGGTCTAGTGGGTCTGGTGGCCGAGCAACAAAAAGCTCAAGAATGGATGTTGCTGTTCATGCCAATGCTGAAAAGTCCATTGCTAAAGCAGAATATTATAAGAAGAAGGCCAGCATGGTTGATCGCTCCGTCCCAGACGATCAGTCGTCCATTGACAATGCCATGTTAATACTAAATGGTTTGGATGGGCTTGATGATGCTATGATCGATTTGGCACTGGAGAACATAATTCATGACCCAAATTGGCGTAGAACCTTTGTTCTAATGAAACTGGAGTGGAGAGTAGGGTGGTTACGCAGACTTGCGAAAAAATAAATGTAATTTATTAAATTCCATAAAAATTCATTATGTATTATTTAAATGTAGCAGTTTTTTGACATATTTCTGTATTATTAGTTGGGTGATTATATGTAATGGCAGAATGGTGGGCATTGCTAATATATCGGTTTTAATTTCATCTGCACTCGTTTTCCTACATTCTTGCTGTTTGTTATGACTACTTATGTTTCAATTCTATGGGTTGCTGTTATTATTTATATGACATCCATTATGGTCGTAGAGTATTTAAAATTAGAAGTATTCTTTATGCAAATGTAATCTAATTGTTACAGTGTTCTGTACTACTGCACTTGCCACCATACTGATGGACTCTTCAAGTAACACGTCGTCAAGTTCTGATGAATCCGATCTTGAGGACTTGTTCTTTCTTCAAGAGATGGAACAGTTTTATAATAGTAAAAGTCCCAATTCAACGTCCAAACTATCAGGACGTGAATACTTACAAGAACTCTTAGACAGTCCAGATGCCAAATTCTTTTGGGTGTTTCACATGAATAAGGACTGTTTTATGGCTTTGTGCCAATTTATAATAAATGGCAACTACCTTTAGGAAACGCCCGAGGAAATACAAAGAAGGCGTATATCTCATTATGAAAGTGTTGCTATTTTTTTGTTCATTGTCGCTCATAGTAATAGGATGAGGCTTGCCTGTGGTCGGTTTGATCATTCGTTGGAAACAATTGATAGACATTTCACTGATGTGTTGAAAGGTTTGGTAAGAGCATCAGCAGTTATTAAACACCCAGACCCGGAACATGTACATGATAAGATCAGGGGTTCCCCAGATTTCTATCCATGGTTTAAGGTAATTTGTGCATTTCATGTTTAAAACCGTTAATTCTAATGATTCAAATGTGTTCAATAAAGTAGTAACTTTCTACCTCAATAATGTAGGAAGCAATTGGTGCTGCCGATGGTACTTTAATACCTGCTACCGTACCCGCTAGTCGACAAAACAGTTGTAGTGGTCGAAAAGGTGATATATGTCAAAATGTGCTGGCAATTTGTGATTTTGACATGAATTTCACTTTTGTTTATGCGGGTTGGGAAGGAAGCGCTAATGACTCCCGCGTAATACATAGTGCATTAACAAAAAGATTGTTGCCAATCCCGCCCGAAGATAAGTACTACTTAGTAGACTGTGGGTATACAAACATGCCAGGGTTTTTAGCTCCCTACCGCGGGGAGCCATATCATTTGCAGGATTTCCATGGTCCTAACCATGCACCCACCCAATATAAGCAACTCTTCAACAAACAGCATGCTAGGCTACGAAATGTAATAGAGCGAACCTTTGGTGTATTCAAAAAAAGGTTTGCCATATTCAAGTCTATGCCCAATTACTTCTACACAAGACAAGTTATGATGGTACTAGCATATTGTGCAGTCCATAATTTTATACGTAAGTATTCTGCTGATGATTCATTATTTTCAGACATAGAAGAAGAACAAAATAATCACCTACACAATGAAGAGAATGCTTCCACATCTCAGCCATTGGATATGTCATCTTCTCAGTTGAATAGCATGAATAATAAAAGAGATCAAATAGCCATGGTAATGTGGAATGCCAGACATTGATGTAAGCATTAGCATGTACTTGTACGTGGTTACTTTCTGTTCTTGTAATATATGGTTGTAAGTTCTTTCCTTTCATTTGTAGCCCATCTATTTGATGATCATGTATATTAATGTATTAAGCATGCGATATATGATGATGATATTTGTATGCATGCAGGTTGGGGGACCATCATGTGTCACTGAGTTTCTGGAAATGATGGATATGGTATATTCTGATCCAGAAACGTTAGAAGACAACAATCTAATGATCTTATATTCTCATTATACTGACTCAATGAATGATGTATTCAACTATGGGTGATGGATGGGGTGGGTACAAGACATTAGTAGTAGCTGGCATGGCAATTTTAAAAATTGCAGCTCTACACTAATCATGATGATTTGCTTGAACAATTGTTCTATGACAATATGTTTTGAGGATACGGTTAATTAGGGATGTGATGATGATTTATTCTGATCCTATATAACATTATTTGGGGGACTTTTGTGATTGATTACTAGTATTCAAAACATGGATATGATGATGTTATATTCTGATCCTATATAATATAATTTGTGAGACCTTTCTGATTGGTTACTAGAATTCAAAATATGGATATGATGAAGATATATTCTGATCCTATATAACATTATTGTTGAGGCATTTGTGATTGATTACTAGAATTCAAAATATGGAAATGATGATGATATATTCTGATCCTATATAACATTATTTGTGAGGCTTTCGTAATTGATTACTAGTATTCAAAATATGGATATAACGATATTATATTCTGATCCTGCAGTTCTTATTTTGGATAATGACAACCTTGTCGATTCGTTGTTCTGGACCTACACATGTTATCTTACATTTGGAGTGTCTGACAACTTTCAACATGGTTATCATTGTTACTAATATATATATGATATAACACCTTTGGAATTCAAATTATGATGGGATATAACACCTTTGGTGATACCTTTGTGATTGACTACTAGAATTTATCATTATGGATATGATGATATTACTTTATGATTCTACAGTTCTTATTTAGGATAATGACAACCTTGTTGATGTTATCCTGAACCTACAACAGTTGTTATCTTATATTTGGAGTAATGGCAACTTTCAAAATAACCATGTCGTTACTAATATATAAATTGAAATAAAGTTTCAAAGAATACAACCCAGTTAGGATTATCTCTCATGGTCTCAAAATAACCAATACACACTATTTTGTTACTAATATATAGCAGCTGATAATCTCCCACCATGGTGGGCATCAATACTGATCACATCATTGTACTGGCTTGTGTACACAGTATAGAAATTACAACCCAGTTAAACTGAAACCTTCCTCAAAGAAAGAAGAAGTCATCACAATTTTGAGGTAGACATCAGAATATGTTGGAATTTGATAAATAAGGCAATCAATGGATATGATGAATTTTGTAATGGATACTACACTTTCAAAATTTGAAAGTGATGATGCTTTATTCTGATCCTTTAATACTCTTTGGAGTAATTATTGTTGTCTGCTTTAAAAGAAGATAATAACTGAGTTGTATCAGTTTGTGATGACATTTTCTGTTCTTTGAGGAAGGTTTCAGTTTAACTGGGTTGTAATATCCATACTGTGTACACAAGCCAGTACAATGCTATGATCAGCATTGATGCCCATCATGGTGGGAGATTATCAGCTGCTGAGATGGTTTCTGTTTTAGTAACAACATGATTTATTCTAAAACCATTGTACTGATTGTTTTGAAACCATAGGAGATTATCCTAACTGGGTTGTATTCTTTGATACTCTGTTTTAGTTTAACTGGGTTGTAATTTCCATACTGTGTACACAAACCAGTACAATGATGTGATCAGTATTGATGCCCTAAATGGTTGGAGATTATCACCTGCTATATATTGGTAACGGTCCATGGTTATTCTGAAGAGAGAGTTGACGAGTATGGGTGACGAGAGAGGAGAAGATGGTGATAGGGTTTTTTTTCGACAGTAATATGGGGATGGAAGAAGGGGAAGCAGCCAAAAGGGGAAAACAGCTCAAAGCCAATTTTGCTGAAAAGATGCCATTTGGAAAACGTAACCAAACGCGTTTTGAGAAAAAATATTTCTGAAAATATTTCCGAAAAATGAAACCAAGACGGTTATTTTGAAACCAATGTATTGGTTATTTTGAAACCATGAGAGATAATCCTAACTGGGTTGTATTCTTTGAAACTTTATTTTCAGTTTAACTGGGTTCTAATTTCCATACTGTGTACACAAACCATTACAATGCTGTGATCAGCATTGATGCCCATCATGGTGGAAGATTATCACCTGCTGAGATGGTTTATATATTAGTAACAACATGGTTATTTTTTGAATCGCATGTATTGCTTATTTTCAAACCATGAGAGAATAACCATAACTGGGTTGTATTCATTGAGGAAGGTTTCAGTTTAACTGGGTTGTATTCTTTGAGGAAGGTTTCAGTTTAACTGGGTTGTATTCTTTGAGGAAGATTTCAGTTTAACTGGGTTCTAATTTCCATACTGTGTACACAAACCAGTACAATGCTGTGATCAGCATTGCTGCCCATCATGGTGGGAGATTATCAGCGGTTGAGATGGTTTATATATTAGTAACAACATGGTTTCTTTTTGAATCGCATGTATTGGTTGTTTTGAAACCATATAGGAGATTATCCTAACTGGGTTGTATTCTTTGAGGAAGGTTTCAGTTTAGCTGGGTTGTAATTTCCATACTATGTACACAAACCAGTACAATGCTGTGATCAGCATGGATGGCTATCATGGTGGGAGTTTATCAGCAACTGATGGCTGCTGGTGTTGGCTTCTGATACTTGTGAAGGATGTCATGGCTGCTGATGGTCTTATGTAATGTCTGCTTCGGACTTCGCAATTTTTCTGTCAGTTTCAATATGTAAAATATTGATAGAGTGTACAATTACCTTCCTATGATGAGTTCTGATGCTGCTAATGGCATATGATGGACACTGATGGATTGGAATTGATTTTTTTTTTTTTTGCTTTGTAAGAGGTTCAGTTGTAATTTTCACATTAGAAAGTTCTAATTCTTGTTACTATGTTAGAAATTTTGAAGGTTTCTCATGCTTGTAATGCGAAATTGATGGTTGGGCTATCCCAGTTTGTGAAATAAATGTAACCAAACAGAAATTTGTAATGGATATTTTGTACATTTATTGAAAATTTCCATATTGTGTCCAATTGCTGTATTAGCCGACTCTACCATAATTCAAATAAAATTTTACATGGTCAAAAGCTTGCCAATGATGGGAAGCTACCAAGAAAGGGAAAAAAAAATTCCTAGCGGAGAAAAATTCCATATTGTCGCACGTTGCTTGTTCGTATACTGGCCTGAACTTGGGTCTGTATCTGCAAAAAAATTTACAAAAAACTCATAAGAAAACTCATGCGAATTCATTAAACATACACCCTAGATAAGCTCCTTATAAGGAAAATTGAAAATAAAAAAAAATTTGTTGCCAAACTGGAAAAAAATGGAAGAAAAAAAAGGATTTCAAAATAAATTATTACAAAACAGCATTGTACAGTCTAGTTTTAAGAAAACAGCATTCAGATTTATTTTTTTACTCAAACAGGTTATACAATTTCATTTTCAGAAAACTATTCCAGACAGCTTTTACACTCACATTTTCACAAAACAGTTTTCACAAAATATTTTCACAAAACTATTTTCAAAACAACAAACCAAACGCACTCTTAATAGCATGCGGCTGAATGCTAAAAGGGATTATTTTTCATGAATTGAGAATTGTTCGCAGTCACGACCCTCTGACAAGAAGGGCATACAGTGAGAGTAGTAGGAGGCAACTGCTTGTACACAGGTGGTGAGGCGACTTTCAGGGCTTTGAGTTTTTCCAACTCTTTATAGAGCTTTTTGTTCTCTTCACTCAGGGTCTCACAACACCTTTTCAGGACTTCACAGTCTACTTCAATTTGCTTCATCTTAGTCCTGCAATTAATTAAGCAACATATATTGCATCATTTTCAGTGAGAGAATTGCTTCCATTCCAAATTGATAAGCCTTTAGAATTATGGAATATTGTCGTAATTTTAAGATAAATAATGCGAAATTTTTGTAAATTATTTTTTAATATAGAAAAGAGTAATGCTATAGTCACTACCAATTTCACTACATTTCTCTTCACTACCTTATGTGGCACACTCCAATAGGTAGAGCAAAATAGAGTAGGCGGGGGAACACTCCAATAAAAATATGCCACCTAAGGTGATGAAGAGAATTGTAGTGAAATTGGTAGTGAATGAAGCATCACGCTATAGAAAAAAGGGTTGATATAACAACAATTTAAAAGCTAAGAGAATATGAATAAGATAGGTTCCAAATTTGGAGTAAAAATCAATCACCACTAGAAGAATGTTTTGTATGAAATTTTATTTATTTATTTATTTATTTAACTGGCAAAAGGTATGATAAAACTTTAGCATATATATATATATATATATATATATATATATATATATATATATATATATAAAATAATAATAATAATAAATTACAAAGAAAGCTATCAAGTGGCTCTCATTCAATCTCCCCTAAAATCAATGGTCTAGATTGATTCTCACAAAACATATTTTCCTCCCAAAAATTTCAAACACCAAAATTAAATTTCCCCCCCAAAACTAAAAAACTCATTAGTTATTACTATTTCTCTCTTCTCTCTTCACTTTTTCATATTTCTCTCTTTCTCTCTCTCCCTCTCTCTCTCCCATTCTTTCTTAACTTATATAGAAATTTAGATTTTAAGATTTCAGGTTTGTAAAATTTTCAGAATTTTTATTTTTTTTATTACACATGTTATATTGAAAATAGCAAATATCTCTTCAACAAGTTTTTTTTTGACTGGTTATCTCTTCAACAAGTTAAATTTCATCATTTTCCACCCTTAAAGTTTTAAGAAGTTTGATTTTACACCCTCATTTATAATTATTTTTCAACATATACTAATAGAAACATGGATTTTTATTTACAACTAATTATTGTCATACTATTCAAACTTGAACTACATAATTGTTGTTTTACTGTTTACAGAGCTTTTCGTGTGTTGTATCATTCCGACGACGTGCCATAGGCACGTGTCCACGGGCAAATCTAGTATATATATAAAGTTAGTACATAATATAAAATACAACAGTTGGTTCGACCGGATAGGGTTAAGGGTTGCAATCAGAAAAGGGTTATAAATACCTTAAATGAGGTCGAAGAGAGGGTAGCGAACGTCTGTCGTACACCTCAATTTATCCTAATCACGGCATTTGATCGCTTATTTAATTACAACCACACTACACCTATAAGAAGATCACCCCGAACATCCATGCTCACTAATAAGTTCTATGACAAAATAACATACAACCTCAGCCTCAAAACAAAAGCAAAACAGTGGAGTACTACATAGAACAATCATTTCAATCACCTAGAGTTACTACCCTCTCCACTATCTGTGTGATCTCCTGCCTGACTAGCTGCTTATAAGAGTATTGCCCTTGCTCCCACACTGTCCACATCTTGCATGAGCTACACCTTCTTCTCATCATCACATCCATCTAGCCAGTAACTAAACCAAAAGTTTGCGTTAGAAATTATAGTATCTGCAGAAAGAGATGTATCTGAAAAGATTCTATCATTTTTAGCTAGCCAAATGCTCTAGCAAATTGCACTTGTAAGAAGGTGCCAAGCGAATCTGTGTGAGTGTGAACCAAAACACCAAGTAGAGAAACATTCATGGATAGATTGTGGCATTGTATGAATGTTGAAGAGGTTGGTGAAATAGTTCCATGTGGTGACTGTTGTAGGGCATTCAAAAAATATATGGAAAGTTTTCTCGACTTGACATGCACAAGCTGTGCATGTCGGGTAGCCCAAGCGTCCTTTGGAAAGGAGTGAAGCTTTGGAATTTATATTCTCTCAACTCAGTTGCTATATGAATAATTTGCATTTTAGTGGTGCAATACTCTTCCAGGTAGCAACATGATAAAGGGATCTGAGACCAGAGTAGCTGAAGAGATTGTAGGCAGACTTGACAGAAGTAGAAGCTAGATGAGAAGGTGTCGTACCCGGCCCGGTAGCTTTCCAAATATCTTAACCATTGTGTCTCCTACATGGGCAATCTGCATCTGTTGTTGGGTGAAAGTGTGCTATGAGCTCTGCAAGTTTACTTTTCTCTTCCCTGAGTGTCGGAGTAGAGATGTTGTTGAGCCAAGGTCTCCAATGCCAAACATTATTAATCCACTTTCTTGAGAGAGTATATCAACTTCAGAGTTCCATGCAGTAGCTGCTAAGGCAGGCCAGTTTGAGGAGATATTGTTCCTCTCAATCCATCTGGAATCCAAAACTTAATCAGTTTTCGATTGCCAAGTTTCCAATCCACATTTTGCATGAACTGGTCTTTCAGGTGGAAGATCGCTTTCCAGAAGTTTGAGGCTTGGAAAAGGCAAATAAAACTATTTTTGGGAGCTGGCATTGTAGTACAGAGATAGTAGGGTTTGGTTTACTAAAAAATTTGAAGAGATAATCTTCCACCACAATTTGATTAGTAAGGCTTCATTAACGATCTTCAAGTCTAAAATTCCAGGCCCCCCTTATTGTTTAGGCTGACATATCCTCTTCCATTGCATACAAGTAGTGCCCCGCACATCCTTATCCACCCTGACCAAAAGAATCTGCTCCTAATCTGGTCAATTCTTCTTATCACCCAGAGAGGTAGTTTGAAGAAAGAAATGTAGTATACAGGTAATGCGCTAAGCATAGAATTGATGAGCACCAGTCTCCCCGCCTTCGAAATCATCCTACCTTTCCACACTGAAAGCTTTCTTTCAATCTTGAGGATAAGAGAATGCTAGTCTCTTTTCAGCAGCTTCCCTTTAGCCAGGGTCATACCCAGGTAACTTATGGGGAGCTTCTCTTGTTTGTAGCCCAGTATACTTGATAATGCATGGAGTTCTACTGTAGACTTGCTAAAAAATACAATTGAAGACTTGTTGAAGTTGATAGCCATGTCTGACACATTTGCAAAGAGGTGGAGTACCACCTTGAGGTAGAGGAATTCTTTCTCATTGCCATTGAAAAATAGGAGAGTGTTGTCAGCAAATTGAAGAATAGCAAGAGAAGATAGAGATCCCCTGAGTTGGAGTGGTGAGAAGGAACCATTTCTACGACCACAAGACAACATCTGTGCAAGGACATCAACTGCTAGAATAAATAGCATTGGTGAGTGTAACACCTCGTAATTTTTAATAAAATATTTTGAATTAATAAATAATTTTAAAATCAATTTATTTAATTATTTTGAATTTTCGTAAAACTGATATTTTCACACGTGCAAAACACGTGCAAATATTTTCAATGTGTGGATTTAGAAATTTGAGTTGATGAACAAATTCTATTATTTTTTATTGGGTATATTTGAATTTTTGGGATTTTTCTAAATAAAGAAAACTATTTTTGTAAATTTTTGAAACAAAGGGGTTTTTTGTAAAAAGTCCTTTAGGGGTGAAAATTGAACTTAAAAATTGTTTGGCTGCATTTAGGGCCAGATATTTAGTAGAAGGCTCTAAGTAATTATATTATTTCCATATTTGGTTGATTTTTATTGATTTAATTGAATAAATATATAATTACGCAATTTTGAGATTGTTGAGGACTTTATTGAAAATATTCTTTTGGAGAGTAAAAGTTAGAAAATTTATTTGGAAAATCTAATCTTTATTATTAGATGATAATTCTAATTTTTCTGGATTTTTACGAATATTTATGACATATTTGCAAATATTACAAAAGAGAATGACTTTTGTGCAAAATTGTTATTTGGAGTAAAAACTCCAAATTTTGGTTTTTGGGATGCATATGTTGGTTTGCCAGATATTGGATGTAATACCCCATATTTTTAAATATTGTTTTCAAGATTAATAAATGAACTAATATGATTTTTGGTGATTTAAAAACATTTTTCTTAAATTTATCATTTTACACGTGTAAATACTTTCTTCGGAAGTTCAAAGTCAGAAATTATTTTGGGAAAACACATTATTTATTATTATATATTATTTGTGAATTTTCTGGATTTTTTTGAAAATTATTTGACCTATTTGCAAATATTACAAAAAGAGGGACTTTTGTGCAAAATCACCACTTGGAGGGAAAACTCCAGACTTTTGGATTTTTTGATTTTTTTGCAGAGCATGATTCCCAGTCAACTCAGAGGTAAAGAGTTTACATTTATAAAAAATAAATTTGGTTTATTTTGCAAGTTTTGATAAAGAAGGGTCTTTTTGCAAAATTGTCACTTAGAGGGCAAAATGTACAATTTTGTTTTTTCTGAGTTTTACAACAGTGCCGGCCAGATTTGGAGTGTTGTTATTGTTTTTAAATATAAAATTGAATTGGTTTTATCTAATTTCCAAGTATAAGGAATTATATATGTAAAGATATATTTAAAAGAGATACTTTGCAAATCTATTTTCAAACCCTAAAAACCATATATCTAGCCAATATAAAGTGGTGCAGCTGTCTCTTTGCTGCACTCCACAAAGGTATTTCTTTATTATTATTTTCTTGGAGATTCAAACGAGGATCTTGGCTTTCTTGCGAAAGGAAGGATTTTCTTATTCTCTTTATTCTTCTTCGGTTGATTCTTCAATAAGGAGAGTGACATATGGTTGATTTCTTTTGTTCTAAGCATGTTGTATGTGATTATTTATTGATTAGAAAGTATGTTAGGGATTGTATGTTGATATAACGAAAATTGATGGGTAGATGAACTAAAGCTTGAATCTTTCATGAAACCCTTGCTTTTTGATAATTAAAATTCTATATAGATGATTTGAGATGGTTAAGAACTTAAAAGAACTTATGAATAGGTCGCTTCTCTCATATTCCTACTGTTTTGATTGTTTTATTGAGACTATATGATGAAATTGCACAACTTAAACAAAACAAGGGTCTTTACTGTTACAATACATGCATTCACACACTGTTGGGTATCTTGAAGAATAAAACTTGATGAATGATTGTTATAATTGTATATTAATCATAATTATGTTGCTTTCATTCATATTGTTACAGATTTGACCAAATACTATGATATTATGAGATGTGGATGAATAAGAGTAAACAAAACCTAGTCTTACTGTTACAACATATACATGTGCACTGTTTGATATTTCGGAAGAGTTAAATCTTGATTAATACATGTGGTTGCGTATGTTTCATGGGCAAACTGAGGTAATGGACCGTATAGGTGTTCACTAAATTACAAGGGGATTTATTATATCAAAAGATCGAGTTTTGAAGTAAAAAGGGGGGTGTTGATGTTTCAAGCTGATTGTGTACAACCAAAACTTGACTTTTTGAAGTTTTGTAAGTTTTGATTTTGGAATTTTATTTGTTCCATGCTGAGTTAATTAAGACCTTGTGCTACTTCTACTTGATGGATTCCTTAATGCATAGATGATACACATACACATATATATACACTCATATATCTTACATGTTATTGTTTTGAGGAATTTCCAAATTTGATTTTCTCTATGAAGTTTTTGATTGGATTTGAATTGTTTTATTTTTTGATTTTTGATACTGAGTTGATTTGAACATTACACTACTATTAATTGGTGAAATTTTGAGGCCTTACTGATGCAAAACACACACATATACACAGATATGTATCTATGTTCACTGTTTTGAAGATTTGAATAAAAACTACTCTTTTATGGATTTGATGAGATTTTGAATTATTTTATAAACTCTTATATGTTATAAAAGTCATATTGAACCATCTCAGGAATTTACTTTTTGCAATTTAAGATTTCACAATAAACTATGCATGTAATCAGTAAATCATGCACGAAATTTCAAAATTGCAGTCTGTTGGAATTTACAGCCGACTGGCCATTTTCGACAGTTGACTGTTATTGTTCTAGCTGATTGGTTTTCTGGAGTTTCGGATTTTCGCAGGATAGTCGACCGGCCATTTTCGACAATCGACTGTCATTGCTCTGGCTGATGGGTTTCATGAGTTTTCTGATGTTTTCTTTAAACGGTTGGTTCTTCGATATTATGGATTATTAATCTACGGTTTTAGATGATGTTTTGCTACAGATTACAATATTTTACAGAGAGTTGTATTTTGTTTATAACAGAATTTAAACTTGTATTTCTATAACTTCATTTAGGAAAATAAATATGTTTTCTTTGAAGTAATTGATGTTTTGTGGTATTCTGTGATTTCAAAATATGATTCCCAGTTATTTAATGGATTTAATATTTTATTTCAATTCTGGAATTTTACGAGTATATTAAATAAATTTGGATTTTTGATTGATTAAAGAAGTTTTATTGATATAAACGTTTTAATGATGATATTAAGAGTTTTATTGGAAGTTTTGGTGTTGATATTCATTTTGTGAATCTCTAAGAGTTGAGTGGGAGTCCTGTGAACCAGAAGATGGGATTTTATGAATTTTAACCAGTTGGGGTCGTTGGGGTTGTTTTGTGGAATTAAGTCCAGCATGATACACTATCTCTAGAGAGGGAAATTGTGTCTTTAATAATAATCAACCTAAGGACAGGAACTAGTGGAGATGTGATGGAACTTGGGACACGTATGTATATGCTGTTGGGGTTTTTAGACTAATAGATGCATTCCAGGACTGTGTGTTGTTCTGTCTTGAAATGACATTTGTATATTCACGTGTCAAGGGTCTGCAGGCCTATTCGCGGAGCATGCAGGGTGCATTCACGTATTGAGGATCGGCAGGCTTATTAACGGAATGTAACTTGTGTATCTGCACGTCGAGGGCCTCGCATGCCTATTTATGGGGTACACGGCAGGGAGGTGATTCTCCAATTTTTAAGCTATTCTTACATGATACTTGCACGTTGAGGGTTGTGATGCCTATTTGCGGAGTATTTTGGATCTTGTTTCCGTCACCGTAGTAGGATTAGTTGCATAACGAGGGATTTAACCCTATAAAGTGAAGAACGATAAGGGCTTGCACCGGACCTACATAGAATCCGACAAGTATGCATTAAAGGGTCATCATATAGCATCTGTGTTTTCTTGACTTGGTTTTATGCATGTCATTTTCTGTTTTCCTACACTTAACACATAGTCTGGTTTCACTCGATGTTTTCATGTTTTATTTATTGCTATTTCATATTCCTTTCATTACTACTATGGCTACGTGTTGACCATGACTTTTATTCTTCATGTTTTATGTATGTTGTATTTCTTTTGATGTCACTCACACCGTTATGGCTGATCCCTGTAGTTTTGGGGGTTAGGGTTATCTCTAGCCTCATATTTTATAGGTAGGTACTTATAGTATTGAGATCTAGATGCACGTGGTAGAATGATAATATGGCTTATGTAAATTGTAAAAGAAGTGTTGTAAAAGAAAGGATTGTAATTTAAGGTGTTTGTTTTTCTGCTGTATTTTGTAAAGAATTGATGTAATAAAAGATGAAAATTTTATCTGTGTTTTGGCTATATTTACTATTACAATTGAGATTGATGCTGGAAATTGTGTTACGTATTTCTGAGATATTATATTGGAAGTTCGGGGCGCTACAGAGATTGGTATCAGATCATGCTTCAATAGTAATAATAAACATGGTATAAAAATAAACCTAGGTGTGGACATTTGAGAGTGAGTAACTAAGCTGGACACTAGAGTGTGAGTGTCACATAGAGTTAAAAATCATGTTTTAACTTTACCCTCCTTTTCCAGTATTCAGTATAATGGCAGGACCCAGGATCAGAAATTGTGGTAATGGTGATGGGGCTGAAGGTTCTCATGTGACAGGACTTGATCTTGATATTGAGATTGTCAGGCTGTATCAGACCTTGAACACATTCATGGCAGCTAACATGGCACAGAATCAGAATCAGAATCAGAATCAGAATCAAGGGGTTGGACCAATGTTTGTTAATGCTGATCCGATTAAGCAAGTTGAGTCCTTCAAGCGGATGAAGCTGCCTATTTTTGAAGGGCAGTCTGATCCAAATGAGGCCGACGATTGGATTAGAAAGATAGAGATGGTCTTCGAAGTCTTGGAAACCCTAGCAGTAAATAAGGTGAAATTGGCTGCAATGCAGTTAGAGAAGGACACTGGTGTGTGGTGGCACTCAGTGAAGAAGGCTTTTAGAGATCAACAAGTGACTTGGGAGGCTTTTCTGGATGAGTTCAGGGATCGTTTCTTTCCTCTAGATATTCAGGGGAAGAAGGCAACGAAATTCTTGAATCTGCAGCAAGGTAGCATGACAGTGTGCGAATATGAAACTAAATTTGACCAGCTGTCAAGGTATGCACCGGAGCTGATTGTGGATGAAGCGAAGAAGGCCAAGAAATTTGAGGAGGGCTTGAGGATGAATATGAGGTCGAGGATGATTCTATTGGGCATCAGGAGGTTTGATAAGTTGGTCAGGAGAGCAGCTATGACAGAAGAAGATATAGATCAGTTCCAGAAGAAGCAGGAGACCTGGAACAGGAACAAGAGGCCAGCAGTTAGTCAGAGTGGGAAGAAGTTCCCAATGAAGCAGGGCAAGTTCAGTAGGCCAGTGCAGAAGGCACCCGTAATTCAAGGCGTGACTTGTTTCAACTGTGGAGAGAAAGGTTACTATCAGACAGCATGCACCAAGCCTCGGAAGGTGCAGGTTTGTTATCAGTGTGGTCGTGAGGGGCGTCTAAGACCAAACTGTCCGCAGTTGAAGAAGGATACTGCAGGCAGAGGCAAATTTCAGAGGTAAGGACGAGTATTTACAGTGACTGAGGAGGTTGCAGGTAACTCAGAGGATGTGATCCAGGGTGTGCAAGAATTTTAAATTCATTCATTTATGTATTAAGTAAAACTTTGTTTAAGAATAAATTGGAGATTTGAGTATCATTCTCCATGTAATAGAATTTGTTTTGGTTAATAGAATAAAAACAAAAGTTTTATTTGATACTGGTTCTTCGCATACATTTGTGTCGCCCAATTTTGCTAAAGTCTTAGGTGTGGAACCTAAGGTATTTTCAGGCAGAGTCTTGACGGTGGCAACACTATCAGGAGAAGAATTGATTGCTGATCGATATTACGAAGGCTGTGATATCGAGATTGGTGGGAGATTATTTGGCATTGATCTCATTGAGGTGCAAGTTCTTTATGGGGATTTGATTTTGGGCATTGATTGGATTGCAATATATGATGCCACAATTGAATGCACGAAGAAGAGGTGTTAGTGAAACCACCAGGTGGTTCCCCAGGGACTTTTCGGGAGAAGAAGGACTTGAAAGTGACTGCTATGGTATCTATGTTGATGATTCCAGATGAAGTTAAGAGGCAGATTAAGGAATCATTGAGTAAAAGGGTATCATCAAGTTCGATTCAAGGAGGAAGATGCAAGTAAAACAGCTTTTAGGACTTATCATGGGCTCTATGAGTTTTTGGTAATGCCATTCGGAGTGACGAATGCGCCAGCAGTATTCATGGATATAATGAATCAGATATTGTGTCCATTTATTGATTCCTTCATGGTGGTTTTTATTGATGATATTTTGGTGTACTCGAAGTCAGAGGATGAGCTAACTATGCACTTGGCAGGGGTATTAAAGAAGTTACAGGAGCATAACTATTCTGCCAAGCTGTCAAAGTGTGAGTTTTTAAAGTTGAGGTAGATTTTCTTGGTCATATCCTATTCTAAAGAGGGAGTGGCCACAGATCCTCAGAAAGTTGAAGCAGTGAAGGATTGGCCCAGGCCAATGACAGTGAAGGAAGTCAGGAGTTTCTTGGGTTTGGCTGGGTACTACAGGAGATTCATTCAGGGCTATGCTCAAATTTTAGTTCCTTTGACAGGGTTAACTCGGAAGAATATGGCATTCACATGGACTAATAAGTGTGAGGCCAGTTTCCTTGAACTAAAGGATAGGTTAACGACTGTGCCTATCTTAGCTTTGCAACAAGCTGGGAAGGATTATGATATCTTCAATGAGAGGTTTGGGGTGTGTCTTGATACAGGAAGGCAAGGTTATTTTATATGGTTCGAGGTAGTTGCATCCGCATGAGAAGAATTATCCGAGGCATGATTTGGAGTTGGCAGCAGAATTTGATTAGGCAGGTGATACGACTAAAAATGGGGTTAAATCGGAACCGTCTAGATTGGGCACGAATCTTGAAGCTCAGAGGTAAAACGGTAATTTCGCATATAGATGGGCCCGAAGCGGGCACTGGATCTCCCCTTCACAGATCCAATAACCTGCGAACGGATCCACTCCAGCTGGGTACGGGTCCTGACCCAAGACAAACCCAGACCAGCAAGAGGAAATCAAGGTCTCTGATTTGACTAAATCAATGGGCCTGATTCGCGGTTATCCTCTCACCGGGAATCAGGGATCAGTTTCTTAAACTAATTATGAGGATTTTACTCCTAACTGTATCACAGGAAATCAGGTCCCTAATCAAATTCCCATGGCGACTATAAATACCTCCGACCTACCACTGTTACAGGGTAATCACTCTTTTTCCAATTAAAGCTCGTTCTTAATCATATCACTGGTTACTGACAAGAGCGTTGGAGGGTGCGTCGCCGGGATCAACCCCGGTGTATCGCACTTCCTTGCAGGTGAACGGCGGGAGTCAGCAGCCCAACTCCGACGAACAGGCTTGGATTCGCTATTCAGATTTTTCCACGAACCCACAAATTCTATCTGTTGGCCCCCACACCAAATTTAGTGGCAACAGAATGGCGCCGTCTGTGGGAAACATCAGACGAATAGCATCTCCTCCTCTTCCCGTCGGAAAGATCTTCTCCAGCCATGCCGCCTAGAAAGGTTAGGTCCCGGGGGTCTAATCGTGGACCCAATCCCGATCAGCAACAGGAAGTACCCCTCCAACCCGCTCATCAACAGGGGCAACTTCCGCCGCAGGCCGAGGATCTACCTCCTCTTACAAATCAGCAACATCCCAATGGCCCCACCGGTGCAAGGGTCTCTCGCCCCGACTCACAGAAACAAGCTTTCCATCCTTACCATGTCTCCATCCACAATGCCTCCTCGGATTCTATGGCCTCCCATAATCCCCGAGCTTTCGACCTCCGCAACACCGTCCTAAATCGGCAGAAGGATGAGGACCTACACCGCCGCCTAGATGAGAAGCGGGCACGAGAGGGAGTCTCCCGCCAACATCAAGGTGAGCGATCTCCTCATCACCGAGATGGCAGGAGGTCTCCGGACCGAAGAGGACGGGGGGAATCTCCCAAGCGTCGTAGGAGGAGGCCACATTCCCCTGCTGGTCGGCATCATTCGAGGAACGATGAGGCGCCCATCACTTGTGCCGAGTTCCAACAATTCCAGGCGACGGTGTTGCAGGCCCTCAACCTTCGCCCCAACAACAATAATGCCCAAAGGGTTCCAACACCCCCATGGGTCCCAAGTCCTCACCACCGGTCCATTACTCCTCCCCCGGCTCCTAGTCACCAGCAACACAATCATAGTCGTCGCCGATCCCAGGACTATCGTCGCCGTAGTCCCCGCTCCCTTTCCTATGAAGACGAGTCCAGGGGATCGTTTGAATACCACCGGAGGGACGATGCCCTCTACCGCCGTCTCCATGAGATGGAGAGGCGCCTCGGTCGAATGGACAAGGAGGAGGAGTCGAGAGGAAGGACCATCCGCCCAAGCAGACCCCCCTTCTCCCGGACCATAATGGAGGCTCCTATCTCGAGGGGCTTCAAACCTCCGCAGTTTGAAACTTACTCGGGAGAGTCGGATCTCGTTGACCATGTCGAAAGCTTCAAGACCTTGATGCTAATCCACCAAGCTTCCGACGCCATGCTTTGCAAAACCTTCCCCGCCACTCTCAAGGGTTCGGCTCGGGAATGGTACTCCCGGCTCGCTCCCTCTTCCATCTTCTCTTTTGAGCAGTTCGAAACGCTCTTCATAACCCACTTTGTGAGCAGCAGACGAACGGAGAAGACCAGCCTCTCTCCACTCCACCTCCGATAGGAGAGGGGAGAAAAGTTGATGGACTATGTGAGGAGGTTTACTGCGGAGGTTAGGTCCATCGCCTCCCTCGACCAGTCAGTGGCGACCGTCGCATTCCAATCCAACGTCCTCAACTCTAACCTTCGGTCGTCCCTCGCCAAAAATCCCCCGCACAACTTCGCCGACCTTCTCCTTAGATGCAAGAAATATATTCGGGCGGAGGAAGCCGAGTGCTTCCCGGGTTTCGGAGGATCCGCTTCAGGGTCGAAGAGAAAGACAACGGAAGAGGAAGGGGCCAAGAAGCTACAGAAGGATAATAGCGGTCAGCGCCGTCCTCCTCCCAAGTTTGAAAATTTTACTCCTCTCACCACCAGCGTCTCCACCATCCTGATGGAAGTCAAGAAGGAGGGAGTTATACCTCCCGCTCCGAGGATGAATACCCCAGCCAAGAAGAGAAACAAGGAGAAGTGGTGCCGTTACCACCGGGATCATGGCCACGACACCAACGACTGCCGGGCACTGAAGAACGAGATAGAGGCCCTCATCCAGAGGGGGCAGTTGGCTAAGTTTGTGAGAACAAATGATCGGGGAGATCGCACCACTCCTCCGCCTCTGGGGGGCTAACAAGCGCTCCGAGCGACGCGATGAAACCCCTGAGTTCGAGGAGGAGCGTGTTCTGCACCTTATCCACGGAGGTCCCATGGGGGGCTCTTCCAATTCCTCTCGGAAGGCCTTTGTCCGAGAGGTCAATTCAGTTCACGGTGCCCCTCCCCCCAAAGGCCTCGGCGTCCCAGTAACTTTCTCTGATGAAGACCTCGAGGGGGTCCGAACTCCCCACTGCGACGCACTTGTTATCGACCTCCGCATGGTGAACTTCAAAGTGCAGAGGATCCTGGTAGACAACGGGAGCTCCATGAACATCCTCTTCCTCTCGGCCTTTCGAGGGCTGCAACTATCCCGGGATCGCCTCAAACCGGCCGGCTACAGGCTCCACGGGTTCACGGGGGTGCCAGTAACTGTCGAAGGGGTTATCACCCTGGACGTAACTGCTGGGAAGACCCCTACCACCCGGACAGAGCCGATGGACTTTATGGTCGTCGATGTCCCGGCTGCATACAATGTCATCTTGGGCCGACCTGGCCTAGCTGCCCTGGAAGCCATTCCTTCGGCATACCACCTCAAGATGAAGTTCCCCACCTGGGCGGGAGTGGGAGAAGTCAAGGGCAGCCAAGAGACGGCTCAGAAAATGCTACATGACTTCCACTGGGGGTCTGGTGCTCTCCCTCGAGACTTTAGAGATCCCTGAGCCGAACGTCCAGCCAACGTCCTAGCCTGCGGACGAATTGGAAGAAGTACTCTTCTCGGACGAGGACCCGAGCCGAAAGTTCCTCATCAGCAAGTCCCTACCGACTGCCCTATGTTCTGACTTGGTGCAGTGCATCCGGAAGAACCGTGACCTATTTGCTTGGTCCGCCGCGGATATGCCCGGGATTTTCGAGGAGCTTCTAGTGCACCGCCTCAGCGTCGAATCGGGGTGCAGACCGGTTCAGCAGAAGAGGCGTAAATTCGCTCCCGAGCGACAACAAGACATCAAGGAGGAGGTGGACAAACTCCTAAAAGCTCGGTTCATACAGGAGGTGCACTACCCCGAGTGGCTCTCCAATGTCGTCATGGTTAAGAAGTCCAATGGTTCCTGGAGGATATGCATCGACTTCACAGACTTGAATAAGGCATGTCCGAAGGACCCGTTCCCTCTCCCGAATATCGACACCCTCATCGATGCCACCTCGGGCCATGAGCTCCTCAGCTTCATGGACGCCTTCTCCGGCTACAACCAGATACGAATGTTCCCCCCAGACATCCCGAAGACTTCCTTCATTACCGACCAGGGCCTCTACTGTTATAGAGTTATGCCGTTCGGATTAAAGAACGCTGGAGCCACCTACCAGCGCCTCGTCAATAAAGTCTTCCAAAGCCAGATAGGCCGCAACATGGAAGTATATGTCGACGACATGCTCGTGAAGAGCATCCGAGGTACCGACCACGTGGCCGACCTACAGGAAGCATTCGGCGTACTGAGAAAGCACAACATGAGGCTTAATCCGAACAAGTGTGCGTTCGGGGTCTCATCAGGAAAGTTCATCGGCTTCATGGTCAGCCAGCGAGGGATCGAAGCAAATCCTGAAAAAATTAAGGCCATACTGGACATGGCCCCACCCCGGAACATCAAGGAAGTGCAGAGGCTTACGGGTCGCCTCGCCGCTATTAGGCGATTCGTTTCGAAGTCTGGGGAAAAGTGCCTCCCCTTCTTCAAGGCTCTCAGGGGGGCCAAGGGTTTCGAATGGGGCGAATTGCAACAGGAGTCGTTCAACCAACGGAAGGCCTACTTGGTCAACCCTCCCCTGCTCAGCAAGCCCGTTCCAGGGAAAACCCTCTTCATCTACTTAGCTGCTTCCGAGCAGACCCTAAGTGCTGTTTTGGTGAGGGAAGAAGACCGGGCTCAGAGGCCCATCTACTATGTGAGCAAGGTGCTTCGAGACGCCGAGCTCCGCTACCCGAAGATAGAAAAGATGGCCTATGCCCTGATTATGGCGGCAAGGAAGCTCCGCCCATACTTTTAGTCCCACTCGATTGTGGTCCTCACCGACCAACCGCTGAAGCAAGTACTCCACAAGCCGAAAACCTCAGGCCGGCTTATGAAGTGGTCCATCGAGCGGAGCCAACATGACATCTCCTACCAGCCCCGGACCGCAATAAAGGCTCAGGCCTTAGCGGAATTCATCGTCGAGAGCACCATCCCCGAGGTCAGCCAAGCAGAGAACGGACCACCCATCTGGACGATTTTTGTGGACGGTTCCTCTTGCAACGAGGGAAGCGGCGCCGGTATCATCCTGACAGGTCCAGATGACTTCGTCCTCCAGTATGCCCTCCGCATGAATTTCAAGGCCTCAAACAACGAAGCAGAGTATGAGGCACTAATCGCCGGCCTCGGACTTGCCCGAAGTGCCGGGGCGCAACGCCTCTGAATCTATAGTGACTCTCAGCTGGTTGTGAATCAAGTCTTGGGCAATTATGAGGCTCGAGATGAACGGATGGCGAAGTACCTCGTCAAAGTCCAAACCCTCATGGCCCGGTTCGAAGAGGCACTCATCCAACGAATCCCTCGAGAAGAGAATTCACAGGCCGACGCCCTCTCCAAGTTGGCCTCGTCCTCCCTCCAAGGTCTCGAGCAGACCGTCTTGATCGAGGTCCTCTTGAAACCGAGCATAGAAGACGAGACCCTCGACTCAGTGGAGTCATTGTCGGTCCTACTGCAAGACAATTGGATGAAACCGTTGGTGGAATTTCTAAGAGATGGGATCCTCCCGGAAGACCCTAAGGATGCTCGTCAAGTGAGGACCAGAGCAGAATGGTACACTCTAGTCGAGGATGTCTTGTACAAGCGCTCCTTCTCGCAAGTGGACGGCAGGCCATACTTGAGATGCCTCTCTCCCGAGCAAGCCAATTACGCCTTGCAGGAGCTCCACGAAGGTATTGGCGGAGCGCATTCAGGATCCAGATCCCTGGCCCGGAAAGTGTTGAATTACGGCTACTTCTGGCCTACCATCCTCCAAGATGCCGAGCAACACGTTCGGAAATGCGAGTCTTGTCAAAAGCATTCGAACGTCTGTCGCCTCCCACAAGCTCAGCTCGCCTCCCTATCAAGTCCTATTCCCTTCACCATGTGGGGAATGGATTTACTAGGGCCATTTCCTCCGGCTCCCGGCCAGTTTAAGTTCCTTGTAGTAGCGATCGACTATTTTTCGAAGTGGATAGAAGCCGAGCCTCTGGCAACCATCACGGAGAACAAAGTGCTTCAGTTCTTCTGGAAGAACGTCATCTGCCAATTCGGTGTTCCCCGAGTCCTTATAACTGACAACAGAACTCAATTCATGGGGGTCGCGTTCCGAGCTCTGTGTGAAGACCTCGCCATTCAGCAACGTTTCTCCTCCGTCTCTCACCCGCAGTCAAATGGTCAAGTCGAAAATGCTAACCGGCAGATTCTCGCCGGCATTAAGAAGAGGTTGGACAAGTGTTCCAGAGGTTTATGGGTGGATCAGCTCCCTAACGTGCTATGGAACTACCGCACAACTAAATGGACCCCCACGGGAGAGTCCCCGTTCAACCTTACCTATGGGTCCGAGGCCGTTATCCCACTGGAGGTCGGAATACCTTCTCCGCGCCTTGTGGCCTACAACGAAGAGCAGAATGCCAGGGACCTTCGGGCAAACCTAGACCTGATAGACGAGCTCAGGGAAAGAGCATCAATTCGCCAACAGAGCTATCGAAGGAGGATCGAGTTGGCGTATAACAAAAAGGTTCGACCTACCAATCTCAAAGAGGGGGACCTAGTTCTCAGAAAGCTAGCTGTCTCCTTCCCTAGTCTGAAGAGCAAGCTAGCCCCAAATTGGGAGGGGCCCTACAGGATCACGAAAGTAGTCTGGCCAGGAGCCTACCGTCTCGAAGACCACGAAGGCAGAGAAATCCCTAGGACTTGGAATGCCGACCATCTTTTGAAGTACCAAGAAGGTGCCCCGGCACCCCTCTAAGTATTTCAGGATGTCGAACCGTTCCTCTCCTACCCCTGTATTTTCTTTAATGTTTTCTCTCATATGTAATATCTGCTCGCAACTTTAGAAGCGGCCGACCTTTAATCAATAAAGAATGCTTTCTCATATTTTACTAGTAAAACTGTTTGCAACTCTCTGCCTTTACTCTTCACTCAACCGATGGTTCGGAGTCCAACACTCGGCTCGACCCTACTTCGCAAGTTCGCTCCTTGGCGAGCTCGAAGTAGGTCGCCGTTCGGAACTGCTCCCACAACCGTTGAACAACTCAACCGATGATTCGGAGTCCAACACTCGGCTCTACCCTACTTCGCAAGTTCGCTCCTCGGCGAGCTAGAAGTAGGACGCCGTTCGGAACTGCTCCCACAACCGTTGAACAACTCAACCGATGGTTCGGAGTCCAACACTCGGCTTTACCCTACTTTGCAAGTTCGCTCCTCGGCGAGCTCGAAGTAGGTCGCCGTTCGGAACTGCTCCCACAACTGTTGAATAACTCAACCGATGGTTCGGAGTCCAACACTCGGCTCTACCTTACTTCGCAAGTTCGCTCCTCGGCGAGCTCAAAGTAGGTCGCCGTTCGGAACTGCTCCCACAACCGTTGAATAACTCAACCGATGGTTCGGAGTCCAACACTCGGCTCGACCCTACTTCGCAAGTTCGCTCCTCGGCGAGCTAGAAGTAGGTCGCCGTTCGGAACTGCTCCCACAACCGTCGAGCAACTCTAACGGTGGTTCGGAATCCATCGTTCGGCTCAACCGCACTCGCTCAAAACCCCGAGCCGAGCGGACGAGGAACCGACCCTCGTATATGGAGAAAAATTCTACCGAACCGATTTCACCGGTGGATCATCTCAAAATGCATGCTAAAACGTGATGAACGGATCTGATCGTGCCACGTATCCACAAAACGACAACATAGTGTTTTCTTGGAACTCGTGCCTCCCACCTCGTGATACGTACCACGATCACGATCGACCGTCTCGATGTTGCCACGTGGGCAGAACCTGATGTCCGAGCTATCGCACCTCGGTATACTCCGAGCGAAAGACTAAAGTTCTGCGGTTAAAACCTACAAAGAAGACAACTATGGGCCCATATGGTTCGGCGTCAAGAATAAGGCGACCACGGCACAACGACGAACAAAACAACCTCGATTTTATTAAGATACTTGGTAAATTTACAAGGCAGACAGTTACAACAGGAAAGCAACTAAATAAATTACAAGGCATGATACTACAGCAACAGAGACGACGCAAGAAGTAAAAGGCGACGCCACTCGTTCAGTGTCTCCTCGGAACAGGGACGTTTCGATTCAGAGACAACCGCGGCTTCCGTCTCTTCACCTCCGAGCTTGTTTCTAAGCCGACGAACTGGGACACCGCCTCGCCACTAACTCTAACGGTCGCTCCGACCGAAGCCCCGCTCGAGCTAACAGCTACTCTGCTATGTGCGTCGGCCGTTGTCCGACCAATAACTTGGCCACGAGTTGCTAGCTCGTAGAAGGTGATCCCCCTTTCTCTTTCCTCGCGAGTACAAGAAGTGCTGCGGACATTAGCTCTCACAGGCTGAGGCTTCAGTCGAGCTACCTCCTCCTCGAGCTCGACGATCCTATCCTTCAAAGTGTCGTCCTTAACCATTATCTTGAACCGAGGGAGATTTGCCGAACCGAGGTACTCAGCGCTGTCGGATATAATATGACGTAAGTTGGTCACCTCGATGCTCTTGTCGACTGTGACCCTCTGCAGTTGCTTGACCTTCTTCTCGAGCTCTTCTCGTTTGGCCAACACCGAGGCTAGCTCTGCCTCCTTCGCCGAGAGCTCATCCT
Organism: Hemerocallis citrina; assembly: GCA_017893485.1. NCBI lineage: Eukaryota > Viridiplantae > Streptophyta > Magnoliopsida > Asparagales > Asphodelaceae > Hemerocallis > Hemerocallis citrina. The sequence continues at coordinate 25,332,328 of CM030368.1, forward strand.
CAACTATCCGGAGATGGTGCACCTCGGCCAGAAGCTCGCTGTTCTTCTTCTCCACATTGAACATCAACCTTCTGGTGAGCTCGATCTCACCCACGAGTCGAGCCTCGCGAGATTGCTTGAACGGCTCGGCACGTTGCCGAGCCGCTGCGGTATTTGGGGTGTGATCGAGGATCTGAAATACAAGAACATCGCAATTGGAAAACTACACACCGACCCAAACACTTGCACAAATTTGAATTGAAACAAAGATTTTCATTCATTGAAAGAAGCGGTGGCCAGTCCGCAAAAAAGGCATTACATTTTTGAAAAAAGGAAAATAAAGACTACAAAGAGACGAGAAGATCAGGGGTCCACCTGCGTCGCCGGTTCAACCATAGGCGCCTCGCCAGATGCCCCCTCATTTCTTGCCTCGCCCTGGGGGTTCGTCTCCAAAGCGTCGGCGACAACCTCCTCCTCGTCGTCGCCCTCCACCTCGTCACCTTCGCCTCCTTCCTCCTCGCCGTCTGATGGGGATCCGGGCCACAGTCTGTAGCCGACCCGCTCGAAGTCGGGGACGCGGTCCTAAACATGATCGAGCGCCCTCTGGTAGGACTTCTCCATGTTTGAGGCCATGTGCTTCTTCGCCTCGGCCTCGACCTCCGCCTTGATCTTCGTTGCCAAGGCCTCTTTCTCCGCCTTCAAATCGGCCAGAGCCTTCGTTGACGCAGCCAGCTCCTCGGCAGCCTTGGCGGCTTTGGCGGACTGCTCAGCGAGCCGCCCCTTGACTCGCTCCAGGTCCGCCACAAGATCGGCAACCTGGACCTCCAAGCCCTCGGCCCGCCTCTGCTCGGCCTCGAGCTACCGAACCGCCTTGACCTTTTCCGCCCTGTCTTTATCGCTGGCGGCCTTCAACTCTTTCTCCTGCTCAGCGAATGCCTCAAGGAGATGGCTGAAGTGACAGGTGGCCTGTAAAGAAAAAACAATGGTGAGCGCAAGATAAGGGCTAAGTAATAGACTTGAAGAAATTCACAAGAGAAACTTACCGATACGAGTGACCGAGCCACTTCGTAGGTGTCGTCGCCGACTGTCCCCGCCTTCAGCGCGGCTCGATCTTTCGGGGTCGCCAGGTGTTTGACGACCTGCATCGACATCTGCGAGTTTCCGAGGAATCCATCATGATTCTTCACTCGCCAGTTCGGCATGAACAGCTGCTTGTGATGCTCGGTCAAGATCTCCTTGGCCGGAGCGGTCAACGGCGGAGCCTCGAGCGAAAATGCCGCCGTGATGTCGAAGGCCCCACCAACCGGGGCAGAAGCAACGGGAGCCGAGGGCTCTTCGACAACGACCACTGTCGATGAGGGGACCTCAGTAACCGGGGGAGGCGAAGTGGTAGTCGAAGCAACTTTGGGCTGCCGAACTGACGAGGCGGTCGTGCTCGGCCTCTTCCTCTTCCTACCATCGGCCACCTTACCCCTCTCGTTCATCATGGTGTTGAAGTCCATCTTCGGCGCTTCTGTACCAAACAAAAAAAAAGTTGAGTCAGTAAACCGAGCTAAAGACTTACAAAAAAAATGATAATACGAGATGTCAGGAGCGTACTCGGGTCGATCGGACTAAGGCCTGACCCGAACAGCACCTCCTCGGTCATCTCCCTCCAACTCAACATAGGGAGGGCTATGACCTTCCTCGCCACTTTCTCCTCGGTTGCATCCAGTTCCAGGTCGGCCCTCGCAAATTTGGGCACCTCTGGCTTCCACCGGCTCGGTATTTGCAGCATCGACGCCTCCCTCAATATGAAGAACTTTTCCTTCTAGCCTTTGATCGAGTTCGGGTTTTCTATGATCCGAACACCCTTCCTCGGCACCAAGTAGTATCGATGCTCGGTCATGTGCATCCGGTTTATCCGATACATGCTTCGGAAGACCGTCAGGTCCGGCGCGACTTCGGCGTTGCAGCACTGGAGTAGGAAAGCGTTCACATGACACCATGTATTCGGCATAAATTGGGTCGGTGCGAGGCAGTACCATCCGAGGACCTGGCGAATGAAACGATGCAGCAAAAAACACAGTCCGGCATTCAGAGAGTCGTAGTCGAACATGCACATATCCGACGACGACAGCTTGCCCGCATCCCAGCGCCGGGGAGAATTAGCTTGTACTCCGGAGGGATCGCGAACCCCTTTCTGATCCGAAGGAGGTCCCTCTCGGGTAGCACCGATCCAATCTCATCTGCCTCGGTAGTCAGAACTGGGTTATTCTCTTCGTAAACTTCCGACCGGCCGATGATCGCCTTCTTCATGAGGTCGCCTTCGTACTGCCTAACCCCAGCGTGCCCGGACAGTACACAAGGGTATCGGCCCGTCTCAGGGGCTTGCCTCGGATTCTCCACGATCACCTCGACCACGGGAGATTGGGCCTCTACCCTCCTCTTCTTCTTCTCCTTCCTCACCTCGGCCACGGACGGCTCAGCTACTTGCTTCCCCTTCCTTCGGATCTCCGATTGCCTCCTCTCCTCGGCACCACTATCGCCTGAGGACGAGGCCTCGCTCCCCGAGTTCACCCTTGACATCTCTATAAAAAGCTAAGGCAAGAGACTGACCTTGAAGTGACGTTTACGGTCGGAATAAGCTCGCCGGAAATTGCCTGGCCCACGCGACAGCTAACATCACCGCCTTGGAGCAAAAGTCGCCGCTAGCAGAGAGCGCAGAGAGTAAAAGTGAAATCTTGGAGTGAAAAGTGAGAAATGAGCTTGGGGGTGGGAGAGTGAAAACTTATAACCCCAAAAGCGATGTTGGGCCTCCTTGGGAATCTAAAAGGCCCACTAAGAAGCCAAAGTGTCAAGCGGAGAGTTGCGACGTTTCAAAAAGCAAAAAATCCTCAAATCACTTAAGTCAACGACTCGACCACCGGTCTGCCAAGCCGAGCTATCGAACAGCCTGGCTAAGCAACCGAGCTACTGAGTCCCTTCAAAACGTCTAACTCCATACCTCAGCTAAAGGCACCGAGCATCCGAACCGAGGGGATGAGGAACCGACCCTCGAATATGGAGAAAAATCCTTCCGAGGACAAATCACCGTTGGATCTCTCCAAAATTCGTGTCAAAACACGATGGACGGTTCAGATCGCGCCACGCCTATAAAACGACAAGATAACGTTTTCTCGTGATCTGAACCCAGCCCTCGTGATTCACACAACGATGGACGCTCAAGATCTGACCACGTGTACCTTCTGAGCTGCCTGCCATCGGTTCGCCTAGCCGAGCTACCGAACAGCTTGGCTAAGCAGCCGAGCTACTGGACCGGAGGGCGACGACACTTCCAATCCAGGATGCTTCAAAACATCTAACTCCATACCTCGGCTAACGGTTCCGAGCTTCCGAACCGAGGAGACGAGGAACCGACCCTCGAATACGGAGAAAAATCCTTCCGAGGACAAATGACCGTCGGATCACTCCAAAATTCGTGTCAAAACACGATGGACGGTTCAGATCGCGCCACGCCCACAAAACGACAAGATAACGTTTTCTCGTAATCTGAACCTAGCCCTCGTGATTCATGCAGTGATGGACGCTCAAGATCTGACCACGTGTACCTTCCAAGCTGCCTGCCACCGGCTCGCCTAGCCGAGCTACCGAACAGCTTGGCTAAGCAACCGAGCTACTGGGCCAGAGTGCGACGACGCTTCTAATCCAGGATGCTTCAAAACATCAAACTCCATACCTCGGCGAACGGTTCTGAGCTTCCGAACCGAGGGGACGAGGAACCGACCCTCGAATATGGAGAAAAAACCTGCCGACCATCCTCAGCCGTTGGATCTTGTCAAAAAGCGCGCTCGTCATGATGGACGGCTCAGATCTTGCCACGTCCACTAAACGACAAGATAGTGTTTTTTGGGGATCTGCACTGAGATGAACGCTCAGGATCACGCCACGTAGTTCGGCTGATTTCGAGCTATGGGCCGACCTGCCGAGCCGAGGGGACGAGGAACCGACCCTCGAATATGGAGAAAAAACCTGCCGACCATCCTCAGCCGTTGGATCTTGTCAAAAAGCGTACTCGTCATGATGGACGGCTCAGATCTTGTCACGTCCACTAAACGACAAGATAGTATTTTTTGGGGATCCGTGCTGAGATGAACGCTCAGGATCACGCCATGTAGTTCGGCTGATTCCGAGCTATGGGCTGACCTGCCGAGCCGAGGGGACGAGGAACAGACCCTCGAATATGGAGAAGAAACCTGCCGACCATCCTCAGCTGTTGGATCTTGTCAAAAAGCGCGCTCGTCATGATGGACGGCTCAGATCTTGCCACGTCCACTAAACGACAAGATAGTATTTTTTGGGGATCCGCGCTGAGATGAATGCTTAGGATCACGCCACGTAGTTCGGCTGATTCCGAGCTATGGGCCGACCTGCCGAGCCGAGGGGACGAGGAACCGATCCTCGAATATCGAGAAAAAACCTGCCGACCATCCTCAGCCGTTGGATCTTGTCAAAAAGCGCGCTCGTCAAGATGGACGGCTCAGATCTTGCCACGTCCACTAAACGACAAGATAGTATTTTTTGGAGATCCGCGCTGAGATGGACGCTCAGGATTGTGCCACGTAGTTCGGCTGATTCTGAGCTTGGCACCGAGCAGCCGAGCCGAGGAGACGAGGAACCGACCCTCGTATGTGAAGAAACTATCTGCCGAGGAGCACGGATCGTCTGATCGCCCAGAAAATCGAGCTCGCCGCTGATCAAGGGCCCAGATTGCGCCACGCCATAAATCGGTATTTAAAATTAATTTTTATTTATTTTAATCGCTTTATTTATTTAAAAATTGCGAAAAAATTACTAAAAATTCGGAAAAATTAGCTAGAAATTCTAGAAAATAATTATAAATTCAGGGGAATATTTTTGAGCCCCTGAACGAACAATTATTGCCTGGAACGCGTTGCTAAGACCCCCGAACGACTGGTTAATGCATCGCAAAATTAAATAAATAATTTGAAAGAATAGATAAAAACTACCGGATATCCAGAGAGGCTTAAGAACAGCTTACAGCTTCAAAAATCACCTCACTACCGCCTTCGAGATTCAAAACCCTCCATTCGGACTCCGATACAACTCCACTAGCCACTGAAACAGTTAAACTACTCCTCAAAAGCTGATCGCACTCAGTCTTTAGGAGTGGGGGGCTCGTGATATGGCTAAAAATAGGGTTAAATCGGAACCGTACAGATTGGGCACGAATCTTGAAGCTCAGAGGTAAAATGGTAATTTCGCATATAGATGGGCCCGAAGCGGGCACTGGATCTCCCCTTCACAGATCCAATAACCCGCGAACGGATCCACTCCAGCTGGGTACGGGTCCTGACCCAAGACAAACCCAGACCAGCAAGAGGAAATCAAGGTCTCTGATTTGACTAAATCAATGGGCCTGATTCGCGGTTATCCTCTCACCGGGAATCAGGGATCAGTTTCCTAAACTAATTATGAGGATTTTACTCCTAACGGTATCACAGGAAATCAGGTCCTAATCAAATTCCCATGGCGACTATAAATACCTCCGACCTACCACTGTTACAGGGTAATCACTCTTTTTCCAATTAAAGCTCTTTCTTAATCATATCACTGGTTACTGACAAGAGCGTCGGAGGGTGCGTTGCCGGGATCAACCCCGGTGTATCGCACTTCCTTGCAGGTGAACGGCGGGAGTCAGCAGCCCAACTCCGACGAACAGGCTTGGATTCGCTATTCAAATTTTTCCATGAACCCACAAATTCTATCTGTTGGCCCCCACACCAAATTTAGCGGCAATAGCAGGTATCGAGGTCGTATTGCAGAGTTTGGAGAGCATCTTTGGCTCAGTTGAGGCTGTAGCCTTCCTTGAGAAAGCAGATTCTGGAAGGTCAGAAATTAGTTGTATATATTCTGAGGATATTGCAGCGGGTTTCCAAAGGCAAGTTATCAGAGTTGCACAGCGGAAGCTACTTGGGAGCCGGAGGATCTCATGCAGAAGGATTTTCCTGAGCTTTTTGTATGATTGTATTCTTTTGTATAATTGCACTCTTTGAGTTAAGTTGTATTTTCTTTCATTATATTACATTGTCTTGTGTAATTGTATTTCTTAAACTATGTTTCCATTTATAAGATTTCATTTTCTTATGCTTATATTGTTTGAACCCTATTAGTAGTAATTCTGAGGACAGAACTATTCTAAGGTGGGAGTGATGTAATACCCCAGATTTTTAAATAATGTTTTTAAGATTAATAAATGAATTAATAAGAATTTTGGTGATTTAATAAATATTTTTCTAAAATTTATCTTTTTTACACGTGCAAATACTTTCTTGGGAAGTTCAAAGTTAGAAATTATTTTGGGTAAACCCATTCTTTATTTTTAGATATTATTTTTGAATTTTCTGGATTTTTTTGATAATTATTTGACCTATTTGCAAATATTATAAAAAGATGGATTTTTGTGCAAAATTACCACTTGGAGCGAAAACTCCGGATTTTTGGATATTTGGGCTAAGCATAATGCCTAGTCAACTCAAAGTTAAAGATTTTACTTTTTTTTATAATAAATTTACTTTTTTTTTGCATGTTTTGATAAAGAAGGGTCTTTTTGCAAAATTACCACTTAAAGGGCAAAAAGAAAATTTTTATTTTTTCTGAGTTTTACAATAGTGCCGGCCAGATCTGGAGTGTGGATTTTGTTTTTAAATACAAATTGAATTGGTTTTATCTAATTTCCAAGTATAAGGAATTATATATGTAAAGATATATTTAAAAGAGATACTTTGCAAATCTATTTACAAACCCTAAAAACCCTATATCCGACCAATATAAAGTGAGGTGCAGCCATCTCTTTGCTGCACTACACAATGGTGTTTCTTTATTATTATTTTTTTGGAGTTTCAAACGAGGATCTTGGCTTTCTTGCGAAAGGAAAGATTTTCTTATTCTCTTTATTCTTCTTCGGTTGATTCTTCAATAAGGTGAGTGGCATATGTTTGATTTCTTTTGTTCTAAGCATGTTGTATGTGATGATTTATTGATTAGAAAGTATGTTAGGGATTGTATGTTGATATAACGAAAATTGATGGGTAGATGAACTAAAGCTTGAATCTTTCATGAAACCCTTGCTTTTTGATAATTAAAATTCTATATAGATGATTTGAGATGGTTAAGAACTTAAAAGAACTTATGAATAGGTCGCTTCTCTCATATTCCTACTGTTTTGATTGTTTTATTGAGACTATATGATGAAATTGCACAACTTAAACAAAACAAGGGTCTTTACTGTTACAATACATGCATTTACACACTGTTGGGTATCTTGAAGAATAAAACTTGATGAATGATTGTTATAATTGTATATTAATCATAATTATGTTGCTTTCATTCATATTGTTACAGATTTGACCAAATACTATGATATTATGAGATGTGGATGAATAAGAGTAAACAAAACCTAGTCTTACTGTTACAACATATACATGTGCACTGTTTGATATTTCGGAAGAGTTAAATCTTGATTAATACATGTTGTGGTTGCGTATGTTTCATGGGCAAACTGAGGTAATGGACCGTATAGGTGTTCACTAAATTACAAGGGGATTTATTATATCAAAAGATCGAGTTTTGAAGTAAAAAGGGGGGGTGTTGATGTTTCAAGCTGATTGTGTACAACCGAAACTTGACTTTTTGAAGTTATGTAAGTTTTGATTTCGGAATATGATTTGTTTCATGCTGAGTTAATTAAGACCTTGTGCTACTTCTATTTGATGGATTCCTTAATGCTTAGCTGATACATATACACATATATATACACTCATATATCTTACATGTTACTATTTTGAGGAATTTCCGAAATTGATTTTCTCTATGAAGTTTTCGATTAGATTTGAACTGTTTTCATTTTTTGAGTTTTGATACTGAGTTGATTTGAACATTACACTACTATTAATTGATGAAACTTTGAGTCCTTGATTGATGCAAAACACACACACACACACACACACACACACACACACACACACACACACACACACACACACACACACACACACACACACACACACACACACACACACACACATATTATATATATCTATGTTCACTGTTTTGAAGATTTGAATAAAAATTGCTCTTTTGTGGATTTGTTGAGATTTTGAATTGTTTTATAAACTCTTATATGTTATACAAGTAATATTGAATCATCTCAGAAATTTAGTTTTTGCAATATAAGATTTTACAAAGAACTATGCATGTATCAGTAAAACAAGCACGAAATTTCAAAACTGTAGTCTGTTGGAATTTACAGTCGACCGGCCATTTTCGACTGTCGACTGTCATTGTTCTGGCTGATGGGTTTTTTGGAGTTTCGAATTTTTGCAGGACAGTCTACCGGCTATTTTCAATAGTCGACTGTCATTGCTCTGGCTGATGGGTTTGTTGAGTTTTCTAATTTATTCTTTAAACGATTGGTTCTTCGATATTATGGATTATTAATCTATTGTTTTAGATGATGTTTTGCTACAAATTACATTATTTTATAGAGAGTTGCATTTTGTTTATAATAAAATTTAAACTTATATTTCTATAACTTCATATAGTAAAATATATATGTTTTCTTTGAAGTAATTGATGTTTTGTGGTATTCTGTGATTTCAAAATATGATTCCCAGTTATTTGATGGATTTCATATTTTATTTCAATTCTGGAATTTTAAGAGTATATTAAATAAATTTGGATTTTTGATTGATTAAAGAAGTTTTATTGATATAAACATTTTAATGATGATATTAAGAGTTTTATTGGAAGTTTTGGTGTTGATATTCGTTTTGTGAATCTCTAGGAGTTGAGTGGGAGTCCTGTGAACTAGCAAATGAGATTTTATGTATTTTGACCAGTTGGGGTCGTTGAGGTTGTTTTGTGGAATTAAGTCCAGCAGGATACACTAACTCTAGAGAGGAGAATTGTGTCTTTAATAATAATCATCCTAAGGACAGGCACTAGTGGAGATGTGATGAAACTTGGGAAACGTAAGTATATGCCCTTGGGGTTTTTAGTCTAACGGATGCATTCCAGGACTGTGTGTTGTTCTATCTCGAGAGGACAGTTGTATGTTCGCGTGTCGAGGGTCTGCAGACCTATTCACAGAGCATGTAGGGTGCATTCACATGTTGAGGGTGGGTGGGCTTATTCACGAAATGTACCTTGTGTATCTGCACTTCGAGGGCCTCTCAAGCCTAATCGTGGGGTACATGGCAGGGAAGTGATTCTCCAGTTTTTGAGCTATTCTTACATGATACTTGCGCATCGAGGGTTGTGATGCCTATTCGCAGAGTACTCTGAATTTTGTCACCGTAGTAGGATTAGTTGCATAATGAGGGATTTAACCGTATAAAGTGGAGAACGGTAAGGGCTTGCACCGGACCTATATAGTATGGAATGCATAGAATCCGATAAGTATGCATTAGAGAGTCATCATATAGCATCTGTGTTTTCTTGACTTAGTTTTATGCATGTCGTGTTCTGTTTTCCTACACTTAACACTTAGTCTAGTTTCACTCGATGTTTTCATGTTTTATTGCTATTTCATATTCCTTTCATTACTACTGTGGCTACGTGTTGACCATGACTTTATTCTTCATGTTTTATTTATGTTGTAATTCTTTTGATGTCACTCACACTGTTATGGCTGACCCCTGTAGTTTTGGGGTTAGGGTTATCTCTCACCTCATATTTTACAGGTAGGTGCTTATAATATTGGGATCTGGATGCATGTGGTAGAATGATAATGTGGCTTATGTAAATTGTAAAAGAAGTGTTGTAAAAGAAAGGATTGTAATTCAAGGTGTTTATTTTTTCGCTGTGGTTTGTAAAGAATTGATGTAATAAAAGAAGAGAAATTTATCTGTGTTTTGGCTATATTTATTATTACAATTGAGGTTGATGCTGAAAATTGTGCAACGTATTTCTGATATATTATATTGGATGTTCGGGACGCTACATGGGATGTGAAGTGATTTAATTTTAATTTAATTTAAATTAATTTGATTAACTAATAATTGGAAGGGATCCATATATGTAAATAAATAATCTTCATATGGGGTAATTTTGTAAACTTATGTGGAACCCTAGAAGGCCAATCCCGGCCTATATTAGGGGAAGCAGCCACCCATCCCTATTGTGAACTCAAAACATCTCTTTTTCATTATTTCCTTGGAGTTTAAAGCTTGAATCTTGGACTTTTGCAAGGAGAAGGCTTTTCTTTATTTCTATTATTGTTCTTCAAGTTGATCTTCTTTGAGGTGAGTGGTACTTCTTGTCTTTTGATCTGTTTTACTCGTATTATCATGATGAATGAACTTATAGATGTTTACATGAACTAGAGATGAAATTTTTATGAGAGTTGATTATGTTTTATAATTTTTGAATGTTAAATATTGATGATGGATGAAAAATCTAACTTGGGATCTATGTATTTAATTGTAGTTAATAAAGATATGTAAAGAAAATTAACACTTGCTCAATGCTTTTAGATTCATGCTTATTTGATTATAAAGATGAGATCTTTCCATATTATTCGTTATTTTAATAATCAAAATTAAAACTAAAATTAGGACTTGAATAATTGTTGTATGGATTGAAAGTAATTTATTTCGAATAAAGTGGCTTATGCATGAAAGATTGGTATTTTTGCTTAAAGAAATAAACATATAAGTGATTGTAGTGGTTGAATCTTGATAGTTAATTCAAGGGCATGTTAAAAGAGATTAAAATATGATTCTTTTATGTTTAATTCGGTGTTTTGATGCAAATAACATTCTTGATGATGAACCTAAATTATTTGTGCATGCAAAAGAATATATGGAAAGAAATATCGACAAAATTGCATTCAAAAAACACAACATAAGAATTTAGGGTTTGAAGGGTTGAACCCTGGGTTAGGGTAAGGGAGGCTCAGGTGAATAGTATCGAGGTTACCGTTCATGGATGAACAGTAACCACGGGTACTTTTCATACCCACATCTTAAGTTGCAAATTTCCTTGGTGTTTTCTGATTTGTATTGATCTTTTCATGTGATTTTAGTGCATAAATTTGTGTTCTATGTATAGGGGACTCTAGTATACATATGGGAGCATCTATATATGAGATTAAACAGATATATATATGAGTGGTTTGATCGAGTTTTGATGAGTTTTATAGACAATGTGTGGTCTGGACTGTCGTCTGTTTCAGTTTAGAACGAGATTTCGACCTAGTTGCTGATGGAATTATCAAAAACTTATCAAATAGAAATTATAGCCCACTGTGTCTAGTTTCCAGAACATCTAATGGATCCTAAATCCGAATTATATATTGTAAGATATGCAATTTTTACCACTGTACTGTCGTAGTTTCATATTTTTAAAATAACGGTTAGTTTTTAGAGTTTATTGAATATCAACCATTTAAACTAATTTATTTGAGCCCAGATTTTTATGGTGGATTCCTGGATATGTTCTGGATTTAAGTAAATATTTTCAGAATTTAATATTGATTTTAGAATCTGTTGTTTTGAGCAACAAAATCATATAATTTTCAAATTTTTGTAAAAAACCTATTTTTCATGGATGAAATTTGCTTCCATACATATAAACGAGTTCTCATAGAAATATTGGTTGACTAAAAGGAATGTGATTCATGAAGAGCAATTTTTAAAATCAACCCAAGTTGAGTTTTGATTTGAGGATTGAGGTTATGATGTGGACCCTCGAAAGATTGTTGATGATATTTTGAATTATAAGACTCTAGAGGTTGGATGGGACCCTAGCATGTCGACAAATGAGATTTTGTGAGTTTTTGGCCAGTGGGGCATTTGTTGTTGATTTTATAAATGATTAGTCCGGTAGGGTATACCAACTCTAGGTGGAATTGTGACGTAACTAATAATAATAAACCTAAGGAAATGCACTAGTTGGAGTTTTGATGAAATGAGAGAAAACGTGAGTATGAGGGCCTCAGGTTGATCTACGGTGTGAGATAGTCCCCCGAATTATCGAGGTGTGAGTGAAATAGTCTCTGGAATTACCTGCGGTGTGGGACTGATCTCCGGAATTATCGGGATCGAGACGACACTTTTGGGACGTCTGTGTGTGGTGAGGCGCCATTGCTTGAAGTGTGGGGTATTCTAAAAAAATCCCAGGTGTGAGTGAAATAGTCTCTGAAATTATCTATGGATAGAGATTGACCTCCGAAATTATCGGAGCATGGGCTAGATACGCGCAGAAAATCTAAATCTCATAGTAGTCACTGTAGTAGGATTAGTTGCATAACGAGGGATTAAACCCTATAAAATGGAGAACGATAAGGGCTTTCACCGGACCTATGTAGAGTGTGATGCATAGAATCCGAAAAGTATGCATTAGTAATCATCATGTGCATTTGTGTTTTTTTGACTTGTATTATGCATGGTTGTTTTCTGTTTTCTTACACTTGACAGTTAGCCTAGTTTCACTTGATGATTTATGCTTCATATATTTTTTATTTCATGTTCCATCTGTTATTACTGTATTAATATGTTTCACTTATTGACTTATGATTTTATTCCTTATACTTCCATTTAAGTTTGTATTTCCTTTGAATATCACTCACACCGTTATGGCTGACCCCTGTAGTTTTGGGGGTTAGGGTTATCTCTAGCCTCATATTTTACAGGTAGGTACCATTAGCATGGAGTTAGGAGCATGAAGTAGATCAGTAAATGTTTATGCATATCTTGTAAAATGATTGATTGTAAAGAGAGAATTGTAATTCAAAGTGTTTAAATTCTGCTGTGCTTTATAAAAGAGTTGATGTAATAAAAGTTTTAATTTTCCCTTTATTTGGTTACTATGTTTATGATTACAATTGAAGTTGATTCTGGAATGTGCCATGTATTTCTAATTTTATTTATTGAAAATTTGGGGTGCGACAGTGAGAGTGGGTCTCCTTGTTTAAGGCATCTCTTGGAGTTAATGATCCTGCCTCTCATCCCATTTATAAGTACTTAAGATTTAGCAATTCGAAGAATCATGTGGATCCATCTGCACCAACCTGCTTCGAAGCCTCTTGCAACCGGCGTCTGATCAAGAAACTCCAACTGACTGTATCAAAGGCCTTTTTGAAATCTATTTTCAGCATGAGGGTGTCAGAGTGCCTAATGATGCATAGGTTAATTGCTTCATGAGCCACCAAGAAACAGTCCACCGTCGACTTTCCCTTAAGGAAAGCACTCTGAGATGAGGAGACTAGTGAATCTAGGATAGCACTAAGTCTGTTGGCGAAGACGTTGGTGAATATCTTGAACGAACAGTTCAGCAAGCTAGTAGGCCTATACTTAGTGACATAATTTGTCCCCTCACATTTCAGAATCAGCATGATATTGGAGTGGTTAAGCCTACTTAAATCAGAATCTCTCCTCTAGATCGAAAAAAGCATTTGGAATAAATCTGGTTTGATTGTATCCTAAAAATTATGGTAGAAGTCGTCTGGTCCAGGTGCATTATCTCCACTCATGACAAAAATATCTCTATGGATCTCCTCCAATGTGAATGGAGCATCCAAATGTGCTAAGTTTACATCTTGGGTAGGATACAGAGCTCTCCAATCAATAGTGAAGTCTACATGAGTGCTAGTTCCATAGATTTCTTCGAAGTGGTCTTCAATGCTTGCTCTGATAATAGGTGGGGAGCTGTTGAGGCTGCCATTCACTAGGAGCGAGTAGATGAAGTTTCTTCTTCTCCTCCCATTTGCAATTGAGTGGAAGAATTTCGTATTTTCATCTCCCCCCTTGATCCATTGCATTCTAGATTTTTGTCTCTAATACACCACCTCAGATTTGCGTAGATCTTGGTACTCCTTATGAGATTCTTTGAGTGCATCATCAACTTGAGGATTTTGTTCAGCTTCTACCTCTAGGCGCAATATCTTATCTAACAGCAGTTTCTTCTTCACAGGAATGTGACCAAAAACCTCATTTCTCCTTCTCCAAATTCTTCTCTTAAGTAATACCAAATTCTGAGAAAAAATATCCACTGCTGAGCCAGTGCATGTGAAGTTATTCCACCAATCATTGACTATTGGAATAAAATTTTCATGCGACAACCATACCTTCTTAAATTTGAAATAGTGAATAGCTGGAGATTGCTTGAGTATTCAGGATGAGCGGGCAGTGATCAGAGAAAATTCTTGGTAATGAGTGTTGGATATAGTTAGGATGCATTTTCTCCCAAGCAGTTAAGATAAAAAATCTGTCAAGTCTTGCCATTGTTGGTGTCCCTAAGGTTGGACCAGGGTGTACTTCCTACCCGCCAAGGGTAGATCAATGAGAGCAATGTCTTGAATGAAGTCTCTAAAGTTTCTCATAATTTTATTTGAGCCACGTCCACTTTAATGTTCAGAATTAGATATGGTAGCATTGAAGTCCCCACAGATAATCCAAGCATTTTTTTGCATGTTTCTCCTCTGATTGATTTCACAAAAACAGAAATCTCTATCCTCTAACTCAAAGGGAGCATAAACAGTGGTGATAGACCATTCCTCGTTTGATGATCTCTGCTTAAAGGAAGCATAAACAGAGAAGATGTCAATTGCAGAGTATGTGCACTTAAGGGAATTATCATTCCAACCCATTAAGACCCCTCCTCCACAACTGTCAATAGCATCTAGCTGCAACCATTGAGTGACCGTGCTTCCACCAATAGAAGCCAATTTGCGGTTCTTGGACTGTTTCAGCTTTGTTTCTTGAAGACAAATAACCTCTGAGCTTCGGATGCCTTCTTTGATCATAGAGCATTTTTTGGGGTTGCCCAGCCCCCGAACATTCCAACTAGCTATCTTCATTTAAAATAAGAAAATATCAAAAGCACAAGGAACAAAGACAGAGCCACAACCATACAGAAAAGAGACAGTTAGGTAGAATGTCTCTGTTGATCAAAGTGATCAACAGAAGAGGCCTTCTCTGACCGCTTGGGAGTTTCAACACAGTGTGGTCCCTTAACCCCCACTCCTACTGACCCAGCTACTTCGAGTATATCTTCCTTAGATAAAATATCAAAAGGATTCAAATGAGCATTTGTAACTGAAGCAATAGAAAATGAATTACCTGCTGTTTTCTTCTTGATGGTGGTCACCAAATGCTTCATGAAAGGCATGGTGCTTGGCATTTTTCCTGAGGACCTGCTCCTCTTAAGCCGTTTGGTTACAACTTCTTCAAAGCCAGGGGATAGATGTTGAGGTGCCAGAAATCTTGGGCTTTGGCTTTCTAACCAAGGAGCGTGTCTTGAAACTCTCCACTCTCGCCTTGCTTGATCCAGCACTGAATTTCATGGGTGGTTCAGTTGAGATCATTTCAGCCTTAGGGAGAACAGAGTCTCTAAGTGCACCTTCGACAACGGGTTGAATTTTGGAAAAAAGAGATAGAGGGAATGTAACCAGTTTTCCCTTCCAATACATTTGGCGAATATCCTCGTTTGATTCATCACTATTGTCTGTTGAGGTGTCTGAATCTTTAAAAGGCACTTCGATTTTGAATTTATTGTTGCTATTTGAGGATTTGAATACCGCAATAATTGGGACTTTCTTCACAATAGCTTTCCCTATCAAGCTGCCCCCCCCCCCTTGATTTGTGGGACAGCTGGGGAATGAGCCAAAATTCCCCTTTCCATGCTTGATTCTGCCAAACCAGTGATATTCAAAAAGGAACCAAATTCATTATCAATTAGAGGATGAGAATCCGGAACCACCTATTTGCCTTGCCTTGATTCACAGGAGTTGGGATCTTCGATATGCATCGCCTGAGTTGGAGGTTGGGGAATGGCCGTGGTTGCGGTGGTGACAGGAGGTATGGCTTGATTAGGGACTTTGTTTCGCCAAAAAAGATCTGAGACCACCCTTTTTACTGCTACTTGTCATGGTGAATAGCTAAACTTTACCACTGTGGACATCCTCTATAGGAATTGGCTCCCCTAGGAGCAGAACAAGAACCTTATGCACATGTTTCTCCATGGACCGAGGAGCAATGTATTTGAAACAATTTGAAATCATGGTTATGTCTTCAACCTCAATGAGAACTAGGGCCTGATCCCACATTTCCACTTCTTTCATTTCTCTACTCATCGTGATGAACTTTCTAAACGTCTTGATGAGATGTTCAAGGGATGATTGATTCCACAGGTGAAAAGGGAGTAAGGGATGTTAATCTAGATAAAACTAGGCTTGGGGCGCATCTTGTCGCCAAACTCGAGCGACCAGGGCGAGAACGCAGCGTTGAAACCTGAGAAGCTAGAAACCACATCATATATGGCTTTCTCCGCCGTCGTCGTCGAAGAGAACTGGACATGGTAGACTCCCTCGCTAACACGCTTGAGGGTCCACCACCCACCATGCCTCCCTCATGCAAAGTTAAGGGCACATTCGACATCCTTCGTGGAGGGAACTCGCCCGGGGTTAATGAGGTGGAGAAAGAAACTTGCATACAATGCCAGGAGAGTTTGCGAGATCTCGGAGTTGTGGGGGAGATCCACGTCGAGTGTTTCACGACGGTTGAAGATCGGGTAGTCCCAAACTGTGACCGAACATCATGCAATGAAGCAGTGAATGCCCAATTTTTCTATAGTCTGCCGTCAAGTGATTGCCATCATTGCACTTCATGCACCTTTGTTCCATTTTCTTCTTGGACCTACAGTTGGTTTGGGGAGGACGAAGGTTTTTTTTGGGGAAGAAAGCAGTGGGTTTGGTTTGGAAATAGGGTTTGGGGTGGAGTTGGGAAATAGGTTTGGGAATGGAAGTCGAAGGGATGGGTCGGGGGGCGGGGGGGGGGGGGGGGGGGGGGGGGGGGGGGGGATAACGACGATGGCGGGGTAAACGAAAGGGTTTGGTAGAGGGTAATTATGAGGGTAGGGAGGGAGGCAGAGAGCCTGAGCATATAATTTGCTTGGAGCCCGAGGTTGCCATACATCCTCTCTCCTCTCTCCATCCTATTTCACTGATCTCTCATAAAGTGACTGCTAATTGTGTGATTTTTTGACTTACTAAGAGCATCTGTAGTCGTGCTTTGCCAAAATATGCATAAATGCATATTATACATATAGCAAAGCGAGTTTGTTGCAGTGGTAAAATTCTATAATATGACAAACAATTTTTTTATGATCCGACGGATCTTCGAGATCCATCCCACGATTTTAAAATAATTTTTTCTATTTTTTAATAATTAAAAACAATTTTTTAGTGCAAAAAAAAAACTATAGTGGGTCCCTTCACGGACGGATCTTCATGATCCGTCCAAGGGGTTTTAGCTTTTTTGTGCAATTTTTTTCGGAAATTAATAAAAAAGCAAGGGACGGACTTTCAAGTTCTGTCCGACCAAGTTTTAATTGGGACGGATCTTGAAGATCCATCTTGTATAATATGTATATTCTCATATGTTTTCTCATATATAGCAATCTACTATAGCGAAATCGTCAAAATATGCATAAATAGAAAACAGCTGCAACAGTTCATTTGCTAAAATATGTATAAAATGGATAAATAGAAAACGACTACAGATGCTCTAACAGGTTAAATTTGTGATCATCGTTTTGTACGAAATTTAATTTTTCCCTTTTTAATATCCTAATTTATTAGAACAAGATAGATAAAGGAAGCATTCAATTACTAATATATATATATATATATATATATGGGTAAAAGGGATATGAGCAACTTGCTCATTTAGTAAATGAGCAAGTGATGAGGTGGCATGCATGTGATACATTGAGTATCTAACAACTTTTAGAATTTTTCAATCACATGCATGTCACCTCATCACTTGCTCATTTACTAAATGAGCAAGTTGCTCATATCCCTTTGAGTAATGCTTTAGCCACTACCAATTTCACTACCATTTCCTTCACTACCTTAGGTGGCACACTCCTGTTGGAGAGTTCTCCTACCTTAGGTGGCATATATAATGATAAACCAAAATTTGTATAATTTTCTTTTCAAGCAAAAAAAAAAAGCTTCAAGAGTGAAACTCAAACAAAAAAAAAAAAATATATATATATATAATTAAACACCTAGATTCGAAATAAATCGTGTGAGAATTTTGTCAAGAAAAAGTGCTGGAGAGGATTGAGAAACAAATTAACCTTGCTCTCCTATTTTGGAACCAAACTTCCACTTGCCGAGGCTGGAGGTTCAATTGCTTAGCTAATGCTTGCTTCTGTGTCTAATATTAGATACAAAGAAAAGAGCATATACTTCAATCACTACAGGAAATCAAGACTTATGCATAGTGTTGACATATATTCAAAGAAAGAAATTAATTACTTACAGGAGTAAGAGTAGTATGCTCTTTGAACTTGTCTTCCAAGAGGGCAGACTGCTCTTTGGTAAGCCTAAGTTTCTTTCTAGCACTCCCATCTTCCTCTTCATCGTCCATCTCAAACTTGATGCTTGATGGTTGAGGGCTTGAGAAGGAGTAGTTGGTAGTGCTATGGGGAGATGACGATTGCCGCATCAAACTAATATCCTTTGTTGTTGCAGTTGGTGAACGATAGGCATCATCAGAGAGTCCTAGAGTAAGACAAGGCTCAGGATTATGACGAAGCTTCGACGGTTTCAATTCGAGAGGATGATCGAATTGGCCTAGTGCAAGAAATAGTCCTGCGTCGCATATATCTTCCAAGCTCTTCTCCATGGTTGCCATAGCTAGAGATTGATTACAGGAAGGAATGAAAGAAATGAGGGGTATATAATTAGGTTGACAGGTGAGAAACCTCAGAAAAGAACGCAACAGTTGAGATTGGACCACGTTAGGACCAAGAGGAGAAGATCAATGACCACGTGGGGTTCACACGTACAGTTAACTATATCTGGGTTCAGTACTCTTGGTTGGTGTCATCACACTATAATGAATTTCCTTCTCTTTCCTTTCTTTTTGACAAGGACATTTTTTTTGTCCAAAAAAGGAATGGTTCAAGAGGAATTTGGACGAATCTTTTGCTCATTAGGAAAGACAGTGACCACTAGGTCGGCTGACACTTCTATATTAACAGGAACTTGCTAGGTGGCATAAATTTAAGAGAGTATGATGCACATATATACATTATTCATCATTTATTACATTAAAGTACTAGAGAATGTGGCCATGCATGCATGTATGTGTTCTTGTGGTCATTAGCCTTAATCCTACTAAGGGTAGAAGTTTGGCAACCCTTATTTATAGTGTGATTGTTGCCTAGTTTGGCAACCCTTATTTGATGTATATATCTGATCTTCCAAATATTTCAACAGTCCATGGAATTAGATGGAGAAATTAAGAGAGTGTATATGCAAGCACAAGTATGTTAATTAATTCAGTGCGTAGCCGACCAAGTTGCCCTACATTACATGGGGTGTTTGTCACAAAAACCGCCCTTCTATTCTCATGCATTATCGTCAGTTTTGACCTGACTCTGTTATACAATCTTTCTAGTCCTAGTTTAATTGCCTATCTCATCTTCTACAATCTACTAAACATTTGTTCTATCCAAACAGAAACACTGAATCCATTTCAGGATTACTGACTATTGTAAACTAATTGTGCTTTAATTACATCAATATATACTAAATGAAAGGAAACTTTTTGTGTTGAATCAAGCATATAATGATATATTCTCCTTTTTAGAAAAAGATCACATAATATATATATTCTATTGTTCCTCCCCTTAAAAAAAAAGTTGTTTGCAGGTCAAGTTGTCCAACCGAGGGGGCAATGATTTGCACAGCACTCACCAACCTAAGGGGTATTAGTTGGAAAGGATTTCAAAAATGTATATAATCAGGGTGTTTTCAAAGTAATGTGTTAGTCGGATAGATTTTTCAAGTGTGATTTCGAAGTTAATTAGGTGTTAGTCAGAGAGAATTTTCAAAACAAAATAATTTAGTGAAATCCTACTATTTTTTTTCAAAGTTACACTTTCTACAAATAAGTCCAAAACACTTTCTATAAAATCATGCTTTTAACTCTATATTTCTAAAATCTTTGTGAGGTTTCATCTCATTTCTCCTTTCTCTCTGCTCCTCTCTTCTTCTTTTCTTCTCTTGCTTTTTATTTCTCATCAATTAATGAATAAAATGAAGTAAAATCTTTCATAAAAAAATGGTTTTGATTGAGAGTCATATAGAGTATATTTCTTTCGTGTTTTTTGTTCTTTAGCTGGAAACAACTTTTTTATGTATCAACAAATTAAATTATAGCTTGTCACAAAAACAAAAAACAAAAAATAAAAAAATTCACCTTCTACTTTATGAGACAATTAGTATGAACTACTTCATTCAAAATTAAATTTTATAATTTTTGAGGTCTCATCTTTTTATTGCATTACAACAACAACAACAAAGCATTTTTCCCAACTAGTTTGGGTTGGGCTATATGAATCCTCGTTTTCCATTCTTCTCAGTTTAGTGTAAGATCTTCTGTAAGGTCACAAACTATCATATATTTTCTCACTATTTCCACCAAAGTTAGTTTAGGTATTCCCCTACCCCTAACTTTACTCTCAATACTTATCAAATTACTCTTTCTAACGGGGCACTACTAGGTTTATGTGTGACATGTCCAAACCACCTGAGTCGATTCTCTCTTAACTTATCTTGGATTGGAGCTACTTTTAACATGTCTCGTATATGCTCATTTCTAATTCTATTCTTCCTTATTTTATCACACATCCATCTTAACATCATCATCTCCGCTACACTCATTTTTTGACTTTGTTGCCTAACACTCTGCTTCATACATTATTGCTGATGTAACAGCTGTCCTATAAATTTTTTTCTTTAACTTCAAAGATATAAGTTTGTCACCCAAAACACTTAAACTCAAATAAACCTTGTTCTCTTAAACTCAATTGCATTAATCTGCTCACTCAATTATTTTTAGAACCTAGAAATTATGTTTTAGTAGTAATCCATTATTTAACTAATATTTATTATTGATTATTTTTGTAAAGCTCAAAATTTCATTCGATTATTATTGATCTTTTATTGGTTTTAACCCAATTTTATAAACCCTATAATCCTAAACCCAAACCCGTTAACCCAAACCCAAATCCACATCCTAATCCCTATATACACCCTATTAATACCTAACCCTAATTAATTAACTATAATCTCCCATCTACAGTCGCTCTCCTTCTTCTCCATTCTCTTCCCCGATCGTCCTCGACTTCCCGACCTTCTCCTTCCTCTTCATCGTTTCCGAACCCACCCATTGCTCCTCGTCGCTGCACCACCAGTGCCATCGCCCTATACAACCTCGCTGCCTCGAACCTCCATCCCCTGAGTGCCACCCACAACCCCTCACTGTGCCACCCTCCTTCCATCGCCGCAACCACCAAAGCACCTCATCCCGATCACTCCTTCATCAGTCGTGCAACCTCTATGCGGCCCCTATCCTCGTTGCCCTCTAGTCACGCCGCCACCGCCCTTCACTCCTCCGTTGTTGCACTACCTCGACGCAGCCTTGCCTCTAGCTGCCATCGAGACCCCTCTCGCTGCGCCTCCCTGAGCCTTTCAGCGCCACCTCCATTACCGCATGGCCTCCTCCACCATCCTCCCTCGTCGCCGCTCAACTCCACCACCGTCGACAGCCCCTGTCCATTGCTCACCGCCGCTACTCCAAGCTCCACCCACAAACCATCGCCAGCACCGCTGCGTCCCCTCCATTGCCTCCCTCATCTTCCCCGTCTGCCTTGACTGTGCACCACCTCACAGCCGACCTTTGCTGCTCCTCGTCACCTTACCTTGCCAACTTTTGCACTCGCTGTTGTGGCTTGTGGTTGCACTCTCGACCAGCCGCCACATGTAGCAGCACCACCTCCCTATCTCCACCACCGCAAGCCCCTGACTACCTCTTCCCCGCAATCACCGATCGGTCTGTGCCAACATCACCAGAGCACCATCATCCCGCGACCACCAACCCGAGCTCCCCTCGCCTTGTCACCTTCGCTGACCCTCCTCATTGCCACTGCTGCGTGTTTTTGCTGTTTGTGCTTGTGTTGCCGCTGTCTCTTGCTGTTACTGCTGTGTGTTGATGTCCCGCTGCCGTGAACTTCCGTCGTAGTTGTTGCTGCATCTCTTTGTATTGTAGCGGCTCTTTTGTTCGTCGTTCCATCGCAATCATCTCGTCAAAAGACAAGTTTCTCTTGAACCTACTATTTGTTCTTGTTCAGGAATTCTTTTGATCTCCGCAAGTAGTTCTCATTTCAATTATCATATTTTATTTGCTTGATACCTTTCAAAGAGACTCTAACGAATTCATCGAAGAAACCAAGTAGTAGTTTTCTTTTCGTGCCTTTTTCTTGACTCAATCCCAAGCCTTGTTATAAATCATCATGCATACATTACATGAACATAGACTAGAAACATGTTATATAGAAGAATCGTTATTTGAATGCATTTCGATTGGATATGGTGTTGTAACTAGCTACGTGAATTTAATGCTATGTTAATAATAATTTGTCTTGTTAATAGTAGAATTCCACCCTAATAATTGAGTATAATTTTTTGTTAAATATTTTCCATGAAGTTATATGCTTGTGTATCTCGTTTGTCACTAATTAATAAAATCAACCTGTTGGCCTGCTGTTTATTCCATGTTGTGTTGAGATTTTGACTCAACTTCTGTTAAAATTAGGTAGAACTTTGTACACAACATTTTTAGCCCTCTGAATCTATTTTTCAAAACTTCTTACTGATCTAAATTCTGACTGCAAGTTATTGTATTTTTAATACTACTAAGTTTTTGATATGGCTAAAAATAGGGTTAAATCGAAACCGTCCAAATCAGGGGTAAAATGGTAATTTCGCCTAGAAGCAGGTCCGAAGTGGGTACTAGGTCCTTTTTCCAAAGGCCCAATAACCCACGAACGGGTCCATCTCAACTGGGTGCGGGTTTCAGCCCGCAAGAAACCCGGTCCAGCTGGGTAGAATTAGAGTTTATGATTATACCTAATCAACGGCCCTGATTCACTTCTATCCATTCATTAGGAAGTAGG
Source organism: Hemerocallis citrina (assembly GCA_017893485.1). Lineage (NCBI taxonomy): Eukaryota > Viridiplantae > Streptophyta > Magnoliopsida > Asparagales > Asphodelaceae > Hemerocallis > Hemerocallis citrina. The sequence goes on from CM030368.1 coordinate 25,355,341, forward strand.
GATTTGATCTTATCCCGAAATTGGTCCCTAAGGCGGCTATAAATACCCCCCATCCCCCACTGTTAACAGGTAATCAATCTTTTGCCAGTAAAAACTCATTCATAATCTTTCTGATTACTGACTTAAGTGTCAGAGGGTGCGTCACCAGGATCAACCCCGGTGTTTCGCACTTTTTGTAGGTGAACGGCGAGAGATCACGGTCAAACTCCGACGGAAATGTTTCAAGTTTGACTATTCAATATCCCAAAGAATCCACAAATTCTATCTGTTTGCTCCCACACTAGATTTAGCGGTAACAGATTGGTGCCATCTGTGGAAACCCACGAATAGCAATCCTTCCTCTTCCCTTTGTTAAGATCACCTCCAGCCATACCTCTCCGAAAACTGAGATCCAAAGGGTCCAACCGTGGACCCACTCCCCCTCAACCACAACAAGAGATCCCCCTCCAAACCATCCAGCCATAGGGGCAACTCCCACCACAACCTGATCAGCCCCCGCAGCAGGACCAACCTCCTCTTCAGAACCTTCAATCCCAAAGGGCTCCGCTCGGGCCCCAGAATGCCGGTGCAGGGGCCTCTCGTCCCAATCCTCAGAAGCAACCTCCTCATCGAGACACATCTCTGTACACAACCCTTCTACCGATTCAATGGCATCGCACAACCCCGACCTTCCGAAGACCTTTGCAATACCCTCCTCAACCGGCAGAAAGAAGAGGACCTTCGCCACCGTTTGGATGAAAGGCAAGCCCGTGAGGGAGCCTCCCACCCGGAACGTCCAAATGAGCGATCTCCTCGTCACCGCGACCACAGGAGGTTCCCTCCTCGCAGGGGGCAGAGAGAGTCCCCTGAGTACCATCGAAGAAGACATCATTCTCCCGCTGGTCGGCAGCCCCTAAGGAACGATAACAGACCTATCACCCGAGCCGAATTCCAAGAGTTCCAGGCTACAATCCTGCAGGTCTTCAACCTCCGGCCGAACAACAACAATGCTCAGAGGATCCCAATTCTTCCTCCGATCCAAAGTCCTCGCCATCGGTCCTTAACCCCTCCCCAAGCTCCGAGTCACCACCATCACAGTCCTCGCCATTCCCCTAGCTACCATCGCCGAACTCCGCGCTCCCCTTCTTACGAAGACGAGTCTAGAAGCTCGCTAGGCTACCGTCGAAGGGATGATGCGGTTTACTGCCGTCTCCACGAGATGGAGAGGCGCCTTGGCCAACTGGATAAAGAAGAAGAACTGAGAGGAAGGACTCCCGTCCAAGCCGACCTCCCTTCTCTCGAACAATCATGGAGGCGCCCGTTCCAACAGGCTTCAAGCCCCCGCAGTTTGAGACTTACTCTGGGGAGTCATACCCCGTGACCACATTGAGAGCTTCAAGACCCTCATTTTGATCCACCAAGCTTCCGATGCTCTAATGTGCAAAACCTTTCCGGCTACTCTCAAGGGTCCAGCCCGAGAATGGTACTCTCATCTTGCCCCATCCTCCATATTCTCCTTTGAACAATTTGAGATCCTTTTCGTCACCCACTTCGTGAGTAGCCTCCGCACCAAGAAGACTAGTATTTCGCTATTCTACCTCAGTTAGAAGAAGGTTGAGAAGCTGAGAGATTATGTGAAGCGGTTTACCATGGAAGCTAGGTCCATTACCTCCCTCGACCAATCGGTCGCCGTTGCAGCCTTCCAGTCAAACGTCCTCAACTCAAGCCTTCGGTCCTCTCTAGCCAAAAAGCCCCTGCAAAACTTCTCCGACCTTCTTCTCAGAAGCGAGAAGTATATCCGGGCTGAGGAAGCTGAACATCGCTCCACTTTTGAGGGATCTTCCTTCGGGACCAAGAGAAAGGCAGCTGAAGAAGAGGGAGCTAAGAAGCTCCAGACGGACAACGGGAGCCAGCGCCGCCCGCCTCCCAGATTTGAGAAGTTTACCCCTCTTAACGCCAACATTTCTACCATTCTCATGGAGGTCGAGAAGGAAGGAGTTCTGTCTCCTGCCCCGAAGATGAATATCCCCGGCAAGAAGAGGGACAAGGAAAAGTGGTGCCGATATCATCGAGACCATGGTCACGACACCAACGACTGTCGGGCCCTGAAGAATGAAATTGAGGCCCTCATCCAGAGAGGACAACTGTCTAAGTTGGTGAGAAAGAACCGAATTGATCTTCTTCCACCCCCAGGGGGGCTAACAAGCATCCCGAAAGGGGCAATGAGACTTCCGAGTTTGAAGAGGAACGCATCTTGCATCTCATTCATGGAGGTCCCATGGGAGAAACCTCAAACTCTTCCCGGAAGGCTTTCATATGAGAAGTCAATTCGGTTTATGGCATACCCCCTCCCAAAGGCCTCGGAGTTCCTGTCACTTTCTCAGATGAAGACCTAGAGGGAGTCCGAACTCCCCATTGTGACGCACTTGTGATCAACCTCCATATGACAAATTTTAAAATGGAGAGGATTCTGGTGGACAATGGTAACTCCGTTAACATCCTCTTCCTGAAAGCTTTCTGAGGACTCAAGTTATCGCGGGACAGGCTCAAGCTCGCCGGCTACACGCTCCATGGGTTCATGGGAGTGCCAGCGACTATCGAAGGGGTGATCACCCTCGACGTAACCGCTGGCATAACTCCTACTACCCTGACAAGCCGATGGATTTCATGGTCGTGGACATCCCTGCTGCTTACAATGTGATTCTAGGCCAACATGGCCTAGCTACTTTAGAGGCCGCCCCGTCGGCTTATCATCTGAAAATAAAATTTTCCACCAAGTCAGGTGTAAGGAAAGTAAGAGGTAGTCAAGAGATGACCCGTAAGTGTTACATGACCTCCACCGGGGGTCCTATCCTCTCCCTCGAGACCCTTGAGATCCCCCAGGGGAAGCCCAACCTATGTCCGAACCGGTGGATGAGCTGGAGGAAGTGCTCTTTTCCGAGCAAGATCCGAACCGCAAGTTTTTTATCAGCAAGACCCTCCCATCTGCCCTATGTTCCGACATAGTCCAATGCATCAGGAAGAACTATGACCTCTTCGCCTGGTCGGCTGCCGATATGCCAGGAATTTTCGAGGAGCTACTCGTCCACCACCTAAGCGTTGCTCCGGGGTCCAAACCGGTACAATAGAAGAGGCGCAAATTCGTCCCTGAGTGCCAGCAAGCTATAAAGAAAGAAGTGGACAAGCTTCTCAAGGCTCGATTCATACAAGAAGTCAACTATCCCGAATGGCTCTCCAATGTTGTTATGGTTAAGAAGGCCAACGGGAGCTGGAGAATTTGCATCGACTTCACTGACCTGAACAAAGCATGCCCAAAGGATCCTTTTCCTCTCCCCAGCATCGACACCCTGATCGATGCTACTTCGGGCCATGAGCTGCTGAGCTTTATGGATGCCTTCTCCGGATACAATCAAATTAAAATATTTCCCGGATATCCCAAAAACCTCATTCGTCACCGATCAGGGACTCTATTGCTACAGGGTAATGCCCTTCGGGCTGAAAATGTCAATGCCACCTACCAGCGCCTAGTCAATAAGGTCTTTCAGAATCAGATTGGCCGCAATATGGAAGTGTATGTTGATGATATGCTAGTTAAAAGCATCCATGGGGCCGACCATGTTGCCGATCTCCATGAAGCATTCGATGTGTTGAAGAAGCATGATATGAGGCTCAACTCGAACAAGTGTGCGTTCGGAGTCTCGTTGGGAAAGTTCCTAGGCTTCATGGTCAGCCAAAGAGGAATCGAAGCCAACCCCGAGAAGATGAAAGCCATACTGGACATGGTACCCCCTACAAGTGTGAAAGAGATTCAGAAGCTCACGGGGCGCCTCGCGGTCATAGGGCGCTTCCTGTCAAAGTCAGGAGAAAAGTATCTTCCTTTCTTTAAGGCCCTCAGGGGGGCTAAGGGCTTCGAGTGGGGCCAACAGCAGCAAGAATCGTTCGATCAGCTAAAGGCCTATCTGGTCAATCCCCCTCTCCTCAGTAAGTCTATCCCCGGGGAGACACTCTACCTCTACCTAGCTGCCTCCGAGCAAACCCTCAGCACTGTACTAGTGAAGAAAGTAGACAAGGCTCAGAAGCCTATCTATTACGTGAGCAAGGTACTTCGGGATGCCGAGCTCTGTTATCCAAGATTGGAGAAGATAGCATACGCCTTGGTTATGGCAGCCAGGAAGCTCCGCCCTTATTTTCAATCCCACTCGGTGATCATTCTTACCGACCAGCTGCTTAAGCAAGTCTTACACAAACCTGAGACCTCAGGCCATCTGATGAAATGGTCGATCGAGCTGAGTCAGCATGACATATCTTACCAGCCTCGGACTGCAATCAAGGCTCAAGCCTTAGCTAAATTTATTGTTGAGAGCACCATCCCAGAAGTCAGTCAAGCAGTGAACGGACCTCCCATCTGGACAGTATATGTAGACGGGTCCTCTTGCACCGAAGGGAGCGGAGCCGGGATCATTCTGGCAGGCCCAGATGACTTCGTTTTCCAATACTCCCTCCGCATCAACTTTATAGCCTCTAACAACGAAGCGGAGTATGAAGCCCTTATAGCCAGCCTCAATATGGCTTGCAAGGCAGGGGCACAATGTCTCCGAATATTCAGTGATTCACAGCTAGTGGTAAATCAAGTCTTAAGGGAGTACGAAGCGCGAGACGACCGAATGGCTGAGTACCTAGCCAAGGTCTAAAGTCTCATGGCTTCATTCGAAGAGGCACAAATTCAGTAGATCCCTAGAGAAGAAAATTCCCAAGCAGACGCCCTCTCCAAATTGGCCTCCTCCTCCCTTCAAGGTCTCAAGCAGACCGTCCTCATTGAAGTGCTCCTAAGACCAAGCATAGAAGAAGAAGCCCCCGAATCGATGGAGTCGCTGCCCGTCCAACTTCGGGATAACTAGATGAAACCTTTGATAGTATTCCTCAGGGATGGGCTCCTCCCCGAAGAACCTAAAGAAGCTCGTCGAGTCCGAACGAGAGTAGAGCGGTACACCATTGTTGAAGGAGTCTTGTACAAACGCTCCTACACCCAAGTAGATGGCAAACCCTACTTGAGATGCCTCTCCCCGGAAGAAGCCTTGTATGCCTTGCAAGAACTTCACGAAGGCATAGGCGGAGCACATTCAGGATCCAGGTCCCTCGCCGAGAAAGTTCTGAACAATGGGTATTTTTGGCCTACCCTACTTCGAGTTGCCGAGCAATACGTCCGGCAATGTAGCCCTTGTCAGCAGTTCTCCAACATCCGTCGCCTACCCTAAGCACAACTCACCTCTCTCTCAAGCTCGATTCCCTTCGCAATGTGGGGGATGGACTTGCTTGGCCTGTTCCCACCAGCTCCAGGCCAGTTCAAATTCCTAGTCGTGGCAATCGACTATTTCTCCAAGTGGATCGAGGCCGAGCCATTGGCTACCATTACTGAGAACAAAGTGCTGCAGTTCTTCTTTGTGTGAAGACCTTGGGGCCACATGAGGCCGAGCCATCAACTATTTCTCCAGAAGTGTGAAGACACTGCAAAGTACCACATGAAGAACTCCAGCAAGGTGAGATCGAAGTGCTGCAGTGTCTTCACATAAAGTGCTGCAGTACCTCGGGTCCTAATAACAGATAATGGAACACAGTTTACAGGGACAGCGTTTCGATCTTTGTGTGAAGACCTTGGCATTCAGCAACGCTTCTCCTTTGTCTCCCATTCTCAGTCAAATGGCCAGGTAGAGAACGCCAACAGGCAGATCCTCTCCGAGATCAAGAAGAGACTAGATAAGTCGGCCAGAGGCCTATGGGCGGAACAGCTTCCAAACGTATTATGGAGCTACTGCACTACGAAACGAACCCCCACAGGAGAGTCGCCATTCAATCTCACCTATGGGTCCGAGGCTGTGATTCCCTTGGAAGTCGGTCTACCTTCTCCTCGACTTATGGCCTATGAAGAAGAGCAGAATGCCAGAGAGCTTCGGGCAAATTTGGACCTAATTAACGAGCTCCGTGAAAGGGCTTCCATCCGCCAGCAAAGTTATCGAAAAAGGATTGATCAGGCCTACAACAAAAGGGTTCGTCCCATAGATCTCAAGGAAGGGGGCTTGGTCCTCAAAAAGCTAGCTATCTCGTTCCCTAGTCAAAAGAGTAAGCTAGCTCCGAATTCAGAAGGACCGTACAAAGTTTCCAATGTAGTCTGTCCCGGAGCGTATCGTCTAGAGGACCTTGAAGGCAGAGAGATACCCAGAATCTGGAATGCTGAACATTTACTGAAGTACCGAGAGAGCGCCTGAACGCCTCTCCGAGTAACTTCAAATGTCGAGCTACTCCTATCATTTTATTTGTATTTGCTTCTTTACTTCCTCATTGTAATAACGGTTTGCAACTTAGAAGCAGCTGATTAGCAGTTATCAATAAAGAACATCTTTTCTCCCATATTTTCCTTGTAATTATTTGTATCTCTCTATTTAAGGCCCTTAATTGCTCTTACTCAAACGACGTGTTCAGAGTCCAAAACTTGGTTCGATTTCGCTTCGCAAGCTAGAAGTGGTTTGCCATTCGGAACTGCTCCCACAACCGTTGAAACTTACTCAAACGAAATGTTCGGAGTCCAAAACTTGGCTCGATTCCGCTTCGCAAGCTAGCTCTTAAGCGAGCTGGAAGTGGTTCGCCATTTGGAACTGCTCCCACAACCGTTGAAACTTACTCAAACGATGTGTTCAGAGTCCAAAACTTGGTTCGAGTCCACTTCGCAAGCTCGCTCTTAAGCGAGCTAGAAGTGGTTTGCCAGTCGGAACTGCTCCCACAATCGTTAAAATTTACTCGGACGACGCATTCGGAATCTAGTCCACTGGGCTGGATAACTGACGAAATTTCTACAACTATACTAGACATGGGAGAAGAATACTTGGAGTGCTTGAATGAATGCCCCATTGCTTCACTTGGCTGGATAACCGATGAAGATATTCAGGCATACATTCCCGAGCGACATGCATTCCGAGCTATGTATTGGAGAAAAACAACTTTCTCCCCAAAATTCGTGCAAGATCTCGATCAGACGGCACAGATTGGACCACGACCATAAAATGGTAAGATAGCATTTTCTCGTGATTCACACCGTCTTTTACATCGAGATCCGTGCAAGATCTTCAGATGGACGGTTCAGATCGTGCCACGTCCCTTGGAATCCAAATCTGAGCGACTGGCGATCCGAGCTACGTATTGGAGAAAAACAACTTTCTTCCCAAAATTCGTGCAAGATCTCGATCAGACGGCATAGATTGGACCACGACCACAAAATGACAAGATAGCATTTTCTCGTGATCCACACCGTCTTTTACATCGAGATCCGTGCAAGATCTTCAGATGGACAGTTCAGATCGTGCCACGTCCCTCGGAATCCAAATCTGAGCGACTGGTTATCCGATCTGCATATTGGAGAAAAACGACTTTATCTCCAAAGTTCATGCAAGATCTCGATTAGACAGCATTTTCTAGTGATCCATACGACAAGATAGCATTTTCTAGTGATCCATACTGTCTTTTACATCGAGATCCATGCAAGATCTTCAGGTGGACACCTCAGATAAAGCCACGTCCCTCGAAGTTCAAAAGTTTGTCAAGACTCCACTTCTACCCCTCTCCTAAGCGAGCTAGAAATGGTTCGTCCTTCAGAAACACTCTTACAACCATAGAGGATTAACTGAACACGCCAACACACAAACGCAAAGAAGTAAAACAAGCTTTCACTTCTATAAAAGTTTAAAGTTCAAAGAAACTCAAGTTACAAAACCAGCTACACTTATCTACAATGAGATACAAGGTCCGAAAAGCTAAAATTACAAGACTACTTCAACGACTCTTAGGAAGAGGGATGTTCCTCTTGAGAGCCAGGTGGGGGCGGCGCACACCTTTTCGTTGCGATCCCGCACTCGTTGAGGTCCTTAGGCCAGCAAGCTTAGTCGTGTCTCTCAACGTTGTGCTGGCTGAGGCTTTGCTCGACAAGATAGCCACCCCACTTTGGGCATCACCAGGACTTCGCCGAGCCGCAGGCGAGCAAGTCGCAAGCTCATAGAAGGAAATCCCTTGCTCGCTCTCTTCCCGGGTACACAAAGTACTTCTGACGTTGACTGGTCCCGATCGGGGTTTTAGGCGAGCAACCTCCCCCTCTAGCTCGATGATACACTGCTTCAGAGAGTCGTCCTTCACGGCTACCTTGAAGCTAGGAAGCCGAGCAGACCCTTCGGTACCAGAGCTATCGGCAATGATTCGACGGAGATGGGTAACTTCGATGCTCCTATCGACCGTAACCCTCTTCAACTCGTCGATCTCCGCCGTCAATGTAATACCCCAGATCTGCAGCGAATAGTCGACTGGTAGAATTAGCAGTCGACTGGTCTGCGCGGATTTGAGATGGATTTGAGAAGGATTTGAGAAATTTAGTCCCACATGGGAAGTTTGATATAATAATTTGAGTATAAATACTATTAGCCAATGATCAAGAGTCACCAATTCGGTTAACCACCTTTTGAGAGGCAGTCTGTGGTGGGCAGTTGTACTACATAGTATCTAATTTGTCTTCTAAAAATGTATAAATTGTCTGAGTATTGGGGCGGGGCGTTACAAATGGTATTAGAGCCGACTTTCGACACCGGGTGTAGTAGAGGTCAGAATGATCTACGGTGCTGAGAGTCATTAATCTCTGGGGTCGGGTATATTCTGCGGTATTGAGAGTCACAGGTAGTGATTGATAGCCGGGTATCCGATCTGCGGTGTTGAAAGTGATTGATCTCCGGGATCGACTATACTACATCGGCTAGAAAGGGCAGATCCTACACTAGATGTGTGCCCTGTACTCCACGAAGACGCTGATTTCTAAATGTAGGGTGTATGTAATACCCAAGATTTGCAGTGAACAGTCGACTGGTCGATTGTTCAGTCGACTGGTTTGCGTACACGGGATTTGTGGAATTTGAGAAATTTAGTCCCACATGGGAGGTGCACAAAAACTAATTTGAGTATAAATATAATTAGCCAATGATCAAGAGTCACCTAATTGGTTAACCACCTTTTGAGAGGCAGCCTGTGGTGGGCAGTTGTACTACATAGTATCTAATTTGTCTTCTGAAAATATTAAAATTGTCTGAGTATTGGGGCGGGGTGTTACAGTCAACTCGTCACGCTCGACCATCAACTTACCCACCGTTGCTGCTAACTCATCTTCCACCGCCAAAAGCTCCTCTTCTGCTATCTTCAAGTGGTGAACCTCAGCCAGTAGTTCACCCTTCTCCTCCGTGACATCAAATAGCGTCTTCCGAAGCAACTCCACCTCGCCTTCAAGACGAACCTCGCGGGCTCGCTTCCGTAGTTTTTTCAACTCGGAGAAATACTCTCTCGACGTTGCCTTGAGATCCTCTAGTTTCAACTCGCTTTTGAGGAAACACTCTCGGCTACGGGAAAGGGCCAGCTTCGCTGCTTTAAAGCCGGCGCGAAGATGAGAGATTTCAGCTGCAGAACTTGACTCGACGACCTGAAAAGAGAAAACACATCAACATAAAGAGCAAAAGGTGTTTTCAACGCTTAGCGAAATTCTCAAAGTGTTCACAACACTTGCGTTCTCAACACGAAGAGCAAAAGGTGTTTTCAACACGTAAAGAAATTTTCAATAACGAGATGTTCACAACACTTAAAATCTCAAACACTTGGCCAAAGGCTCAAAAAGTCAGTCGTTTCATTAAAATTCAAAATGTACATAAGAGCGATGGCCAGTCCACGATTCGGCGTTACAACAAAACAAAAGAAACAAAAACAACAAGAAAAGAGGCGACTAAGTCAAGGGGCCACCTCATGGCGCGGTTCCGAGGCATCATCGCTCGGCACATGGACGATTGCTCCTTCAACATTCCCCTCGTACTCGGCACCCTCCCCGGCATCACCACCCTCTGGCTCGGGCTCAAGCTCTGCCAGTAGAATCTGCTCCTCACCGTCCACGGGGTCGTAGAAGTAGTACGAAAAGCTGTCAAAGCCAGGGATATGGGCCGCCACATGCTGCAGCACTCGGGTGTAAGCCTCCCCCATGTTGGCCATCATGTGGGCTTCAGCCTCGTCCCGAATGGCCTGCTCGGCCTCTGCTACCTTCTTCGCCTGGCCATTCAGCGCCTTTTCGGATGCCTTCAGGGCTTTGGCCAACTCTTCTTCGAGCCGAGCCCTCTCTTTCTCCAGTGGCTCGACCCTTGGCAGTCTCGGCTGCGGAGTTCTTCAATGCCTCGGCGAGCTTAGTCTCGAGGTTCCCCACCTCGACCACACGCGCAGCCGAGAGTTGCTACTCGGCCTCGAACAGCTTCACCGCTTTGGCATGCTCCGACCTCTCCTGATCATTCGCCAGGTTCATCTCCTTCTCTTGCTCGGCAAACTACTCGAGCATGTGGCTGAAGTGGCAGAGGGTCTGTGAACAAAACGAAGGGAAAGAGACGATTATAACCGAACAAAAAAACTTGGAAAAGTTTTAACTTGCTAGCATATTTAGCTCGTACTCACCGACATAGTGTTCCGAGCAATCTGTAGGGCATCGTCGCCCACGGTGCCGGCCTTCATCGCAGCACGATCCTTCGGGGTCGGCAGGTGCTTCACCGCCTGCATGCATATCCCCCCATCACCGAGGAATCCATCAACCTTCATCACCCTCCAGTCAGGGACGAAGAGACGCTTGTGCTCCTCAGTCAGGATCCAATCCGCCTCGGTAGTGAGTGGCAGCACCTCCAATGCCAGAGCTGCGCTGGCAGTGAATGCCCCGCTCGACAAACCCGAGGCATCGATCGGAGGGGCTTGAACGGGCATTTCCAAAGGGTCCTCGGTCACCGGCTCCACGATGGCCGAAGGTGCCGAGCGTGCCGAGGGGACCTTCACCGTTCGGCCAGAATGAGGCCCCGCCGTGGTCCTCTTCCTCTTCCTCGCTCGGCCTCCTTCACCGCGCAAGTCTTAGCCATCAGTGCTTTGTAATCCATGCCGGGGCTCTCTGCATAAGAAGAAGAAACCGAGCAAAAGTGTTAGAGAAAATAACTAACTATATGAGACACTACGAAAAGCAAAAAAAAAGGAAGGGGAGCGTGCTGGGGTCGATTCGACTGAGACCCCCACCGAACAAGACTGCCTCGGTGATATCCTTCCAACTAAGGGTCGGAAGTCCGAGGATCTTCGCCACCGCCTCTTCTTTCTCCCTAATGAGCACGGGCTCCTTCTTCGCCCACTTAGGGACCCCGTCTTTCCACAGCGTCGGGAAGCCCCACGGCTCGGGACCACGAATGAGAAAATACTTCTCCTTCCAGTGTTTGATCGAGTTTGGATTCTCGATCAGCTTCACCCCCCTCCTTGGCGACAGATAATACCGGTCCTCCTTCTTGCTCATCTGGTAGAGGTGATAGAGTCTCCGAAGTAGAACGAGCTGCGGTTGCACGCCGACCACTTGGCACTGAAGGACGAAGGCGATGACATGCCGCCACATGTTTGGAATATACTGAATAGGGCTCAGGCCGTATCACTGCAGCACCTCGACCACAAAAGGGTGCAGTGGCAGCCGAGGACCGGCATTTAGCGCGTCGTAGGGAAAGACGCAAGTGTCAGCCGAAATCCCCGTACACGCTCGGACACCCAGACTAGGGAGTAGCAGGACGTACTCCTTCGGGATGCGGAATCCCTTCCTGATCCGGTGCAGATCTGCCTCGGTCAAGATCGAGGGGATCTCATCCACCTCGGAGGGGTCCCTCGGGTCGTTCTCCTCATACGCCAAAGCCATCCCAAGCACCACCTTCTTTAGGATGTCCTCGGGGTAACTCCTCACTCCACCAACACTAGACAGAACGGTCAGATGTCGACCTAATTCTCCTGCACCCTTCGGAGTCTCAACTATCGTCGACACCCCGACCAAGTCTACCACTTCTTTCCCCTTCCTCGGCTTCACTACCACTGCTCGGCTGGAGCCTTGGTCCGAGGTGGAGGTCTCATCCCCAGAAGATATTCTAGCCATTCTCAAAGATAGGGGAAAAGACTAACCTTGAAATGACGTGAAAGGCCGGAAAAGATAGCCTGAATTCAAACACGCCTTGCCACAAAAGCCAGTAGCGCCGCTCGAGAGCAAAAACACTGCTAGCAAAGAGTAAAAGTGAAAGTAAAAGTAAAAGTGAAAGAATGAGGCAAAGGATGGAGGAGGTGAAAACTTATAGTAAAAGAAATGACTCTTGGGCTTTGTAACGTAAAGGTGCGACTCTTAGGCCCACCTCAAGACGTTAAAGGAGGCAAAACGACAAAGCAGAGAAGGGCGGCAACGGTTCATAAGAGTGACGACGATTCAGATTGGGCCACACTGCTCGGCTATCCCTCTAGCTCCGAGCCGCCGAGGCACTTTGCCGAGCTACCGAGGGACGCCTCAGATCGCCCTACGTCCTTCAGAATCCTAATCCGAGCGACTGGCAATCCGAGCTGCGTATTGGAGAAAAACAACTTTCTCCTCAATAATTGTGCAAGATCTTGATCAGACGGCTCAGATTGGACCACGACCACAAAACGAAAAGATAGCAATTTCTTGAGATCCACACCGTCTTCACATCAAGATCCTCGCCAGATCTCGTGATAAAAGGCTCAGATCGCCCCACGTCCCTCGGAATCCTAATCTGAGCGACTGGCGATCCGAGTTGCGTATTGGAGAAAAATAACTTTCTCCTCAACAATCATGCAAGATCTTGATCAGACGGCTCAGATTGGACCACGACCACAAAACGACAAGATAGCATTTTCTCGAGATCCACACCGTCTTTCACTTCAAGATCCGCACCAGATCCCGTGATGAATGGCTCAGATCACCCCACGTCCCTCGGAATCCTAATCCGAGCGACTGGCGATCCGAGCTGCATATTGGGGGAAAACAACTTTCTCCTCAACAATCGTGCAAGATCTTGATCAGACGGCTCAGATTAAACCACGACCACAAAACGACACGATAACATTTTCTCGTGATCTAAACCTCTTACCTCGTGATTCGCGCCACAATGAATGGCCCAGATCACCCCACGTCGCTCGGAATCCCAAACCGAGCAACTGGTAATCCGAGCTGCTCGTATGGAGAAAACAACACCGAACCACGTCGCTCAGAATCCCATTCCGAGCAAATGGCGATCCGAGCCACTCAAATGAAGAAAATAGCGGTGAGCCACGTCGCTCGGAATCTGAGCAACTAGCGATCCGAGCTGCACATTTGAAGAAAAATGTCACTGAGCAACTCTAGCCGTCAGATTGTCTCAATGTTCACGCCGAAAGCTGATGGGCGGCCCAGATCACGCCACGCCCACAAAACGACAAGATAGCATTTTCTCGTGAACTGAACCTTTAACCTCGTAATTTGATCCATGATGAACAACACAGATCACCCCACATCGCTCAGAATCCTAATCCGAGCAATTGGTGATCTGAGCTGCTCATGTGGAGAAAATAGCACCGAGCGACATCATCCGACAGATCTTCTTAAAATTTGTGCCTCGATCGGATGAACGGCTCAGGTCACCCCACATCGCTCGAAATTCCAATCCGAGCAACTGGTGATCCGAGCAGCTCATGTGGAGAAAATGGCGCCGAGCCACATCGCTCGGAATCCGAGCGACTGGCAATCCGAGGTGCTTACGTGAAGAAAATAGTGACGAGCGACACAGGCCGTCCGATCTCTCGAGATTACGCACTAATGCGAGATGGGCAGCCCAGATTGCGCCACATCATAAATAAAATTAAAAATTATTTTTTCATTCAAATTACTTATTTAAAAATTGCGAAAAAATGATTAAAAATTCAGGAAAATTTTAAAAATTTTAAAAAATAATTATAAATTCAGGGAAATATTTTTAAGCCCGGGGGTAAATAATTATTTCTTAGAATAAATTAATTAAGGCCCCCGAACAATGAATCACCGCTTCGCAAAATTAAATAAATGGTCCGAAAAATAGAGAAAAATCTAGAAAAATCACCAAAAGTCCAGGAGAGCTCAAGAACAACCTTGAGCACACAACTAGCTCCGAAATTCACCATAATACCTCATACAAAGATTCGACACTCCTCATTTGGACTCCGATACAACTCTGCAAGCCATTAAAACAGTAAAACTACTCCTTAAAGACTGATTAAACTCAGTCTTCGGGAGCGAGGGGCTCGTGATATGGCTAAAAATAGGGTTAAATCGAAATCGTCCAAATCAGGCGCGAATCTTAAAGATCAGGGGTAAAATGGTAATTTCACCTACAAGCAGGTCCGAAGTGGGTACTGGGTCCTTTTCCCAAAGGCCCAATAACCCACGAATGGGTCCATCTCAACTGGGTGTGGGTTTCAGCCCGCAAGAAACCCGGTCCAGCTCGGTAGAATTAGGGTTTATGATTATACCTAATCAGCGGCCCTGATTCACTTCTATCCATTCACTGGGAAGTAGTGATTTGATCTTATCTCGAAACTAGTCCCTAAGGCGGCTATAAATACCCCCTATTCCCCACTGTTAACAAGTAATCAATCTTTTGCCAGTAAAATCTCATTCATAATCTTTCTGATAACTGACTTGAGCGTCGGAGGGTGCGTCGCCGGGATCAACCCTGGTGTTTCGCACTTTTTGCTGGTGAACGGCGGGAGATCACGGTCAAACTTCGGCAGAAAGGTTTCAGGTTTGACTATTCGACATCCCAAAGAATCCACAAATTTTATCTGTTTGCCCCCACACCAGATTTAGCGGTAAGAGTTTTTAATTCCAGATTTCTGTCTAGAGGCTTGCCAACACAAATTATCATTTAAAATAGTTTATTATCAGTAAAATGAAGACTTGAGATTAACTAAGTTGTTACTAGACATGATTAGGAGTCAATTTAAAATTTTTATAGGATTAATTGATAAATTTTCAAATCCGTTATGTATATGAGAACATGACCCTACACTACAAAAAAATGGTCTATCCTAGCGTTTTTGTGCTGGCATTTTAGTAAAATGCTGGGATAGACCACTGCAAAAAATCTAAGGGGTTTATCACGGAACTTTTTAACGGCGTTTGTAAAAAAACTCCTCAATAGATATTATCTATCCTGGCATTTTGTAGAGAAACGCCGAGATAGAGTCTCAAAACATTTCAAAATCCCCACAGATCTCTCAAATTCAATGCAAATCTCTAAACACATAAATCTTTCAAAATCCCCACAAATCTCTTAACCCCCAAATCTCTCCAAACCCCAAATCGAAACCGATCACTGTCTTCGTCGTTGTCACCGCCACCCTCGATGTTGCAGTCGATTTTGTTATCGACGTCGCCATTGCTGTTGCTGTCGATGTTGTTGTCGCCATCGCCGTCTTCAACCCAACGTCAACACCCCCTGTAACCCCCGTTCCCGTAAATACGTATTTCCTAAAAAAAAATTTGTATTTTGATTATTTATAAATTTATTTTGTGCTAAAATTGTTTCAGATCTTCTACTAAGTGTTTTATAATCGACGATTACATTTATTTTGAATAACGATGTATTTTTTATTTTATAATTGATCGACTATTTATATTTTATATTATTATTGTTTGGATTTTAATGAACTTGGTAATCTCAAATCCTATTCTGATAAATATTATTATTATTATTATTATTATTATTATTATTATTATTATTATTATTATTATTATTATTAGTATGGTTATTACTATTGCTATTATTATGATTGTTTTCATTATTTTTATTGTTATATTGAATTACTTTCATGAAAATGTTGAACAGAAATCATATTTTGCCTTGTATTATTATTCTTATCAGTATTGTTATTATGTTATTTATATTATTATTATTATTATTTTGTAAAGCCCATCGATTTTGATTTATATTGTATTATCTAACTATTTAAATTGAAGCCCATCATTTGAAACCCAAATTTTAGCCCACTCCTATTGGATTCTACCCAAACCCATATCTATTGGATCCCAACCCGTTAACCCATTATCCTAACCAATCCAAATTCAACTATCTGTACACAAATTTCTCCATTCCCCCACTGTTCACATCCCCGTAACTCCATACCCCCACTACCTCATAACTACCCATTATTTTATTTATATTATAATCTTATTTTAATAAAACTCCCCTTCACTGTTCACACAACCCTGTTGGATCCTGTAGGCAAGGCAAATAACACTAGAGGGGGGGGGTGAATAGTGTTGTATAAAAATTAATTAAGAAATTGAACTTTTCGTTCTGTTAAGTCGGCTGAAAAGAGATATCCAGTCGACTGAAGCGTCAGATTAGAATAGTATTTTACTGAGAGTTATGAGTCTGACTAGTCGACTTATAGCGAAAACCAATCGCTTTTTAGACAAGTTTTTGAATTAAAACTTAACAAAATTGAGATTGCAAGTGAAGAAAATACAACCACAGGGAGAGTCAACCACAGAGAACACAACGATGTATCTTGGTTCGGTCCTTCCGACCTACATCCAGTCCCCAAGAAACCCACTTGAGATTTTCCACTATTCTTGAAAAATTACAAGAATAATCTACGGCAACTATGTCAAACCCATACACCTCTCTCACCACTAGAGAGAGCAAACCCACTCTACACCCTAGAGTGAAAAACCGACTCTACAACCAAGATCCCTACTCTCCAACCGAGAGGACCACTCTCATAACCCGAGAGTAAAAAACAACAACAAAAGGAGTTTACAATAACCTATAGCATTGTTTGTGATTTGTGTTTTGTATAGTAGCTATTAGGTTAACTTCTGAAATCAGTCTAAAACGAATTCGATGTTATACTTGACTGAATTTTAGAGAACCAAGACTTAGACTTTATATGCTTTTGAATGACTTGTTCTTGTTGAAAACAAAAAGCTTGAAAACTTAAAGAAATTCTTGTAAATGTTGTGAACCTTTGCCAAATGACCTCTATACTCTTTTTATAGAGTTAGAGATGTTTGAACGTTGAAAGGTTGAATCCCAACTGCCATACAACGGCAGTAAAAAGTTTTGATTTTGAAAAACAAATTTTAAAAATAAAAAACTGTTGAAACGGCTTGAACAGTCGACTGGGTTGCCATAATGAGTCGACTGGCTAGAGCTTGTATGAGTTCAGACAGTTTCGTACTATGACAGTGGACTAGTTCCAAGGAACGGTCGACTGGTACTCAACAGCTGAACTTATTCAAGCTTGTTTTGACCTTTTAATTTTGTAAAACACTCAGATTATTTAAAGTATGTGTGAGTTTGTGTGTGACAAGGCTATTAAAAGTTTCTAAGACTCAAAGAATGAAAATTACAATATTACAAGACACTTTTTACAAAACATTTGAAGCACTTTAATCTTGTCTTGAACTTGAGCCTTTGACTTGAGCTTGAGCCTTTGTCTTTATGTCTTGAAGCTTGCTTGATCAATTCTTCTTGAAAGCTTTATTAGATTGTTTTGCCTTTGTGTATTTCACCATGGTATTGACTTTGATACACCTTGCAAAATATATGTAATAGAACAACTTTGTATTGTGTTGTAGTCATCAAAACCAAGAATTAACAAACCCCCTACTCCTGTACAAATCTCCAAGTCCGAAACCCCTCTACCACAACCTCCCGCTCTCCCTCAGTCTCTCTCTCCCCCTATTTCTCTCTCCGAAAACAGAGAAGCACCCACTCCACCCCATCGTCGTCATTCTGCTCCAGCACCGCCGCCAACACTAGTTGACCACCCCATCGTCTACAACTTCATCCCCGAGGCCCATCTCTGCCAGTCGTCCATGCCCCCACTGTTGCCGCTCGCCACCCTCGTGAGCCCCTGCCTTGCCTCCTCTGTCAATCCCTTGCCTTCGACCCTGCAACTCCCTCCTCTACCCTCATCGTCGGCCCCTGTTCACCGATGCTCCGTCGAGCAGCTGTCACTCCTTCCCCTACTTCCTCTCCAAAACAGAGGAGCATCCCCCTCGATGCTCCGCCTTCATCCTAGCACCTTCGACTGCCTTCGCAGCACCTCCTTCATCCCTGTCAGCTTCTCCATCCCCGTCGCAGGGGCTTGCCGCATCAGGCCTCTGAGCACCAGTACCCCATCGACGACTCGACCACTGCAAGCCAGCCGACACCTTCATCACCTCGCCATTGCCACTTGCTCCTCGTCACCTCGCAGCCGTCGTGCCGTCGTCACCTGCACCTCCGAGCACCTCCCTGCTCGACCTCGTCGACCTCCCGTCACGATGCCTGCAACCTTCCTCCTCGTCGATTCCCCGCTCGTCGACTCATTCGTCGTCCCCCTTATCATCCATAGTCGAGCCTCGCCATTCCTACACCCGAAGACAATCCACCACTCGACTGCCCCTTGCCGTCGCTGCCCTGAGTGCCATCGTCAACCGCCAATGCCTCGCCACGACAACCCTGCCAGTGCATTGCTGCCGTCTCTTTATTTTCTGCCAAAAAGTGCACCTTGAACAATCACAAGCCATTGGATCTAGGCCGTCCGATCGTTGATCATCGCGATCGTGATCACTTCTTAATTTGTTGATCTTGGCCGTTGGATTTGCATTGATCATCATCACCATTATCATCATCATCAAGATGTTGATCTCGACCGTCGGATCTCTTTTGATCATCGCGATCATGATCATCATCTTGATCTTGATCTTCGATCTCAGCCGTTCGATCATTCAATCTGGATCCCCATCAAGATCTGTGCCCGATCGTGATCATCACGATCGTTTGTTCGTCGCCGTGTTGCCGAGATTCCGATCCCGTTATTCTTCACACATTCGGATCTAATCATCATCTAAAGACAAGTCCACTTGAACTCGTTTATTCTTCTAGTTTAAGATTATTAATCTCCGCAAATAGTTCTCTTTCGATTATTGTAATATTGCATTGTGTACCTTCTATTGGGGATATCGAGGGTTTAAACATGCTAATCCAAAGTATCCTTAAATTCGTGCCAACATCCATTGATTCAAACCCAAGCTTGCATGCACACACGACATGAACAAATTGACTAGAACTTGTATATAGAAATATATAGTGATTGAATACATGTTGATTGATTGAAATCTCGTGAACTAAATCATGACATGATAATTTTGCCTTGTGTACTATAGAAATTCATCTTAACTTGTTATATATAATGTTAATGCATTTCATGATCCAAGAAAAAGTAGATTGTTCATTTTGATGAATGTACATGATGACATTTTATGATTTCTTGCTGCCTGTTCTATTTTGCACTGAGGTTTTAACCCCAATACAATAAGAATCAACCAAAATTATATAAAAAGGAATTATATAATAATGAATCTAGTTTCCAGAAAATCTTACGGATCTAGATTCTGATCTGTGAGATGTGAGATAATACACTTTTAGTCACTGCTAGTCTGTATTTTCTAGAATTACAATTTAGTGAAACATCGACACAATTTTCAGTTGAAACACCATGATAATAGTAGTGTAATGACATGGAACTCTCCAGAAACTTAGTAGACATGCTTAGGATTCATTTTCTAATTTTTTTAGATTTTTATATTAATTTTACACCTTGTTCTTACCCATAGAATTTTGACTATAAGCTGCTGCAAGAACCCTTAAGCTGTAAAGATTAGAGTAATCGACTCAGTTATAATCAGAACCAATTGAAACATACTGAATATGAATTATAGCCTCATATGTCTAGTTTACAGCCCTTTTGACGGAATCAAATTCCGAGTTATAGTTTGTGAATTATTGCTATTTTAGTACTGTTGTATCTGCTCTTTTCAGATTCACAATTACATGTATTTTATCATGCATCGCATCATTTTTTTGCATCCTTATTATCTCCTTAACACTCTTATACACATTGCATGATCATGAATATTTTAATAAAATATTAACAAATCGGGGTAATAAGGGTTGACTTAGTAGTGGATAATCTCAGAAAATATACTCGGTAATGCCTTATCGTTATATTGTATTGTCATGGAAGAATGAATATCGATTGTGAATTATTGATTGTCAATTATTGATTGTAAATTATTGTTATTGATGCCGAGTACACGCTCTGTAGATTCCACCACAATGTCTAAAACAAACACTGTTTTGTATGCACTGAACCTTTGGTATGGGACGCAGTAGTACGTGCATTAGTTAGGCTAAATACTAATAGACTAGATTGACACTTGCATACTTGAATCATGACTATTGAAATTGATATTGTTCATCGATTATTGTTATTAAAAATTGCATTATTAAATCTAGACTTTTCATTACTCCCTGTTATTGCTTTTGGAATTTGTTCTTGATATGGCTAAAAAATAGGATTAAATCGGGACCGTTCACATCGGACTCGAATCTTAAAGCTCAGGGGTAAAACGGTAATTTCACATGCAAATGGGTCCGAAGCGGGTACTGGGTCTCCTTCTCACAGATCCAATAACCCGCAAACGGATCTTCCTCAGCTGGGTACGGGTTTCAACCCGCTACCAACCCGATCCGACAAGATACAATCAAGGTCCCTGATTAGACCTAAATCAACGGCCATGATTCACATCTATCTTTTCACTGGGGATTAGGGATTAAATTCCTTAACTGATTATAGAGGATATACCTTATCAGATTACATGCCTTATCTGATTACGAGGAATATTCCTTATCTAATCACGGGGATTGCATTCCTAAAACCAGTCCCTAAGACGCCTATAAATACCCCTCACCCATCTCCATTAAGAGGTAATCAATCTTTCTCGAGTTAAGCGCTCTTTCATAATCAATTCTGGTTACTGACTTGAGCGTCGGAGGGTGCGTCGCCGGGAACAACCCCGGTGTCTCGCACTTTTTGCAGGTCTACGGCGGGAGCAACGATCAGAGTTCGACGGAACAGGTATACAGGTTCTCCTATTCAGTTTCCCCAAGAACTCACAAATTCATCTGTTTGCCCCCACACCGAATTTAGCGGCAACAGATTGGCGCCGTCTGTGGGAAACATACGAATAGCAGCCCCTCCTCTTTCCGTCGACTAGATCTTCTCCAGCCATGCCTCCGAGAAAAGCCAAATCTAGGGGGTCCAACCGTGGGCCCAATCCCGCCGATCAGCAGGAGCCAGTCCCTGACCAACCCGTTCTGCAGCAGGAACGACCTCCGCTTCAGACGGAAGACCCCCTTCAGCAAGATCAGCCCCTTCAGAATCAGCAACCCCCCAAGGGTCCGACCGGACCTCAGAATGCTGGTGTGGGAGGCTCCCGCGGAAAGCAACCTCTCCACCAAGACCGCATCTCCATACACAATGCCTCTACGGATTCCATGGCTTCACACAATCCTCAGAATCGGCAGAAGAAGGACGTGGATCTTCGTCACCGTCTGGACGAAAAACGGGCCCGAGAGGGAACCTCCCGCCACTATCGTCCGGGTGAACGATCTCCCCGTCACCAGGATTACAGAAGGTCTCCTAACCGTAGGGGGCGAAGGGAATCCCCCGAGCATCGCAGAAGAAGGCCACGCTCCCCCGTGGGTCGGCAACAGCCTAAGAATGAGGAGGCACCAATCACCCGTGCCGAGTTCCAGCAGTTCCAAGCGACCATCCTACAAGCTCTCACCAACGCACCCAAGGCTCCATCTCCTCCCCCGGTCCGAAGCCCTCGCCGACGGTTCCCCTCTCCTCGTCCTGCTCCTACTAACTCCCGGCGTACCCCAAGTCCTCGTCGCTCCCGAAGCTACCATCGCCGCAGCCCTCGTTCTCCTTCGTACGAAGATGAGTCTCGAGGCTCGGCAGATCACCGTCGGAGGGATGACGCCAAGTACCGCCGTCTTCATGAAGTAGAAAGGTGCCTGGGTCGGATAAACCGAGAAGAGGAGCTTAGGGGGAGGACCCTACGTCCTAGCCAACCCCCTTTCTCCCGAACCATAGTGGATGCACCTGTCCCGTTCGGCTTCAAACCTCCCCAATTTGAGACTTACACCGGGGAGACCGATCCAGTCGATCACATCGAAAGCTTTAAGACTTTGATGCTCCTCCATCAAGCTTCCGATGCCCTCCTCTGCAAAACCTTCCCCGCGACACTGAAGGGCCCAGCTCGAGAGTGGTACTCCCGCCTCGCACCGTCTTCCATATTCTCCTTCGAGCAGTTCGAGACACTCTTCATCACCCACTTCGTGAGTAGCAGGCGCACGGAGAAGACCAGCATTTCACTCCTCCAGCTTAGGCAAGAGAAAGGTGAGAAGTTAAGAGACTATGTGAAGAGGTTCACAGCTGAAGCCAGGACCATAGCCTCCCTCGACCAATCCGTCGCAACAGCCGCCTTCCAATCCAACGTCTTCAATTCCAGCCTCCGCTCATCTCTTGCTAAAAAGCCTCCACAGAACTTTGCCGACCTCCTTCTCAGGTGTGACAAGTACATTCGTGCCGAAGAGGCCGCCTACCCTCCAAGCTTCGGAGGGTCTGTCTCAGGGACGAAACGAAAGCTGACCGAAGAAGATGAGGGCTCCCAAAAATCCCAGAAGGACAGCAATGGACAGCGTCGCCCGACTCCTCGGTTTGAGAAGTTCACCCCCCTCATTGCCAACATATCAGAAGTCCTTATGGAGGTGGACAACGAAGGGCTACTCCGCGCTCCCCCGAGAATGAATACACCTGGCAAGAAGAGGAATAAGGATAAGTGGTGCCGCTTTCACAGGGATCACGGCCACGACACGGATGATTGTCGGGCTCTCAAGGAGGAGATCGAAGAACTCATACAGCGGGGGCACCTGATCCAGTTCGTCCAAAAAGAGGGGGCCGAGCCCCTCACCTGATCACCACCTCTTCCAAACAAACAGAAAGGCCCGCCGAGCTTCAAGACTCAGCTCCTCCCAAGAGGTCCTCACCTTATTGTAGAAGTAGGATTTTGATTTTCAATAAGGCCGATGCTTGTAACTCGGCCAACAGCATGTAATAATGGCTCGCCCTATTGGAGCAGCCACTTAGTTTATTTCAATAAAACTTATCTTTTCATTGAAAATTATTGCTCTTGCTCCTCTATCTCTCTGGGTTCGGAATCCAGCTTCTTCTACATGGCTCCTCCCGCAACTCACTAAACTCTAACGATGGCTCCGGAGTCCAACACTTGGTTCGATTCTGCTTCGAATAACTCGCTCTTAAGCGGGTTAGAAGTGGTTCGCCATTCGAAATTGCTCCCACAGCCGTTGAACAACTTAAACGATGGTTCCGGAGTCCAACACTTGGTTCGATTCTGCTTCGAATAACTCGCTCTTAAGCGGGTTAGAAGTGGCTCGCCATTCGGAATTGCTCCCACAGCCGTTGAATAACCTCACAATGGTTCGGAGTCCAGCACTCGGCTCGACTCTTCTTCCTCGGCTCGTCCTCAGACGAGCCAGGAGTGGATCGCCGTTCGAAATTGCTCCTGCAGCCGTTGAATGGATCGGAGTCCAATACTTGGCTCGATTCTACTTCGCAAGTTCGCTCCTAAGCGGACTAGAAGTAGCTCGCCATTCGAAACTGCTCCTGCATCCCTCAAACAACCTCACAATGGTTCGGAGTCCAGCACTCGGCTCGACTCTTCTTCCCCGGCTCGTCCTCAGACGAGCCAGGAGTAGATCGCCGTTCGAAATTGCTCCTGCAGTCGTTGAATGGATCGGAGTCCAACACTTGGCTCGATTCTACTTCGCAAGTTCGATCCTAAGCGGACTAGAAGTAGCTCGCCATTCGAAACTACTCCTGCATCCCTCAAACTAACCTCACGATGGTCGGGGTCCTATGGCTCGACTTTACTTCACCGGCTCATCCTTAAACAGGCCGGAGGAAGATAGCCATTCCGAACTGCCCCCACGACCATCCGAGCTGAGTTACCCATCTACCGAGAAGCAAAGTGGCGGAAAATGTGCCCCAAAATCCGTGCTCGGATCTGCCGAACAAGATGCATCTACCGAGCAGCTAAGCAGATGAAGAGCACGAAGAAAAAGAGGCTAACGGGTCAGGGTCGGATCCAATACCCTCGGTCCGACCCATACCCTTCTTAGCTCCTTCATTTTTCTCCTTCTTCAGTCTTCCCGCCAAAGGTACCCAACACTTCTGCTCTTCTTCACTGTGCGAAGGAACGAGGCAGGGGAGAGAACCCGAATGCCTCTCCTCCCCTTCCTCTTTCTTCTCAAGGCCAAGCTCTTCACTCCGCTCGCCTCCAAAGCGGAGCTCTTCCCAACGAGTTCGGAGCTCACAACCCTCCCCTGGAGTTGCTCCTTGCACTCACTTCAGAGAATGGGTCTTCCCAGCACCTCTTCTCCTAGGAGCGGAGCTCCTCTTCAAAAATCTCCAAAACCAAACAGAATAGAGACAACTTCAGAGCTCCTCACCTCTCCCATATGCTGACCCATCCTTCCGAGCCGAGGAGCAGAGCTTCATCGACCTATCCCCTTCATCAACTCAATAAGCTTCTCCTCACGCTCGAGCTACCGAACAGCTCAACCGAGTCTTCAAGGAACACTTCCTTCAAAACAGACAACTCAGCACCTCGGCCAACAGTACTGACCCTCCGAGCCGAGGTGCCCGGGTACCGACCCTCGTATATGGCAAAAAATCGTCCCGAGGCGATCTCACCGTTAGATCATCTCCAAATTCGCACTCAAGCGTGATGGACGGATCAGATCGCGCCATGTCACCACAAAACGACAAGATAACGTTTTCTCGAAACTCGTGCCTCTTGTCTCGTGATTCGCGCTACGATCGTGATCAACCGTCCGGATCGAGCTGCGTAGCCAGGATCTGCCAATCTACCAACCTGCGGAGCGGCGAAAATGTGCCTCAAAATCCGTGCTCGGATTCGCCGAACAAAGCAAGCAGATGAAGAGGAAGAAAGAAAAAGAGGCTAACGGTCGGGGTCGGATCCGATACCCACGGTCCGACCCATACCCATCTTAGCTCCTTCATTCTTCTCCTTCTTCCCCAACACATCTCCTCTTCTCCACCGTGCGGAAGAACAAGGAGGAGGAGAGAACCCAATTGCCTCTTCTCCCCTTCCTCTTCTCCTCTTCTTCACCGTGCGAAAGAACAAGGCAGAGGAGAGAACCCAATTGCCTCTTCTCCCCTTCCTCTTCTCCTCTTCTCCACCGTGCGAAAGAACAAGGCAGAGGAGAGAACCCAATTGCCTCTTCTCCCCTTCCTCTTCTCCTCTTCTCCACCGTGCGGAAGAACAAGGCAGAGGAGAGAACCCAAATGCCTCTCCTCCCCTTCCTCTTTCTCCTCAGAAGTGCTGCCGATCCGAAGTGCTGCCGTACCGACCCTCGTTTATGGAGAAAAATTCGACCGACCCCTTCTAACCGTTGGATCATCTCAGAATTCACACTCAAGCGTGATGGACGGATCAGATCGCACCACGTCACCGCAAAACGACAAGATAACGTTTTCTCGAAACTCGTGCCTCTTGTCTCGTGATTCACGCCACGATCGTGATCAACCGTCCAGATTGAGCCACGTAGCTCGGATCTCAAATCCGAGCTACCGAACTACCGAACCGCTAAGCGGCAAAAAATCTCCTCATAATCCGCGCTCGGATTGGCCGAACAAGAAGCAGACCCGACGAGCTCGGATTTTCCGAACAAAGAGAGAGAGAGAGAGAGAGAGAGAGAGAGAGAGAGAAAAAAAAAAAAAAGCACAAGTGCCGGGTTCGGACCCATCAAGGGGATCCGACCCGAACCCCAATCCAGCTCTTCCCCTACACTCTCCCGCCAAAAACAAACCAGAGACAAAAAGAAAAAACCCAGCAATCTCTCCTTCATCGTCTCTTTCGCCTCCGCTGAGATCACGCCCTCGCCAACGTCTCCAGCGCCGAGCTCCTCCCTCCTCGTTGAGCTCCATCGTCGACCTCTGCCTCCATTCCTCACCAACTCCACCGCCATCGAGCACCGCCGAGCTCGCCTCCAGGTCGAGGAGACCCCTTCGCTGTCTCCAAGCCAAGCCTCGTCTCCACGTCGCCGAAGCCCTTGCTTGCGAGCTCACCCCGACGTCGAGCGCTTCGCCAACTCGAACGCCATTACTGAGCTCGAACCTTCCTTCAACTCCAAGCTTCGTCGAGCTCGAGCCCCTCTCGTCGAACCCTGCCGCCGAGCTCCCTCCGTCGTCGAGCCGAACCCATCTTCTTCAAAAGCTCGCTGCCGAACTCACCTTCGTCAAAGCTCCGAACCATCGAGCCGAGCTCTCCTCCACTGAGCACCCCCTCCACGAGTGAGCTCCGAGGTCTCCTTCACAATCTCCGTTCGTCACCGAGCTCCCCTTCTTTCGAGCTCCACCGCGCCGAGCTCGAGCTCCACCTTCGTCTCCACTACAGTGCCGAGCTCCATCTCCGACGAACCCCACTCCGCTCGTCGTCCCTCGCCGAGCTCCACAAAGCCGCTTCGAACTCCCCTCGGAGAGGCGAGCTCCGAGGCCTCCTTCACGAGCTCCGTTCGTCACCGAGCTCACACCGCCGACGAAGCTTCGCCGAAGCGTAAAGCCCACCTCTGCCATTGCCGAGCTTGAACTATGCTACCTCCCCTGCGCCGAGCCACCACAGTCGAAGCTCCGAAGCATCGAGCTGCGACGTTGGCGGAGCTCCATTGAACCTGCCGAAGCATCGAGCTCCGACGTCCCACCTCCAAGCTCCTCTCTACTGAATCGACGAGCTTCAAATCCACTTCGTCACGAGCTCAACCCATCACCATGCTCTCCACCTTCGTCGCCGAGCTCGCAACAATCGCCGGAGCTACCCCACTGTTGAGCTCACGATGGCGAAGACGAAGGACGAAGAAGAGTTCGGTGGAGAAAGAAACAAAGAAGAGTCGAAGAAGGAGCGGAGAAGAAGTAGAAGAAGCAGCGAGAAAGAACAGAGAAAGAAAAAAAAAAAAAAAAAAAAAAAAAAAAAAGGGGCGCCACGTGGCACTGCCACGTGGCATCTGGCCGAGCCGAACTGTCTTCGCCGATGCACCGAACCGAGGTGCCGAATTGCCGACGCTGTAAATGAAGAAAAAAAAGTGACCGACCAACACGATCCGTCCGATCGTCTCAAAATTCGCGTCGCGACACGATCGACGCTCAGGAACGCGCCACGTGTCCCGATCGTGATCTGCCTCACGATGCGCGCTGATCTGATCATGATGGACGGCCAGAAACGCGCCACGTGTCCAGATCGTGATCTGCCTCACGATGCGTGCTCATCTGGTCATGATGGACGGCCAGAAATCTGCCACGTGTCCAGGTAATGTTTAATTAATTAATTTATTTATTTAATTGTTTTTTTTATTTAAAAAATCCGAAAAAAATATTTAAAAATCGAAAAAATTAATTAAAAATTCTAAAAATAATTATTAATTCAGAAAAAATTATTTTTAAATTCTGAAAAAATAATTATTAAATTAGAATAATTAATTAATATTTTAGATAATTAATTATTTAATTCGGAAAATGAATAAAAAATTCAAAAAAATGAGAAAAAATTCAGAAAAATCTGGAAAAATCACCAAAAATCCAGAAAATTCTGAGAATACTTTTGGGCATTTTACAAGCCCATAATAACACTGTTACACCCCGAGCAAGATTCCAAACTCCCTTAAGAACACCGATAAAATCCCGTACGCCATTAGAACAGTTAAACTACTCCTCAAAGGCTGATTACACTCAGTCTTTAGGAGTGGGGGGCTCGTGATATGGCTAAAAAATAGGATTAAATCGGGACCGTTCACATCGGACTCGAATCTTAAAGCTCAGGGGTAAAACGGTAATTTCACATGCAAATGGGTCCGAAGCGGGTACTGGGTCTCCTTCTCACAGATCCAATAACCCGCAAACGGATCTTCCTCAGCTGGGTACGGGTTTCAACCCGCTACCAACCCGATCCGACAAGATACAATCAAGGTCCCTGATTAGACCTAAATCAACGGCCATGATTCACATCTATCTTTTCACTGGGGATTAGGGATTAAATTCCTTAACTGATTATAGGGGATATACCTTATCAGATTACATGCCTTATCTGATTACGAGGAATATTCCTTATCTAATCACGGGGATTGCATTCCTAAAACCAGTCCCTAAGACGCCTATAAATACCCCTCACCCATCTCCATTAAGAGGTAATCAATCTTTCTCGAGTTAAGCGCTCTTTCATAATCAATTCTGGTTACTGACTTGAGCGTCGGAGGGTGCGTCGCCGGGAACAACCCCGGTGTCTCGCACTTTTTGCAGGTCTACGGCGGGAGCAACGATCAGAGTTCGACGGAACAGGTATACAGGTTCTCCTATTCAGTTTCCCCAAGAACTCACAAATTCATCTGTTTGCCCCCACACCGAATTTAGCGGCAACAGTTCTTACTTCATATTCCTTGATATACCATGTTCCTTTACTCTTTGCTTTTCACTGCTTGCTGTCCGTATTTGCTCTAACGGATATTTTTTTCCCCCACTCTAGTTGATCCAACTGCAGGTGCGCAAAGGAATTTTCAGAAGGCACTGGTGAGCAGTTCTTCTAGGATTGGAGCAGGAGCCTGCTTTGAAATAAATTATTTCTTCCATGTTATTTTTATATCACATTGTTATTTTTGTTGAACTTTGTATCCTGGGCTTTGTTGACCCGTAATTGTTGCTTAATTCCAGTTGTTGGTTATTATGTTGGACTACTGCATGTTTATTCTAGTATTTGTTTATGTGATTATATTTTTATGTGTGGTTGTGATTATTTTCTTTCATGTTGTTGAGTTAAGACTGGTACATCTTATGGATGATGTTAAAATCATTGGCTGGGCCTTCGTCACAGACTCATATTTCTGTATTTTGGGAAGCGGGGTGTGACACCCACTTTATCCTCTCCTCTCCTTTCCTTTCGATTCTCAAGCCATCGACGTCCATCTCCACCTTCCTCTATTGTCTACCTCTGAAAGTAGCTAGGGCATCCAGATCTCTCAATCTCTCTAATCGATCTCTCAGGTTCGGTAGTTCTCACATTTTTTTCTTGAATTTGGCTTCAATCCCGGCAACCACAGTAGCTTTTTTTTATTTTGATAATTTTAGAATGCTAATTGGTACTTTATCCAGTTGATACTCTTTATTCTAGTATTATTATTATTGTTATTATATCGTTATATGAGTCGGTGCTTGATTTATTGCAGTCATTGAATGTGTGAATGCTTGTGCTAGAGCTGATGGTGATTATCGAACAAGTTTCTTTTGTTCTGAGAGAACTTCAATGCAGTTGCACATGAGAATGCTTGATCATACATTACTTCGTTCTCTGATTACTGGTTTCCAAGACTGAATTTGAGAGTGACTCACAGAAAAAGTGAAGTTGAGAAGATTGAGGTATTAGCGAAATATACTTCATTTGAATTTTTTTTCTTTTTCCGATATTTGTGTAATGTTCTTTTGATTACATGTATAACATCGTAAACCTGTTACTATACTACTACTGGACGTACTGATTGACTAATATTGTATTCAATTGTAAGGTCATCAAAAATTTCTTGGGCAAAAGCTAAAGTACCCCCTCAACGTTTGGCCCAAATACAAAATGCCCATACAACGTTTAAAAAAGTACAATAAACTCATTCTTCAGTTAACTTAACCCTTTCCGTTAAGATATAATTATTAAATTACTTTTTTATCCTTACCCTTTCATATTTAATCTCTTTCTATCCTTTCTTTATTTTTTTTCCTTCTTTAATTTTTTCTTGTTCTGGCTGCCCTTAATAAGATTCTATCTGTTAATTTAGTAGAGTACTACACACGAGTGGACACTAGAGTCTCTGATTAATTTGACCTTGCATGGTCATTTACTTTTTCTTTCTTTTGAAAGATCATCATCTACTTCTTTGAGCATTTCCAATCGTTTTCCATTCTCATTTTTGGTTTCCGTATTAGGTTTTTTTTTAAAATATGTTATTTTGGTTTGGGCTTTTACATTATGTACTCCTACCATTTATCATTTTGGCTTTTCAAATATTTTATTTGTAATTTCTTTTGCAAAACACAGTTTTTTTTAATGCAAAAAAAAATATAAATTATTAAAAGGTAATAATACAATTACTTAAATATAGATAATACACTTACCTAAATAGGTGGATTTTTTTTATTTGTTTGTTTTTGTTGTAATTAATGGAAGAGTTGGAGTTGCACGTGCAACGCACGGGTTTGTATGTTAACAAATAACAACTCCAACTCTCCCATTATAATATTAGAGATTATTAGAAATATAATTATTAAGACGTGCATCGCACGTGAAAATTACTAGTATATCTATACATGGACTGATTAAACAGAAAAATCTTAAGTGAGAAACCTGATTAGTGTCCCTTAAGAAGTGATTAGTCAAGGTTAATTAAAGAATGGAACATGTTATGGGCACAAACGCTAGGGTGTAAGTTATTGGCTAATAAACGCACAAGACAAAGCGTAGTAGGGCAGGTTCCAAGAACGCTGGGCCCCACACAAAGGGAAGGAAGTAGTACGTGGTTAAAAAAAAAAAGTGGATGAGATCAACCTGGAACAAGGCAATGAATTGAATCAAGAAGAAGAAGAAAAAAGGAGTAAACGAAGACGGCTGCACGGAAGTTGTAAAGGGAAGAACAAGAAAAAATTAAGGAAGAAAAAATGAATGAAGAAAGGGAAGAAAGACAATATTGAATATGAAAGGGTAAGGGTAAAAAAGTAATTTAATAATTATAACTTAACGGAAATGGTTAAGTTAACGGAAGAATGAGTTTATTGTATTTTTTCAAACGTTGTATAGATATTTTGTACTCGGGCCAAATATTAGGGGGTACTTTGGCTTTTGTCCAAATTTCTTTCCAATTAATCAAAATTAGTTATTCACATGGTATCAATGTCAACTAAGAACAAGGTGTTACTTTGAGTCTTCTCGATTTGTTTCTTACCAAAAGGTATTGGCTACTTAACATGGAAAGACGAAATTAAGAAAATTTGAAGTAACTAAAAAAGACCTGTTTGCTGGCAGTATTGTTGATAAGTTGGTAAAACGTGAAAGAGAAAGAATGTAATATAGTGATATTATATTCAAGCGATCACAATAGAGTATTTTATATATTTTAATTACACATTGAAAATTTTCTATAAAAGTTGATTATTTTTTACTATATTTTAAATTTAATTAGTTCTTGTTCACTTTTGTAAGTTAAACCAAAAATCTAATACACTTTAATCTATGCCTTCCAAGTCATAATATACAGCTCTACTTATGCAAACATATACACTACATAAGTAGTTTCTGAACATAATATTTAGTAAAAGAAGAATTAATACTAATATGAAATATACCCAGTGGCGGAGGGAGTGAAGGGCCAGGGGGAGCAGCCGCTCTCCCTGAATTTTGTCAGCTCTTTAAAAAGCCCAGTACATAAAAAAATCTACTCCCCCTCACTCAGCCCAAATCGCTCCCCTCCCAGGCCCAAGCCCAAATCGCTCCCACTCAGCCCAAAATGAAAATCCGCTCCCACTCGAATTCCCCTCTCCGACTTCGACAGTTCGGCCTCCCCTTCTTTCTTCTATTCTTTCTTTCTTTCTTTCAGTGCTTCAAAATCTGAAACCCTAGCTCTCAGCCTCTCTCAATCTCTCCTTCCTTCAAGCCTCCAGGCCCTCCACCGAAATCCTAGGCTCCCTACCTCTCTCTTCTCTCTTCTTTTCTTTCTTTCTTTCCATGCTGCAATCTCCATCATCTACCAAAACGAAACCCTAGATCATAAATCATCATCCATCATTATTCGAAGCCCAGGCCATGTCGTCGTCACTCGTCGGATTCTGAGAATCTCAAAGGTCAGTGAATTTTTTTGTGAGAATTTTTGTTATGTTGTCTGAATTTGACCATGGTTTGTTGCACTGTTATTTTATTTGAGAAAAATTGGTTGAATTTTGACATGGGCATAGTTGATAGTTTGCTATGACAATTAAGATAGGTGTCGTTCAAGATGGCCAAAAGAGTTGCTATTTTTTTATGGATTTTGTTTAAACCTCTAAGTGAGCAAAATTTTGAGATGGGTTTTGTAGAAAGTGGTGAATTTTCTGATGGGTAGTGTTTAAAATCCCCAAATGAGCTGAATTTTGGGATGGGTCTTGAATGGAGTTTGCACAATCATCTGCTTCATACTTTGTTACATGTGAGCTCACTGAACTGAATTTTGATATTGGTATTGCTATGATGGCAGTTCAACCCTTTGCAATTGTTCTTCAAGGAAAGTATTCAGTAATTTTGATTGTTCTATCACTAGACACTGTAGCCACATTAGGGATCGCACTTTAATACTCTTTTGAGTGTAATTTACTTGTTTCCCTCATAGTTGAGGTACTTGAAGTTATTGATGAGGATGACCTACATGGAGATGCAAATATACTATTGAAGTTATTTGATTTTTAATTTGTATTTAATTTGCATTTGATGAGAACCGTATTAGGAATCAGTAACGAGTTATCTCAAGCATTACATAAAAAGGACTAAGACATTCTAAATACAATCAATCTTACTGGTCTAACCAAAAGACAATTACAGAAATTGAGGGAAAACGAATGGGAGTCTTTCTTAGAAGAAGTTTGTGAGTTTTGCAAGAAAATTGAAATTTCATTTCCAAACATGGATGAAACTTTTGTAGCACCTGGGAGATCACGTCGTCGAGCTGAGGAACTGAAAAACCTTCATCATTACCGTGTAGAGATATTTTATGTAGTGATCGACTTACAACTTTAAGAGTTGAACCATCGCTTCGATGAAGTAAATACCAGTTGGTGTTGTGCATTGCTTGTCTTGATCCAAGAGATTCATTCTCTGCTTTTGATAAGGTAAAGCTACTGCAATTTGCAAAGTTTTACCCAGTTGATTTTTCTCCTACTGATTTGATGGCTTTGAGTTTCCAACTTGATACATACCTTGAAGATGTCACACGTGCTGATGAGTTTTCTAATCTAATTGGAATTAATGATTTGACTCAAAAAATGGTTCAGACTAGAAGACATATTGTTTATCCAATGGTGTATTTACTTATGAAGTTGGCATTACTCCTACCGGTGGCAACGGCAACCTGTGAAAGAGCATTTTCAGCTATGAAGCTTATAAAAACTTTGCTTCCCAACCAGATGGGAGATGAATGGTTTAATGATTGTTTGATTGCATATGTCGAGAAAAAGACGTTGAAGTCAATCAAAAGTGATGATATCATGAAAAGGTTTCAAAATATGAAGTCACGTAGGGGAGTTTTGTAATATAACAATGTTTGTTTAATTGCTTTTGTAATATGATTGTGATGTGGATGTTTAAAGACTTATAAATTTGTGTTTTTTATGATTTTGCTCACGTTGGATGAAAATCCTGATTTTGCCACTGAATATACCTTTTATAGGCAATTTTTTGAACATGGTATCGGCTTTTGATTGTTAAAGTGGAGCTAAATCCGTATAGAAAGTTGAAGGGACTAAGAAATGTTAGGATTGTATCTTGTATACTCGTTGTTCAGATTAGAAGAAGGTAATATGAAGCGTACGGAGGTCGAAGCGTCAAAGTGAGTAGAAAGGAAAACAGCAGCAGCAAGGTGCAGACATAGTTGCGGTCGACTGTCCTATGTTGCGGTTGACTGCACCCCCGACCGCACTCCCGATCGCTCATAGTACAGGAAATGTCAGAGAGTGGTACGGTCGATCGGTCTTGTTGGACGGTCGACCGACCGCGGTGCTGTGTTCGTTTTTTGGCTTCGATTTTTTAGGTCGTTTCAGCCCAATTTTCAATTTCAAGTTAGATCGTGCAGCTCCTATTCAGTTACTTCTTTTTCAGGTTATATCGGATGACTGAGAATCAAGATTAGACTTAGGTTTCTCTCTATTTTTTTATATATATTGTAAACTCCTCCTTTATCAGAGTTGAGTAATTCATAGATTATTTTCTCCATTGCAAAGAGAGGCTCGAGAGAGAGAGATAGTTCTTGGTGGGTGAGTTTAATTCCTTGTATTGAGTGAATCAGTAACTCCTTGTAATGTCTTCTAGTTGAATAACAGATCTCCCACTATTTTCTCCCGGATTAAGCAAAAGCTAAGCGGGATAAGTCATCATTGTGTTTGTGTTAGTTTGGTGGATCTACTTGCTTGCTCAATTTATTCGTCTCGTCTACTTCGACTTCCTCATTGCTCTATTAGTTTTGCTGCGACAACAGGCGTTGGTTGATGCCCCAATCTCAACAACTGGTATCAGAGCTTTGTTGTGCAATCTAGATACCTAAATAAATAGATAAAACTAGACACAAATTATAAACCTCGCAAGTGCACGAATCGTTTGGAGAAGCGTAGTGACGAGCAAGGGTTGATCCCACAGAGATTGTAGATTCTAACTTACTAATCAATAAAAAGGAATAAGAATATTGAAGTGTCGTTCTGAAAGTCTAAAAGAAATGAAAAGATAAAAATCTAAATAAGTAGCATCACAAGTTGAGTCACAAATCTCTATTAAAGTAGTTGGGTTTTGATCTCCACCAATAGTCAGTAATACTAAGTCATATACTACATCCATTACTCATGTTTGTTCTCTTCAAGGGCATGGTATCTACTCCTTAAAGTAATATTTCCCTAGGCCAAGAATTAGGCATGGTATCTACTCTAATTCGTTTCTTTCATTAAGTATTTAGCATGATATCTACTAAGTTGCACTCAAAAAAGGCATAAGAACAGTGGAAACGAACAAACACTCAAGGTCCTAGAAATTGGTATCAGATCTAGATCCCTTAAGTTGATTAAATCAAGAACCCCTAAAGATTCCTGTGTTACAAGTTATGAACACGAGATACGGGTCGTCTCAATATGCTCATATAACAGATTCAAATTTACACTACACAAACTTATAATCCCTGATTCGGACCAGTCGACTGGCTGTCACTTCAGTCGACTGCCCTTAAGATTCTGAACTAGTTTGAGTATTATAAATCTATTCCAATTCACTCAGGTTTAATCAATAAGTAAGAGAGTAGCAAGCATTACATAACTCTGGTCTCAATCCACCCAACTATGAAAGTTAGTTCCACATAATAAAACTTTTATTGATTAATAAAATAGAGTTCATGACTACAATAGAAATAAAAACTAAGAGAAAGAACAGAAGAACGCTGATTTGTATGATGTTGCACTTTAGCCCAATCCGTAGTCGTCTAGTTCTCCTCCTTTGATGCTTGCTGTCGACAATCAGTCTTGATGATGGATCCGGCCTTCTCGAGATTGAGAGATCGAGATAGATCTCTGCCGCTTCTTTCTTGATTGGTATTTATAGAACAAGAGAAGAGAATTAGGGTTTGTACTTTTTGCAGAGAAGTCCCCTTCTTTTGTTATTTCTTTCCTTATCTTCATCAGCCGTTTATTTCTTTCTCTTTTTCTTATTTCCTTCCGTATCTGCTCACCACATGCTCTTGCTTTGATTGTTTGAGAAGTTGTTCTTTGCAGAAAACACCTGGATTTGGATAACTTAATTTTGATTCGGATTTGGATGAGGATGCATCTGTTCTTATCTTCTGACTCGCCGCGTACCAGTCGACTGGCTTGGGGAGCAGTCGACTGTGCCGAGCCTTATCAAACTCTCTGTCCAGTCGCCTGGTTGAAGAGTCAGTCGACTGATCTCTGCTGTTCCCTGTATATCATCCTCTCAGTCTGTGTTAGTCTGGAATCTGCTTCGTTTTGCTGCTTTTGGTTGTTTCCTATGGAAAAAGAGAAAAGAAGCGTAAATACCACATATAGAGCATCTAAATGTTCAATTGCCTTAAGATTATTGCTCCTAAAAGTGAATAATATTTGGTTCATCAAATACCCCTAAACTTAGCTTTTGCTTGTCCTCAAGCAAACTAAAATTATGAACAAGGGGAAAATAATAGTATTCAACCACCAAGAATTTTTATTATGCAAGCATCAAAATATTAAACTATAAACAATTTCAGATAAAGTAAAATTAAACATACCCACTTTCTCTAGTGCGAATGTTTAGTCATAATCCCCAACTTAATCATACTTGTCATGCACTTAATTATAGTTATAGTATGTAACTCTCCATATGTAACTCTCCATATGTAACTCTCCATCCTAATAAATTATTTATGGAAACGTCGCCAAAAACTTGTTGTGCAATCTAGCTACCTAAATAAATAGATAAAACTAGACACAAATTAAAAACCTCGCAAGTGCACGAATCGTTTATAGAAGCGTAGCAATAGCAAGGATCGATCCCATAGAGATTGTAGATTCTAACTTACTAATCAATAAAATAGAAAACAGAATCTTAAAAAGTTGATCTAAAAGTCTAAGGAAATAAAAGGATAAAAATCTAAATTAAATAGCATCACAAGTTGAGTCACAATTCTCTATTAAAGTAGTTGGGTATTGATTTCCACCAATAGTCAGTAATGTTAACTCATATACTACATCCATTACTCATGTTTGTTCTCTTCAAGGGCATGGTATCTACTCCTTAAAGTACTGTTTCCCTAAGCTAAGAATTAGGCATGGTATCTACTCTAATTCGTTTCTTTCATTAAGTGTTTAGCATGGTATCTACTAAGTTGTACTTAAAGAAAACATAAGAACAGTGGAAATGAACAAACACTCAAGGTCCTAGAAATTGGTATCAGATCTAGATCCCTTAAGTTGATTAAACCAAGAACCCCTAGAGATTCCCTTGTTACAAGTTATGAGCACGAGATACGGGTCGTCTCAATATGCTCATCTAACCGATTCAGATCTACACTGCACAAACTTATAATCTCAGATTCGGACCAGTCGACTGGCTGTCACTTCAGTCGACTGCCCTTAAGATTCTGAACTAGTTTGATTATTATAAATCTATTCCAATTCACTCAGGTTTAATCAATAAGTAAGAGAGTAGCAAGCATTACATAACTATGGTCTCAATCTACCCAACTATGAAAGTTAGTTCCACATAGTAAAACTTTTATTGATTAATATAATAGAGTTCATGACTACAATAGAAATAAAAACTAAGAGAAAGAACAGAAGAACACTGATTTGTATGATGTTGCACTTTAGCCCAATCGGCAGTCGTCTAGTTCTCCTCCTTTGATGCTTGCTGTCGACGATCAGTCTTGATGATGGATCCGGCCTTCTCGAGATAGAGAGAGAGTTAGATAGATCTCTGCTGCTTCTTTCTTGATTGGTATTTATAGAACAAGAGAAGAGAATTAGGGTTTGTACTTTTTGCAGAGAAGTCCCCTTCTTTTGTTATTTCTTTCCTTATCTTCATCAGCCGTTTATTTCTTTCTCTTTTTCTTCTTTCCTTCCTTATCTGCTCACCACGTGCTCTTGCTTTGATTGTTTGAGAAGTTGTTCTTCGCAGAAAACACCTAGGTTTGGATAACTTAATTTTGATTCGGATTTGGATGAGGATGCATCTGTTCTTATCTTCTGACTCGCCGCGTACCAGTCGACTGGCTTGGGGAGCAGTCGACTGTGCCGAGCCTTATCAAACTCTCTGTCCAGTCGCCTGGTTGAAGAGTCAGTCGACTGATCTCTGCTGTTCCCTGTATATCATCCTCTCAGTCTGTGTTAGTCTGGAATCTGCTTCGTTTTGCTGCTTTTGGTTGTTTCCTATGGAAAAAGAGAAAAGAAGCGTAAATACCACATATAGAGCATTTAAATGTTCAATTGCCTTAAGATTATTGCTCCTAAAAGTGAATAATATTTGGTTCATCAAATACCCCCAAACTTAGCTTTTGCTTGTCCTCAAGCAAACTAAAATTATGAACAAGGGGAAAATAATAGTATTCAACCACCAAGAATTTTTATTATGCAAGCATCAAAATATTAAACTATAAACAATTTCAGATAAAGTAAAATTAAACATACCCACTTTCTCTAGTGCGAATGTTTAGTCATAATCCCCAACTCAATCATACTTGTCATGCACTTAATTATAGTTATAGTATGTAACTCTCCATCTGTGATTATCCCCTTTTCTCTACTACAAACCGAGTAGCAAACTAGAGTGTTTTTTTTTTTTTTATAGTCTCTTCTCTAAAGTTGTCACTTACCTTTTGACGCGAATGCAAAACATTTGTGATGAATCCACCCGGTTACTCAGCAAGTCACAAACTTTAAAGTGCTTTGCATACTCATATTTCAAGTTGCCGTTTGACGTAAAGGTAAACATTGGTGATGAATACCCCTAGTTACTAAGCACCCAAAACATTGGAGTAGATTGACTTTATTCAAATATATATATATATATATATATATATATATATATATATATATATATATATATATTTTATCACTCTATTTACTTAAACTCAATTTAGGACTAGATCTAAAGGGAATAATCACCAGAAAAAGTATCACATTTGTGTATTATGTATAATCGCATGACTCATATAATTTTGTAAGGCATTATGAAACTCAACAATCCTAAAGTAAATAAGTATCCTTACTATTACTTTATAAGAAATTATTTATCCTAAAAAATTCAAAAGACTCCACATAACTAAATACCCCTAATACCCCCAAACTTAGATGGAACATTGTCCTCAATGTTCGCACAAAATTTAAAATAAATAGGCATGTGTTACCACCCAGTTTGAAGAAAAAATAAAATAAAGAAATAAAGCAATAACTAAGAAATATAAATAAAGGAAGAGAGTGTAAGTACTCCCCTGAAAAATTGGGTTGCCTCCCAATAAGCGCTGTGTTTCTTGTCTTTAGCTAGACTCGATGAGTTTGTGCAATGTATTGAATGGCTCGCGGCTCAAAACTCATCTTCTTATAAGGTTTCCCCCTTCTGCCCATTCACCTCAAACGTTGAGCTGCTGCCAACGCTCTATGTGGGGGAAACCTGTGCAATAATTCATGGACCGTACCATCTTGACATTAATTTATCAGCAATGGTCCATCTTAATGCACCATTGTGCTTTTGAAAGACTCCCTGCAGCCTTTCCTCTTTCTGCACCCTAAAATTTGTAGCAACTATCACAGGTAATGTCTGGTTCCCCCCCAAAGATTCATACTGCTGGTGTTCATGTAGTGGCTTCAGCTCCACGTCTAGGATTCTGGTAGCAGTCGGGACAGTCGACTTATCCCGTCTACCAGTCGACTGACCTGCGGGAACAAAAGCGTTATCAGTCATAATATTTTCACATGCAGGTGCGAGTTTACCTGAATATGGCTTTGGAGTTTCAAAGTGATGTACTATCTCTGCAATCCTGCCGTCATCGTATTCCTGTTCAGCATGAAATAATGTTAGAGGGTGTGTAGTTGTTTCTTGTGATGGATCAACACCATGTTCCTGAAATGTTTGGTTGCAAATTTCCTGAACCACATCAACATTATAACATTCATGATCATCGTGTGGAATTTGTGGTGCATCAAACACTTTAAACTCAATCTCTTCCTCTAGTGTTGTCCTTAATTAAAGCTGTTCTTGTCCTCTAGGGTTGGGTATGGTTTGTGATGGGAATTCTCCTGCCTTTCTTTCACTTAACTCCGTAGCAATTTGACCAATTTGAAATTCCAATTTTTGAATGGCCTGTCTTTGTTGATTACTTGTTTGCTGTTGCTGTTGGAGTAATTGAAGAATGGTGGATTCGAAATCCAACTTTGTCTGTTCTTGTCCTGGCCTATCATACCCATTCCCACCCTGGAATTGCAACGTATCCCCTGGTGCAAATTGATTGTTTTGATGGCTTTGCCACCCTGGGTTATACGTGTTTGAAAAAAAATTATTCTGGGGCGGGTACATTCCCTGTTCTTCGTAGTTTGTGTGCTCCTGATCTGCGAAAGAAAACATGGGACATGAATTAGTTGTATGGTTAGATTGAAAACAATTTGCACAATTTTCTTTTGGTTGGCTTTTTATGCCCCCCAACGTTGAATTCACAAGCATATCAATCTTTTTGTTCATGGTTTCCACTTCTAATTGCATGTTATGATTATAAGAAATTTCATATACTCCCTGTTTTTTCGAAAAACCCCTCCTTGTGGAGAATTGTTGTGAGTTCTCGCTGAGTTCTTCAAATAGTTCTATGGCCTCCTCAGCACTCTTCCTCATCAACATTCCATTGCAACCTGCATCTACAATTGCTTTGTTAGTGTAATTTAAACCCTTATAAAATGCTTGTACCTGATCATCCTTGGGTATGTTGTGCGTAGGACACTTGAAAAGCTTGTTTTTAAAGTCCTTCCATGCCTCGAAAAACAAATCGCCATCTTTTTGTTGGAAAAGTAGAATTTCCCTTTTTAGTTGTCTGGTTTTCTGGGCTGGAAAGAACTCCTTCAAAAATTTTGTTGCCAATTGCTCCCATGATTGAATTGATCCTGGTTCCAAAGAATTATACCACAATTTAGCATTAAGTTTTAATGAAAATGGAAACAAGATTAACCTGATTTGTTCGGGGGTAAGCCCTTGGATGCTTTGTGTCCTGTAAAGATCAAAGAAGTCTTGTAGATGTAGATGCGGATCTTCGTCTGTTCTGCCAAAGAAGTGGGGCACCATGCTGAGCAATTGAGGAGATAGATGCATATTCCCTGTGACTTTGGGTTGAAAAGCTATGCAAGACGGTTGCGCAATATTCTTTGGAATGAATCTGTCTTGCATTGGTACACGATTTGATATGTTTTCACCCATTGTTGCTTTCTGAATTCTTCGCTGTACAGTCGACTGGTTCTTTGGAGACTAAAAGAAAATGTTAGCAAATTCTTCGCTGTACAGTCGCTGTACAGTCGACTGGTTTGTGCAGAAAGTAAACTAAAAGAAAATGTTAGAAAAGAAAAAGAAGAAATAAAATAAAATAAACAGAAAAAGATTTTACTGATTTGTAAGTTAAAATACTAAACAATCCCCGGCAGCGGCGCCAAAAACTTGTTGTGCAATCTAGATACCTAAATAAATAGATAAAACTAGACACAAATTATAAACCTCGTAAGTGCACGAATCGTTTGGAGAAGCGTAGTGACGAGCAAGGGTCGATCCCACAGAGATTGTAGATTCTAACTTACTAATCAATAAAAAGGAATAAGAATATTGAAGTGTCGTTCTGAAAGTCTAAAAGAAATGAAAAGATAAAAATCTAAATAAGTAGCATCACAAGTTGAGTCACAAATCTCTATTAAAGTAGTTGGGTTTTGATCTCCACCAATAGTCAGTAATACTAAGTCATATACTACATCCATTACTCATGTTTGTTCTCTTCAAGGGCATGGTATCTACTCCTTAAAGTAATGTTTCCCTAGGCCAAGAATTAGGCATGGTATCTACTCTAATTCGTTTCTTTCATTAAGTGTTTAGCATGGTATCTACTAAGTTGCACTCAAAGAAGGCATAAGAACAGTGAAAACGAACAAACACTCAAGGTCCTAGAAATTGGTATCAGATCTAGATCCCTTAAGTTGATTAAACCAAGAACCCCTAAAGATTCCTGTGTTACAAGTTATGAACACGAGATACGGGTCGTCTCAATATGCTCATATAACAGATTCAAATTTACACTACACAAACTTATAATCCCAGATTCGGACCAGTCGACTGGCTGTCACTTCAATCGACTGCCCTTAAGATTCTGAACTAGTTTGAGTATTATAAATCTATTCCAATTCACTCAGGTTTAATCAATAAGTAAGAGAGTAGCAAGCATTACATAACTATGGTCTCAATCCACCCAACTATGAAAGTTAGTTCCACATAATAAAACTTTTATTGATTAATAAAATAGAGTTCATGACTACAATAGAAATAAAAACTAAGAGAAAGAACAGAAGAACGCTGATTTGTATGATGTTGCACTTTAGCTCAATCAGCAGTCGTCTAGTTCTCCTCCTTTGATGCTTGCTGTCGACAATCAGTCTTGATGATGGATCCGGCCTTCACGAGATTGAGAGATCGAGATAGATCTCTGCCGCTTCTTTCTTGATTGGTATTTATAGAACAAGAGAAGAGAATTAGGGTTTGTACTTTTTGCAGAGAAGTCCCTTTCTTTTGTTATTTCTTTCCTTATCTTCATCAGCCGTTTATTTCTTTCTCTTTTTCTTCTTTCCTTCCTTATCTGCTCACCACGTGCTCTTGCTTTGATTGTTTGAGAAGTTGTTCTTCGCAGAAAACACCTAGGTTTGGATAACTTAATTTTTATTTGGATTTGGATGAGGATGCATCTGTTCTTATCTTCTGAATCGCCGCGTACCAGTCGACTGGCTTGGGGAGCAGTCGACTGTGCCGAGCCTTATCAAACTCTCTGTCCAGTCGCCTGGTTGAAGAGTCAGTCGACTGATCTCTGCTGTTCCCTGTATATCATCCTCTCAGTCTGTGTTAGTCTGGAATCTGCTTCGTTTTGCTGCTTTTGGTTGTTTCCTATGGAAAAAGAGAAAAGAAGCGTAAATACCACATATAGAGCATTTAAATGTTCAATTGCCTTAAGATTATTGCTCCTAAAAGTGAATAATATTTGGTTCATCAAGCTTCAGGTTGCTGAGTTCCTTAGTTAAGATGAAAGGCCACAGTATTTTGATGATCAAGCAATTCGATGGAAAGATCAATTTCAATCTTTGGAAGACTGACATGTATGATGTTCTTGTTCAAGAACGGTTGCAGTTAGCCGTTAAGAAGAAAAAAAAACCAACTGATATGAAGGATGACAGTTGGAAAGATATTCGTGAAAGAGCCATAAGTCTGATCCGACTATCCTTGGCGGATGAGGTCAAGTACAGATTTCTTGAAGAAACTGATGCAGCAAGTTTATGGAAAAAACTCATAGCTGACTATTCTGGTTCGTCGTTATTAGATCGGATGCATTGGAAGGGGAAGTCGTTTTGTTTATCTATGAAGGAAGGTACCGATCTCCAAGACCACATTACAGAGTTCAATAAGGTATTATCTAAACTTAAGGCGATCAACGCAGATGTGTATGAGGAAGACTAAGCTTTCAACCTGATATATTCACTGCCTGATTCGTACGAGCCTTTGATCACTACCATCCTACACGGTAGATCTACCAAGAAGAGTATTTCGGTAGATGGTGTAATCAAAGCATTGAAGGAAAATCAACTTAGGAAGGAGACCCATAAATTATCATCATTTATTCCTACAAGTTGTCTCGCAGTGGATGGTCCTTCAGGGGGAAGACAATGTAATGCCTTGAATCCCAAATACACTGAATTCGAGATGTTCTACAGGATCTTTACACTTCCTATAGTACAATTTTACAAGAAAATTTAAACCTTTCTCTTTACATCAGAGTTTACATCAATATTACACTTTACATTGCACAGCGGAAGTAAAATTTACAACAATGAAATAAGTGTACAACAACATTGAGAAATCTTTAAGCATTTGTTCATCTTTAATCCTTATCAAGCCATTTACCTGCATATAAGACTGTGGGTATGTCAGTTTATTCAACCGACGATCATTATACACGGCCATCCTCTCTATGCCGGAAATAGTATAACTTATTTTCCATATTTAGCAAACACAAACTTGTCACATATCAAACTAAAGGGACTACCCTATTGATGTCGTGTTGTGATTGTGCATTTAGTCCTTAATGCAATTATTTATATTAGATGACACTAATGCACACTTGTTCGGATTCTATGCATCCCATACTACATAGGTCCGAGGGCAAGCCCTTAACCGTTCTTCATCTTTGTACGGTTCAATCCCTCGTCATGACTTAATCTACTACTATAACTACGGTAAGAATCCTAGATATTTTCTGACCTATGAACTCATGTCTAGGCGCCCTGGAGGGAATCCCATCGCTGACATGACTCATCATGCAGACATTCTGTGGTAATTCAGCTCCTACCATAGACATGACACCACCCGTAGTCTTCAAACATCCTACGAGCATCGCCACCGGGACGGTATCTGGAGCAGTATCCTCGCCCAGACTCATCATGAGACATCCTGGGATACACTCTCGCCGCTATCCAATGGCCCTCATACTCAGTCTTTTTCTCTTACTTTCATCACATCTTCACTATGTACTAGTCCTTAGTTTTATTAGAATCATGAACAAAATCAAAGCTCTAAAGTTAGCCTCTCCACTAAACCGGACTTAATCATTCATTCAACATGACCAACCTTGGTCTTTCATTTCAATAATTCATTTCAATTTCTTTTCAATTGCCGGAGGAGACTTAGCTACTCTTTCATTTCAATTCCAATTCACAATTACTAAAATAATCTGAGCACTTCCAGCTCATGAGTTCATTTCATAATCTCAACAGATTTTCTTTTTCATGTCATAGCTTTCATATTCATTTAATTCCCACAATTCAAAATAAATGATTCACTTCATGTAAATCCATGCAAAGGCAAATAGAGTTCACCAATATCGTCCATAAGATTCGCAATCTTTACCACAACAAAATTACAAGATTTCTGATATACCAAAAGCATTCTGGAAAGTCGACTTGGAGCTCCTCCAGTCGACTTATCCAGTCAAATACAGTTCATCAATAACACTCGGAAAAGTCGACTGCTGCACATGGCCAGTCGGCTGTTCCGCAGTTTTCCACGTCTAAAATGTCATTCACTTAACAGTCGACTGTCATTCAAATCAGTCGTCTGTACTGGGTGATTCAACTATACACTATTCATGCCCAGTACAGTCGACTGCTACAAGCATTCGGTCGACTGAACAGGTTAAATTTCAAATTAAGGAATCATCTTTCCTTCCGTTCTTCAATTCACATATTACATTATATTCTTGCCAGCATAACATGTAATTTCTTATCTGTTTACTAACATCACAATGTAGTTTTAATTAAATGTAAATTTCACATAACTAGTGTTTCTTTTCTCAAAAGAAATGCTAAGCATGCACTTTCATTTACTCATCATTTACTTGCAGAGATGAATACTAATCTCAACTTAACACACTAGAACATCACATTAAAATACAGCGTTTCATGGAGCTCTGGACTGTACATACTTCATTTCAATAAGCCAGTCGACTATTC
Organism: Hemerocallis citrina; assembly: GCA_017893485.1. Classification (NCBI taxonomy): domain Eukaryota; kingdom Viridiplantae; phylum Streptophyta; class Magnoliopsida; order Asparagales; family Asphodelaceae; genus Hemerocallis; species Hemerocallis citrina. The sequence goes on from CM030368.1 coordinate 25,400,206, forward strand.
ACATTACCAGTCGACTGTATGTGTTATTTCCAGTTCTCTAATTATCACTAGTTCTTTTTCATCCATTCATATTTTCAAAATTATATACCGCATGGAGGATATTGATTTAGCAATCGTTCTATCACTTCAGTTTGCATACACATACATAATTAAACCTTTAGTCTTAATAAGGATTCTAATTTAGAAGTCATGAGAAAACACCCGCCTCGTACCGGTCGACTTGTCCACTTGACAGTTAGTACATGCCATTTTCAGTCTTTTTACAATGTCATTACTAATAGAACACATACAATTGCACATCCATATATCAATCAATCAATAGGTCATTTTCCAATTAAATGTGTACTCTTATTAATCATTTTCATGCTTCGTTCATTCAATTCAATCTAGCATGCATTCCTAATTAGAAACATGGAAAATTTACCCACCTTGTATGGAGAGAAAAACATAATTAGCAACAAAAAATCCTTTGCAACACAAGTGCACCTCCTCCTAGACGCGCGCACACGAACCTCCAAGCACACACCCAAAACCGAAAGCTCCCTCCTTGAATAGCCGGCCTCTCCTTCTTCTTGGTGTTGCAAGAACAAGCCCACACACACTCAATCACAAAAATACTACTAGATAATGCAACTTAGACTATAGGTTTGGAAAGATTAAGAGGCACAAGGATAACTAGCCATGGGTGGGGGGTATTTATACTAAAAATCAAGGGAAATAAATGGCTAGGATCAATTGGTTGGTTGTAGGATGGAGGGCTAGGATGAAAGTAGGAGTTGCAATAACTACCCACATCTAAGTAACTACCAGACCATGATCACCACTCAAAAATTTGAGTTTCCCTCCAAAAGGCATTCCCGGCCATGCTTGGAGAAAATGCATATTGCACGTGTACGTGCAATGCACGTGCATGCCACTAGGCCCAAAAATTGTGCATTAAATTTTGTATAAAAACAAAATAGTCTTTAAATTGTATTCTACATGACAAGTTGTATAAAAAATAGTCCATGGGCTTTAGTTTATGGGCCAAAATAGTTATTTTAGAATAAAATAAATGAATTACATTTTGGGCTTTTTAAAAGAAAAGGCTTTTCATCTATTCAAAAGAAGGCTTTTGTATAAAATAATTTGAAAGCGCAAATTTAAATATTTATACTCATCTTTGAAGAAAATATTTACCAAAAAAATATTGCACGTGCACACTACGTGCAAAATAAATAATTTTTCATTAATTGAAAAATCAGGGCATTACAGACAAAGTGCTTTGCAAAAGGATTCGATCCGTTGCTGATATTGCAAGAAGCCAGGGCATATCAAGAAAGACTGTTGGAAATTACAGAATCAGGAGAGTGCCAAGAACAGGAGTTCAGCCGCAAATGTGGTTAGTGCCTTTGATTCAGGTGGTTCGTGTCTTCTTGTTTCAAATTCTTTAGAAGTGGATCCTAGTTGGTTTCTTGACTCAGAGAGTTCTTCTCATATTTGCTCCGAGAGGGAGTTATTTTCTACTTATAAGTCTACTACGGGGCGTTGTGTGACAATTGGAACTGGAAAGATTTGTGAAGTAGTGGTTGAGGGAACAGTTGAGTTGAAGATGCCAGGTCTAAATATGTTCACTTTAAGGGATTTTTGCATATTCCTCTGCTGAAACGGAATCTGATTTTTTTGGGAACTCTTGATGCACGGGGCTGCAGGTACACAGCTCGAGGTGGAGTTCTATCTATTTGTCAAGGTCGTCGTGACGTGATTAGAGGTATGAGAGTGGTTGGGCCAAACCAACACAGTCTCTATAAGCTTTGGGGAATTCGAAAATCTTGCGCAAGGGTTGCTAGTTCTTTTCCTGTTATTCCCGCAAGCTCAGCTAGTTTTCCGCAACTAGAATCATCGAGCCGAGACCACGATGTTCGAATATCGTCGAGAGGTGGAGAAAGCCTAAGGGTAGGTGGAGTTCGTGCGGAGTTTGGCAACTTCGTGAGTACATCTACGGAAGTGTACCCTTGAAGGGGTATACTGGAATCGGTGAGATTGGGTAGAGATCATTTTAACTACAAGAAGAAGCTATTGTTCTAAGTTTTCTTTGCAAGTGAAATTCATTAGAGTTTAGAGATGAGTAACACATCATGTGATAGCACCCATATCCAATCCAAGGTGGATTTTGTTAGGATTGTGTCTTGTATACTCGTTGTTCAGATTAGAAGAAGGTAATATGAAGCACGGGGGTCGAAGCGTCGAAGTGAGTAGAAGGGAAAATAGCAGCAGTAAGGTGCATGCATAGTTGCGGTCGACTGTCCTATGTTACGGTTGACCGCACCGCCCGACTGCACTCCCGACCGCTTTTAGTACAGAGAATGTCAGAGAGTGGTACGGCCAACCGGTTTTGTTGGACGGTCGACCGACTGCGGTGCTGTGTTCATTTTTCGGCTTCGATTTTTTAGGTCGTTTCAGCCCAATCTTCTACTCCAAGTTAGATCTTGCGGCTCCTATTCAGTTACTTCTTTTCCAGGTTATATCGGACGACTGAGAATCAAGATTGGACCTAGGTTTCTCTCTATTCTTCTCTATATATATTGTAAACTCCTTCCTTATGAGAGTTGAGTAGTTCATAGATTATTTTCTCCATTGCAAAAAGAGGCTCGAAAGAGAGATAGTTCTTGGTGGGTGAGTTTAATTCCTTATATTGAGTGAATCAATAACTCCTTGTAATCTCTTCTAGATGAATATTAGATCTCCCTCTATTTCTTCCAGGATTAAGCAAAAGCTAAGCGGGATAAGTCATCATTGTATTTGTGTTAGTTTGGTGGATCTACTTGTTTGTTCAATTTATTCATCTCGTCTACTTCGACTTTCTCATTGCTCTATTAGTTCTGCTACGACAACGGGCGTTGGTTGACGTCCCAATCCCAATAAGAATGGGACTTTTGCAAATCTTTACAAAAAAAAAACCTTTTGAATTGAACGTCCAGATAGAATATTTGATAGACCATCATAATTTTTTGGCTAGTACATTAAGAAGAGCATGTGTAATCTGGATTCTCTTAGATGCTTAAGGTTACAACTAAGAAATTACACGTTATACATTTCAAGTGGTCCATTTTTTGTGGTTGTGGTTGGGGGGTGGTTATATGGATTAGTTATATGGTTGTTCTTGGACATACATTAGCTTTTACTTCTACCAGTTTTTTTGATTCTTCAGTTCATCTCAGATAGGAACCGTTTCCCTAGAAGTTTGCATTTGCTCCTAGTGCAACTTCTCGACGTGATTGATGCAAGTATTACAGGTGTCATTGTTAGAAAAAGTTAAACCCATAAAAATGTGGATTTTTTTTTCCAAATTGTCACACTTTTGGAATATTTTTCCCAAACTGCCTAACTTTTCTTTAAAAAATTCCAAAACGTCCTACTCGCTTTCCGAAAAAAATAGTTTGGATAAAACTCTATCTCTTTTTCAGAAAGCGAGTATGAAACTTTGGTTTTGGATAGCCTACACTCGCTTTTTGATAAAGCGATGGTGTTTAACCCACACTCGCGATGGTGAAAAAGCAAGTGTCGATTGAGACTTTATAGCCCCCACGCTCTCATTCAGATCTCACTTACTCTTTTACTCTCTATCTTCCTCATCCTCTTCTAACCCCGAAACCCTAACCCATCTTCATCTCATCTTCGTCCAATAACCACAAAAAATCGTCGATTAACCCATAAAATCGCTCTGAAAATCCTAAACACATCTTCCGAAAGATCCAAATTTTGGAATTTTCATAAACTTGAAGAGGATAGCAATTTCAACTCTTCTACCCAAATATTTACGGCTATAAACTTGTGAAGGTATGATGCATATCGGCCTATTATTTTGTACATTTTCATAGGTTTTTTTTATAGATAACAACTAGTATAGTCGTATAAATATACGTAGGTATGGATTACGATATTCCTATTTGGTTATACTTTGGTGGTGAAATAATTCGTGATCCAAAGATTGGTTGTTTTTATAGGGCGGTGGATCCTGAAATAGTTTGGGCACCTCGTACCATTACATTGGCAGAATAAGTTGAGAAAATATATGAAGTTACTAATTGGGATAGGGATCAATGGAATGTAAAAATTTTAGCTCGATACGCAGCAGGAAGAGGAGATGTGAAAATTTCCGTATCAAAATATATACTCCAAACTACATACCTAAATATATACTCCAAACTATATTCCGTACCAAAATGATATGGCTAAAAAATAGGGGTTTAATCAAGGCCGTCAAGATGGGGCACGAATCCCGAGATTCGGGGGTGAAACAGTAATTTTACCTACAAAACAGGTCTGAAGCGGGTACTGGGTCTCCTATTCGCAGATCCAGTAACCCGCGAACGGATCCACCACAACTAGGTGCGGGTTTCAACCCGCAACAAACCCGGTCCAGCAGGATAGAATTAGGGTTTCTGATTAATATTAATCAACGGCCCTGATTCATATCTATCCTTTCACTGGGAATTAGGGATCACATTCCTTATCTGTATACACAGGAATTACATGCCTAATCTGTTTCCTGAGACGCCTATAAATACCCCCCATCCATTTCCATTAAGAGGTAATCAATCTTTCACCAGTTTTTGCGCTCTTTCATAGTCTGCCAGATTACTGACTTGAGCGTCGGAGGGTGCGTCGCCGGGAACAACCCCGGTGTCTCGCACTTTTTGCAGGTGCACGGCAGGAACGACGATCGAGGCCCGACGGAACAGGTACACAGGTTTTCTATTCAGTTTCCCTAAGAATCCACAAGTTCTATCTGTTTGCCCCCACACCAAATTTAGCGGCAACAGATTGGCGCCGTCTGTGGGAAACTAACGAATAGAGACCTCTCCTCTTCCCGGTGAACAGGTCTTCTCCAGCCATGCCGCCTCGCAAAGTTAGGTCAAGGGGGTCTAATCGAGTACCCAACCCTGACCAGCAAGAGGTCCTTCCTGATCCCGCTCAGCAACAAGGGCAACTTCCCCCTACCACGGAAGAGCCGCTCCAACAGAACCTTCCCCCTCCTGATCCAAAGGGTCCTAACCCTCAGAAACAGCCTCTTCACCAAGAGAACCTCTCCATCCACAACGCCTCCACTGACTCTATGGCCTCCCATCATCCCCGAGCCTCTGGTCGCCACAATGCCGTCCCCAAACGTCCGAAAGATGATGACCTCCGTCGTCATCTGGATGAAAAGCAGGCTCGGGAGGAAGCCTCCCGCCAGCAAGAGCGATCCCCTCGTCGCCGAGAGTACAGGAGGTCCCCCATCCGAAGAGGGAGGAAGGACTCCCCCGATCATTACCGGAGGAGGCACTCTCCCGCAGGTCGGCAACAGCCCAGGAACAATGACGCACCAGTTCCAGCAGTTCCAAGCGACCGTCCTACAGGCCCTCAACCTCCGTCAGAATCCTATTGAACCAAAGCTCCCATCCCCTCCTCCGGTCCGAAGCCCTCGCCGACGGTCCCCCTCTCCTCGACCCGCTCCTACCAACTCCAGGCGCACCCCAAGTCCTCGCCGTTCTCGAAGCTACCATCGCCGCAGCCCTCGCTCCCCCTCATACGAAGACGAGTCCCGTGGCTCGGCAGATTACCGTCGGAGGGATGACACCATGAACCGCCGTCTTAACGAGGTGGAAAAGCTCCTGGGTCAGATAAACCGAGAAGAGGAGCTCAGGGGGAGGACCCTACGTCCTAGCTGACCCCCATTCTCCCGGACCATAGTGGATGCCCCTGTGCCGTTCGGTTTCAAACCTCCCCAGTTCGAGAATTACACCGGGGAGACCGATCCAGTTGATCACATCGAAAGCTTTAAGACTTTGATGCTCCTCCATCAAGCTTCCGATGCCCTCCTCTGCAAAACATTCCCCGCAACTCTCAAAGGCCCAGCTCGAGAATGGTACTCTCGCCTTGCCCCAGCGTCAATATTCTCCTTCGAGCAGTTCGAAACCCTCTTCGTCACCCATTTTGTCAGCAGCCGAAGGGCTGAGAAGACCAGCATCTCACTATTGCACCTCCGTCAGCAGAAGGGTGAGAAATTGAGGGACTACGTGAAGAGGTTCACAGCTGAAGCCAGAACCGTCGCATCCCTCGACCAGTCGGTTGCTACAGCAGCGTTCCAATCCAATATCCTCAATTCCAACCTCCGCTCCTCCCTCGCCAAGAAGCCACCGCAGGACTTTTCCGACCTCCTCCTTCGCACAGAAAAGTACATCCGGGCCGAAGAGGCCGAGCAACAACCCAACTGGGAGGTGCCTGCCTCCGGGTTTAAGAGGATGGGAACGGAAGAAGAAGGAGCCAAGAAGCTCCAGAAGGATAATGCCGGCCAGCGCCGACCTCCCCCTAGATTTGAGAAGTTCACTCCCCTCACCACTAACATCTCCGCCATCTTCATGGAAGTCGAAAAAGAAGGGGTCTTACCTCCAGCTCCCAAGATGAACACCCCCGCCAAGAGAAGAGATAAAGAGAAATGGTGCCGGTATCACCGAGACCATGGGCATGACACCAACGACTGTCGTGCACTAAGAAACGAGATCGAAGCCCTTATCCAGAGGGGGCAGTTGGAGAAATTCATGAGAGAGGACCGAGCCGAGCTTCCTCCCCAGCCTAGAGGGGCTAACAAACGTCCGGAATGAGAAGAGACGCCAGATTTTGAGGAAAAGCGAGTCCTCCACCTCATCCATGGGGGTCCAATGGGGGGCTCCTCGAACTCCTCTCGGAAAGTTTTTATCAGAGAAGTGAACTCGGTCCGAACCACCCCTCCTCCCAAAGGCCTCGGAGTGCCCGTTACCTTCTCTGAGGAAGATCTCGAGGGTGTCCGCACCCCTCATTGTGACGCACTCGTCATCAGTCTTCACATGGCCAATTTCAGAGTCGAGAGAATCTTAGTGGATAACGGTAGCTCCGTCAACATCCTCTTTCTCGACGCTTTCAAAGGCCTGAAGCTCTCCCGAGACAGACTCAAGCCCGCCGGCTACACACTCCATGGGTTCACAGGAGTGCCGGTGACTATTGAAGGGGTGATTACCCTCGATGTCACAGCCGGCAAAACTCCTACTACCCGCACAGAGTCGATGGATTTCATGGTCGTAGATGTCCCAGCAGCCTACAACGTCATTTTGGGTCGGCCTGGCCTAGCCGCCCTTGAAGCCGTCCCTTCTGCCTATCATCTCAAAATGAAATTCCCCACCCGGGCCGGAGTAGGGGAAGTTAGGGGCAATCAGGAGCAGGCCCGCAAGTATTATATGACCTCCACCCTCGGGCCCGTTCTCTCATTAGAAACACTGGAAATTCCCCAAGATGCCGCTCGGCCGACCTCCGAGCCGGTGGACGAATTGGAGGAGGTGCTCTTCTCGGAGCAAGAGCCGACCCACAAGTTCTTCGTTAGCAAGACCCTCCCGTCCGCCCTATACTCGGATATCGTAAAGTGCATCCGGGACAACCAAGACCTCTTCGCATGGTCAGCTGCAGACATGCCCGGTATCTCCGAAGAACTCTTGGTCCACCGCCTGAGTGTTGATCCGGGGTCCAAACCGGTTCAGCAGAAGAGGCGCAAGTTCGCCCCTGAGCGTCAGCTCGCCATCAAAGAGGAGGTAGAAAAATTGTTGAAGGCCCGATTCATACAGGAGGTAAATTATCCTGAATGGTTGTCAAACGTAGTAATGGTGAAGAAGTCCAATGGGACATGGAGAATTTGTATTGATTTCACCGACCTCAACAAGGCTTGCCCCAAAGATCCCTTCCCTCTGCCGAGCATCGACACTCTGATTGACGCAACCTCGGGACACGAGCTCCTAAGCTTCATGGACGCTTTCTCGGGTTACAATCAGATAAGAATGTTCCTCCCGGATATCCCTAAGACATCTTTTGTAACCGATCAAGGCCTTTATTGCTACAGAGTCATGCCATTCGGCCTAAAGAATGCAGGGGCGACGTACCAACGCCTCGTCAACAAGGTATTCCAGGCCCAGATTGGCCGGAACATGGAAGTGTACGTGGATGACATGCTTGTGAAAAGCATCCGAGGCGTTGATCATGTGGCCGACCTCCAAGAAGCATTTGATGTTTTGAGAAAGCACAATATGAGACTCAACCCGAACAAGTGTGCATTCGGCATCTCATCAGGGAAGTTCCTCGGCTTCATGGATAGCCAACGAGGAATAGAGGCAAACCCGGAAAAGATCAAGGCCATATTGGACATGGCCCCCCCTAGAAATGTCAAGGAAGTTCAAAGATTGACTGGTCGCCTAGCCGCCATTGGGCGCTTTCTGTGGAAGTCCGGGGAGAAGTGCCTCCCGTTCTTCAAAGCCCTCAGGGGGGCTAAAGGATTCGAGTGGGGGCAGCAACAACAAGACTCCTTCGACCAGCTTAAGGCTTACCTCGTCAATCCACCTCTTCTCAGCAAACCCATACCGGGCGAACCACTCTACCTCTACTTGGCAGCTTCTGAACAGACGCTTAGTGCGGTCTTAGTCAGAGAAGGAGAAAGGGCTCAGAAGCCCATTTACTACGTCAGCAAAGTGCTTCGGGACGCCGAGCTCCGGTACCCGAAAATTGAGAAAATAGCCTACGCCCTGATAATGGCTGCAAGAAAGCTTCGGCCCTACTTCTAGTCCCATTCGATGGTCGTTCTTACCGACCAGCCGCTGAAACAGATCCTTCACAAGCCAGAGACTTCCGGCCGCCTCATGAAGTGGTCGATCGAGCTGAGCCAACATGATATAACTTATCAGCCTCAGACCGCGATCAAGGCTCAGGCGCTGGCCGAATTCATAGTTGAGACAACTATCCCCGACTCAGAGCAAACAATGAAGGGACCACCCGTCTGGTCGGTCTATGTCGATGGATCCTCTTACAACGAGGGAAGCGGGGCAGGGGTCATCCTCGCGGACCCAGACGACTTTGTCCTCCAATATTCCCTCCGTATAAACTTCAAAGCCTCGAACAATGAAGCCGAATACGAGGCACTCATAGCCGGCCTTGGAATGGCCCGAAATGCAGGGGCACGACGCCTGCAGATCTTCAGCGACTCTCAGTTGGTCGTCAACCAGGTCCTCGGCGAATACGAAGCCCGTGATGACAGGATGGTTAAGTACTTGGCTAAAGTGAAAAGCCTCATGGCGCTCTTCGAGGAGGCCCTCATCCGTAGAATCCCCAGAGAAGAAAATGCCCAGGCCGACGCCCTATCCAAATTAGCTTCCTCATCCCTTCAAGGCCTCGAACAAACTGTTCTGATAAAAGTCCTCCTAAAGCCGAGCATAGAGGACGAGGCTCTCGACTCCGTTGAAACACTGCCAGTCCTCCTCGAAGACAATTGGATAAAGCCCCTCGTCGAGTTTTTAAGAGACGGACTCCTCCCCCAGGATCCGAAGGAAGCCCGAAGGATAAGGACCCGAGCCGAGCATTACATATTAGTCGAAGGCATTCTATATAAGCGCTCCTTCACCCAGGTGGATGGTCGGCCCTACCTAAGGTGCCTCTCCCCCGGGCAAGCCGACTACGCCTTGCAAGAACTCCATGAGGGCATCGGCGGAGCCCACTCCGGCTCTAGAGCCTTAGCGCGCAAAGTGTTGAACTACGAGTATTACTGGCCCACTCTCCTACGGGACGCCGAACGACACGTTCGGCAATGCATCTCCTGCCAGAAGTATTCCGACATCCGACGCCTTCCGCAAGCACCACTCACCTCCCTATCAAGTCCGATCCCCTTCGCAATGTGGGGGATGGATTTACTAGGGCCATTTCCACCAGCTCCCGAACAATTAAAGTTCCTAGTCGTGGCAGTCGACTATTTCTCGAAATGGATAGAGGCCGAGCCCCTGGCTACAATCACCGAGCATAGAGTTGTTCAATTCTTCTGGAAAAATGTAATCTGCCGATTCAGCGTTCCTCGGGTCATAGTTACAGATAACGGAACGCAGTTCGCTGGGGCTGCCTTCCGAGCCTTATATGAAGACCTGGCCATACAACACCGCTTCTCCTCTGTCTCTCATCCCCAGTCAAATGGCCAGGCCGAGAATGCCAACCGACAGATCCTCTCCGGCATCAAGAAGAGACTAGACAAGTGCTCCAAGGGCTTGTGGGTCGATCAGCTGCCCAATGTGTTATGGAATTACCGCACCACGAAGCGGACCCCAATAGGCGAGAGTCCGTTTAATCTCACCTATGGGTCTGAGGCCCTCATCCCGCTAGAAGTTGGGATACCCTCTCCTCGTTTGATAGCTTTTGAAGAAGAGCAGAATGCCAGAGAGCTCAGAGCAAGCCTAGACTTGATAGACGAAATCCGAGAAAGAGCGGCCATATGGCAACAAAGTTACCGGAGAAGAATCGAACTCGCCTACAACAAACGGGTCCGCCCAACAGACCTCAAAGAAGGGGATCTGGTCCTCCGAAAATCGGCCATCTCGTTCCCCGGACAGAAAAGCAAACTGCCCCCGAATTGGGAGGGACCATACAAGATTTCAAAAGTGATCCGCCCCGGTGAGTACAAACTAGAAGATCTAGAAGGCAGAGAAATTCCCAGGACTTGGAATGCCGACCATCTTTTGGAATATCAAGAGAAGGCAGCTACGCCTATCTAAGTAACTCGAGATGTCGGACCACTCCTTTCCTGCTACTAGTAGTAATTTTTTCTTTATTTTTTCATTGTAATAACGGCTAGTAACTTTAGAAGCAGCCGACCATTAGATATTAATAAATAAAGTTTTTCATATTTTTGATACTATCGCATCCCTCTGCCTTTAATTCTCTAACCACACGATGGTTCGGAGTCCAGCACTCGGCTCGACTCTTCCTCCTCGGCTCGTCTATAGACGAGCCGGAAGTAGATCGCCGTTCGAAATTGCTCCTGCAGCCGTTGAATGGATCGGAGTCCAACACTTGGCTCGATTCTGCTTCGCAAGTTCGCTCCTAAGCGGACTAGAAGTAGCTCGCCATTCGAAACTGCTCCTGCATCCCTTAAACTAACCACACGATGGTTCGGAGTCCAGCACTCGGCTCGACACTTCTTCCTCGGCTCGCCTACAGACGAGCCGGGAGTAGATCGCCGTTCGAATTTGCTCCTGCAGCCGTTGAATGGATCGGAGTCCAACACTTGGCTCGATTTTGCTTCGCAAGTTCGCTCCTAAGCGGACTAGAAGTAGCTCGCCATTCGAAACTGCTCCCGCATCCCTTAAACTAACCACACGATGGTTCGGAGTCCAGCACTCGACTCGACACTTCTTCCTCGGCTCGCCTACAGACGAGCCGGGAGTAGATCGCCGTTCGAAATTGCTCCTGCAGCCGTTGAATGGATCGGAGTCCAACACTTGGCTCGATTTTGCTTCGCAAGTTCGCTCCTAAGCGGACTAGAAGTAGCGCGCCATTCGAAACTGCTCCTGCATCCCTTAAGCTAACCACACGATGGTTCGGAGTCCAACACTTGGCTCGATTCTACTTCGCAAGTTCGCCCCTAAGCGGACTAGAAGTAGCTCGCCATTCGAAACTGCTCCTGCATCCCTTAAACTAATCTAACGATCGGATCTCTCCCATGGCTCGACCCAATCTCTCCGACTCACCCTCAGTCGGGCCGGAATTAGGTACAAATCACAGTCCTGACGCGCCGAGCCGAGGTACCGGGGTACCGACCCTCGTATATGGCAAAAAATCGCTCCGAGGCGAAGTCACCGTCAGATCGTCTCAGAAAGTGTGCTAGGGCGTGATGAGCGGATCTCATTCAGCCACGTGTCCACAAAACGACAAGATAGTGTTTCCTTGGGAACCGGACCCGCCTCAAGATCCGTGCAAACATCAGACGGCCCTGATCAGGCCACGTAGGCGCAGTCGAGAAGCAACTACGCCTTAACAGCCAGACCAAGCCTATGGCTCAGAAGTGCAGCAAAAAAGGAAAATTCGAGGCCAAGGAGTTCGGCGAGGCGAACACCAGCCTCGTGGTTCGTCTCGAGCCTACTCTAGTTGACACAACAATAGCACAAATAAGGAGACAGCCGAGGATAGTTCGGATAAAACAACTCCAATTCCATTAATAAATTTGATAAGGTTACAAAGTGGATTACAACAGCAAAAACTTGCACGTAGGTTACAACACAAAGACACGACCCGTCCGCTACTTCCGAGGAAGGGGAATGCTCCTGTTTAGAGACACTTTGGGTCGACGCTTCTTAACCTCCGAGCTCGAATCCAGGCCAACGAACCGAGACGCCTCCTCACCACTAACCCTGACGGTTGCTCCTACCGAAGCACCGCTTGAAGACACTGCCACACCGCTTTGGGCATCGGCGGCTGACCTGCCTACGATAGGAGTCCGGCTCGCCGCTTGATAGAACGTGATCCCTCGCTCGATCTCTTCGCGGGTGCACGAGGTGCTCCGGACGTTAGCCCTCACCGGCTGAGGCTTGAGCCGAGCAACTTCTTCCTCCAGTTCGACGATGCGATCCTTCAATGTGTCATCCTTTACTATCACCTTAAACCGAGGAAGTTTCGCCGAACCGGGGTATTCGGCGCTGTCGGAGATAACGCAACGCAAGTGGGTCACTTCGATACTCTTGTCGACTGTCACCCTCTGCAGCTCTTCCACCTTCCTCGCTAAGCCATCTCGTTCGGCTGAAACTCGCGCCAGTTCCTCTTCCCTAGCAGATAGCTTGGCCTCGACTATCCGTAGGTGGTGCAGTTCGACCAAAGCATCGCTATGCCTAATCTCCAAGTTATGAAGTATCCTTCTCGTCAAGTGAACCTCACCCTCGAGACGATCCTCCCGAGATCGCTTAAACAACTCGGCTCGGTGCTGTTCAGCCGAGGTGTTACGAGTCTGCTCGGCAATCTGAAATAAGAAAGGGATAGGATTGAAATACCACACCACCGAGCCAAACACTTAGACAAATTTCGGAGTCAAAATACGTCATTCATTAAAAAGCGGTGGTCAGTCCGCAAAAGGCATTACAATGATCGAAAACAAAAGAAAAACTACAAAGATTTAACAAGAGGATCAAGGGTCCACCTGCGTCGCCGTATCGACCACGGGCGCAATAACAGATGGCCCCTCGGTCCTCCCTTCGTCGACCTGGTCGTCCACCACCGGTCGGTCGTCCTCCCCCTCCTCGTCTTCGCCTCCTGCGTCGTGGCCTTCACCTTCCTCCCCCTCGTCGCCTGAAGGGGACCCTGGCCAAAGTCGGTAACCGACCCGATCGAAGCCTGCTACCCGTTCCTGAACATGGTCGAGCGCCGTTTGGTAAGATCGCTCCATGTTCTCGGCCATGTGCTTCTTTGCTTCGTCCTCGACCTCCCTCTCCACTTCGGCCCGGATCTTCGTCGCCAGGGCCCCTTTCTCCGCCTTCTCTTCGGCCAAGGCCTTCGTCGCCGCATCCAGCTCCTCGGCGGCCTTGGCAGCCTTGGCAGACTCCGCTTTTAGAGTCTCCTTGACCTTCTTCAGGTCGGCGACAAGGTCGGCCACCCGAACCTCCAAGGCCTCTGCCCTCCTTTGCTAGGCCTCGAGTTCCTTGACCGCCCTCACCTTCGCCGACCGGTCTTTGTCGCTCGCGACCCTCAGCTCCTTCTCCTGCTCGGCGAACGTCTCGAGGAGATGGCCGAAGTGACAAGTGGCCTGCAAAGACAACAACGAGCGCACTAAGCAAACCGAGCAGTAAACTTAGCAAAAAGAAACTTAGCAACAAGAATCTTACCGAGACGAGTGACCGAGCCACCTCGTAGGTGTCGTCACCCACCGTCCCTGCCTTTAGTGCGGCTCGATCCTTCGGGGTCGCCAAATGTTTGACGACCTGCACTGACATCTGCGAATTGCCGAGGAACCCGTCATGGTTCTTCACTCGCCAATTCGGCACGAACAGCTGCTTGTGCTGCTCTGTCAGAATCTCTTCGGCAGCCTTGGTTAGCGGTGGTGCCTCGATCGACAGCGCCGCGTTCACGTCAAAGGTCCCCTCGATCATGCCAGGGACCACAGAGGATGGGGGCTCCTTAACGACGATAACTTCCGAGGGCGCCTCAACGGCCGGAGGGGGCGGAGAGATGGTCGAGGCGACAGCAGGTGGCGGAGTCGACGAGACAGTCGCGGCCGCCCTCTTCCTTTTTTTCCCCCCGGCCAACTTAGACCTGTCGGCCATCATGGAGTTGAAGTCAATCTTCATTGCTTCTGCAACGAGCCACAAAAAAAAAAGAGACGAGTTAGCAGGCCGAACCAAAAACTTAAAAGAAAAATGAAAAACGAGATGTCAGGAGCATACTCGGGTCGATGGGGCTTAGGCCGGACCCAAACAACACCTCCTCCGTCAAATCCCTCCAACTCAGTATCGGAAGGGCCATTATCTTCCTCACCACCTCTTCCTCGGCCTCAGACAAAACAGGGTCGGCGCGCGCGAAATTCGGCACCTCCACCTTCCAACGAGTCGGAATGGGCCGAATCGCCTCGCCCCTTACTATAAAATACTTTTCCTTCCAACCCTTAATCGAGTCAGGGTTTTCTATAATCTTAACACCCTTCCTCGGCCCCATGTAGTATCGATACTCCGTCTTGTGCTGCCGGTTTACTCGATACAATCCTCGGAAGACCGTGAGATCCGGCTCCACCTCGGCTCGGTAGCACTGAAGCATAAAGGCGTTCACATGGCGCCATGTGTTCGGCATGAACTGGGTCGGCGCGAGGCAATACCAGCCGAGGATCTCGAGGATGAATGGGTGCGGAGGGAAACGTAACCCGGCATGAAAGGAGTCGACGTCGAACATGCACATGTCCGACGACGGCAGCTTGGAATTCGCTCGTATCCCGGGACCTGGGAGAATCAGTTTGTACTTCGGAGGGATAGCGAAAGCCCATCTAACCCGGAGTAGGTCCTCCTCGGATAATAGCGTGATGAGCTCATCGGCTTCGGTGGGAAGGGCCGGGTTAGGTTCTTTGACGATCTTAGACTTCCCATAGATCGCCTTCTCCAGCAAGTCGCCCTGGTACTGCCTGACCCCCGAATGACCGGACAGGACGGAAGGAACCGTCCCATCTCGGGTGCTTGCTTCGGATTCTCCACAATCACCTCCACTATGGGGGATTGGGCCTCCACCCTCCTCTTCTTCTTCTCCTTCTTCGTCTCGACTACAGACGGTCCGGCAACTTGCTTACCCTTCCTCCTAATCTCCGACCTCCTCCTCTCCTCGGCACTCTCGTCGCCCGAAGACGAGGCCCCACTCCCCGAGTCTACTCGAGACATCTCTAGAAAAATTATTCAGACTAAGTGAACTGACCTTTTGAAGTGACGTCCACGGTCGGAGTGCTCTTGCCGGAAATCGCCTGGCCCACGCGACAGCTAACGGCAACACCTTAGAGAGAAAATCGCCGCTAGCAGAGAACTTAGAGATCGAAAGTAAAAAACTTGAGTAAAAAGTGAGAAATGAGCTTGAGAGTAAGGGTGAGAGCTTTTAACCCCTAGCAAGTTGGGCGTCCTTGGGAAACGCAAAAAGCCCACTAAGGAGCCAAAGCGACAGGCGGAAAAGATACGAAGGTTACTCAAAGCAAGAGACTCTTCAAAATACCAAGTCAATGTCTCGGCCACCTGCGAGAAAACCATCGGACAGCCCGGCTAGGCAACCGAACCACTGCCACCCTTTGGAACAAACAGCTCGGCTCCGCCGAGATACCGGAGTACCGACCCTCATATATGGCAAAAAATCGCTCCGAGGCGAAGTCACCGTCGGATCTCCTTAAAATTCGCGACAGAATCTGATGGACGGTTCAGATCGTGCCACGCCCACAAAACGACAAGATAGCGTTTTCTCGTGATCTGAACCCCATCCTCGAGATGCGCACCATGATGGACCGCTCAGATCCAGCCATGCGTCCCTCCTTGCTGCCTGCCATCGGCTCGCCCAGCCGAGCTACCGAACAGCTCAGTCGAGCCACCGAGCTACTAGGCGCAGAGGAGGGGAGCCCTCAGGAGGTACTTCGTCCAAAACACCCAACTCAGTACCTCGGCCAAACAGCCTTGATGCGCCGAGCCGAGATACCGGAGTACCGACCCTTGTATATGGCAAAAAATCGCTCCGAGGCGAAGTCACCATCGGATCTCCTTAAAATTCACGACAGAATCTGATGGACGGTTCAGATCGTGCCACGCCCACAAAACGACAAGATAGCGTTTTCTCGTGATCTGAACCCCATCCTCGAGATGCGCGCCATGATGGACCGCTCAGATCCAGCCACGCGTCCCTCCTTGCTGCCTGCCATCGGCTCGCCCAGCCGAGCTACCGAACAGCTCAGCCAAGCCACCGAGCTGCTAGGCGCAGAGGAGGGGAGCCCTCAGGAGGTACTTCCTCCAAAACACCCAACTCAGTACCTCGGCCAAACAGCCCTGATGCGCCGAGCCGAGATACCGGGGTACCGACCCTCGGATATGGCAAAAAATCGCTCCGAGGCGAAGTCACCGTCGGATCTCCTTAAAATTTGCGACAGAATCTGATGGACGGTTCAGATCGTGCCACGCCCACAAAACGACAAGATAGCGTTTTCTCGTGATCTGAACCCCATCCTCGAGATGCGCGCCATGATGGACCGCTCAGATCCAGCCACGCGTCCCTCCTTGCTACCTGCCATCGGCTCGCCCAGCCGAGCTACCGAACAGCTCAGCCGAGCCACCGAGCTGCTAGGCGCAGAGGAGTGGAGCCCTCAGGAGGTACTTCCTCCAAAACACCCAACTCAGTACCTCGGCCAAACAGCCCTGATGCGCCGAGCCGAGATACCGGGGTACCGACCCTCGTATATGGTAAAAAATCGCTCCGAGGCGAAGTCACCGTCGGATCTCCTTAAAATTTGCGACAGAATCTGATGGACGGTTCAGATCGTGCCACGCCCACAAAACGACAAGATAGCGTTTGCTCGTGATCTGAACCCCATCCTCGAGATACGCACCATGATGGACCGCTCAGATCCAGCCACGCGTCCCTCCTTGCTGCCTGCCATCGGCTCGCCCAGCCGAGCTACCGAACAGCTCAGCCGAGCCACCGAGCTGCTAGGCACAGAGGAGTGGAGCCCTCAGGAGGTACTTCCTCCAAAACACCCAACTCAGTACCTTGGCCAAACAGCCCTGATGCGCCGAGCCGAGATACCGGGGTACCGACCCTCGTATATGGCAAAAAATCGCTCCGACCCATATCAGCCATTGGATCTTGTGAAAAAGCGTGCTCGTCATGATGGACGGCCCAGATTTGGCCACGTCCACTAAACGACAAGATAGCGTTTTATGGGGATCCGCGCTGAGATGGACGGCCCAGATGATGCCACGTACCTCGGAATCATCGAGCCGAGGCACTGACCCCCCGAACCGAGGCATAGACCCTCCGAGCCGGGGTACCGGGGTACCGACCCTCGTATATGGCAAAAAATTGCTCCGACCCATATCAGCTGTTGGATCTTGTGAAAAAGCGTGCTCGTCATGATGGACGGCCCAGATTTGGCCATGTCCACTAAACGACAAGATAGCGTTTTATGGGGATCTGCGCTGAGATGGACGGCCCAGATGATGCCACGTACCTCGGAATCATCGAGCCGAGGCACTGACCCCCCGAACCGAGGCATAGACCCTCCGAGCCGGGGTACCGGGGTACCGACCCTCGTATATGGCAAAAAAATTGCTCCGACCCATATCAGCCGTTGGATCTTGTGAAAAAGCGTGCTCGTCATGATGGACGGCTCAAATTTGGCCACGTCCACTAAACGACAAGATAGCATTTTATGGGGATCCGCGCTGAGATGGACGGCTCAGATGATGCCACGTACCTCGGAACCATCGAGCCGAGGCACTGGTCATCCGAACCGAGGCACTTGGCTTCGGCACGCCAGGCCGAGCCGAGGTACCGAGGTACCGAACCTCACATACGGCGAAAAAACGAGCCGAGGAACAGGGACCACACGATCTCTCCGAAAATCGCGCTCCGCTCTGATCGAGGGCTCTGATGACGCCATGTCATAAATGAATATTAAAAATCGGTTTTTATTTATTTAAATCATTTTATTTATCTAAAAAATCGCGAAAAATTACTAAAAATTCGGGAAAATTGGCTACAAATTCCAGGAAATAATTAAAAATTCGGGGGATATTTCCAAGCCTCCGAACGAATAATTATTCCCTAGAACGCGCAGCTAAAGCCCCCGAACGACTAGCTGACACATCGCGAAATCGTATAAATAGCCTGAAAAAATAGACAAAAACTCAATACACCATATGGCTTCAAGAAGGAGGAAGAAATTGCCTCACCACCCACTTCGGGATTCCAAAAACGCCCATTCAGACTTCGATACAACCCCCTTAGCCAATAAAGTAGTCGAACTACTCCTCAAAGACTGAATGACCTCAGCCTTTGGGAGTGGGGGGCTCGTGATATGGCTAAAAAATAGGGGTTTAATCAAGGCCGTCAAGATGGGACACGAATCCCGAGATTCGGGGGTGAAACAGTAATTTTACCTACAAAACAGGTCTGAAGCGGGTACTGGGTCTCCTATTCGCAGATCCAGTAACCCGCAAACGGATCCACCACAACTAGGTGCGGGTTTCAACCCGCAACAAACCCGGTCCAGCAGGATAGAATTAGGGTTTCTGATTAATATTAATCAACGGCCCTGATTCATATCTATCCTTTCACTGGGAATTAGGGATCACATTCCTTATCTGTATACACAGGAATTACATGCCTAATCTGTTCCCTGAGATGCCTATAAATACCCCCCATCCATCTCCATTAAGAGATAATCAATCTTTCACCAGTTTTTGCGCTCTTTCATAGTCTGCCAGATTACTGACTTGAGCGTCGGAGGGTGCGTCGCCGGGAACAACCCCGGTGTCTCGCACTTTTTGCAGGTGCACGGCAGGAACGACGATCGAGGCCCGACGGAACAGGTACACAGGTTTTCTATTCAGTTTCCCTAAGAATCCACAAGTTCTATCTGTTTGCCCCCACACCAAATTTAGCGGCAACACAAAATATATACTTCAAACTACATGCCTACAAAATTTTTGCTAGTTGTTTATTTAAGAAAATCAACAAGTTTGGGTGATTAACAAAACATTAAAAAACGAAGAGTTTGATAAATATACCGCAAGCTTTACCCCTAAATTCGAACCACTCCACCTCCTTCAACCAGAAGCTTTACCCCCCAAATTTGAAGCACTCCACCTCCTTCAACCGCAAGCTTTACCCCCAAATTCGAAAATCAACACAATCTTGAATATTGGGGTTTAGGGTTTTTGAGGTTAAATGAGGATGAGAGAAGTGGACAATCGAAAGAAGATGAGAAATGCGAGAATTTTATGAGTGAATCGACGTATCAAGAAACACATGCATGCTTATCAATGTTAATGTGATTTATTTTACTTGTCATGTTTGTAACTCGGTTTCTTTCTAGACAGTCTTGATATATATATATATATATATATATATATATATATATATATATATATATATATATATATAGACACACACACACACTAGGTTTGCCCGTTGACACGTGCCTACGGCATGTCTTTGGAACGGTACGCCTGGTTTGATTATATAAAATAGTTTTGGAGGTCCAGCAAATTAATTGAAGTAACAAACATATTATATGAGGAAGCAGTATATCTACCTTTAAGCTCAACCATCGCCTTCTTGATCATTAGCTTGAACTTACTTGGAATGCATATAGTTTATTAGAAACACTGCATAAATTTTTTTTTAACTTCAGCATCACTTTTAGATGCTTGAAATAGTTATGCAAGGACATTATCATATAGATTTTATAGAGCTTACTCTAATCCCATAATCACTATGAGCATGTCTAAATATAATGGTAACGCAAGTGCAGGTGTGAAGGTATCTACAATACTAATCATCTAAACATTTGTTTGTCTGAGAATCAGTTTGCAGTTGAAATACCTCTTATTATTATTTCAACCAAAATGAAATGCATGAAGTTCTCAAAACTCTAAACCAAACTAATCATTTATTTTATCTCCACTTTGTCAACCCATTGCACCTTTATAAAAAAAATCAAAATGGATAAATAAAAAATTTACTTTAGTTGTCTTTCTTGAGTGGAGAGTTTGCACCCTTCACTCGTAAACTCCAGTCATCCCAATCCTATATATCCAAACATATACTAAAAATACTTATATTTTATGTTATCCATGGTTTCTAATAACCAGTGAAGGGAACATTTAACGATAGTATTTTCTCTTGTAGTAAAGAAATTAATGTTGCATATTTGTCAAATTATTTTAGGTTGATGGTCAGCTTACCTGTCCTGCTATGGTTTGGAAGTCCAAATTGAGGCCACCAAATAATCCATCTCTCACTTGCGTACACCTTAAATCAAAACCAATAAAAAACTCATCAAATAAATCACCAAATTAAAAAATTTTAAACCCAAAAATAAAACAATCGTACCTCTCTGAATTTAGATCCCATGCACACACAAAATTCGAGTCAGCAAAAAAGCTGAGTAATCTCCTACACACACAAAATTAAAAATTAGAATCAGAATTCGGCTAATGAGATGAAAGTAGAGGCGTCGCATCGCATATATAGGCTCTCGATTCGGTGGAGGGGAGTCGCCGATACGGAGTCGCTTGATATTCGCGCTCGATTTGGTGGAGGGGAGTCACCGATACGGAATCAGCAGCGGATCAAATATCAGCGACGACCTCTTGACCAGGGTTCGACATTGTATTTGGATTTGGATTTGCTTTGAGATTTTCAAAATTTTCAAAATTTCAAAGTTTTCAAATTTTCAAAATTTGAAAATGTTCAAACTTTTCAAAAATTTCAAAATTTCAAAATTTTAAATTTTAAATTTTTTTAAATTTTTTAAATTTTTTTAAATTTTTTAAATTTTTAAATTTTATTTATTTTGAAAAATTTTAAAATTTTTTAAATTTTTCATTTTTTAAAAATTTTATAAATTTTAAATTTTTTAAAATTTTAAATTTTCGAAATTTTAAAATTTTTAAAATATTTGAAATCTTAAAATTTATAAATTTTAAAAAATTTTTAAAAAAATTTTTAAAATATTTTTTTTTCGAAGTGAAGGAACTAATCTAACGATTCCAACCCGATATATATAATAAACCAAAGGAGTACAAATAGTTACAATTTTTCCGAGAGTAAAACTAAAATCCACAACAACATTCAAAACAACGAGATACAAATGCATTTGAGGAAATTGCCTAGAGGTAACAGAGGAAAACAAAAGGCCAAAGAGTGCGATCAGCAACCGCGGAGAGCACACCTTCACCACCAATGACAAAGGTCTGAAGCCGGCCACCTCTAGCAAAATAGGTAAGCTGCCAGAAACTACCCTCCATGGACTACAACGCAGTAGAGCAGCGGGGCAGCGACCCACCCAGCCAAGAGGCCGGACCTGCCGCCGAACCCTTTCCACCTGATCCAAAGAATCCCAGATAGGAAAAAACAAGGCACAGCCATCAGGCATGCTGGAGAGACAGCCTGACCGCACAATCAAGGAGCGTGAGATTGCAACCTACAACAAGACCACCACGAAAGACCACCAGAAAAGAAGCACAAAAGACCACAGTTATGACCCCAACAAAGAAGGGGGTCACCAACTCGACATCCTCCGCACTGGGGACTGCCCAAACCAGGGAGAATGAAAGCGAAAACACTAAAAAATACGAGAATGCTACAATACAGGCCGGCATAGATAAAAGATACCTCAGCTACAAACAAAATAAAGTTCCGGAAAACCAGAACAAGTACCGGTGTTAAGGCATCCACAACCAAAGAGTAAAAGAATCACACAGATCGAGTCAGCATAGAAGGGCACGAAACAGACCCAAAGCACTCTGGTAACAGCATGACTAATAGAAAAGCTCAGAGCTACCATAGAGAAAGCCAAGGAAAAAAAAGCTCACAAACAAGGAACGCATCGTCTAAGAAAGAGACTCACACCAGAATCAAACTCAAGAATAGAGAACATCACCACACAAAAACAATAAATACATCAACCCCAAGCGAACAAACCAGGGAACAAACACCAAACAAAAGTCCTCCCAACTAAAGTGACCTACCAGCCACCAAGAAGAACAAAACTGCCCAACAACAGTAAACAAAAAAGGATACATACATACAGCAATAACCACATCAAAAGAGAACCAAAAAGAGCAGGCTAAGGTAGAAGCAGGAGAGTAACCCCAACGTAATCACTTCAAAAAGAACGCAAACCAAAAGACCCTTCAGAGAAGAAGGCAAAGAGTATAATCCAACACTTTAGATCTGCAAAGAAAGGAAAAAGAGAAACAAGTTAGCAATGTAGCCGAGAAAAAATGATTAAGAATTAGTAGAATGGAAAATACTAATCGCCTCATCCAGACGATGTAAGTGTAAATCTTCCACTTTATCAGAAGATAAAGTAGAAGGCCAAAATTTAGTGAAGAACAGAAAATCATCGATAATATTATCAATCGCCGAGGCGAAATGAGAAAAAATACGTTTGTTCCGTGCCGACCAAATAACCCAAATGATCACAATAATAGAAAGAACCCAAGATTTACGAAATTCTTTTCTAAGGGATTGCACCATCCAACAGGAAAATAATTCGCTGGGGATAGTCGGGGCTTGCCAAGCGATGACCGAGATCCTCCATAATGGTTGGATAAATGGACACTTAAGGAACAGATGATCGGCAATCTCATGATGTAAGGAACATACTGCACATAATTGGCCTAAGGCAAGATTCCTCTTGTTGAGAACATCAACAGTAAGAAGCTTGTTGTTCAGCGCTAGCCAGGTAAAATTTTTGGCTTTGAGTGGAGCACAACTGCTCCATAATGGCTTTGCAACCGGGGAGACAATCCATCCGAAGTTGAGAAAATTGTAGAAGGATCTAACCGAGTAATTACCCGAGTTGGTCCATCTCCATTTGAAGTCTTCTGAAGGAAGCTAGGAGTAATGGTTAATACCGTCGAAGAGCTCTTGGAGCTGAAGCAAGAGAGGCGGCGGGTGACCATCAGTGAGAGGGATTGACTAGAACTTTTGGTTATTGATAATAACAACATATTCTGCTGCCATGGCAGAGGGGTTGGATGCCAACTGATAGAGGGAAGGAAAAGCTAAAGCAAGCTTGATATTACCAAACCATAAATCATCCCAGAATTTGGTCTTGGATCCATTAGTGCACTCATGGACTAAACCACAATGGAACGGGCTGGCTACTTTTCAGACTCCTTTCCAAAATGAAGAAGCTTTACGGGAAAGGGAGGTCAGAAAATCCCACATCTTGCGACGGGAAAAACAATTAATGGATATAATTCGAACCCAGTGCAAGTAATCATTTTTAAGAAATCTCCATAACCATTTGCCCAGTAAGGCTAAGTTTTGGTGCCTGAGATTAAGAACTCCTAAACCTCCAGCTGCCTTAGAAGTGCAGATGAGCTTCCAGTTGCAGAGATGAGAGCCAGCTTTATACAAATCCGCACCTGACCAGAAGAAGTTCCTTCTAATCTGATCAACCCTCTTAATAACCCACGACGGAAGATAAAAGAAGGACATCATGTATAAAGGGATAGAGGAGAGAACGGAATTAACGAGAATAAGTTTGCCTCCTCGCGAAAGGTGCTTACCAGACCAATGATTAAGTCTAGATTCAACGTTTTCAATCATTGACATCCAATCCGATTTATGAAGCTTCCGCCATCTTAAGGGAATACCAAGATAATGGATGGAAAAAGAGGTCGGAATACAGTTGAAGAACTGTGCAATTTCCACTTGACGGTTTTGAGATCCACCAAGCCAAAGAACAGAAGACTTTTGAAAGTTAATGGCTAAACCCAAGGTACTTTCAAACATGTAAAGAAGTAAATTCAGGTTACGTAAGGTCCCTCCGTTGGTTTTCGCAAAGATAATGGTATCATCCGCGTATTAAAGGTTCAACACACTGCAGAAGCTATTAAAACCTCCAAGATCGACCTTCAATTACATCAGCCTCCCACGAGTTGCGTAGCAGCTTACTGAAGACATCAGCAACTAGAGATAATAAGAGGGAGGAGATAGGATCACCTTGACGGAGACCATGCTTACACTTGAATTTGTGGCCTACCGTACCATTGATCATAATGGACGAGGTGCCAGCGAAGAGACTGGATTAAATCCAAGCGATCCATTTCGGGCTGAAACCACGATTTAAAAGGGTTTCAAAAAGGAAGACCTAGCTTACATTGTCATAAGCTTTTTGAAAATCTAATTTTAATAGGATCCCCTCCGACTTAGATCTATGGCATTCTGAAATGGTTTCTTGGGCCAACACCACGCTATCAAGGATATAGCAATCTTTAATGAAACCAGATTGCGTGGGATCAATCAAGGGAGAAATCAATGCACTAAGACGGGTAGAGAGAACTTTCATGATGATCTTGAAGGTCGTGTTCAGAAGGCTAATAGGCCTAAAGTTCGAAATCAAGTTGGCACCCAAGAATTTGGGGATAAGAACGATATGCGCATAATTAATCCTATCGAAGGAGAAATTTCCTTGGTGGAGATTAGAGAACATTTGGAAAAGATCATCTTTGAGACAACCCCAAAAACATTGGAAAAGAAGGCTGGGAACCCGTCAGGGCCAGGGGCAGAATCACTTTTTAAAGAGAACACCACGGACTAGATCTCTTCTAAAGTGAAAGGTTCATCCAAGCTAGACAGGTCATGCATGTGCTGACCGTATAAAAGAGATCAGTTAAGATGAATCGAGCGGTGCTTAGGAGATCCCAGCAGATCTTTAAAGAACCAAAGAAAAGTAGTATGGATATCTGAGTCCGAAGTTAACTCGATGCTATTGTCAAGGATAGAGGAAATATGATCACAACGCTGGTGATATGAAGCAAAAATGTGAAAGAAAGAGGTGTTGCCGTCACCCTCCTTTAGCCACCGGAGCTTAGCCTTCTGAGCCCATTTAATGTGATCATTATGGAGAAAATCTGCGTAGTGATGAACTCAAGAATATTCCCATTTAGGAGCAATAATCTTAGTGCAATTAGACATTTAAATGCTCTACATGTGGTATTTTACTCTTCTTTTCTCTTTTCCATAGGAAACAACCGAAAGCAGCAAAACGAAGCAGATTCCAGACTAATACAGACTGAGAGGATGATATACAGGGAACTGCAGAGCAACAGTCGACTGGCTCTTCATCAGTCGACCGAACAGAGAGTTTGCTGGGGCTCGGCACAGTCGACTTCCCCAAACATCAGTCGACTTGACTGAAGAAATCATGAAGCCACAAATTTCTCGGCACAGTCGACTTACACTCTTCACCAGTCGACTGGTATGCGGCGGAGTGAAAAGATAAGATCCATCCGCATCTCATCCAAATCAACGCAGATTAAGAAAGAAAAGAAATAAAGAAAAGAGGAGGACATTTTCGGTAAGGGGAAAAACCCTAATTCTTTTCCCGTGCTCTATAAATACCAACAAAGAGGCGTTATTTAGGGGATATATAGAGAATCGAAGAGAGAGGCTGGACCGATCAAGAAAAGCCATCGACAGCAAGCATCAAAGAAGGAGAACAAGTCGACTGCTGATTGGGCTTAATTTCAACATCATACAAATTAGTGTTCTTCTGTTCTTCCTTTGAGTCTTATTTTTTACTGTAGTTATGAATTCTATTTTATCAATCAATAAAAGTTTTATTATGTGGAACTAATTTCATAGTTGGGTAGATTGAAGCCGTAGTCATGTAATGCTTTTATTCTTCTGAATGCTACTCTAGTACTTATTGATTAAACCTGATTGAATTGGTATAGATTTATAATAATCAAACTTGTTCAGATGCTTAAAGAGCAGTCGACTGAGAGTGACAGCAAGTCGACTGCCATACAGAACCTGAGTTTATCAAGTTTGCGTATTATAAATCTGAATCTGTTATATGAGCATATTGAGACGACCCGTATCTCGTGTTCATATCTTGTAACAAGGGAATCTTTTGGGGTTCTTGGTTTAATCAACTTGAAGGATTTAGATCTAATACCAATTTCTAGAACTTTGAGTGTTTGTTCGTTTCCATTGTTCATATGCTTTCTTCAAGTGCAACTTAGTAGATACCATGCTCAATACTTAGGAAAGAAACGAATTAGAGTAGATACCATGCCTAATTCTTGGTCTAGAAAAACATTAACTTTAAGGAGTAGATACCATGCCCTTAGAGGAACAAACATGAGTGATTAGAATAGTCGGTGACTTAGCATTACTGACTATAGGTGGAAATCAATGCCCAACTACTTTAATAGATATTCGTGACTCAATTTGTGATGCTACTTAATTTAGATTTTTTATCTTTTCATTTCTTTTCAAATAAACTTTTAGAACAAACTTTATGATTTGCATTTTTTCTTTGTTTTATTGATTAGTAAGTTAAGTACTACAATCTCTGTGGGATCGACCCTTGCTTGCCACTACGCTTCTATAAAACGATTCGTACACTTGCGAGGTTTTTAATTTGTGTCTAGTTTATCTACTAGTTTAGATCATCTAGATAGCACAACAAGTTTTTGGCGCCGCTGCCGGGGATTGTTTAGTATTTTAACTTGCAAAATCAATACAAATCTTTTTCTTTTTCTTTTTATTTAATTTTATTTTATTTTTTATTTTATTCTTTTCTTATTCTTTTCTTTTAGGTTACATTTTGCAGATACAGACCTGTCGACTGTCTCCACGGACCAGTCGACTGTACAGCGAAGAATTCAAAAAGCAACAATGGGTGAGAAATTATTAAATCGAGTACCAATGCAAGACAAATTCATTCCAAAGAATATTGAGCAACCGTCTTGCATAGCTTTTTAACCTAAAGTCACATGGAATATGCACCTATCACCACAATTACTCAGCATGGTTCCCCACTTCACTGGCAGACTAGACGAGGATCCGCAACTACAATTGCAAGATTTCTTTGATCTTTGCAGAACACAAAGCGTCCAAGGGCTTACCCCCGAACAAATCAGGTTAATCTTGTTTCCATTTTCATTAAAACTTAATGCTAAATTGTGGTATAATTCTTTGGAACCAGGATCAATTCAATCATGGGAGCAATTGGCAACAAAGTTCTTGAAGGAATTCTTTCCCGCTCAGAAAACCAGACAACTAAAAAGGGAAATTCTACTCTTCCAACAAAAAGATGGCGATTTATTCTTCGAGGCATGGAAGGACTTCAAGAACAAGCTTCTCAAGTGTCCTACGCACACCATACCTAAGGATGATCAGGTACAAGCATTTTATGAGGGTTTAAATGATACTAACAAAGCAATTGTAGATTCAGCTTGCAATGGAATTTTGATGAGGAAAAGTGGTGAGGAGGCCATCGAACTATTTGAAGAACTCAGCGAGAACTCACAACAATTCTCAACAAGAAGAGGCATTTCGAAAAAACAGGGAGTCTACGAAATTTCTAGCAATGATAGCATGCAATTAGAAATGGAAATTATGAACAAAAAGATTGATATGCTTGTTAATACAATTTCAACGTTGGGTGGCGTAAAAAACCAACCAAAAGAAATTTGTGCAATTTGTTCTCATTCTAATCATACAACTAATACATGTCCCATGTCTTCTTTCACAGATCAGGAGTACGCAATATACCCGCCGCAGAATAACCCTTTTTCAAACACATACAACCCAGGGTGTCAAAACGATCAAAATTTCTCATGGAGCAATAATCAAAACCACCAAGGCACTCAATTCGCACAAGGGCATGCACATCAATTCCAAATTGAGAATGGGTTTGATCGGCCAGTACAAGAACAGAAGAAGTTGGATTTCGAATCCACCATTCTTCGATTGCTCCAACAACAACATGAAACAAGCAACCAACAAGGGCAGGCCATTCAGAAATTGGAGATTCAAATTGGTCAAATTGCGAAGGAGTTAAGTGAAAGAAAGGCAGGAGAACTCCCATCACAAATCATACCTAACCCTAGAGGACAAGAACAGCCCCAATCGGTGACAACACTAGAGGACGAGATTGAGTTTAAAATGTTTGAAGCACCAAAATTGCCATACGATGATCATGAGTGTTGTAATGTTAATGTGATCAGGAAATTTTTGACCAAACATTTCAGGAACATGGTGTTGATCCATCGCATGCAACAATTACACACCCTCCAAAACTATCTCAAGTTGAACAGGAATATGATGATTGGAGGAGTGCAGAGAAAATACTTACCCTTGGAAATGAAAAATCATATGCAGGTAAGTTTGCACATGTGTTTGAAAATCTTGTGTCTAATAATACTTGTGTTTCCTCAGACCAGTCGACTGGTGCATGGAGCAAGTCGACTGCTACCAGGACCCCAGACATGGAGCTGAAGCCACTACATGAACACCTGAAGTATGAATATTTGGGGAAAAACCATACATTACCTGTGACAGTTGCTAACCTAAGGATGCAGGAAGAAGAGAAGCTGCAGGGAGTCTTGCAAGAGCACGATGGTGCATTAAGATGGACCATTGCTGATAAACTGATGTCAAGATGGTACGGTCCATAAATTGTTGCAAAGGTTTTCCCCACATGGAGCGTTGGCGAATAATCAAACGTTCAAGGTGAATGGGCAGAGGGGGAAACCTTATAATAAGATGAGTTGTGAGCCGCGAGCCATTCGATACATTGCACAACTCATCGAGTCTAGCTGAAGACAGGAAACACAGCGCTTATTGGGAGGCAACCCAATTTTTCAGGGGAGTACTTACACTCTCTTCCTTTATTCATTTCTTTAGTTATTCCTTTATTTCTTTATTTTATTTTTCCTTCAAACTGGGTGGTAACACATGCCTATTTTAAGTTTTTGCGCGAACATTGAGGACAATGTTCCATCTAAGTTTGGGGGTAGTTAGTTACATTTGGAGTCTTTCGATTTTTTTTAGGATAAACAAATTTCTTATAAAGTAAGAGTAAGGATACTTATTTACTTTAGGATTGTTGAGTTTCATAAT
The DNA here is from genome assembly GCA_017893485.1 of Hemerocallis citrina. Taxonomy (NCBI): domain Eukaryota; kingdom Viridiplantae; phylum Streptophyta; class Magnoliopsida; order Asparagales; family Asphodelaceae; genus Hemerocallis; species Hemerocallis citrina. The sequence goes on from CM030368.1 coordinate 25,429,150, forward strand.
TCCTGACAAAATTATATAAGTCATGCGATTATACATAAAAAAAAAACAAATGTGATGCTTTTTCTAGTGATTATCCTCTTTGATCTAGTCCTAAACTGAGTTTAAGTAAATAGAGCAAAAACAAAAAGAAAATATATATATGAATAAAGTCAATCTACTCCAATGTTTTGAGTGCTTAGTAACTAGGGGTATTCATCACCAATGTTTACCTTTACGTCAAACGGCAACTTGAAATATGAGTATGCAAAGCACTTAAAGTTTGTGACTTGTTGAGTAACCGGGTGGATTCATCACAAATGTCTTGCACTCGCGTCAAAAGGCAAGTGACAACTTAAAAGAAGAGACAAAAAAAAAACTCTAGTTTGCTACTCGGTTTGTAGTAGAGAAAAGGGATAATAACAGATTGGGTAGTTACATACTATAACTATAATTAATTGCATGACAAATATGATTGAGTTAGGAGCTATGATTAGATATCTGCACTGGAGAAAGTGAGTATGCTTGTTTTTACTTTATTTGCAATTGTTTGTATTTTTGATTGCAAATTTTGATGCTTCCATAATGAGAATTCTTGGTGCGATGGGTTGAGTCTATTATTATTCTCCCCTTGTTCATAATTTCACTTTTTGCTTGAGGACAAGCAAAAGCTAAGTTTGGGGGTATTTGATGAACTCAAGAATATTCACATTTAGGAGCAATAATCTTAGTGCAATTAGACATTTAAATGCTCTAGATGTGGTATTTTACTCTTCTTTTCTCTTTTCCATAGAAAACAACCGAAAGCAGCAAAACGAAGCAGATTCCAGACTAATACAGACTGAGAGGATGATATACAGGGAACTGCAGAGCAACAGTCGACTGGCTCTTCATCAGTCGACCGAACAGAGAGTTTGCTGGGGCTCGGCACAGTCGACTTCCCCAAACATCAGTCGACTTGACTGAAGAAATCATGAAGCCACAAATTTCTCGGCACAGTCGACTTACACTCTTCACCAGTCGACTGGTATGCGGCGGAGTGAAAAGATAAGATCCATCCGCATCTCATCCAAATCAACGCAGATTAAGAAAGAAAAGAAATAAAGAAAAGAGGAGGACTTTTTCGGTAAGGGGGAAAACCCTAATTCTCTTCCCGTGCTCTATAAATACCAGCAAAGAGGCGTTATTTAGGGGATATATAGAGAATCGAAGAGAGAGGCTGGACCGATCAAGAAAAGCCATCGACAGCAAGCATCAAAGAAGGAGAACAAGTCGACTGCTGATTGGGCTCAATTTCAACATCATACAAATCAGTGTTCTTCTGTTCTTCCTTTGAGTCTTATTTTTTACTGTAGTCATGAATTCTATTTTATCAATCAATAAAAATTTTATTATGTGGAACTAATTTCATAGTTGGGTAGATAGAAGCCGTAGTCATGTAATGCTTTTATTCTTCTGAATGCTACTCTAGTACTTATTGATTAAACCTGATTGAATTGGTATAGATTTATAATAATCAAACTTGTTCAGATGCTTAAAGAGCAGTCGACTGAGAGTGACAGCAAGTCGACTGCCATACAGAACCTGAGTTTATCAAGTTTGCGTATTATAAATCTGAATCTGTTATATGAGCATATTGAGACGACCCGTATCTCGTGTTCATATCTTGTAACAAGGGAATCTTTCGGGGTTCTTGGTTTAATCAACTTGAAGGATTTAGATCTGATACCAATTTCTAGAACTTTGAGTGTTTGTTCGTTTCTATTGTTCATATGCTTTCTTCAAGTGCAACTTAGTAGATACCATGCTCAATACTTAAGGAAAGAAACGAATTAGAGTAGATACCATGCCTAATTCTTGGTCTAGGGAAACATTAACTTTAAGGAGTAGATACCATGCCCTTAGAGGAACAAACATGAGTGATTAGAATAGTCGGTGACTTAGCATTACTGACTATAGGTGGAAATCAATGCCCAACTACTTTAATAGATATTCGTGACTCAATTTGTGATGCTACTTAATTTAGATTTTTTATCTTTTCATTTCTTTTCAAATAAACTTTTAGAACAAACTTTATGATTTGCATTTTTTCTTTGTTTTATTGATTAGTAAGTTAAGTACTACAATCTCTGTGGGATCGACCCTTGCTTGCCACTACGCTTCTATAAAACGATTCGTACACTTGCGAGGTTTTTAATTTGTGTCTAGTTTATCTACTAGTTTAGATCATCTAGATAGCACAACACGTAGCCTCTTTTACAAGAGGCACGTTCAGAACGAAGGGATTCAGAGATCGGGCGAAGCTCCTCCATTTGATCAATGGATTCGATGGTTGACAGGAAGACATTTTTAAGAAAATTATCATTGGCCACACTCTCTTTATGCCAGATTTTACTACTGCATTTGATAGCATGAAGCTTAATCAGAATACGTCCCAGCCGGGAGGAGCTCGTAATAGAGGAAAGGCATTCAATGATGAGATTGGCAAAAGTTTGGTCTCGCAGCCAAAATTTCTCAAAACAAAATTTGAAAGATCTAAAGAAATTATAGTTGGAGGACAAAGCGATTGGAACGTGGTCTGACGAAGGGTTGGGCAATGCTGACGCGAACGAGTTGTGGAAGAAGTTAATCCAGTCAAAGGAAACCAGAAAACGATCGAGTTTTGCCATGTACGGAGACAACCGCATATTAGACCAAGTGAATGATCTGCCGTTGAGAGGAAGATCAGTCAAATGGAGAGAACGAATGCAGTCATTAAAGCGGGAGGAATCCGATGAATAAGAAGAAGTACTTAATCTTTCATAGGAGAATCTGATGACATTAAAGTCACCACAAAAAAGCCAGAATCCCTGAATGTTGTTTTGGAAGGAATTTAGTTCGTTCCAAAACACATCCCGAAGATCCACAGTAGACGGACTGTAAACGAACACGATAGTGAGATCACAATTGAATTCAGCCCAGAGAAGACGAACCACAAGAAAGAAAGTTAAATGTCGAATTGAAATGAGGGAGAAACTGGACTCTTTAAACCAAAAGAGGATTCCTCCTCTTGAGCCTATGGCATAAAGAGAGATCCAATTTGTGATTAACGATCCACCAATCGATCGAAGGAGGGAAGACGAAGGGGACTGAAGTTTAGATTCTTGAATTGAGATCATATTACAGTGAGAAGAAGAAATAAGTTGAAATAACGCTTGTTGCTTCGTCACACTCCCCAGCCCCTGAATATTCCAAGAGATGCTAATCATTAAAAAAATTAGTCTCAAAAGCTCGAGAGATCTCGCAGCAGCGAATCGAGTCAAAGTCGACAAAGTTATCCTGATCAACTTGAAACCCCATTTTCCTAGTAAGGGAAAGCATATCTAGGTTAGAGAGGGAGTCAAAATGCACCTGGTATAAGGATCCAAGTTGTGCTTTCCCAGAAGAAGAGATAGAAGGTGGTGATATATCCATCTTCCGGACCTGAGCCGCAAGGGACACTCTATTGGTCCGGAGACGGGCACTAGAGCGAATGACAGAGAATGTCTCCTTTTTTAATTTTTTTTGGAGGGGGGATTATTAGACTACTGGCTCCCAGTAAGGGTAGACTCAGCTAATCTCGAAGGCACCGCAGATGGGCACCCTGGCTCAATCGAGTAAGTAGTCATCCGGTAAGAGGGAACAAAACAAGTGCGCGTAGGTGGAGGATCATTAGGAGTTGTCTCTTTACAACGACTGGGTAGGTTGAGACCCGCCAGTGACGGATTAGGAACCCAAGTAGGAGAATTAAAATGAAAGTAAGAGATTAGACAGTAATCAAGATTGAATCTAGCCAAAATAGGAGAACAACAGCCAAAATTTGAAAAGCACAATCAATAGGAGACCCGACAATTAGAGTAAGGAAATTTAAAAACCAACGAATTAGAAATAAAGCATACCTGCTTTTGCGAAAGAGATTGATCCAGATCGGCCAATTCTTCTTCCAAAAGGTTATCTTTATCAATCCATGCATCAGTTTTTTGGGAGAAGAAAGAGAGGGGCCTGATGAAGAAGTTTCGTGAGTCGCAGAGATGAAATTTTCCCAATCAGAAGAGTAATAGGGATTCACCTCCCAAACAGGCCACTTCTCATTATCATCAACCAGGTTTTGCTGATCTGGGGCATCGACCTTAGTCGCAGGAGCAAAGGTAGCTAGCGGCCTTAGATGAAGGATGAGGAGGCAGCTTGGGAAGATGTTCAATAGGACCAGATTGAGGCGGGGGACGGGTTGTAACCGAAGCTATGTCTGGATTAATCCAGACCAAATTATGAGCCTTAGAAGGAGAAATTAAGGTCTTGGTAGGAGTAATGAACCCTTTGCGCTGAATGGAGGGGTTTTTTCTAGGGAAGACTTTGTGAGACATCCTCCATTTAGAAGAAGGGGTAGTTGACTGAGACGATGTACCCACGGAGAAGGTGCTAGGGAATGAGTGGGGTAGCGCAAGGGTTTTGGAAACCCCCATAGACAGGGGAGTTGTAAACGGCATACTAGTAGTGATATCTTGATAAATGACCAACACAACAAATAAAGATTTGTTGTCTCTTAAAGAGTAGGCCTCAATTCTATCGCACACCGTAGGACAATAGAAAACAGCTTCAACCTGAAGGCACCCTGAGGCTAGCATAGCCGAGGAAGAAATGTGCTTCAAATCCCCCACACATTTAGACAAATCCGCAACAACACGGTGAGAATCACAGAATGGCAGAAGGCCCAATAATGTGACTTTAACATCAGTGTGAATCAAGGGAGGGGGGAAGGACAGTGGTACTTCCATTTGCGAATCGAAAGTTTGATTGCTTCGACAGAGAGGGAGTTGATGGAAATAAGTTGTAACACCCCGAATTTCAAATAAGACTGAATTCGAGATTTCACAGGATCTTTACTTTACTTCGTACAATTTTACAAGGAAATTAAAACTTTTCAATAATACATCAGAGTTCATTACATTTTTGTTTACATAGCAGAAGAAATACAACATTGAAATAAAATAAAGTTGTACAACTTTATCAATGTAAATCATCATCTGCATCATAACATCTTTACTTATTCATAAAAAGTCCATTACCTACATATTAAGCTGTGGGCACGTCAGTCACTTATAACTAACGAAAATGTTATACTCGGCTATCCTCTCTATGCCGTACATATAATGTTCTCAATACTTTAACAAACCACAAAGATTGAATGAATAATAAAGTGTCAAAAGTGATTATTCTAAACATATAAGTGTATGCGATGCCTTAATACCTAATGCACACATTTTGTACTAGGATGACACTAATGCATACTTGTTCGGATTCTATGCATCCCATACTGCATAGGTCCGAGGGCAAGTACCTACGTACTCCATAATAAAGGGTTCGATCCCTCGCCATGAAAACTACCCAGTAGTAAGACAAGGTTTAGATCATTCCACGAATTTGAATTCCAGCCCCGGAGTCCACCGCTGACTGTTATAATAGATCCCACATCGTGCGAATCATCCCGTAAGTAAACCTCTAGCCCCGGTATACGTATATACATTGGAGTATGGCAAACTATCTGCCCGACTACTCAAGGTCACGGAGTCCATCGCTGGCCCTTCCTCATAGTCCCGGATTTAAATATAAAAGCCCGTCTCCCATGGAGTAACCTCAGTCCACCAACTGGGTCTATAGCCACGGAGATCCACCGCTGGCTATATAGAGCACCCCACTTACGTTTGCCCAGGTTTACTACATCTTCACTTATGTGCCTAATTATTTAGTTCAAGACATGAATAAATTTCCAAGCCTAGAATTAGTTTTACCTCCAACCGGACTTTATCAACAAATACAAGATAGCGCCATGGTCATATCTCAGAATATATCTCAACTATTTTCAAATCAAATAGTGCGGGTACCCGAAATCTCACTAACTCTAAATCAAAACTTTTTCATGTACAAGAATCCATGGGTACACATACCCTTCAATAAACATGTCTTAAACTTAGATTATATTCATATCTCTAACTTTTAATCGATGTCTCATTTAACATCATACATGATTCTCTTATTCATCCATAAATCATTCATAATTAACAACAATAATTCTTTTTACAAGCATGAATTCATCACTTGCAATCTCATTTGCAATTTAAACTCATGAAATATACTCCAAATAATTTTAATCAAGTACAATCTCTTCAAGAGAAATTAATTCACATAATATATTTTACTCTTCTAAAAATAGTGTCATACTTTTTAATAATAAATTTCTAATCAAAACATACTATCTCAACTTTTCCTTTCTTAAAATTCTCAATTATACATGAAAAATTCTGAAACTAATTTTAATAAATCTTATTTCATTTTATAGAAATATTAGATATTTTTCCCAAATTTTTCTTTTCATGAAAACTCACTTAAAAATCCACAAAATCCAAAAAAACAAAATGTTGAGGTCAGGTTTCGAACCCAAGCCCAACTCAGCCAGCGCCCAAGGCTCAACCCGCTAGCCGCTAAGTCCGATGGACTTGGTTGTCAAGAAGGCAAACCGAAAGCCTCAAATGTGAGTCTTCGGGTATTGGAAAATATTAAAACAAAACAAAACAAGTTGAGTCTAACAAGTTTCGAACCCAAGACCTCTTATAAGCACAGTAGTGCTCTGTGGTGCACTGGCTAGCCAATAAGTCCAAGTGTGATTATTGATATCAAAATATACTATTATGCTTTTGTTCAACTTTTCTGTCATTCCATTATTTTCATAAAGCTCTGTTTTCATTCCATCTAATCTTTCATTAGACTAAAGTTTGTTTTACTTTCTAACAGTAACACATAATTTTATAAATCATATCTAAATTACACATTTTATTTGTTCTCTTTTTATGAGTAAGCAATATATTTCTTCATTTTAAATAACTAGCAATTTTCAACAACCAAAAAAAATTATGAGTACCAAATTTATTTTACAAAAATTCATTTGCTTATTATAAATGGAAATCTCAACAATTAATCATATAATCACACATCTCTACATTCATGCATACTAGTGTATGGCAAAATTAATTCTTTTCTCATTAACAACTACATGATGAAAGTTTAATTTACTAAACATAACATGATTCAATACTACAACAAAACAATAGTATAGATTTCTTTATCACATCAAACTTTCTATACTACTCATTCATTATTATTAGCATGCCCACTCTCTATAATTAGAAAGTAGAGAACACGCACCTCTAATGAAGGTTGAAATCAAATGAGAAAGTTGGAACAACTCCTAGCTCCTAGCAAAATCCTTCACCTCCTAGCAAAAACTCCTCCAAGCAAAATGTGCTCTCTTTCTCTCTTTCTTTTTCTTTCTCTTGTTTTGATTTTTTTTGGTGCAAAAGAGAATGAGAAATGGGGGTGCTATTTATAGGATAATGTTAGGGTTCAAAATACAAAATTACACGCCTAATAAATTACTTAATTTAATTTACCAACACTTCACTTTCCTAACTCCTAAAACTCCCAACCTTTCATTTGTCCACCTCTTCAAAAACTAACTTCCAACCCCTCATCTTTCTAACTGATCTTTCACTCTCTCTCCCGGGTGAACAGTGAGCCAAGTGACAAACTTCACAGGTGGGCCCCAGCTGAAAGCCATTTTATCAAGTCTTTGACCAAAAGTCAATGGCCAATTCACAAACAGCACATATGCTGTTCATTCCGTGGGCCCCCATCCTCTCTCTTCTCTCACGTGCACAGTGGAAGAACCCCCAAACTACCATTCATTATATTAACCAACAGCACAATCACTTTTACACTCTTTCAACATATATATTTCTTTTACATATAGCCAACACTTTATATTATATATATATATATGTGTGGGAAATGTTCCATTGAAAATGCAAATATTGTGAAAACATGTGAAAACCACCTAGGAGAACAACTGCCTAAGTGGTTCCAACAACGGCCCAAGTGGTTTTCACGTTTTCATCGCTACAGAACGTTTTCAATAGAGCATTACTCTCTCTCTCTCTCTCTCTCTCTCTCTCTCTCTCTCTCTATATATATATATATATATATATATATATATATATATATATATATATATATATATTTATTCTCTTTGAAAATTATGGGGTGTTACACACTTCGAAATTTATTTTGAAAATAAATACGCTTAAATATGTTCGCCGAAAGCACGTGCGTCGCACGTAAAAACACCGGAATACGAAATTCGACTTTATTAACGAAAAAATGTTAAAGATAATAAAAATACAATATGAGAAAATATATTTATTAATTTTATATTTTTCACGAGGTAATTGTTACGTACGTAGAAAACACGTGCATTACACGTATAAAAGTATTTAGATCGAAATGCGAGAAAAATAAATTTCCATTTTATAAAAATGGTTTTGAATATATAAAATAAATAATTTAAATGTACAGAAAATATTGCACGTAGCAGTAAAAATATATAATTGATACGTGCATTAAAAACACGTAAAGAGCACGTACAAATACAGAGATTGAAATATTACATTTGAGTTGACACAAAATAGGATAAAAGTCAATATGGGAAATGCCTGAATAGTCGGAAATCAAAATATATAGTGAAAATACGTTACAAGATACACGTGCGTAACACACGAGGGCAAAATTGTCATTTCCAATTTTACGAGGTGTTACAAAAGGTCTTCCAGGTTTTTAATAGAAGGGAAATTAATGACCACTTCCCAATTGGAACAAATGTTGATAGCCCACACCCAGTCTTGCACGTTACAGAAATTGCTAAGGAAAGGGTCTAAAGTAGAGTTAGATACCGACCCTCCACTGAGTGACACCGCACCGTAGTGCTCAAATATGCTCATTCTATCGGAAAGTTCGATAGCAAGGATGAACATAACAGTCGCTGGAGCCTTGGATAGGTGCGAAGAGGGAGTAGCAATCCCTTGGGACGTGGTTTGAACCGCCGCAGTTAAGCGCTGCGAGACGGGAGGCGTTGGGAGGAGAGGGGAAGAAGCAGAAACCTTAGCCCGCCCTCTTAGACTTGGGAGCTAGCAAATCCGCTAGCTTTGATTGCAGAGAGGGGAAATCAAGCGCTGCGATAACTTGATCGGAGATGGGAATTCCCCTAGCCAACCACAAATTGTTTTGTAAAGAGAAACAGCGGTTACGGGCATGACTTGATTTCAAACAGAACAGACACTTCATGTTGTCGGTGCAAAATGCCCTAATATGCCCCGCTTGGAGGCAACGATAACAAATCAGAAATTGGGGGGAAGAGGAAGACGAATAACACTTTGATTGAGAAGTGATGGTGGAGTTGAAAGGGCGGTAAAAGGATGCAGGGAGTCGCCCTAGAAACTTCTAGTGATTGGGCCGGCCATGACCAGTGCTTAGCGACGGTGGAAAACGCTGCGGGGCCCAACACCTTCGGCCTCAGTAGTGATATTATAACTGATTTATTTTTTACAATATCCACCCAAAAGGAGCCCATAGTGGCCCAGGCCCACAACAACCACAGGCCAAAGAGAAGAAGAAAGCGAAATCGAGGAACAGAGAAGACAATAGACCGCTACTGTAGCGATCTGTCTGATAAAGAAAAAAGAAGCACGAAGAACTTAATCACTCCGAAAATGAAGAATCCCCGAGCTCTAGAGCTCAAAATGAAGGGCAACCGGTGTAGCGCTAGCTCTTACCGATAACAACGTAAGAATTAGCCTAACCCGATCCACCGCAAAACACCACAGAAATGGAGAAACCACACAGAATCTCGAACAAATCTCTGAGATAAGGAAGAAATCGCAAAAATAGAACGTAATACCAGGGAGCGAGGAAAGAGATCAACGAAGATCTCAAAATAAAATGACAAAAGAACGCGCTCAGCGACCAGCGCAAACACGGCCAATAAACGAAAAACAGGAGAACAAATACTTACAGTGAGGGGTAAGACGGAAAACGCTACAGTGAGTCGAGTAGAAACGATGCTACAGAAGCAGGGCTGCTACACTACCGCCGGAGCCCAGTGGAGGACCCAGCGACGCTGCAGAATGTCCAGGCGAGAGGGTGGCGGGAAACGAGAAGCTGGGCTGGTAGAACCTCAGCGTGCCAACCAGCAAAGGGGACGAGGAGAAGAGAGAGGAAGACTCCCGGGGCAGAGAGGCGGAGATCTGAAGATCTACCCAACAAACTTAACGAACGTGGAGTGGTCGAAATATGAAGGGAGAGACCGGATCTGGGGAAGATTGAGAGATCAGCTCATGGGGAGAAGTATCGCCAAGATCTACTTTTGAATCACCTGAAGGGATTTTTAAGAATCCCTTTTGTTATCTCAACACATTTTCCATGTGTGTTTAATACTTAATAGTCAAATTGTGTTACACAGATCATCAGTGTAACTTTAAAACTTTAAAATTTGAGAATAGTCAAACAGTCAAAACTTGGAAATTTTTTAAAGTTTTAATTTTTTAATTTTTTAATATTTTTTTAAAATTTTAAAATTTTAAAATTTTTTTAAATTTTAAATTCTTTTTAGTTTTACAAATTTTATTTTTATAAAAATTTTTAAAGAAGTTTTATAATTTTTTATAAGTTTTTGAATTTTTTGAATTATTTTTAAAGTTTTTTAATTTTTTAGTTTTTTAATTTTTTAATTTTTTTTTAATTTTTAGTTTCTTATTTTTTTGAATATAAGAGAGAGAGAGAGAGAGAGAGAGAGAGAGAGAGATAATTAAATAAATAAAGGAGTTGTTTTGGGTGGGGGATTTGAATTTGAGTTTCGGAGGGAAACTTTTGGGGGGAAAAAATGTGCTCTGTGAGATTAGATATGGGCCTTTAATTTTTGGGGGATTGAAGGAGAGTCACTTGATAGCTTTCTTTGTGTTTTATTTTATATACTAGATTTTCACGTGGGCATGTACCTACGGCACGTTTTCAGAATGATACAACATATGAAAAAGCCTTATAAATAGTAAATCAACAATTATGTAGCTCAAGTTTGAGTAGTATGACAATAATTAGTTGTAAATAAAAGTCTGTGTTTCCATAAGTATATGTTGAAAAATAATTATAAATTGGGGTATAAAAGTCCATGTTTTCATTAGTATATGTTGAAAAATAATTATAAATTAGGGTATAAAAGTCCATTTTTTCATAAGTACATATATATCTATATAATAAAACACAGAAAAAGCTATCAAACGGCTCACCTTCAATACCCCAAAAATCAAAGGTCGAGATCTAACCTCACAAAACACATTTTCCCTCCAAAAATTTCAAACTCCAAAACCAAATTCTTCCTCCCAAAACTAAAAAAACTCATTACTTTATTACTATCTCTCTCTTCTCTTTTCACTTTTTCATATTTCTCTCTTCCTCTCTCTCCCTATCTCTCTCTCCCATTCTTTCTTTATTTACTTAGAAATTTAGATTTTTAAGATTTCATGTTTGTAAATTTTCAGAATTTTTATATTTTTTTTATTGCACATGTTATATTGAAAATAGCAAATATCTCTTCAACAATTAATTTTTATCATTTTCCACACTTAAGTTCTAAGAAGTTAGATTTTACAACCCCATTTATAATTATTTTTCAACATATACTAATGGAAACATGGACTTTTATTTACAGCTAATTATTGTCATACTATTCGAACTTGAGCTACATGATTGTTGTTTTATTGTTTACAGGGCATTTCGTGTTTTGTATTGTTCCAAAGACGTGCCGAAGGTACGTGCCCATGGGAAAATCTAGTAAGTATATATATATATATATATATATATATATATATATATATATATATATATATATATATGGAGAGAGAGAGAGAGAGAGAGAGAGAGAGAATAAAATAAATAAATGAGTTGTTTTGGGGGATTTAAATTTGAGTTTTGGAGGGAAACTTTTGGGTGGGAAATGTGTTTTGTGAGGTTAGATCTAGGCCTTTGATTTTGGGAGGATTGAATGAGAGCCACTTAATAGCTTTCTTTGTGTTTTATTTTATTTATATATATATATATGGAAAGCTTCGGTTGTGCACTCCTCTAGTACATATGGTTAGTGCACTAGGCCTTCGAGCGTTCATATCGACGATCTGAACTGTTCACATTGATCTACACATCTAAATTAGTCTAAATCTGTAAAATCAAATCATTTGAAATTCATTTGCCCATCCATCATGTGACTATAAAAAACAATGATTTTCAGCCATATAATTTTAGAACACTTCAATAGATGGATAAATGAATTTCAAATGATTTGATTTTACATATTTAGACTAATTTAGATTTGTAGATCAATGTGAATGGTTCGGATCGTCGATGCGAACGCCCGAAGGCCTAGTGCACTAGTGGTAGTGCACAACCGAAGCTTTCCATATATATATATATATATATAATATTATAATGGGAGAAGGCCTTAGTGTCATTTGTCAATCTACCAACGCGAGTGATGCACGTATATAGTGATGCACGTATACAACTAATATAAAGGGAGTTTCAAGTTCGAATCCTCACTACGTCATAGTTCTTATTTTAAAAAAAATATTATTAAGACGTGCATCGCACATGTAAATTACTAATATATATATATATATATATATATATATATATATATATATGTAGAGAGAGAGAGAGAGAGAGTGAGAGAGAAATAATTAAATAAATAAAAGAGTTGTTTTGGTGGGGATTTGAATTTGAGTTTTGGGGGGAAACTTTGGGGGGAGGGGGGATCTGTTTTGTGATGTTAGATATGGGCCTTTGATTTTGGGGGGATTGAAGGAGAGCCACTTGATAGCTTTCTTTGTGTTTTATTTTATATCTATATAATAAATTACAAAGAAAGCTATCAAGTGGCTCTCCTTCAATCTTTCCGAAAATCAACGGCTCAGATTGATTCTCACAAAATATATTCTCCCGTCCAAAATTTTAAACTCCAGAATTTCAAACCCTAAAACCAATTCTCTCTCTCTCAGCTCAGACCCCCCTTACCGCTTCTCACTTTCTCTGTCTTCCACCTCTCTCTCTCTCTCTCTCTTTCTTCCCCCGCTCTCTCTCTCTTCCTTCCCCCGCTCTCTCTCTCTCTCTTCCCCAACTCAGAACCCATCCCCCGCTCTCTCTTTCTCTCTCTCTTCCCGAAATCCTGCCTCATTGAAACCCGTCAACCCTGCCTCATCGAAACCCCATCAGCTCTGTCAGCTCCTTCGAAGCTCCACCTCCTTCGAAGCTCCATCAGATCCTTCAACCCAACCTCCACCTCAGCGCACTCAAAGCTCCGACAGTGCAACCACCACTGTAAGTTCAACTCCATTTTGATATTGTTTAGAAATTGATACTAATCCTGAAATTAATACTGTGAAACCCCATCAGCTCCGTCAGCTCCTTCGAAGCTCCACCTCCTTCGAAGCTCCATCAGCTCCGTCAACCCAACCTCCACTTCAGCAAAACCCGCACTCGAAGCTCCAATCGTCACTGTAAGTTCAACTCCATTTTGAACTGTTTAGAAATTGATAGTGTTTAGAAATTGATACTAATCCCCAAATTGATACTGTTTGCATCTATTTTTGCATCTAATAAGTTTAACTCCATTTTTCATCTAATTTTGCATCTAATCCCAAAATTGATATTGTATAGAAATTGATACTAATAATTGGTACTCACAAAACACATTTAGGATGATAAAGCAAGGGGGAGATTAAAGAGGAGGAGAGTGAGGCGGGGTGCTGGATTAGGTTTAGGTTGATGAAAAGCTGCGTTTTGATCAGTAGTGCCAGCACCCTCTGCACAAATTTGGGTTGGTTTTTGTTTTTGTTTTGATTTGGTCGGTTTGTTGTAAACATTTTTGGGAAGTTTTTTTTTTTTGCCGACTTTGTGGTTGATTTTGTTGGTTTGGTAAAAATGGTTTAGGGTTCTGATATAAACGGTTAATTTTGTTGGTAATGTAGTTGGTGTTGCGAAAGTGAGAGTAGTTATTAGGTCTTGATCTAAAGGTGTGTGTAGTTATTGGGTCTTCTCTATACAGGCCTCCTTCGAAATTTCATGAGATAATTTCATTTCCAAATCACAGCTTTGGTGGTTTTGTGAAAATGTTGCAATTTTAGTTAGCAACAGTGATGCTGGGATACTGATTGTAAGTTTTAATTACAGCGGGAAAAGGAATAGTGTGCTTATTTAAGAACATAGAATTGAAGGGTCTTAAGTGGAAACATGCAGTTTAGTTTTCTTAGAATTGGAGGAATGTTAAGAGGTAATTTTGCATTCTGTATCTGCATTATTTGTACAGGTTATATAGTATTTTGAACATCACAAGTGAAATAATGCTTTTAAAAAGACAGTTAAAACAACATGATATTTTGAGAATATTTCATTCTTGAGGTTGCCTGAGGAATTCAAATTCTAAATTAATTAGCTTAACTTGAAAAGGTTAGAAAATTAGACGAATGCTAATGAATATAATGAGATGTTCTTGAAGTAGAGGTATCACTTCTAGCACTATTTTGCATTGCAAGGAAATTAGTAACTTTTTTAGAGAATTAATATATTTGCCAAATGCCACTTCAAGAAGTCTCCAGTATCCTATTAAATTAACATGGTGGAGCGAGAAAAGGCAATTTCTAGGTGCCCAATCTCCTCCTCCTCCCCAAGATTGAAGATTGCACACAAATATTAGTTCCTCTTCCGTTTATTATTGCACAATTTTGTTAATGAACAATATCAATGTTTTGCTTCCATTTGTAGCCTTAGTTCACTCGAGTATTTTGTAGTTTGCTGTACTAATAGTATCAGTACCAAAGGTTCAACTCTCAAATTTATGAAGAGTAAAAAAAGGAAGAAGAAAATAACCTATCTGAATGCCTAAATGAGGAGTGGGTCTTTGTGCATGGGGGTAGAGCTCTTTTGTTGTATTTGTTGTGGAAGAGACATAATTGAGAATTATTTGTGTAATTATTTGTGTAATTGTTAATAGACCTTTTTTCCTAAGGGATGATAGATATAATAGATATCTATATAGTTAGTATTGCAAATAATTATAGAATATTGAAGAACATTGTTATGAGCTAATAATCGAAGTATAACACGAGAGAATGATAGAGGTGTCTCGGTACTCTGTCCTCTATCCTCTGTCATTGTTTATCAGTTATAAGGTGATTATCTTTCCATAAACAAATAGAATCAGGAGTTGTTTACCCTCCTTTCATCCTTGATCATGGCCTTCCTACTCCAAATGCACCAAGTGATAGTAAAATTTAAATAATCAGTTGAAGTTATTACTAATATATCCCTTCATAACTAATGTATTCATCTTATTCACGAGTAAACCGAGAATATGCCGATGTATAAATATAATATATAGCATGTTTGTGATATTTATGTTTGGTTTTCTCTTTCTAATGTACCCTGGTAGAACTGGTAATGTTTTATTTTAATTTTTGCAATATTTTAAAGGTGGAGACTTGAATGGTAACTGTTACCGCTAAATCTGGTGTGGGGGCAAACAGATAGAATTTGTGGATTCTTTGGGATATTGAATAGCCAAACCTAAAACCTTTCTGCCGGAGTTCGACCGTTATCTCCCGCCGTTAACCTGCAAAGAGTGCGAAACACTGGGGTTGATCCTGGCGACGCACCCTCCGAAGCTCAATTCAGTAATCAGAAATGATTATGAATGAGCTTTTACTGGCAAAAGATTGATTACCTATTAATGGTGGGGGATGGGGGATATTTATAGCCGCCTTATGGACCAGTTTCGGGATAAGATCAAATCCTTACTTCCCAGTGAATGGATAGAAGTGAATCAGGGTCGTTGATTAGGTATAATCATAAACCCTAATTCTACCTAGCTGGACAGGGTTCTTTGCGGGTTGAAACCCGCACCCAGTTGAGATGGATCCGTTCGCGGGTTATTGGGCTTTTGGAAAAAAGACATAGTACACGCTGCAGGCCCGTTTGTAGGTAAAATTACCATTTTACCCCTAATCTTTAAGATTCGCATCCGATTTGGATGGTTCCGATTTAACCGTATTTTTAGCCATATTACGAGCCCCCCACTCCCTAAGACTGAGTTTAATCAGTCGTTGAGGAGTTGTTTTACTATTTTAATGGCTTACTGGGTTGTATCGGAGTCCAAATGAGGGGTGTCAAATCTTTGTATGAGGTATTATGGTGAATTTCAGAGCTAGTTGCATGCTCAAGGTCATTCTTGAGCTCCCCTGAACCTGGTGATTTTTCTCAATTTTTATCTATTTTTCGGAAAATTTATTTAATTTTGCGAAGTGGTGATTCGTTGTTCGGGGGTCTTAATTAACTATTCTAAGCAATAATTATTTACCCAGGGGCTCAAAAATATTTCCCTGAATTTATAATTATTTTTAATAATTTTTAATTAATTTTCCTGAATTTTTAATCATTTTTTTGCAATTTTTAGATAAATA
Source organism: Hemerocallis citrina (assembly GCA_017893485.1). Taxonomy (NCBI): domain Eukaryota; kingdom Viridiplantae; phylum Streptophyta; class Magnoliopsida; order Asparagales; family Asphodelaceae; genus Hemerocallis; species Hemerocallis citrina. Next base: position 25,445,532 of record CM030368.1, read on the forward strand.
ATTCGATTTTAATAAATAAAAATTAATTTTAATCTGATTTATGACGTGGCGCGATCTGAGCCCTCCATTAGCGTTGGGCGCAAATTTCAGGAGAATTGGATGGCTGAAGTAGCTCGGCAGGCTTTTTCTCCGCATGCGGAGGTCGGTGCCTCGGTACCTCAGCACCCCGTCCTCGGTAGCACGGTGGCTCGGTACGTAATGATCTGCCGAGCTACATCGCAAGATCTGGAGCGTTCATCACGGTGCGCATCACAAGGAGGGTGGCTCAGATCACGAAAAAACGCTATCTTGTCGTTTTGTGGGCGTGATGTGATCTGAGCCGTCCATCATGTTCTGACACGTTTTTTGAAACGATCCAATGGCTGGGATAGCTCGGCATCATTTTTCTCCATATGTGGAGGTCGGTACCTCGTTACCTCGGCCGTAGCTGTTTGGCTGCTCGGCAGGTCGGTCTTCTCCTTTGGTAGCTCGGTGGCTCGGCTAAGCTTTTCGGTAGCTCGGCTGAGCACTCCGGTGGCTCGGTAACTCGTCTTCTTCTTCTTAGTAGCTCGGTAGCTCGAGCGAGCACTCCGGTGGCTCGGCTGATCGGGTCGAGTCGTTGGGCCACGGCTTGATCTGGAACGTCATCATGGCGCGAATCACAAGGACGGAGTTCAGATCATGAGAAAATGTTATCTTGTCGTTTTGTGGGCGTGGCGTGATCTGAGCCGTCCATCACATTCTGGCACGTTTTTTGAAATGATCCAACTGCTGGGATAGCTCGGCATCATTTTTCTCCATATGTGGAGGTCGGTGCCCTTGTAGCTCGGCAGAGTGCCTCGGTGGCTCGGCCTAGTACGAGCCATTGAGCCACGTGGCTGGATCCGGTGCGTTTATCATGGTGCGGATCTCGAAGTTAGAGGTTTAGATAACGAGAAAACGTTATCTTGTCATTTTGTAGGCGTGGCGTGATCTGAACCGTTCATCAGATTTGGACACGAATTTTGAGACAATCTGACGGTGAAAGTGGCTCGGCGGCATTTTTCTCCATATGTGAAGGTCGGTGCCCCGGTGGCTCGGCAGAGTGCCTCGGTGACTCGGCCTAGTACGAGCCGTTGAGCCACGTGGCTAGATCCAGTGCGTTGATCAAGGCGCAGATCTCGAAGTTAGAGGTTCAGATCACGAGAAAAAGTTATCTTGTTGTTTTGTGGGCGTGGCGTGATCTGAGCCGTTCATCAGATTTGGGCACGAACTTTGAGGCAATTTGACGGTGAAAGTGGCTCGGCAGCATTTTTCTCCATATATAGAGGTCGGTGCCTCGGTAGCTCGGCAAAGTGCCACAGTGGCTCGACTCAGTACGAGCCGTTGAGCCACGTGGCTGGATCGGGAGCGTCCATTATAGCGCGGATATCGAAATTAGAGGTTCAGATCACGAGAAAACGTTATCTTGTCGTTTTGTGGGCATGGCGTGATCTGAGCCGTCCATCAGATTTGGACACGAACTTTGAGGCAATCTGACGGTGAAAGTGGCTCGGCGGCATTTTTTTCCATATGTGGAGGTCGGTGCCCCGGTGGCTCGGTAGAGTGCCTCGGTGGCTCGGCAAGTCACGGGTCGTCGGACTGCGATGTTTCGTAAACCGTCACGACCTTCCTCTGAACCGTCACAGCTTTTTGTATTCTGTCGTTTTATCTCCCTTAATGGGCCCCCAAATGTTACAAAAGCCCAACCGTCGCCTCTCTTTAGCTATAAGTTCTCACCCCCCACCCCTTAAAGCTTATTCTTTCACTTTTACTCCCAAGTTTTCACTTTTGCTCTCGATTTGCTCTGCTAGCGGAGATTTGAGCTCAAGGGCGGTTGTGCTAGCTGTTGCGAAGGCCAGACAATTTTCGGCAAACTTTTTTCGACTGTAGACGTCAAATCAAAGGTCAGTTTATTTAACTTCAGTTGCTTATTAGAGATGTCACGAGTGTCCTCAGGTAGTGAGGCATCATCCTCGAGAGGTTGGAATGCTGAGGAGGGGAGAGGAGTGGTGAGCCGAAGGAAGGAGAATCGGAAGGAAGTTGGTTCGGTCCTCGGTTGTCGAGGAGGTGGTGGAGACCGTGAGAGGAGCGGGCGAGTCAGGTCAGATGCCGACCGTGCTGTCCGGACACGATGGGATAAGGCAGTATAGCGGCGAGCTGTTGACTAAGGCTGTCATTGGTCGCACGGAGACCTACGAGGAGAACGATCCGAGGGAGGTCACCGAGGTGGACAACCTCTCCTTCGGTGGTACGGTCTGTCCCCCATACAGTTTATGCCGAACACTTGGCGTCACGTGCTCGGCTTTCTACTTCAATGCCGAACTGCCAAAGTGGAGCCGGAGCTCGTCATCCTCCGAAGTCTATACCGAATCAATAGATGAGCAAGCTCGAGCCTCGCTACTACCTGTCGCCTGGAAAGGGAGTTAAGTTGATAGAGAATCCCGACTTGATAAAGTCATCGAAGGGGAAGTTTTTCCTGATAAAGGGGCCCTCGGCATGGGACTTCCCGACCCGGTGGAAGGAGGATGTGCCGAAGTACGCAAAGGCCGAGCCAGTGTTAACTCCGGCCGAGGCGGAGGTGGCGGCCAAGCTGATCGGTCTCCCGATGTTGAGTTGGAGGGAGATGACCGAGGAGGTGTTGCACGGGTCGGGCCTTAGTCCGATCGACCCAAGTATGCTCCTGACATCTTACTTTGTGATTTTCTTTTCTTTAATGCCTTGCATAATTTTTTCTAACTTGTTTTCCTTTTCACTTGGACAGAGGCGCCGAACATGGACTTCAAGGGCATGATGGCCGAAAGAAGCAAAACCGCTGACGGCAAGTAGAGGAAGAGGACGAGCACGGGTCCCTCGTCTGGCCGACCCACCAAGGCACCTTCGGCAGTCACCGCCACTTCTCCTCGGGAACCGTCTTCGGCGGTAGTTGTCCAGCTGACCCCATCTGCTCATGTAGGTGAGGATTTTTTCGTCACAGCGGCGCTGGCGCTTGAGGCCCCGCCACTGACTGAACAGGCCAAGGTTATCCTGACCAAGGCTCACACAAAGCTGTTCGTCCCCAACTGGTGGGTGAAGAATCACGAAAGCTTCTTGGGAGACTCGGGGATGAGCATGCAAGTCGTCTGACACCTACCGACCCCGAAGGACCGAGCTGCGCTGAAGGCAGGGTCGACAGGCGACGACGCCCTTGAGGTTGCTCGGTCACTTATGTCGGTAAGTCTCTTGGCTGTTTCCGAATTTTTACTCAAAAATTTTCTAAGTCTTCAGCTCGGCTTTTGTCGTTTTCTAACTACTTCTTTGTGCAGGCTACTTGCCACTTCAGCCATCTTCTCGAGGAGTATCCCGAGCAAGAGAGAGAGCTGAAGGCCCTCAGCGACAAAGACCAAGCAGAGAGGGCGAGGGCTGTGAAGCAGCTCAAAGCTGAGCAGCATCGCTTGGACACTCTGGCGGCCCAGGTCACCGACCTCGAGGTGGCTTTGGTGCAAGTGAAGGAAAAGCTTGCTTCGGAGGTCGCAAAGGCAACCGAGGAGAAGGTTGCAGCGGCAAAGGCTTTGGAAGCAGTGAAGCTGCAGCAGGCCGAGGTCTTGGAGAAGGCGAGGATGGAGATAGAGGCAGAGGCCAAGAAGCACATGGCAGCGAACATGGAGCTGTCTTACGCCAGAGCGCTCGATCATGTCGAGGCTCGAATCCTCGGCTTCGAAAGGCTGGGGTACAGGCTGTGGCCTGGTGGCGAGGAAGAAGACGAAGGGGAAGAGGAGGAGGAGGAATGGGACGAGCCACAAGGCGACGATGTTACTGTCGACCTCGAGGCTATGTGGCGAAAGTAGGGGGTGACCAGGTCATAGCCGACCCCTAAGGAACAGCAGAGGAGGACGAGGGGCCATCCACAGAGGTGCCTGTTTCTGACCTACCGCCTAAGGTGGCCCCTTGATCTTCTTGCTCTTGTAGTAGAAACCCTCTCTTTTTTTGTACTGCCTTGTAGCGGACTGGCCACCGCTTTTTTTATATGAATGAAATTTTTGTTTGAAATCTCTCTAAAGTTTCTTCGAAATTTGGCTAAGTGTTGGAGTGTTTTGACCTGAAGTTTTTTCGAAATTTGCTAAGTGTTGGGCATCGCCTCTTGTACTTCGTGTTGATATGCTCTCGTTATTCAGGTAGTCGAGTCGAGTTCAGTAGCCGAAGTCGCTCGTCTTTGTGCTGAATTGAAAGCAGCGAAGCGGGCCCTCTCTCGTAGCCGAGAGTGTTTCCTCAAGAGTGAGTTGGACCTAGAGGACCTTAAGGCAACGGCAATAGGGTATTTCTCCGAGCTGAAACAACTACGGAAGCGATCTCGTGAGGTTCGTCTTCAAGGCGAGGTGGAATTGCTCCGAAAGGCGCTATTCGACGCTGAGACAGAGAAAGGCGAACTACTAGTGGAAGAGCACCACCTGAGGATAGTAGAAGAAGAGCTTTCGGTGGAAGAGGAAGAATTAACGGCGATCGTGGGTAAGTTAATGGTCGAGCGCGACGAGCTGACGAGAGAGGTCGACAGGTTGAAGAGGGTTACAGTTGACAAGAGTATCGAAGTCGCCCATCTTCGTCGAATCATCGTCGATAGATCTGGTGAGGTAGGCTCTGCTCGGCTTCCTCGCTTCAAGATATTCGTGACAGACAACTCTTTGAAGGATCGGATCGTCGAACTTGAGGAGGAAGTTGCTCGACTTCAACCCCAACCCGTGCGGCCTAATGTCAGAAGTACATCATGTACTCGTGCAGAGAGCGAGAGGGGGATCTTGTTTTATGAGCTCGGAACTCGTGAGCTTGCCATTAGGCGGAGTCCGGCTGACGCTCAGAGTGGGGTGGCTGCTTCGTTTAGTGGCGCTTCGGTTGGGGCCACGGTCAGAGGCAGTGCTGAAGAGGCATCCCGGTTTGTTGGTTTAGAGACGAGCTCAGAGATTAGGCGATGCCGTCCACGGGTGTCCCTGAACCGAAACGTCCCCATTCCGAAGAAGCGTTGAATAAGTTGTTGTAATTATGTTTCTTCGAGTTTTTGTAGCACCTCGTAGTAACAACTTGGTCTTGTAACTCGAACGCTCTTGTGCGCTAAAATTTCATATAAGTGAAAGCTTGTTTCTCTTCTGTGTTTGTGTGCTTTGTTGGTAGGCATCTATTCAAGTACAACTCCTCCAACTCTTAACAACTACTCAGAATCAGAAGCAAATCTTTCTTCTTATAGGCACGGAATGTCTAACTTCAACTTTTGAACGAACCATAGGAACCAAAGGTTTAGCACCTCCAAGTACACTTCACCCATGTCTAGTATAGTTAGAGACACTTCGTGTAATGCCCCGAATTCCAAAAATACACTGAATTCGAGATTCCACAGGATCTTTACACTTCTTTCGTACAATTTTACAAGGAATTTAAAACTTTTCACTTTACATCAGAGTTACATAAAAACTTTACACTTTATATTTTACAGCGGAAGCAAATTTACAACATTTAAATAAATGTACATCAACATTTGAAAAATCTCTAAGCATCTGTGCTTCTTTAATCTTTATCATGTCATTTATCCTCCATACAAAACTGTGGGTACGTCAGTTTATTCAACCGACGAACATTATACACGGCCATCCTCTCTATGCCGGAAATAGTATAACTGATTTTCCATATTTAACAAACACAAACTTGTCACATATCAAACTAAAGGGAATACCCTATTGATGTCGTGTTGTGATTGTGCACTTAGTCCTTAATGCAATTATTTATATTATATGACACTAATGCACACTTGTTCGGATTCTATGCATCCCATACTACATAGGTCCGAGGGCAAGCCTCTTAATCGTTCTTCATCTTGTAGGGTTCAATCCCTCGTCATGACTTAATCTACTACTATAACTACGGTAAGTATCCTAGATGATCTATGAGTACAAGCTCATGTACAGAAAACCTGGAGGGGAATCCCACGCCATGTCCTGACGCATCAAGTATGCATTCTGTGGCTCACTCTCACATCGTAGACTCGAGGCCCTTATACTTGTGTTTTTCTCTCACTTTCAACACCTCTTCACTATGTACTAATTCTTAATTTAATGAAATCATGAACAAAATCAATCTCGTAGGGTTAGCCCTCTCACTACTACCGGTCTTATTTCTTTCATTTCACAATGACCCAAACTGGTCTTTTCAATGTCAATAATAATAATTCATCACTTTTCACTTGCCGGTGTGAGTTTTAGCTACACCCTAATTTCCAATTTCAATTCACAAATTCACATGTTTGAGTTGTCATACTCAATAACATTTCTCTTTTCTAATCACATGATTTCTAAATTATTCATGAGTCAATAACTATACATGGAGTTCAATTATTCATCATGTATTTCATCCAATATTTATTTCCACATTAAAATCATATCACCAATTATATGGTCAAAATGAATATTCACAACTCATTCTTATCACACTATTCTTCAATAAGAATAATTCATGCAAACTTCACAATATATATTTTCTTTCTTTGTTATTTTCCTTTTCTAGCACTTATTTCAATTCTTTTGCAAAACACATCTTTCACAAAAATATACAAGTGTAGAACCATAGTTCCAACTACACTTTTATTCCCAAAATATACTTAATTTCATTCTAATAACTCCCAATTTATTTTTCATAAGTCACACATAATTTTAGTGTAATAATAGTATTTTTTTAATAATTTTTAGACATAAAAAACCCATCAAAAAAATTATTTTTTTCCACAAAGTAAAATTCTGGCCGAGACCAGGATTCGAACCAGCAACCAAAGAGAACCCAACCGCACACACTAGCCACTTGGCCACTTGTGCTCATCGGTATAAAGAAGGATTGGAGAGTTATATACTCTCGGACTGAACTTGATTTTATTTTTAAACGCACACAAAATAAAATGTTGTCATCCAATATCGAACCAGCGATCCATGGGACACAAGCCGCACACACTGTAGCATTAGAAGCCTCCCGACCACTTGAGCTATAGGCTCAAGTTGTCTTGAATACAACTTATATTTTAATTAAATCAGTCCTCTGTTCAATAGAACATTTCGATGTTTCAAAAACTCTCATTTGAGTTTTGTTTTTCTAAATTTCCTGTAAATCTCCAGAATAATTATTCAAACAATATTTGATACTCCAGTAATTTAAAAATAATTTTTCCAGTAATTAAATGCATATTTTTCATACAATTAGTTTAAATTGTACGCTACTACTACCACATCTCATTTCGATATTTCTTATACAATTTAGCATTAATATTTTCTATATCAATTTCCTGTTTATATTCCTTTTTCCAAACCCAAAAATATATTTTAAGTCATCCATTATAAACATTATCACAAAGTCCATCTAAGCACATAAGACAACACTTTCATCTACTAACATTTGCATTTAATTTTGATGCTAATAACGAATTTTACTTCAAGCATTCCATAGCTATAAATAATTCACACACAACTTAAGTTTGATTATGGAATAACATACAATCTATTTAGCAACATTTCAATCAACTAATAAGCCATTTTTTCCAATTAAATGCACTCTTATTAATCTTTTTCATGCATTATCATTTCAATTCAATCTTAGCATGCTATCTAATTAGAAAGATGGAAAATAACCCACCTTATTTGGAGAGAATAAAATTTGCAACACCTCCTAAACACAAGAGTCCTTGTCAAAAGAGCGTTCCTCCTCCTCCTTGATGTGCACCACCGAGCCTCAAAAGATGCCAACCCGAGAGCTCCTTGATGATGAAGCCGGCCTTCCCTTGGTGCAAACACACTCACACACAACTCTCAATCTTTTTATCTCACTTACTATACTACTAACAATTTGTATTTTCTACTATAGGTTTTGGAGAAATAAAGAGTACAAAAATAACTAGGCTGGGGGGGGGGAGGGGGTATTTATACTAAAATTTGGAGCAAATGAAGGGTTAGGATCAATCTAGGAGTTAAAAATAAAAGGCTAGGATTCAAGGGAAAGTTGTAGTAACCAACCATGATCAAACAACTACCACCCATAACTCCAATCATTTTTTTCATTTTCCCTCCAATCCAAAATCGGCCTCCTAGGGTGCTTTTTGCATGTGTACGTGAAATGCACTTGCATTCATTAGTTCTCCATTTAAAAAAAGTTGTACATTATATTTTCTATAAAAATAATCTTATAAAAATATCCTACATTACAAGTTGTAATTAAAAGAGAAATAACTCATGGGCTTTAATTACTGGGCCAAATAATAGTTTTACAAAAAAAAATTAGATTTGGGCTAAAAAGAAAGGCTTATATTCATTTGAAGAAAAATGGGCCTTTATAAAAATAATTAGAGAACACATACACACACACACACACACACACACATATATATATATATATATATATATATATATATATATACACACACACACACACACATCATCTATAATGAAAATAATTATAAGATTTCACACTACAAAAATTGCACGTGCACACTACGTGCAAAAAAATTAATAATTTTCATAAATGAAAATCAGGGTATTACATTTCGTGCACGTCGTTTAAGCTTTAACGGTCGTGGGAGCAATTCCGAATGGCGAACCACTTCTAGCTCGCTTAAGAGCGAGCTTGCGAAGCGGAATCGAGCTAAGTGTTGGACTCCGAACTCGTCGTTTGAGTGAATTTCAACGGTTGTGGGAGCAATTCCGAATAGCGAACCACTTCTAGCTCGTTTAAGAGCAAGCTTAAGAAGCGGAATTGAGCCAAGTTTTAGACTCCGAACACGTCGTTTGAGTAAGTTCCAACGGTTGTGAGAGCAGTTCCGAATGGCGAACCACTTCTAGTTCACTTAAGGGCAAGCTTACGAAGCAGAATCGAGTCAAGTTTTGGACTCCGAACTCGTCGTTTGAGTAAGTTCCAACGGTTGTGGGAGCAGTTCTGAATGGCGAACCACTTCTAGCTCGCTTAATGGCGAGCTTGCAAAGCGGAATCGAGCCAAGTTTTGGACTCCGAACACGTCGTTTGAGTAATTTTGATTAAAGGCCTTGGACAGAAAGATAAAAGTAATTTACAAGGAAAATATGGGGAAAAGAAGATCTTTATTGATAACTGCTGATCGGCTGCTTCTAAGTTCCAAGCCGTTATTACAATGACAAAAATAAAGAATCAAAATACAGGTGAAAAGATGGGAATGGCTCGATACTTGAAGTTACTCAGAGAGGCGTTAAGGCGCTCTCTTGGTACTTCAGTAGGTGGTCGGCATTCCAAGTCCTGGGTATCTCTCTGCCTTCAAGGTCTTCAAGATGGTACGTCCTGGGCCGAACTACCTTGGTGATCTTGTAGGGTCCTTCCCAATTGGGGGCTAGCTTACTCTTTTGGCTGGAGAAGGAGATAGCTAGTTTTCTGAGGAGCAAGTCCCCTTCCTTGAGATTGGTGGGACGGACCCATTTATTATAGGCCTGCTCAATTCTTCTTTGGTAGTTTTGCTGATGGATTGAAGCTCTTTCACGGAGCTCATCAACTAAGTCCAAATTTGCCCGAAACTCTCTGGCATTCTGCTCTTCTTCATAGGCCATAAGGCGAGGAGATGGTAGACCGACTTCCAATGGGATCACAACTTCAGACCCATAGGTGAGATTGAATGGCGACTCACCTGTGGAGGTCCATTTCGTAGTGCGGTAGTTCCACAGTTCGTTGGGAAGCTGTTCTGCCTATAAGCCTTTGGCTGCCTTATCTAGCCTCTTCTTGATACCGGAGAGGATCTGCCGGTTGGCATTTTCCACTTGGCCATTTTATTAAGGATAGGAGAGAGAGGAGAAGCGTTGCTGAATGGCGAGGTCTTCACACAGAGATCGGAATGCGGTCCCCATAAACTGTGTTCCATTATCTTTTATTAGGACCCGAGGCATGCTGAACCTACATATAACATTTTTCCAAAAGAACTGCAACACCTTGTTCTCAGTGATCGTAGCCAATGGCTCAGCCTCTATCCACTTAGAGAAGTAGTCGATCGCCACGACTAGAAACTTGAGTTGACCGAGAGCTGGTGGAAACAGGCCTAGTAAATCCATCCCCCACATTGCAAAGGGAATCTAGCTTGAGAGAGACGTGAGTTGAGCTTGGGGTAGGCGACGAATGTTGGAGTACTGCTGACAGGAGCTGCATTGCCGGACATGTCGTTCGGCATCCTGTAGGAAAGTAGGCTAGAAGTACCCGTAGTTTAACACTTTCCTGGCAAGAGACCTCGACCCTGAATGGGCTCCTTCTATACCTTCATGGAGTTCTTGCAAGGCATATGAGGCTTCTTCCGGGGAGAGACATCTCAAGTAGGGTCTGCCGTTTACTTGGGTGTAGGAGCATTTGTACAAGACTCCTTCAATAAGGGTGTACCGCTCCGCTCTCGTTCGGACTCGACGTGCTTCTTTAGGGTCTTCGGGGAGGAGCCCATCCTTGAGGAATTCTACCAAAGGTTTCATCCAGTTGTCCTGAAGTTGGACGGGCAGCAACTCCTTTGAGTCGGGGGTTTCTTCTTCTATACTTGGTCTTAGGAGCACTTCAATCAGGACGGTCTGCTCGAGACCTTGAAGGGAGGAGGAGACCAATTTGGAGAGGGCATCTGCTTGGGAATTTTCTTCTCTGGGGATCCACTGGATTTGGGCCTCTTCGAATGAAGCCATGAGACTTTGGACCTTGGCTAGGTACTTAGCCATTCGGTCGTCTCGTGCCTCGTACTCCCCTAAGACTTGGTTCATAACTAGCTACGAGTCACTGAATATTCGGAGACGTTGTGCCCCTGCCTTGCGAGCCATGCTGCGCCGGCTATAAAGGCTTCATACTCCGCTTCGTTATTGGAGGCCTTAAAATTGATGCGGAGGGAGTATTGGAGAACGAAGTCATCTGGGCCTACCAGAATGACCCCAGCTCTGCTCCCTTCGGTGCAAGAGGACCCGTCTACATATACTGTCCAGATAGAAGGCCCGTTTGCTACTTGACTGACCTCTGTTATGGTGCTCTCAATAATAAATTCAGCTAAGGCTTGAGCCTTGATTGCGGTCCGAGGTTGGTATGATATGTCATGCTGACTTAGCTCGATCGATCACTTTATCAGACGGTCGGAGGTCTCGGGTTTGTGTAGAACTTGCTTAAGCGGCTAGTCGGTAAGAACGATGACCGAGTGGGACTGAAAATAAGGGCGGAGCTTCCTAGCTGCCATAACTAAGGCGTACGCCATCTTCTCCAATCTTGGGTATCGGAGCTCGGCATCCATAAGTACCTTACTCACGTAATAGATGGGCTTCTGGGCCTTGTCTTCTTCCCTCACCAGGACAGCACTGAGGGTTTGCTCGGAGGCAGCTAAGTAGAGGTAGAGTGTTTCCCCGGGGATAGGCTTGCTGAGAAGAGGGGGATTGACTAGATAGGCCTTTAGCTGATCGAACGATTCTTACTGCAGCTGACCCCACTCGAAGCCCTTAGCCCCCTGAGGGCTTTGAAAAAAGGAAGACACTTCTCCCCTGACTTAGACAGGAAGCGCCCTATGGCTGCGAGGCGACCAGTGAGCTTCTGAACCTCTTTCATACTTTTAGGAGGGGCCATGTCCAGTATGGCTTTAATCTTCTCGGGGTTGGCTTCGATTCCTCTTTGGCTGACCATGAAGCCTAGGAACATTCCCGACGAGACTCCGAACGCACACTTGTTCGGGTTGAGCCTCATATCATGCTTCCTCAACACATCAAATGCTTCTTAGAGATCGGCAACATGGTCGGCCCCATGGATGCTCTTAATGAGCATATCATCAACATACACTTCCATGTTTCGGCCGATCTGATTCTGGAAGACTTTATTGACTAGGTGCTGGTAGGTGGCACCGACATTCTTCAGCCCGAAGGGCATTATCCTGTAGCAATAGAGCCCTTGATCGGTGACGAAGGAGGTCTTCGGGATATCCGGGAGGAACATTCAGATTTGGTTATACCTGGAGAAGGCGTCCATGAAGCTGAGCAGCTCATGGCCCGAAGTAGCATCGATCAAGGTGTCGATACTTGGGAGAGGAAATGTATCTTTAGGGTATGCATTGTTCAGGTCCGTGAAGTCGATACAAATTCTCCAAGTTTCGTCAGCCTTCTTAACCATAATAACATTAGAGAGCCATTCGGGATAGTTAACCTCTTGTATGAATCGGGCCTTCAGGAGCTTGTCCACTTCTTCCTTTATGGCTTGTTGGCGCTCGGGAGCAAATTTGTGCCTTTTCTGTTGGACCGGTTTAGACCCCAGAGCAATGCTTAGGTGGTGGACGAGGAGCTCCTTGGAGATTCCTGGAAAGTTGGCAGCCGACCAGGCGAAGAGGTCATGGTTCTTTCTGATGCATTGGACTATGTCGGAACATAAGGCAGATGGGGGGGTCTTGCTGATAAGAAACTTGCGGTTCGGATCTTGCTCGAAAAAGAGTACTTCCACCAGCTCATCCACTGGTTCGGACATCGGTTGGGCATTCCCTTGGGGAATCTCAAGAGTCTCGAGGGAGAGGATGGGATGTAACACTTGCGGGCCATCTCTTGACTCCCTCTTACTTCCCCTACTCCTGCCCTGGTGGGGAACCTCATCTTAAGATGATAAGCCCACGGGATGGCCTCTAGAGCAGCTAGGCCAGGTCGGCCTAGAATCACATTATAAGCAGCTGGGATGTCGACAACCATGGAATTCATCGGCTCCGTCCGGGTAGTAGGAGTTTTGCCAGCGGTTACGTCGAGGGTGATTACCCCTTCGATAGTCACTGGCACTCCCGTGAATCCATGGAGCGTGTAGCCGGTGGGCTTGAGCCTGTCCCGCAATAGCTTGAGTCCTCGGAAAGCCGCTAGGAAGAGGGTGTTGATGGAGCTACCATTGTCCACCAGTATCTTCTCCACTTTAAAATTCGCCATATGGAGGTTGATCACTAGTGCGTCGCAATGGGGGGTCCGAACACCCTCTAGGTCTTCATCTGAAAAAGTGACCGGGACTCCGAGGCCTTTGGGAGGGGGTATGCCATGTACTGAGTTGACCTCTCTGACGAAAGCCTTTCGAGATGAGTTGGAGGTGCCTCCCATGGGGCCTCCATGAATGAGATGCAGAATGCGTTCCTCTTCAAACTCGGGAGTCTCATCGCGCCTTTCAGGATGCTTATTAGCCCCCTGGGGGGAGGAGGGAGATCAATTCGGTCCTTTCTCACAAATTTAGACAGCTGCCCCCTCTAGATAAGGGCCTCAATTTCATTCTTCAGGGCCCGACAATCATTGGTGTCGTGGCCGTGGTCCCGGTGATATCGGCACCACTTCTCTTTGTCTCTCTTCTTGCTGATGGTATTCATCTTCAAGGCAGGAGGTAGAGCTCCTTCCTTCTCGACCTCCATAAGAATGGTAGAAATGTTGGCGTTAAGAGGGGTAAAATTCTCAAATCTGGGAAGCGGGCGGCGCTGGCCCCCGTTGTCTTTCTGGAGCTTTTTAGCTCCCTCTTCTTCAGCTGCCTTTCTCTTGGCCCCGGAGGAAAACCCCTCAAAAGTGGGGCGATGTTCAGCTTCCTCGGCCCGGATATACTTCTCGCTTCTGAGAAGAAGGTCGGAAAAGTTCTGCGGGGGCTTCTTGGCTAGGGAGGATTGAAGGCTTGAGTTGAGGACATTCGACTGGAAGGCTGCAGCGGCAACCGATTGGTTGAGGGAGGCAATGGACCTAGCTTTCGCGGTAAACCGCTTCACATAATCTCTCAACTTCTCACCCTTCGTCTGACTGAGGTAGAGTAGCGAAATACTAGTCTTCTCTCTACGACGGCTACTCACGAAGTGGGTAACGAAGAGGGTCTCAAATTATTCAAAGGAGAATATGGAGGATGGGACAAGACGAGAGTACCATTCTCGGGCCGGACCCTTGAGAGTAGTTGGGAAGGTTTTGCACAGTAGAGCATCGGAAGCTTGGTGGATCAACATGAGGGTCTTGAAGCTCTCGATGTGGTCCACGGGGTCTGACTCCCCAGAGTAAGTGTCAAACTGCGGGGGCTTGAAGCCTATTGGAACGGGCGCCTCCATAATTGTTCGAGAGAAGGAAGGTTGGCTTGGACGGAGGGTCCTTCCTCTCAGCTCCTCTTCTTTATCCAGTTGGCCGAGGTGCCTCTCCATCTCGTGGAGACAGCAGTAGACCGCATTGTCCCTTCGACGGTAGCCAAACGAGCCTCTGGACTCATCTTCGTAAGAAGGGGAGCACGGAGTTCGGCGATGGTAGGTAGGGGAATGACGAGGATTGTGATGGCGGTGACTCGGAGCTTGAGAAGGGGTTAAGGACCGATGGCGAGGACTTTGGACCGGAGGAGGAGTGGGGACCCTGTGAGCAATGTTGTTGTTCGGCCGAAGGTTGAGGGCCTGGAGGATTGTAGCTTGGAACTCTTAGAATTCAGCTCGGGTGATAGGTCCGTTATTGCCCCTCGGGGGCTGCCGACCAGCGGGAGAATGGTGTCTTCTTCGATGGTACTCAGAGGACTCTCTCCGCCCCCTGCGAGGAGGGGACCTCTTGTGGTCGTGGTGATGAGGAGATCACTCATTTGGACATTCCGGGTGGGAGGCTCCCTCACGGGCCTGCCTTTCATCCAAACGGTGGCGAAGGTCCTCTTCTCTCTGCCGGTTGAGCAGGGTATTGCGGAGGTCTTCGGAAGGCCAGGATTGTGAGATGCCATTGAATCAGTAGAAGGGTTGTGTGCGGAGATGCGATCTCGATGAGGAGGTTGCTTCTGAGGGTTGGGACGAGAGACCCCTGCACCGGCATTCTGAGGCCCGAGCGGAGCCCTTTGGGATTGAAGGTTTTGAAGAGGAGGTTGGTCCTGTTGTGGGGGCTGATCAGGTTGTGGTGGGAGTTGCCCATGTGGCTGGATAGTTTGGAGGGGGATCTCCTGTTGTGATTGAGGAGGAGTGGGTCCACGGTTGGACCCTTTGGATCTCAGTTTTCGGGGAGGCATGGCTGGAGGTGATCTTAACCAAGGAAAGAGGAAGGATTGCTATTCGTGGGTTCCCATAAATGGCGCCAATCTGTTACCGCTAAATCTGGTGGGCAAACAGATAAAATTTGTGGATTCTTTGAGATATCGAATAGCCAAACCTGAAACTTTTCCGCCGGAGTTCGACCGTTATCTCCCGCCGTTAACCTGCAAAAAGTGCGAAACATAGGGGTTGATCCCGGCGATGCACCCTCTGACGCTCAAGTTAGTAATCAGAATGATTATGAATGAGCTTTTACTGGAAAAAGATTGATTACCTCTTAATGGTGGGGGATGGAGGGTATTTATAGCCGCCTTATGGACCAGTTTCGAGATAAGATCAAATCCCTACTTCCCAGTGAATGGATAGAAGTAAATCAGGGCCGTTGATTAGGTATAATCATAAACCTTAATTCTACCCAACTGGACCGGGTTCTTTGCGAGTTGAAACCCACACCCAGTTGAGATGGATCCGTTCGTGGGTTATTGGACTTTTGGAAAAAAGACCTAGTACCCGCTTCAGACCCGTTTGTAGGTGAAATTACCATTTTACCCCTAATCTTTAAGATTCACGTCCAATTTGGATGGTTCCGATTTAACCCTATTTTTAGCCATATCAGTAACCATCTTATAAAAACGGCAGTTCTATGGCATCTATGGCATCCTTCTGCAGCACAATCTTGGAAACGGCAGTTCGAATTCCATGTGAGGTTTTAAAGCAATGATTACAGGCTGGCATTTTTGATAATATGGGAGAAGCTATTGTAGGTAATCTTCGTCAGGATGGCTTTAAAGGTTTCTTTAGAGGCACTGGTGCCACACTTTGCCGAGAGGTCCCATTCTATGTTGCTGACATGTGTCTCTATGCAGAATCGAAAAAGGTAGATTTTACTTTATACTGTTGTATGAAGCAATCTCATTTGGCATGTCATAGTTTGTGATATTTCCCTCCTGTGGTAGTTTGGGTCTTGGGTACCTCAACTGCTTTATTCTTTCTTTGTTTTATAACTGCATAATCTGAAAGCTTATGCAACTGTCGGACACTAGGATGCAAATTTAGGTTTGTGTTAAGTTCTTAAATTGGCATTTAAGAATAAAATGCTATTCATGCAGACAAGTATAATTAACCGTAAGGCCATGATGTTGGGAGATATGTCCAATTAAGATGATTGCAATAGACAGATCCATGTCAAAACATAAATCAGTTACTAACTTGGCGAATTCACTTGGTTAAGCCATATATGTCAGAGCTGACAGACGTGAAATAGAATTAAATTTCTCCATCTATGCCTTTTTTGGTTGTGATATGTTAGTCATTTATTCTAGAGTTTCTTTTCACAAGTAGGTAATTAATATTTGAACTTTGAATCTGTAGGAAACTATGAATCTGCATACAAGAATCTTATAACGTTGGGTTAATTTGATAGGATCAATTTAAATTTCCAGAGGTTTTATTACAATTATATGCATACCTTGATTCCTTGATAGCTCTTTATTCAAGTAATCTGAATATAAATTTGTTCTATAATTCTCATTTCTGATCATTTTGTGGGATATAATGTCAGAAAACCCTTTATTTTGGTTCTCCCGTTCTGTTTCTCTTTGGGATAGTTTCTCACTGTTTTCTTTCTTTTCCTATACTATTATAGTTAGGGAATCTTCTGAACATGCTACCTATTCTAAGATAGATGCAACTTAATCAATTTTTCATCGCATAATCAAAAGGTTTCATGCCTCAAGTATGTTGAGAATCTCATTTGTTGGCTATGATTTTTCATTCGGTATTTTGCATAATAGTTTCTTTGATAGCTCGATGTGTACTTCCAGTGTATTAGCCCCTTTACATGTTTAGGTTTCTAGAAAAAAATAAGAACCGTAAGCCGTAAATCATGAGGATACTACAAGTTATTATTATTATTAATTGTTTTATATGTACAATTGTGTCAACATTTCTACTGATTGAAACTAGGATGATTGATTATCTTATATCGAGATGGTATTGCTTTAATATGCTCAGACTCAGGCCTTTAATATGTCAAGTAGGGATCACCAACAAGAACAAAAAAGATTAAACATTTTCCCCATCTTCATTCTTCTTTATTGGGAGTAAAATATTCACAACCAATTACATAGATTTTGAGTTCTGTTTATGTTGTTTCCAGGTGTATTGAGCTTTGTTTATGTTGTTTATAAGCACATTTTGAGCTCTGTTTATGTTGTTTCCAAACTTATTCAGCTCTGTTTATGTTGTTTCTGAGAATTCTAAGCTATTCTTATGTTGTTTCCAGACATTTTTAGTTATGTTTACAAGCAGTTGATCACACTATTATGCTTCACTATGAGATTACAATGTGATGATATTACACTAATTTTGTTATGACTGTGTTGATATTACACTACTATGTTTATGAGCATTTTGAGCCATATATAGTGTTGTTTCCAGGTGTATTGAGCTTTGTTTATGTTGTTCCTGAAAATTCTAATATATTTTTATGTTGTTTCCAGGCTTTTTTATGTTGTTTCCTAGCATTTTGAGTTCTGTTGATGATGTTTTCATTGATAGCTTAATTTCATTTTGGATGCTAATAGTAAGCTTAATTATGCAGATATGTTGGGTTCAAACCGTCGAGTTTGAAGGCAATCTCTTTTGTACATCATCCAATCTGAAAGGTATTGGTTTGAGAATAAATTTTCCTACATACTCTTATTATTTATTTCTTTAGTTATAATTGGTTTTGATTGATTCTTGAAAAACTCTTACTGTTTGTGTAGGCTCACTGTTTCATCCCATATTGAAGACTCGAAGCTTTGTGTTTGATCCTTATTGTAACAACCCTGTAATCTTTTTTTTTTGTAGTAGGATTGGTGGATGATGTATTAGCTGTATATTTTGTTCCCTTAAGTTATGTAGAATAAGAGATTATGTAAATTTGTGTAATATTTAGGATTTTGGGAGATGATGTAAGTATATGTATAGAATGATGATATAATATACTGATGTTAAAACCCGTACCCGCAAAGTTGTGGAGTATTGGGTTCTGTATGGTGTTTTTCAAATGTTTTTCTAAAAAATTCATTACGTTTTCAAATGAAAATTTAGTTTTTATTTTGTATTTTGCATTATATGAATATTTTTGCCCCCAGAGCCTTATATATATGATGCATGTGTGATGTTGCTTGGATTGGCCTGGGAAGGATTGATATTAACTACCTGTGATATTATGTTTTTAATTGTTAGCAGAATTCCATAAGGAATTGCTGTAAAAGGGCTAATATTTTAGGGGAGGTTCTGTCGAAATTTTCACTAAAATTTCTACAAATCCATTACGTTTTAAAATGAAATCTTGGTTTTTATTTGGTATCTTGCATTATATCAGGATTTTTGCACCCAGAACTTTATATATATGGTGCCTGTGTGATGTTGCTTGGATTGGCCTAAGGAGGATTGATATTAACTGCCTGTGATGTTATATTTTTAATTGTTAGCAGAATTCCGTAAGGAATTGTTGTAAAAGGTTTAATATTTTAATGGAGACTGTTGAAATTTTTACTAAAATATCTATTAGTATTCTACAATAGAAATGGCCATTGATTTTGACTTGATTGATTCATTTTTCATTATAATAATTTTTCATCCTTGATCGTTATTTTTGGCAGGTTGAGTTGTCAATCCATCTGCAATCTTCATGTTCTCTTAATATTTGAAATGCCTGATAGTTGGGCTTATGTGTTTTGATGTAAGTTTATAAATAAAAAAAAAACATGTCAAATATCTCATTCACTGAAATATATCAAAAAATGGGGATAACAAGCCTTTTTCAGAACAAATTTGCAATAGGCTCTCCAGTATTTAGATACTAAATATATTGTACTTGATCACATTTAACAAAAGGTCTTTACATATACATCACAACAAGCTCTCTCTCTCTATCTCTCTCACTCTCTCTCTCGCTCTCTCTATCTCATTTTTAACATATTTTAAAATTATACATGGTTAACTACATGAAAATATGAAATGGGAAATTAACTCATGCTGTTTGAGGCGATAACTGCATTATCAACTTAATTGCTACTCATGCAGTTTGAAATCTCTTATGTTTAAGTCACACATAGCAAATGATTTCAATCCACTATTGTTGTAGATTCACAATACACTTTTTCAGTCCTGAGCTCCTGACAAAGGATCCTGCAAGATATAAACCAATAAACAACTTAATTCAGAATACATCAATGTCTCAGCCAAATACACATCTATATAAATCAATCTTCACGAAGACGTACATATATTTAACTTTTCACATGCCTTTTTATATCCTGCATCGTTCACGAAAACGTGGACTTTTATACTCTAATTTATAATTATTTTTCACCATATACTAATGGAAATATGGACTTTTATTTACAACTATTTTTTGTCATACTATTCAAACTTCAGCTACATAATTGTTAATTTACTGTTTGTAAGACTTTTTATATGTTGTATCGTTCTGAAGACGTGCCGTAGGAACGTGGCCATGGGCAAACCTAGTATATATATATATATATATACTTACTGGTTGTGAAAACCAAAGTTATCGCTTGCTATGACTTAAAATAGATAAACTGATTTCTTTTGAGATAAACTGATTTCTTTTGAGTGCATATTAGCTGGAAGTTTTCTTTTTGCTTTCTTCTCCTTGAAGCTGCTTTGACTCCTATGTATCAGAATTATCAGACGTGCACATCTGTTTTCTCCTGCATGTGCATGGTCCCACACAGGGCCGGCCCTGATATGTAGGCGGGCAAGGCGGCCGCCTCGGGCCCCTACCGAAATCGCGATTTTAGGGGCTCCCAATTTCAAACTTCCCTTGTAAATATAGGCACGCATTTCGCACGTAAATTTTTTTTTGCATGTTTTTCTTTAAATGTATGGGGCAGGGGGGCCCCATTTCGGAAGTTCGCCTAGGGCCCCCCGGAACTCAGGGCCGGCCCTGGTCCCACATTGTGGGTTTTTGCACATATGGTGGGTTTATGTACACAGGTTATGTATGCCTAAAGCTGAATTTGTTTCCCTGATGTTGCAGTTGCATGCTCTTATTGTACGAGACCCCAGATGTAGCTGCAAGTGCTGAGTTTTAGAGGATCTTATTTCTTCCTTCATTTATGCATAAACAACTTGAAAACTGAGACACCCATTCTATATCTTGAATTGACTCAGGTGGCCTCTTTAAATGATGAAAAAAATCGGAGAACTGACATGTGAGTTGAACTTTTGGTTAAGTGGATGGTAATATGCAACACATTATCTTTCTGTTTTTGTTTGTCTAGTAAAATTCTTCCTATCTGGTTATGTCCTTTTTTTTCAGAAAAAGTATGCGGCCTATGGGAGGGGACACAAGGAAACCTTTTCCGAGAAGAAAAATTACAATCATTCTTCAGAGATGGCTTCAGAAGGGCAAAAGTTGAAATCTGATGATCACCATGATGTGAAAGAGGTTGGCAATTTGTTATTTAGTAATGAAGTATTTCAGATTGAGAGTTACTCATACATTTCATCACTCTTTCAATGTAGATATTGGATTGTGGTAGCTAAACAATTATGTGTACACAATTTATAGTACTTAGATAGTTTTGTGATTAGTTTTGAAGATTTTGTGGTACTCTAGAGTCAAATTCATCTGTATATTGGTCTAGGACTGGTTTTTTGGAGATAAAACTGTGAGGTAAAGAACCCAATTGGTGTTTCATTTACATGTACAATAACGAAATAATCCAGAGAAAATGTTAGCAAAGAAGTTTGATACTAGCCAGTGATAAAGCAAACTATTTAGAAGATGATCTGAATCCTTGTTTTAGTGAAGTTACAGGATGCTTTGGTAACCTTGCATAAACAATGCACGAAGGATCTACCCTATAAGTGCACCGAGTTGTGTTTATGCTTGGATGAGGATAACTCCACCAAGGTCTATCAGTTCGATGCTTAGATATGATTTAGTGGGATCAGTTCCCTAGCTCATGTTGTAATTATATTGGTGAGTTGTGGTCATTCAGAAGTAGATATCATAGTTTTGAGAAAAATGGCATTATTTTTTGTAATCTGAATTTGATTGATAATATAATTTTTTTTCCTTTTTGTAGGTGTTGTCATTTGGTGCTGATGTCGGTGAAGTCGAAACAGGAAAGAAGGTATGATCAAGAACTATTAAGGATTTTAGGTGGGCTTAGTGCTATTGCTATAACTGTTACACTGTTCTTCCTCAAGAGTACTGAATCCGTACTCATCGCATATTAGGAATATGGACCATGGATAATAAGCATATGCATTCCATATTTCACTGGTTTAATGGGTTTCCTAGTGTAACCCATATTTTCCCAAAAATATATTTTAGTATATTTTCTGTATTTAAAAAATTTCGCAAATTATTTTTTTCGGTTTTCAATTTCTTTTTTTTAAAATGTAGTGTTGGATCTTTTATTAAAAACTATTTCGATCGATAGTTTTATTTGTAAATTTTATTATTGTTTCGGCCACTTTGATTTCTATTATTATTACTAATACTATTATTATTTTTATTTTTATCATTATTGTTTTTATTATTTTTATTATTATTTTTATAAAATCCAAATTGTATATTTTATTTGTTATTTTATTCTAAAACCCTATAATTTTCTTATAATTTTCTTAATGAATTTTTAAACCCAATATACTTTAAACCCAATCCCCTAACCCATACAACTAACCAGACCTACCCAAACCCGTTAACATCCCTAGACCCATAACCCAACGATTTTTTTCCCAAAACGACCTACTTTTTGAAAGTTTTTCCCAGACCGACCTACTTTTATTTTTAATTCCCAAAACGACACACTCGGTCTTTGAAAGACCGAGTTTAGCACAAAATAACTCGGTTTTTCAAAGACCGAGTGTTAGAATTCGATTTTTCGAATTCTAACACTCGGTCTTTGAAAAACCGAGTTATTTTGTGCTAAACTCGGTCTTTCAAAGACCGAGTGTGTTATTTTGGTAAATACTTTCAAAAGTGGGTCAGTTTGGTAAATACTTTCAAAAAGTGGGTCATTTTGGTAATAAGTTCGCCAAATTTGGCAATTCTAATGAAAGTTCTGTTAAGTGCTAGTTTAACTGATATTTAAAACTTTTCCGTTATTTTTGTAATAATAAATTATTTAAAATTAATCAATCACATATAATTTACGGAATTTCTTTTGTAATTTGTTTTATTATCTAGATACAATGAAACAACTAATTAAGTTTTATATTGAGAAGATAAATATAGTTGAAAGATGACATTCATATAGAGTTATATCATATTCGAATTATTTTCTTTCCTTAGTTTTGGACAAAAATTAGTATGAATATTAGTGTATGGTAATTGAATAATCTTATGTATTATAGAGTGTGTGTGGTAATAATGTCTTCAAGACATTTGTCCCAACTTGATGTAACCCACAAGAACATCAAAACCACACCCACAAGAACCTTTCAAAACATAAAGTATTCATATTTTCCAAGCAATCCTAATACATTAGGATCAGTTTTCAATCATAGTCATTCTTTACAGATCGAACAGATAAATCCACACATTTCGACCTGGATAGTTATCAGTTCAGTAATCTTTTTACTCTTGCACTTCATCGAAGAACTAGAATTGAATTAGCTAATCATTGCTTCTGTAAAAGAATATGCTTGGAGTCCTTAAAGCTTTGCATGAGACATATATATAGCAAATAAACTTCTGTGAGTGATTAGTACTTACACAAAATGCTAGGTAATATACTTTTACCACATATATTATTACAGAAGAAATTCAAAAGACATTATGCAGTATTGTTCAATCATATGAAGTTCCTCTAATTGTTCATTCGTACATAATTCGTACAATAATTGTTCATTCGTACAATAATCTAGTTCATGTCAATACTAAATCTATTACAGCTCAAAAGACAAATATTTCACAAATGGATATTACAGTGGCAAGGTAAATTCATGTAGGTTCTACAAGATTGCAGTAAATTAACAGTGGAAATCTCCTTTGCTTGTCAAATTATTATTTATCTACACAAGAGTTAAATGGTACTGTGCATGGTCTACACGAGTCATCAATTTTCTTCTACGTACTTAATAAGGTTGAATAATATATGAAGTTCTCATAAGAATTTCATCAAACTACTCATGTCCTAGTTAAGTGAAAGTAAAAAGGCAGTTATAGAGTGTGTGTGTGGTTTGATACGAATTCTATATAAAAAAAGCAGTTATTATACAAACAATATTTTCTTCATTTCGAGAGATCTTCGGGATCTTTAACTTTGATATGTCAAATTCTCACATAATTTCTTTTGCTAGATGAACAATATTTTATTTAAATTTCAAGAGATCTTTAGGATCATTGATTTTGATACAATCATCTTTCACTCCTTCAGGGAGATTGTGACAAAAAAAAATTATAGCTTTCGTTATATCTTTCGTATGATCTCATTTAGATGATTCTTTGAATCCATCAATTGTCTCTTTGAGACTTTCGGTATTCAAATGAATTTCAACATCCAAAACTCATGACAAGTAATTCTTGTTGGTTATTATCAAGAGCTTTGAAAAATAAGAACATAATAAAATTATATGCATAATTAGAAATAAAAAGACGAGATCAAAATATAACATTTCTGATACACAATGTGGAAAGAGTGGAGGGGGGGAGTTCAATAGACAATTCACACTTAATTTATTTATAACACTTAATTAGTTGTTTCATTGTATCTAGATAATAAAACAAATTACAAAAGAAATTCCGTAAATTATATGTGATTGATTAATTTTAAATAATTTATTATTACAAAATTAACGGAAAAGTTTTAAATATCAGTTAAACTAGCACTTAACAGAACTTTCATTAGAATTGCCAAATTTGGCGAACTTATTACCAAAATGACCCACTTTTTGAAAGTATTTACCAAACTGACCCACTTTTGAAAGTATTTACCAAAATAATACACTCGGTCTTTGAAAGACCGAGTTTAGCACAAAATAACTCGGTTTTTCAAAGACCGAGTGTTAGAATTCGTAAAATCGAATTCTAACACTCGGTCTTTGAAAAACCGAGTTATTTTGTGCTAAACTCGGTCTTTCAAAGATCGAGTGTGTCGTTTTGGGAATTAAAAATAAAAGTAGGTCGGTCTGGGAAAAACTTTCAAAAAGTATGTCGTTTTGGGAAAAAAATCTAACCCAACTACTCTAAAACCAACTCGGTTTACACCCTAACCCTATATACCTCCTCCCCTATATATTTACCCACATCCCTGTTCACCAACTTCTCTCAACCTCGCCGCTTCACCTTCCGAAACCTTGCTGCCTTCCTCCCGCCTTGTCTTCTCTCCTCAGCCGCCTTCATCTCACCTCCATCCCGTTAGTTTTCCGCCCTCCGTCCCTGGTGTGCACCCTCATCACAGCCCCGTCGTCCTTTCCTCCCGCTCATCTCTCTCCCGCCTGCCACCCTCCGCAGCATCGTCCTCTCCCGTTCGTCTCCCGACCTCCGCAGCGCCCACGTCGACAACAGCGTCGACTGCAGCCAGTTGCGCCGCTCTCCATCCACCCAGTCTCCTCTCCTTCGACCGCCCTGTGCTTTCCCCGACAGCGCGACCCCCTGCGCTGCCGACCCCAGCACTCCTGCCACGTCCCCGGCTGCCAGCCCCCTGCATCGCGCCACCGCGCCGCACAGCCCCAGTCGCCAACTATGTGCTTCTCTCCGCGCGACACAGCCAGCGAAGCCCTGGCCTGTGCTCTCCCGAGCGCCAGCCAGACGTCAGAGCCTGTGGAGCCGCCCTCGCCGGCGCGCCCCTACCGTAGCCAATGCCGACGTGCCATTCCGCCACCGTCCATCAACAGCCATCGCAGCAAGAAGCCGGTGCATGCCTCTGTGGTTGTTGTTTTTATAGATTGCTGTTATTTTGGTTTTGATCATGGTTTGATCATGTTGGATGTGAGCCGTCGATCGTCTGTTAGTGAATAATCTAAATTAGCTCCTAGTTTACCTATTCTTTAGGAAGCTACCTGGTCTTGTGCATATGTGTGTGGCCAGGAGAAATTTACTCCTCAGTTTATGATGCCCACCATTCAGTTTTTGTACTTATTTAAAGGCTTTCTTGTATGAACATTTGAGATCAATAATAACAGTACATTTCCTCTCCTCTTTAATTACTATCTTCTTCTACCAGGGTGTTACAACAAGGTGCTTCTAGCTAACATTTGGTATCAGAGCTCAGTACCTTCGGCTCGACAAGATGTCCATCGTGGAGCACTCGTCGGCGCCAACAACAAAGGAGGGGAGCATAACCTTGCACTACCCGATGCTGACGTCTTGCAACTACTCCACTTGGGCGATCAAGATGGAGGTCTTCATGGAAGCTCAAGGCGTCTGGGACGCCATTGAACCCACGGCCGGGGTGGTCGTAGAAAAGAAGAAAGACAAGATGGCATTGGCGTGCATTTTTCAAGCTGTCCCCGAGGAGATCCTACTCCAGCTGGCCAAGCACAAAACGGCACCGGAAACTTGGAAAAGTCTGATGACAAGGTACTTAGGCGCTGATCGGGTGAAGAAGGCAAGGATTCAAACCTTGAAGAGTGAGTTCGAGGATCTTCGTATGAAGGAGACAGACTCCATCGATGAGTTTGCAGGGAAATTGACGACCCTCGCAAACAAGATTCGTGGATTGGGAGACGAGATGGAGGACGTCGTCATCGTCAAGAAGCTGCTCGTCTCTGTCCCAGATAAGTACCTGCAGGTCGTTGCTGTGATCTAGCAGTTTGCGGATGTGGAGACCATGCCGGTCGAGGAAGCGATCGGTCGCCTCAAAGCGCATGAAGAACGCATACGCGGTCGAGGCGAGAGCAACAGCGAACAACTTCTGCTTACTCTGAGTGGCAGGCGCGGTTGAAGAAAGGCGGTGCTGATTCACCGTCGAGAGGAAAGGGACACTCTAGCGACGACCGGGGCCGTGGCAAGCCCCGTGGTCGTGGTCGCGGGCGTGGCAGGGGTGGCCGTGGCGGCCAAATAGCGCAACACCAGGAGGGTGAGTGGACTCGCGGTTCAGGCTCCAACCGCGACAAATCAAAAATCAAGTGCTTCAATTGTCAAAACTATGGGCACTATGCGTCGGAGTGTCGCAACCAACGTCGTGATGAGGAGGTGAACCTCTCACGAGCGCAAGACGAGGAGACCGCATTGATGCTGGGAGAAATTCAGGAGGAGACGCCTGATCTCGTCATGCTCAATGAAGAGAAGATAGTACCAGACTTGCGCAGGGCTAGAGAAGCGCAGGCCGACACCGACGTGCGGTACCTTGACAACGGCGCTAGCAACCACATGACGGGCCACCGAGGAAAGTTCAAGGACCTAGATCAGAACATCACCAGCAATGTCAAGTTCGGCGACGACTCAACTGTGCAGATTGAGGGCAAGCGATCAATCCTGTTCCAATGCGAGAACGACGAACAACGTCTTCTATCGGAGGTATACTTGATTCCAAGTTTAAGAAGTAATATATTGAGCCTTGGTCAATTAACAGAAGATGGAAGCAAGGTGGAGATTGTCGGCTCCTACTTGAGGGTGTTCGACAGGAATGGTACCCTGCTGATGAAGGTGGGGAGATCACCTAACCGCCTGTACAAGATAGCTTTTGAATCTTGCAGGCCGATATGTCTGATGGCCAAAGTACAAGACCCAGCCTGATTGTGGCATGCAAGGCTCGGGCACGTGAATTTCTTCGCGCTCAAGATTATGGCAGAAAAGGGAATGGCCACCGGGCTGCCGAAGATTTCTCACCCAAACCAGATCTGTGAAGGGTGCCTCATCGCCAAACAAGCACGACTACCGTTCCCTCAGCAGGCTAGCTTCAGAGCTGAGAAGACACTGCAACTTGTGCACGCTGACATATGTGGCCCGATTACACCCGCTACACTTGCAAGTAACAAGTACTTTCTTCTACTTGTTGATGACTTCAGTCGCATGATGTGGGTGTATATGCTCAAAGAAAAGAGTGATGCTTTTAATGCTTTCAAGAAATTTAAGTCTACTGTAGAGAATGAATGTGACAGCAAGATAAAGACATTAAGAACTGATCGAGGAGGTGAGTTCCTATCCAAGGAATTCACAAGCTTCTGTGAAGGCGAAGGCATACAACGGCACCTCACCGCACCATATACGCCACAACAGAACGGCATAGTGGAGCACCGGAATCATACAGTGATGGCCACGATAAGGAGCTTGCTCAAGACCATGCATGTTCCTGGAAGCATGTGGGGCGAGGCAGTCAGACATTCGGTGTACCTGCTCAACCGGTTGCCAACTAAAGCTCTCGGTGCTATCACGCCGTATGAAGCCTGGACCAGTAAGAAACCGAACCTCGAACACTTAAGGATGTTTGGATGCGTTGCACACATGAAGACTGCAGGTCCTCATCACAAGATGCTTGATGACCGAAGCACGCCATTGGTGTACCTTGGCATGGAAGAGGGCTGCAAAGCACACCATCTCTACAATCCTCGACGCAGCAAGATCCATGTGAGCAGGGATGTCGTGTTCGAGGAAGAAAGGAGATGGGACTGGAACAATGGTGATGGTGCTGAACCACAGGGCTGGGTAGAACTCTCAGTCGAAGAACCTGTTGTCGAGATAGTGATCACTCCACAGAGAGCGGTGGACGCGGCTGTGCACACGCCGGAGGGCATGAGAGATCCGGCAACACCTATCACGCACGGAGTGGCAATGGCGTCAAGGGAGCCTACTACACCACAAACCGCATCCTCAACCTCTAGCAACTTACCCACACCGACGGCGGACTCGAGCGAGCCAAGGAGATACCGCTCAATTGCCGATATTTATGCTGAAACTGAGGAGATCATTGTTGATCCAGAGATACTGTATTTGTCGGCTGAAGAACCGGCAAACTTTCAAGATGCTACACTCGAACATGAATGGCGGGAAGCTATGAAGAAGGAGCTGGAAGCCATCGAGAAGAATGGGACTTGGGTGCTTACCGAGTTACCATCTGGGCACAAACCCATCGGTTTAAAATGGGTATACAAGGTGAAGAGAGATAGTGAAGGCAAGATCCTCAAGCACAAAGCTAGACTTGTGGCAAAGGGGTATGTCCAGCAGCATGGAGTGGACTTTGATGAAGTGTTTGCTCCAGTGGCCAGACTCGACTCAGTTCGCTTGATCATCGCCCTCGCAGCCCAGCACGGATGGGAGGTTCACCACTTGGACGTTAAATCTGCGTTCCTAAATGGTGACCTCAAAGATGAGGTATATGTAGCTCAACCTGAAGGCTTCATCGTCAAGAACCAGGAGCACAAGGTGTATAGACTGTCCAAGGCTCTTTATGGTTTGCGGCAAGCACCGAAGGCCTGGAACACACACCTGGACAATTGCTTAAAGGAGCTGGGATTCATCAGATGCACTCAAGAACATGCTGTGTACACGAGGAGCAATGGAGAGGGTGCACTCATTGTCGGAGTGTACGTTGATGACTTAATCGTCACAGGCACAAGAGCAACTGATGTAAAGGCCTACAAGCAGCAGATCATGCAGAAATTTGAGATGAGTGACCTTAGGTTACTCTCCTACTACCTGGGTATAGAGGTAGATCAACAAGGTGAACGCATTACACTGAAGCAATCAGCATATGCGAAGAGAGTATTGCAGCAGTTTGGAATGGGAGATTGCAATCTGACCAAGTATCCCATGGAAGCAAAACTGCAACTCAGCAAGAACCTTGAAGGAACACCAGTTGATCCGACGTAATATAGGCGTATCATTGGCTATCTCAGGTACTTAACTCACACTCGTCCAGATATTTGTTATGCAGTCGGAATGGTGAGCAGGTACATGGAGAAGCCAACAACCATGCATCACCAGGCTGTGAAACAGATCCTCAGATATGTGAAGGGAACACTGGAGTATGGACTCATGTATGGAAGAGGACATGGTGAAGATGAATTGTACGGATTCACCGACAGCAACTTAGCCAGAGATGTCGACGACAGGAGGAGCAACAGCAGAATGGCGTTTTACCTCAACAAGAACATGATCACTTGGGCGTCTCAAAAGTAGAAAACTGTCGCGTTGTCCTCCTGTGATGCTGAGTTCATGGTGGCAACGGTTGCAGTGTGTCAAGCTTTGTGGCTGAGGAATCTGCTTAGTGAAGTGACTGGTCGCGAACCTAAGCCAGTCACGCTCTATGTCGACAACAAGTCTGCAATTGCTTTGATGAAGAATTCAGTATTTCATGGGCGCAGTAAGCACATTGATACTCGCTATCATTTCATTCGCGAGTGTGTTGAAAGAGGGCAGATAAATGTGGAGTTTGTGTGCACTGGAAAACAACGTGCCGACATCCTCATGAAGGCACTCGCTAGAGTGAAGTTCGCAGAGATGCAGCAGATGCTTGGAGTTATCAACCTAGATCAAGTCTAGATTAAGGAGGAGAATGTTAGTGAATAATCTAGACTAGCTCCTAGTTTACCTATTCTTTAGGAAGCTACCTGGTCTTGTGCATATGTGTGTGGCCAGGAGAAATTTACTCCTCAGTTTATGATGCCCACCGTTCAGTTTTTGTACCTATTTAAAGGCTTTCTTGTATGAACATTTGAGATCAATAATAACAGTACATTTCCTCTCCTCTTTAATTACTATCTTCTTCCACTAGGGTGTTACAACAAGGTGCTTCTAGCTAACATCGTCTTGATCATCTTGATCATCATGATCATGTCACCTTGGTTTTGATTCTGGCCATCCATTGGATCTTGATCGTCATGCTTGATTGGATGTAGGCCGTCGATCTCCTCTTGATCATCCGATTAGATCCTATCCGTCTGATCCCTTCTTGATCGTCACGATCATGATGATCATCAACTTCTTTTGATCGCAACCGTTCGATCGATCGATCTTGATCTTCATCAGCAAGAAATCTGACCGTCTGATCTGATCCGATCATCTTAATCTTGATCTTTGATCTCAGCCATCCGATTGATCTTGTTCATGATCTTGATTCTTGATCTCTTGATCTTGGCCGTTCGATCGTGATCATCATCAACTTCATCATCACCTTGATCTGGACCGTCCGATCTTGTTGATCTTGATCTCATCTGTGCCGATCCGTCCGATCATTGTTTGATCATCTTGATCTTGATCGTCATCGTGATTCGTTCGTTAGTTTGTGTTTCGTGATTGGTTCGTGATCTGTTCGTTGTGTTCATGCCCCGGAAATCCATTCCCGTTATTCTTGCTCCTTGCATCGTTTTCATCGTCGTCTTACAGGCAAGTAACTTGTACTCAAAAATACTTTGTATGATACAAGTCAAAATACCGCTTGTAGTGTAGTTGGGTTCTAGAGACAATGCGTCTGTGTGTTATTTTGATGGGTTTTGTCTCTATAGTGCTAATTGATCATAGTTGACTCACGACACCAATTTGACATGAAATAACTTTGGTTTTGCCCGTTCTTGATTTGATCATGTATGTGAGACTTTTTGTGAGAATTTGAGTAATTGTTGAAAACCATGTGATAGACTTGTTTTAGATATGTTAATTACCATATTTCATGATGTTTGGACACTTGGTAGACTCGATTTCATATTTGGTTGCGTTTGGATCAAGTTTCGTTGGATCTATGTTGATTTTTGTTTTTGAGGAAATTCTGTATTTTGCCGATAATCTGTCTTGATCAGTAATTTAGACCATATTAAGGTCAGTATCTTAATTTAAGTATAAAACATGATTTGTAAAGAAATTCGTCTGCTTTCCAACCACCCCTCTGACCTTGCTCGATTTCGTTTTCGTATGTGTGAGATATGACTGTTTTACTACAGAGGTGTAGATCATTTCTAGATTTCGTTTCTCGATGGTTTTGATGACTAAATTATTTTGGTACTTATGCTACATATATTATTTTGATCCAACACTTTGGTCAATATTTCTTTATTTAGTTAGGGATTACCCAGAATTTTGGTGGATTTTATTGATGAGTTTTATATGCCGTTTCATGCTTGTTTATAAAGACTGTACTTACTGTATTTTAGTCGCTGTTCTGTAAAGAATTGTATTTTCACCCTGATTCCTTTGACTGTATGAAAAATAATTGTGAAATATGAAAGTTAGCGTGTATTGTCTATTTTCATCTCCCTTTGACGGATTTGGATTTCGTTTCACGGATTTGTAACCTCTGTTTTTATTAAAACGTATTTTTAAAGTATTTTTCTGTATTTAAATAATCAGTATCTTATAACTATTTTTTCTTAGCTAATTTTTATTATTTAAACTATTATTCTGAAACCCAATTGTTTATCGTAAGCCCAAATTCATATTTGATTTTATTAAATTAATTCGAAGCCCAATTGTTTAACTGTTATTTTAAGCCAAATTCTACATTTTGATTTTTATTATACTTTTAACTTGAGCCCAAAATTTAGTCCAACATCTTAATTATTTTATTTAATTACTTTGAGCCCCTTTTTAGACCAAGCCCAAATCCAATAACCCAAAACCCATATTTGTACAGACCCCCTACCCGTATACAATTTCTCCACACCCCCACTTTTCTGTCCCGTACTCCAACTCTCCACTTTCTAATCCCGTACCTGCACTTTCCCCCCACAACCTAATACTAACCCCACCTTCTACTCCCCACTAATTATTATCTATTATAATACCCCACTCCCGTACCCTCTCTCTCCCATTCAATCGCTCCCTCCTCTGTCTCCAACCAAAATAGAGAAACCAAGCAAAACCCGAACCCAACTCATCCTCCATCTCTCCCGCTCATCTCCCCCAGTCATTGCCACCGCTTCCGCAATCGCACTCCACTGTCTTCCTCACTCGAAGCCGCTTCACACTGCTCGCCATTGCCGAACGCTCCGTCAAGCCGTTCCACCCCATCGCTCACGACAACCACCCCGCACCTCTCCTCTCATACTTTCATCGAGCGCCATCAACGTTTCCCCCTCCCCTCGTCATCCGCAAGCCGTCATCTTCCCCATTTGTCCACCCACGGTGAAGCCAGCCACCCCTCCACCAGTCTCCGCTCGAGCTCCGTCTCCGCAGGCTTCCCCTGCGTCGCTGCCCCACCTCATCGAACCTCTCGTCGACAGCCATCACTCCGTCACCGCTCCTCTCCTCGCATCGACCCCTCGCCACTCCCGAAGCTCTGCTGCCACCATTGCCAGTCTCCTCCAACTCAACTCATCGTTGCCGCTCAACTCCGTCGCAGCTCTCGCTCGACCTCATTCTCGCTCGAGCCCAGTCGCGCCAGTTCCCCCTCCCGCCGTCGCCTCTCCCTGAACGCGCCGCCGTCCGAGCGTTTCCTGCTCATCGCCACCGCTCACGCCAGTACCGCTCCCCCTCCAGTCGTTGCCATTACTGTCGACCACTCGCCTCGCCTCTTCTCCATTCGCCACTGCCGTGCCTTCTCCTCCAAACTCCAGCCGTCGCGACCATCGCTTGATGCCAGCTCTGGTCACCCCGTTCTCCATCCTTGACTCCCCCGGCCCTCGAAGCTTCCGTCGACGTTCCCTGTCTCCTGCACTCTCTGTCTTTTTCTATCTCTCTCTGCGTTGAAAAAAAAATAAAAGAAGAAGAAGATATGATTTGGGGATGATTATTGGTGTTGGGTATTGCTGTTGTATATTTTATTGGAGTTGGAGGTGTTTGCTGTTTTGTGTGAAGGGATCCGATTGTATTGGAAGTTATTGGAGTTTGGTGTTGGAAGAGAGATCTGGTGTGTTGCTGTTTGGATATTTTATTGTGTTGGTGTTTTGAAGTGGTGAGTTGCTGTTTTGGAGAAGGTGGCTTGTTTGCTATTGGGAGTTTGCTATTTGGAGTTGCTGTTTGGAGTCTGCTACTTTGGAGATTGCTTCTTGGCGTAGCTGCCACATATTTTGCACGTGTTCTACTGCCCGGGATACTGATCCCGTTATTCTGTCTTAAATTTAATTGTCGTCAACTAACAGGCAAGTATCCCCTTGTACAAATTCGTTGGTCTAGTACAGGCTCCTTTGCAAAATACCGCAAGTATATTTTTGACTCTATTCGTATCTTATATAATCCATTGATCCCGTATTCATACATGATCGCGAATACTTTGTCACCCTATGCATTGTATGAACACGATACACACTTATACCCTTATAACTATACATGATGTTGTGCATGAATTGCTTGTTACTAGGTTGCATGTTATTATAATATTCTTTATTCTTGATTAAGTGTTACGCATGTCATTAGTCGCATCAACATTTTTAATAAGCCCTAAAATATGTTTTCCTGCATTGCATAAGTCCTGATACTCGATCCTGTCATGTTACCCGTCCTTGTTGTTGCATGTAGTTATTATTCATGTTTGATTGTAATAAAAATATAACAAGCCGGGGTATAAAGGAAAAGATTTAGTAGTGGGTAATATAGAAGAGCGTACTCGGACGGGGACTCGTGGTTCCTTGCTGCAAATTGTAAGTTACAAGTTGCAAGTTTGCTAAATTACAGGTTTACATGTTTCACGATACATGATATACTTGACATGTTTCACGCTACAGGTTACACTACATGTTTCACATTGCACGTATCTCGAACAAGATACAATTTTCCCGAGTACGTGACCTATGGAATCCACCACTAGTCTAAACGTTCACTTGACTTCGAGTAGCAACCATGTGGTATGGGACGCATGAAGTGCTACCTAGTTAGATTAATAAAAGACATGACATTAACACGTACACTTGCATGATCCGTTTACATGTTACATGTTTATGATGACTTGTTTACTTGTTTACATGTTACTCGTTCATGTTGACATGTTTACTTGCTTACCCGTTTACATATTACATGTTCCTATGAATTATTTACTTATTTACATGCATGCTATTTGTTCCATAAGGTCTTATTCTTGATCCTGTTGCATGTTGTATTTGCTCTATTATATGATTCTTGATTCCTTGTTCTTTCCTGCTTTTGTTTTATTTTATAATTGTCTCGTTGCTTGTACCACTTGCGGCCCGTGACTTGCATTAATGGGTACCTCTTTATTTCTTCCCTTGTAATAATATACTTGCAGGCCCAGATGGAGAATTATCCGAAGGTGTTGCTGAGCAGAGATTTTAGTGTTGTTTAATTTCTTGTTATTTTAGTTCTTGTTTATTCATGTACTCTTTGTTGTAATTCGGGCGTGTTGACCCGTAACTATGTTTCTTTTCCAGTTGTTGGTTATATCCTGCATTATGTCATGTACTATGTCATGTACTTTGTTATTTTATTATGATTTAACATGCTTGCGTGGTTAATATTGTCATCTTGTTGTTGAGTTAAATATACAGCTTATGAATAATGTATTCGCATCATTCGCTGGGCCTCAGTTACGTGCCTGTGTTCCCATATTCTGGGAAGCGGGGCATGACAGTTTGCAAGATATTACAGTTTTCGTACAGCTGTGTTGGGAATTGCAGATTTACCAAACTGTCGTTTCTTGATATTTTCTGATTTTTGATAACTGGTCTAATTTTACTGGAAAATTATGAAACTTTATATTTTGATACTAGACAGATAGGGAAATACCCCAGATTTTTCGTGGATTTATTTAATGTGTTTTCATGCTGTTTTCCTACTCTTGAATTCGATTTCCTGATTTCTGGTTGAACATATTTTCTGTATTCAAATCAGTTTTGAGCTAATTTGTATATAACTTATTTGTATTCGTTGGATTCGGTTGGGAGTCTATTTTCTAGACATTTTGACGGATTCAGATTTGCATATTTGTAACACTGGAAATCACTATTTTACTACAGTATGGTCTTGCTGTCCTGAACTTGATATTTGTTTATTTTATTCTTTTATGAGATACCTTGCACCTGTACATGTTTATCTTGCAACTTGAACTTGTTACATGATCATGCCATGTTATTCTTGATATGTTTTGTGCTCCTACATGTTTGTTTGACATTAACAATAAATAACCAAGCCGGGGTTTAAGGGAAAGATCTAATAGTGGATAATTCAGAAACGTGTACTCGAAAGGGGGCTCGTGTTTCCCGTTTTGATTCATGTTGATATATGAACCTATTGATGCATGAACCTGTTGGTTCATGTACCTGTTACTTATTGATGCAAGGACATGTTGGTTCATGTACCTATTACTTGTTGATGCACGGACCTGTTGGTCGTGTACCTGTTAATTCATGAACCCGTTGATGCATAAATCGGATGATTCGTGTACCTGTTTGATTCATAAACCTGTTTCTATTCGGATCCCTGAGTACACTGCCCTCTATAGTCCACTATGAAATCTAAAACGAAACTGTTTATTGTAGCAACCATGTAAGGTGGGCTGCATGAAGTGCTACCTAGATAGTAATCACTACAAGACTTGACACATAATACTTGAACATGATACTTGAACTTGAAATTTGAACATGATACATGCTTGCTTGACACTTGACTACATGTAACATGAGACTTGTTTACATGAGACTTGATACATGACACTTGATGCATGATTACACGATACTTGCCACTTGATGTTTGTTTACATGATACTTGTTTACTGAACTCTTGATATATGCTATATGATACTTGTTCACCTTACCATGCTAGTTGTTTATTTTGACATCATGCTTATACCATGTCATTAGTTAGTTTTCCTCATGTACTTGTATCCTGCATTACAAGCGGCCTGTAACTTGCAATTGATGGGTACTTGTTTTCTTTTTCCTCTTTCATGCAATTGTTAAATTGCAGATTTTGGAGAACAGGTTCCAGATGGTATTGGTGACATGAAGTACTAGTGATGGATTTTATTATTTTTATTTATTGTAGCTTGCTTGAACAATAATGTATTTTGATACTTTGATTTATTTGTATTTGGGCGATGTGACCCAGGATATTTGTGTTATTCAGATCATGATTATTTGAGATTTATATATATGGTTTTAAGTATTCTTGTTGGTATCTTGGTTTATATGTGCATGTTGGTTGATACTTTTGCTTCCGACTCTGATGATTCTTGTGAATGTTGTAAAGATTCTTGAACAGCTTATGGATGATAAAAATTATTCGCTGGGCTTTTGTCGCGTATCTGTATTCCGTATTCTTTTTGGGAAGCGGGGCGTGACACCTAGGATTTTTGAACAGTGTTTAAAAAATTGTTTGTTAATTGGTACCATATATAACTCTTCTTGCTTACGAATAATTTTGAGATAATGTTTCTTTGTGAAAGTACCATCTTTGATAGAGAATCTTGTATGCATTACATTGAAGATCGTTTTCAAATGGTATAGAGCAGGAAATTCCGCAAGTTTACTTCATCATAGATAAATGCAGTTGATTACGCTAAAACGTACCTAATTGTAAGTAAATTAATGATGACTGCAATGTGATATGGCTAAAAATAGGATCAAATCGGGACCATTCAAATTGGGCACGAATCTTAAAGCTCTCAGAGGTAAAACAGTAATTTCACCTACAAACGGGTCTGAAATGGAAACTGGGTCTTGCTTCAAAGCCCAATAACCCTTAAACGAGTCTGTCTTACTAGGTCGGGTGACAACCCGTTACAAACCAATTCAGATATTTAAAGAGTAATTCAAATTCATGATTATCTCTAAAAGGCGGTTTTAACCAACTCTCTTATCATGAAACGAATTTAAACTCTACATCTTATCCAAAAACACCGGGACATAGAGATAAATGATTATCACTGAACTATCTCTAAAGGCAATAAATACCCCTCTCCTTCCTCCATAACGGGGTAATCAATCTTTTTCCACATAAAGCTCTTTCATAATCTTCCTAATTACTGACAAAAACGTCAGAGCGTTCGTCGCCGGGATCCATCCCGATGTATTGAACTTTTGTGCAGGTCAACGACAGCGGCAAGAAACCAGCCAAACGTCGGTGAAGGTCAACAGGTTTGCTTTATTGTTTCCAAAAAGAATCCACAAATTCATCTGTTTGCGCCCACACCAAAATTAGCAGCAACAGATTGGTGCCGTCTGTGGGAAACTCGAAAAGCAATCCAACCTTACTTCATTAGCAAAAGTAGTTTCAAACCATGCATCCGAAAGAGAAGGGGAAGGCAATGGCCTCCAGCCGAAGAGCCACTCTTCCTCCTCCTCCTCCAGTCCAAGATGTTCTTCCTCAACATCCTTCTCTTCA
Source organism: Hemerocallis citrina (assembly GCA_017893485.1). NCBI lineage: Eukaryota > Viridiplantae > Streptophyta > Magnoliopsida > Asparagales > Asphodelaceae > Hemerocallis > Hemerocallis citrina. The sequence goes on from CM030368.1 coordinate 25,482,701, forward strand.
ACACCCCTCCAGAGTCTCGGGGGGCTGCCCAGGGGGGCTCTCGTCGGATTCGTCCAAAGCAACATCCTCTTCATGACCATGTCTCGGTCCACAATTCTTTAGTTGACTCTATGGCTTCTCAAAGCCCTCCCGAGCAGGATCTCCGTCAAGTAATTGTTAACTGCCAGCAAGGGGTTGACTTCCAAACTCGCTTGAATGGATGGCGAGCCCTTGAGGGAGTCCAACAACCTGAGCACCCAGGGGCCTCGAGAGTTCGGACCCCCCGTAGACCAAGGACCAGAAGATCCCCTCCCGCGAGGAGGTGAAGATAGTCCCTCAACATCAACGGCAGAGAAGTCATACTCCAGTAAGCCGAGCCACACCTAGTGATCACCGAGCAGAATGGGCACCTGTCACTCGGGCGAGCTCCAGAACTTCAAATAAGATATCGTGCAAGCTCTTAATATTGCCACGAGTCAGGATCAGCGTGCTCCTAACCCTTGCCATACCGCTGCTCATGAAGGAGAGTCCCAGGGGTCGGCTAGATCCGATCGAAGGGATGACTCGGTCCGCCACCGTCTCCACGAGATGGAGAGGCGCCCCAACAAGATAAATCCCAAAGAAGAACAATCGGCCAATAAGTTTCGGCCAAGCAAACCCCCCTCTCTAGGGCCATCATAGAAGCTCCGGTCCCCGAAGGCTTCAGCCCGTCCCGCTTTGAATCCTACAATGAGGAGTCGGACCCGGCCGATCATATCGAGAATTTTCAAAGTCTCATGATGATTCATCAAGCCTCGGATGCGGTCCTCTGTAAGGCCTTCCGAGCAACATTGAGGGGACCAGCGCGAGAGTGGTACTCCCGTCTAACCCCCGCCTCTATCTTCTCATTCGAACAATTTGTAGAGCTCTTCCTCACCCACTTCGTGGGCAGATGCCGAGCTGAGAAAACGAGTGTGTCATTGATAGCCCTCAGCCAAATAAAGGGTGAAAGCCTAAAAGATTATGTTCGGTGCTTCACCGCCGAAGCCCGGTCTATTGTCTCCCTCAACCAATCAGTAGCCTCTGCGGCATTCAGGCACAACATCACTAACGCCGACCTCAAGGCGTCCCTTGCCAAGAAGCCTCATCGGGACTTCTTGGAACTCCTCCCTAGTAGCGAGAAGTAAATCCAAGCCGAAGAAGCTCTCAACCCCCCCAATCAAGAGGAGTCATCTTTTGGGAACAAACGGAAGGGTACAAGTGAAGAAGGATCCCAGAAATTCCAGAGGGACGACAATGGCCAGCACCACTCAGCTCCTCGTTTTGAGAAATTCACCCCCTCTATGCTAGTATATCAGCAGTTCTTATGGAGGTGAACAAGGAAGGTCTACTCTGTGATTCCCCTAGAATGAATACCTCTGGCAAGAAAAGAAACATGGATAAGTGGTGCCGCTTTCACAGGGACCACGACCACGACACAGATGATTTTCAGGCTCTCAAAGAGGAGATCGAAGAACTCATACAGTGGGGATACCTGGCCAAGTTCGTCCGAAAAGACGGGGCCGATCTTTCACCCCGAGGAGCCTACAAGCAAACAGAGAGGCCCGCCGAGTTCCAAAACTCTGAACCTGGGGCCGTCCTCCACCTCATCCATGGAGGTAAAATGGGGGGAGAACCAAACTCCTCCCAAGAGGCCTTCATCCTATCGTAGAAGTAGGTTTTCAGTTTTCAATAAGGCCGATGCTTGTAATACGGCCAAAAGCATGTAATAATGGCTCACCCCATTGAAGCGGCCACTTAGTTTATCTCAATAAAAGTAAGCTTTTTTCTATCTAAAATTATTGCATTTACCTCATTTCTATCTCTATGAGTCACATCTACCACTCGTTAAATGGTAAGTTCGGAGTCCAGCTTGTCTTACAGGGCTGCTCCCACAACTTACTAAGCTTACAAGATGAGTTTGGAGTCCAACACTCGGTTCGATGCCGCTTTAGCCGCTTTTAAACGAACAAGTGTGAAGTAGCTCACCATTTGGTATTGGTCCTACAACTCGTTAACCCCATCAAACAACAAGTTTGGAGCCCAACACTTGGTTCGATGCCGCTTTAGCCGCTTGCGAACGAGCACGTATGAAGTAGCTCACCATTCGGAATTTCTCCTACAATTTGTTAAACTCTCTCAATGAAAAGTTTGGAGTCCAACACTTGGTTCGATGCTACTTTAGCTACTTGCGAATGAGTGAGTACAAAGTAGCTCACCATTTGGAATTGCTTCCACAAATGTTGAAACTATCTTTGCAACTAGTTCGGAGTTCACAATCATGTTTCGAAAATTGCCCTCACAGCTTGCAAGTATGCGATTTCGGGACTCAAAACAAACATTCATACTACTCCCACTACTGGTTAAATTTTGCAACAAGCAAGTTCGGAGCTTAACTCTCCCCTAGAGTTGTTCCTCAAACTTCTCTCCCAAACGGCTCTCTCCTAGAGCCTGATGATGCTCTTCGCTCCACTCGCCTCCCGAGCGGCCTTCTTCTCAACGAGTTCGGAGCTCAACTCTCCCCTAGAGTTGCTCCTCAAACTTGTCTCCCGAACGGCTCTCTCCTAGAGCCTGGTGATACTCATCGCTTCACTCACCTCAAAGCGGACCTCTTCTCAACGAGTTCGGAGCACAACTCTTCCCTAGAATTGCTCCTCAAACTTATCTCCCAAATGGCCCTCTCCTAGAGCCTGGTGAAGCTCTTCGCTCAGCTCGCCTCTAGAGCGAACCTCTTCTCAACAAGTTCGGAGCACAACTCTCTCCTAGAGTTGCTCCTCAAACTTGTCTCCCAAATGGCTCTCTCCTAGAGCCTGGTGATGCTCTTCGCTCCGCTTGCCTCCCAAGCGGCCTTCTTCTCAACGAGTTCGGAGCTCAACTCTCCCCTAGAGTTTCTCCTCAAACTTGTCTCCCGAACGACTCTCTCCTAGAGCCTGGTGATACTCTTCGATTTGCCCGCTCCCGAGCGGCCCTCTTCTCAACGAGTTCGGAGCAAAATTCTTCCTTAGAGTTGCTCCCCAAACTTATCTCCTAAACGGCTCTTCCCAAGAGTCATACAAAGCACTTCTCAACTTTATGAGGCAAAGATGTTGCGGGACTATTTTGACCATGAAGAAGGATATTTCTTCAACTGACTTCTGAAAAGATATTGTAGAACTTCGAGTCAGCTTCGAAGCGAGTAGTCAAACACCCCAACCAGACCTTCATATCTCCGCAAAAATTAGTTACCATGAAGCTCGTCACAATCGTTCACCAAACGGTGTGCGCTGGCTGATCAAACAGTAATCCGATCAAAATATAAGCAAAGTGGCATTGACCAGTCAATGGTTTAGAGCCACGTGTCACTCCCCTAGAGTTCGACACACGCTCGTCGTTTCAAGCTTAGCAAACAGTGATCCGATCAAAATACGAGCAAAGTGGCGTTGACCAGTCAACGGTCTAGAGCCACATGTCACTCTTTTGTGGTTCGACACACGCTCGCCAAGCTCGCCGTTTCGTGTCGAACAGACGATGACCCGATGAAAATATGGGAAAAGTGGTGTTGACCAGTCAACGATCTCGAGCCATGTGTCACCCTCGCCACGCTCGCCATTTCAAGCAAAACAGATGTAGTTCCGAACTAGAAAATGAGAGAAAAACTCTGCCTCAAGACCCGCGCTCAATCTTGATTGACGACTTAGATTCGCCCAAAGAAAAGCAAAAAAAAAAAAAAAAGAAAAGAAATTAATTGAGGTGTTAACAGATCGGGTTGGGACCCGTTATAAACTCAAACCCGCCCATTCTCCTCTCCTTCTTCTCCTTCGAGATTGAGCACCAAATTCTAAAAAGAAACCCATCTATGCTCCTCTCCTTCGCCGAGCTCCATGGACGAGCTCCGCTCTCAACCGTCGAGGCCCTCCATCAGTGAGCTCCTCCATCAATGAGCTCGCCAACCTCCAACGTCGAGCTCACCATCACCAACTCACCAAACTGCTCGCCAACCTCCAACGTCGAGCTCCCCTCCAGTGCCAAGCTTCGACCTCGACTCCATTGCCGAGCCCACTCCTCTCCAAGCTCCCTAGGCCATCGAGCTTCGCTCTCCACCTCGTTGAGCTCCACTCTCCACCTCGTTGAATCTCATCACTGACGAGCTCCACTCTCCCCCTTCGCCGAGCTCCATGGACGAGCACCGTTCTCAACCGTTGAGGCCCTCCATCGGTGAGCTCCTCCATCAACGAGCTCGCCAACCTCCAACGTCGAGCTCACCATTGCCAAGTCACCAAACTGCTCACCAACCTCCAATGTCGAGCTCCCCTCAAGTGCCAAGCTCCGACCTCGACTCCATTGCTGAGCCCTATCTTCTCCATGCTCCCTAGGCCGTCAAGCTCCGCTCTCCACCTCGTCGAATCCCATCACTGACGAGCTCACTTTCCCCCTTCGCCGAGCTCCATGGACGAGCACCGCTCTTAACCATCGAGGCCATCCATCGGCGAGCTCCTCCATTGACGAGCTCGCCAACCTCCGCCGTCAAGCTCCCCCTTGGTCGGCGAAGCACAACTGCTCCCCAAGATCCAAGAGGCCGAACCCATGGCCTGTCGAGCTCGAAAATCCATCGCCGTCGAGCTCCTGTGTCGAACCCCTCCACTGTGTCGAGCTCCAATGTCGTTAAGCAACCCTCCATTGTGTCAAGCTCCAACGACGTCGAGCACCACTCCACCATCGAGCTCGACCGCATCTCCAGTTCGTCGAGCTCCTTGCCTAACTCGCCGAACTCGCGAGCTCCTCACCGATCCCAGTCGAAACTCCGTTGAGCTCCTCTCTTCGCCTGCTACACAGGACGGTCGGAGACAGAGTCGGAGAACGAGTCACAGTCGAAGTTGAATGGTAGATTCGAGCCGAAAGACGAATGAATAAGACGAAGAGGGAAGAAGAAAAAAAGGGTCAATGGGTGGCCGTTGACCGCCACGTGTCAGCATGGCGATCGTTGCGGCGAGCAGAGACGTTTCCGAACGAAAAATGGGAAAAAATTGCCTCCTCTCGATGCGCGCACGTCTGATCATGATCCATGCACAGGATTGCATCACGTGTATAGGTAAATTTTAATTTATTTATTTAATTATTTAATTGAACTAATTATTTAAAAATCCAAAATAATTAATTAAAAATGGAAAATTTTAATTAAAAAATTCAAAAAATAATTATTAATTCGGAAAATAATTTTAAATTCTGAAAATAATAATTTTTAAATCAGAATAATTAATAAAAATTTTCGATAATTAATTATTTAAATTCATAATTTGAATAAAAAATTCAAAAAAATGATTAAAAATTGGAAAAAATTCAGAAAAATCTGTAAAAATCACAAAAATTTCGGAAAATTCTGAGAATAATTTTGGGTACTTTACAAGCTCAGATTGACACCGTTACACCTTGAGAAAGATCCAAACTCCCTCAAGTACTCCAAAAAAATCCTGTACGCTATTGAAACGATAAAACTAGTCCTCAAAGGCTGTTAAACTTAGTCTTCGGGAGTGGGGGGCTCGTGATATGGCTAGAAATAGGATTAAATTGGGACCGTTCAAATTGGACACGAATCTTAAAGCTTTCCGGGGTAAAACGGTAATTTCACTTACAAACGGGTCTGAAATGGGAACTGTGTCTTGCTTCAAAGCCCAATAACCCATAAACGGATCTGTCTTACTAGGTCGGGTGACAACCCGTTACAAACCAATTCAGATATTTAAAGAGTAATTCAAATTCATGATTATCTCTAAGAGGCGGTTTTAACCAACTCTCTTATCATGAAATGAATTTAATCTCTACATCTTATCCAAAAATACCGGGACATAGGGATAAATTATTATCTAAAAACTATCTCTAAAGCCGACTATAAATACCCCTCTCCCCCACCATAACAAGGTAATCAATCTTTTTCCACACAAAACTCTTTCATAATCTTCCTGATTACTGACAAGAGCGTTGGAGGGTTCGTGCTGGGATCCATCCTGGTGTATCGAACTTTTGTGCAGGTCAACTGCAGCGGCAAGAAACCAGTCAAACATCGGTGAAGGTCAACAAATTTGCTTTATTGTTTTAAAAAAGAATCCACAAATTCATCTGTTTACTTCCACACCAAAATTAGCAGCAACACAATGCATTGCGGTTAGTCGATGTCGTTTCATATGCTTCAGTAGTCAGCCATTTGGATTCAATTCAATGATTCGATCTTATATGAAGTATAACATATCTAAATCTTAGATATAACCAAGTTCTATGTTGTGGTATGCTTCAGTAGTCAGCAATTTTGTTATTTCATTTTTTCTTATTTTTTTAAAATTTTGAAAAAAAATTTTAAAAAAATGAAATTTGTTTGCTTGTCCCGGCGTTATTGGATTAAAACGGCGAGACAGGTTAATTTTTTTTAAAGAAATAATCTATCCCATCATTTTTTACCAAACACGTTGAGATAGATGCATTTTTCATTTTCTTTAATTAATGCTATATACTGGCAGTTTTTATTTAAAACACCGGGATAGAGAGGTCTATAGCGGCGTTTATAAAAAATGCAATATCTGCCTCGATGCTCGCTATTGTGGCGTTTCTGGCTGAATTCCTAGGAACGCCACTATGGTCAATCCTGGCATTTATAAATGCCGGGATAGCCCCAAAAAAATGTCGAGATTGGCGTTCTGTGTTTTAGTGCTAGGTTGCTACCAAAGCACTAATTCGATAAAGAGCCAGACTTTTGACCTAGCTGCAGATATTATTAATTAAAACTTATTAAATAAGATTTGTAGCCCTATGTGTCTGGAATCCAGATTACCTGACGGTTTTGCAATCCGACATACATATTGCAAGATATTCATATTCTCGTGTTGTGACGTCTGAATTCGAGAATACAATCTAAAAATACGTTACCATTTTTAACTAACTGAAACAGTAGATTAAATTAAGAATTAAAATCTGAGATTAATCGTGTTGTTGCTGAACACTATTAAAATAAATTATGGTTTTTATAAGATTTTAAAATGATTTTACAACCAACTTTATATATAAGAATCTGACCCTGACATGCTGCCTGAACATGAAACCAGTAAAGAATAAAATTATACGCCTAGCTACTGTAGTTATAATATGTCGTGTGAATATGTGTTGGAACCTTCAGGGAGTCTAGTTTCTGGAACACCTGACAGAATTGGATTTTCATATCCTTAGAAACGGTAAAGTGAATTTGAGTACCAATAGGTGCTGCTGTCCAGAATTTGCATTATTATATTTTTGCATATAAACCATGATTTTCCATATTTAATTAATTGAACTATGTGTATTGCATTAATTGAATAGCCTGGATATCTTCTTGATATTGTATTAATACTACCATTCTCATCGATTGTACCCATTGCATAATTCTTGATACCACTGTTCCCATTGATCGTATTGATTGCATGTCCATAATTGATCGTAATAAAATGAAAACAATACAGGGTAATAAGGGTTTGACTTAATAGTGGAAAATACATGAGACTGTACTCGGAGGAGGGGCCGGTATTTCCCTATATTGATTATTGTTATCGGTTATTGTTTTATCGATTGATTAAGGATTACTACTACAGTATCCCAATTGTATCGTGTATTGTATCATGCTATTGATTATTGATTATTGATGCCGAGTACTTGACCCTGTAGAGTTCACCACTATAGTCTAAACGTTCACATGATTTTATGCACCCGAACCTGTGGTATGTGACGCAGGATTTCGTGCATAAGATAGGATAATAAAAGACCAATAGACATAAGATTAATACTAAGCATTGACACATGCATTGTTGATTACTGATTATCGTTTATCGACCATTGTTTATTGAATCATTCACTATTGACCCTTGTTATGACCATTGCACCATCAATCATTGACTATCAATTTGTTATCGACTATCGTTTATTGACCATTGATATTGTTCCAGTTCATCGTTCATTGTTGTATCGTATTTTATTGTTTCGTTGCTTGTTGCTACTTGCTATCCGTAACTTGCTCTAACAGATATTTTTCCCCCAAACTCTAGATGTTGAGATTTCAGGTACAGAAGATGAACTGAGTGAAGGACTGGGTGAACAACTTTTCTAAATGATGAAGTTGGATGTTTAGCCGCATTTATTTTCTGTTTTCATGCTTTCCTAGTCACTATTACTGTTTCAATACATTGTTTTCCGGGCATTTTGTCTTGAGGTTTATTCCAGATGTTGGATATTATTTCATGGATTTATTTCATGAATATTTTTGGAGTTTTTTCATTGTTTATGTGATTGTATTCTGCCTGCGTGGTTGCGATTATACTTCATGTTGTTGAGTTTAATTGTTACAACGTATGAATGATGTGTTATATCATTCGCTGGGCATTAATTGCGTGCCCGTATTTTCGTATTTTGGGAAGCGGGGTGTGATAGGTTTTTAGTGATATCAGAGTCAGGTTAGGCTCTTGCCTTGGTTTGAACCATGTTTAACTCAAGAATATGCGCACCACGTTGATCACATGAACAATTAATAACCAACTTATAATCGAGATACTAGTCTTATTCGATCCATTTAGATCGCTTCATATTCAGTTCTTTCATTTCCTGTTTCTTTCCACCCCTTGCAATCATCCTTATTCATTGATTCCTTATTGGATATACATTCATTATTTTCCTACCCATATTATCTTTGATTCCGGTGTTATCATTCTTTTTATTTCCGTTCGGTTCGTCGTTCGGCATCACTTAATCTTCTACGACATGTCAACAGCTTGGATCATCACCACGAGAGGAGGTGTTTTCGTTCACTCTATGGCATATTGGCAGAGTCCCAGGATCCTAGATAGCATTCAGAATCCCAAGTTGCCAGGAGTTCGAACTTCACGCTAGAGAGATATCGTTTTGACGTGCCAATGATACGGTGAGCCACGAGGCAGATTGTTGGAGTTCATGGACGCTGATAACGGAGTCTCCCCGATCAGAGTGGCGCAGCGGATGGGTGGTGGACCCATAACCCACAGGTATCAGGATTCTCATATTGCTTTTCTTTCTTTGCCTCGTTTTCTTCCTTTTTATACATTCCATTCGTCATCATGCATCAATTCATTATTTAACATCATTCTATATTACTCCATTCATATCCATGTTCTTTCTTTTTCTAGTGTTGCCACTATTTCGTTTCTTTCCCTTTAATTTCCTGTTTTGTGATCTAACAAGTTTGCTTTTGCTTTGTCTTACGTTCCGTCTGAATGAATTTCGAGGAAGAAATTCTTTTTGTAAGGTGGGAAGGATTGTAACCCCCATTTTTGTCTATACAAAATTTTCATGTATTCTTGTATTAGAATTTTCTATAAATTCTCCTATTCTTTGAAACCAATTGTATACAATCTGATATTCAATTTTTATTTAAATTCTCCCTAATCATCATTTGCATTTGTAGCAATTTTCATATGATTATAGATTTGAACACGAATCATATTCTATTCTATAATCTTAAGTCTTTAGTCTTGATTAGGTATTATAACACAAATTTTATTGCATTCTAAAATTTTATTTGTATATTTGGTTAATTACTTATATTCTAGCCCAAACTAAGTCCAATTTTATTATTTGACTATTTATAAAGTGTGAGACCATAAACTCTATTTTTTTTAAATCCATTGCATTTATATATATCTTAAGCTAATAGGACTATCCCATCTCTCCTTTCTCTATATTGATATAGAGGAATGAGAGAAAAAGTAGGAATTAACACATGCAGCCCACATCAATTGCAAAATTAAAAAAATACAAAAAAATCTTTCTTCTACCACATCTCCCCCAAACCCACTAACCCTAACCCTCCTACCCCAAAAACCCACCCAAATCTCCTCCGCCGGCCGTCGATCTCCTCGCCATCGCCGAACGTTGATCTCGTCATGCCGCCCGTCTCTACCCGACACACGCCGCATCAAAAGTTATGATGGGTTGTGGAGAATGATATTATTTTCAAAATTTCTGATTTTATTATGCTTTTCTTGCTATTGATATTAATTAGTTTTATGGGTAAATTGTAAAACTTACTGTGGAACCCTGAGTAGCATAAACTCAAGTTATCTGACATCTCTAATCCTTATATTATTAGATAATTCAGTTGGGTATTTAATTAGATTTTTTTATGAAATTTTCCTATTTTCCTCACTTGAAAGCAAAGAATAACAATATTGTAATTTATGTTTATGTAGGTTGAGTAAGGATGGACAAGGGCATCAGTATAATCAGGCTAATAGTGGTTTGGGAAATACTGAGGGAATGGAATGGAACATTGAATCAGATGAAGAGTGACAGCAACAGTAAGAAGGATGATGTTCATGCCGAGATGGCAAGAGTGAAAAAGCTCCCTTCGAATAGTAGCTATGCGGTGCATCGAATGAAAGTGCTAAACAAGATTCTACATCTTCTATCCATTCCTGTGAGCAGTTTAGCTTTTTGAGTATTTTAGTTACTTGAAGTGGTAGTGATAGTTTTTAATCATCTCCATGCCATCGCCGCCCGTCTCTACCCGATGCCTGTCGCTACCCACCGCCTGTCGCTACCCTCGCTGTCACCGCCCGTCGATCTCTTCGTCGTCGTCGACCGTCGATTATTCAAATGTACGTTTCATTAGATTTGCTCTAATACCTTAGTTGTCAACTGCATTGCTTTGGCTTATAACAACTTTTTCACTTTCTTTTTAATTTTTTTACTAAGAGGTTGCTCCAAGCTCTAATACTTTCAATTCTTGACTCTATTTTGATCATCTTAGATGAAGCTCATTCAGAGATTAACACTTTCTTTTTTAATAAATCTGGATATAAGTACAGTTGTTATTTTGGCATGTAATGTGGCATGAGGTTGAAGAATATACAACATATTAGTAGGTTAGATAGTGTAGTAATGCAAGCGAGGAATATAATCAAACAATTAGCATGCATCTAAGTAAATTAATGGTGAACCATTCTATCAATCAATTGGTATGCATATCACATATCGAGCATGTCTTTTTTGAAAAATCTGGATATAAGTACAGTTGTTATTTTGGCATGCAATGTGGCATATCACATATCGAGCCTGTTCTAAGAGCTATCATAATATGATATAGAAGGAGGGTCTTACTACGACTTATCACAATCAGATGGAGAGACTACTGGTGCTTTAATAAAAGAAAAGAAAATTAATGTATTCATTTTTATGAATTTGAAAATATTCCATGTGTTTATAAAAATTATTTTAAAATTTGTATAGAAAAATTTAATTTTTCTTAAAAGAAATAGACATAGCAAATAATAGTTAATCGCGACAATAGATTTTTTGATTATTTGCATGTTTGAGAAAGGAGAGCAAAAGAAGGAGAAACACATTAAAAATATAATCACGTGCATTCCACACTTTTCCATAAATAATAATAATATTATCATGTGCTAACCAAGTTTCTCACTTAAATTCATGTATATATTACCAGTGGAATTCTGAAGCCGGTCTAAGAGCCTTTTTGAGACAACAACTTTGAGCTAGAGATTTACAAATATTAAGTTATATCTCAGTTCAGAAAATTTAATTGCATGAAGTAAGTTATATCTCAGTCTAAAAACTTTATACGTAATAAAAATCAAATAACACACAATTATTTGTTTTGTCTACACATACTGAGTTATATTTCAATCTAATAAACATTACAATATGTCACACATTGGTTGTGGTCAAATAACTTTGTTTTATATATCAGTTGTGTAATGTGTGTGGGATTGAGAAATCTTTCGCTTAGATTAATAAATCCATATATTCTAATTGTGTAATAAACAATACAATATGTAGAGTGTAATCTAATTTTCTCACAATTCCACTTGGTTGCTGTTTTTTGGAGTGCATTATGTTCTATGTAATTTCATGAGTAAACTACATTAGTGCAACACGTTGCTTCGAGAGGACAACATAGAAAACCACCCATTCTTAGGTAATTATCATCACATCAAGCTGACATTGATACAGTATGCACACTCCTGCAATGTTCACACTACAAGAAGTATTCTTAAGGAACTATTTCGTGATATAGATCCTAATTAGTTTTATGTTGGTGTAATGAATTACTATTAATGATATTCCAAGTTTCCAATGAAAATGTGCAGGTTCTGGCAATTTAGAATGCATACATCTTACATTTAATGATAGTGATTTACGGTTAGTTGGGAGCTCTGTTAACCCCACTCCCCATATTGATCAAATTTCTATATTCAAATGTTCCTTCTATAAATATATAGTATTCATTTCATTCTTTACCATAAACTTTCGGTGTCGATAGAAGTAACATCTCTGACTTCTTTTTTCCCTAACAAAATATCTTAACCTTAGTTGCCAACTGCATTGCTTTGGCTTATAACCACCTTTTCACTTTCTTTTTAATTTTTTAACTAAGAGGTTGCTTTAAGCTCTAATACTTTCAATGCTTGACTCCATTTTGATCATCTTAGATAAAGCTCATTCAGAGATTAATACTTTATTTTTTGAAAAATCTGGATATAAGTACAATTGTTATTTTGGCATGCAATGTGGCATGTAGTCGAAAAAGGGTCTTACTACGGCTTACCGCAATCAGAGGGAAAGACTATTGGTGCTTTATAAAAGAAAAGAAAAATGATGTATTCATTTATATGGCTAACTTGAAAAAACACCCCTTAGCTATGTTTCTTATTAAACATCCTTTAACTATATTATTTATGATAAGACCTTTTTGAGACAAGACTACTGATATCTGTCTTATATCACTTGGATTTCTTACGACATTAGATAGTGCTTAAATATTACAAATAACTATTGTTAGGTTGTGTTTGCATGAATTGATACGAACGTTGGAATGCATGTGAATAGTGAATGTTAGTGATAAGTACAAACACTGAGAACTTTAATAAATGGAGCAAACATTTTTTCGCCTGAGAGAATTATATGTAAATTTCAGTGAAATATAGTGTTTTATTGATTATAAAGAGATTGATTTTGTTTTCAACAGTAGATGTGAAGATTCAAAGATAGTGGGAGATTTTCAATTATATTAAGGGAAGTCAAACTCTTTCATTATATCAGGTATGTTATATGCATACTTATTATATTATACAATATCTTAATCTAATAGACCTACCGCTATCTTTCCCTTATCCATTTTGAAATAGAGAAAGGAGAGCAAAAGTAGGAAATCACACCTACCTTAACACGTGCACACCACACATTTTTACTTAACAAAAATAAATACAAAAAAAACCTCTTCCTCTCCCAACTCGCCCTCCCCCAAAATCCTGCTAACCCTCCTCCCCCAAATCTCAGCATTCGTTGTTCACCAGCCCATCCTCGCCGTCAACGCTTACTGGCCCGCCATGGGTGATGACACCATCAATAAGAATTCTCCTATGAGAAATTAGGGTATTTGAATTCCTAATTTATTTTGTAATATTGTATTCAGAAAACCCTAATTTGCCACCCACTTTTACTCTTAATTTCTAATTAGTGCGTTTCAATTCTTGAAATTTCGAAATCCAAATCCTAATTATGGATTCAAAAATGAATATTGGTTATTTTCAGACCAAATCCTAACTAATGTTCTGTTCTTAATTCTTTGTTTCTTCATATCCAAATAAATTAGATTTTAGAGGCCATGGTAGAAATTGGGATTTTGGAAGGCGAAGAGCTGAAGGAAAGAATAAACTGTGGGAAACTAAGAGGTAATGTAAGTGTTTATTATATGTTTGTTTTCGTTTATTCACTGATTTACACTACTCTCTCCAATGTGTACTCCCAGAGATCACGGAGATGGCAGTAGGCCTGTATGTGATGCCGTCGCTGCAATTGGCCCAGATGTAGGTTACCTGAAGATCAACTTTTATTCTTCAATTTGATGGTAATTGTATTCACTACTTCTCATAATTATCTCAGATGCAAACCTAATAATGTAGGATTTCGGATTAGAAGAAGGGGATCGTCAAGTGTGAGATTGGAACGAACTGACTTGCATATGAGGGCTTTTTCTTCTAATTGTTATTTGATTTGAACTTTTGCATTCTAAGTAATAATATCATTAAATTTTCAATTACAAAGAATGATGGATTGTAGATGATGGTAAAAAGAATGAAAGTTGAATAGTTTGGTCCATTTTATCATTATTGTATTTTATTATTTTTATTTTATTAGGGTAAAAGTGAACAAATGAGTGAATATATAAGAAAGCTAAGGACTTGCATCAAATGGTTGATGAAATGAGCAGATGAAATTTTGATGAAGCAAAAGAAGCTTCGGAATATGCTGGAATTCAAAGGGAAGCAGCATGCAGATAGTGGATGTTTGCTACATCTTTTGTTTTGTTTGGAAAGTTTTGGTGAATTGCAGATGTATGTGTGTTTTATAGTTTGATCATTTTATAGAGACACAACTAATGAGTAATATAGAACAATTAGAGGCAAATATTCAGGAACTTCGCAGACAATATGAGTATTTGCAAGCAAGCTTTAGAATGGAGGAATCTGACAAGATTGTAATTCTCTTTCTTAGCATCTCTAAATTTCGGTAATGATTCGACTGTTTTTTTATTTTTTTAATTGAATAGAAATTTAGAATGATGTTGGTTGGTTTGAAAGTGTGAATTAGTTAATTTGTAGATTTTCATCTTTTCATTATATTGAGATTGAAATAGCTTAGAGGATTTCTAAAATTTTAAGTAATATATAATTTAATGAGTCCCTCAAAATTATTTTATTCTGTGCAATTTGTACAAGGTAACATTAGTATATCTATTATCTTATTATTATTTTGAAACTCAAATAAACCTTGTTCTCTTAAACTCAATTGCATCAATCTTCTCACTCAATTATTTTTAGGTTCCAAAAATTATGTTTTAGTAGTAACCGATTATTTAACTAATATCTATTATTGTATATTTTTGTAAAGCCTAAAACTTCATTCTATTATTATTGATCTTTTATTGGTTTTAACCCAATTATATAAACCATATAATACTATACCCAAACCCATTAACCCTAATCCAAACCCACATCCCAATCCCCTATATATACCCTATTAATTTCCTAACCCTAATTAATTAACTCTAATCTCCCATCTACAACTGCTCTCCTTCTTCTCCTTTCCCTTCCCCGCTCGACCCCAACCTCCCGACCTTCTCCTTCCTCTTCTTCGTTCCTGAACCTACCCATCGCTCCTCGTCGCAGCACCACTAGCGCCATCAGCCTCCACAACCTTGCTGCCTCGACCTCCATCCCCTGAGCGCCACCTGCAACCCCTCAACGTGCCACCCTCCTTCCATTGCCACAACCACCTAAGCACCCCATCCCGATCACTCCTTCATCAGCCGCGCAACCTCCCTGCTGCCTACGCCCTCATCGCCCTCCAGTCATGCCCCACCGTCATCCACTACTTCGTTACTGCACGACCTCAACGCAGCCTTGCATCCAGCCGTCGTCGAGCCCCATCTTGATGTGCCTCCCTGAGGCCTTCAACACCACCACCATTTCACACCGCCTCCTCCACCATCCTCACTCGTCACCGCTCAAGTCCACCATCGTCGACAGCCCCTCGCCATTGCTCGTCGCCGCCACTCCAAGCTCCACCCCACAACCCTTTGCCCGCACCGCTGCTTCCCCTCCAGTGCCTCCCTCATCTTCACCGTCTGCCTTGACTGCGCACCACCTTGCAGTCGAACTTTGCTGCTCCTCGTTGCCTTGCCTAACCACCTTTTTCCCTCATTATTGCGGCTTGTTACTGCACTCCTGACCAGCCGCAGTGCTCAGCAGCTCCACCTCCCTATCTCCACCACCGCAAGCCCCCGAATGCCTCTCTCCCATAATCATTGACCGGTCTATGCCAGCATCACTAGAGCACCATCATCCCGCGACCACCAACCTGAGCTCCCCTCGCCTTGTCAACATCGCCGACCCTCCTCGTTGCCGCTACCGTGTGTTGCCATCATTGTTGTTTGTGTTAGCGCTGTTTTTTGCTGTTACTGATGTGTGTTGTTGTCCCGCTGCCGTGAACTTCCGCCATAGTCATTTTCGCATCTCGTTGTATTATAGCCGCTCTTTTGTTCGTTTTTCTGTCTCAATCATCTCGTCAAAAGGAAAGTTTCTCTTGAACCAACTGTTTGTTTTAGTTCAAGAATTCTTTTGATCTCCGCAAGTAGTTCCCATTTCAATTATCGTATTTTATTTGCTTGATACCTTTCAAAGAGACTATTACGGATTCATCGGCGAAACCAAGTAGTAGTTTTCCTTTCGTGTCTTTCCCTTGACTCAATCCCAAGACTTTTTATACATCATCACATGCAGATACTACATGAACGTAGACTAGAAACATGTTATATGGAAGAATCATGATTTGAATACCTTTCGATTGGATATGATGTTATAACTAGCAACGTGAATTAAATGTTATGTTAATAATAATTTGTCTTGTTTATAACAGAATTCCACCTTAATAATTGAGTATAATTTCTTATTAATTATTTGCCATGAAGTTATATGATTATGTGTCTCATTTGTTGCTAATTAATAATAATCAACCTGCTGGCCTTCTATTTATTCCATGTTGTGTTGAGATTTTGACCCAGCAGCTGTTATAGTTAGGTAGAACTTTATAAACGACATTTGTATCCCTCTGAACCTATTTTCCAGAACTTCTTACGGATCTAAATTCTGAATTTTAGACTGCAAGTTATCATATTTTTAATACTGCCAGGTTTTTAATTCCATATTTCTGTCTGGAGTCTTGCCAACACAATTTTGTCATTTAAAATAGTGTATTATCAGTAAATGAAGATTTGCGATTAACTAGGTTGTTACTAGACATGATTAGGATTCACTTTAAATTTTTTATAGGATTAATTGATAAATTTTCAGACCCATTAGATATATGAGAACGTGACCCTAGGTTGCTGCCAGAACACTAGATCGATAAAGAACCAGACTTTTGACCTAGCTGTAATTAATATTAATTAAACTTATTAAACAATATTTGTAACCCTGTGTGTCTGGTATTGTAACCCCTGTTTCCGATTGTACGGATTATTTTTTTCCTTGTATTTTAATGGTATTTTTTTCCTCCTAATTTATTGTATTGTGGGTCTTTGTCCTATTGTGGGCTTTTTGTTTCCATTTGTTTTCTTGTATTATTATTGTTGGCCCATCCACATACAAGCCCAAAACCCATCTCTTTATTGGATATTAAACCCAAAAACCTAGCCTACCCAAACCCACATTTCCCTAACTAATACCCCAGATCTTCTCTACCCAACTCCTCGTATCTCTAACTCTCCCCACTATTTACTCTATTATTTTATATTAAAATCCTCCCCCACTCTCCCACAAATCAGAACTACCCATAACCAACTCCTCTTCTCCAACTCCCCACTACTACACAACTCTACCCCGTTACTTCTCCACCCCGTTCCCACACTCTCTCTCCTGTTCCCTCTGTCTCCCCCATTTTTCTTCAACAGCTCAAAACCAAACCAAAAACAACCCAAAACCCATCGGCTCTCCTTTCCTCGTCGCTCCTCGCCATCCCCGAACCCAACTCAAACTCCTTACTGTCACCACCATCTCCACCATCTCACCCCGACAATCACCCTCGAACCCATCGTCCCCGTCTTCGCTCGAATCCACCGCCTCCACCGAACCCAACCAACTACCCCCCATTCGAGCTCTCACTGTCGCACTTTCCCAACCACCGATCATCTCCTCCACCTTGCCGAGAGCCTCTCGCCCTCATCGTCGTCATTGTCGCCGTCCAGAGCCGCCGCCATTTCTCTACTCCATGCACCCTCGCAACCACCGCAGACCCCTTCGCCCTCGTCTTCATCGTCGTCGAGCACCAGTCGCACTCCTTCTCCGCTCCTCTGTTTCGAGCGTGAAACAGAGCTCTGCTTTGCTGTTCGTCGAAGCCTCGTCGCTGCATCGCTTCCCGACCATAGCGTGCCTCGTCGCTGCGTCGCTTCCCGATCGTAGCGTGCCTCTGTCGTCGTTGATAGCCGTCGCAACCCCACCGCAATGTTGTACTGTCGCCAAGGCCGCCGCTGTCTCTCTCTCTCTCTCCTCCGCTGTCGCGAGGTGGAAGATGAGCCGCGATTCGTCGAAACCGCTGTCCCGTGTTTTGCCGCACTCGATCCTAGCCGCTGTTCCCTGTTTTGGATTGAATCCGGTGTGGGGCTGGCGTGTGATTGGTGCAGTTTGCTGTTTCGTGTTCGGCCGCATCAAATCCAATTCGCCGTTTGCTATTTGGATCTGATCCAGTGTGGGGAATTATTGCTAGTTGCTGTTATTTCTTGGGTTTTTCTCGCACGATCTTCGTACGTGTTCTTGGGATTGCTCCCCGAAATTCTGATCCCGTTATTACTTATTATTTTTATAGAATTATCGACAAAAAAAGGCAAGTCCACTTGAACTCAATCAATTATTCTAGTTCAAGATTTTTGATCTCATATGCAAGTAGTCCCACTTCAATTATCATTAACTTTGCCTTGTGTCCCTTCCATTGGGAGTATCGAGGGTTTACACGAGCTAACCCGACGTACTCTTGACATCTTATTATTATCCATTGACTTAAACCCAAGCCTATATATACACATGACACGAATATGATGACTAGAACTTTCATATGAGTAAAATACATTGTGATCAAATACGTGTGGATTAATTGAAATCTTGTGACTTGAACTTTACATGATAAATTCGACTTTTACACTGGAAAATTCACTCTACTTGCTGTATCTTAGTATAATGCATTTCATGATGTCATAACATGTTAATTACCCACTTTGATGAACTTATATGTGATAGTTTTTATGAATTCCTGCTGCCTGTACTGTTTTGCACAGAGGTTTTGACCCTGTTAACTTGAGAATTAACACAACTGATATAAAAGAGAGTTTTAGCCTACTGAGTTTAGTTTCCAACCCAAGTGACGGATCCTGATTCCGAGTCCCGAGCTATGAGATATCACATTTTTAGTCTCTGTTGGTCTGCATTTTTCAGACTGCAGAATTAATGCAATATCGACACATTTATTAGTGAAACACTATGTTAACAATAATAAAATGCCATGAAAATCTCCAGTAACTTTATAGACATACTTAGGGTTCATCTCTAAATTTTGTAGATTTTTACAGTGTATTTATACCATGTTTCCACCCATTAGACGTTGACATCTAGTTGTTGCCAGAACAGCTAAACTGCAAATAATAGGGTGTTTAACCTAGCTACAATCAAAATTAGTAGAAAGTTACTGAATATAAATTGTAGCCCTAAGTGTCTAGTTGTCCATAGCATCCTAGAACTTCGAATTCTGAATTGTATCCTAGGAGTTATCGCTATTTTAGTGTAACTGTGTCGGCTATTTCAGATTTGCTACTTCATGTGTATTTTGTGCAATGCATCATATTGTTGCATTATTATCATCCCCTTGATGTTCTTATAACCACTTGCATGTACATGTATGAATTAATAAAATACTAAAACAAGCCGGGGTTAATAAGGGTTGACCTAGTAGTGGATAGTCTCAGAAAATGTACTCAGTAGGACCCTCTTGTTACATGGAAACTTGACATGGAAGGTGAAGAATTACTTGTGAAGATGTGAACTTGTTATCTTGTTCTCTTGTTATCTTGTTATCTTGTTATCGTGATACACCGAGTACACGCTCTGTAGATCCCTCCACGAAGTCTAAAACGAACATTGTTATGCGTGCATCGAACCTGTGGTATGGGACGTAGTAGTACGTGCACTAGATAGGAGAAACAACATGCTAATAGACCTAGTTGACACGTATATACTTGATTATGACCATTGTTACTAGTACCATTATTGTCCTTATAATTTGGTCTTGATTCATATTCCTACATGTACCTTACTCTTTTACTCTTTGTTTTTCACTACTTGCTGTTCGTACTTGCTCTAAGGACATTTCTTTTTCTCCTCTAATTAACCCAGCTACAGGTGAGCCAGGGGATTTTCTAGAAGGTATTGGCGAGCAATATTTCTAGGTTGGAGCAGGAGCTACCTTAGAATAAACTATTTCTTTCCATGTTTTCTTATCTTGCTGCAATTCATTTAATTAATCTTGTATCCCGGATTTTTGACCCGTAACTGCTATTTGTTTTCTCAGTATTGGATATTATGTTGGATTATTGAGTTCTTAAATTCAGTTATTGTTTATGTGATGATATTATCTGCGTGGTCGTGATTATTCTGTTGCATAATGTTGAGTTGAGACTGGTACAACTTATGAATGATGTTAATATCATTCGCTGGGCCTTCGTCACGGACTCGTATTCCCATATTTTGGTAAGCGAGGCGTGACAAATGTCCAGACTATCTGACGGTTTTGCAATCCGACAAACAGATTGCAAGATATTAAGATTCTTGTGCTGTGATGTCTGAATTCCAAAATACACTCTGAAAATATGTTACCATGTTTAACTAACTGAAAAAGTAGATTAAATTAAGAATTAAAATATGAAAATAATCGTGTTGTTTTTTAACACAATTAAGAACTAAATTATGGTTTTTATAAGATTTTTAAATGATTTTACAACCAACTTTTATATATAAGAATTTGACACTGACAAGATGCTTGAACATGAAACCAGTAAAGAATGAAATTATACACCTAGCTACTGTAGTTATAATATGTTGTCTGAATATGCATTGGAACCTGCATGGAGTCTAGTTTCTGGAACACCTGACGGAATCGGATTTGCATTTCCGTAGCAATGGAAAAGTGAATTTGAGTACCAATAGGTGTTGCAGTCCAGTATTTGCATTGTTACATTGTTGCATATAAACCGTTATTTTTCATTTTTAAATGAACTATGTGTAATGCATGAATTGCATAGCCTAGATATCTTCTTGATATTGTATTAATACTACCATTCTCGTCGATTGTACCCATTGCATAATTCTTGATACCACTGTTACTATTGATCGTATTGATTGTATGTCCATAATTGATCGTAATACAATGATAACAAACCTGGGTAATAAAGGTTCGACGTAGTAGTGGATAATACATGAGATTTTTCTCAGAGGAGGGGCCTGTGTTTCCCTTTATTGATTATTGTTATCGGTTATTATTTTATCGATTGATTGCAGATTACTGCTACAGTATCCTGATTGTCTCGTGTATTATATCCTGAACCGATTATTGCTATTGATTATTGATTATTGTTGCCGAGTACATGACCCTGTAGAGTTCACCACCATAGTCTAAACATTCACATGATTGTATGCAACCAAACCTATGGTATGTGACGTAGGATTTCGTGCATTAGATAGGATAATAAAAGACCGATGGACATAAGATTAACACTGAGCATTGATACATGCATTGTTGATTACTGATTATCATTTATTGTTTATAGAATCATTGACTATCGACCCTTGTTTTCGACCATTGCACCATCAATCATTGACTATCAATTTGTTATCGACTATCATTTATTGACCATTGATATTGTTCCAGTTCATCGTTCATTGTTGTATCGTATTTTTTGCTTCATTGCTTGTTGCTACTTGCTGTCCGTAACTTGCTCTACATCCCCCCAAACTCTAGATGTTGAGATTTTAGGTACAGAAGATGAACTGACTGAAGGACTGGGTGAACAAATTTTCTGAATGACGAAGCTGGATGTTTTGCCACATTTATTTTCTGTTTTCATGCTTTCCTAGTTACTATTACTGTTTCCATACATTGTTTTCCGGGCGTTTTGTGTCGAGGTTTATTCCAGATGTTGGATATTATTTCACGGATTTATTTCACGAATCTTTTTGGAGTTTATTCATTGTTTATATGATTGTATCCTGCCTGCGTGGTTGACTTCATGTTATTGAGTTTAATTCACAGCGTATGAATGATGTTTTATCATTTGCTGGGCTTTGTTATGTGCCCGTATTTTTGTATTTTGGGAAGCAGGGCGTGACAGGAACTATTATTGACAAAATAAAGGATGACTGCTTCATGCATTTCCAAGGGGGCAAATTTTATGAGATTAACACAATAGGCCATATGCTGTGTGTACTGCTCATTTGCCTAAAACGGTTGAAACCATCAATGGCTAATCCAAGTCACGCACTGCGTGGATCTTCCGCAAAATCGTGGCATCTGTCATCAATTTTTTTCCATGGTTGAGAATCGTCAGGGTGCCTAAGAATCCCATAATTATTGCGACCTTCAGCATGACATCTCATATCAGAAAAAGTTTTTGAGGACATAAACTGTCTTTGTTGCCTAGGAATCAGAGGAAAGTAACACAACTATTTTGCATGCTTCTTTGTCCTATTTGTATGACCACTTGTTTGATCATCTTGATTCGGTGTTCCTGCCCATTTCGAAGAAACGCAGACTTCACAGTTCTCGAGACTCTCATTATCTTTCCTAAAACGCATACAATCATTTGGACATGCTACTATTTTCTCATACCCTAGATTGAAAGACTTGAGGAATTTTTTGATTGTATAAGAGGAATTTGGAATACAAATTTCTGGAAATACTTCATTCAATAGTTCAAGTAGCATAGTGAATGACTTGGTAGAAAACATGTTTAAACATTTGATCTGAAATAGTTTGATAATGAATGAGAACTAAGAAAATTTGGTGCAATCACAATACAAAGGAGTACCAGCATCTTCTAGCAACTTAGTGAAGGCTTTGTGTTGTTTATTAATTTCGGGGTCGGGTCTTTCCTCCTCCACCCCACCACCAATGTGTGATATTTCTATTGACTCAATATAGACTTGATTTGTTGGATTTGTGGTGTGGAATAAAATGTTATGAATCCCCAAGGCATCCTGCACCAAAGCATGCATCTCATCGAGAACACTTAAGTCATCGTTCACTAAGGTCTCATCTTCATTTTCTAACATAACCGGACAATCAGGAGCTGATGTATGACCCTCTCCATGACAAAACCACCGTGTGTACCCTTGAAGGACATCCAAATGTGTTTGTATTACGTCACATGTCCTCAAATTACAATTTGTACTCCGGAGACATGGACAAAGAATTAAGTTGGGATCACGGGAATTTCATTTGGCGAAGATAATAAAATCTATAACACCATCCCGGTACTCCTTGGATAATCGTTATTTATTAATCCAACTTCTATCCATTTGAACAATAGCACTCAATCTAAATTTAAATTTGATAAATTAAATATTATTAAATTGAAAGCTAATTTTACTAATTAATTTCTCCTTTTTTAGACACTCCCTAGTTGATTTTCATGTATATTACACATGTCAACTAATACGATAAATTTCATGTGTTTTGCATGCATATCAACAAAATTAACTCTAAAACAAATAAATCTCAACAAAATCAACTCTATTCATAAAACCCTAAATTCTATTTTACAACCCTAAAATGAACTTTTATCCATTTAAACAATATCACTCAATTTCAAATTTAAATTAATAAAATTTAAAGTTAATAACTATCATTCAAGTGATTATCTCACTAAGTTGATTGACCATGAAATGTCAATTCCGGTGATATGAACCCGACAAGTTTGTAATTTAGAATAAATAGGTTATTATGATAAATCATAACAATTATCACACATAACTATATAAAAGTATTATCAAGAAATTACCGACACACATGTCAATAAATATAACTTGTTTCCTCACGCACCCATATACATGTCAAACAATATTATCAAGAAATTACCCAAATTGCGAAAATAATCCTAAGATTAAGAACTTTATTAAAAATGAAACAAACTCAAACCTCCCAATTCAACAAATATATGTAACTCCAATCAAACATAACCGTAAGATCGTACATTACTTTAGAACATTAAACATATCTAACATATCACATAAAAAAATTAACTATATTCATGCAACCATAAAATTTATAACTAAGTTCCTTAAAAAAAATTAACTCTAAAATAATTAAATCTCAACAAAATTAATTCAAAAACATGTAAATTTCAATACAATTAACTCTAGTGATACAACCATAAAACACCTTTTTCTAAATTATTTAAAACACATTTGTGATCTAACACCTTGTGTTCGACCCTAAAATCGGTTCAAATTCAGTTCTTCTTGGATTTATTTTTCGGTTCAAGGAGATGATGAGGGTGATGTTTTGTTGGGTGCTGGTGACAAATTTATAATTTACACATGACAATTTATTAAAGCTCTGGAAAAGATTTGAATTTTATGCCTCTCACGATGTGGTCCTCGACTGGGGGAGGGACGGTGAATCACAACGGGGGGTGGCGGTAGGAATGAGAGAGAAGGGAGCGGAAGTGGCCAGGAGGGAGAGAGAGCGGGGGACGGCGATGGCGAAGGCGGGGATGAGTTGTGCTTCTTTTCGGAGGAGAGCGAAATAAAGAGTGAGTGAGTGAGTGATCAGGGACGCAACCAAGGTGACGACGGGTACGAGGGTCGTAGATGAGGGGCGGGAGAGGGATTGGAAAGTAAGGGAGAGAGATGAGAAATAAGATGTGGGGATCAAGTGAAATGTTTAGGGCTCGGATTTTGGGATTTTTAACCCATACCTACCCCGCCATTTTTTATAAAAAACGCCGTTGTAAGGCATATATGCTCCATCGTTTTTTTTAAATGTCGGGGTAGCTTACGAAAAATTTGAACCCTGGTTATCTTCCAAACCTACCCTAGCGCTTCTGCACAAATGTCGGGATAGTTTCTCCGGGGTAGATGTCGAAGAATCTACAACAACTCGTAATGCTAATAGCGGAAGTGCACCGCAAGCAATAGAAACCACCAAGACTTAGATGAACTAAGAACAAGCCACCACAATATATGCAAGATCTCACAAGAACACAATTAATATGCAGAGATAACCAATACTTCTTATTTTCCAAGAAATACAAAGATTACAAAAGAGATTACAACTCTCAATCTCTCTCTCACATTTCAAACACTCAACACAATCTCCTCCTGAAGTTGAACAATAAAAACGGCTAACCAAATCTCTCTAATATGATCATCCAAACCCTAGAGTCTACAACCATATATATAGCCCCCAAGTATAACATAAAAGATAAACACAAATCCAGCTGTTGGGCCTTAAACTCGTAAGCCCAAAAATAATCAGCACTGAAGTCGGTCGACCGCACCCCCAAGGTCGGTCGATCGCAACGTGTAGAGCCAAACCCGAGACACGATCGGTCGACTACACAATCGACCGTCACCCCCTCTATTGGACCCTGTACACTCGAAGACCTCTCAGCAATTTGGGTCGTTCGACCGCACCCCCAGGTCGGTCGACCGCAGCTCTCCAAAATACACTTCTTCTACTTGCTATCGTATTCTCTTGCTGTCTTTATCTCCTCCTCCTCTTCTCCAACTTCAAGTACTCAGTGCCTACGTGTATTTGTGGCCAAAACCCTAACAATCTCCCACTTGGACCAAATACACAATGCTTCAAAGTTATTGCAATCTTTACCTCGCATTATCTCTGCCAATCTCCCACTTTCATGAAAGACCCAAGTACTCTCCACTCTCATGAAGAGCACCTCCACCACTCTACCACGTGGAGTGCACCAACCACCCCTCATTGCCTCATGAAGGATGTGCTCCACCAATCGCATAGAGCACGAATATCGGAGAAACAACCTCCCATGTCAAACTCCGTGTTACAAGACTCCCTAACGCGCATAATCTCCATCAACACCAGACATGGTTCAAAACCTTTCAATGCCCCTTCTACATTAGAAGTCTCCGTGGACAACACCTCCATAAAATTTGCAGACTGTTCAACCCCTACAGTTCCAATTCGGTTACCCTCATCGACACCTCTCCGCATGTCAATACCAGTGCTCTCTACTACACAAGAGCGACTCGAAGCTTTGACTGCCAATTCGCAAAGTACCCTCACCGCAGCAACGTGTTGTCCTATAGGATCACTTTCATGGCCAGCAGCTCCCACTAAATTAGTAACCTCTCCTCCACAATTGAAAGAACTCGGTTGCATCCCACACAATCTACTACTCGATTCTAGCTGAGAGTCAACTACAAGAGAAACACCCCTCACGCCTCTAAGAAAATACAGCGTTCCCTCACGCTTCCCTTTTGTAATCACCCTTGAACCTGCAGCTATACACCACTCCCCACTACCAACTGTAGTAGACATACCCTCTTTGTCTAGCCTTCCAATCCAAATAAAATTTTTCTTCAAGTCTGGAACATGCCTTGTCTCCCTCAAGACAACACTTTGATCATCATTGGCTTTCACGCAAATAGTACCAACCCCACGTACAGGACACCGCTGACCGTTTCCCATGATCACAGATCCAAAAGAACCCTCCTTGTAGTCATCAAACACCTCTCTCTTCAGAGTGCAATGGAAAAAATATCCCGAATCAATACACCAATCTTGAGTGGCCAACTCCTCCTGAGCTGATAAGCATAACTCTTCAACAAGCCCCACTTGAGCTTTTTTGGGGTTTCTCTCTTTGGTTTCTCCTGATTCTTCTTCATATAAACCTTGCAACTGCGTATTATGTGACCCTTCTTGTGACAATACCAGCACTTAGGCCCATGTCCCCCATCGCTGTCATCAGACCCACTCTCAGATGAACTACTCTGATCCTTTCTTCTTCGACTGCTTTTAGATCTTCCACGTCTCTTCTCAACATACATTGAGTAATCTCTAGAATATGATGATGGATATCCCCCGTTTCTCACCCTTCTGACCTCCTCGTTCAGAATGCTACTCACCACATTCTGTAGAGTCATCGAATCTTTAATAATTCCTGTAATAGTCTGTTCCATCGTACCATAACTATCAGGTAAAGTAGATAGAAGTAATAATGACTGCCCCCTCTCTAAAAACTTTAAACCTGCAGCTTCCATCTGGTTATAAACTATACAGTAATTGTTCACATGCTCTGGTACTGAACTCCCTTCTCTCAACTTCATCTTAACCAATTTCTTCAGATGAAGAATTTGATTAGATGCCTACGGTTTCTCATACATATCCGTGAAGATTTTCATAGCCTTCTTTGTGGTCTTTGCCTTCGAGATATCAAATAACGCCTTCCTACTCAGCCCCAACTGAATCTGCCCCAGTGCCTTCTAATCCAAATGATTCCACTCCACCAAGACCTTCGCATCCTTTTATGCACCTACCGGCTTCTCATCAAACAACAGACCATCACGATCTTTCTGACGAAGAAATGCTATCATCTGAATCTTCCATATCGCGAAGTTAGTCCCATCGAACCTCTCGATCATTGACTTGGTATCGGCCATCTCGAACCTAGTTTCTCTGATACCACTTGTTGAAGAATTTACCACAACTCGTAGTGCTAATAGCGGAAGTGCACCACAAGCAATAGAAACCACCAAGACTTAGATGAGCCAAGAACAAGCCACCACAATATATGCAAGATCTCACAAGAACACAATCAATATGAAGAGATAACCAATACTTCTTATTCCCTAAGAAATACAAAGATTATAAAAGAGATTACAACTCTCAATCTCTCTCTCTCACATTTGAAACACTCAGCACAATCCCCTCTTAAAGTTGAACAATGATAACGGCTCACCAAATCTCTCTAATCTGAACATCCAAACCATAGAGTCTACAGCCATATATATAGCCCCCAAGTAAACCCTAAAAGATAAACACAAATCCAGCTATTGGGCCTTAAACTTGTAAGCCGAAAAACAATCAGTGCCGAAGTCCGTCGACCGCACCCCCAAGGTCGGTCGACCGCAACGTGTAGAGCCAAACCCGAAACACAATCAGTCGGCTGCACGGTAGACCGTCACCCCCTCCGTTGGACCCTGTACACTCAAAGAACTCTCAGCAGTTTGGGTCTGTCGACCGCACTCCCAGGTCGGTCGACCGCTACTCTTCAGACTACATTTCTTCTACTTGCTATTGTCTTCTCTTACTGTCTTTATCTCCTCCTCATCTTCTTCAACTTCAAGTACTCAGTGCCTACGTATATTTGAGGCCAAAACCCTAACAGTAGACTCAAGTGTTGGTTTGAGTTGTTCTATGGTTTAGAATGTCATCCTAGGAGAGTTTTAGATGTTGAGTTGGATTTTTGTGGAAATTAGAAACTAGGAGGGATTACAGGTAAAACAAGCACAACTGCACCCCCAAGCATGATTAGGGATAATATTAACTGATGAGTGTGGTTTGGCCTTGATGTATATGTCATATGCCAAAGAAGACTTCAGTTGAAGTAATTGAAAAAAAATTTCTTTAATTTTGCTGATTAAATGATTTTAATAATCCAAATTTAAAGTACGATGTAATAATCCAGACTCATATAGGACAAGACATAATGGTTGTCTGTCTAATTTAACCTTTTAGCATTAGAATTGTTCTCTGGTTTAGAATGTTGACGTAGTTTCAGTTTTGGATGTTGAGGTGAAATTTTATGGAAATTAGTATGTAGAAATTAAGGATTAAAGTTAAAACAAGCACAACTTTACCACCAAGCATGATTACGGACAATATAACTGATAATTGTAATTTGGCCTTGATGTATATGCGATAAGGTAGACTTCAATGGAAGTAAAATATTCGTTCTTTTATTTTGTTGATTAATTGTCTTACAAAATAAAGCGCAACAGGCCAGACTCATTTGTATAGAATAGAGCATGTTGATGTTGTCTCACTAATTTGATTTCACTCTTCATTGAACAAGGGATAGAAACATAGCGAGCTTGGTAATATTTTCAAAAAGAGATGCATGTTTAACTGCCGATCATATATTTTGAACAATCTTGGGTAGCTTATATGCTTGGAGTACTGTACTGATTCAAATATTCATTCTTTCAGCTATGGTTGGCAATGTAAATGTATATATGAATGACCCCGACAACTTACAATTAGCAGAAATTGAGATCATGATTGCTGAACCTAAAAGGTACTATTCTAATTTTACATTTCTTCAACACTTAGTTAAAAGCGTAGTGCACAATTGTATACATTCTTGTTTAATATTATTGTAGATCCATATTGTTAGATCTCTAATTAGGGTTAGGGTTTATCTCTTAACCGCTTAAGATATTGTATCCCGCTTATCAGTATTGGAATATTACAGGACACTACCTCTAGACCAGCTTTTAAAGAGATTAGACTGAGTTTATGATACTCGGCTTTGCGCCCACTCAACCCGTTGCAATAATCAATACATAACACGTGTAAACACGTGTTGCCCCATAGAACAATATACACAATATTATCCTATTATATTGAGAATATACTTATACATCCACAATTTCCTCCTATATTCTCAATATATTAAGCTAAACAATGTTATATTATTGGATCACAAAAATGCAAACATCATTGAATCATAAAGAGTATGGATCATAAGATAAATCAATTATAACTTGAATAGTTCAAATATGACTAAACCAAAATAATCAAATAGTTCTAAAACCATAATAAATGAATAGTTTACAATGACAAAACCAACAAAACAAAATATCATAATCTCAAGTCAACCAAATAATGAACTTCAAAATAAAAGAAAAGTTTTAATTAGCTCAATCAAAGTAAAGAGTCTTCAACTCAAATAGAAGTTCCTCCAAGCAATTGACAAATTATTTTTGCAAGTTCTTTTGTGTCCACTCCTCCATATCGAGCAAATCATCATTCTCAAAATCAAAGTTGACTAATTTATTTCCATTGCCTTTGCTACCATCTGTTTTTAAACATAACAAATAGAAATCTCATGAGTCGCTTCTCTTAGAGTTCAAATGAAATGTATAAGAGTATCTAGTTCAAGCTAAAAAACTTAGTACAATTCAACATAGATATGCAAAGGTACATTATAAGCATCACAATCAAGTATCTTTATCAAAATAAAGTACAAAAACTATTATAGTTTCTACACAAGAACTACTGTGTTTCATGTTGTAATGATAGAACGGTTAAATCAATTATGGTTAAATTCTGAATCATCAAGATTCGAATGAAACATAAACTCCATAAAAGAGATATATCATCAAAGTTGGAATGATATAACAACTATTCTAAACATTAGAAATACATCGACAAATTTTCATGCTTTCTTTTGGAATAAAAGATAATTCTAAGTAAGTTTTGAAACATATACATCATCATCAAATTTGGAATGAAGTTATATATCAACAATAAATACATAGAATTTTTTTAATTATCTAAAACATGTCAACTATCTTAAGATTGATGCTTCAAGTTTGAACTACCTTATGGCTATAGCTTTGGATTCTAATTTATCAAAATAACTAGGGTGTTAAAACTTATCCTCAATAGTTTTTAACCTCATTTTCCCCACAGTTTTGATAATTAGATCTCTACTTAGTCCTTCTGTAAAGGCATTAGCCACATTCTTTTCTGATCGTACATCAATAAGGGCAACAGTCCCTTGTTTAATGAGATAGTTCAACTTAGCATGTCTAAGACTCACAACACATCTCTTACCATTGTAAAGAGTATTGTTAGCTACAACATTTGCAGCTCGGTTGTCACAATATAGACTGAGAGTGGTTACTCTAAACTTTCTCAAAAGAATATCTAACAATATGTCTTTCATCCAGTCCGCTTCTTCACTAGCACAAGATAGCGCAAAGAATTCTGACTCTATGGATGAAAAGGCAAGACCAAATTGTCTTTTAGATTTCCATCTCCTCCTAGTGTAAACACATAGCCACTAGTGGACCTACTATCACCATTTCCTGAGCACCACGATGCATCAAAGTATCCCTCTAGCAGTGAAGGATAACCAGAGTCGCACAAAGCAAACTCTTGAGTACCGTTTTGGTATCCCAATAGCCGCTCAAAGGGAATTCTAGTGTAGTCAACTAGGATTGCTAAGGAACCTGCTTAGCATGCCTATCGCAAAGGCTATGTCAGGTCTAGTGCATGTCATAGCATATATGAGACTCTCAATGAGTTTAGAGTAGTCTAACTGTTTCACTGTTGCACCGTCGTTAGGTGTCAACTTTTTGATATTTTCATAAGGTTAAACCTTTTGCAATCACTGTATCCCCGGTCATGCAGCACAGTTTTAATATAGTGGGATTGGCTAAGGGTTAATCCTTGCCTTCTAAAACCCACTCTTATGCCCAATATGGTGTCTACAATACCTAGGTCTTTCATGTTGAATTATTTGGATAGCATAGTTTTAACTTCTATAACAACAGAGAGGTCACTTCCAACAACTAGCAGATCATCAACATACAAGCAGATTATAGCAATCTTATTTGATTCTTCACGATAATAAAGGCATTTGTCAGAATTACTAGATTCAAGACCTAAGCTCTAACTGTTTTGTCAAATTTTTCATGCCACAGTTTTGGTGCTTGTTTTAGTCAATACAAAGATTTTATTAATTTGCATATTTTATATTCTGAACCTTTAAATACAAAACCTTCAGGTTGATCCATATAGATTTCTTCATCGAGATCACCGTTTAGGAAAGCAGTCTTAACATCCATTTGATGAATAACAAATTTTCAATAGATGTTATGGCTAAAAGAATCCTTATTGTAGCAATGTGATATACAGGTGAATAAACATCAAAATAATCCACCCCACTTTGTTGAGTATAACCTTTAGCTACTAAGCGTGCTTTATACTTAGCTACAGTTCCATCAGGATTAAGTTTCTTCTTCAAAACCCACTGGCTTCCTATAGTTTTAGCCCCTACTGACAAATTAACTAATTCCCAAGTGTTGTTCTGCAATAAAGAATCCATTTCATCATCAATTGCTTCTTTCCAAAGCAAACCATCCATAGTCCTTAAGGCTTCCTTACAACTAACAAGGTCAGCTGCTAGTGCATAAGTCACAAAATTATCACCATAAGTTCTAGGAGTTTTATCTCTTGTGGAGAGTCTTCTTAATTCAACACTATGTGAGAGTCCTCTTATTAATGAAACAGGGTGGCCTTATTCCACCTTTTACCTCAAAAAAAAAAACACTATGTGAAGGTTCAGTGTGAGTTGAAATGTATCCAGATTCCTATTGTGTATCATTCCTCGTGTCTGCATGTTCAGATAATGAGATGCTTTTATCTTTGATGAACATATCTTCAAAGAAATCTGTATCTCTTGATTCTATTACTTTGTTAAGAGATAGATCTAAAAATCTGTCTGCAACACTATCAACTGTACTATCCAAATACATACACGTATTTGTCTGAGGTCCACTTTAGGCCTTCTAGGGTCAGGCATCCTAACAAAAGCAATACAGCCCCAAGTTCTTATTTTATTAAAATTAGGTGTGTGCTTATTGTTGTGGAATCTAGATACCTAAATATATAGATAAAACTAGACACAAATTATAAAACCTCGCAAGTGCACGAATCGTTTGACAAAGCGTAGCAATAGCAAGGGTCGATCCCACAGAGATTGTAGACTTTAACTTACTAATCAATAAAAAGACTAAAAATCATAAAGGGTTGGTTTAAAAGCCTGAAAGAAATAAAAAGATTTAAACTAAATTAAGAAATGTTGAATCACAAATATTTATGAAGTAGTTGGGTTTAGATCTCCACCAATAGTCAGTAATGCTAAGTCACCTTCTGAACTTCTTCTTATTACTCATGTTTGTGTTAGTGTAGGTGCCCTAGAGGCAATACAATGATATTATGTAATCAGTATTATTGACATTATGTTCTTTTTGATTATATTAATAATTTATTATGCTTCGTATTTACTGCGTTATAAATATTAGCATGATAAATGTCCTTAGATTATTAATACGAACTATATGAACATGAGATTATATATAGTATAATAATCTTAAATGTCCCTAGTCGAGTATTATTATTATTAGGACAGTAATAATACATTGAGACTAGTATGTTGATTGATTGATGACCACCTCTCATGGGTCATTAGTATAGAGATACTAAAATCAATACATAGGTAAATGTAAGAGTACATTGTACTGGACAGACCCACTGTGAGATTCAACATGGAATAAATAAATAAGTGTCATAAGTAATCTCACTGTGATAATGGTGTAATGGTCCTCTGACCTGAAATCATTATATTTCTACACGAGAATTAATGTACTTTGATTCTATCAAAAGTTATCTTTAATCGGGTAATAATAAAAATAGTATTGGGTTCATTATGAATCGTGTGAGAAATGTGAATGATCTAGAAGGAATTTAACCCTCCTAATTTTAGGAGCGATATTATCGGCCTCTTGTTTGAGTGAGACTATGAAATGCATGGCCATGCTCAAATATTGATTTGTTTGAATAGTCTACTCATCGATCAAGTAAATAAAGATTAAATTATTAAGAGGATGACACGTACCATGCGTCTAGTTTAATCTATAATATCAAGGTTAAAAGGATTATATTACATGGAGACATTAGTCACGAAAGGTTTAATTGAATCACCAATTATTATTATTACTTGGGTAGCAATGATGTATTACTAGATGCCGCTCATTGTTTATAATTTTATTATTAGATAATAAAACTATTGCCAACGTAATAATAACCTAAAGGGTCACACACTTAGAACGTTTAAAAGGAGTATTAATTTAAATTAAATGATTTGAAATTAGTTATTTAATTAATTGAGTTGGACTTAATTAATTAAAGGATAATTCGAATTTAAATGATAAAACCAAATCAGATTGGTCTTATCAGAAGCCAAACTGATTATGGTTAAGCCCACCTCATTCTCTCCCTATAAATACATAGAGATGTATTGGTTCAGAATATCTTTGACAAATCTGTTTTCCACAAAAACCCTAGCCGCTCAACTGTTGAGAGGCAAGAGAGAGAGAGAGAGAGGCAAGCATCATCGGCTAGTACCGGCTCCCTTGATCGTTGGACGATCGGACGTTCGTGTGGACTGCCTTAGAGACGCGGATCTAGCTACTAGGGCTGCGTGGTGATTGTAACCTCCATCTTTCAGCCTTCGTAAAGCTCCGAAAGGTAAAATTTTATTTCTCCATTATCAGCCATGTCTTGTACACGGATCCTAGGGTTAGGGTTTCGGATCTGTTTTTCATTTCTTTTCGCTGCGTTTGTGCCTCGAAACCCAACAATGGTATCAGAGCTACGTGTATAAGGGGCTGATTTGGTTACGTGTTTACTGCATTCGATGCATGTATGCATGTTTTATGAATCTGCCTTGATACAGATATTTGATATGTCGATTATAATATGTTATGTCGATCATATATGATTCTGTTATGCTATATATTGTGATTTGATGATAAATAGGTATGTTTTACAATCTGCTATGACTGATCAGTAAGCGATTTTGTATGTTATGCATGATGTTTGGTTTATATGGTGATATAAACTGATGGACAGATAGTGTTTGGACACGATCTGTAAACTGGGATATGATATGAATGTATATGATACATGGTTCCGGAACTGTATATGATGCAGTGGCGGCAGAGACTAAAAGACATGATCTGTTATTCGAAATCGATGATTTCTGAATAGGGATAGTCCTCTGGAATTTAAAAAAAAATTTCTGATTTCGAGCTGACCGGTCAGCTCGACCCCCGCCAGGGGCTGCCGCCCCCGGACCCCTGCTGCATATATATATTTGTGTGTTCTTAATTGTTTACCTGAGCATGGTGCTGGTTATGGCCTTAAGACCCTTAGATTAATGGTTTATGTTTTGGTTTTGTAAATACGACTTGCATGTCGTTCTCTTCATTCTTGTAATTGTATAATCTCGAATGTAACTCGAGTTTTATTATGTAAGTACATAAGTACAAGTTGTTTTCATTTATTCAATGTAATGTAATTGAAGATTGAAGGACGATCCAAAAAATGGAGCAACCAAGGAGAATGAAGACATGTAATTGTATTTATATTTTCCACCATAGATTGACCTCGATCCTTTCATTAGCTTGAAAGGATCATGTAGGATAAAGGCCATAACCAAGCACGTTTACTTACTGCACTTTACATATTGATGTATGAATGTTTGTGTAGAATACATTGTGATGCATGCTTCAATTAGATTAATAATGTATTAATGTATGTATTAGATACATCACCCATGCCATGCCTGCTTAAACAAGATAAAATCTGTAACGATTTAAGATGAACATTAAACAAACAATCATGAGATTCTCGTGTTTATGAAACACGGCAATTAAATATGAATTTCATTGATTCAACGATTGAATGATTTTGTCAACAACGGATTACGAATCTGTAAGAAAAGGGGTGCCAATAATGCCGTCTGTGCGTTAACCTCTGATCTGGAAATCATTCATTCAACGAATTTTTGATTTGAAATATTTAGTTCCAAGAATTGGGAATCTCTTTATGATGGGATCATGATCGTTTATAAGTAAACCCCTTAACAAAATATTAAGTTAATTAGATGCTTTCCAATGAATTAATACTCATCAAAGCCTAGATCATAAGGAGTGGGTTTGCCAAAGTAGAGCACTCCTTTTAATCGTGGTTAGGTGCGAAAGAATAAATGTGATATTCGTCATGTTAATCATTGGGTCCAACTTAACTAAGTCGTCACAATAGGATTGTGGATAGTGAACTTAGAAGCATAGAGTTTGGCGAAAAGTTTATTAGATAAATTTGAACAATAGTTGTTCACCAAACTATTCAAGAATTATATGTGATATAATTGACAAATGTTGTCTACCTAAATAGTTATGTTTTGGGAGAATTGGCCAACGCTGACTCAAGGCATAATGAAATATGGATCTTGGCTCACTAGAAAATTAGTTTCCGAATTAATAGTAAGGGCTATTAGTTTGAACAAAATAGTGGGAGGTATATTAAGTTGAATGTACCATAATCACTTGAACATAATTATTAATTATTTGACAATCTAACTTATCTTATGCATTTTAAACACTGTAGATATTAAATGGCGCAAAACACAAACAACTCTTTCTCCGTGCGATCAGTCCTTGAGAAGGACAAGCTGACAGGAACAAACTTCCTTGACTGGTCTAGGAATTTGAGGATTGTCCTCAGGCAGGAGCGTAAGCTCCAAGTTGTTGAAATTCCTCCACCGGTCCATCCTGGTGACGGTGCAACTCGTGCTCAACTAAATGCTTACCAGAAGCATATTGATGATGCGACAGATGTTGCCTGTCTCATGCTTGCAACTATGAGTGCTGAGCTTCAGAAGCAGCATGAGCATATGGATGCTTATGCTATGCTTGAGCATCTTCAGACGATGTTTCAAGTACAGGCTCGTCAAGAAAGGTTCAATACGTACAAAGCAATTTTTAACTGCAAGCAAGGAAATAACCCGGTTGGACCGCATGTTCTGAAGATGATTGGGTATTTTGAATACCTAGACCGTTTGGGCTCCGGGCTTTCTCGAGAGGCTCAAATAGATATTATCTTGCAATCTTTGAACAGCAACTATGCCCAGTTTATCATGACTTTCATCATGACCGAGCAAGACAAAACACCCACTGAATTGTTGGCACTGTTAAGAACTACCGAAGCCAACATGCAAAAGTCACCTGAGAATGCTCCCATAATGATGGTGGGCAATAAAGGTGCTAAGGGAAAGGGGAAATGGAAAGGCAAGAAAAAGATTGGATCTAATGCAGTTGCTCCTTCCAAGCCCACTTTCAAGAAAGCTCTCAAGCCTAAAGGTGGTGTTGCTAAACCTGATAAGGGTGATTGTCACTGGTGCAAGAAACCAGGTCATTGGAAGAGAAACTGTCCAGCTTATTTGGAAAGTCTGAAGAACGTGAAATCTCTGAATATTTCTGATTCAGGTATTCATGTTATAGAAGTCAATTTATCTACTTCTACATCTTGGGTATTGGATACTGGATGTGGTTCTCACATTTGTATTAATGTGCAGGGACTTCAAAGGAGTAGATCTTTGGCAAAGGGAGAGATTGACCTACGCGTTGGCAATGGAGCAAAGGTTGCTGCTTTGGCCGTAGGGACTTATTATTTGTCGTTGCCCTCTGGGCTTATTTTAGAACTTGAGAACTGTTATTACGTGCCTGCGATTTGCAGAAACATTATTTCTATTTCTTGTTTGGACAAGAAGGGTTTTTCGTTTATAATAAAAGACAATTGTTGCTCTTTTGCTTTAAATGATTTAACTTATGGTGTAGCGCGTTTATTTAATGGTTTATATGTTCTAGATCTTGATCTTACTCCCGTCTATAATATGAATAAACGTCTTAAAGCGAATGACTCAAATCAAACATACATTTGGCATTGTCGATTAGGCCATATAAATGAGAATCGCATATCCAAACTACATAAAGATGGATTTTTGGATAAGTTTGATTTTGAATCATACGATGAATGTGATGCTTGTTTACTTGGTAAAATGGCAAAAGCTCCTTTTACTAAACAAGGTGAAAGGGCCAACGAACGATTAGAACTAATACATAGTGATGTATGTGGTCCAATGCGTTCTATGGCTAGAGGTGGCTTTTATTACTTCATAACATTTACTGATGATTTCAGTAGATTCGGATATGTGTATCTTTTGAAACACAAATCTGAATCCTTTGAAAAGTTCAAAGAATTTAAAGCTGAAGTAGAAAAGCAAATAGGCGGAAGAATTAAAACTCTTCGATCTGATCGAGGAGGTGAATACTTAAGCCATGATTTTAAGAATTACTTAAAGGAGTGTGGTATAGTATCACAGCTCACTCCTCCTGGAACACCACAATGGAATGGGGTTTCTGAAAGGAGAAATCGTACCTTGTTGGACATGGTACGATCGATGATGAGTCATGCTGATCTTCCAATAAGTTTCTGGGGTTATGCCCTAGAAACGGCTGCATATACACTAAACCGAGTTCCAACTAAAGCGGTTCAAAAGACTCCATATGAGATATGGACTGAGAAACGTCAAAGCATGTCATTTATGAAAATATGGGGATGTGAAGCGTTTGTGAAACGTATGATCTCTGACAAGCTTGGACCAAAATCAGACAAGTGTTATTTTGTGGGGTACCCGAAGGAAACTAAGGGTTACTTCTTCTATAATCCGACCGAGAACAAAATAGTTGTTTCTCGCACTGCTGTGTTTCTTGAACGAGAGCTAGTCTCCAAAAGAATCAGTGGGAGGAAAATAGAACTCGATGTAGCTCGAGACCCACAAGATAATGTTGAACCCGAATTGGAACTTGAGCAGGATATTCAAGATAATATTCAAGATGACACTGCTCAAGAAACACAGATTGTTCGTAGATCTGGTAGGATTCGCCATAAACCTGAGAGATATTATGGATTTCTCTTAATAGAGAATGGTGATTTGATGCTCATAGATCAAGATGAGCCCCTCACCTACCAAGATGCTATGAACAGTCCTGACTCTGAGAGATGGCTAGAAGCCATGAAATCTGAAATGGATTCCATGTATGATAACCAAGTATGGACTTTGTTTGATCCACCTGAAGGGGTAAAACCTATAGGGTGCAAATGGGTTTTCAAAAAGAAAATCGACATGGAAGGAAATGTTCAGACCTATAAAGCTAGGTTGGTTGCAAAAGGTTTTAAACAAATTCATGGTATTGACTATGATGAAACTTTTTCACCTGTAGCTATGGTCAAATCCATTAGGATTTTGCTTGCAATAGCAGCTTATCATGATTATGAGATCTGGCAGATGGATGTCAAAACAGCCTTCCTTAATGGGAGCCTTGAAGAGGATGTGTACATGACACAACCTGAAGGTTTTGTCAGTCCAAGGGATGCTAGAAGGATATGTAAGTTGCGTCGATCCATTTATGGACTGAAGCAGGCCTCAAGGAGGTGGAATATTCGTTTTGACCAGACAGTCAAGGAATTTGGCTTTATTCAAAACGAAGATGAATCTTGTGTTTACAAAAGGGTTAGTGGGAGCCACGTGGCATTCATAGTATTATATGTTGATGATATATTACTTATCGGGAATGACATACCTTCTCTACAGGCTGTTAAGACTTGGTTGGGAAAAAATTTCTCAATGAAAGATTTAGGTGAGGCGACCTATATATTAGGGATCAGGATCTATAGAGATAGATCCAGAAGATTGATTGGCCTAAATCAGAGTACATATATTGACAAAGTACTGCATCGTTTTGGGATGCAAGATGCTAAAAGGGGATTTGTCCCGATGTCTCATGGGATATCGATCTCGAGTGACAATAGTCCTAAAACATTGGATGAAAAGGACCGCATGAGTAAGATTCCATATGCTTCTGCAATTGGATCTATCATGTATGCAATGATATGTACTCGTCCTGATGTGTCATATGCTTTGAGTATGACGAGCAGGTTCCAGTCTAATCCAGGTGAAGGTCACTGGACAGCTGTCAAGAATATTCTTAAGTACTTGAAGAGGACTAAAGATTCATTCTTGGTATATGGGGGAGAAGAGAGACTAGTGGTAAAAGGTTACACTGATTCTAGTTTCCAAACAGACAAGGATGATTCTATATCCCAGTCTGGTTTCGTGTTTTGTCTCAACGGAGGTGCTGTAAGCTGGAAAAGTTCAAAGCAAGAAACAGTAGCTGATTCTACAATGGAGGCTGAGTATATTGCTGCTTGCGAAGCAGCTAAGGAGGCAGTTTGGATCCGAAATTTCATCACAGGGCTTGGTGTGGTTCCATCGATCGAAGACCCTATCGATCTTTATTGCGATAACAATGGAGCCATAGCACAAGCAAAGGAACCAAGATCGCACTCCAGGGCAAAACATATACTTAGAAGATATCACCTTATTCGTGAGATTAATGAACGAGAAGATATACATATATGTAAAGTGCAAACTAATGATAACGTAGCTGATCCACTGACTAAGGCTTTGTCGCAGCAGAAGCACGAGGGTCACACTAGTTCCATTGGTATTCGATACATGAGTGATTGGCTCTAGTGCAAGTGGGAGATTGTTAGTGTAGGTGCCCTAGAGGCAATACAATGATATTATGTAATCAGTATTATTGACATCATGTTCTTTTTGATTATATTAATAATTTATTATGCTTCGTATTTACTGCGTTATAAATATTAGCATGATAAATGTCCTTAGATTATTAATACGAACTATATGAACATGAGATTATATATAGTATAATAATCTTAAATGTCCCTAGTCGAGTATTATTATTATTAGGACAGTAATAATACATTGAGACTAGTATGTTGATTGATTGATGACCACCTCTCATGGGTCATTAGTATAGAGATACTAAAATCAATACATAGGTAAATGTAAGAGTACATTGTACTGGACAGACCCACTGTGAGATTCAACATGGAATGAATAAATAAGTGTCATAAGTAATCTCACTGTGATAATGGTGTAATGGTCCTCTGACCTGAAATCATTATATTTCTACACGAGAATTAATGTACTTTGATTCTATCAAAAGTTATTTTTAATCGGGTAATGATAAAGATAGTATTGGGTTCATTATGAATCGTGTGAGAAATGTGAATGATCTAGAAGGAATTTAACCCTCCTAATTTTAGGAGCGATATTATCGGCCTCTTGTTTGAGTGTGACTATGAAATGCATGGCCATGCTCAAATATTGATTTGTTTGAATAGTCTACTCATCGATCAAGTAAATAAAGATTAAATTATTAAGAGGATGACACGTACTATGCCTCTAGTTTAATCTATAATATCAAGGTTAAAAGGATTATATTACATGGAGACATTAGTCACGAAAGGTTTAATTGAATCACCAATTATTATTATTACTTGGGTAGCAATGATGTATTACTAGATGCTGCTCATTATTTATAATTTTATTATTAGATAATAAAATTATTGCCAACGTAATAATAACCTAAAGGGTCACACACTTAGAACGTTTAAAAGGAGTATTAATTTAAATTCGGAATTTAAATTAAATGATTTGAAATTAGTTATTTAATTAATTGAGTTGGACTTAATTAATTAAAGGATAATTCGAATTTAAATGATAAAACCAAATCAGATTGGTCTTATCAGAAGCCAAACTGATTATGGTTAAGCCCACCTCATTCTCTCCCTATAAATACATAGAGATGTATTGGTTCAGAATATCTTTGACAAATCTGTTTTCCACAAAAACCCTAGCCGCTCAACTGTTGAGAGGCAAGAGAGAGAGAGAGAGAGGCAAGCATCATCGGCTAGTACCGGCTCCCTTGATCGTTGGACGATCGGACGTTCGTGTGGACTGCCTTAGAGACGCGGATCTAGCTACTAGGGCTGCGTGGTGATTGTAACCTCCATCTTTCAGCCTTCGTAAAGCTCCGAAAGGTAAAATTTTATTTCTCCATTATCAGCCATGTCTTGTACACGGATCCTAGGGTTAGGGTTTCGGATCTGTTTTTCATTTCTTTTCGCTGCGTTTGTTCCTCGAAACCCAATAGTTTGTTCACTTCAAGGGCATGGTATCTACTCCTTAAAGTATTGTTTTCCTAGGCCAAGAATTAGGCATGGTATCTACTCTAATTCGTTTCTTTCATTAAGTGTGTAGCATGGTATCTACTAAGTTGTGCTTAAAGAAAATATAAGATCAGTGGAAACGAACAAACACTCAAGGTTCTAGAAATTGGTATCAGATCTAGATCCCTTAAGTTGATTGAACCAGGAACCCCTAAAGATTCCTTTGTTACAATTACGGGCACGAGATACGGGTCGTCTCAATATGCTCATATAACAGATTCAGATAGATGGTAATGCAAACTTGATATTCTCTAGCTCTGTTTGTCAGTCGACTGGCTCTCACCTCAGTCGACTGCTCTCAGACTGTTGAGAACAAGTTTGGTTACCATCAATCTATATCAATACAAACGGATTCAATCAATAAGTAAAATAGAAGAATTTTAGAAGAACATAACACTACATAACTGCGGCTTCAATCTACCCAACTATAGAATTTAGTTCTACATAATAATACTTTTATTAATCAACAAGTTTGAATACATGATCAACATAAAAGAATAGAAGGAGAAGAAATAAACTAATAAAGTCTGGCAATGAGGTCGACTGGCTGTCACACAGTCGACTGCCTTCGAATACTGGATCTCCTCTCTCCTTCCTTGATGCTGATAGAATGATGCACTGGTTGATAACTTGATGGTTTTGCAACTCTGTGATTCGGTGGTGGATGATGGGGAGATGACGAGAGCCGAGAGAGAGCTAGATAGTGCTTCTTTTCTGATATTTATAGAACACGGCTGAGAATTAGTGTTTTGCACTTTTTCAGGAAAATCCTTCTTTGTTAGATTTGATGATTTATTTCTTTCTCTTTTCTTCTTTCCTTCCTTATCTGTTAACCACGTGCTCTTGGAAATCCCCAGTCTCTAGATTTGATTTGCATAAATCTGGATTCAGATAGATTTGAAATTAGATTTGGATGAATCTTCGAATATCTTATCTGTTTACTCCGCCGCGTATCAGTCGACTGCCTCTGGATGTAAGTCGGCTGTGTCAAGGCTTCAGTATTTTCATGATTCATCAGCCTAGTCGACTGTTGTGTAAACTTGATTCCCTCTGTCCAGTCGCCTGTAAGCATGATCAGTCGACTGATCTCTTCAGTTTCCTGTGTTTCATCCTTACAATCCTGAATTTGCTTCGATTTGCTGTTATAGACTGTTTCCTATGGAAAAGAGAAAATAAGAGTTAAATACCACATATAGAGCTTTTAAATGTGCATTTATAATAAGATTATTGCTTCTAAATGTGAATAATATTGTGTTCATCAAATACCCCCAAACATAGATTTTTGCTTGTCCTCAAGCAAACTAGAATTATGAACAAGGGTATAATAATAATAACAACCTTAGCCACCAAGAGTTCTTATTATGTGGACATCAACATAGAAAAGTATAAACAATTTCAGATAAAGTAAAATTAAACATACCCACTTTCTTTAGTGCAATTGTTTATTCATAACTCCAAACTCAACCACACTTGTCATGCAATTAATTATAGTTATAGTATGTAATTACTCAATCTGTGATTATCCCCTTTTCTCTACTACAAACCGAGTAGCAAACTAGAGTTTTTTTTTTTTTTTTTTTTTTTTTTTTTTTTTTTTTTT
Organism: Hemerocallis citrina; assembly: GCA_017893485.1. Lineage (NCBI taxonomy): Eukaryota > Viridiplantae > Streptophyta > Magnoliopsida > Asparagales > Asphodelaceae > Hemerocallis > Hemerocallis citrina. Next base: position 25,525,713 of record CM030368.1, read on the forward strand.
TTTATAGTCGCTTCTCTAAAGTTGTCACTTGCCTTTTTACGCGAATGCAAAACATTTGTGATGAATCCACCCGGTTACTCAGCGAGTCACAAACTCTAAAGTGCTTTGCATACTCATATTTCAAGCTGCCGTTTGACGTAAAGGTAAACATTTGTGATGAATACCCCTAGTTACTAAGCACTCAAAACATTGGAGTAGATTGACTTTATTTGAATATATATATATATATATTTTTATTACTGTATTTACTTAAACTCAATTTAGGACTAGATTTAAAGGGAATGATCAACAGAAAAGGCATCACATTTGTTTATTATGTATAATTGCATGACTCATATAATCTTGTAGGGAATTTATGAAACTCAACAATCCTAAAGTAAATAAGTATCCTTCTTCTTACTTTATAAGAAATTGTTTATCCTAAAAAAAAATTCAAAAGACTCTAATACCCCTAATACCCCCAAACTTAGATGGAACATTGTCCTCAATGTTCGAAAGAAAATTAAAAAAAAAATAGGCATATGTCACATCTAGTAAGGAGAAACTAAAAATAAAAATAACTAAAAGAAAAAGATTAATGAATAACTGAAAGAAAATAAAGGGAAAGTGTAAATACTCCCCTGAAAGTTGGGTTGCCTCCCAATAAGCGCTGTGTTTTCTGTCTTCAGCTAGACTGGATGAGTTCATGCGATGGATTGAATGGTTTGAAGATTCACATCTTCCTCTTGCGGTTCTATGCTCATCTCTATGTATGGCTTCGCTCTATGCCCGTTCACCTTAAATGTTTGATTCTTTTCTTTGCTATGAACCTCCAAAGCGCCATGTGGAAAGACTCTCGTGACAGTGTATGGCCCATACCATCTTGACATAAGCTTGCCTGGAAAAAGTCTCAATCTTGAGTTGTATATCAATACCTTCTGCCCTTCATAAAACTCCTTCCTTGCTAGCTGTTTGTCATGGTACAACTTTGTCCTTTCTTTGTACAATTTTGCATTCTCATAAGCATCGTGCCTCAATTCTTCAAGCTCATTTAGTTGTAATCTTCTTTTGTCACCTGCTTGTTTCATATCAAAATTGAACCTTTTGATGGCCCAATAAGCTTTGTGCTCCAACTCCACTGGAAGATGACAGGCTTTGCCAAAAACCAAACGGTATGGTGACATGCCAATGGGTGTTTTGTATGCGGTTCTATAGGCCCATAATGCATCGTTCAAGCGCAACGACCAATCCTTCCTCCTTGTGTTGACTGTCTTTTCCAAAATGCTCTTGATTTCTCTGTTGCTAATCTCCACCTGCCCACTAGTTTGAGGATGATATGGGGTGCCCACTCTATGTGTGATACCATACTTCTTCATCAAAGAAGCAAAAGGAAAGTTATTGAAGTGGCTCCCTCCATCACTTATTATTGCTCGAGGTGTACCAAACCTAGTGAAAATATTTTCCTGCAAAAACTTGACAACAACTTTGTGATCATTAGTTCTTGAGGGGACAGCCTCGGCCCATTTAGACACATAATCCACACCAACAAGTATATATAAATACCCAAATGAGTTAGGAAATGGACCCTTGAAGTCGATTCCCCAAACATCAAAAAGCTCGATCACTTGGATGTTTTGCAGTGGCATTTGATTTCTAGAAGAGATATTGCCTGTTCGTTGGCATTTGTCACAAGTCCTGCAAAAAGAAAAAGCATCCTTGAATATTTTAGGCCAATAAAATCCAGATTGCAGTACCTTAAGTGCTGTTCTTTTCGGTCCAAAATGTCCTCCACATGCATATTGGTGGCAATGTTGTAGAATACTCAATTGCTCTTCTTCTGCCACACATCTTCTTATAATTTGATCAGAGCAAAATTTGAACAAATAAGGATCATCCCAGTAGTAGTGCTTGCACATAGCCACCAGTCTCTTTCTTTCCTGACTTGTCATACCTGGAGGGAAAACATGAGCGGTTAGATAATTTACAATGTCAGCAAACCATGGAAAATTTGAGCAGTGAGGTACCAGTCGACTGGTCCTGTTACCAGTCGACTGCCCCGAGGGTATGTTTATTTCAAAGAGATGTTCATCTGGGAAAGTTTCATTAAGTGGGGGCACAATTCTCTCTTCCTCCAGTAGCCTGGACATGTGATCTGCAACAACATTGTCACTTCCTTTTTTATCTCTAATCTCAAGATCGAATTCTTGAAGCAACAGCACCCATGTGATCAACCTAGGCTTAGCATCCTTTTTAGCAAACAAATATCTCAAGGCAGCATGGTCCGTAAAAACAATAACTTTAGAACCAATTAAATATGATCTAAACTTCTCTATAGCAAAAATAACAGCTAACATTTCTTTTTCAGTAGTGGAATAATTTAGCTGTGCATCATTTAAAGTTTGAGAAGCATAGTAAATAACATGGGGTTTCTTATTGATTCGTTGACCTAAAACAGCCCCTAAAGCATAATCACTTGCATCACATATAAGCTCGAAAGGATGGCTCCAATCTGGTGCCATGACAATAGGTGCAGAAATGAGAAGATTTTTTAATGTCATAAAAGCATTTGTGCACTCTTCTGTCCATACAAACTCAACATTTTTAGCCAACAAATCACAAAGGGGTTTGGAGATTTTTGAAAAGTCTTTTATAAATCTTCTATAAAACCCTGCATGCCCTAGAAAACTCCGAACACCCTTAACTGTAGTGGGAGGGGGTAGTTTTGATATTATATCGATTTTTGCTTTGTCTACCTCTATGCCTCTTTTTGACACCACGTGTCCCAACACAATACCTTGTTGTACCATGAAATAGCACTTTTCCCAATTCAGCACTAAGTTGCATTCTTCACATCTTTTAAGCACAAGCTGTAAATGGTTAAGGCATTCATCAAAACAAGATCCAAAAACACTAAAGTCATCCATAAATACCTCGATGAACCTTTCCACCATGTCTGAAAATATACTCATCATGCATCTTTGAAATGTAGCTGGAGCATTGCACAATCCAAAGGGCATCCTCCTGTATGCAAAAGTACCAAAAGGACATGTAAAAGTGGTTTTTTCTTGATCTTCTGGAGCAATAGCAATTTGATTATAGCCACTATAACCATCTAAAAAACAATAATGACTATATCCTGCTAATCTTTCTAACATTTGATCAATAAAAGGAAGAGGGAAGTGATCTTTCCTGGTTTCATTGTTCAGTTTCCTATAATCAATGCATACCCTCCATCCTGTGGTCACTCTAGTAGGGATAAGCTTATTCTCTTCATTTGTCACCACTGTGACTCCACTTTTCTTAGGCACTACATGTATAGGACTTACCCATTTGCTATCTGAGATAGGGTAGATGATGCCAACATCTAGTAGCTTCAGAATCTCTGCTCTTACCACTTCCTTCATGTTTGGGTTAAGCCTTCTCTGTGCCTCCCTGCTAGGTTTTGCGTTGTCTTCAAGAAGTATTCGATGCATGCATCTGGATGGACTTATTCCTTTGATGTCTGCAATGGTCCATCCTATTGCACTCTTGTGTTCTCGTAGTACCCTTAGCAGCTTATCTTCTTCATGTGCACTTAGATTCGCAGCAATTATCACTGGTAGCATCTGGTTCTCGCCCAAATATGCGTGCTTCATATGGTCGGGCAGCTGCTTAAGCTCTGGGTCTGCAAGTCTTGGTGCAGTCGACTGGTCCCTGGTAGCAGTCTGGACAGTCGACTGATCCTCTGCAGCAGTCAACTTGTCCAGTGCACCAGTCGACTTGTCTGCAGAAACAAAAAGTTCATCAATCACCAATTTTTCAAATACTGGTGCAAACTTACCTGAGTATGACTGTGAAGCGTCAAGGTGATGTACTGTCTCTGCAACAGTCATCGTATTCCTGTTCGACATTAGATAAAGTTAGAGATTGTGTAATTATGGCCTGTAATGGTTCAACGCTATGTACCTGAAATGTTTGATCAATAATATCCTGCACCATATCAACATTATAGCATTCATGATCATCATGTGGAAATTTCAGTGTATCAAACATTTTAAATTCAACCTTCTCTCCATTTATTTTCATGCTTATGGTACCCTTTTTGACACAAATTTTTATATCAGCCGTACTCATAAAGGGCCTTCCTAAAATGATTGGTAAAGAAGATGGCATTGAAGATTCCTCCATATCTAACACGACAAAATTAGCAGGCAAAATGAAATCGTTTACCTGAACTAGGACATCTTCCAAAATACCTCTAGGTCTTTTGATACTGCGATCTGCCAACTGCAACGTGATGGATGTTGGTTGGAGTTCCCCCAATCCTAGCTTTTCATAGATGGTGTATGGGAGAAGATTGATGCTTGCCCCCAAGTCTAGTAGTGCTTTCTCAAAGAAGTGCTCGCCAATCCTGCAAGGAATGGTAAAACTACCTGGGTCTTTTAATTTAGGAGGTAATTTTCTTAATAAGACAGCGCTCACTTCTTCTGTCAAAGCCACATCCTCCCTAACCTGAAATGTTCTTTTGTGAGTACAACATTCTTTCAAAAATTTAGCATAAGAAGGAATTTGTTTAATAGCATCAAGTAGGGGGATATTAATTTCCACCTTTCTGAGAGTTTCAAAGATGTCAAATAAATGTTGATCTTTCTTTTGTTTGACTAACCTTTGAGGGAATGGTGGCAAAATTGTTCTTTCTTTTTCACTTACCTTGTTGGACCCCACAATTTTTGATGGTTGTTCTTCTTTTTCTTCGGTGTGTGTTCCAACTTTGTTGTCAATTATCTTACCACTTCTTAATATTGTGACTGCCTTGAGCTGTTCTTGGCCTCCAGGGTTTGGTATAGTTTGTGATGGAAGTTCCCCTGCCTTTCGCTCGCTTAACTCTTTAGCAATTTGGCCAATTTGTGTTTCCAACTTCTGAATTGCTTGTCCTTGTTGGTTGCTTGTTTGATGTTGTTGTTGGAGCAATTGAAGAACGGTGGATTCAAAATCCAACTTCTTCTGTTCTTGAACTGGCTTATCAATCCCACTTCCCATTTGAAAATTCCGTGCATGTCCTTGTGTGAATTGAGTCCCTTGATTATTCTGATTATTGCTCCATGAGAAGTTTGGATGGTTCCTCCACCCTGGGTTGTATGTGTTTGAGAATGGGTTGTTCTTTGGTGGAAACACTCCTCGACCTACATAATTTGCATGCTCCTGATCTGTGAAAGAAGACATGGGACATGTATCAGTGGTATGGTCTACATGAGAACAAATTGCACAAATTTCATTTATTTGATTTTTAACTCCACCCATCATAGACATTACATTAACAAGCATATCAATTTTCTTATTCATGTTTACCATTTCCAATTGAATATTATTGCTACTAGAAATTTCATAAACTTCCTGTTTTTTCGAAGGGCCCCTCCTTGTTGAGAATTGTTGTGAATTCTCGCTGAGTTCTTCAAATAGTTCTATGGCCCCTTCGCCGCTTTTCCTCATCAAGATCCCGTTGCAAGCTGAATCCACAATTGCCTTATTAGTATCATTTAAACCTTCATAAAAAGCTTGTACCTGATCATCTTTAGGCATGTTGTGTGTTGGACACTTGAGAAGCTTGTTCTTGAAATCTTTCCAGGCTTCGAAAAATAAATCTCCATCCTTTTGTTGGAAGAGTTGAATCTCCCTTTTCAGCTGTTTGGTCTTTTGGGCTGGAAAGAATTCTTTTAAGAACTTTGTCGCCAATTGCTCCCATGAGTTTATTGATCCTGGTTCCAAAGAATTATACCATAGTTTAGCGTTAAGTTTTAAGGAAAAAGGAAACAATATTAACCTGATTTGCTCAGGGGTAAGCCCTTGGACGCTTTGTGTCCTGCAGAGATCGAAAAAATCTTGTAAATGTAGATGAGGCTCTTCATCAGGTCTGCCACTAAAATGGGGAACCATACTAAGTAACTGAGGAGATAGATGCATGTTCCCTGTGACATTGGGTTGATATGCAATGTAGGAGGGTTGTTCAATGTTCTTAGGCGTAAACTTATCCTGCATTGGTACGCGATTGGGTATTTCTTCTGCCATGATTTCTTGTGACTGAGGTCTCTGAGCAGTCGACTGGGTTCGTGCAGCAGTCGACCGGTTGGTCGCAATCAGTCGACCTAATCTGTGCAAAGTGCGTTCTGTTTCTGCGTCAATTGGTAGTAGCTCTGGACGAAGTGATCTCCTTCCGTGCATCCACCAAAATCCTGTAACCTAAAAGAAAAACTTATTAATAAACTAAAAGAAAGAAAATAAAAACTTCCTACTGATCTGTAAGTTTAAATACTAGACAATCCCCGGCAACGACGCCAAAAACTTGTTGTGGAATCTAGATACCTAAATATATAGATAAAACTAGACACAAATTATAAAACCTCGCAAGTGCACGAATCGTTTGACAAAGCGTAGCAATAGCAAGGGTCGATCCCACAGAGATTGTAGACTTTAACTTACTAATCAATAAAAAGACTAAAAATCATAAAGGGTTGGTTTAAAAGCCTAAAAGAAATAAAACGATTTAAACTAAATTAAGAAATGTTGAATCACAGATATTTATGAAGTAGTTGGGTTTAGATCTCCACCAATAATCAGTAATGCTAAGTCACCTTCTGAACTTCTTCTTATTACTCATGTTTGTTCACTTCAAGGGCATGGTATCTACTCCTTAAAGTATTGTTTCCCTAGGCCAAGAATTAGGCATGGTATCTACTCTAATTCGTTTCTTTCATTAAGTGTGTAGCATGGTATCTACTAAGTTGTACTTAAAGAAAACATAAGATCAGTGGAAACGAACAAACACTCAAGGTTCTAGAAATTGGTATCAGATCTAGATCCCTTAAGTTGATTGAACCAGGAACCCCTAAAGATTCCTTTGTTACAATTACGGGCACGAGATACGGGTCGTCTCAATATGCTCATATAACAGATTCAGATAGATGGTAATGCAAACTTGATATTCTCTAGCTCTGTTTGTCAGTCGACTGGCTCTCACCTCAGTCGACTGCTCTCAGACTGTTGAGAACAAGTTTGGTTACCATCAATCTATATCAATACAAACGGATTCAATCAATAAGTAAAATAGAAGAATTTTAGAAGAACATAACACTACATAACTGCGGCTTCAATCTACCCAACTATAGAATTTAGTTCCACATAATAATACTTTTATTAATCAACAAGTTTGAATACATGATCAACATAAAAGAATAGAAGGAGAAGAAATAAACTAATAAAGTCCGGCAATGAGGTCGACTGGCTGTCACACAGTCGACTGCCTTCGAATACTGGATCTCCTCTCTCCTTCCTTGATGCTGATAGAATGATGCACTGGTTGATAACTTGATGGTTTTGCAACTCTGTGATTCGGTGGTGGATGATGGGGAGATGACGAGAGCCGAGAGAGAGCTAGATAGTGCTTCTTTTCTGATATTTATAGAACACGGCTGAGAATTAGGATTTTGCACTTTTTCAGGAAAATCCTTCTTTGTTAGATTTGATGATTTATTTCTTTCTCTTTTCTTCTTTCCTTCCTTATCTGTTAACCACGTGCTCTTGGAAATCCCCAGTCTCTAGATTTGATTTGCATAAATCTGGATTCAGATAGATTTGAAATTAGATTTGGATGAATCTTCGAATATCTTATCTGTTTACTCCGCCGCGTATCAGTCGACTGCCTCTGGATGTAAGTCGGCTGTGTCAAGTCTTCAGTATTTTCATGATTCATCAGCCCAGTCGACTGTTGTGTAAACTTGATTCCCTCTATCCAGTCGCCTGTAAGCATGATCAGTCGACTGATCTCTTCAGTTTCCTGTGTTTCATCCTTACAATCCTGAATTTGCTTCGTTTTGCTGTTATAGACTGTTTCCTATGGAAAAGAGAAAATAAGAGTTAAATACCACATATAGAGCTTTTAAATGTGCATTTATAATAAGATTATTGCTTCTAAATGTGAATAATATTGTGTTCATCACTTATGCCACAGTTCATACGGTGTAGCAGGTAACTTAGAGTGTGGCAACATGTTCAAAATATTATTAGCAGTCAATACAGTCTCACCCCAAAAGTATGAAGATAACCTAGCAGTCAACAACATAGAATTCAACATCTCTATGAGTGTTCGATTCTTTCTTTCCTCGATACCATTTGACTGTGGTGAGCAGGGTACTGTAGTTTCTGCTATGATTCCATGTGAGTTACAAAATTCTCTGAATCCTAATGAGACATATTCGCCACCTCTATCTGATCTATATCTTTTAATTTTATCATCTAACTGATTTTCAATACGGTCTTTAAATTCTTTGAATTTTTCTAGTGCTTCATCCTTAGTTTTTAACAAATAAATATGATAATATCTAGAGTAATCATCTATGAAAGTGATTAAGTACTTCCGACCTCCTTGTGTTATAATACTCTTGAAATCACAAATGTCAGAATGTATTAACTCAAGTAATTGTGTATTCCTAGAGACGGTACGAAAAAGGTCTTCTAGTTATCTTTGTTTGAGCACATACTTCACATTTGTCACCTTTAATGGATGTGTCAATTGGCAAGTTAAAAGTTTTAGCAACATTAAGAATCTTAACATAGTTCACATGTCCCAGTCTATTATGCCATGTATGTGGACTACACAATTTGGAACTAACATTATTGATTACTTCATCTGCTAAACTAATTCTGTACATGTCATTAACTAAATAAGCACAACAAAATAAAAAGATTTTACAGACAAGATAGCTTTACCACTAATCATAGTAACAACTATACCAGCATGATTTAATAAGCTAATAGAGATCAAGTTCTTTATTAAAGCAGGCACATATTTAACATTTCGCAAAATTGATATTTTACCTGAGCAGAGACTGAGATTTGTTGTCCCAGTGTAAAGCACCTTCATTGATTCTCCATTTTCTATTGAAACTGACTCATCTGCAACTTTCAGATCAGATAGTAGGCCATCATCATTGCAAGCATGGCAGGTAGCTACCGAATCCAACAACCAACTAGCAGAGGTACTGGCCTTGACAACATCAACAGTACAAAGAAAATTGGTGGGCTCAGTTTTCCCCTCTAACAAGTTCACATTTTCCATGTTGGGTTGTACTACTTTGTGTAGCCTGCACTCAAAGGCGTGATGCCCCAACTTTCTGCAGTTGTAGCATTTTCCTTTCTTCTTAACAATTTTCTTTGTGACTTGTAACTTAGTTGGTTCACCTTTATAATTAAACTTGTTCTTCTTGAACTTAGGAATGCGTTTAGTATTGGTTAACACATTAGTAGTTGAAAGTTGTTTATTAACCAATTCCAAATTCATCTTAGTTCTAGTCTCATCTTCAACTTTGATGCAATGTTTCAGATGTGCAAGTTTAATTTGTTCAGGCAACCTATACATCTTAGTCTCAAAAGATAGCCACGAAGCAGGTAACTTATAGATTATTGCACCAGTAAGGAACTCATCACACACAGTAATGTTTTATGATTTCAGTTTTCCTACAAGATTCTTTAAATCTGTTACCTGAGGAAGGATTGCTTTTTCTTCTTTAAAACAAAAACCCATGAATTTATCAACTAGATGTGCTTTATATACTTTCTCTTCCTTTTTAAATTCATCTAGTAAATTATCCCAAATTTGTTTAGCTGTTTCATATTTCATATACACGTCTGCAAGGCGATCTAATATACTATTTAATAGGAATTCTCTACACAAGTCCACATCAGTTACCCATGTTGCATCATCAACATCTTCATCACATTCATCATAGGTTGTTTGACATGTGTAGAAAATTTTCATGAATTTCATCCCGTATTGGGATTTTCTCTTGCAACTATTAAATTCAGCACAACTGAATCTCTCTAATTTAGAAACCTCGTACGGACGATTATGTCTTTTCATCGCACAGGAATAAACAATAAATTCCAAACAGTAGAGGGTTCTTTCTGAATAATTACTACTTATGTAATTTTAGTCAAGAGATGGTTTTTATCTGTAAAATTGTTTAATTAAGAATGAGCAGAAAAGCAAATAACTTGAGTTTAGAGTGGACCAAATCTGTAGAGCACACAGCAGTGATTCAGGAGGAAGAAGGAGCCCAGATCTTCACTGTAGTGGATCTCGAAATCAACCCCAAACGCCGAACAACAAGTCCAACCAATGAGAGAGCTCCACACACAGCAAGCTACCAGTGGATCAAGAGAACTAGATTTGATATCGATACCCCAAATGCCAACAGCAACAGATCTCGAAGAGAACCCCCCAAATCTGATTCCGATCACGGCCCCAAACACCGGACTATAGCCGATCAAGAAAAGGGGGTTTCGCTGGCGACGAGGAAGAGCGGTCTGGATCTGGCGGTGCTCGACTTCGAGAATGCGGCCAAAGGAGAATGTTGACTCTTAGTTTGGTGTGCACAAAACGTGCTCATTAATACTAATAAATTTAAAGTTAGTTGTTCAGATTTTCAGGATCAAATAATATCAACAAGAGATCCAAGAGAGATTCAAGAATATTCAAACAAGGAAAGTAATAAAGAAAGATTGCATATTCAAGCAAAAGAGGAAGTTATTCAAAAAGAGTTCATGATTAATTGGTCTACAAGCAAAAGAGGAAGATATCAAGACCTGAATTTTTGCTTCTATTTTTGTGAGATTTTAATTGTATAAGATTGATTAAAGATTAATTAGTTTATGGTAAGAAAACAGGGTGGATTCGGAATATACAGCGCGATACCGGTCAACCGTACTTCATGACCGGTCGGCCACATCGCAGTCGACCGCAACCTTGAGTTGCTTGAGAAGCATTCGACCTTTCGCCTCTCTACTTTACGTCAGAGAGCTGAACTACGACCGCACCAATATGACAATCGACCGCACTTTGCGCTGTGTATATTCTTAGAAAGTACCGTTTCTATTTTTGATCGATACACTTCCTGGTCTATTAATATTGGACGAATCCACTATGTATTCTTCACCCTATTACTTCCGATAAAATTCTTCTGAACTAATCTTTCGATAATCAATCTGAGTGTGAGTGAGAATTTTTCTGTATTCTTCAGTCAGGATCATTAAACGATCTTGAGTTTTGGTTTTTCCTTCTTTTCCACTTCGGAGATTGACGAGACTTGTATTGGAAATCCTGTGGGTGTAATCGGTCTCTCGGCCTGAATCCGAGAATCACTGTACAAAGGGTTTTAAGTATAGTGGAACGCTTGTGGCGGAGAATTGCTACAAGTAGGTGGTGTGTACGTAGACCTGGGGGTCGAACCACGTTATATCGCTGCGTCATCTGTGTTTGCTGCTTTTAACTCTTTTATTTACTTTGCACTTTATTTTATTAATTTTTAATTCCATACAATCACCCTATTCACCCCCCCAGGGTGATTTACAATGGTATCAGAGCGAGGTGCATATCAAAAAGCTTAAAAGCTTAAGCAAAAGGTCCAATGGCCGAAATCCCTCCTCCCGATAAGTTGTACTCATCGAAGCCATTTATCTCCAATGGGACAAGCCTTACAAGATCACCATTTTTTGATGAAAAATGCTATGATGTCTGGAAAGTTCGTATGTCTCATTTTTTACAGATGCTCGGAGAAAAAGTATGGAATGTGTGCATCAATAAAATAGAAATTCCAGTTAGCGATGGGAAGACATCCTTTACAAAAGCAGAGTTGGCCCTCAAGACAGCAAATTCCAAAGCCATGACGGCTCTCTATGCAGGGTTGAATAACGAAGAACCAATGCGTTGCGGGCATAAGTACAAAACAGCATACGAGATCTGGAACAACATGCTGAAGTGGCATGAAGGAACCGCTTCCGAGGTAAAAGCTAAAGTTAATTTATGTTTCTATAAGTTTGATGTGTTTTGCATGTTGCTAGGGAAAAATGTGGATCAAATGCTCGCCCACTTCGATATCATTGCCCACGAATTTGAGAGCTTAGGTAAGGGGCTAGATGATGACCGAAATGTCGGAAAGCTCAAAAGCTGTCTCACACCAGAATGAGATGTAAAGGCCGCTGCTATGAGGGAGACTCTTGAAGAGAAGGGATTTTACTACTACACATTTCAAGAAAAGCTAAAGACTTACGAGATGGAAATGTCAGAAACAAGAAGATACAGACAAAACATCGGGATTGAACCAAAGACCAAAGAGAAATCCATTGCACTGAAGGCAGAAAAATCCCGACCATTAAAAACAGATTCAGACCGTGAGGAGTCAGACGAGGACATTGCTCGATTGACAAAACAATTTCGTAAGTACATCAAAATAAAAAATATGGCAGGTACCAAGGAGAAAGGGAGAAGGATAAAGATGATGTGTGCTATAAGTGCAAGAAGACTGGACACATTCGTGCAAATTGTCTCATCTCACAAGACAGGAATAGAGACTACTATCGCTCAAACCCAAGTCAGAAAAAGAAGGCACTGAAGACAACATGGTTAGAATTCGATTCAAGTGAGGGAGAGCAAGGCTACGATGGCGTCGGCTTCATGGCTCTTGGGAATGGTGAGGTGCAATCACCATCTCAAGAAGAGGTAATCAAAGAACCCACTTATGATGAACTAGTAGACATGTATAATGGTTTGAAAGACTATGCTAAGAAATTAAGTCGTGAAATTAGGCAATATAAACAAATTTCAAATGATACCCATGACTCTTGTATTACAAAAAAACAAAAACTAAAAAATAAGAATGCCTTGATCTTGGAAAATTTTGAGTCATTTAGAAAAGATCATGATGTATTGCTAGAAGAAAATGAAATCTTAAAACAACAAATTCGAGAATCTTTAGCAACGCATGATGATCACTTAAGAAAAATTCATGAGAAATCTGTTTATATAGACAAACTCACAGATGATTTAAAAGAATGTAAAAAGAAATTTGATGAGGTAGTGGAAGGATGTAATGAAGCTCTTGAACAAAATAGGATTCTTGATGCTACACTAGACACTCTTCATTGGAACACAAAAGACGAAGAGATGACTAGGAAAAGATTATATAAAAGAGTAATTGAGCTTGAAAGGATTGGTGAAAAATATGAAGGGCCCAGTTACCTTATTACAAAAAATTTACGATCCTATCATGATAATCGAGGGCTTGGTTATGAAGAGCCAATACACCATCAAAAATGTAAATCATCATGTCATACACACTTGCACAATCTCCAACATAATCATAAACCAATCCAAAGCTATGCAAATGTGCATAACTCAAGACATAATCGTATCACATGTCATTACTGTTGTAGATTAGGACATATTTCATATAACTGTTCATTAAAAAGGAATACTAATTTTTTTTGGATAAGAAAGGATGCAAATGCAGGGTCAAAATAAACTTGGGCACGCAAAATTATACCTACTAATCTTGGCGTAGGTACCTCAGCGTGTCAAGACTAAAGATCGGTGGTACCTTGATAGTGGATGCTCAAATCATATGACAGGTAACAGCAAATATTTTACATCACTATCAAGGGAAAAAGGAAAAGATATCATCTTTGGAGATAATAGCACGAGACAAACCATTGGTAAAGGTAAAATAAACTTTGGTTCCTCATGCTCCATTGAGGATGTTCTATTGATAAGAGGTTTGAAACATAATCTAATTAGTGTCAGCCAATTATGTGATAAAGGCTACACAGTTATTTTTGATAAAAATTCATTCAGTGTACTAGATAGCAATAAATCTTATTTATTTCTAGCTAACCGATGTAACAATATTTATGTTATAAATTCTAATGAATTAGCACAGGAAAATATAAGGTGCTTTGTTGCAAGAAATGAGGATGGTTGGCTATGGCATAGAAGACTTGGACACACGGCCATGGACAATCTCAACTCATAACAAAGGAGCTTGTAAGGGGGATTCCTAAAATCAAATTTGAGAAAGATAAACCATGTGAGTCGTGCCAATTTGGTAAGCAAACTAAAATTTCTCACAAACCCAAGAAAATGGTATCAACTTCTAGTCCCCTTGAACTCTTGCACATGGATCTTTTTGGACCATCACGGACAAGTAGTAATGGAGGTGCACAATCTGCTTCTGTAATTGTTGATGATTATAGCAAATTCACTTGGGTTGCCTTTTTGCAACAAAAAGATGACACATTGTATGTATTTCAAAAATTATGTCGAAGAGTGAAAAATGAGAAAAGCCTCACCATTGTCACTATTCGTAGTGATCATGGTGGAGATTTTCAAAACGAACTCTTCTCCTCATTTTGTGGCAAAAAGGAATAAAACATGAGTTCGCCTGTCCTCGCACTCCCCAATAAAATGAGGTTGTTGAAAGGAAAATCGATCTTTTCAAGAAATGGCCTGAACCATCCTTAGTGCAAAAGATTTACCTAAATCGTTTTGGGCAGAGGCTATCAATACAACATGTTATACAATTAACCAAGTAATCATTAGAAAATATCTTGAGAAAACTCTTTTTGAACCATATTATGGCAAAATTCCCAACCTAAGTTACTTTCGCGTCTTCGGATATAAAGTGTTTATTTTAAATACTCTTGATAATTTGGAAAAATTTGATCGTAAAAGTGATGAAGGTGTATTCTTAGGATATTCTCTTAGTAGCAAAGCATACCGTGTATTTAATAAAAGAAGATGCACAATTCAGGAATCTTTTGATGTTATTTTTTATGAAACTAATCCCCACCAAAGAAATATTGCATGTTGTTGATGATGATGAGACAGGTGTTCGGGTTGAAAAGAAACAGGTTCACGTTGAAGAAGACCCACATATGAATGCTCAAAATCAGAAATCTCATCAAGATGAAGATGCATCCAAATCGCAAATAGAAGAGATGCCTGCATGGAAAATCATGTCTAGCCATCCACCAACTCTTATACGAAGCGACATGTCAAAAGGGGTAACTACTCGCAACCAAGCTCAAAATTTCATGTGTTTTTCCGCATTCGTTTCCATACTTGAACCTGAGAACATTAAGGAGGTCTTGCAAGATAATGACTAGATCATTGTCATGCAAGAAGAACTTAATCAATTCGAATGGAATCAAGTATGGAGACTTGTTCCTAGACCTCATAATAGAACTGTAACACCTCGAATTCCAAATAAGATCGAATTCGAAGTTCCACAGGATCATTACACTTCTCTTCGTACAATTTTACAAGGAATTTAAAACTTTTATTACAACTGAGTTACGTTTAAATAGCGGAAGCAAATTTACATCAATTACATGAATGAAATAAAACAACACTTGAACAATTCTTTAAGCATCAATTCCTCCTTAGTCTTTTTCATTCACTTTGTCCTGCATTGAAACTGTGGGCTCGTCAGTTCATTCAACTATGCAAGGATATAATACATCAATTTTCTCTCACTTAGAAAGCACAGACTTGTCACAAACAAAACAACGGGAACTATCCTATTAATGTCATGTTGTGCGGTGCACTTAGTCCTTAATGCAGTTATTTGTATTACATGACACTAATGCGCACTTGTTCGGATTCTACACATCCCATACTACATAGGTCCGAGGGCAAGCCCTTAATCGTACTTTATCTTGAAGGGTTCAATCCCTCGCCATGACTTAAACTACTACGGTAACTATGGTAAGTATCCTAGATGTTCTATGAGTTACGAGCCCATGTCCAGACAGCCTGGAGGGGAATCCCACGTCGTGACATGACGCATCATGCAGAGCCTATGGACAATTCAGCCTCCGTCATGGAACGATGGCACCACCCGTAGTCACCAAACACCCTACAAGCGTCGCCAATGGGACGATAATTTCGGATAGTGTTCACGCCATGACATGATGCACCAAACAGGCAACCTATGAATCAATCTCACACCGCCAATCCGATGGCCCTCATACCCGTATTTTTCTCTTACTTTCATCACATCTTCACTATGTATCTAATCCTTAATTATTTGAATAATGAATAAAATCAACATTTTAGAGTTAGCACCTCCTCTATACCGGTCTTAACCATCAATCAACACAACGACCCAAACTTGGTCTTTCATTTCAATATTTCATCTCAAAAGAATTTATTCAAATGCCGGTATGAGGTCTTAGCCACACTCTAGTCTATAATCTCATTTCATGTTCATTATACTTGTTCATAAATTTTACAATTCATCATGTTTCTTTTCCATCAATTTTTCATACATAACTTGCATATTCTTAGACAATCTCATATCAAGTTTTACTTAGTAATCATACGTCAAAATCTCATTTGAATTACAAAAAAGAATAATATCCAAGGATTTTATTAATCAAAATTTTAATCATAATAAGTCAAACGTTGTACAAATACTTTCATGAATAATTCAAAACTCAAAAATCAACAATCAGCACAGTTCAGTCGACTGTGGAAAAATAGCCAGTCGACTGTTCCGTGAAACTTTTAAAACTCAAGGATAGGCAGTCAGTTCAGTCGACTGTAGAAAAATGGCCAGTCGACTGTTCCGTGAAACTTTTAAAATTCAAGAACAGACAGTTAGTTCAGTCGACTGTGGAAAAATGGCCAGTCGACTATTCCGTGAAACTTCAGTTCACAGAAGAAAGTCTACTACTAAACAAAATTCGAAATTAGACACTTGACAGTCGACTGTCGACTCTAGTTCGGTCGACTGTCAATTGTAACGGGTCACAGTTAAATAGAAAAATATATTTTGATTTCGACATAGAAATTTTCTTTTTAGAAGAATCATTAAGCAACATATTCCCCTTTTATTCACAATGTATTTCAACTCTTGTTTTTCCCATTCTTTAACAAAATCAAGTTCTTAATTTAGTTCTATTTTACAAATTATTCATTTTCTCATGTTTCAAAAGACAATCTAGATAATAAATCAAATGGCTACATCACTACTAGCATATGGCAAAAGAAACACACTGTTATCACAATTTAATCTATTGATATTCCATGAATACTAATTTAATTTCCATGATTTAGCCATAAGCAAAATTTTCACATATTGTATATTTCATTTCATACATAGACAAAGATTCACAAAAAATCAAAATTCATCCATTTTAGCAGGCAAGTAAACTACCAAATCAACACAACACATTTTCATTCGCATAGTCTAATTTATTTCACTAATCTTTTCATGTATGTCTAAATGGGGTTTTTTTTTTCCTCCTTAATCATGGTAATGAACATAAAGCAAGATTTTCTTGTTTATTCTAATGTGATCACAACCATAAACCTAGCATGGTAACTAATTAGAAGTATGAGAAAATTGCCCACCTACTTTGAAGAAAACAAGTACAAAGTTCCTAGGAATCTCCTTGAACAAAGAGCGATCATTCTCCTCCTAGATTGTGCCACCAAGAATGCGCCTTCTCCTCCTAGTACTTGATGAACCCGAGCACCTTGCTCCTTGATGAATTGCCAGCCTCAAATGGGATGAACACTCACAAATAGCACACAACTCAATCTTTTTCTTACTTTCTCTCAATCTTTTTCTTACTCTTGTGTTTTTTTCTTTCTTTACAAATTTCTAATGTACTACATGAAGAGAACTAGGAGGGGTATTTATACTTATTTTGAGTGAGAATAGATGGGTAGGATTAGATCAAATAGTTAGAGATCAAAGGCTAGGATGAGTTAGGGAGTTGTAGCAACTACCCATGATGGAGAAACCACCTCACCACTACTCCCATCTCTCCCAATCTCTTTGTACAATTCGGCCACTCTCAAGGGTGCTCCATGCACGTGCTAGTGCAATGCACATGCTACACTAGTACCCCTATTTATAAGTTTGTTCATGTAATTAAATTAATTGTCTACTAAATTAGTCTACACTACAAGTTAGACTAATTAAAAGGGGAATTAAGTTAATGGGCTCGCTAGTGGGCCAATTAACCATGGGCTCTAATAAATTAATTAATTAAATAATTATGGTGGGCTAGAAAGAGACGATTAGGCCTATGATTTTATTAGGCTTTTAGAAAACAAAGAGAAAGACTTAAAATAGTTATTTGTTCATGTTATAAAGAGATAATTTCTAGGAAAAATGCATATGAATTTGTACGTGAAAAACACATAAAAATCAACGAACTCTTTATTTAATAAATAAAATTCAGGATGTTTCAACACTCCCTCAGAATAGTTCTATCCCCGGAACTACACTTAAAGTGTGAGAAAACAGAAATACAACAAGAAGAAAAGAAAAGAAAAGAAGATACAAATCAAACAAAGAGCTCAGGATGATCTTTCATCATCCTCTCCGCGGATTCCCAAGTAGCCTCTTCAACCAATTGGTTTCTCCAGACTACTTTGACCATCGGTTTCATCTTGTTCCTCAAGACTTTCTTCCGATGATCCACAATCTCAACCGGAAGCTCAATATAACTCAGATCCAACTGCAATCCCTCCGGCACTTCGGGCAAATGGTGACTCAGATCTGGAATGTACCCTCTCAGCATAGACGCATGGAAGACATTGTGCACTTGAGACAACTCTTCCGGAAACTCCAACTAGTAAGCAATTTTCTCAATCCGCTTCAATATCTTGTACGGGCCTATGAACCTTGGGGCTAACTTTCCACCTTTGCCGAAGCGAATCACACCCTTACTAGGTGAAACCTTCAGAAAGACGAAGTCACCAACCTCAAACTCAAGGTCCCTCCTCCGGTTGTCTGCATAGCTCTTCTGCCTACTCTGAGCATCGACTAACCTCTTCCTGATCAGATTGATCTTTTCAGAGGTCTGCTGACAATCTCAGGCACAAACATTTGCCGCTCCCCTACTTCAAACCAACAAATAGGTGTTCTGCACTTCCTACCATACAGAGCTTCGTACGGCGCCATCCCATTACTAGTCTGAAAACTGTTATTGTAGGCAAACTCCACCAGAGCTAGATACCTTTCTTAACCGCCTCCAAAATCCAGAACACAACACTGAAGCATATCCTCAAGAATACGGTTGACTCTCTCAGTTTGCCCATCGGTCTGAGGATGAAAAGCAGTGTTGAAATCCATCTTAGTACCCAAAGCTTTCTGAAGACTCCTCCAGAAATGCGAAGTAAACCGCGCATCTCGATCAGACACAATGGTTAACAGAACACCATGAAGCCTGACGATCTCTCCAACATACAGCTCGGCCAACTTGTTCATAGACGAAGTCAGTTTCATTGCCAAGAAGTGAGCGGACTTGGTTAGTCGATCGACTATGACCCAAATCGCATCATTGCCCTTTGAACTCTTGGGCAAACCCGTGATGAAATCCATACTGATGTTATCCCACTTTTATTCCAGAATAGGTAACGGTTGCAATAGGCCTTCGGGTTTCTGATTCTCGGCTTTGACCTGCTAACAGATCTCACACTTCACCACAAACTCGGCCACATCCCGCTTCAAACCTGACCACCAGAAATATTGCTTAATGTCCATATACAACTTGGTACTCGTAGGGTGTACAGACAAAAGAGTAGCATGTGCCTTCTGAAGAATACTCTCCTTCAATTCTGCTTGATCCGGTTTACATAGCCTATCTCCAAATCACAACACTTCATCCCTGATCTGAAACTCTGAAAACCTGCCAGCACCAACCCGTTCCTTCATCTTTTGGATCTCTGCATCTTCCTTCTGACTTGCGATAATCCTTTCATTCAGCATTGGTTGGAGCCTCAACTGAGCTAAAGATTATCCCAAGCCTTGCAGAACAACTTCAATACCAGTCCGATCCAACTCCTCTGCAAGATGCCTCTGAGTTGTAATCAAACTAGCTAGACTGCTCTTTCGGCTAAGTGCATCAGCAACAACATTAGCCTTCCCAGGATGGTACTTAATCTCTGGACGAATGTCCTCGAGTACTTCCAGCCATCTCCGTTGCCTCAGATTCAGGTCCTTCTGCTGATAGATGTATTTCAAGCTCTTGTGGTCTGTGTACATGTTCATTTTCTCACCATACACGTAATGTCTCCACTACTTTAAGGCAAAGATAATCACAGCCAACTCTAGATCATGAGTCAGATAATTCTTATTATGCGGTCTTAGTTGCCTAGGCCCATAAGCGATCACTTTTCCTTCTTGCATTAAGACACAACCAAGCCCACGATGTGAAGCATCGCTGTAGACATCATACTCAACACCTGCTATAGGCAAAGATAAAATGGGAGCAGTAGTCAGCTTCTCTTTCAACTCCTGAAAGCTTGCCTCGCACTTCTCAGTCCACTTGAAGTTCACATTCTTCTTGGTTAGACCAATGAGTGGCACCGCTATCTGAGCATAGCCCTGAATGAATCTCCTATAGTATCCAGTTAGGCC
This sequence comes from Hemerocallis citrina, assembly GCA_017893485.1. Taxonomy (NCBI): domain Eukaryota; kingdom Viridiplantae; phylum Streptophyta; class Magnoliopsida; order Asparagales; family Asphodelaceae; genus Hemerocallis; species Hemerocallis citrina. Next base: position 25,545,935 of record CM030368.1, read on the forward strand.
AAGGAAACTCCTGATTTCCTTCACTGTAGTAGGTCTTGCCTAATACTTCACCGCCTCTATCTTCTGCGGATCAGTCGCCACTCCCTCCTTAGAAAGGATGTGACCCAGGAATGCTACCTCAGATTTCCAGAAATCGCACTTGGACAACATGGCATAGAACTCATGCTCCTGAAGCTTCTTCAAAACTGCAGCCATATGCTCAGTGTGCTCCTCCTCCGACATGGATTACACAAGAATATCATCGATAAACACCACGACGAAAGAATCAATAAACGGCCTTAGAACTCTGTTCATCATATCCATAAAGATTGCAGGTGCATTAGTCACCCCAAACGGCATAACTAAGAATTCGTAATGCCCGTGTCGAGTTCTGAACGCAGTCTTATGAACATCTTCAGTCTTCACTCAAACCTGATGATATCCTGATCGAAGATCTATTTTGGAGAAAACAGCTGCTTCTTGTAGACGATCGAACAGGTCGTTAATTCAAGGAATAGGATACTTGTTCTGAATAGTGACCTTATTCAGCTCTCGGCAATCGATGCACATCCTCATCGAACTATCCTTCTTCTTTACCAACAACACCGTGCTCCCCAAGGTGACGCATTCGGTTGAATAAATCCTTTCTCCAACAGTTCCTCACTCTGCCATTTGATCCCATCTTGCTCCACAGGCTCCATCCTATACGGTGCCTTGGAAATGGGTGCGCACCCTGAATAGTGATGCTGAACTCTACATCATGATGCGGTGGTAACTTGGGCAAATCTTCTAAGAATACAGTCGGGCAATCCCAAACCACTGGAATTTTCTGCACCTCTACAGGAACCTTCTTCTTGCTGATGGCTACAACCAAACCTGAACATATCTTCTTCCCTTGGAAAGTGATCTCAGGACCAACTGAAGCCTTCACTGCTACTTCCTTGGTCTTACACTCGATGTTTGCACTGTACACCGATATCCAATCAATGCCAATGATAACATCGACTCCCAAGACATTCAGCTCGATCAGATCAATCCCGAAAATTCTATCCCCAATCTCGATCTCGTAGTCCGCATAGTACCGATCAGTGGTTAAAGTCTCTCCTGATGGAGTAGCTACTGCTAAGACCTTGCTTGAAAAGACTTTCGGTTTGACTCCCAAGACTTTAGCGAATTTAGGTGATATAAAAGTGTGAGAGAATCCAGTATCGAACAAAACAATAGCTTTCTTTTCATTCAAATAAAGTTCTCATGTTACATAACACACACTCGTTACATAACAGTTTACTAATAAAGCGGAAAAAAGAGAACAACAGAAAAACTTCTAAACATCTGCCCTCATACCAGTGATAACATAATCCACTTCATCAGCATCAGCTTCAGTCAAGGTAAATACTCATTCCTGCTGGTATGGCTTCTTCCCAACTTACTGTGTTAGCCCATTACACGTGACATCTCGCAGTTTAGGGCAGTGAGATCGGTAATGACCTGTCTCCTCACAATTGAAACAAGTCACCACAGAAGGTCTCACCCAACTATTTTCGGGTCTCCCAGCTACATTAACACCGTTCACCGCCGTAGGTTTGAACCTTTGCGTCGGCGGTTGCCCTTTGAAATTTCCAGAAATTGTGGGCCTCTTCCCCACATTCCAGTTGTTCCTCCGGTTCTGAACAGCATGGAACTGCTCTGTATCCGCTTCAGTGGCTGCAGCTCGTTTGACTAGCTTGTCAAACCTCCTGATACCAAGGGGTATCATCCTTGATCTCAGACTTGGCCTCAATCCATGCTCAAATTTCTGAGCCTTCTTTGCCTCATCCATCACCAGTTCAGGCGCATACCTCGAGAGTTGAGTAAACCTTGTCTCATACTCTCTGACCGGCATACCGCCCTGCCACAACGCCAGAAATTCCATGGCCTTCTTCTCCTGGACATCTGATGGAAAAAAGTGACTGCGGAACTCCTCCAAGAATTCCTCTTAGCCAAGAACAATACCTCACATCGTCCGCTTCATCGACTGCCACCACACAGCCGCATCCTTCTCGAACTGCAGTGTAGCCAATTTTACCTTGCTGGCTTCCGAGTTTCCAAGACTTCAAAAATAGTCTCGACCTGCCTAATCCAATTGCCAGCTGCATCAGGGTCTGCCTTCCCCTCAAACACGGGTGGTTTCATCCTCTTGCATAATTCCACAAGTTTGATTGCTTCAGGTACTGGATTTGCAGGCATCCTCCCCTGGTTCTGATTCATGGCAACGACAGTGAGTGTCTGATAGACCCTCGCTAACTCCGTTTCCAAGTCCAGCCCTTCTCCGCTTCTAGCTCTTCTTCCAACAATATTCTGATACAAAAGATCCATTAAATTCGAAGTAGAAAACATGAATTTAAATCAACTCTTCATTTCATTGAATTTAAATTTTGTACATTCAAATTTAAAACACTTCTGACATCAAATGAAAGTAGTAAGAAGATACATCATTCTAGTTCCTATGGTTGCTCTTGGCTTCTCGAAGCTCTTCACGTAGTTCTGCCACTTCTTCCTTCAGTACATCATACATGTTTTTCCTCTTCTTGAGTTCCCAAAAATGGGGACTGAGGGTTGTAATGTCCTCCGTGCACTTCGCACACTGGGCCTGCAATAGCTCTGCTCTCTCCTTCTGAGTCTCCACCTGCCTCTGAAGATACAAAATGAGACTACTCGAAACTAGCTCTTCCTCGTCGGAGGAATCATCAGATGAATCCAGAGGCGGAGTGATCTCTCGGGACTCAGGCCATTCCTCCTCAAATTCTTTGGGATCTTCTTCGTCAGAATAAGCTTGTCCGGAGTAGTAATCCTCCTCGACTATGTGCCAATCGTCACCGCCAGCTGGGACGAAGTGGTTCGCCATCTTAGAAAGGTGAGAGAAGGAACTTCAATCATAGAGCAACACAAATGTAAGTGCCTTACATTTAAATCTCTATACTCAACACACGCTCTAATGTCCACTCTAGGGCGTCATTCCTTATAAATTTGTACTACTTGGAAGCGTGGCTCTGATACCACTCTGTAACACCCCGAATTGAAAATAAGACCGAATTCGGAGTTCCACAGGATCTTTATACTTCTCTTCGTTCAATTTTACAAGGAATTTAAAACTTTTATTACAACAGAGTTACGTTTAAACAGCGGAAGCAAATTTACATCAATTATATGAATGAAATAAAAAAAACACTTGAACAATTCTTTAAGCATCAATTCCTGCTTAGTCTTTTTCATTCACTTTGTCCTGCATGGAAACTGTGGGCTCGTCAGTTCATTCAACGGACGCATGGATATAATATATCAATTTTCTCTTACTTAGAAAGCACACACTTGTTACAAATAAAACTATGTGGACTATCCTATTAATGTCGTGTTGTACGGTGGACTTAGTCCTTAATGCAGTTATTTGTATTACATGACACTAATGCGGACTTGTTCGGATTCTATGCATTCCATACTACATAGATCCGAGGGCAAGCCCTTAATCGTACTTCATCTTGAAGGTTCAATCCCTCGTCATGACTTAAACTACTACGGTAACTACGATAAGTATCCTAGATATTTTATGAGTTACGAGCCCATGTCCAAACAGCCTGGAGGGGAATCTCACGTCGTGATATGATGCATCATGCAGAGCCTATGAACAATTCTGCCTCCATCATGAAATGATGGCACCACCCATAGTCACCAAACACCCCACAAGCATCGCCACCGGGACGATAATTCTAGAGTAGTGTTCACGCCATGACATGACGCATCAAGCAGGCAACCTATGAATCAATCTCACACCGCCAATCCGATGGCCCTCATACTCGTATTTTTCTCTTACTTTCATCACATCTTCACTATGTATCTAATCCTTAATTATTTGAATCATGAATAAATTCAACATTCTAGAGTTAGCACCTCCTCTATACTGGTCTTAAGCATCAATCAACACAACGACCAAAACTTGGTCTTTCATTTCAACATTTCATTTCAAAAGAATTTATTCAAATGCTGGTATGAGGTTTTAGCCACACTCTAGTCTATAATCTCATTTCATGTTCATTATACTTGTTCATAAATTTCACAATTCATCATGTTTCTTTTCCATCAATTTTTCATACATAACTTGCATATTCTTAGACAATCTCACATCAAGTTTTACTTAATAATCATAAGTCAAAATCAGATTTGAATTACAAAAAAGAATCATATCTAAGGATTTTATTAATCAAAATTTTAATCATAATAAGTCAAACGTTGTACAAATACATTCATGAATAATTCAAAACTCAAAAATCAACAATCAGCATAGTTCAGTTGACTGTGCAAAAATGGCCAGTCGACTGTTCCATGAAACTTTTAAAACTCAAGAATAGGCAGTCAGTTCAGTCGACTGTGGAAAAATTGCCAGTCAACTGTTTCCTGAAACTTTTAAAATTCAAGAACAGGCAGTCAGTTCAGTCGACTGTGGAAAAATGGCCAGTCGACTGTTCCGTAAAACTTCAGTTCACAGACGAAAGTCTACTGCTAAACAAAATCCAAAATTAGACACTTGACAGTTGACTGTCGACTCTAGTTCGGTCGACTGTCAATTGTAACAGGTTACAGTTAAATGGAAAAATAAATTTTGATTTCGACATAGAAAATTTCTTTTTAGAAGAATCACTAAGCAACATATTCCCCTTTTATTCACAATGTATTTCAACTCTTGTTTTTTCCCATTCTTTAACAAAATCAAGTTCTTAATTTAGTTCTATTTTACAAATTATTCATTTTCTCATGTTTCAAAAGACAATCTAGATAATAAATCAAATGGCTACATCACTACTAGCATATGGCAAAAGAAACACACTGTTATCACAATTTAATCTATTGATATTCCATGAATACTAATTTAATTTCTATGATTTAGCCATAATCACAATTTCTACATATTGTATCTTTCATTTCATGCATAGACAAAGTTTCACAAAAAATCAAAATTCATCCATTTTAGCAGGCAAGTAAACTACCAAATCATCACAACACATTTTCATTCACATAATCTAATTTATTTCACTAATCTTTTCATGTATGTCTCAATGGGGTCTTTTTTTCTACTTAATCATGGTAACGAACATAAAGCAATATTTTCTTGTTTATTCTAATGTGATCACAACCATAAACCTAGCATGGTAACAAATTAGAAGTATGAGAAAATTGCCCACCTATTTTGAAGAAAACAATTACAAAGTTCCTAAGAATCTCCTTGAACAAAGAGCGATCCTTCTCCTCCTAGATTGTGCCACCAAGAATGCGCCTTCTCCTCCTAGTACTTGATGAACCCGAGCTCCTTGCTCCTTGATGAATTGCCGGCCTCAAATGGGATGAACACTCAGAAGTAGCACACAACTCAATATTTTTCTTACTTTCTCTCAATCTTTTTCTTACTCTTGTGTTTCTTTCTTTCTTTACCAATTTCTAATGTACTACAGGAAGAGAACTAGGAGGAGTATTTATACTTATTTTGAGTAAGAATAGATGGCTAGGATTAGATCAAATAGTTAGAGATCAAAGGCTGGGATGAGTTAGGGAGTTGTAGCAACTACCCATGATGGAGAAACCACCTCACCACTACTCTCATCTCTCCCCATCTCTCTTTGTACAATCCAGCCACTCTCAAGGGTGCTCCATGCACGTGCTAGTGCAATGCACATGCTACACTAGTACCCCCATTTATACGTTTGTTCATGTAATTAAATTAATTGTCTACTAAATTAGTCTACACTACAAGTTAGACTAATTAAAAGGGAAATTAAGTTAATGGGCTCGCTAGTGGGCCAATTAACCATGGGCTCTAATAAATTAATTAATTAAATAATTATGGTGGGCTAGAAAGAGACGATTAGGCCTGTGATTTAATTAGGCTTTTAGAAAACAAAGAGAAAGACTTAAAATAATTATTTGTTCATGTTATAAAGAGATAATTTCTAGGAAAAATGTATATGAATTTGTACGTGAAAAACACATAAAAATCAACAAACTCTTTATTTAATAAATAAAATTCAGGATGTTACAAGAACCATACTTGAAACTAAGTGGGTGTTTAGGAACAAGTTAGATGAATCCGGATCAATTACTAGAAATAAAGCACGTCTTGTTGCACAAGGTTACAATCAACAAGAAGGTGTAAATTTTGATGAAACTTTTGCACCTGTTGCACAGCTTGAAGCCATTTGTATTTTACTTGCATTTGCTACTTATATGGATTTTACTCTCTTTCAAATGAATGTTAAAAGTGCATTTTTAAATGGTCTTATTTCGTAAGAAGTTTATGTTGCACAACCACCTGGATTCACTGATCCTACACACCCAAACCATGTATTTTGGCTTGATAAATCATTGTATGGTTTGAAGCAAGCTACTCGTGCTTGGTGTGAAAGACTAAATTCATTCTTATTTCACATAGGTTTTTCTAAAGGAAAAGTAGACACTACGTTTTTTATAAAACATGTTTCTAAAGATATTTTAATCGTTCAAATATATGTTGATGATATTATATTTAGATCCACTAATGAAAATCTTTGCAAGGAATTCTCAAAGCAAATGCAAGATAAATTTGAAATGAGTATGATGGTAGAACTAACTTATTTTCTTGGTGATATGGCTAAAAATGGGGTTAAATCGGAACCATCCAGACTGGGCACGAATCTTGAAGCTCAGGGGTAAAACGGTAATTTCACATACAAATGGGTCTGAAACGGGTACTGGGTCTCCTCCTCACAGATCCAACACCCCACAAACAGATCCACTCCAACTGGGTATGGGTCCCGACCCAAGACAAACCCAGATCAGCAAGAGGAAAATTAGGGTCACTGATTTGACCCAATCAACGGGCCTGATTTGCTCTCACCGGTAATCAGGGGTCAGTTTCCTAAACAGATTTGGAGGATTTTTCTCCTGACAGTTACACAGGAAATCAGGTCCCTAATCACTCCCTTGGCGACTATAAATACCTCCCCCCTACCACTGTGACCAGGTAATCACTCTTTTTCCACCTTAAACTCTTTCTTAATCACCACTGGTTACTGACAAGAGCGTCGGAGGGTACGTCGCTGGAATCAACCCCGGTGTATCGCACTTCCTTGCAGGTAGCGGCAGGAATTAGAAGGCTTGGATCAGTTGTTCAGTTTTTTCTCGCGAACTCATAAATCTCATCTGTTTACCCCCACACCAGAATCAGCGGTAACAGATTGGCGCCGTCTGTGGGAAAACCACATGAACAGCCTCCGCCTCTTCCTTGTCGGCTAGCTCTTCTCCAACTATGCCTCCCAAAAAGGTCAGATCTAGGGGGTCCAACCGCGGACCCAATCCTGCCGATCAGCCAGAGGAAGTCCCCGTCCATCCCGCTGCGCAGCCTGAACAACTTCCTCCCCCGGTCCAACAGGGCCAGCCTCCTCTTCCGAACCAGCAACCCCCAAATGGTCCTGCTGGTCAGAACCAGCGGAGGCAGAAGCAGCCTCTCCACCCAGACCATGTCTTAATTCACAATGCCTCCTCGGACTCTATGGCCTCCCATCACCCCGACCTCCGCAACACCGTCCTGAACCGCCAAAAGGATGAGGATCTTCGCAACCGCCTAGATGAGAAGCGGGCCCGAGAGGGAGCCTCCCGCCAACATCAAGGCGAGCGATCTCCTCATCGCCGAGATGGCAGGAGGTCTCTGGACCGAAGAGGACGGGGTGTATCTCCCGAGTGTCACAGAAGGAGGCCTCGTTCCCCTGCTGACCGACATCACCCGAGGAACGATGAGGCACCTATCACTCGTGCCGAGTTCCTACAATTCCAGCAGACCATGTTGCAGGCCCTCAACCTTCGCCCTAACAACCATAATTCCCAGAGGGTTCCAACACCCCCACGGGTTCCAAGTCCTCGCCACCGATCCAGAAGTCCTCTCCCGGCTCCCAGTCGCCAGTAACACCATCATAGTCCTCGCCGATCCCAGGACTATCGGAGATGCAGTCCCCGCTCCCCTTCCTACGAAGAAGAGTCCGGGGGATCGTTTGATTACCAACGGAGGGACGATGCCCTCTACCGTCGTCTCCACGAGGTGGAGAGGTGCATCGGTCGCATGGACAAAGAGGAGGAGTAAAGAGCAGGGACCGTCCGCCCCAGCAGACCCCCTTCTCTCGGACAATCATGGAGGCTCCCATACCGAGGGGTTTCAAACCTCCGCAGTTTGAAACGTACTCAGGGGAGTCAGACCCTGTTGATCATGTCGAAAGCTTCAAGACCTTAATGCTGATCCATCAAGCTTCCGACGCCATGCTCTGCAAGACCTTCCCCGCCAACCTCAAGGGGTCGGCACGGGAATGGTATTCCCGGCTCGCTCCCTCTTCCATCTTCTCGTTCGAGCAGTTCGAAACGCTCTTCATAACTCACTTTGTGAGTAGCAGGCGAACAGAGAAGATGAGCCTCTCCCTACTCCACCTCCGACAGGAGAGGGGAGAAAAGCTGAGGGATTATGTAAGGAGATTTACCGTGGAGGTCAGGTCAATCGCCTCCCTTGACCAGTCAGTGGCGACAGTTGCGTTCCAGTCGAACGTGCTCAACTCCAACCTCCGATCGTCCCTCGCCAAGAAGCCCCCGCACAACTTCGCCGATCTTCTCCTAAGGTGCGAGAAGTACATTCGGGCGGAGGAGGCCGAGTACCTCCCGAATTTCGGGGGATCCGCCTCCGAATCGAAGAGGAAGACGGTAGAGGAGGAAGGGTCCAAGAAGCTGCAGAAGGACAATAGCGGTCAGCGCCGTCCTCCCCCCAGGTTCGAGAAGTTCACTCCCCTCACCACCAATGTCTCCACCATCCTGATGGAAGTGGAGAAGGAAGGAGTTATACCTCCCGCTCCGAGGATGAACACCCCGGCCAAGAGGAGGAACAAGGAGAAATGGTGCCGTTACCACCGGGACCACGGCCACGACACCAACGACTGCCGGGCGTTGAAAAATGAGATAGAGGCCCTCATCCAAAGGGGCCAGTTGGCCAAATTTGTGAAGGCGAACAATCAGGGGGAGCGCGCCACGCCTCCGCCTCGGGGGGCTAACAAGCGCTCCGAGCGGCGCAAAGAGACCCCCAAGTTCGAGGAAGAACGAGTTCTGCACCTCATCCACAGAGGCCCCATGGGGGGCTCCTCCAACTCCTCTCGAAAGGCCTTCGTCTGAGAGGTCAACTCAGTTCACAGTGCCCCTCCCCCCAAAGGCCTCGGCGTCCCAGTGACTTTCTCTGATGAAGACCTCGAGAGGGTGCGAACTCCCCACTGCGACGCTCTTGTCATCGACCTTCGCATGGCAAACTTCAAGGTGCAGCGGGTCCTGGTAGACAACGGGAGCTCAGTGAACATCCTCTTCCTCTCGGCCTTCCGAGGGCTGCAGCTGTCTCGGGATCGCCTCAAGCCGGCCGGCTACACGCTCCACGGGTTCACGGGGGTACCAGTAACGGTCGAAGGGGTTATCACCCTGGACGTAACTGCTGGGAAGACCCCTACTACCCGGACAGAGTCGATGGACATTATGGTCGTCGACGTGCCGGCTGCATACAATGTTATCTTAGGCCGACCTGGCCTAGCTGCCCTGGAAGCTGTTCCTTCCGCGTACCACCTTAAAATGAAGTTCTCCACCCGGTCGGGAGTGGGAGAAGTCAGGGGCAGCCAAGAAACGGCTCGGAAGTGCTATATGACTTCCACTGGGGGTCCGCTGCTCTCTCTCGAGACTCTTGAAATCCCCGAGCCGAATGTCCGACCAACGTCCAAGCCGGCGGACGAATTCGAAGAAGTACTCTTCTCGGACGAGGACCCGAGTCGAAAGTTCCTCATCAGCAAGTCCTTGCCAACTGCCCTATGTTCCGACTTGATGCAGTGCATCCGGGAGAACCGCGACCTGTTTACTTGGTCCGCAGCGGATATGCCCGGGATTTCCGAGGACCTTCTAGTGCACCGCCTCAGCGTCGAACCGGGGTGCAGACCGGTTCAGCAGAAGAGGCGTAAGTTTGCCCCCAAGCGACAACAAGCCATTAAGGAGGAGGTAGACAAGCTCTTAAAAGCCCGGTTCATACAGGAGGTGAACTATCCCGAGTGGCTCTTCAATGTGGTCATGGTTAAGAAGTCCAATGGTTCTTGGAGGATATGCATCGACTTCACCGACCTGAATAAGGCGTGCCCGAAGGATCCATTCCCTCTCCCAAATATCGACACCCTCATCGATGCCACCTCGGGCCATGAGCTCCTCAGCTTCATGGATGCCTTCTCCGGCTATAATCAGATCCGAATGTTCCCCCCGGACATTCCGAAGACTTCCTTCATTACCGACCAAGGCCTCTACTGCTATAGAGTCATGCCGTTCGGATTGAAGAACGCTGGAGCCACCTACCAGCGCCTCGTGAACAAGGTCTTCCAAAGCCAAATAGGCCACAACATGGAAGTATACGTCGACGACATGCTCGTCAAGAGCATCCGAGGTACCGACCACGTGGCCGACCTCCAGGAGGCATTCGGCGTATTGAGGAGGCACAACATGCAGCTTAATCCGAACAAGTGTGCGTTCAGGGTCTCGTCGGGAAAGTTCCTCGGCTTCATGGTGAGCCAGTGAGGGATCGAAGCAAATCCCGAGAAGATCAAGGCCATACTGGACATGGCCCCGCCCCGGAACGTTAAGGAAGTGCAGAAGCTTACGGGTCGCCTCGCCACTATTGGCCGGTTCCTTTCGAAGTCTGGGGAAAAGTGCCTCCCCTTCTTCAAGGCTCTCAGGGGGGCTAAGGGTTTCGAATGGGGCCAACCGCAACAGGAGTCGTTCGACCAACTGAAGGCCTACTTGGTGAACCCTCCTCTGCTCAGTAAACCAGTTCCGGGGGAAACCCTCTTCATCTACTTAGCTTCTTCCGAGCAGACCTTAAGTGCAGTTCTGGTGAGGGAAGAAGATCGGGCTCAGAGGCCCATCTACTATGTGAGCAAGGTGCTTCGGGACGCCGAGCTCCGCTATTCGAAGATAGAAAAGATGGCCTACGCCCTGATCATGGCGGCAAGGAAGCTCCGGCCATACTTTCAGTCCCACTCGGTTGTGGTCCTCACCGACCAACCGCTGAATCAGATCCTCCACAAGCCCGAAACCTCAGGCCGGCTTATGAAGTGGTCCATAGAGCTGAGCCAACATGACATCTCCTACCAGCCTCGGACTGCTATTAAAGCTCAGGCCCTCGCTGACTTCATCGTCGAGTCCACCATTCCCGAGGTCAGCCATGTTCCGAACGGACCCCCCATTTGGACGGTTTTTGTGGACGGTTCCTCCTGCAGCGAGGGTAGCGGCACCGGTATCATCCTGAACGGCCCTGATGACTTCGTCCTCCAGTATGCCCTCCGCATGAATTTCAAGGCCTCAAACAACGAGGCGGAGTATGAGGCACTAATCACGGGCCTCGGACTTGCCCGAAGTGCCGGGGCGCAGCACCTCCGAGTCCATAGTGACTCTCAGCTGGTTGTGAACCAAGTCTTAGGCGAATACGAGGCGCGAGACGAACGAATGGCGAAGTACCTCGCCAAGGTCCGATCCCTAAGCCGGTTTGAAGAGGCACTCATCCAACGAGTCCCTCGAGAGGAGAATTCACAGGCCGACGCCCTCTCCAAGTTGGCCTCATCCTCCCTCCAGGGTCTCGAGCAGACCGTTTTGATCGAGGTCCTCTCAAGGCCGAGCATAGAAGACGAGACCCCCGGCTCAGCGGAGTCGTTGCCGGTCCTACTACAAGATAATTGGATGAAGCCGTTGGTGGAGTTCTTAAGGGACGGACTCCTCCTCGAGGACCCCAAAGAAGCACGCCGAGTCAAAACCAGGGCCGAGCGGTATGTCTTGATCGAGGGAATCTTATGCAAGCGCTCCTTTTCGCAGATTGACGGCCGACCATACCTAAGGTGCCTCTCTCCAGAACAGGCCGACTACGCCTTGCAGGAGCTCCATGAAGACATCGGCGGAGCACATTCAGGGTCTAGGTCTTTGGCTCGGAAAGCTTTGAATTACGGATACTTCTGGCCAACTCTCCTCCAAGATGCCGAGCGACACGTTCGGCAATGTGTCTCATGTCAGAAACATTCCAACATTCGTTGCCTCCCCCAAGCCAATCTCGCCTCCCTATCAAGTCCTATCCCCTTCGCAATGTGGGGGATGGATTTACTAGAGCCTTTCCCTCCAGCTCCGGGCCAGTTCAAGTTCTTGGTCGTAGCCATCGACTACTTCTCGAAGTGGATTGAGGCCGAGCCCCTTGCCACTATAACCGAGAACAAGGTGCTTCAATTCTTCTGGAAGAACATTATCTGCAGATTCGGAGTCCCCCGTGTCCTCGTAACGGACAACAGGACTCAGTTCACTGGTGCCGCATTCCGAGCTCTGTGCGAAGATCTTGCCATCCAGCAGCGCTTCTCTTCCGTCTCCCACCCTCAGTCGAACGGACAGGCGGAGAACGCTAACCGGCAAATCCTTTTTGGTATCAAGAAGAGATTGGACAAATGTTCCAAAAGCCTATGGGTCGACCAACTCCCCAATGTACTGTGGAATTATCGCACCAACAAACAGACCCCACAGGAGAGTCCCCGTTCAACCTCACCTATGGGTCCGAGGCAGTGATACCTCTCGATGTCGGAATACCTTCTCCTCGCCTTGTGGCCTACGACGAGGAACAGAACACCAGAGACCTCCGGGCGAACTTAGACCTGGTGGACGAGCTGAGGGAAAGAGCATCAATACGCCAGCAGAACTACTGGTGGAGGGTCGAACTGGCATACAACAAGAAAGTCTGACCCACCGATCTCAAGGAGGGGGGCTTGGTCCTCAGGAAGCTAGCCATCTCCTTCCCCAATCAGAGGAGCAAATTGGCTCCAAACTGGGAAGGACCCTACAAGATCACAAAGGTGGTTCGGCCCGGAGCTTATCGTCTGGAAGATCTAGAAGGTAGAGAGATTCCGAGGACATGGAATGCCGACCACCTCCCAAAATACCAAGAAAGTGCCCCGGCGCCTCTCTAAGTATCACGAGGTGTCGAACCATTCCTCTCCTCTAACTTGTAATTCATTTCTTAAGTTGTCAAATGTAAAAACGGCTCGCCGTCAATTATTAATAAAGAATGATTTTTTCGTATTTATAAAGTTGCTTGTATCTCTCCGTCCTTATTCTTTAATTCAACCAATGGTTCGGAGTCCAATGTCCGGCTCGACTTTACTTCCCCGGCTCGTCCTTAGGCAAGCCAGAAGTAGATCGCCGTTCGGAATTGCTCCCACAACCGTTGAACTACACCGATGGTTCGGAGTCCAACACTCGGCTCGACTTTACTTCCCTAGCTCGCCCTTAGGCGAGCCAGAAGTAGATCGCCGTTCGGAACTGCTCCCACAACCGTTGAACTACACCGATGGTTCGGAGTCCAACACTCGGCTCGACTTTACTTCCCTAGCTCGCCCTCAGGCGAGCCAGAAGTAGATCGCCGTTCGGAACTGCTCCCACAACCGTTGAACTCTAACAATGGTTCTGGAGTCCAACACTTGGTTCGATCCTACTCCGCAAGCTCGCTTCTCAGCGGGCTAGGAGTGGGTCGCCATTCGGAATTGCTCCCACAACCGTTGAACTCTAGCGATGGTTCCGGGGTCCAACACTTGGTTCGATTCTGCTCCACAAACTCGCTTCTCAGCGGGTTAGGAGTGGGTCGCCATTCGGAATTGCTCCCACAACCGTTGAACTCTAGCGATGTTTCCGGGGTCCAACACTTGGTTCGATTCTGCTCCACAAACTCGCTTCTCAGCGGGTTAGGAGTGGGTCGCCATTCGGAATTGCTCCCACGACCGTCGAACTCTCACGAGGATCGACAAGCCCACCCTCGGGTAAGGCTCGACACGCCTCGCAACTTGCGATAAGAGGAGACGGAAACACCGCTCGGCACCTCCGGCCGAACACTCTTGTGGCCGAACCACGGACAAGCCAGAAGTATGCCCGGAGCACACCACGACGCTCGAACTCTCAGACCTCCGGCCGGCTGACCGAGCAAGTGCCCATCCGAGCGTCAAAACGAAGAAAACTCACTCTCTCCTCAACTTTCGCGTGAGATCTCGATCAGACGGCCCAGATCTTACCAGCACTGCTAAACGAAAAGATAGCGTTTTCTTGGGAACCGGGCCCGTCTCGAGATTCGTGCCATAATCCAACGGTTCGGATCGCGCTACAGCACCGAATCGCGGACAAGAGAGGGGCCGGGTCAGAGACCTCGGCACGGCGAGCACGGTCAGAACCGAAACAACTACGCAGAGCTACAAAAGACGTGCTAGTTCGTGAAAGAAATATTATTAATAATTGGGACACAGTACAAAACAACTCTTCCATACAACGAGGCCACAAAGCCTTAAAGAACAATGGTTACAATGCCGACCCACTACACTTGGTTTTTAAAAGAAAAATCATCAAACGTCCCGTTCGGTCGTCAGTCTAGCTACTTCGGCCGCCAGTTCCTCTTCCTCCGTCCGAAGCCCTGCCTCTACAGTCTGCAGGTGACAGATCTCCGAGAGCAGATCATCCCTTTCGGCTACTACCTTCGCCAGATTGTGTCGAACACACTGGATCCGAAGGGCGTTGCTGAAGGCATTCGGCGAGTCTCCGCCCTCTCCCGTAGAGGCCATCTTGGCAATCCTGCTCTCCATACGCCGGATCTCGGCGTCCCGCTGACCTAAGACGAGCTGAAGGTGGCCCCGCTCGCTCTCGGCTCGGTGCAGTCCCAGCTCGACTTCATAAAGCCGATCTCGGCATGTGGCCGAGCGCATCTTCGTCTCCCCCGAGCCAGCCTCGATTCGAGCGTGATTATCCGAGCAATTGGGGTCGGCGTCTTGAGCTACCACCACGAGCTGAAAAGAGGAAGAGACGAACAACAAAATTTCAAAACGTTGCCGAAGTCCAACACTTCAAGAATTTTCCAAGCAAACTTTCAGATTTGTATTCAGATATAGTAACTCTACATGCAACAAGACCGACCCTACAACAGAGTTTTACAACAGCCAGAAGAAACGTAAGACGACATGTCTAGTGCCTCTTCGGAAGGGGTACGCTTCGGTTCAAGGAAATGCGGGGACGGCGAGGCCTGACCTCCGAGCTCGATTCCAAACCAACGAAGCGGGATCCCCCTTCGCCACTGACCCCAACTGTGGCGCCGACCGAGGCACCGCTAGACGAGACGGCTACGCTACTCTGAGCGTCGGCAGGACTCCGCCTAGCCGCAGGCAAACGAGTCGCAAGTTCGTAGAAGGTAATCCCTCTCTCGCTCTCTTCGCGAGTACATGACGTACTTCGAACGTTGGCCCGCTCCGGCAGAGGTTTGAGCGACGCGACCTCTTCCTCCAACTCGATAATCCTATCCCTTAGAGCTTCATCCTTCGCCGACATCTTCAAACGAGGAGGCCTTGACGAGCCCGAGACATTGGCGCTATCGATCGCGAGTCGTCGATAGTGGGTGACCTCGATCCCCCTGTCTATCGTAATCCTCCTAAGCTTGTCGACCTCGGCCAACAATTTTTGGCGCTCGGATGACACCTTCTCCAGCTCGGAAGTTAGCTTCTCTTCCTCCGCCGAGCGTTCTTTCCCCGCTAACTCCAAGTGTCGGATCTCGGCCAAAAGCTCGTCATTCTTTTGCTCGGCGAGGGAGACGACCGGTCTCACCTTCGGGACAAGGAGCTTGGGGTTGCTTCCGCAGTTGCTTCAACTCGCGACAGTACCCCCTCACACTGCCTTTGTCTCCTCCAGCTTCAAGAACATGTAAAACTGCCTCTCTCGGCTATTGGAGAGCTCTCCCTTCGTTTTAGCCAGCTCCTTACGAAGGAATGCCACCTCCGTGATCGGACCAAACTTCACCTGAAAAGCAGAGATAAATCCGAGGCCCAACACTTGGAGAATTTTATGCCTAATCAAACACAAAATCCGAAGACTAACACTTGGATAAATTTTAGCCAAACAAAGTGTTTTCATTCAAAACTCAGAAAAAAGCTTTACAAGAGTGGTGGCCAGTCCGCAGTTAGGCTTACAAAAAAAAACAAAACAACAAAAGACTAAAAGAGGCAACCGTGTCAGGGGTCGACCTTTTTGTCGTTCGGGTCTATCGACCCCTCGGCCTTGTCCTCGCCCTCGACCTCGTCCTCGTCCTCGCTCCCGCTCTCCTCCTCAGAGTTGTCCTCCTCCTCATCCTCGGCCTCAGTCTCACCTGGGCCTTCGACACCGTCAGTCTGTCCCTCAGGGCCGAGCATCCCCTGGGGAAGCTCCTCCTCCCCCTCCACGGGGTCGTAGAAGCGGTAGGAAGACGTGTCGAAACCCGGATTCCGAGCGGCGACATGAAGCAGGGCTTGGCCGTACGCGTCCTCCATGTTCTTGAACATGTGATGCTCGGCCTCGTCATGGACGGCCTTCTTCGCCTTTGCCACCTTAGACCGGTCCCTGGCCATGATCTTCTCGGCCCTCTTTCGAGCCGTCTCCGCCTCTGACCGAGCGTTGGCCAGCTCCTCCTTCAGCTCGGCATTCTCCTTCTCCGAGGCCTCGAGCTTGGCTGCCATGTCCTTCGACCGCTGAGCGGCGTCGGCCAGCTACGCCTCCAATCCCGCCACTTCGGCCCCACCCTTGGCCGAGAGGAGTAGCTCAGCATCGAGTTTCTTCACCGCTTTCGCGCGCTCCAACCTCTCCCGGTCATACTGCGCCGTCAGCTCCTGCTCCTTGCTCGCGAACTCCTCGAGCAGGAAGTTGAAGTGGCAGAGGGTCTGAAAAGAGAATAAACCGTTAGAGTCCGAACCCAGAAACTTAGGAAATTTCAGCAAAATGCTTCAACAAGAGAGTGTTCGGTCCACTCACCGACATTGTGTTCCGAGCAATCTACATTGTGGCGTCCCCAACTTGCCCGGACTTAAGGGCCGCTCGGTCCTTCGTGGTCGGCAGGTGCTTCACCGCCTGCATGCAAATGTTACCGTCGCCCAAAAAGCCGTCGACTTTCATCACCTGCCAGTCGGGGACGAAGATCTGCTTGTGCCCCTCGATCAGGATCTTCTCCGCATCGGCAGTGAGGGGCGGAACTTGGAAGGATAGCACCTCGTTCACGCCGAACGCGCCGCTCGACGAGCCGGGGGCATCCCCTTTCGTCGTTGGTGCTGGCGCATCAGAAGCTGGAGGATCGGAGGCCGTGACCTTCTCCTGCTCGGGATCGGCCTCCGGGACGATGACCTTCTGCAGGTCAGCGGTCTTTGGTACCGAGGGTATCTTTGGCGCTCGGCCCCCCTGAGGCCCGGTCGAGGGTCTCTTCTTTCTCGTCTCCTGCTCCTTCGCCTTGGCCTTCGCCATCAATGCCCTATAGTCCATTCTAGAAGACTCTGCACAAGCCGAATGAAAAAACTTAGACAAATTTTTGAAGAAATTCATTCAAAGAGCAAAAATACCAGAAGCGTACTAGGGTCGATCGGACTGAGACCCCCTCGAAACAGAGCTTCCTCGGTAATATCGTTCCAACTGAGCGTCGGCAAGGCAAGGAGCTTCTTGAGGACTTCCGCCTCCTCGTCACTCAGCACCAGCTCCTTCTTCGCCCGCTTAGGCAGGCCATCCCTCGACCAAGCTATCGGAATCACCCAAGGTTCGAGAGCTCGGATAATGAAATACTTCTCCTTCCAATGCTTGATCGAGTCCGGGTTCTCGATCAACTTCATGCCGATCCGCGGCGAAAGGTAGAACCTCTGCTCATTCCTGTTCAGCTGGCAAGGGCGGTAGAGGCTCCGAAGGAGAAACATGTTCGGCTCGACACCGATCTCTTGACACCGGAGAACAAACGCCAAGACGTGCCTCCAAGTGTTCGGCATCAGCTGGGCAGGGCTCAAACCGTACCAAATACGAACCTCGATGATGAATGGATGGAGCGGAAAGTGGAGCCCGGCGGCCAAGGAGTCGAGGGGAAATACGCACGCGTCAGCCAAAGACGACGTGCAGGCTCGGAAACCCGATCCGGGGAGTAGTAACCCGTACTCGACAGGGATCTGGAATCCGGTCCGGATCCGATGCAGATCCGCCTCTGTGAGGGACGAAATGGTGTGGTCCACCTTGGACAACTCTCTCGGCTCGTTCTCCTCCACCAACTTGGCAGTACCCTGGGTAACCTTCTCCAGCATCTCTCCAGAGTAGCTCCGGACACCCCCCACACTCGACAGAACAATAGGCTACCGACCAAACTCCCCTGCCGTCTTCGGCTGCTCGATTATTGTGACCACTCCTTTCCCCTTTTGGGGCGGCTCGGCTACTTCGCCGCTCTTGCTCGGCCGAACAACGGTCTGCTCGGTCAGCTCTATCGCCTCCTTTCCCTTACCCGCTCGGCCGACGACTTGATCCGAGACGGGGGTCTCATCCGAAGAAGTAATCTTAACCATTTTTCTAAAAAGAAAGGAGAGAGACTGACCTTGAAGTGACTGCTACGGTCGGAAAACTTCGCCGGAGTAAGGAAACGCCTTGCCGCGACAGCTAGCAGCACCACCCAGGAGCTAAAAACTTCGAAGGTGAAAAGTAAAAACTTGAGAGAGAAAGTAAAAGTGAAGAATAAGATTTGGGGTGGGGGAGTGAAGATTTATAGTAAAAAGTGAAGTCTCTTGGGCTTCCTAACGTAAGGGTGCGACTTTTGGGCTGCCCTCGAAACGTCACGAAGGCCCAAAACGACTTTATCTTTTCACCAAGTCAAGTAGCTCGGCACAACAGGATCTAAATCCGAACATCGTGTGATCCGAACCCAGCAGCAAAGGGTCCGACCGACTAACCAAGCAAGTGTCCATCCGAGCGTCAAAACGGAGAAAATTCACTTTCTCCTCAACTTTCGTGTAATATCTCGAACGGACGGCCCAGATCTAGCCAACGACGCTAAACGACAAGATAGCATTTTCTTGGG
The DNA here is from genome assembly GCA_017893485.1 of Hemerocallis citrina. Taxonomy (NCBI): domain Eukaryota; kingdom Viridiplantae; phylum Streptophyta; class Magnoliopsida; order Asparagales; family Asphodelaceae; genus Hemerocallis; species Hemerocallis citrina. The sequence goes on from CM030368.1 coordinate 25,564,863, forward strand.
AACTGGGCCCGTCTTGAGATTCGTGCCACCATCCAACGGCTCAGATTACGCCACCTCACCCGGACGAAGCACTTCGGACCCAGATGCTCCACCTCTGTCCGAAGAAACCAGAGAAAGTTTGGATTAAAAGTTTTAAGGCATCACCCTCGGCGAGCCCCCCGGGTCCCAGTTCTCGGTCGGCATCCCTCTCACCCGTGAACAAATCGAAGCCTACGGCCTCGGAGCCGAAGCCACGAATCGTTCAGGGGTTAGAGAGAAACCACCAACTCGCGGGACCCGGTCAAAAAGCAGATCGGCACACCTCCCATCTCTAACTCCTTCGGGCTGACAACCATCAGAAGCCGTCAGCTCGGAAGGAAGACAGAGATCGGAGGAGACCAATCATTCTGATGCAGCTCGTCCCTCGGCTCCAGACTTCGGTTGTCACCCCTTCTGCCCTGATCTCCTCCGACCCTGACATCCGCATCGGAACCGTCAGAATCGGGAGAAGATCATGGCAGAAGGATGACCACCCATCCTTCCGAAGCACCTTGTCCCCCGGATCTGGACGTCGGTCGTCAACTCTTCCGCCCTTGTCTCCCCTGACCCTGACACCTACGACGAGGCCATCAGAATCAGGAGAAGACAACGGCGGAAGGATGACCACCCATCCTTCCGAAGCTCCTTGTACCCTGGGTCCGGACTACGGTCATCACCCCTTCTGCCCTGATCTCCTCCGACCCTGACATCCGCATCGGGACTGTCAGAATCGGGAGAAGACCACGGCGGAAGAGTGACCACCCGTCCGACGACCTCAGGGTTAGGATTTTCCAAAAGAAGACAGGCATCTGCCTTGACTCCGGTCGTCACCACTTCTGCTCTGATCTCCCCCGACCATGACATCCACTTCGGGGCCGTCAGAGTCAGGAGGAGACCATGGCCGAAGAGCAACCACCCAAGGCAGACACCTCCGAGGGCTAAAACTCAACATTGTTGTGACTGAAACTACAAGGGGAGTGGGGTATTTATAGCCTCCTCTTCAAGAACCAGCCATTATGATCCTCGGGAGTTGAAATGCCATGCATTAATTGGAGGGCGCAATTCTTAATGCCCCCGGGAAGTTGGAACGCCGAACAAATCCTGGGGCGCCATTAATGCTCTTGGGAACGGAACCGTCTCGAGATTCGTTCCGCCATTCAATGGCCCGGATCGCGCTACCACGCTCGGATTACCAAACACTTATACCTCCGGTCGGCCAACCGAGCAAGTGCCCATCCGAGCGTCAAAACGGAGAAAACTCACTTTCTCCTCAACTTTTGTGTAAGATCTCGATCAGACGGTCCAGATCTTGCCAGCGACGCTAAACGACAAGATAGCATTTTTTGGGAATGGAGCCCATCTTGAGATTCGTGCCATCATCCGACGGCTCAGATTGCTCCACGTCGCCCGGACAACCGAGCCCTCAGCCCTCCGGTCGGCCAACCGAGAAAGTGTTCATCCGGTACCCCAGAGCTTTGCTCGACCAGCCGAACCCTCAAACCTCCGGTCGGCCAACCGATCAAGCGTCCATCCAGAGGCCCAGGGCCTCACTCGACCAACCGAACTCTCAGACCTCCGGTCGGCCAACCGAGCAAGTGTCCATCCGGTGCCCCAGAGCTTCGCTCGACCAGCCGAACCCTTAGACCTCCGGTCGGCCAACCGAGCAAGTGCCCATCCGAGCATCAAAACGGAGAAAAAAGTAGCCGAACGATCACAACCGTTGGATCTTCCAGAAATTCGTGCTCCTGATGATGAACGGTCCAGATCTTGCCACGTGCGCTAAACGAAAAGATAGCGTTCTCTTGGGAAACGCGCCCGTCTCAAGATTCGCGCCACCATCCGACGGCTCAGATTGCGCCATGTCGCTCGGATGGCCGAACCCTTACACCTCCGGTCGGCCAACCGAGCAACTGCCCATCCGAGTGTCAAAAGCGAGAAAATGGATGCCGAGTGACTTGGACCGTCAGATTACTCAGAAATTCGTGCTCGCCCAAGATCAAGGGTCCAGATTGTGCCACGTCATAAATCGGTAATTAAAAATTGATTTTTATTTATTTAAATCGTTTTATTTATTTAAAAATTGCGAAAAATTGCTAAAAATTTGGAAAAATTAACTAAAAATTCTAGAAAATAATTAAAAATTCGGGGGGATATTTTTGAGCCCTTGAACGAACAATTATTGCCTAGAATGTACTGTTAAGGCCCCCGAACGATTAGTTAACACATCACAAAATTAAATAAATAGTCCGAAAAAATAGATAAAAGCCGTCAAATACTCGATATGGCTACAGAACAGCACATGGCATCAAAAAATTACCTCACTATCCCCTTTGAGATTCAAAATCCTCCATTCAGACTCCGATACAACTCTACTAGCCACTGAAACAGTTAAACTACTCCTCAAAGACTGATCACACTCAGTCTTTAGGAGTGGGGGGCTCGTGATATGGCTAAAAATGGGGTTAAATCGGAACCGTCCAGATTGGGCACGAATCTTGAAGTTCAGGGGTAAAACGGTAATTTCACATACAAATGGGTCTGAAACGGGTACTGGGTCTCCTCACAGATCCAACACCCCACAAACGGATCCACTCCAACTGGGTACGGGTTCCGACCCAAGACAAACCCAGATCAGCAAGAGGAAAATCAGGGTCACTGATTTGACCGAATCAACGGGCCTGATTTGCTCTCACCGGTAATCAGGGGTCAGTTTCCTAAACAAATTGGGAGGATTTTTCTCCTGACAGTTACATAGGAAATCAGGTCCCTAATCACTCCCTTGGCGACTATAAATATCTCCTCCCTACCACTGTGACCAGGTAATCACTCTTTTTCCACCTTAAGCTCTTTCTTAATCACCACTGGTTACTGACAAGAGCGTCGGAGGGTGCGTCGCCGGAATCAACCCCGGTGTATCGCACTTCCTTGCAGTTAGCGGCAGGAATCAGAAGGCTTGGATCCGCTGTTCAGGTTTTTCTCGCGAACTCATAAATCTCATATGTTTACCCCCACACCAGAATCAGCGGTAACACTTGGGTTTCAAATACAACAAAGAAATGATGGCATCTTTATCAATCAATCCAAGTATGCAAAGGAATTAGTCAAAAAGTTTGGACTTGAAACTGCAAATGCTTACAAAACACCAATGGCCACTACCACCAAGCTTTCAAAAGATGAATCTGGTAATAATGTTGATATCTCTACTTATCGAGGTATGATTGGTAGTTTACTCTATATTACTGCATCTCGTCCAGATATTATGTTTAGTGTTTGTCTCTGTGCACTCTTTCAAACGTGTCCTAAAGAATCACATTTGGTTGCCGTTAAGCATATCATTCGATATCTCAAAGGCACACCAAATACTGGACTTTGGTATCCAAAAAATAGAAAACATTTTCTTGTAAGATATTCTGATGCAGATTATGCCGGTAGCTTGACCGATAGAAAGAGCACTAGCGTTACATGTCACTTCTTGGAAAACTGCCTTGTCTCGTGGGCATCCAAGAAACAAAATTCTGTAATTCTCTCTACTACCGAAGCTGAATATATCGCAGTAGGATCCTGCTGTGCGCAGGTATTATGGATAAAATATACTCTCGAAGATTTCAAGGTATTCTTTGATCATATTCCAATAAAATGTGACAACACTAGCACTATTCATATGACCAAAAATTTTGAACAACACAGTCGCACAAAACACATTGATATAAGGTATTATTTTATTGAAGATCACTTTCAAAAGAGTGATATTTTACTTGAATACATTTCTACTGATTCACAACTTGCTGATGTTTTTACAAAACCATTAGATGAAAAACGATTTCATTTTTTGAAAGGAGAGCTAAATGTGATTGATATCTCAGCACGAAATTCCATTCTGCGATCGACTGAACGGACGACTGTACGCCTGTGAGGGTGTACAGTCGACTGGGCAGTCGACCGGTTTCCTCTCGGTTAAAATTGGTTTTACACATTATTTTCAAAAAAAATGGTTTCTACTTTTTGCAGTCGACCGGCTCATCCTCTGGAAATCTTTTTGTCTTTACTAGATAAACGGTCGACCGTGCGGTTGACCGGTTTGCTCTCTGTGATCTGTTGTGTTTTTGACAAAGGGTTTCGGTCGACCGCTGTACTCTCAGGAAACTTTTTAAATCATCTCTTTTGCGGTCGACCGTACGGTCGACCGGTCTCCTCTATGGTCTTCGATAAAAACTCTTTTTAAAACCATATTTTTTTGTGATTCTTGAAATTCAATTTTTTATTATACTTGTATTGGGGAGGATCTCAAATCTATGATATTATGAAGAGCTCCCACTGTATAGCAAAGAGTCTCGCTATCAACGGTATCATGTAACACGATTCTCTTCCACTCGTTTTCAGTAACATTTTGTTCTTTTCAAACTCTATCCCCCCTGTCTATTTTGATTAATGAGTTTTTTTTTTACGGTGCTTTCACTATAAAAAAAAAATTAACGTGCTTTCACTTTTCTTCTACTACTTAAATCCCTCTTGGTGTATTCCAAATAAGGGAGAGAATTTTTTGGAATGTTTTCACATAAATTCTAAAGTATTCATGACATGTTTTCATGAAATGTAATCAATGTTTTCAACTACAAATATGGTTTCAAAAGTTTTATACTAATCATATATGATGTTGTTCAGTATAACAGGTGGCGTTGAATTAAGGGGGAGTATTTACATCTCTCTTAAAAGATCTTACTTATGAAATTCTGTGTAACAGGATATACTAAACTCAGGGAGAGTATTTATGTGGCCTATTTTAACTTTCAAACATTCCAGCATGTTTTGTTCACACCAAAAGGGAGAGATTATTGACTCTTAGTTTGGTGTGCACAAAACGTGCTCATTAATACCAATAAGTTTAAAGTTAGTTATTCAGATTTTCAGGATCAAATAATATCAACAAGAGATCCAAGCGAGATTCAAGAATATTCAAACAAGGAAAGCAATAAAGAAAGATTGCAAATACAAGCAAAAGAGGAAGTTATTCAAAAAGAGTTCATGATTAATTGGTCTACAAGCAAAAGAGGAAGATATCGAGACCTGAATTTTTTCTTCTATTTTTGTGAGATTTTAATTGTATAAGATTGATTAAAGATTGATTAGTTTATGGTAAGAAAATATGGTGGATTCGGAATATACAGCGCGATACCGGTCAACCGTACTTCATGACCAGTCGACCGCATCGCAGTCGACTGCAACCTTGAGTTGCTTAAGAAGCGGTCGACCTTTCACCTCTCTACTTTACGTCAGAGAGCTGAACGGTTGACCACACCAATATGACGGCCGACTGCACTTTGCGCTGTGTATATTCTTGGAAAGTATCGTTTCTATTTTTGATTGATACACTTCCTGGTCTATTAATATTGGATGAATCCACTATGTATTCTTCACCCTATTACTTCCAATAAAATTCTTCTGAACTAATCTTTCGATAATCAATCCGAGTGAGCGATAATTTTTCTGTATTCTTCAGTCAGGATCACTAAACGATCTTGAGTTTTGGTTTTTCCTTCTTTTCCACTTCGGTGAGATTGACGGGACTTGTATTGGAAGTCTTGTGGGTGTAATAGGTCTCTCGGCCTGAATCCGAGAATCACTGTACAAAGGGTTTTATGTAGCGCCCCGAATTTCTAATATGATAACTTAGAAAATACGTGGCACAATCCCAGCATCCACTTCAATGTAACAATATACACAACCAACACCACTAAAATTTTCAACTTTTATTATAACAACTTTTACAAATCACGGCGGAATTCAAAACAACTTAAACAATATTTTCTGTCATTTACAACTCAGATTATCTCAAAACTGCTTTTACAAATTTACACAAAAATATTATAAATCTATCTATCTCAAATATGCCTCAAGCATCCACACCTCCAAACTCTAAGCAACATCCTGCAACATGTGAGGCTAGAGATGATCCCTAACCCCCAAAACTAAAGGGGTTAGCCATAAATGGTGTGAGTGACATAAAATAATCAACATAATTTAATTGTAAAACATAAGGTCATCAACAACATGTATTAATCACAATGATAATGAATAAGGAATAACAAAGATGTAAAACATGAAAACGTCATAGAATGAAAACAACAAGTGCATCTAGTCTAAAAGTCAAGTGTAGGAAAACTGGAAAACACATGCATAAAACCAAGTCAAGAAAACACACTTTCTATATGCGGACTCTCTAATGCATACTTGTCGAAGTCTATGCATCCCATTCTACATAGGTTCGGTGCAAGCCCTTAACGTCTCCACTTCAGATGGGTTCAATCCCCGCTATGCGACTATTCTTAACACGATGACTACTACGAGATAAAGATAAACTGTGAGAATTAGCCCATGCCTGATAATTCAGGAGATGGATCCCACATCTCAGGTATTTTACCTGGATAATTCAGAAGATCATCCCACATCTAGACATAGACACATCATCACATGATTACCCCATGTGTGTCGCCTCGACCTTGATAATTCAGGAGTTCAATCCCACATCTCAAGCAAACCACTTGGATAATTCAGGAGATATATCTCTCACCTCAGGTAATTTACCTGGATAATTCAGGAGATAAATCCCTCACCTCAAGATAGTTACTTGGATAATTCAGGAGATCAAATCTCTTATCTAAAGCCGTATTGAGGTGCATAACTCATGTTCCCGTTCATCATATCACCACTAGTGCCTGTCCTTATTATTTGTGGGTCATTTAATTTCTCAACGAATCTCCTAGAGTAGTGTACCCTACCGGACTAAAATCAAAACTGAATAACTGAAATGCCTCAATGGGCCTCAACAAAATAACTCAACAAATAACTCAATACCGGTATGTTAGGGTCACGTACCTCTAGAGACTCAAACTCAAAAGTCTAACAAATTTCACTAAACAAAAAGTGGCTCAACTGAATATCTCAAAATCATATTCATAACTGAATATCTCAAAATCAAATACTGAACTGAATATCAAATGTAGACTGAATTATCTGAAAACCAATCAATCGAAATAACACTAAAGATTACAAACATCCTTCAGTACCAGTCAACTTATACAGTGGTAAGTCGACTGTCCAAAGGACTATATCCAAAATTTCACAAAAATAGACTAAGTCATATCAGTCGACCTCAGAGGTCACCAGTCGACTGCATAAAGGCTAAGTCGACTGTCCCGAAGGGACTAAACAAATTTCACACAATAGAATTCTCAGTGAACCAGTCAACTGCACAAAGGCTAAGTCGACTGTCCAGAAAGAACTGAACGAATTTTACTAAGAAGGTTCTCAGCAGACCAGTCGACTGACAGAAGTCTAAGTCGACTGTCCCGAACAATTTTCAAAGGTCTGAAGGTACAGCAGTAGGATCGTACCAGTCGACTGAATATTAGGCCAGTCGACTGTCGGCCTACAGTTTTTCTAATTAGGTCTGAATATAAAACTAAACTGGTGTTTTTCTAAAGGTCCTTTGTTTATGAAAAATAGTTCGTCTTTTGGAAAAATAACAATCTAAACAATCTTCATTATGGATTCATCACTCAATCATCCAATATGTCAAAAACTCGATTCTCAAGATCTATAATCACTAATCTTTCCATTAGGGTTTCTCAAAAGCTAAATTTCTTTCACAACCATGATCAAAGTCTGATTTATAACCTTGAGATCCAGATGCTCGTCATCCAATCCAAACATAATCCATTCTTAACATGTTTTCTAACACTATGATCTCATAACTCAAGATCTATTCAATATTCATGAGTTTCACAAACATGGTCCAAGCAATAATAATGGTTCATTCACATCACAATACAAGGATCATATCATTCATATAATGAAACAAAGCAAAACGATGTCATTCACATAAATCAAAACAACCAATTTCATATCATTCACAAAATCAAACAACAACACAAACAATGTCACTCACCTTTGATTTTTAGAAGAATCCACGAAAAATCTTCCTTTTGCTAGATCCAAAAATCCTCCTCTTGATCGCCAAGAAAATAGTAATATATTAAATCTGGAGTTGTGCAGCGAATGACGGCTGCACACCCTCTTTTATACAGGCCGGAATTTAAAAGAAATTAGGGTTTTGAAGTACTTTTGCAAAATAGTCCTTTTTCAATTTATTACTTCACATATATAACCTTCTTTAGTTAAAATAAGTTAAATAAATCAAAACTAAATAAAATCCTTTTACCACTAAGTTTTCCAACAACCCAGCACTGCCCAGAGATAAGAAAATCTCGGATTTACACTCAGGGTGGTGATTTTGCACAAAAGCCCTCCCTTTTGCAATATTTGCAAATACCTCATAAAATATTCATAAAAATCCAGAAAAATCCGAAATAATATATGGTATTACATATTATAGTTTCCAATAAAAATATTTGACTTTTACCTTCCAGAAAAACATTTGCACAAAGATCCAACATAAATTCTATATTTGCAAAAACACCCTTTTTGACTAAATCTTCACCAATTCGATTTTAAATAAATTCCAAATATATTTAAATTCAAATGATGACCATGGAGAACTAAAATATCAGTAAAAACGAATTTTCATAGTTTATTTAAGATCCAAACGTCTTTTTACATAAAAGCCCCTCTCTTTCGAGATACTTGTAAAAAAATAGTTTCTTTATTCAGAAAAATCCCAAAATTTAGAATACACTCCATAATAAGTATGAGAACTTATTAAAAATATAAAAATTGTATATGTACACCAAAATTATTTGCACGTGTTTCGCACGTGTAAAAAGATAAATCTTTTAGAAAATATTTATTAAATTTCCAGTAAATCATTTTAATTCATTTTCAAATAATTAAAATAATATTTGAAAATACGGGGTTCTATATTTTAAGTATAGTGGAACGCTTGTGGCGGAGAATTGCTACAAGTAGGTGGTGTGGACGTAGACCTGGGGGTCGAACCACGTTATATCGCTGCATCATCTGTGTTTGCTGCTCTTAACTCTTTTATTTACTTTGCATTTTATTTTATTAATTTTTAATTTCACACAATCACCCTATTCACCCCCCGCCTAGGTTGATTTACAGAGAAATCCTCACCGGCTACTGGTGACCCTTCGGTCTGCGACGACAGCGGGGAAGCTGACAAGGTTGGCGACAATGGCATCTCTGGTCGGAGACAGAGGCGACGCGCACTCTGGTCGGAGATAGTGGCGGCGGCCAAACTCGTCGGGGGTGGTGATTTTAATATCTTAAGATTGTTAGATCTAATGAAGAGTAATTAGGGTTAGGGTTTATCTCTTAGCCGCTTAAGATATTATACCCAGCTTATCAGTATTAGAATATCACAGGGCAGTACCTCTACACCAGCTTTTAAAGAGATTAGACTGGGTTTAGGATACTGGGGTTTGTGCCCACTCAACCTGTTCCAATAATCAATACATAACACGTGTAAACACGTATTGCCCCATAGAACAATATACACAATATTATCCTATTATATTGAAAATATACTTATACATCCAACACATATTTACTAGTGCTCCAGTATGATTTAGTATCTTAAGTGTATTGTCTGACTTAGTTTACTTGTTCATATATGTTGAACAGTTTATTGGCCAAAATAGTTATGCATTTTGATACTTCACTATTGACCATTTTAAGCTCTAGAACTTGCAGCTACGTATTCCTCAATTGTCCTAATCTTCCTCTTTGGTTTGAGGATTAATGATACACAGAAAATTGAAGTGTGCTTATAATTATTCAACACATGAAACTTAACTTCCAAAATATATAGAAAAATTGATCAACAATTTCTACTGTAATTTTCCTTCTCTTTCCCTCTACCTTCTTTTCTTGAATTCCGTAGGCTATCTTGAGTTGCTATTGAATTTTTTTGCATTACAATTTCACTGCATTGAGGGTTGCAGAAGGGAAGTTAACCATATCAAACTCATGAATGCAGCCCAAGAAGCTACAGCTACTGCATGAACATGCTTTGCATCGGTATTCTTTTTTTTGTTTTTGAAAACTTTCATGTTATTTGCATCAGGGGTTAAAATTGAGCTACCACTTGATTTAAAATGCCTCAATTAATGATATGGCATTTATACCGAGGAAAATTGAAGGTAGCCCAACAAGTATGTGACAAGTTTAGGGATTGTTTTGTAATGGTTTGACACTGCACTCCTTTATTACATTGGTACTCACATAATATACTCTTTAAGCACATATGTTGGTATTATTGAGTAGGGTAGATTCTGACACAACATGGAATTAACCTCATGGGATTTTGACAATACTTCAATCTGTCCATGTTTCTTGAAGCATCAACTGCATGAAAAAATTATGAAATATTGCAAAAACTGATCAGTTTTTATTAGGATAATTTGTGCCTAATGCTTTTGTCTATTTTGATAACTGCATGTTCACAGTTGTTGTTCATAGGAAGTGATGATAAATGAGCAATGTTGCTTACAGTACGATAGATGCCAGCATTTAATCCTCAGATTGTAATTTTTTTTTAATTGTATGTTCACTTCTTCAATACAATAGTTTCTGTTGCTGCTAATTTTGGTGTGTGAGCAAACAGATGAATTTGTGGATTCTCGAGAAACGAATAACGCAAACCTGCTGACCTTCACCAACGTGTTGACCAGTTTCTTGCTGCTGTCGTTGACCTACAAAAAGTGCGATACACCGGGATGGATTCCGGCGATGCACCCTCCGACGCTCTTGTAAGTAATCAGGAAGATTATGAAAGAGCTTTATGTGAAAAAATATTGATTACCTTGTTATGGTGCGGGGAGAGGGGTATTTATATTCGCATTAGGGACCCGTTTCGAGATAAGAATAAATCTCTACTTCCCGGTGTTTTTGGATAAGATAGAATTTAAATCGTTTCATACAGATAACTATGAATTTGAATTACTCTTTATCCATCTAGGTTGGTTTGTAACGGGTCGCTACCCATATCCAGTAAGACAGATTTGTTTATAGGTTATTGGGCTTTGAAAAAAGACCCAATTCTCATTTCAGACCCATTTGTAGGTGAAATTACCGTTTTACCCCTGAGAGCTTTAAGATTCGTGCCCAATTTGAACAGTCCCGATTTGGTTCTATTTTTAGCCATATCACAAGCCCCCCACTCCTGGAGACTGAGTTTTACAGTCTTTGAGGAGTAGTTTTGTCCGTTTTCAATGGCTAATAGAATTTATCGGAGTTTTTAAGGGAGCTTGGATCTTGCTCGAGGTGTAACAATATCAATTAGAGTTTGTAAAATGCCCAAAATTATCCTCGGAATTTTCTGGATTTTTGTGACTTTTCCAGATTTTCTTAATTTTTTCCATTTTTAATCATTTTTTTGAATTTTTTATTCAATTTCCGAATTTAAATAATTAATTATCGAAAATTTTAATTAATTATTCTAATTTAATAATTATTATTTTCAGAATTTTAAAATTATTTTCCGAATTAAGAATTATTTTTAGAATTTTTTTAATTAACTTTTTCAATTTTTTATTAATTTTTCAAATTTTTGAAGTAATTAATTCAAATAAATAAATAAATACCTGGACACGTGGCGCAATCCTGTGCGTTGATCACAATTAGAGAGCGCGCATCGCAAAGCAGTGCATTTTTCTCCAATGTGCAGCTCGGTACCTCAGTCGCTCGGCACCCGTTGCCGACCCACCAGGCACTGCCACGTAGACGGTCAACGTTGACCGTTGGCCACCACGTGGCACCTTTTTTTTCCTTCTTCTCCAGCTCTCCTCCTTCTTCCTTCTCCTTCGTCTTCTTCCTTCGACTGTGGCTCCCGACTTCTCTCGCCTTCGACGCCCGGAGCTAAAGTTGAATCTTTGAAGTTGGAACTCGGTTGCTCGACAGCGTGGCGTTAATGGAGGAGAGCTGGGTTATTTGGCGATGGGTTCGAAACAGCGAGAGGGAAAGTTCGGCGAGGAGCTCAGCGAACATGCGAGCTCGTCATGGCGAGGAGCGGAGGTGGAGCTCATTGACGAGAGCTTGTGAGGGCGAGTTCGCCATGGGAGAGGCAAGAAAGAGAGCATGGCAAGGAAGGAACTCGGCGAGGAGGTGGTAGAGCTCGACGCTTTGGAGCTCGACGAAGGAGACTTCGGCTGTCGTGAGGGGTCAGCGAGGAGTAAAGGTGAAGCTCGACGAGGAGCTTGGCGAGGAGATGGCTCAAGCTTGGCATCGGCGAGGTGGTTGGTTGGTGAGCTCGACATTGGTGGGTGGTGGAGCTTGGTTCTCGTGAAGTGGAGGTCGATGAGGGAGCTCATCTTCGGAGGTCGACGAGGTGAGGAGCTCGGAGCTCGTTGATGGGGTTAGAGCTCGGCAATAATGGCGAGGCGGTAGCTCATCAAGGAGGGTGAGCTCGGAGCTTCGTCAGAGCTTCATCGAGGAAGCTCGAAACGTAGGAGAGTTGCGACGAGGCGTTGGGTTCGGAGGCGGCTTGACGACGTGGAGTTTTAGGTTCAACGAAGCTCCGAGCTTTGACGATGAGCTTCGGCAGGGGAGCTCGGCACACGGGGTTGGTGGCTCGTCCAGGAGCTCGGTGCTTGAAATTTGAGCTCGATGAAGCTAAGCTCAACGAGGGAGCGAGCTCGATACCAGTTTGGAATTGGGTTCGAGCTTGGCGGGGAGCGGCTCGACGAGGAGGAAGCACAGCAAAGGTGGAGCTCGGCCATGGTGGAGCTTGATCGCGAGCTCGGCAGTAATGGTCGAATTTTTCTTTCTTTGGTTTTTGGCGCCAAAATCCAAAGGAGAAGGGGACAGGCTTCGGTTCGGGTTTGGGTCTAAATGGGCTCCGACCTGACCCGTTAACCCCTAACTCCCTTCTCTCTTTCTTCTTGTTTTTTAGTGGTTTTTGTTTGTTCAGCGAATCCGAGCTGTTAATCGTGATTGAGCACGAATTTTGAGACGGAATTTTCCCCCCAATTTGTAGCTCGGTAGCTCGGATTTCAGATCACGATCAGGCACGAATCACGAAGGATTGGTTATTTTTCGCCAATACACAGCTCAGTACCTCGGTAGCTCGGATTGTAGATCCGGAGTACGTGGCAAGATCTGGGCCGCTTGATGAAGATCTGACACGAATCGTGAGGCGATAGTTTTCACCATTTTCACGCTCAGCGCAGCTGTGTTGTGACCCACTTTCCCAGTGTTACGGAGGTCCGATTGGGGCATGTAACCCCTCGTTTCGAAGCTGACTTGAAGATCTACAACTTCTCTTTAGGATTCAGTTGGAGAATCACCCGTATTTAGGGTTCAGGATAGGCCTGCAATATCTTCTCTTCTGTCGGTAGCTCGGATTGTAGATCCAAAGTACGTGGCAAGATCTGAGCCGTTTGATGAAGATCTGGCGCGAATCACGAGGGATTAGCAATTTTTTTTCCAATACGCTCGGTAGCTCGGATTCTAGATGCAAAGTACGTGGCGAGATCTGAGCCGTTTGATGAAGATCGGGCGTAAATCACAAGGGATTAGTGATTTTGTGCCAATTCGCAGTTTGGCACCTCGGTAGCTCAGATTGTAGATCCAAAGTACGTGGCAAGATCTGAGCCGCTTGATGAAGATCTAGCGCGAATCACGAGGGATTAGTGATTTTTTTCCCAATACGCAGCTCAGTACCTCGGTAGCTCGAATTGTAGATTCGAAGTATGTTGCAAGATCTGAGCCATTTGATGAAGATCTGGTGCGAATCAGGAGGGATTAGTTGTTTTCCCTCAATATGTAGCTCGGTACCTCGGTAGCTCGGATTGTAGATCCGGAGTACGTGGCGAGATCTGAGCCGTTTGATGAAGATCTGGCGTGAATCGCAAGGGATTTGTTGTTTTGCGCCAATACGCAGCTCGGTACCTTGGTAGCTCGGATTGTAGATCCGAAGTACGTGGCGAGATCTAAGCCGCTTGATGAAGATCTGGCACAAATCATGAGGCGATAGTTTTCACCATTTTCACGCTCAGCGCAGCTGTGTTGTGACCCACTTTCCTAGTGATACATAGGTCCGATCGGGGCATGTGAACCCTCATTTTGAAGCTGACTCGAAGATCTACAACTTCTCTTTAGGAGTCAGTTGAAGAATCACCCGTATTAAGGGTCAGAATAGGCCCGCAATATTTTCGCTTCTGTTAAGTTGAGAAGAGCTTCGATCTCCGGAATCTTCGAAAAGGAGCTCCACTCCTGTGGGTTAAGAAGATGAGCTAGGAGGATCCTCGCAAGACCCATTCGGGAGACAAGTTTGAGGAGCAACTCTAGGGGGAGAGTTTGAGCTCCGAACTTGTTGTTTAAGGAGTTTCAACAGTTGTAGGAGCAATTTCGAATGGTGACCTACTTTATACTTGCTCGTTCGAAAGTAGCCAAAGCGGCATCAAACCAAGTGTTGGACTCTGAACTTGTCATTTGAGGGGGTTAACGAATCGCAGGAGCAATTCCGAATGGTGAGCTGCTCCGCACTTGCTTATTGCAAGTGGCTAAAGCAGCATCGAACCAAGTGTTGGACTCCAAACTCGTTTTTTTAGCTTAGTGAGTTGTGGGAGCAGCCCTGTAGGACAAGCTGGACTCCGAATTCACCATTTAACGAGTCATAGATGTGACTCGGAGAGGTAGAAATGAAGCAAGTGCTATAATAGAAAAAAGCTAAGTTTTATTGAGATAAACTAAGTGGCCGCTTTAATGGGGTGAGCCATTATTACATGCTTTTGGCCGGGTTACCAGCATCAGCCTTATTGAAAAACTAAAATCATGCTTCTGCGATAGGGTGAAGGCCTCTTGGGAGGAGTGTAGTTCCCCCCCCCCCCCCCCATTGGCCCATTGGACCACCTTAGATAAGGTGGAGGATGGTCCCAGGTTCAGAATCTTAGAACTCGGCGGACCTCTCTGTTCGCTTGTAGTCTCCTCAGGGTGGAAGGTCAGCCCCGTCTCTTCGGACGAACTTGGCCAGGTGTCCCCATTGTATGAGCTCTTCGATCTCCTCTTTGAGAGTCTGGCAATCATCCATGTCTTGGCCGTGTTCCCTATAAAAGCAGCACAACTTATCCCTGTTTCTTTTCTTGCCAGGGGTATTCATTCTAGGGGGAGCGTGGAGTAGCCCTTCTTTGTCCACCTCCATAAGAACTGCTGATATACTAGCATTGAGGGGGGGTGAACTTCTCAAAACGAGGAGCGGGGTGGCGTTGGCCATTGTCGTTTCTCTGGAATTTCTGGGACCCTTCTTTGCTCGTATTCTTTCGTTTTTTTTCGGAAGATGATTCCTCGAGAGTGGGGGGCTGAGAGCCTCTTCCACTCGGATGTACTTCTCACTCCTAAGTAGAAGTTCTGAGAAGTCCCAAGGAGGCTTCTTGGCAAGGGACGCCTTTAGGTCGGTGTTAGTGACGTTGTGCCCGAATGCTGCCGAGGCTACTGATTGATTGAGGGAGGCAATAGACCGGGCTTCAGCGGTGAAGCGCCGAACGTAATCTCTTAGGCGTTCACCTTTTCTTTGGCTGAGGGTCACCAAAGATGCACTTCTTTTCTCGGCCCGACGGCTACTCACGAAATGAGTAAGGAAGAGCCTTTTGAGCTGATCGAAGGAGAAGATGGAGGCCGGGGTGAGTCGAGAGTACCATTCTCTCGCAGGCCCCTTCAGCGTGGCAAGGAAGGTTTTGCAAAGGAGCGCATCTGACGCCTGGAGGATCATCATGAGAGTTTTAAAACTCTCGATGTTTTCGGCGGGGTCCGACTCTCCGTTGTATGACTCAAAGTTAGGGGGCTTGAAGTTTTCCAGGACCGGGGCTTCCATGATGGACTGGGAGAACGGAGGCCTGCTAGGGCGGAAATTCCTTGCCCGTTGTTCCTCTTCTTTGTCAAGTCGGCCAAGGCACCTCTCCATCTCGTGGAGACGGTGATAGACCGAGTCTTCCCCTCGGTCATATCTTGCCTAGCCCCTAGACTCTTTCCCATGCAAAAGGGGACTAGGGGTGCGGTGGTGATGGCTTGGGGTAGGTTGAGGACAAGGTGCCCGTTGCTCGTGGTTGGGAGCAACATTGAGGACCCGCAGAACGGCTTCTTGAAAATCCTGGAACTCCACCCTTGTGATTGTGCCTCTCCAGCTTGGCGGTCCCTATGTGTGGCTCGGCTTACTGGAGTATGACTTCTCCGTCGACGACGTGGAGGGGACTCTCTTCGCCACCTCGGGGGAGGGGATCTTCTGTTCCTCGGTCTGAGGGGGGTCCGGACTCTTGAGATCCCTGGGTGCTCAGGTTGATGGACTCCCTCAAGGGCTCGCCATCCATTCAGGCGAGTTCGGAGGTCGGCCCCCTTTTGGCGGTTGACAATCACTTTACGGAGATCCTGCTCGGAAGGGCTTTGAGAGGCCATAGAGTCCACTGAAGGATTGCAGACCGAGACATGGTCATGAAGAGGATGTTGCTTTGGGTGACTCCGACGAGCCCCCCCCCCCCCCCCCCCCCCCCCGGGCAGCCCCCCGAGACCCTGGAGGGGCCTGTTGAGGAGGAGGCTGTTGAGGAAGAACATCTTGAACTGAAGGAGGAGGAAGAGGAGTGGCTCTTCGGCTGGAGACCGCTGCCTTCCCCTTCTCTTTCGGATTCATAGTTTGAAACTACTTTCGCTGATGAAGTAAGGTTGGATTGCTTTTTCGATTCCCACGGACGATGCCAATCTGTTGCTGTTGATTTTGGTGTGGGGGGCAAACAGATGAATTTGTGGATTCTCGAGAAAATGAATAAGGCAAACCTTTTGACCTTCACCAACATTTTGACCAGTTTCTTTCTGCTGTCGTTGACCTGCATAAAGTGCGATTCACCGGGATGGATCCCGGCGATGCACCCTCCTATGCTCTTGTTAGTAATCAGGAAGATTATGAAAGAGTTTTATGTGGAAAAATATTGATTACCTTGTTATGGTGGGGGAGAGGGGTATTTATAGTCATCTTAGGGACCCGTTTCGAGATAAGGATAAATCTCTACTTCCCGGTGTTTTTGGATAAGATAGAATTTAAATCGTTTCACAGAGATAACTATGAATTTGAATTACTCTTTATCCATATGGGCTGGTTTGTAACGGGTCGCTACCACTACAACCATCAACGGAAACACCGGCATTTTTTATGGCTTCACAGACGTTTATAAACGCCGGTGAATACCCTACCGATGTGTCAAACAACGCCGCACCAAACGCCAGTGCTGTGCATGCCGGCAATCTTGGGCAGGTTTCCCTGGCATTTTAATGAATGCCGGTATTCAATGTACAAAGACCGGCACATGTAAAAGCGTCGGTGTATATTAGTTTTAATTTTAAAAAAAAATCGAATTTTAGCCTAGCGGTGTTTTGAAAAATATAATTATTTTTCAATTTTAGCCTACCGGGGTATATATATTTTTAAAAATATAATTATTTTTTACAATTTGGAATAATTAATTTTTTAAAATATACACCGGCGTTTTGAAAAACGTCGGGGTATTTTTTATAAGAAAAATATATGCTGCTTTTTTCAATAGAAAATCTGTAAAAAAAAATTATTACGACAGATAAAAAACTGTAAAAATTTCCAGTAATGCACAATAAAATAATAAAAAATTTAACCGACAAAATTCATTATATTTTCTACTGATTAACATACACAACTTAAGAAGTTTAAAGTTCTGCATTCTAAAATTCATAATCCAATTTTTCACTCACACAAGTATCAAGTTACATATAGCCCTGTTTACTTCAAAAAAGTTCTAACAAGTTTGATCAGAGACCAACCACGCAAGAGGGGCCAAAAGTGTTACCCAAAATGGTAGTTGTACTCTGCATGCAGGAGAAAAGGAGCGAGCTTTGGCTCAGAGGGGAGGGACAGGTCTCAAAGACCCTAAAAATGGCAAAAATATGATCTGCAACAACTTGCATGCTTTGGGGAAGGAAAGCACTAGTCTGTGGAAGCAGACAAACGAGAGACCACTCTTGACAAGGGAGTGGGTAGAAAAGCAATGGTTTGCACCAGAAAAGATAAAGGAGGCTTCTATGGACCAAGGGAGACAGGAGGCAGGGACCATCGCTGGGAAAACGACGAGCAAAGTCCTGCTCAGCCACAGAGAAAGGTGCACGCTGGCGAGCAAGAGTGGCGCTGAGGGAGTTGGTAGCGAAGTTTTTCTTTTGAGGAATGGCAAAACAAGTAAAGAAAACAACGGAGGGGAAGAGAATGCCAAAGGGAGTAAGGATGAAGATAGTAACAACCCCGCGTTTTTAACGCCAACTGCATTGAACCCCATGACTTCTGATCCTACCGTACCCCCAGCCAATCCCACTTTGCCAACTGGTGAGAGAAACGGATCATTTTTAACGCTAACTGCCTTGAGTCCATCGCCCTCTGCACCCACCGATTCCCTCACCAATCCGAAGCTGCCAGCTAGCATGGGTGGTATGCATATCGCCCACTTAAGTCAAACAGGGTGCGCACCTTTCGAAGACAGCGATATGCTGAACCACGGTGGAGGGGATGTGAATTCCTTATTTGAGTGTGTTAGTGGTGGACCAGGTTATGGCCTATTTATAGGCACTAATGGGCCCAAAGAGGGGTCCAAAATGCCTTTTATTGTCTCTAGATCTTGTAGCACTATAGTTTTGAATAATCAGATACAATGTAAGAATGGCAGCGGGCCCACTGAGGGGACCGCAACGGAGAGCAACAATACTATTATTATTGATTCGCCAATCTGTAGGCTCAATGAGGAGTCCGCAACGAGAGTGCCTACTCTGCAACCGGAAATTCAACATACTGATAGTGAGGAGGACCTACAAGGGCGACTATATTTAGATGAAGAATTCTCATTCACAGATGAGGAGTCTGAGGATCTAGAGTTCATCGCTAACACCCAGAGAGAGATCTCTCCTGAGTTGGTCCTATCCACACTTCCAGAGTCAGCACCCGGAGATAGTTTTGGAATGCCACAGAGGACAGTTGGGTTCAGAGTTCACCGATCGCCCAAAAGGGCTCATGTGGAGTCCTTGGATGACTATCTCGAGGTAGCAGTGGCTGCCAAAGCTGCTAAGTTCGACAAAGAAGGTACGGCTAGTTTTTTAGCTACTATTTTAAATTTCATGTCAGAGTCTAATATTTTTCTCCTAGCTAAAACATGTGGGTTAGAGGTGTGTGACATAGAGCACAATGCTTTACTACTCAATAAAATCAGGGGTTGGGAAACGAAAAGGGTTAAATCTAGTTACAAGAACGCCCTAGGAAATTGCGCTGGGTCGACAGACATCCCCGAGGATGTAGTCGGCCCCATACCCACACCAACGATCACTGATGATATTGTCCCCTAATGAATACACTATTCTGGAATATTAGGGGGCTGGAGGGTAGGGGGAAGAGAGATATGGTCAGGGACGTCATTAGCAATTCCAAGGCAGACGTGGTAGGGTTACAGGAGACCAAACTCTAGCACGGGCTCAAACTCAAAAGAATCGGGGATAACAGAATCAAGGAATGGATGTTACGACCGTCAGCAGGAGCCTCAGGAGGGATTGCTATAGGGTTCAATTCGGATATCCTCTCTTGCATAGAGGTTTACAGTGGAACGTTCTCTCTGACTATCTGACTTAAGCGACGGTCCGATGATTGGGTGCAGACGGTGACTGTTGTCTACGGGCCGAATGTGGCTATGGACCGAGATGCCTTTTGGCAAGAACTTGTCGACATTCGACAGCGTTGGTCGGGAGCCTGGATTGTGGGGGGGACTTCAACATCACTAAATTTGCCTTTGAGTACAAGGGAAGAGGATCTAGCGACTGACACAGAAAGGAGTTCAATAGAGTGATTACGGAACTAGAGCTGATCGATATCCCAATCAACGACAGACTATTCACTTGGTCTAATATGCAAGCAGCTCCGGTTATGGCCAAGCTGGACAGGATTTTAGTCTCGATGGAATGGGAAGCTCAATTTCCACTAGCTACAGCTAGATCGATCCCTAGGCCAACATCAGATCACACCCTGATCCTTCTCGATGTAGGGATACACGTAGCCCACATGCCTCGGAAATTCAGATTTGAAAAGGCTTGGCTAGAAATTCAGGGATTTCATCACATGGTTATGGAGAATCGGGCACTTCCAACTGCTGGTAGGGACGCAGCATCCCGATGGTGTGAAAAAATTCGTAGATTGAGAAAGAGGCTGCATAAATGGAATCGGTCTAGATTCTCGACCATCTGGCGGGCAAAAGATTTCTTTCTGGAAGGAATTGATGAGCTTGAGAGGGTGGAAGATACGAGAATTCTGTCACAGGAAGAAAGAATCAAGCTGCTAGAACTTAGAGAAAATGTCGCCAATCTATATAAGTTGGAAGAGATCAAGTGGCAACAAAGATCAAGGATTTCGTGGCTCAAAGAGGGAGACGCGAATACGGCCTACTTCCACCGAGTGGCAAGCGAAAGACGTAGATCCAATACCGTCCTCTCACTTCAGAAGGATACGGGAACACTGCAAGACGAAAAGGCGATTTCCGCAACCTTTCAAAATTACTACAAGGGCCTCTTTGGAAGAAAGAATGATTTCAGGATCCCATTGAGGGAGGATTATTGGCAGGAATACCAGAACGAGTCAACGCATATTTTCTCCTCTCTTGAGGCACCTTTCTCGAAAATGGAAGTGAAAAAGGCCATCAACCAAATGGGAGCAGACAAGTCCCCTGGGCCAGACGGCTTTCCAATGATGTTCTTCCAAGTTTTCTGGGAAGAAATTAAATGGGACATTATGGCACTGATGGAGGAATTCTTTCATAACAGTCTCAGATTGGGCATGTTCAATTTTGCGAAAGTCGTCCTCATCCCCAAACAGGAGGAGTCTAAGCGCGTGGGAGATTTTAGACCAATTAGCCTTATCAACTGCTCGGTGAAGATCATCACAAAGGTCCTGGCCATCCGTCTGGGGAGTATAATGGATAGTTTAATCAGCAAAACTCACACATGCTTCATCAAGGGCAGATGTATCCTAGATTGTGTGGCCACAGCTGAACAAGTTATCCACCACTGCCATAAGAGCAATTCTAAGAATTTCCTCCTAAAACTGGATTTTGAGAAGGCGTGCGACTCTGTCGATTGGGAGTGTTTACTGGAAGCTCTTAGAGGGAAAGGATTTGGGGATAAATAGGTTCGATAGATGGATCGAACAGTGTTTACTTACGAGTAAAATGGCAATATCGGTGAATGGGAGGCCAGGATCGCCATTTCCTTGCAAGAAAGGACTCCGGCAAGGGGATCCTTTATCCCCACTTCTATTCACGATCACCGCAGATGTGCTAAAGGGAATGTTAGAAAATTGTCGGAAAAAGGGTTGGATTACGCCCGTGGCCAGCAGCACTTCCAATCAAGGGTGCACGATTCTCCAGTATGCTGATGACACCCTACTCTTTGGAAATGGGACAAGATCATAAATAGCCTGCTTTAAAGGAGCCCTCTACTGTTTTGAAGCCTGGTCAGGTCTCAGGATAAATTTCCACATGAGTGCACTGATTCCCATTACACTCTCCGATGAAGAGGCGCGAGAACATGACACCATATTAAACTGTGTGAGGAATGAGTTTCCAATCAAATACTTAGGGCTTCCACTCAGGCCAGGGAAACTCACTAAGTCGGAATGGCTGCCTATAATTGACAGGGTGGAAGACAAACTAGCTGGATGGAAAGGAAAATCGCTTTCGCTAGGAGGAAGAGTTGTACTCATCAACTCAGTGCTTTCCAATCTGCCCATCTACTACATGTCTTTTTTTGAGCTCCCTAAGTGGGTTATCCAAAGGATTGACCGAATCCGAAAACGATTCCTTTGGAAAGGGGCGGATTCGAATAGGGAAGGTTACCACCTGATTAAATGGAATATCGCTTGCATGAAGAAGAAGCATGGAGGCTTCGGCATCATCGACCTCAGAGATATGAATCTTGCCTTTTTGGGGAAATGGTGGTGGAAGGTTTTTCACCACAGCGGGGAAAGATGGCAGGATTTCATTCAGCCATACCTGCGAGAAAAAGGCACGAGAAACCTGGGCTTCCGAGTAGGGTCTAGAGTTTTGCAATTCTGGAAAGGAATTACCAAGGCTAGCGGGTCGTTCAACTCAGCAATTACGTCAACTATCGGTAATGGGCGGTCTACCAGATTTTGGTGGGACAAATGGTGTGGTGCACATACCCTGAAGGAAACTTTCCCCGAGCTGTATGACAAAACGAATCGGCCCAATATTTCTGTAGCCGAGACTTAGAAGAGGGGAAGTTGGAAGCCGTCGTTTCGAGGAGCGCTTACCCCAAGATTACAGCAGCAACTACTCGAACTACAAGCACACATCACACGGAGCGGGACGAGATGCATCCAAGGCCCAGATCAAATACGATGGGGACTCGATCCCAAGGGAGCGTTCACGGTCAGTTCCCTGTACCATCGGATTCACTATCGGGGATGCAGACCCAGTTGGGCACAAGTTTTATGGAAGGCGAAAACACCACTTAAAGTCAGAGTCTTTGGCTAGTGCTCAATAACGCAATTCTCACCAGATAAAACCTGGCCAAAAGACAACCCCAGATTGTGACCGACTGTAGATTCTGCAACATGCACACGGAGAATTTGAACCACCTTTTTATCCACTGCCCAAGGAGTAAGGCGACTATGGTAGAGGTTTTACGAGCCCTAGGAACAAGTGACTACCCCTGCGAATATGAGGATCTGTGTAGGTTGGCCCCAAATTCGCAAATGTTCGCTATGAAATGAAGGATGCGTGGTATATTGCCATTGCGGCAACTACATGGGTATTATGGGTAGACAGAAATAATTTTTATTTTTGTGCTTCATGTAGTAGTATTTCTGGTAACCTTACTCATATCATGCATCTTATTTCTTTTTGGGCTTCAGCTGCCGCCACAGGAGCAAGAGGGAGGATTGCCAGAGTCTTCCAGGTGGAGGAGTTTGATGATGAGGAGGTAGAGTTTGGGTCGACTCTGGACTAAGGGGCGGAGCCGTCTCAGTAGCTGCTCTCTATGCTAGTTTGATATTGACCTACTGTACTTTTGGGTTTTTGTTTTTGTTTGGAGGATTCGACCCACCCCCCAGGGTTTTGTTGGGGGTTTATGTTTTATGTCCTGCACTGTTCTGTCTTTTCTGTTCTGTACTTTTGTACTTTTGTATCTGTACACCGGGGTTGTTTTATTAACTGCTTATTAATGAAATAGGGTGGCTTTATTCCACCTTTTACCTCAAAAAAAAAAAGTTTGATCATACAAAATAATTTCACCACCAAAAAAGACAAAAAAAGACTTGCAATTAGTAGATTTTCTTAATGGATATGCCTCCTTATGTCGTCGTTGCTTCCACCATGCTCGCTTTGGTTCTCTGGATTTGCCCAGCTTGAATTAGTTGGAACTCTATTCTGAAACTGTGTAAGTCACATTGTATAAAAAGATTAGGTAATAATTTGCAGAGATAAAGAGCAACTAGCTAAGTCTAATAAAGCAATCACATCCAAATGGAAGAACACTAAATGTATGACATGCTTATGGCAGGATTTTAAAAAAATGTAAGCAGATAAGTAATGAGTTGTACAAACTTGCATCAAAATTTCCTAATATTTTATTTCCCCTTCTATTTCATGTGATCAGCAGATAAGTAACTTGATTGTTTGAGTTGGAATTGCTGAACCCTGAACAGCAGATAAGCAATGCTCCTTTGAATTGGAGTTGCCCATCATAGAGTGAAGGAAACTATACGTTTTACAGTCAGACCTATTCAGTATTTCTGTCTACATCTAAGTGTTCAAACTCCTTCATCTTGTGTAAAAATTTCGATAATCGTTAAAAACCTCTTACCCGAGGTCAAAGTTAGTTTTTTGAATGAAAAATGAAAGTGAAGTACCCAACTAGCCTAACACTACAGGGATGGGTCACATTTGCGAGCACGAATATGACAGAACATTCATGATTCATGAAACACTGCAGATAAAAAGCTAGTGATCTCTATTATCTTTCCACATTACAAAAAAAGTACTTCGATTTGAATCCAGTATTTCTATTATGTTAATCTAAAGCTTAAATAAATCTAGTCACTTGTAGGTTCCAAATTAAGATTTCAAAACTGAACAGTTAATCCCTTAGCTCATCTAAAGGACACTTCACTATTCAAATCTTCATATACCCTTATAGGATATTATGTACTGAATTATATCTAATTCAAACTCTTATATGAACAACTAGTTGTCTAACTGTGCCCCTTGGACAGTACCAGGTGCTACTCTAATGTCATGTAGCTCAACTACATTGCTAGTGGCTCCCCTTCAGGTATATTGTTGTTTTGTTGCATTATTAACACTTAAATAGTATATATTTTTGCAAATTGATGAGACTACCTTTCTTGTTTGTTTATGATTTTTTTTTTGTATTTCTTTTGTTCTGGTCTGCTATTATTTACTGAGGATAATGTTTTATATCTGATATATATACAACATGAATCTTAGGTAATGATATCAACTTAACTGAAGGTATATGTGAGATTCTTAAGGGGATATTTAAACTATTCAAGTGTATATTTTAAGTTACGATTTTTAACCTGTGTCGGAATGGCTGGTTTGAGATTTTGTTGCCTCACCAAAGCTGCAACTACCTCTTGAAGCTGTGACAACCCTGATCTTAGAGAGCGTATCTCCTCATCTCTGGGATCCTCAGCACTAGACGCACGAGCCTCAAAGACTTGAGTGGGCGTTGGGCCTAAACCCATTCCACGCACACGGCCAGGGTGCTCTGGGCCTCTTGTTTCGATCAAAGCATGACACTGAAGTGATAATGCGTCAAAGTCAGATGTGGTAGAGTCGGAGGCCATTGTGGAAGACAGTTCGGCATACTTCACTCTGGCAGTGCTCTGTTAAAATACAAATTGGCATAAAATTATCTAAGTTATTTACTTCAAAGTGACTTAACAAACCAAAGAACGCATACATCATCAAGAAAAATTACCGATATCATCGCAGCTGTTGTGGAAACAAATTGGCCATCTGATTTCTTGTGGATAGCGTCAAAAAAAATCTAGATCGCCGAACTTGTCTGCACCATGTTCCTCAACCTTTATATTAATAACTCACAGCTATAAGAAACATTATACTCTTTGTATATTCATTAGTGAAAAAAAAACACTTAACACATACCAATCTCTCACGAACTACAGCGAAGCTGCTAGTTCCAGCAGTGTGCAATACCTTCTGTTTTTCCCGACTTGACGAACCAATTTCAAACCTTTCCGCACATTTCAGATAATTACAACTCAATCAAAATTAGTTTAAAAAATCAAATGCAATAATTGTAATATTAAGATGAATACCTTTCCCTCTGGAGAACTCCAAAAATGAACAAGGTAGTGCCAATCGGAAGGATTAACATTTGGGGGGACAACCCTTGCATTCTCGGCTGCGGACTTATTTTCATCGAAAAATGCCGCTTTCAGTTCACATTTCCAGTCTCTCCACTTCATTCCCATAGACTTATTCAACCATTTCTTATCAAGATTGTCAGGGTATTGAAATTTTTGCTATATAATGTTTGATTAGCAAATATATAGGATTAGGAACAAGTAATATAGTAAATTTGCAGGTAAAGTTTTGCTGTATAATATGTTTGCTTTTAAGTCTCCTATTAGTTTCTCACTCTGTCATTTAAATTACTGGTCTTGTTGGATGCATGAGTTCTCACTTTGGCTGTTCTTTCTTCAACAAAAAAATATAAAAAAAGAAGAATATGCATCAGTACATTGTAGAAAAATGAGTTCAATGTTTTAAAAGGCACAAATTATGTGCACCTCAAGGTATTTACTAGAGATCTCTTATACATTCAACAGAAAACCATTGATCGTTATTCTGGAGTTATTGTTTTAAGCTTATTCTTCCCTAATGGAAAACTGTTTTATTCTTTAGTAACAAAGATTCCCTAGTTGCTCCCATTGTCTCAATTTGAGAATCTGGAAATTTCAAGTTAGATAGTAACTTGGTATAGAAGTGGCTTTGAAGGCTAAGACTGAATTTTCATTTTCATTTTTTATTTTTAAAGGTTGTATCGTTGTATTCTTCGAACAGGGACGTATCTGAGTTTTAGGGGGCCCTAAGTAAATTTTCAAATGGGACCTTTTGCAAGTTGACAAAATAATAATGACAATTATTTAAGTGCAAACAAATTTGGAGCATTGAAGACCAAACTATATAAATAAAAATAAATTTATAAATATGCTTCAAAAAGAAAATGATAACGTACATTTTTTATATGAAATACCTCATGGCCAAAAGGAACCCGAACAAACTCTAACAACAAAAACGAAATATGGTATCTCAAAGAGGTAAATATGATATATTAGAGCACACGATCAGAATGAAATGATGATGGTTATATGTATATGAGAATACTAGTTAGAAGCTTAAAATGTAAAATAACCATAAGCACTTGAAAATTTGGTTAGAAATTTATCATAAACAGATAAATATGATATACCATAGAACATTAACATACATGGGCTAAGTGAAAAATAATATTAAATTTATAAAATAGTAAAATGACATGTATGGCTATGTGAAAAATAATTAGTTTTAAAAATAAAAATGATTGAAAAATTAATTGGCTCATGCAAGTTTTAAACCTGCAACTTTCACATTACTAAGCTAATAAGAAAACTATTAGTATAATGTAATTATATCATAAAATATTATATTTTGTTTTTTTAACATTGTAAATACTTGGGATAATTTAGCAAATGCCCCCATTCAAAATGTGAAATCTAGCATATACCCCCACTATTTTTAAAAACTAAGAAATACCCCTAGTTTGGATGGAATGGTTAAAATTCCGTTAAGTTAACTTACGTGCATCACATGTAACATAGTAAAATGACCAAAATACCCCCAATAAATTTATTTTAGCAATTACCCCTATTCAGAATCTAAAAACTAGCATATACCCCCACTATTTAAAAAAAAGGAATATTTTAGCAAATGCCCCCGTTCAAAATATGGAAACTAGCATATACCCCCACTATTTTTAAAAACTAAGAAATACCCTTCGTTTGGATGGAATCGTTAAAATTCCATTAAGTTAACTTACGTGCATCACACGTGACACGGTAAAATAACCAAAATACCCATTACATAAAGTAAGGGTTTCTTGAAGCAAATCTGAAAAGAGAATGAACCGTCTCCTTTCCGCTTTGCAGATCCATATGATTTTTTCTCCGATGGCCATCTACCCCACCTTGTTATATTAGGGTTTTTAAAGAAGAAATACCCCAACCCTAATCAGTCATTGACTCATTGTAAGCATCTTCTCCACCTTGTTATATTAGGGTTTTTGATAGATTATGTTTGTTTGATCGTTTCAACTTGATCAATTTTGTGATGTTTTTTTTCTGAATTCTTTTTTAAGAAAAATCGGTTGTAGGAAGAGCCATGAATTTTTGAAGGTTCACATCCGAATAATAAAAATATAAACAAAATAATAGAACAAAGATTCAGATGCGAACCTTCTCGAATTCATGGCTCTTCCTACAACCAATTTTCCTTAAAAAAGAATTCAGAAAAAAAAACATCACAAAATTGATCAAGTTGAAACGATCAAACAAACATAATCTATCAAAAACCCTAATATAACAAGGTGGAGAAGATGCTTACAATGAGTCAATGACTGATTAGGGTTGAGATATTTCTTCTTTAAAAACCCTAATATAACAAGGTGGGGTAGATGGCCATCGGAGAAAAAATCATATGGATCTGCAAAGCGGAAAGGAGACGGTTCATTCTCATTTCAGATTTGCTTCAAGAAACCCTTACTTTATGTAATGGGTATTTTGGTTATTTTACCGTGTCACGTGTGATGCACGTAAGTTAACTTAATGGAATTTTAACGATTCCGTCCAAACGAAGGGTATTTCTTAGTTTTTAAAAATAGTGGGGGTATATGCTAGTTTCCATATTTTGAATGGGGGCATTTGCTAAAATATTCCTTTTTTTAAATAGTGGGGGTATATGCTAGTTTTTAGATTCTGAATAGGGGTATTTGCTAAAATAAATTTATTGGGGGTATTTTGGTCATTTTACTATGTTACATGTGATGCACGTAAGTTAACTTAACGGAATTTTAACCATTCCATCCAATCTAGGGGTATTTCTTAGTTTTTAAAAATAGTGGGGGTATATGCTAGATTTCACATTTTGAATGAAGGCATTTGCTAAAATATCCCTAAATACTTAAAAATTATGGGACCCTACAAAATTGGAGGTCCAAAGTAATTATTTGGACTGCTTGGGTCCAGATCTGCCCATGTCTTCGAATAAGGTATATTTCATTGCTTCAGCTGAGAGAAAAATTTATCAACTTAAACCTTCGGTAAACTATTAGTTTTAGAAAAAAAAAATTAATGTTTTTTTTTTCTTTCATGTTTTTAAAAGAACTGATTTTCGCAGCGATCCATGATATTGTTACACGCACACTTGATGTTCATCTTGAAATTAGTGTCATTTGATACTTTTTTGTAAGATTCAATTATTATTATGATGGTCTTGACATGATATGTTATTAAAAAACCGTTTTTATAAACTTGCGTGTAGAAAACTTGCATAAGTTGGTATTTGGTGATTGTAAACAAGAGAATGAACTATTCTATGTATGAGCATGCACAATAGACATCTAAATGAAGTCCATATAAAAAAAACTCCATATACACATCCAAAAAATAGTCCATATAGCCTCACAACCATATGTATACACACCTTTTTTTGATAGAATGTAAAGTTACATAGGTACCTCCTCTCTTTGGGTATGTAGATTCCGGGGCCATGATTTTAATTAATGTGACATTATGTAATGCTCACAGTTTCATAGGTTTTTCAATAATGATGCTTTATCGTTTTCGTGAATTGAAATTCATCATCTCATGCATATAAGGGTTTATCAGTGCCTCTAGATATGCATTCAAGAGTGATCAGGGAATTTGTTTGACTCTTTTCTCAGAGATCATTTCGATGCCTCCAGATATTCATGTACTTTATGATGATGCACATAATACCTAAACTGTTATTAAGGATGTTGTGTTTTCATCATCTATACTATTATTAAGCAAAAATCTATTTTGACGGCTTTTTACTATCATGCCCCCATAAAAATCTATATTATTATTAAGCAAATTTTTATTTTGGCGGCTTTTTATTATCATGCCCCCATAAACATAAAAGACTAAAAAAAATGTAGGATAATTCTGTCAATTTTTGCCCATGATCCCTAAACAATCAAAGGGCACAAGCGTAATTTTCGCTTTACATTTACTTCAATCTCTCTCACTCAAATCAAACTCTCTCTATTTCAACCCCCCGGTCGATTCCTCTCCCTCTCTCTCTAAATCCCTACCGCCTCTCTCTCTCCTCATCCCTCGCGTCGCGCGACCACCGCAAAAAATGCAGAGCGCGGCGTACGCCCTCTCCCCTTCGACTCCCCTCCTCAACCTCCGAACCCATTCCAGATATCGACAGGCAAACCCTAACCCTCTATACTATTATTAAGCAAAGCCCCATTTTGGCGGCTTTTTACTATCATGCCCTCATAAACATAAAGGGCTCAAAAAAATATAGGGTTAATTTTCTCAATTTTTGCCCCTGACCCCTAAACAATCAGAGGACACAAGCGTAATTTTCACTTCACATTTACTTCAATCTCTCTCTCACTCAAATCAAACTCTCTCTATCTCAACCCCCCCGGGTCGATTCCTCTCCCCCTCTCTCAAAATCCTCACCGCCTCTCTCTCTCCTCATCCCTCGTGTCGCGCGATCACCGCGAAAAATGCAGAGCGCGGCGTACGCCCTCTCCCCTTCGACTCCCTTCCTCAACCTCCGAACCCCTTCCAGATATCGACCGGCAAATCCTAACCCTAGATCCCCAATCTCCGCCTCCTTCTCATCGTCGTCACTGCCACCGTCATTGTCGTTAACCTCTTCGCCGTTCAAATCCAAGCCGATCTCAATCCATGGCATCGGCTGCTCTCTTCAAACTCAGCCGTCGGATCGCGAGGTGGCCGTCAGATTTGTGGTCGGAGGTAGCTCAGACGAGATCACCGCCGAGAAGAGTGGCGGCAGCTTGCTCCAGACGCTGCAGCTCGGTGCGCTGTTTGGGTTGTGGTATCTCTTCAACATCTACTTCAACATCTACAACAAGCAGGTACTCTTTACGATTCGTGTTCTCGCGTTGAAAATCGTGTGCCGTCATTTTGTATATTAACTGGATCTTGATTTGGTTTTATTATTATTTTTATTTGACTTTTGGTTAGAAAGGTCTGATGCTGCCTTTTATTTGTATATTAACTGGATCTTGAAATTGTTTAACTCATAGCTTTTCAAATGTCTGATGCTGCCTATATATCCATCCGGATTATTTATAGGGAAAATTATTGGGTTTTGTTTCTAATTGGGTTAATTTATTCATTTGTAGCAAGAATACAGGCTTGATGGATGGTGAATACAGCTGTGAGTCGTTTGAGTCTAAATAAGATGCCCAGTAAGTGTTTGATTTTTGTTTTTGTAGAAATTTTTATAAAATTAATGCTGTGTTGTTTTGTAATTTTGGGTGTTTGATTTGAAAAAGAAAAAAATATTAGGACGTGCATCGCACGCGTGCAAATAGCTAGTTAAACATTATGAGATGCTACAAGATTAAGGCATTTCCGACCGGTTTATAACTTGTGAATATTTAGTTTACGAATTGTATCTTTATTTATGCTTGTTCCTTAATTATCTTGATGAAGTGGCTGATATATATGTAGCAATCTGGAAACTCAGATAAATTTGTGTTTATGGAGTCATTGTCAGACAATAATTAAGTACAAAGTGCTCGAACTGTAACAATAATACGGGGAGTTAGAGGGTAACATTGCTCTATACCTCTGACTAATTAAAAACCCTCACTAGCTTGGTTTTTATCAAGGGAAATTTCACTAATTAGGGAAACATTGAAACAGTAATTAGGAAATTTCACAAAGGGAGTTGATTTTAGACTAATCATCTCTAACAAGTAATCATATATCAACATTGAAGTTACGGTGGGGTTTGAGGAATTTAGACTAATACTCTCTAACATTATATAATCATAATTAACAAATACAACAAACCCTAATTAGTCCACATTATCAAATTCCAACACATTCTCAAATCGAAAAATACTCCTAAATCACAGTTTATTCAACACAAAATCCCAAACAATTTCATTAAAAAATAAAAAATTTATTTAAAGTTGAAAATAATCATACCTAGGATTTGAGAGCTAGAGAGAGGGGGAGAACGATTGCGGGAAAGGGCAATAAGGATGCCGGAGATACGACGGCGGGGAGCACGGCGGAGGAGACGAGCGCTAGGGTTTGAGAGCTAGAGAGAGGGGGGAAAAGATGGCGGGCAAGGGCGATGAGGATGCCGGAGCATGCCGGAGGAGACGAACGCGGGGATCGCGAGATTTGGGTGGCGGCGATGGAGGTATAGGGTTTTTCATTTCGCGCGTAAACAGGAGAAAGAGAGAGGCGAAAGATAATAACGCTGATTAATCGATCGAAAGGGTTAAGTTAATTATAGAGTATACCCCGGCGTCTCTTATCCAACGCCGGGGAACATATGACGACCCCGGCGTTTTATATCAAACGCCGGGGAATAAAGCTATTTTTTTAATAATTTCCTTTCGTCCCCGGCGTTTCTCGAAAGCGTCGGGGTAAAAATGCCAGTGTAGGGTAATTTAGTTGTAGTGTAGTCATACCCAGTAAGACAGATCCGTTTATGGGTTATTGGGATTTGAAGAAAGACTCAATTCCCATTTCAGATCCGTTTGTAGGTAAAATTACCGTTTACCCCTGAGAGATTTAAGATTCGTGTCCGATTTGAATGGTCCCAATTTAGTTCTATTTTTAGCCATATCAATTTCAAAATTGTGTTTCTTACCATGATATGAGTTCAGTACTATTGGCTTCACATTATTGCATCAGATGCAATTATTAACCAATACGTTAGTCTATGAGAAAATAGAACACTCGGGTGAATATATCCTGCTCTTGGTTCATCTATATGTTGTATGAGATAGAGTTGACATTAGTACAATCAGTATTTATAATTTTTACTAAAAACAAAGGACACAATCACTAAAAAATAACTTGGACTGGAGTTTTGTTACATAACTAAGTCCATTTATTGGCCAATTCGATAATTTAAAGTTATATTATTTTTAGTCGATACCCTGAGAATTTGTTGTGGTAGGTACTATAGCTTTTGGTGGTGGTTGTACACACTCGATTTATATATTCTTTAACCAAAAATTATGTGAACCTTGTTGGATATCCTAGTTTGTTTCGTGGATAGTTTTCGTTTATTCTTTGACTGATATAAATTTGCTTAATTTGGCAATCTGTAGGCTATTATAAAGCCACAGTATGTTGATAACATCCCAAGAGCTGTCCAAGGGAATGTTAGGGGAGGTTCTCGACCAAAAAGAAGAGAGAGATATGAAGGCCGAGCTCGTGTGGACTTGGAACTGATTCAGATCAGTGACATAAATGTTGGAGATTTATCCGGAGGAGAGTTGCAATGGTTTGCCATTGTTGTGGTTGCTATGCAAAATGCTGAGATTTATATGTTTGATAAGCTATCAAGTTTTCTTGATGTGAAACAAAGACTAACAGCTGCACAAGTCATTCGGTCTTTGCTCAGGCCTAGCAGGCTTTTTTTATTGGGATTTCTGTTGTTATTTTTATTTCCTTTTAAATCTGTTAGCGTGTTTCTGGCTCCATGAAACCCAAGGTGTAAGTGTAAAAGCATAGAACCTAGTAAAATCCAGGTTTCATTTAGAGGGCCCGAGGATTAATGTTGGGATGTCATGGTTGTGAGAAGTTTCAGTAGGGATGGCAACTGGGCCAGGTCAACCCGCGACCCACCCGCGACCCGGCCCGCGAACGCGACCCGGCCCGCGAACCCGACCCGGTTAGCAAATTGGCGGGTTCGGGTCGATCCCGGTGAACAATACCGGGTCGACCCGGGTCGCAAATAACGCGAATTGAACCCGCGAAACCCGGCCCATGAACCCGTTAAGCTCGTGAATTCAACCCGCCAACCCGCGGGTCGACCCGCGGGTTCCGACCCGTTCGACCCGTGACGGGTCGGCTGTTGACCCGCGGGTCGAACGGTCGAAAAAACCCCCCTCTGTCCAGAGCCGTTCTGAACGGCTCTTTGAGCCGTTTTTTTTTATTTTAATTTTTGTTTTTTCCCACATATTGAGCCTATAAATATCCCCAAAAATCTCATAAAAAATCACACCTCACTCTCTTACTCTCTCTACTATTATACATCATTTGTAAAGAATTTTTCAACAATTGTAGTATTCATCAAACAAGTCTACAACAAGGCATATACACGATCAAATTTCGGTCATATCGGAATCAAAATTCAACGTCTTCAACGTCTTCAACGTCTTCAACTCTCTTCAACTCTCGTCAAATCTACTTCAACCTCTCCTCAACTCTTCAATTGCGGAATCGACAAAGCGCTCCTTCATTTTTTCTATTCTATTGTTATTTCCACGGTTTTTTTACATACGCGTATTCGACGGTGAACGGTATCAAAATTTCATACCTCTCTTGTTATATTTTTTTTTTGCGTTGTAGTTAAAATTATTGTTCGTTTTTTGAACTTCTCTATCTCAACCTTCTTGTTTTTTAGATTTTTTTTGTATAATTTACCGTTCCTACATTGTATATTTTTTTTTACATACTTTAGCACATTACTAAATTATGTCTAGATCACGCGGTAGCGGTCGTAGCGGGCAAGATTCCTCATCCTCTTCCCGTAGACCACCAATTGTCCCAACTAGTGAGCCCGCCCAAGAATACCATGATCCTCCTATGGAACAATGGGGTACACACGACGTTGTTGTAGGTGACATACAATTGGAAGAAGAAGAACAATAACAACCAACCGAAACCACACAACCCCGTAGTAGTAGGAAAAGTAGAGGAGAAACTAGCGATTGGCATAAGTTTTATGATTATATCCCGGACGAACATACTCTGGGTATAGGTTTGAAAGTTTGTAAAACATGTGGTAAAACATACAAATTCAAGAGGGGTGACGACACCGGTACAATTAGTAGGCACATCCAACATAATCATAAAGAACTTCTTAATCAAATACAAGGCCAATAAAAAATCAAGCCTAGGACCGGTCTAGTTGATAGCCATCCTTATGATCCCGATCTTATTCGTCGGGAAATGACCCGATTAGTCATTAAGGAAGAGTTACCATTTTCCTATCCCGAGAGTAGGAACTTGGAAAATTTTAATCAAACGGCCTTAAACCCTCATTTTAAAAGAATTCCGAGAAATACTTGCAAATTGGATTGTTTTAAAATGTACATTGAAATGAAGGACGCTTTGATTGCAATTTTATGGAGTTTAACTTGTAGGGTTAGTTTAACTTCGGATTGTTGGACGGGTGTCAACAATATTCCAACGATGGGAATAACCTGTCATTGGATCGACAATGATTGGATTCTTCAAAAAAGAATCATATCACTTGCGGCGTTGCCGTATCCCCATAGTGGCGCGGAAATAGCAAATCGTATTATAGAAATTTGTGATGTTTTTCATATTCGCAATAAAATTATGGCTATTAGTTTTGATAATGCATCTAACAACAATGTAGTAATTACTACTTTAAAATCTGTATTAAACTCTCTATCTGACAATATTTTTCATATTAGATGTGCATGTCATATTATAAATTTATGTGTTCAAGATGCATTAAGAATAGCTGATCCATATATAGTTAAAATTAAAAATTGTGTACATTTCATTGCATTAAGTCCAAGCATTTTACAAGAATGGAAAGCTTGGTGTAGGGTTAGAAATGTTCCTTTTAGAAGATTTTCAAAGGATGTTAGGCACCAATGGAATTCTACTTTTGATTTACTAAATGTTGTCACCGAATATAAAGCAGTTGTAAATGATTTTTGTATCGCAAAAAATATGCAGAATTTTGAAATGACTCCTCCCGATTGGTTTTATGCCGAATCTTTGTTGAAATTTTTAGAACCTTTTAAAGCCGCAACTTTAAAATTTTCAAAAATAAATGAATCTACTTCTAGTAACACTTTTATTGAATTAGTTAGCATGATGCAAATATTTAACAAAATGTTAAATGATCCCTATATTAGTGACATTGTAAAACCTGCATTTCAAAATTTTTTGAAGTATTATTTTCCTCCTCCTATGTTGATTTGTGTTGCTACTGTTATGGATCCTCGTATCAAATTAGAATGTACGAAGAGTTTGATAGAAATATTTTTTGCATTACTTGAGGAACATGTAGAATTAGTAACTGATTGCGCTACTTTTTTAGTTCAGTTTGAATCTACGTTAAATAACTTGTATGATTATTATGATAGATGTTTTGCTTCTAGCAGTACAACTTCTGTAGTTAGTTCTTCTTCCGGTAGTTCTAAAGGTAAGGGTAAAAGTAGAATTGGTGATAGAACATTTAATTTACTTGAACAAATTCAATCAAAAAAACCTAGGACTAATCAACCAAATGAATTAAATTGGTATAACCAACAAGATTCTGAGCCTTCTACTTCTCCACTAGATATTTTACAATGGTGGAAAGACCATGAACACACATTTAGTATTCTGTCAATTATGGCTAAAGATTTACTAACTCCTCCTGTCTCTACAGTTGCTTCTGAGAGTGCATTTTCTACAAGTGGCAGGGTTCTAACTGATTACAGGAATCGCTTGAAGCCCGAGGCGTTAGAGATGCTCGTTTGCACAGAAGACTGGCTGAAGGCTGAAGATAGGACACAAGGAAAAGCACTATCAAGTTCCACAAGTGGGAGCAACTCGCCCGAAGAAGTAGAACAACAACAACGACGACGACAATAGCTTTGTTTATTATGTTGCATTAGAAAATTTGTAGTCAATTGAAATTGTATATAAGAAATATGTTATTGTATAAAACTTATTTGTGAATTGAATTCTTCATTTCATTAGAAATTGTTAAAATTGTATAACTTAAATTCATATGAATAATATTTCAAAATTTGTTGTCAATTTCACTCTTTCAATCTTATTATTATTATTACGATTTTTATTGTTTATTAGTATTATTACTTACTTAGTATTATTATTATTATTATTATTATTATTATTATTATTTTAAGCTACAAAAAAAATTAAAAAAAAATATTCTAACCCAACTTAAACGGGCCAACCCGCGGGTCGACCCGGCCCAACCCGGGTTGAACCCTAAAGGGTTCACGGGTTGGGCGGGCCACCCAAACGAAATTTCAGCCCGGCCCGGATAAGTGGGCAACCCGGCCCGAGCCCGCCCCCCATCCGTGCCAACCCGTACGGGTTGGGCCCGGCCCGACCCACTCGACCCGCCAACCTTAAGTTTCAGTGGGTTTCAAGTAGCTAAAACGCCCTCCTTGCAACAACTGATGAAATTGTTAACTTTCTTTTTCTTATTCTTGTAGTTATGTAATTGTTATAGAGCATGACCGTGTTCTCGACTACTATAAGATTTTATTTGTTTATTTGCTGCTTATATGGGCAAACTGGAGCATATGGGGTTGTTTGTTACCTTACCATTCTCAGCTCGAGAAGGAATTAACATTTTTTAGATGATGTAATTTTAAGCTATCTGCGATGGATGGTGAATTCATTGATTCTCAAATTATTGTAATGTTGGGAGAGAATGGTACCATTTTAGATTTGTTTTGTAATCATGTGATATGACTAGTAATTGGGGTATTTGTGTGCTACTTATGAAGTTTAATAAAGTTTCAGATTCTGAATATTCTTCTCCTTTGCAATTTGTTTTAGATTTTGTGCATTTTAGATTCAATTTGATTAGTTTGAATATGATATTAGCTCCCTTTAATTGATAGAGTTTTTTTAAAATATATATATTTTTTAAAAATAATTTTAATTTTGTTTAAAATTTTGATTTTTTTAAATTAAAAATTTAATTTTTTTTTTAAAAATAGCCTATCCCGGCTTTTTTAGCCAAAAATGCCGGGATAGGGAATTTTTCTTTTAAAAAAAATAATAACCTATCCCGGCAATGTTAACCAAAATGCTGGGATAGGTTATTTATTCTTTTTTTAAATTAACTTGTCTATTCTAGCATTTTTTTATTGAAAACATCGGGATAAGTACCTCTATAGCGGTGTTTCTAATAAATACCAGGATAAACCTATTATCTATCCCAACGCAGGCTATTGCGGCGTTTCTGACGGTATTTCTAGAGATTCTGCTACGCTCTATCTCGGCGTTTTAAAACGTAGGGATAGCCGATGTATTTTGTAGTGTTAATAGGAACTAGCTAGGTGGCATAAATTTAAGAGAGTATGATGCACATATATACATACATTGTTCATCATTGATTACATTAGAGTACATGGCCATGCATGAATGTATGTGTTCTTGTGGTCATTGGCCTTAATCCTACCAAGGGAGGAAGTTTGGCAACCCTTATTTATGGTGTGATTGTTGCCTAGTTTGGCCACCCTTATTTGATGTATATATCTCCTCCAAATACTTCCACAGCCCATGGAATTAAATGGAGAAATTAAGAGAGTATATATGCATGCACAAGTATGTTAATTAATTCAGAGTGCTGCCGACCAAGTTGCCCTACATTACGTGGGTTGTTCGTCACGCAATCCGCCCTTCTGCTGGAAACAAATTTTTTATGTATCGGCAATTTCAATTTACTGCTTGTCAAAAAAGATTTTAAAAAAAATTAATTCAATTTACCTAGTGCTTTATATGAGATACTTAGTATGAACTACCTCCAAGGGGGAGGGAGTAAGAGATTAGGGGGGACATTTGGGATTCCAAAATTTTGTAAAACCCCCTAATATAGATCAAATTTTTTATTTGGCCCCACAGTTAAAAAAATTTTGGGACCCCAAGTCTAATCCACCTCTTATTAAAGGCTCAAAATAGTGGTATGAGTTTTGGGCTAAAAATTAACAGTAATACTTATTATTTGATCTTTATAATCATTGGATAAAATTTTGAATAAGAAACTAGTGTGTACACAAGTTACAAGTATATTTATTCATTTGAGTCGTATCTCTTAGCCTCTAGTATTATAACAGTATAAATAGTGTAATATGATTATTGATTAGTATTACTCTTACCAAATTTAGAGTACAACTGTACAAGTGCGAAAAAATACATGATACTAAAAATATAAATTCGAATATTTATTTTGATTATAATTTTATTTTGATCCAATTACTTTAATTTTTCAAACAAAAATAAAGTAAGAGATTTTCGGCAATAATTATGTCGACACTGGGAAAAAAAATTTTGGGGCCCCCATTTTGATTTGTCTGGCTCCGCCACTGACTACCTCATTCAAAATAAGTTTTATAATTTTTTAGGTTTCAACTTTTTATTGCATTCGATTGGATATTTTAAATTTATTATATTGTCATCCAAATTCAAAATATTAACAGTATCATTTTCTATCATGATATTGTCAGAGGTTGTAACAAAAACTCTCAAGCTATAATCGCAGCCATGCACTTTAAGTTAAATTTAAATCAACCATTGAATTGAAGTATCACGTGCATTATGTGTGCTTTATAGTATTTTATATTAGAGATTATGAGAAATAATAACAATAGAAATTAGGGTTAATATCCTAGACTAAGGTGCTTGAGATATTTACCTTAGGTATCAAGATTGGAATACCTAGACTACTATCACAAGCCAGTATTTATAGGATAAATACTGGTTTGGGTACTGGTTCCCAACCCACTCAACCCGCGTTCCGATATCCATACAATTAGTACGTGTAACACACGTGTTACCCATAGAATAATATTACACATGATATTATTCATATAGTGAGAATATACCTATATATCCAACAATCTCCTCCTATATTCTCAATATATAAACGTAGAGGATTATCTCATCAGTTCAACATGAAGCTGACTGGCTGATAGCAGTTTTTAAATAGAAAAAATGCATCACTCAATGTACATTTCATAAGAACTAAATCAATTATAAATCCGAATAGTTCAAAAAGACTAAACCAAAATAATTAAATAGTTCCCAAACCATATCACAATAGAATAGTTTACAATGACTAAACCAACTGGAATAATCTGCTATAGTTTCAAAATCAAACAAAGAAAATAAACTTCAAAAACAAAATAAGAGTTTTAAGCTCAATGAACACAAGAGTCTTAAACTCAACAGAAGCTTTACCAAGCAAGTGACTAATTTATTCTCGAAAGAAATAAACTGAAACTCTATCCATGCACACTGCTTTATGTTTATTTCTCCATTTTGAGCAAATCATTATTTTGAAATCTATGTTGACAGATTCAACTCCTCATTCTTTGCTAGCTTATTGAAAACAAGAATATCAAGAGACAAATCTTTAAGAATTCGAACGAATTTCACAAAGTATCTACTTCCACAAAAGAATTTAGTACAATTCATAATTAGCTTAGCAAAAATGTAAAGCAAGCATCACAATCAAGTTTCTTTAATTAAATAAAGAACAAGAACTATTATAGTTTCTACACAAGAACTATACTATGTTTCATATTTAGAACAGTCAAATCAATTATGGTTAATTCTGAATCATCAAAATTGGAATGAAACAAGAATCCATAAAATAGATATATTGTAACCCCTATTTTTTATTTTGTGTATTTTTGGAGTGTATTTTTCGTTTTGGTGTATTTTTCTCTCATGAATTTTTCTGAACCGTATATTAGATTTGTTTTCAATATATATTCATTTTATTTCATTATAGGTTCCTTGTGTTTGATTGATTGTCTCTTTTGTTCCGTTCTTCATTATTTTGATCGTTCCCGCATTTTTGGTCTCGTTATCTTTATTTTTATTTTTCATGGTGTTGTGGTGGTGTTTTGGTTGTCTTTTTCCCTCTCCTATTATTTTTATCCCTAATAAGATTTTCAAAGCCAAAAAAATCCCAATCCTATTTGCATTCCTATTTGTATTTGACCTAAAATCCAAAACCTATTTGTAAACCTATTACTAACCCATAATACCCAATATCCATTAGCCCTCATCTAAACCCTATATATTCGCTCAACCTCTCACAAACCCTAACCCTAACCCTAATTTCCCCTCTCCCTCACAACTGGCCCCCATCCTCTCTCTTGCTTGCTCCCGGCTGCACCCAAACCGACAGCACCTCACCCCATCCCGACCTCCCCAACCCAGGCCGACCACCCCCTTGCCGGCCTACTCCCCAACTCCAGCAACCCCTTCAACCCGAGCCCCCTTTTCCTGCTCCCTTGCTTGCCAACCACCTACTCACACACCACCATCATCAAATCTTGCACCATCTTTCCCCTACTTCTCTTTGTGGTGTTCTCAAAGTGGTCGCTTGCCACTTTGATCATCTTCGCTTTAAGGAGTTTCGTTCGTTTGGAGATTTGTTCGTGATTGCTTGGATTCGTGAATTTAGCAAATTTCGTTCGTGGATTTTGCTTCTAGGCTTGATTGCATCGTTCTTTATCCCCAAATTAAGGCAAGTAACTTGTACTTCAATTCATTTGTTTGATACAAGTCTCAAAGTTCACCTATAGTGTATTTGGATCTAGAGACAACTCTTGATTGTATTTTTCTTGATGGGTTTTATCTCTATTGTGATAATTTGGCCATAGATGACTCACGACACCATATGGGCATGATTTAACCTAGGATTCTGTAACACCCCGAATTTCAAATAAGGATAAATTCGAGATTTCACAGGATCTTTACTTCACTTCGTACAATTTTACAAGGAATTTAAAACTTTTCATTCACAATACATCAGAGTTCAATTACAACTTGGTTTTACACAGCGGAAGAATGAAATTTACAATAAAACATTTACAGCATCTTTAAAATAAAACAGCATCAGCATATCCACTTTATAGCTCCATGAATGGTCCTTTACCTGCATGTCAATCTGTGGGCACGTCAGTTATTTACAACTGACGAAATGTTATACACAGCTATCCTCTCTATGCCGGAAATAGTATAACGATCTCATACTTTAACAAATCACAAAAAGATTGAATGAATAAGTGTCAAAAGTGATTATTCTAAACATAAGTGTATGTCATGCCTTAATGCCTAATGCACACAATTCTACACTAGGATGACACTAATGCACACTTGTTCGGATTCTATGCATCCCATACTACATAGGTCCGAGGGCAAGCGCCTACGTTCTCCACAATAAAGGGCTCGATCCCTCGCCATGAAAACTACCCGGTAGCAAAACAAAGTTCAGACTATTCCACGAATGTGAATCCCAGCCTTGGAGTCCACCAACAGCTGTTATAACAGAGTCCACATCGTACAAACCGTCCCGTATGTGACCCTCTAGCCCAGTATATATATATATACATTGGAGACGGTAAACACAAAAATCCATCCGTCCGACTACTCAAGATCCCGGAGTCCACCGCTGACCCGTCCTCATAGTCCCGGACTAAAATATAATAATCCGTCTCCCACAGGGCAACCTCAGTCCACCAACTGGGTCTATAGTCTTGGAGTCCACCAACAACTATATAGAGCACCCCACTTACGTTTCCCTAAGTTTACTACATCTTCACTTATGTGCCTAAATTTTCCTAAGTTCAAGACATGAATAATTTCCATTCAAGAATTAGTTTTACCTCCTACCGGACTTAATCAACAAATACGAGATGGCTCCATAACCACATCTCAAAATCACAACTCAACATTCTTTCATTTCAATAATGCCGGTAATGAGGGTTTCACTAATTCTAAATCTCAGTTTTCATGTATAAGAAAAACATGGGTACACATACCCTTTCTTAATCATGTCTTAAACTTATGTAATTTCATCTTTCAATTCATTTCACAAAAATAATCAAATCTTGTCATCATCCATGATCTAGTCATTTATTCAAGATCTTTATAAAACAAAAGTAATTCCTTTCATATATACAATTTCTATCATAACCCAAGTTCTTGCAATGTCTCATTTAGCATTATATCTGAATCTCTTATCATATATATTTCATTCACAAATCAATAACAATAATTCTTCACTCACATTTTCATTTGTAATTTCAAACTCATGTAATAATTCCAATAATCAAGTACGAGAACAATTGATTTCACATACCATATTTCTTTTATCCTTCTAAAATAATATCATACCTTAATAATAAATCTTAAAACTTTACTTACTTTTTATTTCAATCTTTCTTTTTAA
The DNA here is from genome assembly GCA_017893485.1 of Hemerocallis citrina. Classification (NCBI taxonomy): domain Eukaryota; kingdom Viridiplantae; phylum Streptophyta; class Magnoliopsida; order Asparagales; family Asphodelaceae; genus Hemerocallis; species Hemerocallis citrina. The sequence continues at coordinate 25,607,177 of CM030368.1, forward strand.
AGTCATAAAAATCTTAGAACTAACTTTAGTAAGTTCTAAATCATTTATAGGAATAATGGTATTTCTTTCCAAAATTTTAACTTGCTTTTAAAATATATTAAAACATCAAAAAAAAATAAAAGGGCACCCCTGAGCATCGAACCCGTGACTATACCCAGTCGGCACCCGAGACCACCCGCTAACCACTAACCCATGTGGACTTGGCTGTCACATGTTCAAACAAAATCCCATATGTATCGACTTTCGGCACTAGACTCACATCAAAGTCTTAAAAAGAAAATCATATTCTTAAAATAATTAACTTAAGAACAACATTTCAAAATGTCTCTTTTACTTCTCAATCATACATAGAAAATATTTTAAGCAATTTCAATAAAGCATTCATTACATTTATACCATTTGTAACACCGTATGACATCTTATTAAAACTTATGCCATTAATTAAAACTAGTATCATACACGTGCACACGTGCACGTGGGAAAAGTGAAGGATAATGAAAAGGGTAAGAAGAAAATAATTTCCAAACCGATCCACTTTCGAAAACAGGTCAACTTTCGAAAATATTTACCCAAGTTAGTCCATAAGTAAAAAGGATATAATTTTCAGACTGATCCACTTTCGAAAATATTTACCAAACAGGTCCAATTTCGAAAATATTTACCAAAGTAACCCGAACCGTGCAACAGAGCGGTTATATCACAGCATTGGCAATATTTATCCTCAAAGATTGGCATGACCAACATAACTAATATTATAATTCAGTCATATACATTAATCTTTATAAACCCATCTTATTAATTCTAAAGTTTGGCAATATAATTTAGTCATATAATTTCCAATATACAACTCATCCTTTTGAGCTCGTCATAAACCCATGATTCTTATTACAACATTAGAGATGGTGTGAATTACAAATATAATATTTTTAACTACAAGGAAAAAATCTCATAATTTTCAAGCAATTATATATTTTTAACATTTGTAAATTAACATGCATATTGTTCATAGTGATAACTCATTATTTCATTTTCTTATTTCCAACTAACACGATGACAATTAATTTCTTAATCGTATCAAAATTTTCCACAATTCATGACACACACAAGCATGGATTTGTTCTACATTTATCATATCAATTTTATCTATACTATTCATTTAACATATTAGCATGTACATTCTAAAAAAATTTAGAAAGTAGGAGAACACCCACCTTATAGAGGCTTGAACAATGAAAGAAATGAACACATCTTCTAGCTCCAAAGTGACCTCCTAGATCTTCTCCTCCTAGCAAGAGCCTCCAAGCATAAGAACACTCTCTTCTATCTTACTTTCTTTCTTCTCTTTTCTTTTCTTTTCTTTTTCTCTCTTTCTTTCTTCTATTTTCTATTGCTTGATTTGCTTTTTGGTGTCAAGAATGAGAAGAGAAATGGTGGCTATTTATAGGATTATGCTAGGGACTATATTGCAAAATCTCCCACCTAATAACTTCTCATTTTAATTCTCTTTTTAATTCTCACCTCTTCATATTTTTAACTCCTAAAACTCCCACCCTTTCACATTCTCCAACTCTTCAAAAACTCAACCCCTAAAACTCCCAAACTCTCCAACTCCCCACTTCTACAAAGCATTAAATCCTACCTTCTCCACATCCAAACCGGCCAGCACACAAGTGCTGTGCATGTTCAAGTGGGCCCCCAATGCCATTATACTATATATACAACATATTTTTTATATTTACCAAACCAAGCCCACCATTACCAAAACATTAATCCATTACATTACCATTTCATCTTATGCCATCAGCCCACCAAACAGCCATTTGTTGTTCTTTATACCACCGTGGGCCCCCTTCACCACTTTCAAACCATTCACCATCCATCTCACATTTAAACTATATACATATTAATCCACTTTTATACTTATCTACTATATATATACATGGACACTATTCACTATTAAGCAAAAATTTGTTAAATTAAATAATGCAAAAATAAATGAGCACATATTTTATTAAATTTATTTCGAGAAAGGATGCGCGCACCGAAACACGTGCATCGCACGTAAAATATCAAAATGCGAAAAATTAATTTTATTGATGAAAAATTATTAAATATAATCGAAAACAATATAAGAAAAATATATTTACTAATTTTGTGTATTTCATGATGAAATCGCAACACGTAGAAAGCACGTGCATTATATGTGCAGAAAGTCGAAAAATGCATTTTAATCAAAACAAGGGGAAAACAAATTTTCGTTTTAAAAAATAGATTTAAATACATAAAAATAAATAATTTAAACCTATAGGAAATATTATACGTAGTGGTGGAAACACGTGCATCAAAACACGTAAAAAGCACGTAAATCCCAGGAATTGAAATGTTATATTTTAGTTGACTGAAATCAATACGGAAAATGTATAAATAGTAAAAATCCAAAATATGTAGTGAAACACATTACAAAATATACGTGGGTAACACCCAGGGGCAAAATTGTAATTTCAATTTTGCGGGGTGTTACAGATTCGCCCAATTCTTGATTTTTGAGCATGTATGTGAGACTTGTGTGCAAACTCGTGTTTTGGTTGAGACCCATATGAAATTCTTGGTGTGGACATGTTAATAACCCTAATTCATGATGTTTAGACACTTGGTAGACTCGATTTCAAGTTTGGATGTGTTTGGATCAATTTTCTTGAAGCTATGTTGTTTTTGTTTTAAGGGAAAAATCTGTATTTTTGGCACTGTACTGTTTTGTTTGCTGTTTTTGACTGTGCTACAGTCAGTATCTTAATTTTGGTATAAAACATAAGTTTTAGATAATTTCATCTATTTTCAAACCCCTCTGACCTTGCTTGATTTTGATTTCTTATGACTGAGTTATGACTGTTTTAGTATAGAGGTATCGCTCTTTTCCAGATTCTGTTTTTCAGTAATTTTGATAACAAACTATTTTCAAGAACCATGTTATACATATTATTTTGATCCAACAGTGTTTCTATAAATATCTAGGGATTACCCAGAATTTTTTGAATTTTTATTGATAAGTTTTATGTGATGTTCCATGCTCGTTTCTAAAATCTATACTAGCTAGCTGTATCTTGCTCGCTGTTCTGTAAAGAACCCTATTTTCACTATGATTCCTTTTACTGTATGAAAAATATTTGTGAAATGTAAAAGTTAGTATATTTTGTCTATTTTCACATCCCTTTGGCGGAATTGGATTTCGTTTCACTGGTTGCAAGATATCTTAGTTTTTGTACAGCAGTGTTGGGTTTTCCAGATTTGCCAAACTATGTTTTCTTGGTGCTTTTGTATTTTTGATGACCAATCTATTTTTACTGGAAAATTCTGAAACTTTATATTTAGATAGTGGACATATAGGGGAATACCCAGGTTTTTCGTAGATTTATTTGATGTGTTTTCATGCTGTTTCCCTGTTCTTGAATTCGTTTTCCTAATTTCTGGCTGAACCTATTTTCTGTATTAAAACTAGCTTTGAGTTATGATTTTTTGAATTAGTATATGAATTATTTATATTCTCTGGATTCGTGTGGAAGTCTATTTTTCAGATCCTTCGACGGATCTAGAATTTCTTGTTTATAATACCGGGAATCACTGTTTTACTACTGTAGGGTCTTGCTGTCCTGAACTTGATATTTGACAATTTTATTCTTTCATGAGATATCTTGCACTCGTACATGTTTAGTTTGCTACTTGCACTTGCCACATGATCATGCCATGTTATTTTTGATATGTTTTGCACATCTACATGCTTGTCTGACATTTATAATAAAATTTACCAAGCCGGGGTTAAGGGTAAGATATAGTAGTGGATAGTGCAGAAACGTGTACTCGGAAGAACCTAGTGGTTATTGGAGCTTGTTTACATGTGGAGCTTGACACGATTTACATGACACGTACACACATGACACTGGAGCTTGTTTGAGTTTTGGAGCTTGTTTACATGATATATGATTACATGATACTTGGAGCTTGTCCCTTAGTACACTGCCCTGTATGGTTCCCTACAAAATCTAAAGCGAAATTGTTTGTTGTAGCAACCATATAGTAAAAACCGGGATGCATGAAGTGCTATCTAGATAGTAAATCACTACAAGACTTGATACATGCTACTTGAACATGATACTTGAACATGATACATGCTTTCTTGATACTTGACTACATGATACATGAGACTTGTTTACATGACATTTGAAACAAGACACTTGATACACGATTACATGACACTTGACATTTGATGCATGATTACATGATACTTGATTTCTTGACACTTGATTTAAGCCATTCACACTTGTTCACTTTTGCCATACTAGTTGTTTATTTTGGACATCATGATTATACCATTCTAGGTTTGTTACTTAGATTCACCCATTTTCATGTACTTGTATCTTACATTATAAGTGACCCGTAACTTGTAATTGACGGGTATTTGTTTCTCTTTTTCCTTCTCCTGCAAATTTATTAATTGCAGATCAGGATGGACGGCTGCCAGATGGTATTGGCGAGATGATGTATTAGTGCTGGAGTTCTGCTTTATTATTATTATTATTTGTTGCTTGAACTTGAATAAAATATACTTGATTACTTGGATATTTATCTTGTATTTGGGCGATGTGACCCAGAATATTTGACTTGTTCAGAACTTGATTATTTGAGATTATTGTATTTGGTTTCAAGTAATTTATAATGGTATCTTGTTTCAATTATGCATATTTGGTTTTACCTTCCGCTTCCGACTCTGATTATCTTGTGAAATTTTGCAAAAATTTTTGAACAGCTTATGGATGATGAAAATCATTCGCTGGGCTTTTGTTACGTATCCGTATTCCGTATTTTTTTGGGAAGCGGGGCGTGACATATATCATCAAAATTGGAATGATATAACGACATTCTAAACATCGGAAACATATCGACAAGTTTCATGTTTCGTATTGGAATAATATGATTATTCTAAGTAAAGTCCCTAGATATATAATACCATCAAAATTGGAATGACATTATATATTTGTGAAATTTATGTGGAATCATCAAAATTATCTAAAACATGTCAACTGCCTAAAATTGATGCTTAAGTTTGAACTTCTCTATGGCTCCAATTGAATTCTAAATTTCAAAACAATGAGGATGTTAAAGGTTTGCTCAATAGCGTTTAACTCCATTTCCCCCACAGTTTTGATAATTAGATCACTTTCAAGTCTCTTAACATGAGCATTAGCCATATTTTATTTCAATTGCACTATATTTATGAGAAAGTTCAACTAGGCTTCTTTCAGCCTTAATATAATCCTCTTACTATTATAGAGTGAGTTATAAGCTACAATGTATTGTAGCTTGATAGTCGCATAACAGAATTAGAGAGTTATTTAAATTTCTTAATGGATAACTAGCAACAATTTCTTCAATCCACTCAGCTTTTTTCCCTACAGAGGATAACACATAGAGGTCTGATTTTATGGATGATAGCACAGTGCTTGTTTGCCTTTTAATTTCTATACCATTTCTGTTCCTCCTAGTGTAAACACATATCCACTAGTTATCGACTTTCACTAAATTCTGAGCATCATAATGCATCAGATCAACCATTCATTCGAAGAATGACTAGAGTAGCACAAAGCAAACTCTTGAGTACCACTCAGGTTCTCATTAGCCTCTTAAGGGCATTCAAATATGTATGAGATTATTAGTGAATTTGCAGATCATACCTACCTCAAAGGCTATGTTTATTATAGTACAGATCTTTGTATACATGAGACTTTCAATTCATTTAGAATGATCTACTTGTCTCATAGTTGCACCATTATTAGGTTTCAACCTTTTATCATAATCATAAGGTGTTTCAAAACATACTTTCAATCACTATATCCCCACTTTTGAAACATATTTTGGTTTGATGAGTTTGACTAAGAGTTACCCGTGCCAACCAAAATTCACCCTTACACCTATGGTGTCCACAATACCTAGGTTTTTCATGTTGAACTCCTTGGATAGCACAATTTTAACTTCATTTGTAATAGAGAGGTCACTTCCAAGAACAGGCATGTCAACAGAACAAGTAAATAATAGCCATTATATTTGACACACCACAAAGTTGAAGGCACTGATCTGATCTGAATTACTTGACTCATATACTAGGCTCTTTCAGAAATTTGTCAAATTATTTATTCGTTGGCTATACATATTTTAAGAACATACAATGATTTACTAAATTGTAAATCTTGTTCACTAAACATATTAGTTCAAAACTTTTCAGTACAAAACTGTTCAGTACAAAACATTAAGTACAAAACTTTTAGTACAAAACTGTTTAAATATTCTTTATGAATAACAAAATTTTCCACAGATGTAAGGGTAAGAAGAATACTTATTGTAGCAATTTGACAAACATATAGTAGACATCAAATAAATCTACCCCATTTTTCTCAGTCAATCCGTGAGCTACAAAAATGCATTAAAATTTGCTACTGAACAATCAAAATTAAGTTTCTTCTACAAAACCCCACTTACTTACTATAGTTTTAACCCATTTCAGCAGATCAACTAATTTAAAGTATTATTGTATGACACAAAATTATCTCATTGTCTACTAACCACTCTTCTTGGCTCATTTGTCATTGAAATTTTAAGTGTCAGTAAGGCTGCTTCTTGATTCCAACTGTGAATCATTGACTGTGTCTGTAGGACTAGATCATTTCATATATTTATCTTTGATGAACACAACCTCAAAGAACTATACAAGTCTAGATTCTTCTAACACAAATTCAATAGATCTAACATCTGTCCACAGAACTACATTCTGCACTTTCTAAACACACACAAATATTTGTTGTAGATCCTACTTTAGGCCTTCTAGGGTCATGTACTCTAACAAATGTATCACAATACAAATTTTTACTTTAACAAAATTATTTAAGTTTTCATGCCATGATCTACAAGGTGTATTCAATTTAGAGTGTAGTATAGAGATCTGATTAACTGTAACACCCCGAATTCCAAATAAGCCTGAATTCGAAGTTCTACGGGATCTTTACACTTCACTCCGTACAATTTTACATGGAATTTAAAACTTTTATTACAACATACTCCTTTACATCAACACGCAGCGGAAAGTAAATAAAATACAACAATGATAAATCTACAGCTATAACAACTTTAGCATTTAAATGGTTATCAACATCAAATTCATCTTAATATCTTCTTGTAAATTTCAAGTCCTGCATATGAAACTGTGGGCACGTCAGTTGCTTACAACCGACGAAATATTATACACGGTCATCCTCGCTATGTTGAAAGTATAACGATTCTTTAATACTTTAACAAACACAAACTTGATAACAAAACAAAGCTAAAGAAGGACTATCCTATTGATGTAGTGTGTTCTTGTGCACTTAACCTTAATGCAATAATTTATATTTAATGACGCTAATGCACACTTGTTCGAACTTATGCATCCCATTCTACATAAATCCGAGGGCAAGCCCTTAACCGTTCTTCATCTTGTAGGGTTGAATCCCTCGTTATGAGTTTAACTACAACGCTAACTACGGTAAGTATCTTAGATGTTTTAAGAGTTACGAGCTCATGTCCAGACAGCCTGGAGAGGAATCCCAGGTCATGACATGATGCATCATGTAGACAGCCTATGGACAATTTGCCTCCGTCATGGGACAATGGCACTACGTAGTTACCAAGCACCCCACAAGTGTTGCCCCGATCCCAATAATTCTGTAGAGAAATTCACGTCATGACATGATGCATTATGTAGATAGCCGGTGAAAACTCTCACACCGTGAATCCGAGTCCCTCATACTTGTGTTTTTCTCTTACTTTCATCACATCTCCATTATAGTGCATTTCCTTAAGTTTTAAGTTTGTTTTAGAAGAAAATCATCACAACCTAGAGCTAGCTTACCCTATCAGACTTAAACCAATACAAGAGCAAGTCAGCTCACACTGGCTACTTCTCAAAAGATGCTCAACCGACACTGATTAGCTCTCAAATTCATAATAACAACTGTCGGTTTCTAAGGGTCTCGCCTAGCCTCTAGATTCCAACAACCATCTCGTTTCAGAGATCAACAATATGTTATATTCAATCACAAAATAATGTTTCAATTTCTTTATTCACAATCTTTTTCTCAAAGAAAACATTTGTTTTATAATCTTATAACATGAAGTAACTCACTTCAACTTTAATTATCAATTTAATCACTTATAGCATTGTGTGCAAATTCAAATTTTCTCAAACAAAGATATTTATAACCATGGAAATTAATCAAGAAGAGTCTAATCATATCCCACTTTAATCACACAAAAATCCCTTCTTTAATTTTGAAACCAAGTTCACTAAACAAATTGTTTTAATGTGAAATCCACTTTCAAATCTCACAAATGTATCAAAAATATTGTGGAAATATTTTTTATAGAGTCTAAATAATTTTAGAGGAATAATAGACTTTTTTCCCCAATTTTTATGCTCTTAAAAACTTATAAATGTGCTAAAAATCGAAAATGTTAATAAAAGGCAAGACCAGGAATCGAACCCACAATCCCCGCACTGCTACAGTGACAGACCCAAAGCGCACCCGAAGACCAGAAAAGCCAACAGGTGATAGCAATTAAAGGTGAGCTCGCAGTCTTATGTACGGGCTCTTCAGTGATTTATTGAAAATCAGTTTTATTAAAAACAGAGCCTCTTCAAGACTCGAATCCGAGACTACAAGCACTATCCACAGCGCCCTATACTCACACCGCAAGCTAGTATGCTCAAACTCGCTCTCTGTTACGAAGAGGGATTGAAATAGATTTATACTTCATGTCTGTATGAACAATTCTTTTACAAAATTTTAGTTTCTCAAAAAATATGTATCTTCCAATTAAAAACCCCTTCCAGAATATGTTCTTTAAAAATACAGTATAACAGCAATTAAAAACTCTTATTTTTGAGATTATGATAAGTTTTCTTCCCAATTTAAATTTAAAGAATACATTATTGACTTGAAATAAAACTATGGTTTCCTTTCAAAAACCAATGTAGATCCACTAAATGTATGTTCTTGTTCTCCTTCCATTCTACAAGAGTTTAGCAATTATTCTTTTTTCCTGTATCACATCAACAATCTGTAACTAGAATAGCAATTTAGCCATTTAGAACTAACACATGTCAATATTCATTCACCTCAATCTACAATTAAGCCACTTACTAAGCAAAAATCATCACAAGCATGGTTCATTTAAAATAGATATTCTAGCATGAATTTCATTAATAAGACACCATGATGAGTTTTGATTCACTAATCACAATCAAAATTTTCTCTTTTTTTCCTACTAATTTCTTTAAGCAATCACAGGGCAATTTTAATTATTATCTTTGGCATATTCATAAAATTAATCCTGTTAACATGATATCTACATTAGGAGCAGAGAAATTTCCCACGGGATAGCCATTTATTTGAATCACAATATCATGACACAATTAAAGTAAGATTATGCAATCGACATTTTACCATTTCAAACAAAATTTAACAACTAAATTATGTATGAACTAGCATGCAAACTACTCCTAAAATTAGAAAGGATTTAAGAAACACCCACCCAAAGGAAGAGTAGTAGAAGCAAATCCCTTCACTCAAAAATCCAAAAATCCGTAAAAAGAAGAGACAAAATCCCTACCGAAAGCACAACAGCAAGCCACCCGAAAGCCTTCTCCATGCCCAACTTCACTGTTGCTTAAGTCTCCCTTTTTTTTGGATCATGATTAGTGAAGATGTCTAGGCTTAGGGATTTATTAAATAGATAGTTAATTAAGTAGTTATGGTCACTACCCCCACTCTTCTCTCCACAAATTCCACACTCAAGACCAAGTCAAAAATAGCCCCATCGTTTTCTGACATCAGGCTTCTTTCTTTGTGTGCACAATGCACGTGTGCACATGCACGTGCATCGCACTTGCACACACTTCATTCATACATATACATATATATTTTTATATTAAAATAAATATTATAATATATAGTAAATATTTAAATAAAATTAGTTTAGTTTAATTATAAATTAGATTCATCATGTACAAATAAAATAAACACACACACTTCCGAAAATTTATTTTCAAAGAGAATACGCCTAAATACGTGCACCACAAACACGTGCGTCACACGTAAAAATATTAAAATATGAAATAGATTTTATCGACGGTGAAATGTTTATAAATAATTGAAATGTAACATACGAAAATTTATTTTATTATACATATACAGTAATTTAATCAATACGCACACAGAAAAACACGTGCATCGCATGTATAAATATATTTTAATCAAAATAGAAGGAAAATGAATTTTCGTTTATAAAAAAAATTCGAACACGTCTTTAAATAAATAATTGAAACACATAGAAAATATTACACCAGCAGTGAAAAATACATAATCGATACATGCATCGATAACACATGAAATATACGTAAACACATCGAGATTGGAATATTATATTTGAGTTGACTCAAATAGGGTAAAAAGAATTTTGAGAAGACGGGAAATGCATAAATAGTCAGAATCCAAAATACGTAGTGAAACACATTACGGATATTACCCGTAATGGTACAAAATACACATGCGTAACACACGAGGGCAAAATTGTAATTTCCAAATTTGCAGGTTGTTACTCTTTCCCCCTCTTAGAACAGTTCTGTCCTCAGAACCCACTAGGGTAAAATTTGTATCTTTTACACACTAAAGAAAAATATCATTACTGTATATAGAAAAACTGCAAACTTTAAGAAAAAAAATGCAGTATATAAATAAGTAATGGGGGAAAACAAGACAAGCTTATGTAGGAAAACTATGAGCGTCACAACAGGACAAGAAAACTAGAGAAATAGTAACAAAATAATATTATGTTAAGTATTAGATGAAAAGAAAATAAATTAAGTCATCAACGTGGAATAGTGCGGAAAACAGCTCAATAAAGAGAGACATAGTCAATGGATAACTTATAAATAGATTTAGTAATCAAAATTCATCAAAGTAATAAGCGGTAGAAAATTGCAAACTGAATTGGTACTGTGTGACCAAAAATTGAATTAACAATTTAAAAAAAGGTTATTGGATAACAGTTTGAAAAATATACGAGCTTGAAGTTTAGTTAAAAGTATAGACAACATAAAATGATTTTGTATACCAATTAATATCATAAAATAATTTGTAAGGTAACGATAATAATTATACATACGATTTGAAAATTAAAGGTATAGAAGGCATACATCGAAATACTTTCGAGTTGTAAAGTAGAGTAAGAAAACCAACATACAAAATTTATATACGTACATAGGCATAAAAATTTACAGGATGAAACAAACAATATTATGATATGATAATTTTAAATGGTTCGTAGGAGTGAAACAAAATATCATAGTAGAAAAGTAATAACATATTATTGAAACAATACAAAAACTAATTATATAGAAATAAATTATGAGTCGTAGACAAAAGTATAAATGATAAGATTTTTTTTTTGTTTTTTTGTTTTTGTTTTTGTTTTTGTTAGGTGAATAGTCACCAAATCTAAGATATGTTAATAGAAAAATAAAATAAGTAGAAAATTTTGTTTTGGTGTAGGTACGCCTCGTGGGTGTCCAACTGCAGGCTTGCCTCCGTGACCTCAAATTGCATAATTGCCTCTACGACATCCGATTGCAGTTTGTCTTCTAGACTTTCGGTTGCAGACTTTGCCTCCCCGACGTCCAGTTACAGTTTGCCTCCATTGACTTTTAGTTGCAGATTTGCCCTCTCGATATCAAGTTGCACCAAAACAGGAGATGGCAAGTTGTAATCTTCCACAGATACTTGGATATTGGGTGTTTAATAAATTATGATATTATGTTTGAAATCAATGATATAAAAGTGGATGGAAAAGTTGTAAATGAAGTAGGAAATTAGTACGAAAAAATATTAAAATAAATATATAGACTTTAAATATAGGGTATACAAAATTTGTAGTAATGAAAAGGATTTATAACATTAAGACGAGAATAGTGTAAAGTATATGCACGAGCTGAAAATACAAATGAAAACAATAATTATGTAGTGTAGCAAATTAGGACGATAAACATAAACAATTATATATAAAAATAGTAATGTAGTAATTGGATGAGGGTAAAGGATGTGTATAGTAAGTATATTGAAATATATGACACAGAGAGAAATCAGTGAAAAATATATGTAGTAACTAAGAATGTAAAGATAATTAAAATTCGAGAATAAAGACAAAGTATAAATAGTGAGTGCATGTATCGTAGTAGAGAAGTGTAAAGCTATAAAATTAATGAGTAGCGATTAATAGTAAAAGTGAGTATAACAAAACAAATTAGCAAATAATATGTAGTATCGAATGTAGGCAATAAAACAAAAATGGTATGTCATATTTATATGAGTAGAATATTTCAATCTTGTTAAAAATATACTAAAATATATAGGACAATATAAGGAAATGGAAAAATGTAATGTCACAAAATCAAATCATGTAAAATGAAATATAATAGAAATAATTGTAGCGCCCCAAATTTCCAATATGATATCTTAGAAATACGTGGCACAATTCCCAGCATCAACTTAAATGTAATATTAAACACAGTCCAAAAATACAGATAAATTTTATTTCAAAATTTTATTACAACAATCTTTACAACACAGCGGAATACAAAACACCTTGAAATACAAACTTTCTTTTTACAATACTTCTTTTACAAAATTTACACAAAAGCTCTATTACATCAATTTATCTCAGGCATCCAACCCCAAGCTCTAAGCAACAACAACCTGTAAAACATGAGGCTAGAGATAACCCTAACCCCCAAAACTAAAGGGGTCAGCCATAAAGGTGTGAGTGACATAACAACAAGCAACAAGCAACATAATTAATCATGAAACACTGAGTCATCAACAACATGTATTAACAGCAAGAATAAATGAAATGAGAAATAACAAATAAGTAAAGCATGAAAATATCAAGGAATATAAGATAGTAGATAGCAAAACATGAAAACATCAAGTGAATCTAGACTAAGTGTCAAGTTTAGGAAAAACAGGAAAACACAAGCATAAAACCAAGTCAAGAAAACACAATCTCTATATGCTGACTCTCTAATGCATACTTGTCGGATTCTATGCATTCCATAGTACATAGGTCCGATGCAAGCCCTTAACGATCTCCACTTTATAGGGATAACCCCTCGTTATGCAACTAATCCTACTACGGTGATGGGAAACAAAATCCAGAATACTCTGCAAATATGCACCACATCCCTCGACGCGCAAGCATCTTGTAAGATAGCTCAAAAATAACCAGAGAATCATCTCCCAAACTCGTGTACCCCACAAATAGGCTTGCAAGGCCCTCGACGTGCAGATACACCAGGTAAATTCCGTGAATAGGCCTACCGACCCTCGACACGCGAACACACAAATGTCCTCTCGAGACATAACAACAAACAGTTCTGGAACGCATCCGTTGGACTAACAAAACCATGAGCCTATACTTACGTTTCCCAAGTTCCATCACATCCCCACTAGTGCCTGTCCTTAAGTTCATTATTATTAAAACACCAAATCTCCATCTCTACAGTTAGTGTATCCTACCGGACTTAAATACTCAACAACAACTAAACCAAGACCCCCCAGGTCTAACTCAACAAATCTCAACTGCCGGTTCACAGGACTCCCACTCAACTCCTAGAGATCTCAACAAGACCAAAACTCACTAATCCATCGTCAAAACGATCAAAGGGAGAAACCTCTCCAATCAACAAACCTAAATCTTTATAAAATTTCAGAATCCAAATTCAATAATAAAATATCTTAAAAATATATGTTCTATAGAAACAATAATATTTAGAATAGTAAGTTATAAATCCAAAAAATTTAAAGAATCAACCATTTAAGAATACCTGGAAAACTCAAGAAAGCATCAGTATCAGTCGACTGTCCAGAGCGAAAAACCAACATCTTTAAGAAAATAAATTCTAAGTATTGACGGTCGACTGTAAAAGACACCAGTCGACTGTCGAGAAAGAGAATTCCATGATTTTAAGAAAATAATCTAAGTGTTATAAGTCGACTATAATACTATCGGTCGACTGTCCAGAGAAAAATCCAATAATCCTTTAGGAAATAATTCTAAGGGGTACCAGTCAACTGTAAAAGTCCTCAGTCGACTGTCCCGAACGAACTTTCAAGAAAAACTAGAGAATATAGCAGCCGGGTCGTGTCGGTCGACTGAGAAGTCATACCAGTCGACTGTCGACCTACAGACTGTATACTTTTGGTTGTGCACATTTCAACCGATACGTAGTTTTACTTTATGAAAACGATTTCTACAAAAAACATATTTCTTATATGATCAAATACAACTTGTAGAATTTATAATAAACCATAAAACTAAACCAAAACTACTTGAGTTTATAAAATAGAGATTTGTTAATTTCTTTCAATCAAATATGAATTTGTGCATATAATCAAAATAGAGTTTCTTAGAAAAAATCGATTACTCATTGAAATTGCTTCGTATTTAGATCCAAACCACATCAATACCAAATCTCAAAAGAAAATCCCCAAATTAAATAAAAAATGTATAAAATCTCAAATTTTAGTCATCACAACTCAAATCCTCAAGACGTGGTCTTTTAATCCATTACTCATTCTCAAAATTCCTCAAACTCAATCTCAACTATCCTCAGTAGTTGGATCAGAAATAAATTTATCATTTACATGTCCAAGTTGCATTCATCCAACTCACCAATAGTCCAAAAAATCTCTTTTTTAATTAATTAATGCATAACATCCATCATACTCAATCAAATCAGCATTAATCCAAAGAAATAGCCTACTCAAAATTTATATTAGGTTCTCCTACTATCCTAAATCATCCATATGCAAATTCTACTCACAACAACTAGGATTCTTCTCAAAGATCCACCTTTATCATCCATCCAACATACATATTCATACCAAACCCTAGCATGCTTTCTAATAGATGAAACACCACATACCATATACATAGAACAAAATAAAAAAACAATTTACACCACTCACATACAACATACACAAATCAAAACAAAACAAAACAAGTCACTCACCTCAAATGAAGAAATCTAACAAGAAAAGCCTTTCTTTTGCGAAATCCAAGATCTTCTCTTTCAATCTCCAAGAAAATAATAAAACTTGTGTTGTGTAGCGAAAGACGGCTGCACTCCATCTTTTAAATAGCCGGAATTAGAAGAATTAGGGTTTTGAACATATTTGCAAAATAACCCCTTTAAATATAATTTTACATAAATGGATCCCTATACTTGGAAACTTGATAAAACCAATTTAATTGAGATTTAAAAACAAAATAAACCATCCTAAGTCAGCCGGCACTGATTAGAAAGTCCAGGAAAACAATTTTGCACTTTCATCCCTCAAAATGACAATTTTGCAAAAAAGACCCTTCCTTTTGTAATATTTGCAAATAGGTCCAATAAATATTAGAAAAATCTAGAAAAATTACAATTAATCCCAAATAATAAATAATGATTTTCCACAAAATAATTTTGGCATTTGAACTTCCCAAGAAAATATTTGCACGTGTTTTGCATGTGCAAAAAAATAAATCTTTAGAAAAATATTTATTAATTCTCCAGAAAATTATTTTAATTCATTTATAAATTTTTAAAATTATATTTAAAAATACGGGGTAATACAATAATAAATGAAGAAAATAATAGTCGCAATATAAATTTAACAAGCGGTAATTTAAAAATACATAAAGTAATAGCAATGTAAACGGATAAACATAAAAGGACATAAAAACGCGAAGGAAAAAATTGTAAGACTAAAAGACAGATAAAACAAGTTCAAAAGATCAAAACTAAGGTAGATAGACAAAATAATAGATATTCAAGTGATTTAATAGTATACGAAAAATATTTATTTGAAAAATATTGAATATTGAAAAAGTACTATGATAAAAATCCACGAAGAAAAATTTGGGAGGGAAGTGTGTTTATGTGTAAGGTATCATGAATGAAGGTTCAAACCAACCATGCTTCCGTACGCCACGGATACAAGGGGAAAATATACTCGCATACAATCTCACATCAATGCATACGATGTGAGTATCATGAATGAAGTGGTTATTGAACTTGTATTCATGACTCCAGCCATCTAATAGAGAAAGGGGGAAGAAAACATCAGTGTATAGATCAACACAAATGTAAACCAACTTACATTTAAATCTCTATAAACTGAACTCACACTTCTAATGTCCACCCTAATGTGTCATCCTTGTAAATTTTTACTACTCATTGAAGCGTGGCTCTGATACTACTCTGTAACACCCCGAACTCTAAAGAAGCCTAAATTCGAAGTTCCACAGGATCTTTACACTTCACTTCGTACAATTTTACAAGTAATTTAAAAATTTTATTACAACATACTCTTTTACATCAACAGGCAACGGAAAGTAAATAAAATACAACAATGATAAATCTACAACTATAACAATTTTAGCATTTAAATGATCATCAACTTCAAATTCATCTTTATATCTTCTTGTAAAATTCAAGTCCTGCATATGAACTGTAGGCATGTCAGTTGCTTACAACCGACGAAATATTATACATGGCCATCCTCGCTATGCCGAAAGTATAATGATTCTTTAATACTTTAACAAACACAAACTTGATCACAAAAAAAAACTAAAGAGGAACTATCCTATTAATGTCGTGTGTGCTTGTGCACTTAACCTTAATGCAGTTATTTATATTTAATGACTGTAAAATGCATCCCATTCTACATAAATCCAAGGGCAAGCCCTTAGCCGTTCTTCATCTTGTAGGGTTGAATCCCTCGTTATGAGTTTAACTACTACGGTAACTACGATAAGTATCTTAGATGTTTTATGAGCTACGAGCCCATATCCAGACAGCCTGAAGGGGAATCCCACATCTTGACATGACACATCATGTAGACAGCCTATGGACAATTCGCCTCCGTCATGGGACAATGACACTACCTAGTCACCAAGCACCCTACAAGCATCGTCCCAATCCCGATAATTCCTTATATGAATTCACGTCATGACATGATGCATTATATAGACAGCCTGTAAAAACTCTCACACCGTGAATCCGAGACCCTCATACTTGTGTTTTTCTCTGACTTTCATCACATCTCCACTATAGTGTCTGTCCTTAAGTTTTTAGTATGTTTTAGAAGAAAATCATCACAACCTAGAGCTAACTTACCCTGCCGGACTTAAAACAATACAAGAGCAAGTCAGCCCACACTGGCTACTTCTCAAAAGATGCCCTACCGACACTGGTTATCTCTCAAATTCATAATAATATCTGCCAGTTTCTAAGGGTCTCACCTAGCTTCTAGATTCCAACTACTATCTCGTTCTAGAGATCAACAATATGTTATATTCAATCTCAAAATAATAGTTCAATTTGTTTATTCACAATCTTTTTCTCAAAGAAAACATTTGTTTTATAATCTCATAACATGAAGTAACTCACTTCAACTTTCATTATCAATTTAATCACTTTTAGCATTGTGTGCAAATTCAAATTTTCTCAATCAAAGATATTTATAACCATGGAAATTAATCAAGAAGAGTCTAATCATATCCCACTTTAATCAAACAAAAATCCCTTCTTTATTTTGAAACCAAGTTCACTAAACAAATTGTTTTAATGTGAAATCCACTTTCAAATCTCACAAAATGTATCAAAAATATTGTGGAAATATTTTTTATAGAGTCTAAATAATTTTAGAGGAATAATAGAATTTCCCCCCCAATTCTTATGCTTTTAAAAACTTATAAATGTGCTAAAAATCAAAAATGTTAATAAAAGGCCAGACCAGGATTCGAACCCATAACCCCCGCACTGCTACAGTGATAGACCCAAAGCGCACCCGAAGACCAGAAAGACCAACAGCTGATAGCAATTAAAGGTGAGCTCACAGTCTTATGTACGGGCTCTTCAGTGATTTATTAAAAATCAGTTTTAATAAAAATAGTGCCTCTTCAAGACTCGAACCCGAGACTATAGGCACTATCCACAGCGCCCTATACTCACACCGTAAGCCAGTATGCCCAAACTCGCTATCTGTTACGAAGAGGGATTAAAATATATTTATACTTCATGTCGGTTTGAACAATTCTTTTACAAAATTTCAATTTCTCAATAAATATGTATCTTCCAATTAAATATCCCTTCCAGAATATATTCTTTAAAAATACAGTATAACAGCAATTAAAAACTCTTAGTTTTGACATTAGGATAAGTTTTCTTTCCAGTTTATTTTTAAAGAATACATTATTGACTTGAAATAAAACTATGGTTTCCTTTCAAAAACCAATATAGATCCACTAAATGTAAGTTCTTGTTCTCTTTCCATTTTACCAGAGTTTAGCAATTATTATCTTTTCCTTTATCACATCAACAATACGTAACTAGAATAGCAATTTATCCATTTAACACTAACAAATGTCAATATTCATTCACCTCAATCTACAATTAAGCCATTCACTAAGCGAAAATCATCACACTAGCATGGTTCATTTAAAATATATATTCTCGCATGAATTTCATTAGTAAGACACCTTGATCAGTTTTAATTCACTAATCACAATCAAAATTTTCTCTTTTCTCCCTAGTAGTCTCTTTAAGCAATCACATGGAAATTTTAATTATTTTCTTTAGCATATTCATAAAATTAATCCTATTAACATGATATCTACATTAGGAGTAGAGAAATTGCCCACGCTCTAGCCATTTATTTGAAGCACAATATCACGACACAATTAACGTAAGATTATGCTATCCACATTTTACCATTTCAATCAAAATTAAAGTAAGATTTTGCAATCTACAAGTGGCATACACCGACACTTGTTTGACATCACCTTTTTCTTCGCATCAAATATTTGTGGTTGTTGAGGTTAGAATCGTTATATTATGGCATAAAGAGGATAGCAGAGTATAGCATTTCGTCAGTTGTATTCAACTAACGTGCTCACAGTTATCAGTGCAGGATTGCCAGCTTGGGAGCGCGGGGAAAACTCTAGTAGGAAAAAGCATCCAAGTGATAGTTACTGTCCAAATTTTATTGTACATTCTTATTGTAACAATTAATTATAATTGTTGTAATCATTGGACATTGTAATAACAATTTGATGTAATAAAAATTTTATTTTTTCTGTAATTTTTATTGTGTTGTGACTCATTTGAAGAAAAATCCTGGAGTGTGTCACAGTTCCTATGTTAGGAATTCGGGGCGCTACAAAGTGGTATCAGAGCTTACTTCAAATTGCAGTCTAACACGGTAGGAAATTAGACTTGAAGGCCAGATAAATTGAGTATAGTTTGGCAGATAGGATGATCGTAAATCATATGGTAGCGCTTTACAACTTATAATTATGATCTTCCCTATATCTGAACCAGTCTCAGTGTACTTCGTTTTTACTAACAAACTTGGTGCAGTCAAGTTCAAATGGCAACTAGTCTGTAACCAGACATAAATAGAGGCAAACCTGCAACTGGATGTCAAAGGGCAAGTCTACAACCAAAGGTCCAGAAGGCGAATCTGCAACTGGATATCGAAAGGCAAATCTGCAACTGAAGTTCCAGAAGGCAAACCTGCAACTGGATGTCGGAAGGCAAGTCTGCGACCGAATGTCTAGAAGGCAAATCTGCAACCGGATGTCGAAAAAGAAAATTCATAACCTGATGTGCAGGTAGCAAGTCTGCAGTCAAACGACAAATGAGGGCGAATCACAGCACGAAGATAAGGAAGAATGACAAGGCCGCACCGAGACTCAGTATTAAGACTAGAATTTGCGACATACCAGGGAAGGCAATGGAGAAAATCTGTGAAACAAAGAATGAGAAGAGAACCCATAGAATGGGGAGGACTTCCTGGATGAGTTTAAGCAGCATTATTTTCCCCCAGACTTACAAGAAGAAAATGGAATTTCAAAATCTAAAGCAGGGAGGTGCGACCATCTGGGAATATGAAACCAGATTTACTCAACCGTCTCGTTATGCCCCAAGAAATGGTGCAAGACGAAGTAAAGAAGGCCAAGAGATTTGAACAGGGACTTAGGCCTGAACTTAGAACCAAGGTAGTACCATTGTGCATTCGGAGGTTTGAAAAATTGGTTCGGCGAGCTTCGACTTAACTGGAAAGAAGTATGAAGTGGTATGGACTATCATGGTCCAGAAGTAGTAATATATTTTGTTAGTTGCATTTTGGCAGCCATGGACGACGAACTTGTGATATGTTCTACAGCAGGATAGTATGACTTTTATTAAAGCATGAAAGTTTTTGGGCATTTGGTCATCTCGTGTCTTGCGCTTATTTTATTAGGTGTTTGGGATAAGGCATAAAGCTAAAATTTTTGCCTTCTCCTTGGTGAGCCTCGTTTTCTTCTAAGGAGGGAGTGGTCACCGACCCTCAAGTAGTGCAACCGAGAGCTAGAAGATAAACTGAGAACTTAACTCGGGCACTAGAAGGAGATATGATTAAGCAAGAATTATCGTGAGTAGAAAGGCTCTAGAATGATCCACAGAGTGAGACATTCCTCATTATTCCAGATGAAGGATGAAATAGGCCCCAGATTGATCTGTGGAATGGGATTGGTCTTCAGTATTTCGGGACGAGAGCAACACTCACGGGGAGTTCGTATTATGAGGTCGGCTCAAGAATGATCCATGGAATGAGACATTCCCCAGTATCCCAAACGAGGGTTGAAATAGGCCCCAGAATAATCTGTGGAGTAGGAATTGATCTCCAGTATTCCAGGGACGAGAGCGATGCTCATGGAGAAGATTGTGTGACGTTGGCTCCAGAATGATCCATAGAGCGAGCTATTCCCCAGTATTCCGGAACGTGGGATGAATAGGCCACAGAATGTTCTATAGAGTGGGATTGATCTCCAGTATTCTAGGGACGATAGCAACATTCACAAGCAGGTTAGTGGGACATTGACTCTACAATGATCCAAAGAGTGAGATATTCCCCAGTATTCTAGATGAGGGATGAAATAGGCCCCAAAATGTTCTGTGGAGTGGGATTGATCTCCAGTATTTCGAGGATGAGAGTAATACCCACAAAGAAATTCAAGGATAAGTGAGGGCTCCAGAATGATCCACGGAATGAGATATTCTCCAGTATTCCAGACGAGGGATGAAATAGGCCTCAGAATGTTCTGTGGAGTGGGATTGATCTCCAGTATTTTAGGACGAGAGCAACACTCTTGGGGAGTTCGTGTGATGAGGCCCCAAAATGTTCGGTGGAGTGGGATTGATCTCTAGTATTTTCGGGAAGAGAGCGACAACCACAACTAGTGTTTGATCGCTAGGATTTTCGGGACGAGGGATGAAATAGGCCCCAGGACGATCCTCGAAGTGAGGTTGACTTTCTCAGGACGAGAGCCGATACTCGAAGGACGATCAACTTCTCGTAGCTGTCATGATGATGGCTTTTGCAGCTGGGGATTGTGAACCCTATATGAGAAAATGTATTTCTCGAGTTACTTAATTAACTCTTATTTGCTTTCCAACTAAGCGTAGTTCTGAGGACAAAACTATTCTAAGGAGGGAGTGATGTAAAAACCCGAATTTTCATATGAATATATGTATGATTTTGTTAAGCATTAAAATACTATATTTATTTATTTTTCTCTTTTTGAAACTATTAGTATGGAATTATTTCATAAGCTTCAACTATGAGCTAGACATGGACTCAAACCATGTTCTTTTGACCTATGAGCCATGAACACACACTTGTAGTGTGACATGTCTTGTACAAAAATAAAAGCTGAAAAGGGGAGCCCATTCTGGCCGGCCAAGTTTGGAGGGAAAAGAAGGGAAAAAGAATTAGGGTTAGGGTTTTTTTGAACTCGAGATGCTTCATGATGAGTCTTTCTCCCCTCCTACACTCCACCTCCCTCTAGGGCCAATCCAAGACTAGATTCCCCTCTATTCCCCATGCCTCATTTCCGACCAAGACCCCCCCCCCCCCCCCCAAATGCTATTTTGTGTCTTTAAATCCCCATTTGCATGTTAAGCCAACTCCACTCTTTCACACTTCTTCATAGAAAACCCTACAAACTCCTACACTCTTCTACACCTCCAAACCTCACTCTCTACACCGTAGCTACTGATTTGGAAGGAGAGAAGCCAAGGAGAAGAAGAGAATCCAAGGAGCCAAGAAGGCAAGGAGCTAGGAGCAAGAAGGCCAATCTTGAAGCTAGGACCTTGTAGGATCTCTTTTCCATCAAAATTCATCAAGGTGGGTGTTTCTAACCTCTTTGTTTATTTTTTCTTGTTAAATGGTGATTGTAGTGACTGAAAAAGTCATGCATGATCTATAATGAACCTTAATATCTCGTTTTGTGTTAAGAAGTCCAAAACAGAAAATCCTGTTAAAAAGCTAAAATTTTTGCTGTCAGTCCGTAGCTTATAACTTGAACACTACTGGCTGTATTAACTTGCAATTTTTATATGATGTTCAATCATGTCTCGTGCACCTTCAATAATTTTTCCGGATTTTTATGATTTTTTCTGCTAATACAATAAAATGCAAACTTGCATGCTAGTCAGAAGAAAAAAGAAACAGTTTTTGTTGTTACTGTTGTGAGAAGAGTGACTTGTATCTTGCTACATACTTATGGGAATGATCTAAAATTTTATTATGTCAATGTTGAATGTATCTAAGACCTATGTTTCAATTTTCATGAGTTTTGGACCACTTTAGCTATGTTAATAAAATCATGCAAACTCAGCTAGTTATTTTAGTAAACAGAACTATTGCTGTTATTGCTCTGTTTTATATGGTACTCAAAGAGGCATAATTAAAAATATACTGGGTAGAATCACTTGATTTTTTTAAGTGTTGTAACACCATGTTTCAGGAGCTAGAATCTAAAATTTCATAAAGTTCTGACACCATTTACTATTTTAAATTGATTTTCTCCCATGACTGTGTTAATATGATGTACTGTTCTGAGAATCTGTATGCTTGTTAAAGATGGGACCATAAGAACTTGTAAACGACCCTATCCGAAGAAACTTAAAACTAGGAAGTTGTAGTAGACACATATAACTTTCTGGAATGACCAAGAAATAATGATTTGGATAAGTGTACGATTTTATATAATTTTTGCAAGTGACGACAGAAGCACAGTGAATCTTAGAGCTCACTGTTTTGCACCATGTTCATGGAAATGAGTTTGAACTTGTACTTTATTAGCTTAGAGTTATTGTTTGAGGTCACAAATCATATTATAGATGTGGATATGAGTTAGAAATTATATTATCTAAAGTTCCTTGCTAAGGGTAGCTCATAGTTGCTGGTAGACCTCAATATAGACAACGTTGTTCACTGTTTTGAAGTTGAAATTGTATTGGATATTGTAGTATTGTTGTTGACCACTTTGGGATGATACCCATGCCCAAAGTGTGCTTATACTTGCTTTCTACCTTGAGTAAAAGCATGGGAGCACCCAATCGCGATTCTTCAAAGAAATGGGACCGGGAATGACTCCATTTTGGCATAAATGCCAAATGTGTGCTTACTGTTTGGAATTATAAATTGTCATTTTTAGGGCTTCTAGCACCCCTTTTTGGGTATTCATGGGTTAGAACTTACTCCTAGTGTAGTATACCTTGTTAAGATACATCGGATTGAGTATTGAGACTGTAGGACTAAGTCTTGTTGACAAATCTAGATGGATAGAATGTCGCATCGAACGTATTGGAGGAGATGACTCATGCGCCGACGTACTCACCGTACATGGATTGATTCTGTGGTTGTGTTTGGAGCTACCACTTGTCGAGGACCGTGGAGCATTAAGTTTAGCGGAAGCTACTTGTTGGTTGGGCCGAGGTTGCGATCGAACTCCAAGTGTGGATGGCGGTTGCGGCTATCGATGGGGTCGATTCGTCGTTGGTTCGTGCCAAGTGTGGGCCGAAGCAGGTCAACCCTTGGGCCGGACATGAGGGCTAGTTGAGTCCTAGTGTGGGATGGGTTAAGATCCATTAGTGATAAAGGTAACTAACTAGAAAGAGTCTACAAGTAGAACTTAACTAGTTGTCCATATCAAGCTAAGTTGATTACCAAGTTAGGGATTGGAAATAGTGGATAGATCGCCTAACTAAGGGAATGGGTAATATGAGATAGTTGTAGGCTCGCCTAGAGATTCATACTTCTAATAAGAAAATGAAAGAGAATGAGAGTTTTGCTAGAGTGATGGATTTTAGTAATCGGTTGATAAAAGAAATGCTAGTAATCACGTACTTAATCGTATCCTTAATCTTGGAGTGGGGTAGCAATGATGCTTTGGTAGGAATAGATTGAGTCTTGGTTGAATGTAAGGACAGGCACTAACGAGGGTGTTTGCCTATCAAGGGGACGCATGGCATCATCACGCTTGGTCAAATCATAGGTTCGATTAATGCGGACAGGGATCCCGAGCTGCCCTGGGGAGTGGAACCTCTATGGGGCCTCCGCTGTCTTCAGCATGGATGCCTTTATGTCCGTAACAACCTTTGAGGAGGTTTGGAGTGTTGATGTCGTCTCGACTGCAAGTTCTGTTATAGTGTAAGGACGAGTGTAGCGGAGTTGGAAAAACCCTATATCCGTCAGGTCCTTTGTTGATCAATGCGGGCAGGAGGATTAGAGAAAGGCCCAGTGAGCGAGACTCTACGGGAAAGGCTCTAAGTCCTTCGGCAGTGAGCCCTGGTGTCCGTATATCAGCTTTTGGTGAGGTCCGGGAAGACGTAGATACAGCAACATACCATGGGTCCAGTCGTGACGGAGTAAGCCTGCGACTGTAACCCCAGTAGTGACGGAGTAAGCCTGCTGCTGAGATCCCAGGCATAGTGGGTAAAACACGAGGTAATGGACACCACTAATGAAAGTAGCAACTGGAGTAAGCCAGACGACTGCAGCCTCACCATCACTGGAATCAGAGATAGGAGAGAGCACAAGAGTATGATGCATAGCGGGGGATCGAGCCCAACCAAATGAAGAATGTCGTTTGGTTGGGGGATGTGTAGTATGGATTCATATCTTTCAACCAAGCATGCATTAGCTTTAGGAGCATGTGTTCATAGTGTGTGCATTAGATTAGGCCATGGCATACACCGACACTTGTTTGACATCACCTTTTTCTTCGCATCAAATATTTGTGGTTGTTGAGGTTGGAATCGTCATATTATGGCCTAAAGAGGATAGCCGAGTATAGCATTTCGTCAGTTGTATTCAACTGACGTGCCCACAATTATCAGTGCAGGATTGCCGGCTTGGGAGCGCGGGGAAAACTCTAGCAGGGGAAAGCATCCAAGTGAAAGTTATTGTCCAAATTTTATTGTACATTCTTGTTGTAACAATTAATTGTAATTGTTGTAATCAATGGACATTGTAATAACAATTTGATGTAATAAAAATTTTAATTTCCTGTGACTTTTGTTGTGTTGTGACTCATTTGACGAAAGATTATGGAGTGTGTCACGAGTTCCTATGTTAGGAATTCGGGGCGCTACAGAAAAACTGAAAACTTTAAGAAAAATAAATGCAGTATATAAATAAGTAATGGGGAAAAACAAGACAAGCTTATGTAGGAAAAACTATGAGCATCACAACAGGACAAGAAAACTAGAGAAATAGTAACAAAATAATATTATGTTAAGACTTAGATGAAAGGAAAATAAATTAAGTCATTAATCGTGGAATAGTGCGGAAAACAGCTCAATGAAAAGAGACATAGTCAATGGATAACTCATAAATAGATTTCGTAATCAAAATTCATCAAAGTAATAAGCGGTAGAAAATTGCAAACTGAATTGGTACTGTGTGACCAAAAATTGAATTAGCAATTTAAAAGAAGACTATTGGATAACAGTTTGAAAAATATACGAGCTTGAAATTTAGTTAAAAGTATAGACTACATAAAATGATTCCGTATACCAATTAATATCATAAAATAATTTGTAAGGTAACGATAATAATTATACTTACGATTTGAAAATTAAAGGTATAGAAGGCATACATCGAAATACTTTCGAGTTGTCAAGTAAAGCAAGAAAACCAACATAAAAAATTTATATACGTACATAGGCGTAAAAATTTACTGGGTGAAACAAACAATATTATGATACAATAATTTTAAATAGTTTGTAAGAGTGAAACAAAATATCATAGTAGAAAAGTAATAACATATTATTGAAACAATACAAAAACTAATTATATGAAAATAAATTATGAGTCGTAGACAAAAGTTTAAATGATTACATTTTTTTTTTGTTTTTGTTTTTTTGTTAGTTGAGTAGTCACCAAATCTAAGAAATGTTAATAGAAAAATAAAATAAGATGAAGTGGTATGAAATGCTAACTCATGTAAAGATTCAAAATAGAAGGAGATAACAAGCTAGTTAATATTAAGTAGTGAATATGCAAATAGGATTAAAACTAGTATAAATAATCAGGTAATTAATTTAGTGCTTGGTTGTAAAATATTATAAAATATTATAAGCTAGTACAAAAATGGGATAGTGGTAAGTAAATATTATATAAAACATAGTAGGGGTTATCAGCAGTAGAAAATTTTGTTCTGGAGTAGGTTCGCCTCATGGGTCTCCAAATGCAGGCTTGCCTCCTTGACCTCAAGTTGCAGAATTGCCTCTACGACATCCGATTGCAGTTTGCCTTCTAGACTTTTGGTTACAGAGTTTGCCTCCCCGAAGTCCAATTACAGTTTGCCTCCATTAACGTCTAGTTGCAGATTTGCCCTCTCGACATCAGGTTGCACCAAAATGGGAGATGGAAAAATGTAATCTTCCACATACACTTGGATATTGAGTGTTTAATAAAGTATGGTATTATGTTTGAAATCAGTGATATAAAAGTTGATGGAAAAGTTGTAAATGAAATAGGAAATTATAACGGCAAAATATTAAAATAGATATATAGACTTTAAATATAGGGTATACAAAATTTGTAGTAATGAAAAGGATTTATAACATTAAGACGAGAATAGTGTAAAGTAAATGCACGAGTTGAAAATACAAATGAAAACAATAATTATGTAGTGTAGCAAATTAGGACGATAAACATAAACAATTATATATAAAAATAGTAATGTAGTAATTGGATGAGGGTGAAATGATATGTATAGTAAGTATATTGAAATATATGACACATATAGAAATCAGTGAAAAATATATGTAGTAACTCAGAATATAAAGACAATTAAAATTCGAGAATAAAGACAAAATATAAATAGTGAGTGCATGCATCTTATTAGAGAAGTGTAAAGCTATAAAATTAATGAGTAGCGATTAATAGTAAAAGTGAATATAACAAAACAAATTAGCAAATAATATGTAGTATCGAAAGTTGGCAATGAAACAAAAATGGTATGTCATATTTATATGAGTAGAATATTTCAATCTTGTTAAAAATATACTGAAATATATTGGACCATATAAGGAATTGGAAAAATGTAGTATCACAAAATCAAATCATGTAAAATGAATATACATAAGCAAAATCAAATAATTAAGAAATATAATAGAAATAATAAATGAAGAAAATAATAGTTCCAATATAAATTTAATTTAAAATACATAGAGTAATTGCAATGTAAACGAATAAATATAAAAGGACATAAAAACACGAAGGACAAAATTGTAAGACTGAAAGACAAATAAAACAAGTTCAAAAGGTCAAGACTGAGGAAGATAGACAAAATAATAGATATTCAAGTGATTTAATAGTATGAGGAAAATATTTATGTGAAAAATATTGAATGTTGAAAAAGTACGATGACAAAAATTCATCGAGAAAATTTTGGGAGGGAAGTGTGTCTACGTGTAAGGTATCATGAATAACGGTTCAAACCAACCACGCTTCCGCGTGCCACTTTAATACCAAGGGAAAATATACTCACA
This sequence comes from Hemerocallis citrina, assembly GCA_017893485.1. Lineage (NCBI taxonomy): Eukaryota > Viridiplantae > Streptophyta > Magnoliopsida > Asparagales > Asphodelaceae > Hemerocallis > Hemerocallis citrina. The sequence goes on from CM030368.1 coordinate 25,635,192, forward strand.
TACAATCTCACATCAATTCATATGAGGAGAGTATCATAAATGAAGTAGTTATTGAACTTGTATTCATGACTCCAGCTTTGAAAAGGGAAAGAAAACATCAGTTATAGAGCAACACAAATGTAAACCAACTTACATTTAAATCTCTATAAACTGAACTCACACTTCTAATGACCATCCTAATGTGTCGTCCTTGTAAATTTGTACTACTTATTGAAGCGTGGCTCTGATACCACTCTGTAACACCCCGAATTCCAAATAAGCCTGAATTCGAAGTTCCACAGGATCTTTACACTTCACTTCGTATAGTTTTACAAGGAATTTAAAACTTCTGTTACAACATACTCTTTTACATCAACACGCAACGGAAAGTAAATAAAATACAACAATGATAAATGTACAACTATAATAACTTTAGCATTTAAATGATCATCAACATCAAATTCATCTTTATATTTTCTTGTAAATTCCAGTTCCTGCATACGAAACTGTGGGCACGTCAGTTGCTTACAACCGACGAAATATTATACACGGCCATCCTCACTATGCTAAAAGTATAACGATTCTTTAATACTTTAACAAATACAAACTTGATCACAAAACAAAGCTAAAAGGGACTATCCTATTGATGTCATGTGTGCTTGTGCACTTAACCTTAATGCAATTATTTATATTTAATGACACTAATGCACACTTGTTCGAACTTATGCATCCCATTCTACATAAATCTGAGGGCAAGCTCTTAACCATTCTTCATCTTGTAGGGTTGAATCCCTCGTTATGAGTTTAACTACTACGGTAACTACGAGAAGTATCTTTGATGTTTTATGAGTTACGAGCCCATATCCAGACAGTCTGGAGGGAAATCCCACGTCATGACATGACGCATCATGTAGACAGACTATGGTCAATTCGCTTCCGTCATGGGACAATGGCAGTACGTAGTCACCAAGCACCTCACAAGCATTGCCCCGATACCAATAACTCTGGAGATGAATTCACGTCATAACATAACGTATCATATAGACAGCCTGTGAAAACTCTCACACCGTGAATCCGAGGCCGTCATACTTGTGTTTTTTGTTACTTTCATCACATCTCCACTATAGTGTATGTCCTTAAATTTTTAGTTTGTTTTAGAAGAAAATCATCACAACCTAGAGCTAGCTTACCCTATCGGACTTAAATCAATACAAGAGCAAGTCAGCCTACATTGGCTACTTCTCAAAAGATTCTCAATCGACATTGGTTAGCTCTCAAATTCATAATAACAAATGCCGGTTCTAAGGGTCTTGCCTAGCCTCTAGATTCTAACAAATATCTCGTTCTAGAATTTTTTCCCAAACTGTCCCACATTTTGAAAGTTTTTCCCAAACTGCCCTACTTTTTTTAAAAATTCCCAAAACTCTCTACTCGCTTTCTGAAAAAGCGATTTTGGGTAAATCCTCATCGCTTTTTCAGAAAGCGACTGTTAGGCTTAGTTTTTCACTTGCCTACACTCGCTTTTCTCAAAAAATGAAGGGATTTATCCCACACTCACTTTTGAAAAAGTGAGTGTCGATTGGGTCTTTAGTCCCCACGCTCGAAATCATATCTCACTTTCACATTTATTCTCTCTATCTTCCTTCTCTTGTTCTAATGAAACCCTAACCCATAGTAATCGTGGTCGAATTTCGGCCATTAACCCACCAAAATACGTCGATTCACTCATAAAATCATCGCATTTCTCATCTTCTTTCGATTTTCCACTTCGAATTTGAGGTGCATTGAATTTGGGGGTAAAGCTTGCGGTGGAGGTGGAGTGCTTCGAATTTGGGGACAGAGTTTGCAGTATATTTATCAAACTCTTGCTTTTTTAATGTTATATATATATGTAGATATATGTAGGTAAAAATTGGGGATAAAAATTGGATATATGTCGAATTTGGGGGTAAAAATTGGATATATGTAGATATATGTAGGTTGTATATTTTGGTATAGTTAATAACGATTGTTTTTAGTTGTAGTATACTCTCTTTTATTATAAATGGCATGCACGATGAGGAATGTGGAGGAAGGATCGAGTAGTAGACCTTCTCGCGGCGATGGACCACGTACTTCTTTTGGCCCACCTCCTCGCGGTGGACGTGGTGGTCGTCGTGGTGGTACCGAGCGTACTTATGGAAGTGAATAATTGTTTATATTTGATTAGTTTGATTATCATATAATAAAATATAATATCGGTCATTTGATGTAAATGTTATTATTGTATAGGTCTTAACTAATCCAAATGAGGCAGGTCCTTCTTCTTCAGCCCTGATGTGAATATTTGCAAGTGTACAAAATCGCAACAATTAGTATAGTTTTAGTGCAAAGAGTGTCGAACCCACAGGGACTAGTTATTTTACTGAGTACCGAATTTACTAGATTAACTACTATTTGGAAGATCGAAATTTTTAATAAAGAGAGTAACTAAATTAAATTAATCTGAAAAGCTAACTAAATTAACTAAAAAGGAGTGGAATCTGAAAGATTGATGTGATTTGTTAATTGCAAAATAGATTCTAGGGTTTTTGATTTCACCTAGTTAATCAAACACAATTAATAACTCCATGTGAATAAAAAATTTATTTTTCCAAGTTGTAGACCAAAATCCGAAAATTATTCAATATTCTTTCTCATGTAATATAAAAAATATTCTCAGCTAATTATTTGTCATGGTTTATGCACAAATCACTAATTGAAAATTCATTAAGATCTATGGATTTTTTAACGGTCACATTAACAGCGGTTCGCTCTTGTAATGAGGTTTAATTTTATTAATCACAAATTACTAGTTCGGTTTCTCCATGATTTAATAGATCATACAAACGGCTGTCAACCAATTGTACGCATAAAGAATAAAATTAAACACACAACCATGGAAAAATAGAATAATATGAAATTAAAAATAGTGTTCTCAAAACTAGACTACATCGAAACCCTAGAAAATTAAATTTAGTTCATAATAAAATTGCAAGTAACAAATTTGTTCATAGATTGCATAATGAAAAGGAGAAAGAAGAAAGAACTCGTTTTGTGTTGTTGTTGCATGAAGCCGTCAAGATCCCTCTTCTTCTCTAGCCTACAAGGTGTCCTCTGAAGTTCGCATTCGCCTCTATATATAGCCCTCGAAGAAAACCCTAAAAGAAGATATAGAAATACACCCATTGGACCCGAAACCCGTACTCAAAATAGATCATCAGTGCCGACACGGTCAATCGCAACTTTGGACGGTCGACCGTCACGTTTACGGAATCTGGGCAGAGGGGGGACCGGTCGACTGAAATTACGAAATCTGTACAGAGAGGGCACCGGTGACTGCGCGGTCGACCGCAACTTCGGTCGGGTGTGCGGTCGACGGCGCAAAGCTGTTTTCTGCGCGCAGGCTGTAGAAAAATTGACTTTTCCAGAGCTACAGAACTCCGTTTTTGATGCATGAGTACTCGTTTCGAAGAAGACTCGACGAACGACAACTTTAATTTATATCCCCAGTTCAGGTCCGTCCATCTTTAGGTTCAAAATAGCCGGACAAGATTCATGTGATGTTCTTACTACATTTTCGCCTTTCTTTATTCTCCAACCCCAAGCTCCATAACTTCATGTATTTGAGTCCATAATCATAACATCCATCTTATTCCTTCAAAAAAATTTAAATAACTAAAAGTGAGTAGAAATAAGATGAAATTCAAATAAATAAACACGAACTCAAATTTTTTATACGTTAAACGAGTAATGAAAACAGATATAAATTACACTCGTCAAATACCCCCAAACTTAAGATTTTACTTGTCCTTAAGCAAAAAGTAAAACTATGAATAAAGGAATATTAAACAATAATAGGCTCAACTCATTACACAAAGAAATCTTATCATGCAGGCAACAAAATTTCAATAAAATATAAACAGTAGCAAATAAAGTAAAATCAAGCATACTCACTTTCTCCAGCGCAATTATTCATTCATAATTCCAAACCCAATCATATTTTTCATGCAATTCATGTGATTATAGTATGTAACAACTCCATCTGTGATTACCCATTCTCACTACTACAAACCGAATAGCAAACTAGATTTTTTTTTCTAAGTTGTCACTTGCCTTTTGACGCGAATGCAAACATTTGTGATGAATTCACCCGGTTACTCAACAAGTCACAAACATAAAGTGCTTTGCATACTCATATTTCAAGTTGCCGTTTGACGTAAAAGTAAACATTGGTGATGAATATCCCTAGTTCTAAGCAACTCGAAACATTGGAGTAGACAGACTTTATTCATTTTTTTTTTTATTATTATCACTCTATTTACTTAAACTCTGTTTAGGACTAGATCAAAGGGGATAATCACAAGAAAAAAAAAGAATCACATTTTTCTTTTATGTATAATCGCATGACTGTCACAATTATGTAAGGAATTTTGAAATTCAATAATCCTAAAGTAAATAAGTATGCTTAATCTTGCTTTATAAGCAATTGTCTATCCTAAAAAAAATATTTCAATGCTTATCACAATAGAGAACTCAAAAGTGTAATGGTATGCCTAATTGAAATCCCTTTTATTTTGTTTTTCTTTTTAAAAATAAAAATAAAATTGTAAACATTCCCCCCAAACTTGAATATCACATTGTCCTCACTGGGAAAGGAAAAAGAAAAACAAAAGAATGCAAAAAGTTCAGAGTTTCTCCCCTGATTCATCTAAAAAATTCTGCACGAGCGGCATTCAGTATTTTTGCGATATCTGGAGCTGTAGGTGTCCAAATTGGCTGAATTTTTTTTAGCTAGAAAGCTAAGACAATATTCTACAATTTCTCTTTGAATCACTTTTCCAGATTCTGACTCCATACTGCTTAAAACAACAATCAATGTTGGTGTATAAAACAGCTCCTCCCGTTGACTTCAAAATTTATGCAATCCTACAAAATAAAATCAAAAATTAAAATTATAATAAAATAAAAGAAAAATAAAATCTAAATGCAGTAAAAGAAAAATATGGGTTGCCTCCCGAGAAGCGCTAAGTTTTAAGTCTTCAGCCGGACATGGAGGTGAGATGGTTATGTAAAGCCAAGATCCAACAACATCAAAACATCTTTTCTAATTTTTCTCTTCAGGTGTGGATCAGGTTCAAGCTCTAGTTTGAGTCGTTTCTTGCTTGATGATGACATCTCTGATATCCCCACCTCTTTGAATTTCAGCTGAAAAAATGGATGAGTAGATGGTGCAGCATCCAAATACATAACATGCTCAAAATTATTATCTTTCTCAGATTCAAGAGTTTCTGAATTTGTTGGACATACTTCGATTGACAACTTTTCAATTTCAACACAATATTTCTTGCCCACAATTAAATCAGTTTTACTTACTTGAATACACGACTGTTCTTCAGGAGGAAACTTTATGGAATTAAAAACATCAAAAGTTACTTTCTCATGCTGCGTTTGTTCCTCCACAATTTGTTCGTGCTCTTCTTCCTTTGCAACCAGCTTTTGTTCGGCAATTTCTTCTTGTGGTTGCTCAATTGTTCTCCCGCTTGTATGTGTTATTGCTTTGACATTCTCTTTGGGATTAACAATTGTGTTGCTTGGTAAAGTTCCTGTACTTTTTTTGTTAAGAATATTTGAAATTTGACCAATTTGTACCTTAAGATTGCAAATGGAAGCCGAAGTTGAATTTGCAATATTTTGGATTGCCAAATTTGTCTTTTGTATGTATTGTTCTGTCTTTTGCATGTAGTGCATGAACATATCTTCAAGTGTCGACTTCTTTTCTTGTTGTGTAAAATTTTGAGGTGGTCTAATTGCTCCTCCTTGATCGTTGTTCCATGGACAATTGGGGTGATTTCTCCATCCTTGATTATACGTGTTTGAATAAGGATTGTTGAGATGTTGAAAATTGAACACGTAATTTGCTTGATTGAAATTTGATTGAGCAAAAGGGTTTCCCACTTGGCAATCTGTATGTGAGTGATTTCGTGCACAAATATCACAAATCATATTAGATTGAATTCCAATAAAATTCATATTTCCTACTTGTTTAGATAAAATGTCAATCTTTGCATCTAAAGTAGAAATAGGATCAAGTTCAAAAACTCCAGCCACTTTTCTTGGCATTGTTCTTTCTGAAGACCACTGGTAGTTCATGATGAGGACACTTTCTCAATAACTCTTTGTACCGCTCCTACGCATCATACAAAGACTCGGTCTCAAATTGAATGAATGTGGCAATATCATTCCTTAGTTTTGCTGTCTTTGCTGGCGGAAAATACTTAGCCAAAACATTTTGTGTAAGTCCCTCCCAAGTAGTAATACTACCGGGTGGTAGATAATGTAGCCAATTCTTCGCCTTATCTCGTAGTGAAAAAGAAAAGAGTCTCAATCTGATTGCATCATCTGATACTCCGTTGTGCTTGAAAGTGTCATAAATTTCTAGAAACTTTACAATGTGAACATAAGGATCCTCGTGCGGTAGTCCCCAAAATTGAACAGTCTGTTGAATCATTTGAATAATGGCTGGTTTAATCTCAAAATCGTTAGCTTCAATAACCGGCCACATTATACTTGATGTTACTCCATTAATTGAGGGCATAGCATAGTCTCTCAAAGCCTTGTTCTCATAGTTCGCCATGATATGTACTTGTATGTCCTGAAATATAAGTATTGAAAAAAACAGAAAAAATAAAAAAATAAAATAAGAAAAATAAATAAAAGTAAAAGTAAGTCAAAAGAAAATAAAGAGATAAAATAATAACAAAACAAAAATAAAATTAAAAATATCCAAACTAATAATAATCTAGTAATTTTCAATATCAATAAAAGAATAACTAGTCCCCGGTAACGGCGCCAAAAATTTGATGTGAATATTTGCAAGTTTACAAAATCGCAACAAGTAGTATAGTTTTAGTGAAAAGAGTGTTGAACCCACAGGGACTAGTTATTTTACTGAGTACCAAATTTACTAGATTAACTACTATTTGGAAGATCGGATTTTTTTAATAAAGAGAGTAACTAAATAAAATTAATCTGAATAGCTAACAAAATTAACTAAAAAGGAGTGGAATCTGAAAGATTGATGTGATTTGTTAATGGCAAAATAGATTCTAGGGCTTTTGATTTCACCTAGTTAATCAAACACAATTAATAACTCCATGTGATTAAAAAGTTTATTTTTCCAAGTTGTAGACCAAAATCCCAAAATTATTCAATATTCTTTCTCAAGCAATATAAAAATTATTCTCAACTAATTATTTGTCATAGTTTATGCACAAATCACTAATTGAAAATTCATTAAGATCTATGGATTTCTTAACGGTCACATTAACAGCGGTTCGCTCTTGTAATGAGATTTAATTTTATTACTCACAAATTACTAGTTCGGTCTCTCCATGATTTAATAGATCATACAAACGGCTGTCAACCAATTGTATGCATAAAGAATAAAATTAAACACACAACTATGGAAAAATAGAATAATATGGAATTAAAAATAGTGTTCTCAAAAATAGACTACATCGAAATCCTAGAAAATTAAATTTAGTTCGTAATAAAATTGCAAGTAACAAATTTGTTCATAGATTGCATAACGAAAAAGAGAAAGAAGAAAGAACTCGTTTTGTGTTTTTGTTGCATGAAGCCATCAAGATCCCTCTTCTTCTCTAGCCTACAAGGTGTTCTCTAAAGTTCGCATTCGCCTCTATATATAGCCCTCGAAGAAACCCCTAAAAGAAGATAGAAATACACCCATTGGACCCGAAACCCGTACTCAAAATAGATCATTAGTGCCGACGCGGTCAACCGCAACTTTGGACGGTCGACCGTCATGTTTACGGAATCTGGGTAGAGGGGGACCGGTCGACTGAAATTACAAAATCTGTACAGATAGGGTACCGGTGACTGCACGGTCGACCGCAACTTCGGTCGGGTGTGCGGTCGACGGCGCAAAGCTGTTTTCTGCGCGCAGGCTGTAGAAAAATTGACTTTTCCAGAGCTACAGAACTCCGCTTTTGACGCATGAGTACTCGTTTCGAAGAAGACTCGACAACCGACAACGTTAATTTAGATCCCCAGTTCAGGTCTATCCATCTTTAGGTTCAAAATATCCGGACAAGATTCAGGTGATGTTCTTACTACATCTTCGCCTTTCTTTATTCTCCAACCCCAAGCTCCATAACTTCGTGTATTTGAGTCCATAATCATAACATCCATATTATTCCTTCAAAAACAAATAAATAACTAAAAGTGAGTAGAAATAAGAAGAAATTAAAATAAATAAACACGAACTCACATTTTTTATACGTTAAATGAGTAATGGAAACAGATATAAATTACACTCATCAAATACCCCCAAACTTAAGATTTTGCTTGTCCTCAAGCAAAAAGTAAAACTATGAATAAATGAATATTAATCAATAATAGGCTCAACTCATTACACAAAGAAATCTTATCATACGGCATCAAAATTTCAATAAAATATAAACAGTAGTAAATAAAGTAAAATCAAGCACACTCACTTTCTCCAGCGCAATTATTCAATCATAATTCCAAACCCAATCATATTTTTCATGCAATTAATGTGACTATAGTATGTAACAACTCCATCTGTGATTACCCTTTCTCACCACCACAAATCGAGTAGCAAACTAGATTTTTTTTCCCTAAGTTGTCACTTGCCTTTTGACGCGAATACAAATATTTCTGATGAATTCACCCGGTTACTCAACAAGTCACAAACATAAAGTGCTTTGCATACTCATATTTCAAGTTGTCGTTTGACGTAAAAGTAAACATTGGTGATGAATACCCCTAGTTACTAAGCAACTTGAAACATTGGAGTAGATAGACTTTATTCATAAATTTTTATTATTATTATTATCACTCTATTTACTTAAAATCTGTTTAGGACTAGATCAAAGGGGATAATCACAAGGAAGAACATCACATTTTTCTTATATGTATAATCGTATGACTGTCACAATCGTGTAAGGAATTTTGAAATTCAATAATCCTAAAATAAATAAGTATGCTTAATATTGCTTTATAAGCAATTGTCTATCCTAAAAAAATTATTTCAATGCTTATCACAATAAAGAACTCAAAAGTGTAATGGTATGCCTAATTGAAATCCCTTTTATTTTGATTTTCTTTTTAAAAATAAATAATAAATTTGTAAACCTTCCCCCCAAACTTGAATATCACATTGTCCTCAATGGGAAAGAAAAAGAAAAACAAAAAGAATGCAAAAAGTTCAGAATTTCTCCCCTGATTCGTCTAAAAAATTCTGCACACGCGGCATTCAGTATTTTTGCGATATCTGGAGCTGTAAATGTCCAAATTGGCTGATTTATTTTTTAGCTGGATAGCTAAGACAATAGTCTACAATTTCTCTTTGAATCACTTTTCCAGATTCTCACTCCATACTGCTCAAAAACAGCCATCAATGTTGGTGTATAAAACAGCTCCTCCCGTTGACTTCAAAATTTATGAAATCTTACAAAATAAAATCAAAAATTAAAATTATAATAAACTAAAAGAAAAATCAAATCTAAATGCAGTTAAAGAAAAACATGGGTTGCCTCCCGAGAAGCGCTAAGTTTTAAGTCTTCAGCCGGACATGGAGGTGAGATGGTTATGTAACGCCAAGATCCAACAACATCAAAACATCTTTTCTAATTTTTCTCTTCAGGTGTGGATCAGGTTCAAGCTCTAGTTTGAGTCGTTTCTTGCTTGATGATGACGTCTTTGATATCCCCACCTCTTTGAATTTCAGCTGAGAAAATGGATGAGTAGATGGTCCAGCTTCCAAATACATAACATGTTCAAAATTATTATCTTTCTCAGATTTAAGAGTTTCTGAATTTGTGGGACATACTTCGTTTGGCAACTTTTCAATTTCAACACTATGTTTCTTGCCCACAATTAAATCAGTTTTACTTACTTAAATACACGACTGTTCTTCAGGAGGAAACTTTATGGAATTAAAAACATCAAAAGTTACTTTCTCATGCTGCGTTTGTTCCTCCACAATTTGTTCGTACTCTTCTTCCTTTGCAACCACCTTTTGTTCTGTAATTTCTTCTTGCGGTTCCTTAATTGTTCTCCCGCTTCTATGTATTATTGCTTTGACATTCTCTTCGAGAGTAACAACTGTGTTGCTTGGTAATGTTCCTGCACTTTTTTTTAAGAATATTTGAAATTTAACCAATTTGCACCTCAAGATTGCGAATGGAAGCCGAAGTTGAATTTGCAACATTTTGGATTGCCAAATCTGCCTTTTGTATGTAATGTTCTGTCTTTTGCATGTAGTGCATAAACATATCTTCAAGTGTCGGCTTTTTTTCTTGTTGTTGAAAATTTTGAGGTGGTCTAATTGCTCCTCCTTGATCGTTGTTCCATGGACAATTGGGGTGGTTTCTCCATCCTTGATTATACGTGTTCGAATAAGGATTGTTGTGATGTTGAAAATTGGACACGTAATTTGCTTGATTGAAATTTGATTGAGCAAAAGGGTTCCCCACTTGACAATCTGTACGTGAGTGATTTCCTGCACAAATATCATAAATCATATTAGATTGAATTGCATTAAAATTCATATTTCCTACTTGTTTAGATAAAATGTCAATCTTTTCATTTAAAGTAGAAATATGATCAAGTTCAAAAACTCCAGCAACTTTTCTTGGCATTGTTCTTTTTGAAGACCACTGGTAATTATTTGATGTCATCTCCTCTAAAAGTTCATAGGCTGCTTCGTAAGTTTTGCTTATAAGTGCACCACCAGCTGCTGCGTCAACCATAGATCGATATGTAACTCCCAAACCAGTATAGAATATTTGAATTTGCAGCCATTTTGGTAGTTCATGACGAGGACACTTTCTCAATAACTCTTTGTACCTCTTCCAAGCATCATACAAAGACTCGGTCTCAAATTGAATGAATGTGACAATATCATTCCTTAGTTTTGTTGTCTTTGCTGGCGGAAAATACTTAGCCAAAAAAATTTGTGCAAGTCCTTCCCAACTAGTAATACTACTGGGTGGTAGATAATGTAGCCAAGTCTTCGCCTTATCTCGTATGGAAAAAGAAAAGAGTCAATCTGATTGCATCATCTGATACTCCGTTATGCTTGAAAGTGTCACAAATTTCTAGAAAGTTTACAATGTGAACATAAGGATCCTCGTACGGTAGTCCCCAAAATTGAACAGTCTGTTGAATCATTTAAATAATGGCCGGTTTAATCTCAAAATCATTAGCTTCAATAACAGGCCTCATTATGCTTGATGTTACTCCATTAATTGAGGGTATAGCATAGTCTCTCAAAGCCTTGTTCTCATAGTTCGCCATGATATGTACTTGTATGTCTTGAAATATATGTATTGAAAAAATAGAAAAACTAAAACAATAAAATAAAAAAAATAAATAAAAGTAAAAGTAAGTCAAAAGAAAATAAAGAGATAAAATATTAACAAAACAAAAATAAAATACAAAAAAAATCCAAACTTGTAATAATCTAGTAATTTTCAATATCAATAAAAGAAAAACTAGTCCCCGGCAACGGCGCCAAAAACTTGATGTGAATATTTGCAAGTGTACAAAATCGCAACAAGTAGTATAGTTTTAGTGAAAAGAGTGTCGAACCCACAGGGACTAGTTATGTTACTGAGTACCGAATTTACTAGATTAACTACTATTTGGAAGATCGAAATTTTTAATAAAGAGAGTAACTAAATTAAATTAATCTGAAAAGCTAACTAAATTAACTAAAAAGGAGTGGAATCTGAAAGATTGATGTGATTTGTTAATGGAAAAATAGATTCTAGAGTTTTTTATTTCACCTAGTTAATCAAAACAATTAATAACTCCATGTGAATAAAAAATTTATTTTTCCAAGTTGTAGACCAAAATCCGAAAATTATTCAATATTCTTTCTCAAGTAATATAAAAAATATTCTCTACTAATTATTTGTCATAGTTCATGCACAAATCACTAATTGGAAATTCATTAAGATCTATGGATTTCTTAACGGTCACATTAACAGCAGTTCGCTCTTGTAATGGTATTTAATTTTATTAATCACAAATTACTAGTTCGGTCTCTCCATGATTTAATAGATCATACAAACGTCTGTCAACCAATTGTACGCATAAAGAATAAAATTAAACACACAACCATGGAAAAATAGAATAACATGGAATTAAAAATAGTGTTCTTAAAACTAGGATACATCGAAACCCTTGAAAATTAAATTTCATTCATAATAAAATTGCAAGTAACAAATTTGTTCATAGATTGCATAATGAAAAGGAGAAAGAAGAAAGAACTCGTTTTGGGTGGTTGTTGCTTGAAGCCTTCAAGATCCCTCTTCTTCTCTAGCCTCCAAGATGTCCTCTAAAGTTCGCATTCGCCTCTATATATAGCCCTCGAAGAAACCCCTAAAAGAAGATATAGAAATACACCCATTGGACTCGAAACCCGTACTCAAAATAGATCATCAGCGCCGACGCGGTCGACGGCAACTTTGGACGGTCGTCCATCACTTTTACGGAATCTGGGAAGAGGGGGGACCGTTCGACTGCACTTACGAAATCTGGACAGAGTGGGGACCGGTCGACTGCGCGGTCGACCGCAACTTCGGTCGGGTGTGCGGTCGACGGCGCAAAGCTATTTTCTGCGCGCGGGCTGTAGAAAAATTGACTTTCCCGGAACTAAAGAACTCCGTTTTTGACGCAAGAGTACTCGTTTCGAAGAAGAATCGAAGACCGAAAACTTCCATTTAGATGCTCAGTTCAGGTTCATCCATCTTCAGGTTCAAAATAGCCGGACAAGATTCAGGTGATGTTCTTGCTGCATTTTTGCCTTTCTTTATTCTCCAGCCCCAAGCTCCATAACTTCGTGTATTTGAGTCCATAATCATAACATCCATCTTATTCCTTCAAAAACAAATAAATAACTAAAAGTGAGTAGAAATAAGATGAAATTCAAATAAATAAACACGAACTCATATTTTTTGTACGTTAAATGAGTAATAAAAACAGATATAAATTACACTCATCAAGCCCCTTCATCATCTTATACTCCTCCCGGAGGTCCAGGTCCCCTCGACCCTACACTCCTTACTCTCCAGTCGCATCACCGTTCTAAGGATGTGTGGAAAGGTGAATCCAAGGAATGTACATTTAGGGGAGGTCTTCCACTGCCTATGCACCCACGGATTCACGAGATTCTACGGAACTATGAATTATATGGTATTGCACTGATGAGCTCCATCAAATGTGATCGGCCTCTTCTTACCGCACTGCTTGAGAGATGGCGGCCTAAAACACACACCTTTCACCTGCCAGTTGGGGAGTTGACCGTAACACTGCAGGACGTCTCTGTATTCACCGGTCTTCTAGTTGATGGGCAAGCAGTGACCGGCACAATGGACTTTGAGCTGGTATATTTAGTGGAACTGTACCTTGGTGTCGAGGTGGAAACCAGAGTAGTAAATGAAAAATTTATTCGGTTGAAGTGGTTGAAGGAAACATTCAAGAATCGGTTGAATGAAGATTCCACTAAGGAAGAGGTGCAGGGCCTACATCTTTACACTATTTGGCGGCGTGATGTTCCCAAATTCGAATGGTCATTCAGTCTCCTTGATGTACCTCCCACTGATTGCCGATCTGGGAAGAGTCGTACAGTACAGTATATGTAGTGCCGCGTTGTCGTCCCTGTACAGGAGTTTGTGTTTGTGCAGTCTTGGTTCGGTGCAGATGAATGGACCAGTGATCTTACTACAAGTCTGGAGTTGGGAGCGTATTCATATGGGTCGGCCCGTAGTGCGGAGGCAATCACCTAATTGGATCCATCTCCCAAAAGACCAGCACATGTTACCTCCACTCGGTGTGTACTGGTTCGGCAATCTCACATGGATGGCCAACCCCAACAGATGCCTGACGTACTTCCGTGATGAATTGGATAGGTTGGCAGATGATTGCGTCGTGTGGATGCCCTACACCGTGGCGCATGTTGCTCGACTACCACCTATTTGCTTGTACAGGCGCGATCTGTGGTTGACAAAAGCACCACTAATCAACTTTGACACAGTTGAATTCTACTATGTGAATAGAGTGCTACGTCAGTTTGGTCTCCTTCAAATGATTCCTGTGCCGAACCGTTCAATGCCGATATGCATTCTATTATTGGAATGGGTTGACAACCCGGGCATAATTGGGTCGCAAGCTATTCTACATATGTTGAGAGATGGAATCAACACCGGTTTGACGAAATTATTGGTGACATTCCTCCGTTTGATCGATCTTTTGATCAATCGGTGCTAAGTTCATGGTACTAATTATGTAATGTTTGTATTAGTTCGTAGGAAAAAAGTTTCTTTCAATGTAGTGAACTTATTTTCTAATGTTTTGTAATGTTACATGTATGAAGTAATGCAATTTCGTATGGGGTGTGTGAGTGTGTGATTGTTTCATTTTTTCAAAGTTCTGAATGTTTGTGTGATTGAGATTGTTGCGAGTTGAGAATTAGTGAAGTGAATTGGGGAAAGTTTTGAATGTTTCTATGAAGTGAATTGGTGAAGTGTATAAAGGGCAACTACATTTGCAACTTGTGAAAGTATTTATTAGGCCTAGACTTGCTTTTTGGGAAATTTGTCATGCGTTTTCTCTTTCAACCAATTAGCCGCCTCGACATTGAAGGTTTCAAGTTCAGCGAGTTTGGTCCTGAAATTTTTGGATTTGTTTTGACAGACTATAATTTTGGCTTTTTTCCGCAATGCCTTACCACCAAATTTACTAAAGAAATTTGTAGCGAAATGATGCATACAATAATGATGATATGCATTAGGTTCGTTCCAAGCTCCATTTTGCAATTCCATAGCAGACAAAATACCAGCATGACGATCAGAGATAACACACAACTCAGTACGATCAGTGACAAAATACCAAATGCAACTCATGAACCATGTCCATGTATTTATACTCTCTCCATCAACTAATGCAAATGCAAAGGAAAATAAACTATCATTCGCATCTGGGGAAACAGCAATTTACAAACAAACCTTGTACTTACCGTACAAGTGAGTTTCGTCAACACTAATAATAGGTCTGCAAGACCTGAAACCTTCAATCGAAGGACCAAATGCCTAAAATATTCCCTTGAATGTTTCCTCGTCAGGACTAGACTGATATTTATCTCAGTGGACAACGATTCCTGGATTTGCTGCTTGTATTACTGATAGAAGAAAAGGCTACTTCGTGTATGCTTCTTTGAAGGTACCGAACAACCTCTCAATTGCCTTTTGATTTGCAATCCAAGCTTTCTTATATGAAATCTGATAATTATATTGTACTTTCACTATCTTAATAACGGCCCGTGGTGTTAAACCTATCTCAGACTTCACCACATTCACAATCAAATTGCAAACAAGATTAGAATCAACTTTACAGTGGTCCTGATTCAACATGGGGTTCGTACAAGTATGAGGCCCAACCATATTCTTCACCACGAAATTTGTCCCACCTTTTGGAATAATTGCTCGTAATCTCCAATGGTAGCCACCATCACTTACTACTAAGAGACTTTGCACATTCTCCTCAATTGTACGTTTTCTAGGTGCCAATTTATATTTAACAGTGGACAGTGTCGATAAAGATTTTAATGTGATGAATTCACGATGTTTCTTGATAGAATACAGCTTCACAGCCTACTGAATCAACTCTTTACTTACAAACTCCTGTCCAATGTACAATTCGTCTACATTGGATGAACCGGAAGACTCTTGTGGAACTTGATGTACTCTAGCACCTTGTATCATCTCCTCGGTAACATGAGCGTTAACATTGGTATAGCTATCAGTAGCTCTCACTTCATTAGAACTACTGTTCGTAGGATTTACGTTTGCATATTCATCATCTTCGTCCCCATCATCATTTTCTGCACTCTCATCAACTTCAACGTCTGTTTCTTCCTCTTCTTCATCATTGCCTAATAAGTCGTTGTTAATGGTAGCATTTTGAAATAATTCAAATAAAGTGTCATTTGGAACATAGTCATGAACCGAACTAGGTTGGCATGGCAACTCAACATCTGTAGAATCTGGGTTTGTTGTATTTGTGAAGGTGTCTTCTTGTGGGGACAGTGGGATTGCTTGTGAAGTTTGAACAGGATTAGACCTCATCTGCTGTGTCGGTACTTCTCATACGAAGCTTGAACTAGGATTATCATGTGGCTGAGCATTCATAATTTGAATATGTTGAATATATAATTCTAATGCAGACCATGTACAATTGGGATCAAGTGTCCTAGCAATCATTGACTTCATAACATTATCAGTAGATACGGGCACTGTCATAAAATACTGACCATCTCTTTTTCATGCTGCATACCGAGCTAAAAT
Organism: Hemerocallis citrina; assembly: GCA_017893485.1. NCBI lineage: Eukaryota > Viridiplantae > Streptophyta > Magnoliopsida > Asparagales > Asphodelaceae > Hemerocallis > Hemerocallis citrina. The sequence goes on from CM030368.1 coordinate 25,651,586, forward strand.
TTTCACATTCCATTGATCCCTATCCCAATTAGTAAATTCATAAATTTTCTCAACTAATTCTGCCAATGTAATGGTACGAGGTGCCCAAACTATTTCAGGATCAGCGGCACTATAACAACAATCTATCTTTAGATCACGAATTATTTCACCACCAAAGTATAACTAATAGGAATATCGTAATCCATACCTATCTATATTTATACGAATATACGAATTATTATCTACCCACAAACAAAACCTATAAAAATGTACAGCATAATAGGCCAATATGCATCATACCTTCACAAGCTTATTCGGAAGGATAGAGCTGGGTGGAAGAGTTGAAGTTGCTATCCTCTTCAAGTTTATCAAAATTCCAAAATATGGATCTTTCGGAATATGGGTATAGGGTTTTGAGAGTGGAAGGTGATAGGGTTGGAAAAGATTAAGTGAACATATTTAGATTTAGAGGAGATTTTATGGGTAGGAGGTCAATTTTGGGAAGCCAGGATTTTGGGTTTCGGAGTTAAGGAGAGAGTAATACGGGAGATAAGCAAGAATAAAAAATGAGAGAAAGTGGGATCCAAATTGAGATCTGAAACTTAAAATGCCCCAATCAACACTCGCTTTTCGAAAAAGCAAGTGTGGTTAAAACCTTCTCGGTTTTTCAGAAAGCGAGTGTAGGCTTTCGAAAATCAAAAGCCTCACAGTCGCTTTCCGAAAAGGCGATGAGATATTAACTACACTTGCTTTTTTAGAAAGCGAGTGAGGCAGTTTGAGAATTTTTTTTAAAAATAGGGTAGTTTGGAAAAAACTTTCAAAAAGTGGGACAGTTTGGGAAAAAATTTATCGTTCTAGAGATCAACAATATGTTATATTCAATCTCAAAATAATGGTTCAATTTTTTTATTCACAATCTTTTTCTCAAAGAAAACATTTCTTTTATAATCTCATAACATGAAGTAACTCACTTCAACTTTCATTATCAATTTAATCACGTATAGCATGTGTACAAATTCAAATTTTCTCAATCAAAGATATTTAGAACCATGGAAATTAATCAAGAAGAGTCTAATCATATCCCACTTTAATCACACAAAAATCTCTTCTTTAATTTTGAAACCAAGTTCACTAAACAAATTGTTTTAATGTGAAATCCACTTTCAAATCTCACGAAATGTATCAAAAATATTGTGGAAATATTTTTTATATAGTCTAAATAATTTTAGAGGAATAATAGAATTTTTTCCCAAATTTTTATGCTCTTGAAAACTTATAAATGTGCTAAAAATCGAAAATGTTAATAAAAGGCCAGACTAGGATTCGAACCCACAACCCCCACACTGCTACAGTGACAGACCCAAAGCGCAGCCGAAGAACAGAAAGGCCAACAACTGAAAGCAATTAAAGGTGAGCTCACAGCCTTATGTACGGGCTCTTCAGTGATTTAGTAAAAATCAGTTTTAATAAAAACAAAGCCTCTTCAAGACTCGAACCTGAGATTATAGGAACTGTCAACATTGCCCTATACTCACACCACAAGCCAGTATACCCAAACTCGCTATCTGTTACGAAGAGGGATTGAAATAGATTTATACTTCATGTCTGTTTGAACAATTCTTTTACAAAATTTCAATTTCTCAATAAATATGTATCTTCCAATTAAAAACCCCTTCCATAATATATTGTTTAAAAATACAGTATAACTGCAATTAAAAACTCTTATTTTTGGCATTATCATAAGTTTTCTTCCCAATTTATATTTAAAGAATACATTATTGACTTGAAATAAAACAATGGTTTCCTTTCAAAAACCAATATAGATCCACTAAATGTATGTTCTTGTTCTCTTTCCATTCTACAAGAGTTTAGCAATTATTCTCTTTTTCTTTATCACATCAACAATACGTAACTAGAATAGCAATTTATCCATTTAGCACTAACACATGTCAATATTCATTCACCTCAATCTACAATTAAGCCATTCACTAAGCAAAAATCATCACACTAGCATGGTTCATTTAAAATAGATATTCTAGCATGAATTTCATTAATAAGACACCATGATGAGTTTTAAATCACTAATCACAATCAAAATTTTCTCTTTTCTCTCTACTAGTCTCTTTAAGCAATCACATGGCAATTTTAATTATTTTCTTTAGCATATTCATAAAATTAATCCTATTAACATGATATATCTACATTAGGAGTAGAGAAATTGCCCACGCTGTAGCCATTTATTTGAATCGCAATATCATGACCCAATTAATGTAAGATTATGCAATCGACATTTTACCATTTCAATCAAAATTTAACAATTAAATTATATATCAACTAGCATGTAACCTACTCCTAAAATTAGAAAGGATTTAAGAAACACTCACCCAAAATAATAGTAGAAGCAAATTCCTTCACTCAAAACTCCAAAAATCCATAAAAAGAAGAGCCGAATTCCCCACTGAAAGCACCACAGCAAGCCACCTGAAAGCCTTCTCCACGCCCAACGTCACTGTTGCTTAAGTCTCCATTTTTTTTTGATTATGATCAGTGAAGATGTCTAGGCTTAGGGATTTATTAAATAGATAGTTAATTAAGTAGTTATGGCCACTACCCCCACTCTTCTCTCCACTAATTCCACCCTCAAGACCAAGTCAAAAAGAGCCCCATCGTTCCCTAACGTCAGGCTTCTTTCTTTGTGTGCACAATGCACGTGTGCACGTGCACGCTCGCACTTGCACACACTTCATTCATACATATACATATATATTTTTATATTAAAATATAGATTATAATATATAGTAAATGTTTAAATAAAATTAGTTTAGTTTAATTATAAATTAGATTCATCATGCACAAATAAAATAAACACACACACTTCCGAAATTTTATTTTGAAACAGAATACGCCTAAATACATGCACCTCAAACACGTGTGTCGCACGTAACAATATTAAAATATGAAATATATTTTATCGACGGTGAAATTTTTATAAATAATTGAAATGTAACATACAAAAATATATTTCATTATTCATATATAGTAGTGTAATCAATACGCGCACACAAAAACACGTGCACCGCATGTATAAAGATATTTTAATCAAAATAGGAAAAAAATAAATTTCTATTTATAAAAAGAATTCGAACACGTCATTAAATAAATAATTGAAACACATTGAAAATATTACACGTAGCGGTGAAAAAAACATAATCGATACGTGTATTGATAACACGTGCAATGTATGTAAAAACATCGAGATTGGAATATTATATTTGAGTTGACTCAAATTGGATAAAGAGAATTTTTAGAAGACGGAAAATGCGTAAATAGTCGGAATCCAAAATACGTAGTGAAACACCTTACAGATATTACCCGTAATGGTACAAAATACACGTGCGTAACACACGAGGGCAAAATTGTCATTTCTGATTTTGCAGGGTGTTACATTAACAATAAAACACCACTCATATTTACACAAGAAAAACAACGTTCAATATTACAGAATTCAACATTTTACTAAGTGTTTGATTCTAACTTCTATCAATACCGTTTGACTGTTGTAAGTAGAGTGCAGTAGAGATTATGTCATTTGCAGACTTCTCTAAAATCATGGAAACATATTCACTACCTCTATCAAATCTAAACCCTTGATTTTTAGCATTTAACTATTTTTTAAAAAATTCATTAAGAATAACAAGTGCTTCATTGTTCATATATATGACAAACTTGTACTAATCATCTACAAAATTGATTAGATACTTCTGACCAACAATTATCTCGTCTAGTCTCAAAGCTGCTGAGATCACAAATATCAGAATGTATTGACTCAAGAAGTTTTGTGCTCCTAGAGACCATACTAAATGATTTTCTAGTGATCATAAATTCAGTACAACTTTCATATTTTTCATATTTAATGGAGTTTCATTTAGCAGAGTTATGAGTTTTAACAAGAACAAACAATTTAATATATAGTTCTCAAATCCTAGCTAATTATGCTATGTTCAAGAACTATACACAATTAGAACTATTATTATTAATTGTCTCATTTGTTAAACTCAACTTATACATGCGATTGACAATATATGCACATTATAAGAGTTAATACAAAATTACTCTTCCAAATTTAACAAAACTATTTGCTTTCTCTAGTGATTTAACAATGACCACTTGCTCAAACACATTGAGCGAAGAGTTCTTTCCTTTATTCGTTCTTCATCATCTTCATAACGCTGAATGAGATAATGACTAACATGTTATAATTCAACTTTGCACACACAGTACAATGAACGAAAGAACAAAACGTAACTAATGGGGTCATATCCTACATTAAGAGATACTCTCTCCTAAGTTACAGACATTTGTTATACATTTTATACATCAAAAAATTTCTTTTATTTTATTAGATAAGCAAATATATAATCTTATACAAACTGCAAACAATAGATTTATCAAAATATCATACACATAGTATGATAAAGTACTTAACAACCCTAAACATGCTAGTTTTCAAAGTGAGAATAACTATGATCTAAAACTCTCAGTCATGTGATCAAACGCACAAAATGTTAACACATTCATCACATTAAAATACTAAGAAAGATTAGAGTAAATCATACCGACACTTCAAATTAGAAGTGTTTTCCAGATTCGATAGAGAAGGCTGTGTAGTGCAGACTTATCATACCATGATGCAAATCCATCGTCTCCAATACACACAATTTGTAAGTAACTTTGAAGTTTCTACATTCATCAAATTTTTAAAGATTAGCCAATCAAACGAATTATTGGCTCTATTTAATTCTAACAATAATTTCATTGGAGATACAGTTTTACAGTCAAAACTATTGATATGGCTAAAAATGGGGCTAAATCGGAACCTTTCAAATTGGGCACGAATCTTAAAGTTACAGGGGCAAGATGGTAATTTCACCTACAGACGGTACAAAATGGGAACCGGGTCTCTCCTCTTGGACCCGATAACCCAGGAACGGATCTGTTCAATAGAGAACGGGTCACAACCCGTTAAGGACCAGTTCAACAGGATATGAGAAAATCCTGGCTCGTCCTTATCCTTAGGAGGTGGTTCTAACCACCTCTATCCAGCCACACCGGGAAGTAGGGATTCGTTCTTATCCTGAAAAAGATCCCCACAGCAGCTATAAATACCCCCTACCTCCTACCGTTACAAGGTGATCACTCTTTGTCTACCAAAAGCTCTTTCCTTTCCTTTTCTGAGTATTGACAAAAGTATCGGAGGGTTCGTCGTCAGGATCCATCCCGGTGTTTCGAACGTTTGTGCAGGTCTACGGGAGCACCAAGGAGTCAGCCTATCAACAATGGAAGAGGTCAGATTTGCCCTATTCGAGCTCTTGCGAATATACAAGTTCATCTGATTGCCCTCACACCGAAATCAAAGGCAACAGATTGGCACCGTCTGTGACAAACTCAAATAGCTATCTGACCCTCCTCCTTCAACAAAAGCTACTCCTAGCAATGCCTCCCAAGAGGAAGTCCACGAACTCCAACCATAGAACAACCTCTACTCATCCTCCTCCTCCTCCGGAGAGTCTCCCTCCGCCCGTCCAACCAGCCTTACAGCTCGAAAAATCAATTCCTCAATCTATTCAGCAGCCTCTAGGGCCCCAAGTGACTTTTGGGGAGCCCTCTCGGTGAAGCCGCCAGAAGCAAACTATGCATCAAGTTCGGGTTTCCATCCACAATGCCTCCACAGATTCCATGGCCTCCTATAGCCCTCCAACACCGAAGGATCTACGGGATGTGCTCAACAACTGGCAGAACGAGCCCGAGCCCGACCTTCGAATCCGTTGGATGAAAGGCGAACCCGCGATGCGAACCCTCGTCGGGAGCACCAGAGGGATCGGTCACCCTGCCGAATAGACTGCAGAGGGTCCAATTCTCCTCGGAGGCAAAGAGAGTCACCCCAGCATCGCCCAAGGCGAAGTCGCTCCCCGGCTGGCCGACCTGCAGCTAGAGCCCATCGGGAGCAAGAGGCCCCCGTCACGAGGGCGGAATTTCAACAATTCCAGGAGGCCATTCTTTGGGCACTCAACGCCGCCCCCAATAATGACCATCGAGCTCCTAGCCTTCAGCCAGATCCTTGTCATCATCACCACTCCCCCAGTCCTCGGCCAGCTCTGAGCCATCGCCGCCATTCCCTAAGTCTTAGGTCGGCTCCGAGCCATCGGCATCCCTCTCTCCTAGTCCTCGGCCTACTCAAAGCTATCGCCATAGCCCCAGCCCTCTTCGGCTCGAAGATGAGTCTCAAGGCTCAGCGAGGCAGGACCAAAGGGAGGATTCAATCTACCGCCGTCTCTACGAGATGGAGAGGCACCTTGGCCAGCTCGACCAAGATGACGAACAACGGGCGAGGAACCTCCGCCCGAGCAGGCTCCCATTCTCTCGCACTATCATGGAGGCCCCTGTCCCAGACAACTTCAAGCCTCCACACTTCGAGACTTACACCGGGGAGTCGGACCCCACAGATCACATTGAGAGTTTCAAAACTCTCATGATGATCCATCATGCTTCTGACGCCCTCCTCTACAAGACCTTTCCGGCCACCCTCAAACATACCGCTCGGGACTGGTATTCCAAGCTCGCTCCGGCCTCTATTTTCTCCTACGACCAGTTCGAAGGCCTCTTTCTCACCCATTTCGTGAGCAGCCACCGCTCCGAGAAGACTAGCACCTCTCTACTCTTCCTCAGCCAAAGAAAGGGTGAACGACTGAGAGATTATGTCAAGCGATTCAGCGCGGAGGTCCGGTCTATCGCTTCCTTGGATCAGTCAGTGGCTTCGGCCGCATTCCAATCCAATGTCATCAACCCTGATCTCAGGGCATCTTTGGCCAAGAAGTCTCCTCGGGACTTCTCCGAGCTCCTTCTCAAGAGTGAGAAGTATATCCGAGCTGAAAAGGCTCTCAATCGCCCCACTCTGGAGGGGTTTTCTTCCGGGAACAAACAGAAGGCTGCTGAAGAAGGAGCTAAGAAGCTCCAAAAAGACAATGGGGGACAGCATCGCCCTCTCCCCCGTTTCGAGAAATTCACTCCGCTTAATGCGAGTGTATCCGCCATCTTGATGGATATTGGGAACGAGGGTCTCCTACCACCTCCCCCTAAGATGAATACTCCCGGAAAGAAGAGAAACCGGAATAAGTGGTGCCATTTCCACCAGGACCATGGGCACGACACAGACGACTGTCGGGCCCTAAAGGACGAGATTGAAGCCCTCACCTAGAAAGGGCAGCTCGCTCGCTTCATGAGGAGGGACAGGACTGACCAGCCTCCACCCCCAGGGGGCTAACAGATGAGCAGAGCAACAAGTGGAGACTCAGGAGGACGAAGCGGTGGCCATCCTACACCTGATACACGGAGGCCCAATGGGGGGAGATTCTAACTCCTCCTGAAAAGCCTTTGTTCGGGAAGTGAACGCTGTCCAAAGCGATCCCCCTTCGAAGGGGCTTGGGGTTCCAGTCACGTTCTCCGACAGATATCTGGAGGGCGTCTGCACGCCCCTTTGCGACGCCCTCATTATTAATCTCCAAATGACTAACTTTGACGTTTGCCGGGTCTCGGTGGACAATGGCAGCTTCGTTAATATCCTTTTCTTAGAGGCGTTCAAGAGCCTCCAGCTGTCGAGAGATCGGCTCAAGCCCACGGGATACACTCTTCATGGGTTCACTAGGGTCCCGGTGACTATCGAAGGAGTTATAACCTTCGACGTAACCGCTGGAAAGGCCCCAGTGACTTGCACAGAGCCGATGAACATCATGGTGGTGGACGTCATGGCCGCCTATAATGATATGCTGGGTCGACCAGGTTTGGCCGCACTCCAAGCTATCCCTTCGGCTACCACATGAAGATGAAGTTCCCCACCCCCTCAGGAGTGGGAGAAGTGAGAGGAAGCCAAGAAGCGGCTCGCAAGTGCTACATGACCTCGATGAGAGGTCCAGTCCTCTCCCTGGAGGCCCTCGAACTTCCACAGGAAGGTAGCCAGACTATCTCTGAGCCAGTGGACGAATAGGAGGAAGTGGCCTTTTCCGAAGAAGATGCCACTAAGACATTCTGCATCAGCAAGGATCTTTGCCCCTCCATTAAGCAGGACATCTCCCAGTGCATACGAGAGAACCACAACTTCTTCACTTGGACCGCGATGGATATGCCCGGGATCTCAGAGGAGCTCTTAATGCACCACCTAAGCGTCACCCTGGAATCAAGCCCGTCCAATAGAAGCGGCGAAAGTTCACTCCCGAACGCCAACAGGCGATCAAGGAAGAGGTTGAGAAGCTCCTGAACACCCGATTCATTCAGGAGGTGAACTATCCCAAGTGGCTATCCAATGTTGTGATGGTCAAGAAAGCCAACGGGAGCTGGAGGATATGCATCGATTTTACCGACCTCAATAGGGCATGTCCAAAGGATCCATTCCCCCTCCCGAGCATTGATGCTCTGATCGATGCAACCTCGGGCCATGAGCTACTCAGTTTCATGGATGCTTTTTCGGGGTATAACCAGATCCGGATGTTTCCCCAGACATACCGAAGACCTCATTCGTGACTGATCAGGGCCTGTGCTGCTACTGAGTCATGCCGTTTGTTTTGAAGAATGCAGGTGCAACATACCAGTGCCTAGTCAACAGGGTCTTCCGAGACTAGATTGGTCGAAATATGGAAGTCTACGTTGAAGACATGTTGGTCAAGAGAATCCAAGGGCAGGAGCATGTCCTCGACCTCCAGGAGGCCTTCGGGGTGCTAAGGAGACACAACATGAGGCTGAATCCGAACAAGTGTGCGTTCAGGGTCTCGTCGGGTTCATGGTCAGCCAGAGGGGCATTGAGGACAACCCCAAGAAGATCTAGGCCATACTCAAAATGGCTCCCCCCTCTAGTGTTAAAGATATCCAGAGGCTCACCGGGCGCCTCGCGGCGATCAGGCGCTTCCTCTCCAAGTCTGGGGAGAAGTGCCTCCCGTTCTTCAAGGCCCTCAGGGGGCTAAAGGCTTTGAATGGAGGCAAGTGCAACAAGAGTCCTTCGACCAGCTCAAGGAGTACTTAGCCAACCCCCCACTCTTGAGCAAGCCAAGGCCCGGGGAGGCCCTCTACCTATACCTCGCCGCTTCGGAGCAGACCCTCAGCACGGTCTTGGTGAGAGAAGAAGACATGATGCGGAGGCCCATCTACTACATTAGTAAGGTCCTTCGGGACACCGAGCTCCGTTACCCAAAGCTGGAGAAGATGGCCTTTGTGTTGTTCATGGCGGTAACGAAACTCCGCCTGTACTTTCAGTCTCATTCGATGATCGTCCTTACCGACCAACTGCTGAAGCAGGTGCTTCACAAGCCAGAAACGTCAGGCCGCTTGATGAAGTGGTCCATAGAGTTGAGCCAGCATGACATCAGCTACCAACCCAGAACCGCTATCAAGGTGCAAGCCCTGGCAGAATTCATTTTGGAGAGCACTATCCCCTACCCCAGTGAGTCGGTAGCCGAACCCCTGGTCTGGACCGTTTATGTAGATAGGTCCTCTTGCACCGATGGAAGTGGGGCTGGCATCATCTTGACCGGGCCAGATGCTTTCATCCTGCAATACTCCCTACGCTTAAACTTCCCCGCATCAAACAACAAGGTAGAGTATGAGGCCCTCATAGCGGGGCTTTGTATGGTTCGCAAGGCAGGAGCCAAGCTCTTAAGGGTATTTAGTGACTCGCAGTTGGTCGTGAATCAGGTGTCCGGGGAATATGAAGCAAGGGACGAGTGCATGGCCAAGTATTTGGCGAAGGTTAAGGGTCTACTAGCCTTATTCGAAGATGTTCAACGCCAGCGGGTTCCTCGAGAGAAAAATGCACAGGCGGATGCCCTCTCTAAGCTCGCCTCCTCCTCCATCCAGGGTTTGGAATGGACCGTCCTGATAGAAGTCCTCCTCAAACCATGTATCGAGGAAGACAGCTTAGAGCCAATGGAGACTATGCCCCTCATACTTGGGGAAAACTGGATGAATCCCTTACTCAAGTACCTTAGGGACGAAGTTCTTCCAGAAGATCCGAAAGAGGAGAGAAGGATCAAGACCCGAGCCAAGCGGTACACACTTCTTGATGGAGTCATGTACAAACGCTCCTACACTCAGATTGTCGGCCGACCCTGCCTGAGGTGTCTCTCCCCCGAGGAAGCACTCTATGCCTTGAAGGAGGACCATGACGGTATGTGTGGCGCGCACCTGGGAGCGAGGTCCATCACCCATAAACTCTTGAATTACGGCTACTTCTGGCCCACACTATTTAGTGATTCAAAGGAGTACGTCCAACAATGCGGCTCCTGCCAGAGATTCGCCCCAATCCGTCGCCTACCTCAAGCCCAACTCTCCTCCCTGGCAAGCCCAATCCCTTTCGCAATGTGGGGGATGGACTTACTCGGACCATTCCCCCCAGCACCGGGCTAGCTGATGTTCTTGGTCGTGGCGATAGACTACTTTTTCTAAATGGATCGAGGTGGAACCCCTCTCAACGATCACTGAGAATAAAGTTCAAAAGTTCTTTTGGAAGAACATTGTTTGTCAGTTCGGCGTACCTCGTGTTCTTGTAACCGACAATGGAATCCAGTTCTTAGGGGAGACTTTCCGTGAATTCTGTACCGACCTCGATATCCAACAGCAGTTCTCTTCAATATCCCACCCTCAGTCCAACGGCCAAGCAGAGAATGCTAACCGTCAAATCCTCTCCGGCCTAAAGAAGAGGATCGGCAAGTCCACTAAGGGATTATGGGTCGAGTAGTTCCCCAACGTCCTGTGGAACTACCGAACCACGAAGAGAACCCCAACAAGAGCGTCACCTTTTAACCTCACGTATGGCTCAGAAGCCATCATCCCTCTAGATTTCGGCCTACCCTCTCCCAGATTGATCGCCTACCAGGAATAGCAGAATGCCAGCCAGCTCCGCAACAGCTTGGACCTCATCGATGATGTCCGAGAAAGAGCTTCTATTCGGCAAGAGACCTACCGCTGTAGGATAATGCAATCTTACAACAAGAAGGTCCGTCCCGCCAATCTCAAAGAGGGGGACCTAGTACTCCGGAAGCTGTCAATCTCCATTCCCAGCAAGAAAGGCAAGCTAACACCCAATTGGAAAGGCCCGTATAGGGTCTCCATAGTTATTCACCCCGACGCGTATCAACTGGAAGACCCAGGGGGCAGGAAGATATCGAGGACTTGGAATGCCAACCACCTAATGAAGTACCAAGAGGGTGTTGTAACACCGCTCCAAGCAACTTCAAACAACTTGTAACATCCCGTATTTTTATTTTAATTAAAAATGCATTTTTCAATTTTTGCACGTACGAAGCACGTGCTAATTTTTCCATCTCTATTTTTCTTACTCTCATTTACTATTTTAGCATGCATGAGTCTTTTTAGCTTTTTATTAAATCCATGAACCTAAGAATAGATTCTAGCCCACTAGACTAATTAAATTTATTAATTAAAAGCAAGCCCACAAGACAAGCCCATTAATTAAATCTATTTTTTAGTTGTGCATGGACTCACACATGACATGTAACAACTTTTAATACACATTTTAGAATTATAGGATTTGTATTTATTTTGTGTGTGTGCGCATTACTGCACAACACGTGCATGTGCATGTGGAGAGAGAGGGGGGCCAGTTAGGAAGAGTAAGAGGCCGGATGGGGGTTATAGGAGTTGAAGAGATGGGGGTTAGGGAAAGTGAAGAGATGGAGTAGTGGGTAGTTATTAGGTGGGTGAGTTTTGCACTTTAGCCCTTCTTTTGTCCTATAAATACACCTTTCTTCTCTTCTCATTTCACACCAAAACTAAGCAAATTAGAGAGAGGAAAAAGAAAGAGAGTTAGAGAGTGTTCTTGTGCATTGGAAGCTTTTGGAGTGCTCTTGCTAGGAGGAGAAGGACTACGAGTTGCTTGTTGGAGCTAGGAGTTGTGTCTCATTACCTTTGGTTACAAATTCTTCATAAGAGGTGGATATTCTTGTGCTTTCTAAATGTAGAAAATGCATGCTTATATGTTAAATGAGTAGTATAGATAAATTTGATGTGATGAATGTAGAACAAATCCATGCTATTATGTGTTATGAATGGTAGTAAATTTTGTTATGATTAAGAAACAAATTGCCATCATGTTAGTTGAAAATGAGAAAAAGAAATAATGAGTATTTGCCATGAACAAATATGCATACTAATGTACAAATATCGAAATATAAAATTATATGAAAAATTGTTGAGATTTTCTTCTTTGGTTTAAAATAAATTTTAGTAAAGTTAATTTAATACAAATAAATTCATTTAATTGTTTGTAAGAGATACAAATTGCTATTTTGATTGAATTGAAGAGATGTAATTCATGTTTATTAATAAGAAGAAATAAGTTGAAATTTAGATTTAATGTCTAAAATATCAATTAAAAATTTGTGAGTTACTGTTTGAAAAGAAACTCAGTCTAGATGAAATAATTGCAGTCTAATGAAACATTAGATCGAATGAAAAATCGAGTTTGTGAAAATAATTGAAAAACAGTAAGATTGAACAAAAGCATATTAATGTAATTCGATATCAGAAATCACACTTGGACTTGTTGGCTAGCCAATGCACCACAGAGCACTACTGTAGCGTGCGGGAGGTCTTGGGCTCGAAACTTGTTAGACCCATTTTGTTTTGTTTTCGTTTAAATAAATCTGAGACCCGAAAGTTGGAATATGGGGACTCCGATTTGGCTTCATAACATCAAGTCAACTTGGACTTAGTGGCTTTCGGTGTGTACCTTGGGCGCTTACTGTAGCTGGCAGTTGGCTTGGGTTTGAAACTTGATGGCCACATTTTGATTTTTTTTTTTGATTTTTTAAATATTTTTTAAGGGGTTTTAATGTAAATAAAATTTGGGAAAATATCCAATATTCCTATAAAAAGATATAGAACTTATTAAAAATAGTTTTAGAATTTTTCATGTATATTTTGAGAAATAAAAAGTGGAATTGAGATAGAAAATGAGTTTATGAATTCAAAATTATTTCTTTAAGAGTGTGACATTTATTTCTTTTAGAAGAAGAGTAAAATGTTGTTGTGTAAATTGAATTCTCATGAAGAAATTATACACTTATTTGGTTTAAGAAATATTTGATGTGGTTGAGATATATTATATGAGCTTAAATTGCTAATGAGACTTAAGTGGATGAATCTATCTTCATGAAAAGAAATATTGTTTTATTTTGAATTGTAAATGAATAATTGAATCATGAATGGTGCTAAGATAAGACATTGATTAAATTGTGAATAAGTTGAAAATAAGAATACATTGAGTTTAATACAAGATTATTGAAGGGTATGAATACCCATGGATTCTTGTACATGAAAGGTTGTAATTTAGAGTTTAGTGAGACCTCGGGTACCGGCATTGTTGAATTAAAAGATTTGAATTATATTTTTGAGATATGGCCATGGAGCTATCTCGGTATTTGTGATTAAGTCCGATATGGGGTAAAACTAACTCTAGGTAGGATAATTTATTCATGTCTTGAACTTAAGGACTAGGCACTTAGAAGAAGATGTAGTAAACCTGGGCAAACGTAAGTGGGGCACTCTATATAGTCGGGCGAAGTACTTCTGGACTATAGACCCAGTCGGGCGGTGTACTACGAGACTGAGGTTGCTTCGATGGAGGCGAGTTTTAATTTTAAATCCGGGACTATGCACAGTCGGGCGGATAGTTTTTCGTACTCCACTGTATATACATATACCGGAGCTAGAGGGGCACTTGCGGGATGTTTGCACGACGAGGAGTCTGTTATAACAGTCGGGCGGTGGACTCTGAGACTGGGATCCGTACTCGTGGAATGATCTAAACCTTGCTTTATTACTGGGTATTTGTCATGGTGAGGGATCGAACCCTTTAATGTGGAGTACGTAGGTGCTTGCCCTCGGACCTATGGAGTATGGGATGCATAGAATCCGAACAAGTATGCATTAGTGTCATCTTAATATAAAATATCTGCATTAGGCATTAAGGCATTGCATACACTTACATATTTAGTGTAGTCACATTTAACACTTTATTTGCATTCAAGTTTTGTGGTTTGTTAAAGTATTGAGATCGTTATATTTACGGCATAGAGAGGATGACCGTGTATAACATTTTCATCGGTTGTAAGCAACTGATGTGCCCACAGTTTTATATGCAGGAGTGGGATTTTCATGAAGATATAAAGTTGATATATTGTTGTTGCTTTATTTAAATATTAAAGATGTTGCAATTGTATAATTTTTCATTATTGTAATTTATTTTATCTTCTGCTGTGTAAATAAATGTAAATGACACTGTTGTATAATAAAAAGTTTAAATTTCCTTGTAAAATTCTACGAAGTGAAGTGTAAAGATCCTGTGGAACTTCAAATTCGGTCTTATTTGGAATTCAAGGCGTTACATAACTCATGAGTCAAGTAGTCTCCATTCGATGCTTTTAATTACCTTGTTATTTTCTTTGCAAAATGTAAGAGTGGCTTGCAACTCAGAAGCAGCCACTCAAATCATCTTTAATAAAGACAAGATACTTCCTAGGAATTTTTGTCTATAATAACCTAGTTGACTTGCTTTGAGATGCAAAACTCTAAAAACTACACGCTCGGAGTCCAACACATGGTTCGACTCCACTTCAACTACTTGCTTCTAAGCGAGTACGAAGCGGATCACCATTCGGAATTGCTTCTACAGCTATTGATAATCTCTAAATGACACACTTGGAGTCCAACACTTGGTTCGACTCCGCTTCAACTACTTGCTCCTAAGTGAGTACGAAGCGGATCACCATTCGGAATTGCTCCTATAGCTGTTGATCATCTCTAAACGACACGCTTGGAGTCCAACACTTGGTTCGACTCCGCTTCAAATACTTGCTTCTAAGCAAGTACCAGGTGGATCACCATTCGGAATTGCTCCTACAGCTGTTGATAATCTCTAAACGACAAGTTCGGAGTCCAACATTTGGTTTGACTCCACTTCAACTACTTGCTTCTAAGCGAGTGCGGAGTGGTTCACCATTCGGAATTGCTCCTACAACTGTTGACAATTACAAATGCTAGCAAAACACACAAGTTCAAGAAACAAGGGCTATTTCATTAAAGTTTGAGGTACAAGTCTAACTACAGACCAACAACTCATCTTTTCATCGAGTTGCAAAACTGGTGAAACGAAGATTACAAAATTATAAGAGAGCTACTTTAACCCCTCTTAGGGAGTGGAATGCTCCTCTTAAGCGACAAACGAGGTCGGCGATCACCGTGTTGCTGTGACCGTACAGATGTGGAGGTCTCCAAACTGGCAAGCCGAGTTGTGTCTCCAGCACCTAAGAGCCTAAGCATTGCACCGGCAGAGGCTCCGCTCGATAAGCCAACCACTCCGCTCTGTGCATCCCCAGGATGCCCTGGGACGGGGGGCGAATGTAACGCCAACTCATGGAACGAACATCCTTTTGCATACTCCCCTCGGGGGCATGAAGTGCTCCTGACATTGCCCCCCTCCGAAAGGTGTCGTAGCCGATGATTCTCCACCTCTAAATCAACGACTTGTCCCTTCAGAGAATCGTCCGTTGCCCTGATCTTCAGACGAGGCATCCGACTCGAACTACCCACACGAGGAGCCTCGATGATGGTTCTCCAAAGTTGCACCGCCTCCAGGCTCTTCTCGAGTACAACATTCTTCAGCCCATCTCTCTCAGCTCTGGCTTCGAACAAAGACTGACGTAGGAACTTGAGCCTCAAGCCTTGGTTGAAGGCCATCGAGGGACTCCTCTCCTCCCCTTCAGGAGGTGCTTCATGAGCCTTCTCTTTTAGTCGCTTCAGCTCAGAGGTGCGACGGGCAAGCGTCAGCTTATGATGGTCTAGTTCTGACTCGGTCTTGAAAAGCCTCTCTCGACTTTGGTAGAGAGCCAACCTAGCAATTCCTAGATCCGACTAGAGGCGAGATACCTCGGCCACTTTGACCATCTGTGATGCTTAGACCATTTGATACGCTTTGGCAATCTGAAAAGGCAAGGACATGCTGATACTTAGTTTAAGAAGCTCTTACAAGGACAGCTCACATGCGAAACATAACTCAAACTCAACACTTATTCAATTTTCATTAAAATCCCAAGTACAAAAAGCGGTGGCCAGTCCGCTATTAGGCGTCACTGCAAATATCCTAGACGAAAATCTACGACTAAAATACAAAGAAGAAACTAAGGAAGTTAAGTATCCACCTCGGCGGATGGATCCACCATGAGCGCCAGTTCATTTCCGCCACCCTCAGCTGTCCCCGACACTGGTGCCATCACCAAAGGGGGGTCTGTCACTATGGCCTTCTCGCCGTCAGCGTCTTCTCCTCCTTCAATCTCTGTTCCCTTCTCCTCATCGTCCGGGAATAAGAAGTACCCAGAACAGTCGAACCCGAGGAGATGTTTGCCGACATCCTTCAGGGCCTTGGCGTAGGCCTTTCACATATTTTTCTCCAAGTAGCTGATCGCCTCCTTCTCCGCCGCGGCCTTGGCCTCCCGTACGGCCATGTCCCTCTCGAACGCGGCCTTCTCCCTCTCAGCAGCTCTCTCCCGAGCCGCCTCTTCCTTCTCCGTGGCAGCGGACTCCTTCACCTTCACCAATGCCTCCTCCAGAAGCTCGATCTGGGTGGCTTGCGTCTCTGCCAAAAGTGCGGCCGCTTCTAGCTCTTTTTTGGCCTTCGACCGCTCGAGTCTCTCCCGCTCCTGTAGAGCCTTCAGCTCTTTCTCCTGCTCCGCCACTCGCCTCATCAAGTGGCTGAAGTGGCAAATCGCCTGCGAGAAGACAAGCAGTGTAAAGGTTGAGCGACTAAGGAAAATAAGAGTCGAGCGAATAACTTCACATTTAGAGCATACCGTCATCTGCGCCTTAGAGATCTCCAAGGCATTGTCGCCCACCGTCCCGTGCTCCATTGACGCCTTATCCTTGGGCATGGCCAGGTTACGAACAGCATCCATACAGCTCGTTGAGTCTCCAAGGAAACCTTCGTGCTTTAGGACCTGCCAATCCGGTATGAACATCTTCTTGAGCTTGTCCGTCAGTATGACCTTGGCCACCGCCGTGCGAGGCAGAGCCTGAAGGGCAAGCGTGGACGAAAGGTCATGTTCTTCGGCTGACTGAACAACCAAAGCAGGCACAGCCTCCAAGTCGACGACGGGAGCAACGATGCTCTCGCTTCTGATCGCCTTCAACGGAGTCGGTCGGGTGACGGAACGTTTCTTCTTCTTCTCCTCGACCTGCTTGCTGCTCAGTGCCAAACCCTTGTTCATGATATTGTCGAAGTCCATATCGGCAGATCCTGCAGCAAGAGATAGCAAAAATAAGATGAGAATTTTGTTACTATCAAAATGTTCAGAAGTGCGATCGACGTAAAGAACTCATACTAGGGTTCATCAAGCTAAGGCCTCCCCCAAAGAGGCTCTCCTCGGAGATATCCTTCCAATGCATTGTAGGCCGATCCAAAAGGATGTCGACCATTTCGTCCTCCTCAGGGCTCAAGGTCGGCTCCATCTTTGCCCTCTTCGGCACATCGTCCCTCCACGTCGTAGGAATGTCTCACGGCTTCTTACCCCGAACAAGAAAGTACTTATCTCGCCAACACTTCACGGATTTGGGGTTGTCGGCCAACTTAACGCCCTTCCGAGCAGTCAGGTAGAAGCGATACTCCGTTTTAGTCTTTTGGTGGATCTTGTATAGATGACGAAGCACGTTGAGCCTAGGCTTGATCCTTGCGGCCTGGCAGTGGAGGACGAACCCCGTGACGTGCCTCCTGATGTTCGACATCAGTTGTATGGGACATACCCCGTACCATTGTAGCACCGCCCTTATAAAAGGGTGAAGAGGAAGGTGCAGCCCGGCGTGGAAGGCGTCAAAGGGAAAAACGCACATGTCGGAGGGAAGCGAAGAGCAAGACCTGATCCCTGGTCCAGGGACGATGAGATCAAATTCCGGAGGGATCAGGAAGCATATCCAGATGATTCGCAGGTCCGACTCTTTTAGGATGCTGACGATTTCGTTTGCCTCCGTGCATTCCCTTGGCACGTTCTCCTCATAAAACTGCGCCGGCCCGTGCTCCGCACGCCTTAGCTCCTCTGCGCCATACTGTCGGGTCCCCCCAAGGGTAGACACGGCGATCGAGTGTCTTCCGAACTCGCCCATCCTCCAGTCTTTTTGCACTATGGATCCCACCACCGACGAAGAAAAAGCCGCCTCTCTGCCGTCCTCTTCGACAAGAAGACCCTCCTCTGCGACCGCTTCAACTTTCGGAGAGGACAGGACAACGATGCCCCTCCCCTTGTCGATCCTAGAAGCCGTGGACCGGGGGGCTTCTTCGGGCTGACACGGGGAGGAGGCCTCTTCGCCGGAAGACACCCTAGACATCACTTAAAATTAAAATAAATTACCTGTAAAGTGACAACCACGGTCGGAAAGTGCGTCGGAGAACGAAAAAGATCACCGGAGACTCCGCTCAAGGCTTTGAAGAGAAAAAATCTCAGACGGAGTGAAAATGAAAAGTGTTGTAAAAAAGAGGAGGGGTGGAGATTTATGGTCAAACTTAATGGGCTTGGGCCGAAATGCTTAATGGGCCCTTATGAGGCCCAACAAGCACGAAATTCTAAGCAATCAGAATGCAAAACGACAAAAAGGAAGCGACTCGAAGCGACTTAATTGCGTTGATCAGTCAACGCTTTACCAAGCTCAACATTTGGTTCGCCAATCTCGCCGCAAATGTCGAACAAACGTGTTTCTGAGCTGAAAACACCCAAAATTGCGTTGACTAGTCAACGTCTTCCAAGCTCGACACTTTGTTTGTCCAGTTCAACATTTCATTTGCCAAGCTCGCCACAAATGTCGAACAGACGTGTTTCTGAGCTGAAAACACCCAAAATTGTGTTGACCAGTCAACGTCTCCCAAGCTCGACACTTCGTTCGCCCAGTTCAACATTTCGTTCACCAAGCTCGCCGCAAATGTCGAACGGACATGTTTTCGAGCCGAAAACACCCAAAATCACGTTGACCAGTCAACATTTGCCAAGCTCGACACTACATTCGCCCAGTTCAACATTTCGTTCACCAAGCTCACCGCAAATGTTGAACGGACGTGTTTTCGAGCTGAAAACACCTAAAATCGCATTGGCCAGTCAACGTCTTCCAAGCTCGAAACTTCGTTTGCCAAGCTCAACATTTCGTTCGCCAAGCTCGCCATAAATGTCGAATAGACGTGTTTCCGAGCTGAAAACACCCAAATTTACATTGACCAGTCAACGTCTTCCAAGTTCGACATTTCGTTCGTCGAGCTCGCCGCAGATGTCGAACAGACGTGTTTCCGAGCTGAAAACACCCAAAATTGAGTTGACCAGTCAACGTCTTCCAAGCTCAATAGTTCATTCGCCAAGCTCACCGCGAATGTCAAACAGACGTGTTTCCGAGCTGAAAACACCCAAAATTGCTTGGACCAGTCAACGTCTTCCAAGCTCAACATTTTGTTCACCAAGCTCGCCGCAAATGTCGAACAGACGTGTTTCTGAGCTGAAAACACCCAAAATTGTGTTGACCAGTGAACGTCTTCCAAGCTCTACATTTCGTTCGCCAAGCTCGCCGCAAATGTCGAACAGACGTGTTTCCGAGCTGAAAACACCCAAAATTGCGTTGACTAGTCAGCGCTCTCCAACCGCTCGCCAAACTCGGCATACCGTTCACCGTGTTCGACATACCGTTTGCAACGTTCAACGTACTGTTCGGTGCGTTCGCCACACCGTTCACCCAATTAGCCGAACAGATGTGTCTCCGAACTGAAAATGGAGAGTGTCTCCCTTCTCCCGGCCGTCTGATCACCCAGGATTGCTCGCCGTTGTGTGATCAAGGTCCCAGATTCAGCCACGTCACCCAAGGTCTGATCCACCATTCGATCATCCAGATCTTCGTGCCCATGGCTGATGGACGATCCAGATCGTGCCACGTCGTAAATAGGTGATCAAAATTATTTTTTTAATTATTAATTTGAATTATTTATTTAAAAATTGAAAAAATGATTAAAAATTCAGGAAAATAGTTAGAAATTATAAAAAATAATTATATATTTGGGAAAATATTTTTTAGCTCCCGAGTAAATAATTATTTCTTACAATAATTAATTAATGCTCCCCAAAAATAAATCATCGCTTTGCAAAATTTGATAAGTGATTCGAAAAAATAATTAAAAAATCGGGAAAAATCACCAAAAATTCAGAAGAGCCTAAGAGAAAACTTAGGTGTGCTACCAGCTTAGAAGAGCACCATTACCCCTCAAACAAGATTCGAGCACCCTTTAAAAATTCCGATAAAATCCTATACGCCATTGAAACAACAAAACTACTCCCCAAAAGATATAGTACACAGTCTTTGGGAGTGGGGGGCTTGTGATATGGCTAAAAATGGGATTAAATCGAAACCATTCAAATTGGACAGGAATCTTAAAGTTACAGGGGTAAGATGGTAATTTCACCTACAGACGGGTCCGAAATGGGAATCAGGTCTCTCCTCTTGGACCCGATAACCCGTGAACGGGTCACAGCCCATTAAGGACAAGTTCAACAAGATATGAGAAAATCCTGGCTCGTCCTTATCCTTAGGAGGTGGTTCCAACCACCTCTATCCGCCACACTGGGAAGTAGGGATTCGTTCTTATCCTGAAAAAGATCCCCATGGCGGCTATAAATACCCCTTACCGCCTACCGTTACAAGGTGATCACTCTTTGTCTACCAAAAGCTCTTTCCTTTCCTTTTCTGAGTATTGACAAGATTGTCGGAGGATTTGTTGCCGAGATCCATCCCACTGTTTCGAATATTTGTGCAGGTCCACGGGAGCACCAAGGAGTCAGCCTATCAACAAGGGAAGAGGTCAGATTTGCCCTATTCGAGCTCTTGCGAATCTACAAGTTCATCTGATTTTCCCCCATACAGAAATCAGAGGCAACAACTATAATTTATCTTTTCAAAAGAAATATTTGATCTTCAGCACACAACCAAAACGGTTATTCAAGTTTGTGTTTAATTAAACAATGCATAATACAGTTTTGAACTTTATCACTAAGCAACGAAATTCAAACAAGTAATTAAATAGCAATTTAAATTTGGTGAAGAACTTATCTTTAATTTAGATCTAATCTAGTCCAAATATATTTGGATCTAGTCTTAACAGCATTCTTATTGCTTTCACCAACTGCATCCACATCGCATATTGTGCTCTCTCTTTCAATTGTTAAACTCAGAACTATCAAACGTATCTAGTTTCGGAATCTTGTATGCCCAATTAAGTTTCTCCTTTCTTACAGAATAAAGTGTAAATTCCAAAATTTAGAGGGTTCATTCTGAATAATTACTACTTACGTAATGTCGGTAAAGAAAGGGACTTTTCTGTAAAAACTGTCTAATAAAAAATAAATAGAAAAAACAAATTAAATGAATCGGTATAGATTTTAAAGTTTAGAGTGGACTTTATCTTGTTGTAAATCAAAGCGTAGTGGAGGGTTAGATCTGATTCACAGGTACACAACAGCAGATCTAGTACTGGCCCCAAACAAAAAACACCATAATGAGATACAATCAAACACAGATCCGATCTATTCCTATTGCACCCAAAACACCACAGCGAAGATCCGATCCTCAAGCATCAACACACAACAGCAAGATCACCCTATTTTGGTCTGAGTCAAAATGGTAATAACCATGATCTCCTCTTGTGCTCGAACACAGAACACCAATACCCATCCAATGAGAAAATAGGATCTTTTCTGATCCCAAACCCATTACACTCAGCGATTGGTTTGAGAAGAGGGGTGTTGTAGCGGGTGCAGGTGGGTGTCAAAGGCGATGCCAACAGCTTGCGACAACTCTGACGTTAGCGACGGTGGTGCCCAGCGGCGGTTCCCGACGAGATCAATCCAAAGGAGGTTGAACTCGTGGTGGCTGGTGGTGGTGGGATGTGCCTTGCAACGACACCGATGATGGTGGCGGCAGTGGCTGCTGTTGAAGACGGCGATGTTCTCCGACGATCGGTCAGGTACTACTCTTTGTCTTAATCTCAAAATTAATTGTAAATATCTCAAGATTGTTAGAGATTTTGAGAAATAATAATAATAGAAATTAGGGTTAATATCCTAGACTAAGGTACTTGAGATATTAACCCTAGGTATCAAGATTGGAATACCTAGATTACTATCACACGCTAGTATTTAAAGGATAAATACTGGTTTGTGTACTGGGTTCTCAACCCACTCAACCCGCATTCCAATATCCATACAATTAGTACGTGTAACACACGTGTTACCCATAGAATAATATTACACATAACATTATTCATCTAGTGAGAATATACCTATATATCCAACATTTTATAGTACAGTTTTTTTCAGCTACGGCCCTGTTTCAGAAGAATAAAAAAATAAAAATTAAAGTTAATTTTCTTAGACTTTCGGTCCCACAATAAAGAAAAGTATATTATGGAACATAGCATGCATTGCCCGTGTCAACTATTGGAAATTATGATTTTAACACTAATTAATTATATAATTTTATACTATCAATATTATTTATTCAGATAATCATATATAATGATAATTCCAAAAAATTTTGTGCAACCCAAGTTGCTAATTTCAAAATCATACTAGGTATGCAATTGAAATAATAAAGAATTTTGAAATCAGCCTGATTTGCTTTGAAATTACCTTGATTCTAAAATCATACATTGTTTTTGAAATTCTCTCCGACTGACACCCCCTAACAAAAATATGTTCATTCCATAATTTGTAGGTTGAACTTCTTAATTAATTTTTTGAGTAAAGACTACGACGACATAGCCTAGCTTCAAACATGAGACATTCTTTTACCCACCCCAACCCTTAACCATCTGAGCTACAACTCAGTGGCCAACTTCTTAATTATTACTATACTATTGTTAAATATACTGATATTTTCTGTCAAATTTTGTGGGCTATAGTCCACTGTTTTCTGCAGATTTTGAGAATCTCTATATTTCACTGTTTAACTAGTTTTTTCTAGCAGTCCAAAAAATTCTGCTAATTTAGAAAAACGAATTTTACTATTTTTCAGATAATATGAACAAAAAAATTTCACGGGAACATCCGAAACTGTGGAATATAGCACACAAAATTTGGCAAAAATAGTGAAATACAAAATTTCGCTAAATTCGTAGAAAATGGTATAAAATGTGGAAAAACATGAAAATATGAATTTTTGCTGAAACACCCTAAACTGTGGATTATAGAATTTTGTAATTAACAAAACTTAGCCAAAACAGTAAATTACAAAATTTTCCAACAACGACAAAATATTGTGGCCCACAAGGCTTGGCCAAAACATTGAAATATAGAATAATGCAAAAAAGAGTGATTATTATGAACTGTAGACCACAAAATGTGGACAAAAAAGTGAAACAAAATTTTGCAAAAACTGTTGAAACTTTGGATTATATCCCACCAAATCTGGCCAAAAGAGTGAAACATAGAATTTCACGAAAATGGCCCACACTCAAATCTTGGCCAAAATAATAAAATACGGAATCTCGTGAAAACGACCAAAAGCTGTGGACTATAGCCCACAAAAATTTTCAAAATTAGTGAAATACATAATTTTATGAAAATGGCCAAAACTTGTGGACTATATAAACCCACGAAATGAGGACAAAACAGTGAAATGGAAAATCTCATGAAAACATCTGAAAAATGTGGACTAGCCAACAAAATGTGGCAAAAATAGCAAAATAAGTAATTTCACGAAAATGATAAAAAAATTGTGGGCTATATAGCCCACATTTTATATAGCCCACAAAATGTCGTCAAAAATGTGAAATACGGAAAATTTAAAAAATGACAAAAAGTTGTGAACTTCCATCAATGTTGTAAAAACCAAATCGGCCATCCAATCGGAGAGATGGCCAGTCCGGTTTTCCTGCGGTTCAACTGGGTTCCATGCTGATTCGGTGTTCAATCAAAGGGATGGTTTGTTTTAATTTGGCACTAAGTTCATATATAATGTTTATGTAAGCATAACATAGTAGCATAATGTCATAATGGTTAGTGAGAATAAACAATTTTTAATGAAACCAAGGTTTCGGAACCACCCATCAACATTTATTTTTTAGAAAGAAAAGGCCGGTTCAAGAAGAACCCGGTTCGAACGGTTCAGGTAAAAACTGGCTGATTTAGTCCGCATTGCACGAATTTTACACAAATGTTGGTTTATTCTAAACTTGGACTGGTTAATGTCCTAGTTCTGGTTGCACCTAGTTCGACTGGCTAGTCCGGTTCGATTTTTACAACACTGACAATTATAACTCATAAATCTTAGCCAAAGTAGTGAAATACCAAATTATGAAAACGAAAAAAAGCTATGGATTATAACCCTCAAAATCTGACCAAAATAGTGAAATGCGGAATTTCATGTAAACGGCCAAAAACTGTGGACTATAACTCACAAAATCTGGCCAAAATTGTGGACTTTGGCAAAAAAAATTTGTGGTCAAAACTATGGGCCAAAGATGTGGTAAAAAATAAGTAATTTCGCAAAATTTATTTTAAAATGTGGACTTTATCCTACAAAATGTGGCCAAGACAGTTAAATAAGGAATTTCACAATAAGAAATTTCACAAAAAGGGCTGAAAACTGTTGTTAGCGACCAAAATATGAACTGTGAAATACAG
The DNA here is from genome assembly GCA_017893485.1 of Hemerocallis citrina. Lineage (NCBI taxonomy): Eukaryota > Viridiplantae > Streptophyta > Magnoliopsida > Asparagales > Asphodelaceae > Hemerocallis > Hemerocallis citrina. Next base: position 25,676,320 of record CM030368.1, read on the forward strand.
AATTTAACAAAAACAGCCGAAATTCTTGACTTTATTCTACAAAATATGGCCAAAACAATTAAATCCGGAATTTCACGAAAATGGCCAAAATTTGTGGACTATATCCCATAAAATATATGACCAAAACCATGAAAACAGAATTTTGCTAAAACAACCATAAACTATGGGGTATAGCACTCAAAATCTGGAAAAAAAACTACTGAATTTCGCAAAAGGACAAAAAGTTGTGGACTATATAGCTCACAAAATGTGGACAAAACAGTAAAAAATGGAATTTCTCAAAGATGACCGATGGCCAAAAAATGGAATTTCTCGAAGATGGACAAAAAGGAGAAATATATAATTCGCAAAAATGGACGAAATTGTAGACTGTAACCCATAAATCTAAAAAAAATTGAAATACAGAATTTCGCAAAAAACTATGGACTATAACTCACAAATCTTGGGCAAAATGGTGACATAAACTTTTTTCACAAAAACAGCCAAATTCTACGAACTATAGCTGACAAAATTTGGCCAAAACAGTAAAAAAATCTCGAAAATGGCCAAAATTGTGTAATATAGTAGACAAAATCTTGCAAAAAGGGTGAAATATGGAATTTAGCATAAACACCCCAAAAGTATGGACTATAGTTCACCTTCTTTGCAGATTTTGTGAATCTAACTATTTCACTGATTTGCTCAGATATTGTGGGCTATAATTCACCAGTTTCGTTGATTTTGAGAAATTTTGATTTCACTATTTTTGTTAAGTTTGTAGTTTGTGATCCATTGTTCTGTAAGAACCTTTTTTTCCCACTCCTTTGCCGAATTTTGTTGGTTAGGTTACCATTTTCGGTCGATTTTGAAAATTTTTGAATTTTACTATGTTGGTCAGAGTTTATAATGGGGTATAGTCCACTGTTCACGGTTATCTTCGATTTTGAAGAATTCTAAATTTCACTCTTTTTGACTGATTTTATAAGTTGCAGACCATTATTTTAGGTCATTTTGAGAATTTCTGTATTTTCACTCTTTTTACCAATTTTTTTCAGCACTGGAGTCTGGAGAGACTAGTTGGAATTTGATGTTGTAACCCCCATTTTCGTTTATACGGAAATTTCATGTATTCTTGTATTTTGTTGTCTATAAATTATTTTGTTCCCGATTGTACAGATTTTATACCTTCTTTCTCCGTATTCTTGTATTTCAATTTCTTTGTAAATTCTTTCTTCCATTTGAATTCATTTCCTTGTACATCTCCTATTGAAATCCATCTTAATATTTATTTAAAACCCAAATTTATATTCCAGACTATAATCTTGTTTTCTCTTCTTTATTTATTTATTTTGAAGCCCAAACCAAGTCTTGTTTCTCCCATCTTAAAAATATTACTTTGATGTATTGAAGCCCAGTTTTAATCCATATAATCATATTATTTTATTGATTATTTTAAATTTCATGTGAAGCTCAATTCTTCAGCCCAATGTTGTTATTATTATCCTAAGCCCAACCCAGCTCAATATTAGTATTATTATTTTATTTAATCCTGAGCCCAGCTATTGAAGCTCATACTACTATTGGATCTCCTTTGGATACCTAATCAAACCCATTAACTGAAACCCAATTCCCCTCCTACCTGCCTATTGACCAGATCAACTCTCTCTTTCACGTTCTCCCTCAAATCTCTCTCATGCTACCCCACTAATCCTAACTACCCCCATTAATCCCCTGATATTCTCTCTCCCTCTTCTTAACCTCCACAGCCAAAACCCCCAACCCTTGACCTTCCTACTGTTCAAACACCCCACCCCACCCCCACCCCCCCCACACTGTACAACCCCCGACCTCCCTTCATCTTCCTCCTCTCGCTCGTGCGCCCCTTCACCTCCTTCCTCTACAGCGCCGCCATCGACCACTGCCCTCACTCCTCACCACCACCACTCGACACCACAACCACTTGAACCTCCGTCGCCCATCATCCTCGCTCTCCTTCTTGTCTCCAGTAACCACTGCCGCTCGACCTCGCTATTACCCTGCCATCTTCTCCCCTATCTCTCCAGCACCGTCACCATCACCTCGTCGATCCCTCACCTTTGACCTCGTCTCTGTCAAAGCCCCTCTAGCAACTACACCCTGTCTTTGACCTTACCACAGTCCACCGCACAACCATCCCCGCAGCCGTTGCGCCGTCTTGTCGTTGCTACTCGTTGTTCTTGTAGTTGCTGTCTCTGTGATGTCTTCTCATGTGCTCTCCTCCTCACCACCGACGGTACCCTTTCCTCCACTCGACAACCCCGCAGACCACCGCTCTTTCCCTTGCTAATTGTCTCTATCGAGCTCGCTATTGCAATTGTTGTCCATGTGTTGCACGTGCTTACGGTGCACGTATTTTGCACGTTTTGCCGTCGGGACGCTCGTCCCATTATTCTCAATATTAGCGAAATCATCGTCATCATATTAAGGCAACTATCTTGTACATCTTTTTCCATTCTGTACAAGAAATTCATTGAATCCCCGCATTTAGTAAATTGATCGTGTTGAAATTCGTAATTTTCTTGCTTCGTGATATTTGATATATATTCCTTTTTGCCTCTCTGATTCAACGCCATCAAAAGCGTGGTTTGCCGTTCCTGCATTCATTACAAAAACACAAGAAAAATGAAACATATATTTGAATGTTTAGGTGGATGAATAGGTGATTGAATGAATTGAATTCGTATGTGCTTGGATGGTTATATATTCGAAATTCATATTGTAGATTTAAGAGCTTCAACATGTGAACTAATAGAAACCCTTTTCTGATTTCGATATACAAATACATGTTGAATTCTAGCTTTGGAAATTGTATGTTGCTAGTAAGAATCATTTTAATTGAACCGGCAAGTTGTCGTCCTGCCGTATGTTGTAGCTTATAGCCCAGTTTTGAACTAGTAAAAGTTTAAATCAATTAAACCTTTGTACATAAATGTCGTAGCTCTACAAATCTAGTTTCCAGAATATTTGACGGATTCGGATTCGGAGTTATAGACAATGAGTTATGAGGTTTTTCGTACTGTTTGGTCTGCATTTTCCAGATTGTCTCTTATAGTACATTATCATGTTTCAAAAATTAAAATGCCACGTTAATGAATGAATTAAGACTTGATATTCATCAGAGCACTACTATACTTGATTAGGAATTATAATATGATTTTCATGAGATTTTTGAATAATTTTTTCAGATCGTTTTATAGATGTGAAATTGACTCCATAATGTTGTCCTTACACTAAACCGGTACATAACCCAAGTTTCGATCCAATATAATTAAAAACCAGTTAGAGACGAAGTCATTGCCCTTTGTGTTAGGAATCCAGAACACCTGACGGATCTGGAATCCGATGTGCAGATTGCAAGATATATTATTTTTAGTGTTGTGACGTTTTTAATTTTATATTACTATTTTGAAACATATTTTCTCGAATAAGTAATTTAAATACCATGATAAAAATATATTTAAAACCTTATATGTACCAGTATGTTAATAAACATGATTAGGAATTTATTTATGATTTTTATGAGATTTTTATAAAATTTTACATTCAATTTATATATATAAGAATTTGACTCTGAGTTGCTGCCTGCACAGTAAACCCGACAAGAACTGTCTGATTGACCCATCTATTTTATTCATATTTTTGGATCCTATAGGCAAGGTAAAATAACACTAGAGGGGGGGGGGTGAATAGTGTTGTATAAAAATTAATTGAAAAATTGAACTTTTCGTTCTGTCCAGTCGACTTAAAAAGAGAATACAGTCGACTGGGACGTCAGATTAGAAGAGTATTTTATACAAGTCTGATCAGTCGACTTATAGCGAAAACTCAGTCAACTTACCAGACAAGTGTTTGAAGAGTATTTTATACAAGTCTGATCAGTCAACTTATATAGGAGACTCAGTCGACTTGCCAGACAAGTTTTCGAATAAAACACAGAAAAATTAAAATACAAGTTAAGAAAATACAACCACAGAGAGTGTCAACCATAGAGTACACAGTGATGTATCCTGATTCAGTCCTCTCGACCTACATCTAGTCCCCAAGCAACCCACTTAAGATTTTTCACTATTCTTTAAAAAAACTACAAGAATACTCTACGGCATTTGTCAACAACCTTGCCAAATCCGTAGACCTCTCTTACCACTAGAGAGAGCACACCCACTCTACAACCTAGAGTGAAAACCCGACTCTACAACCTAGAGCCCTACTCTCCAACCGAGAGGACCACTCTCACAACCCGAGAGTGAAAAACAACAACAAAAGAGTTACAACAACCCATAGCCTTGTTTGTGATTGTGATTGTGTATAGAGGCTAATAGGTCAATTTCTGAAATCAGTCTAAAATGAATTCGATGTTATACTAGACTGATTTTCAGAGAACCAAGACTTAGAGATTATGAATGCTTCTTAGGAAACTTGTTCTTTTTCAAAACAAAAGCTTTAAAACTTGAGAAAATTCTTGGAGACTTTTCATGGTGATTCCTATGCTCTATTTATAGAGAGGAATCATAGGAACGTTGAAGAACAGTTCCTAAAACTGAATTAAAACGGATAGAAATTGTTTTGAATTTGAAAAAACAAGTTTTGAAATCAAAAACTGTCGAAATAGCTTGAACAGTCGACTGGGTTGCCATAATGAGTCGACTAGTCAGAGCTTATATGAGTTCAGACAGTTTTGTACTAAGACAGTCGACTGGTTCCGAAGAATGGTCGATTGGTACTCAACAGCTGATCTTATTCAAGCTTATTTTGACCTTTTAACTTTTTTAAAAACACTTAAATATTAAAAGATATGTATGAGTGTGTGTGTGACAAGGCTATTATAACATTTCTAAGACTCAAAAAATAAAAATTATAACTGTTACAAGACACTTAAATACAAAACAATTTGAAGCACTAGTCTTGTCTTGAACTTGAGTCTTTGACTTGAGCTTGAGCCATTGTCTTTATATCTTGAAGCTTGCTTGATCAATGTGGCTTGAACTAAGTTCTTTGTGGATTGATCAATTCTCTTAAAAGCTTCATTGGATCAACTTTGCCTTTGTGTATTGCACCATGGTATTGATCTTGATACACCCTGCAATATATATAAATGATATCACAACTTTGCATGATGTTGTAGTCATCAAAACCAAGAATCAACACATATTATACCATGTAAATATGCTCTGGAACCGGCAAGGATTCTAGTTTCTAGAACCCTTGACGGAACCGGATTTTCTTTCCTATGGCAGTAGGAAAGTTGATCCTTGTGCAGTGACATCTGACTGCCTAGACTTGCAACTTTGTGTTTATTTATAAATAAATATTTTGTTCTTTGCTTTTATGACTTGAAACACATTACACATCTTGTATAACCTTTGATGTCTCCTTGATCATGCCCCAACACTGTTTCCGTTGTTGCACCATGCTTAATTACTATAAAAGAATCACAAGCTGGGGTATTGAGGGGAAAGACCTAGTAGTTGGGTATATAGGAGATTGTACTCGTAAGGGGGCCCGTGTTTCCCGTGATGATAATAAATGATTATAAGTTACATGGAACTAAGAGCCACGTAGAACTAAGTGCCACGTCAGGGGTGACGGGGGTTACCTTTAGTGCCTACAGGATAGTGCACATCACATGATTATATGATTTTCCATCTACATGATATGTGTTTGCAGTTATATGGAACTAAGTGCCACGTCAGGGGTTGGCGGGGGTTATCTCTAGTGCCTACAGGGGTTACCTCTAGTGTCCATTGCTTGACTACATACTCATGTTCCTGCAAGACCCGAGTACTTGACTCTGTATAATACTCCACTAGAGTCTAATCGTTAACATGCTTGTATGCACCCGACCTGTGGTATGGAACGCACAACCGTGTGCATTAGCTAGAATTAATTAAATGAATAGACTTAAATTGACACTGAGCACTTGCATATTCTCGTTACATGTTACATGTCCCGTTTACAAATATATGTTTCATGTTTACTAGTTTCATGATTCCTTGTTTACATGTTATATGCTCAGTACCATGATCCTCGTTTACATGTTGTATTTTTTGTTACATGACTCGTTCCTATATACTTGATTCTCTTGTTATATTCCTATCCTTGTTCATTTTTTTGTACTACTTGCGGCCCATTACTTGCTCTAATGGGTGTTCTCCTTCTCAAACTCGAGTTGATGAATTTACAGGAGTAGGAGAAGAATTGCCAGAAGAAAATTAGTGATCAGGTGTTCTGAAGAACAGAGATATATTCCACTCTACTTTACTGCTTTATGTTTTTATTTTCAGTTATATTTGTTTATTGCAAACTCTGTATTCCAGGCATGTTGTCCCGCAGTTATTCATTTTTGGATGTTGGTTATGTATGGACTACCGCATGATTTATTTATGTTATCCATGTTTATGTGATTACAAATTTTGCCTGCATGGTTGTATTTATTTTCGTATTGTTGAGTTGATTATAACAGCTTATGAATGATGTGAATACATCATTCGCTGGGCCTTAGTTACGAGCTCGTGTTTCCCCGTATAATGGGAAGCGGGGCGTGACAGATGTTCTCCTCTACTTTATATATATTTGACCGTATATAATTTGATAATTTTAGTGACCCCTTTTCCTCTATAAAGTTACACGTGTGATTGTGAACAAAGACAAGTTATCAGGCATGCATCCGAATCCATTTATTATGATCACAAATTCGTAATCACCAAATCGCCAACAAATCTTTTGTGGCTCATTTCTATCCCCTTTGTGTTTCTCTTTTGCACCCAACACCTAACCTAATTTCCACTTTAATTTCTTTGCATGTTTGTGATTTTAGTTGTTTCTCTTTTGCACCCAACATCTAACCTTACTTCCATTTTCATTTCTTTGCATGTTTGTGATTTGAGCTTAATGAGAACATGTAGAATCACGTTTAACATTCCCTTATTAAGAAACAGAAAAATATAGCTAACGATATATATAACTTTCTAGTTCCTTGTTTCTGAACCTGAACCGTTGAGAGCGCTTGAACCTAGATTGAACGGCTGAGATATCGCCATTGAACCTGCAACAAGTCTAAAACACCGATGTTGGCCCCGATGATAGACCCGCCGATGTTCAAGTCAATAACTCAGAATTAAATGAGAGTTTTTTGTGGCAAAAGATTGATTACCTTACTACTAAAGAGTTGAAGGGTATTTATAGCATTTGAGTTAGCTCCACAATATAGACTTAAAAATGAATCTTTTTGAATTTAATTGCTGAATCCCATGATTAGTGGATAGAGTTAGTTGATAACTCTGTTTAAGATAAAGGATTTGGTTAATAACTTGTAATTATCTAGAACTCCTCTTGTTGGGCTGTAAATTAACCCTAATTGTAGGCCTGCTTGAGTTGATTGGCCTGTAAGCGGCCCATGTTATTCATGCAGGCCTGCAGCTACAATAAAGTTATCGCTCTGCTTTTAGAAGCTTCAAGATTCGTGTCCAAATCTTACGGTGGAGATTTTTACTAATACCATAAGCCCCTAACTCCTGGAAGGTGAATTTCCCAGCCTTAGAAAAATAGTTCGCCCTGTTTCACATGCTCTGCAGAGCCTACTTAATTTTTGGGGAAGATTGGAGGTTCTAAAAACCTTGTTCGGTGCTTCTAGATGCAATAATGGACTTCTTGGAATTTTCTGGATTTCTCCAGATTTTCCTAGATTTTTTTGAACTTTTTAACCTTTTTTTTCCAATTTTTAATTTAGTTTCAGGAATTTTATTCATAATTAATTTTCAGAATTTTTAATTAATTTTTTGAATTTATAATTATTAATTAATTTTTTCGAGTTTTAAGTTATTTTTAGGAATTTTTAATTAATTTATCTGAATTAATAATTATTAAAAGGAATTTTAATCAAGATTAAACCTGGCGCAATTTTTTCAGGGAGATCTAATACCCTAGATTGGTAGCTACGATTTGAGCAACTGTTGTGAAATCTAGCTACCTAAATAAATAGATAAAACTAGACACAAATTAAAAACCTCGCAAGTGCACGAATCGTTTAGAAAAGCGTAGCAATAGCAAGGGTCGATCCCACAGAGATTGCAGACTTTAACTTACTAATCAATAGAAAGAATAAGAATCATAAAGAGTTGTTTTAAAAGTCTAAAAGAAATAAAAAGATTAAAACTAAATTAAGAAGTGTTGAATCACAAATATTTATGAAATAGTTGGGTTTAGATCTCCACCAATAGTCAGTAATGCTAATTAACCTTCTGAACTTCTTCTTATTACTCATGTTTGTTCCCTTCAAGGGCATGGTATCTACTCCTTAAAGTACTGTTTCCCTAAGCCAAGAATTAGGCATGATATCTACTCTAATTCGTTTCTTTCATTAAGTGTCTAGCATGGTATCTACTAAGTTGCACTTAAAGAAAACATAAAATCAGTGGAAACGAACAAACACTCAAGGTTCTAGAAATTAGTATCAGATCTAGATCCCTTAAGTTGATTGAACCAAGAACCCCTAAAGATTCCCTTGTTACAAGTTATGAACACGAGATACGGGTCGTCTCAATATGCTCATATAACAGATTCAGATAAATGATAATGCAAACTTGATATTCTCAAGATCTGTATGTCAGTCGACTGGCTCTCACCTCAGTCGACTGCTCTCAGAGCTTCGAGAACAAGCTTGATTATCATCAATCTATATCATTTCATTCAGATTCAATCAATAAGTAAAATAAAAGAATTCAGAAGAACATAGCACTACATAACTATGGTTTCAATCTACCCAACTATGAAATTAGTTCCACATAATAATACTTTTATTAATCAACAAGTTCGAATACATGACCAACATAAAAGTATAGAAGAAGAAGAAATAAACTAATGAAGTCCGGCAATGAGGTCGACTGGCTGTCACACAGTCGGCTGCCTTCGAATACTTGATCTCCTATCTCCTTCCTCGATGCTGATAGAATAATGCCCCTGTTGATGACTTGAACGCTCAGAAACTCTTGTGATTCGGTGATTAGGAACGTGGAAGAAGAGAGCCCCCCTTCATGCTTCTTGGTTGGTATTTATAGAACACGGCTGAGGAATTAGGGTTTCTCCTTTTTCAGGAAAGTCCCTCTCTTTTTATTATTTCTTTCCTTATTTGATCGGCGATTTATATCTTTCTCTTTTCTTCTTTTATTCCTCATCTGCTAACCACGTGCTTTTGCCAATCCCTTGTCTCTGGCTTTGATTCGTTGGAGAAGTTATTATTCACATATAGCCTGGGTTTGGATAGATTTAGATTTAGATTCGGCTGCATCTTATCCTTTCACTCTGCCGCATACCAGTCGACTGCCTTGGATGAAAGTCGACTGGTACTGAGACATCTGTGGCTTCACGATTTCTCGGTCAAGTTGACTGGTGTTTGGGGAAGTCGACTATGCCGAGGCTTAGCAAACTCTCTGTCCGGTCGACTGGCTGAGGAATCAGTCGACTGATCTCTGCTGTAGTCTGTATTGGTCTGGAATCTGCTTTGTTTTGCTGTTATCGGCTGTTTCCTATTGAAAAGAGAAAATAAGAGTTAAATACCACATATAGAGCTCTTAACTGTGCATTTATAATAGATTATTGCTCCTAAATGTGAATATTCTTGTGTTCATCAGCAGCTCGGATGACAATTTTTTTGAGCTTTTCGCTAGCTCAGCGTGCCTCCAAGCTACAGTTGACGTTATGTGATGTCAGTTATCCTGTCGGGTGGCGATGTTTGAGCGAGCAGCTCGGATGACGAATATTCTGAGATGCACGCTAGCTTGGTGTGTACCCCGATAATTGATGTGGGCTTAGCATTTGTTATTACTAGGCTTAATGGCCTTTGAAGATGTTGCATGCATGCATGCACATATATGGTTTTTGAAAGTGACTAGCACGTGAATGATAGATGATAGAGGTTAAAGTCCCAAACCAGTTTGGAAGGTGAGTGATGAGTGATTTATATTGGTTTGTCTATAATTCAAGAGTACTTACTAAGCTAGCTTTTTTGGTGAGGTTGTGCTCTGTGATATGGTCTTTGTTAGGTTTTGTTTTAGGCTTGTAGGGCGCACGCAGATATGTACGGAGCTGAGCGGGTCGGGGGCATTACAAATGGGTTATCAAAGCTGACTTTTGACATCGATAGTGCATCGCAGTGGGTGTACACACTAAGAGAGAGCTATGAGCAATATGCTAGTAGAAGGCCAGTGGCAGTACGGTAGCAGAATCAGGATAATGGCATTCATGTGAACTCACATCGGCTAGAAAGGAGGTCCTGGATTGGATGCGAGTCTCGAACTTATCAAGGACACTAAGTCCACGAGGAGGGGTGATAGTAATAACCCTATAATTAATGTGGTCTTAGAATTTATTATTACTATGCTTAATGAGCTTTGAAGAGTTTAGAAATGGGCTTTAATATGTGTATGTGTGTGCACGCACACATGAGCGTATTACCTAAAGTAATAGGTATGCATATATGGTGTTTGAAAGTGACAAGCATGTGAATGATAGAGGTTAAAGTCCCATATCGATTTGGAAGGTGAGTGATGAGTGATTTATATAGGGATGTGGTTACATTTTGTTTTAGGCTTGTAGGGAGCGCCTACGCGCATAGGCTTGTATGGAGCTTAGCGGGCCCAGGGTATTACAAGGTGTGGCTTCAAGCTACTGTTGACATCATACGTGACATTAGCTAGCCTGTCGAGTAGTGAGCAGCTCAAATAACCAATATGCTGAGCTGCTTGCTAGCTCGGTATGAGTTTGAGCTACTGCTGACGTCAGCTAGCTTGTCGAGTAGCGAGATTGCGCGGGTAGCTGGATGAAAAATATTCTGAGCTACTTGCTAAGTTGGCTGCCATGTGAGGCTTGTAGTCCCGCCTTTTGCTAAGCTTGAGCTCTTCTGCCGGCCACATGTTTTGAGCTCGTAGATCGACACACATGAACCGCGTGGATGCCACCATGTGTCCCGACCGTTGCTCTTCCCAACTGTTGTCATTCCCCCTCTATATATTCACTCCCCTTCCACTCTTCTTCTCATTTCTTCTTAGTTTCTCATTTTCACTTTCTCTCTCTAGGATCTTCACTCTGGAGGTTTCTAAATCTCGTTGAAGCTTCTCTCTCTAGAATTTTCACTCCGGCGAGATTTCTAGCTTCCGTCTCATCGAAGTTTCTCGTCGTCGAGCACTAGGGCTTCATCGGGAGACTCCTCCCTCTCATGTTGCATCAAAGAAGATTTGGTTTCTTCTCGTCCTTCTACAGAGGAGATAGGAAAAGAGATAGCTAGGACTTCAGTATTTGTATAGACGGTAGTTGAGCTAAGCAATAAGTCTTTAAGAAATTTTTTTGATCAGCCCGATCCTCCTAGAGTTCCATTTCTTATCTGCCAGTATCTTGAAGATATGGGAGACCTCATTCGGCATGGTATTCGCAATGAGGAGCCAGATTACGTCCACACTACCAAGGCAGACTTTGCCAAGACTATTTTGACGAAGGAGGATCAGGTGAAGATTAGGGTTTCCTTCAGGATTCCTCCTGAGTATGAGCTATTTCTTCCTGGCCCAGGAGTAAGACTTGTTATGGTTTACTCCCCGACTTTTGCTTCTTCTCTATCAAAGCCTTATACTCTGAGCTGCACCTACCTATCAATCCTTTTTTAGAGAGGTTCTGAATTTGTAAAGGACGTGCCCGATGCAGCCCGATGCAGCTTATGTCAAATGGGTGGAGGCACTAGATCGGTTTTTCCCATAAGTGTTAGAATATTGGCGTCGAGCCAAGTTTGTCTCTCTGGAAAAGGCACTTCCAAGTGATTCAACTGAGCAGATCGGAGTCTCCCCTCGCCCTGAGATGGGAGTGATCGTGAACCCTGACTCGTTCAAGCATAACAAAATAAGTCTTCATAAACTGCAGTCCAAGGCTCTGGGGGTATACCCATGAAGTAGAGGGAGAGATTACCTACAGTAGTGAAGTCCTATCCAGAAGTGATCGATGAAGAGAAGCGAGTGAGCGACGCCCTCCTTAAGGGGAAGGCACTAAGGTGGAAAGATGTGACTGAATAGGTCCTTTTTTAGGGGGGTCTAAGATCGATGGACCCTAGTATGATTCTTGCTAAATTTTGTATTTTTATTTAGTCATTTTGGTTCCTTTGTTTTCTCATACTTCCTTTTCTTGTTGTTTTTTCAGATAAGGAAGGGATAGACTACAATGATCTTTTTGTTGATTGGGTTACTCTCCGCTACAAGGTGTCCGATGAGTCAAAGAAGAGGAAGTGGGCGTTAACTAAGCTCTCTTCTTTGAAGTTGGCTAAGATTTTTTTGACTTTCACCCCGATGGCCCCCATGGAGTCACTTCTGGAAAGGGTAATGAGTCCTATTGCTTGCGGCTGAGGTGGTCCTTACAGAGGAGAAGTAGAAGATCTACATTCCTGACCAGAACGTAAAGTGATACGATAGTTTCCTGGGCAACTAGGTCGCTTTCCTAGATGCCGTTAGGAACCTCACGACCCCCTTGGGTCAGATGAGTTTGAGGAACATGTCGTCGGCTGTTTCTATCATGGAGATTTTCCACTCGAACATTGCAGTATGTATTACATTTTGTAGTGTAGTTCTCATATTCCTTTGTGTGTTCCTTAGTCCTGATGCTTGTCCTTCTTGCAGATCACCTGTCAATTCGACAACCTGCATGTGCAACACAAGGACGAAGGTAAAGTGTTGAACGATCAGGCCAGCCATGTCGAGCGGGAGAATAAAAGGATAGCCAAGGAGTTTGAGGCAACTCTGGGGAGGGACGAGGAACTTCGTTGGGAGCTTGAAGAGTTCTGAAAGATGTTTGCCTCTCTCGAGGCTAAGATAGAGGCTGCGAAGAAGGAGTCGGAGGCTGCGAAAATGGAGGCACGGGCTGTGATGGCCAAGGAGGTGGCCGAGGTTGAGGCCAAGGTGAAGAGCAAGTTATAGAGTGTGATGGACAAGACATATGCTAAGGCGATACAGTGCATGGTGAGCGAGTCCCGGGTTTCATTGGGAAAGGATATCACACCGCACTTCTGCTTTGGGAATTACCTGTCGACGGTGAGGCTAGAAACAAAGAATTGGGAGAAAATGGAGAGGAGGAGCTGAAGGATCTCACAGGCGAGGAGGTGGAGAGCTCGATGGAGGAAGCTGGGAAGAAGAAGGAAGTGACTGATACTTCTTCACCGATAGATCCATCAACCGAGGTGGACCCTTGATCCTTCTCATTTTTTCAATTTTTTCAATTTCTTTTTTAACTCTGATTCTGTAAGAATGCCTAATAGTGGACTGGTCATCACTAATGTATCTTCTAATTTATATTTAATGAAAGTACTTTTTCGTTGTGCAATGCTTGTGTCTCCTTTATGAGTGATAATTTTGGACATGACTTTTGAACTTCTCGTTATCGAAGTTGGGTCTTACTAGCTATTGTAGTAACCCCTTTTTGTTCGTTATTAGCATATTTTCGTGTACAATGGAAGGATCCTCGGGACATCAAGATTGCCTTCCTTCGCAATAGGTTGCATGTAACGGAGTTGGGACTTGTCCATTTACGTGAGAAGTCACGTAAGACGGAGCTAGAGCTTGCCTGTCTGAAGGCGGTTCTAGTCAAGAAAGACTTGGAGTTTGCCCATCTAAGGGCGCTTATTTTGATGGTTCGAAACAACCCTATGTGTTGGGGAAAAGGATCTGGGGGAACGAACTCTGGTGAAGAAGTCCAAGTCAGGGAATAGATTGTCAAGTAGAATTTACAAATCTACCGCTTGGAGGCGAAACTCGGAGGGCTGCAAAGGCAAAATATTCCTCGTCCGACTGATACCACCCCGGAAGCAATGTCTAGAGGAATAATCTCCTCGAGTGGCCTGGAAGAACACTTAAGATGCTCAAAGTGCAGTGGTCAGGACCTCAAGAATAGCTCCTATCAGGAAAGTGGGGAGAGTTTGTAGTCCTGATGCCAAAACCAAATCTGCAGGGTTGGTACCCTGCTCGAGTGGATCGGGTGGGCGAGGTGGTTCTTTAGTGGCTAGGAGGGGTCATAAGCATACCGTGTCTCTGAACCTAAGTGCCCCTTTTCCTCGCTGCTGGGAGTGATGAGAGTTGCAGAGTGGTCCATGTAATTCAGAGCTTAAGATTACACTATAGTGGACAAGCAATTCCTCTTGTACTTTTGAACTTGTAAAAAGATGTCATCAAGAAATAAAAAAATCTTCTAATTGTTTGATAATTGTCTCTCGCCTTCTTTGCATTGTGGCCTTTTGTCTAATATTGTCGATTCGTGGGAGCAGTTTCGAAGGGGAGCAAGGCTCTGGACCCACTTTGTTTTAATCTCGCAAGTTATGGAGGTAGCCTACAAGGGGGGCTTGACTCTGAACTTGTCTCTCTGGAAAATTAATGGGTTGCGAGAGCACTTTCGAATGACGAGCCGGACTTCGAAATTGCACATTTGTGAGTTGTGGAAGCGGCATCGAGTCACAAATTTGGACATTGAACCTGTTTTTTAAATATTTAACGAGTTTTGGGAGCAGTTCGAGTGGCTAGTCGAGCTCTGAACTTGATTATTTGCAATTTGCAAGAGTGACTTCAAGCCATGAGTTTTGGACTCCGAACTTTCTTGTTAGAGAGTTGCAGGGGGCAGCTTCGAGCCACGAATTTGGACACCGAACTTGTTGTTTAAAGTTAGCTAGTTATGGGAGCAACTCTAGGGAATAGATGGACTCTGAACTTGCTATTTGAGGGGTTGAGTTGTTGGCATATCTCGAGAGAGAGGGGTAGCACCTAACTCAGTGTTCACATCCAAAGAGTTTCACATAATTTTGCAAAAGAAAATACTTAGTTTTTATTGGAAAAATGAACCTTGATGGCCTGCCTTTATTACATGTTTTTGCCGTTATGAGATCGATCTTATAAAAAATTGAAAACTTACTATGGGTGGAGGGCATTAAGTGCCCTCGTTGTACTTCATGAGGTGTTTGGCATTCCAAGTCCTTGATATCTTCTTGCCCCTCCCCTCGGGTCTTCATGTCAGTACGCCCCCCGGAAGACCTTGCATGGTCCTTCCCGGTTTGGAGAGAGCTTCCCGTTCTTGCACGGATTGGAGATTTAAAGCTTTCGGAGGACTAGGTCCTTCACTTTGAGGTTTAATGGTTGAACCTTCTCATTGTAGTACTTCTCCACCTGTTGTTGATAGATACTTCGTCGTAGGGCAGATTTCTCACAAACTTCTTCAATGAGATCGAGGTTGCGTTGGAGATCATTTGAGTTATGTTCTTCATTGAAAGAAAGAAGGTGAGAGGAAGGAAGTCCAACCTCTAAGGGGATCAATGCTTCAGAGCCGAAGTTGAGGCTGAATGGTGACTTTCCTGTTGGGGTTCTCTTTGAGGTCTTATAGTACCAAAGTACACTTGGGAGCTCTTCGACCCATTGTCCTTTGGGGGCTTTGTCTAACCTCTTCATAAGGACATTAAGAATCTGTTGGTTGGCATTCTCAGCTTGGCTGTTGGTTTGAGGTTCTGAGATGGAGGAGAAGCATTATTCAATCCCCAGATCAATTCAAAACTTGCCGAACCCCTTGCCGGGAAATTGTGTTCCACTATCGATGACGAGGATTCGGGGGATCCCGAACCTGAACACGATGTTCTTCCAAAAAAATTGAAGGATAATGTTCGATGATAGAAGCTAGTGGTTTTACATGGATCCACACTGTGTCTTAGTCGATGTCTACCATAAGGAAGTTTCTTTGTCCAATAGCAGATGGAAACAGTCTGAGTGGCTCCATTCACTACATGGCAAAGATGATAGGACTTGACATGGAACTGAGGTTTTCTTGGGGCACCTTTTTTATGGAGGAGTACTTCTAGCAAGGGGTACATTCGCAGATACTACTAGGGAGAAGTGTGGGCCAATAATTTATGTGGTTGAGAATTCTTCATGCAAGGGACCTTGCTCCCTGGTGGCTACCACCGATTCCTTCTTGTACTTCTCTAAGGGTATATTTATCCTTCTCAGGGGAGAGGCATCGCATGTAAGGCTTGCAGTCTACTAGTGTGTAGGAACGCCTGTAGAGAATCCCCTTAAAAAGTATATATCTTTTAGCCCTCACACAAAACTTTCTATCTTCTTTAGGATCTTCCTGGTGGATTTCCTTGTTGAGGAAGTTGATCAAGAGTTTCATCCAATAATCTCCAGGTATTTGGTGATGTTGGTGATGACGAACATGAGCTCTAATGCTCCCTCTTCGATGCTTGGTTTGAGTAGGACTTCAACGAGCATTGTATGGTCGAGTCCATCGAAAGAAGATGAGGCTAACATGTAGAGGGCACTTACTTGCCCAATTTCCTTGCGAGAAATGCTTCAGCTTGTTTGAATGTGGATAAGAGTTTCTTCACACAAGCTAAGTACCGAACCATACGATCATCTCTAGCCTCATAGTCTCATCGGATTTGGTTCACTACCAGTTGGGAGTCGCTAAACACCCCGACCCTTTGTGCCCCTACCTTCCAAGCTAGGAGGAGGCCGACAATTAGTGCCTCATAATTGGCTTCATGTTGGAGGCTGGAGAATTGAGATGTAGCGAGTACTGGATAGTGAACTCATTGGGTCTGAGCATTGACTCCAACCTGCTCCCTTCAAGGTAGGATGACCAGCAACTTAGACATTCTAGACCCGGGGATCCTTTCCTTCCCCGGTGTTGTGTAATTGTTGATCATACATGTTCTTCTTTCTTGCAACTCTTATCGAGCATGTCTTCTACGTAGACTTTCATATTTCTCCCGATCTATTCCTTGAAGTATTTGTACACTAGGCGCTCTTAGGTGGCTCCAGCATTCTTTGGCCCAAAGGGCATGACCCGATAACAGTAGAGACTTTAATTGATAATGAAGGATGTTTTCGAGATATCAGAAGGAAACATATGGATCTGGTTATATCCTGAGAAGGCATCCATAAAGCTTTGGAGCTCGTGCCGCGATGTGGTGTTGATCAAGGCATCAATGCCGAGGAGAATGAAGGGGTCCTTCGGGCATGCCTTGTTGAGGTCAGTAAAGTTGATGCAAATTCTCCACTTGCCATTGGATTTCATCACCATGACCACATTGGCTGCCATTTGGGGGTATCTAACCTCTTAGATAAAGCGGGCGGCTAGGAGTTTGTTCACTTCTTCTTTGATGGCTTGTTGTTGATCGGGAGTAAACTTGTGGTGCTTCTGCTGGACTGGCTTGATGTCTAGGTTTACACTCAGGCGGTGCATAATTAACTCTTCAGATATGCCCGACATGTTTACAGCGGTCCAAGCAAATAAGTCTTGGTTCTTCCTTATGCAATGGACAGTTTGCTCCTTGATTTGGTGGGAGAGAGTTTTTCTTACTCTGAATCACTTTCTTTTATCTTCTTGGGATAAGGGAATTTCTTCCAACTCATCTACGAGCTCAGAGTTAATTTGGCTTCTCTCTTGAGGGAGCTCTATGGCATCAAGGGGAAGGACCGAGCCCCCCACTATGGTTGAATAATAGGCGCGAGCAGCTTCTTGGATTCCCTTGACTTCTCCTATCCATGTTGCTATGAGAAACTACATCTTCATATGGAGGGCTAAAGGCACCGTGTGAAGAACTACTAGACTGAGGCATCAGAGTATGGAATTGTAAGTTGCCTTCACGTTAACGACTATGAAGTCCACGACCTCCATTCAAGTGTCCAGGGCTCCTCTTGCAGTTACATCGAGGGTCATTACCCTTCGACTTGGACTGAGACCCCAGAGAACCCATGGAGAGTATATGTGGCGGGCTTAAAATGGTCGCGAGAGAGCGTGAGGCCCTCAAATGCCTTCAAGTAGAGGATTTTTATCGAGTTGCCATTGTATACCAGAATGCGGCGCACTTCGTAATTTTCCATAGTGAAGCTGATCACTAGAGCGTCATAGTGAGGCATTTTGATACCTTCGAGATCTTCATTAGAGAAAATTATTGGGACTCCAGAGCCTTTGGCTGGAGGGAAGTTATGCACCGAGTTTACTTCTCGAATGAACGTCTTTCGGGAAGAGGTAGACTCTCTACACATATGTCCCCTATGGATAGAGTGAAAGACCGCCATGTGATCCGAGCCTAGGGACTCAGGCTCCTTCTCTGGATGCTTGTTACCCCCCGAGTGGGAGGAGGGTGGTCTTGTCTCTCTGGGAGAATTTGGAGTGGTAACCTCAGCGGATCAGGGCCTCAATCTTCTCTTTGAGAGCTCGGTAATCATCGGTGTTATGGGCATGATCCCTGTGGAATCGACACCACAAGTTCCTATCATTTCTTCTACTTAGTGTCTGCATCTTAGGAGGAGGGTGGAATAATCATTTTTCTCTTAATCTTTATGAGGACGTCCGATATGCTGGCATTGAGGGGAGTGAACTTTTCAAAACGAAGAGCTAAAGGAGCGCAGCATTGGCCAAAACTAACCTTCTGGGCCTTCTTGGGTCCTTCTTCATTCATGTTCTTCCGTTTGTTCTCTGAAAGGGACTCCTTCTATACCTCAGGATGAAAAGCCTCTTTAGCTCGAATGTACTTATCGCTCCTTTCTAGAAGGTCGGTAAGTCCTAAGAAGGCATCTTGGCAAGGGATGCTTTGAGATCTTTGTGGGTAACATTATGTCAAAGGGTAGCTTCTGCAACCTCTGAATCAATGGAGGATATGGATCTGGCCTCGGCTATGCAGCGCTTGACAAAGTCTTTAAGTGACTTTCCCTTCTGCTTCAACTCAAGTAAGGAGGCACTTGTCTTTTTAGTCTTGCAACTAGTGATGAAGTGTGCTAGGAAGAGCTCCTCAAGCTGGTTGGATGGGAAGATCAACCCTGGAGAGAGTCGAGAATACCATTCCTGAGTTGATCCTTTCAAGGTTGCTAGGAACGTTTTGCATAGAAGCGAGTCAGAGGCTTTAGTAGATCACCATAAGAGTTTTAAAACTATGGATATGGTTCACTGGATCAGAGTCATTGTTATATGATTCAAAGTGAGAAGCTTTAAAGTTCTATGGAACATGGGCTTCGAGAATGGGCCTGCTGAAAGGAGGTCGGGCGGGGCAATATGCTCCACTGCAGCGATCCTCCTCTTGATCGATTCGGGCTAGTAAGTCCTCCATCTCTTGGAGACGACTCAGGACTAGGTCTTCCCTTCGTTCGGACAAGATTGACCCGTGGGACTTTTCACTTTGCACAATTGAAGGTGGGTGATTGCTTATTTGTTAGGCCTTGTTCAGGGCGATTTGGAGAGCTTGGAGGATGTCATCCTTGAAGTGTGTGAACTTGGCCCTATTGATGGGTGCTTCCCCTTCTCTATGGTGCCAGGGAGCCTGACGGCTGACTGGAGTTGGGCTCCTATGGTTTCTTCGCCCATCGGTGAGGGCGATCGTCGAGATTTCTGTCGGCGGGGAGAAGGACTTCTCCTGCTTCCTTGGTGCCCTGAGCAAGGGACCTCGTCTCGGTTATGCTTTTCTTCTAAGCATTGAAGAAGGTATTTCCCTTGCTGCTGGTTTTTTATGATGACACAGAGATCAGGCAGAGTCAGGGGCACCGCAGGGGGCTCAATGAGGTACAGAGTGGTGCTCGGTACAACATTTTTGGGAGCCCGCCGAACCAACGTTGCTGAGGGTAGGCTTCTATGGTGGACAGAAGGCCTGCGATGGTGAGCGTAGAGGCTGCCCAGGAGGATGAGGAGGAGGAAGAGGAACTTCAATTTGAAGGCTGGCGGCCGCCGCCTTCTTCCCCTTTAAAGGCATGACTGGAAAAAGTTATTTTTTACCGGTGATCTCTGATCAAAGAGCTACATCTTTGTTTTTCCCACACACAGTGCCGATCTGTTGTCACTTTTTTCGGTGTGGGAGCAATCAGATAATGAGTTCAGATTTTAAGGTAGAAACTATAGATCTAACCGTCGATCTTGACTAGGAAATATGCTTGATAGCTCCTTGTTGCTGAATCTGAATCATTGAGAGGCTTGGATCTAGATTGGACGGCTGAGATGTTGTCAGTGAACCTGCAATGAGTTTAAACATCGAGGTTGGCCCCGACGATACCCTCCGACGCTCAAGTTAGTAACTCAGAAATAAAGAAGAGCTTTTTGTGGCAAAAGATTGATTATCTGACTATTAAGGAGTTGAAGGATATTTATAGATGATTCTCTTGGATTTAATTGCTGATTCTCATGGTTATGGGATAATGTTAATTGATAACTCTGTTTAAGATAGAGGATTTAGTTAATAGTTTTTAATTAGCTGGAACTCTTCTTGTTGGGCTATAAATTAGTCCTAATTGTAGGCCTGGTAGCAACCCATGTTGTTTATGCATGCCTGTAGCTACAATAAAATTACCGTTCTGCTCTTAGAAGCTTCAAGATTCGTGCCCGAACCGTACAGTGGAGATTTTTACCAATATCACTTTTCAAAGAGGTCTAGGTCATCCAATGCATAAGCTAAGGTAAGTAAGTACAAAAAAAGTAATTTACCTAGACAAAAATTTCAGGTGCTGTACTTAGGGTCATGCATTAGCTATGGCTACCTATTCTGGATTAATTTGTGGATAGTTATAGTACTCAATCAAGAACCTAGTTAAGGAAGACAGAGAGGGATATACAAGGTAAGCAATCTATAATGATTAATTATTTCCTAATTCTATGTACTTTGTTGAACCAACCTACTAATCAGAATTAGAATTGACTAATAGGCCATCTGATCATGACTCTCTTTATATGGAAAAAAAACGCAAAATGATCCATAAATCACAAAGGTATATAATATATATGATGTGATTGCAAGCTCCTCATCACTACTTGCAATCATTTACTTATTTAACAAAAATTCATTATCATACTTTTTAAAACTATGCACATATCTAATTTTAAAAGACTTTTACAATATTAAGAACTAATATATCCGAGAAAATAGAACTGCAGATGAAAAATGATTATTGTACTACTTTGTTGCTCACTGTAATATCTTGAATGTATTCAAACTTGCACTGATAGGAAATTAAGGATTGCATAGTCGTCGTCATCTGCAGAAATGAAGTATTTTCTATAATTTCTTTGCAGATTTCTTCAGTCAGGCACTTTATTTTGACATTAGTGAAAGAGTAATTAATTTCAGTAATTTCTTCTATCCTATGTCATTGATTTTCTTTTTCTGTTTGTTTAAATTTTTTGTATGTGCTGCATTTGGGCCTTAACATAGCATACATAGAATATACTGCTTCCAGAAAGCGGTGACTGAATTGAGTCCTTGATTTTACATGGTTGGTTGATATTACTTCAACCATCAGTGCTGATGTATTCGACTAAGCAGCATTGATGGTCGATATTATCATAATTTTGCAGCCAGTGTGATTAATAAGAAACAATGCTCCAACAATGTGAAGAAGCATGATGACAAGCATTACCTGTCTGGACAGCGTGAGCAGCAAAAGATTATTGTAAAGCTCGACACTCCTCAGCAGGAAATATAGTCTGGTCATGCGAAGGCATGATACATGCTCCATCTGTGAGTCCAAGCTTCAAGATGAGATACCAACAAATTAGTTCTTCTGTAACGAAGGAAAAAACGTTAATTTTGAACTTGCCATGCAGGAATAAGGAAAATGGTAGGCTGACAAATGATAAAACAGAGAAAAATGGCATGTTTTTTTTTTGATTAAAAGATGACTACGTCATCGCTTCATTAAAGAGAAATTAACGAAACAGAAATACAGATACATAACACGCCGAAGGCAAACACCAAAAGAGATCATCTAACAAGACAACAACAGAATGACCAGGGAACAAAATACATGATGACCCAAAAAACGTCAAAACATCAAAATAGTAGTACAACTACAAATCCCAAATCTGTGCCGTCTACGCCGAAGAACTGAAGCTGCTCCACCACCTGAGAACTACTCCTCCTCTCCGAAGCGCATTTTTTTTCTGGATTTGAGTAGCCCTGTCCATTCATAATAGCAGAAATTAATTTTGTGCATCAGAGAAGATAGTCTATGGTTAATGTTATTGAAGCAAAAGTCGTTGTGATCTAGTCATAATATCCAGATAATTGAAGCAACCGCTAAATCCCACTCCAGTCTAACCTCCTTTCTAATCCTGTTCGTTCGAAAGTCCCCCCATACCTCAGATGTAGAGCCTGGATACTGTAAAACCCCGTAAGAATGACAAACCCTCTCCCAAACCCATCTAGCTCTATGACACTCAAAAAATGTGATTCGTGTCTTCTTCGTGCTGTGGACATCTATTACAAATCGCATTGTCCAACATTCCCCGCCTCCTCAAATTCGTCTTCGAGAAAAATGGCATGTTAATTGCCCAAACAGGATCTTTCCAAATTTCTTTATTCGAAGTCTGATTCTTCAAGTAGTACTTTGTTCTGCACCTTGTGTTTCATGTACTTCATTCTTATCTTCTTTCTGGTGGATGAATTGCCGTGGCTGCATATACTGAATATACAAGAAGATGAACAAATCTCTTTGCTTAATCTACAGAAACATTTATATTCGACTCTGCAAGCACATGTACATAATCACCTAGCTTACTGTCTATCTACTAATGGCGATCATCCCCTTATTTTACCAGGAGGAGAGTATTCACAAACATAGATATAGTTACCACTACAGCACAACATGAGTGCACACCCAATGTTCACCGAGCCAGCCCAAATCACCTGAGTGTAGTGATTGCACACCTTGCCTGGCGGCTGGTGCACAAGTGTTGCCTGTCGAGTTGTAGTGTTGCTTCTCAGCTACCCACCAATTCATGACATCTTCTACACTGTAGGCCTTCCATGACCACCAGAAGAGGTTCTCACCAAAAGGTCCATTGGAGCTGACTGTCGTGCATAATTTACGGAGTAGTTTGCATGCGTGTCGTTCCGGTGCACAGGCCTAAACCCCCATTCCCAACTCACATCCCAGCTTGCTGTTGGAAATATGCATCAAATATTTCTTTAAGATTTAGAATCATTATTCTTTGGTTATTCTCTATTAGATTTATATCTTTCTATATTTGAAATATTTGATACAATCTCTTATAACTATCTTGAGATATTTGTTAAGATTTATTCCTCACTTGATAATGAAGAATATGTTTGACTAAGTCAAAGACTACTAATCCTAACAAATATCTCAAAGTTACTACTATATATATATACAGGAGAAAAGATTGTATCTGTGAATTCCCAATAGAAAAGAAAGAAATTAGCTATCTAATTGAGAGATCATTGTAATCAGAGAAAGACATATGTTTTGTAATTCTCTTATTATCTAACTAATATTGGTTCCGAAATTCCTCTTTTATTCTTTTTTTATATATTTTTCTGCTTGGTACAATTCCGAATTATTTTGCCGAATTCTGCAAAAAAGAAGGATTGTTGGGTCTCTATCCAATTCCATGATTTTGACCTAACACGTGCCATGTAATGGGCATCTACAAAGTCTTCTTTCTCTTCAAAGTAGATTCGGGAGATGGCAAATTGGGTCGACTTTGCGAGGGTGATGGGAGTAATACTGCCAGGCCAAGTCCTGTCATGAATTTCGAAACTTCAATCTCTTATTTTTCCTTTTCGTCCATAATCAATAGCATACACCACCAGAATTATATGTTACTTGAGATATCATATTTAATGAATGTTTTACAGCAGGCTATTTGGTAATGAAAAACTAACATTAGATAGTTTCTTAATTATTCAAAAATTCTTAGGAAAATTTCATGCTTTCTACCCTTAAATTATCTATTGAATACTCAAACACGTTAATAGGAAACTACAATCAAAAGATGGACATGAAGGTTAATGGAAATCACAACCAAGATATTTCTAACATTTTAACCCTTATTTATGTTTAGTAAACTTGTCATAAAAAAACAGTTACTCAAATATGGAGTTTGTTTCTTTTATCTTTTATTAAAAAAGAATAACTGTACAAAAATTATATACTACCAATTTTGAAGGGTTTATGACTATTAGTCTGAATCCAAACAGCATTATGACTATTAGTCTTAACCACTTCCTTTACACCAAGCCGTACAGCGAAATATCTGCCTCAATGGCAGATTTCCACATCAAGTGGAGAAGCAGCAGCATAAAGACATGTATCTCTCCACTCCGCGACCTAAAAGGCCAGCAGCACCTTTCCCTTTGATGGAATCAAATGAATCATCAACGATCAACTTGGCATACAGAATTTTACGAAACCTATGGATTATGATCCACAAAATGTAGTCAAAACATTGAAATACTGAATTTCACAAAAATATCAAAAACTGTGGTTGTGGATAAAATAGTGAATTATGAAATTTCCTTAAAACAATGAAAAATTCACGAAATAGTTCGGCTGATGAATTCATCACAAATTATTCGTGAATTTTTCGCGAACTGCATGAATTTTACGAATTATTCACAAATAATTCCTTGCAGGGGTGAAGCTAGAACAAAATTTTCAGGAGGGGCTAAGAAAAAATTCTATAACTATATATAAATATATAGGTATTTTTTCATAATTTTTAGGGGGGACAAATAATAAAATTTAATAGATATAAGGAGGATTTTTAAAAAATTTCAAAAATTTTAAGAGGATTTTCAAAATTTTGGGGGGGTCCGGGCCCCCCCGGGCCCCCACATAGCTCGGCCACCGATTCCTTGTAACCCACGGTAAACCCTATTTCGTTTTTTTTTTTCAAATTCATTCCCATTAGTTACACTTTTCATCGTTACATCCGTGACTACATCTGGCAGTTATTTCAATTAGTTCATTCCCACTATTTTTTTTAAAGAAATCTACTAAATTAATATCTTAACATCTAGTACAGGATTACAACTTCTTTTCTTGTTGCCTATATAAAGTATACGCTTACAGAGTTGCAGTATGGTGTATGTGACTCTTAATATGCATATGCTCTTTTAGTTATTAGTAACATATTTGGTGAAACTTAGCATCAAAATGTGTATCAACCATGAATCAAGGGTTTAATTTAATTAAATCTATAGTTGAGAAATGGATTTTTTTATTTTTTTTCAAAAGGAAGATGATTGTTCATGTCAGTCACCCCAATCATTTCAAGAAATGATGATTGATAATAGTATGCCAAATCCAAGAAGCAAGTCTCATTGTTTTGATTCCACCTTTTTCTCATGCTTAGTCAAGGTAATTTTCTCATTCCCTTGCTATCTAAACTGTATTACTTTCATGATGCTGTCAAAAACGATTGGAGTTTCTCTTTCTAGAAAGTCTAGAGAAAGAGTCTCTCTCCTAAAAACCCTAAAATCAAAAACCCAAACTATAGACCCTAGATTTGAGCTTGGGGGGTGGCAGCTAGGGTTCGTCGCCCTCCCCCCCCCCCCCCCCCCCCCCCCCCCCCCTTCCTCTCAACCTCTCTCTTCCAACTCTCATCTTCTCTTTCCTTCTTGTTTTTTCCCAAATCTTTACTATTCTATACCGGAATCCAGTCGTCGTGGTGCTGGCCTTCACCCGTAAGGCGGGTTGAAGGGGGAATGGTGGTAGCGTCCACCATTCGGGTTTTACTCAGGTGTCGGAGTAGGATGCGACAACAAGGTTCGAGAGCGCCACATCTTCGGTGGGGCCGAAGGTGCCGCGCGGGGTGTCGTTGGAAACGCTGTTCGTGATCGTGGTTGTGGGACGAGCTGACTGGGGCTGGCGGCATCGAGGATGACGACGCAGCTCGCAGTGGGGCTCGGACTGGTTGCATCGGGGCTGGTGGCAGGAGTACTGCCTAATGCCAGTGTGGAGCGCCGAGTGCCGAACTATGGGGTAGTCGGGGCTGCCGTGGGGGCACGTGGGGGAGGTCGGAGAGAGGGTGGGGGGAGGAAAATTTTCTGATTTGGGAGTGTTGTGGTAGGGGGGAGATTTGAATTTCAAATTGAGTTTTGAAATTTGAGTTAATGTGGTAGAGCCCCTAAGATCCAAAATTTTCCCTAATATCCAAATTACAACCGACATACAATTGCAACAAAATGTATCCTAGTTGGTGTAGGCGATGATTGTCAGACAATTTTATAGTTTGGGCTCTATTTTGACCAATTATGGTCAAAATGAGGAGTGCCTTTGGCCTCTCTCATGTCAGGGGCCTCGAAGGGGTTAGGTGCGACGTCTGCCTGTGCCGCAAAAGGTTAGTGACAGTCAACAAGGGTTAAGCAAGGGGATGAGAACGATGACTCAATTTGGACAGGGAGTTGTCAGATTGGTGGAGTGCCTGGGGTATCTCTCATATGGTGCTTAGAGTTGACATTTGGGTCACAGTTGGGGGCGACGGAGGCAATCGTACGATAGATGGAGATGATAAATGGTGTATAAATGATGGACTGAGTGAGAGGGTGAGCCCAAATTGGCACGAGAAATTCACACTAGCAAGGCCGGCTGGCCAGTAGGATTATATTACGTTGTATTTTTTATTTGTTGGTTAAGATATATGAGTTCCAGAACCCATCTTGTTGAGAGCTGATTCTCATAAGCCTTATTTTTAGTCCTATATTTTGTTAATTCTTTTAATGAAACGTGGGAGGCTTTCAAACCACCGTTAAACGATCAAGAAAAAAAACTGTATTGCTTTCATTTATATGGTAGATATCATGACATTTATAATTTGTTATGATTGTAAGTTTGATATTTATGGATTTAAATATATTTTTACTTAGGTGATGAGTACTAATTACTAAAATGCATTAAATTTTGTATTTCGTTTTTTTCGAACTTTTGCCGAACTTTTTCCAAATTTACCCCGATCATTGCCGAATTCCGAATATTAAATCTTACCGAATTATTCCCGAACGCCGCATTTGTTACTATGCTATAACCCACAAAATGTAATAAAAACAGTGTAATACAAAATTTTATGAAAACTGCCAAAAATTGTAGACTATATAGACTTCAAAATATGCCCAAAATATTGAAATACAAAATCTCACAAAAACGGACGCTAACTATGGAGTATAACCCACAAAATAAAATAAAAAACGAACGAAAAAAATGGACCCACAAAATGTGGCCAAAACAGTCAAATACGAAATTTCGCAAAATTGACCAAAAGTTGTGGACAATAGACCTACAAATTGTGGTCGAATTAGTGAAATACAAAATTTTCCAAAATTGGAAAAAACTGTGAACTAAACACCCACAAAAAATGACCAAAAGCATGAAATACGGAATTTCACGAATTGGCCAAAAATTGTGGACATAGCCCACAAAATATAGCAAAAACAGTGAAATACGGAATTTTGTGAAATTAGCCAAATATTGTAGACTATATATCTTGCAAATGTAGGCACAACAGTGTAATACGGGATTTCACAAAATTTGTCAAAAACTATGGAATTATAGCCCACAAAATATAACTAAAATATTGGAATACGGAATTTTACGAAATTGGCCGAAAATTATGGACTATAGGTAGGGGTGAACAACAATTCTATATCGCACTTTTAAGCATTATAAAAACAATACCGAAATCTTTTATTAATTTCTTATTAATGAGATAGGGTTACCAGACTTCACCTACCTTTTCCTTAAAAGAAAAAAACAAAACAAAACAAAACAAAACAAAACCGAAATCGTTACCGAACTAGTAAAAATGAACCATAACCATAACCAATCAATTTTACCAAAACATTACCGGACTGTACAGTTTTGCATGGTTTTGGTTAACAGAACTTCTATAAAAGTTCCTAAACCACTTATTTAAAGATTTGAATTCTCAAAACATATATAAGAACAAAGATGGAGTATAATCAACAATTACACAAGAACGAGAGATGAAACTATTACATAAGAGCATCCACTATTGTTGGTGCTAAAATTTGCATATTTAGCATTTGCAAAAATAATTTTGGGTGGAGTGTTGCAGTTCTTTAGAGCCAAATTTAGATGAGTGAAAATTTAACCCAAAAAAATATATATAAAGGAAGAACATCTTCCGTCTAACCCATTTTTTTATATTAAAATATTCTCCGACGGAAGATCATCTCCCGTCTAACCAAAAAAGTAAACAAAAAAAAAATTTAACCACTTTCTGGCCGGACAGAATATCTTCTTCTGCGGCCGCCATTTTTTTAAAAAAATTATTTAACTAGCATTTTCGTAATTTTTGGAATGGCATTTAAGTAATTTTTGAATTTTTTTTGAAAAAGTTGCCGAACTTTTTTTATATAAAAATTTATTTAAATGGCATTTTCATAATTTTTGGAATGGTATTTTACTAATTTTTGAAAAAAAAAATTCTGAAAAAGTTGTGTATAACATTTTCCGTCCATCCATATTGTCCATCCATATTTTTTAAAAAAATCTCTAATATTATAATGGGACAGTTGGAGTTGTTATTTGTAGACATTCAACAATCTAATTTCAACCATCTCTAATATTATAATGGGAGAGTTGGAGTTGCAATGTTGTCAACAAACAAACCCGTGCACGTGCAACTCCAACTCCAACTCTCCCATTAATCACAACAAAAATAAACAAATAAAAAAAAAAGTCAACCTATTTAAAATGTGCAACGCACGTGCATAACAATTTTAAAATATTTTTTTAACACTAAACGTGTACATATGTTGTACATACAACTCAAATTATACTTATACACTCGTGCATTGCACGTATAAATTGTAGTTTTTTCTTCAAAATATTTTTACCAATTACGTGCAACACACGTCCAACTCCAAAACTATTTGTAACACGTACATTGCACGTGACTATCCTCCAACTCTTATCAAAACGTACATCGCACGTGAAAAATACTAGTATATTTTTAAGTGAAAGCTATCATTTACTTAACTGTTGTTAGTTACCATAATATCCTCAAAGTTCAAATTTATTTACAACATAATTATTTACAAAAATATCACTCAGAGCATCCACAATGGCGTTTCTTACTTTTTGGCAAAATGATAAGTATAGAAATGGAATAGATTGTATCGTCTGCAATCGTTATTTGGCAAAATTTTCTTATTTTTCGGTGGGACGATACATCTTGCACCGGCTCTCAAAATAAATCCGTAAGACGAGACATGTTGTATCGCCGCTTATAAAAAATTTTGAAAACTTCCTGCAACGAGACATCTTGTACCGGCTGATAAATTTTTTTTAAAGAGGGACGAGACAACTTGTCTCGTCCCCAAATTTTAATTTAAAAAATATATATTTGAAGGTGAACGGGACATGTCCCGTCCATAATACCGGCATTAATTTTGGGAATAAAGTGATGGCGTGGGAATATTTTCCATACTTTAAACAAAGTAAAAGTATATGTTTCCCACTCTTTCTATGCAAAATGTCCCTTTTAAACCCCCCCCCCCCCTTTAGGTTTGAGATTGTGTATAAATCGGAAGGGTTTGCTCTCCGAAAGATTTGCCTTCTCTTCTTTTAATCCCTTCTTTCTAAAAAAATTTGTATGATTAAATCATACTAAGTTCTCATCCTTCTAAGAAAATCTCCCATTAAATCATAAAAAGTTCTCGGTCTTCTTCAACAAACAAGAAAAATGTCTTCATCCATAAAGAGATTTATTGGCAAAGTGAAATCTAAGCGTTGGTCCGAGTCGGCACAATCACAAAACAGAAGTGAAGAAGAAACAACTGCGCCTCAAAATTTGCTCGATCCAACGGAGTGGGTAAGCGTAGTCGATGATGGACAACACCTACATAAAATGATTACCAATGCTCCCATCGGTGGATTTGTTACATTCAGAGGAAATTGGAAAGGGCCGATAAAAGCTTCGAAGCTAGTTTCCCGTGTACCTCTAATCAAGGATTTGATCGACAAATCTGGGTGGGCACGCTTTTGGGTATGATCAATACTTCCAACAACGAGTAGATGCTACAAATGCTATTGGCTTGTCAAGTTATCAGAAAGTAACAGCTGCAATGCGTTGTTTAGAACAGCTGCAATGCGTTGTTTAGCGTATGGATCTTCTGCTGATGCAGTGGACGAATATGTCAGAATTGGGGAAACGACAGTGCTAAACACGGTACGTAGATTTTGTATTGCGATTGTGAATATTTTTTGTCCGCAATATACAAGAAAACTCAATGCAGTTGATGTAAATAGACTCCTCGACGAGAATAAATCTCGTGGATTTCCTGGTATGTTGGGTAGTGTAGATTGCATGCACTGGATGTGGAAAAATTGCCCTGTAGCTTGGCATGGACAATATACAGGCCATGTCCGTGAGCCTACAATCATACTAGAAGCAGTCGCGTCCTATGATCTTTGGTTTTGGCATTCTTTTTTTGAGATGCCAGGCAGCAATAATGATTTGAACGTACTAAACCGCTCTACATTATTTATTGATATTCTGAATGGTTGTGCACCGCCCGCTAATTACATTATCAACAATCATCATTACACTATGGGGTACTATTTGGCAGACGGAATCTACCCCCCATTAGCCACTATAGTAAAAACCTATACTGCACCAGACACACAAAAAAAGAAAAAGTTCGCTCAAATGCAAGAAGGTGCACGGATAGACGTCGAACGTGCTTTCGGGGTTTACAGGCTAGATTTGCGATAGTTAAAGGTCCCGCTAGAATGTGGGATGCAGAAAGTCTATCTTATATAATGAATACTTGTATTATTTTACATAATATGATTGTTGAAGATGAGCGAGAAGAAGATGTACATGATTATGACTACGAACAAAGTTCGTCCACTACTGTGGTAACACCTAGTACAACTCATCCAAGTGAACAAACAGCTCGTATGGCACGCAATGTTGTTTTACATGATCGACAACAACATCATATGCTCCGTCAAGATTTAGTCGACCATATTTGGAACGAATTTGGAGATGCCGACTGACAAATGTAATAGATATTCAAGATAAAATTTCTCATGTACTTTTTATTGTTATATTTAAGTGGAACAATTATGTTTGCAAGGTTTGTTGATAATTAGGTTTGTGGTATTCGTTACTTTAAGCTCATATTAAATCGCTATTTTTTATATTTTACTGTGCTATTCAAAGTTTCAAATTCAAATGAAAATAGACAATATTTTATAATTCAATGAAAATTAAGCATACAATACATAAGAACGTACATTATCAAATGGATACATAACTATTGAAAGGAAAACTCCAATTAATCTAAAACTAGTACAAGAATAACTAGACTAACATGTCAATCCCTAATGAAACCTCTTTTTTGCATTATTTGGCATTGTCTACATTGGAAATAGTAACGTTGATCGTCAGAATATTGAGTCAAATCCAAAACCCATTATTCGATCTTCCTCAGTTTGCTCTTGGATTTCCTGATCTTTTTTCTTCAATGCTAGTTTCATTTCTGTCGCACTTATCCTATGTTCTTGCATCTCAATATAGAAGGAATTAAATCTTTTGGTCTCTTCAAGCATAGCCTCGTCAGAAGTACCTGCGACATTTTTAGCCTTTCTTTTTGCTGCTTTGCGTCAGGTGGACGGGAGAGAGGTGTAGACGATTTACCACCTTGCTCTACATCCGAGTTCGGAGAGTCAATATTTAGAGGCGCACATTGACTGCTACCACCTTCAGATGATTGTGTGCCCGAGCCATATTCGAAAACATGTGTGGTACGTAAAGAAAATTTTGGCAAATCTTTCAATAATTGATAACACTCTGCAAATCGAAAAGCTTTTCCAGTTGATTGCATATATTTCGTTCTTGCTTCTCGTATCTAAATAATAGATAACAATAACGTCTAAAAAATTTTTACTTGGAAATTACATTTCAAATAAATAAATGAAAATTTTCAAATCAACATACCTTATCAGCCTCGTTTGTTCCGCTCGCAGCTCTGTTTGTTACACTGGCCAGTTTAGCAACAAATAGAGAGACTTCTTTCGATATAATGTGAAATCTACTACTAAGCGAATTCCATGTTCGATCGGTTGGAGTACCTAATAGAGCTTTGAATGTATTAAATACACGATACCAAAATTGGCTACCTGATTGGTCCACACCAATCGTTGGATCTTGACTGATTGATATCCAGCTTTGAGAAATAATCACATCTTCATTTGTTGTGTAGGCTCTGCCTCTTGAACCCTTGCTTGCCATTTTTTCTCAATTTATAATTTTCACAGTAAGTGAAAAGGACTTGTTGTTCTTTTTCTATGTGTTGCTATGTTTCACAGTAAGTATTTATGGAGGAGGTGAGATAGCCGTTGAAATTCAATATAGCCTACCACATGATTGTTAATTTGTATATTTGAGAAAATAAGAACTTTTGTGATTCTAATGTAATCTTCAAATGGGATGACCATGTTAAGATTGTGAGAACAATATCATTTAAGAATTTCAACGGCTATATTGAATCTTCAAAACTTTGTCAAATTCAAAACAATATAGCCGTTTGAAGATTGTGAGAACAAATGAGTTGACAACCAATATAAAACTTTGTCAAATTCTATGAACATGAATTCTAAAAATATACGTACAAATGCTAGTGCAATTCCCTATAAGCAATGCGTTGTGTCTGCCTCCAGGTGATTCGAAAAATGTGCAAGGAATGTCGCACCAGCATCCGGGTACGGTAAAAAATGGGTAATGGTTCTGCAATAATCTAGACATGTGCGGGTAAAGAAGTTATTCCAGAAAAATAGGCTTAGGTTAGCAACTTGGAATATATGAATATTGACAAGAAAATGCATAGAACTAGTAAATACCATGATTAGAATGAATATTATTATAGCTTACTTTCAAGAAACAAAGTGGGTAGGGGAGAAATCGAAAGAGATAGATGGTTTTAAATTATATTATACATAAAAAATTAGAAATAGAGATGGAGTAGGAATTTTAGTTGATAAGAAATTCAAAAGAGATGTAGTAGGTGTTAATAGGAAAGGAAATAGAATAATACAAATTAAGCTTGTATTAGGAGAAAATATAATTAATATCATTATTACTTCTACACCCCAAATAGGATTAGATGCACAAGCTAAAAATAATTTTGGAATGATATGGACGAGATAATTCAAGGACTACCCTTAGGTGAGAAATTATTTATAGAAGGAGATTTCAATGCACATGTAGGAGAAGATAACATGAGATACGAGGGGGGGCATGAAGGACATGAATTTGAAAATAAGAACGATGGTGAAGAGGCACTATTAAATTTTGCGGCTTTGCATGATCTTATACTAGTAAATACTTATTTTGGGAAGAGTAAGGAACATTTGATAACGTTTAAAAATGTGGCAAATAAGAGACAGATTGATTTTTTCATTACTAGAAAAATAAATCACTTGACATGTAAAGATTGTAATGTTATACCGGAAGAGCGTTTAACCTCACAACATAGACTAATGGTATTGGATATTAAGATTGGGAAACACATATATGCGAGGAAGGGGACTGGGAACCCAATAATTAAGTGGTGGAACTCTTTTTTTTTTTGAAGGAAAAGGTGGAGTATGGCCAAGTGGTGGAACTTGAAGGGAGAGAAACTAGAGGCTTTTAGAGATAAAGTCTTTAAAGAAGTGACATGAAATTGGGAAGGGGAAAGAAATATGATGTAGACTAAAATGGCTACGTGCATAAAAAAAATCTCAAAGGAGATACTTGGAGAATCTAAACGTAGAGATTTGTAAACTAAAGAAACACGGTGGTGGTAAGATGAAGTTCAAAATATAGTGAGAAAAAAAAGATCAGCATTTAAAATATGACAAAATATTAGAAATGAAGAGAATTTTGAGAGATATAAGACCGTTAGAAAAAAAGTTAAGAAGCGGTAAGAGATGCAAAATAAAAAACTTATGATAATTTATACATAAAACTAGGAACAAAAGAAGGTGAAAATAACATCTATAACTTGCTAAACAAAGGGATAGGAAAATAAAAGAAATATGATACAATTAGGTGTATTAAGAGCGATGATTCAAGAGTCTTAGTAAAAGATGAGGAAATTAAGGAAATATGGCGAAATTACTTCGAGAAATTATTAAATGAAAATATTGTGGGCAACTTAAATATAGAGAACTTGAGGAAGAGTCGTGAACATATATGTTTTGTAGAATTAGGACCGCAGATGTTCGAAATACTCTAGGAATGATGAAAATAGGAAAAGCTTTAGGGCCGGATGGTTTACTCATTGAAATCTAGAAGTGTATTGGGGATGTAGGAGTTGGTTGGCTAACAATATTATTTAATGATATTTTGAGGAATAATAGAATGCCCGATGAATGGAGGAAGTGTATTTTAGTACATATATATAAAAATAAAGGAGATATACAAAGTTGCTCCAATTACCGAGAGATTAAATTAATGAGCCATACAATAAAAATTAGATAGAGAGTGATCGAATATAGACTGAGACTAGAAACATAATGTCTGAAAATTAGTTTGGATTTATGCCTGGGAGACATATTTATGTACCGAGGAGACATATGAAAAATTATAGAGAAAATAAGAAAGTTCTGCATATGGTGTTTATAGATCTAAAAAAAGCATATGATAATATGGTGAGCATTAAATAATAAAAGATTAAATATTCGGTATATTGAGGTAATTAAGAATATGTATGAAGGAGTAAAGACCACAATTAGAACAATCACCGGAGAGACCATTGATTTTTATGTTACAGTAGATTTACACCAAGGTTTAGCTTTAAGCCCCACCTCTTTAGTTTGGTTATGAATGAATTGACTCGAGAAATACAAAATGTGGTGTCTTGGTGTATGCTTTTTGCCGATGACATTTTAGTGGACGAGACTAGAGCAGGAATCAATGCTAAATTAGAATTGTGGAGAGAAACTTTGAAAGAAAGAGGATTTAAAATAAGTAAAACTAAAATAGAGTACATGAAGTGTAATTTTAGTGATATTCGGAATACAAATGGGGAGTAGTGATGCTTAATGGTCAAGAGATCCCTAAAAGAGACCATTTTCGATATTTAGGCTCGATTATACAAAGGATGGAGAGATTTGTGAAGATGTTATACATAGGATCCAAGTAGGGTGGCTTAAGCGGAGAAGTGTCAGTCATATTTTGTGTGATAAACATATATCTTTGAAGTTGTAGGGAAAATTTTATAGGACGGATGTTAGACCATCAATGATGTATGGAGCAGAGTGTTGGGCAACAAAGAAACAACCTGTCAAAAAAATGAGTGTAGCGGAGATGAGGATGCTAAAATGAACGTGTGGTAAAATCAGGAAGGATAGAACTAGACATTAGCATATATGAGACATGGTAAATGTAGCTACTATCCAAGATAAATTAAGTGTAGCGCCCTGAATTTCCAATAATTAAAAATTAGAAATACTGGACACAAATTTCAGAATCAACTTCAATTGTAATCATAAACACAGAAACCAAATACAGAGAAATTTAAAATTTGTTATTACATCAATTCTTTACATAGCACAGCGAAAAATTAACACATGAAATTACATTTTCTTTCTTTTACAATTCATTCTTTTACAATTTGCATAAACCATATTACATTCTACCACATGCATCCAATCCCAAGCTAATGGTATCTACCTGTAAAACATGAGGCTAGAGATAATCCTAACCCCCAAAACTACAGGGGTCAGCCATAACAGTGTGAGTGACATCAAAGGAAATACAATATAAATGAAGCATAGAGAATAAAGTCATAATCAACAAATTCCAACCGTAGTTACAATGAAATATGAAATGACAATAAATAAAGCAGAAAACATCAAGTGAAACTAGGCTAAGTGTCAAGTGTAGGAAAACAGAAAATATCATGCATAATACAAGTCAAGAAAATACAAATACAGTATGATGACTTTCTAATGCATACTTGTCCGATTCTATGCATTCCATAATACGCAGGTCCGGTGCAAGCCCTTATCGTTCTCCACCTTATAGGGTTAAATCCCTCGTTATGCAACTAATCCTACTACGATGATAGAAACAAGATCTAGAATATTCTGCAAATAGGGCTAACAACCCTCGACACGCAAGCATCATATAAGTATAGCTTTAAAAACCAGAGAATCACTTCCCTGCCGTGTATCCCACGAATAGGCCTGCCAACCCTCGACGTGCAAATACACAGTACATCCTGTGAATAGGCCTGCAGACCCTCGCACGTAAATGCACCTTATGTTCCGTGAATATGCCTGCCGACCCTCGACACGCGAACATACCAACTATCCTCTCGGGATACAACTACACACGGTCCTAGAACGCATCCGTCGGACTAACAACAGAGCCCATACTTACGTTTCCCAAGTTCTATCACATCTCCACTAGTGCCTGCCATTTGGTTGATTGATGTGAATATTTGCAAGTGTACAAAATCGCAACAAGTAGTATAGTTTTAGTGAAAAGAGTGTTGAACCCACAGGGACTAATTATTTTATTGAGTACCGAAATTACTAGATGAATCACTATTTGGATAATCGAAATTAATAAAGAAAGCAACTAAATTAAATTAATCTAAAGAAAACTAACTAAATTAATTAAGAGGGAGCAGAATCTGAAATTTTGTAATTTGTTAATGACAAAATTAATTCTAGGGCTTTTGACTTCACCTAGTTTATCCCACACAATTTATAACTCCATATGAATAAAAAGATTATTTTTCCAAGTTGTAGATCAAAATCCCCAAATTATTCAATATTCTCTCTCAAGAAATATCAAAATACTTTCAACTAATCATTTGTCATAGTTCATGCACAAATTACCAATTGAAAATTTATTAAGATCTATAGATTTCTTAACGGTCACATTAACAGCAGTTTGCTCTTATAATAGTGTTTAATTTTTATTAATCATAAATTACCAGTTCGGTCTCTTCATGATTTAATAGATCATACAAATGTCTGTCCACCAATTGTACGCATTAAGAATAAAAATCAAACACACAACCATGGAAAAATAGAAAAATAATATGGAATTAAAATTGTGTTCTCAAAACTAGGGTACATCGAAGCCCTAGAAAAATAAAATTTAGTTCATAATAAATTTATTACAACTAACAAATACAGTCCTGGATTGCATGATGAAATTCGACAAAGAGAAAAGATGAATAGAAAAATAAATTATTTTGTAAACAAAAATTTTACAAGCTGAACAGCCTCGAATCGCGTTCTGAAAAGCAAAATCAGTTCTCTCTCTACTATTTATCATCTCTGAAATCCGAGCCGCTGCTGAAAAGCGCGTCGCCACGTCACGTCAGCAGGTGTCGGCGTCTGTCTTTTTTCACGCGCAGCCAAAGCCACGTCACATCAGCAGGTCACGTCGAAGCTGAGCCGCCACAGAAAAGTGCATCGCCACGTCAGCACGGACTTCCCCATCAAAACAACCCCCCTCTAGTGTTGGTGTACCCTGCCAACTTAATTCCACCAAAACAACCCCAAAGCCCAACTGGCCAATAACCACGAAAACTTATTTTCCGGTTTGCAGGAATCCCTCACAACCTATAGAGACTCACAAATCGAAATATTAACACAATTCTCATAATAAGATTTCTTAATTCTATCACCAAATCGTTTATATTAAGAAAACTTCTTTAAATCACACAAATCCAAATTTATCTGAATACTCACAAAATTTCTTGAAATAAAATCTGATATTAAATATCTTAAACAACTGATTTTCGCATTTTGAAGTTATAGAAAAATCAAAAAACATCAATCCTTCGAAAATTGTATATATTAAAAATCCGAAACTGTGATAGTACGGCGGTAAAAATTGCATATCTTACAATCTATAAGTCGGATTGAGGATCCATCAACTATTTTGAAAACTAGATGCAGTGAGCTACAACTTCTATTTTGTAAGTTTTAGGAAATTCCATCAATAACTAAGTCAAAAACTCGTTCCAAACTAGATCATACAGTAGTTTTAGACAACTCAAAATTCTTTTGAAAAGCTGGACAATACAGTAGAAAAAAATTCATATCTTACAATCTATAAGTCGGATTGAGGATCCATCAATTTTTCTGAAAAATAGACGCAGTGAGCTAAATTTCTATTTTATAAGTTTTAGGAAATTCCATCATAAACTAAGTCAAAAACTCGTTCCAAACTGGGACATACAACAGTTTTGACAGTGCATTTTCAACCGCTTTGAAATTTGTGTTTCTCACAACCGATATGTGGTTTTAAATCTTTAAAAGCATGAATTTGTGAAATAAAAACTCTGAGATGATCAAATACAACTCGTCTAATATACTGGAGTTCATAATTTAAATCAAACTCTCAACATATATATATATATATATATATATATATATATATATATATATATATATATATATATATATATATATATATATAAAATACAAAGAAAGCAAAGAAAGCTATCAAGTGGCTCTCATTCAATTTTTTCAAAATTAAAGGCCTAGATCTAACCTCACAAAACACATTTTTCTACCCAAAATTTCAAACCCCAAAACCAAATTTTCCCCCCCAAAACAAAGAAACTCATTACTTTATTACTATCTCTCTCTTCTCTCTTTACTTTTTCATATTTCTCTCTTTCTTTCTCTCCCTATCTCTCTCTCCTATTCTTTCTTTGTTTACTTAGAAATTTAGATTTTAAGATTTCAGGTTTGTAAATTTTCAGAATTTTATGTTTTTTTATTGCACATGTTATATTGAAAATAGCAAATATCTCTTCAGCAGTTAAATTTCATCATTTTCCACACTTAAAGTTCTAAGAATTTAGATTTTATACCCCCATTTATAATTATGTTTCAACATATACTAATGGAAACATGGACATTTATTTAGAACTAATTATTGTCATACTGTTCAAACTTGAGCTACATAGTTGTTTTACTGTTTACAGGACTTTTCGTGTTTTGTATCGTTCCGAAGACGTGCCGTAGGCACGTGCCCACGGGCACATCTAGTATATATATATGCAGCAGCACAACTCACAAGATTCAGTGTATATGTAACACCCCTGCCCAAGCTCAGACAATTTTATACAATTTATATATATATATATATATATATATATATATATATATATATATGCAGCAGCACAACTCACAAGATTCAGTGTATATGTAACACCCCTGCCCAAGCTCAGACAATTTTATACAATTTATCAGACAAATTATTTATAGTATAGTATAACTGCCCACCACAAGCTGCCTCTCAAAAGGTGGTTAACCGGATTGGTGACTCTTGATCATAGGCTATTATATTTATAGTTAATTAATTTATTTCTATTCCCGATATGGGACAAATTAACTCACAATTTCTGTTCTCTCTACTAACGTCACAGTAAGTAACCCCCCGACCACCTACTATGCAAGCAACCTGGGCCCCACACTAGCCCCCACGTGTTGTCAAAGGCATTGCAGCCAAAGCCCATTTCAAATATTTTAATTAAATCCATATCATTACTACAATCATGCCATCCATCAATATCTACCATTTTGCCATATATATAGGGGTGTTACACACACACCCACTTCAAAATTAGCGTCCTCGCTGAGCACGGGGCATGCACAATATAGTGCAGGATCTACTTTCTAGCCGATATGGAGCATCTGCTCTTCTATCCGCTCGATTAATCATGATCCCGAAATCCACCACCCGATCAATCATAATCCTGGATTTAATTGAGCTGCCCTCCTATCCGCCCGACTAATCATGATCCACGAATCCACCGCCTGATCAATCACAGTCCCGTATTTAATTGAGGGCTCACCACAGTCCTGAAATCCACCGCCTGACTAGGTCTATAGTCCCGGAATCTACCGTCCGACTATATAGACATGTCCCACACTCAGTGTCGAAAGTCAGCTCTGATACCATTTGTAACGTCCTTGCCCCAAGCTTAGACAATTTTATAAAAATTATCAGATAAATTATTTATAGTATAGTACAACTGCCCATCACAGGCTGCCTCTCAAAAGGTGGTTAACCGGATTTGTGACTCTTGATCATAGGCTATTATATTTATATTGAATTAATTTATTTCTATTCCCGATATGGGACAAATCAACTCACAATTCTCGTTCTCTCTGCTGACGTCACGGTATGCAACCCCCAGACCACCTATTGTGCAAGGAACCTGGGCCCTACACTAGCCCCCACGTGTTGTTAAAGGCATAGTAGCCAAAGCCCATTTTAAATATTTTAATTAAATCAATATCATTATTACAATCATGCCATCCATCAACATTTTGCCATATATATATATATATATATATATATATATATATATATATATATATATATATATATATATATATATATAGGAAAATGCTAAAATGAGGTGGTGAGATGGGTGAGATGAAGATGTATTTTGTGAGATGAGCAATTTGAATGATCCAAATATCGATCACACCGTTCACATCATTCTACATATCATCTAGTTGGTGTGTACAAAATTTTAAGCGATTTGGAGACCTCTAGCCTATGCATCAAAGCGTTCAAATAAATGCATATGTATGTATTTCACATCATCTTCATGATGTGTTGAACGCTTTGATGCAAAGGGTAGAGGTCTCCAAATGGCTTAAAATTTTGTACACACCATCTAGATGACATGTAGAATGATGTGAACGGTGTGATCGAGATTTGGATGATTCAAATTGCCCATCTCACAAAAACACACTCCATCTCACCATCTCATAATAACATGACTCCATATATATATATATATATATATATATATATATATATATATATATATAATAAAACACAAAGAAAGCTATCAAGTGGTTCACCTTTAATCCCCCCAAAATCAAAGGCTCAGATTCAACCTCACAAAACACATTCTCCCTCGCCCCAAAAAAAAAAAATTCAAAAAAAAAAAATTCAAACCCCAAAATCAATTTTTTCCCCCCAAAACTAAAAAACTCATTACTTTATTACTACTCTCTCTCTTCTTTCTTCACTTTTTCATATTTCTCTCTTTCTCTCTCACTCTCCCATTCTTTTTTTATTTACTTAGAAATTTAGATTTTAAGATTTCATGTTTGTAAAATTTTCAGAATTTTTATGTTTTTTTTTATTGCACATGTTATATTGAAAATAGCAAATATCTCTTCAACAGTTAAATTTCATTATTTTCCACCTATAAAGTTCTAAGAAGTTTGATTTTACACCCCCATTTATAATTATTTTTCAACATATACTAATGGAAACATGGACTTTTATTTACAACTAATTATTGTCATACTATTCAAAATTGAGCTACATAATTGTTGTTTTACTGTTTACGGGGCTTGTCGTGTATTGTATCGTTCCGAAGACGTGCCGTAGGCACATGCCCACGGGCAAATCTAGTATATATATATATATACTTTATTATCAATTTGAAATACGGGGTGTTGCAGTATAAGAGTAGTATGAAGTTTAATTCAATCTCAGTATCAATATAAGTTAAAGATTCACTTGAAAACATCGCAAAAACACAAAATCTTCACTTTCGGCCTGCACATCAGATCCGAAGACA
The DNA here is from genome assembly GCA_017893485.1 of Hemerocallis citrina. Classification (NCBI taxonomy): domain Eukaryota; kingdom Viridiplantae; phylum Streptophyta; class Magnoliopsida; order Asparagales; family Asphodelaceae; genus Hemerocallis; species Hemerocallis citrina. Next base: position 25,717,724 of record CM030368.1, read on the forward strand.
AAACTCAATCTTCAATGCATAAAAACTTGATCTTTGATTCTAAAATCCTTTTACAACTTGTTATACACATAAACAAACTAATTATATTGGTTTACCTTGTAATACCCTAGATTTTTAAATAATACTTTTAAGATTAATAAATGAATTAAAATGATTTTTGGTGATTTAATAAATATTTCCTGAAAATTTATCTTTTTACACGTGCAAAAGATGTGCAAATATTGTATTGGAAAGTTCAAAGTCAAAAATTATTTTGGGGAAATTCATTATTTATTATTAGATATTATTTGTGAATTTTTTGGATTTTTCTGATAATTATTTGGCCTATTTGTAAAAATTTCAAAAAGATGGACTTTTGTGCAAAATTACCACTTGGAATGAAAACTCCAGATTTTCGGAATTTTGGACTTGGGATGATGCCTAGTAAACTCAGAGGTAAAGAGTTTACTTTTTGTTTTAATAAATTTGGTTCATTTTTCAAGTTTTGATAAAGAAGGGTTTTTTTGTAAAATTACCACTTAGGGGGGCAAAAGTTTAATAAATTTGGTGTATTTTGCAAGTTTTGATAAAGAATGGTCTTTTTGAAAAATTACCACTTAGAGGGAAAAAAGTGCAATTTCTTTTTTCTGGGTTTTCAAAACAGTGCCGGCTAACTTTAGGGTAGTTGTTTTTGTTTTTAAATCTCAATTAAGTTGGTTTTATTTAATTTCCAAGTATAAGAATCTATATATGTAAAGGTATATTTAAAAGAGGTATTTTAAAAATCCATTTACAAACCCTAAAACCCTATATTCCGGCTTATTTAAGGTGGGGTGCAGCCGTCTCTTTGCTGCACAACACAAAGAGATTTCTTATTATTATTTTCTTGGAGTTTTAAAGCGAGGATTTTTGGTTTTCTTGCGAAAAGAAGGATTTTCTTATTCTCTTTTTTATCTTCGGTTGATTCTACAATAAGATGAGTGACATATGCTTGTTTTCTTATTGTTCTAAGCGTGTTGTATGTGATGAATTATCTATTAGAAAGCATGTTAGATGATGGTATGAAGATATATGAAGTTTTGATGAGTAGATGAATTAAAAAGTGAATTCTTTCATGAAACTATATTATTGATGATTGAAACCCTAATTTGTTGAATTGAGATTATTAAAGAACCAAATAGAAATCATGAGTAGGTTGTTTTCTTTCATGAACTTACTGATTTGAACATATGTATTGAGTTGTATGATGTTATTGCATGAAAGTGAACAAAATCGATTAAAAATGACCTTTACTGTGTATATATACATATATGCTCTGTTTGATATTATTGATGAATAAAACTTGATTGTTTGCATGTTATAATTATATATGTTCATGAGTAGACTAATGCAAGTGATTGGGTATGTGTCTAACAAGTTATAGAAGAGGTTTTGAATCAAAAAGATTGAATTTTGAAGTGAAGATGAGTTGTTTCCTTCCGGTTTTGTTTGTGTGCAGGCCAAAGTTTGGTTTGTGGCTTTTGTAAAGTTTTGAGTTGGATCTTAGTTTGTTTCAAACTGAGATTAAATTACGCCTTACACTACTCCTATATGCTAATTCTTAATACCTAAACATATATATACACCAACATATACACATCTATACACATAAGCTATATGTCTCTGTTTTGATGAGTAGCCGAAATTAGCTTTGGTGATTCTTGTGAAGTTCTCAACTAAACTGGGGATTGATTAAATACTGGAACTCAATTAAGCAATATGCTACTTATATATATGTCACACCCCGCTTTCCAAAAGAGAATACAGAATACGGATACGTGACTAAGCTCAGCGAATGATTTTCATCATCCATAAGCTGTTTGGAATCTTTACAACATCTCACAAGAATAATCAAAGTTGTAATCAAAAGAATCAACCAAGCATGCATATATGAACCAAAATACCAAGAAGAATACTTGAAACCAAAAATATATTAATCTCAAATAATCCAGATCTGAATAAGTCAATATCCTGGGTCACATTGCCCAAATATAAATCAATCCAAGTATAAGATACAATTGTTCAAAAGAAGCAACAAGAAATAATAATAGAAAAATTCCAGCACTAATATCTCATATCACCAACTCTATCTGGTAGCTGATCATCCTGATATGCAATTAAATAAATTGCAAGAATAGGAAAAAGAAAACAAACTCCCGTCAATGCAAGTTACGGACCGCTTGTAGTGCATGATACAAGTACATGAAAAAGGATAAACACATAGCATGGTATAGGCATGATAATAAAGTATAACAACTAGCATGGCAAGGTGAACAAGTGTAAATAGCATGTATCAAGTATCAAGTGAGCAAGTATCATGTAAATAAGTAACAGGTATCAAGTATCATGTAAACATGTAGCAAGTGTCATGTATCAAGTACAAGAAGCAAGTATTAAGTATCAAGTATCATGTATCATGTAGTCAAGTATCATGTTCAAGTCTTGTAGTTATTACTATCTAGGTAGCACTTCATGCATCCCGGTTTTTACTACATGGTTGCTACATTCAAACAGTTTCGCTTTAGATTTCATAGTGGATCATAGAAAGCAGTGTTGTCATGCCCCACTTCCCAAAATACAGAAATACGAGCATGCAACGTAGGCCCAGCAAATGATTATGCATCATCTATAAGCTGTACCAGTCTAACTCAACAATATACAAGAGAAACAACCACACAGGAAAAGAATATAATCACATAAACAATGAATAAACTCAAAGATAATCATGAAATAAATTCACAAAATAATAATCCAACATCTGGGATAAACAAACTTCGGGTCATAAAGCCCATGAATACAAAGTATGATGAAAAGAAATACAATAAGCAAATAAGAAAATATAGCTAAGTAGTCTAATAGTCCAGCTCCAATCTTCAGAGAGTTTGCTCACCAATTTCTTCTTGTATTGCTTCTTCGGTAACTGTTAATAATGGATCTAAAAAGAAAGAAAAGAGTGCCCTTAAAGCAAGTCGTGGGCAGCAAGTAGAAAAAACAGAGAATAAATGAAAATAGGTATATCAAAGAAAAGGGACATGATCAAAGTCAAAGAACAAAGAAAAGAGCAGGCAATAATATCAGTGTACAATAATCACGCATGTAATGAGTGATGTCAATTCAAGATCAAAACAGGATCAAGTATGCAGGTTATTAAGTATTTTATTAATCTATCTAGTGCACGTACTACTGCATCCCATTCTACAGGTTCGGCGCAAACACACAGTGAACGTTTTAGACTGATGGTGAATTCACAGACCTTGTACTCAGCGTAACATGATGACACGATAACGTGATAACGTGATAACATGATAACGTGATAACATGACAATGTAACGATAAGGCCTTGCCGAGTACATTTTCCGATTGTTCACTACCAAGTCTACCCATAATAACCTGGCTTGTTATTAGTTTATTTTCATCCTGTGTGAGCATTCAAGAGGATGTAAATGTTGTATAATACTAAGTGTGTCTAATTCTACACGTTACAGACAAAGCATGAAACAACCATATCAAATAAGCACAATTCACATAACCAGGACAACATGACCTTGCTATACTAAAATATGGGTTACGGTCACCAAAAAAATAGAAAACTTGAATCCGTCGGAAGGCCTAGAAAGTAGACTTCCATACGGTTCCAGCGAATATAATTAAGGCATATAAAAGGTACAGGAACTAGGGTGAAAACTCTATTCTAATCAAGTTTTATGTTTAGGCAGCATGCAGTAAGTTGTATTCAACTAATTATTTTAGGTCAGAGAACTCATTAATAAAATCTATAAAAATTCTGAGTGATTTCTACATGTGTCTAGGTTCAACTAGATTTATTTCAGATTTTTTTTTACTGATAGCATGGTAAATTAAATTAAGAAACAGTAGGGTACGCATACATTTGTGAATCTAAAATTTCTAACACAGCTATACTAAAAAGATAATAACTAGCAGATGACACATCGGAATTCAAATCCACACCAGGGAAAAGTGATCTAGACATCCAGGGCTACAATTTATGTTTAGAAAGTTATTTCAAATTATGTCATTAGCATGGTGGAAAATCTGGTTCAAAGTGGAACATCTGGCAGTCCAGAAATTAACTCATCATAAAAAGGGCAACAAATAAATCATACGATCACATATAGCATGCAAATTGGTAATCAAAGTGATCCTAGGTGTCAACATGCAACTTCTAAGTTTAAGATACAATCATCACAGGTATGGTACCAATTCATCGATCAACTTCAATCTAGCACATACAATTTAACATGTCCAATCTATCAAGTAGTCCTATGCATGAATCTAGTTATTTAAAAGTGTATATGCATGAAACAATGGGGACTAGGTTTTAGATCAAAGAAACAGAACGATGTTAAGAGTATGTCGGGTTAGCTCGTGTAAACCCTCGATAACTTAACGGAATTGTCAAAAGCAGTATGATAATGAAATGGACGGGATTTACTTACAAGAGATCAAATAAACTTGAACAGAATAAAATGCTAGTTCAAGAAGAGACTTGCCTGTTAATTTGCATATTCAAGAATAACGGGATCAGAATCCCAGACGAAAATTCCAAAACACGTGCGAAATACGTGCGAAGAAACCCAAGCAAACAAGTCCACAGCAACAGCAACGACAAAAGCTCCACACCGGATCGGGCCAAACACCAAACAGCGGGATCGGATCCACTATGCACACAATGCCGAACACCAAAATCGACCAACCACTCACCTTCTTCTACCTTTCGACAGAGAGAGAAAGAGTGAGCGGGAGAACTCGGTGGCGACTACGACGACTGGCAGCGCGACGACGACGACGACACCACGGTGAAGACGACGATGCTGCGGTCGGGAAGCAACGGCGGCGGCGATGGCTTCGACGAAGAGCTCTGTTTTTGCTTGAAAACAGGGGAAGACGATGCAACTGGGCTTCGACGGCAATGACTACGATGGGGATCTTCGGAGGATGAAGGGGGTGCACGGTGAGGACGAGGGACGACAAGGCGGTGGATTTCAACAGGAACAAGGTATGGGGGTTAGGGACAGCCAGGGTATAGGTTTTAATTAGGGTTAGGGTTAGCGAATTAATGAGATTATTAGTACTTATAGGAAAAATATAGGATATTGGGTATTGGGTAATTGGGTATTAGATCCAATAAAATAAAATACATTGTATATAATACAATTGATCAATACAAATCCGAATACAAGAAATAAGATATTTGAAAATATATAATTTGTATTACGTAAATTATTTGGAACAATTACTAACAAAATGATCAAATAAGAAGGAATTTGTTTTAATAATCAATAATAATAAATAATCACCATGACCATAACTACCCTAAAATAACCATGTCAACAAAATAATAATAATAGTAATATCAATCAATCAATAAGAATAAAAGACTATCAATAATAATAGCAATCGTCAGAATAATAATATCAATATATAAAAATAGGAATTTGTTGAAATAGTTGAAACAAAAATAATATTTTCGAGGGTAAAACGCAAATAGTCGATCAAGTAGAAATGGAAACAAGTTTATTCAAAATAATCATAATTATTGTTTAGAAAAAAGCTTTAACAAAGAAACTCAAAACAAATTTAACAATAACAATTTATAAATATCGAGATACAGAAAAATACTCGTGAAAATACGTATTTGCAGAAATAGGGGTTACAAGTGTACTCAGGGACAAGTATCAAGTATTGAGCTCCAAGCTCTAAGTGTCATATATCATGTATCACGTGTCTAGTTGTGCAAGTTTCAGGTAATCACGTGTCAAGTATCATGTATTAAGTAATCACGTAGGATCTGTGGATCCCCTTCCGAGTACACGTTTCTGTATTATCCACTATAAGATCTTTCCCTTAAACCCCGGCTTGGTTATTTATTATTATTATCAAACAAGCATGTGCATTTACAAAACACGGCAAAATAATATGGCATGCTCAAGTAACAAGTACATGATGAAGAATAAACATGTATAGGTGAAATATAACTCATAACAGAATAGAACAACGAGAGTTCTAGTTCTGGATAGCAAGATAGTACTGCACTAAAATAAGAATTCCCGTTGCTACCAACATCCAAACCTAAATCTATCAAAAAATATGGAAAATAGACTCCCGACCGAATCCAGTGAATATATATAAGTCGTATAGTATTTTACAAAAACATAACTCAAAACAAATTTGAAACCAGAAAACATGTTCAGCCAGAAATCAGAAGATCGTATTCAAAGTCAGGAAAACAGCAAGAAAACTCATTAAATAAATCCACGAAAAATTTGGGGGTATTTCCCTATATGTGTAGTAACAGAATATAAAGTTTCATATTTTTCCAATATAAATAGAGTAGTCTTAATAGTTATGTTGCCGCTAAATCTGGTGCGGGGGCAAACAGATAGAATTTGTGGGTTCTTGGGATGTTAATAGTCAAACCTGAAACCTTTCTGCCGGAGTTTGACCGTTATCTCCCGCCGTTGACCTGCAAAAAGTGCGAAACACCGGGGTTGATCCCGGCGATGCACCCTCCGACGCTCAAGTCAGTAATCAGAAAGATTATGAATGAGCTTTTACTGGCAAAAGATTGATTACCTATTAACAGTGGGAGATGGGGGGTATTTATAGCAGCCTTAGGGACCAGTTTCGGGATAAGATCAAATCCCTACTTTCCAATGAATGGATAGAGTGAATCAGGGCCATTGATTAAGTATAATCATAAACTCTAATTCTATCCAGCTGGACTTGGTTCTTTGCGGGTTCGAACCCACTCCCAGTTAAGGTGGATCCGTTCTTGGGCTATTGGGTCTTTGGAGAAAAGACCCAGTACCCATTTCAATAGGGGTGGCGAACGGGTCGAACGGGCCGGTCCGGGCCCAACCCGTGCGGGTTGGCACGCTGGAGTAGGCAGGCCGGGCCGGGTTGGCATCTTATGCGGGCTGGGCCGGGCCGGGTCAATTTCTTATTTGGGTGGCCCGCGTGAACCCTTTAGGCTCAACCCGGGTTGGGCCGGGTCGACCCGCGGGTTGGCCCGTTTAATAAAATATATATATATATATATTTTTTTGGTAGCTTAAATTGAACTAATAATAATAATAATTTTACAAATGATGTATACAATTATACAAACAACCATATTTTTGTTTGATGAATATTACATTTCTTAAAAAATTATAATACTAAGTAATACTACTAATAAGTAATAATACTACAATTCTTCAAATATCCCCAAATGATGTTTAATTATAATACTAAGTATGTAATTCAGTAATAATACTAATAAGTAATAATACTACAATTCTTCAAATTGAATCAAATATCCCCAAATGATGTTTAATTATAATACTAAGTAAGTAATAATACTAATAAACAAAAAAAATCGTAATAATAATAATAAGATTGAAAGAGTGAAATTAACAACAAATTTTGAAATTTTATTCATATGAATTTAAGTGATACAATTTGAACAATTTATAACGAAATGAAGAATTCAATTCACAAATAAGTTTTATACAATAACATATTTCTTATGTACAATTTTAATTGACTACAATTTTTCTAATTTAACATAAGAAGAAAAGCTATTGTTGTTGTTGTTCTTCGGGCGAGTTGCTCCCACTTGTAGAACTTGATAGTGCTTTCCCTTGCGTCCTATCTTCAGCCTTCAGCCAGTCTTTTGTGCAAACGAGCATCTCCAACGCCTCGGGCTTCAACCGATTTCTATAATCAGATAGAACCCTGCCACTTGTAGAAAATGCACTCTCAGAAGCAACTGTAGAGACAGGAGGAGTTAGCAAATCTTTAGCCATAATAGACAGAATACTAAAAGTGTGTTCATGTTCTTTCCACCATTGTAAAATATCTAGTGGGGAAAGAGTAGGCTCAGTATCCTGTTGGTTATACCAATTTAATTCATTTGGTTGATTAGTCCTAGGTTTTTTACATTGAATTTGTTCAAGTAGACTAAATGTTCTATCACCAATTCTACTTTTACCCTTACCTTTAGAACTACCAGAAGAAGAACTAACTACAGAAGTTGTACTACTAGAAGCAAAACGTCTATCATAATAATCATACAAGTTATTTAAAGTAGATTCAAACTGAACTAAAAAAGTAGCGCAATCAGTTGTTAATTCTACATTGTTCTCTAAATATCCAAAAAATATTTCTATCAAATTCTTCGTACCTTCTAATTTGATACGGGGATCCATAACAGTAGCAACACAAATCAACATAGGAGGAGGAAAATAATATTTCAAAAATTTTTGAAATGCAGGTATTACAATGTCACTAATATAGGGATCATTTAACATTTCATTAAATATTTGCATCATGCTAACTAATTCAATAAAAATGCTACTAGAAGTAGATTCATATGTTTTTGAAAACTTTAAAGTTGCGGTTTTAAAAGGTTCTAAAAATTTCAATAAAGATTCGGCGAAAAAACCAATCGTTGGGTGTCATTTCAAAATTGTGCATATTTTTTGCGATACAAAAATTATTTACAACTGCTTTATAATCAGTGACAACATTTAGTAAATCAAAAGTAGAATTCCATCGGTGTCTAACATCCTTTGGAAATTTTCTAAAAGGAACATTTCTAACCCTACACCAAGCTTTCCATTCTTGTAAAATGCTTGGACTTAATGCAATGAAATATACACAATTTCTAATTTTATGTATATATGGATCAGCTATTTTTAATGCATCTTGAACACATAAATTTATAATATGACATGCACATCTAACATGAAAAATATTATCAGATGGAGGGTTTAATACAGATTTTAAAGTAGTAATTGCTACACTGTTGTTAGATGCATTATCAAAACTAATAGCCATAATTTTATCACGAATATGAAAAACATCACAAATTTCTATAATACGGTTTGCTATTTCAGCGCCACTATGGGGATACGGCAACGACGCAAGTGATATGATTCTTTTTTGAAGAATCCAATCATTGTCGATCCAATGACAGGTTATTCCCATCGTTGGAATATTGTTGACACCCGTCCAACAATCCGAAGTTAAACTAACCCTACAAGTTAAACTCCATAAAATTGCAATCAACGCATCATTCATTTCAACATACATTTTAAAACAATTCGATTTGCAAGTATTTCTCGGAATTCTTTTAAAATGAGGGTTTAAGGCCGTTTGATTAAAATTTTCCAAGTTCCTACTCTCGAGATAGGAAAATGGCAACTCTTCCTTAATGACTAATCGGGCCATTTCCCGACGAACAAGTTCGGGATCATAAGGGTGGCTATCTACTTGACCGGTCCTAGGGTTAATTTTTTGTTGGCCTTGTATTTGATCAAGAAGTTCTTTATGATTATGTTGTATGTGCCTACTAATTTTACCGGTACCGTCACCCCTCTTGAATTTGTATGTTTTACTACATATTTTACACACTTTCAAACCTACACCCGAAATATGTTCGTCCGGGATATACTCATAAAACTTGTGCCAATCGCTAGTTTCTCCTCTACTTTTCCTACTACTACGGGGTTGTGTGGTTTCGGGTTGTTGTTGTTGTTCTTCTTCTTCTAATTGAATGTCACCTACAATATCCATGTCGTGTGTACCCCATTGTTCCATAATAGGATCAATGTAATCTTGGGTGGGCTCACTAATTGGGACAATTGGTGGCCTACGTGAAGAGGAGGAGGAATCTTGTCCGCTACGACCGCTACCGCGTGATCTAGACATAATGTGGTAATGTGCTCAAATATGTAAAAAAAAAAAACTACAATGTAGGAGCAGACCGAGCGGTGAATTATACAAAAAAAATCTAAAAAACAAGAGGGTTGAGATAGAGAAGTTCAAAAAACAAACAATAATTTTAACTACAATGCAAAAAAAAATTTAACAAGAAAGGTAGAGAAATTTTGATACCGTTCACCGTAGAATACGTGTATGTAAAAAAAACCGGAAAAATAAGAATATAATAGAAAAGATGGAGGAGCGCTTTGCCGATTCCGCAATTGAAAAGTTGAGAAGAAGTTGAAGAGAGTTGAAGACGTTGAAGACGTTGAATTTTGTTTCCGATATGACCGAAATTTGATCGTGTATATGCCTCCTTGTACAATTATTTGATGAATACTACAATTGTTCAAAAATTTCTTTAAAATGATGTATAATAGTAGAGAGAGTAAGAGAGTGAGGTGTAATTTTTTTTGAGATTTTTAGGGGATATTTATAGGCTTAGAAGTGGGGAAAAACAAAAAAAAAAAATAGCCGTTTGCACACAGCAACGGCTCTAAGAGCCGTTTGCTGCCAACGGCAGCGACAGACCCGGGTTCGAACCGCAGGTGTCGACCCGTTCGACCCACGGGTCGAACGTTCGACCCGTACGGGTCGAACGGGTCGAAACCTGCGGGTCGAACAGCGGGTTAACGGGTTCAATTCGCGAATTAAACGGGTTCGTGGGCCGGGTTTCGCGAATTCGATTCGCGTAAATTGCGACCCGGGTCGACCTGGTACTGTTCACCGGGTTCGACCCGAACCCGTGAAGCTCTTAAGCGGGCCAGGTTCGTGGGCCGGGTCGCGGGTGGGTCACCGGTTGACCCGGCCCAGTTGCCACCCCTAAGTAGTCAAGTAAAATCAGAAAACATTGAAATGCAGTAGTTTTGTAAATATGAAATTACAAACACTGCAGTACGAAAACAAAAATATCTTAAAAAATACAAATCCAAATCCAAATCCGTTGAAAGGGTGATAAAATAGATACATTAGTATAACTTTCATATTCACAAATATTTTACAAACAGTAAGTAGAAATAGGTCGAAAATCAGGTTCTTTACTGAATAGTATGAAAATCTGCTAGTATAGTAATTGTTTGGAAACATAGAACGGTTTGTAAATCTCATCAAACAAATTCAAAAAAATTCAGGGTTAATCCCAATCAGGTCTAGTTTAACTGTGCAAAATTTTGGATCAAAATAATACTTTTAACATCATGATAAAAATAGATTACTCTTCAAAATTCATATAAATCAAAGCCTGAAAATCTTTCGACACCACTGTAGTAAAATAGACATAACTCGCAAACTGAAAATCAAAACTGAGATCCGTCAAAAGGGTTAGAAATTAGACAGAATTCTCTACAAATCATGTTCACTAAATATTTTCAAATCAATAGGGTCTAAAATACTGATCAAAAACAGAAAACGAGCAAAATTGAAAATATCTTCATGCACAAAAATCAACTAAATCATATAGAACATACTCAAAACATAACTGAACATGAAATATAGTTTACTAGATGTCCAAAAAACATGATATAGGGTATTTCACAAGTCCACAACAAGTCTACCACGAATAACACGAACGAGCACAAGATATCATATGAACAACACGCATATATTCAACAAGAAGTGGTCAATCCTAGGTTATTTCATATCATGTATGTCGTGAGGCAACTATGGTCGAATCAACACAATAGAGACAATATCAACAATGGTTTTCACATACAAATTGTCTCTAGAACCCAACTACACTACAGGCGGTATTTAGTATTGGTATTATATAAAGAAAAGAATACAAGTTACTTGCCTGAATGACGACGACAGAAACGGCACAAAAGCAAGAATAACGGGAACAGATTCCTGAGCAACAAACTCAACGAACGAATCACCTACGAACCATGAACGAGAACACAGCAAAAACCGAACACGAAGATATGCCACGAACACCACAAACGAGCGAGCCCACGAGCCAAAACAATCACATGGACCCAACCAACACAACACTCGCACCAAGAAAGGGCGAGAGGGAGTCGGAACCACATGAGGGGGGGAGAACTCGGACTACAGGGAGGTAGCAGCGCTCGCTGTTGTCGCTGCAGTCGGGAAAGGCAGCACACAGTGTGTTGTCTGCTGCAGTCGAACAGGGAGACATGGCCAGGGGTCACGGCTGATGGGTGTAGCAAAGGAGAGGAGTGCAAGGGCGGCATGGGGATGGCTAGGAGGTGCATAGCGAAAGAGGGACAGAGAGCGGGAGAGGAAGCACAGCGATGGGTTGGCTTGGATGATCGGAAGACTAGGGTTTAGGAGGTGCAGGTAAGAAGAAGGAGGGCGGCTCATGGGGTAAGGGAAGGCAACAAGGTATATATATAAAGTTGAAATATGTGTTAGGGTTGAATATTGTGACGGCTGAAGACAAACATAGGTATCGGGTTTGGTTCATCAAATGGGTAGAGTAAGGGGATACAGATATGGAATAATGTAAAGGGAAATAGATTATTAGATTAACAGGGTATGGGTAATAGGGATTTAAAAGAAAAAAATATATAAATATAATTAGATCCAAAGGGAAGAATGAGATGGCACAACAGAGATAAATAAATAGGGTATGAACCCATGAAATAAAGAGGATAAAAAATAATGGCCCGATCAAATGGAACGAAACAAAAGACGAACAAAAGAATCAAGAATTCAAATAAAATAGACAAAAATAATAAAATGAATATACTGAAAATAAAATCCAACATACGGTCCAAAAAGAGATACAAGCTGAAACAAATACCTGGAAAAAGAAAATACACTCAAAATACAAAAAATGAAAAACATGGGTTACAATATATATTATGTTCTTGAAGTTTTACTGATGCACAACCACACACCTATACACTTTCACATTTATACACATACTGATTTGAAGATTTTTTGATTTTTTTTTATAGGGTTTTGATTGGTTTTCGATTATTTTGGTTTTGAGATAGTTTTAAACACCTTACTACTCTTATTCGATGGAGATTTGATGATTAAACACTTGAAGATTATATGTACATATACTCATATATATACTTTACTGATTTGAAGATTTTTTTTGTGAAAAATTTCTATTTTGAGATCTTGATATGTTTAATGTTTCTTAATAACTCATACATGTTATATAAGATATGTTTAAGTTGCTCAGGAGATTAGATTTTGATTTTACAAGGTTTTGATCGAGTATCAGTCGAAAACATGTACATATGCACACTCCTACTCAGTAAAGAGAGACTTTTCTATATGGATATATATACACCTATACTTCATATCAGAAATATATCTCAGATAAATTTGAAAATGATTATTATGATTGATACAACTCACTCTGATAATGATATTGCCATGATTATAATATTGCCATAGTCTGATATGATATATTGAGATTATTTGTAAATGATTAACATGTATCAACATACATCCTTCAATAGTATTCACTGATCACTCCTCCATTTCAGTAAAAGAGATTTTTCTATATCTCTTATATCCTGCATATGCTTCATATCAGTAAAGAGGGATCTTTCTATATCTTATATATATACACATATATTTCATTTCACTCATTTCTTTCTAAATCAATATATATACACACAGGCTTCATCACAGTGAAAGGGATTTCTTTCAGTACAAAGAGTTTTTCTATATATGTTATATATATGCACACAAACTGCATTTCAGTAAAGGGATTTATATACACATTGTGCACACTTCATTTCAGAAAAGAGGATCTCCTATATATATATATATATATATATATATATATATACTCTTATACAAACAATATGAATGAATGAATTTCTGTAAGTAAGTTAACAATGATATGAAGTGACTAAAATAAAAGATTTATTTTGTGTCGATGGTTGAGTTGTGAGTCTCTAGGAGTTGAGTGGGAGTTCTGTGAACCGGCAGATGAGATTTTGTGGACTTTGACCAGTTGAGGTCATTAGGGTTGTTTTGTGGAATTAAGTCTGGCAGGATACACTAACTCTAGAGAGGGAGAATTTTTGTGTTCTTTTAATAATAACCAACTTAAGGACAAGCACTAGTGGAGATGTGATGGAACTTGGGAAACGTGAGTATATGCTCTTGGTTTAGGTCCAATGGATGCGTTCCAGGACTTGTGTGTTGTTCTGACTCGAGAGGACATTTGTATGTTCGGGTGTTGAGGGTCTGCAGGCCTATTCACAGAGCATGCAGGGTGCATTCGTGTGTTGAGGGTCGGCGGACCTATTCACAGGATGTACTTGGTGTATCTGCACGTCGAAGGCCTCGTAAGCCTATTCGTGGGGTATATGTCAGGGAAGTGATTCTTCGATTTTTGAGCTATTCTTACATGATGCTTGCGCGTCGAGGGTTGTGATGCCTATTCGCGGAGTATTCTCGATCTTGTTTCCATCACCGTAATAGGATTAGTTGCATAATGAGGGATTTAATCCTATAAAGTGGAGAACGATAAGGGCTTGCATCGGACCTATGTATTGTGGGATGCATAGAATTTGACAAGTATGCATTAGAGAGTCAGCATATAGCATTGATATTTTCTTGACTTGTTTCCATACATGTTGCTTCCTGTTTTTCTACACTTGACACTTAGTCTAGTTTCACTTGATGTTTTCATGTTTTATTTATTATTATTTCTTATCTTATTTATTCTTGCTGTTATTACATATTGTTTATGACTCTATGTCTTATGTTGTTTTCTTTTGATGTCACTTACACCGTTTTGTCCCCTGTAGTTTTGGGGATTAGGGTTATCTCTAGACTCATGTTTTACAGGTAGGTGCTTATAGCTTTGGGATTTGGATGCTTGAGATAGAATGATATTATGGCTTATGTAAAATTGTAAAAGAATGTGTTGTGAAAGAAAGATTGTAATTCAAGGTGTTTGTTTTTCTGCTGTGTATTGTAATGAATTAATGTAATAAAAGTTGAAAAGTTTTCTTTGTGTTTTAGCTATGTTTACTATTACAATTGAGTTTTATGCTGGGAATTGTGCCACATATTTCTGAGATATCATATTGAAAATTCGGGGTACTACATTCCTTTGATTATATGTATCCACAACATTCATTTAGTCGAGTTCCGTCCAATCAAAACACCAAACAGAAACATATACCCTTCGGTAGTGAAATGATCCAACTTTATTCAATTTTGTGCATTATAAGTCTTACAACCCATTATATACCATCAATTCAGCAAGAACATGAAGAAGAAGAACAACATGATTCCTACTAAGTTACAATTATTAAGTCATCTATATAGTAGATTTAATCATTCATTGCACATTATTCACAAAGTTCTATTTTTAATTACTTATCATCATCACTTCATCATACAATCATCTGTCATGTATTCTACTAAATAAATCATTATATATAACATGCATAGAACAACAAGAAATCGAATATATGTCACTCACCTCAATGAAGAAATTAACCGAATTAATAAAGAATAAGAAAAAGCCATTCCTTTCGCAAAAATTCGAGATCCTTGCTTCGAAACTCCAAGAAATTAATAATAAAAATAGTTCTTTTATTTTATGTAGAGGAGAGGTGGCTGTAGCCGTCAATAAATAGTGGGGATTCTGATTTAATAAGGGTTTTACAAGTTTTATGGAAATATTTCTCAATAATGTATTCCTTTACATATTTATACATTTCTTTAATAAATTAGTTAAATAAGTTAAATAAATTAAAATAAACCCAAATCCCTTCACTACTAAGTTAGCTGGCCATCAGGCATAGCCCAAAAATTGAAAAATTTCGGATTTGTACTCCAAATGGTAATTTTGGACAAAAGTCCATCTCTTTGTAATATTTGAAAATATGTCATAAAATATTCGTAAAAATCTAGAAAATTCAGAATTATTATCTACTAATAAATATTATATTTTCCAAATAAAATTTTTGACTTTTAGTTTCCAAGAAAATTATTTGCACAAGGTCTAACTTAAATTTCATATTTGCAAAAATACCATATTTGTTTAAATTTTTACCAAATCAACTCTAAAAACTTTTAAATAAATTTTATCTTCAATGATGACCATTGACAGCCCAAAAAAGCAGCAAAAATGAATTCTCATTGTTTGTTTGAGATCCAATCTGTTTTTTTTACATAAAAGCCCATCTCTTTCGAAGTATTTATAAAATAGTTTCTTTATTCAGAAAAATTCTAAAATTTAGGATATACCCAATTATAACTAGAAGAATTTATTCATAAATTTAAAAGTGGATATTTGCACCCAATATATATATATATATATATATATATATATACACACACACACACACACACATACACACACGTGTGTTGCAAGTGTAAAATCGACAAATTCATAAAATAGTCCAATTAATTCAAAGAAATGTGAAAATTAAAATATCATAAATAAATGAGGAAAATCAATCATTAACCATAAAATTTGAAGAATTTAAAATTTTCTAACTTTGCACGTGTGTTGCACGTGCAAAATTGCAATTTCAAGAAAATAGTCAAAATAGTCAACTTTACCAATTTAATATTATTTAATAATGCAAAATAAATCATTTTATTTTGTAGGGTGTTACATTAAGAGAGAATCGGTTCAGGTGATTTGGACATATCACACATAGACCTAGTAGTGTCCCTTTAGAAATAATGGTTTTCTAAGTTAACTATAAAACTGTGAAATACAGAATTTCGCAAAATTGGCTAACGGTAAACTATAACCCACGAAATGTCGCCAAAATATTGAAATAAATTGTTTCATGAAATTGCCAAAACTGTGGACTATAACCCTACAAAATGTGGGAAAAAGCAATGAACTTTGGAAATTTGATAAATTGGTTGAAAATTATGGACCCACAAGAAATAGGAATTTTCGAAAAATTTGCCAAAAACTATGGATTGTTTATAAAATGCGGTCAAAACAGTGAAATACGAAAATTTCACAAAATTTTTCAAAAACTGTGGACTTATAATAGCACACAAAATATGGTCAAAACAATGAAATTTGAAATTTCACAAAATTAGTCAAAACTGTGAAGTATATAGCACACGAATTGTGATAAAAATAGTGACGTACAGAATTTCGTAAAGTGTGCTGAAAAATTGTGGACTCATAGCTGATAAATTGTGGCTAAAATAGTATTAAAAAAAAAGAATTTTACGAAATAACGAAAACTATAGATTATATCCCATAAAATGTGGCCAAAGTATTGGAATATGAAATTTAATGAAATGGTTGAAAAACTATGGACTATATAGCCCACAGAATGTGGCTAGATTAGTGACATACCAAATTTGGTGAAAATGGCCGAAAAATGTTGACTGGCCCCTTAAAATGTGGCTAAATAGTGAAATTTGAAATTTGTGAGAATGACCGAAAAGTAGACAATAAGTTGCAAAAATATTGTAATACAAAACTTTGCGAAATTGACAAAAAAAACTGTGGTCTACATAGCCTACAAAATGTCGGTAAAACAATGATATATGAAATTTCACGAAATTGACTGAAAACTATGAACTATAGCAGCTTATGTATACATCACGGGCTAGATAAAGATGATGACCAGTCCGGCCATCAGTGAAGTAAACACGATGCCTTATAAATCCATTGAAGCAATTAGAAGTAAATACACGTGATCCCTCAAATCATTCACCTCTATCCATTCTTGATATTCATCTAACTTTTCCAACCTGTAAATAACAAAATGACTAGTCATTGTAGACCTTTGTTCAGAGCTATAAACATAGGACCTCACAACCAGAAGCAGCTTCCTCGAAACTCAACAAAATAAAAAATCTCGTGTCGTTCATGTGCATGCTCCATAGAGAGGGCCTCCTTGACTTTCGGCTTCGGGTTGAATTCATACACTTCAATGCTAATCTGTTGCGGGAAGTGATGTACGCAGTAGAGCTGCCCCGGGAAGAGTGCAATGTTCTGATAGATGTCCTCACCGATAATAGTCCAGCATCTAGACTTTCCCATCCAACAGCATACCAAAGATACGGAGTAGGGATCATTTAATAAATATAATTCATCGGCCAGAAGTGTTGAGACTTAGGGACTGTTCTTTTTTTTGCCTCTTATAAGAGGTGACCTCTTATAAAAGATTTACAATAAGAGCCTCTTGTAAGAGCCTCTTTTTTAGGTGTTCTTTTATATAAAAATAACCTCTTATAAGTACCTCTTATAAAAGATTTATGTTCTTTTTTCACCTCTTACAAGAACATTTTCTCTACTTTTAGACATTTTTGTCCTTACTATATAATTTCTCTATTTATATAATTCGATGAAATGTTATCTTTTTAATGATGTTGCTGTTGTTTGCAAAGAGTAATTTTCTGAAGCAAAAGCACTGATTCATTCGATTTTGAAAGAAAATATATATATATGCAAACATACAACGATAGGAATATATGCAAACATATTAGCTACAGTGAGTGGTGGCTAGCTAGTTGGCCCCAGAACTGTCAATATATTCTGCAGCTAATATACATCAGACTAGACCACAACATATACCTTCCATATATATGAATCTAAAATGAATTACCTTTTCTACATAACATACAACATTTGCTGGATTCTGGTCATTCAGCTTAAGATTTCCATATTTGGCTAAAGTCATTAGAAGTTCATAGCATACGGGAATTTAATTATCGACAATCAAACTTAACTTGGAAGTCATGAAAATCCATAACGTTGAAAACAATAAACATCATAAGATTTAATTTACAACAAATTTCACTACAAGCTTATTTCGTAAAGTTTTTAAACAAGTTTATCCATCATGTAGTTTTAGATAAAAAGAAAAGCTAACGTATGATCATTCAACTAACATGTCTAGATTCTGGTCAAAAGAATCAATGACACATTGCTGAGTTCGCTTAAATCAAATATGGAAAATCTGAACACCATTCCGAACAAAATTTTAATCTACAAACTTTATAACGAAACTGAAACTCCAATGGAACAAATACTGAAATATACCCAGATTACAAGCACCTGTAAATAACAAAATAACTAGTCTTTGTAGACCTTTGTTCAGAGCTATAAACATAGGACCTCACAACCAGAAGCAGCTTCCTCGAAACTCAACAAAATAAAAAATCTCGTGTCGTTCATGTGCATGCTCCATAGAGAGGGCCTCCTTGACTTTCGGCTTCGGGTTGAATTCATACACTTCAATGCTAATCTGTTGCGGGAAGTGATGTACGCAGTAGAGCTGCCCCGGGAAGAGTGCAATGTTCTGATAGATGTCCTCACCGATAATAGTCCAGCATCTAGACTTTCCCATCCAACAGCATACCAAAGATACGGAGTAGGGATCATTTAATAAATATAATTCATCGGCTAGAAGTGTTGAGACTTGGGGGTGGCAACAGCGTCTGGCCAGGCTGGAGCCGGTTACAGGTCGATACGGATCGAGCTGCAAAAATACCCGGCCGGACCGGACCAATGATTGCAGCACCCCAGCTCGGACTTGAACCATAACCCTTCAAGTTAGGTCCAGGGCGGGCCGGGCCGGGCCTAGCGGAGGCTGGTTTGTTTGTTTTTTGAACTTCTTTTTATAAAGCAAAAAAAAATGAAGAAAATATAGAAAATAATTTTCAAACCATATAAAATAAAGGGAATGATTTATTAATTTTTTGCAATGAATTACAAAGTTAAAAATAGAATCAAATACAGTTGCAATAATTCATACAATATTATAGAATTTAAAATTACAAGTTGAGGGGGTGTTTAGAGTTCAAGATGGCCTAGAGCTAGATTGAAGAGCAGACACTGGACTACTGTCGTGCACTTATACTTGACCTGAATCTAGAATCTTACCGCCCTAAATTCCCGCATTATTTTCACTAGTTAATCCGTTTGGTCTTCAATCTTCATTCGTCGCTAATTGATCCGTTTTGTTCCGTATGGAGTAAATCTTAAATTACTTCTTCCGCTTTCATCTAGTCTTCAGCGGATACGAGCATCTCCAAATTTTTCGATAATAAGCGATTTCTTTTTAGGCTCATAATCATGCCTCCAAGAGAGGAAACACTTTCCGATACGACAGTTGACACCAGGGGAGTTAGCAGATCTTTAGGCATACAAGAAAGAATAAGAAATGTAGTTTCACTGTGTTTCCAAAATGATAACACATCAATTATCTCATCGACGAGAGCTTGTGCATTTTACCAATTCAACTCATTAGGTGCATTTGTTCTAGGTTTTTTCGATTTTATAAGATTCAAAACACCACTTGTTGAAAATGCAAGACCCTTACCTTTGGATATGGAAGAAGATGATGAAGTAATATGTTGTGATTGAGTAGTACTAGATGCATAAAGTCTATCATAATTATCAAACAAATTATTCAATACAGTTTCAAATTCTCTAGTGAATTTAGCATGATCGCAGCCTTCTATTTCAACGTGGGGAGCATATAAAAAATCTCAATCAAATTCTCCGTACACTCTTAACTTAATAATGTGACTCATTACACTAGCCACACAATACAACATAAGAATATGATATTTCATAAATAACATAAACCATTTTTCTAATAAAAGGGTCACTTATCAAATCTTGTATCTTAGTCATCATAGTAACTATTGTAAGTAAAATACCACTAGAAGTAGATGAATAAGATTTTAAAAATTGCAATGTTGCATCATTAAAAGGTTCCAAAAATTTTAACAAACTATCGGCAAACAACCAAAATTTATCATCTAATCTACTATCTTATATACCCACTGCAATACATAATTCTTTTAAACTATGTCTATAATGATTAGTAACACTATATGGAGTTCATATGTTGAATTTCAACGGTGTTTAACATTTTTGAAACGTTCAAACGTAATTTTCCTAAGCTTACACAAATCATGGAAAGATTAATATGTAGGACCACTCAAAGTAATAAAATTAACACATTCTCTCATTGCACTAATCTTATCATTACAATATTTTAGTGCATCTTGGACACAAATGTTGAGAATATGACAAGCACATCTAACATGAAATATCACGGATTTTATATGATTTAACATAATCTTCAATTTAGAAATTGCCCTAGTATTATTAAAGGCATTATCAAAATCAATAATAAAAACTTTATCTAAATACCAAATTTATTGCATGCTTCTATGATGTGTGTTGCAATAATATCACACTTATGTGGATACCTAACAAATCCAAATTAAATAATCATCTTTTGAAGTAATCAATCGGTATCTATCCAATGACAAGTTACACATATCATTGGTTGATGGTTAACGTCTACCCAACCATCGGAGGTCAACGCAACCCTACAATTTAGTGAGGTCAATGTTGCAACTAATATCTCTTTAGCGTCCTCGTAGACTAATCTACAATTTCCTTTCACAACGTTTCTAGCAATCTGTATAATGAGGTTTTAAAGCGGTATGGTTAAAACTCTGTAGATTCCTACTTTCAGCATAGGAAAATGGAGTGGGTATTTAGATTTCCCATTTTACCTCCCAAACTAGCCAGTATATAGTCGTTATGGGGTGAAAAAGTAATTCAATAATTAATTTTTTAAAAAACCAGCAAAAAAGTTAAAAAACAGAAAAAAGTTAAAGTTACCATTTGGCCCGGTCGGGCCGACCCGAACCGGATCGAACTTTGTTGGTTCGGGTTCGGGTTCGAGTTTGGTTTGGTTGGGCCGGGCTGATGTCCGGCAGGGCCACATCGGGTTTTTCCCCACTTTGGCAGCCCGAACCAGCCCCCACACCGGAGCTGGTTTGGTTATGATCCAGGCCACCAAAGGGTCGGGCCGGTCCGGGCTCAAGCCCAGGTAGGCCACGCCGTGCGGGCTGCGGGCTAGCTCGGATCTGTTGCCACCCTATTGACTTGAGAGATCATTAACCCCATATATGGGAAAATTTTAGAAGGCCCAATTTTTATTGGGCCTGCACAAAGTGTGTAAGCAGAACTTAAAGAAAATATTTTGGTCAATTTCTGCATACATGAAATAACTAACCAATTATCCGTAAAAAAAAACTATTTTTTTTTCTTGTGCTTTCCACAAAATTTACTTAAAATATCAACTATCAACTCTACAGTGTAAGCTAGCAAAAGGAAAGACTGCACTCTGCTGGTTTAAGTTTCTTTTCTGGCGATTAATCCACTTATTTTTTCATTTAATGTTATTTTTTATAATAAAAATTTGTATTATTCGAAAGAAGAAAGGAAAAAAAAAACCCTAGTTCTTCATCGGTTTGACTATGGATTGATTGTTCGATCAATTTCGTTTTCAGAAAGTCCGCTGAGATTTTTAAACAAAAGGGAATGCATAACTTGAGGTCGGAAACACTCAAACGAATAAATTAATTAATGCTGGGTGTACCAATTAAAATGTCACTATATATCGTATAACTTTTCCTCTAAAAAGAAAAAGACAAGGGGAGAATTAATGTGTGAATCTCACAAAAAGAGTCATTTCTAATTATCGGTATTCCTTCACTAGAAGAATGCATTTAAAAGGTGCGGCAACTAAATTAGACTAACCAATTGAACCTGATCGATGATCGGAGAGACATACACAGCAATTGTGAAAATGTAAAACGACATAGATGATCTCGTTTAAGCAAAAACTGCCTTATATATGTTGTTCCACTATCTTGGTATACTTCAACACAACATCAACCTCTTATCAATCTCTTTTCAGTATAAATATCTTCTGCTATGTGTCACTTAGTTGTAATTACTTCCGATGCAACTATATGTTAGGAATGTGTCTTGAATACTCATGGTTCATATTGGAAAAAGTTAAGATTAAGTACGACGGTCGAAACGTCGAAAAGAGTAGAAGAAAACAGAGCAGCAATAGTGCACGCATAGTTGCGATCGACTGTCCCAAGTTGCGGTCGACCGCACCCCCGACCGCAGTTGCACTGGGTTTGGCCGAGAGGAGGACGGTCGACCGGTTTTGTTGGATGGCAGACCGATCGCGGCGCTGTATTCATTTTGAGCCTCGATTTGTTAAGTCATTTCAGCACAATCTTCAACTCCAAGTTAGATCGTACGACTCATATTCAGTTATTTCTTTTCCAGGTTATATCGGACGACTAAGAATCAAGATTAGACCTAGATTTCTCTCTATTCTTCTATATATATTGTAAACTCCTCCAATATGAGAGTAGAGTACTTTATAGATTCTTTTCTCCATTGCAAAGAGAGACTCAAGAGAGATAGTTCTTGTTGGGTGAATTTAATTCCTTATATTGAGTGAATCAGTAACTCCTTGTAATCTCTTCTAGTTGAATATCAGATCTCCTATATTTTTCTCCGGATTAAGCAAAAGCTAACCGGGATAAATTATCGTTGTGTTTGTATTTGGATTGGTGGATCTACTTGCTTGCTCAATTGATTCGTCTCATCTCTTCGACTTCATCATTGTTCTAATTAGTTTCACTGCGACCAGAGGGGTTTATTGATGCCCCAATCATAACAACTGGTATCAGAGCTTCAGGTTGCCGAATTCCTTGGTTAAGATGACAAGTTACAGTCTTTTGAAGATCAAGCAGTTCGATGAAAAGACCGATTTCAATCTTTAGAAGGTTGATATGTATGATATCCTTGTTCAAAAACGTTTGCAGTTAGCCGTTAAGAAGAAAGAAATGCCATCCGACGTGAAGGAGGATGTTTGGAAAGATATTCGTGAAAGAGCCATAAGTCTGATCCGACTATCCTTGGCGGACGAGGCCAAGTGCAGATTTCTGAAAGAAACTGATGCGGCGAATTTGTGGGAAAAACTCATAGCTGACTACTCTGATTCGTCGTTATTAGATCGGATGCATTGGAAGAGAAAGTTGTTCCGTTTATCTATTAAGTAAAGTACCGATCTCCAAGACCACATTACTGAGTTCAATAAGATAGTATTTGAACTTAAGGCGATTAATGTGATTGTGTGAGAAAGATAAAGCTTTCAACCTGATATATTTACTACCGGATTTGTACGAGCTTTTGATAATTACCATGCAACACGGTAGATGCCAAGGAGAGTATTTCGGTAGATGGTGTAATCAAAGCAGTGAAGGAAGATCAACTTAGGAAGGAGACCCATAAATCATCATCGTCTATTCCTACAAATTGTCTAGCAGTGGATGGTCCTTCGGGGGGAAGATAAAGTGCTTTACAAAAGAATTCGATTCATTGCCGTTATTGTAAGAGGCCAGGGCATATCAAGAAAGATTGTTGGAAGTTGCAAAATCAGGAAAGCGCAAAGAACGGGAGTTCAGCTGCTAATGTGGTTAGTGCATTTGATTCAGGTGATTCGTGTCTTCTTATTTCAAATTCTTTAGAAGTTGATTCTAGTTGGCTTCTTAACTCAGGGAGTTCTTCTCATATTTTCTCCAAGAGGGAGTTATTTTCTACTTATAAGTCTACTACAAGGCGTTGTGTGACAATAAAAACCGAGGAGATTTGTGAAGTAGTAGGTGAAGGAACAGTTGAGTTGAAGATGACATGTCTAAATTTGTTCACTTTAAGGAATGTTTTGCATGTTCCTCTGTTGAAACAAAATCTGATTTCCTTGGAAACTCTGGATGCACGGGGTTGTAGGTACACAGCTCGATGTGGAGTTCTGTCTGTTTTTCAAGGTCATCGTAAAGTGATTAGAGGTATGAGAGTGATTGGGCCAAGCCAACACAATCTCTACAAGCTTTGGGAAATCCGAAAATCCTGCGCAGAGGTTGTTAGTTCTTTTTCCGTTATTCCCGCAAGCTCAACTAGTTTGCCGCAACTAGAATCATCGAGACGAGACCACGACGTTCAAATATCGTCGAAAGGTGGAGAAAGCCTAAGGGTAGATGGAATTTGTGCGAAGTTTGGCAACTTGGTGAGTACATCTACGGAGGTGTGCCTTTGAGGGGCTACACTGGATCATGTGAGATTGGGTAGAGATCAGTTCAACTAGAACAAGACGCTATTGTTCTAAGTTTTTTTTGCAAGTGAAATTCATAAAAGTTTGGAGATGAATAACACATCATGTAATAGCACTCGTATGCAATCCAAGGTGGAGTTTGTTAGGAATGTGTCTTGAATACTGATGAACCCAATAATATTCACATTTAGGAGCAATAATCTTAGTGCAATTAGACATTTAAATGCTCTATATGTGGTATTTTACTCTTATTTTCTCTTTTCCATAGGAAACAGCCTAAAAGCAGCCAAACGAAGCAGATTCAAGTCTAATACAGACTGAGAGGATGATACACAAGGAGCTGCAGAGCATAAGTCGACTGGTCCTCAAAGACAGTTGACAGAGGAGTATGAAATCCCGAAGATACGCAGTACAGTCGACTTACTATAAAGGCAGTCGACTTGACGGATTAATTGTGAATCTACAGATGTCTCGACACTGTCGACTGATTTCAAAACCAGTCGACTGGTATTCAGCAGAGTTAAGAGATAAAGAAAGTTTAAGATCCAGCCTCAGCCAAATCCGAATCAAATGGAAGTTATCCAAACCCAGGTTATTTGCAAATAACAACTCTCCAACAATCAAAAGAACCGGGATTGGCAAGTAAGAAGATGGACTCAATCTTATGCATGAAGAGATAAGAAATCAGGAACTTGATATCGGCAGACAAGGACAAGAGAAACTATAAAAAGAGAGAATCATCTACCATCAAGGGGGATCGACCAGCAAGCATCAAAGAGACCAGCATCAAGAAGGAGGAGAACAAGTCGACTGCTGATTAGGCTCAATTTCAACATCATACAAATCAGTGTTCTTCTGTTCTTCCTTTTACTTTTTATTGTAGAGTCATGAATTCTATTTCATTAATCAATAAAGGTTGTATTATGTGCAAATAATTTCATAGTTGGGTAGATTGAAATCGTAGTCATGTAATGCTTATATTCTTCTTAATGCTACTCTATTACTTATTGATTAAACCTGATTGTATTGGTATAGATTTATAATATGAATCAAACTTGTTCAGAAGTTCTAAGAGCAGTCGACTGAGAGTGACAGCAAGTCGACTGCCATACAGAACCTGAGATTATCAAGTTTGCGTATTATAAAACTGAATCTGTTATACGAGCATAGAGACGACCCGTATCTCGTGCTCATAACTTGTAACACAGGAATCTTTGGGGCTTCTTGGTTTAATCAACTTGAAAGATCTAGATCTGATACCAATTTCTAGAACTTTGAGTGTTTGTTCGTTTCCATTGTTCCTATGTTTTCTTTAAGTGCAACTTAGTAGATATCATGCTAAATACTTAAGGAAAGAAACGAATTAGAGTAGATACCATGCCTAATTCTTGGCCTAGGGAAACATTAACTTTAAGGAGTAGATACCATGCCCTTAAAGGAACAAACATGAGTAATTGGAGTAGTATAGAAGGTGACTTAGCATTATTGACTATAGGTGGAAATCAAAGCCCAACTACTTAACAGATATTTGTGATTCAGAACCACTTCATCTAGTTTTTAATCTTTTTTAGAACAAAACTTTATGATTTGCATTTTTCTTTGTTTTATTGATTAGTTAGTTAAGTACTACAATCTCTGTGGGATCGACCCTTGCTTGTCACTACGCTTCTATAAATAATTCGTACACTTGCGAGGTTTTTAATTTGTGTATAGTTTATCTATATATTTAGATCATCTAGATTGCACAACAAGTTTTTGGCGCCGTTGCCGGGGATTGTTTAGTATTTTAACTTACAAGTCAATAAAAATCTTTTTCTTTTTTTTATTTTATTTCTTCTTTCTCTTTTATTATATTTTCTTTCAGGTTACACTCTGCACAGACAGACCAGTCGACTGTACAGCGAATATTTCCATAATCAACAATGGGGGAGAAAGTACCAAATCGAGTACCAATGCAAGACAAATTCACTCCGAAGAATATTGAGCAACCTTCTTGCATAGCTTTTCAACCTAATGTCACAGAGAATATGCACCTATCACCTCAATTACTTAGCATGGTTCCCCACTTCAGTGGCAGACCAGACGAGGATCCGCATCTACATTTGCAAGATTTCTTTGATCTTTGCAGAACACAAAGCGTCCAAGGGCTCACCCCTGAACAAATCAGGTTAATCTTGTTTCCATTTTCATTAAAACTTAATGCTAAATTGTGGTATAATTCTTTGGAACCAGGATTAATTCAGTCATGGGAGCAATTGGCAACAAAGTTCTTGAAGGATTCTTTCCAGCTCAGAAAACCAGACAACTAAAAAGGGAAATTCTACTCTTCCAACAAAAAGATGGCGATTTATTCTTCGAGGCATGGAAGGACTTCAAGAACAAGCTTCTCAAGTGTCCTACGCACAACATACCTAAGGATGATCAGGTACAAGCATTTTATGAGGGTTTAAATGACACTAACAAAGCAATTGTGGATTCAGCTTGCAATGGAATTTTGATGAGGAAGAGTGGTGAAGAGGCCGTCGAGCTATTTGAAGAACTCAGCGAGAACTCACAACAATTCTCAACAAGGAAGAGCCTTTCGAAAAAACAGGGAGTTTACGAAATTTCTAATAATAATAACATGCAATTAGAAATGGAAACCATGAACAAAAAGATTGATATGCTTGTTAATGCAATTTCGACGATGGGTGGTGTAAAAAACCAAGCAAAAAAAATTTGTGCAATTTGTTCTCATTCTGATCATACAACTAATACATGTCCCATGTCTTCTTTCACAGATCAGGAGCACGCAAACTACGTAGGACAGGGAATGTACCCACCCCAGAACAACACTTTTTTAAACAAGTATAACCCAGGGTGGCAAAACCATCAAAATTTTTCATGGAGCAATAATCAAAACCATCAAGGCAATCAATTCGCACAAGGGCATGCACAGCAATTTCAAATTGGGAATGGGTTTGATCGGCCAGTACAAGAACAGAAGAAGTTGGATTTCGAATCCACCGTTCTTCAATTACTCCAACAGCAACAACAAACAAGCAATCAACAAGGGCAGGCCATTCAAAAATTGGAGACTTAAATTGGTCAAATTGCTAAGGAGCTAAGTGAAAGAGAGGCCGGAGAACTCCCATCACAAACCATACCAAACCCTATAGGACAAGAATAGCTCCAATCAGTGACAACCCTTGAGGACAAGATTGAGTTTAGAATGTTTGATGCACCAAAATTACCACACGATAATCATGAATGTTATAATGTTGTTGTGGTTCAGGAAATTTGTGACCAAACATTTCAGGAACATGGTGTTGATCCATTACAAGCAACAATTACACACCCTCTAATACTATCTCAAGTTGAACAGGAATATGATGATTGGAGGATTGCAGAGAAAATACATACCCTTGGAAATGAAAAATCATATGCAGGTAAGTTTGCACATGTGTTTGAAAATCTTGTGTCTAATAATACTTTTGTTTCTTCTTTTACCAGGACACCAGATGTGGAGCTGAAGCCACTACATGAACACTTGAAGTATGAATATTTAGGGGAAAACCAGACATTACCTGTGACAGTTGCTGCAAACTTAAGGATGCAGGAAGAAGAGAAGCTGCAGGGAGTCTTGCAAGAACACAAGGGTGCATTAAGGTGGACCATTGCAGATAGGCTTATGTCAAGATGGTACGGTCCGTACATTATTGCAAAGGTTTCCCCACATGGAACGTTGGAGAAAAATCAAACGTTCAAAGGTGAATGGGCATAGTGGGAAACCTTATAATAAGATGAATTTTGAGCTGCGAGCCATTCAATACATTGCATAAACTCATCAAGTCTAGCTGAAGACAAGAAACGCAGCGCTTATTGGGATGCAACCCAATTTTTCAGGGGAGTACTTACACTCTCTATTTACTTATTTCTTTAATCATTTCTTTATTTCTTCACTTTATTTTCTTTCCTTCAAACTGGGTGGTAACACATGCCTATTTTAAAGTTTTGTGCAAACATTGAGGACAATATTCCATCTAAGTTTGGGGGTAGTTATTTACATTTGAAGTCTTTTGATTTTAACCATTCCAACATTTAATGATTTGAGCTCAGTTACTATAGGTAGAGAGTGGAGAACTAGTATTAAGTGTGGTCTTTATCTTTAAAAATGTTAATAACTTATCATATGGATCATACTTGAAACTTTCATTCATTTGGCTATGTCAATTTAACGAATTGTGAAAGAGAATAGCAAGTTCAACTGTGAGTAAACTACACAAATTGTGAGTTTTTTAGCCTTATTTATTTCTTTTGAGAGAGCCACACACTTGAAAATCTCAGTTGACTGCATTCTTGAGATGATCTAGAACTTGTTTTTGCTACTTTTCGAAACTTATTTTTGGTTTTTGCATCAAAACTTGGAAATGATTAAGGCACCTAAGATTCTATCACCAAAGACAAATAGCCTACCCAACATCAATTATCCACTAGTTACCCCTTTGAAGCCTATAAAAGCTTTCTTTTTGTAAGACATATCATCCTTAACCAAAGACTAGGTGAATAGGTCACCTTACCTATATCTATTGAGTTAGTAGAGCAAGAATTGTAAAAGAGATGTGGTATGTCAAGATGAAGGGGATGAAAATATAAAGAAGAATGGGAGGATTTGTCATAAGAAAAACAAAAAAAACAAAAAAAAATCTCTTAGAATAATGCAAGTTGCTCTACTAATTCTGTAGAAATTTTGTATTCCTTTCTCCCTTCATTGTTTAAAACCTCACCCAGGGCCCCATTACAACCTATATAAGACCTTTTGATCCAAGTAGTGTGCAAATCAATGGTGTGAAGATGTAGTAGCAAGATCAAGCATATGGTTTCATCCAAGTAATGAAAGTTTTCACGAGATCTAACTTGAATATCACATGTCAAAGAGAGCTATTTTTCTTTGTGAGTGTATGCCATGGTGAGAATTTGGAGTTGAAATATAGTTGAGCTTGCTAACCTTAATCATGATTATGTTGCAGGAGGCATTGGCCATACTATTATTTGATATTCAAGTTAAGTATTCGTGTGAATAAGTGATTAACATTTGAATCAAAACTTGTTTAGACCTATCTTAATGCTTGTTCTAACCTTGACACCTAAAGTAGCAAGTTCTCTGAAGTAAATGTTGGAAGGGTAAAGATGTTCAGGAGATGCTTGTAGTTTAATTTTGCTTGAGGACAAGGAAAAGCTAAGTTTGGGGGTATTTGATGAACCCAATAATATTCACATTTAGGAGCAATAATCTTAGTGCAATTAGACATTTAAATGCTCTATATGTGGTATTTTACTCTTATTTTCTCTTTTCCATAGGAAACAGCCTAAAAGCAGCCAAACGAAGCAGATTCAAGTCTAATACAGACTGAGAGGATGATACACAAGGAGCTGCAGAGCATAAGTCGACTGGTCCTCAAAGACAGTCGACTGAACAGAGGAGTATGAAATCCCGAAGATACGCAGTACAGCCGACATACTATAAAGGCAGTCGACTTGACGGATTAATTGTGAATCTACAGATGTCTCGACACAGTCGACTGGTATTCAGCGGAGTTAAGAGATAAAGAAAGTTTAAGATCCAGCCTCAGCCAAATCCGAATCAAATGGAAGTTATCCAAACCCAGGTTATCTGCAAATAACAACTCTCCAACAATCAAAAGAACCGGGATTGGCAAGTAAGAAGATGGACTCAGTTTTATGCGTGAAGAGATAAGAAATCAGGAACTTGATATCGGCAGACAAGGACAAGAGAAACTATAAAAAGAGTGAATCATCTACCATCAAGGGGGATCGACCAGCAAGCATCAAAGAGACCAGCATCAAGAAGGAGGAGAACAAGTCGACTGCTGATTGGGCTCAATTTCAACATCATACAAATCAGTGTTCTTCTGTTCTTCCTTTTACTTTTTATTGTAGAGTCATGAATTCTATTTCATTAATCAATAAAGGTTGTATTATGTGCAACTAATTTCATAGTTGGATAGATTGAAACCGTAGTCATGTAATGCTTATATTCTTCTCAATGCTACTCTATTATTTATTGATTAAACCTGATTGTATTGGTATAGATTTATAATATGAATCAAACTTGTTCAGAAGTTCTAAGAGCAGTCGACTGAGAGTGACAGCAAGTCGACTGCCATACAGAACCTAAGATGCCATACAGAACCTAAGATTATCAAGTTTGCGTATTATAAAACTGAATCTGTTATATGAGTATAGAGACGACCCATATCTCGTGCTCATAACTTGTAACACAGGAATCTTTGGAGGTTCTTGGTTTAATTAACTTGAAGGATCTAGATCTGATACCAATTTCTAGAAGTTTGAGTGTTTGTTCGTTTCCATTGTTCCTATGTTTTCTTTAAGTGCAACTTAGTAGATATCATGCTAAATACTTAAGGAAAGAAACGAATTAGAGTAGATACCATGCCTAATTCTTGGCCTAGGGAAACATTAACTTTAAAGAGTAGATACCATGCCCTTAAAGGAACAAACATGAGTAATTGGAGTAGTATAGAAGGTGACTTAGCATTATTGACTATAGGTGGAAATCAAAGCCCAACTACTTAATAGATATTTGTGATTCAGAACCACTTGATCTAGTTTTTAATCTTTTTAGAACAAAACTTTATGATTTGCATTTTTCTTTGTTTTATTGATTAGTTAGTTAAGTACTACAATCTCTGTGGGATCGACCCTTGCTTGTCACTACGCTTCTATAAATGATTCGTACACTTGCGAGGTTTTTAATTTGTGTCTAGTTTATCTATATATTTAGATCTTCTAGATTGCACAACAAATACTCGTGGTTCAGATTAGAAGAAGGTAAGATGAAGCACGGAGGTCGAAACGTCGAAGAGAGTAGAAGAAAACAGAGCAACAATAGTGCAGGCATAGTTGCGGTCGACTGTCCCAAGTTGCGGTTGACCCGCACCCCCGACCACACACCCGACCGCAGTTGCACTGGGTTTGGCCAAGAGGAGGATGGTCAACCGGTCTTGTTGGACGGTCGACCGACCGTGGTGCTGTATTCGTTTTGGGCCTCGATTTGTTAGGTCATTTGAACCCAATCTTCAACTCCAAGTTAGATCGTACGGCTCCTATTCAGTTACTTCTTTTCCAGGTTATATCAGACAACTGAGAATTCAGATTAGACCTAGGTTTCTCTTTATATATATATATATATTGTAAACTCCTTCAATATGAGAGTAGGGTACTTCATAAATTCTTTTCTCCATTGCAAAGAGAGGCTCGAGAGAGATAGTTCTTGATGGGTGAGCTTAATTCCTTATATTGAGTGAATTAGTAACTTATTGTAATCTCTTCTAGTTGAATATCAGATCTCCCTATATTTTTCTCCGGACTAAGTAAAACCTAACCAGGGATAAATCCTCATTTTGTTTGTGTTTGGATTGGTAGATCTATTTGCTTGCTCAACTGATTCGTCTCATCTCTTCGACTTTCTCATTACTCTAATTAGTTCCACTGCAATCAGAGGTGTTCGTTGACGCCCTAATCCCAACACTAAAATTTTGGATCTCGCGGGTCCTAAAGTACGAAAAATCTAAAATATTAAAAAGAAGAATCCCTTCTTTTTAAGGGTCACATTCAAATGGAAGGTCCTATATTTCTTTGCTGACATTCTTTGATCACCAACTTCTTGGCTTTTCTCCGTCCCCTATATCCGTCTCTCAAAATTTATGTCACCTTTAGCAATTTGCGCATAACACGCCTCTATTTTTAATGCTTGTTTTTCTATTGTTCATATATATAACATGTACTATTATCGCTGCATAATGTCTATATTTAGATTAATAATGATGACTTTAGAAAGCTAGTACTTAAATATTATGGGATGGTTTGTGAGATTGATGCATTAACAAGAATTAATCAATGAGAAACTACTTGGAAACCTGTTTTAAAATTAATGTTAGCTTTTGTTGATATGAACTCTTCTCCTTTGCCTCGTCAAAAAAAAAAAAACTCTTCTCCTTTGCTTTTTCAGCTTTAGAACTTGTCCTCTATATTGTCTTCACTTGTATTCTAAATTACTTTTTGAAAAAGTTCGGTGCATATATAAGTTTGCTACCCCTATGTATATATCAATCTAGGTATTCTCATATTTTAAACATGTGCATATCTATATATATATATATAGTAGTTAGCACACAGAAAAATTATATGCATGCACCAAGCATTTCTTCTAATGACATTCTCTTATTTGAGAAAAGAGTACAGAATCTTCTATTCATAAAGATATTTCTAGAATATAGTATATGACTTGTATATCACATATTATAGATATTTGCACAACTTTGTAATTCATATCAGTTATGATGTGGATAAAAATCACGGTTAATCAGGACCGTACAAGTCCCGCACGAATTTTGGAGATCCTAAAGGTCGAAGTGACCCTTTCTACGACGACTACCGGCCCACAAACGAATATGGACCGTCCACAGGCCCGCCACAAAAATTATAGCCCAATCAGAGGAGATTGACTAGGCATTTATGGTTGGTAATTAAATTTCCTAAAATTCAGGGATAGATCCTTAATCAAAGGGATAGATCCAAATTAGTTAAGAAATCCTTCTCTAACTGCTCCTCCACAAACCTATAAATACGACCCCTATCCTTGGTTACAGGTAATCAATATTTTTCCCATAAAACCCACTTTTTCACTTCTGGTTACTGACTAGATTGTTGGAGGGTCTGTCGCTAGGATCCATCGCGGTGTTTCAGGATGTCCTTGTTGGTTTTCGGCGGCCAGTAACCAGTGCAAACCACCACCAGATCCACAGATCTAATCAATACTAGCCTCACATGATGATCATATCGACGACTGTGATTTAAGCTTTCCACTTCAATACAAGAACTCATTATTTGTTGCTCCCGCACCGAAAAAAGCAGCATCAGATTTGCATCATCTATGGGAACGTGCACAGATCTAGCCTCCGGTCAAGCGCCATGTTTGAAACATTCTTCGGCCATGGCCTCGAAAGTAAAAGAAAGGTGATGGTTGTAAGCCGTCAGGCAGATGCCATGCCGCCTCCTCCACTGGTGCATCCTTCCAGCAGTACGGTGACCACTCAAGGGTCGCGAAACCCACATTCTAAACATCGGTAGGGCTCTGCCCCATGCACCTCTCGATCGGCCAAATGGAGGGCCGAGTGCCCAGCAGGGTCAAACCTTCGAGATCTCATTAATAACCGAGAACAGTAGGAGGACCTCGGTCATCGCATCGAGCTCAACTGCTCCCAAAACGGGGCCACCCGTTCGGGCTGCCAGCAGAACCGCGATAGTCAGTCCCCCCACGAGCAGGAGGAAGAGTAGAGCCTCTCTCCCGTGGATTAGCGAGCCTTTAAGGGCGATCGGGAAAAGGGAGGCTCGGGATTTCCAGAATGAGGTCATGCGGGCTTTCGGGGAGGGGAGGGGCATGGAACGACCACCGCTCGGACAACCCACACATCGGCCCGATCAACAATGAAGAGTCCTATGGGCCCAATTCGAGGGACGGGAAGACGTAGTCCTAAAGAGTCTCCAGGAAATGGAGGACTCACTCGTCCGAATAAGGGAAGACGGTAGGCAGTCAAACAGGGGATACCACCCGGTCAGACCCCCCCCCCCCCCCGGTAACATCCCTGCCCCTAGCTCAGACAATTTATATAATTTATAAGACAAATTAGATACTATGTAGTACAACTGCCCACCACAGGCTGCCTCTCAAAAGTTGGTTTGATTTGGTGACTCTTGATCATAGGCTATTATATTTATATATTATTTTATTTATTTATGTTACCGATATGGGACTATTTCCCAATACCAAACTCCTGTTTCTATCAACCGAAGGTGGGATCCAATGTGACATCCACGTCACACAAGCTTTGACCGACATCTTTCAAACGACAGCCAAGCAAGTTTGCTTGCTGTTCTCATTTTCCATGTGCCCCCCCCCCCCCTCCATTAATACTATTCTCATTCTCACATTTTAAATTTACCAAACCAAAATAGTAAAGTAATCAGCCAACTTTACTATTATATATATCATATATATGTATATATTATATATACTATATTTTTTTGAAACTACGGGGTGTTACACCCCCCCCCCCCCCCCCCCGCCTTTATCATCCTTGAAGCCCCTGTCCCCAGAAGCTTCACACCTCCAGCATTCGAGACCTACAACGGCGAGTTCGACTCAGCTGATCACATTAAGAGTTTCAAAACTCTCATGATGATTTACAGCGCCTCCGATGTACTTCTCTGCAGAACTTTCCCTGCCACTCTATAAGGTTCCGCCAGAGAGTGGTACACCCGGCTCTCCCTCAGATCCATTCACTCCTTTAACCAGCTGGAGGAGAGCTTCCTTATGTACTTCATAACCAGTTGCAAGGCTGAGAAAATGAGTGCTTCTCTGCTAGATATGAAGCAGAAAAACGAAGAGTCACTTCAGGACATCGTCCAGAGGTTTACAGTGGAGACCAGGTCCATCCCCTTCCTTGATGCCAAGGTCGTAGAAACTGCCTTTAAACACAATATCTGATACGACTTGTTGAAGACCTCTCTGGCTAAGAAGCCTACCTCGGATTTTTCCGACCTCCTCCTACGAAATGAGAAGTATATACGGGCCGAGGAGTCCCAACATCCTCAGTGACGTAAGGAATCCCCACCGATGGTGGTAAAAATCGTAGCAGATCAGAGCCGTACGATCCATGCACAGATCTCAAAGCATCTACAGGCAGATTAGCCATCACATGCCTCTTTTACAGGTCTGGGCCCACTCCAAGACATAGGCTTCTCCTAAGCCCATAACAAGTGACAGACTAGGCCCACTAGGAGAGACACCCAGCCCATGCTGGCTAGGAGTCAAATCTCTTATCTCCTAACAAGATGTAACCCCCATTCCCGATAATTAGTATTTTCTGTGTATTTTCTATAATTTGATTTTTTTGTAAATTTACTTTTGTTTTAACTCGATTTGGACCTTCTATTAAAATCTTTTTCAAATAATAGTATAAGTTAACTTTGTTTTCTATTTTTAATTTATCGACTATTTATGTTATTAATTTTCGGATTTTAATAAATTTGTTCAACTCAAATTATATTTTGATGCATATCATTATTATTATTATTATTATTGTTATTCTTATTGTTTTTAGTATTAATATTTGTTATTGTTGTTGTTATTATTATTGTTATCGGTATTATTATTTTTATCATTATTATTAGCATTATTATTATTATTATTATTTTGTTTTAAGCCCGAACATGCTCAATTTTATATGTCATTCACTATTTGATTTAATGCATATATATATGTGTATATATGAATATTTTAAATACCCTATTGTTCTTTCTTGATATTTTCTTTTTGATTAAATTTGTTCATGAAAAATTTCCGTTCTTCCTGATTTAGCTTTTCTTGTTGAACCTATTATCTTTTGTTTAATTGTGGGTATTTTTATTGGAACCCTATTGATTTTGACCTATCTCTTAATTGAACCCTAAAACTCAATTTCATTTGTTCTTAACCCAAATTCGCTATTATTGGATCCCAAACCACTAACCCAACATCCTAATTGTACCGTATAAATACAACTCTATTGCAAACCCCAAAAATTACACAATTTTGAAATCCTAGCTACTTATTCTCTCTCCGCTCTCCCCCTGTTTCTCTCTTCCCGTCAGCCGTTTCCCGCCCAAACCCACCGAAATCCATCTTTTGTTTTCTTCTCCGGCGAGCCTCTGCTCCGGCCACCCCCGTGCTCCGGCGACCTCCACCTCGTCGCCACTCCCTCCCGGCGCCGCCTCCTAGCGCCACCCCCGAAACCCCCTGCTCCCTCCCTTCTGCTCTCGTCGAATCCTCTGCCGCCTCCTAGCGCCACCCCCGTGCTCCGGCGACCCCCCCTGCTCCCTCGAGCCACGTCGGCACAGATCCCGATGCCCCCTTTCAGCTCGACAATGGCAGTGACTACCCTGTTGTTTCCCTTTCCAGTCGGCACCAATCGACGTCTGCTCCACCCAGAGCGCCACCCAGACCCCGTGCCATTGCCCCTTTCCACTGTCACTGCTGTGCTGTCTCTCCCTCTTGTTATTGCTAAGTTGTTGTCTCTTGGATTGCTTTTGGTTCTCTTTTGCACGTAGATTGCACGTGCTAATTGTGTGTTCGTGGGTTCATTACTTTAGGATCCTTATCCCGTTATTCTTGGTATTAGTTTTCACCACTAATAAGGCAAGTCACCGTCCACTTGAATTATTAATTGTATCAAATTCAAGTTTTGTTGAAATTCTTGCAAGTAGATCTCTTTGTTATCATATTATTCTTTATTCTCTCTTTGTTGGGTCTATATAGGGTTTACACGAGCTAATCTCAATATTCTTGATATCGTGTCACTTTTGACTCTCAAGTTTGGATCTTTCATGGGTGCATATAGAATTGATAATAGGGTTGTTCACATAATCATCACACAAATAAATTATTGTAGAGATAATTGCTAGATTGTATGTTGTTTGATCGATTGATGATTGATTGATGATAATTGATATATGAGCGTGTTCTAATTTTATTTATCATGTTTTGACACCCATCATATTGATTACACAATTTATTGACTAATGAATCAATACTCATCATGTTTAAATTAATTTATTTTCAAGAGAAACACACAAATCCTGTATATTGCTTGCTGACCTGTATATTGACTGCTGTTAGTAAATGATCTTAAAATGAATTACTTTCTGAATATGAGTTGTAGCCTTATCATTCTAGTTTCCAGAACATCTTTAATTTCTTAATTTCGAGTTTTGTAGCAAAAGTTATGTCTGTTTTACTACGGCTGTGTTTTTATTTCCAGAATTATAGTTTTCAGGTTTTCTTGAATTAATTATTCCTATATCATTGTATTGCATGAATTAATGTGTGTATGTTGCATTGCATGATTCTAATATCTTATTGTCACCATTCTAATCGTTCTATCCATGTTATCATCCCATTGTTTCCATCGTTCATCTCATGTCAAATTACATATTGTATTGTTGCATTAATAAAATAATGAATAAGCCGGGGTTTAAGGGTTGATTGACTTTAGTAGTAAACAATATAAGGACTGTACTCGGAGGAGGGCCCGTGTTTCCCTATTTATCGGTCTATGGGTCTATCTATCTATCGTTCTATTGGTCTATCGGTCATATCGGTCATCTATTAATTGTAGATTACTAACTACAGTATCTCGATTGATTCGGTCATCGGTCATTATTGAATATCCTTGCTGAGTACATGAACTATAGAGCCCACCACTAAGTCAAAAACATAACTTGTTTGTATGTAGCAACCATGTGGTAAATAGATGGGACGCATGAAGTGCTACATTAGTTAGGATTAAAATGATTCATAGACTTAAGGATCACACCATATCGACACTGCATATTGTTCCTTATTGTTCCTATTGATATCGAATTGATCAATGATTATTGTTACCGAATATTGCATCATTGTTTATAGCCATTGTATCGATTACCGTGATATTGATTATTGATTATCGTGCCATGATGTTGATTCCTATTGATCCATTGATTCATTATTATACCGTTATTCCATTGTTTCCTGCTTTCTCTACTTGCTGTCCATGACTTGCTCTAAGGATAATTTTTCTCCTCTTTTTAGATGAAGTGTTTACAGGTGTTGATGAAGAATTGCCTGCTGGAATTGGAGGACAGAAATTCTGAAGATTTAATATTTTCTAGTTGCTTATTGTTTTATTGAACTATTGTTATTTCATTGTATTGGGCTTATGACCCGAATATTGTTATTTTTGTTTACAGATATTGGATTATTATTGTATTTAGATATTTCATATTGTTTCATTCCAAATATTATTGTTCATGAGATTGTTATTACTGCCTGAGCAATTGTTCTGTATTGATTATATTGTTGAGTTAATCGGATAAACAGCTTATGAGTGACGTTAGTCATTCTCTGGGCCAATGTCATGCGCTCGTATTCCGTATTTTTGGGAAGCGGGGCGTGACACAAGGATATCTTATCTCTTGAAGGGGAGAGACACAAAAGATATAAGGTAGTTAAATCGATCCAACGGACTTGAATCAATCTCTTGAAATGTCTCTCAGGCCTATAAATACCCCCTCCCCCTCTTCAGTCGGAAGAGAATCAACAATTTGCCAGTTTTCACTCTCTTACTTTCTCTCTCTTTCTGGTCCTGACTTGAGCGTCGGAGGGTCTGTCGCCAGGGCCACTCCCAGGTGTTTCAGGCTTTTTGCAGGTCCATAGGCCGCATCAGCAACTGTCAGATTCAGATCGCGGTGGTTTATCAACGATCCAGATTCATTCACAGGAGCTCTAACCTCTTTTAACGGCCATGGTCACAGGTTTGACTTTTAGTAATTTCTTTCAATTATTAACTCACTATCTGTTTGCTCCCACATCGAAATAAGCAGCAACAGATTGGCACCCTCTGTGAAAAATACTACACAAGTCGAGCTTGTCTCTATGCCACCAAAACTAAGAGGGGCGGCCTCAAGCCGTCGCACCAACTCTCTTTGTCAACCACCTCAGGCTCCTCCAATGGAAGATCAGATTCCTCCTCATCAGCCACCCCTAGAGCCTAATTACGCTCTTGTCAACGGAGAGGCACCAGGGGGCTCCCGACAGAACCGTCCTGAACAACATCCTCAGTACGAATGCATCTCAGTCCATAATGCCTTAACTGATTCAATGGCTTCGTGAGTCCCACAGGGGTCTAGAGATCTCCGCCAGATCTTCAATGACAAGCAACCAGAAGCCAACCTGTGAATAAGGTTGAACGAGAGGCATGCCTGATCTGAGGCCTCCCATTCAGGATATCAAGAAAACCAGAGACCTCAGCCTTCCAGACAAAGATTAAGGTAATCCTCCTCCCATAGGGGGCGACCGGCAATGGGAAACCCGACGCATGAGAGTCAAAGGCTTCTAGTGCAGAACAGAGGACAAGACGCCCCAGTCACAAGGGCTGAATTGGATAAATTCAAACTTGACATCCTCCATGCTCTCTAAGGGAGTCAAGGTCTGGGCCTCCCCCTAAACGAAGGATCTGCCAACTCAACCATATCTCAAAAGAAGGACGATCTAGTCCTTCGCTGAATCCAAGAAGTAGAGAAACGTCTAGAACAGATGAAGAATGAGAAAAGCCACTCCAACAGGGCCTATGTCCTAGCCAACCTCCTTTCAGCAGAACTATCCTCGACGCACCTATCCCAAGGGGCTTCAAGGCTCCTCAATTTGGGAAATCAGACCAGACAGACCATATCGAGAGCTTTAAACACTCATGATGGTCTATAATGCCACCGATGCACTCATGTTTCAGACATTTTCCACAATACTGAAAGGATCAGCAAGGAAATGGTATTCACGTCTGACACCCGAATCCATATTTTTCTTCGATCAGCTCGAAGAACTCTTCATTCACATTTCGTTACTAGCCGGAGAGATGAAAAGACCAGTGTCTCCCTGCTAGAACTGAAGCAAAAAGATGGAGAATTGCTAAAAGACTTCGTCAAGTGATTCATAGTGGAACAGAGATCAATTTCCTCCTTGGA
Organism: Hemerocallis citrina; assembly: GCA_017893485.1. Classification (NCBI taxonomy): domain Eukaryota; kingdom Viridiplantae; phylum Streptophyta; class Magnoliopsida; order Asparagales; family Asphodelaceae; genus Hemerocallis; species Hemerocallis citrina. Next base: position 25,758,010 of record CM030368.1, read on the forward strand.
CTCCTCAGTGGCAGCTACAGCCTTCCACCACAACGTCATGCATAAAGAGCTAAAAGCATCCCTCGCCAAGAGGCCACCTCAAGATTTCACTGAGCTCCAAGAAAGGAGTGAGAAGTACATCAAAGTCACAGAAGCTTTCAACCCACAAGTTAAGAGAGAGTCACTTTCTGGGAACAAACGGAAGAACTCAAGTGAGGAAACACCTAAAAAGTTTCAGAAAAAAGGTGCAGGACAATGCCGTCCTCCTCCTACACCTCGCTTCGACAAATTCACCCCTTTAGACGCAAGTGTGTCTGCCATTCTCATGGAAGTTGAAAAAGATGGGATAGTTCATCCTCCTTCCAGAATGACAACATCCGGCAAGAGAAGAGACAAGAGCCTATGGTACGACTTTCACATAGGCCACAGACATACTACTGATAATTGCAAAAATCTCAGATAAGAAATTGAAGACCTGATTCAGCGGGGCTACCTGTCTCAGTTTTTCCAACAAAACAACAACGCCGAAAACACTCCACCACGGGGGGCTAATAAGCATCCTGAAAGGCCTTCTGAATCCAGAGACTCTGAACATATGGTCATTCTGCACACCATCCATGGCGGACCTATGGGGGGAGATTCTAACTCCTCTTGTAAAGCTTTTGTAAGAGAGGTTAATTCTGTTCATAACACCCCACCCCCGAAGGGTTCGGGCCTCTTAGTCTCCTTCTCTGATAAAGATCTCGAAGGAGTCAAAATGCCTCATTGCGATGCACTGGTTATTAATATAGGCATGGCAAATCACGAGGTGCGGCGTATCCTCATAGACAACGACAGTTCCGTGAATATCCTATTTATGGCCGCATTTGATGCGCTAAAGCTCTCCCGAGATCGACTCAAGCCAGTCAGCTATACACTTCATGGCTTCTCCAGTGTACCTTTCCAAGTGGAGGGAATTGTCACACTCGACATAACAGCAGGGAAAACACCAGCAACTCGGACAGAGTCTTTAGATTTCCTGGTAATCGATGTTAAATCGGCGTACAATGTCATATTCGGCCGCCCAGGACTAGCTGCTTTCCACGCTGTCGCCTTCGCGTTTCATAGGAAAATGAAATTTCCAACGCCAGCAGGCTTAGGCCAAGTAGTAGGAAGCCAACAGGCAGCATGGGCGTGCCACACTACTACCATGGGGGGTTCGGTTCTCACTCCATGCTGAAGAACTACTACAGGAAAATAATCACTGTATCATAAGTCCAACAAGCGAGGTCGAAAGCCGCTACACTGGGCAGCCAAACCAGGAATTTTCGAACTTTTTAAGTAACTTCTTCCCAGCTCCAAGCACGTCCTCACCAGAACCCAACGATTCACTCAACTCCCTCACCCAGAGCCACTCCACTCATTAATGAGAAACAAAAAATCTTGCCTAAGCAAGTTGGTCCATCAGAAAATTCTACTGTCTCTAGGCAGAACAACGCGGGGCTCCCCCAGAAATAGGCAAGTCCAGACAAGGTCTACCAAGTTGTTCGCTTGATAGCTCACCAACTTGAAGACCCATGGGGCAGGGATGTGTCAGTAGGGACTTCGAATGAGCGACACCCTATGAAGTACAACGAGAGTGTCTGAAACGCGCTCTCTTAATTTCCCCAGAATTTTTGAGATTTTGTAATAAAGGCCAGTCATTAGAGCAGCCATTTAGTTTTTTCTTTCAATAAAGACCGTGTTTACTTACGGTCATGCATGTAATAAGGGCCAGCCATTAGAGCAACCCCTTAGTTTAATTTTTAATAAAGTTAGCCAATTTATTTCATTGCATCTTAGTCAATTTATTAAAGTAAACAATGAGCTAAAAACGCTCAACTTATAATCAAAGTGGCGCTAAACACTCGTTAGAAGCTTTCTGCAACACAAGTTCAGAATCCAGATCCACGACTCGGGATTACGCATGCAACATACAATCACGCACATTTAGAGCACAACTCACCGAGTGATCAGTTCCTGAAACTAGTTAAAGTTCCTTGGAGATTTATACAACGGGTTGAGTGCCAAGCTTATACACATTAACAGCACCAAACACTCGTTAAAAGTCTTCCCGTAAGATGGATTCATAGTCCATACCCATGGCTCGATGTAACCCCTGTTCCCGTATATATGTATTTTCTGTATTTAATTTTTTTTGATCTTTCTTCTCGCTTTTAAATTCTTTTTCCAACAATTACATTTTTGATTGATCGAATTTTAACAAAATATTATTCTGGTTTCTAAGAAATTTTCTATTTCATTTTATTATTCGAAAATTATACTTATTTCCAATAACGGTGTATTTAAATTTATTGATCGACTATTTATATTATGTATTGTTTGGACTATTTTAATAAATCTGTTAAACTCGAATTTGCATTTTGAAATACATATATTATTATTATTATTACTATTATCAATATTATTCTTGTTAGTGTTGTTATTTGCAGTATCATTATTTTTATTGTTAATATTAATATTATTATTATTTTATTTTAAGCCGAACATACTCTATTTTATATGTATTCATTATTTGACTTAATGTATATGTATATGTATATGTATGTTTTATAAACCCCTATAATGCTTATTATTTTTCCCCTATTGGATTTAAACCTATTAATTGATTTATAACCCAAAATCCATTATCCATTCTCTAATTGGATCCTATCCTATACTACCCATTAACCCAAACCCTCACCCTATACTATATAATACCCAAATCACTTTTACCCTAACCCTAATTACCTATTATTGTTCAACCCCTATACACAGCGCCACAACCCCCCTTCTCCTACCTCTGTTCACCTTCCCGTCCCTATTCACCTTCTGCATCTTCGTCTCATCGCTGCCTTCGATCTCAGTCTCATCACCGCTTCATCATATCCCCATCACCCTCGTCTTCGTCCCTGTACCCTCATCGTCAACCCATCATCCTCTTTGCTATCTCCATCTCTGAAACCCATCACCTCATCATCTTTGCTCCCGAAACCCATTACCCCTCGACCCTGTGCCATCATCCTCGTCATCATCCCCATCGCTGCACCCCCTCTATTGCCTTGCCATTGCCAAATCCCCAAGCCTTTGCCATCACCATTATTCCCCTATTTTCCTTTCCAAACAGAGCTCTGAACACCTCCCGTCACCGTCACTTGCTCTTCGTCGACTGCTTCCTAGTTAAGGTCCTCAACGCTACCGCCACGATGCCGCCAACCACCAGTCGAAGCTGCCACCACCACCAATGCTGCTACTGTCGATTAGGAGGGGTGAGATCAAGTTTGAATCTCAGCCATACGATCTCATGAAGATCATGATCATCATCAGATCTCACCATCATCATCATCAGCATAATTAGATGCTCCTGGACCGTCCGATCTGATCAAAATTTAGATCTCCATCATGTTGATTAGATCAGATCAGATCTGATCCGTCGATCTTCCTCGAACTTGATCGTCATCAAGATCCGCGCCGATCCGATCCATTCGATCTCGATCGTCAATCAATGCCCTCATCCAATCAAGGCAACTATCTTCTTGTACAATTTGTTGTTCTAGTACAAGCTTTTATTTGAAAATACCGCAAGTAGGTTGTAGTTGTGACTCCCTTTTGGCTTATCATTTGATGATCTCATTTTACTTGTTGTCGTCCTTAACAACTCCTTGATCATAAGAGTCACAATCTTTCGTTGATATATTCGTTTCACAATTTGTTGGATCCATTTTATCTCCTAATTATTTAAACACATGAAACTAAAAACCACCTTGACTTGTAGATGTATGTTGTATGATGTATGTGTTGATCTTACCTTCTTTGAGTTGAAAAGTAAACGTGACTTGGTAATGTAATATCCATTAGAGCATCCACAGTCGTTTTCTATATTTGCCATTTTCTCATATTTTGAGAAACGATGGCCTGCAGTTATTTGCTATTTTTCCATATTTTGGCAAAATCGCTACAGTCGCTTCTCATATTTGAAAAACGAACTGGCGATTCTCAAATTATAGGGGACGAAACATGTTGTTCCGTCCCGTTTTTTTTCTTTTTCTTAATGTGATCAGTTGTTTTGTCTGGCCTATTTTTTTTAATTTTAAATGATCCATCTGAACACAAAAAAAAACCCGAAAATTCATCAAACGTGACATGTCCCGTTTGAAGCCAAAAGGGCTTGAACGGGACAACATGTCCCATCCTACAATCCAGGGCCATTTAATTAGTTTCCATTTACTAATTAATCCCTTAATTAGCCTAATTAATTACCTATTTATTAATTTAATAATCTAATACTACTATGTTGGTTCTTGATTTTGATGATCACAACACAGTGCATCATGTGTCTATATTATACAGCTGACATTGCAGTGCAGAGACTAAAGACAATTCTAGCTGAACAAACAAACAAGCTCAAACAGATACAGATGAAGAAGACAAGGATCAAGTTTTAACTCAAGACTCAAGACTCAAGATTTCAAGCTCAATTGTTTTATAAATATTGTATTTTATTTCTTGTTGAGTCTTAGTATGATGTAAAGCCTTGTCAACACACACACACACACACATACTCAAAATTTCATCATGTGTGTCTCTTCAAAACTCCAAAAATTAGTCAAAACAGTTTGAAGAATTTTAACTTTTAAGTACCAGTCGACTTAAGCTCTTGCCAGTCGACTGTCAAGTACAAAACTGTTTAAAATTATTCAAACTCTGATCAGTCGACTCATATGGCAACCCAGTCGACTGTTCGAGAGTTTTTGACCGTTTTCTGATTTTCAAAAATGAAGTTTTTTAAACTCAAACGGTCTGATCCGTTGGTTGACAGTTATGTAACTGCTTTCCAACGTTCAGAAGATCAAAACTCTTTATATAGAGTTTCTTCTCAAACAGAAAAACTTACTTGATTTCTTACATACACCCGAGCACTCTTGAGAAAAACAAATTAAGTGATTTTCTGTAAAGAACAAAGCTTTCAAGTTCACACACTTTGGTTCTCTACATTCAGTCCAGTATAGCATTGAATTCGCTTTGGACTGAGTATAGAAGTCAACCTATTTCTTTAGCCACGTGCATCAACACATACAACAACAAGGCTATAGGTTGATTGTAAAATTCCTCTTGTACTCTTGCTCTCGGTTGGAGAGTGTTTTTGACTCTTGGTTGTAGAGTCGGTGTCTTTTCACTCTTGGTTGAAGAGTGGGTCTGCTTTCTCTGGTTGAGAGAAAGGACTACGGGTTAGACAAGGTTGTTGTCGTAACGCCGTAGGGTATTCTTGTAATTTTTCAAGAATAGTGGAAATCTCAAGTGGGTTGCTTGGGGACTGGATGTAGGTCGGGAGGACCGAACCAGGATATATCTTGTGTACTCTGTGATTGATTATCTTGTGATTGCATTTACTTTTGTTAACTTAAGTTCTGCAAAACTTGTCTGGCCAGTCGACTCAGCTTTGTATCAGTCGACTGATCAGTCTCGTATTAGTTATTCTCTTTGTCTCATCAGTCGCCTGCCTTATCTATAAGTCGACTGCATCGAGAATTCAAGTTTCTTTTATTTGGCTATTTCAGTCGACTGGTTCCCCACTAAGTCGACTGTGCCGAGAGAAATTATTTATTCCGCAATTTATTTTTAATAAACACTATTCACCCCCCCTCTAGTGTTTGTTGCTTAGCCTACAGGATCCAACACTTGGTATCAAAGCAAGGTTACAGGCAATGGCAACTACATCAAATACAAATCAGTACCATGAAGGCCAATCTACACAACGGCCACCACTATTTGATGGAACGAACTACAACTATTGGAAGTGCCGAATGCGAATCTATCTCCAATCAATCAACTACGAGATATGGCAAATGACAGAGACGGAATACACTGCCCCTACAATTCCATATGCACAATGGAATGATGATCAAAAGAGTCAAACTATGAACAATGTCAAAGCAATGAATGCTTTATTTTGTGCACTGACGAAGGAAGAATTCAACCGTGTATCCAATGCTACAACTGCACATCAAATTTGGCATACACTCGAGGTAACACATGAAGGAACAAATAAAGTAAAAGAGTCTAAAATTTCTGTTCTTGTCCACAGATTTGAAATGTTCAGAATGAAGGACAATGAGACTGTGTCTGAGATGATTACAAGATTCACAGACATCACAAACTCTCTTGTGGCGCTTGGCAAGACTTATACCCAAGCAGAGATGGTCAGAAAAGTTCTACGAGCACTCACTCCAGAATGGGAGAAGAAAACCACAGCAATAGAAGAGGCAAATGACTTGTCAACACTTACTCTCGAGAATCTTGTTGGTAATCTCATGGCATATGAGGTCCAACTTGAAGATCGAAAGAAAGATACTGAATCACACCAAGCAAAGAAGAAATCATTGGCTTTTAAAGCCATGACTGATTCAGAAGATGAGGAAGAAGATGAAGAAGAAATTGCAATGTTCACTCGGAGATTCAAGAAGTTCTTAAAGAAGGGTAAGTTTCATTCTAAGAATAAAGATTCTAATGACCCTCCTACATGTTTCAGGTGCAATAAAATAGGTCACATGAAGAAAGATTGTCCCTTGGAAAATGCAAAGAACAAGGGAAAAACATCCAACTTCAAGAAAGACAAATATCCAAAGAACAAATTTGCCAAGAACAAAAAGGCGTATCAAGCCACATGGGATGATAAGGATTCATCTTCCGAAGAAGAAATGGATGAAAATAACGAAGTGGCAAATGTATGTTTTATGGCAGCACAACAAGAGCATGTAAGTAATGATTATGATTCCGAAGATCTTCTTGATGCTTTTAATGAAATATTCCAGGAGTTAAAGAAAGAAAAGATTAGAGTTAAGAATCTTGAGAAAGTGAATCATACACTTAATCAAGAAAATCTTAACCTTGATAAGGAAGTAAAATCCTTAAATTCTCGCCTTGCAAGTCTAGATACTGATCTTGAAACTCTCAAAAAGAATTATGAAGAGATTTCAAAGAATGTATCTAAGTTTAACAAAGGTAAAGAGAATTTAAATGATATGCTTCATCATCAAGTTACGTCTAGTCAAAAATTTGGACTTGGTTTTAAGAAATCTTCTGTAAAAGAATCTTCTGCTTTAAACACTAGTAAGAATAAGTCAGCACCTATTTCTAGTGTTACACACAAGTTATATGATTTCTTTTCAAAACCAAAGGTTGTTAAATTCAGTGATAAAAGTGATACTAACGTTCGGTTAAGTCGACTGAACCATACCACCAGTCGCCTGTCCAGAGAAAGTGGATCTTATTCCACGAGATCAAAACCTCTTATAAGTCGACCTAGTGGATCTACCAGTCGACTGATGTACACTAACAGTCGACTGAGAAACACTGGTAAGTCGACTGGACAGAACAAACTAGTATGGGTTCCAGTCAATCTTAATCAGAATGATAGAATTGCTTATATCAATTCTTATATGCTGAATGTGTGTACTTCTACCAATTATATTCCTGCTTATGGAGGAAGATCAAACTCTTCATGGGTTTGGTTTCCCCCAAACTAATGTGCTTTGGACCCAATAAAAAGGGTACCATATTTACCTCAAATTTTTTATAGGTACCCAAGAAAGAACGCTGGATATTAGACAGCGGATGTTCAAAACACATGACAGGGCATGCCAACTTACTATCCACCATTCAAAATATAGATGGAGGAACCGTCACCTTTGGAGATAACAACAAAGGCAAAGTCATCGGTATTGGCATGGTCGGTAAAATATCTAATCCTATTATAGAAAATGTGCTTTTAGTTAATGGTTTAAAGCATAATCTCTTAAGTATTAGTCAATTGTGTGATAAAGGTTATAAAATAGTTTTTGAAAAAGATGCATGCTTAATTTATGATTCTACTATGGAAAATGTTGTTTTTCAAGGTTTTCGCAAAAACAATATTTATGAATTATGTTTGAATGCAATTGATTTTTCAAATGATTTTTGTTTGATAGCCTCTAACAATGAATCTTGGTTATGGCATAGAAGATTTGGACATGTGAACATGAAAAATCTCTCAAAATTATCTAAATATAACCTAGTTAAAGGACTGCCAAAATTATCTTTAAAAAGGATAAGTTATGTGATGCATGTCAACTAGGAAAACAAATCAAATCCACTTTTAAAACAAAAGATGTAATCTCTACAAGTAGGCCACTTGAATTAATTCATATGGATTTATTTGGCCCTACTAGAGTTGCTTCTTTAAATAAAAGTAGATATGTGTTTGTTTTAGTAGATGATTTTTCAAGATTCACTTGGACATTCTTTTTAAAACATAAAAATGATGCTTTTGAAGAATTTGCACATTTTTGTAAACGTGTTCAAAATCAAAGATCTCTAACCATAGTCACTATTAGAAGTGATCATGGTGGAGAATTTGAAAATGAAACATTTACAGAATATTGCAACAAGAATGGTATAACACATTCATTTGCATTTCCTAGAGCTTCACCACAAAATGGTGTGGTTGAAAGAAAGAATAGGACTTTGCAAGAATGCGCACGTACTATGCTTGTTGAAAGCAATCTACCAAAGCATTTTTGGGCTGAAGCTGTTGCTACAGCTTGTTATGTTTTGAATAGAATTCTTCTAAGACCAAAACTAAAGAAGACTTGTTACGAATTATTTTTTAATAAAATTCCTAAAGTTTCTTACTTTAAAACATTTGGTTGTAAGTGTTTTATTCTAAACACAAAAGATAATTTAGACAAATTTGATCCTAGATCTAATGAGGGTATCTTTTTAGGATACTCAAATAGGAGTAAAGCATATAGAATTTACAATAAGTCTACTATGACTATTGAAGAATCAATGCATGTTACATTCGATGAATCCTTACCTTCATCAACATTAAATAAGGATGATGAAACTGATTTATCACCTTTAGATAATGTGATTACATCCTTAGAGCAAACTAATCTATCTGATAAGTCGACTGATAAAGTCTCCAAGTCGACTGACTTAAAGCAGTCGACTGAAGAACAAGTTAAGTCGACTGATCCGATTGAGATATCTTCAACTTTACCAAAGTCATTTGTTGAAGTTAAAGATCATCCTCATGACTTAATAATTGGTGACATCTCCCATGGTATTCAGACACGTTCACATGTTAATATGATCTCTCATACAGCATTCTTGTCGGATTTTGAACCGAAAAATATACAAGAAGCTTGTGAGAATGAATATTGGATGAATGCCATGCAAGATGAACTAAACCAATTTATAAGGAATGATGTATGGGATTTAGTTCCTAGACCTCCTGATCAGACTATCATTGGTACCAAATGGGTATTCAAGAATAAGTTAGATGAATCAGGACATGTTGTAAGGAACAAGGCTAGATTAGTTGCCCAAGGATATAATCAAGAAGAAGGTATAGATTTTGATGAAACATATGCTCCTATTGCTAGACTAGAATCTATTCGTATTTTATTATCTTTTGCCTGCTTTATGAATTTTATACTTTATCAAATGGATGTGAAAAGTGCCTTTCTTAATGGGTTCATTAAGGAAAATGTTTATGTTAAACAACCACCAGGTTTTGAACATGAACAATTTCCAAATCATGTTTATAAATTGAAAAAGGCTTTATACGGTCTTAAACAAGCACCTCGTGCTTGGTATGATCGTCTGAAAACTTTTCTTTTAGAAACAGGATTTGAAATAGGTAAAGTAGACACTACTTTGTTTATCAAAAGAGTTAAGAATGATATTTTAATCATACAAATATATGTTGATGATATAATTTTTGGTTCTACTAATAATAATCTATGTCAAGAATTTGCTAATACCATGAAAAATGAATTTGAGATGAGTCACATGGGTGAACTCAATTATTTCCTTGGATTGCAAATTAAACAATCTTCAAATGGCATATTTATCAATCAAGGCAAATATGCAAAGGAATTACTCAAACGTTTTCACATGGATAGTACTAGTAGTAAATCCACACCTATGGCAACTACTACTACTCTTGACAAAGATTTATTAGGTAAGAGTGTTGATCAAAAACTCTATCGAGGTATGATTGGTTCACTCTTATATATTACTGCAAGTAGACCAGATATTATGTTCAGCGTATGTTTATGTGCTAGATATCAATCTAGTCCTAAAGAATCTCATTTAAAAGCAGTGAAACGAATTTTAAGATATATTAAAGGCACATCTGAATATGGTTTATTTTATCCACGCACCGATAACTTTCAACTTTTGTCTTATAGCGATGCCGATTTTGCTGGAAGCAAAACTGATCGCAAGAGTACTAGTGGTACATGTCACTTTTTGGGACATTCCCTAGTATCTTGGTGCAGTAAAAAGCAAAACTCCGTATCCCTATCAACCACAGAAGCTGAATATATCGCTGCAAGTTTGGCATGTGCACAAATTTTATGGATGAAACAAACCCTGTTAGATTATGGTATTTCATTTGAGAAACCCTCAATTATGTGCGATAATACCAGTGCAATTAATCTATCTAAAAATCCGATTCAACATTCACGTACGAAACATATTGATATTCGACATCATTTTCTACGTGATCATGTTCTAAAAGGAGATATTTCTTTAGACTTTATCTCTACTGATAAACAAGTAGCAGATATATTTACCAAACCCCTTAAAGAAGATACTTTCATTAAGTTAAGAAGAGAACTTGGAATTTGTGATTTTATTGATATTTGTTGAATTTGGTTTCTGTTAAGTCGACTATCTTTGTGTATAAGTCGACTGAACTGCATTTTAAAACATATTTTTTTTCATCTAACCAGTCGCCTGGTTCATAGACCGGTCGACTGATTAATAGATATATCTGTTTTATGCTCCTCTCGACTCAGTCGACTGATCACCCCTACCAGTCGACTGTCACGAGATAAACTGTCTTCAGCGAGTCTTCATTAAAATTTTTGAGATAAAACCCTTCGATTCCTCACCCGTGACTTCGGATCTCAGCCGTTGATATCTTTACATTGAATCTGAGCCGTCTATTCTCAGTTAAAACCACCTCTTACCAGCCACTCTCTTTCACTTCTACCGATTCCAATTTACCCCCAAATTTGCAAACCCTAAGGCAAGACAAGAAGAAGAAGAAGCTCCAATCCGACTGTATCTGCAAGTCGACTGCTGCTTGCATTTATCTCTCTTCCATCTTGGTAACATCTCCTCTTCTTGTTTCCTTTTCAAAACCCTAATGGCTCCCAAACGATCGAAAAGATCTCATGAGGGTTCTTCCTCTTCACAGGAGTACACTCAATACCTTTTGAGCCCCGATCTACTTGATCGTTGGTATCTATTTTGTACCATCCAAATCTTCCCTGGAAGATTTGTAAATTTTAATGATCTAGATCCTTTTAATCTAACTCCACTTTTTCAAAATTCTAGTCTCTATGATTTCCTATCATTATCTAATCAACCCAATTACTACCCCCAACTCATCTATTTGTTTTATACAAATATGAAAATTGTGCAAAGACCTAATGGGGAAGTCTTAATCCGGTCATCGGTGAAAAATATTAGAATGCAACTCACACCGACTAGGATTAATGAAATTTTGGGTATTGATGATGTAGGATCACCTCTTGATGACATTGTGTTAGATAATCCCTCTATTTTATCTAGAATTCTTTTACCACATTCTCGACTACCAATGACAAGCAAAAATCTACAACCAATTGCTAAGCTTGTTGGTAGAATATTAGCTTATAACATCCTTCCTAAAAAGGGGAGTTATGACCAATATTCTATTGAATTACAAAAAGCGATATATGCAATTTTTGGTAGAATAGCTGTTAATTGGGGTCATGTCATCTTTTCAAGACTCAATCAAGATCATACTCACTTTTTACCCTTTGGTGGTCTTCTAACTAGAATCTTTATTGCTTATAAAGTTGATCTTGAGTCTGAGACACATGTTGTCTCTAGATATGAGTGTTTCGATCGTGCTAGTTTGGCACGCATGAAACTTCTTGATGCCCCTACTCGATCACCCCCTCGATCTCCTCCACTGTCCCAAGCTCCTTTAGGCTCAACTTCTAGACCTAGAGCTCCTCAACCTTCTACTTCTGATGATCCACCTCTCCCTCAAGCCAATTATGATGATCCTCGAACCATGTACGACTGTGTGTCTTATCTCATTAATCATTCAGTCCAAGTCAATAGATATCTTTCTTCTCTTGGTTCCCAAATAGACCAAGTTGGTTCTGAGGTAGCCCATCTTACTCATCTCTTCACTAATCAATTTCCTACTCCTTCTCAAGATGCAGATGAAGATTCTGACGAAGATGATGATTGAAGATTTTTTTACTTTTTATGTATTTGTTTTTTCTTTCCAATGGATTTCCTTTCTATGTATTAAACTTTCTTTTTATATGCATTATCTTGTTATTTTATGCTTTTTGATGATTCCAAAGGGGGAGAGATAGTTTCTGTGTTCTGTGTTATGTTCTGTTGCTTTATTATCTGTGCTTTATTATCTGTGAGTTCTGTGATCTATGTTTTATTTGTGAAACAACTGTTCAGTATTATTTCCCTGGTCAGTCGACTTAACCAAGAATATAGTCGACTGATGCTACTGCAGCTATGAAAAATGCATCTATGATATAATGTATGCAGGTTCTGCTCAGTCGGCTGATCTATTCTTCAGTCGACTGTATTTTGTTGATACAGTCTATATATCAGAATTGATTCTTTATGTATGCATATTGTGCTTTTAACAGGGGGAGTTTTTTAAATCTATGCTTGTATGTCTGTTTATAAATGATTATCAGCTATTGTGTTGTCATCATCAAAAAGGGGGAGAATGTTGGTTCTTGATTTTGATGATCACAACACAGTGCATCATGTGTCTATATTATACAGCTGACATTGCAGTGCAGAGACTAAAGACAATTCTAGCTGAACAAACAAACAAGCTCAAACAGATACAGATGAAGAAGACAAGGATCAAGTTTTAACTCAAGACTCAAGACTCAAGATTTCAAGCTCAAATGTTTTATAAATATTGTATTTTATTTCTTGTTGAGTCTTAGTATGATGTAAAGCCTTGTCAACACACACACACACACATACTCAAAATTTCATCATGTGTGTCTCTTCAAAACTCCAAAAATTAGTCAAAACAGTTTGAAGAATTTTAACTTTTAAGTACCAGTCGACTTAAGCTCTTGCCAGTCGACTGTCAAGTACAAAACTGTTTAAAATTATTCAAACTCTGATCAGTCGACTCATATGGCAACCCAGTCGACTGTTCGAGAGTTTTTGACCGTTTTCTGATTTTCAAAAATGAAGTTTTTTAAACTCAAATGGTCTGATCCGTTGGTTGACAGTTATGTAACTGCTTTCCAACGTTCAGAAGATCAAAACTCTTTATATAGAGTTTCTTCTCAAACAGAAAAACTTACTTGATTTCTTACATACACCCGAGCACTCTTGAGAAAAACAAATTAAGTGATTTTCTGTAAAGAACAAAGCTTTCAAGTTCACACACTTTGGTTCTCTACATTCAGTCCAGTATAGCATTGAATTCGCTTTGGACTGAGTATAGAAGTCAACATATTTCTTTAGCCACGTGCATCAACACATACAACAACAAGGCTATAGGTTGATTGTAAAATTCCTCTTGTACTCTTGCTCTCGGTTGGAGAGTGTTTTTGACTCTTGGTTGTAGAGTCGGTGTCTTTTCACTCTTGGTTGAAGAGTGGGTCTGCTTTCTCTGGTTGAGAGAAAGGACTACGGGTTAGACAAGGTTGTTGTCGTAACGCCGTAGGGTATTCTTGTAATTTTTCAAGAATAGTGGAAATCTCAAGTGGGTTGCTTGGGGACTGGATGTAGGTCGGGAGGACCGAACCAGGATATATCTTGTGTACTCTGTGATTGATTATCTTGTGATTGCATTTACTTTTGTTAACTTAAGTTCTGCAAAACTTGTCTGGCCAGTCGACTCAGCTTTGTATCAGTCGACTGATCAGTCTCGTATTAGTTATTCTCTTTGTCTCATCAGTCACCTGCCTTATCTATAAGTCGACTGCATCGAGAATTCAAGTTTCTTTTATTTGGCTATTTCAGTCGACTGGTTCCCCACTAAGTCGACTGTGCCGAGAGAAATTATTTATTCCGCAATTTATTTTTAATAAACACTATTCACCCCCCCCCCCTCTAGTGTTTGTTGCTTAGCCTACAGGATCCAACACTAATTACTAACTACTTATTCTAATGTAGTATTAAGATTAAAAAAATTTAAAAATTAAAGTGAGACGGGACATGTTGTCTCGTCCGCTTAAAAAAAAATTTGACAAAATTATAGCAAAGCACCGTTGCACTCAAATTCTCATATTGCTATTTTTATTTGCCATTTTGCAATATTTTTTAGCAAACGATTGTGGATGCTCTTAGATCCTATTTGTATCACACACTAATCTAGACTCATAATGGTCATTTATCATGCCACTTGTTATATAAAAGAATTCATATATGCCGCTATTCCTGTCTTTGCTTGCTGTTTTGACTCTGATAACATCAGAATCTGGACTTGAGTCATAAACATGAAATTTAGCCCCAGATGTCTAGTTTACTACCCTTTTGACAGAATTGAATTCCGAGTTATGGTTTGTGAATTATCGCAGTTTTAATGCTGCTATGTCTGAAATTGTATATTCATAAATTTTACTACGACACTTTATTTTACAATTAAATTAACCATGATACCTATAAGATAATGACTTGAAATTTTCATGCTGATACTAGACACACTAGAGGACCTTCCCTAACTTTTTTGGAATTAATTAATGAAGTTTCAGACCTGTTTCATATTTACAAACACAGTTTTACAAATTCTGTCTGAATACGAATCCTGTGTAGTTTGCTGTTTTGACACCTGTTGCAACAACTTTTATGTATCTTGTTTATATTCGATGGATTCGGCAGAGAGTCTAGTTTCTATATTTTCTGACAGATCTAGATTTGCATTCCTGTGGTGGCGGGAACCTCAGTTTTGGTGCAGCAACGTCATGTTGTCCCGAATTGGAATTCTCGTCGTTCTTGATATTTTAATTTGTTACCCTCAAATATGTATCCTACCTAGCCTAAACTTGTTCCCTGTTCTCGATCATGTATACTTGCCCTATTTCGCAGACTTCCATGCTTGTTTGATAATAATAATAAATAATAAGCCGGGGTTAAGAGAAAAACCATAGTATTAGACAATATAGGTAAGTGTACTCGGAAAGGAGCCCGTGTTTTCCATCACTTGGTTCATGAACTTGTTTTATCTTGTATGTATTCATGAACCCATTACTTGGTTCATGAACTTGTTGTATCTTGTGTGTATTCATGAACCCATTACTTGGTTCATGAACTTGTTGTATCTTTAGTGCATTCATGAACCCATGTCTCGGTTCATGAACTTGTTATAGAGTTAGTGCATTCACGAACTGGTACTCGGTTCATGAACTTTTTACATTATTTTTGTGTTCATGAACCTTGCTTGCTTGATACTTGATGTCTGAGTACACCGCCCTATAAAATTCGCCACTAGGCGTAAACGTAACTTGTTTGTAAGTAGCAACCATGTGGTAAATAGATGGGACGCATGAAGTGCTACCTAGATAGAATTAAACATTAGACTTAAGAATAACTTTTTACTTGTTCACACTTGACACCTGCCTTGCTTGATACTTGTTACTTGATACTTGTCACTTGATACTTGATACAACTACATGCTCACTTGTTACTTGTTCCTGCTACTTGTATTTGTCACCCGTCCCTGTTACTTGATTTGTCTTACTTGCTAGCTATTCTCTTGAACATCACTACTTGTTGCATCCCTATCATATCATGTTGTATATTCTTGATTCCAAATTTTTTTTCATACTTTCTTGTACTTATTTTCATACCTATGCTTGTACTACTTGCAGCCCTAACTTGCACTAAGGGCGTTTGTATTTGTTTCTCTATTTTTCCTTATATATATATATATATATATATATATATATATATATATATAGACTTTGGAGATGAGTTGCCTGCTGGAGTTGGTGAGCAAACCTTCTCGGCTTCGATTGGGAAAGCTTACTTCAATTATTTGTATTTGAGTTTATTTAAAATTTGTTGCTACTTAAAACTTGTAACTGACTTGTAGTCCCGAAGTTTTTACTTTTGATCCAGATCTTGAATTTATTTGAGATATTTATATTTGTTTCAAATGTTTTCTATTGATAAATTATTCATGCAAGCGTGGTTGAATATATTTTGCTATATTTCTTGTTATGATGCTGAGTCGATCCTACAGCTTATAAATTATGAAAATCATTCGTTGGGCTTTGTCATGCACTCGTATTCTGTATTCCTTTCGGAATGCGGGGCGTGACACTCGAAGAGACTCTAACAATTTGCAATAACACAAGTTCACAATGCACTTCGCCATTCGTTCTGCTCCTGCAATCTGTTACGCCTCGACGACCAGTTCGGAGTCCATACCCATGGCTCAAAAGAGACTCTGTCAATTTGCAAAGAAGCAAGTTTAGAGTGCGCTTTGCCATTCGATCTGCTCCTGCAACTTGTTAATACTTAAACTAACATGTTCGGAATCCATACCCATGGTTCAGAGTTACTCTCGCAACTTGTAATTACACACGTTCAGAATTCAACTCGCCATTCGATCTGTTCCTGCAACAAGTTAAATTCCCTCAACAACATATTAAGAGGTCCAAAATAATGGATCGTAGTTACTCTAGCAACACTTGGAGTTCAACTCTCCGTTCGATGTGATTCTCACAATCTGTCAGAGGTCCCATACAGCAAGTTCGGAAAACAAATCTCCTTCAGAGTTTTCCCTACAACTAGCTAGGTTCAAGATGAAGAAATTCCCAACTCCGTCATACACCGTCAACAGATCTTTAAGCTATATACATCAAACTTGAGGCCCTGTTATTTAGCGACAAAGAACTTAGTCGATAACACCTCAACCACGATAGCAAGGACCAAGCATGTAAAGGGAGTTCACCAAATTACAGAATTATCACAAATCCACATATTCCTATTCAGTGGTACTACCAATATCTACAAGTACAGAATCATCAATCATACAACCCGATCTACAAGCCGTCATTGTGACTTAGTGGGCGAGGAACGTTGTTCCTAAGAGACACAAGCCTCCTTGTGGAACGCCTGACAATCACCTCCTTTCCTTGGCCACCAGCATCTTTCACAGAAAACGTAAATCCCATAGACTGTGATTGCTGACCGGCACACGAGGCACATGATTCTCCACCAACCAATGTCAAAATCAAAAAAGCTGACACCCCGCTCGGGGCACCGCCAGGATGTCGAAGAGGCACCAACGCTATTGGCACCGCTCCCCCAACAACCGACCCGACTCCTACCGTCGCACTCTCCTTTGCAATAGTCGTGGTGCCTTCTTTTGCTCAAACCATTTGTTCCCTTTTTGCACTAACAACGTGGGAGGTGCTTGCTGTCCGCAACCCACCAAGCCTCGCCTAGAGGCGGTATAGCTCCAGGTCCTTCTCAACGACTATCTCTCTGAGTAAGGCGCATTCTCCAATACTGTCTTTCGTCACTTTCGGAGGTAGTAGCAAGTTTATCAGATGATCGGAATACAATAGTGCTAACTCGCAATCTCGCTCAACGAGTGCCGACTTAAGGCGAACAGAATCCAACCATTCCTCATATGACTGAACACGCAAACGGTCGACTGCCAACTCCATTATATGCAGTCACTAGCAAAGGTGATCTACCTCGTCACTACGAGATTTTTTATCGAATCCCATGATCGTCTGTCAAAAATTCCAAAAGCATAGTCAGACAAAGGATTAAAGTACTAAGTGTCACGGACAAACATCGCTTCAAAGCACATCAACACAACACAAGTGATAACCAATCTAGAAGATAGTTTTTCGAACACTAAAAGGAAGATACACGAATGCGGTGACCAGTCCACAATTAGGCATCACAAAAAGTAAACTACGAGTCCCAAAAAAACAAACCAAAGATAGCCTGGATGACAAAGGACATATCAAGGTGAATCAAGCATCCACCTATTTCGGTACTATCACGGACAAGGAAGCCCCAGCTGCGCCCTTTCCCTTGTCCTTCTTCCTAGAAACACTTCTCGTGCCACTCGCAGGAGTACCGACCTCACCATCGTCCTTCCTGTCTGGATCCAGGGGCTCACCAGGTCGAAAGGGTCACATGGTAGTCCTTCCCGTCGAAACCGAGAACGTGCTCCACCACATGTGAGATCGCCAAGGCATAAGACTTCAACATCACCCCTTGCAACTTGGATTCGCACGCGTGAACCCTGGCCATCTCGACCTTCACCTGGCCGCATCAGTGCATATTAAGAGCATACCAACGGGAGAATCCATGTTCAATCTTACATTCGGATCTGATGCGGTAATCCCCTTGGAGGTCGGCATACCATCACCTTGAGTGATGGCCTTCAGTGAGGATATGAACTCAAGAGGGCTCCAGAGTAACTTGGTTATCCTTAAGGAAGTTCACAAAAAGTCAACGGTCAGAAGGAACATCTATTAACAACGGATAGATGGATTTCACATTAAGAAGCTTCAACCCACAAATATTAAGGACGAAAACTTAGTCCTCAGGAAACTCCAAATTTCTGAACCCAACAAAAAGGGGAAGCTTTCTCCGAACTGGGAGGGCCCTTATAAGGACTCAAAAGTGGTACGTCCTGGGACGTGCCGACCTGAAGATCTGGGACAAGGAGATTAAGGAGACTTGAAATGCGGAACATCTGCTGAAGTTTAAGAAGTGTGCTTAACGCCCACCTAAAAAGCTTCGAGAAAGTTATAATAAAGATGTCAAGGCTAGTCAATGTAATAAATGCTCGCCGAATGGTAGCCACTCATGTTTATTTTCCCTGACAATCAATAAAACTTTTTGAAATTTCCTACTATTGTCTAGAAATTTTGTATTTTGAATCCATCGGCAAACACTGTTCGTGAAGAGATTCGGATTATTCACAATTTCGGCCTTAGGATTTTAATTCGAGACGCTCCCAAAAGTGGCACAACGTCACTTGAGAAGAGATTCAGATTCTCCTCAACCTCAACCATCGGATTTTCTTTCGAGGCACTCCCAAAAGTGGCACAAAACACCACTTGAGAAGAGATTTAGATTCTCCTCAACCTCGGACCTCGGATTGTCATTCGAGGTGCCCACGGAAGTGGCATGAAATGCCATTTGAGGAGAAGGTCGATTTCCTCTCAACACGCCACTCAGAACACGGTTCGGAACCTTTTAGCCGCTTTCTCTTGGATCGTCAAGGGATTTGGCGATTAGAGTGTCTTCAGAACCCCAACAGGAGACCACACAAAATTAGTACGAGGGCTAAACACTTGGCTCACAACCAACTGAATGCAAAAAACTGCTATGCACGAAAATGAGGTCTTATACATGAGAAATTCAGCTCAAAAAGGTTTCATTCATTCTAATATGTAATTATAGGGGAGTCGTGACCAGTCCACGATTAGGAAAAAACAAACAAAACTAAGAAAGAAAAATTCCTAAGTCTGCTGCCTAGGAGAGGGAGGCACTTCTCTATTCACGGTAACGGCAGAGCTGGGCTCGGTGTGAGCAGCGGGGTCCCCAGGCCTGGGAGACGAAATCAATCATCTCTCGAGAGCTCCCCCCAAGGACTCCTGGGTTGGTCATCTAGTTTCATCTCAAACGAAAAACCTTCGAGGTTGAGCCCCTGGTACTTAAGCCCGATGTGTTCGAGGGCATGACTGTAGCACTCATCCTAGGCGAGGATGAAGCAATCAATGGCAACTTCTCGATCGGCTACCAGCTCCTTTTCCCTTGCCTCCCAGGCCAGCTTCTCCTTTGCGAGCTCGGCCTTCTCCTTCACAAGCTCTTCTTGAGCCTGCTACTCTATCTAGAGCTCCGTCTTTAGCTCCCTCAACCTTTGTCGGAGATCATCATTTCT
This sequence comes from Hemerocallis citrina, assembly GCA_017893485.1. Lineage (NCBI taxonomy): Eukaryota > Viridiplantae > Streptophyta > Magnoliopsida > Asparagales > Asphodelaceae > Hemerocallis > Hemerocallis citrina. Next base: position 25,777,979 of record CM030368.1, read on the forward strand.
CCCCTTGATCTCTTTCTGGCTTGCCTCGGCCAGCTGAGCCTGCCTGAGAAGCTCATCCCCCCTCTTCATCAGCTCGGTCCCATTGAAGGACACCTATAGGAAAGAAAAATGAACTTCAGCAAAAATAATAACACTATGCAGTGTCGACCAGCCGAAAAGAAATTACCAGAATGGTGGCCTGCGCCCACCTGGCGTAAGCCTCCTCGTCTACATCCTCCTTCTGAGCCGCCCTGTCGAGGGGAGTGGCGAGATGTTTAGTGACCTGCAGCGCATTAACCAATGAGTCTGTTCCCTTGACAGACCACAAGGGCAACCACGACTTCGCAATTGAGGGCGACTTCGCTAGGGCAGCAGTGGTTTTCAACGACAAGGTTGGATGCTTCGACACCGCCTGCTTCGCCAAGGACTCTGGTGTTGGATCCTGTATGCAAGGCAAATAACACTAAAGGAGGGGGGTGAATAGTGTTGTATAAAAATTAAATAATATTTGAACTTTTCGCAACTGTTAAGTCGGCTATCAAAGAGAAATCAGTCGACTGTTATCGCCAGATAAAAGAGTAAAAGAACTGAATAACAACAAGTCTGTTAAGTCGACTTAAAGCGGAAACCAGTCGACTGCACAGACTCGATTTTCAATGTGATTCAGCAAAAATGAAATTGCAAGTTGAAGAAATAAAACCACAAAGAATCAACACTGCAAACACTACGATATATCCTGGTTCAGTCCTCCCGACCTACATCTAATCCCTAAACAACCCACTTGAGATTTTCCACTATTCTTGAAAAATTACAAGAATACTCTACGGCCTTTGACAACAAAAATGTCAAATTCGTAGACCTCTCTCACCACTAGAAAGAGCAAAACCCACTCTACAACCTAGAGTGAAACCGACTCTACACCAAGAGTCCTTCTCTCCAATCGAGAGGACCACTCTCACAACCAGAGAGTAAAATAACAACAAAATGAAGATTACAACAACCTAAAGTCTTGTTTTTTATTATGCTTTTTGTTTAGAGGCTAAAGGTCAACTTTTAACTTCAGTCTAGAACGAAATCATTGTTATACAAGACTGAAATCAGAGAACCAAGTCTTAAGGAAAGTAAGTGCTTTTGAAAACCTTTTCTTTTTCTCTCAAATAAGCAAAATGACTTGATAATAATTAGGGAACCTTTTCCACATGGATTCTATACTCTATTTATAGAGTTAGATTCTCCAAGACGTTGGGAAACAGTTTCCCAACTGCCATAAAACGACTGTAAGAATTTAAATTTGAAAAACAAAATTTAAACTTTCAGAAAACTATCAAAAACTGCTTGAACAGTCGACTGGGTTGCCATAAGAGTCGACTGGTCAGACCTTGAGTGAGTTCAGTCAGTTTCGTATTAGAACAGTCAACTGCTTTCAAGAGTAAGTCGACTGGTACTCAACAACTGAACTTATACAAGCTTTATTTTGACATTTTGATTATGAAAAACTTTATCTTCATTTAGGGGATGTGTGAGTGTGTGTGAGACAAGGCTTTTACAAAGATTTCTAAGACTCACAAATATTACAAACAAGATTACAAGACACTTGTTCAATTTAACAAAACACTTTTAAAGCTCTTGAGAAGCCTTTGTCTTGAATCATGAAATCTTTCTTGTCTTTGTAGGTCTTTCTTGTCTTTGTAGGTTGAGCTAATGCTTTTGAAAGTTTCATCATTGTATTGGCCTTGAATGCTTTAAGTACACACTGCAAAAATTATGTAAGATTGAACAATTGTGTATTGTGTTATAGTCATCAAAATCAAGAATTTACATTTGGCACCTTTGTTGCGTGCGACAACTTCGCCTTCTTAGCCAGAAACCCTTTGGACGCCGAGGGGAGGGATGCTTCTTTGCCTTCAAAGCCTCAAAGTAGTCTCGTAGCATCTCGTCGATCAACATTCCTAGGGGCATAAAAAATAAGGTTAGACGAGGATAACAACAAACGGCAAAGAGACCACTCGATACTACCCTCGACAAACATAATGTCTAGTTCCTCCATTTCTTCTATTGATTAATCGCCCCCCCTCGAGGCCAGATGCTCGGGCACCTTGTACACCTAGTCTGTCAGAATATCAGGCTTTGGGTTTCGAACGACCAAGAACTAGGACTTCCAGCCATTAATGGAATCCGGATGACCCATGATCGCCTTCTGCTCGGTCCTGAGAGAGAGGAAACATCGACCGCCACTTTTGAGGACTTTGCAAAAACCTTTGCAGAAGGTGAAGTGTTTCACCTTCAAAGGGACCCCCGCCCTCTCACATAAGAGGATGAAGAAGACCACATGCTTCTAGGAATTCGAGTCGAGCTGCATCGGACTGACGCCAGCCCAATTCAACACCTCCTTAATAAACGGATGCATCGAAATTTGAATCCCAGAGAAAAAGGCATCCACGGGGAACATGTAATACCAACCTGCAAGACGGTCTGTCGATTGGAGGCTTGAGCTAGGAAGCATAAGCTCGTATCTCCGAGGGGTCGAATATGCACTTCGAATTCTAGGAAGGTCAGCTCATACTAAGGAGTTGGCCACATCGTCAGCCTTTATCCATGGTCCCGGTGTTGAGGGCTTGATACCGAACTTAGCTTGATCCTCCAGATCGTCAGGGTATACCCTCATGACTGTACCCCACGAACGAGAATGGCCCGATGACGGTCCCGTTCGGAGTTTCCAACCCATTACCAGTGCCAGGGGCTCCCTTTCCCCAGTATTGACAGAACTTCCCAAACATTAAGCTATGATGGCTTCCCTATCAGAGATAGAGGTAGACTCAGCCAACTAGACCCTCGTCATACTTAAAAGAGTTGTGTTCACTTATCGTAAAAACTATCCAGATCTTGTCATAAAGGCTGCAGAAAAGGGAGAGAATGCGCTGAAGAGTGAAGTTCCAAGTTTTTTTTTAAGGAAAGCAAAGTGGGGGAATGAAGGTGATGTAGGAGATATAAATAAGAGGAAGGAGACTTCTCGTTTACTGCAACTCACACATGGCTAAATCACAATTCTCCATGTGTAGGAAGCCCAAGAGACCGCACGTGACCCACACATGCAAAAGAGGTACAAAATGCCAACTGTTAAGTGATTCAAATTCTCCTCAACCTCGTCCATTGGATTTTCATCCAAGGGGTTCAGATTCTCCACTACTTCAGTTCTTGGATTTTTTCGAAGCACTCTCAAATTGGCTCAAGCTGCCCACTTGCAACAAGTCGTACGGTTCTTGGTTTGTCTTTCGAAGCACTCTCAAATGGCGCAAATTTCCCACTCACAACAATTCGTAGGGTTTGGATTCTCCTCAATTTTGGCTCTCAGACTGTCTTTCCTAAGCACTCTCAAAATGGTGCAAGCCGCCCACTCACAACGACGTTCGGACTCTTCTCGACCTCGGCCCACAGGTCGCCCCTCAAAATGGGGCAAAAATCCAGCACCAACGAAGGCTCAAATCCTATTGGAAGTTCGGCCCTCGGACTGTCATCCGAGCACCAACTAAAGGAAACTCTCACAGTTCGCGCAAAGTGACAGATCGGATGAAAATACTTTTATTACAACACTATAGGAGTTACATGTCAGAATTACAAGCTCAAAGTACATAATAGATAAAAATATAAGGTGGAGAGGGCCAACCCTAGGAGACTCCCTAGTTGACATCGGATTCAGGGTCACAATATGCATGCCAACGAAGGTAGTCCCTACCCTCAATGGATCGAGGCCCTCTCGAATACTAGCCATGCTAGATGACCCGACAAACCTGCTTTGAGCTTTGCCAGGGACCATTAGTACGAAGCCAGTCCCCAAGTAAGGAGAGGGCCTTGAGAACAAGCTCCTGAATGTGCTCGACAAATCTGATTCCCTAAACTTTATCAGCAAACAGTATATTTCTACGTCCCTCTCCATGAGAATCTGCCTAAGGATGGACTCCAAAGAATAGCTCTCCTTTCGACCTATCAATAGCGTCCCCCTCAGCCTCGATCAGAGCCAAACTCATATCGGGCGTTTCCTCCTTCAAGCACGAAAGTTCCTGCGCGATGCTTTGCGATCTTCGGATGTGGTAAGAGAACGCCCCCTCCTGATCTCTAGACTCTTTCTGAAGCCGAACGATGATAATTTCTGCCCATCGCAACATACTATGAAGAAACTTGATCTTGGCCTCTCAAGGCTTTACCTCCTAAGGCTCGAATCTCACAATCTAGGTCAACAAAACAATTCAACTCTTAAGGGTCGGAGAAAGACGCAAAAGTATGAAAAAACAACAAGTCTTAAGTTTCAAAACTCTTCTTATTCAAATAAAGATAAACAGTACAAGAGAGCGGTGGCTAGTTCGCAATAGGCGAATACAATGGAGGAAAGAAATAGAAAATAACCTACTACTTAGAGGGGCGCACCTCGGTGGCAACATTTTCGATAGGAGGGACCAAGGCATCAGCATCGGCCTCCTGGTCCCCCTTGCCTTCCGAAGGGATCTCCTTGGGCATGGGGAGGAGGCATTCGATTTCCATGTTGAACGAGACGTCCCCAAGGTCGATGTCAAGATGGAAGTAGTGGACATGTGTGAGAGCCTTCTGATAAGCCTTCTGCTCCCCCCGGAATGAGCATGTCGATGGCCTTTATTCAGTTGTCCTCCAGCTCCTTCTCACGAGCCATCCACTGCTCTTTCTCGAGCCATAGCATGGCCCTATCGGCATCAGCTCGGTGAGCTCAATGGTCGCCACCTTCTCCCTCACCAAGGCCTTGTTATACTACGCCTTAAGGTCGTGGTACTTCTCCTCCACCCTTAAGAGGTGGTTATCTTTCTTCTTCAGCTACACCTCATGTCAGTGCTTTTGCTCAGCCATTTGAAGAGCCACCTACCGAGGGTCTAACACTTAGAAACATTTCAAAGAAATTGCAAACACAAGGATGTTCTCAGTATACTGAGCCCTTACCTCAAATATTGCCTTCGACGACTTGACATAGCTCGACTCATAGGTCTCTGTGGCGAGCACCTTTCTATCGTTAAGAGGGGCAAGGAAGTCTAAGGCAGGCAGAGCAACCATGGGGTCCCACAGAGAGTCTCCCTTCCTAACCGGCCAGTTCGAGTACCATAGCTCCTTGACCCCCTCCCCGATGACCTTCACAAACTTGGGATCGACTCTAGTGATTGCCACGGCCGTGGCGCTTGGTTGCACCTCGACAACAAGCTCGTCATATGCAATGGTGAGCGCTCTCGGGCGCTTGGACTTCCTGGTATCCCTGTCCAAGGGTTCCTGGGAGGACAAGGTGGACACCTTCCTCTTCCCCCTCGAAGATTCAGGCATCTTCTTCTTGGCAAGCTCTCTTCGGCAAGCTGCGATCACTTCGTCCAACATATCTGCAGAACAAAGTTAAAGGTTAAAAGTTAAACCTCAAGTAAAGACAATCAGAAAAAATAGAACAAGACATATTAGGATCGGCCCGGCTTAACCCACTTTTGAACACGTTCCTCTCCTCCACCTTCAACCAATCAACACTCTCCTTGCTAAACAGACGCTTGAACTCGACCTTTTCCTCTTCAGAGAAATCCTTCTCATTCGGATATCTGGGCTTGGGGACGTCGAATCTCAATTTGGTCGGGATGTCCCAAGGTGTCAAGCTTCGGATGACCATATACTTTGACTTCCAATCCTTGATGGAGATGAGATGATTGTAGACAACATTGTTACCGAGCAGGGGCATTAAGAAGCACCGACCCTCAAATTTTATGGGGGTTCTGATGTCGAGGCACATCTTCAAGTACTTCATCTTCAGGGGAACCTGCATCTCCTTGCAAAGCATAATGAAGGGTTGGGCCAGTACTGCATGGGGCTAACCCCTAACCACCGAAGCGCCTCCTTCACGAACGGGTGAATCGACAGTCAAAGCCCCGATACAAAAGCATCGACTGGAAACATGTAGTAGTGTTCATTAAGGCCAACATTTGGACGGAGCCTAAGATTTGGGATCATCAGCTGAAACGTGTTTGGGATAAAATACACGCACCGGACTAATGTTGGCTCTTCCCTGGTTAGCTTCTTCACGATCTGGTCGACTAGGATTGGCCTCTAGTTACGTGAAGAAGATGGCGGCTGAATCCCAATTGTGATCAAGTTCTTGATGTCGTCAGGGAACATCCGGATAAGGGCCGGTAATTGGAGAATCAGGCGATGCAGCCCAGGTTATCATAGTCACCCTTGATGGCTTCGTCCTCTCCAGGGATCTTGATCTTCTCCTTCTTCTTCGGCCTTGGCACCCGAGTCGGGTGCGCACTCACAATTTCCAATGAAGATGACATCTCATTGTCCTCCCCGACCGATGACCTCTTCTCTTTGGGCACAACATTCGATGAAATTACGGCAACCTCACCCTGTGCTGTGGGAACCCCCTCTTCCCGAGTCATTTTCCAACTCCTCATAGTCGTCCTCGGCAACTGTGGCCTCGCAGGTATCAGTACGCTCTTCTAACACGAGCTCTTTCCACAAAGACGAGTCCGTTGAAGCCTCCTCATCGTAGCTAGACCCCACAGATGAGCTATCTAACCGAACCCTATACATAATTAAACAACTATGTACCTACCGTGAAAGTTGTTGAAAATCTCGTTGAAAATCACCGAAAAGGAGATGACAAGCAAAACATAAACTCCAAACATCAGAGAGAGTGTGAAACTTAGAAATGTGAAGGAGGCTAGAGATTTATAGACTAAGGAGCGACTAAACGATCCCCACAAAGGAGATATGGAAAGATCTTGACCCTCCACCTCCATCCAGCGGCTAAGATTGCAAGTTCCACAATGATGACGTAGGCCAGCCAATGTGCAATACACAATAGTTTGCCATCAAGTAGCCGCCCACGTGGTTCACATGTGTCGACAAAGCCATATCTAGGAGCACCCAACAAAGATCAACCCCGCACCCTCAGTGCAAAATGTCCCAAAGGTGATTTCACCGCATCCTCGAGGTCGACGACTGCAAACGAGCTCCCTACGGCCTCGGCTGTCGGATTGTCATTCGCGAAATGCCATTTGTGAAGAGGGTCGGCACGTCAAGCACCCTACAACCTCCTCCCTAGGATTTTCATTCGAGACACTCCCAAAAGAGGAACAAAATGTCACTCGCGAAGAGGGTCGGCGCCTCGAGCACCCTACTCCCTACTCTCTCCTCCCTCAGATTGCCATTCGAGGTACTCACAAAATTGGAGCAAAATGTCAGTTCAAAAAAGGGTCGGCGCGTTGAACGTCGTACAATCTCGACCATTAGATTGTCATTCGAGGCACTGACAAAATTGACGCAAAATGCCAGTTGAGAAAGGGTCGGCATGCCGAACCGCCTAATCCCTCGTCCCTCGGATTGTCATTCCATGCATCCACAAAAGTGGTGCAAAACACCATTGGCAAAGAGGGTTAGCGAGCCGAAACCCATATACCTTCGTCGCTTGGATTATCATTCGAGACACTAATAAAAGAAATGCAAAATGCTATTGACAAAGAAGGTAGACAAGCAGAACCACTAAACCTTCGTCCCTTAGATTTTCATTCGATGCACTCAGAAAAGTGACGCAACCGTCATTGGCAAAGAGGGTCTGCAAGCCGAACCCCCTCCACCAACGTCCCTCGGATTTTCATTTCAGGTACTTACAAAAGTTGCACAAAACATCGTTCGCGAAGAAGGTCGTTATGCTGAACCCCAAACATCCTCGGCAATCGAACCCCTTATTTCTTTGGATGCCAAACCCTAATGCTGATGATCGCCGATGTTTTCAAATCAATTATCTACTTCTCGAAGGCTGCTAGAACTAGCCTCCAGCAGTGGGGGGCTATTGATGTGGGTAAAAATCATCGCTAATCAGGACCGTGTGATCCCCGCACGAATCTTGGAGATTCTAAAGGGCAATGAGGTCCTTTCTACGATGACTATAAGCCCACAACACGAATATGGACCATCCACAGGCCCACCACACAAACTGCAGCCCAATTAGAGAAGACCGACTCTGTTTAGATCCTTAAGAAAAGAGATCGATTCAAATCAGTTATGAAATATTTCCCTAACTGCTCCTCCACAGGCCTATAAATACAGACCCCTCTCAGTTATAGGTAATCAACATTTTGACCATAAAATCCAGTTTTTCACTTCTGGTTACTGATTACATCGTCGAAGGGTCTGTCACCGGGATCCATCCCGGTGTTTCATGCTGTCCTTGCAGGTTTCTGGCGGCCAGCAACTAGTGCAAAACACCACCAGATCCAGTTAATACTAGCCTCCCATCAGGAATCAGATCGACGACTATGATCTAAGCTTTCCACTTCAATATAAGAACTCATTATCTATTGCTTTCGCAACGAAAAAAAGCAGGGTCAAGCTACAAGTTGTTGCCTATAACTTCCATTCACCAAAATTGTTAATAAAAGGATGAGTAAACCTGTGTGCACCAAATGAACTTCTGAGAAAGGATCTGAAGTTAATCTGCAATAGGAAGAAAAATGACTCGAGGCGTGGGTTGCACTTTCTTTAAGAAATTATTTGGTTGATTCTAGAGATGAATCGTTGATCAACAAATACTTCTCCCGGGATACAACGAGCTTCTGTCTACAGTGCCTAATGCTCTAATAGCAGCACGTACCAACTTGCACCACACTGAGTAAAAAATTGCTCAACAATTTGGAAAAATATTTTTAGAAGAGATTAAGAATTTGTTTTTTTTTTCTTTCTATTTCATCTATGTGATATAGCCCATATATTTATATCCAAAAATAAAAATGTTTTTCTTTCATTCTGATTTAATGTCATAACGACCAGATCATAAAGTGCCATAAAATGGTTTTAATGATTTTACTGGTCAAAAAGTTGGCCAGCAAGAAAGGAAACGTTTTTTTTTAAACAAAAAAAATGTTCGTTTTTTTCTTTTCAAGAGACGAGAAATATTTTAGTAGAGATTAAGAATTTGTTTTTTTTTCTTTCTATTTCATCTATGTGACATAGCCCATATATTTATATCCAAAAATAAAAACGTTTTTCTTTCATTCTGATTTAATGTCATAACAAACAGACCATAAAGTGCCATAAAATGGTTTTAATGATTTTACTGGCCAAAAAGCTGGCCAGCAAGAAAGAAAACGTTTTTATTTAAAACAAAAAAAATGTTTGTTTTTTTTCTTTTCAAGAGACCCCAGGCCCTAAAGCCCGGTCATATATATATATATATATATACTAGTTATTTGCACGCGTGCGATGCACGCCCTAAGGTGTGTAGGATTTTGAGGAAGGGGCAGATAACCGAAGAGATTTATTGAAGAAATATAATGCATTGAAGGGAAATTAATTAAACACATTCAGTCCATATCTATACTATTATGCATTTGTATAAGAGTTGAAAATATAGTGATTGGATATGCATTAATTAAGCTTATGCATTTGTATACTCCATCGTTCTGTTGAAGGATATTAATGGTTCCTAGCTGCATGCATGCAGACATGAGGCTTGAGTTTGGGATTCTATCGATAAGTTTAATTATAGTATGATTCTATCGAGTAAGTTTGGGATTTTAGAATTACCCTATAAATTTATTGAGAATAACGCATTCCAGGAAATTTAATTAATTAAGCATACACAGTAATCCAAGAGCCATGGTTTAATTAAGCATACACAGTCAAAATTAATTAATTAATTAAGCATACACAGTCAAAATAAAAAGGAAATTTAATTAAGATGTTAAACATGGTTAGGAATGGGTGGCATGCAAAGTCATGTAAATTACATTTTGTAACCCTATATATTTTTGAAGCCTAGTATAGATGTGAGGGCATGATAGTAAAAAGCCGCAAAAAAAGGCTTTGCTTAATAATAGTATAGATATAAATTTATTGAGAATAACGCATTCCAGGAAATTTAATTAATTAAGCATACACAGTAATCCAAGAGCCATGGTTTAATTAAGCATACACAGTCAAAATTAATTAATTAATTAAGCATACACAGTCAAAATAAAAAGGAAATTTAATTAAGATGTTAAACATGGTTAGGAATGGGTGGCATGCAAAGTCATGTAAATTACATTTTGTAACCCTATATATTTTTGAAGCCTAGTATAGATGTGAGGGCATGATAGTAAAAAGCCGCAAAAAAAGGACTTTGCTTAATAATAGTATAGATATATATATATATATGGTAAAAAGTATATGAGCAATTGATTATGTGGCATGCATGTGATACATTGGACAACTAACCCTTTAAGGATTTTCCAATCATAAGTATGTCACATCATCAATTGCTTATTTACTAAATAAGCAAGTTGCTCATACCCATTTTTTCTATATATATATATATATATATATATATATATATATATATATATATAGAGTAATGTGAGCCTCATATTTGTATGAAGAAAATTTTCTCATACAAAGTGATTATACGCATTTGGTATGGCCATTATGGAAGATCCACTCCATCCATTATGTTTATTATACTAATAGATGTAAGTGTAGAAAAAATCAAGTTATTTGGAGGTCATTCACCCATACATCATGTGGGTCTAATTTGTGTTCGATTTATATTATTGTGAAATCGTTCATTTTTCAACCACATGATGCATGGGTGAATGACCTCCAAACAACTTGATTTTTTCTACACTTACATCTATTAGCATAATAAATATGATGGACGGAGTGGATCTTCCATAATGGTCATACCAAGTGAGTATAATCACTTTGTATGGGAAAAAATTTCCTTATACAAATATGAGGCTCACATTACTCATATATATATATATATATATAGAGTCCTCTTCGGTTGCACACTACTTTTGGTGAGCACTCCCAAACTGGAGACCCTATGTATTTTGTGATGATGTAAATGAACTTCAAATTACTTAGAGAGAGAGAGAGAGAGAAATCTTCAAATTACTTGATTTTTTATTGTTAGGCTATCTTAGGCGAACCGAAGAGGACTCTATATATATATATATATATAATGTAGGAATTGAACCCTCAACCTTACGTGAACTTAAAATTTTAACCGTTGGGCCATCATATAATTTGGTAAATAATAGAAGTGTTATGAACGTATACTCTATTCCAACAAAAATCGTGATAGCTATAAATATGAACCAATACTTCGAAGCAAAATGATTGAAAGTTCTATATCATGATTGGTCTGTTCGTTTCTCTTTAAAAGATGATCAGGATGGAGATAATATATACCGTCTCTGTCGATCAAGACAGAAAGATAAATGGTGAGCTCCAGGTAGGCATTGCATGTCAGATTAGATTACTTCTTATTTGACATTCTGTGATTGTTGTCCACGTTATAAAAAAAAAATCTTTGTTTGACATTAATTAATAAATAACATTTATAAAAAACAAAGATATTAAATGATACTTGATCACTTATATAGTACTGGTAGCATAAGAGCATGGCTAAATATCCAAAAATTAATAATTTGGTCAAAAAAAGCTGCAGTCGTTGGACATTTATTCATATTTTAGATGAGTAGTGAACAGTCGACTGTTAAATTTGAGAGAAGAAATGAAAAAAATCAAAATTTGGATTTCGGAATATGATATCTCGTTCGTCGACAAATTTAATTTTTTTTTTTAAAAAATTAAATAGATCGGACAGGACATCATATCCCATCGGATCAATTTTAAAATTAAAATAAATAAAAAAGTCAAAATATGGAGATCATCTCCCGTTCCCTCTTATTTCTTTCTCATTTTTTTAAAATTCCTATATATTAGGCCTATAATCCATGGCTATGGGTCCATTCACTCAGAAAATTTTGTATCGGACGGAATATCATATTCCGTCAGATATTTTTTGAAAAAATAAAAAATAAAAAAATCTCACGCAGAAAATGATCTTCCGTCCACCGTTCAAAAGCTAAATTTTAGATTTAAACGGCTACAACTCATTTCTATAATTTCTATTGGTATATGTCAACTACCTATATTTTGAATTTGGACGACTACAGATGCTCTAAGGATCCTTTGATTACATGGCATACGCTTTGACATAGATTAACCAAAATAGAGGGTCGTGTTAGCCATATGGACAGAAAACATGGTGATTATCCCTTGTGTTATGAACAACCTTTTTGACATTTCTTCGATAAGACTGCATTCGGGAATTATTCAAAGTACTATGTACCACAAAATTAATTCAATTATGCAACAAGAAACAAGAAAATTAGCTAGGGCGGCCAAAATAATTTAACTTTACTTTTAAGTAAACTGATTAAGTTGACAAATTTTCAAACCATTTATTACATCCCAAGATCCAGCTTGCTCAAACCCTCCCATAGTCCCAAATGTTTACACCACCTTTTTCGAATTTCATTGGTCATATTTTTGTATTTATCTCTATTTCATTCTCCCATGCGTTGCATTATATATACTGTTGCTGTTAATTTTGGTGTGGAAGCAAACAGATAAATTTGTGGATTCTTGGATAAACGAATAAAGCAGATATGTTGACCTTCACCGACGTCTGACTGGTTTCTTGGCGCTACCGTTGACCTGCAAAAAAGTTCGAAATACCGGGATGGATCCCGGCGACAAACCCTCCGACGCTCTTGTCAGTAATCAGGAAGATTATGAAAGAGCTTTATGTAGAAAAAGATTGATTACCTTGTTATGGTGGGGGAAGATGGGTATTTATAGTCACCTTAGGAACTCGTTTCGAGATAAGGATGTATCTCTACTTTCTGGTGTTTTTGAATAAGATGTAGAGTTTAAATCGTTTTATAGAGATAACCATGAATTTGAATTACTCTTTATTCATCTGGATTGGTTTGTAGCGGGATGCTACCCATACCCAATAGAACAGATCCGTTTATGGATTATTGGACTTTGAAGAAAGACTCAGTTCCCATTTCAGACCCATTTTTAGGTGAAATTACCGGTTTACCCCTGAGAGATTTAAGATTCGTGCCCAATTCGAACGGTCCCGATTTAATCCTATTTTTAACCATATCATGAGCCCCCCACTCTCGAATACTGAGTTTAATAGCCTTTGAGGAGTAATTTTGTTGTTCTAATGGCGTACAGGATTTTATCGGAGTTCTTAAGCGACTTTGGATCATGCTCGAGGTATAACGGTGTCAATCCGAGTTTGTAAATTTCTCAAAATTATTCTCAGAATTTTCTGGATTTTTTGTGATTTTTCCAGATTTTTCTAGATTTTTTCTGGATTTTAATCATTTTTTCAATTTCTTATTCAATTTCTAAATTTAAATAATTAATTATCAAAAATATTAATAATTATTCTAATTTAATAATTATTATTTTCAGAATTTTAAAATTATTTTCGGAATTAATAATTATTTTTAGAATTTTTTAATTAATATTTTCGATTTCTAATTAATTTTTCGAATTTTTTAAATAATTAATTCAAATAGGACAGTTAATAGGCATGCCCGGGGGAGACAAATTAATGTCAATAAATAAATAATTAATTAAAAACCTGATGACGTGGAGCAATCATGTGCGTTGATCACGATCAGGGAGCGCGCAACGCAAAGCAGCAATTTTTTTTCCATTTTTCGTTCGGAAACCGTTCTGTTCAACAGCTTCGTTCGATCCGCGTAGGGAACGTCCGCCGTGGTGACACATGGCGGTCAACGAGACAAGTTGACCCTTTTTTTTCTTTCTTTCCCACCCTCGTCTTCCTTCGTCTTCGACTTTCAACCATCTTCCTTCTTCCTCCGTCTACAACCTCTGACCCTCGTCTCCGACTTCGCCGAGCACCCTGTGTAGCGAAAGGAGCTCGTCGGAGGTTTTCCCGAGATCGGTGAGGAAGGAGTTTGGCGAGGGAGTTAGGCGAGCTCGGCGAATGGGGTGAAGTCGAACGCAGCGAGCGATCAGTGAAGGTTGCGACAAGAAATGGAGGAGCTCGCTCGCCGATGGAGGAGTTCGTTCGCCGATGGAAGAGCTCGACGAAGGGGGAGTTGGAGCTTCGGGAGTTCGGCGAGGGGTTTGAAACAGCGAGAGGGAGTTTGGCGAGGAGCTCGGCGAATGTGGGAGGTGGAACTTGGCGAAGGAAGGGTTGGCGGCAATGAAGGAGGTCGACGTTCGGCGAAGGAGATCTTCGATGTGGGGGCTCGACGGTGATGGAGTTCGACGAGGTGGAGTTGGAGAGTTAGGTTTTTCTCTGGTTCTTTGGCTCTCAGCCACGAAGGAGAAGTAGAGGAGGTGGTTGGAGCGGGTTTGGGCTTATAACGGGTTTGAACTCGCTCCTTTAACCCCTTAATTGCTTTTTTTCGATTTTTTGTTTTTTGTTTTGTTTAGGGCGAATCTAAGCCGTCGATCGTGATTTGAGCGCGGATATTGAGGCATTGTTTTTCTCTCATTTTTTGGTTGGAAACAGCTCTGTTCAGCGAGAAGCGACGATCGTGGCGAGCATGCATCGAACAACGGATGAGCGACACGTGGCTCTAGACCGTTGACTGGTCAACGCCACTTTGCTCATATTTTGATCGGAACATCGTCTGTTCGACTCAAAGCGGCGAGCGTGCATCGAATAACGGATGAGCGACACGTGGCTCTAGACCATTGACTGGTCAACGCCACTTTGCTCATTTTTTGATCGGATCACTGTTTGCTCGGCTTGGTCAATCCGTTTGGTGAGTGCTAGAATGCAGCGAGCATTGCGATGGTTGGCGAATGGTTAAGATGCTCGGTGAACCGTTGCCATGTTTGGCGAATAATTATGTTGTAGCCCACTTTCTCAGTGCCACGGAGGTCGAATCGGGGCATGGAACCCCTCATTTCGAAGCTGACTCAAAGATCTACAACTTTTCTTTAGAAATAAGTTGAAGAATCACCCTTCTTCATGGTCAAAATAGTCCCGTAATATATGTCTTCTTGAAGTTGAGAAGAGCTTTGTATAAATCTTCGGAAGATCCATTCTTGGAGGTGAGTTTAGGGAGCGTCTCTAGATGAGTTAGGCTCCGAAGTCTCTTGGAAGAAGGCTGCTCGGTAGGTGAGGGCTCTAGAAGAGAGCCACTTGAGAGGTGAACTAGAGGAGCAACTCTAGGGGAGAGTTGTGCTCCGAACTTGTTGAGAACAAATTCGCTCTGGAAGCGAGCGGAGCGAAGAGCTTCATCAGGATCTAGGAGAGAGCTGTTTGGGAGACAAGTTTGAGGAGCAACTCACTCCAGGAGAGAGTTGTGCTCCGAAATTATTGAGGAGAGATCCGCTCTGGAGGCGAGCGGAGTGGAGAGCTTCTCCAAGCTCTAGGAGATATCCATTTGGGAGACAAGTTTGAGGAGCAACTCTAGGGGTGAGTTGATCTCCGAAATCGTTCAGAAGAGGTCCGATCTAGAGGCGAGTGGAGCGATGAGCTTCACCAGGCTCTAGGAGAGCTATTTTGGAGACGAGTTTGAGGAGCAACTCTCGGGGAGAGTTGTGCTCGAACTTGCTTGTTGTGAAATTTAACCAGTAGTGGGAGTAGCACGAATGTTCGTTTTGAGCTATCAACAAGTTGTGGGAGCATTTCTGAATGGTGAGCTACTTCGCACTTGCTTCTTTGCAAGCGGCTAAAGCAGGATCGAACCGAGTGTTGGACTCCGAACTTATTGTTTTTAAGAGCTTCAACGAGTTGTAGGAGCAATTCCGAATGGTGAGCTGCCCCGCACTAGCTTGTTTGTAAGCGACTAAAGTAACGTCGAACCAAGTGTTGGACTCCAAACTTATTGTTAAGAGAGTTAACAAGTTTTAGGAGCAATTCCGAATGGCGATCTGCCCAGCACTTGCTTATTTGCAAGCGGCTAAAGCAACATCGAACCAAGTGTTGGACTCCAAACTCGTTGTTAAGAGAGTTAACGAGTTGTAGGAGCAATTCCGAATGGTGATCTACCTCACACTTGCTTGTTTGCAAGCGGCTAAAGCAACGTCGAACCAAGTTTTGGACTCCAAACTCATTGTCAAGAAAGTTAACGAGTTGTAGGAGTAATTTTGAATGCTGAGCTGCCCCACACTTGCTTGTTTGCAAGCGGCTAAAGCAACATCGAACCAAGTGTTGGACTCCAAACTCATCTTTTGAGCTTAGTAAGTTGTGGGAGCAGCCCTGTAGGACAAGCTGGACTCCAAACTTACCGTTCAACGAGTCGTAGATGTGATCCAGAGAGATAGAAATGAGGTAAATGTAATAATTTTCAATAGAAAAAAGCTAGGTTTTATTGAAACAAACTAAGTGGCCGCTTCAATAGGGAGAGCCATTATTATATACTTTTGGACGTGTTACAAGCATCGACATTATTGAAAACTGAAAACCTACTTCTATGATAGGGTGAAGGCCACTTGGGAGGAGTTTGGTTATCCCCCCATTGGACCTCTAAGGATAAGGTGGAGGAAGGCCCCAGGCTCGGAATCTTGGAACTCGGTGGGTCTCTCTGTTCGCTTGTAGGCTCCTCAGGGTGGAAGATCGGCCCCGTCTTTTCGGACAAACTTGGCCAAGTGTCCCTATTGTATGAGTTCTTCGATCTCCTCTATGAGAGCTCGACAATCATCTGTGTCGTAGCTGTGGTCCCTATGAAAGCGGCACCACTTATCCCTATTTCTTTTCTCGCCAGGGGTATTCATTCTAGGGGGAGTGCGGAGTAGCCCTTCCTTATCCACCTCCATAAGAACTACTGATATACTAGCATTGATGGGGGTGAACTTCTCAAAATGAGGAGCTGGGCGGCATTGGCCATTGTCGTCCCTCTGGAATTTCTGGGACCCTTCTTCGCTAGTATTCTTCCATTTGTTCTCGAAAGATGATTCCTCAGGAGTTGGGGGGGGGGGGGGGGGTTGAGAGCCTCTTCCACTCTGATGTACTTCTCACACCTAAGCAGAAGTTCTGAGAAGTCCCGATGAGGCTTCTTGGCAAGGGACGCCTTAAGGTCGGCGTTAGTGACGTTGTGCCTGAATGCCACCGAGGCTACCGATTGGTTGAGGGATGCAATAGATAGGGCTTCGGCGGTGAAGCATCGAACGTAATCTCTTAAGCGTTCACCCTTTCTTGGGCTGAGGGTCACCAAAGATGCACTTGTTTTCTCGGTCCGGCGGCTACTCACGAAATGAGTGAGGAAAAGCCCTTCGAACTGATCGAAGGAGAAGATGGAGGCCGGGGCGTGTCGAGAGTACCATTCTCTCGCATGCCCCTTCAGCGTGGCAGGAAAGGTTTTGCATGCAAAGGAGCGCATCTGACACCCTGGCGGATCATCATAAGAGTTTTAAAACTCTCGATGTGGTCGGCGGGGTCCGACTCCCCGTTATATGACTCAAAGTTAAGGGGCTTGAAGTTTTTCGCAACCGGGGCTTCCATGATGGCCCAGGAGAACGGATGCCTGCTCGGGCAGAAATTCCTTGCCCGTTGTTTCTCTTCTCTGTCAAGTCTGCCAAGGCACATCTCCATCTCGTGGAGACGGCGGTAGACCGAGTCTTCCCTTCGGTCATATCTTGCCGAGCCCCGAGACTCTTTCTTATGCAAAAGGGGACTGGGAGTACGGTGGTGATGGCTTGGGGCAGATTGAGGACTGGGCACCTGTTGCTCGTGGTTAGGAGCGACACTGAGGGCCCGCAGAACGACATCTTGAAAATCCTGAAACTCCGCCCTTGTGACTGGTGCCCCTCCAGCTTAGCGGTCCCTAGGCGTGGCTCGGCTTACTAGAATATGACTTCTCCGCCGATGACGTGGAGGGGACTCTCTTTGCCTCCTAGGGGGAGGGGATCTTCTGGTCCTCGGTCTGCGGGGGGTCCGGACTCTCGAGACCCCTGGGTGCTCAGGTTGATGGACTCCCTCCAGGGCTCGCCATCCATTCAAGTGAGTTCGGAGGTCAACCTCCTATTGGCGGTTAACAATCACTTGATGGAGATCCTGCTCGGGAGGGCTTTGAGAAGGCATAGAGTCAACCGAAAGATTGCTGACCGAGATATGGTCATGAAGAGGATGTTGCTTTGGATGGCTCCGAAGAGAGCCCCCTGGGCAACCCCTCAAGACCCTAGAGGGGCCTATTGAGGAGGAGGCTGTTGAGGAAGAACATCTGGGACTGGAGGAGGAGGAGGAAG
Source organism: Hemerocallis citrina (assembly GCA_017893485.1). Lineage (NCBI taxonomy): Eukaryota > Viridiplantae > Streptophyta > Magnoliopsida > Asparagales > Asphodelaceae > Hemerocallis > Hemerocallis citrina. The sequence goes on from CM030368.1 coordinate 25,796,033, forward strand.
AGGAGTGACTCTTCGGTTGGAGGCCGCTGCCTTCCCCTTCTCTTTCGGACGCATGGCTTGAAACTACTTTTGCTGATGAAGTAAGGTTGGATTGTTTTTTCGGTTCCCACAGACGGCGCCTATCTGTTGCTGCTAATTTTGGTGTGGGAGCAAATAGATGAATTTGTGGATTCTTAGAGAAACGAATAAAGCAAACCTGTTGACATTCACCGACGTTTGACTGGTTTTTTGCCCCTGCCGTTGACCTGTAAAAAAGTTCGAATCACCGGGATGGATCCCGGTGACGAACCCTCCGACGTTCTTGTCAGTAATCAGGAAGATTATGAAAGAGTTTTATGTAGAAAAAGATTGATTACCTTGTTATGGTGGGGGGAGAGGGGTATTTATAGTCTACTTAGGGACCTGTTTCGAGATAATGATGTATCTCAACTTTCCGGTATTTTTGGATAAGATATATAGTTTAAATCGTTTCATAGAGATGACCATGAATTTGAATTACTCTTTATCCATCTGGGTTGGTTTGTAGCGGGCTGCTACCCATACCCAATAGAATAGATCTGTTTATGGGTTATTGGGCTTTGAAGAATGACCCAGTTCCAATTTCAGACCCGTTTGTAGGTGAAATTATCATTTTACCCTTGAGAGCTTTAAGATTCGTGCCCGATTCGAACAGTCCCGATTTAATCCTATTTTTAGCCATATCATATACAAATAATTAAAATCAGAAATTAAAGGGACAATAAGAGTATAGTGGTGGGTCTAATAGCTGATGGATGCAGTTAGATTATTAAACTACAACAATAATATTCTAGTCTTAATCAAGGACATTGAGCAAGAAAACCCTAGTCTTCCTCATCATCGACTTCTTTATCCTTTCCTTTCTTTACTTAAATTATATATGTATATATTAATACACCAATACATATCCAGGCTCTCATGCCTTTTCCTAACCCTTCTTATTAAGAAAAATCTCAAAAGAGGAGGTTAAGAAAAGAGAAAGACGAGAGAGAAGGCATGGGAAGAGCTCCTTGTTGCGACAAAGCCAACGTGAAAAAAGGCCCATGGTCACCTGAAGAGGACTCCGAGCTTAAGTCCTACATCGAACAACATGGTTTCGGTGGCAACTGGATCGCTCTCCCTCAGAAAATCGGTATGTACTGATCTTGAGTTAATTATTCCCTAGATAGTATCTTATTCCCATTCTAGTGGCACATATGTACTGTTTTGGTTTTAGGCCTCAAGCGATGCGGAAAGAGCTGTCGCTTGCGGTGGTTGAATTACCTACGACCCAACATAAAGCATGGTGAGTTTTCTGAAGAAGAAGATAATATCATTTGCAGCATGTATATTGCTATAGGAAGCAGGTATAGGTCATTTAACTAATTATTTCATAAATGATGTTTTTCTCAAATGTTTTTTCTATTAATTATTTGGTAGGTAATTTGATATTGCATGTGCAGGTGGTCAATAATCGCAGGGCAGTTGCCAGGACGAACCGATAATGATATCAAGAACTACTGGAACACAAAATTGAAGAAGAAGTTATTAGGAAGCAAGCAACAGAAAAATCAAAACCAGACTACTACCACTCGAAGAGCTCGAATGTTAAAGCAAGAAGACATAGGAGGAGAAGAAGATCAGATCATCAACGGTACTGGCCAGCCTAATGCATATAGTTGGCCTGAACCAATTGGACACTCAACCTATGCGATTCATCAAGACGAGAACATGTCAATGAGAGGGCTACTAATGACGATCGGTGGAAGGTTATCGACTGAACCTTCTTTCATCGTTCCACCTCCACCACCACCACTAGCTCAAGTAAGCAATGATGCTAATTCAGCGAAAGTTAGATTCGAATTGGACTATAGTTCAGTTCGTACCAATAATTCAATGATTAGTTCCGAAGGCTTCCCGGGTCCTAGTAGGTTCAATAACAATATTCCTACAGAGCTCGACTATCTGTTCGGGGTTAATTACAATTGCAATTCTGTGAAGTTGGAAGGACTAGATTGCTTCTACAATGGTATAGTTGATGAGACAAATGGGACACTTGATAACACAAGTTTTGAAGCTAATTATTGGAGCGAGGTAAGCCCTGTGATTAATTACCATGATGATCATGCCCAGTTACCAACCGATTCAAGCTTGTTCGTTTGAGGACACATTATGAGATTGAGTTGTTGTTAATAAAATTACAAGGAGGATATATAGGAGGAATAGCACATTTGCAGCATTGGTCTAAGGGGGGTTGCATGTATAATATAAACCCTAATAATAACTCAACGGATTGTTTTGTTTTTAGATGTCCGAGTTTGTTTCAGTATTTGATAATATTTTGGAGAAGTTTACATGTTTTTTCTCTCTTTTTGGTAATCATTCAATGAGATTTACATAATGATTTGAACTATTTTGATTGATCAATTTCACTTCTAGTAGCCTATAGCATGGTTCAAAAAGGAGTTTCTCTCTCTAGAAAATCTAGAGAGAGAAGCTCCCCCCTAAATACCCAAAAACCAAAAATCCAAACCCTAGATCTGAGCTTGGGAGGCGGCCGGCGGCTAGGGTTTCAGCCCCCCCCCCCCCCCCCCCCCGCGCTTCCTGTTAACCCCTCTCCCAAATCTCAGTTTCTCTTTCCCTCTCATTTTTTCCCCAAATCCTTACTTTTCTTCCCTAGATCTGAGCTAGGGTTCATCGACGGCGATGGTCGGATGGCGACGTAGATCGCAGGAGCTAGGGTTTCATCGACGGCGATGGTCAGATGGCGACGCAGATCGCAAGGATGGTCGAGAACGCCGCGATGATCGGATGGTCGGATGCGATGGTCGAGAATGCCACGATCATCGGGTGGTCGGCAGCGATGGTCGAGTTCACCGCGATCTGAGCTAGGGTTTCATCGACGTCGATGGTCGGATGGCGACGCAGATCGCAGGAGTTAGGGTTTCATCGACGGCGATGGTCGGATGGCGATGCAGATCGCAAGGATCGATGATCGAGAATGCCATGATCATCGAATGGTCGATAGCGGTGGTCGAGTACGCTGCGATGGTTGGATGGTCGGATGGTCGAGAACGCTGTGATGGTCGGATGCGACGGCGATGGTCGAGAACGCCTCATCTTTGGCGGGGCCGAAGGTGCCGCATGGGGTGTAGTTCGTCGTTCGTGACTGTGGTTGTGGGATGAGCTGACTGGGGCTGGCGTCATCAGGGATGGCGACGCAGGTCCCAGCGGTGCTCGGACTGGTGGCGTCGAACTGGTGACGGGAGTGCTGCCTAGCGCCGGCGTGGAGCGGCGAGCGGCGAACTACAGGGTAGTCGGGGCTATCGTGGAGGCATGTGGGGGAGGTCGGGGAGAGAGTGGGGGGAAGGGGGATTTCTGATTTGCGAGCGCTGCGGTAGAGGGGAGATTTGAATTTCAAATTGAGTTTTGAAATTTGAGTTGACGTGGTGGAGTCCCTAAGATCCAAATTTATCTCTAATATCCAAATTACAACCGACTTACAAGTAGCAACAAAATGTATCCTAGTTGGTGTAGGCGACGATTGTCCGGCAACTTTATAGTTTGGGTTCTACTTTGACTTGGTTGGTTAAAGTGAGGGGTGCCTTTGGTTCTTTCATGTTAGAGGGCTCGCAGGGGTTAGGTGCGACGTCTACCCTCGTTGCGAGGTTACGGTGAGAGTCATCGAGGTTGAAGCGATGGGATGAGAACGATGACTCAATCTTGACATGGAGTTGTCAGATTGGTGGAGTGTCTGCGAGGTCTCTAATATGGTGCTTACGTTTGTCGTATGGGTCACTGCTGGGGGCGACGAGGGAGAGCGTACGATAGTTGGAGAGAATAAACGGTGTACAAGCGAGGGACTGAGTTGAGAGAGTGAGCCCAAATTGGCACGAAAAAATTGTTCTGGCAGGGGTGGCCGATCAGTAGGACTAGATTTCGTTGTATTTTTGTTTGTTGGTTGGGGTGTATGAATTTCAGAACTCAGCCTGTTGGGATCTGAACTTCATAAGTCTTATTTTTGGTTGTTTGTTTTGTTAAATTTTTTAATGAAACACGGGGGGGCAATTGCAAACCTTTTACGATAAAAAATTAAAAAAAAAAAAAAAAAAACCATGGGCAGCCCTATTATCCAAATGTTAGCAAATTTACTTCAGTCTTTCAATAATATACAAAGGTAGGCAGCTTTCATAGTCCACTAAGGTGATGATTCCTAGTTAGTTATACAAAGGACTACTGCTGCAGAAAAACTAGCACAAAGTGAAAGAAATGCCATTGACAATATTATCTCATGGCCTAGAAATACTAATGAAAAGCACAAGGTAAAAGAGATCTAGTACTTTGACAGTATGACCACCATTGCACTCTTTAACAATAGGGGAACCTCAAACATTAATTTAACTCTTTCCTCAGAGATTTCCGATGCCTGTATATGAACCAGACTTGGAGTCTTGTTTTAGGGGGAAAAACAACAACTAGACTATGAGTTTGTAATAGCACTAGTTCCTTGACAATCTTTTCGTGTGTCCAAAATGCTCCTGATGTTAGGCTTACCTTTCACCATACTAGAAGAGAGAAATTCTAATATTAATCAACATCTTTTTAGTATTACTTTGTGGACTATGCAGAGTTGGTAGGGTGGTGCCTTGAGATAGGGTGGCTGAAAGTTTGAGAAATAGTGTATTGTATACAATCTGGTCGGTGTAGAACATTTCAGTTTATTCCTTGCCAGTAGGTCCTGCAGTATATATCTGGAGAATTAAAATAGTGTATTTATCGATTCGTTGGTTTTCCTAGTTAGTAAAAAGGGAGGACCTATCGTAAACACATTACAGGAACTTCTAAATGTTTGAAGATATGCAAATTGCATGCCAAAAGTATAATTAAACATAATTAGAACATAATGGACTAGCACTATCTATATAATAAATTACAAAGAAAGCTATCGAGTGCTCTAATTCAATCTCCCCTAAAATCAATGGCTTACATTGATTCTCACAAAACATATTTTTTCGCCCAAAATTTCAAACTCCAAAATTAAAAATTTCCCCCAAAACTAAAAAACTCATTACTTTATTACTATCTCTTTCTTCTCTTTTCACTTTTTCATATTTCTCTCTTTCTCTCTCTCCCTGTCTCTCTCCCATTATTACTTTATTTACTTATAAATTTAGAGTTTAAGATTTCAGGTTTGTAAAATTTTTAGAATTTTTATGCTTTTCTTATTGCACATATTATATTGAAAATAGCAAATATCTCTTCAACAGTTAAATTTCATTATTTTCCACACTTAAAATTCTAAGAAGTTAGATATTACATCCTCATTTATAATTATTTTTCAATATATATACTAATAGAAACATAGACTTTTATTTACACCTAATTATTATCATACTATTCAAACTTGAACAACATCATTGTTGTTTTACTATTTACAAGGATTTTTCGGGTATTGTATCGTTCCGAAGACGTGCCGTAGGCACGTGCCCACGGGCAAATCTAGTGCACATACAAATATGATGGGAAATAAACAAACTGTGACCATAGATGCACAAAATATTTATTTTCTACAGACTGTATTCCAGTACATCAGCATGCCGTTGAAGAGCCAAACATTCCTTTGTTTCTTCAAGGTGCAATGCACAATTGTCGGCAAACAATTGTGGCGTCAAAAATGTAAACAGACACGCTTGGTTGTTGCAAATCTTTTTACACAACTCTTTCCCTTCAAGGCTTAAACGATCCACTTTTTGTTTTATTAAGGTCTCGAAAAGAGATATTTCAGAAAGACAAATAATAAGACTCATTTTTCTAGTTAGAACTGTACAGATGATATTGTTGGATATATTGGTATATTTTCTCTATATAAATATTGCATGTGCATATGAGTAATACGTGTATTGAACGTACAATTGAATAAATATTGGAACGCAGGTTTGTGGACTTATAACCCGATACCCAAACCAGTATTTAGAGATAAATACTGGCTTGTGATAGTAGTCTAGATATTCCAATCTTGATACCTAGGATGAATATCTCAAGCAACTTAGATCTAGAGATAAACCCTAATTTTCAATTGTTAATTTCTCACAAAACTTAACAATCTTGAGATATTATTAATCAATTTGTGAGATTAAGAGAGAGATCGTTGAAGTTCGTCGACGTCGAGATCTCCGTTTGTCGGGATCTCGCCGCCGCAGTGGCCCACCACCGTCTCCGACCAGAGACACCGCCTCCATCGTCAGTGCCATCGCAGGCCGAAGGTGCACCCGCCGACGCAAACCAACTATGCCACCACCCCGACGACGCAGACCAACCTGCTGTCGCCAGCCACCGCATCACTAATCCTTTCCCCACTGCTAATCTTTTCGACTTATTCATCAATCCCAATCTCTCTGATCTGGTTAAAAGTTTAAACCAGATCCGATTTGTTCATTGGAGGATTTGGGTGTTTCTTGTTTGGGGAAAAGATAAGATCCTTGTGTAGTTGAGAGATCAACTTGCTGTGAAAGTGCTTTGTGCATCAGATTTGGTTTTCGGATTGGTTCATTTCAGTGTTTAGTGTTCGGGATCCCAACTCAGATCCAATTTTTTGATTGGACGTTTTTTATGTTTGGCGTTCGGGTGGTTGGAGCAAATCCAGATTCATATCCAGTCCAACAGATGCTCTATTGGTTGGAGATTGCTGTTTGGTGTTTGGACTATTGGATCAGATCTACATCCAGCCAAAAGGAATCAGATCTGGATCTAACCAGTGGAGACAATCCATTGGATATTGTTTTGTATTCCGTGTTTGGGAAGAAGACTGAATTTACTGCAGATATAAATTAAAGATAAGTTCTTCACCAAATTTAAATTGTTATTTAATTATTTGTTTGAATTTTGTTGCTAAGTGCTAAAGTTCAAAACTGTATTATGTATTGTTTAATTAAATACAAATTTGAATAACTGCTTTGGCTACGTGCTAAGGATCAAATACTCATTTTGATAAATTATAGGCTTTGACTATAAAAATTGAATCTCCAATTAAATTGCTGTGAATTAGATAGTGCTAATAATTTGTTTAATTGGCTAATCTTTAACGATTTGATGAATGTAGGAACTTCAAAGTTACTTACAAACTGTGTATTGGAGATGATGGATATGCATCACGGTTGAATAAGGCTGCACCACGCAGGCTTCTCCATCGAATTTGGAAAATACTTCTAACTTGAAGTGTCGGTATGATCTACTCTAATCCTGCTTAGTACTTTCATGTGATGAATGTGTTAACATTTTGTGCGTTTGATTACATGGTTGAGAGTTTTAGATCATAGTTATTCTCGCTTTAAAAACTAGCATGTTTAGGGTTGTTAAGTGCTTTATCATACTATGTGTATAGATATTTTGACAAATCCATTATTTGCAGTTTGTGTGAGATTATATATTTGCTTCTCAAATAAAATAAAATATAAATTTTTAATGTATAAGATGTATAACAAATGTCAGTAACTTAGGAGAGAGCATTTCTTAATGTAGGATATGACTCCATTAATTACGTTTTATTCTTTTTCGTTCATTGTACTGTGTGAGCAAAGTTGAATTATAATATATTAGTCATTATCTCATTTAGTGTTATGAAGATGATGAAGAACGAATAAAGGAAAGAACTCTTCGCTCAATGTGTTTAAGCAAGTGGACATTGTTAGAACCATTAGAGAAAGCAAATAATTCTGTAAAATGTGATAGAGTAATTTTGTATTAACTCTTATAAAGTGCATATATTATCAATCGCATGTATAAGTTGAGTTTAACAAATGAGACAATTAATAATAATAGTTCTAATTATGTTCTTGAACATAGCATAATTGGCTAGCATTTGAGAACTATATATTCAATTGTTTGCGAGGAAATGTGATATAATTATCAAAACTATGGGAGAAATGGAGTTAAAAGCTATTGAGTAAAAAGGTTTAACATCCAAGTTGTTTTGAAATTTAGAATCACTATGAACTATATATTAAATTGTTTGTTCTTGTTAAAACTTATAATTCTACTAAATGATACTTCATTAAATATGACAAATGTGAAGTTTGAATTCAGTTTTTGATCACTAGAAAATCATTTTGTATGGTCTCTAAGAGTTCATAACTTTTTTAATCAATACATTCTGATATTTGTGATCTCAGTAGCTTTGTGACTATGTGAAATAAATGTTGGTCAGAAGTATTTAATCGCTTTTGTAGATGATTAATATAAGTCTGTCATATGTATGAAGAATGAAGCACTTATTATTCTTAATGAATTAAAAATTATAGTTAAATGCTAAAAAAATTCAAGGATTCAGATTTGATAGAGGTGGTGAATATGTTTTAACAACTTTAGAGAAGTTTGCATTTGGCATTATCTCTACTGCACTCTACTTACAACAGTTAAACGATATTGATAAAAGTTAGAATCAAACACTTAGTGAAATGTTGAATTCTATATTATTGACTGTTCTTTGTCTTGTGTAATTATAAGTGATGTTGTGTTGTTAATCATATCTCTAATGTGTTACTACACTCTAAATTAAATACACCTTATAAATCATGACATGAAAACATAAATAATTTTGTTAAAGTGAAAATTTGTGTTGTGATACATTTGTTAGAGTACATGACCCTAGAAGGCCTAAAGTAGGATCCACAACAAATATTTGTGTGTATTTAGAAAGTGCAGAATGTAGTTTTGTGGACAGATGTTGGATCTATCTAATTTGTATTAGAAGAGTCTAGACTTACAGAGTTCTTTGAGGATGTGTTCATCAAAAATAAATGTATGAAATAATCTAGTCCTACAGATACGTTCAATGATTCACAGTTGGAATCAAGAACCAGCCTTGCTGACACTTAAAAACCTGAATGAAAAATGAGCTATGAAGAGTCTTTAGTAGACAATGAGTTGATTTTGTGTCATATAATAATACTTTAATTTAGTTGATCTGCCGAAAGGGGCTAAAACTATAGTAAGTAAGTGGAGTTTTGTAGAAGAAACTTAATTTTGATTGTTCAGTAGCAATTTTAATACTTTTTTTAGTAGCTAACAGATTGACTGAGAAAAAATGTGGTAGATTAATTTGATGCCTACTCACATGTTTGTCGTGTTGCTACAATAAGTATTCTTCTTACCCTTACATCTATTGAAAATTTTGTCATTCATAAAGGATATTTAAAAAGCTTTGTACTTGATATTTTGTACTGAACAGTTTAGTACTGGAAAGTTTTGAACTAATATGTTTAGTGAACAAGATTAACAATTTAGTAAAATCATTGTATGTTCTTAAAATATGTATAGCCGACGAATAAATAATTTGACAAATTTTTGAAAGAGCCTAGTATATGAATCAAGTAATTCAGATCAGTGCCTTCAACTTTGTGGTGTGTCAAATATAGTGGCTATTATTTACTTGTTTTGTTGACATGCATGTTCTTGGAAGTGACCTCTCTATTACAAATGAAGTTAAAATTGTGATATCCAAAGAATTCAACATGAAAACCTAGGTACTGTGGACACCATAGGTATAAGGGTGAGTTTTCAGTTGGCAAGAGATAACTCTTAGTCAAACTCATCAAATCAAAATGTGTTTCAAAAGTAGGGATATAATGATTGAAAGTGTGTTTTGAAACACCTTATGATTATGATAAAAGGTTGACACCTAATGATGGTGCAACTATGAGACAGGTAGATCATTCTAAATGAATTGACAGTCTCATGTATACTAAGATCTGCACTAGAATAGACATAGCCTTTGAGGTAGGTATGATCTGCAGATTCACTAATAATCCCATACACATTTGAGTGTCCTTAAGAGGCTAATGAGATACCTGAGTGGTATTCAAGAGTTTGCTTTGTGCTACTCTAGTCATTCTTCGAATGAATGGCTGATCTGATTTATTATGATGCTCAGAATTTAGTGAAAGTCGATAACTAGTAGATATGTGTTTACACTAGGAGAAACAAAAATGTTATGGAAATAAAAGCAAACAGGCACTGCGCTATCATTCATGAAATCAGACCTCTATGTGTTATCCTCTACAGGAGAAAATGTTGAGTAGATTGAAGAAATTGTTGCTAGTTATCCATTAAGAAGTTTAAGTAACTCTCTAATTTTGTTATGCGACTATCAAGCTAAAATGCACTGTAGCTCATAACTCACTCTATAATAGTAAGAGGAGTATATTAAGGCTGAAAGAAGCCTAGTTGAACTTTCTCATAGATAAAGTGCAATTGGGACAAACATGGCTAATGCTCTTGCAAAGAGACTTGAAAGTGATCTAATTATCAAAACTGTGGGAAAAATGGAGTTAAAAGCTATTGAGTTAAAGCTTTAACATCCTAATTGTTTTGAAATTTAGAATCCAATTGGAGACATAGAGAAGTTCAAACTTAAGCATCAATTTTAGGCAGTTGACATGGTTTAGATAATTTTGATGATTCCACATAAATTTCATAGATATATAATGTCATTCCAATTTTGATGGTATCATATATCTATAGAATTTACTTAGAATAATCATATTATTCCAATACGAAATATGAAAACTTGTCGATATGTTTCCGATAATTAAATTGTCCTAAATATCATTTTAATTTTGATGATATGTCTTTTATGGATACATGTTTCATTCCAATTTTGATGATTCAATGTTAAACCATGATTCAAACGGCAGTCTTTTCATTCCAATATGAAACATAGTATGGTTTTTGTGTAGAAACTATAAAAGTTCATGTTCTTTATTTAGTTAAAGAAACTTGATTGTGATGCATGCGTTACATTTTTGCTAAGCTAATTATGAATTGTACTAAGTTCTTTTGTGGAACTAGATATTAATTTTGTGAAATTCGTTGGAATTTTTAGAGATGTGTCTATTGATATTCTTGTTTTCTATAAATTAGCAAAGATGAAGGAGTTGAATCTGCCAACATAGATTTCAAAAATAATGATTTGCTCAAAATAGAGGAGTAAACATAAAGCAGTGTGCAAGGATAGAGTTTCGGTTTATTTCTTTCGAGAATAAATTAGTCACTTGTTTGGTAAAACTTCTGTTGAGTTTAAGACTCTTGTGTTCATGAGCTTAAAACTCATATTTTGTTTTTGAAGTTTATTTGCTTTGTTTGATTTTGAAACTATGACAGATTATTCCAGTTGGTTTAGTCTATGTGAACTATTCTGAATTGGATGTGGTTTGGAACTATTTAATTATATTGGTAATCTTGATTGAACTATTCAGATTTATAATTGTATTGGTTCTTATGAAACTATACCTTTATGATGCTTTTTTTTTATGGACTGCTATCAGCCAGTCAGTTTTATACTGAACTAATGAGATAATCATGTACTTTATATATTGAGAATATAAGAGGAGATTGTTGGATATATTGGTATATTCTCTCTATATAAATATTGCATGTGCATATGAGTAACACGTGTATTGAACGTACAATTGAATGGATATTGGAACAGGGGTTTGTGGGCTTATAACCCGATACCCAAACCAGTATTTAGAGATAAATACTGGCTTGTGATAGCAGTCTAGGTATTCCAATCTTCAGCCGCAAATTTTGTGTCGGGTTCCAATCGAAAACTTCTATGAAATTTTACTATTAGACATGGTTTTTCCTGAAACCTGATCGGCTTATAAATCAACCATCATGTTGTTAGTGCAATTATCATAACCATATATGATGAGTAAAAGAAGATACAGAATGATTACATACTTTTAACTATTGACCTGCAGCTGCCTCTCTTTTACATTGCATATAGGATTCATATGCAAAATCATTCACCAGTACAGGGATTTCTGAATGCAAGGTGGTCTGTCATTCTCTGTTCTGTTCTGGTCCTGCATATGTTACATTTCAACTTCAGTCATGATTAAACTGGATTTCTGATAGGATTCATATGCAAAATCATTCACCAGTACAGGGATTTCTGAATGCAAGGTGGTCTGTCATTCTCTGTTCTGTTCTGGTCCTGCATATGTTACATTTCAACTTCAGTCATGATTAAACTGGATTTTCAATCAACTTATTAACATGGAAAGAAATAAGATTTGTAAGTGAATAAAAATGCGTTCTTGTTATGTCAATTGACATTTTCAGTATTTTTCATTCAATTTTCCCTTTTACTTAAAGGTTTATAGAAGCCAACCTTGTTTCGTTAGTAAAGTTTCCATGAAAACGAATTCAACAAATAGACCACCTGAATGTTACTATATAGACAATTATTGAGAGAAATCTATAAAAGCAAAGAACCATGCACCATATACACAGAACAATGATCTTCACCCGCTAGCGTTGTTTTAACCTGAAAATAAAATTCAGGTTGATATATATATATATATATAAGTATAAACTAACTATTTTGTTTCAACTGCAATATTCTGTTTCATAGTTGACTCCTGCATAAAAAAAATTATTTGGTAGAACAATATACTAAAAATTGGCTCAACTTCAATGATGAAGGACTTGCAATCGAATAGCTAGAATACCTAACCCACTGCCTACTTAGTTTCAATCATATGATGTCAATAACCATTTGCTTTGGCTCTATGCACCATCTTAGCAATCTTATACATCTCTGACTGTATGAACATCCCATCTTTGTTAACTACCAGTTCCAAATAATTATGAATCCATTTGTTTAACACTCCTAATTTTCAAGTCAAAATCTTATCAACTGGTAGCTTATATTTGTTCCCACAAACTCCAACGTAAATTTACCTCGATGTAAGGCAGCTATTGGTCACTTTTATTTCAAAAAAAAAAAAGGCAGCTATTGATGTATAAGAAATGTTGTGGTAAACCATGGTTACCTACAAAAGATTAGTAATAATCATCTATGCAAAACATATATAACAGACTAATAGACCTAGAGAGTGGTTGTGATGAGATTGGTATTATTCAATAACTACAGCATGCTTTTGGAGGCAGCACATGATATAAGATTGTTCCATGCATACTAGTTATTCATGACAATTTTAAATAGGAGGTCTTCTTTGTTAGTTAAAACTTGAATCTCAAAGAACATGCACCAACCATAGTATGTGTATGTTAGTTTATAATACAAAATGCACAGAAGTACTGTATTTTTTTTTTAAAGCACAGCTTCCCTGTATGGTCAGGTACTGGATTGTAACAAAGAAAAAAATACAAAAGATGCAAAAAAGTTTTTCATTATAAGAATAAAAAGCTTTATGTCAGCAATGACATCAATAATCAAAATAGGAAAGCCGGCTTATCAACCCTTTTATAAACCGCAACTATAACATGTGAAGTCCAAAATCAAGGAACAGGGGTCAACTTAATTAACAGAAGTTGAAATGTCAAATATATGCAAATTGTATCAAATCTGGTTCTGGAAAACCGGAATTTAGATGAACAGATTAATATCAAATTCCCATCTCTGTTTTCATGAAGTGGTATGTACAGCAAAGTATCATATGCACCACTTTCATGATCTTAACCACTGTTTATAAGAATTTGGAGAACATAAATTGAATGCCATCTAGGATTATAACAAGTCCTTTCTCTTGTACACAATGTTCTTACCAGGAATTTGCTACATGGTTTTTTTTAATAAATTAAAGGGCTACGTTGGGAGACCTCCCTTTACCACCTGTTTTTGACGCCTGTGTTTCTTTTGACTTCGCCTCCAGACAAAAAAAGGCTCTTATGTCATTAATTCAAAATTTAGAATTGCATCATCACCTCCACAAGGATTTAACTTAATCAAATGGCAACTATTCTATAAGATTTATATCTGTATGGCAAACTGACTGTAAAATCAGTTCATCTGGACATCATATATAAATGCCATCTCTAGGATAGAAGGTACATTATGTCATGGCTAAATTATCATGATTAGCCATAGTTGACTGGCTACATGCACCTTAATTAAGTCCCAAGAGTTAGTAGTGTTTAATCTTTAGTGCAACTTAATAATTATGTTTCTTTGCTTGATGAACACATACTGATATTTTAATTGAGTACACACTTACGCATGGAAGAAAAGAAATAAAAAAAAAGGAAAGCTATAAATCAGTATGTTAAAACAACAAGATTGAGTACACTTACAGAAAACCTAACATGTTCTATACACTTTTGGCATAGTCATTGTGAAGAGTACTATAAAACTTCAACAAAAATTAACTACCAAAAAAGAACTTGCTAAGTATGCGAAACTATTCAATAGAACAAATACACCTAGAGCATGAAGATCCACATATGAATCTAGCATTACCGGTATCTTCTCTACGATTGGAATGATTCTTGTTTTCACAATCAAGGTAAAGATCGAGCAAATTTATTATCACGAATCTAGGATAGAAAGTACATTACATCATGTCGAACATTATTCTTGCACATAGTATCAGGGCCGGCCCAAGGGTAAAGTAACCTAAGCTAAGGCTTTAGGCCTAAAAAAAAATTATCTAAAGAATAAAGGCCTCCTCACATACCAAAAAGCCCGAAATACGTCTCCTCACGTACTAAAAAATTCGAAATTGATTATAATAATATAATAAATGCTTTTGCATCTAAAAAAGCCCGAAAGATAACATTTAGATAAAAATATATTAAATTTATCTAAAGAATAAAGATCTTCTCACATATCAAAAAGCCCGAAATAGGCCTCCTCACATATCAAAAAGTCCGAAATTGATTACAATAATATAATAAATAATTTTGCATTTCAAAAAGTCCGAAAGATAACATTTAAATAAAAATATATTAATTTTAACAAAATATTATTATAAGCTTTTAATAGGCCTCAAGCGACCTCAATAAGTGTTGGGCCGGCCCTGCCTAGTATAGCAGCACAAATCCAAGCACGAAATAGGACTCCCATTAATTGATCACCCTCTACTATCTAATCGTTTCTAATGATGCTCCTGGAGCTCCTATTTCGGTGTTCACCGAACTAATGACATTAATGATTTGTTTCAGTTCACTGTTAAAATCGCATCGGCGGTAGTATGGTATGATTCACAAGTGAAACAATATGCACCACTTGTGTGACTCGTAGGTAACAAGAAGTCCTAGGTTTTATAATCCTTTCACGGAAACTAATGCAGGAGCGCAAGAGGATCAATCAAGCATCCATTTCTCTTCCGTCCCGCATCAAAAACCTATTCAAGTTGGATCCAAATGATCATGTCAGGAAAACTGTTCCATTGTCTGTAAAGTGATGAGAATAAACCTCAACTAAGTAGAGCTACAGAAGAAGAATCCTCATGCTAAACGTCAGATGTTCACATACATTATCATACCTCATGCTGTCTATTCAACCTTACATTTTAATTAGAAATCTCATACTGAAATCTGCCTTCTAACTCCAGACAAAACATAACCCAACAACAAATCATGTTTTATAATATTCAGTATGACAGTGATAGTCATTAATTTGAATTAGCTATGTCTAAGCAGCCAACATTGTCACAATAACTTAATTATTCTATTGTATGTTGGCATATTATTGGTATCAAACAAATGATTAAGATAATCAAGGTTAGAAAGCCTTATCCCATTAATGATTCCTTTTCCAACAAGAACAGGTTTCTGATCAAGTTGTCAAAGGGAAGAAATAGAAGGGATTGAATATAAAAATAGAAGGTCAGATGGAATATCTTCTTCTCTACGTCGCATTTAAAGATAGCTGCTTGATATGGTTGGTTCAATATTGCTGGATTTCTTTATGAACAATTAACAGCGTTGTGACAAACAGATGGGAGGTTAGTGATAGTGTAGAATTATGTCATGTGCAACGGTGAAACCAAAGGGAGAGCAACACGTTTAGAGGCGTGAGGACATAGGGTTAAAGGTGAATGCGTAAACGATAAGTAAGATGATTTTGGTGCAAATTTAGAAGATCTGATGATTCTAACATATGCTTACTCAGTGCAAGGAAATGATTTTTGTCCTCTGATACATGTCCCTATATGGAAATTTACCAAATCAATATTATGATGTCAGGTTGTAAAACTCTTGTCAAATCGTATGCGAAGTGAAGTGTCCCGAGGCAACCCAATACAAACATGATGAATGATGGTGATAATGCCAAAAACTAATCTTTCTGCTATAATTTACCACACTAACGATAAAAGCTTGTCTAATCTCCATAGTAGTGAAGGTAAAATTATGTCTAATTATGTTAAGGCAGGTATATTAGGCACGTTAAATACTATATTGTATCTATCGAAACATGGTCATCTTTCAAGCTTATAGGACATCAAAGGGGACACCTTTCTTTTCTCTCTGAGAACTGAGATCTCTACTAGTTATCTTTTTGTTGTTTAACAACCACCACCACCACCACCACCCCCGTGGCCGGATAACATGAACTGAATGTCAAATCTAAATGACTGGAAAGAAAGAAAGTCATGAATCAACCCAAAGAATTTTGATATGTACTGATACAACTCCGAGGGGATGGTGAGGATCTTCACGATGACTACGGGTATTCACAGGCATTGATTCACAACAAACAACTCAACTCAATGCAATAGCTAAGGGAATGAGCAAAAACTGGATTAAAACTCCATTGAAATATCCATTACACTCAACAGCAGGAACAAGAAAACTCAATAGCAGGAACAAGGAAGAACCACAATTGTAATATCAAGAACAAGCAAAAACAGAGTACATATGGGGATTTTTAAAGAGCAGCGCTCTCCCCCATTTTGATCTGCCAATTGGGGATTGACACCTCAGCACGTGCAACGCCCGCCAGAAGCTCTAACCGAATTCTCTGTAGCTTTTTCCCCACACTATCGAACCTCCACTCATAGATCTCCACGTAGGCATGGATTGATCCGTGAGATTCATATAGCAGGCCCTTTATTGCAATTGTGTATCTCATTTGCACAATACACCTGTAATGAAGAACAATTCAAAATGGACTGATACGAAAAGAAAGGAAAACTGATACAGCACAGTAAACCTGATACAGCATCCCTTCTTCTTATTCTTCCTTCACCATTTTTAGATACAGTTAGGATCAACTGTATCATTCCTCCCCCCATGAAAAGGAGCTTCCAAATTCTCTCTGAATTTAGGGAAGCGATCGTGGATACTCCAAAATTCTTCCCATGTTGCTTCATCTCTTCCTCCCCCCTTCCATTGGATTAGCACTTCCGTCGTTGCCACTCCTCTCCTCCCTACCATTCGCTTATCCAGTATGAGCCATGGTTCAGCTGTTTCTTCATGGAAGTAAGCAGGGTGTTGGGTTTGAAGCTTGGTGACATCTCCCACACGCTTCTTGAGCTGTGAAATATGGAAAACGTCATGTATTTTCGCTTCGGTCGGCAGCTGCAGTCGGTAAGCAACCATTCCAATTCGTTCAACCACTGTGTAGGGGCCATAGTATAGGTGTGACAGCTTATGGATACGCTTCCCCCCTACTGTGAGTTGCCGATAGGGCTGGAGCTTCAGATACACCTAATCTCCCACAGCGAACTCCTTCTCCACTCGACGCTTATCAGCTATATTCTTCATGCGTCCCTGAGCCTTCGTCAGATTGTCCTTACACAATCTGAGTATTATATCCCTTTCGATCAAGCACTGTTCCACATCCAGGGACTTCGCTGTTTTGGGGACATAGGGAAGAAGAGTCGGGGGAGCTCTCCCGTACAGGATTTGATAGGGTGAATACCCTAGTAGAGCTATGAGTACTAGTGTTGTACCAATATTCTGCCCACGGAAGGACATTGGTCCACGTGGTAGGCTTATAAGCGCAGAAGCATCGCAAGTATGTCTCCAATGTTCGGTTGACGACTTCAGTCTGACCGTCCGTTTGGGGATGGAATGAAGTACTCATACATAGCTTAGTTCCCTGCAAATTGAAGATCTCCTTCCAAAATTGACTAGTGAATATCGCGTCTCGATCACTCACAATTGAGATCGGGACTCCATAGAGCTTAATAATGTGCTGCAAAAAAAGCTCCGCAACTTGCTTGGCTGTATACGGGTGAGTTAGAGGAATGAAATGCCCATATTTCGAGAGGCGATCGACCACCACCAGCACAGTAGTTTTTCCCCAACTCTTCGGCAAACCCTCCACAAAGTCCATACTCACGTCCTCCCAAACATTTGTGGGAATCGGCAGAGGCTGCAGGAGGCCTGAGGGCGATTGGTTAGAGTACTTGCATTGTTGGCAAACCTCACACTCCTGAATATATTTCTTCAACATGTTCTTGGCTCCTTCCCAGTGAGCTATGGCCTTCAACCTAACCCAAGTTTTTTCAAAACCAGAATGTCCCCCTTGGAGAGTGCTGTGACACAATTCCATCAGCTGGGTGGTGAGAGATGAGGTGGAGTTGATGAGAGCCCTACCCTTGTAAAAGTAAAGCCCATTCTGGTACTCGTACTTGGAGTTTCCTCTACCTTCCTGATCGATTTTCTCTTGTATTCCCTTATAGAAAGGATCGATTTCAACTTCTTTTTTAAGATCCAGCACCCATGGTGACTGCACAATGGTGATAGCCTGGATTTGTTGGTCTTCGAAGACCCTCGAGAGCCCATCTGCCCCTACATTTTCCCTTCCCTTCTTATATTCAACAGTAAACTGATACCCGTGCAACTTCCATAGCCAGGTGTGTTGCGCTTTCGTGTCTAACCGTTGCTCAAGTAAGTGTTTGAGGGGTTTGTGGTCCGTTTTGATGACGAATTCTTGGCCCAACAAGTAGTGCCTCCACCTCTTGACGGCATGTAAAATAGCTAGCATTTCCTTCTCGTAGGCCGAGAGACACCTACTTTTGCCCTTGAGCTCCTTGCTTAAGAACGAAACTGGGTGCTGTTGCTGTATCAATATGGCGCCGACGCCAGACCCCGAGGCGTCGCATTCCAGAGTAAACGGTTGTGAGAAATCAGGGAGTTGGAGGACTGGGGGGTTGGTTAATGCCTCTTTGAGCGCATCAAAGGCGTTTTGAGCTGTCGTCGACCACTTGAAGGCGCCTTTCTTCGTTAAGGCTACAAGAGGAGCTGAAATGGTGGCGTACCTGTTGACGAATTTCCTATAACATCCCGCTAGCCCCAAGAAACCCCTTAGTGCCTTCAAGGTTTTGGGTACGGGCCATGAATTCACTGCCGCCACCTTGCTAGGATCCACTCTCACACCTTGTTCCGACACAATATGGCCTAAGTAAGCCACCTCCTTAACCCCGAAAGTGCATTTCCTGCGCTTAGCCTGTAAAGAGTTATCCTTGAGTACTTGTAAGACCTTCCTTAAGTGCTCCTTGTGCTCTTCTATGGATTTGCTGTAGATTAGGATATCGTCGAAGAAGACCAATACGAACTTCCGGAGGTATGGCTTGAACACTGAGTTCATAAGAGCTTGAAATGTCGAGGGGGCATTTGTTAGTCCAAACGGCATGACCACAAACTCGTAGTGTCCTTCGTGAGTCTTAAAGGCCGTCTTTGGAATGTCATTTTCCTCCATACGCACTTGGTGATAACCACTTCTGAGATCTAATTTACTGAAGATTACCGACCCCTGCAGCTCATCGAGGAGCTCGTCGATTATAGGTATGGGAAATTTGTTCTTAAGAGTCACTTTATTGAGAGCTCTAAAGTCCACGCACATCCTCCATGTGCCATCAGCCTTCTTCACCATTACTACGGGTGAGGCAAAAGGACTTGAGCTAGGTTGAATGACCCCTGTGTGCAACATTTCTTTCACCAATTTCTCAATCTCATTTTTCTGGTGCCACGGGTGTTTGTAGGGTCTCAAGCTGATAGGTTGTGCATTTGGGGGTAGAAGTATGCGGTGATCACAGTCTCTCTTGGGAGGTAACTGAAACTTCTCTTCGAATACATCCGCAAACTCTTGAAGCAATTCGGAGAGTTCTGGTGGATTTGGTGGGGAAGTGGCACTCTCAGCAAGACCATCAACCTGGGCGATCTGCAGCAGCAATCCCTCCTTCATATGCCCCAAGGTTTTAATCATGGATTTGGTTGTAGCTATGTCAAGAGTTTTCTCATTGACCCCTCTCAAGGTGTGCATCCTACCCTGCAGCTCAAAACGGAGGAAACAATTCTTGAAGCTAATCCAAACACCCTCCAATGTCCTTAACCAATCCACTCCCAACACCACCTGGCTAGTTCTCAAAGGAAGTATATAGAAATTAGCTTTTATAACTACTCCCTGGCAAACAAACTCCACCCCTTCACACAAGCCTTCACACCTCAACTTCTCACCTCCAGCCACTACTACTTCGAAGCAGATTCCCCTGGTCACTGGTAATTTTACCATCTTTGCAATGTGCCTATCAATGAAGTTGTGAGTAGAGCCTGTGTCCAAGAGTTCATAAATCTCCTTATTTGCTATCGAACCCTTCAGTCGGAAGGTACGAGGAGCTTCCACTCCTGCAATGGCCTCAAGAGATATCACTGGTTGGCCCACAGATGGAGTGAGAGCCTGTATGCATTGCAGCTCTTCATCGTCTCCTGCATCATCGCCGAGACCTTCAAGAGTGTCCCTGAGAGGATCCTTGCCTCTTGGGGACTCTATTTCACCCTCAATTTGCAACAAGGATCTTCCCCTGCAACGATGGCCCTTCACCCACTTCTCGTCACATCGAAAACATAAGCCCTGTGCCTTCTTCTCACTCAAAATTCTATCAAATTCAGTGAGCTTGGGAGCTGACTGAAGGGGAGTTTTGCTATCGTTGGGTGTAGGAGGTTTGGGTTGAGATGTGTTTGGAGTGTAGGATGGTTTGGCTCCCATGGTGTGGAATCGGGCTGCCTTTCTTTGGCACATAAGTATAGTCTCCCTCGCTTGTGCTTCCCTGTAGGCTTGAGTCACAGTAGTTGGCCTCTTGAGGATCACTTCTTGCTATATGTCTTCCTTCAACCCAGAGATGAAACAATCAACAAGCACTGCCATCTCTAGGGGTCGACTCAAGTGGCTATACTTAATGAACTCCTTATGGTAATCAAGCACAGCACCTGTTTGCCTTAGCTTCAATAGGGTAGCTGTAGGATTTTGGAGTTCAGGCGGGTCCAAATTGTAGCAATAACTCCTTCTTGAGCCTCTCCCATGAAATTGTTGGCCCAATCTGACCCTTGAACCACCTCCACCAGAGTAGAGCATCCTCCCTCAGGAAATAAACGCTGAAATCAACTTGATATTTAGCTTCAATTCGCTGAGTTTCGAAATGGTGCTCCAGGTGAAACAACCAATTTGTAATGTTGCCACTGCCATCAAAAGTTGGAATCTCTAGTTTGGTGTGTTTTGGGAAGATGGTATAGGGTCGATCGTAATCGCTTCCTCCCCTCTGATCCCATCTTCGTTCCTCATCACGTCCCCACCGTCTATGATGGGAGTGGTCGAAAGGGTTATTGAAGGGGGGTGTAATGTAAGGAGGAGGAGGATGAGGGTGTGGCGGCTCATAAGTGGGTCCATTCCTCTTGTCGACCAAGGGCATCAATCGTTCCACCATTTCTTGTATCTTATCGACTTGTGATTGCACATTGGTCACATGATTCTGAACATCTACAGTGAGGGAACCCATTGTGATTTCCAAGTTACCCATCCGCTGTCCAAGATCGGTTAGCTGTTGAGGATCGACCTCCCTGGGGGGGATCCTCGCGCCAACGGGTCCCGTGATCCGAGTCCGGAGTGGGATCCAGCCTCAAGGATCGGGGGACGCTCGATCTGGTGGGAGTCCAGTTCATCGCTAGGCTCTGATACCATTGATACAACTCCGAGGGGATGGTGAGGATCTTCACGATGACTACGGGTATTCACAGGCATTAATTCACAACAAACAACTCAACTCAATGCAATAGCTAAGGAAATGAGCAAAAACTGGATTAAAACTCCATTGAAATATCCATTACACTCAACAGCAGGAACAAGAAAACTCAATAGCAGGAACAAGGAAGAACCACAATTGTAATATCAAGAACAAGCAAAAACAGAGTACATATGGGGATTTTTAAAGATCAGCGCTCTCCCCCATTTTGATCTGCCAATTGGGGATTGACACCTCAGCACGTGCAACGCCCGCCAGAAGCTCTAATCGAATTCTCTGTAGCTTTTTCCCCACACTATCGAACCTCCACTCATAGATCTCCACGTAGGTATGGATTGATCCGTGAGATTCATATAGCAGGCCCTTTATTGCAATTGTGTATCTCATTTGCACAATACACCTGTAATGAAGAACAATTCAAAATGGACTGATACGAAAAGAAAGGAAAACTGATACAGCACAGTAAACCTGATACAGCATCCCTTCTTCTTATTCTTCCTTCACCATTTTTAGATACAGTTAGGATCAACTGTATCATGTACAAAGAACTCACTATACAAGAAAAGACAAAACCAGGTATTGTTAAAAAGTTAAAAACAGTAATGAAACGGCGGGGGTCTAGTGCCCACCGTTTTCAATCAAAAAAAAAGTTAAAAATAGTAAATAGAAAAAGGAAAGAAGCTTTCCACTTTACATTTGTCAGCACCTATGGTGCAATGTCGCAAGAAATCTGACTGCGGATATAGCTTACTGTAAATTGGAAGCAGGAAGAGAACTGAGAGTAGGGTGATCATTTTCCATTGAACAATCTTTAACGTCAATGTCTGATAATTGAACTATTATCTTCACAACTGCAAGTAGGTTTGGTGTAACTCATTTTTCACTACCTTTGAAAAACCTTGATGTGAACTTCTCTGACAGTTAAAGAATTATCTTCAGAAGTAAGAGTAAAATGCTCTCACTGTTCACTTCCTCTGAATTAGTTAAACAGTAAACCAAAAACTTACTAAAGCAGTAAAAGAAAAGGAAATGTAGGTGGTGTTGCGGATAAAATATCTCCTTGCGGAATTTTTCATTTAACTAGATTAGCGAGATTGCGAAATATAAACGGAAATAGCACACACAAAAAATTGATAAGGAGTTCGGCACAAATTAATGTCTACGTCTCTAGCGATGCTGCAGATCTTCACTTTATGAGAGAAAATTGTACAAAGTGTTTTTTCCTCACAAAACACTCAAAAGCTCACAACCCAAAACCCAAGAATTTTTCCTCACAAAAAATCTCTCTCTACAAATGTTAGCCACATTCCTAAGAACATCCAAATCCACTTCAGAGTGCCTTGGACTCAGGAACTCCAGATCCATGACGTCCCCGTTCTTATCCTCGGCAACCCCATTCCTTCTGACGATGTTGCGAGAGGCAAAGTCCAACTCTTCACATCGGGGACTGGCTCGTCCACCTCCTTTTGGCGCCGAAGGGAAACTCCGGCAGAGAAGAAAGACGAAACCAACCAGCCGCAAAATCAGGGAATCATGGGAGATGCCAAAGGAAAGGCGCCAATCTCGGAAGCAAATCATTCCGTCAGAGGATCTGCGGCACAATCCCCGCAACCACCAAATCTTACCACCTTTGCTGATAAATTTCTAAATATCCCAGGTATGGCTGACTCTAGTGCAGAAGGTTCCAAATTGGTTCCCCCCTCCAAATGAGAAATGTTGCAGATCCCGTGGGGACCAAATCTAGCGAAAAATTTGTTTTCAACGCCCCTCTCCCTAATTGAAATCCCCTCAGATTCCCCCAAGGGCAGTTTGGGGATTGCTTCTAGTGAATCAAACAACCCTGACAGCTTCGCAAATTCGGACGACATCTCCCCGGAAGAAGAGATTAGGCAAATGATCTGGAAGGGGAAGATTGTGAATATTCCCCTATCTCTCTTCAAAGAAATTCAGCCTGCAGTTGAGTCTGCTCTCGAGTCCTCAGTAGTCAAGCGTGTTGCAAAATTAGAAGCCCCCAATACTATGCAATTCAGCTCCGGAACCAGGGGAGTACGCGCCTCAAGCTTCAAAACTAAGTCTCTCATACCTCGGTACCACAAGTCCAACTCCTCTTTTAGCTCAGGCTCAGCCCCTCCAGGCTTCGAAGAAGGCAATAGCAAGCGGCGTAAGCGATGCAGATCAGCATCCAAAGTATCTTCTACCATACCCTTCATGCAGCATCTGCGAAGCTCCCTCAAGTCAGCCTCCCACTGCAAGATCGAAGGTACCTCCCCTTCTATGTTTTCAGTTACCAACACTTGCAATAATCCTTTTGCTTTACTTTCTAATGAGAGTATAAATGAGGTAGCTGAATCTGTAGGAGTGGAGGCTATTGGGCCACACTCGGTTGATAAACTCAAGCAAATTGCAGCTATTACAGTTGATCCCCCCGATCAACAGCAGCAGCTCAATTGAGTGCCTGCGTTTATTGGCCCCTTTCTTGTCATTGTTTTTGCTGCTTGTTCTTTTTGTTTCAATAAAGACTGGTAGTTGGAATGTTCGTGGGTTGGGCAACCCCTCTAAATGTATCCTGATCAAGGACGGTCTTAGAAATACTTAGATTACTATGGCCTGCCTACAAGAATCCAAACTCACAAAGCCCTCCAACCGTAAGCTTTCATCCATTGGAGGAAATTCTCTCACAAATTGGAAATCTCTTGATGCCATTGATAGTTGCAGCGGTATTCTTGTTGGTTGGAATGATAACATCTTAGATTGCTTCTACTGTGCAGTTGACATATTCTCTATATCCCTCTCCTTTCGTGACAGAACATCTAGAGCCGAGTGGTCCCTCACCTCTGTCTGTGCCCCCTTTGAATTGGATGACAGAAACCTTTGCTTCAGTGAAATCAATCTTCGAAGAAGACTCTTATGCGATGCTTGGGTCATTTGTGGAGATTTTAATGCGACCACTTCAAACTCTAAAAGGAATGGTGGCCTAAGCTCGAGTAAAGATATGAAGGAATTCAAGAACTGGATTCAGCAGTTATAACTTATCGATCTCCCCCTCGCAGGAAGGAAGTTCACTTGGTTTAATCTCAGAGCTAAGCTAAGCTTGCTAGATTGGACAGATTTCTAATCTCAAGTCAATTTGACCAACTCTACCCTAATTGCATCCAGCACTCCCTACTGCGTATCGCCTCCGATCACTGCCCTTTAATTCTTGACTCACAAGCTATTCAGACCAGAGTTCACTACTTCAAATTTGAGAAGGCATGGGCCTCTCACAAAGAATTCATTCCTACTATTACTACTTGGTGGACGAGCTTCTCTTGTACAGGCTCTTCGGTGGATGTCTTTGCTAAGAAGTTGATACTTCTAAAGAGGCGGATCAGACGTTGGGGAAATGAGGAATTCGGGCATATTCCTCTTTGCAAGAAGTCCCTCCTTGAGAAAATTTACAACCTTGATATCTTGACAGGTACTCAACCCCTTAACACCTCTCGATCCAATGAGCTCTCTGCAGCCGACAGAGATTACCAGAGCTTAGTGCAGGCAGAGGTAACCTACTGGAGGAAAAGATCTAGAATAACTTGGATCCAAGAGGGTGATGCCAATACAAAATTCTTCCACTCTATTGCTAATGGGAGGCGACGTAAGAACTTAATTTATTCCCTACTCCATAATGGAGACCCCATCACAGATCAATCCTCAATCTGAACATGCTTTGAGCAACACTTTAGAGACATCTATGGAAATAGCTCATCCCCTGACTTCAGAGTCGACTGGGCTGCTCTGTATCCCCATCCTGCTATCGATCTCTTTGTGCTTGAAGCTCCTTTCAGTAAGGAAGAGATCCATAAGGTAGTTTTTAGTATGAATGAGACAAGGCCACTGGCCTCGATGGCTTCTCGATACATTTCTATCAATGACACTGGGAAACAGTATAAGAAGATCCCTGTTGCATGCTGCTGGACATTCAGAATGGAGAGGCAGACATTAGCAGACTTAACTACTCCACCATTGTACTCATACCCAAGTGTGAAGGTGCAAACACCGTCTCTGACTACCGCCTCATCAGTCTCCTCAATTGCTCTATGAAGATCTTCACCAAAATCTTAGCAAACAGATTAAGCCCTTTACTGCATTCTCTAGTTTTATCTTCTCAAAGTGCTTTTCTCAAAGGCAAGTCGATGGTGGACTGTTTTCTAGTGGCCCACAAAGTAATCAATCTATGTTGCTCCAAAAAGTCAGACACACTTATGCTTAAGATTGACTTTTATAAGGCCTTTGATACCCTTAGCTAGACTTTTATTGAGCAGATGCTAGCTACCAGGGGTTTTGGTCCACGCTGGTGCAGTTGGATTAAAGCGATTCTTTACTTAATCAAATCCTCTGTTTTAGTTAATGGAGTTGGGGGCAAGACCATAATATCAAGGAGAGGGTTAAAGCAAGGTGACCCCCTATCTCCGATGTTATTCATCATGGGTATAGACGTGCTTGCCCAAATGTTGCGTACTGGTAAAGATAATGGCACTTTCTCTCAGCTACATCTCAGGGAGTCCTTAGCTTGTATAATGCCTGCATCTATTTTGATAGTTTTGTTCCTAAGAATTTTGTTCCTGCTACATCTCGACGCTCTAGACATCTATTTCTTCATGTGATAATTTTGTTCCTAAGAATTCTATCTCAGTTTTGAATAATTCCATTTTCTTTTTTGATAGTATAATGCCTGCATTTTTTACTATTTCTATGAATTTTAGTAAATGTTCTTTATGTTGTTCCTCGTTTTCTGATCCTATTAGAATCATCTATATATACTAATATGAAATTGTTGTATTTTTCAAAAATTTTATCCATATATTCTTGAAATATTCCTGGGCTATTTTTATAACCAAATGGTAATACATTCCATTCATAAAATCCTTGAGGTGTGCTAAATGCCGTTAAAGGTTTTGAATCTTCTGTTAGTTTTATATGATAAAATCCTGATTTGCAGTCAAATTTCGAATATATTTTTCTTGTTCTTACTGTGTTAAGTAGTATTTGCATATCTGGTAGTGGGTATCCAAATCTCTTAGTATTTTTATTTAATTCCTTATAATTTACTACCATTCGAGATTTACCTCTTTTTTCTTCTGAATGTTTTTTTACTATGAATGCTGGTGATGAATGTGGACTTTGTGATTTCCTTATATAATTATTTTCCACTAATTCTTTTATGTGTATTTTGAATTCTTCTAGGTCTGTTGGAGTATGTCTTATTGGTATAATTTTAATTATTTTTTTTTATCTACTAACTCTATATGTGCCGTGGGTTCACTTAAGTTCCATTTTGCCAAGGGGTCTTCTCCGCACAGATCTTCTAATTGTTTTTGTAAAATTTCTTTTGTAGTTGTTACTTGAACTTGTTGTATTCTAGTTTTATTTGGTAAGTATTGGTATTCACCACGCTGGGTTGAAGAAACTCTAATGTGTGGTAGGTCAGTTCTGGAATACGGTTAGGTTATTCTAATTGCTATTGCTTGGTGTCCGCAAGGTGTTGTAAATACAACTGATTTATGTGATATAGTTATGGGATAGTATTGTTGGAAAAAGTCATTTCCTAAGAGTACGTCATTATTCATATCGTCAAACTGGTATACTATAGGTATTTTTAGTATGTAACTTCCTATTTGTACATTAACATTTTGTTGATATTTGTCTAGTATGATGGTTTGTCCAGTTAATCCAATTATGGTTTTTTTTATTAAAACCATCTTGTTTCCATTTTGGTAGTATATTTTCACGGCATAAACTAGTACCTGCTCTGGTGTCTATTAGACTGTGATAGTTTCTTGATTTGTATCCTTCGTAAACAAATTCTGTTAGGATGTATAATGTATTTTTTGTTGCCCTTAATAGATTCATTTGTCCGATATCATATTTATTACCATGCTTTCATTGTTTACTGTTATTGTAATTTTTTCTTCTTGAATTGAATAAGGTTGTACTGATGTAAGGAAGTCAGTTCCTAATAACATATCATTAACATGTTGTTCTGGGTCTACATGTAAGTGTAACAACATTTTCTTTCTACCATTTATCCTTAGTGGTAGTATGATTTTATGTACAATTGGATGTCTATTATTATAATAATCTAGGTAATAATATGGGTTATCTAATGTTATCAATTTAGTGGTTTTTATATTTGTTTGTTTAATATGTGAATTAGTAGCTCTTGTGTCAACTAAGGCTATTTGTTTATTCCATTTTCCGTTGTCATAATATTTTATTTCTATTTTAAATTGGTTATTATTTTGGTGTTCTAATGTATTTATTATTGGTATTAATTTCAATGCTTGTTTATTTCTTATTGATAGTGACCTCTTTCCAAACATTATTTGTGGTGCTTTTCCTTTTTCGGTTTCTTTTGCTTTATTAAAATCGAATTCTATATAATTTGGTATAGTCATTTCAGGGTTTTCTCCAGCTGGTTTGTACCTTATGATTTCGCTAAATAGCGGCTCTATTTTAAAATTTTCTGTATTTCTATTCTTTACTTCGTGCTTACTAGTGAAATCGTAAATATTTCTTATTTGTATGCTCATAACTTTACTTTTTTCTATCATTTCTATACCTAATAACCTATGATACATGACTAGACTTTTATCTTTATTTTCCTCTGTCATGCTTATAGAGAAATTAAGTTTTATTGTGAATTTTATCTTTTGGTACATTAGGTTTCCTTGTACTATTCCTATTAAGGCATCCTGTGTACTTGATATTATCCTATCATCCATTAGATATATTTGGAGGGGTGTATTTATTCCTTCCTTAAAATAGGCTTTTATTATTATTTGTACAGCTCCTAAATGTATGTGTCTTAATGATTTTCTGGTCTTTTCGCTTATCTTTTCCATCTCTTGTCTTATTATCCTTTCTGTTATTAATGGATTATGGTTTTGCCTTGTACTTGTTCAATGTCTATAGGTTGTTCATTATTCCTAGCTATTACTATGGTGTTTTTCTTTCTTTCAAATATTGGTAGTTTAAAGATTTCTTTTGGATTTATATCTAATTTGGTCTCTCTTATTTTATCGTACTTTTGTATGTCAAAGCACATTCTTTCTCTTAATTCGTCATTGTTTTCTTCTCTTTCTGAGGGTTCTCCTATTTCTGTTAGATCAGTTAACATGTATATTTCACATTCTTCTGTTTCACCTTCACTACTTCTACTATCTTCTTCCATTACCATTATTTCTTCATCTTCACTTATTTCTGACCATTCTTCATCATATTCTATGGGTTCGTAATTTATGTTATTCATTTCTTCAATTTTTTCTACGTATTTTACACTTTCTTTTTTCATTCTTTTAGGACAATTTGGTGATATATGTCCTACCTCTCCACATATGTAACAATTACATTTTTTTGGATTTTTTGTATACTGCCTATTTTTATTTTTATTCATTTTTCTAAAGTATTTTTTAAAAGGTTTTCTATATCTCTTAAAAGTTTTCCTATATTTTGGTTGATATTTTTGGAATTTGTGATTATTCTTCTTTGTGTATTTATAGTTATTGTATCTATAGTTATTATTGCATCCCCAATGGTTTGGTCTTGCATCTTCACAGCAAATTCTTTGTTTATATGTTCTGTAATATTTCATTGTTGCTCTGGCATCTTGGCATACTTTGTCTCTATAATCTTTTACAAATTGTGTTCTATACCCTAAAGTGTCTACTTCAGGTTTCACTTTCTCATTTATGTATGCACTATATATGTTTATGCTCCATGGATCAGGTAATTTTAGAAAGAATGAGTCTAAAATTGGACTCTGTTCTTCTTTTGTATAATAATTATCTTGATAATATTCTCGGAATTCACAAGCATAGTTGTCAAAATGGCACATGTCGCATATTTCTAAGTTACTTAGTCTCCATCTTGCTTGATTCTTTTTATATATAGTGTGTTTTTTTTCCTTTATCGTATACACTGAATTCGGTTCTTATTGCTTTTTCGTAATTTATAATTATTTATTTTAAACCTAACGTCCGTTGTGCTGAACTTTCTTCAATTCCTTTATCATCAACTGGTCTTGATTTTCTTATAGTATTTCTCTCTTCTTCTTCTAGTCCATTTCACCATTTTGCTACTACTCCCATAGAGGTGGCTTCTATAAATTTCTCAAATGCATTTCCGTTAAGGTTTTGCCTAAATCCTACTATTAGTGACGCTTTTACCCATTCTTTGATTGTTCTATCTATGTCTTTTACGCAATCTAGGTCTAACCATTCTCCATTTCCTGCTATTCCTTTTTCGAAGTGTTCTGTTGGTTCATATTTTGGAGTTTCTTTTTCTTTATCTTTTCCTAGTTGCATTCTTCTTTTTGTATTTTGCCATTTCCATGGTAATTGGTATGGTTTTTTATTAGGTGGTGGTCTTAAGATTTCATACATGTTACTTGGAATTTCTGAAGGTTTTTCAATAATCTTATCTTGGTCCATTTTTATTTCTTCGTTTGCTATATCTAGATTTTTCAAGGCTTCTTGCACTTCTTCTGAATTAGGATTTGCCATTAAATCTTCTATTTCCAAGATATTTATATTAAGCTTTGTTATGGCTTCTAGTTCTTTCATACCTTCTTCTATTATGCCCAATTCTTCTTCTGGTAGTCTGTCATATATCTTCATAATTCTTTTATATTTTTATTTATGATTCTTAAATCTTTTCTTGTATCACTGAACATTTCAGGACCGTTGTAATCTTCTTCCAAGTCTTGTATGTTTAAATAAATTTTTGGCTCCATGTCCTATTATTTTGTCTGCTAGTAGGTGTTGGTAATACCAACTTGCTTCTTCGTTTCTGTAATCTAATACTTTGTATGCTATTTATTTTTGTCTCTCTTTAGGTAGTTGATTAGTTACTTTTATTGTTAGTAATATGTATTCTGATATTTCTTTACTGGCAATATGCTTACTTTCCACTAATCTTTTATCAACGTATCTAATCTTGAATTTTGAAAGATTTTTAAATTTAAGTTTCTCTATTTTCTGTGAATTATCCAGCTTTTCTAAGGTTAAGGTGTATTATAGTTTATAATTTCTAGAGTAGGGTTATATATAAAATTTTGCTTTTTGGTTATTATAATTAAAAGGGGTAGTTGGCTAAATATTTTAGGAAGTGGGGTATTTGGCTAAATATTTTTCAAAAGTAGGCTAGTTACCCACTTTGCTCCCAATGGACTATAACCTACAAAATGTGGCTAAAATAGTCAAATACGGAAATTCACGAAAACGACCAAAAACTATGTTCTAGCTTACAAAATGGAGCAAAACAGTGAAATACAGATTTTTTTAAAATTAAAAAACCCCCAAAACTCTGCTCACAAAATGTAGCCAAAACATTAAAATACGAAATTCCACAAAAACGACTGAAAAACGTGGACTATCGCCCACAAAATGTGGCATACAGAACTTCCCATAACTGGCCAAAAACTATGGACAACTGCTCATTAAATGTGGCAAACAAGTAAAATATGGAATTTTACGAAATTCGTTGAAAAATATGAACTATAGCCCACAAAATGTGGCTACAACAGTGAAATACAAAATTTTGATAAATAGGTCAAAACAGTAGACTAACCCACAAAATGTGGCCAAAAGAGTGAAATACAGAATTTTGCGAAATTGACAAAACACTATGGGCTATAAGCCTACAAAATGTGACCGAAGACGGTGAAATACAGAACTTTGTGAAATTGGAAGAAAAATATGGACCCACAAAATGTGGTTAAAATAATGAAAAAAAGAAATTTCATAAAAACAGGTGAAAACTGTGTGGCCAAACCAGTCAAATATGGAATTCAAAAATTGGTCGTAAACTGACGACTAGCCTACAAAATGTAGCTAAAATAGTGAAATACATAATTTTCACAAAATTGGTCGAAAAATGAGCACAAAATGCAAAACAGTGCAATACGGAATTACACAAAGACGGCCGAAAACTAAAGGATACAGCCCACTAAATGAGGCCCAAAAAACAGCCCACTAAAATAGTGATATACAGAATTTTCGAAAATATGGCCCAAAATTCTAGATTATAACCCACCAAAAGTGACCAAAATAGTGATATACAGAATTTTCGGAAATATGGCCCAAAATTCTAGATTACAACTCACAAAAAGTGATCAAAATATGAAAACGACCGAAATCAGTGAACTATATAGCTCACAAAATATGAACAAAATAGTGAAATATAGAATTTCCCGAAATTGCCCGAAAACCGTGTATTATAGGCTACAAAATATGACTAAACTAGTGAAAGAAAAAGAAAAAAAAAAGGGAAAACAGTCGAAAACTGTGGACTACAAACAAAATATTGCCAAAACAGTGAAATAAAGAATTTTAAGATAAATGGTCTTAAACTGTCGACTATATAGCCCACAAAATGTGGCCAAAATATTGAAATATGGAATTTCATGAATTTGACAGAAAATTGTGGACTATATCCATTAAATGTGGCCAAAAGAGTGAAATACAGAATTTTGGAAAAAACGATTAAGGGCTATGGAGTGTGCCCACCAAATGTAGTCAAAACAGTGAAATTAGGAATTTCGCGAAACTGGCCGAAAACTCCACAAAATATGGACAAAAGCGTGAAATACGGAATTTTGCAAAAACAACCGAAAATTGTGGACTATAAACCACAAATGTGTCCAAAACAGTGAAATACACATTTCTGCGAAATTGGTTTAAAAAAACTGTGTAATATGTGGCCAAAAAAGTGTAATATGACTTTTCACAAAAACGGTTGAAACTGTGGACTATAGTCCCCCAATAAAAATATGGCAAAAAAAATGGAATAATGAATTCCACAAAATTGGTAAAAATAAATTGTCGAACTATAACCCAAAAAATGTGGCAAAAATAGTGAAATATAAAAATTTGTGAAATCGACAAAAAATTGTGGGTTATAGCTCAAAAAATGTGGCCAAAGAAGTGAAACAAATAATTTCACGAAAACCACTGAAAACTGACACACAAAATATGGACAGAATAGTTAAATGCGAAATTTCACGAAATTGGCCGAAAACTATTAACAATATTCTATAAAATAAAGTCAAATTAGTGAAATAATTTCGTGAAATCGTCCAAAATTTGTGGGATATAGCTCACACAATATGGACAAAGAAGTGAAATAATGAATTTTGTAAAATTGGAAGAAGACTGTGGACTATATCCTACAAAAAGTGGTCAAAACATTGAAATACATATTTTCAGAAAAAATGCCTAATATTGTGGATAGCTCACAAAATGTGGCCAAATAGTGAAATATGAAATTTTACGAAAACATGTGGAAACTGTACCCACAACCCACAAAAAATGGCCAAAACAATAAAATATGGTATTTCACAAATATACCTAAAACAATAGACTATAATCTACACAATGAGTCCAATATAGTAAAATACGAAATTTCGCAAAAACGGTTGCAAACTATGACTATAGTTGTCACGCTTCGCTTCCCGTTGTACGGAAACACGAGCACGTAATGGAGGCCCAGCGAATGATATAAGTATACCAACTCATATCATCCATAATAATTACATGAACAATAATAGCATGAATAACCAATATCTGTGATACAATAACTTACAGAATAGCCCGAGAATATGCTATACAATAACAATATGTCAAGATCCTTCAGTATCCCATCATTTGTACCTGTATAAACATTAACTCAAAAAAATAGGAAGGGTGTCCGTTAAAGCAAACTACGGGCCGCAAGTAGTGGCAAACGGTTAAACAATAAAAGGACGATATATCAAGAACAAGAAATTTGAACGATATTAGAGTCAATAAATAACAAACAATAACATAATCAATAGTGCAAGGGCCGGTAAACAATAGTTGATAATGCAATGATCGATAAATAGTAATCAACAATGCAATGATCAGTAACCAATATTCAATAATCAATGATCGATAACTAATATTCAATAATCAATGATCGATAAATAATCAACAGTGATTGATAATGCAAGTGTCGATGCTCAGTGTCAATCTTATGTCTATCAGTATTTTATTAATCTATCTAATGCACGCAATCTCGTATCCCATACCATATATTCGGGTGCATATAATCAAGTGAATATTTCGACTATTGTGGTGGATCCTATAGGGTCGTGTACTCCGCAACAGTAGACAATAAACATTAATCAGTAACGGTATATACACAATAGTTGGGATACTGTAGTCAATAATCCGCAATCAATCGATAAAACAGTAATCAATATCACTAATCTCTATGGGAAACACGGGCCCTTCCTCCAAGTACAGTCTCCTATAATATCCACTACTAAATCGTTTTCCTTTTTACCCCGGTTTGTCATTATTTTATTACAATAATTTATGCATATGCAATCGATGGAACAGTGTCATGAAATGGTATCAAGGAGGTATCAATGACTGTACAATGAACGGTATGCTGTGTAATTTATTAGATGCAAAGTTTAAACATATTTATATTTAAAAGTATGAAGATACAATTCCTCTATGAGGTATTGCTATTGTTATGGATCCTCATATAAAATTAGCAAGTACAAGAGTTTGATTGAAATATTTTTTAGTTTACTTCAAAAAGACTCTGAATATGAATGTAAGGAATATTTACCTACATTCTAGAGGTAAGGGTAAGAGTACATTAGAAGATTTCACTGCTAATTTACTTGTTCGTAATCAATCTAAAAAACATAGAACTAATGAACCTAATAAATTAAACTGGTATAATCAACAAGATAGTGAGAGTTTTAGTTCTAAGATTGAAGTGTTACACTGGTGGAAAGAACATGAACCTCTTTTTCCAATTATTTATTATTAGTGATCTACTAGCCCCTCATGTGTCTACAATTGCTTCAGAAAATATTTTTTACTGCAAGTGGTAAGGTTTTATCATATACAGGAATAACTTCAAGCCGGGTTCGTTGGAGATACTCGTGTGCACCGAAGATTGGATGAAAGCTGAAGACAGAACTCAAGGACAAGCAATAGACAGCTCAACAAGTGGAAGCAACTCATCTGAAGATCAACAAGCTTAGTAGAGAATTTAGGGTGATGAGATCATAGGTTTAGGTTAAGTAGAGGTGCACTACAGTAGTCCAATGCTCTCTTTTCACTCTAACTCTAGGCTATCTTGAACTCTAGATTATCCTTTTAAATATGTAATTCAATAAATTTGTATGGCTTTTTAGTTTTTATTACATGTATTTATATGTAAAAATATTGTTAAAAAAAACTAATTACAAGTTGAATAAATAATATATACAATTTTTTTCACTCTTATACTTGTTGTACATTTCTTTTTTTAATTTTTTTGGAGCTAAGAAAAAAAATTAAACCCGCCCCAACCTGCGACCCGGCCCGGCCTAGATCAGGCTCAACTCGAAGGGGTTGGCGGGTCGGTCGGGTCAAATTTTCACACAATCAACTCAGCCCAGCCCAAAATGGGTTTTTACCCAACCAGACCCTGCCCGCTCTCCGGGCAAACTCGACAGGTTGGGACCCAGCTCGGCCCGCTCGACCTGATTGCCATCCCTATTAGTACATGTGACGTTTCGATTTCCATGTTATTGACTACTATTTGTTATCAACATATGTAACTTCTATTTCCCGTATCTGTATTTTTTCTGCTGTATTTTACACCATTGTATTCTTTTATCAATTTGAGATCCTGTATTCTTATTTCCAGATCTAATAAAAATCTTTTCTTTTGTTTCAACTCAATCTTGGTGCCAATATTTAATTCAATTGTATTGTTTGTTTCTGCTCCTTTGTGTCGTTCTTCGTGAAGAAATGGACTGTTTCATCTCATTTATCTCTTTTTCCCCATTTTTTATGAATTGTGACTAAATCTCTGGTTGGATCCCACTCAAATCCGCTACCCAAATACCCATTAACCCGAAACCCTCCTATTTAAACCCTAAACCTACCCTAACCCTAAACTAACCCCATTACTGTTTTAACCCAAACACCCCAGCCGCAATCTCCTTCCTCCCATCTTCTTCCTCCACTCGATCATCGTCCCCATTCCCCTTCAGTCGCCGTCAACCCCATTGCCTACCTCGCCTCGCCTCATCGCCATATCACCTCGCCCCCATCACCCATCGACCATCGCCATCGCCTCTGCCATTACTCCCACTCTCGAACCCATCTCGCCACTAAAACCCATTCCGCAATTACCCATCGTCGTCGTCCCCATCCCCTACACCCATCCTCGCCATCATCCTCACCCTTGTCTCCTCGCCTCACCGCCACCGCATCACCCTCATCATCACCATCCACCACAGACCCTCGTCGCTCTCCTCCCCTATTTCGAACCCAAGAAACAGAGCTCGTCGCCGCCTACCGCCAGTCGCCGTCGTTGTCGTCATCGACTGCTCTCCAGTCGAACCTCGACGTCATTACCGCCTGCCGCCGCCACAGCCGTCGAAGTCTCCCGCCGTTCTCCCTCACTATCGATCAAGAAGAAGGAGGAAGAAGATTGATTCTTTAAATTTTAGCCACCCGATCTCATCGTGATTGGGACTCGATCTGTGATTGTTGTTTGGTGATCCATTGTGGGATCAGTTGTTGCTATGTGCGCTGGTTTTGCTGTGTGGGTGTTTTCGCACGTAGTTCACACGTGCGTGCGTTGTCCGTGTTCGTGCCTCGCCTCTCGAGATTCTCATCCCGTATTTGTTCGTGTTCGGATTCACCTGTCGTTCAGACAAGTATTCTTCTTGTACAATTTATTGTCCTAGTACAAGCATTTAATTGAAAATACCGCAAATAGATAGTAGTTGTGACTCCTCTTTGTCTCATCGTTGTTTATCTAATATTATTCATCGTCGATTCCATAATCTTAAGAGTCACAACCCTTTCGTTGATATATTATACAAACTACTTGGACTCATTTGTCTCGTAGTTACTTGAGCACATGAAATTAAGAAATCCTAGACTTGTAGATGTGTGTTATATCATGTGTGTGATAATCTTGCATTCCCTTGAGTTGAGAAATAGATGTTACTTGCTGATTTGATGCCCATTACATCCATTGTGTATCACATGCTAATCTAGACTCATAATAACCAATTATCATGCAATTTATATATGAAAGATAATCACACTTGCTACTGTTTTGGACTTTACTTGCTGTTTTGACCCCTTAAAAACCAAAATCTGAACTTGAGCCCTGAATATGAAATGTAGCACTGAATGTCTAGTTGCCGATAGCATCCAGAATTTTTGAATTCCGAGTTACGGTCTAGGAGATATCGTAGTTTTACTGCTGCTGTGTCGGTAGTCGCAGATTCAAAAAAACTGCTGCACATCTTTAGTTTGAAATTATTTTAACTATGCTACCAGTAAGTAATTGACTTGAAATTTTGCATTCTGTTGTTGGACACCCTAGAGAATATTCTCTAATTTTTTCAGAATTAATTAATAATGTTTCAATCTTGTTTCATATGTATAAACTCAGTTTCACAAATTCTAGCTGAACACGAATGCTGTATAGTTTGCTGTTTTGACACATGTTACCATAACTTTTATGTACCTTAATTATATGCGTTTGAACCAGGCAGGAGTCTAGTTTCTAGACATCTTGTAGCAATGGAAATCACAGTTTTGGTACAGCAATGTCGTGCTGTCCAGATTTGAGATTTTCGTTGTTCTTGATATTTTGATTCGTGTTGACCCTCGAATATGCTATATAAATATCTCAAACTTGTCCCGTGTTCATGACTATGTTTACTTGACTTGTTTCGCACACTTTCATGCTTGCTTGATGATAATAATAAATAATATGCCGGGGTTAAGGGAAAGACCATAGTAGTGGACAATATAGGCAAGTGTACTCGGAAGGGGGGCCGTGTTTTCCACTTGATACATGTCTCATGAACTAGTATATTATAAATCGATTCATGGACTAGTATATTATTGATCCATGAACTAGTATATATATGATTCATGACTTATCTTGTTATGACTTGACACATGAACTAGTTATATGATTACCCGATTCATGAGCATGGCTTGCTTGATACTTGATACCTGAGTACACCGCCCTATAAACTCCATTACTAGGCCTAAACGAAATTATATTGACTGTAGCAACCATATAGTAAAAGTATAGATGCATGAAGTGCTACCTACATAGTAATAACCACAAGACTTGGTACATGAAACTTGAACTTGATACATGTTCACTTGATACTTGATGACATGATACATAAAACTTGATACTTGTACTTGACAACTTGACACTAGACTTGAGACTTGTTACTCGACACTTGAAATTGATACTTGTCACTTGATGTCGGATACCCTTACATGTTCACTTGCCACTTACTCCACTATTAGTATTTTTTACCCAACCTGATCACTTGAGTTGTCCTTCTTGCTAGCTAGTTTCTTGAATCCCCACTACTTGCTGCATCCCTATTATATTCTGATTCCAAATTTTGTTCCATATTTCTTGTAATCGTTTTTACTATTTGTGGCCCTAACTTGTACTAAGGGCGTTTCTCTTGTTTTCTCTATTTTTCTCCTTTTTATAATTATTAAACAGACTATGGAGACGTGTTTCCTGCTGGAATTGGTGAGCAGAGATTTTAGGCTTCAAATGGAGAAAAGACATGCTTAAATTATTTATTTCCTTTGAGTTATTTATTTCTTGCTACTTAAAACTTGTAACGGGCTTATGTTCCCAAGTTTTACATTTGATCCAGATTTGAGAATTATTTGAGACACTAGTATTTGTTTCAATTGTTTCTGTTGTTTAATAAATATTTCATGCATGCATGGTTGTATATATATTTTGTTATATTTTTATTGTGATGCTGAGTCGATCCTACAGCTTATGGATGATGTAAAAATCATTCGCTGGGTTTCGTCATGCACTCGTATTCCGTGTTTTTGAGAAGCGGGGCGTGACAACATATATATATATATATATATATATATATATATATATATATATATATATATATATATATATATATATATATATTGTTTTATTTTTTTTTTTGTATTGGATATTAGTGGTGTTTTTCGCGACTTTGTTAGTTTTTTACGTTGATCTATAATTTTCAATGTGTTGCTGACTGTTTGTTTAAAAATTTGTTAGTTCTGATTTTTGGAGTTATGCTTTTTTTAATTGTGCTTTTCAACTTGATCAGCTTTACTTTTGCTCTTTTGTTCCATGCTTGGGGTGTGCAGATGCAGTTAGAACCAAGTTTTTTTTCTTTCATAATTATTTTACCATGTTGGTTTACGTGTTACCGTCGGCATATGTGATTTTGGGGTGTCCATGTTATTGACTGTTATTTGTTTTTTTTTTTTTAGATTAAAGGTGGAATAACGCCACCCTATTTTATTAATAAGAAATTAATAAAACAACGCCGGTGTACCGGAGGAAATACAAAAGTACAGTGCAGAAAATAAAAAATAACTCCCCAACAAAACCCTGGAGGGTGGGTCTAACCATTCATACAAAGTACAACCAGAAATACAGTAGATCGAAACAAAATACAGAGTAGAGGCAGTTGCATATGAAAATGAAGGGCGCCCACCCCTCAGTCCAGTGTCGGTCTAAACTCAACCTCCTCATCGTCAAGCTCCTCCACCTGGAAGACTCTGAAAATCCTCCCTCTCGCTCCTGTGGCAACAGCTGTGATCCAAAAAGAAATCAGATGTATGATATGAGTAAGGTTACCAGAAATACTATTACACGAAGCACGAAAAAAGAAATTATTTATGTCTAGCCATAACACCCAAGTAGTCGCCGCAATGGCAATGAACCAAGTATCCTTCATTTCGTGGCGTACCGAGGCAAATTTGGGTCCTATCCACAAATCCTCGTACTCGCTGGGATAGTCACTTGTCCCTAAGGCCCGTAATACCTCTACCATAGTTGCCTTACTCCTTTGGCAGTGAATGAAAAGGTGATTCAGATTCTCCATATGCATGTTACAGAATTTGCAGTTGGTCGCTATCTGGGGTTGTCTTTTGGTAAGATTTTCTCTGGTGAGGATTGCATTATTGAGCACTAGCCAGAGGAAGACCCTGACTTTGTGGGGTGTTTTGGCCTTCCATAACACCTGTGCCCAGCTAGGTTTATATCCTCGATAGTGAATTCGATGATATAGAGACTTAACAGTGAAAGCTCCATTGGTCTCTAGTCCCCAGCGCATCTGATTTGGGCCTTGAGCACAC
The DNA here is from genome assembly GCA_017893485.1 of Hemerocallis citrina. Classification (NCBI taxonomy): domain Eukaryota; kingdom Viridiplantae; phylum Streptophyta; class Magnoliopsida; order Asparagales; family Asphodelaceae; genus Hemerocallis; species Hemerocallis citrina. Next base: position 25,836,015 of record CM030368.1, read on the forward strand.
TTTGCCCCAGACCGTGCAATGTGCATTTGCAGTTCCTGCAGTTGCTGACGTAACCCTGGGTTAAGAGTTCCTCGAAAAGCCGGTCTCCAATTGCCCCTCTTCCACGTTTCGGCCACAGATATATTCGGGCGAGTCATTTTCTCATACAAATCTGGAAACGTCTCCTTTAGGGTATGGTCACCACACCACTTGTCCCACCAGAATCTGGTGGACTGTCCATTACCAATAGTCAATGTAACTGCTGAGTTGAAAGACCCGCTTGCTTCGGTAATTCTTTTCCAGAAGCGAGAAACTCTAGACCCTACTCGGAAGCCTAAACTTCTCGTACCTTTTCCCTGAAGGTATGGTTGAATGAAGTCCTGCCATCCTTCCCCGCTGTGGTGGAAGACCTTCCACCACCACTTCCCCAATAGAGTAAGGTTCATATCTCTTAAGTCGATGATGCCTAGCCCCCCATGTTTCCTTTTCATGCATGCAATATCCCACTTGATCAGGTGGTATCCCCCCCCTATTCGAGTCCGCCCCTTTCCAGAAAAATCGCTTTCGGATTCGGTCAATCCTTTGGATTACCCATTTGGGCAGCTCAAAAAACGACATGTAGTAAATGGGCAGATTAGACAGCACCGAATTGATGAGTACCACTCTGCCCCCGAGGGAAAGTGATTTTCCTTTCCAACCAGACAATCTGTCCTCCACCCTGTCTATGATAGGTAGCCAGTCCGTCTTAGTAAGCTTCCCTAGTCTGAGTGGGAGCCCTAAATATTTGATTGGAAACTCATCTGTCATACAATTTAGTATGGTAGCATGGTCCTATGCTTCTACGTCGGAAAGTGCAATTGGAATCAGAGCACTCTTGTGGAAATTAATCCTGAGATCTGACCAGACTTCAAAACAGTAGAGGAACCCTTTAAAGAAGACTGTTTCTGATCTACTCCCATTACCAAAGAGTATGGTGTCATCAGCATACTGAAGAATCATGCACCCTTGATTAGAGGTGCTGCTAGCCACGAGCCTTATCCAACATTTTCTCCGGCAGTTATCTAGCATGCCCCTCAATACATCCGCTACGATAGTGAATAGAAGAGGTGATAGCGGATCCCCCTGTCAGAGTCCCTTCTTGCAAGAAAACGGTAGACCCGACCGCCCATTAACCGAGATAGCTGTTTTACTAGTGTATAAACACTATTTGATCCACCTAATCCATTTAATCCCGAAGCCTCTCCCTCTGAGAGCTTCCAGCAAGCACTCCCAGTCGACGGAGTCATATGCTTTCTCAAAGTCTAGTTTGAGGAGGAAATTCTTAGAATGGCCTGTGTGGCAGTGGTGGATCACTTGTTCTGCGGTTGCCACACAGTCCAGGATACATCTGCCCTTGATGAAACCAGTCTGTATTTTGCTAATTAAACTTTCCATTATGCTTCCTAGGCATATGGCCAGGACCTTGGTGATGATCTTAACCGAGCAGTTTATGAGGCTAATCGGTCTAAAATCCCCCACCCTCGTAGACTCCACCCGTTTAGGTATCAGAACTACTTCCGCAAAATTGAACATACCCAATCTGAGGTTGTTGTGGTAGAATTCATCGATCAATGCCATAATGTCCCCTTTTATTTCTTCCCAGAACACTTAGAAGAACATTATTGGGAAGCCATCTGGTTCAAGCGACTTGTCTGCTCCCATTTGAGTGATGGCCTTCTTCACTTCCGTTTCCAAAAAAGGTGCTTCCAAGGTGGATAGCGTTTGCACTGACTCGTTTTGACAGATCTGCCAGATATCATCCTTAAGTGGGATCCTGAAGTTATTCTTCTTCCCAAAGAGGCCCTTGTAGTAATCTTGAAAGGTTTTGAAAATCACCTTTTTGTCTTGCGATGTTCCCGTTTCCGTTTGTATAGAAAGGACTAGATTGGATCTCCGTCTTGCGCTTGCCACTTGATGGAAGTATGTCGTATTCGCGTCTCCCTTTTTGAGCCATGAAATCCTCAACCTTTGTTGCCATTTGATCTTCTCCAGCTTATAAAGATTGACAATATTTTCTCGGAGCTTCAGTAGCCTGTTTCTTTTATCTTGTGACAGGACTCTCGTTTCTTCCAATCTTTCTAGGTCATCAATTCCTTCCAAAAAGGAATCTTTTGCATGCCAGATGGTTGAAAATCTAGATCGATTCCATCTACGCAGCCACTTTCTCAATCTGCGGATTTTTAAATACCATCGGGTTGCAGCATCCGTACCAGTAGTTGGGAGCGCCCAATTTTTCATTACCATGTGGTGAAATCCCTGGATTTCTAGCCAGGCCTTCTCAAATCTGAACTTCCTTGGCCTTTGAGATCCCTGTACCCCCGCATCAAGTAGGACCGGGGTATGATCTGACGTAGGTCTAGGGATAGACTTAGCGGTTTCCAATGGGAATTTATCCTCCCAATCCATCGATACTAGTATCCTGTCCAATTTGGTCATAATCGGGGATGCTTGCATGTTTGACCATGTAAATAGTCCGTCATTGATTGGGATATCGATCAACTCTAGTTCCGTGATCACCCTATTGAACTCTTCTCTGTGTCTTTTGATGGAGCATCTTTCCCTGTGCTCGAAAGCAAATCTAGTAATATTGAAATCCCCCCCAACAATCCAAGCTCCCGACCATCGTTATCGAATATCGATAAGCTCTTGCCAAAAAGCATCACGATCTGCAGCCACGTTCGGCCCATAAATGACAGTGATCATCTACACCCAATTATCAGATCGTCGCCTCAGTCGGATAGTTAGGGAGAATGTTCCACTGTATTCCTCGAGACAGGAGAAAATATCCGGGTTGAACCCAATAGCAATCCCCCCCGCAGCTCCTGCGGATGGGCATAGCACCCATTCCTTGATTCTGTTGCCCCCTACTCCTTTGAGTTTAAACCCGTGCGCAAGTTTGGTCTCCTGCAACCCTACCACCTCTGCCTTGGAATTCATAATGGCGTCCCTAACCATATCTCTCTTCCCCCAATCCCCCAATCCCCCAACCCCCTAACATTCCAGAATAGTGTATTCATTGGGGGACTGTGTCTAGGTTGACCGTGGGTATGGGTGAGGGATATGCTTCTTCCTCGAAGACCTCCGTCAACCCAGGGCTGGATCCCAAGTTTTTCTGATAACTAGCGTTAACCCGTTCAGTTTCCCAACCCCTAATTTTATTGAGTAGTAGAGCATTACGTTCTATGTCACACACCTCTAAGACACAGGTTTAAGCTAGGATAAAAACATCAAAATCTGACATGAAATTTAATATAGATGCTAAAAAACTTCTCGTACCTCCGTCATCAAATTTTGCAGCTTTGGTCGCCGCAGCCACCTCCAGGTAGTCATCCAGGGACTCCACATGAGCCCTCTTAGGCGACCGTTGTACCCTGAACCCAACTGTTCTGCTTGACGTTCCTTTACTAAAGTCAGGCACTGATTCTGGAAGGGTGGATAAGACCATCTCTGGTGAGGTCTCTCTCTGTGTATCAGCCACAAACTCAATATCCTCTGACTCCTCATCCGTAAATGAGAATTCCTCGTCCAAATTTAAGCGCTCTTCCAAGTCCTCATCACAATCTGCATGCTGAATCTCCAGTTGTAGAGTAGTCTCTCTCGTCATGGACTCCTCATTGAGCCCACAAATTGATGATTCTACCAGAGTAGCGGTGCTTCCTGTCACGGAGCCCTCAATGGGCCCACTACTCATCGATAGTTATACCTGCCTGTGTTTGGGCCCCTCTTTGGGCCCACTAACACTCTTATATATACCCCCCCTTAACTCCTCCTCCTCACTGCCAGAAGAGTTTAAGCTTCACACTCCTTCGCGATGGAGTAGACCACCTTTCTCTTTATCCAACGCTTCCGCTCTCTTCAGTGGGACGCATGTGCTGAGCGATGCCTTGGTTCTGTCGCCATCTCCACGTGTCTCACTCTGAATGGGGGACTTCAGAGGTGAGGGCAGCACTTTCGAGGGGTTACTTCCCCTCTTCTCGTTGCTGTCTTCCCCTGCTCCTTTATCTTTCTGTTTTTTCCCCTCTGAGCTTTCTTCTTCTCCGCTGCCATTACCTACTCCCTTACTGATTTGAGCTTTCTCCTTTCCCAGATCTGAAGCCCCAACCCCAGGGTCTCTCTCCTCTTGGGTGGGTACTCTATTAGAGGGTCTTCCTATCTTCATCTTCTTCCCCAAAATGGGAGTCTTCCCTGTCGACTCTCTACCCAAAGCTACCAACTCTCGCCCCTTTTGAAAACGGTTCCACAGGTCTTGCATGTCATTTTGTAGGTCGCTTTTACCCTTTTCCCCTTTAGTGCAACCTGCCTCCACTCTCTCATCCTCTCCCCCCACCAACTCCTATGTGTAGACTGCGACTTTGAGCTTTGCCTCGGTCCTCCCTTCGCAGATTTCTGTTCTGCGCAGCAAGACCTTCCAAATCTGGTCTCTTACACCGATCCACCATTGGATCTGTTGAGCTAGTTGTCTCTGAAGGTTTTGGGTCGTTGGATCTGATGGTCAAGGCTGTTCCTCGATCATCTTTGAGTTTAGATCTGCTCCCCAGTTCTGATCCCTCCGCCGTGTGTCCTTGGCATTGCTCCTGCCCTTTCGCCGCTTGGATGAGCTCCCGGTGAGCCCTTTCCACTTTGTGTGCTCCATCAATGGTCAGATCTCACTGTGGCGACACCACTTGCTTGTACGATCTGTTGTCTCTGAGCGACGATGCAGGAGTAGGGGAGATGATGGCCGACTGCTCTGACCCTGGTTCCATTCTCTTATCGAGCACGAACAGGACAAGGTATGAATCTTCAAAAGAAAAGATTTTGGCGAAACGGGGCATTAGTGATAAAGCGGTGCTCCTTATGAGGATTCTAGCCGAGACGATCTCTGATCTTCGCACCGTCTTCTCGTCTATCTCTTCAATAGACCTAAACTCAGCGGCAATCTCTTGGAGAGCTTCCCTCTTCCAAAAGTGAAGCAGGAACATTGTGGATCCATATCCAGTACCTGTCTCCTTGAGGTAGCTCCGCTCCGAAACTAGGCGTCCATGCAGAGAATTCCACTTTAAAGTGGCCAAAGTCGACAGTTCCCATACCAATAACTTCGATAACCTTCTCCGACGATGGGAATGAAACCAAGAACTGTAAGTGGCACATTTTCTTTGCTACCCAGTCTCTATGGGCTCTCATTGGCCATTTTTCGTTGAGGGCTTGAAGGAGATGCACCTCCGAGGGGCTCCCTGCTCTAACTCTGGCGACTGCACACCATTGGCTAAGCTATCTCTCCTCGTTCTTGATCGTATCTAAACTCTTTGCCAGTCGAATGAGAGTGGGGTTATCCAGAGACTTGCCTCGGCTCACCAGGCCGTTCGTCGTCGTTATGAGTCTCAACCACATTGGTACAAACATATGAGAGGTGCCCCCACTTCATACATTTGAGACAACGGACCTCTTTTGTGCATTCACTCCTGTAATGGCCCAAGTCGCCACAGTTGAAGCACAGTACAGGCTTATGTCTCCCTTTCCTTTGCTTCTTTTTGTGTTGGAGTTGTTCGATTTGTAGGTTGGGTGAAATGCTCTGTCTCTTGCTTCTTTTTCCAAGCACTTGCACCCACTGTTCCTCCCGTTCCCCACCTCCCAAGTCCTTCACTGCTGTAATCCCGTCTTGCAGAGCCCCCTCATGGGCTTGCTCGATGCAAGATTTAAGCCTGGAGTCCTCCTGGGGTGGTGGATTAGGGTGGTAGTAGGTGCTGGGGTGGGGGGCCTTGGTCGGAGAAATATGAAGAGGCTTTTGGTGAGTTCTGTAGTTGTTGTGGTGGTGGGAAAAATCTGCACCCTTGGGGTGTTGCTCTGAGAATTTGTATTGGTGCTGAGGTTTGTACTGGGATGGTGGGTGTTGTTGGTGAGGATGTTCATGGTTGTAACCCCTATGGCGACGCTGGAAGGGGGAGTTTTCTTACGCTCATTGTGGCTGGTAGGAGGACCCCCTCTTTGGGCCCATCCCCCGTGGGACTCCTCTTTTCGGCGATGATGCCTATAGTCCCTGTGCGACTCTTATCCATGGCGATGATGACTAAAGTTCTGTTCCTCATGATGCCGATGCGCACTTTGGTGTGCACGCATCGGAAAGTGAGTTCGTCTGAGCCCCTGAGCTACTCTCTTGTCAGGGGAGGGGGTCGGGTGTGGAGAGGGTAGCGGTGGTGCTGTAGGGGGGAGCCACTGCAGTGGGAAGAGGGGAATGATTGAGCAATGTACTGACTGATGAGGGTGGTGGAAGGGGCTGTTGCGGCGGCGGCAAAGCTGCTGTTTCAGTTGGTGGTGGTGTAGGTGGGTGACGGGCCCTCTCATTAGGCCCGCACCCATTGAGTTCTATCTCCGACAGCATGGGGAGGAAGATCCGTTGTAGGGGGGAGGGAGGGAAGTTTTGACTGTAACCCAAGTGGGGGCTTTAAAGTGGTTTGGACTTTTGGGTTCCACAATTGGCCTTGGGTCGGGTTTGCAACTTGCTGGCCTGCCCGTTCCAAGTTGGGCAGTGATTCATGTTGGCAAAGGTGTAGGCTCGTGTCACGTTTCTCTTGAAGTGGTGGGGGCTGCGTGAGGCTGGTTTCACAGCTCAACGAAAACTGCCCGCTCTCAACGGTGGAAGGATTACAGACTGCTGCTTACCCGACCCGTGGTGGGGACTGCGTGAGGCTGGTTTCACAGCGTAGCAAAAACTGCCCGCTCTCAATGTTGGAAGGATTACAGACTGCTACTTACACCAACAGGCCCAGTTGTTAGCTCTAAACGGACCATCACTTTAAAAAAAAAAAACTGTTATTTGTTATCAGCATATATATTGTTTTCTTTGTTTACATGTATTGGGTTTTCTTGGCCTGGCTTTCTTAGACTTTTTTAGATCGATGTATAATTTTCGCCATGTTTTACACTGCCTATAATAAGAATTTCTTTTTTTTCTTTTTTATCTATGGTTTTTTAGGATGTTATGTTTTTTTGCACATTTTTACACATATGATGTATGGTACCTGGTTTCGTTATTTTCTATATGACTTTATCGCTATTCTCTGGGTTCTTATAGGATTTGTGTATGTTAGTGGGGTTTTCGTTGGATGGGCAGGGCCGGCCCTACCCTAGAGGTGGGTAAGGCGGCCGCCTTAGGCCTCGGGAGATTTCGCGATTTTAGGAGCTCCAAATTTGAACTTCTCTTGTAAATATAGGTACGTATTTTGTGTGTAAAAATGTATATATATGTTATTAGGGACCCCCATGTCGGAAGCTCGCCTAGAACCCCGGGAACTCAGGGCCGGCCCTGTGGATGGGTTGTGGGTAACGGTTACGATGAGTATTGGTTCATCTTCATCTTTTTTGCGGGTTGCTGTGCGTAATGTATTATTTTGAGGATTGGTTGTTCTTGAATTTTTCTTTGAGGTTAGGTAGTTTGAATGTGAGTGAGTGCATGCTATACTATTTGTCATGTTTATATGTAAGGTATTTCTTCTTCATGTGTTCAAATTATGTAGAGTTTTTTGTTTTTTTGTTTTTTATGGGCTTATGTATTGTTTTCTTTCTTTTGGTAACCTTGCCTGGTGTTGTTGGTCAAAATTATTCGGCATTTTAGGTGCAACCGTAGTTTTTTGGCTTTTTATATTGGTAGTTGTTTTTGGGTGCATAAATCAAGATTCCGTTTTTCTTTTAATGGTGTGCACCTTTTTTGGCGCTATTTGTCAATGATAGTATGTACAGTTTGTGCTGTGATTTTTTCATGTGTTTTTCAACTTAATGATCTTTACTTTTACTCTATTATTCCATGGTTGGCGGGTTGGTCGGATCGAGTTTTCACACAACCAACCCGGTCTGGTCCTGACCGGGTTTTGACCCAACCTGAGCCGAGCTCGCTCGCTCTCCGGTTGCCATCCCTATCAGTACGTGTGACTTTTCTTTTTCCATGTTATTGACTACAATTTGTTACCAACATATATTGTATTTTCTTTGTTTTTGTGTATTGGATATTGCTCTTGTTTTTTGCGACTTTGTTAGAGTTTTTAGGTCGATCTATAATTTTCGCTGTGTTGCGGACAGTGTTATAAAATTTGTTAGTTCTAATTTTTGGAGCTATCCTTTTTTGATATGTGTTTTCCAACTTGACCATCTTTACTTTTGCTCTTTTGTTCCATGTTTGGGGTGTCCAGTTGCACTGTTGTTTTTTTTAATTATAAAAAGGTGACCTCGTCACCGCTTCATTAATCAAGAATTAACGAAACAAGTAGTACAAATAATAACATCTATCTGTTCCAAACGGAACAGTGAAGAAGAAATACAAAGCACAGCCTACATATCTAACTAGTCCCTCCCCTAACTATAACACTTAAACTTGGCATTTGCACCATGTTCTCCCACCAAAACCTCTTAGATGTGATTTAAATTCCATCAAAAATCAAATTTGAAATTCAAACTTCATCGACCTAGCTCTCCACCCCGAAAACTCCTTGACCATCCCTCAAACGTTCACCAGGCAACAACCACATTTATCGTCTCTTGCTAGCATACTTACGCCTCTCCACACAACGATGTCATCGTGTATCCGCCAAACCAGCCCCACCGCGACGCCTTCTTTCGAATGCATCAAATCCAGCTCTCAACAGTAGTCGTGTTTCTCAACCGAAAATGAGGACGTTTGCACTCACCGATAGCTCCACCAAATGTACCTTGAATTACAACAAAAAATTCAAATTACACAAGTGTATTCGCCTCACACTTCGCAACTAAAATATAAATTTCAAAAATCTATATTGAAACTCTAATCTCAATTAATCTCCCCCTCCATACTTCTAGTTCAAATTTGAATTTCAAAAACCCTAATTCGAAATTCAAATTTGTACTTTACTTCTCTAACTCAAAATTTAAATTCGAATTTCAAACCTTATTTTGAAATTCAACTTTTTACAAATCAATCAGTCAATCAATCTAACTTCCCCCCTTTCCTCATGCCTCTTCTCCGGCCACTCCCAACCACATCGGTCGGTCAAGCCCAACACCATCGCCCGTCTAGTCGTTCAATCAATCCTACTCGCCTACGACCATGGCCGTCGTCATTCCCCTGCACCTTTCCCCACCCCCATTGCTCTCGTCATGCACCTCCATCGACCTCCCCCGATGTGCTCCCCGAAGTCGCGATGCTCTCTGCGTCCGCCATCGAGCCCAGCCCTGCTCCGACAGTCGACGATCCAACCCTATTTGGATTCTCAATGACGCAAGCACTCCTTTGTCGTCGTATTCGACCACGGCGCACTCCGACGAGATCTGGTTGAGCTTACGACGGGCCAATCCTCGACGACGCCCATAGCCCCTCCAATTTTCCTCACCAACAACCATCGACGTTGTCGACAAGTCACCATCTCCAATCGAAGCCTCTTTTCGACCGTCACTCAAAATCGAGATTCAAATTTTGAAACTCAACTCATGGCTCCCCTGCTTCGGCAGCCCACCGGCATTAGCTAATACAGATGGACATTTCCTCAAAGCCCCTCACGACTTCACCTCGACGAGCCCTTCCACACCGCTGAGATCTCATCATCCACGGCCGATCCAAGCCCTAGTTGGCTACTTCGTCGATCCAAATCCACTCCACTCCGACGAGCCCTGGATGGAGTCGAGTTGAACCCAACATCACACCACTCGTGATGCGCCCAGTCCCATCACCGATGGCCGTCAATGCCGTCTTTGAGTTTGGCCGTCAATGCTCCGAGGCGTCGACCATCCCCACTGTTGTCATCTCCCGTGGACGGCCTCAATACTACCTTAAGCGTAGTCTCTGCCGCTCTCGACGGTGCAGCCCCACCCTCAACGTCAGCCACCATACCGTTGAAGCTCTCTGCCGCGCCATCGAACTCTATCCACCGTAGATCCAAACGAACCCAAATCTAAACTCCAAATCAGAAGATCCGAAGAGCTCACCGCCGCATCGGAAGCGGGGTGACGGGTTGGGGGGAAGGAGAAGGAGGAGGCGGTGACGAGGGAGTCCTCCCCCCTCCCCAGACCTCTTCTTTCCCCCTTCTTTTTTTTGGAGTTTTTGGGAGAGCTTCTCTCTCTAGAAGAAAATCTAGAGAGAGAAACCCATGAGATCAAACAAACATTTGCAGTTGCACTGTTGCAGAACCAAAGTTTTTTTTTCTTTCGTAATTATTTTACCACATTGGTTTGGGTGTTATTGTCGGCATGTGTGCTTTTGGAGTGGCCATGTTATTGATTGTTATTTGTTTTGATGATGGTAAAAATCGCAGCAAATCAGGGTCGTACGATTCTAGCACAGATCTCAAAGCTTCTATAGGCAGAATAACCATAACAGGCCTCCTTAACAGGTACGTGCCTTCTCCAGGCCCCTCTGCAAGATATGGGCTTCTTTCAAGCCCATAACAAGTGACATACTAAGTCCACTAGGAAACACACCCAACCCATGCAGGCTAGGAGTCAAATCACTTAAACCCTAACAAGAGAACTTATCTCTTGAGGAGGAGAAACATAAAGGAAATAGGGAATTCATATCGATCCAATGGATCCAAATTAATCTCTTGATATGTTTCTCAGGCCTATAAATACTTTCCCCCTCCACAGTCAGAAGGTAATGAACAATTCGCCAGTTTCTCTCTCAAACTCTCTTTCTCTTTCTAGTTCGGACTTGAGCATCAGAGGGTCTATCACCGGGGCCACCCCCCGGTGTTTCAGGCTTTTTGCAGGTCCATCAGCCGCATCAACAACCGTCGAATTCAGATCACGGTGATCAGTCAACGATCCAGATTCAATCTCAGGAGCTCTAACTGCTTTTCACGGCCAAGATCAAAGGTCAGAGTTTTAGTAGTTTCTATTAAATAAGAACTCACTATGTGTTTGCTCCCACACCATAATATGCAGCAAAAGATTGATGCCGTCTGTGGGAAATTACACAATTCAGACTTGTAGCCATGCCACCAAGACTAAGAGGCAGACAGGCGGCCTCAAGCCGTTGCACCAACCCTCTTCGTCAACTAGCTCCTCCTGTGGAAGATCCGATTCCTCCTCAACAGTCGCCCTATCAGCCTAGTCAATCTCCTTCCAATGGAGAGGCACCGGGGGGCCCGACAAAACCGTCATGAACAGTATCCTTAGTACGAATGCGTCTCAGTTCATAATGCTTCAACTGATTCAATGACTTCGCGAGACCCCCGGGGGTCTAGAGATCTCCGCCAGATCATCAGTGCCAGGAAACAAGGATCTGGTTTACGAATCCACTTGGACGAGACGCGCACTCGAGTTGAGGCTTCCCGCTCGGGACATCAAGCAAACCAGAGAACCTACTTTCCTAGACCGAGATCAAGGCAATCATCCTCTCACGGGGGACGCACCACAATAAGGAGCACGATTCATGAGAGTCAAAAGTTTCTTATGCAGAAAAATGGGGAAAATGCCCCAGCCACTGGGGCCGAATTGGATAAGTTCAAGCTCGACATCCTCCAAGCCATCCAAGGAAGTCAAGATCTGGGCCAGCCCTCCAACAAAGGATCTGCCGACTCAACTGGGTACCAGAAAAAGGACGACCAAGTCCTTCGCCGTATCCAAGAAGTAGAAGATCATCTAGAACAGATGAAGAATGAGAGAAATCGCTCCAGCAGGGCCTACCGCCCTAGTCGACCTCCTTTCAGCAAAGCCATCCTCGACGCACCCATCCCTCCTCAATTTGAATCCTACAACAGAGAATCAGACCAGACCGACCATATCGAGAGCTTCAAAGCACTCATGATGGTCTACAACGCCATCGATGCACTCATATGTCGAACTATAACTCCTGTTCCCCGTATTTGTATTTTTCTACTGTATTTTATTCCATTGTATTCTTTTTATCAATTTGAGATTCTGTATTTTGTTTCCAGTTCTAATAAAAATCTTTTCTTTTATTTCGACTCATTTTTGTGGCGGTTTATGTTTCATTTCATCTTTCCTATCAGCTCAGATTTGTTGTTCTTCATGGGAATTTAACTGTTTCATCTTATCAAATCCATGTAGCCTAATTATTATGAATTTTGACTCAATCTCCTTTTGGATCCTACTCAAACCCACAACCCAATAACCAACAACCCAATAACCCTATACTATTTAAACCTAACCTAACCCTAACCCTAAGATCACTGTTCTACCCCTAAAACCTACAGCCGCCAACTCCTATTCGCTCCTGTTCATCGTCATCTTCCCCATCCTTCACCTCCCGACGCTTCAGCTTCCCTCCTCCATTACTGTCCTAGCCCCTACACCGACCTCCGCACTCGTCCTCTACTCCGTCGAACACCTGCATCCACTACCTCATCGATGCCAGAGCCTACCATCCCATCACCTTCAGCCGCTGCACCCATCCTCACCCTTAGTCTCACCTCCACCTTGATTGCAGCCGCCAACCACCAAGCATCCACCCCGTAGCACCCTCGTCGAGTTTCCTTGTCAACCACTGCTCGAGCGCCACCTGCATCCCTTCCACCATAGCCATCAATCCTTCTCCCTGTTTTCTTCCAAAATAGAGGATGCCGCTGAAAGCCCTATTTTCCGTCGACAGCTCTTCCCCTGAGCGTCGTCGACCACCCCTATCTCAATCACCCTCGCCCTCGTCGCCTTGTCCAAGCCAAAACAGAGTCCCACCATTCCCCCCGATTTTCCCACCAAGAACAGGGCCACGCCAGTTGCCACCGCTCATCGTCATCGCCCTCGCCGCCAAGTCGTCGCCGTCCCCTCTCTCGCCAACACTTTCTCTCTCTCTGTCGCTGTGAAGAAGAATAAGGGGGGAATTGGTTGATTGAATCTCGGTTGTCCGATTCCATCGCAATTGGGATTTGCTTTTGTGTTTGCTGTTTTGTAGGTTGGGATCAGCTTTTGGAGTTTCGCTGTGTTGTTTTGCACATAGCTCGCACGTGCTTGCATGTGTTCGTATTCGTGCTTTGTTGCTCAGAATTCTCATCCCATTATTCTTGGTGTTCAATATCGTCGTCCTAAAGGCAAGTATCTTTTTGTACATTTCGTTTTCTAGTACAAGCTTTTCTTTGAAAATACTGCAAGTAGATTGTAAATGTGACTCCCCTTTGTTTATCATTAATGATCTCATGTTTCGCCTTATCTATTACATGGTCTAAGAGTCACAACCATTCGTTTGATACACTTGTTCACAACTAGTACAATTATGATACATTTCATGCAAAAAGTGAATTGTTTGCTTTTTGTCCTGTCTTAACTTGCTATTTTGACCCCGATAACACTAGAATATAAACTTGAGTCCTAAATATGAAATGTAGCCCCAAGTGTCTAGTTGCCAATAACATCTAAAATTTTGAATTCCGAGTTATGGTTTAGGAGATATCGCAGTTTTACTGCTGCTGTGTCGGTAATCGCAGATTTATAAAAACTGCTGCACCACTTTGGTTTATCATTATTTTAACTATGCAACCAGTAAGTAAATGACTTGAAATTTTGCATGCTAATACTGGACACCCTAGAGAACTTTCAATAATTTTCTCAGAATTAATGAATGACGTTTCAAACCTGTTTCATATGTATAAACTATTTTACAATTTCTGGCTGAACACAAATGATGTATAGTTTGCTTTTTTACATCAACTGCTACAACTTTATGTACCTTAATTATATGCGTTGGAACCGGGCAATAGTCTAATTTTTAGGCCTTCTGACGGATCCACATTTGCTATCTTGTAGCAACAGAAATCGCAGTTTTGGTGCAGCAACGTCATGCTGTCCAGAATTGGAATTCTCGTAGTTCTTGATAATTTTAATTTGTGTTGACCCTCGAATATGCTTTATAATTATCTTAAAATTGTCCCATGTTCTTGATCATATTTACTTGACCTGTTTCGCACACTTTCATGCTTGTTTGATGATGATAATAATAATAAGCCGGGGTTTAAGGGAAAGACCATAGTAGTGGACAATACAGGTAAGTGTACTCAGAAGGGGGCCCGTATTTCCCACTTGATACATGCTTCATGAACTAGTTATATTTTTATCCGATTCATGAACCTAGTATATTATTTAATTCATGAACTAGTATATTATTATTCGATTCATAAACTAGTATATTATTTGATTCATAAACTAGTATATATTTGATTCATGACTTGTCTTGTTATGACTTGACACATGAACTAGTTATATGATTACTCGATTCATGAGCATGGCTTGCTTGATACTTGATACCTGAGTACCCCGCCCTATAGACTCCGCCACTAGGTCTAAACGTAACTGATTGTATGTAGCAACCATGTAGTAAAAATATGGATGCATGAAGTGCTACCTAGATAGAATTAAATATTAGATTTAAGATTAACTTGTTACTTGTACACACTTAACACCCTACTTGAGAATTGTTACTTGAGAATTGTTACTTGAGACTTGTTACTTGAGACTTGTTACTTGTTACTTGACACTTGTACGTGATACTTGTTACTTGATACTTGATACAGCGACATGCTCACTCGTTACTTGTTCCACCACTAGTACTTGTTACCCAATTTTGTCACTTGAGTTGTCTTTCTTGCTAGCTAGTTTCTTGAATCCCCCTACTTGTTGCATCCCTATTATATTATGTTATACATTCTTGATTGCAAATCTTGTTCCATATTTCTTACACTTGTTTTCATACTCTTACTTGTACTGCGTGCAGCCCTAACTTGCACTAAGGGCGTTTGTCTTGTTTTCTCTATTTTTTCCTTTTATATTTATATATACAGACTTTGGAGACGAGCTGCCTGCTGGAATTGGTGAGCAGACGTTCTAGGCTTCGTTTGGGGAAAAACTGCTTTAATTATTTTGTATTTGAGTTATTTATATTTGTTGCTACTTGAATCTTGTAACGGGCTTATAGTCCCGAGTTTTATCTTTTGATCCAGATTTGAAAACTATTTGGAATATTATGATTTTGTTTCAATTGTTTTCTGTTTATTAATAAATGATTCATGCATGCGTGGATGTGTACATTTTGTTATATTCTTGTTATGATGCTGAGTCGATCCTACAGCTCATGAATGATGAAAATCATTCGCTGTGCTTTGTCACGCGCTCGTATTCCGTATTTTTGGGAAGCGGGGCGTGACACAAACATTCACTGCCACAGTGAAAGGATCAGCAAGGGAATGGTATTCGCGCCTGACTCCAGAATCAATATTCTCTTTCGATCAGCTCGATGATCTTTTCATTGCGCACTTCGTTACTAGTCGCAAGGCTAAAAGAACAAGTGCCTCACTATTAGAAATGAAGCAAAGAGATGGAGAACTGCTAAAAGACTTCGTCAAATGCTTTACGACGGAAGCAAGGCCAATTTCCTCCTTGGACTCTTCAGTGGTGACTGCAGCTTTCCGTCACAACGTCATGCATAAAGAATTGAAGACCTCTGTCGCCAAGAAGCCTCCTCGAGATTTCACTGAGCTCTTGGAAATGAGTGAAAAATATATCAGGGTCGAGGAAGCTCTCAATCCACAAGTCAAGAAAGAGTCACATTCCGGCAACAAACGGAAGAACGCAAGTAAGGAAATACTCAAGAAGTTCCTAAAAAATGTGCAAGTCAACGCCGTCCACCTGCAGCACCACACTTCGATAAGTTCACTCATCTCAACGCAAGCGTATCAGCCATCCTCATGGAAGTGGAGAAGGACGGAATGATCCCCCCCCCCCCCCCCAAGATGTCAACGTCTAGCAAGATAAGAGACAAAAATAAGTGGTGCGCATTTCACAGAGATCATGGACACACTACCGACAACTGTCGAGCCATTAAAGAAGAACTGAAGGCCCTGATTCGCAGGGGCTATCTCTCCAACTTCGTTCGGAAAGATAACGACGCCGAAAAACCTCCGCCCCGGGGGACTAATAAGCATCAAGAGAGACCATCCGAATCGCAAGACTCTGAACACATTGCCGTTCTCCACTCCATTAATGGAGGCTATCCACCAGTGTCATTTTCAGAGATAAGGTAAGTCATCAATTAATTCAAATTATGGCTCCCTTATACTGAAACTTTGTACATGGAAGTACTATCTTTTAGAACTAAAGCTCCACACTGACTTATAGCTTTTCAACACTTACAGACAAATTAGCAACTCATGTTATTCTAACTAAAGAAACATTGATTTAGATGAGGTTATATTACTGTTGTTTGTTATTTCGGTGATATATTTTGAGTGCCTTGCCGTCCTTCAATTTCATATTATGCTGACCGCACACAGTCTGAGTGAGATTCTGATCTCTGTTTCTCATATTTAATGCGTGTATACGTTTTGTTATCATTTGTGTCGTAAATCTAAAGATCTTCGTAGTTAAATTCCTGTAATGGAAAAAAAACATTTCAAATTTAACCAAGAGTCCAGTGTAATGGAATTTTGAAGTTTAGTCATTCACACAGGTAAATATAGAAGACACAAAAGATTGAACCTCATCAATTGAAAGCACTGTTCTTATATTTCAGAACTTCTTTTGTTCAATCTCCCAACATAAACTTTGTACATTAGCTTGCAATAATTTATACATTAGTTCTCTTTCTAGTTACAACAATAATGGCTTTACAACTCATTACGTGTATAGAGGGTTAAGTACATAGGTTCAGAATTAAGCTTCATCAACTGATCACACAGATACTGTTCATGCTCGCAAATGTTCCAGAAAGTCCATGAATGTAATAAACCCATCACCTTCAGCTCATGTAACATATAGAAAATGTTTAGTTATAAAATGAACATTATGCCCTTAATTACATTAGAAAGCAATCTAAGGGAATAACATGTCCACTTCTAACTGTAATGGGGAGGCGGATTATGTACATTTTCAATGGAAAAATTTTCTAGGAATATAGTTGATACAATTCTTTACACAGTAATTAATATGCACTCCTGAACAATGCTTTCCATGCATATAGAATCTCACCGTTAGTTTCTCATATTTGTCATGAAAGGATCAACACCGAGTATCCAAAGATACAACCAATGCAATCTACAGTTGTTGCCACTACTGGAGCTGCAAATGCCCACATATCCATCGCCACAATGCTGAAACAAACAACAGTTCCTCCACCTGAAAACAAGGTTTCGTTTGACAGTTAACTACTCAAAATTTCCCCATCATTTACATATGTATAATACACTAATCATTGCTGATTTCTTCGCAGCCATTTACATGTGAACTACATGCAAAAATCCTCTACATTTCTCCAGTAGTCTGCTACTTGTGGTCCATGCGGGAAAATTGTGCATCCAGCATCTAATGGATACTACACCTGCTAGATTTGTAATCACTCTGGCTTCGATGCCAAACACAAGTATGTCAATTTCTTCATTTATGAACATAGATACTCAATTCCCAAATGTCTCCAGTTATCATCATTTCTCCCCAATTTCTAGCCCATCAGTTATAAGCCACACATTCGCTTCGACCTTCTGCTTGCAGGTTCAAACTTTCGTGCACCATTGACGATAGAACAGACCAAGCTGAAGTTACTCTTTTCGAACGGCAAACACAGCATGTACTTCGCCTCCAGTTAAACGACATCTATCAAATGTACTTGTAGGTATAACACATACTAAATTACATTTCAAAATAATGATAAACGCAGCAAAGTTGAAAGAGTTTTACTTCAAACTCTTAAATTACTACACTTAACCAGAGAGACAAACAATCAACAATCAGTTGAGGGATCATCTCTACGATTGCGCGGGAACCTGGTACATCTTTAAGATCAGGCTAACAAGGGACAACTTCAAGTTCTTACTGTATAGTGGCTACAATGTCAGTGACATTCAAAACATAGTTACACCTCAAGAGAGACGCCTGCCTTCCTACTGGCACCGAAGCTTAATCATCTACTTCAAAATTACTTTGCTCATCACTAGCAGCAACATCCACTTCAACCGATTCAGATGACAGCGAAGATAATGATGAAGACACTGAAGTAGATACATCTGCAGACTAAAAAGCTACGTGAATAAGTTGCACTACTTAAAATCCACCTGAAGAATATCTTTTGTTATCACAGAAGACCAATGATAATGTACATATATCCTACCTGTAACATTTGCCGCAAACTTAGTCTATATATAATGCAAATGTACCCAACTTTCTGTATTTTGTGCTTGCAGGCTTAATACACTGCAGCAGTCGTACATAATCCAGTCAACTAAAGTTTCCAGACCTTTATTTGCTTCGTTTGTATCTGTCTAGCTTCGTGTATGCGTGTAACTTTATGTCTGTGTATGTGTGTGTTTTTTCCTGTTGTCTTTAGGAGAAAATTTGAGGCCAATGTTGAACACACTATGCCTCATACAACATCTATATTTGTTATACATAACTCACCGTTACCAGCATGTATTAGAAAATTCTTTATCAGCGCACATCGTGCACGGGGCACTCTGCTAGTTCCCTTAATAACGGTATTAACAAATCAAAGCACAATACCAGCAAAATAAGAAATTGGAAAAAATATTAGAAACAAATAAAGCACAGGTAATTCCAACAGAAAAAAAAAACCCATAAAATAACATCAATCTGGAGTACAGGATATAGGGGTATGCTTTTACTTCGATTAAATTTTTTAAAAAAAAGCTACATTTCATCAAAATCTGGATAGCATTCAATCTGAAGACCAAATGTCAACACTTGATATGGATTTTAGATGGAGTTATTTATAGTACCTGAGTGGACTAACTGTGAGTATTATCATATGATTCTTATCACCTTTTTATGTTTACATGTAAAGTGCACACGAAGCAAAGCAACATTGATACAGGAAATATCCTATCTACAAGGTATTCATGCGGAACTTTTGCTTACCACATTACCTAGACTTGTTGGAGTGTCCATAAGCTCCGGGAGCTTTATAATAAGAAGGAAGAGTGGCAGGAAAGAACATTTGCCGAATCCCTTCTGCTTTTATAATTGGGAAAATGATAGAGGTTGCAACCTGGTGACCAAAAATTTACAAGAAGTTGGTTAGAATAGATTAGGACAAGAACATTCAAACATCTTAGACACCCTCGGCTCTAGGAATTTACATACAGCATTGTTTCTATAAAAATGTACTCGCTACTAG
This sequence comes from Hemerocallis citrina, assembly GCA_017893485.1. Lineage (NCBI taxonomy): Eukaryota > Viridiplantae > Streptophyta > Magnoliopsida > Asparagales > Asphodelaceae > Hemerocallis > Hemerocallis citrina. The sequence goes on from CM030368.1 coordinate 25,855,102, forward strand.
ACGGTCATACAATTGACATGCATTACTTGAATGATTGAAGTACTCATGATTTGCTAAATAACAACCTGTGCAGCTTAGGAACTATGATTTAAATTTAAATCATAGAACCCAGCTTAAGTCATAGAAAGCTGAAGACCAAAAAACTATAGAAAAGCTAGCAATTAACTCTAATATTCTTTACAATTTGACTGATTCCAAATAGTAACTAAGTAGTGAAAAAAATTCTATAAACATAAATAAAAATTACTTACCAAAATCAACCTAGATCCTATCCACAATCGCTTGGGTGAAGGAAAAGGTAGTAGCAGACGGCCAACACCATACATAAGAACAGCGAAGAAGTGGGCGACCAAGACTAGTGGACGAGGGTTAAGAACAGAGAGTAAGGACATAGGACCACTTGAAAACACACCTCCTAAGCTTAAATAATCAAAAAAAGCATCTCGCATATCGATCTTGTCCTCATCAGTAGAGATACTTAACACTTCATTTAATGCTCCTGCTAATGTGTTAATTGTAGATGCAACTGGCTGCAAAAGGAATAAGAAATTATTAAGTAAAATAAAAAAAGCTTTACTCACTCCTGATGTTTTCACATAAAAATCAAGCAACTTGTCAAATATGACTTGCCTTACGCAAGGTGTAGAAGGATTCCAAGTATTTGCACAGTGCAGTGGCACCATGAAGATTATGCAGAGGCTTAAGAAGATCACGTAGAACTATAATGTCGGAGAGTGCCACAGTCATTCCCCCACCAGTTAGAGGATGACGCATATTGAATGTATCCCCCATCAAGAGAGCTCCGGGAGTCAGACAAGAATAAGCTGGCATGCTCTTATTTGGCATAGTTCTTATGCTTCCCCTATCAATGGCAGATATAAACGCATCATGCAATTGGCCAGGAATCTGTATAAAAGAAAGATAAGTCCAAGTAAGGTTTTATTTCTGCATGGAAGGAATATTTCTTTTCACTTCGCAATGCATAGTCAATGATATACGATAACATAACAAAACATCTTTCGGAATAAAATATTATCATTATATTAGAACAAATTTAGAGAAATTGTTCAGTGAACCAAATTCTCTCAAATAAACTGACCCAAACAGAGAGGATTTTGACTAGAAGCAGTTTCACCAGGTAGAGCCAATCGTGCAGTAATACAAGGGCTCAACCAGAGAGATGTCCAGCTGCAAATAGGATGCAGATCTACCTTGATGGGAATGAGTGGATGGCATGTCCTCCGTCGCAGTGGTTCATCACAAGATTACCAGGAACAAGGACTGCTTTGGTATATGGAACGAAAACGGGAACAACTACCAGTCCGAAAACGTGGTATTGAAGGTTAGGTTTCTTTAGGTCACTTAGTCAGAATGGTATAGTGATTTTTTTATAGATTCCGAAGGAGTTGAGCATATGGATTATAATATAAATACTGCAGTATGTTATATGAAATGAGACCAACGTGTCTCTTCTTAATAATTTATAAACTTTGATTATTAGTAGTAAATGCCATCATGGTGATTTTTAGAATTAATTAAACAATGAAACAAATGCAACGCAAGTCACAAATGTACATATGATTGCTCTAAATGCATTGAAAAGATTGGGTAAGTTCACTTTATATTTACAAATCGCTAATGCACCATGTTATGGAATGCGCACTCCAATTTGCGGATCGCGAGGGGTTTGGTATTTCTGGTAGCATGTCTTGGGTGTTTTGTTGTTGACTTGTTTCTAGTTTCTAGTTGGTAGTTTCCACTCTATGTTATTTATCTAATACTGGTGAATGGTGATATATTAGTACTACTTAGTTATTATGATGCGATCGGCAATCTGTTTGCCACTACATTGCTTATCAAGTAATAAGTCTTAGAGTGTAAGATCTCTTTGGAATTTGCAATATTAACGACCAAGTACACTTTAATTTGCTTTCATCTTTAGTATAGAAGGAATTGTAAAATGGATTTAGTTGTAGGCACCTTAAACTACACAGATAGCAAGAACATGAAACTGAAAATCCTCCACCTAACATTACATTAGGAAATTAAGTTGCAAGCGTCTAATAATTTAGATGCATATCGGGATCAGTACCTGCGGAGCCACCACACTCTTTAGATATTTTGCCATTTCACCATTAGCAATTGGGGGTAGCTTCTGCCCTGGCACATCAACCAAACAACGAATCTTGGTGCTACTTATAGAATAAAGGAGAATTGGTGAAGGATATGCTAAGATAACATGGCCATGGTTTGGATATGGCAGGCCACAGTTCTCTAGGACCAAGCCTACGGAACAGGAGGGAACAACCACCTGTAAGGAAGAAACATTTCATACAATAATAGTTGATTTACCAACACCTCAACTAGTCTAGAGAAAGCAATTTTATGGCCTCTTGTGTTTACTATCTAAAGAGTACAAACCACAATGGTTGACTATAAAAGACAATCATATCATCAAGTAGAAGTTCAAAATGCCAAATATATATGCCATACCTTCGGAGTGCAGAGAGTGTGTCGCAGATTTGAAAAGCAACCATCACATACAATTGTAAGAGGTGCATAAGCTTTTACTTCTTTGCTATCTTTGGTTTTGTATGATACACCCTTGACAATTCCATTTTCTTCAATCAAGGATCTAACGATTCCTTGTTCCAACTTAACACTGAGAAAAAAGTGAACATATATAAATAATCTTGATGCCTAAAATAAAAAATCAATTAGAAGCAAGAATAAATAAGAAAAAATGCCATTAAGGCTATCGACCCAAATCAAGGACAGATTCCTTTCTATAAACAAAATATCAGAAAATAGTTTATGTATCCACAATCACAACCGCTTTGTTACCAACCTAATATATAAATATTTTACAACTAAACTTATTTACAAATAAAAAATTTAACAAAAATGACAAGGTAATTACTTGGGAATAGTTGCAGCTTTCTCTCGCATCTTTTGTATGAACCGGCCATTGTGAAAACTCCTCCCAGCAACATCAGAATGATGTTCCACAGGATAGGAGAGTTTAATATCCTTGCCATCTTTAAAGAGCGCATACCCAAGGACTCGTTGAGCATCAATTTCTTCAACACAATCTGAATAGAATAAATAAATTGCAGTGTTAAATGAAATTGATAGCAAAAGAAGTAAGCATCAACAAAAAATACAAACATACTGATGAAATGATGAAAGTTACCCTCAATGCCTAATTCAACCAGTTTCAGGTAGCCTCCAGGTTGTAGAAGTTCACCAATTATCCTATCTGGCTCCCTCAAATCTCTCTCAATTACATGGACTTGGCGTCCATCCTACACAAACACAAGAAAAAGATAATATCTATATCAACTACTTGCCGGGTCAGTTCTTCACCAACACCAAGAGAGGAAAATGAGTATATAAGCTTTAGTATGATATGCACAATTATATGTTGTCCTTTATTTCTTTCCTTCTTCTTTTCCACAGAAGGTGTGACGTCCGGATGGTGCCTTCGGCCGGATGGCCACGGGCACAACTTACTTTCAGAGACTCGATGATTCATGGGATTATGCAATTCACATCAAATATCCAATTTTGCATGTAATTGCATCCTATTTTAACTCCCTCTAAAAAGAGGGTGTGTATACAAGGTGATCGACCATAGTTACACATGTAATGGACGCACTAAATAGTCTCCACTATGATATTTTGAAATCCTTCTAGGAACTAAGAATTGACCTCCGAGTCTACCAACAACTCGAAATTAAATATTTGAAATTAAAATGATCCAAGCGTATGAGCTTGGATCTTGCTCAGGTCACCACCATTAATGCCTAGGTTGAAGCACAGTTGTGAAGCTTTGAAGCTGTAGGGTCAAGTATCAGGTGTATCAGGTATAGAGTAACATGGTGTTGTTGGAGGGTTATTTTGTAAATAGAAAGTGTGCATTTTCAAATAGAGTCCCCACAATAATGGTGCGTATCACACGTAAGTAACCAGTCGTAAGGAGGAGGTTAGTGAGCGGGTTGGCATGAGACCCACTCTAACCGAATTCGGTTAGGACATATGTTCATTTCTGTGCATTGCACGTGTTCCGTCATCATGTATAGGAAGAACACATTGTAACCCAATTTGCTTATGAATAGAATTTGAGACAACTTGTCTTTTGTTTGTCTTCTTCTTCCTTCTCCCGTCTTCTGCTCAAACTAGGGTTTCCAGGTCGATGGCGAGAAGACGACCCGCCGCGTCCAACGACGCTACCGGAGGTCGAGTTGGAACAATGGTATCAGAGCCAGATCACGATCTGGAAACTGCAATCGATCAAGAATTGGATCAAGAACAGATCCAAGGAGTTTGCTTAAGGATTCAAGGCGACGACATCATTCTCGTCGATCGCAACCTGAGTGGTACTTAGAGGGAAGTGTAAATGATTCCGAGGTGAGTGGAAGTTTTCGAAGGTCACCAAGTGTTCGAGATCGGAACCATGGCCAACAACGGGGGGAAAGGGGTCGAGAACAACACCTAGAACATTGAGGAGACCCCAGGGAAAGGTAGGAACCAAGGAATCATCGACAACACCAAGGGATTTTCTTCCCTAAACACCCGAAGATAGATTTTCCTAGCTTTGATGGATCAGGGGATGTCACAAATTGGGTGTATCATATGGAACATCATTTCCACACTCGAGTTAGCTATTATGAGAAATTACCTTTTAGTGTGTACTATTTGAAAGGAAAAGCATTATTATGGTGGAGATGGTATGAACAGTAGGAAGAGGGGGTGATGACTGGGAAATGGTGAAGGAGTTGTTGTTGCAGTTTGGCCCTTCTGAGCTTGATGATCCAGAGGCAATTTTGTATAAATTGCAGCAAAATGGCACTGTATTGGCATACCATAGAGAATTTCTAAAATACAATCATTTGGTGAAGAGTATAGCCGTGTCTTCCTTGGTGAGTTGTTACATATCAGGACTCAAGGCTGAACTGAGGAAAGAGGTTAAGTTGAAGCATCCACAAAATGTTCTAAGGCTTATAGAGAGGAAATAGCTAGGGAGTCGATCCTTGAGGACCACAAGAAAGCTTGGAAGCCTACTGGTTATACTAAGGGAGTGTTTGGTTGGAGGGAAATGGAGGGGAGGGGAGGGGAGGGATTTTTTTTAACTTTTCATGTTTGGTTCATTTTTTAGGAGGGGAGGGGAAGGAAATGGGGGGGTGCAAAACCCCTCCTAAGCCAATTTTGGCTCCCCTCCAATATTGGGGAAATTTTGAGGGAAGAGAAATTATGTTTAATTTTTTGAAGTAATTGAACTAAATTGCCCTTTTAAATCTAAATCCTAATAAAAAGCCTAATCTCTCTCCCACTCGCGCTCTCTCTTTCTCCCTCTCCTCGTCACCTTCTCGTCTTCGTCTCTCGTCTCCGCCGTCCGCAGTCGAGGTTGCACTCTGTGTCTGCAGTCGAAGATATTTTAATATGACAGATGTTTGCTTTTGAATCGATGTGTTGCACTCTATGATCTGACAGACTGGTTGAAGACGAGGGCTTTGAGCATCGGAGTAATTCTAGGCAAGTAATTCTACTCCAACCAAGTCCAAGTTAAACTGTAGACACTAGACTAATTCAACATAATTAACTAATTTTCTGAAAATATTCATACCGTCACTGTCTACTTATCCAAAACAAATTTAGTTATCATCTTCTTTAGCTAATGTGCAATTTCCAGGAATAAAAGTGAATGATCCTATCAATCTTGTGGGAAACCCAAACTGATTGAGAGTATGCATGAGCGATCAAAGAGAAACATACCAATGGCCTTTTCAGAATCACTCTTTTATTTTGCTACTGTAGTTTTTTTTTTAAGTTTAGTGAGAGCAACAGATGTTTCGTTTGACAGTCGATCAATCAAAATCAATGGAGAGAGAAAACTTGTGATCGCTGGTTCCATTCATTACCCTAGAAGCTTTTACTCTTGAAGGTGAGATTGTACTGAGGAACAGCTCTTACACTTGTAAGACATGTCTATGTTCTAAACTCAAATGTAAAAGGGTATAAAAGTAATTTTATTATAAAATTCCTTCTCTCCCCTTCTGAACCAAACAAGAAGATAATTATTTTCCCTCCCCTCCCCTCCTTTGAACCAAACAGAGTCTTCATTAAAATCCCTCCCCTCCCTTTCCCTCCCCTCCCCTCCTTTGAACCAAACAGGGCCTAAGGGTTCCTTTAGTAATGCAGTGTCTTCAAACTACTCCAGATCCAATGTAGTTATAAGTAGTACCCTGTTGAACAAGCCTAATATACCATCCACATTACCAATAGCTTCTTCTCCAAGTGCTCCTGCAAGAGCTAGAGATCCTCAATTTTTGCAATATATGAAGGAAAGAGGGGAGAAAGGCCTTTGTTTCCATTGCGATGAGAAATTTGTGAGAGGTCATGAGTGTGCAGGAAAGACCTTTATGCATATGATGGGAGCTTATGAGGGAAGCTCTTCCATGCAGATCCTAAGTGCTTTTGATGATGAATTGTCTGAGTATGGAATTAATACAGAGGAATAGTTGGACAATGTTTTGATAAGTGAAGACTGTCATGCAAAATCCACCCCAACCCCTGATGTGGTTACCATATCTATGAATACCCTTGTTGGAAGTACTGGTCCAAGGACTTTTAGGGTGCAAGGTACTATCAAGTCTAAACCTATATGTGCATTAATAGACTCGGGAGCTACACACAATTTTATTGAGGAAAAGTTGTTTAAAAAAATTCAGCTTCCAATTAATACTAACATGCAGCTTCAAGTAACAGTAGCTCTGCATAGCCAAGGATTGTGTGAGGGGTTAAATTCATGTGTCAAGGGGTGCTTATTGTAGCTAATTTTTATGTCCTAGCTATGGACACAAGTCAATTGATTCTAGGGGCTCAGCGTATGGAAACATTGGAAGATGTGGTGTGGAACATGAAGGAGAAGAAGATGAAATTTCAATTGGAGGGGCAACCAAGAGAATTGAATGGCATTTTACCAAAAGAATTGGAAGTGACCACTGCTAAATCAATGTACAAGAGTCTCAGTTGTATGCAAGGAGGTTGGCTACTTCAAATGTCTGGCACTGCACATGACACTCCAGCTGCTGAGTTGTCCAAGTCAATGCCTAGTTCACTAGCAGCTCAACCTGTGATCCAACAGGTATTGCAACAATTTAGTTTGGTTTTTAAAGATGATATTAGCCTCCCTCCTCATAGATCTTGTGACCATAGTATTTCCCATATCCCTGGAGCTAAACCCATCAGTCAAAAACATTATAAACACCCACGGCACCAAAAAAATGAGATAGAGAAGCTTGTGCAAGAGATGTTAAGTGGAATCATCAGGCCTAGTCACAGCTCATATTCCTTACCTATTGTCATGGTTAAAAAATCTGATGGAAGTTGGAGGATGTGTGTAGACTATCATTGACAAATACCACTGTCAAAGACAGTGGTTTAAATGATATCACTGTCAAAGACAAATACCCAATTCCTATCTTTGATGAACTCTTGGATGAGTTACAAGGGACCGTAGTATTTGGTAAACTTGATTTGAGGGGTGGTTATCATCAAATTAGGATGATAGAAGAAGATATACACAAAACTGCATTTAGAACACATGAATGCCATTATGAATTCTTGGTTATGCCTTTTGGATTGACAAATGCTCCTGCCACCTTTAGGCCATATCTAAGGAAGTTTGTGCTGGTTTTTTTTAATGATTTCCTAGTTTATGGCCTAGACTTGGCTACTCATTGTCAACATTTGAAGAGTGTGCTTAAAATTTTACAAGACAACCAGTTAATTGCTAAATCCAATAAATGTTCTTTTGGAGTTGAGCAAGTGGAATATACTGGCCATGTTGTTTCCTCTAAGGGTGTGGCAGTGGATCCAAGCAAGGTTGTGGCCATCCAAGATTGACCTACTCCTAAAACCCTTAAGGTTTTGAGGGGACTTTTAGGTTTGACCGGTTACTATAGGAAATTTATAGCTCACTACAATTCAATTACTTGGCCTTTGGTGAAGCTCACTAAGAAAGGGGCCTTTCACTAGTCTAATGAAGCACAAGAACCCTTTGATAAAGTTAAATGAGTGCTAACTTCTCCACCAGTTCTACAATTGCCAAATTTTCATTTACCCTTTGTCCTTGAGTGTGATGCTTGTGGCACAGGGTTGGGAGCTGTTTTGATGCAGGAGGACCATCTAATTGCATTTATAAGTCAGGAGCTAAAGGGGAAGAAGATATTCATGTCTACTTATGAAAACGAAATGTTGGCCATATTGTTATCTATTCAAAAGTGGAGGCAGTATCTTTTGGGTAAAGAGTTCATATAAAGACTGATCATAAGCCTCTCAAACACCTACTTGAACAAAGATTGTATGCTGAGACTCAACATGACTGGTTGATAACGTTAGTATGTTGTAGAGTATAAAAAGGGAAAGGACAACTTGGTTGTTGATGGCCTCTCAAGGAAATATGAAGAAGACTGATCATAAGCCTCTCAAACACCTACTTGAACAAAGATTGTATACTGAGACTCAACATGACTGGTTGATAACGTTAGTATGTTGTAGAGTATAAAAAGGGAAAGGACAACTTGGTTGTTGATGGCCTCTCACGGAAATATGAAGATTTAGAGGGCTCTTTATTTTCTTACACAGTTGTCCAACCTAAGTGGTTGAATTTGGTGCAAAATGAGGATGTTTCCAATCCATTTTATCATGATGTCCAACTTAAATTGGCAGCTGGTGATACTCACTATGGATTTGTGAATAGAGTATATTACTATAAAGGAAGGGATTTTCTCAGCTCTGATTCTATCCTTAAGCAATGGTTCTTACATGACCATTCAACTCCTCAAGGGGGCAATGCTGGAATTGATCAGGTATGGGGTTCTCTTAAAAATGTTGAATATTGGAGAGGCATGAAGAAGGACCTCAGTGAGTATATCAAATCTTGTGATGTGTCTCCAAGAAACAAATACCTAAGCACAAGTCCAGCGGGTCTTTTGCAGCCCTTACACATACCTGATCATGTGTGGGAAGACATTAGTATGGATTTTATTGAGGGGATGCCAAAAACAGGAGATATTCTACTATTTTAGTCATTGTTGACAGATTAAGCAAATATGACCATTTTCTGTCTTTAAGTCATCCATACGCTACTAAGTCAGTAGCCGAAGTGGAGTTTGCACAAGTGTTGAAGCTTTATGGGTTGCCTAAGACTATTGTGAGTGATAAGGATGCCATCTTTACTAGCACTTTCTGGGAAGAACTCTTCAGTGAACAAGGGACAAAGCTTTGTCTTAGCACTGCTTTTCACCCTCAAACTAATGGCCAAACTGAGGTCCTCAACAGGGTTTTAGAAACCCATCTTCGATGTTTTACTGCCTACAAGCCTCAGGATTGGGTGAGATGGTTACCCTGGGTTGAATTCTCCTAAAATACACATGTTCAAAGCTCTACCAAGGTCATTCCTTAACTCCTTATCAAGTTTTATAAGGGAAGGCTCCTCCTACAGTGTTGTCTTATGTTCCCAATTCTACAAGGGTTCAAGCAGTTGAAACTGACTTGATCAATAGGGATGTAGCTTTGCAATTATTGAAAGATGATTTGCTCAGAGCACAAGAAAGGATGAAGTCAAAAGTTGATAGTCATCGTTCTGAGTATGCAGTGGGTGATTGGGTGTTTTTGAAGCTTCAGCCATACAGGCAAGTTTCTGTTGGGGGTCACCGGGTACACAGGCTCTCATCTTTATTTTATGGACCTTACAAAGTGCTAGAGAGGATAAGGGCAGTAGCATCCAAGTTGTTATTACCAGCAGAGGCTAAAATTCATGATATTTTTCATGTTTCTCAGTTAAAAGGCCATATTGGTTCCTCAGTTGTCCATTCCTCTTCAATCCTTACCTTTTACGTTGATGCAGCTCCACAGCCTTTGAAGATATTAGATAGGAGGATGGTTCCGAGAAGGAAAATTGCTATTTCAGAGATACTTGTGCAATGGGAAGGGGGTTTAGCAACTGAGGCAACGTGAAAAAGTTATTGGGACATTTACTGGAGGTTTCTAGACTTTCGAAGCTCTATGAAACCTCTTTCCGATGGGGGAGGAAATGATCCAAGCGCCTGAGCTTGGATCTTGCTCAGGTCACCACCATTAATGCATCGGTTGAAGCACAGTTGTGAAGCTTTGAAGCTGCAGGGTCAAGTATCAGGTCTAGAGTAATATGGTGTTGTTGGAGGGTTATTTTGTAAATAGACCATGTGCATTTCATGAGTCCCCACAATAATGGTGCGTATCACACGTAGGTAGTCAATTGTAAGAAGGAAGTTAGTGAGCAGGTTAGCATGGGACCCACTCTAACCAAATTCTGTTAGGATATATGTTCATTTCCGTGCATTGCACGTGTTCCTTCATCATGTATAAGAAGAACACACTATAACCCAATTTGCTTATCTCTACTACTATAATGGGAGAAGGCCTTAGTGTAATTTGTCCATCTACCAACCCGTACAACGCACGTGCAAAATCTCTACTCTCTACTACTATAATGAGATAAGGCCTGAGTGTAATTTGTCCATCTACCAACCCGTGCAATGCACGTGCATAATTATTGTAAATGAGGTTTTAGATCAAATCCAAACTACGTCTGAATTTTTACTTTTCAAAAATTATATTTATTAAGTCGTGCATCGCACGTGTAAACTACTAGTGAATAGAATTTGAGACAACTTGTCTTCTGTTCGTCTTCTTCTTCCCTCTCCCGTCTTGAGCTCAAACTAGGGTTGTTGATGGCGAGAAGACGACCCGCCGCGTCCAACTACTCTGCCGGAACTCGAGTTGGAAGTCATTCATTCACCAATTGCATATACATGCAATCCATATGCTCTACATTAGAGAAAAACTAATTGAAAAGAATTTCTACAGAATTAAAATTCAAAGACTCGACTATTCACGGGATTCCGCAATTCACACCGAGTATCCCTTCCACATTATATGCAACTAAAATTTAACCGTAACACAAAAATCCCTAAAGAAAGGAGTAACCTTTCCGAGCGCGCAAGCTAGGGCGGCGCCGGCGACGCCAGCGCCGACAATGATGACGTCAGTCCCACCAACACCACCGCCACCGCATTCTCCTCTAACACTGGCAGAAACCCTCAGAGATGCCCAATTTCTTCGATTTGGGATGATAAATTCAGGGTTTTGGGGGAATTTGAAATTGAAATGGAAAAGGGGGTTTTGATATAAAATTAACATTTTTTATTTGGAGTTTGTTACAGCTTAATTGGGGAAGTTTGAAGTTGAAGGAGAGAGAAAGAGGGATATAAAGATGAATTGTCACAAACAAAACATGGCAGCGCACATTTCAAATGAAAATTTGTTTCGCGACAGAGTAACAATCTAACTAGTCTTCCATCTTACACAAGTTTGCATTGATGCAAATTCCCCTCGTTAATTTCGGCAGGTTTTCTCTTTTATTTTAATTTTTTTATTATTATTATTATTTTATTTTTTTTTGGCAAAGCCTTAACACGAGATGCGGTACTAGGCCACTTTTTAAAACTATTTGCGATTTTAGACCAATTCACAAACTATTAGCACTTTTGACTACCTAGTGCCGCGTTAGCAGCGGCCGCTATTGAGAATAGCGGTATCTTCATAGTGACCTCTCACACTAGAGAGGATATTGTATAATGGACACGACTTTGTATAACTAAGATCGCTATTGTCAATAGCGACCTTGTATAACCAAAGCCGATATTCCCAATAATGACCTCAGGTTGGCCCAATCGCTTTTAGGCTCACCTGAGGTCGCTATTGGGAATAGAATAATGCTTTAGCCACTACCAATTTCACTACATTTCTCTTCACTACCTTAGGTGGCATACTCCTATTGGAAAGTTCTCCCACCTACTCTATCTTCCCCTACCTATTGGAGTGTGCCACCTAAGGTAGTGAAACAAAATGTAGTGAAATTAGTAGTGGGTGTAGCATTACTCATTGGGAATAACGATCTTAGTTATACAAGGCTGCTATTAACAATAGCTACCTCAGTTACACCAAGTGGTTTGTAATTATACAATACCCTCTATAATCTGCCAAATATGGGAATCCAATATGTTGGTCGCTATGAAGAGGCCGTTATTCCCAATAGCGGCCGCTGCTGACGTGGCACTGGATAGCCATGCTAATAGTTTGGGAAGTGGCCTAAAATCGCAAATTGTTTCAAAAAGTGGCCTAGTACCGCAAAAATTTCCCTTAACACCCATCTTTTTTTTTTCGCCGCACTAGGCCACTTTTCGAAACTATTTGCAATTATATGCCGCTTTCCAAACTATTAGCTTGAGCTTGGTTCATTGTTTTGAAATTTTATTTTAAATATAGTTTTTGAAAAAAAATTATAAAGTTGTTTTTTGTGATTTTTAAAAATAGAGTATTGTTTGGTAAATTTTTTTCATAAAATAGTTTTTTTTTCAAAATTAAAGTATTAAAGGCGTTTGGTAAACTGTATACAGTATGTATGTATATATATAATCCATATTTATGTATATATGTATACACATAAATACTTTATATTGTATACTATTATATATAATGTATGCATGGGTTTGGCTGTATGTATTTACAGTATATATACTCTGATACATACATGTTTTATACATATACATACATACATATTGATATATACATACTTATATATAATAATATAAAATAATTTATTATAATATACATATTTAATAATATACATATATATAATAATATATAATAATTATAATAATGGGTTCCTCAAAGATGGGATCCTCCCTTATAATATAAAATAATTTATTATAATATACATATTTAATAATATACATATATATAATAATATATAATAATTATAATAATGGGTTCCTCAAAGATGGGATCCTCCCTTTAAACCTTAAAAAGGCTCGAAAGATCAGAACCAGAGCCGAGCGGTACACACTCATCGAAGAGGTCATGTACAAACGCTCTTACACTAAAGTGGACGGCAGACTCTACTTGATATGCCTCTCCCCCGAGGAAGCCCAGTATGCTTTAAAGGTGGTCCATGAAGGGAAGTGTGGCGCTCACTTGGGAGAAAGGTCCCTCTCCCGCAAAATCCTGAATATGGATACTTCTGGCCCACTCTCCTTAGCGATGCCGAACAGCACGTTCGCCAATGCGGATCCTGCCAAAAATTCTCAACAATCTGCCGCTTACCACAAGCCCAACTCTCCTCTTTATCCTGTCCAACCCCTTTTGCAATGTGAGGAATGGACTTGCTCGGGCCTTTCCCTCTAGCACTGGGCCAGTTGAAGTTCCTTGTCGTGGCAATCGACTACTTCTCTAAATGGATCGAAGCCAAGCCTCTAGCAAAAATTACACAGAACAAAGTCCAGCGTTTCTTTTGGAAGAACGTTGTCTGTAGAATCGACGTGCCTCGAATCTTGGTAATGGACAATGGGACCCAATTTACGGGGGCTGCCTTTCACAATTTTTGTATAGACCTTGGTATCCAGCAATGATTCTCCTCGATCTCTCTCCCGCAGTCCAACGGTCAAGCAGAGAACGCCAATCGACAATCTCTCTCCAGCCTGAAAAAGAGATTGGACAAGTCTGCTAAGGATTTATGGGTCAAACAACTCCCCAATGTGCTCTGGAGCTATCACACTACTAAGAGGACCCCACAGGAGAATCTCCCTTCAACCTCACTTACAACTCCGAAGCCTTCATCCCACCAGAAGTCGGTCTGCCTTACCCCCGCTTGATTGCCTACAACGAAGAGCAAAACGCGAACGAACTTCGCGATAACTTGGACTTCATCGTTGAGATCCGGCAAGAAATCTATCGACGTAGGATTGAGCAGTCCTACAATAAGAGAGTCTCCCTACTAATCTCCAAGAGGGAGATCTGGTGCTCAAAAAGCTGTCAATTTCTTTTTCAAGCAAGAAAGGCAAGCTGGCACCCAATTGGGAAGGACCATATAGGGTCTCCAAAGTTATTTGGCCTGGTGCGTATCAACTTGAAGACCTAGGGGGCAAGAGAGTGCCGAGGACATGGAATGCGGAATACTTGTTGAAGTACCAAGATGGTGTTTGAACACCGCTCCAAGCAACTTTAACTCCTAGAGCGTTCTTAAAGCATTTCTACAGTTATTTCTTTTTATTCAGTTAACTCCGTTAACTTTTTGAAGTGTAATAATGGCTTGCAACTCAGAAGCAGCCACTTAGTTATCTTTAATAAAAGTAGTTTACTTCCTGGAAATTCTCTTTTCTAAATGTTCTAGTTGTCTTACCTTGGAGCGTACAAAAATCTCTTTAAACGACAAATTCGGAGTCCAACACTTAGTTCGATGCCGCTTTAGCTACTTGCAAACGAGCGAGTACAAAGTAGCTCACCATTCGGAATTGCTCCCACAACTGTTGAAACTCTCTTTAAACGACAAGTTCGGAGTCTAACACTTGGTTCGATGCCGCTTTAGCTACTTGCGAACGAGCAAGTACAAAGTAGCTCACCATTTGAAATTAATCCCACAACTGTTGAAACTCTCTTTAAACGATAAGTTCAGAGTCCAAAACTTGGTTCAATGCCGCTTTAGCTACTTGCGAACGAGCAAGCACAAAGTAGCTCACCATTCGGAATTGCTCCTACAACTGTTAAATCTCTCTAAACGACAAGTTTGGAGTCCAACACTTGGTTCGATGCCGCTTTAGCTACTTGCGAACGAGCAAGTACAAAGTAGCTCACCATTTGGAATTGCTCCCACAACTGTTGAATCTCTCTAAATGAAAATTTCGGAGTCCAACACTTGGTTCAATGTCGCTTTAGCTACTTGCAAACGAGCGGGTACAAAGTAGCTCACCATTCGGAATTGCTCTCACAACTGTTGAAATTCTCTTGCGAAAGTTAGCAAAACACAAATTCTTCGAAGAAGATCGTCACCAGATCGACAAATGCGATATATATTATTCCATTAAAATTGAAAATACAAGTCTTATTCAAGACCAAGAAATCATACAAGACCAATGGTCATACAAGACAAAAAGATTACAAAACTGGAGATACAAGTCTTATTTTAGCCCTAGCTTCTTCTAGGGAGGGGGATGCTCCTATTAAATGATACAATAGGACGGCGAGCGCCGTGCTGATCTCGCCTCGTCTCCACGGAGTTCTTTAAGCCAGCAAGCCGAGTTGCATCGTCGGCACCTAAGAGTCTAACAGTTGCCACGACAGATGCTCCACTCGATGAGCCGGCCACTCCACTTTGCGCATCACATGGATTCCGCAAAATAGGAGGCGAACGAAGTGCTAACTCGTGGAAAGACCTTCCTTGAGCATACTCACCCCGAGGGCAGGAAGTGCTTCTGAAGTTGCTTCCCTTAGAAAGCCATCGAAGATGAAGATTCTCCGCCTCTAGTACCCGCTCTTTCAAAGAGTCATCCGTCACTTTGATCTTCAAACGAGGCAATTGTCCCGAACTACTCCCTCACGAGACCTCAGAGATAGCCCTTCGAAGGTGTGCCAACTCTAGACTTTTCTCGAGCACCACGTTCTTTAATTCGTCTCTCTCGAATCTCGCCTCAAATAAAGAGTGACGAAGGAACTTGAGTCTCAAGCCTTGGCTGACAGCCATAGAAAGGCATGAAACCTTGCCTTCGGGTGGCACTTTGCGAATCCTCTCCTCAAGGCTTCTCGTCTCGATGTCTCGACAAGCCAGAGTCACCCTTAAATGACCCAACTCCCTCTCTGCTCTATAAAGCATCTCTTGAGATGGAGCTAGCCCCAACTTGACGATGCCTAGCTCAGAGCGGAGTCGTGGCACCTCTCTATCCTGGGAAGGCGACCAAAAAGAAAGTGTAAATCTCTAAGTCCGAAGAACCAACATGACAATACTATGTATAAACGAAGCTACTATGAGACGGTTCGAAAGCAAAAAAAACCACAAAAGCTTCGAGACTTCACAACACTTGTCAACAAAACAGTTTATCATTAAATTTCAGCGAGAAATACAAGAAGCGGTGGCCAGTCCGCTATAAGGAATGAGTACAAAAGCAATAAGAAAGAAAGAGAAAGAACGAGTGCGGATACAAAAAGTCAAGGAGCCACCTTGGGGGGCTGCTTCATGATCACCTCCGGCACCTCCACGATAGCCGACTCAGGGTTTGCCACGGCATCCTCCTCTTCTTCTCCTTCTTCTTCTTCCTCTTCTTCTTCTTCTTCTTGTCCTTCTCCGGTGCCTTCTGCTCCCTCGGCTACTTCGCCTTCGAGAAGGGTATACAAGCTATACCCCGAGCTGTCGAAGCCAGGGATACGAGCTTCCACATGTTTGAGGGCTCTAGCATAAGATTTTTCCATGTTCACGTGCACATGTGTTTTTGCCTCGGCACTAATTACCTCCGCAACTGCTGCTACCGCCTCCTTCCGCTCCCTCGATGCATCCTCGATAGCCTTTGCAGCCTTCGCCTTCTCTTGGTCGGCCCTCTCCATCTCCTTATTCGCCTTGGACGCCTCTCGAGCCGTCTGCTCATTCGCCTTTGCCAAGGCAGACTCGAGGAGGCTAATCTGAGCGGCCTGAGACTCTGACAGGCGCTGCTCTGCCTCGTACATCTTCACGGTCTTGGCTCTCTCCGACCGATCTTTGTCGCTCGTCGCTTTGAGCTCTTTCTCCTGCTCGGCGAATTGCTCTAAGAGGTGGCTAAAGTGGCACGATATCTACAAAAAGAAACTAAAAGTTTAGCGCAAGGAAATCTTAGATTTTTGGAGAACCCAAAAAGTTACTCACCGACATCGTCGCCTTAGCAATCTCGAGGGCATCGTCATCCACTGTCCCCACCTTCAACACCGCTCGGTCTTTCGGGGTCGGCAAGTGACGGATCACATGCATGATCATGAAGGAGTCCTCGAGGAAGCCTTCATGCTTCATCACTCGCCAATCGGGGACGAAGAGCCTCTTGTGCTCCTCGGTGAGAATCACCTCGGCCTCGGTGGTAAGGGGTGGCACCTCAAGCGCTAGTGCAGCCCCAACGGTGAAGTCCTTGGTGAAAGGGTCGGAAGGGGTAGACAGGATAGGAGTAGCAGAAGGGGCATACGGAGTAGGAGAAGGGGATTCCAAGTAAACCACCGGGGAGGCCACTGCCAATCCCTTCGCAGCTCGGCCAGACGATGGCCCCGCTGTTGTTCTCTTCCTCTTCTTGCCATCAGTACCTTTCCCACCAACTCCCCCTCGATCAAACAACATCGCTCGAAAGTCCATGCCGGGGGCCTCTACAAAAACAAAAGCCAAAAAAGTTAGCACACGAAGAAAGCAGTATTGGAAATAAAAACAAAGGCAAACATCTGAAGCATACTGGGGTCGATTGGACTGAGACTCCCACCAAAGAGAACCTCATCGGTCATATCCTTCCAACTTAAGGTCGGACGACCGAGGAGTTTCGACACGACCTTATCTTCCTCCGGGGTCAACACAGGCTCGGACTTCGCCCACTTCGGCACATCCTCTCTCCATCTCGTGGGAAAGTCCCACGGTTCGTTACCTCGGATCAAAAAGTATTTCTCCTTCCAAAATTTGATGGAGTCCGGGTTCTCGATCACTTTAACACCCCGCCGTGCCGACAAGTAGTACCGGTACTCCATTTTGCTCATACGATTGATCCGATAAAGACTTTAGAGCGCACTGAGCTGAGGATCGGCCCCCCCCGCTTGGCACTAAAGTATGAAGCCAAGGACATGCCACCACATGTTTGGCATATATTGCACCGGACTTTGTCCATACCACCGCAACCCCTCGGTTATGAAGGGTGGTAAAGGTAAACGGAGACCGACATTGAGCGCACAACAAGGGAAGATGCATGTATCTGGCAAAGTAGCCGTACACACTTGGAACGCTGGACCGGGAAGGAGGAGAGTAAACTCCGACGGTATCATGAAGCTCCTTCTGATATGCAGTAAATCCTTCTCCGTAAGAACCGAGGGGATGTTGCCAACCTCGGAGTGCTCCTTCGGATTGTTCTCTTCGTACGAAGTCAACCTCCCATACACAACCTTGGCCAGAAGTTCGTTGGAGTATTCTCTGACTCTGCCGAGGCTAGACAGAGTAGACGGCATCCTTCCCAACTCTCCCGCTCTCTTCACCCCCTCTACTATCATCTCCACAATCACCGACCCAGCTACCTCCTTCCCCTTGTCCACTGCAGGGGGGAATACCAACGGCCGATCACTTCCTTGGTCCGAGGTGGAGGTCTCACTCCCAGACGATGCTCTAGACATCTTGTAAAATATATAAAATAAAATATATATTTACCTTGATGTGACAGCATCGGTCGGAAAAGATTGCGGGAATATGCTAACGATTGGCCGCGAACGCTAGTTAAGTCGCCCAGCAGTGAATTTTTTTTCCAAAGAATAAAAAGAGAGAGTGTGGAAATGAAGGATGGGATGGTGACTCATAGTAGAGAGAGGGGGCACCGCTTGGGCTTCTTAGAAAGCTTTGGGCCCCCCTGAACCACTAGAAAAGCTCATCAGAAGGCTAAACGACAGAATTTGTAAAGGCATGAGCATGAAACGTCACCCAAAACTCATTGACCAGTCACATCGCCTCGAGATTCGTGCATGATCTTCATCAGACAGTTTGGATCACGCCATGACCCTCGGATCTACATTCCGAGGTCCGAGCTATCGAGGTGGGAAATGGCAAAAAAACATTACCTAGAGATTCATGCGTGATCTTCATCAGACAGCTCAGATCACGCCACGACCCTCGGATCTACATTCCGAGGATCCGAGCTGCTGATCTGAGAAATGGCAGAAAACATCGCCTCGAGAATCGTGCATGGTCTTCATAAGATGGCTAAGATCACACCACAACCCTCGGATCTACATTTCAAGGATCGGAGCTACCGAGCTTGGAAATGGCGAAAAACATCGCCTCGAGATTCGTGCCAGATCTTCATCAGACGGCCCAGAATGTGCCACGTAACTGGATCTATATTCCGACGAGCCGAGCTACCGAGCTGGAAAATGGCAAAAGATATCGCCACGTGATTCGTGCCAGATCTTCATCAGACGGCCCAGAATGTGCAACGTAGCTCGGATCTATATTCCGAGGAGCCGAGCGACCGAGCTGGAAAATGAAGAAAGATATTGCCTCGTGATTCGTGCCAGATCTTCATTAGACAGCCCAGAATGTGACGTAGATCGGATCTATATTCCGAGGAGTCAAGCTATCGAGCTGGAAAATGGCGAAAGATATCACTTCGTGATTCGTGCCAGATCTTCATCAGACAGTCTAGAATGTGTCACGTAGCTCGGATCCATATTCCGAGGATCTGAGCTATCGAGCTGGAAATGGAGGAAAACCACTTACCTCCTGTTGCGTGCACCTGATCGAAGCGCTCAGACCATGCCACGTCACCTAAGCACCAGATCTACCGCCTTATCACTCTGAAATTCACGAGCAGCATGATCAACGCTCCTATTGCTCCACGTCGATATTCCCTGATTAATTCTTTTATTTAAATTATTAATTCGAATTAATTGTTTAAAAATTCCAAAAAATAATTAAAAATTCAAAAAAAATTAATTAAAAATTCTAAATATATAATTATACATTCTGGGAAATATTTTTGAACTACTGAATGAATAATTATTAATTAGAACGATTAATTAATACTTTTTAAAAACAGATTGTTGATTCACAAAGTTGAATAAATAATTCAAAAAAATAATTTGACAATTAGAAAAAAAATCAGAAAAATCCAAAAAAGTTGCAAAATCATTTTAAGCACCTTGCAAGCTCAGACCAATGCTGTTACACCTCGAGCAAGATCCAACCCCCTCAAGAACTCCGATAAGATCTCATACGCCATTAGAACAGTAAAACTACTCCTCAAAGGCTGTTAAACTCAGTCTTCGCGAGTGGGGGGCCCGTGATATGGCTAAAAATGGGATTAAATCGGGATCATTCAAATCGAGAACGAATCTTAAAGCTCTCAGGGGTAAAACGGTAATTTCACCTACAAACGGGTCTAAAATGGGACCTGGGTCTTTCTTCAAAGACCAATAACCCATAAACGGATCTGTCCTATTGGGTATGGGTAAACAATTCGCTACAAACCAATTTAGATATTTAAAGAATAATTCGAATTCATGATTATCTCTAAGAGGCAGTTTAAACAATCTGTCTTATCACGAAACGAGTTTAAACTCTATATATCTTATCCAGAAACACCGGGACATAGAGATAAATCATTATCTCTAAGCTGTCTCTAAAGGCGACTATAAATACCACTCTCCCCCCACCATAACAAGGTAATCAATTTTTTTCCACATAAAGCTCTTTCATAATCTTCCTGATCACTGACAAGAGCGTCGGAAGGTTCGTCGTTGGGATCCATCCCGGTGTATCAAACTTTTTTGCAGGTCAATGGCGGCGGCAGGAAACCAATCAAACGCCGGTGAAAGTCGACAGGTTTGCTTATTCGTTTTCTCGTAAAATCCACAAATTCATCTGTTTGTTTTCACACCAAAATCAGCAGCAACAATACTTAAATAATGGTGACTAATTTTGTGTATTATTATCAAAAGAGGACACATGTAACACACGCCTAAATGATTGGTATTTCTAGGATTATATTTACAAAAATATAAGAATCAAGTCATCAGTTTTTCATCTTTATCAAAAATAAATCATCAGTTTTTTATTCAGTGATAGCCCAGATTTGAGATGTTGGTTGAAAGCAAATATTGGCATTCTATAGCAACTCACAGTAGCTCTTGTGATCTAACAGTATCCCCTAATCAAATGGAGCAATCGTTGCTATACACCAATTACCAGGATTTGAACACAAATCGAGGATAACTGTATGAAATATGAAAATGGTTTAAGTCTACTTTTGGGTTTTTATACTATTGCTCTTCCCAAGTGTACTAACCAGGTATTAATGAATCATGATCTCTATTCCCCAACCAAATCTATTCTAAAAATCTAATGAACCTAGTTAACTGAAGCTTATTAAGTTAGAGTAACGCTACACCCACTATCAAATTCATTATCTTTTTTCTTTACTATTTTAGGTGATACATTACTGTTGGAGATTTTTACCACCTATTGTATACATACTCTACAATATTTTTCACTAATAGTGTGCTATCTAAGTTTTTTTTTTATAACAGGGATAGAGCCCTTAGACTCCAGCCAAAACTATATAACCAAAAATAGGTCTTCACAGAGTCAGATTTAGAGAATTACAAGAACTAGAGAAGGAAACATAAAATCCTCAAACACAAAAGAGGATCAAAACCCCAAGAAAGGCACCGATCAACATAGAAACACAAAACCAAGGTACAAGCTTAAAAATCTTCAGAACTGGGTTGAGAAGCCTCATGAGCAGCTTGCAAGTTCTGGACCAGAAGGATCCCAGTAATCAGCTCTTGATGGTGGACAGACATAGCAGAGATTGAAGTAATGGTGTTGGAGACAATATCATCATCAGCAACCTGAGATGGAAAATCATCAAAATCATTAGATTGAGTATCTTCCTCATGAACCAAAGAGTTGACAGCAGGAGAAGCATCAATAGGAGCAACATCTAAATTCACAGAATGAGTGGACTGCTCCGAAGAGTGAAGATCAACAGCCTCATCCTCATCATCATCAATAACAATAATGTCATCAAGAGGAGCAGCAACCCCAAAAGTAGAGGACATAGGAGAATTAGAAGCACCCAAACCATCCAAATTGTGAACTTGAGGAATAAAAGACTTGCAAGCATTAGAGAAACCACTCCTGTCGATCTTAGTCGATCTTAGCCTTCTTAGTAGGTGGGAGGATATCTAACTAAAAGGAAACAAAGAAACAAATAGAATCTAAAATATAAATAATATACGAAAATTTCTTAAGAAAAATCTTATTGATTCGCTCCCTCCAAATAACCCAAATTAAAGCCATCATAATCATGTCCCATTGAAGTCTAGAATTCTTAAGAATTTTCTTGAGTCTCCAAATACCCCACCAAGATTTAACAGACCGTGGATAACCTCTAAAATTAAAAGAAAGTTTAAGAATGAGCCAAACATGTTTCACAAAAGAACATTTAAGAAAAAGATGAAGAGCAGATGTATTAGAACAAGAATAAAGGACACATTTTTGACCAATAACAAGATTTCTCTTATTCAAATTATCCACAGTAAGAAATCGATTATGAATAGTAAGCCAAACTAACATTCTAACTTTAAGGGGAGCCACATTCTGTCAAATGAATTTATAAAAGGGGCAAATTTGTCCACCAGCATTAAGAAAATTATAAAAAGACTTGATAGTAAAAACCCCAGACCTTTCTAAGTTAGTGAAGAAAAAGATTCATTTCTAAGTTAGTGAAGAAAAAGATAGTGAATCTGGTTATTCTACATTCGTATTGACCGAAAATTGTAGCTTTTCTTTTGGATTTTTTTTTATGTCACTTTTTGAAATTATTTGCACTTATAGGACAATTACCAAAGTATTTGCGCTCATGGACTCAATAACTAAACTCGTCGTTCGTAACGACGAGTTTAGTTGTTTCATGCTCGCCGTTGGAAAACGACAAGTTTTTTTTTTTTTTTTTTTTTTTTTTTTTTTTTTTTTTTTTTTTTTTTTAATTTGGTGGTGAGAAACTCATCGTCCCAACAGCGAGTTTAGTTCAAAATTTTCAATAAAGATTCACCATTCCCAATGGCGAAGACATTTATACTAGACTCGTTGTTGGGAACTGCAAGTTTAGTTCAAACTTTTCAATGAATACTCGTTATTCCCAACGGTGATGGCATTTACACTAAACTCGCTGTTGAGAACGGCGAGTTTAATTCAAAAAAAAATCGATGGAGTTTTTTTTTCGAAACTTCTCTAAGTCCAACAGATTTTTTCACTCTCTGTGAAATTTCCTACATCACCGTTCCGAACAATGAGTCTAGTATAAATGTCTTCGCCGTTGGGAACGACGAGTCTTCTTTGAAAATTTTGAACTAAACTCGTTGTTCTAAACATCGAGTCTAGTATAAATGTTCTTGCCATTGGGAACAACAAGTCTTTATTGAAAATTTTGAACTGAACTCGTCATTGGGAACGACGAGTTTTTTAAAAAATTAGTACTAAACTCGCCGTATCTTAACGGTGAGTATGAAATAACTAAACTCGTCGTTGAGAACGGTAAATTTAGTTATTGAAATCATGAACATAAATACTTTGAAAACTGTCATTTTTTTTTTCCAAATAATTTTAAAAAGTGGCATATATATATATATATATATATATATATATATATATATATATATATATATATATATATATATATATTAAAAAATCTTTCTTTTGACTACTAACTCCAAACACAAACTGTCCTGCTTAATGTACAAGACAATCAGGTAAAAGGGAAGATGATAAGATTCTACTTGTTGAGTCAGAAGTCTTGAGAGAGAGCTGTTGTTTGGCTGGCAATGGATAAAGTTTGCAGTTTGTCAGTAATACAATGAGATGAGGGTCACCCACCTCACCCACCTCACAGAATCCACCTCCGGTGCCTCCTCTGCCTCTCAGACTTCTCCTTAACCATCCTCTTCTCACCCTTCAACCGGCGACCAGAACGTCGTCTTCCAAAATCAACCCCTTCCCCTTCTACTCCCCACCCGTCTCCTTCTCCATGCTTTCACTGCTTGAGTTGAGTGGGTGCGGGCCCAACGAGAGGGTCCGCTACCCACCCACCCCACCGGTTTCAAACTCGACAATGCAGGCGCTACAATCTTCAACGGGAGCGGCAGACCTCAATGTGCAACTGCCTGCACCAACGCAAGGTACTCTACCCCCACCCGTTAGCCGCTCAGTGGCATTGGCTCCCTCTCCGTTGGTGTCGATCCCGGAGGATGGAGATCCTCGGGAGCTCAGACGAGTGCACTACCCAATGCATGCGCACCAGCGTGCGCCTCCGCGTCATGTGGGAAGTGATCACAGTCATCATCGCTCGACTGCAGAACACTCTAGGGACCAGGAAGCACATCGGAGGCACGAGAGCCTTGTGAGGAGGGCCCAACGAGGGGGTCCTCCGACTGACCGCTGGAGGCATCAGAGAACACCGCCGAGGGAGCATCCCCACCTGCACAATGAGGGTCAGTACCATAGTAGGTACAGAGAGTATGAACAGAGGTATCAATATCACCGCAAAAACTACAACGACTCCGTCTCTTCTTCTCACAAAGTCCACCAGCAACCAACCTCTCCCAATGACAATCCCAACAGACACCAGGTCGTCACAACAAAGTCCCACAACATTAACCACAATACTCCCATGCTACCGTCCCATCCCTCTAACCCCAATACCCACGACGATCTCACCACCTTTCAACTCCCTGCTCAAC
Source organism: Hemerocallis citrina (assembly GCA_017893485.1). Classification (NCBI taxonomy): domain Eukaryota; kingdom Viridiplantae; phylum Streptophyta; class Magnoliopsida; order Asparagales; family Asphodelaceae; genus Hemerocallis; species Hemerocallis citrina. The sequence goes on from CM030368.1 coordinate 25,879,477, forward strand.
AACCACCAAAGCTCAAATCAACCGATCAACTGGTCGAGCGAGTCTCTGCTGAGACTTCGCTTGACGAGTCGAAAGGGGAATTGGCGGCAGAAGTTGAAGACGGGGAGGGGCAGTGGATCATGGGGGGTAAAAAGCAGAATAAGAGGCAGGAGAGTCACACCTACCATGTTTCCGACCAAGCAAAGAAACAGAGGAAGGGGAAACGCAGGCCAGCACCGTGCTTTAATTGTGGTGAGCTTGGACATTACAAGTACGAATGCACCAAGGAATTCCGTTGCATCAAATGCCTAAAATGGGGGCACATGTCATATGTTTGCTCCAATGTCACTGAGACGTTCAGTGATAAGGAACGATCAGTTAGTAGGGGGAGATCGCCGGAAAACCCCTCGGTGATCCGCCTAGCTACTAGCTTGGATTTCATCAAGCGTGAAGAGAGCTGGCTGAGAAAATGGTGTGCCATCGCAAGAGTCAAGAAAGGGAGGCCGTCGGAGAGCCATGTGATGCAGGCGCTCAAAGAAAGGTGGCCTATGAGTGCCCACGGTGACTGGGTCGCCAAAAAGCTTTGTCACCTTCAATTCCTCATTTCATTTCCTTCACAGGAGAAGCTGGCGGAAGTGATCAGAAGGGGGAACGTGGAATTTAACCACTTTGAACTCAATTTCACGGCATGGTCTCCGACTTTTGGTGCTGAACTCCCACAGGGTGAGAAGTTTTGGATTTGGATCCACAACGTTCCTCTACATTTTTGGAAGAAAGAAGCCCTCCAAGAAATTGTTTCGGATTTTGGCTCGGTGGTGGAGATCGAAGAGAAGACAGTTCGGCGATCTGAACTAGTTTCGGCAAGGCTATTGATCAGGTGCAGTGATATTTCCATGATGCCAAGATTCGCAAAGATCTACTCGTACGATGAATCCTATCTCGTCAGGTTCGTCCTTGACAAGAAGGTAGAGGAACAGGAACAACGGCAAGCCAAAGCAAACCCCACAGCCTCAGCTCTTAGGGACGACAGGTCTTACAGTCAGGTGGTGTCGCCGAGGATGGAGCTCACTATCGACGGGGCTCACGAAGTAGAGAGGGCGCACAGGGACATCATCAGAGCGGCACAGGCGGCTGGAGTGCTAGCCTCTCCGAGCAAGGCTAGCAGAGGCAAGACTCGTCCCGAAGGATCTAACGGTCAAAAGCCTCGAAGAGCTCTCAACTCAGTAGATCCAACGGTGATCCTTCAACCCAACCCTGATTTGGAAAGCACAGAGTTCGAGCACTAGTGTAGGGACAAAAGAGGGCCACTAAAAGAGGGTCAAGCCCTGCAAAGCTCAAAGGCAAAGAGTACGGGGGCTCAGAAGGGGGGAGCGGAGTTGGTACACCCTCTTAATGGCAAAGCCTCTATCGGTAGCAACATGCAGGCTCCAAGAGAAGGGTTGGTGGGAGATTTTGCCACTTTGGGGAAGAAGACAAGTGAGCGCCCTATGTCTACCAAAGAGTGGGTAACCAAGAGTTGGTTTCCACAGGATAAAGCGACGGGTGCTTCGGAGGAGCCTGGGGGACAAAAGGTAGAGGCAGGTTTAAGGAAAGAGGCAGAGCCCATCTTTGGGTATACGACAGGGGTAGGTAGGAGGGCTCAGAGCGAGCAGCGTACGAGGGCTCTTGAAGGGAGGGGGCAAAAAATCTCACTTTTGAGGATAGATGTTAATGGCATAGAGGACGCAGAGGAAGAAGATGGAGTGGTTAAAGAGTCGCCTCCTGTTTTTGGTAATTCAGAAGATAGAGGAGCGAGGGGTTCTGTGCCGATCTGTTTGAACCGGGAGCTTGCCCAACCCACCGTTGCACCCACCAGTGAGGAGATGCCACGTGGACAGGGTCAGATTTCGACTCTCGCGCCAAGCTCAGTGGACACTGCGCTCGAGACTTCAACCGTCAACCCCACCAGTAGTGTGTTGCCAGCTGTCATGGGGGGTAATGTTACCACCTTAGACAGTTCGGCAGGTGGGGTGGTATTCGAGAAAGAGGGTGCGCTGCCTCGCGGAGGAACAAATTCATATCTGGTGGCTGGCTCTTCGAAAAGCTTGGGTGATGGGCCTTTTATAGAGAGTGTTGGGCCCACGGAGGGGTCCAAGGAGCAGTTTAACTTGTAGACAATTTGTAACTTTGAGAACGGGCCCAATGAGGGGACCGTTGTTGAAAACGCTATTATTATTAGTGACTCGACAGCCTGTGGGCCCACAAAGGGGTCCGTGGGGAGGGAGCCTTACTCACATCAACAGGATAGTCGCTATACAGATAGTGAGGAGGATAGAGAGGGGCGGCTCAATCTGGATGAAGAATTCTCTTTCTCAGAGGAGGATTCAGATGACCTTGAGTTCATTGCAAATACTCAGCGAGATGTCTCCCCTGAGATGGTGCTATCCACAATCCCAGAATCGGCACCAGAGATTAGTTCCGGAGTGTCTCAGAAGTCAATTGGGTTCAGAGTGCGTCGTTCGCCCAAGAGGGCTCATGGGGAGTCCTTGGATGACTACCTTGAGGTAGCTGCGGCTGCCAAATCTGCTAAGCTCAATACTGGAGGTACGACTAATTTTTTAGCATCCATTTTAAATTTCATGTCAGATAATGAGGTTTTTTTACTAGCCGAAGCATGTGGGTTAGAGGTTTGGGATTTAGATCGCAATGCGTTACTCCTCAACAAAATTAGGGGATGGGAAGTGGAGAGGGTTAACTCTAGCTCAGAGAACGCTCTTCGCGAGGGTGCTGGGCCGACTATCGTGCCCGAGGATGTAGCTGGCACGGCACCCTCACCAATGATCTCTGATGATGATGTCCCCCAATGAATACACTCTTCTGGAATGTGCGGGGACTGGGCGGTAGAGGGAAGAGAGATATGGTGAGGGACGTCATTAACAACTCCAAGGCGGATGTTGTTGGACTGCAGGAAACCAAACTGCAGCATGGTCTCAGACTCAAAAGAGTAGGGGGTCATAGAATCAAGGAGTGGTTGTGGCGGCCATCGGTAGGTGCCTCAAGGGGGATTGCTATTGGTTTCAATTCGGACCTACTCTCCTGCATTGAGGTACACGAGGGTACGTTCTCTTTGACGGCCCGTCTGAAACGTCGATTCGATGATTGGACTCAGACGATGACTGTGGTCTACGAACCGAACGTGGCCTCTGACCGAGAGGCCTTCTGGCAAGAGCTGGTTGACATTCGTAGAAGGTGGTCGGGACCCTGGATTGTGGGTGGAGACTTCAACATCACTAGATTTGCTTTTGAGCATAAGGGAAGAGGCGCTAGTGATAGGCACAGAGAGGAGTTCAATAGGCTGATCACGGAGCTGGAGCTTATCGATATCCCAATCAATGATAGACTTTTTACTTGGTCGAATATGCAAGCAGTCCCGGTTATGGCCAAGCTGGATAGAATTCTTGTCGCCATGGATTGGGAAGCAAAATTCCCTCTTGTCGCGGCTAGATCGATCCCCAGGTCAACTTCTGACCACACCCCGGTCCTGCTCGACACAGGGTTTGGTGGGCAGCGTAGACCGAGGAAATTTAGATTTGAGAAGGCCTGGTTGGAAATCAGGGGATTCCATCATATGGTTATGGAGAATTGGGCGCTCCCAATGGAGGGCAGGGACGCTGCATCGCGTTGGTGTGGGAAAATCCGAAGGTTGAGAAAGAGGCTTGCAAAGTGGAACCGATCTAGGTTCTCTTCCATCTGGCGTGCTAAAGAATCCTATCTGGAAGGAATTGATGAGCTCGAGAGGATAGAAGAATCTAGAATCCTCTCGCAGGAGGAACGAGGCAGGCTTTTACAATTACGTGAGAATATAGCCAATCTTTATAGGCTTGAAGAGATCAAATGGCAGCAAAGATCTAGGATCTCGTGGCTCAAAGAAGGAGACGCGAATACGGCCTATTTCCATCGGGTAGCAAGCGCGAGAAGGCGATCCAATCTTATCCTTTCTATTCAGACGGATTCGGGAACTTCACAGGATGAAATGGTGATCTCCACAGCCTTTCATACCTTCTATAAGGATCTCTTCGGGAGGAAGAATGATTTTAGGATCCCTATGAGTGAGGACTACTGGCAGGAATATCGTAGTGACGCAGGTCAACACCTGTCATCTTTGGAGGCACCTTTCTCAGAAATAGAAGTCAAAACGGCCGTAGACCAGATGGGAGCAGACAAATCACCTGGACCAGATGGCTTTCCCATGATGTTCTTCCAAGTGTTCTGGGAAGAAATTAAAGGAGACTTCATGGATCTAATGGAGGAATTTTACCACAACAATCTGAGACTAGGTATGTTCAATTTTGCAGAGGTGGTGTTGATTCCCAAACGAGAGGAAGCCAAGCGTGTGGGGGATTTTAGACCAATTAGCCTGATAAACTGCTCGGCAAAAATCATTACTAAGGTCCTAACGATCCGCTTGGGATGCATAATGGACAGTCTTGTCAGTAAAACCCAGACGGGTTTTATTAAGGGTCGTTGTATACTGGATTGTGTGGCCACCGCCGAACAAGTTATTCACCACTGCCACAAGAACAACTCCAAGAACTTCCTTCTGAAGTTGGACTTTGAGAAGGCATATGATTCCGTAGATTGGGATTGTCTGCAGGAGGCGCTCAAAGGGAGAGGTTTCGGAGATAAATGGATCAGATGGATCAAACATTGCTTATATTCTAGCAAAACGGCTATCACGGTGAATGGGAGACCTGGTCCATCGTTCCCATGCAAGAAGGGACTACGACAGGGAGATCCACTATCCCCACTGTTATTCACTATCATTGCGGATGTGCTTAGAGAATGTTGGACAATTGCCAAAAAAAAGGTTGGATTACGCCTGTGGCAGGCAGCACCAATAAACAGGGATGCACGATTCTACAATATGCTGATGATACCCTTCTCTTTGGTAATGGTTCTACAACTGAAACAATCTGCTTTAAAGGGCCCCTGTATTGTTTTGAGGCGTGGTCAGGCCTCAGAATTAACTTCCATAAGAGCGTGTTGGTCCCAATTTCTCTGTCTGAAGCGGAAGCTCGGAAACATGCCACCATACTTAACTGCGTGACAGAGGAGTTCCCGATCAAGTATTTAGGGCTCCCACTCAAACCAGGGAGACTCACGAAGGCTGACTGGTTGCCTATTATAGATAGGGTGGAGGACAGACTATCTGGGTGGAAAGGCAAATCGCTCTCGATTGGGGGAAGAGTGATTCTCATCAACTCCGTGCTGTCCAACCTGCCCATTTACTACATGTCCTTTTTTGAACTCCCAAAGTGGGTGATACAAAGGATTGACCGAGTCCGTAAAAGATTTCTCTGGAAAGGGGCAGATTCAAATAAGGGTGGCTACCACCTTATTAAGTGGAATATCGCCTGCATGAAGAAGACACATGGAGGGCTAGGTATCATTGACCTTAGGGATATGAACTTGGCTCTGCTAGGCAAATGGTGGTGGAAAGTGTTTCACCAGTGTGGGGAAGGATGGCAGGATTTCATTCAACCCTACCTTCGAGGGAAAGGGACGAGGTGTTTAGGCTTCCGAGTGGGATCTAAATCCTCCAGATTCTGGAAAGGAATTACAAAAGCTAGTGGACCGTTCAATTCAGCAGTAACGTCTATTATCGGTAATGGGCGGTCCACCAGGTTTTGGTGGGACAAATGGTGTGGTTCACAGACACTTAAGGACAGTTTCCCAGAGCTGTTTGGAAAAACGAGCCGACCGAATATGTCGGTGGCAGAAGCCTGGAAAAGAGGGACTTGGAAACCCGCGTTCCAAGGAAGGCTTTCAACAGGTTTGCAGCAGCAGCTGCGTGAACTACAGACGAGAATTGCCCAATCTGGAGTTTTCTGTGCCCAAGGCCCAGACCAGTTGCGTTGGGGACTTGAGAAGAAAGGAGTGTTTTCGGTTAGATCCCTTTACAACCGAATTCACTTTCGAGGATGCAAACCCAGCTGGGCCACGGTGTTATGGAAGGCAAAAACTCCTCTTAAAGTCAGGGTCTTCCTTTGGCTAGTGCTTAACAATGCTATTCTCACCAGAGAGAACCTAGCCAAGAGACAACCGCACATTGAGACCAATTGTGGTTTCTGCAGCACACACACAGAAGATCTGGACCACTTGTTTATTGGCTGCACAAGGAGTAAGGCTGTCATGATTGAAGTCCTAAGTGCCCTAGGCACAAGTGATTACCCAAGAGAGTATGAGGAACTATGGGTAGGCCCCAGATTTGCATCAATCCGACACGACATGAAGGATGCGTGGTACATTGCCATTGCGGCAACCACATGGGTGTTATGGCTGGATAGGAACAATTTTTATTTCCGTGCTTCATGTAACTCTATTTCTGGTAACCTTACTCATATCATGCATCTAATCTCTTTTTGGGCTACTGCAGCGGCCTCAGGAGCGAGAGGGAGGATTGCACGAGTCTTCCAGGTGGAAGAATATGACGATGAGGAGATAGAGTTCGGGCCGACTATGGATTGAGGAGTGCACCCAGCGCACTACCCAGTTGATTCAGTGGCTCCCACTGGATCTTTTTTGGTTATCTCACTTCTCTGTATTTTGGCTGTATGAGGGTTAGATGTAGAAACCCATCCCCCAGGGATTTGTTGGGGGTTTATGTTTGTTGTCCTGTTGTCTGAGGTCTAGATGATGAAACCCACCCCCCAGGGTCCTGTTGGGGGTTTATGTTTTATTTCCTGCTCTGTACTCTTCCCGGTTATGCGGGGTGTTTATTAATTCCTTATTAATGAAACAGGGTGGTGTTATCCCACCTTTCAACTCAAAAAAAAAAAAATACAATGAGATGAGATCCTGTTCAGTTCAATTCAACAAACTTGGGGCTGAAGAAAAACACCTTTTTCTGCTGTATTTCTTTTTCCGTACTGACCCACTTTTTAAAAATAATTATCAAATTAATCTAATTTTGAATTATTTATCAAACTGACTCACTTTTGAACACGGCAGTATACCACTTTTTAAAAATAATTATCAAATTAATCTAATTTTGAATTATTTATCAAACTGACTCACTTTTGAACACGGCAGTATAAAATATTATTGACAATAACGACATATATTATTTTAATGGCGTTGTTGCCAGTAATGACGCTTGTAAATATTTTTCCAGATGTCGCTATTGAAAGTAATGACATAGGTACATTTCACATTTAACTAGGAGTTGTCTGACCTGAAAAAAAATATAAGTGTGTAAACATCCTATAATTGATGCCGCTATACCCAACAGCGGCATTATTAAGCTGTATGCCGCTATTGGCAATAGCGGTACCAGTGTAATAATACATTTATATAAATAGTTGCTCCATCTTCTTCTTTCCTTTTCATTTTTCTTTGCTCTTTCTCCACTCCCAAAACCAAAACCTTAAAACTCTAGAGCACAAATCCGACTTCTGTTTACTCTTAAATATTGTGTAAAGTAACGGGGAGCCCAAATAATTACCGGTTCAATATTGCTATAACAATATCTTATATTCGGATCTTGAATTATTTCACCCCCAAAATATAACCAAACAGGTATATCGTAATCCATACCTATACATAAAGTTACGAATATTCAAGTCATTAATTACTCTTAATCATAACATATGCAAACTACACAATATATGGCTATAGGAATACCTTTAAATTAAACCGTAAGTCGGAGTGCAGAGATTACGCCATGGATGATGTATGGGATGACCGAAGTCAATGTTGGAGATTTTTCATATTGGGGGTGTTGGATTTCGGAGTGGGAGGAGAGGGAGGTGGGAGATATGATGTTTGAGAGTAAATATAAGTCGGATCTGTGCTATAGGGTTTTAAGGTTTTTTGTTTGGGAGTGGAGGGAGAGAAAATGTAACACCCCACAAAATTAGAAATAACAATTTTGCCCTCGTGCATTACGCACGTATATTTTGTACCGTTACTGGTAATGTTTGTAATGTGTTTCACTACGTATTTTGATTTCCGACTATTTATGCATTTTCCGTATTAATTTTATCTTATTTTGAGTCAACTCGAATATATATTTCAATCTTGATATTTTTATGTACTTCTTACGGATTTTGATGCACGTATCGGTTATGTGTTTTCACCGCTACGTGTAACATTTTCTATGTGTTTAAATTATTTATTTTAGGTATTCAAATCTATTTTTACAAACGGAAATTCATTTTTCCTTATTTAGATTAAAATATTATTATACGTGCTTTCTACGTACGTAGCAATTACATCGTGGAATATATAAAATTAATAAATATATTTTTTTATATTGTATTATCTTTAATATTTTTCCGTTGATAAATTCGAATTTCGTATTTTGGTATTTTTAAGTGCGATGCACGTGCTTTCGGCAAACGTATTATGGGCGTGTTCGTTTTCAAAAATAAATTCTGAAATGTGTGTCTATTTTATTTGTGCATGAAAAATTATAATTTTTAAATTAAACTAATTTTATATGCATCTTATATACTATATACATATGTTTTAATTTAAATAAAAATATTTAATTGAAGGAAGTGTGTGCTCGTGCAAGCACGTGCAAATTTTTCCATATCTATTTCTCTTACTCTCATTTCCTATTTTAGCATGCATAGTCTTTTTATTTAGCCTTTTATTAAACCCATGGGCCTAAGATTTGATTCTAGCTCACTAGAATAAATAATTAAACTAATTAAAAAGAAAGCCCATGAGACAAGCCCATTAATTAAATCATATTTTTAGTTGTGCATGGACTCACACATGACATGTAACAACTTTTAATACACAATTTAGAACTATAGGAATTGTATTTATTTTTGTATATGTGTGTGCACTAGTGCACAACACGTGCACGTGTTTCTAGAAGAGTGGGAGGCCAGTTTTGAACTTGAAGGGTTGTGGGTTAGGGTTTTAAAGGGTTGGAGTAGTGAAGAGTTGGGGTTTATGGGAGTTGGGGTAGTGAAGAGATGGAGAGTTAAGTGAGAAGTAATTAGATGGAGAAATTTGTAATTTAGACCTTCACTTTTAATGGACCACCTGTAACCAATGGATCAGGTGGTATCAGCAAACAATAAAGGCAGTTTTGATTTGGTCAACAAATATTGATTTAGTCATGATCTGCATGCTTAAGTTTAGAAGATTGATTTGGTATCAGCAAACAATAAAGGCAGTTTTGATTTGGTCAACAAATATTGATTTAGTCATGATCTGCATGCTTAAGTTTAGGAGATTGATTTAGTCATGATCTGCATGCTTAAGTTTAGGAGATTGATTTAGTCATGATCTGCATGTAACTGATTAGCTTAAGTTTAGGCAACAATCATGCAATTCCCTCTTCCCTTATGTAACCTGTGTACTATATATATTGTATATGTTTATACAAAGATATACAAGAGGAAATCACTACCTTATATGGTATCAGAGCTCTTTAGCCTTGCAGCAAATCGATCCACTATCCCATCATGTCTTCCTCTACAACATCTGAAATCCCAATTACCTCAAATGTCAATTCTGTTGTTGTTCTTAACACCCATTCATCACTCAAACTGAATAGCAGCAACTACCCTGCCTGGCATGTTCAATTCAATGCCCTCCTTGTGGGATATGATCTCATTGGTTATGTTGATGGCACCACTGCAACTCCTGCCACAACTAACGCAACCTATACTCGCTGGAAAAGACAGGATCAGTTGATCCTCCATGCCATTATGTCCTCAGTTGATCCCAGTATCATTACCATGTTAGGTAATGTGAAGACTTCCAAACAAGCTTGGGACATTCTCACCAAGATGTTTACAAGCAAAACTCGTGCAAGAATCATGCACCTAAAAGAGAGACTCTCGCGATTCTCAAAAGGATCCAAATCCATCTCAGAATACCTTCATGGTATTAAGGCTTTGGCTGACGAATTAGCCATCATTAACTCTCCCTTGGATGATGTGGATCTAGTCATCCACACTTTGAACGGCCTTGGTACTGAGTATCGTGAGGTCACTGCTGCTCTCAAAACAAGAGAAAATCCTATTGGATTTGATGATCTCCATGATCTTCTCACTGACTTTGAAAGTGATTTAGAGAGGGATGAAACTGTGCAACAAACCCCTCTCCTTGCTACTGCAAATACTGCACATAAAGGCAAGCAGTTTTACAACAGAACTGGAAAACAGTTCTACAATCAAACAATGCCCAGATCAACGTCACCTGGTTCCTCAAGGCGTGTAGTGTGTCAATTCTGTGACAAACCAGGCCATACAGCCAAGGTTTGTTACAAGCTGCATGGACACCCCTCAAAAAGGCACCAACCTCCTTCTGCTCTTCACGCACGAGCTATATCACCAGGGGTCTCAGACTGGATCTTAGACTCAGGAGCATCTCATCATATAACTAATGATCTGGATCAACTTCATCTGACTCAACCTTACACAGGACCTGATCAACTTGTGGTTGGTGATGGCTCAGGTCATACCATTTCCAATATTGGTAAAATTGTCTTACACACTCCCTCTCAATCATTTCATCTATCGAATGTTTTACATGTGCCTAAAATTACACAAAAACTATTGTCTGTCTCATCCCTATGTCATACTAACCCCATTTCTGTTGAATTTTTTTCTGATCATTTCCTAATCAAGGATTTGAAGACAAGGGAACCTCTTCTAAGAGGGCAGCATAGCAATGGACTCTACCACATGCCCCATCCAGCACCTCCAACAAGGGCCCTAGTCACAACTACATCCATCATTCCACCATGGCATCACATATTGGGGCATCCATCTGATCGCATACTTAGACACCTACTTCCATCCTGCAAAATAAAGAGCCAACAAGTACCTTGCATGTCCTGCAATAGTATTAAGAGTCATAAATTACCCTTCTCAATCTCCAGTATCACAACAGAAAAACCACTAGAGCTCATTTATACTGATGTATGGGGTCCAGCCCACATCAAATCTTTAGATGGTTTCTCCTATTATCTAATCTTTGTTGATCATTTCACCAAATATGCATGGCTCTATCCATTAAGAAATAAGTCAGATGTCTCTATTTTGTTTCCCACATTTAAAAATCTTGTTGAAAATTATTTCAAAGAAAAAATTGTCTCATTGTACTCTGATAATGGAGGAGAATTCCTCAAATTAAAACAATTCCTTCATACCCATGGCATATCTCATCTCACCACACCACCATATACACCTGAACTAAATGCCCCAGCTGAGAGACGCCACAGACATATCGTTGAAACAGGAAGAGCCCTACTACACATGTCAAAATTGCCACCTGAATACTGGTCATTTGCTTTTAGAACTGCAGTGTATCTCATCAATAGGTTGTCAACCCCTGTCCTCAACATGCAGTCACCATACCAAGCATTACATAAGAAAACTCCAACAACCCATCATCTTCATTCCTTTGGTTGCCTTTGCTTTCCTTGGTTGCGACCTTATGTCTCCAACAAACTTCAACCACGGTCTCAACCATGCATATTTCTTGGATATGTCGAATCTCAGTATAGCTATATATGTCTCGATCCCAAAACTCACAAAATATACACCTCTAGACATGTCAAATTTTTTGATCACATCTTTCCATATATCCAACTCACCCAACCCACACCACTATCATCATTACCCACAACCAGCATACCCCAACCTCTTCATACCATCATTCCCATCCAAAACCATGACCTACCTGAGTCACATGCTATGTCCCGTGAAGATGAGGTACTCCTGCCTTCAAATACTACGTCCGGTAATGATATTCCTACACCATCTCCTATTTCAACTACTACTGTCACTACTAATCCTTCTGCAGTCCCACCACCCACCAATGAGCCAAACCAAATTATCACCAGGTCCAAGAACAACATCTTCAAGCCAAAGAGGATGTACAATGTATCCAAACATCCCCTACCAGAAAACTTGGAACCTTCTAATATTCGTGAGGCCATGAAACATCCTCATTGGCGCAAGGCAATTGCAGATGAATTTGAAGCCCTAATCAGAAATGGCACATTCTCTCTTGTGCCTCCCAAGGCAGGACAAAATATTGTTGGATGCAAATGGTTATTTCGCATCAAGAGAAATAGTAATGGTTCCATAGCTCGATATAAAGCACGTCTTGTTGCAAAAGGATTCACACAATGTCCTGGCATTGACTTCAAGGAGACATTTGCCCCTGTTGTTCGTCCACAAACGATCAAGATTATCCTCACTTTTGCTATCTCTAATCAGTGGGCAATGCACCAACTTGACGTAACCAATGCATTTTTACAAGGAGCACTCACTGAAGAGGTTTTCATGGATCAACCACCAGGTATGAAAGATGTTGCACATCCTACCTATGTATGCAAACTTCACAAAGCCATCTATGGCCTTTGTCAAGCCCCACGTGCTTGGCATGATTCTCTCAAGGCATTTATTCTATCATATGGCTTCAAAACCAGCAAAAGTGATCCATCTCTTTTCCTTTATCACTCGGGTGATACTATGGCCTACTTTTTAGTCTATGTAGACGATTTACTACTCACAGGTAACAAGTCCATCTTCCTTCAGTGTTTCATTGCGGTGCTATCTCAACGATTTTCGTTGAAAAATATGGGACAACCTCACTATTTTCTGGGTATTGAAATAATACCAACCAGCACTGGAATTTTTCTCTCACAACATAGATACATTCGTGAGCTCCTACAAAGGTTTGACATGGAGGGGGCGAAACCATCCCCCACTCCACTTTCTTCTACAGCAGTGCTTCAGCTCAATGATGGCACAACATCCACAGATGCCACTGAGTATCGTAGGATCATTGGTGGACTTCAGTACCTTAATCTTACTCGTCCTGACTTGTCATACTCCATCAACAAATTGTCTCAATTCATGCACAAACCAACCTCTCTTCACCTACAGCATCTGAAACGTATCCTACGGTACATCAAGCACACTATGAATCTTGGTCTTATGCTACGTAAAACTGTTACCAACAACTTGTTAGCATATTCTGATGCAGATTGGGGGGGGGGGGACAGCAATGACCGCAAATCCACCTCAGCATACATCATCTTCTTTGGAGGCAATCCTATCTCATGGCTCTCAAGAAAGCAACGAACTGTGGCACGATCATCCACTGAGGCAGAATATCGTGCAGTTGCCACTACTACTACTGAGTTAATGTGGCTACAAAACTTACTACATGAACTCAGAATTCCCATGCATCACCCCCCACGCTTGCTGTGTGACAATGTGGGTGCCACCTACCTTTGCTCCAACCCTGTACTCCATTCAAGAATGAAGCACATATCCCTAGATTATCATTTCGTTAGGGAACAAGTTCAAACCAAGAAGCTCATAGTAACACATGTGTCTACCAAGGATCAGCTGGCGGACTTGCTCACCAAACCACTGCCCACGGCTAAGTTCACTGAACTCACATCCAAGATAAAGGTTGCTGATGGAACCTTAATCTTGAGGGGGCGTAATGGACCACCTGTAACCAATGGATCAGGTGGTATCAGCAAACAATAAAGGCAGTTTTGATTTGGTCAACAAATATTGATTTAGTCATGATCTGCATGCTTAAGTTTAGGAGATTGATTTGGTATCAGCAAACAATAAAGGCAGTTTTGATTTGGTCAACAAATATTGATTTAGTCATGATCTGCATGCTTAAGTTTAGGAGATTGATTTAGTCATGATCTGCATGCTTAAGTTTAGGAGATTGATTTAGTCATGATCTGCATGTAACTGATTAGCTTAAGTTTAGGCAACAATCATGCAATTCCCTCTTCCCTTATGTAACCTGTGTACTATATATATTGTATATGTTTATACAAAGATATACAAGAGGAAATCACTACCTTATAACTTTATCCTATAAATACACCCCCATTCTTCTTCTCTTTTCACACCAAAATAAACCAAATTAGAGAGAAGAAAAAGAAAGTGAGAAAGAGAGTGTTCTAATGCATTGGAGGCTTGTTGGAGATCTCTTACTATGATGAGAAAAACTAAGTGTTGCTTTGTTGGAGCTAGGAGCTAGGAGTTGTGTTATCATTCTTGGTTGTTTATTCTTCATAAGAGGTGGGTGGTTTTTATATATTCTAATTCATAGGCTGAGCATGCTAGAATATGACTTTAGTAATGTAGATCAAATTGATGTGATGTGGAAAATCTTGTGATATGGCTAAAAATGGGGTTAAATCGGAACCGTCCAGATGGGGCACGAATCTTGAAGCTCAGGGGTAAAACGGTAATTTCACCTACCGACGGGTCTGAAGCGGGTACTGGTTATCTTCCCCGAAGACCCACTTACCCGCAAACGGATCCACCTCAACTGGGTGCGGGTTTCAACCCGCAGCAAACCCGGTCCAGAAGGGATAGAATTAGGGTTTCTGATTAATATTAATCAACGGCCCTGATTCATGTCTATCCTTTCACTGGGGATTAGGGATCACATTCCTTATCTGTATACACAGGAATTACATGCCTAATCTGTTCCCTGAGATGCCTATAAATACCCCCCATCCATCTCCATTGAGAGGTAATCAATCTTTCACCAGTTTTTGCGCTCTTTCATAGTCTGCCAGATTACTGACTTGAGCGTCGGAGGGTGCGTCGCCGGAAACAACCCCGGTGTCTCGCACTTTTTGCAGGTGCACGGTGGGAACGACGATCGAGGCCCGACGGAACAGGTACACAGGTTTTTCTATTCAGTTCCCCTAAGAATCCACAAGTTCTATCTGTTTGCCCCCACACCAAATTTAGCGGCAACAGATTGGCGCCGTCTGTGGGAAACTAACGAATAGAGACCTCTCCTCTTCCCGGTGAACAGGTCTTCTCCAGCCATGCCGCCTCGCAAGGTTAGGTCAAGAGGGTCTAATCGAGTGCCCAACCCGGACCAGCAAGAAGTCTTTCCTGATCCCGCTCAGCAATAAGGGCAACTTCCCCCTACCATGGAAGAGCCGCTCCAACGGAACCCTCCACCTCCTGATCCAAAGGGTCCTAACCCTCAGAAACAGCCTCTTCACCAAGAGAACCTCTCCATCCACAACGCCTCCAGTGCCTCTATGGCCTCCCATCATCCCCAAGCCTCTGGTCGCCACAATGCCCCTCCCAAACGCCCGGAAGATGATGACCTCCGTCGTCATCTGGATGAAAAGCGGGCTCGGGAGGAAGCCTCCCGCCAGCAAGAGCGATCCCCTCGTCGCCGAGAGTACAGGAGATCCCCCATCCGAAGAGGGAGGAAGGACTCCCCCGATCATTACCGAAGGAGGCACTCTCCCGCAGGTCGGCAGCAACCTAGGAACAATGAGGCACCAATCACCCGTGCCAAGTTCCAGCAGTTCCAAGCGACCGTCCTGCAGGCCCTCAACCTCCGTCAGAATCCTATTGAGCCGAAGCTCCCATCCCCTCCTCCGGTCCGAAGCCCTCGCCGACGGTCCCCTTCTCCTCGACCCGCTCCTACCAACTCCAGGCGCACCCCAAGTCCTCGTCGTTCTCGAAGTTACCATCGCCGCAGCCCTCGCTCCCCCTCATACGAAGACGAGTCCCGTGGCTTGGCAGTTTACCGTCGGAGAGATGACACCATGAACCGCCGTCTGAACGAGGTGGAAAAACTCTTGGGCCAGATGAACCGAGAAGAGGAGCTTAGGGGGAGGACCCTACGTCCTAGCCGACCCCCATTTTCCCGGACCATAGTAGATGCCCCTGTGCCGTTCGGTTTCAAACCCCCTCAGTTCGAGAATTACACCGGGGAGACTGATCCGGTTGATCACATCGAAAGCTTTAAGACTTTGATGCTCCTCCATCAAGCTTCCGATGCCCTCCTCTGCAAAACATTCCCCGCAACTCTCAAAGGCCCAGCTCGAGAATGGTACTCTCGCCTTGCCCCAACGTCAATATTCTCCTTCGAGCAGTTCGAAACCCTTTTCATCACCCATTTTGTCAGCAGCCGAAGGGCCGAGAAGACCAGCATCTCACTATTGCACCTCCGTCAACAGAAGGGGGAGAAATTGAGGGACTACGTGAAGAGGTTCACAGCTGAAGCCAGAACCATCGCATCCCTCGACCAATCGGTTGCTACCGCGGCGTTCCAATCCAATATCCTCAATTCCAACCTCCGCTTCTCCCTCGCCAAAAAGCCACCACAGGACTTTTCCGACCTCCTCCTTCGCACAGAAAAATACATTCGGGCCGAAGAGGCCGAGGAGCGACCCAACTGGGAGGTGCCTGCCTCCGGGTTTAAGAGGAAGGGAACGGAAGAAGAAGGAGCCAAGAAGCTCCAGAAAGATAACGCCGGCCAGTGCCGACCTCCCCCTAGATTTGAGAAGTTCACTCCCCTCACCACTAACATCTCCGCCATTTTCATGGAAGTCGAAAAAGAAGGGGTCTTGCCTCCTGCTCCGAAGATGAACACCCCTGCCAAGAGAAGAGATAGAGAAAAATGGTGCCGCTATCACCGGGACCATGGGCACGACACCAACGATTGTCGTGCACTAAGAAACGAGATCGAAGCCCTTATCCAGAGGGGGCAGTTGGCAAAATTCATGAGAAAGGACCAAGCCGAGTTTCCTCCCCAGCCTCGGGGGGCTAACAAACGTCCGGAACGAGAAGAGACACCAGAGTTTGAGGAAGAACGAGTCCTCCACCTCATCCATGGGGTCCAATAGGGGGCTCCTCGAACTCTTCTCGGAAAGCTTTTATTAGAGAAGTGAACTCGGTCCGAACCACCCCTCCTCCCAAAGGCCTCGGAGTGCCCGTCACCTTCTTTGACGAAGATCTCGAGGGTGTCCGCACCCCTCATTGTGACGCACTCGTCATCAGTCTTCACATGGCCAATTTCAAAGTCGAGAGAATCTTAGTGGATAACGGTAGCTCCGTTAACATCCTCTTTCTCGACGCCTTCAAGGGCCTGAAGCTCTCCCGAGATAGACTCAAGCCCGCCGGCTACATGCTCCATGGGTTCACGGGAGTGCCGGTGACTATTGAAGGGGTAATCACCCTCGATGTCACAGCCGGCAAAATTCCTACTACCCGCACGGAGTCGATGGATTTCATGGTCGTAGATGTCCCAGCAGCCTACAACGTCATTTTGGGTCGGCCCGGCCTAGCCGCCCTTGAAGCTGTCCCTTCTGCCTATCATCTCAAAATGAAATTTCCCACCCGGGCCGGAGTAGGGGAAGTGAGGGGCAATCAGGAGCAAGCCCGCAAGTGTTATATGACCTCCACCCTTGGTCCCGTTCTCTCATTAGAAACACTGAAAATTCCCCAAGATGCCGCTCGGCCGACCTCCGAGCCGGTGGACGAATTGGAGGAGGTACTCTTCTCGGAGCAAGAGCCGACCCACAAGTTCTTCGTTAGCAAGACCCTCCCGTCCGCCCTATACTCGGATATCGTAAAGTGCATCCGGGCCAACCAAGACCTCTTCGCATGGTCAGCTGCAGACATGCCCGGTATCTCCGAAGAGCTCTTGGTCCACCGCCTGAGTGTTGATCCGGGGTCCAAACCGATTCAGCAGAAGAGGCGCAAGTTCGCCCCTGAGCGTTAGCTCGCCATCAAAGAGAAGGTAGAAAAATTGTTGAAGGCCCGATTCATACAGGAGGTAAATTACCCTGAATGGTTGTCAAACGTAGTAATGGTGAAGAAGTCCAATGGGACATGAAGAATTTGTATTGATTTCACCGACCTCAACAAGGCTTGCCCCAAAGATCCCTTCCCTCTGCCGAGCATCGACACTCTGATTGACGCAACCTCGGGACACGAGCTCCTAAGCTTCATGGACGCTTTCTCGTGTTACAATCAGATAAGAATGTTCCCCCCGGATATCCCTAAGACATCCTTTATAACCAATCAAGGCCTTTATTGCTACAGAGTCATGCCATTCGGCCTAAAGAATGCGGGGGCAACGTACCAACGCCTCGTCAACAAGGTATTCCAGGCCCAGATTGGCCGGAACATGGAAGTGTACGTGGATGACATGCTTGTGAAAAGCATCCGAGGCGTTGATCATGTGGCCGACCTCCAAGAAGCATTTGATGTTTTGAGAAAGCACAATATGAGACTCAACCCGAACAAGTGTGCATTCTGCGTCTCATCAGGGAAGTTCCTCGGCTTCATGGTTAGCCAACGAGGAATAGAGGCAAACCCGGAAAAGAACAAGGCCATATTGGACATGGCCCCCCTAGAAATGTCAAGGAAGTTCAAAGATTGACTGGTCGCCTAGCCGCCATTGGGCGCTTTCTGTCAAAGTCCGGAGAGAAGTGCCTCCCGTTCTTCAAAGCCCTCAGGGGGGCTAAAGGATTCGAGTGGGGGCAGCAACAACAAGACTCCTTCGACCAGCTTAAGGCTTACCTCGTCAATCCACCTCTTCTCAGCAAACCCATACCGGGCGAACCACTCTACCTCTACTTGGCAGCTTCCGAACAGACGCTTAGTGCGGTCTTAGTCAGAGAAGAAGAAAGGGCTCAGAAGCCCATTTACTACGTCAGCAAAGTGCTTCGGGACGCCGAGCTCCGGTACCCGAAAATTGAGAAAATAGCCTACGCCCTGATAATGGCCGCGAGAAAGCTTCGGCCCTACTTCCAGTCCCATTCGATGGTCGTTCTTACCGACCAGCCGCTGAAACAGATCCTTCACAAGCCAGAGACTTCCGGCCGCCTCATGAAGTGGTCGATAGAGCTGAGCCAACATGATATAACTTATCAGCCTCGGACCGCGATCAAGGCTCAGGCGCTGGCCGAATTCATAGTTGAAAAAACTATCCCTGACTCCAAGCAAACAATGAAGGGACCGCCTGTCTGGTCGGTCTATGTCGATGGATCCTTTTGCAACGAGGGAAGCGGGGCAGGGGTCATCCTCGCGGGCCCAGACGACTTTGTCCTCCAATATTCCCTCCGTATAAACTTCAAAGCCTCGAACAACGAAGCCGAATACGAGGCACTCATAGCCGGCCTTGGAATGGCCCGAAATGCAGGGGCGCGACGCCTGCGGATCTTCAGCGACTCTCAGTTGGTCGTCAACCAGGTCCTCGGCGAATATGAAGCCCGTGATGACAGGATGGTAAAGTACTTGGCTAAAGTGAAGAGCCTCATGGCGCTCTTCGAGGAGGCCCTCATCCGTAGAATCCCCAGAGAAGAAAATGCCCAGGCCGACGCCCTATCCAAATTAGCTTCCTCATCCCTTCAGGGCCTCGAACAAACTGTTCTGATAGAAGTCCTCCTAAAGCCGAGCATAGAGGACGAGGCTCTCGACTCCGTTGAAACACTGCTAGTCCTCCTCGAAGACAATTGAATGAAGCCCCTCGTCGAGTTTTTAAGAGACGGACTCCTCCCCCAGGATCCGAAGGAAGCCCGAAGGATAAGGACCCAAGCCAAGCGTTACATATTAGTCGAAGGCATCCTATATAAGCGCTCCTTCACCCAGGTGGATGGTCGGCCCTACCTAAGGTGCCTCTCCCCCGGACAAGCCGACTATGCCTTGCAAGAACTTCATGAGGGCATCGGCGGAGCCCACTCCGGCTCCAGAGCCTTAGCGCGCAAAGTGTTGAACTACGGGTATTACTGGCCCACACTCCTACGGGACACCGAACGACACGTTCGGCAATGCACCTCCTGCCAGAAGTATTCCGACATCCGACGCCTTCCACAAGCACCACTCTCCTCCCTATCAAGTCCGATCCCTTTCGCAATGTGGGGGATGGATTTACTGGGGCCATTTCCACCAGCCCCCGGACATTTAAAGTTCCTAGTCGTGGCAGTCGACTATTTCTCGAAATGGATAGAGGCCGAGCCCCTGGCTACAATCACCGAGCATAGAGTTGTTCAATTCTTTTGGAAAAATGTAATCTGCCGATTTGGCGTTCCTCGGGTCATAGTTACAGATAACGGCACGCAGTTCGCTGGGGCTGCCTTCCGAGCCTTATGTGAAGACCTGGCCATACAACACCGCTTCTCCTCTGTCTCTCATCCCCAGTCAAATGGCCAGGCCGAGAATGCCAACCAACAGATCCTCTCCGGCATCAAGAAGAGACTAGACAAGTGCTCCAAGGGCTTGTGGGTCGAGCAGCTGCCCAATGTGTTATGGAATTACCGCACCACGAAGCGGACCCCAACAGGCGAGAGTCCGTTTAATCTCACCTATGGGTCCGAGGCCCACATCCCGCTAGAGGTTGGGATACCCTCTCCTCGTTTGATAGCTTTTGAAGAAGAACAGAATGCCAGAGAGCTCAGAGCAAGCCTAGACTTGATAGACGAAATCCGGGAAAGAGCGGTGTGACAGTGTAAAAATGGCCTGAGGCCCAACCAGGGCCCAATACTATTCCTACTCAGAAAAGCAAGAATAAACAACCTGGTTCGGCTCCGGACCCCTTTAGGGTCGGCGCCGAACCTCGTGTTTGCCCCCACAGTGCCGGCTTCCTCGTGCTGACGAGCCTCAGTATCCCCCGGAGTCCGATCCGGAGCAGTCCCTCAGGCCGTCCCCCCTCTCTGACGGGGCGGGAGGATGACCTGGCGCAGCCTAGGCCCTCCGATTCCCCCAGAGGCACAGAGGACTCACGATGGACCACGTCAGATCCAAATACCGCCAAGGGTTTCGCCACGTCAGCCCTATACCACTCCTGGTATCACCGCAACCGCCCTAAACCCCCTGGGCCTTCTGCCACGTCAGGCCCATGGGCTTCCGGAACCAAACCCAGTTGGGATTCTCTATAAATACTAGACCCTCACCCACCTTTTGGAGGTAATCAATCTTTTGCCACTTAAATATACCTAGTTATTGCTACTCTCTCACAGAGACTGACTAGAGCGTCGGAGGGTCCGCCACCGGGACAAACCCCGGTGTTTCAGGACCGTCTGCAGGTACACAAGACCTCGGATCCGACCCTTCCGATCCGAGCCCAACCTTCAACGCCTTTCCGAGCTCATCGTAGGCCCCAGAAGGTCAACCGAAAGTCGGCAGACGAGCGGCAATCTCCTTCAATACAAATTGAGTTCGAACTCACACCTGGTGCTTCCACACGTGCCTCAGAAATAAACAGCATCAGGTTGGCGCCGTCTGTGGGAACCGCTGCTCCAGAAGCCGATCCGACCCAGACCCTCGAAGGCCATCGACAGCCGAATCTTCATGACCTCCAAAGGCAAGGGGGCTGCTCCCTCCGTCAACCAACGGGACCCGTCCCCACCCTCTGATGAAGCCGGGCCCCGCACGTCGAAACACAAGGCTCCCCCTCGGGAGTCCCAAACGAGCGTCGGCGGGACAGCCCAGCCCGACCTACAAAGAGTAATCCTCAGCCGCAAGATTACCCACAACTGGGGAAGGGCCGCTTCCAACTCGGCCCCGAACCATCCGAGGAGGACCCACAGGGATGACGGCCCACGGGATCAGCAAGGTGATAGGAACCGGGGATCACCAACCCCGAAGCCTGACCCAAACCGCACCCAGGGTCAGGATCCCGAATACGAGGTATCCCTGGATACGCCCTTCACCCTACACAACATCCACGGGGGACCGGTGAGGGGAGAAAATGATACTTCCCAAAGAACCTTCACCCAGGGGACGAACGCCATTCAGTACAGCCCCTCCCCTGAGCTACAACCGCGGCCAGTCTCCTTCTCAGGAGAGGGCCCCGAAGGAATTCACCTCCCCCACGGCGGGGGCCTCGTCGTTAGCCTCAGCATGGCCAATTGTGAAGTTCGCCGAATCCTTGTTGACAGCGGCAACCCGGTAAATATTCTCTTCCTCAGAACCTTCGAAAGCCTCAGATTGCCCAGAGGGAAACTCAAACTAGCAGGAGGCACGTTGCTCAAGCTTACGGGCGTCCCGATCATGGTGAAGGGAATTATTACCCTCAACGTCACCTCTGGACCGGATCCTGTCAAGAGGACCGAGTCCTTGGATTTCATGGTCATCCACGCCAAGGCGGCCTACAACGCCATCCTCGGCAGACCCGGGCTAAACTCCATCCAGGCGATACCTTCGGCCCACCATCGGGAACTCAAAGGGAGAGGGGGCGTACCCCCCCTCAGCACGGGCGTACTCCCCCTCAGCGCCGTTGAACTCGAACCCGAGAAAGATGGCCCCGCCCCCGAGCCCGTGGACGAGCTGGAGGAGATCCTATTCGACGCTGAAGATGAGTCCAAATGGTTCCGGGTGAGCCGCTCACTCGCCGAGGACCTGAAGGCGGGCATCATCGCTTGCGTCCGCCGCAACGTTGATCTCTTCGCTTGGAAGCCCTCCGATATGCCCGGAATCTCCGAAGACTTGATCATGCACCGACTGAGTGTCCTCCCTGACTCTAAACCGATCGTCCAAAAGAGGCGCAAAGTCGCCCCGGAGAGGCAACTAATTATAAAAACAGAAGTAGACAAGCTCTTGTCCGCTCGATTCATCCAGGAAGTCACCTACCCCGAATGGTTGGCCAATGTCGTCATGGTGAAGAAAGCTACAGGGGGTTGGCGAATCTGCATTGACTTCACGGACCTTAACAAAGCGTGTCCAAAAGATCCTTTCCCCCTCCCGCGCATCGACGCTTTGATAGACGCGACCTCAGGGCACGAGCTACTGTCCTTCATGGACGCTTTCTCGGGGTACAATCAGATCCGGATGTTTCCGCCAGACATCTCCAAGACCTCATTCGTCACCGACCAAGGTCTTTATTGTTACCGTGTCATGCCCTTCGGGCTGAAAAACGCCGGAGCCACGTACCAGCGACTCGTCAACAGAATCTTCAAGGACCTGATCGGCCGCAACGTAGAAGTTTACGTCGACGACATGCTTGTCAAGAGCCGGGCTGGGCCGGACCACGTCGCCGACCTCGAGGAAGCCTTCGGTGTCCTCCGACGCCACAACATGAGGCTTAACCCGGCTAAATGCGCCTTCGGCATCTCCACGGGGAAGTTCCTAGGGTTCATTGTCAGCCAGCGCGGCATCGAGGCAAACCCCGAAAAAATACAGGCCATCATCAACATGTCCCCACCCCGGAATGTCAAAGAAGTTCAGAGGCTCACGGGTCGGTTGGCGGCGATCGGCCGTTTTCTCTCCAAGTCAGGGGAGAAATCTCTCCCCTTCTTCAAGGCCTTGCGCGGGAAAGGGGGCTTCGAGTGGGGTACCCCTCAACAAGAAGCCTTCGAACAGCTGAAACGGTACCTCGCCAACCCGCCTCTCCTCAGCAAGCCCGAACCAGGCGAGCCGCTTTGGCTCTACCTGTCCGCCTCGGACCACGCCCTCAGCGCCGTCCTCGTCCGAGAGGAGGCAGGAGTTCAGAAACCCCTGTACTATGTAAGCAAAGTGCTACACCCGGCCGAGACGAGATACGCGAAGATAGAAAAGGTAGCCTATGCCCTGGTTATGGCAGCCCGAAAACTCCGACCTTACTTCCAGGCCCACTCCGTCCAAGTTCTGACCGACCAACCGCTGAAGACCGTCCTCCACAAGCCCGAAAACTCCGGCCGATTAGTCAAGTGGTCGATCGAGCTGAGCCAGTTCGACATCAGCTATCATCCCAGGGCAGCCATTAAAGGGCAGGCCCTCGCCGAGTTCATAACTGAATGCACTGTCTCCGAGCAACCTGACGTAGAAGAGCCGGATCTGACCTGGGAGGTCTTTGTTGACGGCTCATCCTGCGAAACGGGGAGTGGGGCGGGCGTCATCCTTCGTGGCCCCGACCAATTCCTACTTCAATACTCCCTGCGCCTCAACTTTCCTGCCTCCAACAACGAGGCAGAATATGAGGCCATGATCGCCGGACTGACCCTCGCCCACTGAGCCGGTGCCAAGCGAATCCGGGCGTTCAGCGACTCTCAACTCGTGATCCACCAGATCAACGGAGAGTACGAAGCCCGCGATGACCGAATGGTGAGATATTTGGCGGCGGTCCGACGACTCTTGGCGCTCTTCGACAACACTGCGGTTGTCAGAGTCCCCAGGGAACAGAACGCCCAAGCCGACGCGCTATCCAAACTCGCCTCTTCTTCCTTCGAAGGCCTCGATCGTACGGTGCTCGTCGAGGTCCTCTTGGAGCCAAGCATCCTTAGCCCAGAGCCGGAAGCAATGTGCGTACAAGAAGGAACCAGCCCGGACGACTGGACCACTCCCATCCGAAAATTCTTGAGCCAGGCCGAGCTTCCTGAAGACAAAGCCGAGGCCAGGCGAATCAGAATCCGAGCGGAAAGGTTCGTCATAATCGATAACATCCTCTTCAAACGCTCGTACACCCTGGCCGACGGCAAACCCTACCTCCGCTGCCTCGCCAAGGACGAGGCCAGCTACGTCCTCAAAGACCTGCACGAGGGGATCGGCGGATGCCACATGGGGAGTAGGACGCTTGCCCGAAAGGCTCTGAATCAAGGGTACTATTGGCCCACCATGCTCCAAGACTCACAAGACTTAGTCAAGAGGTGCGGCCCCTGCCAAAGGTTCTCTCCCATCAAAAGGCTTCCTCAAGCCAACCTCCGATCCTTGGCGAGCCCTACGCCCTTCGCCATGTGGGGAATGGACCTTGTGGGGCCCTTCCCCCAGCGGTAGGACAGAAGAAATTCCTGATTGTCGCCATCGACTACTTCACCAAGTGGATCGAAGCCGAACCGCTGTCCAGCATCACCGAACGCCAAGTGCAACAATTCTTCTGGAAGAACATCATTTGTCGATTCGGGATCCCCCGAATCCTCGTCACGGACAACGGAACCCAGTTCCAAGGGCAAAACTTCCAATCTTTCTGTCAGGACATCGGCATCCAGCAACGTTTCTCCGCCATTTGCCACCCTCAATCTAACGGCCAAGCAGAAAATGCGAACAGGCAAATCCTCGATGGCCTCAAAAAGCACCTTGACAGTTCCCCCAAGGGGCTCTGGGTGGAGGAGCTGCCCAGCGTACTATGGGCACACCGAACCACGCAGAGGATCCCCACGGGGGAGACACCCTTCAATCTGACCTATGGGACTGAGGCAGTCATCCCCGTCGAAGTCGGATTGCCTTCCCCCCGGATCATAGCCTTCGATGAAGACGACAACGCGTCCGCCCTGAGGGCTAACCTAGACTTCGTCGCCGAGGTACGAGAAAAGTCCGCGGTCCGAAGGAGCATTTATCAGCAACGGATCGAGAGATTTTACAACAAGAAAGTCCGCCCCACCAGCATCCAGGCAGGGGACCTAGTGTTGCGAAAGCTATCTGTCTCTGACCCGACCAAGAAGAGGAAACTGGCTCCCAACTGGGAAGGCCCATACCGCGTAGTCGAGGCTGTACGCCCAGGTACATACCGACTGACGGATATGAATGACCGACCCATCAGCCGACCCTGGAACGCTGAGCACCTCATGAAATTCCGGGGAGAGCAAGCTTAGGTTCCAGCGTGGCTTAAGTAAATTAAAACTTTTGTAAACATTCATGTGTAAAGGGCCGCTTCAGCGACCCCCCCCCCCTCAGTCTGGTATAAAAGAAGTCTCTTCTGTCAAAAGTTAAATACCTCGGCAACTCCGACCCGGTACCGGGCAAGGCGGGCGGCATCAGGGTTCTCCCTCGGGTCTCATCCCCAAACGCCTCGGCAGGTGCGACCCAACAACGGGCATGAGGTCTCCCTGTCGCCCCGCATCGATTCCTCACGAATCAGCGGAGCCCGACCTCGCCTAAACCGCCCTTCACCACCCCGATAACCAGAGCAAAGAAGGAAATGAAAGCTTTATTCATACTCTTTTATTTTTGTACGGAGAAAACAAGCAAATACCGTTACAGAACCACTCCCCTCATCTCAAACTAAAGGGGATCTCCGACTTAGGGCCCCTCGGACCCGGTAAAGGGAGGAACCACTCCGACCAAACGACTGGGGACTCTCTCCTCGTCATGACGATCCTTCGGTTCTGCCACCGTCGACACCCCGGCCACGGAGCTCTGGGCATCCACGGATCGAATGCGCTCCATCAGTGGCAACGCCGAGGGAGCCCCCTCTGCTCGCCGATCCCTCGAGGAAGATGTCGAAACACCCAACATGGTCCTATAGCGGTGTATCTCCACCTCCTTTTCCACTATCACATCGCGAAGAAGCTTCTCGGAGGAAGGCCTCTGCACCGAAGAACTTGACATGGTGTATCCAAGACCAACGCCCCCTAGCTCCCGATCCACCATCGCCCTCCTCAGCCGGCTCGCCTCCTCACTCAGGGCTTCAGACTTGTTCCTGTAATAATGGAAGGCCGCATCAGTGTCGCGAGCCCTCTTTCGATACCGAACCAAAGTGGCCTCTAAGGCCTCGACCTTGCCTCGAAGCCACGCCACGTCGGAACGAAGGGGGTCCACCTCAGGAAGGGGAGCCGTGACCTACAAGAGAACCAGCCCGCTCAAGACATATATGCAAGGAGGTTCAGAAATTTTTCAAAGTTGGAACACTTAGCCAGCCAGAAAACCCTCTTTTTATAAATTCAGTTTCCCCATACAAAAAATGCGGTGGCCAGTCTGCGGAAGGCAAATACAATCGAGAGAAGGAAAAAGAAGGACAAAAATTATACAGCGGGTTTTCCCACCTCGATATCAGCCGGATCCGTTGGAGGGTCGGTAACCAATTTGTCATCTGACCCTTGTCCGCCAGGAGTCTTCGGTGTCCCCTCAATCTCCATATCATACTCGAAGTTGGACAGGTCGATGGTCGGATAAAAGTGCCTCACATGGCTGAGGGCCTTCGCATAACTACTATCCTGGGCATTGATCACCAGGATCTGACACGACTTAGTCACCTCATCCTTCTCCTTCTCCGACCTCTCCTCCTGAGCCGCCCTCGCCTTCGCCCATTCCTCCTTCTCCTTGTCAAAAGCCACCTTCGTCTCCGCCTCCCTCTTACGAGAGCCTTCGAGCTCTCCCTTCAATTCCGTCACCTCCTGCTCGGCCTTGTCAGCCCGATCTCGCTCTCGCTGCACCGCCGCCTCGTAGAGGCCCCTCACATGGGCCCCCTGCACGGTCGCCTGCCAGGACCAGACACTACTAAGAAATCTTCCTTAAATAACATCACCTGAAAGCTAGGAGGTTCGATCGACTTACCAGCACCGTGGCCTGCGCAAGACGAACATACGCCTCGTCCAGGGTCTGGGACTTCATATCCGAGCGGTCCCGAGGGGTCGCCAACTTATCTGCAACCTCCACGGCCTGGCGCCCCCGGACCAGGCAATCACCCTCGCGGATCGACCAATCCGGCACCCACCTTCGCCGAAGCCTCTCCTCAAGTCCGGGATCCACCGGGGGACCCTTCCCCTTATCAGGCGCGGCGGCCGCACCCTGATCCGAACCCCCCTGGACCACGGCGTCCCCACCCGTCTCTGATCGAGTCCTCTTCATCCTCGGCTGAATGGGGACCTCGGAGACAACCTGGGACAACTCGGTGGTCTTCACCGCGACATCCTTCTTCTCGCCCTTCTTCTTCTTCATGGCGAGCCTCAGCGCCTTAATCGACTCCTCATCCATTTCTGTAAAGAGATCCATTAAGAACAAATGAGCAAAAAAGTACAAGAAGAGTGTGAGGAAAGAAACAACCACGTACGAGGCACGGCCGGGCTGGGGCTCAGTCCGACGCTCGCCAGGTGGGCCTCCGTCACCTTCCCCCAATTAATGCTATGCGACAGACGGAGGCGCTCAACGAGTCTCCACTCCTCCGCCGTCAAATCCCCTGGCCCCGGTGCTGGGTAGCTCGGCTTAGTATGGTTCCACCGAGTAGGGATAGCCCAAGGGTCCTCACTCCGGATCACCAGATACTTCTTCTTCCAGAACTTAATGGAATCCGGATGACCGTGGACAACCTTCGCCTTACCTCGAGGCGAGATATAATATACCCCTTCTGCCGATGAGCCAATCAACAGCATCGCTCGGAACACGCCCAGCCGTAAGGGTACCCTCCGTTCCTCGCACAACAGCACGAAGCAGATGATCTGCTTCCAGGAGTTCGGCCCGAACTGCATCGGCGCCAGGGACGACCAATTTAACACCTCCCGAACGAATGGGTGGATGGGCAGCCTCAGGCCGGAGATAAAGGCGTCCACAGGGAAGATACAATACCTGTCCGGCAGGGGATCGGTCGGTCGAAGAGAAGAACTCGGCAGCATAAGCTCATAACTGGGCCCTATGTGGTAGGCCAACTGCAGAGCCCCCAAGTCGCTTGCCTCCAGAGCGGTCGGGGAGGCGTCCACCATCAACCTCTTCCGGCTTGACGACGACGGCTGGACCCCCGAGGACTCCTTATCGGAGAGATCGTCGGGGTAGCAACGGAAAGGCCGGGGTTGTGCGGACGACCCTATCCCCAAGTCGCTCGGGCCGCCCATCTTCGATTTCTTCTTCTTCGGAACCCTCCTCCTCTTAGTCCGTTCCGGTGAAGGTGTAGACAAGCGCCCCAGAACGGGCGGATTCGGAGACCCCGCGGAACCTTCTCCCTCGGAGCCACCCTCCTCTCCGGAAGCCGACCCTAGGGTTTGGACTTCGTCTGAGCTGCCGCCCCCCTCCTCAGAGTCGCTGCTTTCTACCACGAAATGCCTCCGAGATCGCAATGGCTTCACGCTGTGTACGACCTCCTCCTTGCCTACCGGCCCCTCCCCAGAGGTCGACGCCAACGAGCCGGACTGAGCCCTATCCATCCGTGCCTAAGTTAAAACAGGATTACCAACTAACCTGAAATCACCTCGGAAACACGACCTTGCTGCCGGAAGCTGAAGGGGCGAGCGCTGAAGAGTTGAAGGATTTTTTCAAAAAGTAAGAGGCAGGAAAGAAATGGGCGACAGAAGGAGAGGGGGGAACATTTATAGGGGATAAGAACAACTCCTCGATTTTCGCAGTCACTATTCACCGATTGACGTGCAACTACCGCCTAGGAAATCACGCCACATCCTCGAAGCACGTGCTGCTGACGTCACCCAGTGCCAGGCTGGCAGCACGGTACGGGGCCGGTTCGGGCAAAATAACGACTCGCCTTCGCCAGCACTAAAGTACTCTTCTTCAGAAGATCCACCGGCGGGCCATCACCCTTACCAGCCCGTAATCCCCCCTCGTCTCGAGGTTCGGCTTGGCACCGGGGTACTCTTCCCAAGAAGAAACTACGGCTCGCCTTCACCCTCACCGGCCCATAATCCCTCGCCAGCTCGAGGTTCGGCTCGGCACCCGGGTACTCTTCTTCGGAAGATCCACCGGCGGGCCATCACCCTTACCAGCCCGTAATTCCCCCTCGTCTCGAGGTTAGGTCTGGCACCCGGGTACTCTTCTCAGGAAGAAGCAACGGCTCGCCTTCACCCTTACCGACCCATAATCCCTCGCCAGCTCGAGGTCCGGTCTGGCACCGGGGTACTCTTCTTCGGAAGATCCACCGGCGGGCCATCACCCTTACCAGCCCGTAATTCCCCCTCGTCTCGAGGTTCGGCCTGGCACCGGGGTACTCTTCTCAGGAAGAAACAACGGCTCGCCTTCACCCTAACCGACCCACAATCCCTCGCCAGCTCGAGGTTCGGTCTGGCACCCGGGTACTCTTCTTCGGAAGATCCATCGGCTAGTCATCACCCTTACCAGCCCATAATTCCCCCTCCTCTCGAGGTTCGGTCTGGCACCCGGGTACTCTTCTCAGGAAGAAGCAACGGCTCGCCATCACTCTTGTCGACGCGTAATCCCTCGACCCCTCGAGGTTCAATCGAACACCAGGGTACTCTTCTCCGGAAGAGACAACGGTTCGCCATCGCCTTCACCTACACCTTGACCCTCGACTAGCTCGAGGTCCTATCCAAGCTTCAGGACAGCACCACCAGAAAGGCCCTATGATCCGCCCTCCCATTTTTTACAATCATGAACACTCCTCCACGGCTAGCTCCCGCACCCCCTGCAGGAGTGGGGGGCTTGTGTGACAGTGTAAAAATGGCCTGAGGCCCAACCAGGGCCCAATACTATTCCTACTCAGAAAAGCAAGAATAAACAACCTGGTTCGGCTCCGGACCCCTTTAGGGTCGGCGCCGAACCTCGTGTTTGCCCCCACAGTGCCGGCTTCCTCGTGCTGACGAGCCTCAGTATCCCCCGGAGTCCGATCCGGAGCAGTCCCTCAGGCCGTCCCCCCTCTCTGACGGGGCGGGAGGATGACCTGGCGCAGCCTAGGCCCTCCGATTCCCCCAGAGGCACAGAGGACTCACGATGGACCACGTCAGATCCAAATACCGCCAAGGGTTTCGCCACGTCAGCCCTATACCACTCCTGGTATCACCGCAACCGCCCTAAACCCCCTGGGCCTTCTGCCACGTCAGGCCCATGGGCTTCCGGAACCAAACCCAGTTGGGATTCTCTATAAATACTAGACCCTCACCCACCTTTTGGAGGTAATCAATCTTTTGCCACTTAAATATACCTAGTTATTGCTACTCTCTCACAGAGACTGACTAGAGCGTCGGAGGGTCCGCCACCGGGACAAACCCCGGTGTTTCAGGACCGTCTGCAGGTACACAAGACCTCGGATCCGACCCTTCCGATCCGAGCCCAACCTTCAACGCCTTTCCGAGCTCATCGTAGGCCCCAGAAGGTCAACCGAAAGTCGGCAGACGAGCGGCAATCTCCTTCAATACAAATTGAGTTCGAACTCACACCTGGTGCTTCCACACGTGCCTCAGAAATAAACAGCATCAAGCGGCCATACGGCAACAAAGTTACCGGAGAAGAATCGAACTCTCCTACAACAAACGGGTCCGCCCAACAGACCTCAAAGAAGGGGATCTGGTCCTCCGAAAATTGGCTATCTCGTTTCCCGGACAGAAAAGCAAACTTGCCCCGAATTGGGAGGGACCATACAAGATTTCAAAAGTGGTCCGCCCCGGTGCGTACAAATTAGAAGATCTTGAGGGCAGAGAAATTCCCAGGACTTGGAATGCCGACCATCTTTTGAAATACCAAGAGAAGGCAGCTACGCCTATCTAAGTAACCCGAGATGTCGGACCACTCCTCTCCTGCTACTAGTAGTAATTTTTCCTTTGTTTTTTTTTTCATTGTAATAACGGCTAGCAACTTTAGAAGCAGCCGACCATTAGATATTAATAAATAAAGTTTTTCATATTTTTGATACTATCGCATACCTCTGCCTTTAATTCTCTAACCACACGATGGTTCGGAGTCCAGCACTCGGCTCGACTCTTCCTCCTCGACTCGTCTATAGACGAGCCGGAAGTAGATCGCCGTTCGAAATTGCTCCTGCAGCCGTTGAATGGATCGGAGTCTAACACTTGGCTCGATTCTGCTTCGCAAGTTCGCTCCTAAGCGGACTAGAAGTAGCTCGCCATTCGAAACTGCTCCTGCATCCCTTAAACTACCCACACGATGGTTCGGAGTCCAGCACTCGGCTCGACACTTCTTCCTCGGCTCGCCTATAGACGAGCCGGGAGTAGATCGCCGTTCGAAATTGCTCCTGCAGCCGTTGAATGGATCGGAGTCCAACACTTGGCTCGATTTTGCTTTGCAAGTTCGCTCCTAAGCGGATTAGAAGTAGCTCGCCATTCGAAACTGCTCCTGCATCCCTTAAACTAACCACACGATGGTTCGGAGTCTAGCACTCGGCTCAACACTTCTTCCTCGGCTCGCCTACAGACGAGCCGAGAGTAGATTGCCGTTCGAAATTGCTCCTACAGCCGTTGAATGGATCGGAGTCCAACACTTGGCTCGATCTTTGCTTCGCAAGCTCGCTCCTAAGCGGACTAGAAGTAGCTCGCCATTCGAAACTGCTCCTGCATCCCTTAAACTAATCTAACGATCGGATCTCTCCCACGCCTCGACCCAATCTTCCCGACTCACCCTCAGTCGGGCCGGAATTAGGTACAAATCACAGTCCTGGCGCGCCGAGCCGAGGTGCCGAGGTACCGGGGTACCGACTCTCGTATATGGCAAAAAATCACTCCGAGGCGAAGCCACCGTCAGATCGTCTCAGAAAGTGCGCTAGGGCGTGATGAGCAGATCTCATTCAGCCACGTATCCACAAAACGGCAAGATAGTGTTTTCTTGGGAACTGGACCCGCCTCGAGATCCGTGCAAACATCAGACGACCCTGATCAGGCCACGTGGGCGCAGTCGAGAAGCAACTACGCCTTAACAGCCAAACCAAGCCTATGGCTTAGAAGCGCAGTAAAAAGGAAATTTCAAGGCCAAGGAGTTCGGCATGACGAACACCAGCCTTGTGGTTTGTCCCGAGCCTACTCTAGCTAGCACGACAGTAGCACAAATGAGGAGACAGCCGAGGATAGTTCGGATAAAACAACTCCAATTCCATTAATAAGTTTGATAAAGTTACAAAGAGGATTACAACAGCAAAAACTTGCAAGTGGGTTACAAAAACAAGCCACGACCCTTTTACTACTTTCGAGGTAGAGGTATGCTCCGGTTCAGAGACACTTTGGGTCGGCGTTTCTTGACCCCCGAACTCGTCTCCAGCCCGACGAACCGAGATGCCTCCTCTCCGCTGGCCCTGACAGTTGCTCCAACCGAAGCACCGCTTGAAGACACCGCCACACCGCTTTGGGCGTCGGCGACTGACCTGCCTACTATAGGGGTCCGGCTCGCCGCTTGATAGAACGTGATCCCTCGCTCGATCTCTTCGCGAGTGCACGAGGTGTTCCGGACGTTAGCCCTCACCGGCTGAGGCTTGAGCCGAGCAACTTCCTCCTCCAGTTCGACGATCCGATCTTTCAATGTGTCGTCCTTCACTATCACCTTAAACCGAGGAAGTTTTGCCGAACCAGGGTACTCGGCACTGTCGGATATAACGCGACGCAAGTGGGTCACTTCGATACTCTTGTCGACCGTCACCCTCTGCAACTCTTCCACCTTCCTCGCTAAGCCATCCCGTTCGGCTGAAACTCGTGCCAGTTCCTCTTCCCTAGTAGATAGCTCGGCTTCGACTATCCGTAGGTGGTGCAGTTCAACTAAAGCATCGCTATGCCTAATCTCCAAGTTATGAAGTATCCTCCTTGTCAGGTGAACCTCACCCTCGAGACGATCCTCCCGAGATCGCTTAAACAACTCGGCTCGGCGCTGTTCAGCCGAGGTGTTACGAGTCTGCTCGGCAATCTGAAATAAGAAAGGGATAGGATTGAAATACCACACCACCGAGCCAAACACTTAGACAAATTTCGGAGTCAAAATACTTCATTCATTAAAAAGCAGTGGCCAGTCCGCAAAAGGCGTTACAATGATCGAAAGCAAAAGAAAAAACTACAAAGATTTAACAAGAGGATCAAGGGTCCACCTGCATCGCCGTCTCGACCACGGGCGCAATAACAGATGGCCCCTCGGTCCTCCCTTCGTCGACCTGGCCGTCCACCACCGGTCGGTCGTCCTCCCCCTCCTCGTCTTCGCCTCCTGCATCATCGCCTTCACCTTCATCCCCCTCGTCGCCCGAAGGGGACCCTGGCCACAGTCGGTAGCCGACCCGATCGAAGCCTGCGACCCGTTCCTGAACATGGTCGA
Organism: Hemerocallis citrina; assembly: GCA_017893485.1. Taxonomy (NCBI): domain Eukaryota; kingdom Viridiplantae; phylum Streptophyta; class Magnoliopsida; order Asparagales; family Asphodelaceae; genus Hemerocallis; species Hemerocallis citrina. The sequence goes on from CM030368.1 coordinate 25,912,884, forward strand.
GCGCCGTTTGGTAAGACCGCTCCATGTTCTCGGCCATGTGCTTCTTTGCTTCGTCCTCGACCTCCCTCTCCACTTCGGCCCGGATCTTCGTTGCCAGGGCCCCTTTCTCCGCCTTCTCTTCGGCCAAGGCCTTCGTCGCCGCATCCAGCTCCTCTGCGGCCTTAGCAGCCTTGCCAGACTCCGCTATGAGAGTCTCCTTGACCTTCTTCAAGTCGGCGACAAGGTCGGCCACCCGAACCTCCAAGGCCTCTGCCCTCCTTTGCTCGGCCTCGAGTTCCTTGACCGCCCTCACCTTCGCCGACCGGTCTTTGTCGCTCACGGCCCTCAGCTCCTTCTCCTGCTCGGCGAACGTCTCGAGGAGATGGCCGAAGTGACAAGTGGCCTGCAAAGACAACAACGAGCGCACTAAGCAAACCGAGCAGTAAACTTAGCAAAAAGAAACTTAGCAACAAGAATCTTACCGAGACGAGTGACCGAGCCACCTCGTAGGTGTCGTCACCCACCGTCCCCGCCTTTAGTGCGGCTCGATCCTTCGGGGTCGCCAAATGTTTGACGACCTGCACTGACATCTGCGAATTACCGAGGAACCCGTCATGGTTCTTCACTCGCCAATTCGGCACGAACAGCTGCTTGTGCTGTTCTGTCAGAATCTCTTCGGCAGCCTGGTTTAGCGGTGGTGCCTCGATCGACAGCACCGCGTTCACGTCAAAGGTCCCCTCGATCACGCCAGGGACCACAGAGGACGGGGGCTCCTCAGCGACGACAACTTCCGAGGGCACCTCAACGACCGGAGGGGGCGGAGAGATGGTCGAGGCGACGGCAGGTGCCGGGGTCGACGAGACAGTCGCGGCCGCCCTCTTCCTCTTCTTCCCCCCGGCCAACTTAGACCTGTCGGCCATCATGAAGTTGAAGTCAATCTTCATTGCTTCTGCAACGAGCCACAAAAAAAGGGACGAGTTAGCAGTCCGAACCAAAAACTTAGAAGAAAAGTGAAAAACGAGATGTCAGGAGCATACTCGGGTCGATGGGGCTTAGGCCGGACCCAAACAAAACCTCCTCCGTCAAATCCCTCCAACTCAGTATCGGAAGGGCCATTATCTTCCTCGCCACCTCTTCCTCGGCCTCGGACAAAACAGGGTCGGCGCGCGTGAAATTCGGCACCTCCACCTTCCAACGGGTCGGAATGGGCCTAATCGCCTCGCCCCTTACTATAAAATACTTTTCCTTCCAACCCTTAATCGATTCAGGGTTTTCTATAATCTTAACACCCTTCCTCGGCCCCAAGTAGTATCGATACTCCGTCTTGTGCTGCCGGTTTACTCGATACAATCCTCAGAAGACCGTGAGATCTGGCTCCACCTCGGCTCGGTAGCACTGAAGCATAAAGGCGTTCACATGGCGCCATGTGTTCGGCATGAACTAGGTCGGCGCGAGGCAATACCAGTCGAGGATCTCGAGGATGAATGGGTGCAGAGGGAAACGTAACCCGGCATGAAAGGAGTCGACGTCGAACATGCACATGTGCGACGACGGCAGCTTGGAATTCGCTCGTATCCCGGGACCTGGGAGAATCAGTTTGTACTCCGGAGGGATAGGGAAAGCCCTTCTAACTCGGAGTAGGTCCTCCTCGGATACCAGCGTGATGAGCTCATCGGCTTCGGTGGCAAGGGCCGGGTTAGGTTCTTCGACGATCTTAGACTTCCCATAGATCGCCTTCTCCAGCAAGTCGCCCTGGTACTGCCTGACCCCCGAATGACCGGACAGGACGGAAGGATACCGTCCTATCTCGGGTGCTTGCTTCGGATTCTCCACAATCACCTCCACTATGGGGGATTGGGCCTCCACCCTCCTCTTCTTCTTCTCCTTCTTTGTCTCGACTACAGACGGTCCAGCAGCTTGCTTACCCTTCCTCCTAATCTCTGACCTCCTCCTCTCCTCGGCACTCTCGTCACCCGAAGACGAGGCTCCACTCCCCGAGTCTACTCGAGACATCTCTAGAAAAATTATTCAGACTAAGTAAACTGACCTTTTGAAGTGACGTCCACGGTCGGAGTGCTCTCGCCGGAAATCGCCTGGCCCACGCGACAGCTAACGGAAAAACCTTAGAGAGAAAATTGCCGCTAGCAGAGAACTTAGAGATCGAAAGTAAAAACTTGAGTAAAAAGTGAGAAATGAGCTTTGAGAGTAAGGGTGAGAGCTTTTAACCCCTAGCAAGTTGGGCCTCCTTGGGAAACGCAAAAAGCCCACTAGGGAGACAAAGCGACAGGCGGAAAAGATACGAAGGTTACTCAAAGCAAGAGACTCTTCAAAATACCAAGTTAACGTCTCGGTCACCTACGAGAAAACCATAGGACGCCCCGGCTAGGCAACCGAACCACTGCCATCCTTTGGAACAAACAGCTCGGCTCCGCCGAGATACCGGGGTACCGACCCTCGTATATGGCAAAAAATCACTCCGCGGCGAAGTCACCGTCGGATCTCCTTAAAATTCGCGACAGAATCTGATGGATAGTTCAGATCGTGCCACGCCCACAAAACGACAAGATAGCGTTTTCTCGTGATCTGAACCCCATCCTCGAGATGCGCGCCATGATGGACCGCTCAGATCCAGCCACGCGTCTCTCCTTGCTGCCTGCCATCGGCTCGCCCAGCCGAGCTACCGAACAGCTCAGCCGAGCCGCCGAGCTACTAGGCGCAGAGGAGGGGAGCCCTCACGAGGTACTTCCTCCAAAACACCCAACTCAGTGCCTCGGCCAAATAGCCCTGATGCGCCGAGCCGAGATACCGGGGTACCGACCCTCGTATATGGCAAAAAATCGCTCCGAGGCGAAGTCACCGTCGGATCTCCTTAAAATTCGCGACAAAATCTGATGGACGGTTCAGATCGCGCCATGCCCACAAAACGACAAGATAGCGTTTTCTCGTGATCTGAACCCCATCCTCGAGATGCGCGCCATGATGGACCGCTCAGATCCAGCCACGCGTCCCTCCTCGCTACCTGCCATCGGCTCGCCCAGCCGAGCTACCGAACAGCTCAGCCGAGCCACCGAGCCACTAGGCGCAGAGGAGGGGAGCCCCTACGAGGTACTTCCTCCAAAACACCCAACTCAGTACCTCGGCCAAACAGCCCTGATGCGCCGAGCCGAGATACCGGGATACCGACCCTCGTATATGGCAAAAAATCGCTCTGACCCATATCAGCCGTTGGATCTTGTGAAAAAGCGTGCTCGTCATGATGGACGGCCCAGATTTGGCCACGTCCACTAAACGACAAGATAGCGTTTTATGGGGATCCGCGCTGAGATGGACGACCCAGATGATGCCACGTACCTCGGAATCACCGAGCCGAAGCATCGACCCCCCGAACCGAGGCACCGACCCTCCGAGCCGGGGTACCGGGGTACCGACCCTCGTATATGGCAAAAAATCGCTCCGACCCATATCAGCCGTTAGATCTTGTGAAAAAGCGTGCTCGTCATGATGGATGGCCCAGATTTGGCCACGTACACTAAACGACAAGATAGCATTTTACGGGGATCCGCGTTGAGATGGACGGCCCAGATGATGCCACGTACCTCGGAACCGTCGAGCCGAGGCACTGGTCATCCGAACCGAGGCACCGACCCTCCGAGCCGGGGTACCGGGGTATCGACCCTCGTATATGGCAAAAAATCGCTCCGACCCATATCAGCCGTTGGATCTTGTGAAAAAGCGTGCTCGTCATGATGGACGGTCCAGATTTGGCCACGTCCACTAAACGACAAGATAGCATTTTACGGGGATCCGCGCTGAGATGGACGGCTCAGATGATGCCACGTACCTCGGAACCGTCGAGCCGAGGCACTGGTCATCCGAACCGAGGCACTTGGCTTCGGCACGCCAGGCCGAGCTGAGGTACCGAAGTACCGAACCTCACATACGGCGAAAAAACGAGCCGAGGAACCGGGACCACACGATCTCTCCGAAAATCGCGCTCCGCTCAGATCAAGGGCCCAGATCAAGCCACGCCATAAATAGGTATTAAAAATCAGTTTTTATTTATTTTAATCGTTTTATTTATTTAAAAATTGCGAAAAAATTACTAAAAATTCGGGAAAATTCACTAGAAATTCTAGAAAATAATTATAAATTCGGGGTGATATTTTTGAACCCCTGAACGAACAATTATTGCCTAGAATGTATTGTGAAGGCCCCCGAACGACTGGTTAATACATCGCAAAATTAAATAAATAATCCGAAAAAAATAAATAAAGACCGTCGGATATTCAGAGATGCTTAAGAACAGATTACAGCTTCAAAAATCACCTCACTACCCCCTTCAAGATTCAAAACCCTCCATTCGGACTCCGATACAGCTCCGCTAGCCACCAAAACAGTTAAACTACTCCTCAAAGGCTGATCAAACCCAGTCTTTAGGAGTGGGGGGCTCGTGATATGGCTAAAAATGGGGTTAAATCGGAACCGTCCAGATGGGGCACGAATCTTGAAGCTCAGGGGTAAAACGGTAATTTCTCCTACCGACGGGTCTGAAGCGGGTACTGGTTATCTTCCCCAAAGACCCATTTACCCGCAAACGGATCCACCTCAACTGGGTGCGGGTTTCAACCCGCAGCAAACCCGGTCCAGAAGGGATAGAATTAGGGTTTCTGATTAATATTAATCAACGGCCCTGATTCATGTCTATCCTTTCACTGGGGATTAGGGATCACATTCCTTATCTGTATACACAGGAATTACATGCCTAATCTGTTCCCTGAGACGCCTATAAATACCCCCCATCCATCTCCATTGAGAGGTAATCAATCTTTCACCAGTTTTTGCGCTCTTTCATAGTCTGCCAGATTACTGACTTGAGCGTCGGAGGGTGCGTCGCCGGGAACAACCCCGGTGTCTCGCACTTTTTGCAGGTGCACGGCGGGAATGACGATCGAGGCCCGACGGAATAGGTACACAGGTTTTTCTATTCAGTTTCCCTAAGAATCCACAAGTTCTATCTGTTTGCCCCCACACCAAATTTAGCGGCAACATCTTGTATTTTCTAAATATAAGCCATGCATGCTAGAAATGATTAATGAGTAGTATAGATTAAATTTTGATGAGATAAATGTGGAACAAATCCATGTCATGGTATGTGCTATGAATAGTAGTAAAATTTTGTTATGGTTGAGATTATCATCATGTTGGTTAGAAATGAGAAGAAAAAAAAAAGAAATAATGAGTTATTGCCTTAAACTAGTTTGCGTGTTAATTTACAAATGTGGAAATATAAAATTGAAGCAACACTTGTTGAGATTTCCCTTATGATTAAAAAAATGAATTTTTGGTGAAAATGAATCGATACGCATAGAGTCATTTTTAAATTATTTGTAAGAGATATAATATGCTATTTTAATTAAAATGAAGAAATGAAACTTATGTTCATTAAAGAGAATGAGATAATTTGAAATATGGATACAATATTTAGAACATAAGTTTGAAAATTCGTGAATCATTGTTTTCAAGTAAAATCATTATGAATAAGAAAATTACAGTTCATAAAAAATATTTGATCGATCATATATCGAGTTTTGTGAAAAATAACTAATTTCAGAACGTTGTGAACAAAACTACAGTAGCGTGATTCCTAATCAGTAATCACACTTGGAATTACTGGTTAGCCAGTGTACCACAGAGTGCTACTGTGCTTGTAGGAGATCTTGGGTTCAAAACTTGTTGGGCACATTTTATTTTGTTTTCCTTTAAAATAAATCCGAACTGAAAAGTGGGTATATGGGGATTTCGTTTGGGCATTTGGCAGCCAAGTCCACTTGGACATTTTGGCTAGTGGGTGCTACCGTGTTGGGTAGTTGGCTAGGTTCGAAACCTGATAGCCACACCTTTTTTTGTTTTTTATGTTTTTAATATTTTAAGGGAGTTCTCATGCAAATAAAACTTAGGGGAATAGTATTCCTATAAAGTGATATAGATTTTATCAAATTTTAGAAATTTTCATGTATATTTGAGATATTAAAAATGGAATTGAGATAGAAAAATGAATTATTGAATTCAAAATTTATTATTTGAGAATAGGACTTTCATTTTGTGAAGAAGAGTAAAATATTGTTATGTGAATTGATTCTTCGTGAAGAGATTATACTCTTATTTTTGTTTAAGAGAGGTTGATGTGGTTGAGTTATATTGTAAGTGCTTAAGTTGCTAAAGAGACTTAAAGTGATGAATTTATATTAATGAAAAGTGATATGGCTAAAAATAGGATTAAATCGGGACCGTTCACATCGGACACGAATCTTAAAGCTCAGGGGTAAAACGGTAATTTCACCTACAAACGGGTCTGAAATGGGAACTGGGTCTTTCTTCACGACCCAATAACCCACGAACGGATTCACCTCAACTGGGTACGGGTCCCAACCCGAAACACACCCAGACCAGCAAGATAAAATCAAGGTCTCTGATTAATTCTAATCAACGGCCCTGATTCACATCTATCTTTTCACTGGGGATTAGGAATTACATTCCTTATCTGATTACGAGGATTATATTCCTTATCAGATCACGGGGATTACATTCCTAATCTGATCTCTAAGGCGACTATAAATACCCCCCATCCACCACCGTTATGAGGTACTCAATCTTTTGCTAGTTAACACTCTCTCATAATCATTTCTGATTACTGACTTGAGCGTCGGAGGGTGCATCGCCAGGATCAACCCCGGTGTCTCGTACTTTTTGCAGGTGAACGACAGAGCCAACGGTCGAACTCCGACGGAACAGGTTTCAGGTTTGCTATTCAAGTTTTCCTAAGAATCCACAAATACTATCTGTTTACCCCCACACCAGATTTAGCAGTAACAGATTGGTGCCGTCTGTGGAAAACAAATGAGTAGCAATCTCTCCTCTTCCCGTCGGTCAGATCTCCTCCGGCCATGCCTCCAAGGAAAGTAAGACCCAGAGGGTCCAACCGAGGACCCAATCCCGTCGATCCCCAACAGCAACAGGAAGTCCCCCTCCAACCCATTCAGCAGCAGGGGCAACTTCCTCCTCAAGCTGAAGACCCTCTCCAGCAGGACCAACTCCCTCCTCAGAATCTTCAACCCCCTCGGGGTCTAACCGGGCCTCGGAATGCCGGTGAGGGGGGCTCGCGTCCCAATCCTCAGAAGCAACCTCTCCAACAGGAACGCATCCCAATACACAACCCCTCTTTCGACTCTATGGCATCCCATAATCCCCGAGCTTCCGACCTTCGCAATACCATCCTTAATCGGCAGAAGGATGAGGATCTCGCCGTCGTTTGGATGAAAAGCGGGCCCGAGAGGGTTCCTCCCGCCAACAACGTACGAATGAGCGATCTCTTCATCGCCGAGACTACAGAAGGTCCCCTACTCGAAGAGGGCGAAGGGAGTCCCCTCAGCGTCATCGGCGGAGAACTCATTCTCCAGTAAGCCGAGCCACACATAGGGACCGCCAAGCTGGAGAGGTACCAGTCACAAAGGCAGATCTTCAAGACTTCCAAGCGACATTCTTACGGGCCCTCAATATCACCCCAAAGGACGACCAGAGGCCACCTACTCATGAGCCAACTAGGAGCCATTGCCTTCACACTCTTAGTCCTCGTCCATCTCTAAGCTACCATCGCCGCAGCCCCAGTCCACCCTCGTACGAAGATGAGTCCCAGGGCTCGGCAAGGTATGATCAAAGAGAAGACTCGGTCTACCACCGTCTCCACGAGATGGAGAGGCGCCTCGGCCGAATTGATAGGGAAGAAGAGAACCAGGCGACAAACCTCCGCCCGGGCAGACCTCCATTCTCTCGCACCATCATGGAGGCCCCTATCCCAGAGAACCTCAAGCTGCCTCACTTCGAGTCGTATACCAGGGAGTCAGACCCCGGGGATCAAATAGAGAGTTTCAAAATTCTCATGATGATCCACCATGCTTCAGACGCCCTCCTCTGCAAGATCTTTCCTGCCACGTTGAAGGAGCCTGCAAGAGAATGGTATTCTTGACTCGCCCCGGCCTCCATCTTTTCATTCGATCAGTTCGAAGGGCTGTTCCTTACTCATTTCGTGGGTAGCCGCCAGGCCGAGAAAACAAGTGTATCCCTGGTGACCCTCAACCAAGAAAAGGGTGAACTCCTAAGGGATTACGTTCGATGCTTCACCGCCAAAACCCGGTCCATTTCTTCCATCAACCAATCAGTAGCCTCAGCCACATTCGAGCGCAACGTCACTAATGCCAACCTTAGGGCATCCCTTGCCAAGAAGCCTCCTCGGGACTTCTCAGAACTCCTACTTAGGGTGGAGAAGTACATACGAGCGGAAGAGGCTCTCAACCCCCTACTCTTGAGGAGACATCTTTCGGGAACAAACGGAAGAGCACAGGCGAAGAGGGGTCTCAAAAATTTCAGAAGGACGGCAATGGCCAGCGCCGCCCGACTCCTCGTTTTGAGAAGTTCACCCTCCTCATTGCCAATATATCAGAAGTTCTTATGGAGGTGGACAAGGAAGGGCCTACTCCGTGCCCCCTAGAATGAACACGCCTGGAAAGAAGAGGAACAAGGATAAGTGGTGCCGCTTTCACAGGGACCACGGCCACGACACGAATGATTGTCGGGCTCTCAAGGAGGAGATCGAGGAACTCATACAGCAGGGGCACCTGACCAAGTTCGTCAAAAAAGAGGGGGCCGAGCTTCCCCCCTGAGGAGCCAATAAACAAACAGAAAGGCCCGCCGAGCTTCAAGACTCAGCTCCTCCCAAGAGGTCTTCACCTCATCGTAGAAGTAGGAACTTCATTTTCAATAAGGCCGAAACTTGTAACACGGCCAATAGCATGTAACAATGGCTCGCCCTATTGAAGCAGCCACTTAGTTTATCTCAATAAAACTTTACAACTTTTCATTTAAAATTATTGCTCTTGCTTTATCTCTATCTCTCCGAGTCATGACTCGCTAAATAGTGAGTTTGGAGTCCAGCTTCTTCTACATGGCTGCTCCCACAACTTACTAAGCTCTAACAACGAGTTCGGAGTCTAACACATGGCTCGATTCCGCTTCAAATAACTTGCTCTTCAGCAAGTTAGAAGTGGTTCGCCATTCGGAACTGGTCCTACAACCGTTGAGTCCCTCTAACGACGAGTTCGGAGTTCAACACTTGACTAGATTCTGCTTCAAATAACTTGCTCTTAAGCGAGTTAGAAGCGGTTCGCCATTCGGAATTGCTCCCACAACCGTTGAGTCCCTCTAACGACGAGTTCGGAGTCCAACACTTGGCTCGATTCTGCTTCAAATAACTTGCTCTTAAGCGAGTTAGAAGCGGTTTGCCATTTGGAATTGCTCCCACAACCGTTGAATCCCTGTAACGACGAGTTCGGAGTCCAACACTTGGCTCGATTCTGCTTTGGATAACTTGCTCTTAAGCAAGTTAGAAGTGGTTCGCCATTTGGAACTGCTTCTACAACCGTTGATTCTCTCACTTAAATAGCGAGTTCGGAGCTCACAACTCTTTCTTAGAGTTGCTCCTCAAACTTGTCTCCCAAATTGCTCGCTCCTAGAACCGAGCTCTTCGCTCCGCTCACCTCCACGGCGGACCTCTTCTCGACGAGTTCGGAGCTCACAACTCTTTCCTAGAGTTCCTCCTCAAACTCGTCTTCCGAATGGCCCCCTCCCAGAGCGAGCTCTTCACTCCGCTCGCCTCCAAAGCGGATCTCTTCTCAACAAGTTCGGAGCTCACAACTCTCTTCTAGAGTTGCTCCTCAAACTCGTCTCCCAGATGGCTCTCCCCCAGAGTCGAGCTCTTCACTCCGCTTGCCTCCAAAGCGGACCTCTTCTCAACAAGTTCGGAGCACAACTCTCTCCTAGAGTTGCTCCTCAAACTCGTCTTCCAAATGGATCTCTCCTAGAGCCAAGCTCTTCGCTCCGCTCCCCTCCAAAGCGGACCTCTTCACAACAAGTTCAGAGCTCACAACTCTCTTCTAGAGTTGCTCTTCAAACTTGTCCTCCAAGAACGGGCTTCCCCTAGAGCCATGCAAAGCTCTTCTCAACTTCGCAAAGACGAAGATGTTGTGGGACTATCTTGACCTTGAGGAAGGAGGATTCTCCAATTCATCTCTGAAGAGAACTTGTAGATCTTCAAAAAAGCTTTAGAACAAGGGATCCTACACCCCAATCCGATCTCCGTAGCACCGGGAACATCGAGAAGAACTCACCCTAGACTTCGGCACACACTACAAGAAATTTGACATATAGTGACAGTAAAAATCCGTGGGTAAAAGGCAAAAAACCGTAGGTATAGCCCGTAAAACCTATACCAACGGACATATTTTTCCGTCGTTTTTAATTAGCTATACCCACGGCAAAATGCCGTCACTATAGCCTATAGCGACGGTTTTTTTACCCGTTGGACAAAACCTTGGTGTTATACCCACGGTTTCATATCCGTTGGTATAGATTTTAAGGACACCACTTGCTTTCCTATACCCACGGTTGAAACTCTATTGCTATAGGTTTTAGTGATGGTTTTCGCATTCAAATATTTAAATATATACCCATCGCTCTATACAAATTTTTTTCTTATTAATTACACGTATGATAATTTTTATATTTTCTTTTATAATATTAATCCAAATATAAACTAAATACACAATAGATAAATGTGTTTATGAAACAAAATTAAAAAAAAATTCAACTTCAATCATATTAAAAATTAATGAAGTATTACAAGCATGTCAAATTACAAAATAGTTAATAACCAAATACACAATTGAATTCATGTGTGCAGACATGAGAATCAATACTTTAAACTACGATCAACATATTCAATGACATTATAAGATAACATTCAATTGACTTCTCACTTGAGATACGACACTAACAACTTTCTTATTTTATGGCAACCAGATCTTGATTGATCTTGATTCTCTTTGCAGTAATCTTCTTTTAGCATCCTGCAAATCTCCTTTACAACCTTCTTCACTTCATCGTCGGCAAACAAAAACTCGGCTGCATTTTCAGCGAGTTCAATCATTTCTAGCTTGTTGAGAGCCCTTCACAAACAAAACAAAGCAAAAAGATCCAACTTTGGTCATCAACAACACGAAGGCAAGATGACAGGGTTAACTATTTGTGAATGAAAACTAAATGTATTTTAGTTGTTGGTGAATGAAATATCCATGTAAATACAGATAAAACAAATTTGTAAAAAACAGATGATATGGCTAAAAATGGGGTTTAATCGGAACCGTCCAAATCGGGCGCGAATCTCGAGACCTGAGGGTAAAACGGTGATTTCACCCACAAAAGGACCAAAACGGATATTGGATCTGCCCTCCTAGGGCCCAATAATCCGCGAATGGATCCACCACCAAGAGGGTGCGGGTCTCGACCCGCTGCGTACCCAATCCATCAAGATAGAGTCAGGGTTCCTGATTAAATACGATCAACGGCCCTGATGGACGTCTATCTTTTCACGGGGGATTAGGGATTAAATTCCTTATCTGATTACAGGGAATATATATTGTCAGATTACCTTCCTCATCTGATTATGGAGGACATTCCTTATCAAATCACGGGGATTACATTCCTAATCCGTTCCCTAAGACGCCTATAAATACCCCCCATCCATCTCCATTAAGAGGTAATCAACTCTTCACCAGTTTTTACGCTCTTTCATAATCTCTTTGATTACTGACTTGAGCGTCGGAGGGTGCGTCGCCGGGATCCCCCCCGGTGTCTCGCACTTTTTGCAGGTGCACGGCAGGAACAACGAACGAGGCCCGACGGAACAGGTACGCAGGTTTTCCTATTCAGTTTCCCCAAGAATCCACAAGTTCTATCTGTTTGCCCCCACACCAAATTTAGCGGCAACAGATTGGCGCCGTCTGTGGGAAACAAACGAATAGAGACCTCTCCCCTTCCCGGTGAACAGGTTTTCTCCTGCCATGCCGCCTCGCAAAGTTAGATCTAGGGGCTCCAACCGAGCGCCCAACCCTGACCATCAAGAAGTCCTTCCTGATCCCGCTCAGCAACAAGGGCAACTCCCTCCTACCATAGAAGAGCCGCTCCAACGGAACCCTCCACCTCCTGATCCAAAGGGGCCTAACCCCCAGAAACAGCCCCTTCACCAAGAGAACATCTCCATCCACAACGCCTCCAGTGCTTCCATGGCCTCCCATCACCCCCGGGCCTCTGGTCGCCACAATGCCCCTCCCAAACGCCCGGAAGATGATGACCTTCGTCGCCATCTGGATGAAAAGCGGGCTCGGGGGGAAGCCTCCCGCCAGCAAGAGCGATCCTCCCGTCACCGAGAGCACAGGAGGTCCCCCATCCGAAGAGGAAGAAAGGACTCCCCCGATTATCACCGAAGAAGGCATTCTCCCGCAGGTCGGCAGCAGCCTAGGAACAATGAGGCACCCATCACCCGTGCCGAGTTCCAGCAGTTCCAAGCAATGGTACAACAGGCCCTCAACCTCCGTCAAAATCCCAATGGGCCGAGGGCCCCATCCCCTCCTCCGGTCCGAAGCCCTCGCCAACGGTCCCCCTCTCCTCGTCCTGCACCAACCAACTCCCGACGCACCCTGAGTCCTCGTCGCTCCCGAAGTGACCGCCGCCGCAGCCCTCGCTCCCCCTCATACGAAGACGAGTCTCGTGGTCCGGCGAATTACCGTCGGAGGGATGACATCATGGACCGCCGTCTCAACGAAGTGGAAAAGCTCCTGGGTCAGATAAACCGAGAAGAGGAACTCAGGGGGAGGACCCTACGTCCTAGCCGGCCCCCGTTCTCCCGAACCATAGTGGATGCCCCTGTACCGTTCGGTTTCAAACCTCCCCAATTCGAAAATTACACCGGCGAGACCGATCCAGTTGATCACATCGAAGGCTTTAAGACTTTGATGCTCCTCCACCAAGCTTCCGATGCCCTCCTCTGCAAAACATTCCCCGCGACACTCAAAGGTCCGGCTCGAGAATGGTACTCTCGTCTCGCCCCGACATCGATATTCTCCTTTGAACAGTTCGAAACCCTCTTCATCACCCACTTTGTCAGCAGCCGAAGGACCGAGAAAACCAGTATCTCACTATTGCACCTCCGTCAGCAAAAGGGGGAAAAACTGAGGGACTACGTGAAGAGGTTCACAGCCGAAGCTAGAACTATTGCCTCCCTCGACCAATCGGTCGCTACCGCAGCATTCCAATCCAACATTCTCAATTCCAACCTCCGCTCCTCCCTTGCCAAGAAACCCCCACATGACTTTTCCGACCTTCTTCTTCGCACCGAAAAGTACATTCGGGCCGAAGAGGCCGAGCAACCCCCCAACTGGGAAGTGCCAGCCTCCGGGCTTAAAAGGAAGGGGGCAGAAGAAGAAGGAGCCAAGAAGCTCCAGAAGGATAATGCCGGCCAGCGCCGACCTCCCCCTAGATTTGAGAAGTTCACTCCCCTCAACGCTAACCTCTCGGCCATCTTCATGGAGGTCGAAAAAGACGGGGTCTTGCCTCCAGCTCCCAAAATGAATACTCCCGCCAAGAGAAGAGATAAAGAGAAATGGTGCCGCTATCACCGGGACCACGGGCATGACACCAACGACTGCCGTGCTCTGAGGAACGAGATCGAAGCCCTTATCCAGAGGGGACAGCTGACGAAGTTTGTAAAAAAGGACCGAGCCGAGCTCCCTCTCCCGCCTCGGGGGGCTAACAAGCGTCCGGAAAGAGAAGAGACGCCAGACTTCGAGGAAGAGCGAGTCCTCCACCTCATCCATGGGGGTCCGATGGGAGGCTCCTCGAACTCCTCCCGAAGAGCGTTTATCAGAGAGGTCAATTCAGTCCGAACCACGCCTCCTCCCAAGGGCCTCGGAGTGCCAGTTACCTTCTCCGACGAAGATCTCGAGGGAGTCCGTATCCCGCATTGTGACGCTCTCGTCATCAGCCTCCACATGGCAAATTTCAAAGTGGAGAGGATCTTAGTCGACAACGGCAGCTCCGTCAACATCCTATTCCTCTCCGCTTTCAAAGGCCTAAAGCTCTCCAGAGACAGACTCAAACCCGCCGGTTACACTCTCCATGGGTTCACGGGGGTTCCGGTAACTATAGAAGGGGTGATCACCCTCGATGTAACTGCCGGACAGACCCCTACCACCAGAACGGAGCCAATGGACTTCATGGTAGTGGATGTTCCCGCTGCCTACAACGTCATTTTGGGCAGGCCCGGCCTCGCGGCTCTGGAAGCAGTTCCCTCGGCATATCATCTGAAGATGAAATTTCCCACCCGATCCGGGGTCGGAGAAGTAAGGGGAAATCAGGAGCAGGCCCGGAAATGCTACATGACTTCGACCCTTGGGCCCGTCCTCTCTTTAGAGACCCTGGAAATTCCCCAAGATTCCACAAGACCGACCTCCGAGCCAGCGGACGAACTGGAGGAGGTGCTCTTCTCCGAACAAGAGCCGACCCGCAAGTTCTTCGTAAGCAAGGCCCTCCCGTCCGCCCTATACTCAGATATTGTGGAATGCATCCGAGACAATCAAGACCTCTTCGCATGGTCCGCAGCTGACATGCCCGGTATCTCCGAAGAACTCTTAGTCCACCGCTTGAGTGTTGATCCGGGGTCCAAACCGGTTCAGCAGAAGAGGCGTAAGTTCGCCCCCGAGCGACAGCTCGCTATTAAAGAAGAGGTAGATAAATTGCTGAAGGCCCGATTCATACAGGAGGTAAACTACCCTGAATGGTTATCGAACGTAGTAATGGTGAAGAAGTCCAACGGAACATGGAGAATTTGCATTGATTTCACCGACCTCAACAAAGCCTGTCCCAAAGATCCCTTCCCTCTACCGAGCATCGACACTCTGATTGACGCAACCTCGGGACATGAGCTTCTAAGCTTCATGGACGCTTTCTCGGGTTACAATCAGATAAGGATGTTCCCGCCGGATATCCCAAAGACGTCTTTTGTAACCGACCAGGGCCTTTATTGCTACAGGGTCATGCCATTCGGCCTAAAGAACGCAGGGGCAACATACCAGCGCCTCGTCAACAAAGTTTTTCAGGCTCAGATCGGCAGAAACATGGAAGTGTATGTCGATGACATGCTGGTGAAAAGCATCCGAGGTGTTGATCATGTGACCGACCTCCAAGAAGCATTTGATGTTTTAAGAAGGAACAATATGAGACTCAACCCGAACAAATGTGCGTTCGGTGTCTCATCAGGCAAGTTCCTCGGCTTTATGGTTAGCCAACGAGGAATAGAGGCGAATCCGGAGAAGATCAAGGCCATACTGGACATGGCCCCCCTAGGAATGTCAAAGAAGTTCAGAGGCTGACTGGTCGCTTAGCCGCCATAGGACGCTTCCTGTCGAAGTCCGGGGAGAAGTGCCTCCCGTTCTTCAAAGCCCTCAGAGGGGCTAAAGGATTCGAGTGGGGGCAGCAGCAACAAGACTCCTTTGACCAGCTTAAAGCCTACCTCGTAAATCCCCCTCTCCTTAGCAAACCAGTACCCGGCGAACCGCTCTACCTCTACCTCGCGGCTTCCGAACAGACGCTCAGTGCGGTCTTAGTCAGAGAAGAAGAAAGGGCTCAGAAGCCCATATACTACGTCAGCAAGGTGCTCCGGGATGCCGAACTTCGGTACCCGAAAATTGAGAAAATGGCGTATGCCCTGGTAATGGCCGCGAGAAAACTTAGACCCTACTTTCAGTCTCATTCGGTGGTCGTCCTTACCGACCAGCCACTGAAACAGATTCTTCACAAACCCGAGACTTCTGGTCGCCTCATGAAGTGGTCGATCGAGCTGAGCCAGCACGATATAACTTATCAGCCTCGGACTGCAATCAAGGCACAGGCACTGGCCGAATTCATAGTTGAGACTACAATCCCCGAGTCTGGCCAAGCAGCAAAGGGACCCCCCGTCTGGTCGGTCTATGTTGACGGGTCCTCTTGTAATGAGGGTAGCGGGGCAGGAGTCATCCTGGCAGGACCAGATGGCTTCATCCTCCAATACTCACTCCGGATAAATTTCAAAGCCTCGAACAACGAGGCCAAATATGAAGCACTAATAGCCGGGCTTCGAATGGCCCGAAACGCTGGGGCACATCGGCTACAGATTTTCAGCGACTCCCAGTTGATTGTTAACCAGGTCCTCGGCGAGTATGAAGCCCGCGACGATAGAATGGCTAAATACTTGTCCAAAGTAAAGGGCCTCATGGCGCTGTTCGACGAGGCTCTCATCCAAAGGATCCCTCGAGAAGAAAATGCTCAGGCCGACGCCTTATCCAAGTTAGCCTCCTCCTCCCTTCAAGGTCTGGAACAGACCGTTTTGATAGAAGTCCTCCTAAAGCCGAGCATCGAGGACGAAGCGCCAGACTCCGTTGAAGCATTGCCTGTCCTCCTCGAAGACAACTGGATGAAACCCATTGTCGAATTCCTGAGGAACGGACTCCTCCCTGAAGATCCGAGGGAAGCACGAAGAATTAGGGCCCGAGCCGAGCGTTTTACTTTACTCGAAGGCATCTTATACAAACGCTCCTTCACCCAAGCGGATGGTCGACCGTATCTAAGGTGCCTCTCCCCCGAGCAAGCCGACTACGCCCTACAGGAGCTCCATGAGGGGGTCGGCGGAGCCCATTCTGGATCCAGGGCTCTGGCGCGCAAGGTATTGAACTATGGATATTACTGGCCCACTCTCCTACGGGACGCCGAACGACACGTTCGGCAGTGCAGCTCCTGCCAAAAGTATGCAGACATCCGACGTCTTCCGCAGGCACCGCTGACCTCCCTATCAAGTCCCGTTCCCTTCGCTATGTGGGGGATGGACTTACTGGGACCATTCCCTCCAGCCCCCGGACAGCTAAAGTTCCTAGTCGTGGCAGTCGACTATTTCTCTAAGTGGATAGAAGCCGAGCCCCTGGCTACGATCACCGAACATAGGGTCGTTCAGTTCTTCTGGAAGAATGTGATTTGCCGGTTCGGCGTTTCCCGAGTCATAGTCACAGATAACGGGACACAGTTTACTGGAGCTGCCTTCCGAGCCTTGTGTGAAGACCTTTCCATACAACACCGATTCTCCTCCGTCTCCCATCCCCAGTCGAATGGCCAAGCTGAGAATGCCAACCGACAGATTCTTGCAGGAATCAAGAAGAGGTTAGACAAGTATTCCAAGGGACTATGGGTCGATCAGCTGCCGAACGTACTCTGGAATCACCGCACCACCAAGCGGACCCCAACAGGCGAGAGCCCATTTAATCTCACCTATGGGGCCGAAGCCATCATCCCCCTAGAAGTCGGGATACCCTCTCCTCGCCTGATCGCTTATGAAGAAGAGCAGAATGCTAGAGAACTCAGAACAAGCCTAGATCTGATAGACGAAATTCGAGAGAGAGCTGCCATACGCCAGCAAGCTTACCGAAGAAGGATCGAGCTGGCATACAACAAAAGAGTCCGCCCAACGGACCTCAAAGAAGGGGATTTAGTCCTTCGGAAGTTGGCCATATCATTCCCCGGGCAGAAAAGCAAGCTGGCCCCGAACTGGGAGGGACCGTACAAGATCTCGAAAGTAATCCGCCCCGGTACGTACAAGCTAGAGGATCTCGAAGGCAGAGAAATTCCCCGGACTTGGAACGCCGACCATCTTTTGAAATACCAAGAGAAGGCAACTACGTCTCTCCAAGTAACTCGAGATGTCGAACCGTTCCCCTCCTTTCTCTAGTCATAGTTTGTCCTTTTTGTGCTTTCTTTTATTATTGTAATAACGGCTAGCAACTTTAGAAGCAGCCGATCATTAGATGTTAATAAATGAAGTTTCTTCATGTTTTCACTACTATTACATCCCTCTGCTTGTAACTCTTTAATGTCACAATGGTTCCGGAGTCCCACACTTGGCTCGATTCTACTTCGCGAGCTCGCTCCTAAGCGAGCTAGAAGTAGCTCACCATTCGAAAATGCTCCCACAGCCGTTGAATGGTACGGAGTCCAACACTTGGTTCGACCCTACTCCGCAAGCTCGCTCCTAAGCGAGCTAGGGTTAGTTCGCCATTCGAAATTGCTCCTACACCCCTCAAACTGACAATGGTTCCGGAGTCCAACACTTGGCTCGATTATACTTCGCGAGCTCGCTCCTAAGCGAGCTAGAAGTAGCTCGCCATTCGAAAATGCTCCCACAGCCGTTGAATGGTACGGAGTCCAACACTTGGTTTGACCCTACTCCGCAAGCTCGCTCCTAAGCGAGCTAGGGGTAGTTCGCCATTCGAAATTGCTCCTACACCCCTCAAACTGACAATGGTTCCGGAGTCCAACACTTGGCTCGATTCTACTTCGCGAGCTCGCTCCTAAGCGAGCTAGAAGTAGCTCGCCATTCGAAAATGCTCCCACAGCCGTTGAATGGTACGGAGTCCAACACTTGGTTCGACCCTACTCCGCAAGCTCGCTCCTAAGCGAGCTAGGGGTAGTTCGCCATTCGAAATTGCTCCTACACCCCTCAAACTGACAATGGTTCCGGAGTCCAACACTTGGCTCGATTCTACTTCGCGAGCTCGCTCCTAAGCGAGCTAGAAGTAGCTCGCCATTCGAAAATGCTCCCACAGCCGTTGAATGGTACGGAGTCCAACACTTGGTTCGACCCTACTCCGCAAGCTCGCTCCTAAGCAAGCTAGGGGTAGTTCGCCATTCGAAATTGCTCCTACACCCCTTAAACTGACAATGGTTCCGGAGTCCAACACTTGGCTCGATTCTACTTCGCGAGCTCGCTCCTAAGCGAGCTAGAAGTAGCTCGCCATTCGAAAACGCTCCCACAGCCGTTGAATGGTACGGAGTCCAACACTTGGTTCGAACCTACTCCGCAAGCTCGCTCCGAAGCAAGCTATGGTAGTTCGCCATTCGAAATTGCTCCTACACCCCTTAAACCGACAATGGTTCCGGAGTCCGCCAAACGAGCTAGGGACAGCTCACCGTCCTAAAAAACGCTCCGATGACGTTAACCTAATCAAGCAAGTGCACAACTCGGCTCGACGTTACTTCGCGACTCCACTCATGATCGACCTGAAAGAAGCTCGCCATTCCGAGTTCGACAGTTCAGAAGTTACCCCATGACAGACAACATTCACAGCAATAAAACACGCAAGTTCGGCAATAACGCATTTATTAATGAAGCAGATGTGATACAAAGGCAAACACAAACAGGAGCACGACTCAACAAGGATATTTACAATACCGACTCGTCACACTTAGCGAAAAGCAAAAAAAAAAAAAAAAAAGAGAGCAAAGAACGCGCGGAACCGACCACTTCAGCGCTTCTTCGGAGCTGGAGCATTCCGCTTCAAGGACACTCGAGAGTGACGACGCTTGTCCCCGGAGCGCGACCCCAAGCCGGCAAACTGGGACGTATCCTCGGCACCGCTCCTGGCAGCTACGCCGACAGACGCCCCGCTCGAGGAGATTGCCACCGAGCTCTGCGCGTCCCCCGGGCTTGGTTGGCCGATCCGCTGACGGGTCGCCATCTCATAGAAAGTAATGCCCCGCTCACTCTCAGCACGAGTGCATGACGTGCTTCGAACGTTGACCGGCCCTGAATGGGGCTTCAGACGAGCCACTTCCGCCTCCAGCTCTGAGATCCTGTCCCGCAACGAGTCGTCTTTAACGTCGACTTCGAAACGTGGGGGTATCGCGGAGTCCGGCACTCCAGATCGACTAGCGACAAGGCGCCGAAGGTGGGTGACTTCGATGCTTTTATCCACCGTCGCCCTCTTGAGCGCTTCGACTTCAGCAGTCAACTCGACTCGTTCAGTCGTCAACTTGGCCACCTCGGCCGTCAGCCCCTCGCCCTCACTTCGGAGCTTCGCCTCTACGGACTGCAGATGCTGTATCTCGGAAAGCAACTCGTCCTTCTCCGCTGTTATTTTGGACAAATTATGACGAATGCACTGAACACGAATCTCATTACTGAAATCAGTGGGCAAGTGTTCACCTTCGGGTATGAGCTCGGCGATTCGGCTTTCCAAACGACGAATCTCGATATCACGCCGGCCAAGGACGAGCTGGAGATGCTTCCTCTCGCTCTCGGCTCGGCGCAATCCGAGCTCGACCTCATAAAGTTTCTCCCTACACCTAGCCAGACACAGCCTCGTCGCCCCTAGGCCAGCTTCGGCTTTAACCTCTTCGTCCGGGCGGAAAAGCTCGACGTCTTGGGGGATTACCATAAGCTGCAAAGAAATCGGAGCAATCAGCGAAAACGTTGAGCGTGGCCGAAGCACCGCACTTGGAAAAATTTTCATCTCTAAAAACAGAGTTTGACGGTTCGGCAAAAGAGGGGGCATAAAACAGAAATTTCCGAGCACCAACACTTGCAAAAATTTTGATTTCATTTACGTCAAAAGAAGCGGTGGCCAGTCCGCTATTAGGCATTACAAAGTTCGATAAAAAAAAAAAAAGAGAAAAAGAGCAGAAACAGCCAAAAACAATAAAACGAGAGGCGGATTCAGTGCTCGACCTCTTTCCCCGGGCGACGAGGCGGAGTAGGGGTCGACTTTGCCGAAGGAGACGCCGCCGCCAGTGGAGTGGCCGTGGCGCTCGGGACCTCGCCAGTAATCCCGGCATCGGCATCAGCGCCGTCCTCCTCCTCCTCCTCCTCTTCCCCTTCGGACTCGGGGTCGAAGCCCTCGACGTGTCCGGGGAAGAGTCGCCATCCCGAGACGTCCACCCCGGGGTATGCCTCTCGCACCCGGTCGAGGGCAGTGGCGAAGGCCTTCGCCATGTTCTGCGCGAGGTACCCCTGGGCCTTCTTCAAGGTGGCGTCCTCCACCTCCTTCACAGCCGCCGCCTGCTTCGCCTCGGCCTCGGCCAACTGATTGGCCGACCCCTCCTTCTCCCGACGCAGCTCGTCCTCCAGCCTCTTCACTTCGGCCTCGAGGTGCTGGATCCTCGCAGACCGGCCTTCATGCTCGACTCGGAGCTTGTCGAGCTGGTTCGACATCCGAGCCTTCTCGTTCCGAGCCTGGTCGGACTCTTGCTTCAGCTCCTTCTCGAGGGCGGTCAGCCGTTCGGTGAGGTGACCGAAGTGGACGACGATCTGCAAGGGAAAGAGGAAGAACTCAGAGAGTTAGAAAAATTTTGTGATTCAAGATGAAACGAATGAAGGGAACTCAGAACTTACCGATACCGCCGAACGAGCGATCTCGATCACGTCGTCGCCCTGCCTCCCCGCGTCCATGGCGGCGCGGTCCTTCTGGGTGGCGAGATGCTTGACGGCCTGCATACTCGCCAACGAGTTCCCGAGGAACCCATCGTGCCTCCGGACCTGCCAGTCCGGAATGTGGATCCGTTTGTGCTCCTCCGTCAGGAGCTCCTCGCCTGCCACGGTCAACGGCGGGGTCGGCATGGCGAGGGCGGCGGCGATGGGGAACTCGCCCGCAGATGCTGGAGCCGAGGTCGACACCACGGCGACGACCGGGTCGTCGGCAATCTCCACCGCCTGGACGGGGCCCTCGATCCTCGGCGCCTTTGAGGATGAGGGCAGCTTCGACGCTACCCTCTTGCGCTTCCTCGGCGCCTTACTGGCGAGTCCTGCCCTGAGCGCCAACACCGCCTCGTAGTCCATAGATTCTACATCAAAAGAAAAAAATTTTGATTAGCACAAAAGAAGAACAAGGCAGCAAGTACGAAAAAAAAAGAACTTGGCGAAAAGCCGCGTACTAGGATCTACGCGGCCGAGCCCTCCCCTGTAAAGAACGTCCTCCGTCAACTCCTTCCAGTCGTACTTCGGCCGGTCGAGAAGGGTCCGAACCGCCCCTTCTTCTTCTACTGAGAGTCTCGGCAGCGCCGTCGCCCTCTTGGTCACCCCTTCTGCCCAATTGGTGGGGATCGGCCAGGCCTCTCGACTCCGCACGACGACCCACTTCTCTCGCCAGTGCTTGATAGAGTCCGGGCAAACCACGAGCCTGCCGCCGTGCCTCGGAGTCAGATAATACCGGTACTCCGACTTGTTCCCTTGGTGGAGCCGGTATATCGTCCGAAGCACGTTCAGCTGCGGTTCGATCCCCGCGGCCTGGCAATGGAGAACGAAGCCATTAATCACTCGCCACGCGTTCGGCATGAGCTGAATAGGGCAGACCCCGTACCAGCTCACCACGGTAATTGCGAACGCGTGGAGAGGTAGCCGGGCACCGACGATAAAGGCATCAACCGGCCAGCAACACATGGTCACTGGCAGCGGCGAATTGGCCCTAACCCCGGGGCCCGGCAGCATGATTTCGTACTCCTCCGGGATGAAAAAAGCGTCCCGGATCGCCACCAACTCCTCCTCGCGCAGGATCGACGCCGCATCGTCTGCCTCCGTCGTCTCCCTCGCTTCATTCTCCTCGAAGGTCCTCTCCCTCCCATGGATGATTCGTTCGGCCTGGTCCTTCGGGAGCTCCCGGACCCTGTGTAGTCCTGTCAGCGGACCCGGCAGCTGTCCGAACTCTCCCATCCTCTTCGGATCCTCGACAATCGAATCCTTGCCGAACACCTTGCCCTTGGTTGGAGTCGGAGTCGAGGCTTCGGCGCCTATAGGGGAGGACTCGGACCCAGAGACTTCATCTGAGACAGAAGCTACAGACATAATTTATAAATTACCTCGAGAGAAAGAGCTGCCGAAAAGCTTCGCCTGAGCTAACGCCGGTGCCGGAAAAACTTGCCTGAAACACTAGAGAACGCCTGAACAAATGAGAGGAGAAGTGAGAAATGAGGGGGGGGGTGAGGATTTATAGAAGGGGGGCACGCCCCACGAGGCTAATGGGCTTGTACGACCGGCCCATCTAAACCAAGCGGCGGAGCGATCCCAATCGTCACCTCGTTAACCGCAGCGAATCATGAGATGCATTTAATGCTATCCCATCTGATGGAATCCCAGAGGTCACAGCATTTAATGAGCGTCGCATCTGTCAGGGTTGTCAGAATTGTCAGAATTGTCAGACATTCAAATGGCGCACAGAAGAGACAAACTCACATAAACGACAAGTCTGCACGCTCGGCACCCACTGCCGAGCATTCGTGACACCGACCCTGTTATAGGGGAAAAGGTCACGCTCGGCACCCACTGCCGAACATTCGTGACACCGACCCTGTTATAGGGGAAAAAGTCACGCTCGGCACCCACTGCCGAGCATTCGTGACACCGACCCTGTTATAGGGGAAAAAGTCACGCTCGGCACCCACTGCCGAGCATTCGTGACACCGACCCTGTTATAGGGGAAAAAGTCACGCTCGGCACCCACTGCCGAGCATTCGTGACACCGACCCTGTTATAGGGGAAAAAGTCACGCTCGGCACCCACTGCCGAGCATTCGTGACACCGACCCTGTTATAGGGGAAAAAGTCACGCTCGGCACCCACTGCCGAGCATTCGTGACACCGACCCTGTTATAGGGGAAAAAGGCACGCTCGCCACCCACTGCCGAGCATTCGTGACGCCGACCCTGTTATAGGGGAAAAAGTCACGCTCGGCACCCACTGCCGAGCATTCGTGACACCGACCCTGTTATAGGGAAAAAAGTCACGCTCGGCACCCACTGCCGAGCATTCGTGACACCGACCCTGTTATAGGGAAAAAAGTCACGCTCGGCACCCACTGCCGAGCATTCGTGACACCGACCCTGTTATAGGGGAAAAAGTCACGCTCGGCACCCACTGCCGAGCATTCGTGACGCCGACCCTGTTATAGGGGAAAAAGGCACGCTCGGCACCCACTGCCGAGCATTCGTGACACCGACCCTGTTATAGGGGAAAAAGTCACGCTCGGCACCCACTGCCGAGCATTCGTGACACCGACCCTGTTATAGGGGAAAAAGTCACGCTCGGCACCCACTGCCGAGCATTCGTGACACCGACCCTGTTATAGGGGAAAAAGTCACGCTCGGCACCCACTGCCGAGCATTCGTGACACCGACCCTGTTATAGGGGAAAAAGTCACGCTCGGCACCCACTGCCGAGCATTCGTGACACCGACCCTGTTATAGGGAAAAAGTCACGTTCGGCACCGCTGCCGAGCGTTCATGGCACCGACCCTGTTATATGGAAAAAAACAGGTTCGGCACCGCTGCCGAGCGTTCGTGGCACCGACCCTCTTATAGGGAAAAAACCGGTTCGGCACCGCTGCCGAGCGTTCGTGGCACCGACCCTGTTATATGGAAAAAACAGGTTCGGCACCGCTGCCGAGCGTTCGTGGCACCGACCCTCTTATAAGGAAAAAACCGGTTCGGCACCGCTGCCGAGCGTTCGTGGCACCGACCCTCTTATAGGGAAAAAACCGGTTCGGCACCGCTGCCGAGCGTTCGTGGCACCGACCCTCTTATAGGGAAAAAACCGGTTCGGCACCGCTGCCGAGCGTTCGCGGCACCGACCCTCTTATAGGGGAAAGACAAGTTCGGCGGACCGCCGAACTCGCTCCTGACGCTCGCAGTCCTGCCGAACTCACTTCCCTCTCTGGAAAAGCTCGCCGAACCGCATATGGACCTCGGCCCCTTCGCCAGCGAACTCTAGGGGGGTCTAAAGCGTGCTCCAAGTATACAAGACCACCGAATGACGAATTGACACTTTGCGAAGTTAATAAGATATCCCTGCAAGAATACCACATGACCATCAGAGTTCAGGAGCGACTCAGAGTTCAATCCGCTTGAAAAATCACCGAACTACCTCCTTCAAGATTCAAAACCTTCCGTTTGGGCCCCGATACAACTCCACCAGCCATTAAAAAACTGCTAAACTACTCCTCAAAGGCCGATCAAGCTCAGCCTTTAGGAGTGGGGGGCTCGTGATATGGCTAAAAATGGGGTTTAATCGGAACCGTCCAAATCGGGCGCGAATCTCGAGACCTGAGGGTAAAACGGTGATTTCACCCACAAAAGGACCAAAACGGATATTGGATCTGCCCTCCTAGGGCCCAATAATCCGCGAATGGATCCACCACCAAGAGGGTGCGGGTCTCGACCCGCTGCGTACCCAATCCATCAAGATAGAGTCAGGGTTCCTGATTAAATACGATCAACGGCCCTGATGGACGTCTATCTTTTCACGGGGGATTAGGGATTAAATTCCTTATCTGATTACAGGGAATATATATTGTCAGATTACCTTCCTCATCTGATTATGGAGGACATTCCTTATCAAATCACGGGGATTACATTCCTAATCCGTTCCCTAAGACGCCTATAAATACCCCCCATCCATCTCCATTAAGAGGTAATCAACTCTTCACCAGTTTTTACGCTCTTTCATAATCTCTTTGATTACTGACTTGAGCGTCGGAGGGTGCGTCGCCGGGATCCCCCCCGGTGTCTCGCACTTTTTGCAGGTGCACGGCAGGAACAACGAACGAGGCCCGACGGAACAGGTACGCAGGTTTTCCTATTCAGTTTCCCCAAGAATCCACAAGTTCTATCTGTTTGCCCCCACACCAAATTTAGCGGCAACAACAGATAAAACAAATTTGTAAATACTCACCCTTCTTAATGAGTCTGACCTACGCATGTATGCCTCAGTTGTTGACCGTTGCTGATCTTCTTCACGGAATTTCTGAAAGAAAAAAATATATCAACCACCAATTGAGAATTTGAAGTTGATGCATGAGAAGATTGAGAGAAATTATTTGTCTATATGATGAAATAAAGCACAGAGCACCAGCATATGATCAAACAACTTCCATAAGCTGAAGTGATATTTATCAGTATTTATAAGGGAATAGTCTATCTATTAGTTATATTTAAATTATTCAAGCAAAATATTGATATTATGGTTCCGGAAGCAGTTAGTTATACTGCTCAGTCTTTCCCATGTTCTGGTATGTGCAACATTTTAGGGACCTGCAAATTGAATTGGTTCAAAATTGCACAAATTTTCCAGCTCTTTTATGAGTATTAAAAATAGGGATCTTCAGGTCTAATTACCTTGTAGACCTGAAGTACTTCCCTCAGTAATATGGTTTTTTTTTTGTCTAGAAACTCGAGTATACTAATTTCCTTTCTGCTTCAATACAACAGAATAGAGCAAATTATCAATTAAGCAATTCAACCAATAATTGTTATCATTAAGGCATTCAATATTAACCATGCAAAACACTAGACCCTTTTTATTTCATGAAGTAACATATAGAGCAAATTATGAATTAAAACCTGAAGTACTTCCCTCAGTAATATGGTTTTTTTTTGTCTAGAAACTCGAGTATACTAATTTCCTTCCTGCTTCAATATAACAGAATAGAGCAAATTATCAATTAAGCAATTCAACCAATAATTGTTATCATTAAGGCATTCAATATTAACCATGCAAAACACTAGACCCTTTTTATTTCATGAAGTAACATATAGAGCAAATTATGAATTAAGACCTGAAGTACTTCCCTCAGTAATATGGTTTTTTTTTGTCTAGAAACTCGAGTATACTAATTTCCTTTCTGCTTCAATATAACAGAATAGAGCAAATTATCAATTAAGCAATTCAACCAATAATTGTTATCATTAAGGCATTCAATATTAACCATGCAAAACACTAGACCCTTTTTATTTCATGAAGTAACATATAGAGCAAATTATGAATTAAGACCTGAAGTACTTCCCTCAGTAATATGGTTTTTTTTTTGTCTAGAAACTCGAGTATACTAATTTCCTTTCTGCTTCAATATAACAGAATAGAGCAAATTATCAATTAAGCAATTCAACCAATAATTGTTATCATTAAGGCATTCAATATTAACCATGCAAAACACTAGACCCTTTTTATTTCATGAAGTAACATATAGAGCAAATTATGAATTAAGACACATGGATATCAATGTCACATTTACCCGAGACCCAGACACGACCAAGGTCCGTACCGGAACTGACCCAATTGTAGACGGGTAGGATTAGGGATGATTTTGGACCCGACCCACCCTAGATCCGCCCCAAGGACCCGGTAGTAGACCAATAACTTAAATTTTAGTATATTAGAACTAGTTGTAACAGTTTCAAATATATTTATCTTTTAGATAGAAAATAAAGTTTTATATGATAAGAGTGCAATCTTTTCTTTTACTCCCAATTTGCATCTCATACTCTTTATTTTGTAAAATCAACTTACCTATATCCATTTATATATTAATCAATTTTACTTTTCCTTTCGCTATGTAGTTTATTCATGTGGTCCTCTAGAGAGAGAAAATACATTTAGCTTTCATTCACTAACAGTTACTTCAGATAAAACATACACACTGAGAGTACAGAAATGACTCACATGACTCACAGTTGATCCTTGCAAGGTTTATCACTGAAACATACACACTGAGAGTACAGAAATGACTCACAGTTGATCCTTGCAAGGTTTATCACTGAAACCAATAATCTTGGATTCTGTGTTGTTTGGTTTTGCCTTTATCCTCAAATTTTTAAGTGTACACTTTGCCTGATACTCACAGAAAAAGGAGGAAAAAAAGGAAGAAACAAACAAACCAGTATTAGAAAAAGCAAAATAAATAAATGACCCTTTGCAACAAAAAACTAAGAAGTGATATAAATTTAGTGTAAACCAAAGCAATTAAACCAACTGTAATAGGGAATTCACTACCAAATAAATGTTGTTAACCAAATCCTTTTCCCTATCTATTTGTCTTATGAAGTAGTGATACTAGCAACTAAATTAGTTGCGTGTTTTCTAATTTAGTTACATTGTTTATTTGTAAATTTGTATTAAATACCAAAATAAAACAATGTAACAGGTGCATTTTACTGTTTTTTTTATAAAAAAAATGAAAAATGGAAACAAAAAGTAGCATAGCAGTTGAGAAAAGATGTTTTACAATAGGTTCTGAATTGGAAACAAAAAGTATATACAAATTCAAAAGTTTATACATACTTTTGCCCAGTCAATTCCAAATGGACCTCTAACATTCTGGTTCTGAATTAGAAAATCGACAACCGGCCCTGGCTTAACTATCATAGTAGTAGAGACATCTGCACATAAACATGAATGGTATCAAGGAGAAATGAGCCTGCAAAACTGAAGAACAGAAAGAGAAAGAAAATAGGATATCAACTGAAAAAGATACGCATCAGTGCAAGAACGATAATTACCAATATTTAGTGAGAGCCCCCCTGTGAAGTTCGAAATCTTGAATGAAATCCTCTGCAGCCTATAACCCCCCACCAATTTCAGTGAAGTTTGCAGGGTTGTTATGGAAAAAAGACTGCCTCACAAGCAAACATCCCCTACCAGAAACAACGGTACGTATTAAAAGGATTGACCTTATAAAGAAAACATATGTCTTGTAAACGATTATTTGAATTTGGTAACCACAGAGGTGAGAGTAGTTGGTGAGTTGTTATCTGTCCGCAATATGTTTTCATTGCACTCTGGCTTATAAATAATGCTTTACTTGCAGAAAAATTAGTAAATAAATTTGATGAGTAAAAGAAGAAATTAGATCACGGGTTTGTGCCTGTTATATTGCAATAAAACATAATGAAGGGTTTATACCTTCAGTGAACCAACTGTAGCAGTTTCAGGGATCTCAATGAAGAGCTCAGGCACTTTGAAAGACTTGATACTGAGTTTTACTGCAAGGAAAATGATATAGATACTAAGGCTAACAATTTTCTTTAATAGACAATAATAGCTAAATTTACTAGTACATATTCTTTAATCATATATTACTTAATGGGCTCAGATACATTTGGTAGATCAATAATAGCTAGATTTACGAGATCACTGCAGGAGAAATAATTTCGAGATGTGGTAAAACCATTCGTTGATAAATGGTGAATAAAAGAGTGTAGCAAGCAAACAAGTTGAACAGACCTCATGTTTCGTATGACCTCATATTTAATATGATCTGAATAATTCATTTGATTGCACCTAAATAACATACCCATTAAAATCATAGGACCTACTAAATTAAACCACTATTAGTTTACATCATTCATGAAGGCTGATCTGTTATACCAAATTCAAGGAAATAACACTTAATATATAAGCCTGAAATCTATTTAGTTTACTCAAATTTGAATATTTGATTTTAGGCTAAATTTCAGAGAACCCCTGACTTTTCAGCCAAAACCAATTTACCCCACCTTTTGTTTTGACAATTTGTCCACCTAAAAGATGGTTTTAAGCATCAGTAAACCCCTCTACAATGTGCAATGGTCCTAGAGTTGTTTAAAAATTAAATTGCATACTTAACCAATGTACCACCATCCAACCAAAATGTATATGCTGGCATCTAAATACCTCAAATTGCATATAAAACATGACCAATAATAGACTACAAATCCGAGAAATTTCTCATTCAGATATAATCTTTCCCTTACTCAGTTTTAACACACAACTCTCCCCAGTTTACCTAATTTAAGCCCAATAACAACAATTTCGACATTTTCTGAAACCCTCGATTCCACAGATCTCGTTTCTCAAGCCAAGATCCAGATCTGACACCAACCAAATCGAATAAAAACTATAACGCACGATCGAATCAACAAGGAAAAGGATGAATCTTTGTCGATACCTGAGGCGGTTCGTATCGGGCAGAAGTGGGGGAATTGTCGGGCAGGGTTCGGCAATGGCTGGCCGGCGAGTGAATGGAGGGCGGCGACTGGATACTGCGAAGCGTCGAGTGTCTACAGCGGGGCACTCAGGAGAGCGGGAAAAAGAGGGCAGTGACTGGAGGCGGAGTTGTGGTTGAGGGAGACAGTCGGAGACGGGGCGACACTTCGGGATAAGAGGCAGTGAGTTGGACCAGTGGCGAGCGGTGCTTCGAGGTGGTCAGTAGGGAGCGACGAGAGGGAGGACGGCGAGATGGCGGGGCATCGTCGAGGTGCTTTGGGATTTGAGCGGAACTCTAGAGTGGAAGGCGGAGTGACGGTCGACTGGAGGAGAGAAGGATGGCGGCACGAGCGAAGGCAGCGGATGTTGAGTAGGGCAAGCTCGACGGAGAAGAAGAAGAATCTCGGAATCGAAACCCTAACCCTAGATCGGTATTACCCTAACCTCGGGTGTGAGAGAGAGAGGAGAGAGAGATAGAGGTGAGAGAGAAAGAGAGAGAGGTGAGAGAGAGAGACGAGAGTATATAAATTTGGTGATTTGGAATTTGGGGGGAAATGAAAAAGTTGGGGGGAAAATGAAAAAGTTGGAATATACCCAGATTAAAAGCTTTAAAGCTATAGGATGCCTATACCCACAGTTTACTATACATCTGTAGGTATATAATACCTATACCCATGGTTTTAGTGATCCGTCACTATAGGTGTCCGTTGGTATATGGCAAATTCCTTGTAGTGACACTTCACCGAGCGCTCTTGGTACCGACCATGTTACATGGAAAAATTGGACCTCGGCACCCTTCGCCGAGCGCTCTTGCCACCGACCATGTTACATGAGAAAAATGGACCTCGGCATCCTTCGCCGAGCGCTCTTGCCACCGACCCCCAAGTATGGAAAAAACTCACTCCGGACTTCAGCAAAGACTCGCCGAACCCCTTCTTTACATGTGTCTCCACGCCGAAGTCCGGAGTGAGTTTTTTCCATATATATCCAACAGTATATATATCAGATACAAAACCTCTCTATTACCTGAGATTTGTATTGTGAGTTTAGATGATCATTTTCTTAATTAATAAATATATTTTAGTTTTTAAATAACCGGTACATTATTAATAATTTTAGTTAAAATCATAAAGCATCTTATTTCCATATTTTGTGCATGCTGGTTTTTTTATTATCTATAATTGTAAGGTCTTTTTGTTATAGGATCGGTGACTACATATAGTACTAATAGTGTCATGCACATATACGCAACTTCTATCGTAGTTTTTTTTATTAAATTCTCCTATAGTAGTACAATGTACAAATACATGAACAGTATTAGTATGTAATACATTAGTAAGTCTTTTAATTTAGTTTTTATTGTCAGAAATTACGGATCATGAACAATTTAATATAGAGGATATATGCTCAGTTTCTTTTAATGTATTTAAAATCTCTGTTGATTCAATAGTCAACAATATGCATATTGATAAGTTAAAAACTTTGAGATGTGGTTTTAGAGTCAGGTTTTAAGTTCGAGTTCCTTGTGATTAAGCGATCTAAATGATCTTAGTATCAATTTTTTTAATAAAAAAATTCAATCAAAATTCAAAATCTATGCCTAATTTTTCTTAAACTATTGGAGTGAAAGCTGAGGTCCCTTCTAGCTTGGGCCTGCTACCAGTCTACAGTTGGTTGACCTGCATCATTTTATTTAATACATAAATCTCAACAACTTTGTTGATGTTTTTTTTCTTAGCTATTGTTGATATGAAATCCAAAAGATACTTAGAAGCAACAGAAACTAAATTGACATCAGTTTTAAGTTTGTAATCCAAAATTTGATTATATGCTGTAAAAGAACATAGATTGGTTATACTCTCCTAATACTCTCGTGATTCTTTCTTATTCTCTTTTTGAATTTATATGTTATCTTTATTTGTTTGCCTTGTCAATCATATTAAACGTTTTTTGCTTTACAAAACTAAATGTGTGTTGAAATATCAAGGAATACTGGGCCTATTGTACTGAAAATAGATAAAACTCTAGAACTCCTAGGGCTCATGGATCCACAGCCGCCCACAGGCTACCCTGTAAACTACAATGTGGACAAAGAAATAATCAGAAAGTTTAAACAGCAGCATCCTTCTGAATGCTTGAAAGCTTCTGAAATTCCTGCAATTTTACTTCAGATTGGCAGTTGGATGGTAAATTCATTTTCAATTTGTTGTATGGAACTAAAATTTAAGACGGCTTAAAATATTGATAACTAAATTAACGTTTTTTCTTTAAATTGCAATTCATATGTACATGAAGAAATTGGCTCAGAGTGAGAATGATTTAGTGACCAAGTTCTACTATACCAAGAAAGCAGTTGTATGGGAGGTACTTCATGAAGGGAGGACGAAAAAAGTAGAGATGTTGTGGTCTAATATCTCAGCATTTATACAACAAACCTGAAGGAGAGCCACCAGCATTGTAGTTGAGCTACATGACATTAGAGTAGCACTTGGTACTGTCCAAGGGGCACAGTTAGACAACTAGTTGTTCATATAAGAGTTTGAATTAGATATAATTCAGTACAGAATATCCTATAAGGGTATATGAAGATTTGAATAGTGAAGTGTCCTTTAGATGAGCTAAGGGATTAACTGTTCAGTTTCGAAATATTAATTTGGAACCTACAAGTGATTAGATTTATTTATGCTTTAGATCAATGTTGCTGTTGATTTTGGTGTGGGAGCAAACAGATGAATTTGTGGATTCTTGGAAAAAACAATAAAGCAAACCTGTTAACCTGTTGACCTTCACCAACTTGTTGATTTGGTCTCTTATTGCTGCCGTGAACCTGCAAAAAGTGCGAAATACCGGGGTTGATCCCGGCAACGCACCCTCCGACGCTTTTATCAGTAATCTGAATGATTAAGAAAGAGCTTTGATTGGCAAAAGATTGATTACCTCTTAATGGTGGGGGATGGGAGGTATTTATAGCCGCCTTTGGGACCAGTTTCGGGATGAAATTCCTAATTCCCAATGAAAGGATAGAGCTAATCAAGGCCGTTAATTAGGGACAATCATAAATTCTAATTCTATCCAGCTGGACTGGGTTTCTCGCAGGTTGGAACCCACATCTAGTTAAGGCGGATCCGTTTATGGGTTATTGGGTTATTGGGCTTTGAAGAAAAACCCAGTTCCCATTTCAGACCCGTTTGTAGGTAAAATTTTTGTTTTACCCATGAGCTTTAAGATTCATGCCCGATTCGAACGGTCCCGATTTAATCCCATTTTTAGCCATATCACGAGCCCCCCACTCCTGAAGACTGAGTTTAAGCCTTTAAGGAGTAGTTTGTTATTCAAATGGCGTGTGGGATTTTATCGGAGTTCTCGGGGGAGTTGGATCTAGCTCAGGGTATAACGGTGATTTTCTGAGCTTGTAAAATACCTAAAATTATTCTCAGATTTTTCTGGATTTTTTCGAATTTTTTATTTAATTTCCGAATTAAATAATTAATTATCAAAAAATTTAATTAATTATTCTAATTTAATAATTACTATTTTCAGAATTTAAAAATTATTTTCTGAATTAATAATTATTTTTAGAATTTTTAATTAATTTTTTCCGATTTTTAAATATTTTTTTCAGATTTTTTAAATAATTAATTCAATTATTTAAATAAATAAATACCTGGTGACGTGGCGCGATCACGTGCGTTGATCACGATCAAGCGAGTGCGCATCGGGAGGAGATCATTTTTTCCTCATATGAGTTCCGGTGCCAAGAACTCTCGGCAAGAGTGGCCGAAGTCCATGTGGACGCCACGTGGCAAGGTCAACGGTGAGTTGTTGACTTTTTTCTTTTTTCTTTCTTTTTTTTTTTTTGTCTTTCTCTCTCCCGCTCTCCTCTGTCTTCTTTCTTTTTGCTTCTTCCTTCTCCTTCGTCTTCTTCGTCTCATTCTCGTGCTCTCTCCCTCGTCCCCTTCTCCGACTCAACCTCCGATCAGTAGGGAGTGAGCTCGAAGCCTTGGAGTTTCGGCGATGGCTTGACTAGGTAGGCGAGCTCGTCGGACTGGCGGTGAGGTCGAGAGCTCGAAGAGGAAGTAAGGGAGCTCGGATGGTGAGGAGGTTCGTGCTCAGAGCCTTGGAGACAGTGAGCTCGGCAACGATGGGTTCGTCGAGGAAGGAGCTCGGAGCTCGGAGAAGACTGAAGTTGGAGCTTTTTCCTCGTTTGAGCTCCGGTGCCACGAATGCTCGGATTTTGACGACTAGCTTCGCGACTTTGGAAGCGGAGGACCTCGGCTGCTGTGGCAAAGAGCTTGTCGGAGCTTGGTGGCGGCAGTATGGAGCTCGTCGGAGCCATGGTGATGGGCGGCGACGGTGAAGCTTCGCGAAGGAGGTTTGGGTTCGGAGCTTCGACGAAGATGGAGGAGCTCGATACTGGCGATTGTGAGTAAAGGGGGAGCTCGATGGTAGCTCGAGCTCGGTGAAGACTCAGAGCTCAGCGAGTGGTGATGGTGGCGGAGCTCAGCGGCGACGGCATCGGGTTGTGTCTCGACTACGGGGCTTCGAAGTGGAGTTTAGCTCAAAGCTTAGTCAAGACGAGCTTGGAGCGTGGCGACTGGAAGAGCTCGGTGGAGCTCGTTTGCTGGAGCTGGTCAAGGTAGAAGAGTGCTCGACGGTGCTCCTTTGAGGGGGAAACACGGCGGAGCTCGATGAGGGCGAGGCCATGGCGGAGAGTTCAGAGGTCAACATTGAAGGAGGAGATCGGGAGGTTGGAGGAGACGTTGGTTTTTTTTTTTCTTTCTTCTTCTTCTGTTTGGTTTTTGGCGGGAAATGGAGAAGAAGAGTGAAAACTGAAGTGGGTTTGGGTCCTTTAACGGGTCCAAACCGACTCGTTTAGCCCTTTATTTTTTTTTTTTGATTGATCGGATCCGAGCCGTAGATCGTATTTGAACACGAATTTCGAGGTAAAAAATTTCTCTCATTTGAGCTCCGGTGGCAAGTTGCTTCGGCGACGTTGTCGACCCCCTCTAAATATGTGTTAGGAAGGAGGCCGAATTCCAGGGGGGTTCGGGGTCTCCTGCCGAGGTGCAGAGATACCTCGGCGTGGCGACACGTGTAAAGAAGGGGTTCGGCGAGTCTTTGCCGAAGTGCGGAGTGAGTTTTTTCTATGTTTGAGCATCGGTGCCAAGAGCGATCGACAAGGTGTGCCGAGGTCCCGAAGTGAGGATTTTTTCCACGTTTGAGCGTCGGTGCCAAGAGCACTCGGCAAGGTGTGCCGAGGTCCCGAAGTGAGGATTTTTTTCCATATTTGGGCGTCGGTGCCAAGAGCGCTTGGCAAGGCGTGCCGAAGTCCCAATGTGAGGATTTTTTCCATGTTTGGGCGTCGGTGCCAAGAGCGCTCGGCAAGGTGTGCCGAAGTCTAGGGAGAGTTCTTCTCGATGTTCCCGGTGCTACGGAGGTCGGATCGGGGCGTAGAACCCCTTGTTCTGAAGCTATTTCGAAGATCTACAAGTTTTCTTCAGAAATGAATTGGAGAATCCTCCTTCCTTAAGGTCAAGATAGTCTCGCAACATCTTCGTCTTCACGAAGTTGTGAAGAGCTTTGCATGGCTCTAGGGGAAGTCCATTCTTGGAGGACAAGTTTGAGGAGCAACCCTAGGAGAGAGTTGTGAGCTCCGAACTCGTTGAGAAGAGATCCGCTTTAGAGGCGAGCCGAGCGAAAAGCTTGGCTCTAGGAGAGAGGCATTTGGGAGACAAGTTTGAGGAGCAACTCTAGGAGAGAGTTGTGAGCTCCGAACTCGTTGAAAAGAGATCTGCTTTGGAGGCGAGTGGAGCGAAGAGCTTGGCTTTAGGAGAGAGCAATTCGGGAGACAAGTTTGAGGAGCAACTCTAGGAGAGAGTTGTGAGCTCCGAACTCGTTGAGAAGATGTCCGCTTTGGAGGCGAGCGGACCGAAGAGCTTGGCTTTAGGAGAGAGCCGTTCGGGAGACAAGTTTGAGGAGCAACTCTAGGAGAGAGTTGTGAGCTCCGAACTTGTTGTTTAAGTAAGAGAATCAACGGTTGTGGGAGAAGTTCCGAATGGCGAACCACTTCTTACCCGCTTATGAGTGAGTAATTTGAAACGGAATCGAGCCAAGTATTGGACTCTAAACTCGTCGTTTAAGAGAGAGATTCAACGTTTGTAGGAGCAGTTCCGAATGGCAAACCACTTCTTACCCGCTTATGAGCGAGTAATTCGAAGCGAAATCGAGCCAAGTGTTGGACTCCGAACTTGTCGTTTTAAAGAGAGATTCAACGGTTGTGGGAACAGTTCCGAATGGCAAACCACTTCTTACCCGCTTATGAGCGAGTAATTCGAAGCGGAATCGAGCCAAGTGTTGGACTCCGAACTCGTCGTTTAAGAGAGAGATTCAACGGTTGTGAGAGCAGTTCCAAATGGCGAACCACTTCTTACCCGCTTATGAGCGAGTAATTTGAAGCAGAATCAAGCCAAGTGTTGGACTCTGAACTCGTTGTTAGAGGAGGTTAACGAGTTGTAGGAGCAATTCCGAATGGTGAGCTGTCCCGTCCTTGCCTGTTTGCAAGCGGCTAAAGTAACGTCGAACCAAGTATTGGACTCCAAACTCGTTGTTAGAGGAGGTTAACGAGTTGTAGGAGCAATTCCGAATGGTGAGCTGCCCCGCCCTTGCTTGTTTGCAAGCGACTAAAGCAACGTCGAACCAAGTGTTGGACTCCAAACTCGTTTTTTCAGCTTAATAAGTTGTGGGTGCAGCCATGTAGGAGAAGTTGGATTCTGAACTCACCATTTAACGAGTCGTATATGTGACTCGGAGGGATAGAGATGAAGCAAGAGCAATAATTTTTAATGAAAAAGTATAAAGTTTTATTGAGATGAACTAAGTGGCCGCTTCAATGGGGCAAGCCATTATTACATGCTATTGGCCGGATTACAAGCATCGGCCTTATTGAAAATCAAGATCCTACTTCTACGATAAGGTGAAGACCCCTTGGGAGGAGCTGGGTTCTCCCTCCATTGGACCTCCTTGGATGAGGTGGAAGACGGCCCCAGGTTCTGAGTCTTGAAGTCTTGAAACTCGGCGGGCCTCTTTGTTCATTTGTAGGCTCCTTAGGGGGGAAGCTCGACCCCATCTTTTTGGATGAACTTGGTCAGGTGTCCCCGCTGTATGAGTTCTTCAATCTCCTCATTGAGAGCCAGACAATCATCCGTGTCGTGATCGTGGTCCCTGTGAAAGAGGCACCACTTATCCTTGTTCCTCTTCTTGCCAGGGATATTCATTCTAGGGGGAGCGCGGAGTAGCCCTTCCTTGTCCACCTCCATAAGAACTTCTGATATATTAGCAATGAGGGGGGTGAACTTTTCAAAACGAGGAGTCGGGCGGCGCTGGCTATTGCCGTCCTTCTAGGATTTTTGGGATCCCTCTTCGCTCATATTCTTCCATTTGTTCCCAGAAGATGATTCTTCAAGAGTAGGGGGGTTGAGAGTCTCTTCCACTCGTATGTACTTCTCCATCCTAAATAGGAGTTCTGAGAAGTCCCGAGGAGGCTTCTTAGCAAGGGATGCCTTGAGGCGAGCGTCGATGACATTGCGCTCGAATGCTGCAGAGGCTACTGATTGGTTGAGGGAGGGAATGGACCGGGCTTCGGCGGTGAAGTGTCGAACGTAATCCCTTAGGGGTTCACCCTTTTCTTGGTTGAGGGTTACTAGAGATACACTTGTTTTCTTAGCCCGGTGGCTACTCACGAAATGAGTAAGGAAGAGCCCTTCGAACTGATCGAATGAGAAGATGGAGGTCGGGGCGAGTCGAGAGTACCATTCTCTCGCAGACCCCTTCAGCGTGGCAGGGAAGATCTTACAGAGGAAGGCGTCTGAAGCCTAGTGGATCATCATGAGAGTTTTGAAACTCTCTATGTGATCCATGGGGTCCGACTCCCCGGTATGTGACTCGAAGTGAGGCGGCTTGAAGTTTTTTGGGACGGGGGCCTCCATGATGGTGCGGGAGAATGGAGGTCTGCTCGGACGGAAGTTTATCGCCCGTTGCTCTCCTTCCTTGTCAATTTGGCCGAGGCGCCTCTCCATCTCGTGGAGATGGCGGTAGACTGAGTCTTCTCTTTGATCATATCTTGCCGAGCCCCGGGACTCATCTTCGTATGAGGGTGGACTGGGGCTGCGGCAATGGTAGCTTAGAGATGGACGAGGACTGGGAGTGTGAAGGTGGTGTCTCCTAGCTGGCTCTTGGGTAGGTGGCCTCTCGTCGTTATTTGGTGCGATATTGAGGGCCTGTAAGACTGCCGCTTGGAAGTATTGAAGTTCCGCCCTTGTGACTGGTGCCTCTCCAACTTGGCGGTCCCTATGTGCGGCTCGGCTTACTGGAGAATGAGTTCTCCGCCGTTGATACTGAGGGGACTCTCTTCGCCTCCTCGGGGGAGGGGATCTTCTGGTCCTTGGTCGGGGGGGGTCCGAACTCTTGAGGCCTCTGGGTGCTCAGGTTGATGGACTCCCGCAAGGGCTCGCCATCCATTCAGGCAAGTTCGGAGGTCGACCCCTTTTGGCGGTCGGCAATCACTTGACGAAGATCCCGCTCGGGAGGGCTTCGAGAAGCCATAGATTCAACTGAATGATTGGGACCCGCGACATGGTCATGAGGAGGATGTTGCTTCGGACGACTCTGACGGGAGCCCCCCTGGGCAGCCCCCCGAGACCCTGGAGGGGCCTGTTGAGGAGGAGCACCTTGAGCTGGAGGAGGGAGAGGAGGAAGAGAAGTGGTTCTTCGGCTGGAGACCGCTGCCTTCCCCTTCTGTTTTGGATGCATGGCTTGAAACTAGTCTCACTGATGAAGTTAGGTCGGGTTGCTTCTTCGTTTTCCACAGACGGTGCCAATCTGTTGCTGCTGATTTTGGTGTGGGAGCAAACAGATGAATTTGTGGATTCTTGGAGAAAACAATAAAGCAAACCTGTTGACCTATTAACCTTCACCAACTTGTTGACTTGGTCTCTTGCCGCTGCCGTGAACCTGCAAAAAGTGCAAAACACCGGGGTTGATCCCGGCGACGCACCCTCCAACGCTCTTGTCAGTAATCTGAATGATTAAGAAAGAACTTTGATTGGCAAAAAATTGATTACCTCTTAATGGTGGGGGATGGGGGGTATTTATAGCCGCCTTTGGGACCAGTTTCGGGATGAAATTCCTAATTCCCAGTGAAAGGATAGAGCGAATCAGGGCCATTGATTAGGGATAATCATAAACCCTAATTCTATCCAGCTGGACTGGGTTTCTCGCAGGTTGGAACCCGCACCCAGTTAAGGCGGATCTGTTTATGGGTTATTGGGCTTTGAAGAAAAGCCCAGTTCCCATTTCAGACCTGTTTGTAGGTAAAATTTCCGTTTAACCCCTGAGCTTTAAGATTCGTGCCCGATTCGAACGGTCCTGATTTAATCCCATTTTTAGCCATATCAATCAACATAATAGAAATACTGGATTCAAATCGAAGTACTTTTTTGGTAATGTGGAAAGATAATACAGATCACTAGCTTTTTATCTGCACTGTTTCATGAGTCATGAATGTTCTGTCATATTCGTGCTCGCTAATGTGACCCATCCCTGTAGTGTTAGGCTAGTTGGGTACTTCACTTTCATTTTTCATTCAGAAAACTAACTTTGACCTCGGCTAAGAGGTTTAACGATTATCGAAATTTTTACACAAGATGAAGACATACAATTCCCTCATTTTTTAAAAATCCTACCATAAGCATGTCATACATTTAGTATTCTTCCATTTGGATGTGGTTGCTTTATTAGACTTAGCTAGTTGCTCTTTATCCCTGCAAATTATTACCTAATTTTTTTTTACAATGTGACTTACACAGTGTCAGAATAGAGTTCCAACTAATTCAAGTCGGGCAAATCCAGAGAACCAAAGCGAGCATGATGTAAAAAGATTCAACGCTTCTCTTAACTTTCCTGATTTGCAAAAACCATCCCACAAAGAAGTATAAGTTACAATGTTTGGGATATCCCTTAATCTACCATTTGATTAATGAGATTCTGTACACCATCCATTCTCCCGCTCTTGCAAAGGCCATTCAATAAAGTGCTACAGGTAACAACGTTAGGCTGCACTCCTTCCTCTTGCATTTGCTCGATTACAAGCATTGCCTCAACTATCCTTTGGCTTTTACAATAGCCATCAACCAGGGCACTATAGTTATGAAGGTCGAACCTCATATCTTGATTCTTCATAGAACTAGACACCTTTTTTATCTGACTAAAGCGGCCTTCCAGTGAATACCCATGCAACAATGCAGTACAAGTGATTTGAGTTAGGTTCCAAATCTTTTTCAACCATCACATTGAATAGCTTGTGTGTGATAAGGACATCGGTTCTGTTTTACTTTTATTTTGAGATTTAACCATATGCAGTTTATTTGATAAATTTGTTTGAGAAATTTGTTTTAGATTTTAGAGATTTGTTTTAGATTTGTTTTAGATTTATTCTGGATTTGTTATTTAGCCTATATAGGCTTTGAGAATAATGAGAAGTTATGCTATTCTTGATTAACAAAATTATTGTGTTGAGTTATTCCTCTCCATCCCTCTTTTTTGTGTGAGACAACTGAGAAAATTATTAGGGTTTGTGAGAAGTCCTACTTAAATTTTAGGGTTTGTAATAAACTCTAAAACTACATCCAAATCTCCAAATTAAAAGGAAAAAAAAAACCCCAAAACCCTAATCCCCAAATCCCAAAATCCAACTCAAAGTCAATCCTAACCCCTTTTCCTTCTTCTTTTTCTTCCTCTTGCATCTCGAAACCCAAGTTCTTCTCCACCGTCATCTTCTTCTTCCCTCTCTCCCCGACCGTCGACCACCACCCCGACCACCTACCACTGACACCCCCGCACCCCGTTGTCCCTCCTCCACCGCCCTCGTCGCACCTCGACCTCCACCGCACCCTAGTCCCCGACACTGCCTTCTCCACCCCGCCATCACCCGCATCTCCACCATCGACCAAGCCCCCGTAGCTTCCCAATTTCCTCTCCACTGAGCTCCACCTCCTCATCCTCTCCCTCACCCTGTCTCCAACTCCGATCGACCACATCGCTACCGACGCAGCCTGCACCCGAGATACACCTTCAACCATCGCCACACTGCCTGAACCCATCCCAATCATCATTGCAGCCGCCACAGCACCGCTACAGCCACCTCTGCTGTACCCCGACCTCCTCCAGCGACCGCTATTGCCAACACTAGCAACCTCAGCCGATTACTGCTTGCACCACAACCTCCTCCAACCCAACTACCCACAATCTGCAACCCCAGTAAATTCTTTCCACTTCTCATTTATTTGTAATATCATTTATCATCTCTATAATATTATTTGATTTATCTGTCATCCACAAATATTGAGAGTGTGTGTTCTACTTGCCTATTAGTGTACAAATCTTTATTGAATATATTACATGCTAAGAACGATTAAGTATTACTGTTAATTGATAGGATTGAACTTTTAATTAAACTTGTTAAACTATTTCACATCTTGAAAATCCATCAAACCAATTAATATTTAAAATTTCTAACTCAATCTGCATTACGTGTTGGTAAACTTAATCCTTTAAAATTTTTAAAAATTCTCTATTTAGGGTTAAGCTTACATCATTTTTGTATCAGAGCTAAAGTTCTCAAAACCCTAGTTCTAGCATCATTTAGGCATAAATTTTGCATTCATTTAGGATCATTTTAGCGTCTTTTTATTTTTTCCTCTTAAAATAAAAAATAAAAAAAATATTTAAAAAAATATTTAAAAAAAACTTAGATGCATTTAGGACACATTTTTCTAAATTTCAACAAACACACGACCCCTAGTTTCCACCGTTGGTGAAGGCGTCTTCGCAGTACCATCACAGATCATAAAGAGTCTTTCTTGTCCCTCCCAAACTACCCAATTAGGAATCCTAGACTTCCACGAGCCCTTCCTCAAACTGAAATGAACAACTTTGATATTTCCACTATCCTAGCTGCCATTCAAGCAACTCTTGCCAATATCAATCAGAGACTTAAGAAAGTGGAATTAAATCAAAATATTTTCCCTGAGCTTCATGCTAATCACAGATCCCTCAAGAGAATGATCGTGACGATCAACGTCAAGATTGTGATCCTGACGAACAATACAAAAAGAATGTTAAGGCCGATGTTCCCACTTTGAAGGCCGTATGGAATTCCAAGCTTATCTCGATTGGATCCATATCATGGACCACTAATTCGTGTGGTTTGCCATGAGCGAAGCCCTGAAGGTTAAATTTGCCACTATGAAATTGACTAGTAAAGCTCAACAACATTGAACCAATCTTGAACATGCTCGTAAAGGCCGAGGCCTGGCACCCATAACCACTCAGAAAGCCATGAAAGAGAAGCTCACTGAGAGATATGTACCGTTATCGTTCCACACCCGATTGCTAGATTCGTGGAACCAACTCTATCAAGGAAGCAAATCCACCCAAGAGTATGTTGATAAGTTTGATGACTTTCGTATTCGGTGCAATGTCTTAGGTAAAGAGAGCGAAGAAAAAAATGCTCCCTAGGTTCACAGCTGGATTACGAGCCGATCTTAGGAACGAGTTAATTCATAGAAATGTGGATTCATTGGCAGCAGCTTATGCCATTGTCTTCGATATGGATTTCCTTAAAGCAAGTTCTCATTACAAGTCTAGCGATGCGATGGATCATTCCTCTAGAATGACCCCTCCTGATCCCTTTAGACCTGAGCACTCCTCTCCCTAGTACCTTAACAAATTATACCCAAGCAAGCCTATTTCAAATTTCTATCCACTTAGAAATGACAACACAGGTAAGAACACTAAAAGAGACTACTCTAAGATTGATCAGCTCACTAAGTGATATAAATACAAGGGATACGACCATGTTGCTGTCAACTTCCCTGTCCAAGTAGGATCAATATAGTAGAGGGTACCGTTGTCATCGTTGATGAGCCTGACAATGAGTTTACCGATAAACCTCATGTAAGTGATGACTTTGATGAAGAAGATAATGATCAACCTCTCAACTGTAATCGGTCAACCCAATCACCTCCACTGAATATACTTGAGTCACCCATTCCTTCCCAAGTCACTTGGCATCCTATAGGTTTTACCCTTGTGTTAGAACATCACTCAAAGTCTGCATTCACATTTGCATTCCGCATTCATAATTTGCATAAAGAAAATTTCAAAGAAATTAATAAAAATAATTTTAACTACACGTTAATAGCAAACACTAGAAAGAAATTTAAAACTTTTGATACTGGTGACGAAGTGATGGTTCGGATTCGTCCGGAATGGTTTCCAGCTGGATCCGTTG
This sequence comes from Hemerocallis citrina, assembly GCA_017893485.1. Classification (NCBI taxonomy): domain Eukaryota; kingdom Viridiplantae; phylum Streptophyta; class Magnoliopsida; order Asparagales; family Asphodelaceae; genus Hemerocallis; species Hemerocallis citrina. The sequence goes on from CM030368.1 coordinate 25,955,740, forward strand.
AGAAGTTGAACATACGTGCTGCAAGCTCATTTAAAATTCTTCATAAAATCAATGATAATGTCTATGTCATTGGCCTTCCTAAAGGTTTTGGCATAAGTAGGACTTTCAATATTGAGAATTTAGTACTCTATGAAGGCTCAAAATTTAACCTTAGAAATTCTTTTATAGATGAGCCTACCATGCAGTCTAATGGTGAGATTCCCATATTTTTCCCTTTACCTGATACTACTTATCCACCGACAGACAAATTGAATAATATTTTAGATGATCAGATAATCTCTACCTGTAGAGATGGTGGCATTCATAGGTATTTGGTGAGGTGGAAGAACAAGCCGAAGTCGGATGACACTTGGAGTGATCGTGAGGAGCTCCCGCGCCTAGATCCAAATCTTTTGGAGCACTATGACATGATTAATGGTTTTGACTCGACTAGGTCGAGCCCTCTCCTTTAGATTTTGCGTTCTCTAGTGGACAATCTTTCTTTATATGGCCTATCTTGTTACACCTGAAACAAGTTGGAGGTTCATTAGATTCCTTAAATTTTGAATTAAACTTACCTTTTCTTAGGAACTTTTTGAACTTTCTTGTGAACATGGCAATCTCTTCCTCATCTTCTTCTTCATCCTTGGAGTCTGATATGGCTTTGAATGCTAATGTCTTCTTTTTTGATTGTTGTGGTTTGGCATCCTTCTTGCTCTCTTCAAGTTGTACCTCATAAACCATAAGATTTTTTACAAAATTCTCAAGAGAAAGTTGTGTTAAATCATTGGCCTCTTCTATGGCGGTGGTCTTCTTCTTCTATTCGGGGGTTAGTGCACGAAGTACCTTTCTCACCATCTCGGCTTAAGTGTACGTCTTTCCAAGTGCCACAAGTGAATTGGTAATGTCTGTGAACCTTGTAATCATCTCGGACACATTCTCATTCTTCTTCATGCAGAACATTTCAAACCTGTGAACAAGAACAGATATTTTAGATTCTTTTACTTTATTTGTTCCTTCATGAGTTACCTCGAGTGTGTGCCAAATTTGATGTGCGGTTATTGCATTGGACACACGGTTGAACTGCTTCTTTGTAAGGGCACAAAATAGCGTGTTCATTGCCTTTGCATTGTTCATTGTTTGGTTCTTCATGTCGTCGTTCCATTGTGCATATGGAATGGTAGGAGCGGTGTACTTGGTCTCCGTCATGTTTCATATTTCATAGTTGTTGGACTGAAGGTAGATCTTCGTTCTACACTTTCAATAGTTATAATTGGTTTCATCGAAGAGGGGTGACCTTTGTGTAGATTGACCTTCATGGTATTGATTTGCATTAGAAGTAGTTGTCATTGCACTCAAACAGGCTCTGATATCAAGTGTTGGATCCTGTAGGCAAGGCAAGAAACACTAGAGGGGGGGTGAATAGTGTTTTATAAAAATAATTGCAGAATTGAACTTTTTTCTTCAGTCCAGTCGACTTGAAAAGAGAAACCAGTCGACTGGGGCAACAGTTAAGAAGAATATTTTAAGACGAGTCTGATCAATTGACTTATATAAGAACCAGTCGACTTACCAGACAAGTTTTCAGAGAGAATGTAGTACAAGTCTGCCCAGTCGACTTAAAAATGGACACAGTCGACTGTCCAGAAAAGTTTCATAGAGAACTTAAAAAATCAAGTAAATGAAATGGAAGTTCAGAGAAATACAACCACAGAGTACACACGATGTATCCTGGTTCGGTCCTCCCGACCTACATCCAGTTCCCTAAGCAACCTACTTGAGATTTTTCACTATTCTTGAAAAAAATACAAGAATACCCTACGGCGTTAGACAACAACCTTGTCCAATCCGTAATCCTTTCTCACCACTAGAGAAAGCAACCCACTCTTCCACCAAGAGTGAAAATCTGACTCTACACCCTAGAGCCCTACTCTCCAACTGAAAGGAACCACTCTCACAACCCGAGAGTGAAGAATAACAACAAAAATATTTACAATCAATCTATAGCCTTGTTGTGAATATGATTTTGTACGTGGCTATTAGGTCAACTTCAAAAATCAGTCTAAAACGGAATCACTGTTATACTAGACTGATTTCAGAGAACCAAAAACTTAAAGAATTTGAAAGCTTATGAACTCTTGTTCTCTTTTTAAAAATAAGTACTTGAAAGCTTGTAAAAGAGAGTATTGTCTTGTTATTGTAACCTTTTTCAAGTGATTTCTACACTCTATTTATAGAGTTAGAATCACTGGACGTTGAGAAGCAGTTGTACCAACTGTCAACCAATGGAATTAAAACTTTTGAATTCGAAAAATCAAATTTTGAAATTAGTAAACTGTTGAAACAACTTGAACATTCGACTGGGTTGCTGTTATGAGTCGACTGGTAAGAATTTGAATAAGTTCAGACAGTTTCGTGCCAGGACAGTCGACTGGTGCCTAATGGCGGTCGACTGGTACTTAACAGCTGAGCTTTTTCAATCTTGTTTCGATCTTTTTAAGTTTGAAAAAAAAATCAATTATTTTAAAGATATGTGTGAGTGTGTGTGACAAGGCTATTACAGAATTTCTAAGACTCAAAGAAATGAAAAAGTTACAATTGTTACAAGACACTTAATATAACATATTGAAACATAGGTCTTGTCTTGAGTCTTGAGTCTTGAGATGGAGCTTTAGCCTTCGTCTTTTTCTTTGAAGCTAGCAACCTTGTAGCTTTCTTGATCAATTAGCTATAAGAGCTTTGTTTGTAGCTTTGCTTGATCAACTTGCTTGAAAATCTTGTTAGAACATTTTGCCTTTGTGTATATCCTGTAAAATCTAAGAAGTAGCATAACAACTTTGTATTGTGTTGTAAATTGTAATCATCAAAATCAAGAATCAACACCGTTGTCATCGCTGATGAGTCCAACAATGAGTTTACCTACAAACCTCGTGTAAGTGATGAATTTGATGAAGAAGACAATGATCAACCTCTCAACTGTAATCGGTCGACCCAATCACCTCCAATGAATATACTTAGAGTCACTCATTCATTCCCAAGTCACTTGGCATCCTATAGATTTTACCCATGTGTTAGAACATCATTAGAGTCTGCATTCACATTTGCATTCCGCATTCATGATTTGCATAGAGAAATTTTCAAAGAAATTAATGAGAATAATTTTAACTACACGTTAATAGCAGACACTAGAAAGAAATTTAAAACTTTTGATGCTGGTGACGAAGTGATGGTTAGGATTCGTCCGGAACGATTTCTAGCTGGATCCGTTGATAAGTTGAACATACGTGCTGTAAGCTCATTTAAAAATTTTCATAAAATCAATGATAATTCCTATGTCGTTGGCCTTCCTGAAGGTTTTGACATAAGTAGGACTTTCAATATTGAGGATTTAGTACTCTATGAAGGCTCAAAATTTAACCTTAGCAATTCTCTTATAGATGAGCCTACCCTGCAGTTTAATAGTGAGATTCCCATATTTTTCCCTTTACCTGATACTACTTACCCACCGACATATAAATTGGATAATATTTTAGATGATCAGATAATCTCTACCAGTAGAGATGGTGGTATTCATAGGTATTTGGTGAGGTAGAAGAAGAAGCCGAAGTCGGATGACACTTGGAGTGATCGTGAGGAGCCCCCGTGCCTAGATCCAGATCTTTTGGAGCACCATGACATAATCAATAGTTTTGACTCGACTAGGTCGAGCCCTCTCCCACCCGGAGAGAATGATGAGGACATCAGTTCTGTTTTATTTTTATGTTGAGATTTAGTCATATGTGGTTTATTTGAGAGATTTGTTTAAGATATTTGTTTTAGATTTAAGAAATTTGTTTGAGATTTATTCTGGATTTGTTTTTGAGCCTATATATAGGCCTTGAGAATAATGAGAAGTTATGCAATTCTTGATTAACAAAATTATTGTGTTAAGTTATTGCTCTTCATCCCTCTTTTTTGTGTGAGACAACTGTCCTACTAAAATTTTAGGGTTCTCTAAAACTACATCCAAATCTCCAAATTAAAAGAAAGAAAATTCTCAAAACCCTAATCCCCAAATTCCCAAATCCAACTCAAAGTCAACCCTAACCCCTTCTCCTTCTTCTTCCTCTTGCATCCTGAAACACTAGTTCTTCTCCACCATCGTCTTCTTCTTCCTTCTCTCACTGACCGTCGAACACCACCCCGACCACCTACCACCGACACCCCCACACCCACTGTCCCTCCTCCACCACCCTCATCACACCTCGACCTCCACTGCACCCCAATCTCCGACGCTGCCTTCTCCACCCCGCCATCACCCGCATATCCACCATCGACCAAGCCCCTACCTGTCTCCAACTCCGACCGACCACATCGCTACCGACGCAACCTGCACCCGAGCTCCACCTTCAACCATCGCCACACTGCCTGAACCCAGCCCGATCATCATTGCAGCCGCCACAACACCGCTACAGCCACCTCTGCTATACCCCGACCTCCTCCAGCGACTGCTATTGCCAATGCCAGCAACCTCCGCCAATTACCGCCTGCATCACAACCTCCTCCATCGCAACTACACAAAATCTGCAACCCTGGTAAATTCTTTCCACTTCTCATTTATTTGTGATACCATCTAACATCTCTATAAAATTATTCGATTTTTCTGTCGTCCACAAATATTGAGAGTGTGTTATACTTGTCTATTAGTGCACAAATCTTTATTGAATATTTTACATGCTAAGAACAATTAAGTATTATTGTTAATTGATAGGATTGAACTTTTAATTGATATTGTTAAACTATTTCACATCTTGAAAATTCAGCAAACCAATTAATAGTTATAATTTCTAACTTAATCTGCATTACGTGTTGGTAAATTTAATGCGTTAAATTTTTTGAAAATTCTCTATTTTTGATTAAGTTTATATCAGTGTGCTTCGGCAGTTTCTCCAATCTTGCAAAAAGAATATATCACAATGGTGAATGTAACATTTGGTGAAAGACATTTACCAACCATAAATTCAAAGACTATGATGCTCTTTCCTTCCACTAGCCTTGAACATAATAACCATAAATACGGCTACTATAAGTGGGCAACATTTGGTTGAATTCCTTTTTCAGTCATTTCTTCATTTCAGTCATTTCTTCAAACAGGCTTGAAGCCCTGTTCATGTCTCCGCTTTTGCAGAGGGCATAAATGATAGTAGAGTAAATTACAACATCAGGCTGACAGTTAACTGTTACCTCCCCATTTCTGCCATTCAATTTCTTAAACAACTCAAGTGCCTTGGTAGTGTCTCCAATCCTAACGAACCCCACGATGAGAGCACCGTAGGAGATGACGTTATGCATGTACAACCTTGTTTCCGTTAGAAGCATTCTGTTCACAAGTATGGCTGCTTCATCCACCCTCTTCTCAGAACAGAGCCCTCTTACAAGAGAGGTGAGAGTAACTGTATTGCCACTCCATCCACATTTCAGCATTGTACCAAAGATGGAGAAACCGAGGTTCACATGATTCATGCGACTACAACAGTCAATGATAATACCTTAGGTGTAGTTGTCAGGTGAGATACTGCAGCTAACTTGATTTATGCGTTTGAAGAGAAAGAGAAGCTTTTTCAGATAGTCGGAGTTGGAGTAGGATGGGCGATTATTCGTATCCAGGGCCAGCCCCACCCCACCCTTGAGGCCGGTGAAGCGGCCGCCTCAGGCCCCCGAATAATTTGCATTTTTAAGAGCCCCAAATTTGTACTCTTCTTGTAAATATAAACATATATTTTTTGCATAAAAAAATGTTGTTATTAGGGACCCAAAAAATAAATATTTGGGCCTTTTGAATTTTGTTTAAATTATTTGGGTTTGGACTTGATTGAATTTGAATGTTTAAATTTGAATGATTTAAAAACAAATCCACATTTAAATCAATAGAAATTCAAATCCGAAACTCACATTTAAAACAAACAATCTTTGACTCTTTCTTCTCAACTATTCGATGATATATATTTTTGCATATTTTGCTTTGAACAATGTGCAAATTTTGTATACATATTTTTTTAATTAATTTTTTTATTTAATGTATAGGGATCCAATTTCGGGAATTCGCCTCGGCCCTTGGAAACTCGGTGCCGGCCTTCTTCGTATCCTAAGGATTTGAGTATGCAGGATGTTAAACGAATAGATGACAGTCATTGGGGTGGCATCAAGCATTTTATCAAATACGTGGAGTGCATCTTCAAACCCCCAAGGTTTCCAGATTGACATTGTTGTTTAACCTCGTCTTCCCCCAAGGTTTCCAGATTGACATTGTTGTTTAACCTCGTCTTCTAATGCCCATACTTGATAAGGGCTTCGCACATTATTATGTACGATGGGTTTTGAACAAAAAAAAGAAGCGGAAGAAAACGAACCAGCCGAAGTGGCTGCCACAAATTTATTCATGTTGCACCTTTAAACAAGATCCTACAAACAACAGGAAACAATAATATAACTTGGAGAGGAATAATAGAAGTGGAAATGGGTCCTTTTTGGAGTTGAAATAACTGAATTCATCTATTAAAAATAATATTCATTACTACTACTATTCTCAATATCAACTACTATTCTCAATATCAACGTAACTTAATTTCTTTTCTATTTGCCTTTTTTACAGGGTTAAGTGTGTTGGACCGTTTCTTGCTGTTCTCCTTTACTACTGGTGCTTTTTGGATAAGCACTCCTATGTGCTTTTGGTGGCCGTCCCTTAGGGAGGCCTCCTCTATTGGTATGCTTTCTTTTTCGTGTATTTATTTTGCTTTGTTGGGAGTTTGTTCAGTGGTGTGCTCCTCTTTTCACTTGTTGCCGATCGGGGGTGTTGGTTTTTTTTGGTCCCTGGTTGGGTTTAGCCCAGTCTGGGCTGTGTATTTTGGTTGTTCTCAAATGTTGATATTGTCTACTTGCTGCTTGTTCTATGTTCTCTGTGTTCTTCTCTCGTTTTAGTTTGTGGTTTCTACTATGTTATAGTTGTGGCTGGTTGTGGTTGGTTTTGCTCTGTGTTGTTGCTAGGGTGTAGCGATGTTGCCCTGGCTGTTCTTTTGTTGCTCTCGACTTGTTTACTGTGTTGCAGCAAGTGAGGAGGCATGAGCCTCTTGTGGGATGTGTCTGTGGTGCTGTAAGGAGGCGGGTTTGGTTTAGCACCGTGTTTGTCTGGTGTTTTTCTGGTTCTGTGTTTGGGGTTATGCCTACCATTGTGTACGCTATTTGTTGCGGTTGGGCATTTCTCGATGTTGTTTGCAGTGAGAGGCTTCGATCATCACTTGGTTGGTGTTCCCCTTCTTGTTGTTGTTCGTGGGTTAGCCCGTATGTTCTTTTTCGGAGTGTCGAGCGGTGACGCTGCTGTGTTTCCTGCGGTGGTCCATCCTGGTTTGCGGTAGTTGTGGGCGGAGGGAGTGTTTCCTTGGTTTCTTCCTCCTAGCCTGATGGTGTTTCGGGTCTCCTTGCTGCACTTTTGCTTGCGTCAACTTTGCTGTCTATCTTGAGGATTGCTGGACCATTGGCTTTTTGTTGTTATCTCTGGCTTATCTATTGTTGTTATCTCTCGGTTGTAATCTGGTTTTTCTTAGTTTTACAACTTGTAAAATTGAGCTGTTGTATGCTACTCTTTATTTATTGCTATATATTTTTCGGGCTGGAGCCGTAAGGCTCTATCCATCGTATAAAAAAAAAATCTATTAAAAAAAAATAATAATAGTAATAATTGCAACTATACTGTACAGAGAGGGGAACCTAGGTTTGGATTCGCCATTTATTGATTGAGGAATTCAAATTTTGGGATTTTTAGGTTTTTATAGAAATGGAAGAAGAGAGGCGGGAAATATAACAGATTCACCTAAGAGCCCATTAACTTGGCCCACTAATGTTAGGCTATCTTTGTTAAACAAACAACTTTGGCCCACTAACTTGATGAACAATTTTTTAAATTAGCTTAAAGATTCTTGCCCCACTAACTAGTCCATAGTCCATACTCGATAAAAACTACAAGTTCGACAAACCCTCCGTCATCTATGAGAAAGTTGATTATAGTTTTAAGAATATATATACTGCACCTTTGAACATGCCAAATCATTTCTATACAAGCTTTATGCACAAACTTTGACTCTTCGAGCTCATATGAGACAATCTTTGCAGTATTGTTTGAATCTCCGGATATATATAAGTTGATTAAGATTATAGTGCATCAGCTTTTGAAGTTTTGTATGGTGTAACATCATCTTTAAACATATAGTATATATATACTAGATTTGTCCGTGGGCACGTGCCTACTGTACATTTTCGAAACGATACAACATACTAAAAGTCTTGTACACAGTAAAACAACAATTATGTAGCTTAAGTTTAAATAGTATGACAATAATTAGTTGTAAATAAAAAGTCATGTTTCCATTAGTATGTGTTGAAAAATAATTATAAATGAGGATATAAAATCCAACTTTTTAGAATTTTGATGGTGGAAAATCATGAAATTTAATTGCTGAGGAGATATTTGTTATTTTCAATGTAATATGAGCAATTAAAAAAAACATAAACTGAAAATCTAAATTTCTAAGTACAGAGAGAACGAGGGGGAGAGAGAGAAAAATATGAAAAAGTGAAGAAAGAAGAGAGATAGTAATAAAGTAACGAGTTTTTTTAGTTTGGGGAAAAAATTTGTTTTGGGGGAAAACTTTTTGGAGAAAAAATATAATTTAGGAGAGTGAATCTGAATGTTAATTTTGTTTCGATTAAAGGGGAACTGCTGGATAGTTTTTTTTTCAAATTGTCTCTTATATAGATAATGTCTACTTAGAATGCCGAAAGTTTGTTGGATTGTTCTCCAGATCTGTGTCCCAGCATAATCTCCTCCACAGTCAACACGAGATCTTCTGCATCCTGCCTCCCTAACATGTTTGCACTCTTCAAACATACAGACTAACCCAAGTTACCAAAAGCCAGCACATATTACACCACTCTATAAGGTAATTTTTATTTTTTTTACCATGTAGTTCCAATCACATAACTCCAAATTAATATTTGGCCTCATTCATTTGAAATATAGTGATAGATATGTATGTTTTCGCGGCCAAACATCCTGCACCCAGCTGCTGCAATCTAATCAGATTTATTGTTAATCTGCTGGTGCAGAGCGCACGTACATCACTGCTGCATATGATGTGAGTAGGATATAGCATGAATAGCATATGATGTAAGGATATAGCACGAATAACAAGCAACGTAGACCAAATCAAACATGTAAAGTAAACAATTTTATTTGGGTTCGATGAACTTAATCTGGAGAGAAATAACTGAGATATTATTAAACTAGAGAATATTTAAGAGTTATAATACTCTCACTAAAAACTTATCTATTTCTCAAGGCTCACTAGAAGATACTCTGTTGTTTACAATGAAAAACTCTCAGATAAAGTACTGACACAACTCTAAATGGGGGACATTACATTATTATATAGAGATCTAGAGAAACTCTATGTTGTAGTTTAGATCCTTCACCATCTGATATACCCTGAAGAGAAAACCAAAAAATAAGAGAAATCTAACTTGAATAAATTGTGCTCAAACAGATTCCATAGAAGCGGCCCAATAGTTAATGTCTAGCATTGTCGGTCGACTGCTCATAAGAGAAGTCAACCGCACTTGTAGTCGAACACTTCTGCTTGGTTGCATTTGATGTCAACTGCCAGACAGCCAGTAAATACCAACTCGTTCATCTCTAATATTCGCTTCAAATATATTCTTCCTTTCCATCGAACCTAGTATGTAAGACATGTGCCTAGTACGTACGACCTATACTCAACAATGAGGCCCAACAGTGCGGCCCACTCTGGTGGGGTGTGGGGGTGTGACTTTTTGTTGTCACGTCACAGAAGCAGCCATGTTGTCTCCTTTCGTTGACCAGGAAAACAGCTGGAGATCCTTTGGTTCTTGTTCTATAATCTTTTACATCTTGGACATTAATCTTCAGTATATTTACACTCTTACGAATGTTTTTATAGGACATGAGATACATGCGTTATATAGAAGATCGTACAGATCATACACTCTACTTAGATGTATATTTACGTGTTAAAATTTATCAAGTTTTGTCATATAGTGTGAAAGCAGTAATACAATTAACATGATTCGTCTCTATCATACAAGCTATTACTGCAATTTTTACAGAATGTAATGTGAAACTTCAAAAAATAACAGCCGCTAGGCACGATTAACATGATTCTTCTCTATCATACAAGCTATTATCTAAAAATTAAAAATTTAACATTGAGATTGAAAAAACTCTCCATTATCGTTTGCTAAAAATCGAAAATTTATAATTGAAATATACAGTAGACTGCTAAAGAAAGCAATCTGCTTTAGTAAATGTTAAATATGGAAAACGGATGATGATGTTCCGTCCGTTTAATTTTTATTTTTTTTTAATATGGTTGGTCCGCCAATTTGTTCAGAATTTTTTTCTCAAAAAAATTTCGAAAATGTCATTCTAATATTAGGAAAATTAAAATTGTATTAATTAATTCCAAAATTATCATTAAAAAATCTCACTTCTGCCATGAATTTTCTTCCAAGAGAGAGATCATCCCTCTGATTTTTTTTATATATTTATTTTTAGTTTTTTGACAAATTTAGAACCAACGATAGCAGCCTCTTTCTCTCATTATTATTTACCGAATGCTAGAAGTGAATATTTTAGAAGGGACAATAGTGGATGCTCTTATTGCAATTTTAAATTTGTACATAATGTAATATGAAACTTCAAAAATAACAGCCGCCACATCGAAGTTGAAATCGGATTGAGGGAACTGAATTATTACCAAAATAGCCCACTTTTTAAAAGTATTTACGAAACTGACCCACTTTCAATAGTATTTACCAAAACAATTCACTCGCTAACTCAGTTATCGACTCTAGTGAAAACATGGTCGCTAACTGAGATAGTGAGTGTAAAAAACTGAAGAAAAAAACCAAATGTACACTCATTATCTCAGTTAGCGACCTTATTTTCACTAGGGTCGCAAACTGAGTTAGCGAGTTTCGATTGTGAATTCACTTAATACCACACTCTCTATCTTAGTTTCTTCTTCCCCTATCTCTCTTCCCCTCCTTCTTCCACTCCGAAATCCTAGTAGCCCAAATCTCATCCTCGTTTTACCCAGTATTCGCGTGGTATTTGTTCATAACTCTTGCTATTTGATTTTTTGTTAAATTTTTTTTTGAAGGAAGATTTTTGGTTAATTTTGATCTAGGGTTAGATTTAGAATTGTGAGTTAATTTAATATGTGTTCAACAATAAATTGAGTATTTTTTACATTGTACTAAGTGTGGATAATTTGTACTAAATTTATTTGTGTAATTAACCTAAAATAACCTATATTGTACTAAGTTAGTGTTATTCGTGAAGTATTAGTGTTAAGAAAAAGATCAAGTATAGACTCGCTATCTCAAATAGCGATTGTGTTTGTATCACACTCGCTATTTGTATGCTTTGATTAAAAAAAAATGAATAAAAATACCAAGTTTAGACTCGCTATCTCAGTTAGCGAGTGTGTTTGTACCATACTCGCTAACTGAGATAGCGAGTGTATTGGCTTGAAGGAAAATATAATTGGGTTTAGACTCGCTATCTCAGTTAGCGAGTGTGGTTTGCTCAGTTAGCGAGTGTGGTACAAACCACACTCGCTAACTGAGATAGCGAGTCTAAACCCAATAATTTTTATTTAATTCAAGCCAATACACTCGTTATTTCAGTTAGCGAGTGTGGTACAAACATACTCGCTAACTAAGATAGTGAGGCTAAACTTATTATTTTTCTTTACTTTTTCTCCAAAGTGTGGTACAAACACACGAAAAACACTAACTAACTTAGTACAATATATGTTAATTTAGGTTACTTACACAAATAAATTTAGTACAAATCATCCACGCTTAGTACAATGTAGGTATAATTCGTATAACCAAAATTCACAATTTATTGTTGAACACATCTCAAATTAATACACAATTCTAAATCTAACCCTACATCAAAATTAGCCAAAAATCATATAGTTATGAACAAATACCACACGAATACTTGGTAGAACGAAGATGAGATTTGGGTCACTAGGGTTTCGGAGTTGGAGAAGGAGTGTGGAGAGAGTTAGGGGAAGAAGAAACTGAGATAGCAAGTGTGGTATTAAGTTAATTCCAATCGACACTCGCTATCTCAGTTATCGAATGTATACTTGGCTTTTTTTTCTTCAGATTTTTTTTTCTCCAAATGGTGAAACCTGAAGAAAAAAGTCAAGTATACACTCACTATCTCAGCTAGCGATCCTGTTTTCACTAAGATGGCTAACCGAGTTAGCAAGTGGGTCGTTTTGGTAAATACTTCCAAAACTGTATCAGTTTGGTAAATACTTTCAAAAAGTGGGTTATTTGGGTAAAGAATTCGAGGGAACTGTACTCGGCTTCTAACAAAGTGGCAGCAGTGTTGTATTTATTGTGCACATCTCCCAATTTCTTAACACATTTATTGTTCCATAATACGCTGATACCAACCTTCCATATTGATGAAGAATTATGAACCTTCACTTTCATATTGTTCATGTTAATTTGATCAATTTGTTTCAGAAAGTTTTCTGATGTAATCAGATTTATGCTGATATCAAAGTGAAGAACTAGGCTGTTAATCTCTAATCTTTAATCTTTAATACTATAACAGGAGAGTTAGAATTGTGACATTTGTATAAAATAATAATTTGTAAATAATCAATCATTTAATTTCAACCACTCGATTTTAAGTTGATTTTATATTAATCATTCCTTTAGCCAATTGTCAGTTACCATAATCCTTTCAAAATCCAAATTTATTTACTACATAATTATTTACATAAGTGTATACTCATATAAAATAAAAGTCGAAATAATTGTAAAGTGTATGGGAAAAAATTGAGATAGATAAAAAGAGTTCTCAAATTCGATACCAGACAACGTCATAGTCTCTACTTGAAAAAATAAAAATTCTTAGAACGTCCGATGCACGTGAAGATTGGTAGTCATTGTAACTCCCAAGTATCAGAAAAACAAGGTGATATTAATTAATGATAAGATACAACAGTGACTTTAAGCACTGCTCTTAAACCCTGCAGGCCTCTACAATGCAAAATCCCTTCTCCAATTTGCTCAAAAGAACCACCTCTGGAAAAGGATAGATACCTTAATTCCACCTTACTACACACACCACCAACTCTAAAACTGAGGACTAAGCAAGATCACTCCACGCTGCAAAGACTGGCACTTGAGCAATAGGCATCCACGGGCTCAATGGCGTAGCAGCGATAAACCTTGGAGTCGGTGACGGCTGCTTTCCAAAGAGCATTGCTAGGCCGACATGATCCGGGCTCGCCTCCAAGGAGTTACTCAGACTAGTTGCCAAAGACGATGAATTAGATACATCGACTTGATCAGATGTCAACTGAAGCTCTTTACTGGTGTTATTGTGGGATATAGTAGGAGTATTCTCTTCACCTCCGCTGGCTTTGTTTCTCCTAGCCATTTCGATTGAAAGAAGAGTGCTACTAGCCATGATCTTGTCAACATCGTATTTAGTTATATCAAAGTTGGTAACGGCATTCAAACCGCGGAATTTGATTGCTGCAATGTCGTATGCTTCTGCTGCTTCTTCTTGCGTACCTGATTGATCACATTGTAAGAAAAGATTACATATCATATTCTTTTCCCCTTTTTTTTTTTGGCTTTATTGAATGAAGGCAATGCATGAGTCAAAAACTAGAGCTTGGAAGCAGCAACAGAGGAATCAGCCTTATGAAAAGGATAACTTGTTATAAAGATAAAGCATGCCAATGCCCAGCAGGCCACTCCCATTCTATGTTAGCTTTTCTAAATTCATACATAGGAAGTAACTTTATATTTGCACTACAAACTACTTTCACACACCACGGCAAATCAGTTCATGAAGTCTCATCTTTTCCTTTTTCTTTTTGGCTCTTAAGAAGAACTTTCTTTTGTTATGAACTTTGTTTTGTCTCCCAATAGTTTAATCAAAATGGACTACAATTAGAATGGTATTATCAAAGTAGAACAAAGGGAACTTACTAAAAGTTCCTAGATAAAGATCTTTGTTCCCAGAAACCCTTCCGATTCGAGCTTGCCATCTTCCATGTTGATGATGCCTATAAAGTAAAATTAAGAAGGAAAAAAAAGTTAAAATAATTTTGACACAAGATTTATACAATGTCCGTTTAATAATATAATAACCTAGTTACTCCTCTATAAATCGAAGCTCCTCGCGAAAAACCGCTGCTTTTCCTGTATTATCAAACATATAATGAAAAATTACATACCAGGAGCACAAAATTTGCAAGTAATGATACTGACAATTATAGTACAATATTACCTTCTCAAGTGGGCTACATATTCTTGCCTACTCATGTTCTTCATTTCTTCAAGCTCATTGCAGTAACTATCCAACTGTATTCAAAGATAGAATTTAAGACAAATGCTGCATTACAATGAAGGAGGTGAAGGTCTAAACAAGAAGCCCTATGTAATCAAACATACCGGAAAATTGATATGAGTTGAAGCACCCCAGTATTTGAGGGAAGCCAAGTCATAAGCCCTCGCTGCTTTCTCTTCCATATCATAGCCCCCTAAATCATTTCATGCCAAACAAGTATTACAAAATTCACCAAAACAAATAATAATAATAATAATAAAAGTAGCTTCAAGTATCAGATGAAGGGTCATACCTAAATACACTGCAGATAAAGGAGGTTGGATTGTACATACAACAAGCCAAGGATAAACCAATTTAGACTTCAGCAAACTTAAAACCAGAGAATATCAATTAGAGTTGATATTTATGATAATGATCTATTCACTAACCTTGTCTCCCCTTCCTTGTTTGCCCTTCTTTCTTACAACTGTTATCCCAGAGATGAGCTTCATATCTACCAGTCCACCTATGCCTAATAAAAAAAAAACAAATTTAAACTTCTAAATCAAATTTTCATGAAAGTGACCCTAATTTAATTTAAAGAAAAAAAAAAGAAAAAAAACCCTAACCTTGTGACACCTCTATACTGAGAAGTTCTCTGTCCAAATGTATCAATAGATTTTCTATGAACTGGCTGCTTCTTTGCTGACTTGTCAGCCCCTCTCTTCTTTGTCAATGAATCCAAAGGCATGCTGCACTCATTACTTGATGTTATCATTGACAAGCTCAAATGGTGTAAATCCCCATACCCAACTTCCTCGTTTACAAATGGAGCTTGATATATGTCATGCATGGGCTGAAAGTATGATACTGGTGGTTGTTGATGATGGAGTAGGTGAAGGCATTGATTTCTATTGTCTTCGAAACTAAGAGCCATTGCTTCTTGGTCAGTGTTTGAATAGTGTTCATGTGTCCCCCCCATGTTTGGACCACTCCCTAAGAAATCTTCCAGTTTGGGAGATTGACATGCCACCATTCCTTCAAACATAATTGAGATTGAAAATTTATTTTAAAAAAAACAAAAACAAAAACAAAAACCCCAAAACAGGAAAAATAGAAGAAGAGAAAAGAAAGTAACCTTCATGTTGTGATCTGGAGAGGGCTTCCTTGAAGCAAAGAGAGCCATCAGAGTTGAGAGGCATGACAGAGAGCTGATTGGAGTAGAACCCTCCATCACCATTCTCTCCTTCCTCGACTCCATAGCATATACCAGAGCTGTTGAAGTGATGAGGAGAGAGGAAGAAGCTGCTCTGAACTGAAGGGGCAACACTTGTAGGTGTAGCTTCAGTTTGAGTTTGAATTTGAGGAGAAAGAGAGAAACCCAACCAGTTGGTACTATTACTATCACTCATGGTTTTTCTTGTCTCTGATTGCGGCACTAGACAGTTTATCTACTCAATGCAACAACAACAATCCACATTGAGAGGATAACATGCATGCAAAGAGTGAGAGAGAGAGAGAAGCACTTGAGAAGAAAAGGCAAGCAATTGCAAAGCCCTTTTAAAGTTTGAACTGAAAGAGAAGGAATGAGTTAAGCATATATGAGAGAATGAGGATGATTCTCTCCTATTTACTAACCCTCCTATTTGTGTATTCCATAGGGATCTGTGAACTGAGAAAGAAACCATGTCTTTATCTTTTCCTTTTCATGTATTCCTCCTTAATTACCTTTCACTAATTTATACGTAATTACCTTTCACTAATTCATTGTACACTGATTCTTAACTAGTTCCATTTTTATAAATAAAAAAACCATTAAATGACGCAAATCTCTATCAAAAATAAAGAAAGAAAAAACGCAAATTAAAAACTCACTATGAGTTTAGTTTCGTAATTACAACTTACAACGAATTTAACATTTTAATAATGAAAAAAAAAATCTAGCTATACACAAATCACTATTAGTTGGAAGCTAGTATATCAGCAAAACAATCGTTTTTAATTCTCTTGTCTCGGGAATTTATGTTTTCTTGACAATTAGATTAGAGTTCATCCTTCCTAAATTCAATATCTAATTTTATACATTAGATTGTTGGAAAATCATATTTCTTTAGGGTCAATTCCATACGGATCACTAATAAATGTGAAAATTTTATATACCTCACTTACAAATTGATATTTTCATATAACTCACTAATTTGTTATTCTCACTCTTCTTATGTTAAATTTTATTACAAGTTTTTCATTTTGGTTTTAATGGTCCCTTCTGTCAAAAAAAAAAAGAAATTATTACGAACTTAAAAATAATTATTTTGTCCTCTTTTAAAATTAAGGATTCAGATTTAGGGTTATGACTATTTTTAAAATTAAGGGTTAAAAATAACTATTTTGCTCACTTTTAAAACCCTAACCCTAATTCTAACCTTAATCCTAAATCTAACCCTAACAAAATCCTAACCCCTAACCCTTAACCCTTAATCCTAAACCCTAAATCCCTAATCCTAAAAGGAGAGCAAAATAATTATTTTTAAACTCATGGTAAGATTTAACATAAGTAAAGTGACAATAAAAAAAAGTACTTTTTTTGTTAAGTGAGTTATATTAAAATATCAATTTTTAAATGAGATATATGGAATTTCTTTTTGTCGGTGACCCATGTGGGGAAAACCCATATCTTTAATATTTCGAAGTCATCATTTTTGTTTCAAAATCAGTATGAACAACTAAATATACATAGGTAAATTTCCTCTTCCTACCAAAAAAACTTGAGATTTTTAGCTCAGTCTATTTCAACTTTTGATGAATTATTTTGTTTATGTACTAAATCCATATCTGTATCCATTTATCATCAATTCACCTGTCCAAATTGCATTCAAATATATACTAGTAACTTGCAGCTAATCAATTATTTATTTATTTTATAAAGAAAATAATAAGAGGTAATCTGGCCTCGAATCTGAGACCTCCCTTTACTCATACATACTCTTTATAAATTATCCCTAGTGGACAAACTTTTATGTTATAGAAGTGATACTTTTGTAAATAATTATATTGTAAATAAATATGAACTTTGAAGGTATTATGGTAACTAACAACAGTTAAGTAAATAAATGGTTAATATAATTCCTACTTACAAATAAATTGTTGAGATTAGATGGTTGAATGTCTACAAATGACAACCTCAACTCTCTCATTATAATATGAGAGATATTTGTTGTTTATATGTTTTACACTCATCCGCTTGTATTTGCTTCTATATCTTCCCATATTCTATCTATTTTGTGATACGGATAAAATTTGGAGTCACATGATCCCAACACGTATCTTAAAATCGATAGGGATAGTACAGTAATTCTACAGCGAGAATATGCCTACCAGAAGGATACGGGCCGTCTCCAGACTCATTAGTCCAACCAGACCCACAATCAAAACATGCGTGCAGCCCAAGAAGAAGGGAATTTTCAGTCAGTTACAACTGCTGTCAGTCAAATTCCTTGAAATCAAGGATTAGTTGTTAATTCCATTCTTTTACCATGATAATCTCTAATCGAATCTGTGAAAGATACATTTCTGGTCTATCTTCCATAACCAACTTCTGACTTATAAATACCGTCCACCTCCATCTGTAAAAGTAATTAATATTTTCTTTACTAAAAATCATAATCATTATTATGGTGAGTGATGCCCTTTCATGGCCACATATCTTTACGGCTAAGGAATGAGAAATCTTCTTTATCCTGTTAAATGAATCAACGTCAGACAGTCTTACGCTGGAATAACTTCCGGTGTAAGACTCTTTGCAGATTCTCAGACGTTTCCAAACGGCTAGATCAAAATTTCAATTGACGGTTCTGATCACACCTTTTTACCTCAATAAAAAATAAAACTTATACCCGATTGCTCCTACACTAAAATTAGCTGCAACAGTTTGCTTCCGTAATCATTTCATATCAATTTCCAATTTTTTTAATATTCAATCAGTTTAGCACCTCTGTATCCACAAATGTTGTACTTTTCGATACAGCCAAATGGGCTAGCTGCTATCTTCTCACTCTCTATCTTTCGGCCATCAAAGTTCAGATAGAATGACTTACGAGGACTACTGCCCAATTAGTGGTCACTTCAAAAGCCCCATCTCTGTTCTACTAACCAAAGATCCCATGCATCTTAACTATATCAGAAGAGTGCTTAGCGCATATGCAAATTAAATATTCTTCACTGCTAAACTAAAGAATAACAGTCAGCACATTGGCTATAAAGAAAAGAACAAAGTAGATATTGTCTTAGCTAAAAGTATAAAGTCCTGAGTTTTGAATGTAGTTTGAGACAAAAAAGAAAAGTAATATGTGGGTCTCTAAGCATATGCCTTCTACATTCCAGGAATGATGATAAAAGGACCCCAAAACATTGAAAGAAAAGTTGCCCTTATTTAAGGGGAAGCAATTGATTAATTAATAGTACTTTGTATCATGCTGCATGATACTATATAAACATTAATTCTTCTTTCCTAATTCATGTCTGACTAATTAAGCACATTATTATATATAATTTACGCAAACCATGTTCTTAATTCGATTTCAGTTTTGTGTAGTCCTTCCTCCTCAATGCTTATTAATCTCATCGGAGAAGAACATTGAGCGCAATGAGCGGTCTCACATATTAGTTTAATTTTTGAGTAATTTAGTTGTAGAAAGACACAGTTTGAAACATAGATGATGATGATGATGATGATGATGATCAAGGTTACATTTCTTCATACCAAAAATAGCTGAAAACCATATTTAGTGAGAAATTGTCAAAACAATTGATGCTAGCAAAAGTTCATTTACATCAGAAACTGCTGCAGCATAACCATAAAACTGCTGCTACATACAACGTATAGATTCTCATTAGATTTGCTTCAATCTCTTAGCAATAAATATGTATCCTTTTACTGTTTTATTTGGCCCTGTACTCTTTTTTGTCTGTAGCATGTGAGTGGTCAGAAGCAACAGTTTCAACGATTCAAATTTTTCTTTAAAGAACTGAAAGAAGTGACATGTTTATCTTGAAAACTTACACTGTGCAAAACTACAAGCACATGAGTAATTAGAAAACAAAAACTCAAAAAGCCAAATTTCATGCAAAGCTAATTCTGACTTTTCTAAATTCTGATCAGTCTTGTCTTTAAACATTGCAAACAGAACACACAAGATCTAAGCGAAGATCACAAACGAGAGAGAGAGAGAAATAAATAGCTGAGAAAGAAAGGAAAGAAGACAAAAACATGCATATGTAATATTGTATGTATAAGAGTGCTAGTCAAAATTAAGAGACATAGCCATATTTGGAAAGTCACATTCATTTTGCATCTCCAGCGGTTAGGCATATTGACTAGGCATTTTGCCTAGCCATGAACATGAAGAGGCAAAATGGAGAGCAAGAGACAAAATATAGAGAAAGAAGCATGGTTGGAAATGAAGCAAAATGACTAACCCAATTCACTAGGAAAAATACTATTTAAACAATTTGGCTAGTCATTTTAGCTAGTATGATTGAAGATGCTCTAAAAAGAACAAATGCTTCAAAAGTCAATGAGAGGGACTCTCAAATACTAATGCACTCATGCATTGATTCATTAATGAAAAAGCCTAGTATCATGCTGCATCCCTTCAGCCAACACCATGTCTTTTGTCCATCACTTTTTTTTTCTCTCTCTAGAAATGGACCATAGGTCAACATCCAAAGGTTAATATTTCTTATCTCCAATTCCAATCAACTCATGGAAATGGAATGGATGCAGTCAAATATCCAAGATACTCTGGTCACTTCATAATCTAGGGACTATCCTTACCTTGTTTGGAGTTTTCTTCACTAACAAAACGTAGTACTAAAAAGTTGGGCTAATTATAGATTTGTAAACCAATAAAGTCAAACAAGTTGTTGAGAGAATGGGAAGAGTATGATTAAATGCTCAACTCTTACTAAACTTTAAAGTTATCGTCTAATAACAACCGGTTTGTCGTATTAGCAAGACAGGTTATAAGTTCACTGGCTAAGCATATTTAATGGAGTACGTATTAAGAAAATACTACATACAAGTCATGGCTTTGGCCTCTAAATTGACCCTCAACCTATGGGAGCATAAATGCTAAACACAAAAATGGATCTGACCTACGAACCCTAATTATACTAGCATGGCCTACAAAATAGTTAAAAGATGGGTAAGTTGCAAAGGTATTAAGTCCAGTTTGTGCTGGGTATTGGGTGGTTTCTTAATTGTTTCAAGTCCTTTTTTTTCTATCCCACCCATTCTGTCAAGTGTGTGGTTAAAAGGGGATGAGGAGAAACAGACAACCTTGAATTAAAAAAGGGTTGTATTAAGGACCGAAAAGAAACTAAATTTACTTTGTAACTCTTGCTTTCTTACTATTTTCCACTTTCTTTCGTTTTCCTGTTTTCCAATTTGGAGTATGAGTAGTTTTCCCTAATTACATAAAAAAAAAAATTTAATCGTTCTTTTTACATAAAGTCATTAACAATATCCGAGTGTTAGTTATCTTTCTTCCACATTAAGAAGTTTGTCATTCTCAAACGTAAGACAACAAAATGATCGACCATAATTTGTAAAATTTGTGTAAGCTTGGAGTATAACTATGAGTTGCTTCTTGAATTTCATGAGATGCGCTCCGACTATCTTCCTTTTTTTGTAAGTAGGGAAAGAAGAAATTATAAATAAACTACTTTCATCACTTTATCACGAATAAATTGATGAGAATTACATTTGTAATAGCTAGCTGAAAAAAACAAAATAGTTTCTCTACCAACCTTACCTTCGCAGTATGATCAAGATAGGATAGTTTCATCCTATTAGGGTCATTAAGAGATCCCAAAAATCAGTGATATTGGGCCATGAGGCTTTTTTGGGCCATCCATGTAAATTTCTACGTATAAGCAAGTAGTTGCCAGCCCACAAAATAAACTACTCGCATTGGATAAAAACCAAGGGGATAAGCTTAAGAACTTTTTAAATAAATATCTAAAATTTTGTTCACTTTTTAAGGTATAAAATCATTAAAACGGATATTCGTAATGATAACAACTAATTTTACATGCACATAGTTCAGAAAAGAACGGAATGCACGTGTATAGGCAGTCAAATAAAGAAGGTAGAGGCTTACCGTAGGGCGTTTGATACGTAGGAATGTGCAAGGAAATCCTACATTTCTTTTTAGATTACCTTATTTGGTATGTGGCAAACATAGTTTTGAAATGAATGATAGATTCCCAAGGGAATCATAATCCTTTGTTGGGAAGGATTTCCATTCCCCAAAAATCATGGGATTTGAGGATTCCCATGGGATTTTCATAACAAATAATAAAATAACCCAAAAAACTAGAATACAAAAAATATATTCCACCCTAAAATTCTGGGATTTGAGCATTCTCATGTGATTTCCATAACAAACAATAAAAAAAACTCAAAAAAACTAGAATAAAAAATGACAATAATAAAAGATTCTCGGAAATGCAATGTACTATACCAAATGCGATAATGCAATATTCCTGGGAATCTTCATTCCCCCCTCACATTCCCGGAAATCATTTCATTTATAGGAATTTTCCAATCCGTGTATCAAATGCCCCCTAAGTAATTTTTACTAATTAAACCTTTGAATTGCATATATCTGCTAATGAGTTCTCCAAATTAGGGCTGAAAATCGGACCGGACGGAACCGAACAGCTATATGTTCAAGTTCGAACCGAAATTCTATTCGGACGGGCTTATGTCCGACTCGGTCCAGGTCAGACAAATTTTTTATAGTCCGGACGCGGTTCGATAAAGCATCGGACTGGAATAATACTCTGACAAACTTATGTCCTACTCGAGTTCGGTAAAGCATCAGACCTAATAATTTGTTTAAGTTCGATTCGTATAACAGTCCAGACGGTTCACGGTCGGACTATTTTTCGAGCCGAATTCAGACGGACAACGAATTGTCCTGTTCATTTTACACCCCTACTCCAAATTTAATGATTTGCTATTAGATTTGATATATATTGTGATTACCATCTACCCTTCAGTTATTTCTTGCAATCGTTTATTTGTTGGGTAAGTAGCATTCAGCACACCGGCCACGTCACTTGTTTAATAGCTTTAATTACATGATTAAAACTTTTTAATGAGTAATCCGAACAACAAGACTTTCTTGGAACATGATGACCATACTCCACAATTTTTTGTATAACGTCTATATAACGCATGGTTTACAACCATTAGCACTCAATCGGCTGTCACTTTTTCAAGCAGAGATTGTCTTCTTTTCTTTACCGATGGCAAACATCCGAGGAGGCAACCTTGATCTAAGTACGGTGATTGATCATGCCTCTGTTATAGGTGAGCCTTTACGTTTAAAACTGTATATGATTATTTGTTTTCTGGATCGTTTCATTTTTTTTGTATTAGGGTTTGTTTATTCTTACAAGCATATTGTGTTTCTTCTTCTTTTCTATTTCTTTTTTTATTTTTACTCAAATGATGGTAAAAGGTTTTTTTTCTTTTCTTTTAGCAAAACTTTTTAGATTTAATGATGGCAAACTAATGGCAAAATGTTCATCTTTCATTAATAGAAACTAGTATAACTCTGTGCAATATTGCACAGAATTTTTAAAAATGAAAAAATAACAAAGCTTCTTTTTTTTTTAGGTTGAAAATTTTATATTATATATATATATATATATATATATATATATATATATATATATATATATACAATATTGCAATTTTTTTATTCGAGTTTAAATTTGTAAACATAAAGAGCAAGTGGGAGGTTTACCTCTAGCATTGTTATCGAGTCGATCGGGTCGGGTCCAGCACTACCGAACACAAACATGCGTCTCTACTGATTCAAATATTGTACCCAGACCCAACCCATGAGAACTAGGTCCGGGCTCTGTTAAAAAAATGCTACCCATAGGGTCCGGGTAGCGGCGAGCAAGTGGTGTCGTATAGGAGAGTGAGGTTGGGCTTGCTGCTGCTGCTAATCACTTTTTTTTTCCATGGGTCTGAATTCGGGTCCATTTTAAGTTGAACCACCGAAAATATGAAGGGGTCCTATTTTAGGACCCCGACTTTACCCGCATTAGACCAGTCTTGCTACGGGTCGAGTCCATTTTTAAAGGACCCATACTCGATCCAAAAATATAAACGAGTCACTACAACACACAAGGGATTTTCTGGCATTTTTTCTGATATTCACCGGCGTTCAAAAATGTCGGTGAATAATTCACCAGCGTTTTTAAAATTGCCGGTGCTAATGCCGCCGAAGAAGGCATCGCAGAAAAGGGGGGGTCTACACCGGCATTTTTTACGAACGCCGGTATTTCCGTAAGATACACCGGCAGTCGAAAAAATGCCTGTGTAGGGCGTGTTCAAGACTGCCCTCTTCTCCCCTTATAATCATTCTACCCCGGCGTTTGTAAAAACACCGGTGTAGGTATATAAATTTTTTAAAAAAAACATGCAGCACTCTTACAATCAAAACCAGAATATGGAGTTCAAATTATTGAATTACAAAGAGTGAAAAAGAATACTTTCACTGTCAATTGAAACCACAACATAAGTTCAAACAGGATTATTTCATCACTAGTCACTCCTCTGTAATCATAGTATGCAACTTCAGTTACATAATCCATCTCATCATCACTTAAAACCGTACGGCAAAGAACAATCTCATTTTCAAACCCAAGCAACAAGCATGAACATAACGTTAGAAACTGATACTCATGTAGACATCATGATATAATTGTATATAAAGTTTAGATAAAAAAAATTTCATCACTAGTCGCTCTTCAAAAAATTATAGTGCGCAACTTCAGATACATGATCCATCTCATTGCCAAATTCAGACAAAAAAGCAACTAACCTATCTCCAAATGCATAATAATTCCAGTTTATTCTGAAGGCTATAAACCCCTTGCATGTTGGCATTCAACCAAACTTCAAACAAGCACACACTATGCAGTGAGAGAATTTGAGAGTTCATTTCATTAACTATTGGATCATATATACTTCATCAAAACACAATATAACTAGCATCAGTTAATTTTCTTAAAAAGTTATCAAACTGCAAACTTCTTTCGATTGCAGATAAGAAAGCAAACTCAAACTGAAGAATGAAAAAAATGAACCTGCATGGTCCCAATTTTTGTTTTAATCATGATAAGCTTCAAGTATTGAACAGTGAAAAAAATGAAGCACATACTACAAAGAATCCAAACTAAAGACCCCTTTCTTCAATCTAAACCTGAATATGAAGATCAAAGCTGGAGGCCCCCCAAAGCAAAATCATTTGCTATTATATATCCTGATGTTTTCCCCCCATCATTCATATACCCTAACATTACCTTTTGCATAACATCATAATAAAATGAGCCAAATATAATAGATTGCCAGCATGGAGAACATAACTTCCTTTTTGGCTGAACCAAACATTAATTCAATGTGAGCTGAATGACATTTGAAGATGAGCCAAGTTTAAACTTTAGGTTATATAAACAGAGGTAGAAAAACATAAGGGCATATAAGTGAGAAGTAGGCAAAATAGGTTACTTATCCTCAATTTACCATTCTTTTTCATTGGTATATCCCAAGAGAATAGAAACAAATAGATGAGCAAGACAATGATTGGTGATAGAATTAATCCACGAAGACAAACTAAATGAGAGGGCGACGCCCAATATCTTGCCGAATTTCTTCTTAAGTAGTAAGGTCATGACTTTTTAAGAATATTAATACATAAACTTCAGATGCCTCATTTAAAAACAACGGTCATATACTCTATTCCATAAAGCTATTCAGTCATTTAGGCTCACAATCATATCTAAGCGTGTGCACATTCCTAGATAATTGGGGTTTGCTCATCTAGAATACACATCAAATTGTTATCATTAACGTTTACATTGTCTCACAGACTCTCCGAGAAATCTATAAACCAACTACATTACATTTATTAATAATGAAACTGACCACAAGCAATTATGAACCAAATGAACAAATAAGTAAACACATATACCAATCCTAGAATCTCTCCCAAGACAATAAAACACTTCATCTTGTCATTCCCATGCATCACTAACATTAACAATGCATAAAAATTGCAATCATCAATTAACCATAAATGAGTACATTCTATTGCTTTTACTTAATAAAAAGGGCAGTAAAGTTCAAATCTGAGTATATTGCCACATTTTTTGCAAATTGAGTTTCAAATCTCCCCTAAATTAGTCCTTACAAAAATCATTACCACCCACAAAAATAAACAGAGATGAAATCCCTCAAAATCTCAAGAACAACAAGTCAGTGAAATTAAAACCTAGCTAGATCCAATCACAGAGTAACACATTGAAACCTAGATCCAATCACAGAGTAACACAATGAAGCAAAAATAGAGACGAGATTCGAGATCGCATGAGTTCTTGAGCATAGATTCCAAATCAAAATCAAGAAGTAGAGAGAGAGAGAGACAGAGACAGAGAGAGAGAGAGAGAGAGTACTTGCGATGAGAGAGAAATGAGTGAGCGGGATAGAGAGTGCATGGACGTCGACGTGGGCACAGCGACGGCGGCCATGAATCGACGTCGATGAGTGGCGGGAGATCGCAATAGAGAGAGAGAGCAGGAAAAAGGAAATTGAGTAAAAAATTTGGGGAGTGAAATAGGGTTCGGATTGGGGAAATTTTAACTAATGAACACTGAAGTATACAAACCCTAGACCGACGTTTTTTACAAATGCCGGAGTAGATTACCAAAATTTTCGTATTCATTCCTAGTCCTTCGATTCCCCGGCGCGACTACTAAAACGCCGGGGTAGATTCGCCGGGGTATACTAAAAATCTTGTAGTGAGTCCTATTTTATGACCCAAACCCTTCCAGCAATAGACCAGGTTGATTCCGGTCCAATGTCGTGTCCTGGTCGGTTCCGGACTTCGGATTTTTGTCACAACCTCCTACATTTGCATTTTTTTAATTTAAGGAAAAATGGCAAAAAAACCTTTAGATCAAAAGTGGTCTTAGCATAATATAGTGTATAGATAATATAAATATGTACAATATTGCACATAACTTTAAACAATGAGAAAATAATAAAATTATTTTGTAAAAAATAAATCTAATAGCATTTATACATTATTGCACGATTTTTTAGATTTGATTAAGAGATAGGATTCCAATTCAAAATTTGGATGGAGCAAGAGTGAGGAGTGGTCTCCTACATTTGCTCTTTCTTTTTTATTTTTTATATTTAAGAAGGAGAAAAATCCTAGACAAAAGTGGTGTAGTATAATATAATGTATAGAATAGCAAAATAAGCATTCGAAGAACAAAACACAACCCAAATAAACATTTAATCATCAAAGTTGAAGAGGATTTTGAAGATTATTTCCTGTTTGCATAAGCATAGTCAATGTTTCAACAAGATTTAACTTCCTACTACATATTAAGACCAGAATGGCAGGTTTTTCTACTCGATAAGGATCATAACAAGTTAATCCTTTTTCTATAATTATCGCAGTTTAAGAATTAGAGGGATTTTTTTTGTTTGTTTTTCTTTTTTAAGTGTATGGATTTTGTCTTTGTTGAGTCTTCGAAGATCATCCTTGATGCGGTTTGTTTTTGGGGGGTGTGGATACACCAGGTGTGAGTTCTTCTCGATTTGTATTGGTGGAGGAAGCCTTGGTGCGGACGGTGGCACCGACCCTCAGCCAGGGGGAACGGTTCGGGAGTAGACGTGAGTTAGGCGGAAATTGGATGCTCGGCTCAGATCTGGAGGCTCGGGTCCGGAGTCTCATGTACCTGCACACGATCTAGGAACACCGGGATTGGTCCCAGTGGCAGACCCTCCGACGATCTAGTCAGCTACAGAAAGAGAGTAACAGTAACTAGGGTTTGAGAAGAAAAAGATAGATTACCTTGGGAAGGGGTGGAGGGTCTGGTATTTATAGGAGAAGCCAACCTGGTCTGGAGTTTGGGGTCGGCTCTGGACCCGGTTGCCCGTGGGCCTGACGTGACGGAAGCCCAAGCGATGTAGGGCTGACGTGGCACGGGCCCGGGGTGGTTTAGGGCTGACATGGCAGAGACCTGGGTGGTTTTTCGGCTGACGTGGCAGACCCGGATAATCCGGCGGTGCACGCTTTTTGAGGGGCTCCTGTGGCCCAAGAGGGGCCACGTCATCTGACCCATATCAGGAGCCCCCCACTCCTGGAGGGCCGGGTGACCCAGCCGCGTAGGAGTAGTTCTTTGCCTCTGTAGGAAGAGCAGGGTGGTGTGTACAGCGAGGAATAGGATCTGTATCTTCCCGAAGAGGCCAGGGTGAAGGGATCCCTTATTGGAGTTGTGCGGAGTGCTTGGCACAGAAGAGTCGGAGCTCGGTTTGCCGAGCGTCGAGGGTCGGCAGACAAGCCCCTTGCTGGTTGAAAAAGTGAGGGGATGTCGGGATCCGTTGAATAGGGGTCTTCTTGCCGAGCGTCTAGGGTCGGCAGATGAGCCCCTCACTGGTTGGAAAATCAAGGAGACGTCGAGATCCAATGAGTGGGGGTCTTTTTTGCCGAGCGTAGAGGGTCGGCAGATGAGCCCCTCCCTGGTTGGAAAAGCAAGGGGACGTCGAGATTCATTGAGTAGGGGTCTTTTTTGCCGAGCGTAGAGGGCAGACAAACCGCTCCCTGGTTGGAAAAGCAAGGGGACGTCGAGATTCATTGAGTAGGGGTCTTCTTGCCGAGCGTCCAGGGTCGGTAGGTGAGCCTCTCATTTGTTGGATGGAAGAGGATTTTGGGGCTTGCGGTGCGATCCGAGCTCCGAGCCTCTTGTGAAATAGAGGAGGATTTTGGTGTCGTGGTGCGATCTGAGCTCCGAGCTTCTTGTGAAATAGAGGAGGATGTTGGTGCTCGCGGTGCGATCTGAGCTCCGAGCCTCCTGTGAAATAGAGGAGGATTTTGGGGCTTGCGGTGAGATCTGAGCTCCAAGCCTCCTGTGAAATAGAGGAGGATGTTGGGGCTCGCGGTGAGATTCGAGCTCCGAATCTCCTGTGAAATAGAGGAGGATTTTGGGGCTCACGGTGAGATCCAAGCTCCGAGCCTCCTGTAAAATAGAGGAGGATGTTGGGGCTCGCGGTGCAATCCGAGCTCCGAGCCTCCTGTGAAATAGAGGAGGATTTTGGGGCTCGCGGTGAGATCCGAGCTCCGAGCTTCTTTTGAAATAGAGAAGGATGTTGGGGCTCGCCGTGCAATCCAAGCTCCGAGCCTCCTGTGAAATAGAGGAGGATTTTAGGGCTCGCGGTGAGATCCGAGCTTCGAACTTCTTGTGAAATAGAGGAGGATGTTGTGGCTCGCGGTGCGATCCGAGCTCCGAGCCTCCTGTGAAATAGAGGAGGATTTTGGGGCTCGCGGTGAGATCCGAGCTCCAAGCCTCCTGTGAAATAGAGGAGGATTTTGGGGCTCGTGGTGAGATCCGAGCTCCAGGCTTCTTGTGAAATAGACGAGGATGTTGGGGCTCGCAGTGCGATCCGAGCTCCGAGCCTCCTGTGAAATAGAGGATGATTTTAGGGCTCGCGGTGATATCCGAGCTCCGAGCCTCCTGTGAAATAGAGGAGGATGTTGGGGCTCGCGGTGCAATCCGAGCTCCAAGCCTCCTGTAAAATAGAGGAGGATGTTGGGGCTCGCGGTGAGATCCGAGCTCCGAGCCTCCTGTGAAATAGGGGAGGATTTTGGGGCTCGCGGTGTGATCCGAGCTTTGAGCCTTCTGAGTGGTTTGTCGTCGGTGGGACAGTACATCGGCAATGGCAGCCGAATGGAATCTAATGACTTCATTTCATTTAATGCTTAGGGTGTAGAAGCTTCTGTG
Organism: Hemerocallis citrina; assembly: GCA_017893485.1. NCBI lineage: Eukaryota > Viridiplantae > Streptophyta > Magnoliopsida > Asparagales > Asphodelaceae > Hemerocallis > Hemerocallis citrina. The sequence continues at coordinate 25,985,036 of CM030368.1, forward strand.
GCTCGCGGTGACATCCGAGCTTCGAGCCTCTGGTTGAATAGAGGAGGATGTTTGGGGCTCGCTGTGCCATCCGAACTCCGAACCTCCTGTGAAATAGAGGAGGATGTTTGGGGCTCGCGGTGAGATCCGAGCTTCGAGCCTCCTGTGAAATAGAGGAGGATGTTGGGGCTTGCAGTGCAATCCGAGCTCCAAGCCTCCTGTGAAATAGAGGAGGATGTTGGGGCTCGCGGTGAGATCCGAGCTCCGAGCCTCCTGTGAAATAGAGGAGAATGTTTGGGGCTCGCGGTGCCATCCGAGCTCTAAGCCTCTTGTGAAATAGAGGAGGACTTTAGGGCTCATGGTGCCATCCGAGCTTCGAGCCTCCTGCAAAATATAGAAGGACTTTGGGGCTCGTGGCGCCATCCGAGCCCCGAACCTCCCGACCTGTTGGAATAGCCAGTTTGTTGGAAAGGCATGGGGGCATTGGGGTAATCTTGTGTCCATTGCTGAAGTCATGGGCGCATGAATCGAAGCAACTTTAGCTCCTAGCGGCCATTGGATCTTGATGATTAAGATCTAACAACCAGATCTTTTTGCGAAAATTGAGGAGTCCCTTTCTGCATTATAAATCCCCCCCTCCCCACTTTTCTTTCTTTCATTTTGTTTCTTTTATTTTCCACCTTTCAAGGACAGGGTTTCTTACTTGCCGTCTGCGACCTTTTTCCGGTGATCTACTTGTAAGCGCAACACTTCAGGTTAGTATTTCTGACTCGTAATGTCGCGCTCTCAATCCGGCTCTGAGGCAAGCTCGTCAGGCCGTTCCGAGTAGGAAGCTGAGTCTCCAGAGACGTCTTGGTCCTTAGGCGACTATAGAATAAAAGTGGAGGTTCTGACGGACCCAGGGTCGGACGGCGGGGATGACGTGGTCTTCGTCGTGTTGCCCTTGAGATCCCGTAGGCCGGGGAAGGAGCCCGTAGATGAGGGTGAGGAGGAGGAGGAAGAGAAGGACGACGACGAAGAGAAGGACGACGAGGGAGAGGGAGACGTTTGTTGGGTTTCGGGGCACAAACGCAGCGAAAAAGAAATGATAACAGATCCGAAACCCTAACCCATGGATCCGTGTACAAGACATGGCTAATAATGGATAAATAAAATTTTACCTTTCGGAGCTTTACGAAGGCTGAAAGATGGAGGTTGCAATCACCACGCAGCCCTAGTAGCTAGATCCGCGTCTCTAAGGCAGTCCACACGAACGTCCGATCGTCCAACGATCGAGGGAGCCGGTACTAGCCGATGATGCTTGCCTCTCTCTCTCTCTCTTTTGCCTCTCAACAGTTGAGCGGCTAGGGTTTTCTGTGGAAAACGGATTTGTCAAAGATCATCCCAATCCAATACATCTCTATGTATTTATAGGGAGAGATAAGAGGTGGGCTTAACCGTAATCAGTTTGGCTTCTGATAAGACCAATCTGATTTGGTTTTATCATTTAAATTCGAATTAACCGTAATCAGTTTGGCTTCTGATAAGACCAATCTGATTTGGTTTTATCATTTAAATTCGAATTATCCTTTAATTAATTAAGTCCAGCTCAATTAATTAAATAACTAATTTCGAATCATTTAAATTCCGAATTTAAATTAATACTCCTTTTAAACGTTCTAAGTGTGTGACCCTTTAGGTTATTATTACGTTGGCAATAATTTTATTATCTTATAATAAAATTATAAACAATGAGCGGCATCTAGTAATACATCATTGCTACCCAAGTAATAATAATAATTGGTGATTCAATTAAACCTTTCGTGACTAATGTCTCCATGTAATATAATCCTTTTAACCTTGATATTATAGATTAAACTAGAGGCATGGGACGTGTCATCCTCATAATAATTTAATCTTTATTTTCTTGATCGATGAGTAGACTATTCAAACAAATCAATATTTGAGCATGGCCATGCATTTCATAGTCTCACTCAAACAAGAGGCCGATAATATCGCTCCTAAAATTAGGAGGGTTAAATTCCTTCTAGATCATTCATATTTCTCACACGATTCATAATGAACCCAATACTATCTTTATCATTACCCGATTAAAGATAACTTTTGATAGAATCAAAGTGCATTAATTTTCGTGTAGAAATATAATGATTTCAGGTCAGAGGACCATTACACCATTATCACAGTGAGATTACTTATGACACTTATTAATTCATTCCATGTAGAATCTCACAGTGGGTCTGTCCAGTACAATGTACTCTTACATTTACCTATGTATTGATTTTAGTATCTCTATACTAATGACCCATGAGAGGTGGTCATCAATCAATCAACATACTAGTCTCAATGTATTATTACTGTCCTAATAATAATAATACTCGACTAGGGACATTTAAGATTATTATACTATATATAATCTCATGTTCATATAGTTCGTATTAATAATCTAAGGACATTTATCATGCTAATATTTATAACGCAGTAAATACGAAGCATAATAAATTATTAATATAATCAAAAGAACATAATGTCAATAATACTGATCATTGTATTGCCTCTAGGGCACCTACACTAACAACGTTGAGGATGAGAAGGGTGACGAGGAGGAGCAGGATGATGAGAAGGAGCAGGACCCCGAGGGGGAGGGTGCTGTTGAGGACAAGGAAGACCCCGAGGGGAATCGGGGGGAGCCCGATCGGGGCGCCGGGGAGGGCGCTGCTCGAGGAGGTGTGGGGGAAGGCACCGCAGGTCTGGCAACCGAGGGCGAGGGCGAGGGCGATCTCCCCCTCTGCCACCTTTGTCGACACCGTCTCCTGAGAGGAGCCTTCCGGATAGCCCCCCTTCCTCGGACAAATATGCTCCTTGACCGGGGTTCGAGTTTGCCCCAGTCACCTTCAAAAATCCGGGGTCTATTAGGATGTACCCTGAAGTTGTTAAGGATCTCGACCCTCTTCCCTCAGTGTCGGGTGACGCAAGTAGGGTGAAGATCAGGATGGATGGTATTCAACGCGTCTTGAAGGCGGACTATCTGCTCATCTTGAGGGCGGCCTACTTCATTCCCAAGTAGTTCGAGCTTCTGATTCCGAGCCCCGGCATTCTCCCAACTATTGCTCTCGCACCGGGGTACTTTTTTTCCCCGAGGATGCTTTTATCTCGGGGCCCAGGCTGCCGCTGCACCCCTTCATTAAGAGGGTCTTGAATTGGGTAAAGCTAAGCCCGATGGAAAATTGGTAAAAGTCATGCCAATCAACCAATCCAACAAATATGGAAAATATTAGATTAAGTACTTATGCTAGAACTAACTTGGAAAAGCTCTCTCTGCCATGCCAATCAGACAACAAAAGAAGGTTTTTCATATATCTATATAATAAATTAAAAAGAAAGTTATCAGGTGGTTCGCAATCAATCCTATCTAAAATCAAAGGTCCATATCAAACCTCACAAAACACATTTATCCTCCAAAATTTCAAACTCCAAAATCAAATTTTCCCCCCTAAAAAACTCATTACTTTATTACTATCTCTCTCTTCTCTCTTTACTTTTTCATATTTCTCTCTCTCTCTCTCTCTCTATATATATCTCTCTCCCATTCTTTCATTATTTATTTAGAAATTTTGATTTTAAGATTTCGATTTTGTAAAATTTCAGAATTTTTAATAGCAAATATCGCTTCGACAATTAAATTTCATTATTTTCCACACTTAAAGTTCTAAGAAGTTAGATTTTATAATCCCATTTATAATTATTTTTCAACATAGATTTTTATTTATAACTAATTATTGTCATACTATTCAAACTTGAGCTACATAATTATTGTTTTACTGTTTACATGGCTTTTCGTGTTTTCTATCGTTCCGAAGACGTGCCGTAGGCACGTGCCCACGGGCAAATCTAGTATTCATAACAAATTTTGTAGATACATATCCATCCCCTACTAATCAATATTTACACTTCCCTACTAATGTGAGACTTACGACGAAAGATCCATCTAGTTATAGCTGTATCTCTCTAGGCTCACTGCCAATCAACACTGTGATCTAACATTCTAACTTATTAGAGTTGTTAGAAGTCAAATTTGGATATTTGACATATAGGAATAGAAAAAATAAGTTTAAGCTATAGTCGTTTGAACACAAATTTTGAGTTTTAATTTAAAAAAATGAACGGACGAGGAATGATTTCTCGTCCGATATTTTTAATTTTATTTTTTAATTAAAAAACAACGGACAGAGAATCATTTCCCGTCCCGTCCGTCGTATTTTTTAAAATAAAAAAAAAAATTTAAATCCTAATTAATTCCTTAAAACTGTTAAGTTAATCCTAATTAATCCTTAATTATTAATTAATTACTATTTAAACCTAATTTTAACCCATAGAATTATTTATAGGGTGGTTGTATAGGATTTAATAGGTGAGAAATGTTTGGGGCGGGGCATCATCTCCCATCCGAGCACATTTGATTTTTTTTTTATAAATGGAACGTATGAGAAATCATTTCCCGTCCGACCATTTTTTAATTAAAAAAAATTAAGGACAGGGAATCATTTCTCGTCCAAGAAGTACACAATTTTTGGTACGGTAAATCATTTACCGTCTGATTTACCATCTGATGGGGGGGGGAATCGAACGAATGAAAAATCATCTTTCGTCGGCTATTTTTTTCCAAATAGCTATTTCGTCTGCCAAATTTGGCAGATCACTGTTCATCTAAAACCCAAATTTTAGGTTTATAGCCAACGACTGCAGCACCAAAATGTCTATTTTTTGGAAATTTTAGCAAAATGGCCAACGACTACAGATGCGCTTAATAGTTGAGTTTCTCTCTCTAGATTTTCTAGAGAGAGAAGTGTTAGGATTATGTCTTGAATACTTGTGGTTCAGATTAGAAGAGTCGAAGTGTCGAAGAGAGTAGAAGGAAAAACAGCAGCAGCAAGGTGCGGCATAGTTGCGGTTGATTGTCCTGGGAGACGGACGACTGCACACCTGACCATAGTTTCACAGGGTTTGGCCGAGAGGAGGACGGTCGACCGGTCTTGTTGGACGGTCGACGGACCGTGGTTCTGTGTTCGTTTTGGGCCTCATTTTGTTAGGTCGTTTCAGCCCAATCTTCAACTTCAAGTTAGATCATACGGCTCTTATTCAGTTACTTCTTTTTCAGGTTTTAAAGGACGACTGAGAATCAAGATTAGACCTATGTTTCTCTCTGTTTTTCTATATATATTGTAAACCCCTCCAATATGAGAGAAAGTACTTCATTGATATTTTCTCTATTGCAAAGAGAGACTTGAGAAGATAGTTCTTGGTGAGTGAGTTTAATTCCTTATATTGAGTGAATCAGAAACTCCTTGTAAAATCTTCTAGTTGAATATCAGATCTCCCTATATTTTTTCCCGGATTAAGTAAAACCTAACCGGATAAATCATCGTTGTGTTTGTGTTAGATTGGTAGATCTACTTGCTTCCTTAATTGATTTGTCTCATCTACTTTGACTTTCTCATTGCTCTATTTAGTTCCGCTGCAAAAATGGGCGTTCGTTGACTCCCTAATCCCAACAATTGGTATCAAAGCTTTAGGTTGCCAAGTTTCTTAGTTAAGATGACATGTCACAGTCTTTTGAAAATCAAGTAGTTCGATGGAAAGATCAACTTCAATATTTGAAAGGTTGACATGTATGATGTCCTTGTTTAAGAACGTTTGCAGTTAGCCGTTAAAAAGAAAGAAAAGCCAACTGATATTAAGGATGATGTTTGGGAAGATATTCGTTAAAGAGCCATAAGTCTGATCCAACTATCATTCGTGGACGAGGTCAAGTGCAGATTTCTTGAAGAAATTGATGCAGTGAGTTTGTGGAAAAAACTCATAGCTGACTATTCTGGTTTGTTGTTATTAGATCGGATGCATTGGAAGAGGAAGTTATTCCGTTTGTCAATGAAGGAAGGTACTGATCTCTAAGACCACATTACAGAATTCAATAAGGTATTATCTGAACTTAAGACGATAAACGCGGATGTGTGTAAGGAAGATAAAGCTTTCAACCTGATATATTCACTGTCGGATTTATACGAGCTTTTGATCACTACCATGCTACATGGTAGATCTACCAATGAGAGTATTTCGGTAGATGGTGTAATCAAAGCATTGAAAGAAAATCAACTTAGGAAGGAGATTCAGAAATCATCATCTATTCCCACAAGTTGTCTAGCAGTGGAAGGTCCTTCAGGGAGAAGACAAAGTGCTATGCAAAAGGATTCGATCCGTTACCTATATTGCAAGAGGCCAGGACATATTAAGAAAGACTGTTGGAAATTGCAGAATCAGGAGAGTACAAAGAATGAGAATTCAACCGCTAATGTAGTTAGTGCTTTTGATTCAGGCAATTCGTGTCTTCTTTTTTCAAATTCTTTAGAATTGGATTCTAGTTAGTTTCTTGACTCAGGGAGTTCTTCTATTTGCTCCGAGAGAGAGTTGTTTACTACTTATAAGTCTACTACAGGGCATTGTGTAAGAACGTGAACTGGAGAGATTTGTGAAGTAGCAGGTGAGGGGACAGTTGAGTTGAAGATGCCAGGTCTAACTATGTTCACATTAAGAGATGTTTTGCATATTCGTCTACTAAAACAGAATCTGATTTCCTTGGAAACTCTGGATGCACGGGGCTGCAGGTACACGGCTCGAGGTGGAGTTCTGTCTGTTTTTCAGGGTCGTCGTAAGGTGATTAGTGGTACGAGAATGGTTGGGCCAAGCCAAAACAATCTTTACAAGCTTTGGAGAATTTGAAGTACTTGAGCAGGTGTTGTTACTTCTTTTCTCGTTATTCCTGCAAGCTCAGCTAGTTTGTCGCAATTAGAGTCATTGAGACGAGACTACGACGTTCGAATACCGTCGAGATGTGGAGAATGCCTAAGGGTAGGTGGAGTTCATACGGAGGTTGGCAACTCCATGAGTACACCTACGGAGGGCCCTTGAAGGGGTTACACTGGATCGGTGAAATTGGGTAGAGATCAGTTCAACTAGAAGAATAAGCTATTGTTCTAAGTTTTTTTGCAAGTGGAATTCATTTGAGTTTGGAGATGAATAATCACATCATGTGATAGCACTCATATGCAATCCAAGGTGGAGTTTGTTAGGATAATGTCTTGAATACTCGTGGTTCAGATTAGAAGAGGGTAAGATGAAGCATAGAGATCAAAGCGTTGAAGAGAGTAGAAGGGAAAACAGCAGCAGCATGGTGCAACATAGTTGCGGTCGACTATCCTGGGAGACGGTCGACCGCACACCCTACCGCAGTTGCATAGGGTTTGGCCGAGAAGAGGACGGTAGACCGACCGCGTGCTGTGTTCATTTTGAGCCTCGATTTGTTAGGTTGTTTCAGCTTAATCTTCAACTCTAAGTTAGATTGATGTATTTAGATGTGGATTTATGGTGGATAGAGGAGAATGGTGTGGTAAAGAGGCTCGACTGCAAGGTGCTGGCGTCGGGAGTAGCTTTCTTTGTAGAAGGCTTTCGGTGAGGATGTAGAGGGGTTTGGATGTGGCTAATTTGGGTTTTTTCGGGAGCGGCTGTCGGTGGATTTGGGTTTGGATGTGGCTAATTTGGCTGCCAGTGGCTTTCTTCGGGCCTTGGATTGTCGGGTTTGGCGCGTTGATGTTCTAATTTGGTTTTGGCTCGCTTGAGTAGTGCAGAGCGCGCTGCTTGCCTGTAAATTAAGGTTTGGCTCGTCGAAAGTCAAATTAGGGTTTGGCTCATCGACAAGAGGATTAGGGCTTCGCTCACGTGCATACGGCAATGCCGGGAGGAGTGGAGAGGTGATTGTTGGCGGCGGCGGCCGGGGTAGACGCTGGAGAGGATATGTGGTGGTTACGCGGAGAGAGGGAGTGTGCTTGATTTTGAATTTTGAATTTCAATCTAGTGTTTTGAAATTCAAATTCAAATTTGATTTGGAGTGTGACGGGGGGGGGGGGGGATTAGATGAAATTTGAATTTCAATGTAGATTTTTGAAATTCAAATTATATTTTGGGGAGTATGGAGAGCATATTTGTATGTAATTTGAATTTCAAACTATATTTTGTATGAAAATTAAATTATATTTGGGGAATGATGGGCGTGAGCAAGCGACACATTTTGATAGGCGATGGTGTTCGGTGGCGGAAATGGCATGTCGGCTGAGAACAACGGCTACTGTTGATGGCTGAATTTGATGCAATCAAAAGATGGCGTCGTGGCAGGGTTGGTTTGGCGGATATACGACGACAACGTTGTTGGGAGAGGAGGTAGCATGCCAACAAGAGATGGTAGTTGTGGATGTTTCCATGGTACACGTTTGAGAGAATGTGGAGAGAGTTAATGGGGTGGAGAAGTATTTTTTATGGAATTTGAATTTTAAATTAGATTTTTTGAAATTCAAATTACATCTGGGGATGGATGGATGAGAAAACAGGGTGTAGATGTCTTCGCCTGCAAGTTTAGTTAGGGGAGGGACTAGTTAAGGGTGTAGGCTTTTTTACTGTTCCGTTTTAGGAACAGATAGATACATACTAAATGTACTACTTATTTCGTTAATTATTTATTAATGAAACGGTAACGATGTCATCTTTTTCCAAATAAAAATAAAAATTGATGGCATATTCCATATACATTTAACTTGATGTGTAGGGGTACTATGACCACATTATCTTTGTCATCAACCTCGGGTAATCTTTTATTTCCCCCAAATTACCATGATATCTACATCTTCTCCCTCAATTATCTAATCTCTTCTTTACTTATAGTTCCCTACCTCTTCTGCAAAATTTTAACTGTATCCATGGCTTCTTCCCTCTTTGTTTATCATCTCTAATATTTATATCATGCTAATGTAATTTTTTTTTGATGGCCAACCGGGGTAAGAGTTTTGGTGGTAGTCATACAAAATCAAGAATAAAAAATTTGCAGATAACAAACAATTTGGGGTTGCAGAAAAATCGGTAGAAATTGAAGGGCTAATTGTACTAATTTTAAGTGTACCACTTTCGGACTACAAGAGACTGACTGTATGATTTTTTTTTTTCATATGCCATTTTTGAAAATATTTGCAGAAAGATAACAGCTGGCAAAGTATTTGCTTGTGGACTCAACTACTAAACTCGTCGTTTCCAAGGGCGAGTTTAGTTGTTTCATGCTCGCCATTGGAACACGGCAAGTGTAGTTTTTTTTTATTTAGAAACTCGTTGTTCCTAACAGCGAGTTTAGTTCAAAATTTTCAATGAAGACTCGCCGCAAAATTTTCAAAGAAGACTCGCCGTTCTTAACAGCGAGAACATTTACACTAGACTCGCTATTGGAAACAACGAGTTTAGTACTTTTTTTTTGTGGAAGGCGGTGAGGATATTTATGTTGGATTAATGTCTTGCAAATGATGTTGGATAAGAAGACGATAAGACGATGGAGGGATAAAGACGATTGGAGACGAAGTGTAGATAATAAGGAGATAGTCAGCGGCAGCAGCAGAAGGAAGTTGCGGTCGACAGCAACTCATGTGCGGTCGACCGCACATGACCGCAACTCATGTGAGGTTGACCGACCCCTGTACAGTGTACTCCGCGAGGACAGTCAACCGTCTTGTTGGTGCAGTCAACCGTTTGCGGTGCTGATGGATTTTAGGCTTGAGTCTGGCTGATTCATGATTAGCCCAGCTTGCTATTCAAGTTAGATCGTGTGGCTCTTATCGTAGGATTATCTCTTATGTAATATCCAATGGCTATTGTAACAAGATATCAACTTAGGATTTGTCTCTAGATCTATATAAACAACTGTAACGACTCATAGATCCATATAATGATTCTATTGAGTGTCGAATAGAAGAAGAGAGTACTTTATCTGAGATGGTGAGAGTTTCTCTATTGCAAGCAGCATCAAGTTCCAGTTAGGCTTGAGAGAGGGTCGTGGTGAGAATTGTAATATTTTTGTATCTTCTCTAGTTGAATAATATCCCGGTTCTTCCTCTCCCGGATCAAGGTGAAAGCTCCAATCGGGACAATTCTTGTGTGCTTTGTGTGATTGGTGCGATCTAGTTTTACTTGGTGGTTTATGTTGATTCTGTCAAAGACTCAACAAGAACCTCAAATTCCTAACAAGTGGTATCAGAGCAATCAAGTTTGTGGGTTTGTTTGGTTCCTTGAAGGAGATGGCAGATCAAAAGACGAAAATCAAGCGGTTTGGCGGTAAGATCAAACTTCAATCTATGGAAGGTGGACATGTATGATATTTTGGTTCAGAAGGACTTGCACCTTGCCTTAGAAGAGAATAAGCCAACCGACATAAAGCAGAAGAAGTGGGATGAGATTTTTTTCAACGCCTTAAATTTAATCCGGTTGCAATTGGCGGACAAAGTCAAGTGTAATATTCTTGAGGAGAAAAGTGTGGCAAGTCTGTGGGCGAGACTCAAATCTGACTACTCAAGGTCATCGTTGTTAGATCGGATGTATTGGAAGAGGAAGCTGTTTAGGTTATGAATGAAGGATGGTACCCATCTTCAAGATCATATTGTGGAGTTAAATAAGGTAATATCCGAACTGAAGGCGATTAATGCTGATGATCTTAGCGAAGAGGATAAAGCTTTCAACATGATTTATTTACTGCCAACTTCTTATGCTCACTTGATAACTACCATGCTACAACGGAAGTCATCCAAGGAGACACTTACAGTAGCCGGGGTGATTAAGGGTTTGAAGGAAGTTGAAATGAGAAAGAAGACTCATAAAGAAGGGTCTATTTCTATATGGTGCTTTGCGGTGGATGGTGATACTTCAATTGGAAGGGATGCGACACACAAGGGTAAGATTCGTTGCCATTATTGTAGAGGAGTTGGGCATTACAAGAAAGAATGTCGTAAGTGCTTGAGTCAGAAAAGTGCTACTAAAGAAGGAGAACAAGCTCATATTGTCAGCACAAATGATTCAGGTAAACCATCCAGGTATGAAGACCTATGTCTTCTTGTTTCAAGTTCTTCAAATGTGGATTCAAGTTGGTATCTTGATCAGGGAAGTTCTTCTCCTATTTGCTCCAAGAGAAAGATGTTTTCTACTTACAAGTTGTCAACAGATCGTAGTGTGAGAACAAAGAGTGGTGAGATTTGTCAAGTAGTGGGTGAGGTAACAGTTGAATTGGAGACGCCAGATGATAAAGGATTCACACTAGAAGAGGTCATGCATATTCCTTCGATACAATAGAATCTGATATCCTTGGGGACTCTTGATGCACGTGGTTGCAGGTACACAGCTCGAGGTGGAGTTTTGACAGTTTGGGATAGTTGTCGTAAGGTAATGAAGGGTAAGAGGAAAATTAGGCAGGGTCAGCACAACCTCTATCAGCTTTGTGGGAGAAGGAAAACTCGACCGGGTGTCTGGAAGCTCATTGTTCCTAAAGCATCATCTAGTAAGCCGTCACTAGAATTACCAAATCAAAATTGCAACGTTCGAATTTCATTGGAAGGCAGAGAGAGACTTGATGTAGGTGGAGTTCGTGTAGAGGATGGCACCTCCATGATTACATCTATAGGGGTGTGCCTTTGAGAGGGCATACATCTGAAGGAAAATAGGTGGAGGTTTGTTCAACTAGCAGAAGAAGCCATAGAAACATGTTTACAAAGTGAGGAAGGAAGGTCTAGAAGAGTTTTAAATCACACAGGTATGGATTCATGCGTATGCAATCCAAGATGGAGATTGTTGGGTTTAAGTCTTGCATACCATGTTGGATAAGAAGATGATAAGACGATGGAGGGATAAAGACGATTAGAGAGGGAGTGGAGGCAAGAAGGAGATAGTCAGCGGCAGCAGCAGAGGGAAGTTACGGTCGACTGCAACTCATGTGCGGTCGACCGATCCCTGTACAGTGTACTCCCACTAGGAGGACAGTCAACCGTCTTGTTGGTACAGTCGACCGTTTGCGACGCTGATGAGTTTCGGGCTTGAGTCTGGCTGATTCTTGAGCCCAACTTGCTTTTCAAGTTAGATAGTGTGGCTCTAATCGTAGGGTTATCTCTTATGTAATATCTAATGGCTATTGTAACAAGATATCAAGTTAGGGTTTGTCTCTAGATCTATATAAACAATTGTAACGGCTCATAGATCCATATGATGATTCTATTGAGTGCCGAATAGAAGAAGAAAATACTTCATCTGAGTGGGTGAGAGAGTTTCTCCATTGTAAGCATCGTTAAGTTCTAGTTAGGCTTGAGAGAGGGTCGTAGTGATAATTGTAATATTCTTGTATCTTCTCTAATTGAATAATATCTCGGTTTTTCCTATCTCGGATTAAGGCGAAAGCCCCAACCGGACAATTCTTGTGTGCTTTGTGTGATTGGTGCGATCTAGTTTTGCTTGGTGGTTTGTGTTGATTCTGTCATAGACTCAACAAGATCCTCAAATTCCTGATAATTTACACTATGACTCGCTGTTGGGAAACAATCGAGTTTAGTTCACTTTTTTTTAAGACTCGTCGTTCCCAACTACGAGGACATTTACACTAGACTCGCTGTTGGGAACGGCGAGTTTAGTTCAAAAATAATTCTATTGAGTTTTTTTCTGGAAAATTCACTAAGTCTAACATAGTGTTTCACTCTGTGAAATTTCCTACATTCTTGCCATTTCCAATATCGAGTATAGTATAAATGTTATCGTCGTTGGGAACGGCGAGTCTTTATTGAAAATTTCGAACTGAACTCGCTATTCCCAACAGCGAGTCTAGTGTAAATGTCCTCACCATTGGGAACGGTGAGTCTTCATTGAAAATTTTGAACTGAACTTGCCATTGGAAACGGCCGTGTCCTAACGGCAAGCATGAATCAACTAAACTCGCTTTTGGGAACAGCGAGTTTAGTTGTTGAGTCCACAAGTGCAAATACTTTGACAACTAATGCGGTTTGTTTTTGGGGTGTGGCTACAACAGGTGTGAGTTCTCTCAATTTGTATAGTGGAAGCTGCGGCACTGGCTATACGTCCGACCCTCGGCTGAGAGAGCGGCTCGGAAGTAGCAGGAGCGAGGTGGAGAATAGATGCTCAACTCGGATCCAGCTGCTCGGCTCGGATCTTCGGGGCTCGGCTCGGTCATGTACACCTGCACTTTGCCTAGAAACACTGGGAGAGATCCCGGTGACAGGCCCTCCGACGATCTAGTCAGTCACTTGGAAAGCAACATGAGCTAGGGTTTTTAGAGGAGAAAGATTGATTACCTTTCAATGAAGGAGGGGGCCTGGTATTTATAGGCAGAGCAAATGAGTTTGAGATCCTGCTAGGCCAGGTTTGGACCCGTTTTCTCGTGGGCCTAACATGGCAGAAGCCCATGAGGCTTTGGATTGATCTGATGATCAGGGGAGAGTGGGTTTTGAGGGGATCTGGTGGCCCAGGAGGGGCCACATCATCTAACCCATATCAGGAGCCCCCACTCCTGAAGGGCTGGATAACCCAGCCGTGTAGGAGTGGTTTTGCCTCTGTAGGAAGAGTAGAGTGGTGTGTATGGTGAATAATGGGGTCCGTATCTTCCTGGAGAGGCCAGCAGGGTAGGATGAAGGGGATCCCCTTTTGGAGTCATGAGGGGCGTCGAGTGCCGAAAAGTAGGAGCTTGCTTAGCCGAGCTTCGAGGGTCGGGAGATGAGCCTCCTCACTTGTTGGAAAAACTAGGGGACGTCGAGATATAAAGAGTATGAGCTCACTTAGCCAAGCGTCGAGGGTCGGGAGACGAGCCCTCTCACTTGTTGGAATAGCTAGGGGACGTCGTGATCTGTAAAGTAGGAGCTCGCTTAGCCGAGTGTCGAGGGTCGGGAGACGAGCCCCCTCACTTGTTGGAAAAGCTAGGGGACGTCGAGATCTGAAGAGTAGAAGCTCGCTTAGCCGAGCATCGAGGGTCGGGAGACGAGCACCGTCACTTGTTAGAAAAGCTAGGGGACGTCGAGATCCGTAGAGTAGGAGCTCGCTTAGCCGAGCGTCGAGGGTTGGAGACGAGCCCCCTCACTTGTTGGAAAAGCTAGGGGACGTCGAGATCTGAAGGGTGGGATCTCGCGGTGATATCCAAGCGCCGAGTCTCAAGCTTGTAGGAGTTGTAGAGAAGGAGTTGGAAATTCGGAGGTTGAAGCTCATGCTAGGCACTGGTCCGTTGGAGGGAGGAAGCCATTCCGTATTGGGTCCTTCTCTGACCTTTTATCTTGAAACGGCGAGGCCTGCGACACGCAGAGTTCCATTGCCGGGACGTCTTTACTAACCGTGCAGGTGGAGCATGCGGAAGGTCCCGTGGGGAGCACTGAGTTCAGTTTTAAGCCGAGTGATTTGTAATATCTTCATTGTATCGTGTAGCCGTTCGCAACGCTCCATGAGTAATTAAACTTTGATTTCTTTGATAATTAGTCAAGTGAGATTGGCCGGAGCATAGCTCGAGGCCATTGCCGAGTGTAGCCTTGCTCGGGGTTGATGTCGAGGCAGGGAGGGCCGTCGGGTTGTGGCTTCTCTCGGGAGTTACTCCTCGCAGATAGCATTTGATAAGGGACATTTTGCCTTCCGATAAAAATTAATGGAGACGTTTCATCTTCCACTGATTGGACTCCCCGATGTCATAAATGCGCCTCTCCGGGGGGTTATATAACCCTCACCCCTTATTAGTTGTTCACCAGAAATTGCCGATGACTTACCTGCCACCCGCTGACAATTCGGGGTTTCAGCTCTAAGGGCTGTTAACCCTGAGTTGTCAGTGGGTGAGAGGCGAGACGATCCCGGGGGCGAGATCCGGGGTGCCGTTAATCCTGAGTTGTCAGTGGGTGAGAGGTGAGTCGATCCCGGGGGCGAGATTCGGGGTGCCGAAGGCGGGCGCCCCAAAAATGAAATTCTTGGCCAAGAGTCCCGGATTTGTGGCTCATTTGCCACCCTCTAATAATTCGGGATTTCGGCTCCGATGGTCGTTTACCCCAAGTTGCCAGCAGGTGAGAGGTGCGCCGGTTCAAGGTTTCGAACTCGAGGCATTTGCCGAAGGCGAGCGCCCTAAATCTTAATAGAAACTTTTGGGTAGGGAGGAGAACCGAAATCCCAGAGGGCCGAGCCCCGTACCTGTTCTCGAATAGGTAGTATGAGTGTAGTTGGAGGTCATCGCTGAGCGTAAGGCTCGCAGGGCTTGAAAAAGTTCAGGCCTTGCTCGAAGTCGATGCCGAGCCCTCATACCTTTTTTCAGATAGGTAGTATGAGTGTAGCTGGAGGTCATCTCCGAGCATAATGCTTGCAGGGCTTGAAAAAGCCCAGACCTTGCTCGAGGTCGATGCCGAGCCCCCATATCTTAGGAGAAGCTTTTATGAGTGTAGCTGTAGGTCATCGCCGAGCATAAAGGTCACAGGGCTTGAAAAAAACCAAGGCCTTACTCGAGGTCGATGCCGAGCCCCCATACATGTTCTCGTATAGATAGTATGAGTGTAGCTGAAGGTCATCGCTGAGCGTAAGGGTCGTAGAGCTTGAAAAAGCCTAGACCTTGCTCGAGGTCGATGCCGAGTCCCCATACCTTAGGAGAAGTTGTTATGAGTGTAGCTGGAGGTCATCGCCGAGTGTAAAGGTCGCAGGGCTTGAAAAAGCCAAGGTCTTGCTCGAGGTCGATGCCGAGCCCCCATACCTGTTCTCAGATAGATAGTATGAGTGTAGCTGGAGGTCGTTGCCGAGCGTAAGGGTCGTAGGGCTTGACAAAGCCCAGGCCTTGCTCGAGGTCGATGCCGAGCCCCCATACCTTAAAAGAAGCTGTTATGAGTGTAGCTGGAGGTCATCGCCGAGCGTAAAAGTCGCAGGGCTTGAAAAAGCTAAGGCCTTGTTTGAGGTCGATACCGAATCCCCATACCTGTTCTCGAATAGGTAGTATGAGTATAGATGGAGGTCATCGCTGAGCTTAAAGGCCGTAGGGCTTGAAGAAGCCAAGGCCTTGCTTGAGGTCGATGCCGAGCCCCCATACCTTAGGAGAAGCTGTTATGAGTGTAGCTGGAGGTCATCGCCGAGCGTAAAGGTCGCAGGGCTTGCTAAAGCCAAGGCCTTGCTCGAGGTCGATACCGAACTCCATACTTGTTCTCGGATAGGTATTATGAGTGTAGCTGGAGGTCTTCGCCGAGCGTAAAGGCTGCATTGCTTGAAGAAGCCAAGGCCTTGCTCGAGATCGATGCAGAGCCCCCATAGCTTAAGAGAAGCTTTTGTGGCTCACTGTGTCATCCGAGCGCTGTGCCTCAAGCTTGTAGGAGAAGCTTTTATGGCTCGCGGTGTCATCCGAGCACCGAGTCTCAAGCTTATAAGAGAAGCTTCTGTGGCTCGCGGTGTCATCCGAGCACCGAGCCTCAAGCTTAGAGGAGAAGCTTATGTGACTCGCAGTGTCATCCGAGCGCCGAGCCCCAAATTTGTTTTAAGAAAGCTGGCATGAGGCCAAGAGGGGTAAATGATTACATCATATTGACTTTACAAAACAAGGCATGACGTGCCGATTACATTTTATAATTTACATGAGGTTATCTGCAAGGGCTAATCCCTCCCTTCGAGGAATTTGATAAGGTGCTCCGCATTCCAGGGACTCTTCATAGCCTTGCCCTCTGGGTCGGTAAGGCGGCATGTGCCGGGGCGTACAACTTCAGAAACCTTGCGTAGGCCTTCCCAGTTTGGAGCCAGCTTCCTTTTTTGGCCGGAGTTAGATATCGCCAGCATTCGGAGGACGAGGTCCCCTAACTTGATGTTGGTGGGACGTACCCTTTTGTTGTAGAACTTCTCGATCCTCTGCTGGTATGTGTTCTTTTTTATGGCGGATTTTCCCCTGACCTCGTCTTTGAGGTCCAGGCTGGCGCGCAGGTGCGTCGAGTTTCTTTCTTCATCAAAAGCCATGATTCGGAGCGAAGGGAGCCCGATCTCGAGGGGAATTACTACCTCCGCACCGTAAGTCAGATTAAATGGTGACTCCCCCTTGGGGATTCTCTTCGTCGTTTGATGGGCCCAGAGAATGCTCGACAACTTGTCGACCTATAATCCCTTGGAAGAATTATCAAGCCGTTTCTTCAGATCGTCAAGGATCTGGCGATTCGCATTCTTGGTCTGATCGTTCGATTGCAGGTGGCACACCGAGGAAAAGCATTGCTGGATTCTGAGATCCTTACAGAACTTTCTAAAATTCTTGTCCGCAAACTGGGTCCCATTATTGGTGATGAGTAGTGCAGAATTCCAAACCGGCAGATGATGTGTTTCCAGAAGAATTGCTGGGTTTGCTGCTCGATGATCGTGGCTAGGGGCTCGGCCTCGATCCACTTTGTGAAGTAGTCGATCTCTACTATCAGGAACTTCCTTTGGCCCGTTGCTTTCGGAAAGGGGCCTACCAGGTCCATCTCCCACATAGCAAAGGAGATCGGACTGGTCAGGGAGCGGAGGTTTGCTTGTGGAACCCTTCTCACCGAGGAGAATCTTTGACGAGGACCACACTTTTTGATCAGGGCCAGAGCATCTTGCAACATCGTAGGCCAGTAATACCCGTGGTTCAGAGCCTTTCGGGTAAGTGATCAGCTTCCCATGTGGCACCTGCCAATTCCTTTATGGAGCTCCTTCAGAGCATACTTGGCCTCGTCAGGGGTTAAGCAGCAGAGGTAGGGTCTTCCGTTCGTCGTCGTGCACAAGCGTTTGAAGAGGGTTTCGTTGATGGCGAACCTTTTCGAGCGGACCCTGATCTACCTGGCCTCGGCTCGGTCTTGGGGGAGCTCTCCTTCGATTAGAAATTTTCAGATGGGAGTGTTCCAATCGTCAGGCTGAGCTCCGTTGTCTATACAGAGAGTCTCGGGAAGGTCGATACTCGGTTTCAGGAGTACTTCGATCAGAATGGTGCAGTCGAGACCTTCAAAGGATGAGGAGGCTAACTTCGACAGAGCATCGACCTGGGCGTTCTGCTCTCTTGGGATCCTTAGGACTGTGGAATCGTCAAAGGATGTCAACAGCCGCTAGACCCGGCTAAATATTGGATCATCCGATCGTCACGGACCTCGTACTCTCCGATGATCTAGTTGACCACGAGCTAAGAGTCGCTGAAGGCCCTGATCTGTCTGGCGCCTGCCTGGTGTGCTAGGGTGAGTCCTGCGATCATAGCTTCATATTCTGTCTCGTTGTTAGAGGCCGGAAGTTAAGGGGGAGGGAATATTGGAGAAGAAAGTTGTCGGGTCCTCGCAAAATGATGCCCGTGCCACTCCCCGCTTCGCAGGAAGAGCCGTCAACATAAACTTCCCACGTCTGGTCGGCCTCCTCACTTTCGGGTTGCTCAGAGATGGTGCATTCTGTGATGAATTCGGCGAGGGCCTATCCCTTGATTGCCATCCTTGGTTGATAGCTGATGTCGTATTGACTTAGCTCGATTGACCACTTGACCAAGAGGTCGGAGCTCTCGGGCTTGTGGAGGACAGCCTTCAGAGGCTGGTCCGTGAGGACCTGAATTGAGTGCGCTTGGAAATAAGGGCGGAGCTTCCGCGCGGCCATGACCAGGGCGTATGCCACCTTCTCCATTTTAGCATATCTGGTCTCGGCCGAGAGCAGGACTTTGCTCACATAGTACAACGGCTTTTGAACTCCGTCTTCCTTTCGAACGAGAATAGCACTTAGTACGCTCTCCGAGGCCAAAAGGTAAAGCCAGAGAGGCTCGCCCCGCTCAGGTTTGCTAAGGAGTGGAGGATTGGAGAGGTACTCTTTTAATTGGGCGAACGCCTCCTACTACTTAGTGCCCCATTCGAAGCCTCCAGTTTCGTGCAAAGCCTAGAAGAACGGGAGTGACTTCTCTCCGAACTTGGAGAGGAAACGGCTGATGATCCCGTGAGTCGTTGGACTTCCTTGATGTTTCTCAGAGGGTCCATGCCTATTATGGCCCGGATCTTTTCGGGGTTCGCTTCGATGCCGCACTTACTGACAACGAACCCGAGAAATTTTTTCGAGGAGACGCCGAATGCACACTTGGCTGGATTGAACCTCATATTGTGGGTCCGAAGAACGCCAAAGGCTTCTTCCAGGTCGGTGACGTGGTCCTGTCCTTATTGTCTTTTGACGAGCATGTCGTCGACGTACACTTCCATGTTGCGACCGATCTGGCCCTTGAAGAATCGGTTAACAAGCCTCTGATAGGTAGCACCGGCGTTCTTCAGCTTGAAGGGCATAACTCGGTAGCAGTAAAGACCTTGGTCGATGACGAAGGATGTCTTAGCTATATCAGGGGGGGACATTCGGATCTGATTGTATCCCGAGAAGGCTTCCATGAAGGACAGGAGCTCGTGACCCAACGTTGCGTCGATCAGAGCATCGATGCTGAGGAGAGAGAACGGATCTTTGGGACACGCCTTGTTGAGGTCCGTAAAGTCTATGCAGATCCTCCAGCTTTCGCTGACCTTTCTCACCATCACGACGTCGCCAGCCACTCGGGATAGCTGACCTCTTGGATGAACAGGGCAGACAACAGTTTGTTTATCTCCGCCTTCATAGCTTGCTGCCTCTCCGGGGCGAACTTACGTCGCTTCTGGATGATCGGTTACGAGCTAGGGATCACACTTAGTTTGTACATGATCAGGTCTTCGGAGATTTCGGGCATGTCGGATGGCTTCCAAGCGAAGAGGTCGACGTTGTGGCGAATGTAGCCAATTAGGTCGGACTTTAGGTCGGGCATGAGGAAGCAGTTCAAGCGGAACCACTTTGACTTGTCTTCCATCTTGAACAAGACTTCTTCTAGTTCGTCCGCAGGTTTGGGCTCTGGTTGGCTCTTTTTGGGTTGCAGCTCAACGGCGTCCAGGGAAAACACACCGTCCCCGACCGCCGTCATATAGCACGATCGTGCTGCCTCTTGGTTCCCCCGAATGACCCCGACACCTGACTCAGTAGGGAACTTCAATTTCAGGTGGTAGGCTGAGGGAACAGCCTGGAGGGAGTAGAGCCCTGATCGGCAAAGGATGGTGTTGTAAGCCGCTTTGACATTCACGACCATGAAGTCCATCGACTCGGTCCGTCTGTGGGGGGTCGTACCAGCGGTGACATCCAAGGTCATGATCCCTTTTATTAGCACTGGGACGCCGGAGAACCCATGTAGGGTGTACCCGGCTGGCTTCAGCTTATCTCGGGGGAGCTTGAGGTTCTCAAACGCTTCCAGGAAAAGGATTTTCACCTAGCTCCCATTGTCCACAAGGATCCGACGGACTTCGTATTTCGCCATGCCGAGGCTGATGACGAGTGCATCGCAGTGCGGGAGCCGGACCCCCTCCATGTCTTCTCCTGAGAAGGAGACAGGGAGCTGCTGGACCTGGGGGGAAGGGAGGTCTCAGATAGCGTTTACCTCTCGGACGAATGCCTTATGGGAAGTATTAGAATCCCCTCCCATAGGCCTCCCCATAGGCCCCCCATGGACGCAGTGGAGAATGGCTTGGCCTCCGGTCTCATCAGGCTCGGGGTCCCGCTCGGGATGCTGTTTGGGGCGCGAGGAGGAGAAGGCCTTCGGTTCCTCGTATCCCTTTGGTCCCGGGCATCTTCCCTGGTAAATTCTCGGAGGTACCCTCGTTGGATGAAGGCCTTAATTTCATCCTTAAGGGTCCGATGGTAGTCGGTGTCGTGCCCGTTGTCACGGTGAAAGCGGCAGTAGAACCGCTGGTTCCTTTTCCTGTTACTGGTTGGTCGAGGGGACATCTGGACGAGGTCCCTGTCTTCGATCGCTAATAGGATGGACGACACGTTTTGTGTCAGTGGCGTGTATCTCTCGAAATGCGGGATCAGAGGGACCCTCTTCGTGCCGGTCCTGTCTTTCGGAACATTCTTGGCTGGCTCTGTCTCATCGGCTTTGCGCTTCCCCTTCCCCCGGACCTCTTTGGCATCCTCGGAATTTAGGGCCTCCTCTGCCTGAATGTACTTCTCAACCCAATTGAGCAGGTCAGGGAAATCGAGGGGAGGCTTCTTGGCCAAGGACGCCTTCAGCTGGCCGTGTCGGACGTTGTGTCAGAATGCCGCCGAGGCGACCCCAGCGTCAATGGAGGAGACGGACCTCGCCTCTGTGGTGAACCTCCGGACGAACTGGCGGAGTGACTCCCCTTCCTTCTGGCGGAGGTCCAGTAGGGACACGCTTGTCTTCTCGTCCTTCCTGTTGGTCACGAAGTGGGCAATAAAGTTGGCCTCCAGCTGATCGAACGAGAAGATCGAGCTGGGGATGAGCTTAGAGAACCATTCCCAGCCGGACCCCGGAGAGTGGCGGGGAAGGCACGACACAGGAGGGGATACGAAGTGCTGTGAATCATCATGAGGGTCTTGAACCCCTCCATGTGATCAGCAGGATCACCCTCGCCGTCATAAGTCTCGAATTGAGGAGGCCTAAAATTTCGGGGTTTTTCTGCTTGTAGAATTGCGGCAGAGAAAGGAGGTCGGGTCGGCCTATGACACTGAGATCGAGGTGGTTCTCCATTTCCTGTAGGCGTCGTAGGACTTCCTCGTCACGTTCTGGCCGGTGGGTTAGGCCCCGAGACTCGCTGGCTCCGACATCCGACCGCCTGTGAGAGCGATGGAGTGCCTTGTTGATGGGGGTCCCTAAGATGGCCTCCGGGATCTCGTTCCGAAAGTTTTGAAACTCACGGTGCGTGACTGGAGCTTGTCTGGCTGGGTCGCGTTGGGGTGGCGGCCTTCGGTCTGCGCGACTGAGCTCCGGCTCCCGCTCCCAGGATGGGTGCCTGGGATGGTTCGGGGCCGAGCTGGAGGCATCCTATTTCCTAGTTCGGCTGGCTTGCCGGTTCTCGATGACCCGACGTAAGTCTGTTGCGACCGAGCGAGAAGCGCCCGATCCGGGTTCGCCGTTGACCCTCGAATGGTTGGATCCGTGAGTGTCGGCGGGGATGTCCTGGGGAGGAGCATCTGGATGGCGTGCAGAGGTGACAACTCTTCTGGCCTTGGGTGCCATGTGAGCTCGGACTGAGGGGATGATGTTCCTGACCGGGGTCGGATTGAGGTCACTACCGAGGTTTGCCACAGACGGCGCCAACCTGATGCAGTTTATTTTGGGGGTGTGGCTGCAACAGGTGTGAGTTCTCTCAATTTGTATAGTAGAAGCTGCGGTACTGGCTATACGTTCGACCTTCGGCTGAGGGAGCGGCTCGGGAGTAGCAGGAGCGAGGTGGAGGACGGATGCTCTGCTCGAATCCAGCTGCTCGGCTCGGTCTTGTATACCTGCACTCTGCCTAGAAATACCGGGAGAGATTCTGGTGACAGGCCCTCCGACGATCTAGTCAGTCACTTGAAAAGCAACAGGAGCTAGGGTTTTTAGAGAAGAAAGATTGATTACCTTTGAATGAAGGAGGGGGCTTGGTATTTATAGGTAGAGCAAACAGGTCTGAGATCCTGTTGGGCCGGGTTTGAACCCATTTGCTTGTGGGCCTGACGTGGCAGAAGCCCATAAGGCTCTGGGTCGATCTGATGATCAGGGAAGAGCGGGTTTTGAGGGGATCTGGTATCCCAGGAGGGGCTACGTCATCTAACCCATATCAACAACTGTCAACTTTCTGCAAACAATTTCGAAAAGTGGCGTATTAAAAAAAATCATGACTATATGGTATCCACAAGCAATTACTGTGTAAGTTTTTCCACGAGAGTTCCATGTTGTTCAGTTTTGCATGCATTTTCCGTTCATAATGCACCATTCATGATGACAATGATCCAAGGAACCGAGTGCCGAAGACCACCAAATTTGTTCTTCATCTATTGAGTTTGACGAGTCTTCTATAGTTCTAACAGATTTGCATGTCCAATAAGTAAATTGTAGCCAATCGTGATACATAAGCCCAACTTATATTTTCGCACCAAGACTTGTACTATAGAAATATCTACTTTGAAGATACGGTGAATAGGACAAACTATAAAACAATGTTCTAAAAAATGAAAAATTTGAAAAAAAATCCCCCACTATGGTTGGCTAAAAAATCTATTTTATAGCCGAGACGTGAACGTACTCTTCCATATATAGCAGAGTAAAATAGCAAATGCAAAATATAGAAGACGGAAGATGATCTTCCGTCTGTTAAAAATTTGAAATTGTTTCAAATAAAAAATTCAGATAGACGAAAGAAGATCTTCCATCTGTAGTGTTGAACGGTCAAAATTTGAAAGACGGAAGATCTTCCGCCTCACTTTTTTCTTTTCTTTTTTTTAAATTAAAATGAAGGGACAGAAGATCTTCTTCCGTCCCACTCTTTTCTATTTTTTTCTGTTATTTTTTAATGGAAAAGAGGCATTTTTAACAAAGGGTTATATTTTTTATTAACCTTTTCGTCCTTTTCTTTTAAAAAAATAAATAAATAAATTATATGCCCAGATCTTCTGTCTGGGCATTATTTTTTTTTTTCAAAAAAAAAAATTCCCCCAGACAGAAGATCTTCATCCGTTCGGGTAATTTTTTATTTATTTTAATTCGTCGCGCGACCAGAGTCTGGCTCATTTTTTTTTAAATTATTGTCAAACGGTGCAGGATCTTTCGTCTATTCAATTTGGGGTATTAAAAAATTTAGTTTTGTATTAGATGTGGGATGTTATTCCGTCTTTATATTTTACAATTTTAAATCCAAATTTTAGCTTCAACGATAATGTGCAACTTATTTATTTCTAAAAGTAAAATGTCAAATACCTATATTTCTAAAATATAGCACGAAGAATACTGGATGCTCTTATTAGTACTTCTTAGAGACTGTTATTCATCCTCTCAACCACAGGACCATCACATTTTCTTTAACATGAACTCAATAATGATTGAATGATTGATACATAATCTCTTACTTGTGATAGAGAATGCCCACTCTCTCTCAGAGCATCCACAGTCGTTTGCTATATACCCAAAATTTGGAAAATTTGAAAAAAAACGCACTGCAGTCGTCGTCCAAATACCCAAAATTTGGGTTGACGATGAACAGTGCGCTGCCAAATATAGCAGGCGATATGGCGAAATGGAAAATATAGCTTTCGGAAGATAATATGCCGTCCGATCTAATTAACGGAAGATAATCTTCCGTCCCGTACAAAAATACTGAACCCAATGATTAAGAAGCTTTTGAAAAAAAAAAAAAGAAAAAAAAAAAGTCAACCAACGGCATATTATACACCGTCCAAGGAGATTGACGGCAGATCATATCCCGTCCGAACCAAATTTTTAAAAAAAAAAAATTCAAAAAATGACGCAATTGGTCGACGGGGGATTATACACCGTCAATTTCAATTGACGGAATATAATCTTCCGTCCCAGGCATATTTTCTCAATTTTTTGTTTTTTTTTTTTTCTTTTTGTCTTTTAGTGCATTAAAAAATAATAAAAAAAATTTTAAAAAGTGCCACGTCATAGGAGATTGACGGCACATTAAGATCCGTCCCATGCTCTAATCCATTTTTTTTGTTTTTTTTTTTGTTTTTTTTTCTTTTTTGTCTTCTAGTGCATTAAAAAAAAAAAAAAAAAATTAAAAAGCCAAAATTTTGGGACGGACGATTATACTCCGTCATTCTTAATGGACGGATAATTATCTCCCGTCCGGCTATATTTTAGCATTCGACGACTGCAGCAACATTCTTTTTTTCCCATTTCTCAATTGCCATTTACCCAAATTTTGGCTTCAACGACTGTGGATGCTCTCACATAAGAAAAAATTCTCAGTTTCTCATCATCTAAACTTAATGATCCCTAGTTGTTGTTGTACTCTGAAGAATCAGAGTCATCATGATACCTGGTACTTGGTTTTTCGGGCTTTGGTGTTTACCAGGCCCGGCCGCCCCATGGAGACCAGGGAGATGGTTTCACGGCCTCTAAATTTTTCGCAATTTTAAGACTCAAATTTTTTTTTTTATTTATACATATGTATTTTATACGTAATAATTTTTTAAATGCCCCAAATTTAATTTTTTGGACTTTTATTTTTTCAATTAGTTATTGGGCCGGTTGATTTTAGGTGGGCTTGGATTTGGATTAAGATTTTTTCCCTCAAATTCCTAAATCTCCATATTTGTCTTCATATATATCGGTTTTTAAGAACTTAGCCCAAAAAAAAAAATTGCAATTTTTTTTTTACATTTAAAACAAAAAAAATTGTACGGGGCCCATTTTGTGACTTCACCTTTGGCCCTGTAAACTCAAATTTTTTTCAAAATAACCCACTTTTTGAAAGTTTTTTTCAAACTAACCTACTTTTTTAAAAAAAATTCCAAACTGTCATACTCGATGTCTCAAAAAGCGAGTTTGGTAAAAATTTCATCGTTTTTTGAGACAGCGAGTGTGAGGTTTGGATTTTTTTTATTTCTCCATGGCCAAGACTCGTTGTCTCAAAAAGCGAGTGAGTTTTTCTCAAACTCGCTTTTTGAGACAGCGAGTGTCGTTTGAGGGTTTTTAATACCCCAGGCTCGCTGTTTCGAACTCACTCTCTTTCAACTCTCTATCTCCCTCTTCCTCTTCCAACCCCAAAACTCTAACCTATTTTGTCGATCTTTCTTGTTAATTTGGTTGCCAAACTTTCTTGTGTGCTTCATTAATTCATTAGTTTTCTGTCTCTTTATAAGGAATTCAGAAATGGATTAATGATTAATTAATATGATACATTTCTTCTTTTATATACGAGATTAGTATGATACATGTATTCTGATGATCTCTCAGAGCATTATTTTCTGTTATTATTATCATCATCATCATCATCTCATATATGTGTATAATTAAGCATGTCATCTTCAATATATTCTGATGATTTCAAATTAAGCATTACTTTCTATTCTATTATCATCATCTCATGTATGTGTGTATAATCGTGTTGTCTTACTCTATGGCTCAAAGATAAAATAGAAAAGTTCGGATTGCAATGGAATTATACTGATACAAGTTCATTTACCTTATATTTTCTAATAATAGATAGTTCATATGATAAGATATTTCTGAAACAACGGAAAAAAGGATAAACTAGGTTAGGGTTTCGGGGTTAGAAGAGAAAGAGAGAGAGAGAGAGTTGAAAGAGAGAGTGAGTTCGAAACAGCGAGCCTGGGGTATTAAAAACCCCCAAACGACACTCGCTATCTCAAAAAGCGAGTTTGGGAAAAACTCACTCGCTTTTTTAGACTGCGAGTTTTGGCCAGGGAGAAATTTAAAAAAAACCCAAAACTCACACTCGCTGTCTCAAAAAGCGATGTAATTTTTACCAAACTTGTTTTTTTGAGACAGCGAGTAGGTCAGTTTGAAATTTTTTTTTAAAAAGCTGGTCAGTTTGGAAAAACTTTCAAAAAGTGGGGCATTTTGGGAAAAAATTCTGTAAACTCAGGGCGGGCCCTGCTGTTTACTAGGTCCGTATGTTTGACGAATTTTTTTCCCAAACTGCCCCACTTTTGAAAGTTTTTCCCAAACTGCCCTACTTTTTTTTTAATTCCCAAACCATCCCACTCGGTCTTTGAAATACCGAGTATAGTTAAAACTAACTCGGTTTTTCAAAGACCGAGTGTTAGTCTTGGATTTTTCGAATTCTAATACTCGGTCTTTGAAAAACCGAGTTATTTTTAACTAAACTCGGTATTTTCAAAGACCGAGTGTGTTATTTTGGTAAATACTTTCTAAAGTGGGTCAGTTTGGTAAATTCTTTCAAAAAGTGGGTCATTTTGGTAACAAGTTCTCGATAGTTTATCTGTCTAACAGAAAGCAGTTGTAAGTATATATGCAGCAAAAATAACGATAATTTGACTAGAATCTAATTTCGTAGTGATATTCCATAAATAACTATCTGACGTTTGTTAATCTAAAATACAATAACAGATGCATATGCTCTTTAACCATCTTCAATGACCAAATACTTGTTCGAACATATCTAAATCTAAATGTATTAAACAAGTTAGAGAACATAAAAAACTTAAGTCCGTTTAGTAACAATTGATTTACTCTATGGTTTATGTGACTTTATATAGTTTTTTACATAATAGTGAGAGAGGAACTCCCCAATTTATTAATAAGAAATTAATCTCATTTCATTAATAAGAAATTAACAAAATAAGAGTACCAAAGCTCAAGACCGAGAGCACGATAAATGTCCCCACTATGCAGATACAGGCCCGACAAGATAAGCTAGACCATTTTCAAACCCAGTGACTCAATCTAACATGTAATAGAGACTGTTACAACAGCCCTATCACAGAGAAATTCGGATTCATCGAACCCAGTTTAAGGCCCGTATTCCTAGGGATAACTGATTCTATCCACTCATACACAAGAAAGAGTTTGAAAACTCTCTCTTTCTCAAGAGAGAAGTCCAAACTCGATCTTTTCATATGGATGGCATAACTCACTCTATCCAACCACCGGAAAGTATAGATAGATGAATATCTTTCTTAAAACTGGCGTCATTGCAGTTTTTTGTGGTCAAAGTCGACGAATAGCGAAGTTGCGATATTTACTGTTTTTATTTATAAGAATTTACGTATCTGTTTGCTCCCATACAGAAATAAGCAGCAACATGTACTACACTTTTATTGACTACCTGTGGATTACTAGACACAAAAATATGAAGCCTATTATAAAACACATTTTATTATTTTTTGTGGATTCCAGACTCTCTCCTACGCTACAAAAGTAGTCTCAAACTTACTAATTAATAGTCTGAATTGGCCAAAAAAACAAATTGGTGGTCTGACATTTTTCGAGCCAACTCTAAATCTGACCCACTTCCACTCATTATTTAGCCACTTTTCCTCGAACAATAAGAATACACTTATAAAAGGTCTCTCTGAGAGCATCCACAGTCGTTTGCTAAACCTATTCTAACTTTAGAAATGAAAATTTAGCTTTTAGCGAATGTCGCTGCAGTCGTTATTTCTAATTTTTAAAAAAGTATAGTATGAAACGGATGTTGTTCATCCGTCTAATAATTTTTTTTTTTTTTTTATTAAAAAATGGAGCAGACGGCACTTCGTCATCCGTCTTTTGTAATGGACGGATGAACCTCATCCGTGCGTACTATTTAAATTTTTTTACCCCTTTCCGTTTAAAAACTTTAAAAAAAAAAAAATAAATAATGGTTGGAAGGATGAAGGTCATCCATTCACTGCTTTTGATTTTTTTTTTTTAATAAAGTAAAAAATGTGAATTTACGAAAAAACCACTATCACTTCTTCCTATAATAAATCGGCAAGGGCAAAATGGTAAAAGCCATCTTACCAAAAGTGAGGATGGATGAACAACATCCGTTTCTCACTTTTGGGGTTTTTTTTTTTAAATTAGCTTTATCTATTTAATTAATTAATTTTATATATTAAAAAACGAATTATGGAATGGACGGAACAACTTCATCCGTTTAAAACAATTTTTTTTTAATTATCGAATTGAGACGGATGATCTTCCTCCGTCTCAATACTCAAACGGATTATGTTAATCCGTCTTCTATATTTAGCAATCTTCCATCCGGCTTCCTAACTTTAGCAAGGTACTGTAGATTGCTATTCTAACTTTTGAGTTTTTAGCAAACCACTGCACGTCTGTTTTCTAAATGGATTTCTAATTTTTGAGTATTTAGCAAACGACTGTGGATGCTCTAAGTATGATGCACGAGCTTAATAAAAGATTTTCTGTCTGAAAAATAAAAACATGTTTTTTTTTAGAGAAATGGAGTGCTAAATTGCTAATGGTTAGAGAGTGGATGTTAATTTAGTAGAAATTTTAGTAACTTTTCTGTAATTTCCTTTTTAAAGGCCAAATTTAAAATAAAAAATTTCTATGTGAGTTGTTAGAGCATCTTCCCTCTGTCATAACCTTTGATACATCTCAGAAGACGCAATATGGCTATACTGCAAGATCCCATTGTCCATATCCTGTTATCCATGTAAACTCTTGACTCTTTAGGAATTAGAACATAAGCATATATTCCTTTCTTTATACAGAAATTGATAGAAGATAGTCTTGAAAAAACTTATGGCTTTACTAATAAATAGTGGCCATATGGAGCCAAGAGCTAGATCATTAAAATCATGAGAGGTATCAAACGCAGTAGACGAGATGCCTTACATGAATATAAGAGACTAGCTTTGTTTGCCAAGAATGGCTTGCCTGTATCCTCATTGAGATTTTTAGTTGATTAGGGCTAAGATTGAGAAAGTAAGCATGCAGAGACTAAGTCGGATCTTTAATGCGCTAATAGGCAGTCTCCTTGGCTACGGTAAGTGGGTCTTGTTGCTCATGCTAGGCCTACTTTTCTTCCAATTAATCTTTTTGTTAGTGGTGTTAATCAAAGCTTATCATGCAACATAAATGAATCTTCTTTATTTTATTTGAGAAAAATGATAATTTACATTTATGAGAATCGATAGTAGAACTTGTTACCAAAATGACCCACTTTTTGAAAGTATTTACCAAGATAACCCACTTTCGAAAGTATTTACCAGAATAACACATTCGGTCTTTGAAAGACCGAGTTTAGTTAAAAATAACTCGGTTTTTCAAAGACCGAGTGTTAGAATTCGAAAAATCCAAGGCTAACACTCGGTCTTTGAAAAACCGAGTTAGTTTTACCGAGTTTAGTTAAAACTAACTCGGTTTTTCAAAGACCGAGTGGGATGGTTTGAGAATTTTAAAAAAAAGTAGGGCAGTTTGAGAAAAACTTTCAAAAAGTGGGGCAGTTTGGGAAAAATTTCTGTGTTTGACGTCCTAGTGTTGATAATGATTAGAATATTTATATTCTTCTTATTTCCTTTTGATCTTTTCCTCATGCATTTCAGGCTTGACTTCTGGAATGTTAAATGCAAGAACAAATGCCCATTTAGGTGCTTTTGGAGGGCCCTTCAGTCCATCCCAAGGGATAGAGTTGCATCAGCAGATAATTATGTTCAAATGCATTGCATCCAAAGTTCCAATACCATCTGACCTGCTGCTCTCATTTGGCGAATGTCCTATTTCTACTAGGTCCTCTGACATCCCTCCTAATGTTCAGACACTATCTGATTTCATTCTGAGCCCCAATTCATGTAAGTCTTTCCTAACTCAAACCTCAGAAACACTCTCTCCTTTCTGTTTTGCCCTTCCATTTGCATTGGAACACTTGCAACAAATCTTGTTATTACCTTAGTTTTATAGACTCTTCTGTAGCTCTGCTGGTTTAACACTATTTTGTTACCAACAGAAGAATGCATGCATATACATTTCCTTTTGGTTCTGCATTGAAATACTTCGAACATCTTATTCAAGTAGAAGAGAAGAAGAGCATGTTGTTTTTTCGTCTTCACATTTGCATGCTCATGTCGTGTTCTGATCCTAAATGTTGCGTGAATTGAATTTAATTGAATGATATCGCCAAGTTCTTAAAAAGGATTCATTCTTAAACCATTATCAACTAGTATAATAGTTGATGAAATTTCACATAGTAGTTACCTATAATACTTGGTCATGAAAGACATGATTTCCAAAATTGGAAATTGTTGAATCCAGACATTGGAATCTTTAGATCAAGTACACAGACTGTCTCTTCTTCTAATTGAAATTATTTTAGAACCAAAGTTGTCTCCTTTTTCTAAGAGTTAGGACCCTTATTTAACGTTTGACCTCTACTGAGTGGCAATGACATCCTGTCGTAATCGATATCCATTCATGTGGAAATTCAGTTAGCAAATAAATGACCCGATTGCCCCAGGTGATTTTGAATGAAATTACAATAGAAACAATTGAGCTTTTGATATGACATAACCCTTAAATTGAAAAGTCTAAATTCATATCAAAATAAGTGCAGTGGGGGCTGAGTACAACCGAAAAGGGTCGACGAACAATACTGACCTACAGAAGCTCGATAGATGTGGTCGAACCGATGGGAAGAAATGGCAGTGCTCCAATTATGCACTTGCTAACCGCAAGTACTGCGAAAAACACGTCAATCGAGGCCGTCGTCCTTCAAAAAAGCTCGAGGAAGACCAGACGAGTCGTGCATCAATACTTGTGCCACCTTCGACCCAACTACCAGCGGCTTCCACTGTTTCCGGTGCTGGTTTGCATACTAGTCTGAATCAAACGGAAAACTTGCAACTTAACACATTCAGGTGAACATAACTTGCTATTTTTCAAATTTGTAGATTTTTGGACCTTATTCTCCGTCCTAGTTTGTGGTGATGTAGGTTCACAAGCTTCCAACTAAGAACCTGATAATTTCAAATAACTGGCACATAATTTGCATTTATATTTTGACACAGACATGCTCAGACAATGCACTTGCAAGATATCACCTCCAAATATCGAATCCTGAAATACGAGAACTGCATAGTCCCCATTCCGACTGAACCTACCCATTCACCAGCAAAACCTAACCTCTTCCTCCAGCCAATATCTCCCATCTCCGAAAACAATGAGAGCCTCTCGTCTTCCATGATTCTCGATAACCACAAGAAAAGCTTCATTGGTGAATCATCATCTGCTTCCTCTTCGGTCTTCCCAGAATACCTGATGCTTTGTGAAGGGATGAGGCAAGCTCAGAATGCAATGACTTGGGATCCTGTGTCTTCAGCAGCTTCAATGGGAGGACCCCTAGGTGGGATCTTGGCGAATAACAATAATTCTAATAACATTGCTTTCTCGTCTCCTTCAAACCTTAATACTGAACAATGTAATTTCTCTAGGGTGTTTGTTAACACTCTCCCAACACATCCACCATCTCATGCTTCAAACCATGATACTGATGAATGCGAGTTCATTCAGGCGTTTGCTAATACTCTCCCACCAAATGCTGCTGTTGCTTCAAACCATCATACCAAAAAATGCGACTTCACTTGGGCGTTTGCTTCAAACCGTAGTACTGAAGAACAGAACTTCACTTTGGCATTTGCTGATACTCTCCCAGCACACGCTTCGAACCGTAATACTGAAGGACAAGACTCCAATTGGCCCTTTGCTGATACTTTCCCACCACATGCTTCTGATGTTTCAAACCGTATTACTGAAAAATGGGACTTCAGTTGGCCATATGCTAACACTGAAGAACGGACTCGGGCATTTTTTGATATTTTCCCACCACACACTTCTGATGCTTCAAACAGTAAAAGTAAAGAATGGGACGTCACTTGGCCGTTTGCTAATACTCCCCCACGACACTTTTTTGATGCTTCAAACAGTAACATTGTAGAAAGGACTTGGGCGTTTGCTGATACACTCCCACCACTCACTTCTGATGCTTCAAACCGTAAGACTGAACGATGGTCTTGGGTGTTTGCTGATGCTCTCCCACCACACACTTCTGTTGCTTCAAACCGTATAACTGAAGAATGGAACTTCACCTCTCCGTCTTGGGCATTTGCTGATACACCACTCAGTGCACTCACTTCTGATGCTTCAGAATCGCCCACAGGTGATTTCCTCAGCACTGATTCAGAGACGGGAAGTGATTAGTAATACGAATGGTCGACATCAGAGGATATTCAAACACAAGAAGAGATCGTTAAATTATATTTTATGGACAAACATGTTTATGCTTTGTTTAGATGGTTCCTAGTTCCTATAGTTTAAACAAACTTTATTCATATATGTAGCTTTAAAAGAATTTGCAGCAACTTTATAATTTTATAAACCAAAATAGTTGAACTTTATAATTTCAGCTACATTTTTCTTTATCAATATCTCTAATTTTAAGGTATTTCTGTATTTCTCAAGTCAAGCTTCTAAGTAACATGCAAAGATATCTTGTGTTTCGCCTGCTTTCAGGTGAATGTGTGTGAAGTGATCTGGCTTTCAGATATTAAGTTATTTCAGGAACATTAGATTCTTCCGTCAAATTGTTTTTTTTTTTGAAACAAGAGATAGCATGAGAAGTGCCATCCGACTCATATATAAAAAAAACCCCACAATTACATCCAAAAAATAACTCCATCACACGAAAGTGCTTACAAACAACCCTACACTTAAGTGCTGAAGTTAACTCAAGAAACATAAAAGCTGAAAACGTAGAGATCTCAAAATACAAGAGGATTCGGAATATAAAGGCCCAAAAAACGGTAAGATCACTGTCCAATATCCCTGAATGCCCTCCTTGCCTGCAACCCACACGATCGTTCCCGATCAACTGTTACCTCCCTCTGTAGGAAACTGAGGTCCTACTCGAGCTTTCTTCCTGATACCTGGAATGGAGATCCAGGATGAAATGAGAAGAAAGATTTTAAAAATCAACTGTTGGAAAGTAGAAGAGCGATTTCTGAAACAAAAATCATTTCTATCTAACCAAATGACCCATAAAGACGCCGCCACCACACAATCCCAATCCTTAAGTTTCCCCGGGACCACTTCACTATCTCTAAATTCCCCCTACAATTGGGAAACAGAAAGAGAAAATCTACTGCAACCAAACCTAAATAGGATGAAATTCCAAAGACGTCTACTGATAGCACATTCCAGAAACAGATGCACAATAGATTCCACCAAGAGGCTACATCTAGGACACAAAGCCGTAGAAATCCAGGATGAAGTGAGAAGAAAGATTTTAAAAATCAACTGTTGGAAAGTAGAAGAGCGATTTCTGAAACAAAAATCATTTCTATCTAACCAAATGACCCATAAAGAAGCCGCCACCACACAATCCCAATCCTTACGTTTCCCCGGGACCACTTCACTATCTCTAAATCCCCCCCACAATTGGGAAACAGAAAGAGAAAATCTACTGCAACCAAACCCAAATAGGATGAAATTCCAAAGACGTCTACTGATAGCACATTCCAGAAATAGATGCGCAATAGATTCCACCTAGAGGCTACATCTAGGACACAAAGCCGTAGAAATCAGACCTTTCTTAAGAAGACTCTCTCATTGAAATCCCATTTTTGGAGACAAGCCACAATAAGGCCTGAACTTTATGCGGGACAGACAACCTCCAAATAACTCTACTTTCCGCACATCTCAAACCCCCATCGATAAGAACCCTATACATGGAGTTAACCGAAAACTGACCGTTGGACGCAAGCCTCCAACTTCTCTCGTCGTGAATGTTGGACTCTAAAACAGTTGTCTGTAATAATGTAAGAAGAGGGGCACACATACCCTGAACATCTACGAGATAGAGAATAAAAAATTGGATATGTCACGACCTATTGACCCAATAATCGGCAACCAAAGCAAATTTGTTATGTCCCGCCTCAAAAAGCCCAGGGAAAATAGAAGCCAAAGAATTAGGCCCAATCCACGAATCTAACCAAAAACGAGCATTAGCCCCGTCTCCTGTTCTGCTAGGTGCATTAGCATGAAAAAGATCACCCAATTTGTCTATCCCTTTCCAAACCGGAGAAATGAGTCTCCGATGGTGACCTCCCCCGAATCTGAAATGTCTACGACCTCGATAACAAGCCCAACGATACCTTGGTCGGTGACGAATCGAGAGTGAATTTTCTACCACCATTTGCATAATAAAGCACGATTCATCTCACGAAGGTTAAGGATTCCCAAACCCCCGCATTCTTTACTTCTACAAACCAGGCTCCACTTCACTAGAGGCAACCCCTTGCCATTATCTCCACTCCCTTTCCATAAAAAAATCTCTACGAATTTTATCAATCTTATTGATCATCCAGGATGGGAACTCGTAAATGGACATCCAATAAATGGGAACATTAGAAAGGACTGCATTAATCAAGGTAATCCACCCTCCTAAGGATAAGTGATTCTTCTTCCACCCTAGCAGACGTTTCTTAATGCGCTCAAATAGGACATTCTAGTCACTATGATTGAGCTTCCCAGGATGCAACGGAACTACCAGATATTTAATGGGAAATTTCCCAACTTTGCACTCCAGAACATTGGCCAAAAGAGCAGAAGAGGTCTCGTCCCCTCTCCCTAATCCAATGAGATGGCTTTTATCATAATCAACCCTCAAGCCACTCCAAGCCTCATAGAATGTTAAGATACCTTTGAAAATAAGGACTTCATTAGTATCGTTCTTCCCAAAAAGCAATGTATCGTCAGCATATTGCAAAATCAGAATACTACGAATACCATCCAAACATCCGATACCGCGAAGAAGCTGCTGGTTAGAACAATGCAAAACCATTTCAGATAAAACATCTGCGACTAAGGTAAATAACAACATAGATAATGGATCACCCTGTCTAAGCCCTCTTTTATACATAATGAGATTGGTCGGAACCCCATTAATCAACATTGACGATTTACCACCTCTAATGCACGAATTTATCCAACCAGTCCATTTGGCACCAAAACCTCTAGAATGTAAAGCCTCTATCACACTATCTCATTCCACAGTGTCATATGCCTTTTCAAAATCGAGTTTGAGCATAAACCCCTCTACTCTATCCCTATCATTCTGAAAAATGGTCTCGTGCGCAGTAACAATGCTATCGAGAATATCTCTCCCCCGGATAAATCCTGTTTGTGACGAATGAATGAATGCAGTCATCCACGGGGACAACCTGTTAGCGAGAACCTTAGTAATGATCTTAAAGGATGAATTCAACAGGCTAATGGGCCTAAAATTACCAACCTCTTTGACATTCTCAGATTTAGGAATAAGCACGATAGTCGCATAATTGAGCCGATCGATTTGACCCTGATTCACAAACAAGTCCTCAAAGATGCAAAACAAATCATCTTTAATGACATCCCAGAAGTGTGTCAAGAAAAAACAGGAAATCCATCCGGGCATGGGGCTTTGTCCTGTCCCAACTTTTTAACGGCGCTAAGGATTTCACTCTATGAAAGCGAGACTCTAGTGCTTCTAATCCTTGCACTGTCGGCCGTGACCAGAAGGACTCATAAGAGAACAAAACTTCTCTCTGGAAACTCCTAATATCCTTCTGAAATGATTCTCGATGTGGACTCGGACGGGCTGCTCGTCGGAGACCCACCGATCCCCAATCTGTAGTCCCGAAATGAAATTGGATCTTCTCCGACCATTCGCGATTCTATGAAAGTATGCAGTATTAGCGTCCCCCTCTAGTAGCCAATTAACACGCGACCTTTGACGCCAATAATCATCTTCCACTTGGAACATACTGTCCAAATCCAATCTCGCCTTATGAAGATCCACTAATTCATCTCTATCGAGCTCTCTTGCTTCTTCAATGATCTCCAAATCCTGAATACGGTCCACCAGTCTTTCCTTAACCACTTTATTTAGTCTTCTCTCTCCACCTGCCCATCGTCTCAGAACTCCTCTAAGTCTACTAATCTTAACATTCCATATTGAAATTGCATCCCCTTGAAAACCATCCCTCCCATGGATAGGAGAATTCCAAGATGAAGAGACTAAAGGACGTATAGAACCGTTCCTTAACCACGCTTTTTCGAAACGAAATGATTTGACTCTGCGAGTAGACTCCCTACTTGGGATCAGAATCAAAGGAACATGATCTGATGTGTCCCGAGGGACAGCTTTGACCGCGGCAAGAGGGAAATGAGCTTCCCACCCTGTGTTACTAAAATACGATCCAATTTAGCCAGAATTGGATGGTCTTGCATATTAGACCAGGTGAATTTCCTGCCTGAAAAATTAATTTCCCGCAACTCTAAGTAATTAATGACCTAGTTAAAAAAAGCTCTCTCATTAGCACTACACCCTCTTCCTAGGTGTTCATTTGAGAAATGAGTAATATTGAAGTCGCCCCCAATAACCCAAGCGTCTCCCCAATTGTTCTTGATCTCAGACAACTCATCCCAGAAACTAGTCCGTTCCACTGCATTACTCGGGCCATAGACCATCGAGAACACTTGACAGAACTCCTCTCTCTTAGATCTAAGTCTCACCAATACAGAATAGTCTCCAATCATGAGATCAATACATTCAAAACTGTCAACATTGTATCCAACACTAATACCCCCAGAATGTCCTACTGCCGGTTTAGAACACCATTCCCAGTTCCCTCTTGGGAACAAATGATCTAGCACCCCTGCAGACGGATTTACCAACTTAGTCTCACACAGTCCTAAGACTGTCAAATGGTGAAGGTACAACGTATTCGAAACTTTCCTACGTTTCTTGGAACAATTCAATCCTCTAACATTCCAAAAGGCGTATACCATTGATAAACAATAAAGTGGGGACTCTAAATAAAAGTTCTACCGAACCCTTCTAACACTTGACCCACTCTCGCAACCTCTTGGCTCTATCTTTTAGCGAGAACCCTTCAAAACTCAACTCCACTCTACAAACCTTTGCTAAACTAATAAGCAACGAATAAGGAATAAAATCAATAATAGCTAAATTATTAAAAGACTCACTTGCCAATGTCGAGACGAGAACTTTCTTTCTTGCTGCGGAAGCAATTAGTTCGTCTTTGAAAATTGGACGATCTTCGTGCTTTTCCTTCTGTCTGGAACTACGTCTAAGATCCTCAGAAGCCAATTCCTTTCCTTTTCCTTTGAATGAAAAATTGCCTTTCAGCGGAGTGGACTCCTCAATTCTATCGTCTCTCTTAATGTCCCACAACCTGGCAGCCTTCATCAGAGGTGAGTCGTTGTCGATGTTCTTCAAAGCATCAATAAGATCGTCATCATTAGGAGAATCGCATTTAGCTGGGGCGAAAACTCTCTCAGAAACTCGACTAGACTCGACTTCCTCTACTTCCTCTTCCCTCTCATAAGTCATTTTTCTGGAACCAGACGAGAGCAGACCTCCAAGGTTGTCCTTACTACCACCTTCTGCTATGAAAGTATCTTGTGAAACCGGGACCACCAAATCCATTTGTAAGTCTCTCATAACGCCCTCACCGTCGATCAAATGATGAGGAATGGGCTTGGAAGGTCGTTGCGAATAAGCTTTAAGCAGACTACCCCAAGACTCCAGTTGATCTCTAGATAAGGAACTCACATTCCCTCTCAAAAATTGCACAAAAGCAGTCTGCATAGACCTTTGCAGATCTATCGAAATAGAAGCAGCTTCCCCCTCAGCTTGATCAGCTGATGTGGGCCCCTTAACAGAAGCACTCTTATACAACTGGAACCCTGAATCACTCGAAGAGACGTTGAGCGGCGCAACCTTGTTTACAGACCCACGTTGCTTAACCATCTTGTAAACGTGGCTATGATTGATGGGATTTGAGGGGCCAGCTGATTGTACCTAACTCAAATTTTGAGCCACTAAAAAACTCTCTGAACAGTGCCGCTCACACCCCCTACTCTTCTGAGCTACATGTGTACCTTTCATCCCCCTATTACTATCGCCTATGTCATCCAACAGCCTGTCACTTCCCTTTCCCCCAAGTCTCCCACTTTCATGAATATTCAAAACATTTTTCGAAAGCCTCTCAATCGTTGGATGACGCCCATCGGATGGTAGGAGATCATTTTCTACCTCTGGCCTCAACTGCACAACAGAGCGAGAAACTGGTATGTTTCCCAACGTCGACTTTTTCTCTACCAAATCAGGAGACGCTCGTCGCAGCACGAACCTCTTCACTTCCTCCGCGATAACCACCCTTATAGGCAGAAAAAATAGCGTTCGAAAACTTCGCACCAGGTAAGAAACTCACCTTAATACGAGAGACATCGAATTTGTTTAGGAATTTAGTGGCCTGATCCAATTCTTTGATCCACCCAAATGAATGCACCAGCGATTGGAATCCCTCCTTATTCCAACACTCCGAAGGGAAATTGGAGATTAACAACCACTTCGACTCGAGTTTATCTCTTCTGAACTCACCGAAATCCAAACTCCACTGCAAGAACACCACGATGAACCTCTCAGTAGCGAACGACTTCTTGCCAAGAAACAACTGCACTCTAGCTTCTGTCGAACATGGTATGATAAAAGCGTCTTCTCTAAACAGTTTAATGGTCCAATCCCAATCGTAGGTCCTCGGACACCTCGACAGGAACTCCTTTTTGATGGCTCCTTCATTGGGACGACCAAAAACTATCGTCGCAATGACACTGAGTCGCAACCGGTTCCCCATCTCCTCCATTTCAGTCATTGGCGCAATAACGACCCTCTCAACAGGTGGAATGCTTATAGCCAAATCGACTTTGGAATGCTCAGTCTTCGCCTTCTCCACCCAAGCATTGGGCTTCCCATCATATGCACCGGCCGACATCTTCGATCCTGAAGAGTTATCACCCGACCCACAGCCAGGGGACACCTCCTCTGCATTGAAAGAACTCTGACGTCTACACTCTGATGATACATGGCCCCTTCTCTTACACAAGAAGCATTCCAGTGTCCCTATTTACCACAGTTGTAGCAAAGCGGTTCGAGACCTCCACCCTCTAACCGTCTGAATCCTTTCGGCACAGTGAGGGAAACCAAATTCGCACCCTTGGGTTTGGGGCTGGGGACTCTCGAGAATGTTTTCCACCCATATTTCTCTACGAAAACCAGTTTACCCCTCGCTTTGGCTTCGAAAGCGGATTAGAAACACGGCCGTCCAATTCCGAATCATCAACGATCCCCTAAGACATTCCTTTAATACCCAGAGCAGCTGAAGGACGGGAGATATCGCTCGAAATAGTAATGGTACGTCGGTCTCTCTCTGTACCACCGGTAGAATGGATGTTGACGGCAAAATCTGTAGGCAGAGCCTTGGACGACTGCCTCTCCGTCAGGGAGACCTCGGAGTGAAAGCGCAAGGGGCCCTGAAGCCGCTTAGGAGGCTGGCTATCCGACTTAGAAATCTCTACTTTCTACAAAGCTCTCCTAAGGGATCTCATCAGAAGAAATGAAAGGCACAGGATGCAAGGGTAGAAGAAACAGGTAGAGAAATAGGGGAAAGGGAAAAGACATGGAGGCTATGACAAGCAGAGGAACTGAGTTGTGAAGGTTGTACGAGGCTTTGAGATAGCAGAATGCATTTGGTTAGAGCTAATAAGAATCTGTAGTTGTAGTTTGATTTTTTGGTGGTTTAGGCTGTTATAGGAGAAGAAGGTGAAGAAGAGAATAAGGTGGGAGAAGCGTAGAGGAAGAGGAGGAGGATGGGGAGAAAGAGAAAGTTTAGAAGCTGTTTAGTGGGATTTGGTAGTGGTGGAGGTGGTGGAATTGGCGGTGGACGAAGGGCGAGAAAAGGTTTGGAGAAGAGAGAGAGTCCACATTTTCAGGAAGCTATCTCTCTTTGCATGTTTGTTTTGTTGGAAAAAGCTTCTTTCTTCCGTCAAATTGTTTAGTTCTTAAAACTGCTAGTATGTCACTCCCGAAATGAATCCAAACTCTAAACGTTATGATCAGGCCAATTTCTTTAACCAAAGAAAGCAGTCATAAATCATAACATAAAAGTGCAGGTGAAGTGAATCTAAGCATATTTTAAGTTTCCTAGGAGGGAAATGAATTTTGTAGACATAACATTATGATCATAATTTCTTCGTAAAATCAAAAATTGAGACCATGAAACTGCTTAGCATCAAGTTTAGCTGAACCCAAAAGGATAATCTGATTAGTTATCATGTCATTAGATATAGTTTATGTACTGTTATTTACGGCTACAAATGAGCCAAGCTCTCAGGCTCGGCTCGTTAAGTTATTGAGTGCAGTTTTCAAGCTCGAGCCGAGCTACTCGCGAGCTTAGCCTAACAATCACATAGGGCTGGTACAAAAAACCGATACCCGAATCCGACCCAGACCTGACATTGGACTGGAACTGACCCGATCTATACGGATCTGGATCTGGGTCCGGATCCTAAAATAAGACCCAAAGCACTTCCAGATCTGGGTCCGGGTCCGCTCAAAATAGATCCGACCCGGACCCGACCTGTTAAAAAATACCCTGCAAAAATATAGAATTTGAATAATAGGGTTATAGGGAGGGACGCTCTCAGATAAGGATATATCCGATCCGATCCGTATCCAAATCCAAATTTTTTATGAATATGGATATGAAAAATTCGTATTCGGGCGGATACAAATACGGAGTCAGATATCCAAATCCAAAAAATTTCGGATGCGGATACGGATACGGATATCGACAAATTTAATATATATATATATATATATATATATATATATATATATATATATATATATTAAACGGTATTTATGTAATTTTCTCTCAATTCTCATTCTCACTCTCTCATTCCTCCTCAGATCCAATCGAAACCAAATCCCCAAATCCAGCTCCTCCTTCCTCCACCCTCCTCAGTTGGGCTCTTCCTCCACTCCCATATCTACCGTTCTCTGGCGATCTCTAGTGTTTCCGACTCCCACCTTCGTCTTCCTCACCTCTCATCGATCAGTTTAAGATCCGAATCCGCAGACGCATCCAATCGAGCTCAGTCTTGTCGAATTTGTCCAACCATGGTTCTGTTTCCAATCTCAATACAGTCAAGATGATTATAGTGTAATTTGGCGGCAATTCGAAAGATCCATGTCAAATTCCAAGTAGGTGGATCCTTTTTGGTCAATATTTAGGGATAAAATCATGAAATGATTGGTAGCAGTAGTGTTTACGATTTTGGATTTGAGTTAGTTTAAGGGTTTTGATGTGTAATTTTTGGTGCATTTTAGGTGTGGGGTTTAGTTGAAAGGAAGCACAATAAGTAGTAGGAATTCTCCAGTTTTTTCTTAGCATGCTCTGGTTTTGGTTGAATGTGATGTGAGTTGGAGCTTTTGGTTGAATGTGATATGAGTGTTACAAAATTTTGTTTACAATAAAACCAACTTCGAGAAATTTATTCTCTTTGTTACAACTTTGGTTACAAAATGTTCGGCATAAATCCAAATGATTGAGAGGCGCAAAAACCAGAGAAGGAGGAGAGTAATAAAATCAAACCGATTTGATGTCGAGGCTTGTGCAGTACATAATCTCCTTAAAACAGTTTTAGCCTCGTCCGGGTGCTGGAGCTAGTTGAGGCTTCAGTCTCACAGGATGCAACGACGAACAGTGTTCACGCAAAAACCACATAACGCTCTTGAACTGGCAGCGTCAGAAATCCATCACCGAATTGACTTACGAACAGAACAGAGAGGAAGCGACAGGAATTTGTGCAGGGAAGAATGTGAGGGGGGCTCTATTAATAGGGCCAGGGTTAGAGACTGCAACGACACACAAGGCAATGAATGCCTTCAGTGTAATTGCATACAATCTATTGAATGCAAACACTGTAACGGCAGACAACAGTCAAGCTATCTTACAATGCTTAGAAAAAGGTTATTATATATCCTCTTTTTATTCTTTTGATTTTTTTTATGTGAGATTATGTTCCCTCAACCCATTTTCAAAAATGAAAACGTCTCACTTTAAGAGACAATTTCTCATTCACCCATTAAGCTTTTTAGCAAATAAATATATGATTTTGATCTACTCACGAAGGAGAATACAAATCAATCAAGATCTCTCAATAATTCATTGAGGATCTTACTCAAAAAATTACTAAAAACTGGTTCGGAAATGGTGTTAAAACACT
This sequence comes from Hemerocallis citrina, assembly GCA_017893485.1. NCBI lineage: Eukaryota > Viridiplantae > Streptophyta > Magnoliopsida > Asparagales > Asphodelaceae > Hemerocallis > Hemerocallis citrina. The sequence continues at coordinate 26,027,313 of CM030368.1, forward strand.
CATTTCTAACATTCCCAACATGAATGGAGATTGACGATGACAAACACGGCAAACAGATACCACAAACTGACACGACAGACTTGGTGATAGAATTCAGCAGTTGAGACCTGCATAGGATAGGTAGATGTTACCCTTTGAACCTTCCCTTATGAAAATATATTTATTTTACTAACTAAACAGTAGACACGATGTCCTTGAAAAGTTTTGTCATTTGTGTAAATGATGACATATCTCACACAGGAATCTTCCTAACGCATTCCAGTTCTCACTGTTATGTTCATTTTAGCCATGAATATACGTCTAGTTCTGTAAGAGTTTGATCGGAATATTGTCCTATATTATTCCCTTGGAAGCGGCTCTTCTTCCCTCTTGCATAGGTGATTTCTTAATTAAGTGTAACCCGCATTACTCTGCTCGGATATCCGACCCGTAAGAATCATTAAAAACCTAGCTTATGTTACTTTACGGGCATCACTGTTTCATCATGGGAATGGATATGGAAAAATTCCCATAGTGATCCAACTTGGTCTTTACAATTAGTTGTCCCTTTAAACCTAGATCTTGAAATCTCCAGTCAGCTAGGTTGGGTGTCTATTGTGCCGACTTATTTTTTTATGGACTTTAGTCCCATTCTCTTAGATGATTTATCAACTAGCTCTCTGTTTAACCCTTTGACTTTATATAGTCCACAGAGCTAACCCCAGTAGACAGTAGTTGTTTAATGATATTATGTTTTCGACGAATGTGTCTAGATTTACCATTATACATATTGCTATGTGCTCTACAAATTACAAATTGGCAGTCTGAATGTATGCAGATTGGGGGCACATGCATTATCCACCTTGGAATATTCTCAAGGAAATGGCATAACCATTCAGCCTTTTCCCTACATTAGTCTAGTGCGATGAATTCAGATTCTATCGGAGATTTAGCGATCACTGTTTGTTTTGAATAATTCCAAGAAACGGCTGCACCACTTAGTATAAACACATAGCCACTAGTGGATTTTGAATTATCACTAGATATCCAGTTTGCATCACTGTATCCTTCAAGTACAGCTGGATATCTTGTATAATGCAACAAATAGTTACGAGTAAAATGCAAGTACTTCAGTACTCTTGTAATTGCTTGCCAATGCTCGCTTTCAAGGTTACTCATATATCTACTTAGTTTGCTAACTGCATAGGCTAGGTCTGGTCTTGTACAACTCATCAAGTACAATAAACTGCCTATAATTCTAGAGAATTCTACTTGAGAAATACTCTCTCCTTTATTCTTGGATAAGTGTAGAGTTAGATCAATTGGACTTCTGGCATTCCAGAATTATCTTTATCAAACTTTCCAAGAATGTTGTCTATATAATGTGACTAGCTTTAAATAAGTTCATCTGATGTTCTTGTGATTTTAATTCCCAATATAACATCAGCTAGTCCCATATCTTTCATGTCAAACCTCGAGTTCAACATGTTTTTAACAGATTTAATCATCTTATCATTGCTTTCAATAATAAGCATGTCATCTACATACAAACATATAATGACATACCCAATTTCTGTGTCTTTGACATATACATATTTATCACTTTCATTGATCTTAAAGCCATTTGTCATCATGACATTGTCAAATTTCTCATGCCACTACTTTGGAGTTTGTTTCAAGCCATATAATGACTTTACCAGTTTACACACTTTTTTTTCATGTCCTGGAGCTGGAAAGCCCTCAGGTTGTTTCATGTAGATGATTTCTTCATCTAAATCTCCATTAAGAAACGATGTTATCACATCCATTTGATGTACTTCAAGATTGTACAAAGCTGCTATTGCAAGTACCATCCTAATGAAATTTATTCTCGTCACAGGAGAATATGTATCAAAGTAATCAAGACATTCCTTTTGTTTATAACCTTTAATTATAAGTCTTGCCTTGTATTTATCAATTGATCTATCATGTTTAATTTCTCTTGAAGATCTATTTGGAACCTAAAGGTTTACTACATAGTGGAACATCCACTAGTTCCCAAGTGTGATTTCGCAAGATAGAATCAATTTCACTCTTAATGGCTTCTTTCCATAGAAGACCATCACTAGAGTTTAGCGCTTTCTTGAAAGATTCACCTTCAAGTATAAAAGTCAAGAAGTTCAGACCAAAAGATTTTTCTGTTCTTATTCTATTACTGCGTCGAGTTCCTACTCAACTTCTTCATTTTGGTCTTCACTATCTTCACTAATAGTCTCATGTGTTCGTTTGAAGGAACTTGGTTCCTCCTTTAACTTATATAAAAATACATCTTCAAAGAACGATGTATTTTTAGACTACATTATCGTGTTCTTTGGTATAACAGTGATATCGAATTTATACACTAAGAACCGATAAGCATTACTGTTATGCGCATAGCCTATGAAAATGGAATCAACCGTTTTTGGTCATATTTTCATTTTCTTGGGTAGAGATACTCCACCTTAGCAAGACATCTCCACATTCGCAAGTAATTGTAGGATGACTTTCTTCCTTTCCATAATTCATATGAAGTTTTCTCTTCTTTCTATTTGGGTACCTTATTTAAAAGGTAGTTAGTCAAAAGTATAGCTTCTCCCCACAAGTTTGGTCGCAAACAAGAACTTATTAACATTGTATTCATCATTTCTTTCAATGTATGATTCCTCCTCTCGGCAATACCGTTAGACTGAGGAGAATAAGACGCTGTAGTTTCATGTATAATTCCATGCTTAGCACAAGTGTTAGCAAATGACGATTCATACTCTACACATCGGTCGCTTCTTAACGCCTTAATTTTTTTGTTGAGTTGGTTCTCAACTTTATTTTTATAGGGATCAAATTTCTTTATAGCTTCATCCTTGCTTTAAGCAAGTATACATAGCAGTATTTTGTGCTATCATCAATAAAGGTAATAAAATATTTATTACCATATCTTATTTGTATCATTTTCAAATAACAAATATCAGTGTGAATTAGATCAAGAGATTCAGTGTTTCTTTCAACACTTTTAAAAGATGATCTTGTCAGTTTTGCCTCAACACAAGTTTTACACTTTTGTTTGAAATCAATTTGGAATGTTGGTATATGGTTCAAGTTAATTAATCTACGCAAAGTATCATAATTAACATGCCCTAGTCTACCATGTCATAAATTGAAAGACTCAAGTATATAAGTAGAAGAGCTAGCTTTATTGATTTCTTGACTATGGTCAATACAGTGAGTTTAAACATTCTACCACTCATGTATCCTCTACCAACATACATTCTACTCTTTGACAAAATAAACTTGTTTGACTCAAACACTAAACGAAATTCGTGATTATTAAGCAACGAAACAGATACGATGTTCTTATATATTTCAGGAACATATGCAACATTGTTCAGAGTCAGTTCCTTTTCAGAAGTCATCTTCAAGATCACCTTGTCTTGGCCCTTGATTTCTGAAGTATCCGAGTTCCCCATAAACATCTTCTTCCCATTCTCTAATGGTTCGAAAATGGAGAACATACTTCTGTTGGAGCACACGTGTCGAGTAGCTCCAATGTCAATCCACCATTCCTTGGGGTTTGAACACATCATGTTCACCTCCGAGACCACAGCTGAGAGGTTGATATCAAAAACGTCTTGGGCAATGCCTTCAACAATATGTGCTTCTCTGTTCCTGTTCTTCTTGGATAGTCTGCAATCAGTAGATTTGTGACCCATCTTGTCACAATTGAAGCACTTGTCTTGAAACTTCGGTTTCTTGGAGATTCCTCCTTTAGGCCCCAACTTGGGACCCTTGTTGTTGTACTTGTTGGAACGTTATTTATGTTCCACTATATTTTTCTTGACCACATGACTGATGACAATGAGATATTCCTCTATTGTCTTCTTCAATATGAAGCCTGACAATGAGATATTCAATACTCATTTCTTTTTGCTTATATTTTAAGTAATTCTTAAAGTCTTTCCAATATGGTGATAATTTTTCAATTATACATGCAACTTAGAAACTTTCACTTAAGTTCATACCTTCAGCATGAATATCATGCAAGATCAGTTGTATTTCTTGAACTTGATTGATCACTGTTTTAGAATCTACTATTTTATAGTCTAGAAAGCGGTCCACAATGAATTTCTTGGCGCCGACATCCTCAGTTTTATACATATGGTCTAGTGATTTCCAAAGTTCTTTAGCAGTTCTTTTGTTAAATTATACATTATATAAATAATCGGCTTATCTTGCTCATTATTTAATTCCTACATAAGTAATCAGTATTTTTCCAAACATCCACAGCGATGATGACTTGGTTATCTTGCTCATCTTTTTTAAGTTTTGGAGCTTCTTCGTTCAAGAATCTTGCAAGATTCAAGGTGATCAAATAGAACATAATTTTCTGTTGTCACCTTTTGAAATTCTGTCCGTTGAACTTCTCAGAATTCTCCCCATTGGAGATTGAGACAGGTAGAACGATTGGCATTGGCACTCGTGCCGCAGCAGTACTTGGTACTTTTGTCGTATTAGCTACCGGCGCTTGGACCGTTTCAGCCACAACAGCATTCTCCGATGTATTGGTCATTTCGATTTTGAAAAGTACACAACACGAGTGTAAGTTTTCCACATTAAAGAAAAAGAAAAAAAGTGCCTCAGAATCAAAACAAAAAAATCCAACGAGATGAAAGTAAAACTGTTTTAAGATTGTTAAAAAATTTGTTTACAATAAAACCAACTTCGAAAATTTTATTCTTTGTTACAACTTTGGTTACAAAATGTTTGACATAAATCCAAATGATTGATAGGCACAAAAACCAGAGAAGGAGGACAGTAATAAAACAAATAAAATTAAATGAAAATGAAAATAATAAAATCAAACCGATTTGATGTCGAGGCTTGTGTAGCACACAATCTCCTTAAAATAGTTTTAGCCTCGTCCGGATGCTGGAGCTAGCTGAGACTTCTGTCTCCCAGGATGCAATGACGAAGAGTGTTTACGCAGACATCACGTAACGCTCTCGAACTGGCAACGTCAGAGCTCTATCCCCGAATTAACTTATGAACGAAACAGAACAAAGCGTATGAGACGAGATTTGGTGCAGGAAAGAAAGTAAGGGGGGGGTCCTATTTATAGTGTCAGGGTTAGAGATTGTAATGGTAGACAAGACTATGAATGCCTTCAGTGTAACTGCATACAATTTATTAAATGCACTGTAATGGCAGACAGTAGTCAATACCTTTGAATGCCTTCAGTGTAACTACAGACAATCAATTGAATGCGTACACTGTAACGGCAGACAAAATATTTAATATTGCACTGAAATGGCAGACAAAACCGTTTCTACATTTATTTCAGCCGTTTATTAAAAAAAATTAAAACTGTAGCAAAAAGTGGCTCTACACGGGGCGGGGTTGTGTCGGTCCGGCATTCGTGTCCGCAAGACATGCGGGCACACACAAGCCGCATATAATTTGGTCCGAAATTTGCACCGGTCTTGCGCGCGCGAGAAAGAGCCTCTTGTCTAGCTATCTAACAATGCTTAGAAAGAGGTAATCCTCCAGTTTTTGCTTACCATGGTAACACTACAAATTAATTACCCTACTGTGGCGTTTTTACCCCGGTGCTTTAATTAAACGCCGGGGACGAATTAATTAAAAAAAAAGACTTTGATTCACCGGCACTTTATACTAAATGCCGGGGTTAGCGTATATTCCCCGGCGTTGTATAAGATGCGCGGGGGATGTTATCTAATTACCCTTTAATCTCCATTTAATAATTTCCTTTAATAAAATCGCCTCCTTCTCCATTTCGTTCAAAACCCTAGACGCGCGAAATTTTCTTCCTCTCCAAAACCCTCGCGCACGACTCCTCCAAATCTCCAAATCCCCTCGCGCGCGCCTCCTCCAAATCTCTTCGTCTCCAATTCTCCAAATCCCTCGTCTCCTCTCCAAATCTGTTGTCTCCTCTCCAAATCCCCTCGCGTGTCACCCTCTCCATCTCCTCGCTGGTTTCTCAGCGCCGCTACCCAAATTCCTCGTCTCCAAATCCCCGCGCCGCAATCCCAATCCCCTCGCTCCTCTCTCAAACCCTATCGCTCGTCTCCTCCGTCGTACGCCCCCCGATCGTCTCCTCTGTCGTGCTCCTCTGCCGTGTTTGCCCTTTCACGCCATCGTTCTCCCCCTCTCTCTAGCTCTCAAACCCTCTCTTATCTCCGGTATGATTATTTTTGACTTTTAATAAATTTTTTATTTTTTAATGAAATTGTTTAGGATTTTGTGCTGAATAATCTGTGATTTAGGGGTATTTTGCGATTTGAGAATGGGTTGGGATTTGATAATGTGGACTAATTAGGGTTTGTTGTATTAGAAGGATGCACAAACAAATAAATGAACAATTAGCATTAGAAGGATGCACCTAATTTCTGACTTGTGACTTTGGCTAATGTCCATCCTTCTAATTTTATTTTAAAAATTAGAAGGATGCACCTAATTCAGATCTAAAGCCTAAAGACTCATCAGTTGTTATTCACCTAATTCAGATCTAAAGCCTTAAGCCTGCTAAGAAAACTGCTTGATATTAGGGATGTTGATGTAAATGGAGTGAATTTGTGTATTTCATAAGCAAATGTTGATATTATCTGCATATAAAATATCCATGTTTTGTGACCAAAATTAACGGGTATTATTGGATCTGTCAAACTATGAAAAGAAATTGAGTTTAATTTAGTGTATTCCTTAAGTTATTCAATCTATCTGGGTGTTGTCTGCGTTCCACTTTTTATTTATATTTGTTCATACTATAAGCTTTCAAAGGTAAGTATTGTACAACTTCAGTTTCATTATAAACATATGCATTCTCTCTACATTGAACCAATTAATTATCTGAGATGCTACCATGATGTAAAACCATGTGCTGAGTAATACTATCCATGTAACTTCGACAAGTAGTTCAGATCTCAATCATCTCTGTGTATGGGAGGATTCCTAACAACTATTAACCACCATGATTATGATGTTTGATCCATAGTCAACCGTTGTCAGCTGTAGATTCCATTGAGTCTTGAGACATTAGTTGATCTGTCGGCTGATCATATGGAAATCTGCAATTACCATAAATTTGCCTATGTTGTATTCATAAATAATTAATAGGGATTTATATGTTTAGAAACGAGCCTAAAGTACATCTCACTAACTAAAGGCTCATTTTTGGGATGTAGGGATACAGTCAGAAATTAGGGATTTTTGAAAATAAAATTAGAAGGATGCACCTAATGTCCATTATGTTCAAAGTTCTTTCTCAGCAGCTTCTTTAACTTGTGACTTTGGCTATGATATCTATTTTAAGATAAAAAAATTCATAAACAGCATTGAATCACCTTACCAGCTTAAAAGATCATTTCTTCCCATCATCTCTATTCCATTTTTTCCAAACAGTCAAACACAATACACACAAGTTGAAATCAATAGCTATTACAAGAACAAATGTGATTGACAAGCATTTCTTATTTCACAAGACCCCCTACTTTTCAAGCTGCAAAAAATCGTTATCATTGCCTAACTTGATCCCTGAAATTGGTGGGCTCATTAAGAACGGAAATATATCACCTTATAAATTAATTGACAAATTATAACATATGCATATTAACATTGCAAATGACACTCCACCATTAATAGGTGTAATAATAATTATTTCACACTATTCATGAGCAATCAACTTAGTAAGGTAGATGCTATTAATATTTTAATATATGAAATTTTAATTTCAGATTTAGTTGAAATGGATAAAAACTGGATGAGCAAATCACGATTATCAAAGAAGTATCGGGACAGCGTTAAAGGTTTCATTATTTTCGCCAAGAAAAATTCTCGTGATCCAAATTTGATTCTTTGTCCATGTCGGCGGTGTACTAACTGTCATCTGAAGACATGCGTCGAAGTTAAAACACATTTGGTGATCAATGGTTTTCTCCAAGGGTACACACAATGGTTTTGCCATGGCGAGCATGCCCAGGCAATTCCGGTTGAACCGGGTGTGTTAGAAGATGAAGATGAGTCCATATCAAATGACGACTTAAATGTGGCCGATGAGATGCAAGATTTATTGCGGGATGAATTTGGAATTCGTTACAATCCAAACAACTCCAATAGTCCAACAACACAAGTCCATAACGAGCCAACAATAACTGTAGACATTAGTGGAGGATTGGAAGAGGAAAGACAAGATTCTAAAGTAAATAAAGAATATGAAGCCTTTACTAAGTTAATGGAAGATGCTAGTACACCTTTGTACCGTGATTGCTCAAAATTTACGAAATTTGCATTCATTGTTAGATTATTTCAGATCAAAACTTTGAACGGGTGGTCTGCTAAGTCCTTCAACATGCTACTTCAGTTGTTGAATGAAGCATTTCCCGAAATTTGTATTCCAGAATCATCCCATGCTACCAAAAAATTTCTGAAGTCTTTTGATTTAGGGTATGAGAAGATTTTAGTTTGTCCATTTGATTGTATGCTATTCAGGGGGGATAAGGTAAGACTACAGAATTGTGAAATATGCGGAACGTCAAAATGGAAAGGAAAACCAAATGAAGGCCAAGAAGCTGATGACTCAGTTAAAACAAGTAGGAAAAAGAGGCCTGCAAAAATTTTGCGATATTTTCCTCTTATTCCTAGGGTGCAAAGAATGTTTATGTCATCTAAAACTTCTTCGGATATGAGATGGCATGCAGAATGTCGCAAGGATGACGGGATTCTCAGACACTCGGCTGATTCTCAATCTTGGAAAAAATTTGATGAAAGATATCCTGATTTTGCTGAAGATCCTCGAAGTGTGAGACTTGGATTAGCCAGTGATGGTTTTAACCCATTCAGGCAAATGAGCAATACATATAGCATATGACCCATTGTGTTAATTCCGTACAATTTGCCCCCTTGGAAATGTATGAAACCTTCATCGTTTATGTTGTTAATGATAATTCCTGGACCAAAAAGTCCAGGAAATGATATAGACGTGTACCTTCAATCATTAATAGATGAACTTCAAAAATTATGGGAGGGTGTTCCAACCTATGATGCAACAGCTAAAGAAACTTTTCGTCTCAGGATTGCGTTGACTTGGACAATTAATGATTTTCCTGCATATACAAATTTATCCGATTATAGTACCAAAGGGCATTATGCATGTCCTTGTTGTGCTGATCAAACTGTTTCAAAATGGTTGTATAATGGTTAAAATTTTTGTTACATGGGTCATCGAAGATGGTTGCATGACACACACATATTCAGGTCAGAAACTTCAACATTTGATGGGTTGCGGGAGTGGGGGCATGCGCCTGAAATTTTGACAGGGTCAGATGTGTCTAGGCGATTACAAGGTCATAATTTTAATTACGGTAAAGAACCAGAAGTCATCAAGAAAGGCAAGAGAAAAGCAAGGGATGAGGACACTGACTTATGCGATGCAGATGAATGTTACAACATGGTAGATTTAGGGTTGATATGGCTAAAAATGGGGTTAAATCGGAACCGTCCAGATTGGGCGCGAATCTTGAAGCTCGGGGGTAAAACGGTAATTTCACATACAGGCGGATCCAAAGCGGGTACTGGATCTCCTTCTCACAGATCCAATAACCCACGAACGGGTCCACTCCAATTGGGTATGGGTCCCGACCCGAAGCGAACCCAGACCAACAGGAGACAAATCAGGATCACTGATTTGACCAAGTCAACGAGCCTGATTTGCTCTCACCGGGAATCAGGGGTTAGTTTCCTAAACAGGCTGTGAGGATTTTTCTCCTAGCAGTTACACAGGGAATCAAGCCTCTATTCACTCCCCTGGCAACTATAAATACCTCCCCTCTGCCACTGTAACCAGGTAATCACTCTTTTTCCACCTTAAGCTCTTTCTTTAATCACCACTGGTTACTGACAAGAGCGTCGGAGGGTGCGTCGCCGGGATCAACCCCGGTGTCTCGCACTTCCTTGCAGGTCACGGCAGGAGCAAGAAGGCTTGGATCAGCTGTTCAGGTTTTTTCGAACTCACAAATCTTATCTGTTTATCCCCACACCGAAATCAGCGGTAACAGATTGGCGCCGTCTGTGGGAAGAACCACACGAACAGCCTCAGCCCCTTCCTTGTCGTCCTTTCCAACCATGCCTCCAAAGAAGGTCAGATCTAGAGGGTCCAATCGCGGGACCAATCCTGCCGACCCTACAGAGGAAGCCCCTGCCAATCCTATTCCACAGCCCGAACTTCCTCCACCGGCCCCGCAGGGCCAACCTCCTCTTCCCAAACAGCAACCGACCAATGGCCTTGCCGGTCATAACGGTCAGAGATAGAAGCAGCCCCTCAACCCGGACCATGTCTCGGTCCATAATGAGTCCTCGGACTCAATGGCTTCTCATCACCCCGACCTCCGCAACACGATCCTGAACCGCCAGAAAGATGAGGACCTCCGCACCCACCTAGACGAGAGGCGGGCCCGAGAGGGAGCCTCCCGCCAGCATCGTGGTGAGCGGTCGCCTCACCGCCGAGAGGGCAGACGGTCTCCGGACCGAAGGGGCCGAGCGGCATCGCCCGAGCGCCGAAGGAGGAGGCCACATTCCCCCACGGATCGGCATCATCGCAGGAACAATGACGCGCCCATCACTCGCGCCGAGTTCCTACAATTTCAAGACACTGTACTGCAGGCTCTCAACCTTCGGCAGAACATCCAAAATGCCCAGAGGGTTCCAACGCCTCTGAGGGCTCCCAGTCCTCGTCGCCGAACCCGAAGTCCTTCCCCAGCTCCCAGCTGCCAGCAGCAGCACTACAGTCCTCGCCGATCTCAGGACTACCGGCGCCGCAGTCCCCGCTCCCCTTCCTATGAAGAAGAGTCCGGGGGATCGTATGATTACCAGCGGAGGGACGATGCCCTCAACCACCGTCTCCATGAGGTGGAGAGGCGCATTGGTCGCATGGACAGAGAGGAGGAGTCCCGAGCAGGGACCGTCCGCCCCAGCAGACCCCCTTTCTCTCGGTCGATCATGGAGGCCCACATACCGAGGGGTTTCAAACCTCCGCAGTTTGAAACGTACTCAGGGGAATTCGACCCAGTTGATCACATCGAAAGCTTCAAGACCCTGATGCTGATCCATCAAGCTTCTGATGCCGTACTCTGCAGGACCTTCCCCGCCACCCTCAGGGGGTCAGCTCGGGAATGGTATTCCAGACTCGCTCCCTCCTCCATCTTCTCGTTCGAGCAATTTGAAACACTGTTCATAACTCACTTCATGAGTAGCAGGCGAGCTGAGAAGACAAGCCTCTCCCTACTGAACCTGCGGCAGGAAAGGGAAGAGAAGCTCCGGGACTATGTGAAGAGATTCACCGCAGAGGTCAGGTCTATCGCCTCCTTAGACCAGTCAGTGGCGACCGTGGCGTTCCAGTCGAACGTCCTCAACGCCAACCTCCGATCGTCCCTAGCCAAGAAGCCCCCACATAACTTCGCCGACCTCCTCCTGAGGTGCAAGAAGTATATCCGAGCAGAGGAGGCTGAATCCCTCCCGAGCTTCGGGGGGTCCTCCTCCGGGTCGAAGAGGAAGGCGACGGGGGAAGAGAGGTCCAAGAAAGCGCAGAAGGACAACGGCGGTCAGCGCCGTCCTCCCCCCAGGTTCGAGAAGTTCACTCCCCTCACCACTAACGTCTCCACCATCCTAATGGAAGTGGAGAAGGAGGGAGTCATCCCTCCAGCTCCGAGGATGCACACCCCGGCAAAGAGGAGGAACAAAGATAAATGGTGTCGTTACCATCGGGACCATGGCCACGATACGAACGACTGCCGGGCATTGAGAGATGAGATAGAAGCCCTCATCCGGAGGGGGCAGTTGGCCAAATTCGTAAAGGCTAACGATCGGGCGAATCGTAGCACTCCTCCGCCTCGGGGGGCTAACAAGCGCTCCGAGCGACGCGAGGAGACACCCGAGTTCGAGGAAGAACGGGTTCTGCACCTGATCCACGGAGGCCCCATGGGAGGCTCCTCTAATTCCTCTCGGAAGGCCTTCGTCCGAGAGATCAACTCGGTTCACAGCGCCCCTCCACCCAAAGGTCTCGGCGTCCCTGTGTCTTTCTCCAATGAAGACCTCGAAGGGGTCCGAACCCCCACTGTGACGCCCTCGTCATCGACCTCCGCATGGCCAACTTCAAGGTGCAGAGGATCTTAGTAGACGGGAGTTCGGTCAATATCCTCTTCCTCTCGGCCTTCCGAGGCCTGCAGCTGTCCCGGGACCGTCTCAAGCTGGCCGGTTACACACTCCAAGGGTTCACGGGGGTCCCAGTAACTGTCGAGGGGGTGATAACCCTAGACGTAACCGCTGGAAGCACCCCTACTACCCGGACCGAGCCGATGGACTTCATGGTCGTCGACGTCCCGGCAGCGTATAATGTCATTCTTGGCCGACCCGGCCTAGCCGCCCTGGAAGCTGTCCCCTCAGCGTACCATCTCAAAATGAAGTTCCCCACGCGGTCAGGAGTAGGGGAAGTCAGGGGAAGCCAAGAAACAGCCCGGAAGTGCTACATGACTTCCACTGGGGGACCAGTGCTCCGGCTCGAGACACTAGAAATCCCCGAGCCGAAAGTTCGGCCAACGTCCGAGCCGGCGGACGAGTTAGAAGAAGTGCTCTTCTCGGACGAGGACCCGAGCCGAAAGTTCCTCATCAGCAAGTCCTTGCCGACCGCGCTGTGCTCTGACCTGATAAAATGCATCCGGGATAACCGTGACCTGTTTGCATGGTCGGCCGCATACATGCCCGGCATTTCCGAGGAGCTGCTCGTCCACTGCCTAAGTGTCGAACCGGGGTGCAAACCGGTTCAGCAGAAGAGACGAAGGTTCGCTCCCGAGCAACAGCAAGCCATCAAGGAGGAGGTGGATAAACTGCTGAAGGCCAAGTTCATACAGGAGGTAAACTACCCCGAGTGGCTCTCCAATATTGTAATGGTCAAGAAGTCCAACGGCTCCTGGAGAATATGCATTGACTTCACCGACCTGAATAAGGCGTGTCCGAAGGACCCATTCCCTCTTCCAAACATCGACACCCTCATTGACGCCACCTCGGGCCATGAGCTCCTCAGCTTCATGGATGCCTTCTCAGGCTATAATCAAATCCGAATGTTCCCTCCGGACATTTCGAAGACCTCCTTCGTCACCGATCAAGGCCTCTACTGCTACCGGGTCATACCGTTCGGGTTGAAGAACGCGGGCGCCACCTACCAGCACCTCGTCAATAAGGTCTTCTAGAACCAGATAGGCCGGAACATGGAGGTGTACGTTGACGACATGCTCGTCAAAAGCGTCCGAGGCACTGATCACGTGGCCGATCTCCAGGAGGCCTTCGGCGTGTTGAGAAGGCACAGCATGTGGCTGAACCCGAACAAGTGTGCGTTCGGGGTCTCTTCGGAAAAATTCCTCGGCTTCATGGTAAGCCAACGGGGAATCGAAGCTAATCCCGAGAAGATTAAGGCCATATTAGACATGGCCCCGCCTCGGAACATCAAGGAGGTGCAGAAGCTTACTGGTCAACTCGCCACCATCGGTCGGTTCCTCTCGAAGTCGGGGGAAAAGTGCCTCCCCTTCTTCAAAGCACTCAGAGGGGCTAAGGGTTTTGAATGGGGCCAGCCACAACGGGAATCGTTCGACCAACTGAAGGCCTACTTGGTGAACCCCCCTCTGCTCAGCAAACCGGTCCCGAGCGAGACTCTCTTCGTCTACTTGGCTGCTTCCGAGCAGACCCTAAGCGCTGTCTTGGTAAGAGAGGAGGACCGGGCCCAAAGGCCCATCTACTACGTAAGCAAGGTGCTTCGGGACGCCGAGCTCCGCTATCCGAAGATAGAGAAGATGGCCTACGCCCTAGTCACGGTAGCGAGGAAGCTTCAGCCGTACTTTCAATCCCACTCGATCGTTGTCCTCACCGACCAACCCCTAAAGCAGATCCTCCATAAGCCTGAGACCTCGGACCGGCTAATGAAGTGGCCCATAGAGCTGAGCCAGCATGACATCTCTTACCAGCCTCGGACGGCAATTAAAGTGCAGGCCCTCGCCGACTTCATCGTAGAGTCCACTATCCCTGAGGTCGGCCACATCCCGAATGGACCTCCTATTTGGACAGTCTTCGTGGACGGATCCTCCTGTAACGAAGAAAGCAGCGCCGGCATCATCCTGAACGGCCCTGACGACTTCGTCCTCCAGTACGCTATCCGTATGAACTTCAAGGCCTCGAACAATGAGGCGGAGTACGAGTCTCTCATTGCTGGCCTCGAACTTGCACGAAGTGCTGGGGCGCAGCGCCTCATAATCCACAGCGATTCCTAGCTTATCGTGAACCAAGTCTTGGGCGAGTACGAGGCCCGAGATGAGCGGATGGTGAAGTACCTCGCTAAGGTTCGGGCCCTCATGAGCTGGTTCGAGGAGGCGCTCATCCAGCGGGTCCCTCGTGAAGAGAACTCACAGGCTGATGCCCTCTCCAAATTGGCCTCGTCCTCCCTACAAGGTCTCGAACAGACCGTACTTATCGAAGTCCTCTCTACGCTGAGCATAGAAGACGAGACACCCGGCTCGGTGGAGTCATTGCCGGTTATGTTGCAGGATAATTGGATGAAGCCGTTGGTGGAATTCTTGAGGGACGGGGTTCTGCCCGAGGATCCCAAGGAAGCACGTCGAGTCAGAACTCGGGCCGAGCGTTATGTCTTGATCGAGGGTATCTTATACAAACGCTCCTTCTCTCAAATAGACAGCCGACCATACCTAAGGTGCCTCTCTCCAGAACAGGCCGGCTATGCCCTACAAGAGCTCCACGAAGGCATCGGCGGGGCACACTCAGGATCCAGGTCCTTGGCCCGGAAAGCTTTGAATTACGGATACTTCTGGCAGACCCTCCTTCAAGACGCCGAGCGACATGTTCGGCAATGTAGCTCTTGCCAGAAACACTCCCGCATCCGTCGCCTCCCTCAAGCCAACCTCACCTCCCTATCAAGTCCTATCCCCTTCGCAATGTGGGGGATGGATTTACTAGGGCCTTTCCCTCCGGCTCCGGGTCAATTCAAGTTCTTGGTCGTAGCCATCGACTACTTCTCGAAGTGGGTCGAAGCCGAGCCCCTTGCCACAATAACCGAGAACAAGGTGGTACAATTCTTCTGGAAGAACATCATTTGCAGGTTCGGCGTCCCCCGTGTCCTCGTGACGGACAACGGGACTCAGTTCACTGGCGCCGCATTCCGAGCTCTGTGCGACGACCTTGCCATCCAGCAGCCTTCTCGTCCGTCTCCCACCCTCAATCGAACGGACAGGCAGAGAACGCTAATCGGCAGATCCTCGCAGGCATCAAGAAAAGGCTGGACAAAAGTTCCAAAGGCTTATGGGTCGACCAACTCCTCAACGTCCTATGGAACTACCGCACGAGCAAGCGGACCCCCACAGGCGAGTCCCCTTTCAACCTCACCTATGGGTCCGAGGCCGTGATACCTCTCGAGATCGGAATACCTTCCCCTCGGCTCACAGCCTATGACGAAGCACAGAACGCCAGGGACCTCAGAGCAGACTTAAACCTGATAGATGAGCTGAGGGAAAGAGCATCAATTCGGCAGCAGAATTACCGAAGAAGGGTCGAGTTGGCACACAACAAGAAGGTCCGACCCACCAACCTTAAGCAAGGAGATTTGGTCTTGAGAAAATTGGCCATATCCTTCCCCAGTCAGAAAAGCAAGCTGGCTCCGAACTGGGAAGGGCCGTACAGGATCACGAGGGTAGTTCGGCCCGGAGCATATCGTCTTGAAGACCTAGAGGGCAGAGAAATTCCGAGGACCTGGAATGCCGACCACCTCCTAAAATACCAAGAAAGCGCTCCGGCGCCACTCTAAGTATCATAGGATATCGAGCCATTCCTGTCCTCTGACTTGTAACCTATTTTCATAAATTGTACTATGTAAAACGGTTCGCCGTCGATTATCAATAAAGAAAGCTCTTTCGTATTTGTGAATTTGCATGCTTCTCTCCCCTCTTATCATCTGCTTTTTAAATTGTGATTTCAACCAATGGTTCGGAGTCCACGTCCGGCTCGACTTCACCTCCTCGGCTCGTCCCCGGACGAACCAGGGGTAGACCGTCGTTCGGAACTGCTCCCACAACCGTTGAACTACACCGATGGTTCGGAGTCCAACACTCGGCTCGACTTTACCTCCTCGGCTCGCCTCCGGACGAGCCAGGGGTAGATCGCCGTTTGAAATTGCTCCCACAACCGTTGAACTACACCGATGGTTCGGAGTCCAACACTCGGCTCGACTTTACCTCCTCGGCTCGCCTCCGGACGAGCCAGGGGTAGATCGCCGTTCGGAATTGCTCCCACAACCGTTGAACTACACCGATGGTTCGGAGTCCAACACTCTCGACTTTACCTCCTCGGCTCGCCTCTGGACGAGCCAGGGGTAGATCGCCGTTCGGAATTGCTCCCACAACCGTTGAACTACACCGATGGTTCGGAGTCCAACACTCGGCTCGACTTTACCTCCTCGGCTCGCCTCCGGACGAGCAAGGGGTAGATCGCCGTTCAGAATTGCTCCACAACCGTCGAACTACAACGATGGTCCCGGAGTCCAACACTAGGCTCCCAGTCCCCCCAAGCTTGCTTCGCGGCAGACTGGGAGTGGTCCACCCCTCAGCTTCGCCAGTGGAGGGATACCGAAGCCACGTTCAGCTACATAATCCGAGCAATCTTGCCTAGCAGCCGAAGCCCGAAGCCCTACGCCTTCGGCCGGCTATCGAGCAAGTGCCTTTCCGACCCTGCAAACGGAGAAAACTCACTTTCTCCTCAACTTGCGTGCGTGATCTCGATCAGACGGCCCAGATCTTGCCACCGACGCTAAACGATAAGATAGCGTTCTCTTGGGAACTGAGCCGCCTCGAGATTCGTGCCAACATCCACCGGTTCAGATCTTGCCACCGACGCTAAACAACAAGATAGCGTTTTCTTGGGAACTGAGCTGCCTCGAGATTCGTGCCAACATCAGATGGCTCAAATATTGTCAGAATCGCTAAACAACATGGTAGCACCCCGTCAATAGCTCGCTCGCCTCGAGGATCTCGCCGACGGCACCAAGTGCTCGGCTCGAGGACCTCGGCACGGCCGACACACACACAAGCGGAATAAGTACGCAGAACCACAAAGGAATTTTATTAACGATCGGGACACAATACAAAGCAGTCTTTCCATAGTTACAAAGTGTTAGGAAACAAAAACAAAAAAAAATATATACAACGCCGACCCATTACACTTGGTCCTCAAACAGAAATGTCTTCACTGGACTCTTAGGTCGCCAACCCTTCCACTTCGACTGTTAGCCCCTCCACCTCCTTCCGAAGTTTTGCCTCCACAGTCTGCAAGTGCTGGATCTCGGAGAGCAAATCGTCCCGCTCGGCTAATATCTTCGACTGATTGTGCCTAATACACTGAACCCGAAGAGCGTTGCTAAAAGCTGTCTGTGAGCCCTCATTTCCCCCTGCGGAGGTCGCCTCGATGATCCTACTCTCCAAGCATTGGATCTCGGCATCCCGTTGGCCGAGGACGGACTGAAGGTGGGCCCGCTAGCTCTCAGCTCGACGTAACTCCAGCTCCACTCGACGGTGCCGCTCTCGGCACTTTGACGAGCGCGACTTCGCCACCCCGGAGCTCACTTCGGCATCAGCTTCATTGTCCGAGCCGTTGGGATCGCTGTATTGGTCTGACACCAGGAGTTGAAAAGAAAGGAAAATGAATGGCAAGTTTTCAATATACTTCCGAGGCGCAAGACTTGAAGAATTGTCCAATCAAACTTTCAAACTCATATATAGTAGCTTCACATACATCAAGACCGACTCTACTACAAAGTTTTACAACAAATCAGAAGGAACATAAAACGACATGATCAAGGCCTCTTCGGAAGGGGAACGCTTCGGTTTAAGGAAACGTGAGGACGACGAGGCCTGCCCTCCGGACTCGATCCTAAACCAACGAAGCGTGAACCCCCTTCGCTGCTGACCCTAATTCTGGCGCCGGCCGAGGCACCGCTCGACGAGACGGCTGCGCTACTCTGAGCGTCGGCAGGGCTCCGCCTAGCCATAGGTAAACGTGTCGCGAGTTCGTAAAAAGAAATCCCTCTCTCACTCTCTTCACGAGTGCACGACGTACTGCGGACGTTAGCCCTCTCCGGCACAGGCTTAAGCGACGCGATCTCTTCCTCCAGTTCAATGATTCTGTCTCTCAGAGCGTCGTCCTTCACCAACTTCTTCGGACGAGAGAGCCTTGACGAGCCAGAGACGTTGGCGCCATCGGTCGCGAGCCGTCAGAAGTGGTTTACCTCGATCCCCCTATCTATCGTGATCCTTCTGAGCCTGTCGACTTCGGCCAATAGCCTCTTGCACTCGGCCGACGCCTTCTCTAGCTCGAAAGTTAGCTTCTCTTCTGCCGCTGAGCATTCTTTCTCCGCTAATTTCATGTGTTGGACCTCAGCCAAAAGCTCGCCATTCTTCTGCTCGGCGGCAGTGAGCTCTCTACGGAGCCGCTCGACCTCGCCTTCGGGACGAGGGGCTTGGGGGTACTTCTGCAGTTGCCACAGCTCGCGACAATACCTCCACACAGCTGCCTTCGTCTCCTCCAGCTTCAAGAGCATGAGAAACCGATTCTGTCGGCTGTTCGAGAGCTCACCCCTCGTTTTGGCCAGCTCCTTGCGAAGGTATGCGACCTCCGTAATCGGACCGAACCTTACCTGAAAGTCAGAGGTAAATCCGAAACCCGACACTTGGATAAATCCGAGAATTCAACACCAAACCAAACACAAAATCCGAGACTCAACACTTGGATAAATTTCGGCCAAACAAAATATTTTCATTCAAAACCGAGGAGAAAGTTTTACAAAAGCGGTGGCCAGTCCGCAGTTAGGCTTACAAAAAGAGACAAAACAACAAAAGACTAAAAGAGACAACCGAGTCAGGGGTCGACCTTTTTGTCGTTCGGGTCCGTCGACCCCCTGTTTTTTCCTCGCCATCGCCCTCGCCTCCGCCTTCGCTCCCACTCTCCTCCTCGGAGTCGTCCTCCTCCTCGCCCTCGGCCTCGGCCTCTCCTGGGCCTTCGACACCTTCCATTTCTCCCTCGGGATCGAGCAGCCCCTCAGGAACATCCTCCTCCCCTTCCACGGGGTCGTAAAAATGGTAGGAGGACGTGTCGAAGCCCGGGTTCTTGGCGGCTACGTGGAGCAAGGCTCGACCGTAGGCATCCTTCATGTTCTGGAGCATGTGTTGCGCGGCCTCCTCCTGCACGGCCTTCCTCACCTTCTTCACCTTCATCTGGTGTTTGGCCATGATCTTCTCGGCCCTCTTCCGAGCCTTCTCCGCTTCCGACCGAGCATTGGCCAGCGCCTCCTTCAGCTCAGCAACCTCCTTCTCCGAAGCCTCAAGCTTGGTAGCCGTGTCCTTCGACAGCTGAATGGCGTCGGCCAGCTGCTTCTCCAGCCCTTCCACTTCGGCACCCCTCTTCGCCGAGAGGAGCTGCTCGGCATCAAGCAGCTGTGTTGCCTTGACATGCTCCGCCCTCTCCCGTTCGTTCTCCTGCTCCTTGCTCGCAAACTCCTCGAGCAGGAAATTGAAGTGGCAGAGGGTCTGAAAAGGAACAGCACATTAAAACCCGAACCCAAGGACTTAGAAAAATTCTAAGAAAGAAATTTTGATGAGGGAGAGCTCGGCCTACTTACCGACATTGTATTCCGAGCAATCTGCATCACGGCGTCCCCTGCTAGCCCGGCCTTCAGGGTCGCCCGATCCTTTGGGGTCGGCAGGTGCCTCACCGCTTCCATGCAGATGTTGCCGTCGCCCAAGAAGCCGTCGACGTTCATCACCTGCCAGTCAGGGACGAAGATCTGCTTATGATGCTCGGTCAAGATCTTCTCCGCCTCGGCAGTGAGGGACGGAACTTGGAGGGACAACACCTCCTTCACGCCGAATGCACCGCTCGACGAACCGGGAGCATCCCCCTTCGGGGTCGGTGTCGGCACACCCGAGACAGGAGGGTCGAGGACCATGACTTCCCCCTGCTCGAGGACCATGACCTTTGGCTGGTCGGCAGCCTTCGCAACCGAAGGCTTCTTCGAAGCTCGGCCGTCCTGAGGCCCTGCCGAAGGCCTCTTCTTCTTCGCCTCCTGCTCCGACCTGCCCTTCGCCACCAGTGCTTTGTAATCTAGCTTCATCGTCTCTGCACAAGCCGAATGAAAAAACTTAGAAAATTTTTCATGAACTTTAAGCAAAGAGTATAAATACCAGAAGCATACTAGGGTCGATCGGACTGAGACCCCCTCGGAACAGATCCTCCTCGGAAATATCTTTCCAGCTTAACGCTGGCAGGGCGAGGAGCTTCTTCTGGACCTCCGTCTCCTCATCACTCAGTGCCGTCTCCTTCTTGGTCTGCTTGGGCAGACCATCCTTCGCCCAAACCGTCGGTATCACCCACAGCGCAGGGGCTCGGACGAGGAAGTACTTCTCCTTCCAATGTTTGATCGAGTCCGGATTCTCGATCAGCTTCACGCCCGTCCGGGGCGAAAGATAGAACCTTTGTTCGTCTCGCCTTGGTTGACAAGGTCGGTAGAGGCTCCGAAAGAGGAACATACTCGGCTTAGCACCAACCTCTTGGCATCGGAGGACGAATGCCATGACGTGCCTCCATGTGTTCGGCATCAACTGGGCGGGGCTCAAACCGTACCATGTCAAGACATCAACAACGAACGGGTAGAGGGGAAAACGGAGTCCAGCAATAAGAGAGTCGACCGGAAAGACGCATACGTCTGACGAAGACTTTGTATTGGCTCGGAAACCCGGCCCGGGGAGGAGCAGTCTGTAGTCGGCAGGGATCCGGAAGCCCTCTCGGATCAGGTGAAGGTCACCCTCGGTAAGAGACGAGATGGTATGGTCCACCTCGGACAGCTCTCTCGGCTCATTCTCTTCCACCAACTTAGTCGTGCCTTGGGTCACTCTCTCCAAGGTGTCCTCGGCATAGTCCCGTACACCTCCCACGCTCGACAGAACAATGGGCTGCTGACCGAACGCTCCTGCTGTCTTCGGCGTCTCAACGATAGTGACTACGGCTTTACCCTTATGGGACGCCGCCGCGACCTCCTTAGGCACTTCGGCTACTTCGCCCTCTCTATCCGGACGTACGACGCGCTGATCGGTCGGCTCCGCCACCTCCTTCCCTTTACCCCTCGGCCTACTGCTTGATCCGAGGCGGGGGTCTCATCCGAGGACGTAACCTTAACCATTTCCTAAAAGAGAAGGGAGAGAAACTGACCTCGAAGTAACAGCTACTGTCGGAAAGTTCGTCGGAAACAAGAAACGCCTTGCCGCGTCAGCTAGCACCACCACTAAGGAGCTAAAAACTTCGAAGGCGAAAAGTAAGAACTGAAAAGAGAGAGTAAAAGTAAAAAATGAGACCTGGTCTGAGGGGGGGTTGAAGATTTATAGTAAAAAGGAACGTCCCTTGGACTTCCAAACGAAAAAGTGCGACTCTTGGGCCGCTCTCGAAACGTCGCGAAGGCCCAACACAACTACCTTCTTCGCCAAGACAACTAGCTCGGTAGATCGGGACCAGGAGCCGAACTATACGCCATCCGATCACACCAGCAAAGAGACCGGTCGGCTACCAAGCAAGTACCAATCCGAGCCGGCAAATGGAGAAAACTCCCTTTCTCCTCAAACTTCGCGTAAAATCTCAAACAGACGCCCCAGATCTCGCCGAGAACACTAGACGACAAGATAGTGTTTTCTCGAGAAATGTGCCCGTCTCGAGATGCGCGACGCCATCCAACGGTACAAATTGCGTCAAGTCGCTCGGATGGCCTACACTTCCTCCATACCTCACCTCTGTCTGAAGAAACCAGGAAAAATTTTGAATTCAAAGTTTTAAGGTACCGCCTTCGGCGTGCCCCCCAGGCCCCATGTCTCGGTCGGTGTTCCGCCAACCCACGGGGCCCAGTCAAAAGCAGATCGGTCCTCCCCCCATCTCTAACTCCTCCGGGTTGACATCCATCAGAGGTCATCAGCCCGGAAGGAAGACAGAGAGGGGAGGAGACCCATCACTCTGAAGCTGTTGCAGACTCTCGGATCCGGACCCAGGTCATCACCTCTTCTACCATGACCTTCCCCGATCCTAACACCCACGTTGGAACACTCAGAATCCGGAGAAGATCATGGTGGAAGAACGACCACCCGTCCTTCCTAAGCAAAGTCGTCCCTCGGCTCCGGACTAGGGTCATCACCTCTTCTACCATGACCTTCCCCGACCCTGACACCCACGTTGGGGCCCTCAGAATCGGGTGAAGATCATGGTGGAAGAACGACCACCCGTCCGACCGAAACAGATCGTCCCCTCCAGATCCGGACTTCGGCGGTCAACCCTTCTGCCGAGATCTCCCCCGACCCTGACACCCCTACCCAGGCCGTCAGAATCGGGAGAAGATCTAGGCGGAAGAGTGACCCCCACGTCCTTCCGAAACACACAGTCCCTCGGATCCGGGCTTCGGTGGTCTGCCCTTCGGCCCAAACCTCCCCTGACCCTGACACCTCCACCCGGGCCATCAGAGTCAGGAGAAGATTTGGGCGGAAGAGCGACCCCCAACCCTTCCGAAGTGAACCCCTCCGTCGGATCCGGACTACTGTCATCACCCCTTCTACCATGATCACCCCCGATCTTGACACCCCCGTCGGGCCAGTCAAAATCGGGTGATGATCATGGTGGAAGGGTGACCACCCGTCCTTCCGAATGAACTCACCCCTCGGCTTCGGACATGGATCATCACCTCTTCCACCATGATCTCTCCCGACCCAAACACCCACGTTGGAGCAGTCAGAGTCAGGAGAAGACCATGGTGGAAGAACGACCACCTGTCCTTCCGAAGTAACTCGCCTCTCGGGCACGAACTACGGTCGTCACCACTTCTGCCTTATTCTCTCCCGCTCCTGACATCATCTTTCGAGCCGTGAGGAACGGGAGAAGAACAAGGCAACAGGGCGACCACCTGTCCTTCCGAAGTAACTCATCCCTTGGGTCCGGACTACTGTCGTCACCACTACTGCCTCGTTCCCCCCCGCTCCTGACATCCACTTTGGGGCCGTCCGGAGCGGGAGAAGAAAAAGGCAAAAGAGCAACAACCCCTTCGGACCTCGAAAGATAAGTTACCCAAGGCCAATACTGATGAACCAAATATTATTCACATTTAGGAGCAATAATCTTAATGAAATTAGACATTTAAATGCTCTATATGTGGTATTTACGCTTCTTTTCTCTTTTTCCATAGGAAACAGCCTATAACAGCGAAATGAGGCAGATTCAGGATTTTAAGGATGAACTCAGAATATTACAGAGCATCAGTCGACTGATTCCTCCACACAAGCGACTGGACAGAGAAATCAAGTTTACGCAGATGTCTCGGCACAGTCGACTTACTCCACACCAGTCGACTTGGCTGATCAATGATGAAATCTACATGTCTCGATACAGTCGACTGGTTCGAAGACAAGTCGACTGGTATGCGGCGAGTCAGAAGATAAGAACAGATGCATCCTTATCCAAATCCGAATCAAAATTAAGTTATCCAAACCCAGGTGTTTTCTGCGAATAACAACTTCTCAAACAAATCAAAGCAAGAGCACGTGGTGAGCAGATAAGGAAGAAAAGAGGAAAAGAGAAAGAAATAAAAGGCTGATCAAATAAGGAAGGAAATAATAAAGAGGGGGACTTTCCTGAAAAAGTGGCAAACCCTAATTCTCTTTCCTTGTTCTATAAATATCAACCAGGAGGCTAAATTATAGAACGAACTAGAGAAGGCCGGATCCATCTATCTCTGGGACTATCTCAAGATCGGCCAGGAAGGCCATCAACAGCAAGCATCAAGAAGGAGAACAAGACGACTACTGATTGGGCTCAATTTCAACATTATATAAATCAGTGTTCTTCTGTTCTTCCTTTGAATCTTATTTTTATTGTAGTCATGAACTCTATTATATTAATCAATAAAAGTCTTATTATGTGGAACTAACTTTCATAGTTGGGTGGATTGAGACCATAGTTATGTAATGCTTGCTACTCTCTTACTTATTGATTAAACCTGAGTGAATTGGAATAGATTTATAATAATCAAACTAGTTCAGAATCCTAAGGGCAGTCGACTGAAGTGACAGCCAGTCGACTAGGCCGAATCTGGGATTATAAGTTTGTGTAGTATAGATCTGAATCTGTTATATGAGCATATTGAGACGTCCCGTATCTCATGTTCATAACTTGTAACAAGGGAATCTCTAGGGGTTCTTGATTTAATCAACTTGAGGGATCTAGATCTGATACCAATTTCTAGAACTTCAAGTGTTTGTTCGTTTCCACTGTTCTTATGTTTTCTTTAAGTGCAACTTAGTAGATACCATGCTAAATACTTAATGAAAGAAACGAATTAGAGTAGATACCAGGCCTAATTCTTGGCTTAGGAAAACATTACTTTAAGGAGTAGATACCATGCCCTTGAAGAGAACAAACATGAGTAATAAGAGTAGTGGATAACTCAGCATTACTGACTATTGGTGGAGATCAAAACCCAACTACTTTAATAGAGATTTGTGACTCAACTTGTGATGCTACTTATTTAGATTTTTATCTTTTCATTTCTTTTAGACTTTTAGAACAACTCTTTAAGATTCAGTTTTCTATTTTATTGATTAGTAAGTTAAGTACTACAATCTCTGTGGGATCGACCCTTGCTTTCCGCTACACTTCTCCAAACGATTCGTACACTTGCGAGGTTTTAATTTGTGTCTAGTTTAGATCATCTAGATTGCACAACAAATACCTCCGAGGTTTGAAACTCTACATTGTTGCGATTGAAATGACAAAGGGAGTGGAGTACTTATAAGCTCTCCTCCAAGGTCTGGCCATTATGACCCTCGGAAGTTGAAACGCCACGCATTAATTGAGGGAGTTATCCTTAACGACCTGGGGAAGGAGGAACGCTGCGCAAACCCCGGAGCACCATTAATGGCCTTGGGAACAGAATCGTCTCGAGACAGATTGCGCCACGTCGCTCGACTTGCTGAGACCCCCTGTCTTCAGTCGACGGCCGAGTAAGTGCCTTTCCGAGCTCGCAAACGGAGAAAACTCACTTTCTCCTCAACTTTCGCGCATGATCTCGATCAGACGGCCCAGATCTCGCCGAGGACACTAGGCGACAAGATAGTATTTTCTTGAGAAATGTGTCCGTCTTGAGATGCGCGTCGTCATCCAATGGCTCAGATTGCGCCACGTCGCTCGACTTGCCGAGACCCCCTGTCTTCGGTCGACGGCCGAGCAAGTGCCTTTCCGAGCTCGCAAACAGAGAAAACTCACTTTCTCCTCAACTTTCGCGCATGATCTCGATCAGACGGCCCAGATCTCGCCGAGGACACTAGGCGACAAGATAGTGTTTTCTTGAGAAATGTGCCCGTCTTGAGATGCGCGTCGTCATCCAACGGCTCAGATTGCGCCACGTCGCTCGACTTGCCGAGACCCCCTGTCTTCGGTCGGCCTCCGAGCAAGTGCCTTTCCGAGCTCGCAAACGGAGAAAACTCACTTTCTCCTCAACTTTCGCGCATGATCTCGATCAGACGGCCCAGATCTCGCCGAGGACACTAGGCGACAAGATAGTGTTTTCTCGAGAAACGTGCTCGTCTTGAGATGCGCATCGTCATCCAACGGCTCAGATTGCGCCATGTCCCTCGGCCTGCTGAGACCCCCTGTCCTCGATCGGCGGCCGAACAAGTGCCTTTCCGAGCTCGCAAACGGAGAAAAAAAGACACCGAGCTACTACAACCGCTGGATCTCTCAAAAATTCACGCCCGTCTATGATCAACAGCCCAGATCGATCCACGTCATAAATCGGTATTTAAAATTATTTTTTATCTATTTTAATCGATTTATTTATTTAAAAATTGCGAAAAATTGCTAAAAATTCGGGAAAATTAACTAAAAATTCTAGAAAATAATTAAAATTTTGGGGGTATATTTTTGAGCCCCTGAACGAACAATTATTGCCTAGAATGCACTGTTAAGGCCCCCGAACGATTAGTAAACACATCGCAAAATTAAATAAATAATCCGAAAAAATAGATAAAAGCCGTCAAATATTCGATATGGCTAGGGAACAGCACATGGCATCAAAAAATTGCCTCACTACCCCCTTCAAGATTCAAAATCCTCCATTTGGACTCCGATACAACTCCACTAGCCACCAAAACAGTCAAACTACTCCTCAAAGGCTGATCACACTCAGTCTTTAGGAGTGGGGGGCTCGTGATATGGCTAAAAATGGGGTTAAATTGGAACCGTCCAGATTGGGCGCGAATCTTGAAGCTCGGGGGTAAAACGGTAATTTCACATACAGGCGGATCCAAAGCGGGTACTGGATCTCCTTCTCACAGATCCAATAACCCACGAACGGGTCCACTCCAATTGGGTACGGGTCCCGACCCGAAGCGAACCCAGACCAACAGGAGACAAATCAGGATCACTGATTTGACCAAGTCAACGAGCCTGATTTGCTCTCACCGGGAATCAGGGGTTAGTTTCCTAAACAGGCTGTGAGGATTTTTCTCCTAGCAGTTACACAGGGAATCAAGCCTCTATTCACTCCCCTGGCAACTATAAATACCTCCCCTCTGCCACTGTAACCAGGTAATCACTCTTTTTCCACCTTAAGCTCTTTCTTTAATCACCACTGGTTACTGACAAGAGCGTCGGAGGGTGCGTTTCCGGAATCAACCCCGGTGTCTCGCACTTCCTTGCAGGTCACGGCAGGAGCAAGAAGGCTTGGATCAGCTGTTCAGGTTTTCTCGAACTCACAAATCTTATCTGTTTACCCCCACACCGAAATCAGCTGTAACAAGGGTCATGGAAGAAGAAGTGCATTTTTTTGAGTTGCCGTATTGGGAATTCAACTCATTACATCATAATTTAGATGTGATGCACAGTCGGAAAAATATCGGCGAAAATTGTATAGGAACTGTCATAGGGGATGATCGGAAGACCAAAGATAATCTTAAGTGTCGCCTTGATTTAGTTTCGATGGACATACGACATGAGTTGCACCCAGAGCATTTACCCAATGGCAGAGTCCGTCTCCCTCCAGCAATTTATTCAATGTCCAAAAAAGAATTGGGATTATTTTGCAAGGTGTTACAGGAGATTAAAGTCCCTGATGGCTATTCATCTAACATAGCACGGTGCGTCAACTCTAAGGAGAAGAAGCTTCAGGGTCCAAAGTCACATGACTACCACATATTGATGCAAGATCTCCTTCCCGTGGCTCCAAGGTTTTCGATGTGTGAGCAAGTCACTGCCGTCATCAAGGATCTTTGTAGTATTTATAAAGGACTTTGTTCAAGAGTTCTACGTATTGAAGATCTTGACCAATTTGAGCAACGTGCTGCAGTGGTACTTTGTCAAATGGAGAGGATATTTCCTCCATCGTTTTTTACTATAATGATTCACTTGATAATCCACCTGGCCGGTGAAGCTAGACTCGAGGGACCCGTACATTATCGGTGGATGTATCCCATTGAGAGGTAATATTCATGCCTACTTGAACATCTATCTGGTTTCTCTACTTTATGTGATGTATTTGTTGTATTTTTTATGACCAAAATATTTAATTATATAGGTACCTTTATCGTCTTAAGGGATATGTTAAAAATAGAGCATATCCAGAAGGCTCGATAGCTGAAGGCTATCTATCGGAAGAGTGCTCTAATTTTTGTTCAAGATATCTTATGGTTGTAGAGACAAGTCTGAATAGGCCAAGGAGAAACCCAAACATGTCAAACCTTGGCAGGGCTAAGTATCTCTTTCAGACTGCTGGTACTACTATTGGTAAAGTTGACGCATTTGAATTAGATAACTTAATATGGGAACAAGCACACCGATATTTACTAGATCACCATGCAGCAGTTGAGCCATTTCGAGCGTAAGTCAATTTTGTAGTCGTTTATATTGCATTAAAATCGAGACATAATTTTAACTAATTACCATTTCTATCATTTTATAATTTCTAGTGAATTTATCCGTGAGATTAAAAGAACAGCTAGACCGAGAAGATTGAGATCACGTGATCAAAGTAAGATAATGAATGAAAAATTTCATACTTGGTTTCAATCTCATGTAAGTGAAATTCCAACTTATTAGCAAATATTTTATATCTATATTCGTCACTGTACTTAAACGATTAACCGTCACATATGTAGGTCTCTAAATTGCATGATGAGGATCTATCATCTGAAATAAAGATTCTGGCGAAAGGTCCCCATAAAATGGTTAGAAGATTCAGGGGATATATACACAATGGCTTCAGATTTCATACTAAAGATTGTGAACGCTATTTGAAGTCCCAGAACAGTGGAATTGTAGTCACGTCAAAGACTAGAAGTTATGCTACTAGGGAAGACGCGAATCCTATAGATGTAGATGTTGACTATTATAGGGTGCTCACGGATATCATCGAGTTGGATTATTACGGTCAATTCCGGGTAGTCTTATTTCACGGGGAATGGGCTGGTTTGGATAAGAATTATCCAAATAACAAGGATAAATTAGGTTTTACAATTGTAAACTTCTCAAATTTTATTCACACAGGTATACACATTAGTCATGAGCCATTTGTGTTTCCATCCCAAGTCCTTTAAGTGTTCTATGTTGAAGATCCAGTTTGCCCCAAAACTCATATTGCACTTATTATGCAACCAAGAGATGTATTTCAGTTGAGCGAGGCTGCAGATGATGAGAACGATGATCCCATGAACAATTATATTGCTAATGAGTTTCCAATATTAGATGTAAATATAACAGATGACAACAGTAGTCCTAATTGGCTCCGTACGGATGGAGAGCCAAGAGATGTCTTGGATGATATTGGATTATAATAAACATTCTCTGTTATGTTCTTAGATTCAAAGATGTAGTAATTTACATGTGTATTTGGTTTTTCTTTTTCTTTTTTGTTACAATCTTTGTTTGCACTTTGAATGGAAACAAAGCCATAAGCGCCGTTCCATAAAGGCACTGCTCTATACCATAAATTTGCTTTAAAATTAGTGTTAATGATGATTGGTGAGTTGTTATAGTAATTCAAATTAGTGGAGTGGTTGGGATCCAGTCAAGGAGCTACCTACTTCATTATATAGGGGACAGTCAAGATCAACTTTTAGGTTGTTTATTGTATACCATGTTTAATTGTATACCAGTATGTGTAATCTCAGTCATACTTTCAGTTTTCTCAAGTGTTGAATGATCTTCAAAGCATCAGGCCTTTGAGAAACCAAAAGCGAAAAGTAATACATTCTCTTTTGAGTAAGATGTGAGAAATTCTACATTAATAAGAAATAACGAAATTAATTTCAGAATAGTCAAAGAGAATTTTCTGTTAACAACAAGCTATTATTGATGTAAGATTTGAAAGCAAGCTTTTCTTTTTTGAACCTGCTAAGAATAAATATCTCTTGTTCCAACAAAGAAAGCTCTATCAACAGTATCTCTTGTTCCAACACAGACATGTTCCAACAAAGAAGACATTGTAGCTCTGAGTACCATTATACAATCTTTATGAACAAGTATCTCTCGCTATATCGGTTTTTTTTGCTAGTACTGACTTTTATTTTATTGTACCAGTCACATATTTAGAATTCTTTCTTTTAATGTTTTACCCAGATTATGATCTAATGTTTGACGCAGAATTTTCGAAGAAACCTAAGTTAATCTGGTAATTATCACTTAGATGATACACTGCAGGCAGAAGAAACACATAGACGATACACTGGATTATCACTTACTATCATGCATAATCTGGTAATTTGCATTGCTTCTCAATAGTGTAGATTTTCGTCAAACACACACCCTTAAGTCATCAGGTTTTGTTGGTGAATTTATTTGTTTAATTAGCACTTCAATAAGTGACGTCTGTTCCTGAAAGTGGTTTTCCCCCACATTGCAGTTAATATGATGTTTTTTGTTATTGGTGAAAAATGCCTCGACAACCTACAAAAAGGGCTCCCTCGCCAACTCCAAGCACGGGGGATGTGCAGGGATAGTCTCCAGAAGAGATGGAGATTGACACTCAGTTTGAGATCGGTGAGGGAAGTGCACCGGCAATAAAAAAAATAGGGGACCGACGAGGATGGGAGATGTCTGGAAGCGTCATCCAAACGAAAAAATTGTGGTGACCGTAAACCATGCAAACCAACTGTGGGCAAGGAAGCATCTACATTTGCTAATTTCATAAGGGTAATTGCAAGAAATGGTCAAATACTACCATTGTCTTACGACAGATGGTCAAAAATTCCGATGACGTCTAAGACAATTGCCATCAATACAATCAAGGCATTCATTCTCATTCAATTTGTTTGGTAAGATTAAAAAGTTCTTAAGTATCCCTGAGTAATTATAAAGCCAGTATAGTGTAACAAAGGTTTGACTCCTAACAGTAATTATGAAAGAAAAGCAACAAACAGAAGTGGAATTCAAAACTATTTTTGAAATACATCTTTACAAAAACAAAAAAAAATAAATTTAGCAGCTCTTTTCAGAAAGGAGGGCATCTGCAATAAAAGTATGAATTATAGTTGAATTGAATAAGTACTGAAAGGATTTATGCATGTATGCTTGTGTTTGTGGGCGGTGGGTGTGTGCGTGTTTGGTGGTAGCTTCCATATTATCTATTTTAATTCAAATTATTAACACCAAAAATAGATAATTTAATTAAAAGCTCCACCCTGTTAACCATTTGGCCTCTAAAGAATATTATGTGCTACATAAAGATGCATGTAAGAGATTTCACCAATGTTTTAAATAACCAAAACCTTTAAGAACATCATAAGATACTTCCAAAATATGCCTCCAAAATGCATAAATACACTAGACTGATCAGGAAGATGAGGCTTCCAAAATATGAACTTTCCATTCAAATATTCGAACTATTGACCCAAAAACAGATGATTCAGTTAAATAGCTCCAAGCTATTAACCAATTTATTCTCAGGTGTTTCGCATTCTTTTAATTATTTATAAGCATGTACTTAGATAGTGTGTTAAGATATAGTTTAGTCTCTATCATTGAAGGGCATGTATTTTGTCTATAAAGAATATAAGTATAGGACAACAAGCACTATATAAATGTAGCTAGAAAATTTGCTTTAAAAAACAAAACCTTAATTAGAAGCAACGCAAGATACTTTTCATGACATCTTAAAGAGTGATGGAAGGAATACGTGATTGATAATTAAAGTACATACATGAGAGAAATATAATGCATTTAAGTTTAAATGAGAACTCAAAACCTTACCTTCATAGCGTGACTTCAAAATCCAACGATGAATGCAGTTCATCAGTTCTCTGTTGATTTGATTATACTAACCCTATATATACTAACTTGTTCAAATTTATGTATGGAGACAATCAGTAATCGCAAGATTAGAAAAGAGCGTCCACTCATGGCTCCAACTGCAATCCATAGCCTTAATTACATACCTATGTTACTTGTTAAGATTAACATCTATATGTTTTGCCTATATTACTTGTTCCTAATCCTATATATTTGCTAATCAATCATATTATACAGTAAAAATTTCAATACCCCGACAATCTTGACAATAAATGGTTGAATAAGTCTATGGGAAAGAAGTGGAGAGACTGGAAATGTGAACTGAAAGCGGCATTATTTGATGAAAATAAGTCCGCAGCCGAGAATGCAAGGGTTGTCCCCCCCAATGTTAATCCTTCCGATTGGCACTACCTTGTTCATTTTTGGAGTTCTCCAGAGGGAAAGGTATTCAAACTATATATATTTCTCTCTCTGTGCCTGTTATCTTCATTCATAATTCTAATTCACTTAGCTAGCAATCTCGAATGGAATCTGATATCATCGAGTTCACTTAATTGGAGCATTACTGTTTTGTTCTTTTAATGCACTGGCTGGGGTAATAACAAGCTATTATGATCAGGCACCACTTGATGAATGACCTAGTAGTTATATTATATTATTGGATAGGATGTTTTATTTTTTGTTAGTACAGTTCTGGGTATTTCTGAGTCTGTACTAAATGCATAACGGTACAGACTAAATTGTTAGTACAAGCTATTATGATCAAGCTTAAATGTATAGTCTAAATGCATGACTATAATTTCTGAGTCTAAATGCATAGTCTAAATGCATAGTCTGATCAAGCTTAACTGTATAGTCTAAATGCATATACTTGCATCAGATTAAAGCATTTGGAAGTGATAAGTAATTCGTTGGGCATTTAAGGTGATGAGTACTGATTCAAAAGAACTGGAACTGATTAGGATAAGTATTTTATTTGCAGTGTTAGTAAACTTTGTCATGTAGAGCAATCAATCCCTTGCAATTAGCAGCTCCACTATTATTATTTACTGTTTTCACATACAGTGTAGTCTGTTTATTCTACAAAATTTTTGGTCATATGGAGCAATTGTGGGGTATGTATTAATGTATGCCACTTATTTATGGTATCACTCACTACTCATTAATAAACATATGGTATTTGACATCACAGCAATTGGCCCCTCAAATCTTTAGTTTGATCTTTGATTTTTTGTACTGTCTACTTCACTTAAAGCTATAAGCATGTAGAAATAGGAGGATTACAAATATACATTGAATTTCGCCAGTTTCTTGCATTTGATTATTTAAACTAATGAATAATACAATAACAATCATTGCATTTGATTATCTAAACTAATTTTGATTGAGTTGTAATTATCTGAAATGTGCAGAAAAGGTCTGAAATTGGTTCGGCAAGTCGAGGAAAACAGGATGTATTGCACACTGCTGGAACTAGTAGCTTCGCTATAGTTCGTGAGAGATTGGTATGTGTTAAGTATTTTTTTTTCACTAATGAATATACAAAGATTATAAACTTTCTTATAGCTGTGATTTATTAATATAAAGGTTGAGGAACACGTTGCAGAGAAGTTTGGCGATCTAGATTTTTTTGACGCTACCCACAAGAAATGAGATGGCCAATTTGTTTCCACAACAACTGCGATGATATCGGTAATTTTTCTTCATGAAGTATGCGTTCTTTGATTTGTTAAGTCGCTTATAGTAGTAAATAACTTATATAATTTTATGCCAATTTGTATTTTAACAGAGCACTGCTAGAGTCAAGTATGCTGAACTGTCTTCCACATTGGCCTCCGACTCTACCACATCTGCCTTAGATGCATTATCACTTCAGCGTCATGCTTTGATCGAAACAAGAGGCCCAGAGCGCCCTGGCCGTGTGCGTGGAATGGGTTTAGGCCCAACGCCCACTGAAGTCTTCGAGGCTCGTCCGTCTAGTGCTGAGGATCCGAGAGATGAGGAGATACGCTCTTTAAGGTCAGGATTGTCATAGCTTCAAGAGGTAGTTGCAGCTTTGGTAAGGCAACAAAATCCCGATCCAGCTATTCCGACACAGGTTAGAAATTATAACTTAGAATATACATCGAGTCAGTAGAATATATCACAATGTCTACTACCAATTCACATGATCTTATGAATTAGCTGAATTTTGAACCCAAGCTCTTAAGCAAACAATGTACTAATATTAACCAAAAGAAATATGTGAATAGAAAGCTCAACACACTCGCAAAGTACCACAATAGAAAGCTCAATCAGGAGGTGGATCAGTTTATTAGAGTTCATCTTCCCAAATTTTCAACTTCTATTTTAGTTTCTCCTCCAGCTGAGCTAGTCTAGTAAGGCTATACTGGATCCGTTTATTTTGTGATTTTTGGAGATGTATATATTTTTAACATGCTACTGATATAGATACAAATGATTTGGGAAGAAAAAGAACTGAGTGCAAAGAAATCTTGATTCAATTTGGGACCTGGTTGAGATGTTGGCTAGATATATCCTTTTCTCCATTCAACTAATGTTTAAATTGTCTGAACTATAATAAATTATGTTTAGTCTTTAGACTCTTAGGTTAGAATTATGGTGATGTGATGATTCTCACAAAATGAATAAAAACTTGCATGATGCTAGGTTTTTTTTTTTTTTTTTTTTTTTCATTTGGTTGGGCCTCTAATACCTTGTTAGAGAACCAGATTTGTATGAGTTTGGATACAGAATTTGGCTTAGATCGTACTTGCTTATATTCTTAGGTTATAGGTTTTGTTCAGAGCTGCACAAATAATGCAAATGTGAGGTAAGCTGGTTTAGTATTGTGCTTATCCTCTGTGAAGACTTTTCAACTGAATAGTTGCGGGTCTACTTTAGGCCTAAATTGACAATTTTGGATAAAAACTTGGAGATGTCTAGAGTTTGGTCATGTCTTTTCTTCAATTCCTTTTCTAATATCTAGTGCCTCTTGATTAAAGAAGTTAATTTCTTCAAATGAATATTATGAGAAAGATGGCCATTTGAATATCATTGGCTTCGTAACATTGCTAGGAAAACATTGTGGGGTAGGGCTTTATATTTAATCCTTGGCGTCAAGTTGTGAACTTGGAAATCATATATGTTAGAGTTTCTAAAATCCACATGCTTTTAAAGATCTTTGTGTAGCGTCACTAAGAGGAATAACGTCAAATTTCCTCTTCTTGGAGCATTAACGATATATCGGGCCAAAAAATTAACAGAACAAAGAAGACTAAAGCTGAATGAACACAGTTGTAAGCACCAAACGATAAAGATAGAGACATTCTTATTTAGAGCAACACATGCTAAAAAGGAAGTTGAAGACACAGGTGCCTCTTAAAGGTCTATTATGTACGACCTTTCTAATCCTGAACAACCTTATCATAATAGAAGTAGCAAATTAGTCAGGATTTACCATGGCCCTCCCAAACACATGGTAAATCTTGACTGAAGAGTCATGTTCAGTAATAACCTTCTGTAAGGATAAATTTGATTGAATTTATCGGTGAATGGTGAATAAATGAGCTCATGTCAGGCCTTGTTATCTCTTTTCTTATTTATTCTATTTTAGCAGTTGTTTTGTCCATCATCCGTAGTATATCTGCATGCTAGTAGTGTTTTGTTCTATGTGCACTTTTTTTGATTCCCTACAGGAAGCTAGGGCATAGTACAATCTCTTAGTTTTTGTGATAGTTAACCTATCTGTCATGAACTGTGCTACTACTGCATGGGAAAAAAATTCATACACACCAAACAGATATTTGATATCATATAACTCAGTAGTAGGGGAGCCATTGTAATATGGAGTAGTATAT
Source organism: Hemerocallis citrina (assembly GCA_017893485.1). Classification (NCBI taxonomy): domain Eukaryota; kingdom Viridiplantae; phylum Streptophyta; class Magnoliopsida; order Asparagales; family Asphodelaceae; genus Hemerocallis; species Hemerocallis citrina. Next base: position 26,062,574 of record CM030368.1, read on the forward strand.
CATAAATATCTGTTGCCCCTGCATGATCTCCTTGATTATTAACGAGATAATGCAGGATGTTAGAGATATCTAAAACCCCATGTGGTGTAATTCAAGTATTTTCTACCTGCACACTATTCACTGTTAATTAAACAAGCAACACCAAATTCATATGCTCGATAGAAAGTTAAGGGTACGTGTCTAAATGTATAGGAACTGAAGCTATAAATACTCTTCAAAAATTGAGGAAGTGTTTTTGTGGGAATAAAATTCAAGCTACAATCATGCATTTAATAAATGAACTCAGATAAACTGATCCCTACAAATTATTAGCTATTTGCTCTCTCTGTGTAGGTTCAGGCATTCACTATCTATACATACTCTTTATTAGCTAGTTGCTCTTTATCCCTACAAATTATTACTTAATTTTTTTTTACAATGTGACTTACACAGTTTCAGAATAGAGTTCCAACTAATTCAAGTCGGACAAATCCAGATAACCAAAGTGAGCATGATGGAAGCAACGACTTAAGGAGGCGTACCGATTAAGAAAATCTACCAATTGCAAGTCATTTTTTGTCTTTTTTGTGGTGAAATTAGTTTGTATGATCAAACTTGTTGGAACTTTTTTTATGTAAACATGGTATATGTAACTTGATACTTGTGTTATTGCCGTCGACGATTATGAATTTTATGGAACTTTAAACTTCTGAAGTTGTGTATGTTAATCAGTACAAAATATAATGAATTTTGTCAGTTAAAATTTTTATTGTTTTATTGTGTATTACTGGAAATTTGTACAATTTTTACCTGTCGTAAATATATATATATATATATATATATATATATATATATATATATATATATATATATATATATATATATATATATATATATATACGGATTTTTATTGAAAAATGCTGCATATATTTTATTATTTAAAAAGCCATGTCGTTTTAGAAAATGCCGGGGAACTTTTTTAAAAATTAAAGTATTTCAAATTTTTTAAAATAATTATTTTATTTAAATATGTATACCCCAGCGTTTTTGAAGCGCCGGGGTAGGTTTGTTAAGACTAAGTCAACTGAGCCTCAATCAGTCGACTGATCTTCAAATAAGTCGACTGAAGCTTATCATCAGTTGACTGAATAAGACTGCAACTATTTCAACAAAACTCTCGGTACAGTCGACTGATAGCACACTACAGTTGACTGTACCCGATCCGTTACAATCCCTCAAGATCAGCAAAGATGCAACCGTGTCAACAACCGATCTCCAGAAGAATACGTCTACAACTGCAATTATTTGTATCCCTAAAGGATAGGATTTGTAACCAATAAAATCTGATTTGTTTTGCAAAAACTCTATAAATAAAAGCATTAGCATCACCGGTTAAGGTGTGCAAGCCATTCAATAAACTTCACTTGGTATCAGAGCAGATCTAATCCTAAACCCAGCTTAACTTCTTCCAATCATGGCCACCCCTCAATCCGCTGCAACCAACATTGTATCCACAACACCATCTACACTCCCACCAATTCAAGTTCACCACCTAATCTCCGTTAAGCTCGACAACAACAACTACCTTCTATGGCTCACCCAATTTCGACCTCTTCTAAAGGGGTACGACCTCGAAGGATACGTCGATGGGAGCTTCCCTTGCCCCACACGTCTTCTCCCACAATCCACAGAGATTAATCCAGCCTATACCGCCTGGAAGAAGCAAGATCAAATTCTCCTAGAATGGTTATTATCATCCCTCTCCGAGTCAGTGCTGGCTCAAGTAGTTGGCCTTAGCACGTCTCAAGATGTATGGGAATCACTCCGCAAACACTTCTCCTCCCAATCTCAGTCCAGGGTCTTGTATCTCAAACGTGAACTCCAAAATATGCGTAAGGGAAACAAGACAATGGCTGAATATTACCTCTATGCGAAACAACTCGCTGACAATCTTGCCGCTTCTGGCAATGCTATCTCAACCACTGATCTCCAGCACATGATGCTAGGTAGTCTTGACTCATCCTATGATCTCATTGTGACGGTGCTTACTGCAACCGCAGCTGATCTCCATATGGATGACTTCTACTCAAATCTGTTAGCCTATGAGATGCGCTGGGAAGCTCAACATGCAACCTCCCCTCAGCCCATGGCAAACATTGCCCATCAGGGCCCTCCCCGTCCCAACAATCGCTTCAACAACTCAAGGTTCGGCCCTCAAGGTCAGAAGAATCGGCCTTCCAACAGAGCCCAAGGCCGCCCTCAACCAAATCGCAATCCCCAAGGACCTTGCCAGCTCTGTGGCAGGAAGAACCACACTGCTATGGAATGTTGGTATCGCTTTGATCGCAATTTCACTGCCGCCTCTTCATCCACCCCCCCCAGCTGCATATGTTGCTGCCCCTGGATCCCTCCTTGATGGAAATTGGTGCCCAGATAGTGGTGCTACACACCACTTAACCCCTGATCTGAACAATCTTCACATCCAGTCCCCATATGATGGTCCTGATCAAATCAAAGTTGGCAATGGTAATACACTTTCTATTAAACATGTTGGTAAATCATCCTTTTGCCTTAATAATCGAACTTTCCTTTTCAATCAAATTTACCACGTACCATCTATCTCTACTAATCTATTATCTGTATCCAAATTTTGCATTGACAACAACGTCTTTTTTGAATTTCACCCATTCTCTTTTGTTGTGAAGGATCAGGAAACGGGGACACCGCTGTTGCACAGCACGAATAGAGGAGGATTGTATCACTTTGTCGACAAGCCAGCTAGTTCTCCTTTTGCTTTTCAATCCGTGTCCTTTTCATTGTGGCATCACCGGCTTGGTCATCCGATGCTAAAAACTGTCAATAAAATTGTGTCCAACTACTCATTGCCAGTAGATAATAAATCCACTTTGTTTTGTCATGCTTGTCGTGTTAGCAAGAGTCATAAATTGCCTTTTTCATTGAGTTCCACAATTTATAAAGAACCTTTACAACTGATTGTATCAGATTTGTGGGGCCCTGCTCCAATGCTTTCTAGAAATGGTTCTCAATATTATTTACTGTTAATGGATGCATTCAGTAGATACACATGAGTCTATCCCCTATCTCACAAAAGTGATGCTTTTACTGTCTTCAAACAGTTTAAGTTACAAATTGAAAATCTCACTAGCAAAAAGATCAAAATTTTTCAAACCGACAATGGAACTGAGTTCAAGAAATTCACTCCCTTTCTTCTCCAAAGTGGTGTTGTCCATCGCTTTACATGTCCACACACCTCAGCTCAAAATGGATTAGCAGAGAGACGCCACAGACATGTTGTTGAGTCTGGTCTCTCTCTCTTAAACCATGCATCCATGCCCTTAACATTTTGGGCTGATGCCTTTGTCACCAGTTGCTACCTCATAAATCGCCTACCATCCTCACCACTAAAAGATCAAACTCCCCTTGAACTGTTTTCTGGTTCTACTCCAGACTACAATGCCTTAAAATCCTTTGGGTGTCTTTGCTACCCATATCTCAGACCCTATGCATCAAATAAATTAGATAAAAGATCCCTTGACTGTGTCTTTATTGGCTATTCCAGCACTCAAAAAGGATACATGTGCTTTCATCGACCATCCCAAAGGATATACATCTCTCGTCACGTCGACTTTGAAGAAACAATCTTTCCCTATTCGGCAGTGCAAAGCAACCCCACCAATGTAAGTACTACTTCTGCATCCTCTGCACCTTTACAAACCACATCAATTTTACCCACTCTACAGGCCCCTCACATACCACCTATACCAAATAACCCACCTAACATTAACTCATTTCAAACTGCCCCTCAACCTTCCTCGGTACAGTCGACTGGTAGTACTATACAGTCGACTGAGCCTACCGCTCCACCACTCTCGGTACAGTCGACTGATATTACCCTACAGTCGACTGTACCTACTGCTGCACCCCAAACACAAGAACCCCTTCCCCAACACCATATGATTACTAGGGCAAAAGGTGGTATACGTAAACCTGTTAATAGATTATGTCTGCATGCCACTAAACACCCTTTGCAGGATGCAGAATTAGAGGAACCAACCTGCTTCACACAAGCACAGAGCCATCCTCAATGGCGTAGTGCTATGGATGATGAGATCAATGCCCTACTACAGAATGGCACATGGACCCTCACCCCTGCTCAAAGCAATCAGAATATTGTGGGATGCAAATGGGTCTTTCGTATCAAACGAAAATCCGATGGCACTATTGACCGCTACAAAGCTCGTCTTGTCGCAAAAGGATTTCATCAACAAGCAGGTATTGATTATGGAGAAACTTTCAGCCCTGTGATTAAACCCTGCACAATTCGGCTTGTCATTTCCATCGCATTAATGAACAAATGGGCACTCCGTCAATTAGATGTTCAAAATGCCTTTCTTCATGGCCGTCTCACAGAAGAAGTTTACATGAAACAACCACCAGGGTATGTAGATTCCAGATTTCCAAAGCATGTTTGTCGCCTCCGGAAATCTCTCTATGGGCTCAAGCAAGCCCCTAGAGCTTGGTACTCGAGACTCACTGGGTATCTTTGCTCTCTTGGTTTTGTCAGTTCCAAGGCCGACTCGTCTCTGCTCATAAGACAAACTGGTGACTCTACTCTATTTATTTTAATATATGTTGATGACATTATTATCACAGGCACATCGGGGAACCATATCAATACACTCATATCCCAGCTCCAATCTACATTTGCAATCAAGGACCTGGGCCCATTAAGTTACTTTTTGGGCATCGAAGTTCTTCCAAATCGCAATGGCCTTTTTCTATCTCAGCGCAAATATATTCTCGATCTATTACTAAGCTCTAAGTTCGATGGTGTCAAGCCTATCACCACACCTCTGGCAGCCAATACTCCACTCTCTAAACATGATAGGCCAACTCACAATGATCCTACCTAATATCGAAGTATTGTGGGATCTTTGCAGTATCTATCTTTTACTAGACCTAACATTGCAGTTGCTGTCAACAAAGTATGTCAGTTCATGCATAACCCTTGCGATGTCCATTGGTCTGCTGTCAAGCGAATTCTTCGTTATCTCAAACACACCATCAACTTTGGCTTGCAGTTGTCTACACCAACAACTTCCACAATTCATGCATATTCGGACTCGGACTGGGCAGGATGTCCTGATGATCGCAGGTCTACAAGCAGCTATTGTGTCTTCTTTGGTGGAAACCTCATCTCATGGAGTGCAAGGAAGCAAAAGACAGTTTCCCGTTCAAGCACGGAAGCTGAATACAGGGGCGTCGCAATTGCTACCGCGGAAGTTATGTGGATTCAATCTCTACTAAAAGAGCTTGGTTTCTCCAAACTTTCGCCGCCAACTCTCTGGTGTGACAACTTAGGGGCTACGTATCTCACGGTAAATCCTATCTTCCATGCTCGCACAAAGCATATCGAAATAGATTACCATTTTGTCCGTGAACGTGTTGCTTCCAAACAACTCAGTGTTCGATTTATCTCCACCAAAGATCAGCTGGCCGACATCTTCACCAAGGGTCTCAGCAGTAACAGGTTTCAAGAGCTAAGGAACAAGTTGACCATCCAGGCTTGGTCGTTCAACTTGCAGGGGAGTGTTAAGACTAAGTCGACTGAGCCTCAATCAGTCGACTGATCTTCAAATAAGTCGACTGAAGCTTATCATCAGTTGACTGAATAAGACTGCAACTATTTCAACAAAACTCTCGGTACAGTCGACTGATAGCACACTACAGTCGACTGTACCCGATCCGTTACAATACCTCAAGATCAGCAAAGATGCAACCGTGTCAACAACCGATCTTCAGAAGAATAGGTCTGCAACTGCAATTATTTGTATCCCTAAAGGATAGGATTTGTAACCAATAAAATCTGATTGTTTTGTAAAAACTCTATAAATTAAAGCATTAGCATCACCGGTTAAGGTGTGCAAGCCATTCAATAAACTTCACTAGGTTTAAATTCTTTTTTAAAAATAAAAATAAAAACTGATTTCACCGGCGCGTTCAGAAGCGCCGGCCAATATATAACATATACCGGCGGTTATGTAAGCGTCGGGGAAGCTTGCCCACCAAAGCCCGGCACGCGCACCGCCGGCGGTTGGTGCGACGTTGTTCGACGCACCGGTAGGATATCCACCGGCGTTTATAAATGCCGGTGAAGCTATAAAAATACATCGGTGAAGCCTTCGGCGGTGGTAGTGTAATCACAAATACATTTCCAGAAAGTTACAAATTTCAAAGTTAAAACTAAAAAACTCAACTAAATTTCTAATTATGCTCTCTAAAGTAGAAAAAACACTCACCTTGACCTTATGTATGCCACCTTCATGTCCAACTCAACCCAAAGTCAAAAATTAATTACCCAGGGTTCCTTCTGTGAACAAGTTGTAATTTTATGTATCGTAGTAAAAAATAATGTACAGTGATATGTTAATTTGGGTCTCATTTTATATAAAGTTGGGACTTGGGATCAAAAACTATACATTAGCTCTTATGTTGACCGAGTCGTGACTCACTGAAGGCTACAACATCTATCATTAATATACAAAGTCAGTCCGACCATGGCCGAAGATAAGTAATATCAGATATGACTCCTTCAAAGATGGTGCAGATTAGTCCGAGTTAAAAAAATACAAGCTTATACGCCTTTATAAAAAACCATTATCGATCAGTGCATAAATCTCAAAGGTGGAAAATAACTGATATCAACCCATTTGCAGTGGTTATAAACTTCAGGAACCAATCTTTTATGTAAGTAATAATAATTAAAACATAGTTTATTAAATTGGAAGAAAAGATGACTTTATACATTACCTCTGTACTAAAGAGAATCATTCTAATTAGAAGTAATGGAAGATCCCAACTTCAATTATGTAAAAAAAGAATATGATCTCACATTATAATTACTACACCTGGAAAAAGATTTAATCTAATGTCCTTAATAAAAATTTAATCCAATTGTAGCAATTCATCTCTACTTTTTATACTTAATTCCGAATGAAAACTCAAAATATATTATCCTCCCTCTCTAGTTTTCTTTTTCTTGAATGAAACATCTTGCAAAAACTTATAATATATAAACGGCACTTAATTTTCCTACAACATTTTTTTCAAATTTAGAAACGTCAATTAAAGTAGTTAGCATTCTAACTTTTACTTCCTTACTCCAGAAAGTTTAAGATAAAAGAACCATTGATGATTAGCATTTTTGAAGAATATACCAAGTTTTGTTAAGTAGGCTTTATAGTTACAGTTTGAAATTGTTAAGTATGCTCTGTAGTATCCGATGGTATATATAGAAACTAGCTTGTGTCAAAAGATTAATCATAGTAGCTAAGGAAAGATTCGACATGAAAATTGATACCCGAAATTCAGTGATATATATATCTAAGAACTAGTTAAAGAAAAAAAAATAAAGCAAAAACTATATGTTTGATATCCGAATTCGTATCCGTTATTCGGTAGACCGTATCTAATTCGTATCAGTATCCAAAATTTATGATACAGACCAAAAAAAAAATTTCAAGTCATATCTGTATCTGTATCCAAATCCGTCTTTGGAATGCAGATACAAATATTGGTATAACCAATATCCGATCCGAAAGCATTCCCAATTATAGCGATGTATATGTAAATAGTAATTATTGAAGATGTGTAAATATAATATTTAAATTGTTCGAACCGTAGTGTATCAAGTGAAAAAAATACTTAAGTGCAAATATTTATTCCCCGCTACCGAATCCGATAAAGACTTTTTAAACTAGGACTTGGACCCGATTCTTGCAAGATTCTTGCAAGTCCAGATCCGGGTCCAATTTTTTGAATCCACAAGGTTCCCAATCCGAATCCAGATGGTGAAGAACCCAACCTAGGATCCAATACTAGCTCAACAATCACAACATAACATGCTCAAGCTCAGCTTGGCCCAAGCTCTCAAGCCCAAGCTCATCTCGAGCAGAGCTTCGACAGAGCTCGAGTTGGAGTTGAGTAGCTGAAGCGTTTGCAGCCCTACTAACATTAATCTTGACTAGCAGTAAATTCCATTTGTTCTAGCATATATATTAAAAACCTGTAGGCTAATAAAACAGCATTTTTTCACAGTGGTTAACAAAGATTAATTACATGTCAACTTAATGTGTTTTACAACTCAAGCTGAACCATTTTAGCAAAAGGGCGGCTCAATTTGCAAAAACTTTTTTGAGCTATAACCGAACTATTTTTATACAGAAAAACCGCTCAGGCATAGTTGGTAAAAAAACCCATTCCAACGGTCTGAACTTCTTTCTACTAAAGTTGAAAGAGGTTTTTTGACAATAATAAGAAAGATGCTTGATATTTTGTAAACCAACTTTTAAAGATGAATGAAGTTATCTAATAAACATAAAAGTTAGACGTGATTTTTTAAAAATATGCTCTACAGATTTTTTTACAACCATACTTCAATATAATTTTCTGCGCAAAAATATTTTAGTATCGTTTTTTTGCATAAAAAAGATAGTTCAAGAGTTTTTTCAAATTTAACCCAAAATAACATAAAGAAGGCTAACATATTAAGAACGAAAATCAAGAAGAAAAAAATGCACAATCGAAAATGAAGTCCACCCTTCCTGAAACCGAGTTGTAGCAAGCAAGAACCACTTCAGAGAAGGCTGCCCAATTGTTGGATCTCCAAACAGTAGTCATTGAGATATAGAAGTGGTATTTAGAAATTACAGAGCCTCATGAATAAGATGAGAAAGAGCCTAAGCCGTGCCGCTTCAATGAATTTGATCCAGTGCCGCTTCAACGAATTTGACCCAACACCCAATGTAAGAAGAATCCCCAATGATCTTGCAAGAGAATGCCTTACAACAGGGTAGCCTCCTTGGTAAAGTCTGCATCAAACCAACATACATGAAACCTGAGCAATCTCAGAATATCATGCCCCCAGCTGAATTTCCTCCCGCACACCCACTGTCATGAAATAACAAACACACCAAAGATGGAGGCCAGATGCATGAGTCTGTAGACATGGTAAAAGCACAGGTGGTTTCAGGGTCAGTGAGGCACAAACAGCAGGGTAACAGGCAACCGACAACAACACTAAGCCATAATCAGATAGTCGCAATTCAAGATATTTTTGATAATCCGTTGCCATCACAATATCACACCAAACTATAATAATGATCTGTCAACCATAATGAGGTTAAAAAAAAAAAAAAATCACCTGCCTCGGAGAAAACCTGCTCGGATAGGAAGTAGTCAAAGAGTATGTGAACAGCGGTTTCTAAGTTGCCCGAACAAGCTGTCAAATCCACCAAATTCTACCTTGATCTCTGCTTTGACTTGCATGGTAAAGCAGCTGAATGGCGCCTCCATAAGAAGCTGAAATTATTGGTTGATGCAACTCATAAACATCATTAAAAACCCCTATTTTAAGAATTATGGATAAATTTTTTTTGAATCCAATCGCTTTTTATCTGTTTAAATCTTAATAAAACAAACGTGTACACAGCAATGGCATATAGACCATTATGGTTAATTAATATTCGCAAATACAAAAGCAAGCATGGAAGTATTTAAAGCAATTTCCATTTTAGTAACTACGTACTAGTATACCTTTACCCTACTCACTATACATAATCCTACCACACAAGCAGCTCTAGGCTTCCATTACAACCTTTCTTGGAATTAAGGGCCAGAAGCATAGAATCCTAATGAGAATAGCCACAATTCAAGCATTCCAGATAGTGGAGAATGGAGATGCAGATATTCATAGCAGTTGCCGTGCAGTTAAATGGCTCCCTCTCAAGCAGTAAGTCCGAAATTCAATTTGGCCAAAACCAGAATTCATTACCATCTGCGTAGGATCTCAGAACAGTTTCTTCTATGTTAGAGAGAGAAGACCATCTGACTGATTCGGTCAAGAAATCATCAGTAAATCAAAAACACCTCAACAAACTCATGGTGAACGTCTCAGTCCCGTTTCATCAGAAAATTGGTAAGATGATTTGGGTGTAAATCTTCAAAATCAAACCCAGTGATCAAACATCCCTAAGAGAATCCTAGCAAGAACCCTAAATAGTTTCCCAGTCAAAGCCAGTACAGGACGGAATATTGTCCGAGTACTCAGTAGACTCCTATATTGATGTTTTATCTCCTATATTTTCAAAATCAAACCCAGTGATCAAATATTGATGTTTTATCTCAGTGTAAGCAGTTGAATTCAATTTTGTAGACACCCAAATTATCTTCCATTTTTATGATAAAAATTGGCAGCAAAAGAAGATCACAGAGCAAGTATCTTGAGGTGTTTTTCGACTCACATAATATCTTAATCAAAGTCAGTTAAACCTACTCGAAAAAATTGTTTGGAGAACGTAGATACAGGTAATGATAATTCTTGGTTTAACACAAATTAAATTCAAATTGACAGGTATTGAACCTACTCCACCTACTCTGGTACTAAAATCAGTAAAGATATGCAACACTGCAAGCTTTCATATCAAATCTATCACACAAAGTTGCAAGAAACAAATACTTATGGCCGTTTAACTTTGAAATATATAGAATGACAAACAAATAACCATTATTAATTTACAATTACAACTAGGGGTGTCAAAAAATACCATATTACCGTACCATACCATATATTACCGAAATCTTGGTAATACCATATCGAAATCTCGGTATTGTACCATACCGAAATTATATGGTATAGTACTGGTACCCAATACTGATGTCATGGTATACCGTACCATACCAAGTAATTAATATATATTTAATTTAATTTTTATATTTAAAAACCCAGGCCCAGACCTATGTCCAAGCCCATTTTTCTTATTTTTTTTTTCAAATTTTCACCCCAGTTATACTACTACTTCAATTATTCTTCCTTTTTTTTCCTTCTTTCTTTTTTTCTTCTTTGAATCTAAGACACATGCACTGATTGACTGACGCACTACGCTGCTGAAGCACCACACTGTCGCGATGCCACCTACCTTCTTCAGCCCCCATCGGTACGGTATTGTTAGAGGATTTTTTCGACTAATTAGAAAAACTTTAGAGTTTAGTTAGTGTATTAATATAAGATCCATCTTCTTCTTGTTCTTGTTGGGTTTTCTTGAGATATTGCGTATTATTATTCACAAGTAATTAGGAATTTAGGATGTAAAAGATATTCTGATTTGATTTATCAAATTGATTTTTGTGTTTTTTAGGAGTTTTTTTTACTGGTTAATATAGGTAAAATCTTATTTATGTAGTATATTTGTATCATAATCCTGAAATTGAATTATATACGAATCTACTAAATGAGATACATACTACAAAAAAAAAGAGTAGAACAATATACAGAAATGAAAGAACCATCAAATATCATGAATGTTATGAAAGGAAAATAACAATACTGTTGTCATTCTTTATATATGAATCTTCTTAATTTCAGGTTTTGTTGTCATTCTTTCTCTATATGCTGAAGTTATCCAATCATATCTAATCAAGCATATTGCAGAATGTTGAATCTAATAGAGTATCATATTGAATCAATCATATTGCATAATGCTGAAACTAATTTTCATACATAAAGATACATTATATTGAAACTTATACATGTCTGAAATTGTACAACAATAAAGTCTACAATCCTGATTTTTTTTTTTGGCCTGAGTGGATTAACGATTGGGCAGAAAAGGTCTTTAGCTAATTCTTTTATTGAGGGTTAAACTATTTAGGGGATGAGAAGGTGATGTTGATGTTTTTTTTATCCATGATCTTAAATTTTGTGTCGATTCTTTCTTTATCACTATATCAGGTGATGTATGTTGTTTGTGAGGATAATTTTTTTATGTAAATTTGTTTTCCATTAATCAGTTGAACTGTAGGTTTTTGTATACTATTCGTGCTGGTGTTTCTCTGTTCTTGTATATGTTTAATTTGTTTTGAGTGAGAATTCTAGACCTTTTTGAAAGGAACATGCCTGAAGATATTAGTTATTTCAATAGAGTTTTGTGATGATTTCTTCCTTCATTGTTAAACATAAACTTATATTATTTGGTACTGCTGGTGATTGGGCTCTGGAAACACAGATGTTAGACAAAATTATAGACAGTTAGCTGAGTCTTGTTTGAGAATTGAGATTGGCTGATTATTGAAACTTCTTCGTATGTGTATATATATATATATATATATATATATATATATATATATATACTAGGTTTGCCCGTTGATACGTGCCTACGGCACGTCTTCGGCACGGTGCACCTTATTTGATCATATAAAATAGTTTTGGAGGTCCAACAAATTAATTAAAGTAACAAACATAGAGCAAAAAACATATTATATGATTTTTTTTAATTATTTTAAAAGTTTTTAAATTTTTAAATTTTTTTAGTTTTTTAATTTTTTATTTTTAAAAATTTTTTTAAAAAAATTCTTAATTTTTTGAATAGAGGAGGAAAGGAGACAGAGAGAGAAAAAAAAAGATTAAATAAATATAGGAGTTGTTTTGGGTGGGAGATTTGAATTTTAGTTTTGGAGGGAAAATGTGTTTTGTGAGGTTTGATAGGGGCCTTTGATTTTGGGGGATTGATTGTGAGCCACTTGATAGCTTTCTTTGTAATTTATTATATATATATACTAGATTTACCCGTGGGCACGTGCCTATGGCACGTTATAGGCACGTCTTCGGAACGGTACAACATATGAAAGTCTTGTAAAGAGTAAAACAATAATTATGTAGATCAAGTTTGAATGGTAAAACAATAATTAGTTGTAAATAGAAGTCTATGTTTCCATTAATATATGTTGAAAAATAATTATAAATGGGGGTGTAAAATCCAACTTCATAGAACTTTGAGTGTGGAAAATGATGAAATTTAACTAATGATGAGATAGAATATTTGCTAGTTTCAATGTAACATGAGCAATTAAAAATGCATAAAAAATCTGAAAATTTACAAACTTGAAATCTGAAAATTTCTGAGTAAATAGAGAGAAAATAAGAGAGAGAGAGCTAGAGTGAGAATTAAATAAATAAATAAAGGAGTTGTTTTGGGGGATTTGAATTTGAGTTTTGGGGGAAAACTTTTGGGCGGGAAAATATGTTTTGTGAGGTTAGATCTGGACCATTGATTTCAACCATATTGAAGGAGAGCCACTTGATAGCTTTCTTTGTGTTTTATTTTATATATATATATATATATATATATATATATATATATATATATATATATATATATATATATTGAGCTTATTTATCCTATTTTGCCATTTATATGAAGGTTAATTTTTTAAGCTAATTGATGTCCGGTAGTAGCATGATATTACCAATACCGTACCAATATTCCGATAGTACCGAACTCGGTAGTACCAAAAACATGGCACGGTAATGGTAGAAAAATTTGTGTACCAAGTATTCCGGTACGGTTGATGATACTATCATTTTCTCCAAACCGGAGCGTACTTCTTTGCGCAACCTTAAACTGCTGCTGTATTGTTTTGAACAGGCTTCCGGGCTGGCCATTAATTTCAACAAATCCTCTGTTTATTGGCTTAGCGGTAACGATAATCGTCATAGCGAGATCTCTCATTTTTTTAATTGCCGTATAGCTTCCTTCCCGATCTCGTATCTCGGAATCCCCCTAAGATGGGGTATAGCTTCCTTCCCGATCTCGTATCTCGGAATCCCCCTAAGATGGGGTATAGCTTCCTTCCCGATCTCGTATCTCGGAATCCCCCTAAGATGGGGTAAACTCCATAGATCTGACTGGTTCCTCATCATCGATAAAATCGAGTCCAGGCTGAATGTCTGGACTAGCAAGTTACTCTCCCGAGGAGGAAGATTAATTCTTCTCAACTCAGTTCTCTCTGCTATTCCTCTCTACTTGACGTCTTTCTATTACTATTCCTCTCTACTTGATGTCTTTCTATTATCTTCCGTCTTGGGTCCTCAAAAGAATCGATCAAATTCGTAGCAATTTCTTTTGGTCGGGCGATGCTCTTTATAAACAGGGACCACACCTGTGCAATTGGAACATCGTCTATTCCTCCAAAGCCAACGGGGGTCTACTTTGGACCGATTTTTGGTTAGGCAACATCTCCATTGCCTCAGCTTATCCCGCTCTCTTCAGTCTTGCTTCTTTTCCAGAGGCTTCTGTAGAGGAATCGTTTGTCTGGGTTAATGCATCAAGGGTTTGGTATATCCCTTTTGTTTCCCCATTACCTCCTCCCCCATTACCTCCTCCCCATCTTGTTTTGGATCTGCAACAGTTGGTTGCTTCTCTCAATCTCTTCGAGTGGAATCAATCGGAGGACATAGCTTGGCGTTGGAATGCCTCTGAAATTTTCACGGTTAACTCTTTCTACAAGTTCCTCAATTTCCGAGGCATTGCTTCCCCTGCTGCAGATTTCATCTGGAAATCCTGCGCTCCCCTCAAGGTTAAAATTAATTCTTGGTTGGCCATCAACAACAAGCTTCTCACGATCCAGGTTCTGAACAAAAGAAATTTAGCATGGGGTCAGCCCTGCATTCTCTGTTTGGAAGCCGCCGAAAATGTGGACCATCTTTTCGTCGAATGCTCGTTCATTCGTCCTCTTTGGAAAGTAGTGTCTCTAGCGTGGACCAATCCAGCTCTTCCTCCCAACCTTCTCTCATGCTGGAAATCACCCTCGTGTCTTCCCAAATATAGTAAAGATTGGTACCTTTCGGTCCACATTATCATCTGGATTACCTGGGTGGAAAGAAACCGCCGGATTTTCACTCATAAGGCTTCCTCTATTTCCTCCCTCATAGAAGATCTGTTATTTCTTTTTCAATTTTGGACTTCTCTGCTTAAAGATGATAAGCGTCAAGTTTATTACTACCACCGTTTAGATGAATCCATTAATGTTCTTTCTAGACTCAACGCACTTTAACTTTCTCTTGCTAGTTTCCCTGTATTGATTTCTTATTATTTCTCTGTTCAATCTTAACCTTAGCTTTGCTTTATTTTTTATGGGTTGTGTTTTTTTGTCACTCACACTTTCGTTTCTGTTTTACTGCGACTCTTGCAGGAGTGAGCGTTTAGCTTTTGGCAGTGCCCATGGGATCTTCCTATGCCTTTTGATTTTGGCTGTGTGCTCGTTTGAGTCACTGACTCAGGTTTCTTTTGTTGTCGCCTGGTTTTGATCGGATTTTCTCCATGTTGCTGACCTCTGTTTATTAAGCAACTCCTTATCCATGTTTCTATGATTTCCTTTGTTTGTTTCTCTCTGACTGGTGGTTGTAGGGCTCGCTATGGTTCTTTGGTTTATGGCCGCCTGTGATTTCAAGTTAGGTGGGTGAGCGTAAGAATGTATTGTTGTTGCGTTCTAACTCCTTGACTTGTAATTATTAACGGGTTTAACTACTCTAGTTTATTTCTAATCTGTTTTTATTACGTTTGTTCATTGGAGTAGGGTTCTACCCTCCATTGTGTGTTCTGCTCTCGCTGTTTCTGGCATTTTTATGGTGCTTATGGTTTGTTTACCTGATCTACTCTATTGTTTAGTTAGCTTTGGTATTTTGATGCCTTTTTAGGCTGATGAGCTTTGAGTTGCACTTCAGGCTTCTATGCTCTTTAGTTTCAGTACTTAGGGTTGTGTTTCAGCTGTTTCGGCATGCTGATAGATATTTTGAGTTGTGCTTGGTTCACTTTACTTTATTTGTGGCTCATTTGTGGCCTACTGCGAGCTCACGCCCCTGCATTTTTTCGCCCTGATTTGGCCGAGCGTTGGGTCGTCTTCCAACAGTGCTGCGCCCTTCATCCTACCTATAGGGGTCAGCCATGCTCATCTTGCTCCATCCTTCGCACCAATTTGCTGATCCCAGGCTGCCCGTAACTTTGTCAGCCGCATCCTTGCCCTCCGTCCAAGTGTTTCTGGCTTTGCTTCAGAGTGTTAGCGCTTGCGCTCCCCGACCGAACCAGTTTCCTTGCCGATTGCTCTCTCCTTTCTGTCTGTTTTGTATCTCATTTTCAGCATTCGCCTAATTGTTTTTTTAGCTAGTCGTTATTGTTAGTAAGTTACCTTGTTTTACTTCTTGTAAAACCTTCCATGATTGTCTTGTATCGTTACAATTTTGATCTATATATTTTTTGATCGGGCTGGAGTCAGTTGACTCCATCCGGTTACATCAAAAAAGTATTCCGGTACGGTAGACGGTAGAGTAATGAGAATACGGTATGGTATACCACCCCTAATTACAACAACAAAGTCTTCTTCCCAATTAGTTGAAACCAGCTACACATGAATAGCACTACTGTCATTCATAATTATCAAATTGCTATTTTTAGTTTAATATTACCTATCTATAAAATAAAAGATAAGACAATTTGAAAAAAAATCAAAGATTCAAACTCACTCTCAAAACATATTTTCATTCCAAAAAATTTTCCCCCACAAAACGAATGTTTTCCCCAAACCTAAAAAAAACTCGATACATACCTCTCTTTTCTCTCTTCACTTGTTCATATTTCTCTCTCTCCCCCTCTATCTCATTAATTGATTTAAAAAAATTTAGATTTTCAGATTTACAGTTTGTAAATTTTCGAAAATTTTATATTTTTTTTATTGCTCATTACATTGAAAAAAACATATATCTTCTCAACAATTAAATTTCATCATTTTCCATCCTCAAAGTTCTAAGCTCAAAGTTCTATGAAGTTCAAATTTAATCCCTTATTCATAATTATTTTTCGACATATACTAATAGAAACATAAACTTTTATTTTCAACTAATTATTATCATACTATCAAACTTAAGCTACATACTTGTTTTAGCGTTTACAAGACTTTCCATTTGCTATATCGTTCCGAAGACTACCTATACCCACAGGCAAATCTAGCATATATATTTACTAGTATAATGTACATATATATATTCTAGTATAATGTACGTGCGCTGCAAATCTAAAAAAAGTGAAGTCATTAAATTAAATAAATATATATTGAATAAGAAAAAAAAAATATTGTTTGAATATTTTGTTTTGAGGTACACGTGCGGTGCACATTTATATTTGTTGGATATAGTTTGAACGTGTATTATACATATTTATATAGTTACAAAGTTGGGATTTGTTTGTTACAAACCCCAACTCTCACATTAAAATAGTAAAGATATATATATATATATCTCTCTCTATATATATATATATATGGGTAAAAGGAATATGAGCAACTTGCTCATTTAGTAAATGAACAAGTAATTATGTGGCTCTTATTGTTCTGTATATCTAAGATAGCCTAACAATAAAAAATCAATTAATTAGAAATTCATTTATCCATGATTTACATCATCACAAAATTGTATGGCTGAAAATTCTAACAGTATGATGAATGGACAAATGAACTTCAAATTACTTGATTTTTAATTGTTAGGCTACCCTAGACATATAGAACAATAAGCCCGGTTCGGATTTTTCATATGATCTTTATTTCATGAGTGCTCATCAAAAATAGTATGCAACCGAATGGAACTATATATATATATATATATACACACACACACAGTCACACAAAGAAGCACAAACCACGCTCATTTTCTACAAAAATGAAAGGTTCGTTTTTTCCCACCAAACATACAAAAAATTCGTAAGAAATTAGAGTTACCTCCATTCTTCTCTCATTTCTTTTGAAAAATAATCCATCTACATTATGATTTGGTTCTTTTGTTTTTTAGAACATACAGTCAAAAATAACCATCAACACAACTATAATTACTTGTAGGGCAGCAAAATCATTTACACAAGATACTGGTCCCAAGGAAGAATAAAAAACACACAACTTGCTAATCAAATTATCCAATAATTAACTTGATTCTATCACTAACATTTAGAAACTAACAAGAACAAAGGTACCAATATCAAAATACCTATTCTGCCAAAACTGCTAAAAAGGAACGAACAAACTTAAATGTAATTGATGACACAATTCACACCTGCACCTAAGTATTCCAATCCATAACATTGATATTAAATCAAGGCAGCCAAACTAAGAATGCAGAAGAATTTTTAAGTAAACACAGTACTCAACATAACAACCAAAACAAAACATTCAATATATTGAAAAAGATAAGAGCTAACACTAAAATACATTAACCAGTAAAGAAATAATACAAAATTATGAGCTTCATTGAAATTTACCACTGATCAGAAAACCAAAAAAACAAAAAAAAAAGCAAGACAAGTATAATAATGAGTACATAGTAGACAACACAACATGCAGAAGATTTCAACTATGACGTATCCCTCATAACGCCTAATATCAACCTTGTATGAAATCTTGGTTCCTCGACCTCATCAAAAATACTTTGGGAGGGAGCACCAATCCTTCATAACATTCAAAATGTTCAGATTACTAAACTTATCATCACAGGGATAGCCACAATGCGCTGATCTCCAGCTCTCTTTGCTTCAAAAACAGGATCCATACCGCGGAAAAAATATTTCTAAATCATAAAAACATAGATGAAGGAAAAAAAAGTGAAATTTAAAAACATTTTTTTATGGATCATGTAGTCATATTTGCTGTATAACTCAAAAAGCACCCATTTTGCAACCATATGATACATCAACCAAACATATTCAAGCCTTCTAAACTTTCAACAATCAACACCCTATCTATTATGAGATGGAAAAAGCTTTCAACTAAGTCGATCATAAAATAAGTCAAATAAAATAAGGCAAGGTGATCGAACAAGGGGCAATATACTGCTATGATAGCTGACACCTAATATTGTCGAAATAAAGAAGATCAAACAAAATACCAAAAGAGAGATATATAAACCATGTGCTCATATTCTATGGATGTAAAGAGTCTGTCATGCTACATGATAGCTAATCAGAACGAGGAATTAGTATAATCATAGCACAGGAACTTTAAGGCTAATATAAAAATTAATCAAGATTAAAATTTTAAAAAAATCAAGATTTTACAATAATGAAATAAACTGGAGAAAATAATAGGAACACAAATTCTTGTAAGCACAAAATAAATTTTGGAGACATAAATTAATGGGATTGCCATAGAATAATAGGGCTTGGCACCAAAGATCCACTTAGATCAAAAAACAATATTTTCTTTTGTCGATCCAAATGAAGGTAGAAAATTTTCTTCGTGAAACAAAACATCAGCAACACTGCTTTCTCTTCTTCCAACACATAATCTACTGCACCACTCCACTAAACTGCACCACTTATTATCAAGAGAACAGTACTTACGCTTGTTTTTTCCTCAGACAAAAGAACACTCTACACAAAATCCTATTCTTTCAAGTTTAATAGTTATGCACGCTCTCAATTCATTACAAACAAAGCTGAAATTATGTTACAGGCAACCTTAAATTATTTTGGTGAAAATGGCGCACATCCAAACATTCTTTACAAGGTTATTATGAATTGTGGACATTAACTGTCTCACTTATCTAACAAGTTAGCACCAAAACACACTAATTCTCTATCAATCAAAACATACAAGCTTACATAAAAATAGCATGCAAAGTTAAATCCGTGCTCATATTCTATGGGTGTAAGAGTGTCTGTCATGCTACATGATAGCAAGTCAGAACGAGGAATTGTTATAATCATTGCACGAAAATTTTAAGAATATCAAATTTAAACATTGTGCAAGGGCATTTTTTTAATTACACAAGAGCTATTGCCAACCTTTGGCATTAGTCTCCAGTTTCTCTCAATCAATCACAATACAATGAAAACTTCACTGCCTCAATTGATACGCAAAGACATCATCTCCACCTACACCAACAATGTAAAACCATCTCAACCTACACCAATGAAAATTTAATGAACAAACACTGATAGTACATTCGTTGTCACAAATTGTAGCTCCAACTACAAAAGTTATAACTTACAACAGTAAGCTAATTCTAATGGTAGCTGTACTTTCACCAAACCCTACAGGCCATTCATGTAACTATGAAGTCTATGACCAATGAAGTCGTTAATTGTAGTTATTTATACCTATTCACAACTAGCTACCATAGCTAATACACTGTGTCAAATCATCTTCTACCTATAATCTTATACTAGAAGGTTCTTGTAACATCCAATTTTTTTAACACATCACCAAACAATTAACTATTTCCTAAAATTAACATGCGAATAAATTTGCTACAACGACAGAGCTTAGGGCCATACCTCATCTAACTCTGACCATTTGCATCAAAACATAACCTGCAACTGAAACCAATCAACTAAAACACCAACTTTCCAAAACCCATCAAATCCCTCAACTAAAACTCCCCAAAAAAATTCCAAACAAAGAACTTCTCTGCTCATATTCTATGGGTGTACACGTGTCTATCATGCCACAAGAATAGCAAGTCAGAACGAGGAATTTTTATAATCACAGCACGAAATTAAAGCAAATTCTTTTTTTAAAAAATCTTGAAATTTTTACATAGAAAATTTGTAGAGGCGGGCGTAACCCAAGATCCAAATTTGAGAAAGATCAGGGCTTTATTACGCCTCATATTCACTGTAAGGAGTCGATTATAAGAGCCAAAAACCAATCACTGAAATTGATGGAAAAGCTAAGTAGAATCACACTCCCATTTTTGACGAAATTTGGGTAAGAAAGATTGGATTTTTTGTAAAGAAATCACACTCCTAATTTACAGAAAATTTGATAAAGATCGGATTTTTATGAGGAATTCCAAAAGTGGGGCGGAATGATTAGGGTTTAAGAGAGGAGATGAGAATTTATAGGGGAATGGTAAGAACCCTAGATCTGAAACTACTGGAAAAAGGGGTTTTGAAGAAGCTGAAGTTACCAAATTAGCCCTGATTTTGGAAACGGAAAACCCACAACAAACTAATGGGCCTGTTTTGGGCTTATTTTGTGGTGTATTGGGCCTATAAAGTTTGTTCCCTTAAGCCCTTTTGGAAACTTGTGTATTGCTCCCAAAGGATGTTGTTTATTTATTCATGGGCAAAAGCCAAAGTACCCCCAAACGTTTGGCCTGAGTACAAAATGCCCATACAACGTTTGAAAAAATACAATAAACTCATTATTCCGTTAACTTAATCCTATCCGTTAAGTTATAATTATTAATTTACTTTTTTACCCTTACCCTTTCATATTCATTCTCTTTCTCCCTTTCTTCATTCATTTTTTCTTTCTGCAATGAATTCAATTACAATCCCTTACTGCTTTCTGTCTCATAGCTTTGGCTCAGTGATAAACAACAGCAAAAAAAAAATGTTTCAAAGGAGAAACAAAAGGGATTGCGTGCTTTCTGCATACTGTAGCAAGTGATCCAACTAATAGTCATAACAACTAAATTTCATTTTAACCTGTGAACTCGTTACGATGGGTGCAAAGCCATGTTTTAATTCTATATCATTTAAATGATGCTGTAGCAAAATAAAAGAAGTGATTTGTGATGACTAAGAAAATTGCCTGAATCTGCATACTGCATTTTGTGAGCTTCCTGAACATTCAAGCTGAAAACACAGAAAATTTTGGCTCTTTCGTTAGAATGTCAGTATAAAATAGCCAGTTCCCTTAAATGAAAATCAGTTTGTCCTTTGTGCATATCAACTAATTGAATTTGAAGTTTCCCACCAAGAATAATCACATCTTCTGCCATGAAAGAAAAGTTTCCAATGTATGTAACCTAATTGCCATGTCAATATGTGCACTTATAACATAAAATAGACAAAACGTATCTTTCAAGCAATATTTACTGTGTAGTCCAATAAACTGATGATTTCGCAGATTGTTGTAGAGCACATTTTCAATACCCCATCTGCAAAAGGAAAAATGAAAGAACATAGGTTCTTGTCCTTCAGAACAAACATGATACTTTAGCAGGAGAGCAAGATTCAAGATACACGCATAGTCCAATAAACTGTTGATTTTGCAGAAAATTTTAGACCACATCCTCAATACCCCATCCGCATGAGGAAAAATGAAACAATATAGTTTCTTGTCCTTCAGAGCAAACATGTTTCTTAAGCAGGAGAACAAGACTCAAGATACCCGAAGATGATCCAATAGCTCAAGAGATATCAAATGACATAAATGTATGGACACGGGTTTTGATTCATAAGTCATAATGGAAACTTGCACTCTACTGAGAAGTTACCAGAGCAAGTCCTATTTGGTATTGGCGTATTGTTGTCAACAAAAAGGATTGTATCTAGAAAACAGTGCTTCAGCGATTGCAGGTATAATGCTGAGAAGAATATTCTCTCCATAGTGTTGCTTCATGTGATTGCTATGGTGTTCCCAAATCAACTTGATTAGCATTGGATGAATTGGATGAGAATGACAGAAAGCAGTATGGGATTGTTGTTGAATTCATTGCAGAAAGAAAAAATGAATGAAGAAAGGGAGAAAGAGAATGAATATGAAAGAGTAAGGGTAAAAAAGTAAATTAATAATTATAACTTAACGGGTAGGGTTAAGTTAACGGAATAATGGGTTTATTGTATTTTTTCAAACGTTGTATGGGCATTTTGTACTCAAGCCAAACATTGAGGGGGTACTTTGGCTTTTGGCCTTTATTCATCTCAAACAAGGATGGGAACTATATGAAGAATTTTCCAATGAAACACGTTGTTCATTCGTTGTATAGGTGTGACTCAAATCCACAACCACATCTGTCGGATGTATGTATCTATGTATGTATCTCTGTCACTACACCTCCTCTGGGCAGCATGAACATATTAGTCGTTTTTTTCAATTGACGACCTGTGATACAATAGCAGGTAGATATATGAACGACTAACATGTAGAACGTGATGGATTTGCAAGAGAATTGATATGGATAAAAATAGAACCGAATTGAGACCGTTCAAATTGAGCACAAATCTTAAAGTTCTCAGAGGTATAACGGTAAATTCCTTTAGGGTCTGTTTGGTTGGAGGGGAATGGAGGGAAGGGGAGGGGAGGGAAGGGGTTTTTTAATACTTTTCTTGTTTGGTTCAATTTTTAGGAGGGGGGAGGGAAATTTGGGGGGGGGGGGGTGCAACACCCCTCCTGAGCCAATTTTGGCTCCCCTCCAAAAGTGGGGGGATTTGGAGGGGAGAGAAAATAAAGCTAATTTTTTAAAGTGGCTAGACTAAATTGCCCTTTAAAAAATCTAAATCCTAAAACACCTCTCTCTTTCTCCCTACTAGCAACGACTGATTGAATATTTTGAAGGTGTGAGAAAACCATTACTACAAAGTGTACAGAAATGGGGTGTAGTCTTAAGAAATAAAATATGTTGATTTCGGTTATTGCTCTTACATTCTTTGTTATCAGTAATTCAGTACTAACCTTTTCTGCTATTCTTTTGCCCAAAATCATGCATCATGTGGTGATTTTCAGAAACTTCTCTACGCTTTATATATCTCACTTATTGCATGTCAGATGATGTAATTTCGATTAAATTTTGTCATTAAGGTTGTTGAAGCTCTAATTCATGTGGACATTCTGAATGAGTCCCACCTTTTCTGTACTTAGGTCCGACCTATATTTTCAGTGATACGCCGTCATAACCTGAAACCCAACGGTGCTGCTTTCAAAAGCATGATAAGCTTGTATATGAGGTTGAAAGATGTAAGTTCACTTTACTTTTCTATTGAATTATGACTATCACTATGATTTTGGAAGAATGATAAATTATGTAGTGTTGCTGTAAGGTATTTTCATAATTAAATGTACTGCACATTATCTATTTAAGCTTTAATTTTGTCTAAACTTCTTTAAAACAGCCATATTGTCAGAACCCTGTAGGTCTTGTATTTTTTAAATTTTAATTTCGTGGGTTACGTATCCAAATATTACTGTCTAGCGTTGTTCTCTGCTTTATTATTTTGCAGTTCGAAGGTGCTTACAATATACTGTCATATATGGAGGAAATAAATGAGAGAGCTACAGCAAGCATGTATAATTTGCATTTGATTTGAAGTTCTATAAATCAAATTAGTTTTTTTTGTCTTAGTCGCTAACAAAATTACATGTGCTCACACTTCCAAATAACACACTTCTTATTATATGCAAAAGGATATAAAAGTAATTTTATTATAAAATCCATTCCCTCCCCTTGTGAACCAAACAAGAAAATTATTATTTTCCCTCCCCTCCCCTCCTTTGAACTAAACAGAGTTTTCATTAAATCCCTCCCCTCCCTTTCCCTCCCCTTCCCTCCCCTCCATTAAAATCCCTCCCCTCCCCTCCCCTCCTTTGAACCAAACAGACCCTTATAAATGGTTCTATAAAAGGGAGTTGGACATATTTCAAGCCCAGCTATGCAAAATGAATTTATCATATTGGGTTTCCATAGCTGCCCAACCTGAAAGGAGTTCATAATTATCTATTATGATGATTTAAACTTATAATTATTAATAAGAGACACTTTAAAACCTTATTACTTCACCAAGAGATAGAGTTGGTACTAACTCTATCTCTTTACGAAGAAGAAATTAACCAACTCCATCAAAACACTGAAAAGTGAAGATAAATCAATATCTTGAAACTGCTCTCCAAAGCGACTATAAATAGCCCATGATCTCCACAGGAACCACGTAATCAGTATTTTGTCACAAAAAGCTCTCAAATTTTTTTTAGTTTTCTGACTTGAGCTTCGGAGGGTCTGTCGCCGAGGCCAACCTCGATGTTTCAGACTTTTGCAAGTTAATCAGGAGCGATCATAGATCAGATCCAAGCGTTCACACGTGTCAGATTTCAGAGTCTATGTCACTTTGCAGCAATCTACATCGATGATAACTAAAAGGTCATGTTTTTTATTGTATCTAAAAAGAATTCACATAATCTCTTTGCTCCCACACAGAAAAAAGCAGCAACAGATTGATGCATTTTGTGGAAAACAACAAAGATCTTCGACCAAAATTAGCCGATAAAAAACTACATTTTTCAATCATGCCTCTAAAAAGGAAGAATGCAGCAACCACTATCCGTTCAGCTAACAATCTTCCTCCTCCTCTTCAAGCGGGGCAACAAACCCCCTCAAACGGGCCAACAACCCCCTAAGTGGAAACCTCCACCTCTTCATTAACAGGTCGATACACGACGTCGCAACCCCCTTTCATCAGGGATGCATCAGCAGACTGTCAACCGTGTCATTCTGCATGCCACTCCGGACCTCGCCCTGAATGATCAAGGAGAACAGACCCTCAGTTCATTCAGCATCGACTCCACAATTCCTCCCTTGGTGCCTCCTGGGGTGCTTCCTATGGTACCCTTGACCACCAGATATTCGTACACTTATCAACAACTGGAAGCAGGAGAAAAGTTTTGTCGTCCCCGTGAAGAGAGGCGCGCCCAAGGCCAAGGCTCCCGCTCAAAACACCATAGGAGCAAGAAGAACACCTCCCCCCCCCCTTCGGTCACGTCACAGGAGGTCTTCTCCTCCTCATGATCGAAGGGGCAGAGAAAGCTCTCATCCTTGTCATAAGTGCACTTACGAAGACCATAAGGAAGAAGCAGCCCTCGTTACAAGGGTCAAATTTTGTGAACTTAGAGACGAAATCTGCCAAGTCCTGCAAGTCGCCCCAAGGAGGGGTCGACACACAAATAGGAGCCGTCTATCAACTGCCAAAGAAGAAGATTCCTATGGCTCTACAGGATCTGAGTCAAGGGAAGACTCTGTTGTTCGTTGTCTGCAAACATTGGAGGACTGCCTTGCAAGAATCGACAAAGATGTTGTTGGTCATGTCATAAGCTATCACCCTAGTAGGCACCCGTTCTCCAAGTCCATCATTGAAGCTTGCATCCTAGTGAAGTTCAAGCCACCAACCTTCAAATCTTATAATGGAGACACAGATCGGCTGACCACATTGAGAGTTTTAAAACTCTCATGATGATCCACCAAGCCTCTGATGCCCTCCTCTGCATGACATTTTCAGCAACTCTCAATGGACCAAAAAAGGAGTGGCAATCTCGCATCTCTCCAGGCACCATCTTCTCGTTTGATCAGTTTGAGGAATTCTTTCTCACCCATTTCGTAAATAGCCGAAAGACTGCGAAGACCAATACCTTCTTGCTCAAGTTAAAGCAAAGAGAGGAAAAATAACTCAAGGACTTTTTCAGAAGATTCACTGCTGAATCACACGCCATCCCTTCTCCCGACTCATCTGCTGCACTCATTGTCTTCGAACACAATGTGATATATGAATCTCTCAAAGTATCCTTCGCAAAGAAGCATCATCGGAATTTCTCCGCCCTCCTCCAAAGGACCGAGAAATACATTCAGGCCGAAGATGCTCTATAAGATCTCCATCCCTGAGTTCCAAGGGAGTCTTCATCCAAGAACAAGCGCAAGAGTGACGATGAAGAGGGACCCAAAAATCCGCAAGAATTTTGAATGCTCATCATTAACCTTTGGAATTTTTTGTTTTGAATTTTTATGGGATTTTTCTCTATAAAACCATACTTACTTCTTTCATTCTTATTCACTAATTCACAATACTCTTTATCTATTAACTCTCTCAACTCTCTACTATTGGTGTATGCCCTGGAGACCAGTTGTGTATTGACATTACTAGTTTACATTGTATCATGATATTTATTTCGTATTTAGGCATTTTATTTATTGTGTTATTTATTGTGAATTAAACATAATGAAGTCCTTAGAAAAGTAAGTTTAATGTCATGGGATATCAAGTGCATGACTTGATTGTGAGATCCTATTGGCTGAAATCAGAACATTATTTTAAAATATCCCTAGCCATGTATTATTGTGAATTAAGACAACAATAATACATAGAAACTAGTGTGTGTGTAGACTGATGACCATTCTCACGAGTCATAGATATGAGATATTAAGTCTTCACATGTGTACATATTAAATTACTAATGTATTGGACTGATCCACCATGAGAACGCTGCATAAATCGTTACGTGAATATCATAAGCAGTTCTCACAGTGACCATAATGTACGTAGTCCTTTGACTTGAAGTCATTACGGTTTTCTATATGAGAAGTTATATGTTTTAATGTTGTCAAACGTTTCATGTAATAAGGTGATTATAAAGACGACTGTTGGATATACTACAAATCGTGCAGAGGGATATGAGTGACTTAGATAGGATTTGTCCCTCTTACATAACATGAGTGATATCTATGTGCTCCTTAATTGAGTGGGACTGCAAAATGCATGACCATGCTCAAATAAGAAATATGAGATATTGATCTCATTTGTTTTAGTAAGTCTAATCGGACACCAAGAAATCAAAGATTGAACTATACACGGGTGATATGCTTTATGTCATGGGGTCAATTAAGATATCTGAACAAAGGGACTAGACTACACGGTAACATTTGTCACGGATAGGTTATGTCAAATCACTGACATTCCCGTTACTTGAGTAGCAGTGATGTATTGCTAGATACCGTTCACTGTTTGTAATACTCGAATATGATTTTAGTATTACTATCAACGTAATGGGAACCTACAGATCACACACTTGAATGGATTTAAATTGAGATTTAAATTTATAAGATAAATTTAATCATGGATCCAAGTAAGACTTGGACTCCTGACATTGGTTGGACATTTAATTAGATTAAATGGGCCAACTAAAGTTCAAAGGTCCACACACGAATCTGATTCAGGTCAGATTGTTAGTCCAACAACCATATTTCTCTCTTAGGGTTGGTTTTTTGCACCTATATATATAATATGTATCTGTGAAAAAGACATATGTGAAAAAACCTTAGCCATCACAGAAAGGGAGAGAGAGAGATCGTGAGGAGGAGCATCCCCTTCCCGTAGCTAGCACCGCGGTCTGAGGGAGAGCCATTTTTCGTTCCGTTCGTGCGAATACCGCTGAGATACCACAATATTGCAGTGTTGTGATCGGCATACTGTGGATACAACAGATCCATCTTTAAGGTATAACTCCTAAACACGATTTATGGTTTTCGCATGGATCCATAACTAAGTTTCGATATTTCTGTAATTTTTCAGCAGTGTATTTAATCTGTGATTGCATTCGAAATCTAACATCTACTAATACTACTCTCAATCTAATGAAGGAAGAAACAATAAGGAAGTGAAGAAGCTCAATCTCCCTTTTACGATCAACACTCTCTACTACTCTCAATCTAGTGAAAGAAGAACAAAGTTGATCAAGCGAAGAAGCTCAATCTCAAGTTCTCAAGTCCACTCAACTCTCTCAACTCTTGATTCGTGAAGTATGATATCAAATTTTTTTAATTGTTATATGTTAATTTATAGATTGTTATTTTTTTTCTATTAGTTCACTTGTTTTTAATTTTTTTCACATACACCAATACTCTCTCAACTCTCTCAACTCATTTTTTTTATAAAAAAAATCACTTACACCACTACACTACTTATATAATGTTACGGTCACGCGGTAGCGTCCTTAGCCAAAGTGGACAAGAATTCACTAGTTCATCTTGTCGCACTCCTTTAATCCCACAATTAGAGACTGATTATAATCCTAATCTTAATATAGATTATGAAACTTTTTCTCCTCACGAGTATATTCCCGACACACATGATGAAATCCTAGCTGAAGACACACAAACACAAGACACCGATGCCGCACAACCCACTTCTTTCAAAAAACATAAAGGCTAAACTTCTGAAATCCATAAATTTTATGACTTTGTCCCAAACGTGGATAATCCGAAAAAGGGATATAAGGTTTGTAAAACTTGTCATAGACGTTACAAATGGAAGAAGGGTGAGGGGACAGGTACAATTAGTCAACACATTATTAATATACACCCTGAACTAGTAGAAGATCAACTCCCCCAATAAAAGATTAACCTTAGGACCAGACATCTAGATAGCCATAGCTATGATCCCGAAACCATTCGTTGAGGAAAAGGTAGACTAATTATTAAGGATGACTTATCATTTTCATATTCTGATAGTAGGAACCTAGAGACCTTCAACTAAAATGCCCTAAATCCTATTTTCAAACGAATTCCTAGAAACACCATTAAGGCCGATTCTTTTAAACTCTATTCTAAAAAAAAGAGAGGTTTTAATTGCTTTTTCGTATTCTTTAACTTGTAGAGTGTCACTAACAGCCGATGGTTGGAAATGTCGTAACGATATTTAGATGATGGACATTGGATCGATAGTAAATGGCTCATTCAAAAGAGGATCATATCACCTGCAGCTTTGCCATACCCCTATAGTGGTCTGGTTATCACAACACGTATTTTAGAAATATGCGATTTATTTCAAATTCATGATAAAAAATTTTCTATTAGTTTTGATAATACCTCCAACAACACTTGTGTGATTAGCACATTAGTTCAAAATTTAGGTCCCCCATGTCTTTAAAATTTTCATGTTACATGTGCATGTCATATTCTTAATTTATGTATACAAGATGCATTGAAAGTAGCTAATCCATATGTGAATGCAATTAAAAATTGTGTGCATTTCATCGCTTTGAGTGGTACTATGTTTTAACAATTCAATGAATGATGTAATATTAAGGGAGTACATTTTAGGAAATTTTTTAGAGATGTTAAACACCAATATAATTATACTTTCAACCTATTGAATATTGTTACTCAATACAAAGTGGTTATAAATTATTTTTGTATGACAAAAAATATGAAAAATTTTCAAATGACTCATGAATCTTGGTATTTTGCCAAAAGTTTGTTAAAATTTTTGGAATCTTTTAAGATAGCAACAATGAAATTTTCTAAATCTTATGATTTCACTTATTGTAGTATTTTTATTTCAATAATTAGTATACATTGGCCATATTGTTATTCCCATTTATGATAAATTTTTGAAATATTTTAATCATTCTCCTATGTTGTATTCTATTGCTACTGTAATGCATCCTCTTATCAAGTTACCAAGTACAAGGAGTTTGATTTAAATGTATTTTGCTTTGCTTGGAGAAACATCTCAGTATGAGTATAATGATTATTTAGCTAGATTTGAGTTGACATTGAATAATTTGTATGATTTTTATGATAGAACTTATGCATGTAGTGATACCACATGACAAACTAGTGTATCAACTTATTATTATTCTTCTTCTACAAGTAAGAGTAAGAGAACATTAGAATATGTCACTCTTAATTTGTGTGCTCGTATTTAGTCTAAAAGCTTAATTTTTTTGCTCGTACTCAGTTTTCGGGAGTAGGGGGCTTGTGATATAGATAAAAATAGAACTGAATCGAGACCATTCAAATTGGGCACGAATATTTAGGCTCTCAGAGGTAAAACGGTAAATTCCACCAGAAACAGGTCTGTAAAAGAGAGTTGAGCCTCTTTCAAGCCCATGTACCCAAAACAAACTTTTCATACTAGGTTGCCATAGTGTCCCTACATGAAGGGAGTTCATAATTATCTATTATTATGATTTAATGTCACGCCCTGCTTCCCAAAATATGGGAATACGAGCACGTAACGTAGGCCCAGTGAATGATTATGCATCATCCATAAGCTGTACCAGTCTAACTCAACAATATACAAGAGAAACAACCACATAGGCAAGGAATATAATCACATAAACAATGAATAAACTCAAAGATAATCATGAAATAAATTCACTAAATAATAATCCAACATCTGGGATAAAATAAACTTCGGGTCATAAAGACCAAGAATACAAAGTATGATAAAAAGAAATACAATAAGCAAATAACAAAAGATAGCTGAGCAGTCTAACAGTCCAGCTCCAATCTTCAGAGAGTTTTCTCACCAATTCCTTCTTGTACTGCTCCTTCGGTATCTGTTAATACTTGATCTAAAAAAAAAGAAAATAGTGCCCTTAGAACAAGTCGTGGGCAGCAAGTAGAGAAAAATAGAGGATAATAGGAAAGCATGAATATCAAAGGAAAGGAACATGGTCAAAGACAAAGAACAAAGCGAAGGCAGACAAAATATCAAAGGTCTACAGTACATCACGCATGTAATGAGTAATGTCAGGATCAAGCAGGAAATGCAAGTTATTAAGTATTTTATTAGCCTATTTAGTGCACATACTACTGCGTCCCATTCCACAGGTTCGGCACAAACACACAGTGAACGTTTTAGACTGATGGTGAATTCACGGATCATGTACTAGGCCCAGTAGTCGGGAATTTACGGGATGTTCGGGATTTTCGGAATTTTCTGTATTTTCGGGATATTCTGGATTTTTCTGGATTTTTGGGATTTAGCTGGCGGGCGAGAAGGTCTTACCGAGTACAGTCTCCGATTGTTCACTACCAAGTCAAACCCATGATACCCAGGCTTTTTATTAGTTTATTTTCTTCCTATGTGAGCATGCAAGAGGGTGTCAATGTTGTATAATACTAAGTGTGACTAATTTTATGCGCTACGGACAAACTATGAGGCAAACACATCAAATAAGCACAATTCACATAATCAGGACAGCATGACCTTGCTGTAGTAAAATGCTGATTACCATCACTAAAAAATAGAAAACCTGAATCCGTTGGAAGGCCTAGAAAGTAGACTTCCACATGGTTCCAGCGAGTATAATTAAGGCATATAAAAGATATAGGAACTAGGGTGAAAACTCTATTCTAATCAGGTTTTATGTTCAGTCAACATGCAGTAGGTTGTGTTCAACTAAATATTTCGGGTCAGAAAACTCATTAATAAAATCTATAAAAATTCTAGGTGATACCTATACATGTCTAGGTCCAACCTAATTTATTTCAGATTTTTTTTTTACTGTTAACAGGGTCAAATAAAATATAGAACAACAGGATACACATAAAATTATGAGTCTGAAAATTCTAACATGGCTGTACTAAAATATTGATATCTAGCAGATGACAAATTAGAATGTAAATCCGAACCAGGGAAAAATGATCTAGAAATCTAGGGCTACAATTTATGTGCAGCAAGTTATTTCAAATTATGTCATTAGCATGGTTACAAATCTGATTCAATGTGAAACATCTAGCAGACCAGAAATCAACTTAACATAAAAAGGCAACAAATAAATCATACGATCACATATATCATGCAAATTGATAATCAAAGTGATCCTAG
Organism: Hemerocallis citrina; assembly: GCA_017893485.1. Lineage (NCBI taxonomy): Eukaryota > Viridiplantae > Streptophyta > Magnoliopsida > Asparagales > Asphodelaceae > Hemerocallis > Hemerocallis citrina. Next base: position 26,094,553 of record CM030368.1, read on the forward strand.
GTGTCAACATGCAATTTCTAAGGTTTAAGATACAATTATCACAGTCATTGTGTCAATTCATCGAGCAACTTCAATTTAGCATATATAATTTCAACGTCCAATTTATCAAGCAGTCATATGCATGAATCTAGTTATTTAAGTGTGCATATACATGAAACAATGGGGACTAGGTTTAAGATCAAAGAGATAGCACGAAGTTAAGAGTATGTCGGGTTAGCTCGTGTAAACCCTCGATAATTTTAATGGAATTGTCAAAAGCAGTTTTGACAGCAAAATGGACGGATCTACTTGCAGGAGATCAAATAATCTTGAACACAAACAATAAAAAAGGTTCAAGAAGAGACTTTCCTGTTATATTGCAGATATAATTAAATAGAAATAATGGGATCAGAATCCCGGATGGAAACACCAACTGCACGTGCGAAATACGTGCGAAGAAACCAAGCAAACAAATCAACAGCAGCAACCAAGGCACAGCATCTCCAAAAATCTCCACACTGGATCGGCGCAAAACAGCAAATGCCAGACCCACATCCACTCCAACAGAACAGCAAACACGGGAACCAACCACTCCCCTTTTGCCGAACACCAAACAGCACTTCGGATCCGGTGTGCCAAAACACAGAACGGCAAAACCAACCAATCACCTTTGTTTTCTTCCTTTCGACAGTGAGAGGGAGAGAAAGCACGACGTGACTGGAGGCAACCTCGGGACGATGACGATGAAGGGTTTCGAGCACATAAACGCAGCGGAATAAGCGTGAAAAATAAATAAAAATCGAAACCCTCCGCAGGATCCATGCGAAAACACAAGATTTAATTCGGAGATTAAGAATAAATACCTTAAGAAGCTTTAACAATTTAATAAGGGAGAATTAAAGAGGTCCAAGCTTCTTGAATCACCACGCATCCCGCTCTCGCAATCTACGCTCTACCGGTATCCACACGAACGCTTGATCTTTGAAGGAGCGATGTACTAGCATCCGAAATCCAACTTCTCTCTATCTCCATCTTCATCTTTCAAACGGCTAGGGTTTTTTTCTTGAACCTCTAACCCTAATTTTGAGAGTTTAAGATGTTTATATAGAGAGAAAAAATCTGTTTTCTAAAGCCCAATCCCGTTGGGCTTTTATTAAAATTAGAATTCTTAATTAAATAATTAATTAAGTCAAACTTAATTAATATTCTAATATAATTCTAATTCTAATAATTAGTAAATTTGAAATTCTATTTAATTAATTAATTAAGTCTCACTTAATTAATATTATAAATAAAATCGAATTACTATTTAATTTAAATTCATAATTTAAATTAAATCTCCTTCAAGCATTCTTGTGTGTGACCCTGTAGGTTATTATTACGTTGGCAATAATTTTATTATTCAATAAAATTATAAACAATGAGCGGCATCTAGTAATACATCATTGCTACCCAAGTAATAATAATAAATCGGTGATTCGATTAAACCTTTCGTGACTAATGTTCCATGTAATATAATCCTTTTAACCTTGATATTATAGATTAAACTTGAGGCATGGTTTGTGTCATCCTCTTCATAATTTAATCTTTATTTTCTTGATCGATGAGTAGACTATTCAAACAAATCAGTATTTGAGCATGGCCATGCATTTCATAGTCTCACTCAAACAAGAGGCCAATAATATCACTCCTATAGATAGGAGGGTTAAATCCCATCTAGATCATTCATATCTCTCACATGATTCATAATATACCCAACAACCATCTTTATCATTACCCGGTTAAAGATAACTTTTGATGAAATCAAAGTATATTAATTCTCATGTAGAACTATAATGATTTCAGGTCTAAGGATCATTACACCATTATCACTGTGAGATTTCTTATGACACTATTTATAATCTTCCATGTAGAATTTCACGGTGGGTCAGTCCAGTACACTGTACTCTTACATGTACCTATGCATTGACTTTAGCATCTCTATACTAATGACCAATGAGATATGGTCATCAGTCAATCAACATACTAGTCTCGATGTATTATTATTGTCCTTATAATAATAATACTCGACTAGGGACATTTAAGAATATCATACTCTTAACATATATAATCTCATGTTCAAATCTCATATTTGAATCTATATAATTTGTATCATATTCTAAGGACATTTATTATGCTAACATTTATAACGCAGTAAATAAAGACATAATAAACTTATATTTTAATAATCACTAAAACATAATGACATAATAGCGTTTCTAAAACTCTAATGTATTGTCTCTAGGGCACCTACACTAACAATCTCCCACTTGCACTAGAGCCAATCATCATGTATCCAATACCCATTGGACTAGTGTGACATTAAAGCTTTTACTGCGATAAAGGCTTTTGTCCGTGGGTCTGCAAAATTATCATTTATATGCACTTTACATATATTCATTGTAGAATCATGTACTATCTCTTGTTGTGAACCATTCCAACTTATAGCATCTCTATTTGGACAAAAACACAAAACCAAACTTAGACATTACATTGTCCTTGTCTATCTAAAACTAGTACCAGTGTAACATTTTACTACTAGTTTCTCATTTTCTCCATACACCAAGAATGTTCTTCAGTTTTGTACTTAAGAATATTCTTGACCGCTGTACAGTGACCTTCACATGGATTAGACTGGTATCTGTTCGTCATGCTAAAAGCATACGACACATCAGGACAAGTACATTTCATTGTACACATGATAGATCCAAATCTTTACTCATGTGATCCGTATCATCTAATGATTGAAAACAATTTTTCACTTGAGATCGATATCTCATGAGACATGGGGACGAATCCCCTTTAGTATCTTGCATCCTAAAATGATGCAGAACTTTATCAATGTATGTACTCTGACTTAGATCGATCAATCTTCCTGATCTATCTCAATAGATTCTGATCCCTAATATGTGGGTCGCATCATCTAAGTCCTATATAGAGAAACTATTTCTCAACCAAGTCTTAACAGTCTATAGAGAAGAAATGTCATTCCTATATCATCAACATAAAATACTAGGAATGCCATATGGCTCCCACTAACCTTCTTGTAAACACACGGTTCATCTTCATTTTGAATAAAGCCAAACTCTTTGACTGTCTCAGCAAAGTGAACATTCCATCTTCTTGAGGCCCGCTTAAGTCCATAAATGGATCAGTGCAGCTCACATATCTTTCTAGCATCCTTTGGATTGACAAAACCTTCAGGCTGTGTCACGTACACATCCTTATCAAGGCTTCCATTAAGGAAGGCTATCTTGACATCCATCTGCCAGATTTCATAGTCATAATAAGCCGCTATTGCAAGCAAAATCTAATGGATTTGACCATTGGCACTGGTGGAAAAAGTTTCATCATAGTCAATACCGTGAATTTGTTTGAAACCTTTATTTTAACCAGACTAGCTTTATAGGTCTGTACATTACCTTCCATGTCGGTTTTTCTTCTAAAAAACCCATTTGTACCTTTTAGGTTTTACCCCTTAAGGTGGATCAACCAAAGTCCATACTTGGTTATCATACATGGAATCCATTTCAGATTTCATGGCTTCAAGCCATCTCTTAGAGTCTGGACTGTTCATAGCATCCTTGTAGGTGAGGGGCTCATCTTAATCTATGAGCAACAAATCACCATTACGAGTTAAGAGAAATCCATAATCTCTCTCAAACTCATGGTGAATCCTACTAGATCTACGGACAATTTGTGTTTCTTGAGCAATATTACCATCATCATTAATTTGAATATTCTGCTCATGTTCCACTTATGGTTCAACGTTATCTTATGGTTCTCGAGTTTCATCGAGATCTATTTTCCTCCCACTATTTCTTTTGGAGACCAGTTCTCGTTCTAGAAACACAGCAGTTCGAGAAACAACCACTTTGTTCTCTGTAGGATTATAGAAGTAATGTCCCTTAGTTTTCTTTGGGTACCCCACAAAATAACACTTATCTGATTATGGTCCAAGCTTATCAGAGATCAGACGTTTCACAAACGCTTCACATCTCCATACTTTCATAAAAGACATGCTTTGACGTTTCTCAGTCCATATCTCATATGGTGTCTTTTGAACCAATTTAGTATGAACACGGTTAAGTGTATATGCAGCCGTTTCCAAGGTATAACCTCATAAATTTATTGGAAGATTAGCATGACTCGTCATCAATCGTACCATGTCCAACAAGGTGCGATTTCTCCTCTTGACACACCATGTCATTGTGGTGTTCCAAGTGGAGTTAGTTGTGATACAATACCACACTCTTTAAAATCCAAGGCTTAATTACTAATCTCTTTGATCAAATCTTAGAGCTTTTATATTTTCGCCTAGTTGCTTTTCTACTTCATTCTTTATTCTTTGAACTTTTCAAAAGATTCAGATTTGTTCTTCAAAAGTTACACAAATCCATACCTACTGAAATCATCAGTGAATTTAATGAAGTAGTAATAGCCACCTCTTGCCATCGAACGCATGAGACCACATACATCATTATGTATTATTCTAATCGTTCGGTAGCCCTTTTACGTATACAATAAAAGGGGCATCATTCATCGTTCCAAGTAAACAAGGTTAGCAACATCATATGATTCAAAATCAAACTTATCCTTAGTTCATCTTAATGAAATTTGGATATGCGCTTCTTATTTAAATGGCATATGCAATAAAGCCAGAGATATATTTAAATTGAGTCATTTTAGAACGTCTAAATTATTAACTAATTGTGCAACATTATAAGTTTTATCATCGAAATAGAATGAACAACTATTGTTATTTAATTAAAATGAAAAAAACCTTTCTTGTCCAAACAAGAAATCATATAATGTCTCTACTTATTGTAGGCACGTAAGAACAATTATCAAGTTCTAAAATTTGCCTTGTGGGCAAATTAAGTAACGAGTTCATCTAACCAGAGCAACAACCTTTGCTCCAAATTAAACTCGATACTTGAAGCTTGACCCTTATCGGTCTTCTTCATTTTTCATATCTTCCAATAAAATATGACAGTTCAACTTTCAGTGTCTCGGTTTTCCACAGAAGCGACAATCGCCTCTTTAGCAACACCTAAGTGGGTGTTCTAGTCTATCTCATTCATCTTACTGTTCATAACATAATGAGAATAGCTATTGTTCAAAGATTTCAATATAACTCATCATCTTTCAAACATGTGGTCCAACCGAATCTCACTCTCCCTTCTTATAATTATAGAGTGCTTAGTTATTGTCAAATCTTTCTTGATAAACAATCCCTCAAAACATCTTTTGAAGGTACTCTATCATCTCATATGCATCCATATGCTTAGCACTTACAAGCATGAGACATGAAACATCAGTCGCATCATTAATTTGCTTCAAATAAGCATATTATTCAGCATATGTTACATTCTCATCTAAAGGAGTAGGGGAGGGATATGAATGACATAGAGCTTTTGCATTACATGAGGACGATCCTCAAGTTCCTATGTCAGACAAGGAAGTTAGTTCTTGTCATATTGTCCTTCTCAAGGACTGATCGCATAGAGAAGTTGTTTGTGTTATTTATCATTTGATATCTACAATATTAAATTGCATAAAATGAACTAGATTGCATCTATTAATTATTATGTTCAAGTGATTATGGTACATTCATCTAATATACCTCCCACTATTTTGATCAAATTAATAGCCCTTACTATTAATTCGGAAAGCATTTATTGTATATCTTTCTAGTGAGCCAAGATCCATATTTCATCATGTCTTGAGTCAGCGTTGGCCGAAACTCCCAAAACACAACTATTTAGGTAGACAACATTTGTCAATTATATCACGTATATAACTCTTGGATAGTTTGGTGAACAACCATTGCTCTAATTTATCTAATAAAATTTTCGCCAAACTCTATGCTTCTAAGTTCGCAATCCTATTGCGACGACTTAGTTAAGTTAGACCCAATGATTAACATGACGAGTATCACATTTACTCTTTCGCACCTAACCACGATTAAAAAGAGTGCTCTACTTTGGCAAACACACCCCTTATGATCTAGGCCTTGATGAGTGTTAATTCATTGGAAAGCATCTAGTTAACTTAATATTTTGATAAGGGGTTTACTTATAAACGATCATGATCCCATCATAAAGAGATTCTCAATTTTTCCTTGAACTAAATATTTCAAATCAAAATTCGTTGAATGAATGATTTCCAGATCAGAGGTTAACGCACAGACGGCATTATGGACACCCCCTTTCTAACAGATTCGTAATCGGTTGTTGACAAAATCATTCAATCGTGAACAATGAAAATCCACATTTAATTACCGTGTTTCATAAACACAAGAATCTCATGATCGTTTGTTTAAAATTCATCTTAAATCGTTACAGATTTTATCTTGTTAAGCATGCATGGCATGGGTGTCGTATCTAATACATACATCTTAATCTAATTAAGCATGCATTATTATCTCTACACATACATTGTATCACATACATTCATACATATGTAAAGTGCATAAAGTCAACGTGTTTGGTTATGGCCCATCCTATATGATCTTTCCAAGCTAATGGAAAAATCAAGGTCAATCTATGGGTGGTTTAAAATACTACACTATTACATGTCTTTATCTTCTTCATCTTCATCTTGTATCTCCTTCTTTGGAATGCTCATTGGTTTGCCTCCTTGCTTCCATGTCTTCATTGATCATTACATTGAATAATGGAAAAAAAATATTCTTATGAACTTACAAGAGGAACTCGAGTTACATTCGAGAATATAAATTACAAGAAATTGAAGACGACATGCAAGTCGTATTTAGAAACCAAACCATAAATCAAAACCACTAACCTATGGGTCTTAAGGCCATAACCATACACCATACTCATATAACAATTAAGAATATCTCATATTTCATTATGTCATCATACCACATCATATTTGTCATGATCCAATCACAAAAATTAAATAGGGTAAAATCAGAAAATTGCAATCAAAATTCTGAAAACAGTAAATCGCAGTTTTCAGGTTCTAAACGGCGTCAAACGCCTTATATCCGCGTCGGTGACAAAGTCAGTATTGCTCAGTGACCCGATTCCAGTCAGAAAACATATTTTATTTGCGAAAATCGGACACTGGACATAGATTTCACCAAATCTGCTCATCTTTGCAGAAACCGTATCGTATACAATCTACGCAATAAGAACAAATATATAATATTCAAATAATATCATATATTATCTAATCATGTTATACCATATCATATTTCATCATGATCCAATCATAAAAATCATATAAGGCATAATTCAGAAAATTGAAATTAAATCTGAAAACATAAAATTGCATATTTCAGGCCCTAAACGGCGTCAAACGCCTTACAGACGAATCGGTGATAGCTTAAGCTATCAGTTTTGTTCAGACGCTCGTTTCCCTTTCCGAAAAGGTACTCATTTGCAAAAATCGGACACTAGAAATAGATTTCAGCAAATCTGCAGCAGCCGTTTCAGAATCCATATCGAATACGATTCTCGTAATTAGAACAAACATAAATCATATACATATCAGTATACATACAGATTATAAGATCATCATATGATCATCCCAATCATCATTAACTTACAGTTTATGCATATATATCAAAACTTAGCGCATCATACACTGACAATCACAAAGCATGCTCATATATATATCAAAACTGTAACAAATAAACGAATTAAAACGTTTTCGCAAGTAGCTCTGATACCATTGAAGGGATTCGAGCACATAAACGCAGCGGAATAAGCGTGAAAAATAAATAAAAATCGAAACCCTCCGCAGGATCCATGCGAAAACACAAGATTTAATTCGGAGATTAAGAATAAATATCTTAAGAAGCTTTAACAATTTAATAAGGGAGAATTAAAGAGGTCCAAGCTTCTTGAATCACCACGCATCCCGCTCTCGCAATCTACGCTCTACCGGTATCCACACGAACGCTTGATCTTTGAAGGAGCGATGTACTAGCATCCGAAAACCAACTTCTCTCTATCTCCATCTTCATCTCTCAAACGGCTAGGGTTTTTTTCTTGAACCTCTAACCCTAATTTTGAGAGTTTAAGATGTTTATATAGAGAGAAAAAATCTGTTTTCTAAAGCCCAATCCCATTGGGCTTTTATTAAAATTAGAATTCTTAATTAAATAATTAATTAAGTCAAACTTAATTAATATTCTAATATAATTCTAATTCTAATAATTTGTAAATTTGAAATTCTATTTAATTAATTAATTAAGTCTCACTTAATTAATATTATAAATAAAATCGAATTACTATTTAATTTAAATTAAATCTCCTTCAAGCGTTCTTGTGTGTGACCCTGTAGGTTATTATTACGTTGGCAATAATTTTATTATTCAATAAAATTATAAACAATGAGCGGCATCTAGTAATACATTATTGCTACCCAAGTAATAATAATAAATCGGTGATTCGATTAAACCTTTCGTGACTAATGTTCCATGTAATATAATCCTTTTAACCTTGATATTATAGATTAAACTTGAGGTATGGTTTGTGTCATCCTCTTCATAATTTAATCTTTATTTTCTTGATCGATGAGTAGACTATTCAAACAAATCAGTATTTGAGCATGGCCATGCATTTCATAGTCTCACTCAAACAAGAGGCCAATAATATCACTCCTATAGATAGGAAGGTTAAATCCCATCTAGATCATTCATATCTCTCACATGATTCATAATATACCCAACAACCATCTTTATCATTACCCGGTTAAAGATAACTTTTGATGAAATCAAAGTATATTAATTCTCATGTAGAACTATAATGATTTCAGGTCTAAGGATCATTACACCATTATCACTGTGAGATTTCTTATGACACTATTTATAATCTTCCATGTAGAATCTCACGGTGGGTCAGTCCAGTACACTGTACTCTTACATGTACCTATGCATTGACTTTAGCATCTCTATACTAATGACCAATGAGATATGGTCATCAGTCAATCAACATACTAGTCTCGATGTATTATTATTGTCCTTATAATAATAATACTCGACTAGGGACATTTAAGAATATCATACTCTTAACATATATAATCTCATGTTCAAATCTCATATTTGAATCTATATAATTTGTATCATATTCTAAGGACATTTATTATGCTAACATTTATAACGCAGTAAATAAAGACATAATAAACTTATATTTTAATAATCACTAAAACATAATGACATAATAGCGTTTCTAAAACTCTAATGTATTGTCTCTAGGGCACCTACACTAACAGACGACTACTGTGACTTTGTCGACGATGACCACGGTGGCGGCTGGTCGGGAAGCGGCGCAACATCGGCTTCGGCGGTGGCTCTGTTTTCCGCTCGAAATAGAGGAAGACGATGCGACTGGGGATGCTCGAGGCTTGGATGTCAATGAAGAGGATAGAGGGGATCTTCAGAAGGTGTAGGGGTGAGCGGTGAGGAACGGCACAGCAGTGGAGTCGACTGGCGGCAAAGCAATAGGTAATGGGTAATGGGTTCGGTCGAGATGGGTTGTGGTAGGTTCTTAGGCGAGGACAGGGACGACGACGATGAGGAAGGGGATGGTGGCACAGGGATGAAGACGGTGACGAGGGTGGTGGAAGCCGATCGGAGCAATGGAGATGGGCTGGTGTGGGTTGAAGCGGAATAGGGAGAGGGAGAAAGAGTCGGGGATAGGGGGAAGCGGATGAACAGTGGAGGGTTTGGGGTAATATAGTAGGCGGCTGAAGGGTTTTGGAAATAATAGGGTTAGGGTTAAGTAAAATGTATTAGGGTATTTATAGGGGAAATAGGATATTGGGTATTTGGGTATGGATCCAATAAGATAAAACACATTGTATAATAACACAATTGATCAACATAAATCCAAATATAGGGAATAAGATATGTGATAAAAGTATAATTTGTATTACATAAATTATTAGAGACAATTATAAATACAATTATCAAATAAAAAGGGATTTGTATTAATAATCAATAAGGATAATCACCACAGCCATAAGAACACTAAAATAATCATATCAATAAAATAATAGTAGTAACATCAGTCAATCAATAAGAATGAAAGGACTATCAATAATAATAGCAGAATAATAATATCACTATATATAAAAATAGGAATTTGTTGAAATAGTCGAAATAGCAACAATAACTTGGAGGGTCAAAATGCAAATAGTTGATCAAGTAAGAACTTAAACAAAGTTTATTTGAAATAATTATAATTATCGTTTAGGAAAATGTTTTAACGAAGAAGCTCAAACGAATTTAACAATAAAAATTTTATAAATATCAAAATACGGAAAAATACCCAGGAAATACGTATTCGCGGAAATAAGGGTTACATTTAAACTCATAATTATTCATAAGAGACGGTTAAAACCTTATCTCTTCACCAAAAAGAGTCATAACTTTATCTCGTCATATAGAAGAAAGTAACCAACTCTATCAAAACACCGGGAAGTAAAGATAATTCAACATCTTGAAAGTGGCTCCCTAAGCGACTACAAATACCCCATGACCTCTACAAAAAACCAAGTAATCATTATGGGGCCAACGCCGGTGTTTCAAACTTTTGCAGGTCAATCAGGCGCGATCACAACCGTTCAGGTCAGATCCAAGCGTTTACACTAGTCAGATTTCAGAGTCAAGAACTGTGAGCAGCAGTCAACTTCGGTGAAAGCTAAAATGTCATGTTTTTTTTATTGTCTCTAAAAAAATTCACATCATTTGTTTTCTCCCACATAGGAAATAGTAGCAACAAGAATAATGTATAAATTAAACTAGCATATAGCTGGTGCGATGAACGAAAAGATATATAATCTAATATATATTTAATTATAATGGAGTTTAGTGTTCCAGAGTTCGACACCTAAAATCTTTTAATAAGAGCCCACAAAAAATAAGTATATCTTATTATCTCGTCATGTTGCACCTTTTAAGAACCCAGAATTTCGTCATGCGACACCTTTTAAATAAGAACTAATATAATAATAATAACAATATATCAATGTTTAAAATTTTATTTTGTGGCACATTTTAAAAACCCACAAAGTATATATCTCTTATTATATCGTCATGTGGCATATTTTAATTTATTAAGAAACCCATAAAAGAATAATAACAAAGTATATATATCTTTAAAATATCGCTATGTGGCACTTTTTAAAAGCCCGCAAAGTATCTATATCTTATTACCTTGCCACGTGGTACCTTTTAAAAACTCACAAAGTAACACAAACATTTGTAATGTGACACCGTTTAAAAACCTCAAAAATATATATATTTAAAAATATATATACTTTTATCTTTAACACTTCAAAAAATACACATCTCTATCCTTTATATCATCAAAATCTTATATATGTATGTATGTATGTGTGTATATATATATATATATATATATATATATATATATATATATATATATATATATATATATATATATATATATATATATATATATATATATATATCCTTTATATCATCAAAATCTTATATATGTATGTATGTATGTATGTATGTATGGGTGTGTATATATATATATATATACACACCCATACATACATACATACATACATACATATATAAGATTTTGATGATATAAAGGATATATATATATATATATATATATATATATATATATATATATATATATAGGAGAAAAGGGGTATGAGCAACTTACTTATTTAGTAAATAAGCAATTGATGATGTGACATATATGTGATTGGAAAAGCCTTAAAAGGGTTAGTTGTCCAATGTATCACATGCATGCCACATAATCAATTGCTCATTTACTAAATGAGCAAGTTGCTCATATCCCTTTTACCCATATATATATACATATATATATGTATATATATATATATAACTCTATTGAAAACAGGTTTGTTTTCACGGGTTGGAAAACACTAATCTGAGCCGTTGGATCACTTTTGATCGTGATCAGCGGCTCAGATCGCCTCCGCCCATCACCCAATATCACTTAAGTGGCGGAGGATTATTTTGGAAATTTCGTCCCAAATAACTCTTCGCCTGATTCGCTCTGAAAAAATGAATATAACCTAGGTCGGTTATAAAAATTTAGAATAAGGCCGTTGTTCCAAAAAATGTCCTATAATTCAATTTTTTATAACCTAGGCCATTGTTGGGAACAATATATATATATGCTCCATTGAAAACGAGTTTGTTTTCACGGGTTGGAAAACACCAATCTGAGCCGTTAGATCACTTTTGAACATGATCAGTGGCTCAGATCGCCTCCGCCCATCACCCAATATCACTTCAATGGTGGAGGGTTATTTTGGGAATTTCGTCCCAAATAACTCTTCGCCTGATTCGCTCTGAAAAAATGAATATAACCTAGGCCGTTGTTGGGAATAACGGCCTAGGTTATAAAAATTTAGAACAAGGTCGTTGTTCCAAACAACGACCTATAATTCAATTTTTTATAACCTAGGCCGTTGTTGGGAACAACGGCCTAGGTTATATCAATTTTTTTAGAATCTATTCAGCGAAGAGTTATTTGGGACGAAATTCCCAAAATAACCCTCCGCTGATCAATTGAAACGGGTTATGGGGAGCTCGATGAGCCGCTGATCACAATCATGAGCGATCCAACGGCTCAGATTGGTGTTTTCCAACCCGTGAAAACTAGACCCATTTTCAATGGAGCATTTCCATATATATATATATATATATATATATATATATATATAAATATATATATATATATATAAAGTCAATGGGTTAAAAATAAATTAATAAATATGAATTTTTTCTTCTCTTGAACCCTTTCCCCACTCTTATTTTCTTGTAATTTTGATTTTCTTTATATTTAAATCTAAATATGTGATGATGTTTGCTTCTTTTCTTTTTATTATATATATTGATACCCACTATTTGAATTATTGAATTCAATATTTAATTGTGTGTTTCAAAACTTTTTTGTTTAATATGATTTGTGCATATACATTTTATGAAGATCAACTCCTCCTTAGACATTGCCTATGTAATGATGTTTGCTTCTTTTTTTTTAATATTGACACTCACTATTTGATTTCATGAATTTCAATTTAATTGTGTTTTTTTCTAACTTTTTTGTTTAATATTTTTTAGGATAAAACATTTCACTTACAACTTTTCCTGCATTTAAGAACTAAACAGAAAATTGAGAGGGGTGAAGAGAGAGAAAGAGATGGAGAGTAGGCACCTTGGGAGAAGAGAAAATCTTTTCCTAGGTGCTTCTTACCCCACATCAGCCTTCTCATCAACATCGCCACTTTATACCTTTTCACATTCCCCTCCAACCCCAAATCCAAAACCAAAACCAGTTCCCCCACTCCCTTCATCTTCCCAAACCAAAACCCAAACCAAAACCAAAGCCAAAACCAAAACCAAAACCAAAACCATATTTCTAACCTATCCTAAGATCCAACCTTTACCCTAAAACCCTACCCTAAATCCTAGATTTGTAAGGAAAATGCAAAGAAGATGCATGAAATGTGGAGAGGGCGGCCACTTAGCGACAACATGCAGGAAGTTTGGCTTCCGCTGCTTCAGTTGCAAAAAAATTGGTCATAAGGTCAGGGAATGTCTGATATTCAATCGACAAGAAAACTTTGAAGTTGAGGCAATTCACAACTTGGAATTGACTGAGAATCTATCGACGTTGCATGAAAGCGCCTTGTTTCACCTTATCAAACCTAAGTCCTCGCTGGCGATGAAGGATATAAAATGTGCCCTAAACTTTGAATGTGAGGGCCATGGTTGGTGGTGGATGCTTAAGAAGGTAAGGGAAGGTGTGCGACATGTTCAATTCCCCACAACAGCGAGGGCGGACAAGGCAGTTGCAGAGGGTTTATTCCACTTCTCAGTGTTGACAGCAACCTTCACTCCATGGTCAATGGACTCTGGGGAAAAATTGACGCTCAAACTGAGCTACATTTTGATCAATATCCCCATGATTCCTTTCCACATATGGAACCAGGCTTCACTAGAGTCACTTCTAAAGCCCTTTGCAAAACTTGTCACAATAAGCAAAGAGATGAGCGAGGAAGAGAAACGAGACCAAGCTCTGGTCATGATTGAGGTTGAGGACATTACCCATATTATCTAGACTCTCATTGTCAAATATACGATACCTTGGACTCTTGAAACACAGGTCTATGTTGTCCCTGTCCTCCTGCTTGGGCAATCTATTCTAGTGGAAGATGTGAAGAATGGAAAAATACAGTTGTTCGCTACAAACAACTCAAACGTTAGAGGAGATCAGGGCACTTTCTGGTGCAAGAAGGAAAGGAAGAGTTGCAAGTCACAAGGATGGGGGGTCAAACCCGATGGAAAAAGCTCCCTCCCAGCCTGCTCATGCGCCGACACCAGTAGAGCAACAACCAGATTTTGAAATTCAAAATGCAAGGGAGGATCAGCACCCTGAAATCAGGGAGGGAAAGAAATTAGTTGTCAAATCAGTTGGCTAGGAATCTGGAGGAGATTCTATTCTCAAATCATCCCACCCATAGATTATGCCCCCAAAAATCTGTCGTTGATGTTGGGTATATTAATTCTTCCAACAGTATGGTAGAGGATAATTCCTCCAAATGTGATGATTTTTCAGCCAGCTTAGAAGAAAAATTAGAGGGATATATGGCAATGGTTTGGGAGAACAATGTGGTTAACCTACCTACCACTTTATTTGAACAAATCAAGTCTGCAATTGAAAAGGCCATAGCCCACAAAGTGAACAAAGAATTTTCCAAAGCAATTCAAATCCCAGCTGACCCTTCACCACTGACCATGCTCAGAACCCAAGCCCAACCAAAGAATCCATAGCAGCACCACCACATTCATCAGACTCCATCAGCATCCTCCCCTGATTTTGATGAAGCTACAGTTAAATCCAAGGCCAAGCAAAGTCAATACCAGACTTCAAAGAGTTCATTGCACCCCCCGTTTGGTAGCACCTCCTCCATGAAAGCATTGGTGCAAAGGTCTATTAAGAGACCAGCCTCCTCAGCTAAAAGCAATTCTATTAAATTGATGTCTAAAGAAAAACTTACAGAAGTTGCTCGGTCTTTGGGGTGGTGGCTAAGGGGCCACATGGCATTGCAAAGGTTAGGAATTCTAAGAAGAACACAGTTGGCTTCTCCAAGCCAACAACCTTCTCAAAATGAATTCCTTATCTTTGTTTTGTGTATGTTGCTTTGTTTAGCTCTAGTTCTTGTTAGTTGTATTTCACATTTGATAATGGAGATATGAAGTTGGAATGTTACAGGACTAGGCAGTCCTGAGAAGTGCTAAATTGTAATACCCCACAAAAAAAGAATTATTATTTTTATCTGCAAGTTAGTACGTGTAACGCACGTGTGAGCATTGCACGTGTTAGTTGTATTTATTTGTATGAATTGGGCCATAATACTAATCAGAATTAGTATGAATGAAATAAGAATATTATTGGGCTATAATTGGAAGAATAGAGATAAGTATGGCCCAACCCAATACAACTTGTAACCATAGGACATGTGCACATTTGTGCACAATGGCACAAGTGTAAAAATCCCCAGGGTTAGGGTTGGCCGGGAAACATGGGAGGATTTGGGGCAGAGTTGTTTTGGAAACTTTTTTGAATTAGACAATTAAGCGGTGAGTGAGTGAGGGGAAGATTAATAGTAATTATTACTAGTATGGTAACCCCTAATCCCATAATTGTTGGAGCCCCCTTCTTTTTAATCTTGGCCGGCCAAGATTAAAAGAGAGAGTGCTCCTCTCATTTGATTATTTTTTGTGGCGGTGATTTTGGGGCTCTTGTGAAGATTCGGGTGGGAAGAAGGACTCTTGGAAGGCTTACAAGCGAGTAGTTCGACACTTAGGGCGCGTTTGGAAACCCAAAAAACTAGGGAAAGGAATGGAATACTGCGGATAGACCCATCTTATCCTATTCCACGGCCTGTTTGTTTTGAAAAAGAAAATAAAGGAAACAATTAAATGTCATTCCCTAGGAAAAGATTTGAGCCAAATTCTATTCCAGCTCCACCCCCTCGGAAAGCTGGGTAAAGGAATGGAAACAACTAATTTTTCTTCTCTATTCATCAAGAAATCAACCATCTTCTCCAAATTTTGAGAGGGCTCTTCGTCACCATCACCTCTCGAATGCAGTGCAAATATGTTAAAAGAACTTCACATAAAATAAACGTTAAATTTCTGAAACCACCGAACTTTTTAATCAGAGAATAGTTGTTTTTTTTTTCCGCTTTCAGTTTCGGCAAATCACCTCGCCAACTTTTAGTACCGAACTAAGATCCCTCTTTTGGTGTAAATTACCCAATGTTCTTGATCCCGTTGATAATATATTTTTTACCCGATTCTTTTTTAAATTCAAATATCAAAAGTGAAAAGAATTAAATTACAAAAAAATAAAAAAAAATAAAAAATAAGGTAAACTAATTAATTTTGGTTAGAGTGGGTGATTTTAGAATTAATAAATCTTCATTTTTTGGGAGTGTCAGAAGTATGTTTTTTCTCTCCAGGAAAACAATTTTATTCATTACTCAACCTAAAATGCAAAATGTCAGAAGTATGTCCATGTACAAATGTTATAAAAAAGTTTTTCAAAATACCGTAATCCATAATATTCCATTGTTTGCCAAACAAGACTAGGGAATGGAAACAAAAAAAAGTCAATTTCATTCCACCAGTTGTCAAACACACACAACTTATAAAGTTAATTCATCCCTTTCCCTTTCTTTCCATTCCTCTCCATTCATTTTCATTCCATTCCTTCCCATTCCCCAACTTAAATGTTTCCAAACACACCCTTAAGTGGGTGTTCTCTCTTTTCTTTTAGATTGTTTTTGTAATGGCATGATAGGACTTGGTTTTTGGCATGATGGATAGTTATCTAACCATGAGTTTTATGAAAATAGTAGAAAGCATGCTAGGTAGATGTTTTTCATTCTTGCCATGAGATAGTGTTATTATAACTTTAGTAGCATGCTAGGTTTCGAAGAGATGTTTAATTTAGTATCATACTAAGTTTTGATTATTGAAATGATGTTTAATTTAGTATCATAATAAGTTTTTATTATTGAAGTAATTTTTAATTTAGTATCATGCTAAGTTTTGGTTGTGAAGCTGCCGCCTATTCATGATTAGTAGACAAATAATCGAGTAGAGAGGAAATTGTTAGTTTGCTTTTCAAGATTGCTTAGTTGTTTGGTGTCATGTTCATATAAGAAAAACTTGCTATTTTGATGCATTTCAAGATCTACTAAAGCCATGTTGGGATGTCGTATTGTAGAATTTTGATTAACTAGTTAATTGTGTTAAGGATGAACAAAAAATACCCAAAAAATATGATGTATACTCACTGTTTGGAGTATATTTTTCTCTGTTCAGTTAGACTATCTATTTCATGATATAGAGGTGGTAAAATGCACTACAGTGAGCTCTATAATCCATGTTTATATGTTAGTTTGGTTCTAGGAGTGATAGGATGTGATTAATACGCATTTCGGGGTCGTAAGGAGCACCAAAACGATAGTTTTTTATTTATGTTTAGTGTTGGAACTTATGTCTGTTTATACCCCTATTTGTAGCTGTCTATTTCACTATTTAACTGTTGTAAGTGTATCCAGGTGAGCTCTAGACCACTGTCAATATGTTAGTTTGAACCTAGGAGTGTTAGGGCTCGATGAGACTTCATTTAGGGTTCGAAAGGAGCCCCAAAATGATAGTTTTAGGTTGTTATTTCTTGCTGAAATTTTTGAAATGATTAGGTTCTGTTTGATGGTTGGTTAATCGCTGTTTAGAGACTCCAATTTATGAGTTTCAACTGAAGTTAGTAGTGGTGATAAGTTAATGTACGAGAGTGTCTGAGATTGGAACTCAAAGGGACTCTAATTCAGCTCGAAAGAGACTGTTTGGCTATTATTTTAAAGGGCCAGGTTTGGGCTCTGCTAGAGGCTGGGTTTGTGCCAGCATGAGGTCTAGGTTTGGTGGGGTATGGGCTGGATGCGAGGTCCCGTTGGGCCGAGTTGGACTCACATCGGATCGATTGAATTCAAGTAACGATTAAGTTAGGTTGCCAACCAAAGAATAAGTTAGTTAAACAGTTCATTTTATTTAACCTATCAACTAGTGGGAAATAGTTGAGTGAGTTGTTATGTTTCTTTGAGAGTGTTAAAAGAATGATAATGAGCGAATGGTCTAGTAGAAGCCGAATTGAAGAGAAGTGCGACCTTAATAGATTGTGAGACTAGTAGTTGTGCTAGACTTTCTATAGAAGTAGATAGTTTGGATAGAATGGGTTTAAATATAGTCTAGTGGTTACCTTGAACTAGAAACCCTTGAGAGACTATTACCCTTATCTCTGATGCTAATTAGCAAATGATTGGAGTAGGTTGGAAGACTTAGTTCATGATTAGAGTTCAATTTGAAACTTAAGTTTAGAGGTTGAATGAGTTTTGGCATCCGTTTAGTAGTTCTAGTTTCTTTGATATACGTCAGAAGAGAGGTGGTAGTTCTATACTGTGTGGTTAATATTGTAAGGACAGACACTAGAAAGTAGTCGTGATGGAAACAATTAATGATAGACATATTTGGTAAAGAGTTTATGATTCCTAGGAATGTTCGGGATTGAGGATAAGCCCGGGTTAGGGGTAGGCCGGTAAGGTCCACAAAATGGTAAGTAAAGAACTTGCGATTCCTATGAATGTTCGGGACTGAGCATACACCCAGTAAATCCACGATGTGTTGGCTAGGGGTAGGCCAGTAAGGTCCGTAGTTACGGGTGATCGACTTGTTAGGATTCATGACTAAGGATACACCCGGTAAATCCACAATGCATGGGCTAGGGGTAGGTCAGTAAAGGTCCAATATCCAAAGAGTGCGATTTACACGTGATTACATGTTAGAGTACTAATCATCAGGTTTAGGCTTGGATAGTGAGGGATTAAACCCTGTAATGGGGAGAAACGCTAGAAGCTTGTATTCAAAGCTTATGTTGTATGAACGGCATAGGATTTTAAACATGCATGCATTAGACATGAGCATTATATGCATTTTGTTTTGTGCATTAGATTTCTAGGATCATGGCATACAAAAATACACCTAGGTCTTTTACTTGGTCATTCACATTTTAAATTGGCATTATACTTTGGTTGTTGAGAAAACTAGATATCACTGTTATCATCTGATTTGCGTCAGTTGCAGTCAACTGTTGTGCCCAAAGTTGAAAGTTTTGCAGGACCCTTGTTCGATGGATGGAATGGAGTCAAGTTTGTCGTGGGTTCTAGTAGAAATTTGAAGCTTGAGTGTTGTAACAAGTTGTAAATTATTACATAGACATTATTGATTTTGTAATAAGTTGAGGTGTAATAAAAGTTTTAATTTTCTCTGAAAACTGTACTGTGTGTGTACTCAAATTGAAGTACAAGATTTTGGATGTGTCATATATTTTCAGTACATGAAATATGGGTTGTTACATCTATGATCAGAGAGGATTCTTATTGCTAAATTATATGGGGTGTGTATTCTAGAATCAGAGTTTTCCAAGCCCAATAAAAAGAAGCTTACTTCTACAAAGGGAGTGTTATCACCAAATGGTGATTACGGATGCTATTGATAGTTGTGGTGGAATAATGATAGGCTGGAATGATGATCTATTTGATGTCTTCTAATCAACAGTAGAAATATTTTCAGTATCTGTGTCACTAAGAGATAGAATGAATGGAACAAAATGATTTATTACGTATATGTGTGTACCCCATTTGAGAAGGATGATAGGAATCTTTGTTGGCAAGAGATTATATAGAGAAGACCCTTACTATGTTCATGTTGGTGCCTATGTGAAGAATTCAGTGCTACATTGTCAGACCAATTGAAAAACAGGGGAAAGAGTTCTCTTAGAGATATGAGAGAATTTGCGACACTATCTATTTCCCTTCTAAACCTTACTGACATGCCTCTATTAAGATGAAAGTTTACATTTTCAAATAGCAGAGACAACACTACATGGCAAAGCTAGGCAGATTCATGATCACACAAAAATGTGACAATGCCTTCTCTTGTAGCATCTAATCTTGTTTGCCAAGAATTGCCTCAGATCATTGCCCTATTGTGTTGGACACTCTTGCTATCCATTCCAGGGTGAATTGCTTCAGATTTGAGAAAGCATGGTTCTCTGATCCTCAATTCTCAAACCTAGTGAAAGGTTGGTAGAGTTCTTTCAATTGTAGAGGTTCATCAGTTGACATTTTTGGCCAAAAACTTATTTTACTCAAAAGAAGGCTTAGGGAATGGAACTATAAATTCTTTGGAAGCTTAAAGATGAAGTATAATGCATTGCTTGACAAAATTCATGCTCTGGATATAGCACATGAATCCAGAGATCCTACCTCAGCTGAAAAAAGATGAGAGACTCACCCTCACACAGGACTATGAAAAGTTTGTCCAGGCAGACTACACCTACTGAAATCAAAGAGCAAGGAAGACTTGGTTGAAAGAAGGAGATGCAAATTCTAAGTTCTTCCACTGTAATGCAAATGACAGAAGAAGAAGAAATTAAATATACTCCCTATCAGTTGATGATCAAATTATAATGAGTAGAAGGATATCATGTTTCAATTTGACAACCATTTAAATCCATTTGTGGCACCTCAGGAAATTCATCTTTCACTATAGATTGGTCCAACCTATATCTCCACCACACTGATCTGAGTCAACTAGACATCCCCTTCACCCTAGAGGAAATTAAGCAAGCAGTATTTTCAATGAGCAGTGATATGGCTTTTGGTCTAGATGGCTTTCTTATGAGCTTCTACCACTCATTTTAGGAAATAATCCAACAAGATATTATGAATATGTTTATTGCTTTCAATGCAGGTAATGGTGACATCTTTAGACTCAACTACTCTCAAATGTGATGGGGCCAATAAAGTGCATGAATTCAAGCCAATTGATCTTCTTAATTGCTCCTTTAATATCTTTAGAAAAGTGTTGACCAACAGATTGAGTCCCCTATTGCAGGATATAGTGTTATATTATCAAAGTGCTTTCTTAAAAGGAAAACTACCTTAGATTATTTCCTGGTTGCACATGAACTCAACAATTTATGCTCGAAAAAGAAAACAAATGTCTTCATGCTCAAAATTGACTTTAAATCTTTTGATTCAGTGCATTGGAACTTCAAAGAGGATATGTTGATAGCAAGAGGGTTTGGTCAGAAATGGTGCCAATGGATACATAAGATACTTCACTCTACTAAATCTTCAATCCTTTTTATGGTACTATCGGAGATACCATCCACTACAAAAAGAGAACTCAAACAAGGTGATCCTCTATCACCAATGTTGTTTATCCTGGTGATAGATGTCCTTGCTCAGATGCTCAATTTGGGAAGAGAAAATGAAATCTTCTACCCCCTCAATATCTCTGGTCCCCTTAGGGATCTATCTGTACTTCAGTTTGCTAATGATACCATACTTTTTTGCACATGAGAGGAACAGGAAGTTATTCATCTGAAGTTCCTTTAACATCTGTTTGCTAATCTCTGGCCTCGACATAAACTTCTCCAGGTCCTCCCTAGTGTATTTTGGCACATCTAGAGTTAAGCAAGCTGCATTCTCCCATATTCTGGAATGCCAACAGGAAAAACTGCTTATTAAGTTTCTAGGCATGCCACTTTCTAAAGGCAAGCATCAAAGAAGAGAGCGGTTGATCATTGTCAAGGTAGAGGAAATGCTATCATCATGGAAGGGGAAAATGTTGGCTAAAGGGTGAAGACTTGTGCTTATTAACTCAGTTTTACCAGCCTTACCAGTATAATTTGCTTCTTTCTTTAGGCTTCCAGCTTGGGTCATAAATGTTAGGTTTTGTGAGAAATTAACAATTGGGAATTAGGGTTTTATCTCTACATCTAAGTTGCTTGAGATATTCACCCTAGGTATCAAGATTGGAATACCTAGACTGCTATCACAAGCCAGTATTTTTTCTCTAAATACTGGTTTGGGTGTCGGGTTATAAGCCCACAAACCCGCGTTCCAATATCCAATCAATTGTACGTTCATTACACGTGTTACACATATGCACGTGCTATATTTATATAGAGAGAATATACCAATATATCCAACAATCTCCTCCTATATTCTCAATATATAAAGTACAGGATTATCTCATCAGATCAGTATACAACTGACTGGCTGATAGCAGTCCATAAAGGAAAAGCATCATAAAGGTATAGTTTCATAAGAACCAATAGAATTATAAAACTGAATAGCTCAATCAAGACTAAACCAATATAATTAACTAGTTCCAAACCATATACAATTCAGAATAGTTCACAAAGACTAAACAAACTGGAATAATCTGTCATAGTTTCAAAATCAAATAAAGCAAATAAACTTCAAGAACAAAATATGAGTTTTAAGCTCATGAACACAAGAGTCTTAAACTCAACGAAGTTTTACCAAGCAAGTGACTAATTTATTCTCAAAAGAAATAAATTGAAATTCTATCCTTGCACACTGCTTTATGTTTACTCCTCCATTTTGAGCAAATCATTATTTTTGAAATCTATGTTGACAGATTCAACTCCTCCATCTTTGCTAGCTTATTGAAAATAAGAATATCAAGAGACACATCTCTAAGAATTCCAACAATTTCACAAAGTATCTAGTTCCACAAAAGAACTTAGTACAATTCATAATTAGCTTAGCAAAAATATAACGCAAACATCACAATCAAGTATCTTTAATAAGTAAAGTACATGAACTTTATAGTTTCTACACAAGAACCATACTATGTTTCATATTGGAATGAAAAGACTGCCGTTTCAATCATGGTTTAACATTGAATCATCAAAATTGGAATGAAACATGTATCCATAAAAGACATATCATCAAAATTGGAATGATATTTAGGACAATTTAATCATCGGAAACACATCGACAAGTTTTCATGTTTCGTATTGGAATAATATGATTATTCTAAGTAAATTTTCTAGATATATAATACCATCAAAATTGGAATGACATTATATATTTGTGGAATTTATGTCGAATCATCAAAATTATCTAAAACATGTCAACTGCCTAAAATTGATGCTTAAGTTTGAACTTCTCTATGGCTCCAATTGGATTCTAAATTTCAAAACAACTTGGATGTTAAAGCTTTTTACTCAATAGCTTTTAACTCCACTTTCCCCCACAGTTTTGATAATTAGATCACTTTCAAGTCTCTTAGCAAGAGCATTAGCCATACGATTGTCACAATTGCACTTTATCTATGAGAAAGTTCAACTAGGCTTCTTTCAGCCTTAATATACTCCTCTTACTATTATAGAGTGAGTTATGAGCTACAGTGCATTGTAGCTTGATAGTCGCATAACAGAATTAGAGAGTTACTTAAACTTCTTAATGGATAACTAGCAACAATTTCTTCAATCCACTCAGCCTTTTCCCCTGCAGAGGATTACACATAGAGGTCTGATTTCATGGATGATAGCACAGTGCCTGTTTGCTTTTGTTTCCATAACATTTCTGTTTCTCCTAGTGTAAACACATATCTACTAGTTATCGACTTTCACTAAATTCTGAGCATCATAATGCATCAGATCAGCCATTCATTCGAAGAATGACTAGAGTCGCACAAAGCAAACTCTTGAATACCACTCAGGTATCTCATTAGCCTCTTAAGGGCACTCAAATGTGTATGGGATTATTAGTGAATCTGCAGATCATACCTACCTCAAAGGCTATGTCTATTCTAGTGCAGATCTTTGTATACCTGAGACTGTCAATTCCTTTAGAATGATCTACATGTCTCAGTTGCACCATCATTAGGTGTCAACCTTTTATCATAATCATAAGGTGTTTCAAAACACACTTTCAATCACTATATCCCCACTTTTGAAACACATTTTGATTTGATGAGTCTGGCTAAGAGTTATCCCTTGCCAACTGAAAACTTACCCTTATACCTATGGTGTCCACAGTACCTAGGTTTTCGTGTTGAATTCTTTGGATAGCATAATTTTAACTTCATTTATAATAGAGAGGTCACTTCCAAGAACTTGCATGTCAACATAACAAGTAAATAATAGCTACTATATTTGACACACCACAAAGTTGAAGGCACTGATCTGAATTACTTGATTCATATACTAGGCTCTTTCAAAAATTTGTCAAATTATTTATCTGTTGGCTATACATGTTTTAAGAACATACAATGATTTTACTATATTGTAAATCTTGTTCACTAAACATATTAGTTCAAAACTTTTCAGTACAAAACTGTTCAGTACAAAATATTAAGTACAAAGCCTTTTAATTATCCTTTATGAATGACAAAATTTTCAATAGATGTAAGGGTAAGAAGAATACTTATTGTAGCAATATGACAAACATGTGAGTAGACATCAAATAAATCTACTCCATTTTTCTCAGTCAATCTGTTAGCTACTAAAAAGCATTAAAATTGCTACTGATCAATCAAAATTAAGTTTCTTCTACAAAACCCCACTTACTATAGTTTTAGCCCCTTTCGGCAGATCAACTAAATTAAAGTATTATTGTATGACACAGAATCATCTCATTGTCTACGAAAGACTCTTCTTAGCTCATTTGTCATTCAAGTTTTCAAGCGTCAGTAAGGCTGGTTCTTGATTCCAACTGTGAATCATTTAACATATCTGTAGGACTAGATTATTTCATACATTTATCTTTGATGAACATATCTTCAAAGAATTTTGCAAATCTAGATTCTTCTAGCACAAATTTGATAGATCCAACATCTGTCCACAGAGCTACCTTCTGCACTTTCTAAGCACACAAATATTTGTTGTAGGTCCTACTTTAGGCCTTCTAGGGTCATGTACTCTAACAAAAGTATCACAACACACATTTTCACTTTAACAAAACTGTTTGTGTTTTCATACCATGATTTACAAGGTGTATTCAATTTAGAGTGTAGTAACACATTAGAGATATGATTAACAATACAACATCACTCATAATTACACAAGACAAACAACAGTCAATAATATAGAATTCAACATTTCACTCAGTGTTTGATTCTAACTTTTATCAATACCGTTTGACAGTTGTAAGTAGAGTGAACTAGAGATTATGCTCAATGCAAACTTCTCTAAAGTTGTTAAAATATATTCACCACCTCTTTCAAATCTGAACCCTTGATTTTTAGCATTTAACTATAATTTTTAATTCATTAAGAATAACAAGTGCTTCATTCTTCATATATATGACAAACTTATATTAATCATCTACAAAAGAGATTAAATACTTCTGACCAACAATCGTCTCATCTAGTCACAAAGCTACTGAGATCACAAATATCAGAATGTATTGACTCAAGAAGTTGTGTGCTCCTAGAGACCATACTAAATGATTTTCTAGTGATTATAATCTGAGCACAACTTCATATTTGTCATATTTTAATGGAGTATCATTGAGTAAAGTTATGAGTTTTAACAAGAACAAACAATTTAATATATAGTTCATAGTGATTCTAAATTTCAAAACAACTTGAATGTTAAAGCTTTGACTTAATAGCTTTTAACTCCATTTCCCCACAGTTTTGATAATTAGATCACATTTCCTCACAAACAACTGAATATATAGTTCTCAAATCTTAGTCAATTATGCTATGTTCAAGAACACAATTAGAACTATTATTATTAATTGTCTCATTTGTTAAACTCAACTTATACATACGATTGACAATATATGCACTTTATAAGAGTTAATACAAAATTACTCTATCATATTTTTCAAAAATTATTTGCTTTCTTTAATGGTTCTAACAATGTCCACTAGCTCAAACACATTGAGCAAAGAATTCTTTCCTTTACTCGTTCTTCATCATCTTCATAACGCTAAATGAGATAATGACTAACATATTATAATTCAACTTTGCACACACAGTACAATGAACGAGATGGAACACAACGTAACTAGTAGAGTCAATTCTACATTAAGAGATGCTCTCTCCTAAGTTACAGACATTTGTTATACATCTCATACAATTTTATTTTATTTTAAATTTTAGAGAGGCAAATATGTAATCTCACACAAACTGCAAACAATGGATTTGTCAAAATATCTATACACGTAGTATGATAAAACACTTAACAACCCTAAACATGCTAGTTTTCCAGAGCGAGAATAACTATGATCTAAAACTCTCAATCATATGATTAAACGCACAAAACGTTAACACATTCATCACATGAAAAATACTGAGAAAATTAAAGTAGATCATACCGACACTTCAAGTTAGAAGTGTTTTTCCAAAATTCGATGGAGAAGCCTGCGTAGTGCAGACTTATCATACCATGATGCAAATCCATCGTCTCCAACATACACAATTTGTAGGTAACATTAAAGTTCCTACATTCATCAAATTGTTAAAGATTAGCCAATTAAACAAATTATTAGCACAATCTAATTCTAGCAACAATTTAATTGGAGATCCGAATTTTATAGTCAACATACAGTTTAACTTATCAAAATAGATATTATGTTTTAGCACATAGCCAAAACAACTGTTCAACTTGTATTTAATTAAACAAATGATTAATACAGTCTTGAACTTAACCACTTAGCATCATAGTAATTCTATAATTCGAAACATAAACTTAAAACGAATGTTTTGAACTTCCAGCACATAGCAAAATATTTAACAGAAATTTAATACGAGGAAAGTAAAGAACTTATCTTTCACTGTCTCTTCCCCTTCAATTGATTAGAGTCAAATCTGTTTCGAAACACATCTGATCTATCCTGTATTGCACCCTCCAGAGTATCTCAATCTGTGCCAAACCCAATAAGGGACAAATCCACTACTGCTCTCTTTGAGCAAATCCCACCTCTCTTCTTCTTCACAATCCAAAAGCCAGAAATCATTTTCTCAATGAATCTGGTTTGGATCCGACTAACACAAGAACAAATCTTGCAACTCTCAACTGTAGACCAAAAGAGGCTAAAATGAATTTGGGTTCAAACTTCGGGTTCGGATCTACACAGCAAAGAGGAAAAAACTCCCAATGTCTTCTTCAAGATTGGGTTGCTTTGATTGGTTCTGAAACATAGAACTCAATCAACCAGGATGAAGAAGAGGGAGGACGACCGGGAACGACGCCTGAGGGGAAGCTACACCGTCGCCGAGATCTGCGACCGATCAAGAGGGGCTAGAGCGACGCTGGCCATCGAATCCCGATGGGTCTCGAGTCGACTGCCTCGACTGCGGGTCGACAACACGCGACGAACGGCTCCGGGGTACGACGACGGCGTTAGCGATCGTCGATGAGATTGTTAGGTTTTGTGAGAAATTAACAATTGGGAATTAGGGTTTTATCTCTACATCTAAGTTGCTTGAGATATTCACCCTAGGTATCAAGATTGGAATACCTAGACTGCTATCACAAGCCAGTATTTTTTCTCTAAATACTGGTTTGGGTGTCGGGTTATAAGCCCACAAACCCGCGTTCCAATATCCAATCAATTGTACGTTCATTACACGTGTTACACATATGCACGTGCTATATTTATATAGAGAGAATATACCAATATATCCAACAATAAAGAGAATTGATCAAATCAAAGGCATATTCTTATGGTCTGGTGCATATTGAAGATTTCATGGGCATAGCAAATATCCAGTGGAGGAGGACCTGCCAACCAATGTCCTAGGGGGACTATGTATTCTTGATCTCACAATATTCAACCAAGCTCTGTTGATGAAATGGTCTTGGAAATTAGTGGTTGATCCCCAAAATTTATTGTGTGAGACTCTTAGATCGTTGTACTACAATGCCAACTTGTGCTCCTACCACCAACCAACCTCAGCCTCTGTCTTCTGAGAAGGCATATTTCATCTCAAGCCTTAATTACTCTCAAATATCACTTGTCATACAGGTGATGGATCTTCCATTTTATTTTGGAAATCCAACTGGCTAGCTATCCTGAGTATTGAACACAATTCCCCAAATTAACTAATGCCGCTTGGGATATACAGGTACTATTGCTAACACAATGATATTGGGAGGGTGATAATTGGATATGGAGGTCAATACTGAGAAGAGTACTTGTTGGTGAGATAGCTGAGGAGATGGAGAGGCTTCAATTATCTTTAACAGACACAACTCCTACTACAAGCAGGGAAAACCCCAGATGGAAACACTCTAACACAGATGTATTCACTATGAAATTAGCATACAACTTCTTCATCAGTGGGAGACTTATATCTCCTTATGCAGTGGCCACATGAGAGAACTATGCTCTCATCAAATGCAAGTTATTTATTTGGTTACTAAGCTGGGACAGACTTCACTAAGGGGCTAACTTGAGGAAGAGATGATGGATGGGAGATGAAGCATCACAGCTTGTGCATGTCCATTTGAAACTAGTTTTTACATTTCTTTAAGTGTCCTATAGCCAAGGCAGTATGGTCTTACTTTTGTACTATTCTACACATCACCTCACTACCTGATTCACTTCACACATGCTTTACTTCTTGGTGTTTTGCTCCCATTAAACCTCATTTAGGAAATGCATGGTTAATTGTTGTCTATTAGTATTTTCTGGGTGATTTGGCTAGAGAGAAATAGTAGAGTTTTCAATTCTGCACCTTCAATCATAGAACACCTTACTTCTTGGCTGAATACAGCTCCAACCAGCAGGAAGAAGGCCAAATCAATGGAATTTATTGAAGATCAGGGATATTAGAGTCTTCTTCAAAAATAACTTGCTTAGATTGGCCTTTCTAGGGCCACTGTTGCAACTCTTGTGGAAGTCAGTAAGTGAGAGCCTGGAGACTTCATCCTTCCCTAAGCCTGCAAGCTGTTTATTTGCACTAAATTGATGATCGTAGGAAGATTTTTTGGAGCACTTAGCTACTTATTTTTTGAAGTGTTGCTCGTTTATATTTTTTGCAAACTCTGGGTATGTACTAAGATTTACTTGTTAAAACTTTAACTGCTACTTTATTTGCCTCAGTTACTCTTGAGAAGCCAATTGTGTCGAGGGGGAATCTATAGATGAAGGGAGAGTTCGTATGAGCTCAATTTTAGGTATGTAGAGAGATGTACAACAATATTCCTCTACCCACTCTTCACTCTAATGTTAAGCCACATCTCACTCTCTTTTCCCATCTAAATTTCCCATTCTCTGTCTTCCTCTCCGGTACTAAAGCTTATGCTTATATCTACTGACTCTAACTTTTGCAAATATATTGAGATAGGGTACCCCCTACCTTTCCCTAGTCAAATTATTATTATTATTATTATTTTGTTTAATATGATTTGTGCACATACCTCATAAGAACATTAACTCCTCCAAGTATTGCCTCTTTTTAAATTGAAATTTCATGATTATTATTAAAAATATAGTATTGAATTGTAGGGATGGTAATGGTAGCAAAAATATAGAATTGCATTGTTTATTATTATTATTTTTAAAGTATTCTTTTGCGCGCATAGGATATTATAAGGATAATTTAGTCTTTTATCTTTTGTCTCTTTGAAAAAACTTCTTTTATTTTCTTGAAGGAAAATATAAAAATTAACTGATATAAACACCTGAATAAAAATTTGCAAGTTCTATTATGATTTATTGTCGACGCATCCCTTGCACTTTTAATATTTCGAGAGATTGGAACGTCTCTCTTTTCTCATATCTTTCATTATCATTATTTATTTAATTTCATAATGTGATTATTATTCTATTTTCTCTTTGATCGTTTCTTTCGTTATTATGATTGCATAATAATGATGGAAAATATCTGAAGTATTGTTAAATTTTTAATATAATATTATTTTTCGAGAAAACTATTTTCCTTTTTTTTTTTTAATATTTTGAATAAATTTGGGATTTGACAATTAATTTATTATTTATATGGATAAATTTTTTATTTAATATAATTTTATGCTAACAACTAAATTGGACTAATTGAGAAAACTAATTGGGTATGTAAAATTCGAATCTATTTAAATATAACATCTAATTAGGAGATAAAAGATTTACACAAGTAAAAGTTTAGGCATAGAACTACTAAGATTTTAACCACCTTTTTCACATTTGTTATTTACATGTGTTTTTTTTGATGAATTTATTTACATGTGTTGTATGTGTCACAGGTTTTTTCAAATGAAGTTTTGAATCACAGTTAATAAGAGATAAGTATGAAAATAAAATTAACTTTAATAAAGATAAAAATTAAAGTAGATAAATTTAGAATCCTTTTAGATATAATATTTTAGTTTTAAAATAAATTTTGTAAATTTATATCGTCTCATAATAAAACTAAATTTAAAACTCAAATAAAAGAAATTCAAAATTTTAAAACTAAAATCTAAATTAAACATGCATGTGTCATTTTATGTTGCACATATTATTGAATCATGTTCAAAATTATGTGTGTTTAAAACATATAAGATTTTTGATCATCTAATGGCCCGCTCGTGCTGGTACATGCCGGTTGATAGTATTATACTATTTTTATTAAAATTCTATATTGTCTCATTTATTAAATCAATCGTATTTTGTTTTTAACTGGAAAAGATATAAACAAAATAGTTAAACAACATTTAAGAAAACATTTTAAAGAAAAAAAATTGATATTTCATCCAATCAAGGAAAATCCTAACCAGTGGATAGGTTGCAATAGATAAAACCCAAAAATAAAAACTAAAATTAGCAAGTTAAGTATCTAACAAACAGTTCATCCGTTCATCTTGCAATGTACCGTCCACACATTTTATTAGTAACTACCACATATAAATGAATGTGAAAGGGTGTGTTTTCAAAAAGTATTATAATTAATTATTACATACGTTATATTATTATCATGTTAATCTATTTCAAGATTTAGAAATTTATCACTTATTTTAACATCACATTTTAATAGAAATATACATCATCAATTTCTCACCATGACCCCTACATGTATGAAATCAATATTAATCATGTTTTGTTGATCATATACTAAATATTATACATGAAGAAGAAGAAAAATAGTTACAAAAAAGGGTATTTTAGATATTAACCCATAAAATTTATATATTTTTATATAACTCCCAATAAACTTTGTAATTCAATATAACCACACAAAAAAATTTACTTACTTCAAAAATCTCCAAAAATCTAAAAACAATTTTTTAATACCTAAACTAACCCTCTCTTTCATCTTCCCAACTAAAGCACTTCTATTTAACCCAAAATGTCCCTTAATTTCCATTCTTCTCTTTCCGCCCTTCTCCTATTGAGTAGTCTTGTTAATGTATTTTTCTTTTTTTCACAAAACTATAAATGAAGTTTAAAAATTGTAACCCCTATTTTCATTAATACGTATTTTTAAAAGTATTTTTCTGTATTTAAATCCTCAGTATTTTATAATTATTTTTCTTTAATTGATTTTTTAAACTATTTGAGCCAAGTTGTTATTATAAGCCCAATTCTATATTTTGATTTTTCTGAACCCAAAATTTAGCCCAACACCTTAATTATTTAAATTAAATATTTTGAAGCCCAACCCAACCAATATTATTATATTATTTTATTCTGAGCCCATTTATTGAAGCCCAAGTCCAGTACCCATATAATTGTGCAGATTTTGTTACCCTACACATCTACCCATATACAATTTCTTCCCACTTTTTCCCCCACTCTTCAATCCCGTACCCCAACTTCCCCAATTTGCAGATGTACATTCCCCCATGTCTCGTAACCACCTCCCACTCTCTCTCATCCCACTACTCCATTAATTACTATATTATTATACAAATATCCCATTCCCGTACCCCTCTCTCTCCCATACTATCTCTCCCTCTCTGTTCTCAACCAAAGAACAGAGGAACCCAAACTCTCCTCCTCCATTCGCCATTTCCAACCTTCGTTCGAACCTCCTTCGAACACCGCGACCACAGTCGAAGCTCCTCCTTGACTTCTCCGACGATGCGCCGCCATTGCCGACCCCTCCTTCTTCCTCCATTCCGCCGCTCGCAGCCCCTCACCTCAGTCGCCGATCTCGTCGAACCCAACCGAAGCTCCCCCTGTGCCATCATCATCATCGATGCGTCGCCACCGTTTCTCTTCCTCTCCCCGTAGCCACTGCCTCGCGAATCCACCATCGAGCGCCACCGCCTCGATGCTCCTTCACAGTCGCCACCCCAGAATGCCAGCATCTTCAACCTCCTGCAACTCGACTTTGCCATGCCAAGCTGCACCTCGACGTCCCTCCGCTATCATCTTCCTTATCTGCTCTCTGCCCAGCAGCGTCGCCCCTCATCGACCACCATGGCCGCCCCTCGCTCCTGTCGCTGTCGTCGTCCCCTTACCGCAGTCGTCTTCTTCTTCCTTTCGTCGAGCCTCCCTCGACTCGAGCACCACCTCGCCGAAGCATCGACCATGCCGCCTGAGCTCTCACCTCCCCCTTAAGTCGCCGCCATGGCATCTCCCTCTCTGTTTTCCTTCCGAAAACAGAGCATTCGCTCTCGCTGTCGAAGCTTTCGCTCGTGCCGCCTTGGTTGCTGCCGTCACACCTCGGCTGCAGTGCGCAGCTCGTCGTTGCCGTCTCTTGTTCTCCCCGCTCGCCTCGCCCCTGCGTCTTCTTCCTCCTTCTTCCACTCGACTCAGCACCCATCGAGCATCACCCTTGAGCACGTCGATGGCCACCGTACTCCGTTGTCGCTCAGTCCCGCCACTGCGCCGCCTGAGTCGCCGCCGCACACCCCCAGTCGCAGTCGCGACCTCCAGTCGCCCAAGCCCGGCCGCCACTTCTCTCCCGCACCCTCTCTCTCTCTCAGTCGGATTAAAGAAGAAGGAGAAGGGTTTTGATTGGTCAAAAATTGTGTTTGGTGTTTTGGCTCACTGGATCTGAGTTCGGTGTTTGGCTGTTCTGTGTACGTGCTTGGGATCTACTGTGGTGAGTTGAGTTTGGTTGCTATTTTGGTTTGCTGTGGGTTGTGTTTGTGTCTGGCTGTTTTGTGGAGTAGGAGATCCGGGAATTGGAGTTGTTTTTGGTTGTTTGCTGTTTGGGTGCTTGGAGTATACTGTTCAGTGTGGAAGAGAAGAGTTGGAGTTTTGGTGTGCTGTTTGGTGTTTTGTAAGAAGGGGGTTGGTTGTTTTGGTGTTACTGTTGTGTGGGTTGGGATCCGATAGTTGCCGTTTGCTGTTTGTTGGATCCGGGGCACCTTGCTATTTTGCTGGTTTGGATTGCACGCGTCTCGCACGTTTTCTTGGGATTGCTCCCCGGGATACTGATCCCGTTATTCTTGTTCAATTTCATCGTCATCAACTAACAGGCAAGTCCACTTGAACTCTTTTAATTTTCTAGTTCAAGCTTATTGATCTCCCGCAAGTAGTTCCATTTTAATTATCTTAATTTGCCTTGTGTCCTTTCCGTTGGGAGTATCAAGG
Source organism: Hemerocallis citrina (assembly GCA_017893485.1). Classification (NCBI taxonomy): domain Eukaryota; kingdom Viridiplantae; phylum Streptophyta; class Magnoliopsida; order Asparagales; family Asphodelaceae; genus Hemerocallis; species Hemerocallis citrina. Next base: position 26,127,991 of record CM030368.1, read on the forward strand.
GTTTACACGAACTGACCCGACGTACTCTTGACATCTTATTATTATCCATTGACTCAAACCCAAGCCTACATACACAATTGACACGAATAAAATGACTAGAATTCTATATAAAGAAAATGAATGATGATTGAATACATTGATCGATTGAGATATTGTGACTTGAACAATGACACGACAAATAGACTTGTACATGGTAATGAACATCCTAATTGCTGTATAACAGTATAATGCATTTCATGATACAATAACCTATTGTTTATCGACTTGAATGAACATATATGTGATGGCTTTTTATAAATTTCTGCTGTATTGTCCGTTTTGTTCTGAGGTTTCGACCCAGTCATAATAGGCATCAGTTAAAATAATATAAAGAGAATTGTTGTTTTAGATTTACTACTTCGTGTTTATTATTGTGTAATGTATCATATTGCTGCATCATTATCGTTCCCTTGACATCCTTATATACACTTGCATGAGCATGAATGACTTAATAATAAAATGCTAAATAAGCCGGGGTTTATAAGGGTTGACTTAGTAGTGGACACTCAGAAAATGTACTCGGTAAGGCCTATCGTGATATCATATTAACATGGAAGGAGAAGTATTGATTGTGAATGATTGATTGGAAATTGAAAATTGTGAATGATTGATTGGAAATAGAAAATTGTGAATGATTGATTGGAAATTGGAAATTGAAAATTGTAAATGATTGTTATTGAAACCGAGTACACGCTCTGCAGATCTCACCACTATGTCTCAAACGAACACTGTTTTGCGTGTACCGAACCTGTGGTATGGGACGCAGTAGTACGTGCACTAGATAGGAAAAATGACGTTCTAATGAACATAAATTGACACGTGTATACTCGATTTTGACCATTGTTATTAGTACCATTATTGTCCTTGCAATTTGATCTTGATTCATATCCCTTCATGTACCTTATTTCCTTACACTCTGCTTTCACTACTTGCTGTCCGTACTTGCTCTAAGGACAACTATTCCTTCTTTTTAGATGAACAAGTACAGGTGTACAAGGAGAATTTCCAGAAGGCATTGATGAGCAGTTCTTCTACAGTTGAAGCAGGAGCCTCTTGAGCTATTTAGTAAGTTCTTATGTTTCAGATTTGGTTATTGAATTTCATTCTCGTTTATGTGATTATTATGTTTCTGCGTGGTTGTGATTCATTTTTCTTATATTGTTGAGCTAAGACTAGTACAGCTTATGGATGATATGAGTTGGCGTACTTATATCATTCGCTGGGCCTCAATTACGTGCCTGTGTTCCTGTATTCCAGAAAGCGGGGCGTGACAGGTTTAGCCAGTCTAACTTAATAATATGCGCACCACGTTAATCACATGAACATGTAATAACCAACATATGATCTGGATACTCCTCTCATTTGATTCCTCTTTTGACCCCTTCATATTCAGTTCCTTCATCTCTCAGCTGTTTCGTTCCTTCCATTTATTCACATTCATTGATTCCCTACTGGGTATAATTTTATTCTTTTGTGCCCATATTCATTTGATTCTGGAGTTGTCCATTCTTTTCTTCCCACTTGATTCGTCGATCGGCATCTGTGGATCTTCAAGAACATGTTAAAGGCTCGTTTAACTCCTACGATACTGTATATTTTTATGATATATTTGTTGTGTAAATCTGCTACACTGCATATTTATTTCTCATTCATATTTGCTTGGTGCTATGCATGTATTTCATTCCGTTTCTCCCTACTTTTATAAATCATTTCCACTACTGCTATTTTGTACTATTGTGTTTGATTTTATAATTTATACATCTATTTTGATATTCTATTGTGTGGCTTTCAACTTCATTTCTTACTTTTCTACTATTTTTATATTACGAATTTCAGAACATACATCATACTTAAATTAAATGTCCCATATCCCTGTGTATATGGAAGGTTACATCTTCAATTTCGTCATTTTGGTGCAACCTAACGTCGAGATGGCAAATATGCAACTCGATGTCAATGGAGGCAAATTGCAACAGGATATCGGCGAGGCAAAATGTGCAGCCGAATATCCAGACGACAATCTGCAACCTGATGTCGTGAAGACAAACATGCAACTTGATGTTAAGGAGGCAAGATTTTCTACTTATTTGCTAATTGATATTTCTAGACTCTTTACCTATATAATGAAACTAATGGTAAAGAAATATTTTCCTTATGACATTTTGTTTATACAATTACACTTTACGTTTCCATACAATTTGAACAAGTATAGTGGATTTTACTCTATTTTGTGTTTACCAATTTTTTTTTTTACATTTATGTTGAAGATTAAGTACACCAGTTATGGTCTAAGTTTTCGTTCTTTTGTGAGTCACTATTTATTGCCAACGTTTTCCAACTCTTTAACATTTTAGATTTCTCACTTACTGTTGTTTCCACATCCTGATTAATGATTGACGCTTACTTTTGTAATATTTAATGAACTCCTTTCTAAATCTTCTTGCATATATATATATTTGGTCTATTTTGCTCGTTACCCTTTAATGTGTTTTTCGAGTATTGATTATAATGTCAACATTCATTAATTATTATATGTCTTTTACATTCATCGTTATTAATATTTTTTTTACTTAGCTAAATTTGTTCGTATTTGTATGTATCTTGACTGGTTATTTTCCCAAAATTATTATTTTTATATCACCCTTAAAGTTGTGTTCCTTTATTGTTTGTATAGTTAGCAACCTTTTTATAGTTGGGTTTTATCTCTTCACTTTGAATTCTTATTCTACGTGAATAGTCTTCCTATTTTCTTACGATCGGGGATTAACGGTGTATCTTGACTTCACTTTCCAGTTATAATTGATCGACTATATATATTCTTGTTTGATTTATTTATAGACTTGATAAACCAAATTCGTATTTTGTTTTAGAATGTTATTATTACTACTATTATTTTTATTGCTATGCTTTTCGTTATTATTATTGGTATCATTATTATTATTGATATTACCATTACTATTATTATTGTTATTTTCGTTATTTTGTTATTGTTGTCAATATTGAATTACCTTCATACAATGTTGAACTCAAACTATGTTGTGTCTTGCATTCTTATTCTTATCAGTTTTGTTAATATTTTTAATATTATTATTATTATTATTATTATTGTTATTATTATTATTATTATTATTAGTATTGTTACTGTTGTTATTGCTCATTTTCATGAATGTTTTGAATCCAATTTTGTCATATTATCATGATTATCAGTATCGTTAACATTTTTATTTTATTGTTATTATTTCCATCAGTATGACTATGATGATTTTTTTTATATTTATTATTACTGTTATTATTATTACTATTATTCTCTTTAATGTTATTGTTATTGCTATTATTATTGTTATTATTATTGTTATTATTAACATTTGTGTCATTATTATTGTTATTATTATTTATTTATTGTTATTACTATTCTATTATTCTTGATGTTATTATTTTTATTATTAATATTTGTTGTTATTATTATTTTTGTTAAAACCCATTAGTTTTGATCTATAGCATATCTTTTAATTATTTAAATTGAAGTCAACCTTTATATTCATTTTGCATTATTTATCTTGAGCTCATACTGTCCTTGATCCTGGTGTCTCATTCTTGTCTTCTTACTCGGTTCGTCGATGGTGTCATGTGGCCTACAGCGACATGTATGTTGCTTGGGAAATCGCCACCACAGTAGTGCAGAGGAAGCTTGGTTGGCCCATAACCCACAGGTCCCAGGATTCTCTTGTTATTCCTCATTCTTTGTATCGTTGAGATATTATTCGCCTTTTTCACCCGTCATCTTTTGTCGATTTATTATTCGACATCGGTATTATCTATATCCTTTTCTTATTCTGGTGCTCCCGTCGCCTAAGTTTTCTTTTTCTAATTTCCTTATCTTGTTATTTCTTAAGTTTGTTTCTGTTTTGTCCTGCTGTCTGCCATATTGAATTTCGAGGATGAAATTCTTCTTGTAAGGTGGGTAGGATTTGTAACCCCTGTTTTCATTAATACGTATTTTTAAAAGTATTTTTCTGTATTTAAATCCTCAGTATTTTATAATTATTTTTCTTTAATTGATTTTTTAAACTATTTGAGCCAAGTTGTTATTATAAGCCCAATTCTATATTTTGATTTTTCTGAACCCAAAATTTAGCCCAACACCTTAATTATTTTAATTAAATATTTTGAAGCCCAACCCAACCAATATTATTATATTATTTTATTCTGAGCCCATTTATTGAAGCCCAAGTCCAGTACCCATATAATTGTGCAGATTTTGTTACCCTACACATCTACCCGTATACAATTTCTTCCTACTTTTCCCCCTACTCTTCAATCCCGTACCCCAACTTCCCCACTTTGCAGATGTACATTCCCCCATGTCTCGTAACCACCTCCCACTCTCTCTCATCCCACTACTCCATTAATTACCATATTATTATACAAATATCCCATTCCCGTACCCCTCTCTCTCCCATACTATCTCTCCCTCTCTGTTCTCAACCAAAGAACAGAGGAACCCAAACTCTCCTCCTCCATTCGCCATTTCCAACCTTCGTTCGAACCTCCTTCGAACACCGCGACCACAGTCGAAGCTCCTCCTCGACTTCTCCGACGATGCGCCGCCATTGCCGACCCCTCCTTCTTCCTCCATTCCGCCGCTCGCAGCCCCTCACCTCAGTCGCCGATCTCGTCGAACCCAACCGAAGCTCCCCCTGTGCCATCATCATCATCGATGCGTCGCCACCGTTTCTCTTCCTCTCCCCGCAGCCACTGCCTCGTGAATCCACCGTCGAGCGCCACCGCCTCGATGCTCCTTCACAGTCGCCACCCCAGAATGCCAGCATCTTCAACCTCCTGCAACTTGACTTTGCCATGCCAAGCTGCACCTCGACGTCCCTCCGCTATCATCTTCCTTATCTGCTCTCTGCCCAGCAGCGTCGCCCCTCATCGACCACCATGGCCGCCCCTTGCTCCTGTCGCTGTCGTCGTCCCCTCACCGCAGTCGTCTTCTTCTTCCTTTCGTCGAGCCTCCCTCGACTCGAGCACCACCTCGCCGAAGCATCGACCATGCCGCCTGAGCTCTCACCTCCCCCTCAAGTCGCCGCCATGGCGTCTCCCTCTCTGTTTTCCTTCCGAAAACAGAGCATTCGCTCTCGCTGTCGAAGCTTTCGCTCGTGCCGCCTTGGTTGCTGCCGTCACACCTCGGCTGCAGTGCGCAACTCGTCGTTGCCGTCCCTTGTTCTCCCCGCTCGCCTCGCCCCTGCTCCTTCTTCCTCCTTCTTCCACTCGACTCAGCACCCATCGAGCATCACCCTTAAGCACGTCGATGGCCACCGTACTCCGTTGTTGCTCAGTCCCGCCACTGTGCCGCCTGAGTCGCCGCAGCACACCCCCAGTCGCAGTCGCGACCTCCAGTCGCCCAAGCCCGGCCGCCACTTCTCTCCCGTGCCCTCTCTCTCTCAGTCGGATTAAAGAAGAAGGAGAAGGGTTTTGATTGGTCGAAAATTGTGTTTGGTGTTTTGGTTCACTGGATCTGAGTTCGGTGTTTGGCTGTTCTGTGTACGTGCTTGGGATCCGCTGTGGTGAGTTGAGTTTGGTTGCTATTTTGGTTTGCTGTGGGTTGTGTTTGTGTCTGGCTGTTTTGTGGAGTAGGAGATCCGGGAATTGGAGTTGTTTTTGGTTGTTTGCTGTTTGGGTGCTTGGAGTATACTGTTCAGTGTGGAAGAGAAGAGTTGGAGTTTTGGTGTGCTGTTTGGTGTTTTGTGAGAATGGGGTTGGTTATTTTGGTGTTACTATTGTGTGGGTTGGGATCCGATAGTTGCCATTTGTTGTTTGTTGGATCCGGGGCGCCTTGCTGTTTTGCTGGTTTGGATTGCACGCGTCTCGCACATTTTCTTGGGATTGCTCCCCGGGATACTGATCCCGTTATTCTTGTTCAATTTCATCGTCGTCAACTAACAGGCAAGTCCACTTGAACTCTTTTAATTTTCTAGTTCAAGCTTATTGATCTCCCGCAAGTAGTTCCATTTCAATTATCTTAATTTGCCTTGTGTCCTTTCCGTTGGGAGTATCAAGGGTTTACACGAGCTAACCCGACGTACTCTTGACATCTTATTATTATCCATTGACTCAAATCCAAGCCTACATACACAATTGACATGAATAAAATGACTAGAAATCTATTTAAAGAAAATGAATGATGATTGAATACATTGATCGATTGAGATATTGTGACTTGAACAATGACATGACAAATGGACTTGTACATGGTAATGAACATCCTAATTGCTGTATAACAGTGTAATGCATTTCATGATACAATAACCTATTGTTTATCGACTTGACTGAACATATATGTGATGGCTTTTTATAAATTCCTGCTGTATTGTTCGTCTTGTACTGATGTTTCGACCCAGTTATAATAGGCATCAGTTAAAATAATATAAAGAGAATTGTTGTTTTAGATTTACTACTTCGTGTTTATTATTGTGTAATGTATCATATTGCTGCATCATTATCGTTCCCTTGACATCCTTATATACACTTGCATGAGCATGAATGACTTAATAAAAAAATACTAAATAAGCTGGGGTTTATAAGGGTTGACTTAGTAGTGGACACTCAGAAAATGTACTCGGTAAGGCCTATCGTGATATCGTATTAACATGGAAGGAGAAGTATTGATTGTGAATGATTGATTGGAAATAGAAAATTGTGAATGATTGATTGGAAATTGGAAATTGAAAATTGTAAATGATTGTTATTGAAACCGGTACATGCTCTGCAGATCCCACCACTATGTCTCAAACGAACACTGTTTTGCGTGTACCGAACCTGTGGTATGGGACGCAGTAGTACGTGCACTAGATAGGAGAAATGACGTTCTAATGAACATAAATTGACACGTGTATACTCGATTTTGACCATTGTTATTAGTACCATTATTGTCCTTGCAATTTGATCTTGATTCATATCCCTTCATGTACCTTATTTCCTTACACTCTGCTTTCACTACTTGCTGTCCGTACTTGCTCTAAGGACAATTATTCCTTCTTTTTAGATGAACAAGTACAGGTGTACAAGGAGAATTTCCAGAAGGCATTGATGATCAGTTCTTCTACAGTTGAAGCAGGAGCCTCTTGAGCTATTTAGTAAGTTCCTATGTTCCAGATTTGGTTATTGAATTTCATTCTCGTTTATGTGATTATTATGTTTCTGCGTGGTTGTGATTCATTTTTCTTATATTGTTGAGCTAAGACTGGTACAGCTTATGGATGATATGAGTTGGCGTACTTATATCATTCGCTGGGCCTCAATTATGTGCCTGTGTTCCTGTATTCCGGGAAGCGGGGCGTGACAAAAATATTACAGATCTTAATTTTCTCAAATTTTCTAATAAGATTTTAACTTTCTGGATTTGACGGATTGAAATTGAGAATGGAATTGATTGAATAGAAAATTGAAAATCTATCCACGAGGGAGTTCAGTGAGATGGGTGGAGGTGTGGTGGTGTAGGAGATTTATGATAGATTTTATTAGAATTTGTTGATAAGCAAAGCGAGATGAGAGACACATTTATCGATGACATGGTTAAAGATTCAAGTGAATAGGAATAAGAATCCGAGAAGCTGATTAGGACAGAAAGTAAGCATAATAGAAGGAGAAATGATGAAGGAAGAATTAGTGGAAATTGAGCGGAAAAATGGGTTTGAATATGAGTGTTATAGTTGAGAAAATGAAAGAGAGATGACGTAGTTTCGCCATTAAAAATTGTATTTTAGGTTTTCGGAGATTTTTGAGTTACTTAATATTTTGTTTGAGGTATATAAAATTATAAAGTTTGTTGAGAGTTATGTAGAAATACTTATGTTTCATAGGGGTAATATATAGAAAACCCAAAAAATATTCATTTCTAAGATAGAATAGAAAATAGGTAGCTCATGCATACATAGAGAATATTCATTTAGAATATACATATTATCTCAAAATTTATGTCTTATATCTTTTAATAATAAGTTATATAAGAGATGTAAATATACGAGTATTATTTTTATAAGATATGATAAGATGAGGCGTAATGAGTTTCTAATTTTTTAATAAATATTTAATTAATTTCACTATGTTAATACCAATGTTCATTTTTAAAAAAATTAATATATATATATGATAGAATTAGGTTATAACACTAAAGGGTCATATAACGTTTCATTTGTCTTGCATTAAGAGTCAATTAAAGTGCTTCAAATTTAGATACCTTAATATCTATCATCATTTTTTCCCATACATCATATCAATAAAACAAAAAAAGATGTAAAAATTGAAATATCTATAAACAGTCACAAAGACAATTCTATGGATCGAAATATGTGCAACCATGTTTGTCTGCAGATTTTATATTGGAAATGGATATAAATAATTGAGTGAGATTTTCTCTCTATCTATATAATAAAACACAAGACAATTTGAAAAAAAAAGCTATCAAGTGGTTCCCCTTGAATTGAAAGAAAACCAACGGTTCAGATCCACCATCCCAAAACATATTTTCCCTCCAAAAAATTTTCCCCCCAAAACCAATGTTTTTCCCCCAAAACTAAAAAAACTCATTACTTTATTACTATCTCTCTTTTTCTCTCTTCATTTTTTCATATTTCTCTCTTTCTCTCCCCCCCTATCTCTCTCATTTTCTCTCTATTTACTCAAAAATTTAGATTTTCTGATTTCAGGTTTGTATGTAATTTTTCAGAATTTTTATGCATTTTTTATTGCTCATGTTACATTAAAAATAACAAATATCTCCTCAACTGTTAAATTTCATCATTTTTCACCCTCAAAGTTTTAAGAAGTTGGATTTTACACCCTCATTTATAATTATTTTTCAATATATACTAATGGAAACATGAACTTTTATTTACAACTAATTATTGTCATACTATTCAAACTTGAGCTACATAATTGTTGTTTTACCGTTTACAAGGCATTTCATATGCTATATCGTTCCGAAGACGTGCCGTAGCCACGTGCCCACAAGCAAATCTAGTACCCTTTCGAATGGAAAGATATAAAGAACTGATGGGGGTTAAAAACTGAGGTTAATCAAGACCATACAATTCTTACACGTATCCCAAAGTCTCTAAGGGCAATGCGGTCCTTCCACGAAAGGTATACATTCCCACAATTTGAACATGAATCTATCACAAGCCCATCACCCTAGTTCGGCCTATGAGTAGGGACCACCAGCAACCCAGTCAGAGGAGACTAATTTTCTGGTTAAGGGTGATGATCAAATCCCTAGAATTAAGGGGACATTAATGGAAAACCCCTCATCAGAGGGATCCTCCAAATTAGCTAGCGGGGGGTGGGGGGGATTCTTTCAACAACTCCTCCTCCTCACATGTATAAATACGACCCCACCACATATTTCTGAGGTTAATCACTTTTTTGCCTACTAAACCCATTATATTATTTTTGGTTACTGACTTGACCGTTAGAGGGTTTGTCGTCAGGATCATCTCTAGTGTTTTAGGCTGTTGTTGCAGGTTTTCGGCGAGACATCAACCAGCGCAGCCACCACGACCTCCACCTAAATTCCTCAAATATTAGCCTCATATCTGGATCTGATTAAGGGTTGAGACCTGAGCATTCCAATAAATACAAGAACTCATCTTCTGTTGCTTCTGCACCGAAAAATAACAACATTAAGAACAACGAATTTGTAGTGGTAGAGATAAGATGAATAAGACTTTATCATGTCTTTAACATAAAAATGCCATGTGGCAAAATGAAAAAATAATAATAACATGAAAATATCATGTGACATGAGAAAACGAATAAAAAATGCCTACGTGGTGCAAGAAAATGAATCAAAACTCAGCTATAATAATAATAATAATAATAATAATAATAATAATAATAATAATAATAATAACATGGTGGAAGGAAAAATGGAATAAAAAATGCCTGTGTGCACACACAAATGAATCAAAACTCTGTGTGTGTATATATATATACTAGATAATAACGGCTGCAATGCATAGGCAAGCCATTTATCTTAAGGGGCATTAGTAACAAAATTTTTAACCTAGATATTAAAATTATGAAATAAGAGAGTCTTGACAATAAACATATACTATGCAAGATAATATCTCAATCATATCTCATTTTAAGATGATTTATTTACTTGTACCCATAAATTTAGTTCTATAAATAAGAGAGTTCATGTGTGTTTGTGACTTTCATCACTATGATGTCCCCTCCATAGTTTTGACATTTAACTATCATGATCTTTTGGATGGTGACATGTTTCAAAATTTGGAGATTGTAGTGTTTTTAACTCCTTCATTAACTACTTAATGAATTAGTTTTAACTTAATATTTTGAAATTTGTGACTTTTTTGTTGTTGTTGCTGCTGCTTAGTTTATGATAAGATAATGTACTTGTCACTATATTTGTGTGTTATATTATTCAGTTTAAATCAATACGTTCGTTTTTTCCACTATTTTGTATTTCAGATTATATAAGATAAGATTCTTCTTATTTTAAAAAATACAAAGAGGGCACAAAATAAGCTAATGCATGTGCCTTTATTTTATCTTCAATTGGATATGTAAATATAGTTACCATTTTCAAGTTATCATATTAAACTACATATACTCGATTTTGTAACCTTAAAAATATCGACATAAAAAAGAAAAAAAAAATTCAACAACTTACAATATGTTTCAAGGAAGAAGAAGTAGAAGAAGAAAACAATAGTTCGATTATGATTCACTAACATAACTTTATGACAAACATTAAAAAACAATGCATCAGAATTTATTAGTTACTTATTACTGGAAATGAAATTCTTACTAAAGTACAAGAAGAGACAGAGAATTTAGAGGAGAGATGATTTATGATTTATCTTTATGTACCCATTTTAAAAAATTATACATGAGTTATGATATACTTTTAAAACTTTGATATTTTAAATAGGTGATACTTATCAAATTATTTGGTCCTTAGACTGTATTAGATGATTATATTAAATCTGATTAATTTATACTTCATATTAATTAACTCAACCTTAAAAAAGTATAAATTGCAGAAAACACCCTGATTTATACGGTCAACACAGTAATCCTCCATGATCTATGAGTCAACACAATAAACCACATGTACTCTTTTTTACAATCAACCATTTCAAAAAAACCCCAATTTAGGTTGTGATTAATATACTTTATTAAAAAAAATCATCAACCATCTCCACCTTCACCTCCACTCAGCCCCGAGCACCACCTCCACCTTCACTAAGCCTCAAATCCAACAACAACTCTGGATTTCAACTCCAAACCCAAGTCCAAATCCTCATCCCCGGCAATCACCTCCACCTCCACCTCCACTCAACCCCGACCACTAACAACAACTCCAAACCCAAATCCAAATCTCAACCCCTAACCACCACCTCCACCTCCACTCAGCCCCAAATCCCATAACATCTTCGAATCCCAACTCCAAACCCAACATCAACTTCAAACCCAAATCCAAATCCAAATCTCCACTCTGACCCAAACTTCACTCCGGTTCATGTCTCCATCTCCAACTCCAACTCCAAATTCAAACCCAAATCCCATGGATGATTTTTTAATGTATTTATTTGGGGGTATTTTACGGTATTTCACAACCAAAATTAGGTTTTTTTAAGAGTTGACTGCAAAAATGAATACATGAAATTGATTGCATTGACTTATAGATCAGAGAGGTTTACTATGTTGATCGTATAGATTAGGGGTGTTTTCTGCAAGTTACCCAAAAAAAAAAGACAAAACACATAAAGAAGGAAAAAGGAAAAGGTAAAAGGAAAAAGAAAATAATATAGCAAGGTTAAAGAAGAAACCGGATTAAGAAAAAGTTATAAGAAAATAGAGAATGGTTGATCAAATAAAAAACGAAGAAGAAGATGCAAATGAAGTGTACAGAAAGTAAAAGAACCTCGTCATAGGAGGGCATAAAACAATGCAAGTTTCTGAGATGGAGAAATCGGGTAATATATATTAGTTATGATATATACATAATCTCTACTCTCATGGAGTTTTGTATTTTGTAGATAGACCAACTTAATTAATCTAATCTCAACCAAATATTTTTAAGTGATAGTTAAATTAATCATCTATTTCTAATTAATTACCCAGTTACCTAATATCCTCAAAGTTCAAATTTATTTAGGATATAATTATTTACGAAAGTGTAATTCATATAAAATAAACGTTGGTGCCACATGGATAATTTGGGAAGAGTAGGAGCTTAAGAAGAAGAAAAAAAAAGTGTGCATCGCACATGCAGATTACTAGTAAGACTAATTTAAATTAAGATTCAATCTAAAGTTAAAAAATAAAACACATGAAAAATTTACAACGGGGCCTAAAAAGATGCCACATGGTAAATTTTGACTGCCTTTAAAAGATGTCACGTGGCGTGTTTCCATGGCGTTTAACTCAGTTTTTTACGCAGCCTTGGAAGTGCAAACCAACTTCCAGCTACAGAGATGAGTTCCTCTTTTTTTTTATGATGATATAGAGAAGAGAGGAAACACTCAAATTAAAGATTACTACTAACAACTAGTTGCCAAAAAAATAATTTGGCTTGATAGACCTTTTTGAAATGCATGCTCAACTCCCTCTTGAGCTTCCTCCTCCTGCCTACTTCCTTTTCCGCCAGATCCGCTCCCCTCGAGCTCCACCTCTACCCCCTCCCTTCGTTAAAGATATAGATCTCTCTCCGTTCTTCACACCTACCTCCCTTGAGTCGCCCTCTGAGTTCTCCTCCGTTTCCCCCTCTCGGCCTCCTTAGCCCTTAGGTTGGTTGCCTCCTCTCCTGATCTCCGGTGTAGAACAGTGGTTCTCTATGCTGCGCTCTCGCCTCCTCTAGGTCTTGGCTTCTTTCGTCTCCTCAGGTGGGTTTCGTTGCGAGGAGGGTTTCGTTTCTTTCCGGGAGTCTTTTGCTCCGGCTAGCTCGGTGGCTCTTCCTCTTCAGCCCCCAGATTTGGTAGCGCTCGTGGCTTTCCCCTTCAGGATCGATCAGCTGCGTTTCGTAGTTAGCCCCTTCCAGTTCTCATCCATCTTTTAAGCCCATCGCTGTAAGTACCTTCCCCTCACTATAAGTACCTTCCTGTCTCTGTCTCTGCCTTGCTGTCTTCCTTTCCATACTTATTTTGTGTGTTTGGCTGTTTTTTCTCCTTTTTTTCGGTCGTCTTTTATTGTGTTTACGGTGGTATCGTTATCCCTCATTTGTGATTCTGTTGACATAATTGGGTGGATTAACAATTGTTTGTTTTGGTATTCGAGTTGGACCCTCTTTTTGGTCCAGCGATTACCACTCTCTAGTGCTAAGTTTTTTTGGTGTTCTTCTTTACTCTCGGTGTTCCTCACAATGTTCTATTTCCAGCTCTGAACTAGTTTGGGGGAAGTGTTTTTCACTCCACCCCTTTCACTCGATCTCTGCAGTAACTATTCGTTCTGTTCTTTTCCCTTTCCCCTTATTCTCTTTCTCGGCTTGGGCCGCTTCATGGACTCATCCTGGGTATCAGTGGTTAAAAAAAATTCTTTTAAAAAAATAAATTAATTTTAATGTGGGCTCTTCTGCACCACTGGGCCTTTCAGCCTCCCGGCCTAATTACAAGAACTTTCTAGGTCTCTCTTTTTCCAAACCCGTTCACTTCGTCCTTCCTTTTCCCATTCTCAGTTACTAAGCCCTCTTGCCTCTTCACATTCTCATCTTCCTTCTTCGTCCTCCTCTCTTGCTCTACGTTGCTTCCGGTGTCTCCAAACAGGACATTTCAAGGTTTTTTGCTCTTTCAACATGAAATGTTTGTTCTGCCTCAAACCCGACCATTCTCGAAACTGGTGTTTTACTCTTTAGCAAATTTTGGAGCTTTCTTTGGGGGTCCCCATCTCCGACCAAGTCATCGAGGCTTTGGATTTCTCGCTCTTCAGGCTAAGATTCCAGACTTAAAAATTCGATCTGCCAAAAAGGCCAAGACTTCGTGTTCTTCTCCACTACTTCCCACGCCACCTGATTCTCACCAGATTTTTGCGAAAGCTGTCTCCACCCCTTCTACTACATCCGTTCCTCCTATTCCCCCTCCTACAGCTCTGGCTAGCCCTGCCTCTCTTTCTGCTAAACCTAAGGTTGCTCAACCCCAAGTGACTCTGGTTTACATTCTGCCTCCGGACCTCACGGCTAAGATCAACAAGCTTGATTGTTATGGGGTTGTCACATTCTCTGGTGGGTCTATCTCTAACTATGCTCTAGACTCGTTCTTTTGCAACACGTGTAACGTCCCTGACTGGACGTGGACTGTTAATGCTTGCTCTAACAGGGACGTCGTTATTAACTGCCCCTCTCCTAAAGTCCTGGAAGATTTGGTTACCATCCACACCTTCTCCATTGGTTCCGTTCACCTCGCCATTCGCAAATGGATTATTCAAAGATCTTCTCCTCTGGCCCTCATTCCCACTCCCATTAAATTTTCTATTCTGGGCCTCCTGCCGTTCTACGACTCTCCTCGACTTGTTGCTGACATGGCCAAATGTATTGGAGATTTGACATGTACTTCTTCCACTATGATGGCCTCTGGCTGCCTTCTTGTCGAAGCAGAATTTCTGTGCCCTCCGGTGCTCGATAGAGTGGCATCATTCAACCTGTATGTTGGCCAGTCACACTTCCCCATCACTATCAATTACCATGACTTGGCCAAGATTGGTTCTGCTCCTGAATCCCTCCCTCTGGTTGCCTCGAAAGCACCGTCTACAACCGTCTCTCCTAAACTTCGCTTTGCTGTAGGTTCCTCCTCAGCTCCTGGGTCCTCTTCTGACTTGCCCAAGAACAGGCAAAAGTCTTTTGCTCGTAAGAGATTTTCTTTTCATCGTAGTAGCTCTACTACTCCGCCAACCCTCGAAATTTCGCCTTCTAAGGCTCCGAATTTAGTTTGGATTAATCCAGATATCACCTCCACTTCAGCTCTGAAGCTTCTACCCTCAGCGGCTGAGCATCCATCTATTCTTCCCTCCCCAGTTCCTCCTCCAGCCACTGATAAAAGTGCTCTTCCAATTGCTCTAGTCTCGGAGGGTGGTGGTCCTGTCCATCAGTCTGAGGGTCCATCTGCTGTGTCTGAGTCTAAATGGCCAGACTGGGAGGTAAACCCGAATTTCTCACGGGATTAGGACAAATACATTAAAGGTATCCAGGGGCCCACTCCTGCGATGCCAATTTCTAAACCAGCTACTCTCAAATCTGTTCTTCCACCTCAGTCGAAGTCAGATGAATGGATTGATCACGACGATCTTATTGCTGATGGCCGATCTACCAATTCAGTCCGATCTTCATAAGGTTATCAATATTGATTCGCTTATTGCTTTTTTGGTTTTTTATTTGCCTGTTGTTACTTCTATTCATCATGGTTTTTTCAAGTTTGAACATTTTCAATTTTCCACCATTAAAATCGTTCTTAATATTAGTCTTACGACCTTTTTATTATATTACTTTCGCTGTCAACCCACAGGCGAACTCATTCAAGAGAGTAATCCCCTTCGATCATTAAAAGAGGATCAAAGCTCTTGCTCCTTTTATTCTTCTCCTCCCTTACTTATTCTTCTGAGGCCTCCTCCTACTTCTCCTTTCGAGGACCATGTAGCCTTGTCAGAGGTGGAGAGCACCCCTGTCAAGCATATCTCTACTGTTCCTTTATATGCTCATTCATCTTGCGCTAAGGGACAGTGGTCTCCAGCCAAGATAGCTAAGGAAGTTTCCGCCCAATCCCTCGGCGGGTCGAAGGGCTTTAGTCCTTCCCCGTATCCCAAAGCTGCAACTCATATCATTCGTTCAAGCACCCGTATCAGGGCTAATTCTAATTATCACTTATCATCGGGGCCGAAAGCGTCCCTAGCGACCTAGATCCGTAATTTGGAAATTCCTCCACCTTGTTCCCAAGCTTCGGCACATTCTTCTCTTGGCTCTGTATACCAAGTCCACGTCGACTCGATTTGAAACCTAGACATGCTATCCTTGGCTTCTACTATGGGTTTTAATGTTGACTCTAGTCATTTTGTCGAATTTGGGTCCATTAGAGGTCGAGAAATTTCTAGAGTTTGCGAGTCCAATTGTGTTAATGATTAGTATCTCATGGAATATTTGGGGACTCCGATGTCCATCTAAATAGCATGCTATCTTCCACCTTATTTCTTCTTCTCACTGTGATTTGATTTCCATACAGGAATCTAAGCTTGATTCTACTTCTTCGGCTCTCCTTCGAACCATTGGTGGAACTATCATTACCAAATGGATTCCACTTAACGCCATATATACGCGGGGTGTTATTCTCTTTGGATTTAAGGAATCTCGTTTTCCCCTAATATTCGTCCATCGCTTAACCTTTTTTCTTGTGGTTTGCCTTCAGTGGCATGAATTCAATTGTACTCTCACTGTAGTGTCGGT
Source organism: Hemerocallis citrina (assembly GCA_017893485.1). Classification (NCBI taxonomy): domain Eukaryota; kingdom Viridiplantae; phylum Streptophyta; class Magnoliopsida; order Asparagales; family Asphodelaceae; genus Hemerocallis; species Hemerocallis citrina. The sequence continues at coordinate 26,144,483 of CM030368.1, forward strand.
TTATGGTCCATCTACTGCCGATCGCCGCTTTCTTTTCTGGAACGAATTTAACTTTCTTACTAACATCCATGGTCTTTGGATGTTTTGTGGTGATTTTAACGTCACCATATTTTCCCATGAGAGAACTGGAATGGTCTCTTATGATTTAGACTCTTCCAGTTTTAATGAATGTATTCGTTCACTTCAACTGTCTGAATTTTCTCTTAGCGGCAGATCTTTTACTTGGTCTAACATGCGCCTTGTTCCTTCGATGGCCAAACTTGATCGTTTCCTAGTATCTAACGATTGGATTTCCCGTTTCCATAACTCATACTCTTGTGCTATGCCTAATTTCTCTTTAGATCACATTCCCATTGTCCTTCATTCTAACTATAACTTCTCCAAACCTTTCAAATTTTGTTTTGAAAAATTCTGGCTTCAAGACCAGGTTTTCGTGAAGCTTATTACTGATTGCCTCTCCTTGGTTACGGGGTCCCACGGCCTTGGTCAGATCCTGCTTAAGCTTCACGCTATCAAGTACGGATGTAAGATATGGCGTAAGGAAAGATTTGCTTACGCTAATGATCTTAAGCAAATCTTCCTTTCCACTATCGAATCCATTGTTAGGCTTGAAGAGAATGGTACGATCTCTGACTCCCTCCGTAACGAAAGGAATTCCTGCAAACGGGAATTCGCTTCTATTCTTCAGAATGAACACATTAAATGGGCTCAACGGGCAAAGGTCCGCTGGCTCAAGGATGGTGATGGTAACACAGCCTTCTTCCATAATTTTGCGCCGCATCGTCAACAGTGCAATCGCATCGCTTCCATTGTTCATGATGGTACTGAGCTTTCTTCCAACTCAGACCTTCATGCGACCATTCTCCATTTTTATAAGAATCTTATTGGGTCGTTGCAGCCCCGATCTGTCCATCTCGATTGGAACCAACTTTATGGTCTAGAGTCGCATGATCTTTCCAGTCTGGAGACCCCCTTCTCTCAGGAGGAGATTAAATCAGTGATTTTCGCACTTAAAAGCAATTTTGCGCCTGGACCAGATGGTTTTCCATCTTTCTTCTTCCAAAATTTTGGGAATGTCCTTAAGGATGACATCTTTGAGATGTTCACTGATCTCCATCTTGGTTCCTTTTCCTTCGATCGGATAAATTACGCTCACATAGTCCTTATCCCTAAAATGTTTGGAGCGAATTCGGTCGCCAAGTTCCGGCCGATTAGCCTCCTCAATACTATGTTCAAGATCATTATGAAAGTGTTATCCAACCGTCTGACCCAAGTCATTTCCCCTCTTATTGATCCCGCTCAGATGGGTTTCATCAAAGATTGTTTCACCCTCGATAGTGTGGCTTCAGCGCAAGAAGTTATTTCTAACTATCATAAAAATAACTCTGAGGGCATTATGCTCAAATTAGATTTTGAGAAGGCCTATGATAAAGTTAGTTGAGATTTTCTTTTTGATGTTCTTCTGCACCGGGGTTTCGACCCTAAGTAGATTGCCTCATTGCCTGGATTAAGTCCAACCTTTTTGCTGGAACCTCGTCGATCCTTATTAACGGTACAGAAGGCAATAAATTCAAATGTAGATGCGGTCTCCGTCAAGGTGACCTCATCTCCTCCCTCTTATTTACTCTTGTCGCGGATGTTTTCAGTAAGCTGCTTAAAAATGCCTGGGAGGCCAACATCATTGAAGGACTTGGCGGTTCCAACATCTTCCGTAGGGTTCTAAACCTTCAATACGCTGATGACACTATCATCTTCGCCAAACCAAACAGGTGTTCATTACGAAACCTTAAACTCCTTCATTATATTTTTGAAAGTGCTTCAGGTCTCTCTATTAATTTCCACAAATCATCCGTTCTTTGGCTTGGCGGGTTTATCAATCGTCAAGTGGAGATTGCCCAATTCTTTAATTGTTCTGTAGCTTCGTTCCCGGTCACGTACCTTGGCATTCCTTTGAGATGGGGAAAACTGCATAAATCTAACTGGCAACCGATGATTGATAATGTTGAGTCCAGACTTAATGTATGGATAGGTAAGAATCTATCCAGTGGGGGTAGACTAACTCTGGTTAATGCGGTCCTCTCTTCCATTCCCTTATACATGATGTCCTTTTTCTATGTCCCCTCCTGAGTTATCAAGAGGATTGATCAAATCAGAAGAAATTTCTTTTGGTCGGGATCGGATGCCTATAGAGCTGGCACTCATCTCTGTAGCTGGAAGTTGGTTTGCACTTCCAAGGCTACGGGAGAGCTGGGTGTCCTTAACCTCAGAAACCAAAATTTAGCTTTATTAGCTAAATGGTTATGGAGAATTCGGAAAGAGGGTCAATTACCCTGGGCCTGCCTGATTTCTAATAACTATTTTCGACGTCACAAGGTTTGGGACCTTCGTTCCTCTCTCTCTCCCAGAGCGTCCTTCTTCTGGAAGGGTGTTTGGAGGGTAGTCGAACTGTTTCGCTGTAGAATACTTCATGTTTGTGCTGATGGCTCCAAAACTAAATTTTGGACAGACCTTTGGATTGGCAATCTGAAGTTGGCATCGGCATACCCGGCCCTCTTTCAGATTGTTCTTAATCCTAACGCCTCTGTGTCAGAGTATCTGACGCTCAAAAACTTATCCAGGACCTGGAACATTACTTTCTCTTGTATTCTTCCTCCTTCTCTTAAGTCAGATTACTTACACCTTATTTCCCTCTTAAATAGTTACACTTGGCATCCCAAAGAAGACTTCCTTTGGCAATGGAACAGCTCCGGTTCCTTCTCGGTTAAATCTTTTTATAATTTCCTCAACCATGGCGGAGTCAACTCTCCATTCGCGAAACGCATTTGGAGTTATTGCGCACCGTCGAAGGTCAAAATCCTGGTATGGCTCGCTATTAACAACAGACTCCTTACTGTTGAGATCTTCAATAAGAGGAACTTAGCTATTGGTCAATTATGTGCGTTGTGCAACCATGGTCACGAAGATGTTAATCACCTGTTTCTTCACTGCGCTTATACTAGAACTTTATGGTTGATTTGTATTAAGGCATGGCAGATGCCCTCTCTCCCGATCTCCTTCTTAGATATTTGGAGCATTCACGTTGTCAATAAAAAGTATCGCAAATCATGGTTTCTTTGGACCATGGTCATTGTTTGGGTGATTTGGATGGAGAGAAATAATCGAATTTTTAATCATAACCCTAAACCTTGACACTATTATTGATGATTTTTTATTTCTCGTCAAGCATTGGACTTCGTTCTTAACTCATGTTAAGCTTCAGAACTTGTTACTTCATCGATTAGATGAGGTTGCTCTCTTATTACGTACTCATTTCTCTATTATTTCTCAAACTGCTGGGGTCACTCCCTAATTTTAGTCTTATTCATATGATTAACTTTGCAGGGCGGATCTTGAGGCGTCTTGGTTAGCTCAGTTCTTTTTGGTTTGTAGGGCTGCTATTGTCGTGGGTTATTCCCCTGGGCCTATGCTTGCTATTGCCGGCTGGGTTACGGCTTACGGTCGATCTGGCCTGTTCAGCTTTTTGCTCACTCTTTTGTTCTCTTGTATATGATCTTTTAGCCCTTCTGTTCTTTTGCTATGCTTTAGCTAGTGATGTTATTGTTTTGGGCGCTGGATGCGTTTGATCCGCCTACTTGTAGCGCTGCTCTTACTTTGTTCACTGATCCATTAGTAGCTGTTTGCTCGTTCTGTTGTACTTAATGCGTATGTTCTTTTAGCCCTTGTGTGCTAGCGCTTGGCTATATCTAGTGGATTTTTTGGTTTTTTTGAGTTATCGTCTGACTGTGATCGGCCGTTGTATTAAGTGTGTATCTGCTTGTTTTTGTCACGCTTATATTTTTGGGCTTTATCGCCAGATCCAGCGGTGTTCTTTTGCTTTTGGCTCTGTTTGTATTCTGGTCGCGGTGGAGCCAGGCTGTCGGCCGTTAAGGCTTGGGTTTAGCTGCCCATTGCTGTTTGCTTAGGCTATTCTCCTGATGGTTTTTTTATTTTGGCAACCTACCAGGGTGAGGATATTAGTAGCTGTCTCTTTTCCTATTTGTTCGTGTTTGATTGCAGCGTTCGGACCTCTATGGTGTTTTATGCTCTGTTTTTGGGCGTATCCGCTGGGCTAGATGGTTTTGAGTTGATGGCCAGTGTGCCTTTTTAGTTGAGCCTGTCTTTTACTGTGTTTAATTGAGCTTATTTGACACTTGTTCGTAACTGATCTGCGATCTTTATTGATCGTATTGTGCGGTTACGTATCTTGTGCGTTCTTGTTCTTCTCATCATCATTTGACGATCTTCTTTTTAGATAAGGATTTGTTCTGTGCCTGGCTTCATTAAGGTAAGTGTTGCCTGTCATCGTGTGAGCTTGTCGGACGGATTCGGACGGTCGCTTGGCCTGATTGCATTACCTGATCGCTGCTTGGTGGGTGTTCTTTGGTGTCGGTCTTTGGGATCTGTTTGCTTTTCGTGGTAGTGCGATAGGGTGGATCGTGTTTTTGGCGACGTGTTTGCTGCCAGGTCGTCACTTCCCTGTTTCAGGATATCCGTCGACCGAAGTCTATTTCGCTTGATGTCCTGAGCTCTGCATCCCGAGCTGCCTTGATGTGTTCTTGGTCATTTCTGCTTTGTTTAGATTCGGAACATTATTTGTTTTTTATTCTTGTAATCATAGATCGATGATTGTGTTCTTGTTATTTTTGGACTTGTTTTACGCCTTGTAAAATTGCTACAGGTTGTTTATATGTACTTTTTCTTAATATATAATATTGGGCTGGAATCTCATAACTCTATCCGTGTTATAAAAAAAAACTCGGTGTTTTATATGCTATATATTTTTTATATACTACAGATGATAGATAGGTACTGCGGAAATAAATCTCAGAAAAAAATAATGGGTTAATAAATGCATATGGTCCTTTTTTCCTTTTCGGTTACATCATGTAGATTATAGTCTTAGTTATTATCAAAGACAAAAATATAGTCATAGTTCAACTATGCACATCCACCAAATTAATATTCAAAGATCTTCCTAATTTTATATTTGCAAATTGGTATGAACATAATCTCTATCGTTGTGTTCCTCACTTCCTCTTTAGTCAATGCAGAGCCTTTCACCAGCCCTCTTCGCTAATTAAGACTGTCAATACTTAAGAAAATTAGCACTTAAATACGACACTAATTCATGAATTCGGCCAAACTTGATGAATACGACGTAATTATATATATCTTCTACATATGGTCTCTTAAATATATATATACTAGTATAATGTACATGTAATACATGCCTAAAAATAAATAAAGTTATTAAATTAAATGATTGTATATGGAATACGAAAAAAATAATTTATAGTTGAATGTTTTGATTTGGATTACACGTGCGGTGCACATTTATATTTGTTGCATATAGTTTAGATATGTATTATACGTGTTTATATAGTTACAAAGTTAGGATTTGTTTGTTACAAACCCCAACTCTCTCATTAAAATAGTAGAGATAGAGAAAGACCATCGGGTTATCTATTTGATTACTTCAATCCTCGAAACATAGATCAAACACGAAAAACTTTCTTCTAAGGGATAGAAATATTATAATAGAACTAGGTTTGCCCGTTGAAACGTGCCTACGGCACGTCTTCGGAACGGTGTACCTTGTTTGATCATATAAAATAGTTTTGGAGGTCCAGCAAATTAATTGAAGTAGCAAACATATTATATGAGAAACTTTTGGGGATCCAGCAAAAAACATATTATATGACTTTTTTGAACTATTTTTAAAGCTTTTAAAATTTTAATTTTTTTAGTTTTTAAATTTTTTATTTTTAAAAAAATTTTTGAATAGAAGAGGGAGGGAGAGAGAGAGAGAAAAAAATAAATAAATAAATAAATAAATAAATATAGGAGTTGTTTTGGGTGGGGATTTGAATTTGAGTTTTGGAGGGAACTTTTGAGGGGAAAATATGTTTTGTGAGGTTAGATCTGGATCTTTAATTTTTGAGGGGATTGAAGGAGAACCACTTGATAGCTTTCTTTGTGTTTTATTATATAGATACGTGTATTCGGAACAATAACTTCGTGATAAAATTAGCTTTCTGGTCACTCTCAAGCATGTTGTTTTGATGGGTTTCAGTCTAGAGTCAGGATCGATGGCTATTACGTTACAAACTGATTTACAGTATTTTTAATCTAGCATCCTTTTCATATTGACTTAGATCTTGTAGCTAGACTGTAACACGAAAGCGATCTGGAGAGGGAGTAATAAGCTAATTTCCACATAACTTCGCCAAATATACAATAACGAATTCACATCAAGGGCATGATTAATTGTATATTTATTCACAATAAAAATGCTACAGCAAGAAAATCATGAAATATGTTGCAAAAGAGAGAGAGATATAGAGGGATGTAGCCAAAAATCCAAGTCTTATGGCTGTTTATTCATAACATACTAGTAATCTATACGTACTTTGCACATATCCTAATAAATATATATTTTTAAAGTAAATACTAAGACGTAATCTGGCATTGAACCTGAGACATCCTCTTACTCATCACATACTCTTTACAAATTATTCCTAGTGACACCAACTTTTATTTTATACTAGTAGTTTACACGTGCGATGCACATCTTAATAAATATAATTTTTTTAAAAGTAAAAATTCAGACTTAGTCTAGATTTGATCTAAAATTTCATTTACAATAGTTATGTACGTGCTTTGCACGGGTTGGTAGATGGACAAATTACACTAAGGCCTTCTCCCATTATAATAGTAGAGATGAGTGACATTTTTGTAAATAACTATGTCGCAAATAAATTTGAACATTGAGGGTATTATGGTAACTAACAACAGTTGAGTAAATGAATGGTTAATATAACTCCCACTTAAAAATAAATGGTTGATATTAGATGGTTGATTGTCTACAAATTACACAATCCAAACTCTCACATTATAGTATTAGAGATATATATGTAGGGTTAATGTTTGGTAGTGGGTTTGGGCCGTCACCTGAATAGATGGGCATCCACCTAATAGGTGGTCACAGTTTCATAACACTCCTACTTGGACGCCCACTTTTAAAATATTGTCTCATTAAAAACTTCCCTAAAGAAAACCCACATTTGGGACAAATCCTTAGCAAAAGAAAAGTGTATAACTAATTCTTCAGGAATTCAGGAATCTGATTCTTCATGAATCTAAGTGGGTGCGACTTATATTGCCCCATTAAAAACCTTTCGAAGGAAAAACCCAGTGGAAAAAAAAAACTCATGGAAGAAAAGAGTACAATGCGCAAAAACATTCTTCAGGATGTCTCCATCAACATCTTCAGGATGCTTGCATCTGCAAGTTCCCCCTTAAAATACTAAAAACTATTATATTTAGTTCTTACATCAACTTGAATGAAAAATCAACCCCCAAAAATATATTTGGCCATTACATCCCAGCCCAAAATTTTTTCAGCCTATACATTTATATGCCTATCTACTGAAATCTTATTATGCCAATCTGTTTTACTAACTTTTGAAATGTGGACTTTGAGAGAGATTTTGTGAAGAGACCTGCAAGGTTTTCTGAAGACTTGATCTGATTTACATCAATCATTTTTTGTAACTTGAAGCTGGTGGGAGAAGAAAATTTTTGGTGAAATGTGCTTCATCCTATCTCCTTTGAGGAAACATTTTTGAATTGCTTTATACAAGCTGCATCATCTTCATAAATGATTTTAAGCTTGTTTGTGACTTATGGAAGTTCAAAACTCCACCTGATAGGCTGAATTAGAGACCTTGACTATACACATTCTCTACTTGCTTCATGAAATGTCAATAACTTAGAATGATTGGTCGATGTTGCTGCAATTGTTTATTTGTTGATCTCCATGAAATAGCTGCATCATTGTTAAGAAAAACATATTGTGTGTCATCTCCCCTTATGGGGATCAGATAACTAACTTGCGGTTGTATATCTAACAAGATCAGCACATTCATATGAATAATATAAACCAAGATCTAGTACACTGTGCTAAATAAAGAAGTGCACCTATTGCACTCAAATATGGTACTTCAGGACCAAAAATATTTTCATTTTCTTCTTTCGGCCGATATGGATCCTAGTCAACTTCTAGTGATGTTACCACCATAGGTGTACTGAGTAGATGACAATCACTTATATTGAATCTGTTTAGAATATTTTTGCAAATTTGACTTGATGCAGTAAAATATCAGTTTTACTATGCTCGATCTAAAAGCCGAGATAAAATTTTTTTCACACAAGTCTTTCATCTCAATTCTTCCTTATGATATCCAGTAGTCTTTTCAATCTCTTTAGGAGATCCGGTCAAGTTTATATCATTCCCTAGACAGATATTCACTGAACCTATTGTACCACATACTTTCGGATTGTTTTAGTCCATATAGGACTCATTTTAATCTAATATAGTGCATATTTCTAGACCTGGTTTAAATCCTTCAGGGATTTTCATATATATCTTACTGTCTAGGTTACCATATAGGTATGCTGTCATCACATCCATGAGTCTCATATCGAGTTTTTCGGAAACATCAAGACTTATCCAAATGTGTGATGTCCATAACCGGGAAATATGTTTCTTCATAATCTATTCATGATCTTTGTGAGAATTCTTGAGCAACTAACCATGTTTCACACCTTTGAATCTCATTCTTTTCATTTTGTACAAATACCTGTTTGAAACATACAAGGTTTATCCTTTTGGGGTTTGTACTATACAATCAAACACTTCTCGTTTTGCGAGGGAACCTAGTTCTGCTTGAACCACATCCTTCCATTTTGGCCAATCTTGTCTCTTTCGATATTCAAGGATTGTTCGTGGTTTAGTGTTATCCTCATTTTCATCACCCTTTTAAATCTCATTTGCTACTGCATATGAGAAAATGTCATCCATGAAAAATTCTTTTCGATTCTAAGTTTCTCCTGAGTATGTGCAAAACAAAGTTTTCTCATTATTTTTGGGTACTGATACCTCTTTCTCAGTCTCTTCTGGGATCTGAGGCATATCCTCGACCGAAGTGATATGCTTTGTTTTGGAAAATTGAATCTTTAGTTCAAGACATCTTCCAGACCGTCATGAACTCTCTCTATAGGAGATGCTGCTTCAGAAGCTGCTTCTTCAGGAGCATCATGAACTATCTCTACAGGAGATACTACTTCAGAAGCTACTTCTTCAGGAGCACTAGAGTGTGTTATGTTATTCAATCTCCTCTCCGGGGAGCTGAAATGTTAGAATCTTTAGTTCTTCCACTTTTTTTGATGTAGAGCCGTTTCATTTGTTGCTTTATTTGGTTCTTTAGGTAATTAGGTAATTCACGATGTTCTTCTGGAACAAGGCATTTATCTTCCTTTTTATCACACCCTAACGACGAAAATATTTTCTCATCGAAATATGATGTTCAACCTCTATTTCTAAGGATATACAAAAAATAATGAAGTTCTGTGAAGTAAATTCAATTGCATTGTCTAGTCTTATTGATTTGATAGCTTGTTCGGGGAAAATGGATAATTTGGGTTGATAGACTAGAAAATGAGTTCTCATTGAATCATCAAGTAATACCATAATGTATCTAAAAATGCAGTATTTAGTCAGTAGGGGCTAATAAAAAAATTATGCATCAATAATTTCTAAAGAAATACTGTTCTCAAATCATAAGTGCTAAAACATAGTTCCAAAAATACTAACATATGTCATAAAGTCTTAATGTCAAATAATAAAATGTTAAATAAAACTAAGTTACTGATAATCCCCAAAAAAACTACAGATGTCAAGTTTGTATTTTCTTGTTCTTCAAGATCCTCGCCAAGGAGGTCATCATTGTCTATATCAAGAGTGGTATTTGCTTCAATCTTCTGAATTTTCTAATATTTGGCCACCTCTTTCTTTGATGCACGAAAGGTGCGGGACCAATAACCTTCACGCTCACACTTGAAGCATGTCTCACTTGGTCCTCCATCACTTGAAGGGGGTTGCTATTGTCCTTGATTTTCAGGATGCTTCTTTTGTTCCTTCTGTTGCTCATTTTTTCTACCACTGCTGCGGTTTTCGCGTTTCCTTCTTCCTTTGTAGCCACTTCTGCTGGAGTGAATACCTCGACCACCTCCCCTCCCTCTGCTAGAACATCCTCTGTTTCTGCCTTTACATCCGAAATACCCATCACTGCCAATCGCTTTAGGGAGTGGTAGTTTTTTTGTTGTTGTTTTGTTTTTTTAGATTAAAGATGACCACGTCACCGTGGGGAGTGCTAGTGTTCCAGTAGGCCTAGTGTTATGGATTATCATGAGGACTTTATTATTTTCCTTAGCAACTAGCAACATAGAGATGACGTCAGAAATCTTAGAGAAATTATTTTCTCTATACTGTTGTTACAGTAGTACGTTGGTGGCATAAAATGTGAAGAGATTTTTTATATCATTATTAGAAGGGAAATTAGGGTTTGGCCCACAAATGTCTCACTTAATCCAACAAAGAAAAATGAGGTGATTCAGAATCAATCTTCAGGATTGAAGGTCTTGTAATGAGTTTTCTCTGGGAACATGGGACACAGAGATGACCATTAGGAGTGATTAGGAGTGAGCTGCTAGCTCAATGTGGTATGTGACTCGACTACCCCAATGTGAGTGAAGTAGATCCCCAATGACAAGCTAGAGAATTTCTCTAGAATGAATTTCTGGTTCCCTATACTAGAGGTTACACAAATGTATTCAATATTTTTCTCGCTCAAATTTCAATATGATACTTGTTTTCCCTTATGTCCTTAAACCTTAGTAAATTTCTACTGGAATTTCGAGAGTATTAGCCATTTTGAATAAATAGATGAGTTCCATTGAGTAACATTAAATGTGATATGTCGGAGTCTTCAACAATATGAGCATGACCAGCTATCATGGATACTATGTTCGAACTAGAATTAATGTTGGAGAAAAAGATCATATTTTTAAGGATGTTGTGGGTAATAGCACTGTCAATAAGACATAAGCTGTCTTTATCTAGTTTTCCTATAGGTTCCATCTCCTAAAATTGTAATATTTAATCAATTTATACAAGACATTTATTTCCAAAAAGAAGGAAAAAGTCCTCCTAAATACCCATACACTATAGCGCAAAATTATCCTTAAAATATGTTTCATGCAATATGTAAATATTTTGGACTTTACTGCAAAAGATACTACTATGGGAGAACATGAATCAATGCAATATTATGGATAACTATGATGATGCGGTTTGTTTTTGGGAGGTGTGGCTGCACCAGGTGTGAGTTCTTCTCGATTTGTATCTTTGCGGAAGCTTCGGTGCAGACGATGGCCCCGACCCTCAACCGGAGGAACGGTTCGGGAGTATAGGCGGGAGCGAGGTGGAGATCGAACGCTCGGCTCGGATCGGGAGGCTAGACTTGGATCTGGAGGCTCGGCTCCAGAGGTCTCGTGTACTTGCACTCGGTCTAGAAACACCGGGGTTGGTCCCGGTGGCAGACCCTCCGACGGTCTAGTTAGCTACTGAAAGAGAGTAACAGTAACTAAGGTTTTGAGAGGGGAAAGATTCCTTACCTTTGGAAGGGGTAGAGGGTCTGGTATTTATAGAAGAAGCCAACCGGGTCTGGACCCGGTTGCCCGTGAGTATGGCGTGGCAGAAGCCCAAGTGGTATATGGCTGACGTGGCACGAGCTCGGGGTGGTTTAGGGCTGATGTGGCGGAGGCCTGGGAGGTTTCTAGGCTGACGTGGCAGACCCGGATGATCTGGCAGTGAGAGTTCTTTGAGGGGATCCTGTGGCCCAGGAGGGACCACGTCATCTGACCCATATCAATGATGATAAAAATGATGATGGTGGACAAAACAATTTTGAGTGTGTTTGAATTGATCTGAATGACTTAAAGGACACGAACATGTTTAATTGTGTTCTAATTGAATGATATAAAACTAAGTTATTGATGATCCCCAAAAAATGAATCATCTATCAAACATATTTCTTACTATGAGATTAATAATTTAGTACGTATTCATTACCTAACTACATACTCATTATCTAATCTTTATTACTTCTTCTTAGTTTTATTACTTCTTTGTAACTTTTATTTCATCAATGAAGCATTACAGTACTTTATTCCTTATCACAATAACTTAATATATATATATTTCTTCTATTAAAATAGTTAATATAAATATACCAACACGTGATTACTACATATTTATTTATAACAATAAAATATAGATACAAATTTACACTCCAACAATTCCACAACGGTGCAACCCATCATTCAATCATCATGGATAAAAAGCAATAGTTTCTTGAGATACATGGACATAAAGTAAGATTTTTGTGAGAAAGTGATATACCAGAGAGAGAACTGAGAGCGAGGATGTAGTCGCCCTCGCAACCATGATCTCCTAGGGTTTGCAAAAAAACATGCCCTTTCTTGTTGTGGTTAAATCAGTAGCCTAGAACTCTTCGAGGCATCGTGCTGATAACATTGCTGCAAAAGAGAGAGAGATATATATACCCGAAAATTCAAGTCTTATGACTCTTTGTTCATAACATATATATAAATATATAGAGGAAGTTAAGATTAGTGTCTGGTAGTGGGTTTGGGCCATCACTTGAATATGTGAGTATCCACAAAATAAGTGGTTACGGTTTCATAACAAAATAAAAGAATTTCTTATAAATCTCTACTACTATAATGGTGGGAGAAGGCCTTTGTCCTTAATCCAACCCGTACAACGTACGTGTAGATAAATTTTTTTTTTGGCCTTTTCATACCTCCTAATTTTTTCCACGTGCACAGCACGTGTATAATACTAGTTTTGATTAATGTTCAAAATATAAATATTTCATGATAATCCTTTGTCACTAAGTTACCAAGTCCACATGACCTAGAAATTAAAATAACACAAGAAAACAACCAAGTCACTGTTCCCGCCAATTTCATAATCTCAAATGGACCTCTTCTTTGAACCTTCTATAAAGACGCAAAAACACCTACTCATCCCCACGCAATTCATGTCTCATTTCCTAACCTCTTTTATCTTTCTCAATCCTACAAACCAAACAACAAAAAGACTTTCCCAGAAATAAGTGGAAAAACCAATCCTAACAGTTATATAAATTAGTGCGCAAGCAAGAATTGCATGATTCATCGACATCTTAATTAATTTGTATCACTGATGAATCATAAGCATCTTAGGTGCCGCCCCTTCTCGTGGGAGAACAGCACAAACATCTCCAAAGGATCATATCTTATCCATGACGAAGACATCCATTCGTTAAAATTGCCACCCCCTCCCGGGCCGTCCCAGAGCCCGTATAGGAAGCCGGGAACGGGGCGGCCTGGTATTCTTGTGCCTCTCCCACCCTGTCCATTTCAGCCGCCTCCTACGGTGATGACGAGGGAGGGGGATCCCTTTCTGGCAGCTTACAAGGAGTGCACGAAGAGCGTGAAGAAAGAAGGGATGACAAAGAAGCGACTGTTGGGAAGGTTGTCGTGTAAGCGAGAGACGCGGGTTAGGGAGGATGGAATTGTGAAGGTGCCGCAGGTTGCGAACTTTGTTAATGGCAGGGATGGGGGGTTATCGGATAGGAGTCAGAATCAAGGGGCCGGATCATAAGGGGAGTAATTTTGTCAAGGGTCACCAAAGGCAGAAATCCCTGGTTTTGTAAGAGTTCTTGTTCTAATTATGGTATCAAATCTCATTCTCGACATCCGGTATCGGCTGCCAATTCTCTCTAGTATTGGACATCACAAGATTATTGGTAGGCGTGTTTCTAATCCGACTCGGCTAATGCATCTGGGTATTGGCCTAGACTTGATACCATGCATATATGCATGGTTTTAATTTGTTGTTTCCTCTTGTTTTGGGGTTTTATTGAGGAATTTCAGAGGAATATTTGATGTTGATCAATTATGGGAAAATAAAAGGATTGTTCTATTGATAAATAATATACCTAGTTTTTTTTTTCAACAAAAACTTAATTTCTGTGTGATTGTGGTATATCAACACAGAACTAAACATAGATTTCGGAGATAATTTAACCCATTTTCTAGAAGAAAGATGAAATTGAACCCTCTTGATATCTTGAATTTTCTGCTGTATATATTGATGTATTAATGTATTTTAGTGGAGAGTAGTCAGGTTTTCGAGATTGCTATTATCGTGTAAATGGTTTTGACATTCCGAATAGAGCCAAATGGCTCAAGCCAACAAATAAATATATAAAAACAGTACTAGAGATACAGAAATATATACAAGTAGTTTACAAGCCGTAAAACAGAAAGAAAATTACAAAAATGTATACAAAAAACGGAGTAGTAGCACGCAAATAAGCGATCTGCGACACAAATGTAGAACAACACCGAAAAGAGAGACATCGCAATCAGCCAGGATAACAAAGCAACTAAAGGAGCAACCAACCCTGCCGCACCAAAGAGGAGGGAATACGCCCACTAAGGCTAACATCCGCAAGGCAAAAGGAACTGCAACAATCATGACGTCAGATCCAGGAGCACACAAAACTCGATGACATGAGCGAAAAATGTGGAACAGAACCATATGACAAAACCATGTGACAGGAGGCAAAACAGTCCCACACGAAGTCACAAAGTACAACCTGCATAGAAAAGAAAAGAGAGAAAACACAAGAAAATCGAAACAAAGTAGCAAATAAAGAGTGTGCAATTCAAAGGGAGCAACCACGAAAAAAATAAGAAGATAACAACCAACACATAAAAGAAAGATATAAATAATAAGAAGATAGGAGGAGTGAAAGGCACACTATTTGCGGGAAACTCGTCGATGAAAAAGAAACAAACACAGTATAAGAAGAAACATACAACGCAAAAAAGAAATAAACACAATAAAAAAAGATAGGAGGAAACAAGGCACACCACTAAAAAGCTAAGGAAATAGTGTATGCATAGAAAGAAAAGATAGGAGGAGAGAAAGCACACCACAAAATAGCTAAAGAAAAGGCTAAATGAGAAGAAACAGAACTAGCAGCCCATGAAAACACTATCAGCACAAAAATGACTAACTAGACTGTTAACACAGAGGAGGACAGAATAATGCAAAAAATCAACTGTGCACAAGATGATGAGCCGACACTGTAGCTGCTTTCTTAGCTAAAATACGAGCACTCACGCGAATCTGTAAATTATTATGGAGTTTCTTATTGTAATTTCGCTTAGCGGGGGGAGGATCGACCTCCACCAAAGGGAACGAAATCACAACAAGGTCGGCATGCTAGCGTCGTTTTTGTTGAGGTAAGAAAAGGGTAAGTGAAAACTGGAAGAACATGATGATGATATTGGAATGAAATTAGTATGATAGGAATTGTTACCGCTAAATCTGGTGTGGGGGCAAACAGATAGTATTTGTGGATTCTTAGGGAAACTGAATAATCAAATCTTAACCTTTTCCGCCGGAGTTTGACCGTTGACACCCGCCGTTCACCTGCAAAAAGTGCGATACACTGGGGTTGATCCCGGTGACGCACCCTCCGACGCTCAAGTCAGTAACCAGAGAAGATTATGAAGGATTAAATTGGCAAAAGATTGATTACCTCTTAATGGTGGTGGATGGGGGGTATTTATAGCCGCCTTCGGGATCAAATTAGGAATGTAATCCCTAGGAACATATTAGGAATGTAATCCCTAATTCCCAGTGAAAGAATAGATACGAATCAGGGCCGTTGATTAGGATTAATCGGAAACTCTAATTCTATCATGTTGGACCGGGTTAGCAACGGGTTGAAACCCACACCCAGTTGAGATGGATCCGTTCGCGGGTTGTTGGGTCTCTGGAGAGAAGACCCAGTACCCACTTCAGACCTGTTTATAGGTGAAATTACCATATTACCCCCAGGCTTCAGGATTTGCTCCCGATTTGGACGGTTCCGATTTATCCCTATTTTTTAGCCATATCACGAGCCCCCCACTCCCGAAGACTGAGTTTGTTCAGCCTTTGAGGAGTAGTTTTACTGTTTTAATGGCTTACAGGATGGTATCGGAGTCCAAATGAGAGGTGTCGAATCTTCGCATAAGGCAGTATGGTGATTTTTCGGATTAGTTGTGCGCTCAAGGTCGTTCCTGAGCCCTTTTGGTGATTTTTCTTTAATTTTTATTTATTTTTTCGGATAATTTATTTAACCTTGCGAAGTGTCGATTCGCTATTCGGGGGTCTTAACCAATTATTCTAAGAAATAATTATTTACTCAGGGGCTCAGAAATATTTCCCTGATTTTATAATTATTTTTAGAATTTTTAATTAATTTCCCCAATTTTTAAATCATTTTTTGCAATTTTTAAATAAATAATTCGATTTTAATAAATAGAAATTGATATTAATTATGAATTATGATGTGGCATGATCTGGACCGCCCATCTCGTGCAGGCGCGAATTTTTAAAGGATCGGATGGCTGGAGTCGCTCGGCAACGTTTTATTCGCGTTAGCAGCTCGGATCGCCAGTTGCTCGAAATCCGAGCGACGTAGCTCGACGCCATTTCTCCGCGTGAGCAGCTCGGATCACCGGTCACTCGGAGCGCAGATTTTGAGCGACGTGGGGTGATCTGGACCGCTCATCAGGTCGGAATGCGAATTTGGAGGAGATCTGATGGCTTTGGTCGCTCGGCAACATTTTCTTCGCGTGAGTAGCTCGGATTGCTAGTTGCTCAGAATCCGAGTGACGTAGCTCGGTGCCATTTCTCTGCGTGAGCAGCTCAGATCACCGGTCGCTCGGAGCGCAGATTCCGAGCGACATGGGGTGATCTGGGCCGTTGGATCACGGCGCAGATCTCGAGGGTAGGCTCAGTTCTCGAGAAAACACTATCTTGTTATTTTGTGGGTGCGGCTCGATCTGAGCTGTTCATCACTTTTGGCAGGAATTTCTCTGACATTTTTTGTGTAGGCGAGCAGTTTGGAGCTCTGGTCGGTCAGACTGGGATCCCGAGTTACTTTCTCTGCTCGGATCGCTTGTCGCTCGGATTTTGGTTCCGTGGGACGTGGAGCGATCTGAGCCGTTGGATCATGGCGCGGATCTCGAGGTAGGCTCAGTTCTCCAGAAAACACTATCTTGTCGTTTTGTGGAGGTGGCACGATATGAGCCGTCTGATTGTGATCTTGCACGAATTTTGGGGAGAAAGTTGTTTTTCTCCAATTCGCAGCTCGGATTGGTAGTTGCTCGGTTTCCGAGCTTCTTCTATGTGTGATCAGCTCGGATCGCTTATCGCTCGAGCTTTGGTTCCGAGGGACGTAGAGCGATCTGGGCCGTTGGATCATGGTGCGGATCTCGAGGTAGGCCCAGTTCTCGAGAAAACACTATCTTGTCGTTTTGTGGAGGTGTCACGATCTGAGCCGTCTGATCGAGATCTTGCATGAATTTTGGGGAGAAATTCTGTTTTCTCCAATTCGCAGCTCGGATTGGCAGTTGCTCGGTTTCCGAGCTTCTTCTATGTGTGATCAGCTCGGATCGCTTGTCGCTCGGGCTTTGGTTCCAAGGGACGTGGAGCGATCTGGGCTGTTGGATCATGGCGCGGATCTCGAGGTAGGCCCAGTTCTCGAGAAAACACTATCTTGTCGTTTTGTGGAGGTGGCACGATCTGAGCCGTCTGATCGAGATCTTGCACGAATTTTGGGGAGAAAGTCGTTTTTCTCCAATTCACAGCTCGGATTGGCAGTTGCTCGGTTTCCGAGCTTCTTCTATGTGTGATCAGCTCGGATCGCTTGTCACTCGGGCTTTGGTTCTGAGGGACGTGGAGCGATCTGGGCCGTTGGATCATGGCACAGATCTCGAGGTAGGCCCAGTTCTCGAGAAAACACTATCTTGTAATTTTTTGGAGGTGGCACGATCTGAGCCATCTGATTGAGATCTTGCACGAATTTTGGGGAGAAAGTCGTTTTTCTCCAATTCGCGGCTCAGATTGGCAGTTGCTCGGTTTCCGAGGAATCATGGGCCGATCTGAGTGCTTCTTGGTTGCTAAGTAGAGTGCATCGGCAACTTGGGGCTTGAGGTGCAGCCGAGCGGAGCAGCTCATACCGAACAATTGTTACTTCTTGTGAGCGGTCGCTGCTCTTTGCTACTTAGTCGTTTGGGCTTTTATAATGCCTTGAGGGGAGGCCAAAAAGTTGCGTCGTTACGTTACAAAGCCCAAGAGTCGTTTCTTTTACTATAAGTCTTCACCCCCCTCACACTTTACCTCATTCTTCACTTTTCATTTCTTACTTTCACTTTTACTTCCTACTAGCGGAGTTTTCGCTCTCGGGTGGCGCTAGTAGCTGTCGCAGCAAGGCGTTTTCAGATTCCGGCGATTTTTGCCGGTCATTCATATCACTTCAAGGTTAGTCTCTCCCCTTATCCTTAGAAAATGGTTAAGTTTTCTTCTGAGAATGAGACCCCCCCTTGGACCGAGATGTCGTCCGAGCGGTGACGACGAGGCCGAACAAGGGGAAGGAGGTCGCCGAGCCGATCGATGTGACAACTGTTAGGCCAAGCAAGGGCAAGGAGATTGCCGAGCTGCTCGGGGTAACGACGATAGTCGAACACCTTAAGACGGCAGGAGAATTGAGTCGGCACCCGTCTGTCTTATCTAGTGTCGGCAAAGTTACCCTGAAGATTTGTTGGAGAAGGTGACGCAGGGCACAGCTCCGTCTTATGAGGAGAATGATCCAAGGGACCCTTCCGAGGTGGATCAGATTTCCTCGATTTTGACCGAGGCAGACTTGCATTAGATCCGGAGTGGGTTTCGGATTCCCCAGGAGTATGTACTTCTACTCCCCGACCCCAGTGTCCGAGCGTGCACATCGACTTCGGCCGATACTTGTGTCTTCCCTTATGACGCATTGAACGCCGAACTTCGGCTGCCATTGCACCCTTTTGTAATCGAGGTGCTGCAATGGTTTGGTCTGAGTCCCACTCAGTTTATGCCAAACATGTGGCGGCATGTGATTGCCTTCGTCCTTCAGTGCCAAGAGATCGGTGTGCGGCCGAAGATGGTTATACTTCGGAGCCTCTACCGCCTCTGCCAGATGAACAAGATGGAGGAGAGATACTATCTGTCACCGAGGAAGGGCTTGAAGTTGATCGAGAACCCAAACTCGATCAAGCACTGGAAAGAGAAGTACTTTCTCATCCGTGCTCCCGAGCCGTGGATCTTTTCGACGGCGTGGAAGACGACCGGGGTTCCGAAGCGGGCGAAGAAGGAGCCCGTGCTCACCAGAGAAGAGGAAGAGGTGGTAGAGAAGCTCCTCGGTATTCCGACCCTTAGTTGGAAGGACATCACCGAGGAGGTCTTATTTCGTGGGGGTCTCAGTCCGATCGACCCTAGTATGCTTTTCTCTTCTTCTTTTGCTTTAGCTTTATCTTATGGTTAAAAAAAAATTTCTAACTCTTTTTGCTCGTTTCTTTTTTCAGAGGCCCCCGGTATGGACTACAAAGGACTGATGGCTAAGGCCCGGGCCGCGAAGGAGCAGGAGTCGAGAAAGAGGAAGAGGACTGTGGCTGAGCCTCAGGGGGGCCGAGCTGCGAAGGTCCCCCCGGCCTCACCGACCGTCGTGCAGCCAGTGATTGAGGCACCTTCGGATGCACCCGCCCAAGGCCCTTTGGGGACGCCCGCCCCAGCTCCTTCGGAGATACCGACCCAAGCTGCTCAGGTTGAGGTGCCCGGGTCGTCGAGCAGGGCATTCAACGTGGGTGCGGCCTTAGCTCTTGAGGTCCCCCCTCTCACCGCCGAGGTCGAGAAGATTCTTATCGAGGAGCACAAGCACCTCTTCATCCCCGACTGGCGGGTGATGAAGGTGGACGGGTTCCTCGGTGATGGGGGTATTTGTATGCATGCGGTGAAGCACCTGCCGACCCCCAAAGACCGAGCTGCGCTGAAGGCGGGTTCCATAGGCGATGACACCATGCAGATCGCTCGGAACACCTTGTCGGTGAGTATCAGAAGTTTCTTAAAAAATTATTCTAAGTTTTTTCGCTCGGGCCTAATAGTTTCTCTTGTACCGCTTGCAGACCCTATGCCACTTCAACCATCTGCTCGAGGAGTTCGCGAGCAAGGAGAAGGAGATGACTGTGCTGAATGATCGGGAGAGGTCGGAGCGTGCCAAGGCGGTCAAACTGTTAGAGGCCGAGCAGCTGCTTTCCGCTTCGCGCGTGGCAGAGGTGGCCAGTCTCGAGGCAAAGCTCGCCGAGGCGCTGAAGCACTCGGCTGCCGAGGCGCTGAAGCACTCGGCCGCCGAGGCTGCCAAGGTCGAAGCTTTGAGAAGGAGACGGCTCATCTTGAAGAGGAGCTATCCAAGGCTTTGAGGGCGTCGGAGGAGGCTTTGAGCAGCCAGGCATTGAAGGTGGCGGCTGCGGAGCAGTCGGTTCGGGACGAGGCCGAGGCCCACATGTTGACAAATATGGAGGAGGCGTACGCCCGAGCGCTGAAGCATGTGGCCGCTCGCATCCCCGAGTTCGACAGCTCTTCCTACTACTTCTACGACCCTGTAGATGGGGAGGAAGAACTGCCTCTGAAGGAGCTCGCCCCCGGGCAGGAGGGCACAGAGGCCGAGGACGAGGTGCGCATCGAGGGTGCGATAGTCACCGTGCCGAGCGACGATGCTTCGGAACAACATTACGAGGTCGACCCCTGACTTAGTCGCCTCTTCTCTCATTGTTTTTGCTTCTTTTGTTTTGTTTTTGTTGTAATGCCTAACTGCGGACTGGCCACCGCTTTTGTGTATTTTTTGGATTTTTAATGAAGCGACTTTCCCTTTTGAAATCTTGGTCGAAAGTTTGAATTTTTTTGACTTGTGTTCGCCTTGTTTTGAGATGTTGCTGTATTGAGGGTGGTGATACTATTATTGAAATTTTGCTGAAGCGTTGTGAACACATCGAGATTTCGCTAAGTGTTTGACACTTTTCGTTCTTGTTGAGAACTCAAGTGTTTTGAACACATTGAAATTTCGCTAAGTGTTGAAGACTCCTTTTGATATTCTTTCACTTTTCAGGTCGAGTCGAGTTCAGCAGCTGAGGTTTCTCGTCTTCGTACTGAATTGAAAGCGGCGAAGCGGGCCCTCTCTCGCAGCTGAGAGTGCTTCCTCAAAAGCGAGTTAGATCTAGAGGATGTCAAGGCAATGGCGAGAGGATATTTCTCCGAGCTAAAACAACTACGGAAGCGATCTCACGAGATTCGTCTTGAAGGCGAGGTGGAGTTACTCGAGTGGAAGGTGATCTTGTGGCAGAAGTTCAAGATTTGAAGATAGCTGAGGAAGAACTTTTGGCGGAGGAAGACGAGTTAGCTTCGGCAGTGGGTAAATTGATGGCCGAGCGCGACGAGTTTACAGAAAAGGTTGACGAGTTGAGGAGGGTTACGGTTGACAGAAGCATCGAAGTGACCCACCTTCATCGAATCATAGCCGATAGCTCTGGTGCTGAAGGTTCTGCTCAGCTTCCTCGCTTTAAGATTTCTGTGAAGGACGACTCCTTGAAGGATCGGATTGTCGAGCTCGAGGAGGAAGTCGCTCGACTCAAGCCTCAGCCGGCAAGAATCAACGTTCGGAGCACGTCGTATACGCGCGAAGAGAGTGAGAGGGGAATCTCTTTTTACGAGCTCGCAACTCGTCCACCTGTTGTTAGGCAAAGCCCAGCCGATGCTCAAAGCGGGGTGGCTGCCTCTGTTGGAACTGAGATGAATCCCAGGACTACGGATTGGTGTGCGTATCGATCGTTAAAGATAAACAGATTGCTTAATTGTGATCTAACCCTATACAGCGGAAACTAGGGTTCACAAAGTATACCTGCGGTGAGAAGAAGACGACAGCGACCCCAAGATCTTATGCCCGTATTCCTTCCTCAGGTTGGACGTCGTGTGGGCGACGATCTCCCAACCTTTCTCCCTTGGCTGACCTCTCTTTCTCTCCTTACGTGAATCACGAGATTTGAGAAAAAAATCTTATATTTCAGATTGTCAATAACGGCCAGAGAAATAGAGGATATATATAAGGCTACGGCAGGGACCATGAGGAGAAATTAGGGTTAGGTCTCCTAACGGATCTGGGTATCCCGTGTTCAGCCCGAACACACAACCCAGGCCCATTAACAATAGCTCGGTCCACTAAGGAGCTATTGTTGCACTACCTTCCTAATCCCAAATTATATTTATGGGCTCCTTTTATTATATGCTTGTTCAACTCCCCATGTTAAGATATCGAATGTCCGTCGATCAAATTAAGTTACTGACAACTACATTGATCAACATCTTTTATCCTTAAGTAGTACCACTCAACTTTATTTGTCATGTCGGATGTAATCCACCTGCAGGGTTTACATGACAATCCTTATGAGCTCCTTAAGGGGACATCATCAACCCGACGTATCGGGACATGGATTCCTTTTACAATCAACAGCCCATCATACATACAATGCTATTACCCAATTCATAGAGGTTGTTGATCCATAATGAATCTCACTCTTTTATGAGTCAAAGTAATGCACACTGCATATACATGTCTGTTATTATATCTGGATTAAGAGCATAAGCATCCATAATAACAGAGGTGTTTGTTCTCTTTTGTAGTCAGTACAAAGAGAACAACATCAAGTGGTCCTGTTCAATACACACAAAGTGTACTAGTGTAAACCTATAGTCAAGACAGACTAATACCAGATTACACTACAACCTTTCCAATGGATTGTCCAAGTCCGTCTAGGTTGTGAACTATTTATATATTCCATAGGAAACTGATAATATGATCTTCTGTGTGTCACCTCACACCATATTATCAACCTTATAGAATATCAGACACTTGCATTAATATTATAATAAACACAATATGCAAACATATGCCCATATGATTCTCATTCAAAAAAATAAGGAAAATAAAGTTAATACAAAAGTGATGCTTTCAGTATATAACCCTAACAGCCTCGTCTAGTGGCGCTTCGGTTGGGGCCACGGTCAGAGGCAGCGCCGAAGAGACGTCTCGGTCCGTTGGCCTACAGATGAGCTTCGAAGTTAGGAGACGCCATCCCCGAGTGTCTTTGAACCGAAACATCCCCATTCCAAAGAAGCGTTGAATAAGTTGTAATTATGCTTCTTTGAGTTTTTGTAGCGCCCCATAGTAGTAACTTGGTCTTGTAATTTGAGTTCCTTTGTCGAACTTTTTAATGAAATAAAAGCTCGTTTTCTTTCTGATGCTTGTGTGTTGGGTGTGCATGGTAGTTCGATTCGAAACGAGTCATAAGAACCAAACGTTAGCTCTTTTGAGTTCTTTTCTCCCATGTCTAGTCTAGTTGTGGACATTTCGCACGCGTCGACGGTTGTGGGAGCAATTCCGAATGGTGGAACACTTCTAGCTCGCTTAAGAGCGAGCTTGCAAAGCGGAGTCGAGCCAAGTGTTGGACTCTGAACTCGTCGTTTGAGTATGTTTCAACTGTTGTGGGAGCAATTCCGAATGGCGAACCACTTCTAGCTCGCTTAAGAGCGAGATTGCGAAGTGGAGTCGAGCCAAGTGTTGGACTTCGAACTCTTCGTTTGAGTATGTTTCAATGGTTGTGGGAGCAATTCTGAATGGTGAACCACTTCTAGCTCGCTTAAGAGCGAGATTCCGAAGCGGAGTCGAGCCAAGTGTTGGACTCTGAACTCGTCGTTTGAGTATGTTTCAACAGTTGTGGGAGCAATTCCGAATGGCGAACCACTTCTAGCTCGCTTAAGAGCGAGCTTGCGAAGCGGATTCGAGCCAAGTTTTGGACTCTGAACTCGTTGTTTGAGTATGTTTCAACGGTTGTGGGAGCAATTCCGAATGGCGAACCACTTCTAGCTCGCTTAAGAGCGAGATTCCGAAGCGGAGCCGAGCCAAGTGTTGGACTCCGAACTCGTCATTTGAGTATGTTTCAACGGTTGTGGGAGCAATTCCGAATGGCGAACTACTTCTAGCTCGCTTAAGAGCGAGCTTGCGAAGCGGAGTCGAGCCAAGTTTTGGACTCCGAACTTGTCGTTTGAGTATGAATGTAAAAACAGAGAGATACAAGCAATTCACAAGTAAAATAGGAAGCAAGATGTTCTTTATTGAAAACTAATAGTCAGCTGCTTCTAATTTGCGAGCCGTTATTACATTGGAGAAATAAAGAAGCAAAAGTAAAATACAAGTGAAGGGAAAGGAACGGTTCGACATCTGAAGGTACTCAGAGAGGCGTTCATGCGCTCTCTTGGTACTTCAAGAGATGGTCGACATTCCATGTCCTGGGAATCTCTCTTCCTTCAAGGTCTTCTAGACGGTATGTCCCCGACCGAACCACTTTGGTGATCTTGTAGGGTCCTTCCCAATTTGGGGCAAGCTTGTTCTTCTGACTGGGGAATGATATAGCTAACTTTCTGAGGACCAAGTCCCCTTCTTTGAGGTTGGTGGGACAGACCCTCTTGTTGTAGGCCAACTTGATCCTCCTTCGGTAGCTTTGTTAGCGAATCGAGGCTCTTTCACGGAGCTCATCAATCAGATCCAAATTCGCTCGAAGCTCCCTGGCATTCTGCTCTTCTTCATAGGCAATGAGGCGAGTAGAGGGTACACTGACTTCTAAGGGGATCACAGCTTCAGGCCCATAGGTGAGATTAAATGGCGACTCTCCTGTAGGGGTCCGTTTGGTAGTGCGGTAATTCCACAGTACAATAGGGAGCTGATCAACCCATAAGCCTTTAGTGGAGTTGTCTAGCCTCTTCTTAATACCGGAGAGGATTTTTCGGTTGGCATTTTCTACTTGACCATTTGACTGTGGGTGGGAGACGGAGGAGAAGCGTTGTTGGATGGCAAGGTCTTCACATAGAGTTCGGAATGCGGCCCCTGTAAATTGTGTTCCATTGTCTGTTATAAGGACTCGAGGGACGCCGAACCTACAGATGATGCTCTTCCAGAAGAATTGAAGTACTTTGTTCTCGGTGATTGTGGCCAAGGGCTCGGCCTCTATCCACTTTGAAAAGTAGTCGATTGCCACAACTAAGAATTTTGAGTTGGCCAGGAGCTGGGGGAAACGGCCCTAGTAAATCCATTCCCCACATTGCAAAAGGGATCGGACTTGATAGGGAGGTGAGCTGAGCTTGGGGTAGGCGACAAATGTTGGAATGCTTTTGACAAGAGCTGCATTGCCGAACGTGTCATTCGACGTCTTGGAGGAGGGTAGGCCAGAAATATCCATAATTCAACACCTTTCGGGCAAGTGATCTGGACCCTGAATGTGCTCTGCCTATACCTTCGTAAAGCTCTTGTAAGGCATACGTGGCTTGTTCCGGGGAAAGGCACCTCAGGTAGGATCTGCCGTCTATTTGAGTAAAGGAGCGTTTGTACAGGACCCCCTCAACAAGGGTGTACCGCTCAGCTCTGGTTCTGACTCGACAAGCTTCTTTCAGGTCTTCGGGGAGGAGCCTATCCCTTAGGAATTCTATTAGGGGTTTCATCCAATTATCCTGAAGTTGAACAAGCAGTGACTCCATCGAGTCGGAGGTTTCTTCTTCTATGCTCGGCCTTAGAAGTACCTCAATCAGGACGGTCTGCTCGAGACCTTGGAGGGAAGAAGAGGCTAACTTGGAGAGGGCATCCGCTTGGGAATTTTCTTCTCTGGGGATTCGCTGAATAAGTGCCTCTTCGAACAGAGCCATGAGATTTTGGACCTTGGCTAGATACTTAGCCATTCAGTCATCTCGTGCTTCGTACTCGCCCAAGACTTGATTGATGACCAGTTGAGAATCACTAAATATCCAGAGACGTTGCACCCCTACTTTACGGGCCATTCCGAGACCGGCTATAAGGGCTTCATACTCCGCTTTATTGTTGGAGGCCTTGAAGTTGATGCGGAGGGAGTATTGGAGAACGAAGTCATCTGGGCCTGCCAGATACCGTCCAAATAGGAGGTCCGTTTGCAGCTTGACTGGCCTCGGAAATGGTGCTCTCAACTATGAATTCTGCTAAGGCCTGAGCTTTGATAGCGGTCCGAGGCTGGTATGATATATCATGCTGGCTCAGCTCGATCGACCACTTCATGAGACGGCCAGAGGTCTCCGGTTTGTGAAGGACTTGCTTCAGTGGTTGGTTGGTGAGAACGACCACCGAGTGGGACTGGAAATATGGGCGAAGCTTCCTAGCTGCCATAACCAAGGCATATGCCATCTTCTCTAGCCGTGGATAACAAAGCTCGGCATCCCGAAGTACCTTGCTTACGTAATAGATGGGCTTCTAAGCCTTGTCTTCTTTCCTCACCAAGACAACACTGAAGGTTTGTTCGGAGGCAGCTAAGTAGAGGTAGAGTGTTTCCCCGGGGATAGGCTTGCTGAGGAGAGGGGGGTTGACTAGATAGGCTTTAAGCTGATCGAACGACTCCTGCTGTTGTTGACCCCATTCGAAGCCCTTAGCCCCCCTGAGAACCTTGAAGAAGGGAAGACACTTCTCCCCTGACTTGGAAAGGAAGCGCCCTATAGCTGCGAGGCACCCAGTTAGCTTCTGAACCTCTTTCACATTTTTGGGGGGAGCCATGTCCAGTATGGCTTTGATCTTCTCGAGGTTGGCTTCGATTCCTCTTTGGCTGACCATGAAGCCTAGGAATTTCCCCGACGAGACTCCAAAAGCACACTTGTTCGGATTGAGCCTCATATCATGCTTTCTTAATACCTCGAACGCCTCCTGTAGATCGGTGACATGGTCGGCCCCATGGATGCTTTTTACGATCATATCATCAACATACAACTCCATGTTGCGACCGATCTGATTTTGGAAGACTTTGTTAACGAGGCATTGATAGATGGTGCCTACATTCTTCAACCCGAAAGGCATCACCCTGTAGCAGTAGAGGCCCTGATCGGTAACAAAGGAGGTCTTCGGGATATCCGAGGGGAACATGCGGATTTGATTGTACCAGGAGAAAGCGTCCATGAAGCTGAGAAGCTCATGGCCCGAAGTGGCGTCAATCAGGGTGTCGATGCTTGGAAGAGGGAATGGATCTTTGGGGCATGCTTTATTCAGGTCGGTAAAATCGATGCAGATTCTCCAGCTCCCGTTGGCCTTCTTTACCATCACAACATTTGAGAGCCATTCGGGATAATTGACCTCCTGTATAAACCGAGCCTTAAGAAGCTTGTCCACCTCTTCTTTTATATCTTGTTGGCGCTCGGAAGCAAATTTGCGCCTCTTATGTTGAACCGGTTTGGACCCCGGTGCAACGCTCAGGTGGTGGACGAGGAGCTCTTCGGAGATTCCTGGCATGTCGGCAGCCGACCATGCGAAGAGGTCACAGTTCTTTCTAATGCGTTGGACTATGTCTGAGCTTAGGGCGGATGGGAGGGTTTTGCTGATCAAGAACTTGTGGTTCGGATCTTGCTCAGAAAAGAGCACTTCCTCCAATTCATCCACCGGCTCGAACGTTGGTCGGACACCGTCTTGGGGGATTTCAAGAGTTTCGAGGGAGAGGACTGGACCCCCATTAGAGGTCATGTAGCATTTGCGGGCCATTTTCTGACTGCCTCTTACCTCCCCTACTCCTGCCCGGGTGGGGAACTTCATCTTGAGGTGATAAGCGGAAGGGACGGCTTCGAGAGCAGCTAGGTCGGGTCGGCCTAGGATCACATTATAAGCAGCGGGGACATCAACGACCATAAAGTCCATCGGCTCCGTTCGGGTAGTAGGAGTTTTGCCAGTGGTTACGTCGAGGGTGATCACCCCTTCAATAGTCACTGGCACTCCTGTGAACCCATGGAGTGTGTAGTCGGCGGGATTAAGTCTATCCCGGGATAGTTTGAGTCCTTTGAAAGCAGTGAGGAAGAGGAGGTTAACGGAGCTGCCATTGTCCACCAGGATCCTCTCCACTTTAAAATTTTCCATATGGAGGTTGATGACTAGTGCGTCACAATGGGGGGTTCGGACACCCTCAAGGTCTTCATCTGAAAAGGTGACCGGTACTCCGAGGCCTTTGGGGGGAGGCATGCCATGTACTGAGTTGACTTCCCTTATGAAAGCCTTTCGAGAGGAGTTGGAGGTGCCTCCCATGGGGCCTCCATGAATGAGATGTAGGATGCTTTCCTCTTCGAACTCTGGAGTTTCATCGCTTCGTTCAGGACGCTTGTTAGCCCCCAGAGGGAGAGGGGGGAGATCGGTCCGATCCTTTCTCACAAATTTGGCCAGCTGCCCCCTCTGGATGAGGGCCTCAATCTCGTTCTTCAAGGCCCGACAATCATTGGTATCGTGGCCATGGTCCCGGTGATAGCGGCACCACTTTTCTTTGTCCCTCTTCTTGCTAGGGGTGTTCATCTTCGGGGCAGAAGGTATCACCCCTTCTTTCTCAACTTCCATGACAATAGTGGAAATGTTGGCGTTAAAAGGAGTGAATTTTTCGAATCTGGGGGGAGGGCGGCGCTGACCGCTGTTGTCCTTCTGGAGCTTCTTGGCTCCCTCTTCTTCACCTGCCTTTCTTTTGGTTCCGGAGGAAGGCCCCTCAAAGGTGGGGCGATGCTCAGCTTCCTCAGCCCGGATATACTTCTCGCTTCGGAGAAGGAGGTCGGAGAAGTTCTGTGGGGGCTTCTTGGCGAGGAAGGACCGAAGGTTGGAGTTTAGGACATTCGACTGGAATGCTGCTGCAGCGACCGACTGGTCGAGGGAAGCGATGGACCTGGCTTCCGCGGTGAACCTTTTCACATAGTCTCTCAGCTTCTCACCCGTCTTCTGGTTGAGGTAGAGTAGCGAAATGCTGGTCTTCTCAGTTCGACGGCTACTCACGAAGTGGGTGATGAAGAGGGTCTCGAATTGCTTGAAGGAGAATATTGAGGATGGGGCGAGGCGAGAGTACCATTCCCGGGCCGGACCCTTGAGAGTAGCGGGGAAGGTCTTGCACAGCAGAGCACCGAAAGCTTGGTGGATTAGCATGAGGGTCTTAAAGCTTTCGATGTGATCGACGGGGTCGGACTCCCCAGAATAAGTCTCGAATTGGGGAGGCTTGAAGCCTATTGGAACGGGCGCCTCCATGATGGTTCGAGAGAAAGGAGGTCGGCTTGGGGCGGAGGGTCCTTCCTCTAAGTTCTTCTTCTCTGTCTAGCTAACCCAAGTGTAACGACCCGAAAAATAGCATATGGCTATTTTGCATCGAAATGTGTGCGCAATTGAAAATTTCACACGGGTATGTATTTTCTAATAACTATTATTTTGATTGAGAAATATAAGATATGTTGTCTATTTTATTTTATTATTATTTTCGAATTTAAATTATTTTTATACGGATTATCTACAAAGCAGTTTTATTGTATTTTTGTACTGTTTATAATATTAAAGTAGAGAGTTGGGCTTTATTTGAAATGTATTAAGGCTAGGGGACTTATACGAAATGTTCCCTTAGATAATTATCCATCTATTATTATTTATTTTCATTTTTTTACAAAAAAACCCCCCCACATTCTCTTCCTTCCCCTTCTCCTTCTTCTTCCTTCTCCTTCTCTCTTCCCGACTGGTTCCACCCCAACCCAGGTAACACCCCCCCCGGTCCCGCACTCCATCTCCTTCCCCTACTTCTTCCTCTCCCCATTCACTCCCAACCAAAGAAACCCAACTCCCTCTCCTTCTCATTCTTCCGATCCGTTCGTTTCCCTTCTTGTTCAATCCCGACCCAGAGAACACCCGGCCTCCTCTCCCTCTCCTTCTTCTCCGTTCACACCCAGCCAAAAGAAACCCCCTACCCTTCTCCCTTTCCTTCCTCCTCCCCGTTCCCTTCCCATCCCGACCCCAAAAACGAAGAGACCCCGACCTCTTCTTCTCCGTTCTTCTTCTTCTCCCTTCCTGGTTCGATGCTGACCCCAGAAAGCCCCGACCCCGACCTCCTCCTCCCATCTCCTTCTCTCCGTTCACACCCAGCCGACGAGAAACCCCGACCACCACCTCCCTTCTTCCTCCTTCGTTCTTCTTCTTACCGATCGGAAAAAGTACCCCACGAACCCATCGCCGATCGGTTACCCCACCTCAATCCCCTCCGATTCTTCGTTAAATTCAAATTAAAGTGAGGAGTAGACTAATGGAGAGATTCTCTACATGGTAGTAGCGTCGGATTTTCGATTGGACTTCGCGAAGGTAAAACCCTAACTATTTTATTGTATAAAATTTAGTTGGGTTTATTTTTATTGAGTAGGAATATTATTGTAGAGAGATCTAGAGATGTTGGAAATTGTAGATATGAGAAATTAGTGGATTGTTAGAGAGATTGTAAGTTATTAGTAAATTGGGGTTTTGGGTTTGAAAAAGAGAATTACATAAGTGTGAACTATTTCTCTTATAATAATGGAGAGTATAGTTGGACTATTAGAATATTTTTGGGGTGATTTTAGTAATTAATTGGGAATGAAAATACCGTAAGCATTAGATTATCACGTGCATCGCACGTGTATGTCCCAAGCGTTCAGTAAACGCTTGTGTGATATTTGGGGATAGTGTTATTAGCTTTTATGATTGGTTTGAATTATATGAGTTTAATCTCTTTGAAATTGATGATAGGATATATTCGCGACTTCGGATGCGGGATGGCATGGTGACGCTTCGAACCTTCGCGAAATGCGGTGAGTTGGTTTATTATATATTTTTGTAGTTTGATGAATATGTGAGTATATTATTTATATATTTTTGTGGTTTAAAAAATATATGTGAGTTAGTATATTAATATATTTTGTGGGTTAAAGAATATGTGAGTTGTATTATATATATATTTTCATGGTTTAAAGATATATGTGAGTATGATTTATTTACGTATTGATGATTAAAGATGTTTGAATAACGTATATGTATATGGGGATATCAAAACATGGGTGTATGGCTTATATACGTATTTTGATGTTTTGAAGAAGTTCGAATAAACTAAAGTATTGATATAAATTTATGGATAAAGGGATTAGTTATGTATGTGGGGGTTTCTCTACTTTCTTATGTGTTGTTTTGTTTAGATTTTGTTCTCTACTTATGCCTAAATATGTGTATGTATGCTTTATGTCGCCTAAAACAATTTGGACTAAACTATGTGCGTATAAGTAGTAATATGGATCTAAGGGATCCTATAAAAAGTATGAATGGTAGAACTTGAGAAAATAACATAAAGATGAGTGTTGTCTATGTCAAAAAAAAAAGAACCCATTCATGCTATGTGACATTCTAGTTGACTTATCATGCTTGAGTTAGTAAGTAGGACTACCATGCTTGAGTTGTATTAGATCATGATTGAGTTGTTGTCTATGTCAAAAGGAACCCATTCATGCTCGTGAACCATGAAGAAGATCATGCTTGAGTTATAGTAGAATATCATGCTTGAGCTGGTGTGCTATGTCAAAAAGAGAACTACCATGCTTAAAGATTTGTTGTAGTTAATGATCCTAAGAGAAGAACCCATGCTAAGATGAGTAGTTGTTCTAAGGTTCAAAGAAACCATGCTTAAGTGAGTATAGTAATGGTTTTTAGCTAAGAGTCTGAAAAAGAACCCATCTTAGTTGTTAGTAGTAGTGAGTAAAAAGAACCCATCCTATGGATTTGGATTGTTGGAGAGAAAGAACCCACACTTGTGATATGGTAAGAATCCATGCTTGAATTGTTGTAGAAAGAAACCCATGGTTAAGTTGTAGTAGAATATCATGTTTGAGTCGATTTTAGAAAGAAGCTCATGTTTGAGTTGATTATAGTAGGTATGCCATGATGAGTGATTTTAGAAGAAACCCATGCTAAGTTGATTAAAGTAGATTCTTCTGTTACTTCTAATTATAGAAGATCAAGTTTGCTAGTAAGCACAGTTGGTTGCTTCTAGGTTTGATTACCCGTATGGTTGTTTGTATGTGGTTTTGCGCGTACGTGGCTCGACTGGCCCGTAGGTAGCTGTAGGTCTCATATGCAGCTTATTTGGCTCGTATGTGTGTTGTTGTCTCATACGCGGCTCGACTGGCCCGTATGTAGATGTTGGTCTCATACGGAGCTTATTTGGCTCGTATGCATGTTGTTGTCTCATACGCGGCTCGACTGGCCCGTATGTAGCTGTTGGTCCCATACGTAGCTGTTTAGCTCGTATGTGTTTTTGGTTACTCGTATGTAGCTTCTTGGCTAATACGCAGTTTGTTGTGCTCGTCTAGGGTGATATCATTGCCCTAGGGCTATCGACCATCAAGACGTGTGTTTAGCTTACTCCTAAGGGACTGTGGACGAGTTACTTCGCGGGTGCCGTCAGATCTTAACCGTTGGTTGATTGCGGACCGGAGTATGACAAAATCCAAGTTCAGGTAGTAGCATGCGAATGCGTTCGTATTGCCGGGGTCTTGGATCGATAGGCCATGAACCAGATCCTGAGGGATTCTGGTGAGTTTAGGTTGAGCAGCCTAATAGAGTTATCTTGCGAAGTCTAATTTAAGACCTAGCATGTTGTGTAATGTTGTCATTCCTAGTATTGTTCAGGGTTAGGAACATCATTAAGGTAGTGACTAATAAAGATCATTTTACTTCGACCCTTTGCCGAAAAGAGAGAAGTTGGTTGTAGGTAGCACCTTACGACCAACTTGTCCCTCGAAGCAGGCCTTAGGTGGTGATATTGGGTTGTACCTTCCCGTCAAAGGGATACGTACGGTGCCGTCTCACGAGTTGAGAGCACGGGATGCGTATCGCACACTGTTAATTCCTGAAGTGCCATGATAAGGCGGCGGAGCTAGGGGGATGGACCCCGGAACTTCGTCGGGTCCTTGGCCAGGAGAGAGCGAACAGGCCATAGATCACGGTCTATGAGTTAGGGGCGACACAGGATAGGCTTTGTATGCTATACTGCGCTCGGAGAGACCCCGTGTTCGTCTGGTTTTTGAGTGAGGTCCGGTGTACCGGGTAGTAGTGGCAAACATAGACACCATGAGCGTACTGCATTGGTGGGACTTGACCACGTTTGCAACCTCATCAGTCATGTAGTATCTGTCAGGAACAGGTTGTGTACAATTAGAAATTCATAACGCGGGTTCAAATCCCTATATATGGAGAAACGGCTTGAGATGGGCGCATGTAGTATGGGCTGCATGTTGCTTCGGAGACTTGCTGGCATTAGAATAAGAGCACCATCGCATTAGTAATCTTACATTAGAATAAGAGCATCGTTGTATTGGTAATTTTGCATTAGAGTTTAAGTCATAAGGTACACAGGCACAAATTATATGTACACGTGTCTTTTCCATTCAAGATGAATTGCGAATGTGATAGTGAAGTAAATTAATAACCAAGCTATGGGCTTGGGATGTGATTGTGATATTACCCAAGTTAGGCTTGGGATGTGCGTGATTATTACCCAAGCTATCGGCTTGGCGTGTGATATGTTATTGCCAAAACTATGTTGGGATATGGGGTACGTTGTGATAAAATGCAAGTAAATGGTAAGGTGAAATGAGATGTTAGGTTGGACATGAATGAATGTGGTAGTATGAGGATGAAGGCATATGTTTATGATGTGATGCGGGATATAAGGAAATAAAATCAATATTGTTTTATGAGATTGGTTATTCAAATGGTTACTAAATATAAGTATGTTATGAGCGGGTATAGATATACATACAGGTGATGACTCAGAGAGTATTTGGTGTGAAATCCCATTTATGATGTTTACATATTCAGATGTCAAGTAAGATTTGTTTATCTTGGAAATTGTGAGTTCGTTATGTTTTTACTTGTAAGTTTAATTTATTTACTTATTTAATAAATTATACTCACACCAGAAATGGCTAACCCCTTAGTGTTTGGGGGTTAGGGAGTCCCTGGACTACCCTAGGTCCCTACTGTTACAGGTCCTCAGCAGTGCAGAGGTGAGGTGTAGGTACAGGTTCCGTGGAGTGGAGCTCCAGTTATAATTTGTTGTTATGTTTTAATTGTAAATAGTAAAGATTATGCTTTAAATTGTATTTTTGATGTATAAGTATGAGGATGATGATGAAGAGTATAGTGTGAGGCAGCAGGATATGGTTTGGACCCGTACCCATTTCGTTGTGGAGTGCCGGGCGTCGTGGTAGGTTTTTACAGGTTATTTTCTAAAAACTTACTACGTTTTCAAAAGGATTTATGCTTTTTAATTGATATTTGTTAAACCGTTATGAGTTTGGCCCCCAGAGCATATATATATATTGCCTGTGTGATGATGCTCATTTTGGCCTGGGGAGCCCGTATTATTATTGCCTGTGATGTAAGCTACGGAATTTAGAGCAAAATTCCGTAAGCTTTTCTGTGTTTTGGGCAAAAAAATACAAGGGAGACTCTGCCCAAATTTTCTTTGAAACATAACTATTTTAGTTTATGTTTAAAGTGATATAGAAATTGGAAGAATTGATTTTGGAGTCAAAAAGGAAAAGAAAAGGGGCAGGCAGTACAGTTTGGTATTACAAATTGATAATTGTAATTACTGCGTAGTAACTCTGTGTTGAAGAAAAGTTTTTAAATTTCCAGTTTTTCTGTGTCTCGAGACTAATTGAAGGAAAGATCTTGGCATGTGTCTCGGTTTCCCAGCAACGGGGAGATCGGGGCGTTACAGATGGTATCAGAGCCGACTTCAATTTATAGTCCAACACAGTAGGAAAATTAAACTTGGATGCCTTTAGGAGTCGGGATCTAGCGAGTTGTAGATAGTTATAATTCATATTGTTGGTTTCTTCAACTTATGTTTTATAATTTTTCTATATCCGGACTAATCCTAGTGTATGTGTTACCATCCTTTAAACACATGAATGATGTTCGAGGATGTCCTAACCAAGGAGGTGTTGATGGAAGAGAGTGAACCGATATCGATGGGTGATCCGATAACCTTGAGCGAGGAGCCAAGGAGACTTCACAACCACAAGGACTGTGAGGATCAACACTCAGCGGCGGCAGCCAGCATACATCGGGAAATGAGGAAGTACTGTTGTTGGAAATCTAGTCCCTAAATTAATAGATAAACTAGACACAAATTATAAAAAAACCTCGCAAGTGCACGAATCGAATCGTAGTAATAGCAAGGGTCGATCCCACAGAGATTGTAGTCTTCAACTTACTAATCAATAAAACTAATAATAAATGATGAAGGGTTGTTGTAGAAATCTAAAAGAATTAAAAAGATTAAACTAAGAAAGATGAGTTTGAATCACAAATATCTCTTGAATAGTTGGGTTGTTGATTTCCACCAATAGTTAGTAATGCTAAGTAACCTTCTGAATTTACTTCCAATTACTCATGTTGTTCACTTCAAGGGCATGGTATCTACTCCTTAAAGTATTGTTTCCCTAAGCCAAGAATTAGGCATGGTATCTACTAAGTCATACTTAGAGAAAACATAAGAACAGTGGAAACGAACAAACACTTAAAGTTCTAGAAATTGGTATCAGATCTAGATCCTCTAAGTTGATTGAACCAAGAACCCCTAAAGATTCCTTTGTTACAAATTATGGGCACGAGATTCGGTCGTCTCAATATGCTTCATATAACAGATTTAGATAAATGATAACATAAACTTGATATTCTCACGTGCTGTATGTCAGTCGACTGGCTCTCACCTCAGTCGACTGCTCTCAGACTTCAAGATCCAAGTTTGATGACCATTAATCCATGTAAATTCAACCAGATTCAATCAATAAGTAATTAGAAGATCTCAGAAGAATATAGCACTACATAACTACGGTTTCGATCTACCCAACTATGAAATTAGTTCCACATAATAATACTTTTATTGCTTAACAAGTTCAAATACATGATCAACATAAAAGAATAAAGAGAGAAGAAGAAATAAACTAATGGATTCCGGCAATATGGTCGACTGTCTGTCACACAGTCGACTGCCTTCTGGATGCTGGATCTTCTCTCTCCTTCTTCGATGTTGATGGAGTGAAGCACGGGTTGATGACTTGATGGTTGGGAACTCTCTGATTAAGTTGCGTCCACGAGATAGATTTGATGATCCTTGGATGGAGTTGTGGAGTTGAGAGAGCGGAGAGAGACCGTTCTGGAGATGGTATTCTGATATTTATAGAGTACGGCTGAGAATTAGGGTTTCCCCTTTTTCAGGAAGATCCTTCTTTATTTGATTTGATGATTAATATCTTTCTCTTTTCTCCTTTCTTTCCTTATCTGTTCACTTGGAAAATACCCTGTCTTTAGATTTGATTCGCTGTATAAAATCTTGATCCAAGTAGATTTGAAATTAGATGCAGGTGTATCTTTGAAGATTTTATCTTTGTACTCCGCCGCAGACCAGTCGACTTGTCTTCGAACCAGTCGACTGAGTCGAGACTTATGTAGATTTCACCTTTGATCATACCAGTCGACTGTCTTTGAGAGTAAGTCGACTGTGACGAGAGTTGTGGAATTTCAGCTTCTCTTGTTCAGTCGCCTGGTTGAGGAACCAGTCGACTGATCCTCTGCAGTTTGCTGTGTATTATTCTTGAAGTCCTAAATCTGCTTCGTTTTGCTGCTATAAGCTGTTTCCTATGGAAAAGAGAAAATAGGAGTTAAATACCATATAGAGAGCTTTTAAATGTCTAATTATATTAAGATTATTGCTCTAAAAAGTGAATAATAATGTGTTCATCAAATACCCCCACACTTAGCTTTTGCTTGTCCTCAAGCAAAAAGTGAATTTATGAACAAGGGAGTAATAATCAGAATAAACTCAACCATCATGATTTCTTATTATGTGGACATCAAAATGAAAAATACAAAACTACAAACAATTTCAGATAAAGTAAAGTTAAACATACCCATTTTCTCCAGTGCAATTGTCTATTCATAAATCCCAAACTTAGTCATATTTGTCATGCGATTAATGTAGTTATAGTATGCATCTACTCAGTCTGTGATTATCCCTTCTCTCTACTACAAATCCAGTAGCAAACTAGAGTTTTTTTTTTTTTTTTTTTTTTTTTTTTTTTTTTTTTTTTTTTATATAGTCTCTTCTTTAAAGTTGTCACTTGTCTTTTGACGCGAATGCGAAACATTTGTGATGTATCCACCCGGTTACTCAACAAGTCACAAACATTAAAGTGCTTTGCATACTCGTATTTCAAGTTGCCGTTTGACGTAAAGGTAAACATTGGTGATGAATACCCCTAGTTACTAAGCCCTCAAAACATTGGAGTAGACTGACTTTATAAATATATATACATATATTGTATCACTCTATTTACTTAAACTCGATTTAGGACTAGATCTAAAGGGAATAATCATCAGAAAAAGCATCACACATTTTTTATTATGTATAATCGCATGACTCACACACTTTTGTAGGGAATTATGAAACTCAACAATCCTAAAGTAACTAAGTATCCTTACTCTTACTTTATAAGAAATTGTTTATCCTAAAAAAAAAAATTCAAAAATTCCAAATATGACTAACTAATACCCCCACACTTAGATGGAACATTGTCCTCAATGTTCGAAAGAAAATGTAAAATAGGCATATGTCGCCACCTAGTAAGGAGATACTGAAAAACTAAAAGAAAAGTGAATAACTGAAAGCAAATAAAGGAAAGTGTAAATACTCCCCTGAAACATTGGGTTGCCTCCCAATAAGCGCTGTGTTTCATGTCTTCAGCTAGACAGGATGAGTTCATGCAATGTATTGAATGGGTTGAAGATGCACATCTTCCTCGTGTGGCTGTAGACTCATCTCAATGTATGGCTTCGCCCTATGTCCGTTCACCTTGAATGTTTGATTTCGTTCTTCGCTGTGAACTTCCAATGCACCATGTGGAAAGACTTTTGTGACAATATATGGTCCATACCATCTTGACTTGAGCTTGCCTGGAAAGAGTCTCAATCTTGAGTTGTAGATCAATACCTTTTGTCCTTCATAAAACTCCTTCCTTGCTAATTGTTTATCATGGTATAACTTAGTCCTTTCCTTGTATAGTTTGGCGTTTTCATATGCATCGTGTCTCAATTCTTCAAGCTCATTTAGTTGCAATCTCCTTTTGTCACCTGCCTGTTTCATATCAAAATTGAACTTTTTGATAGCCCAATAAGCTTTGTGTTCCAACTCTACCGGCAGATGACAAGCTTTTCCAAAGACCAAACGGTATGGTGACATGCCAATGGGTGTCTTGAAAGCGGTTCTATAAGCCCATAATGCATCGTTCAAGCGTAGTGACCAATCCCTTCTGCTTGGATTGACTGTTTTTTCCAAGATGCTCTTGATCTCTCTATTGCTAAGCTCCACCTGTCCACTGGTTTGAGGGTGATATGGAGTACCCACTCTATGTGTAATCCCATATTTCTTCATTAAAGAAGCAAATGGGTAGTTATTGAAGTG
Organism: Hemerocallis citrina; assembly: GCA_017893485.1. Lineage (NCBI taxonomy): Eukaryota > Viridiplantae > Streptophyta > Magnoliopsida > Asparagales > Asphodelaceae > Hemerocallis > Hemerocallis citrina. Next base: position 26,182,745 of record CM030368.1, read on the forward strand.
GCTCCCTCCATCACTAATTATTGCTCGTGGTGTACCAAACCTAGTGAAAATGTTCTCCTGCAAAAACTTGACAACAACTTTGTGATCATTAGTTCGTGAGGGGACAGCCTCGACCCATTTAGACACATAATCCACACCAACAAGTATATATACATAACCAAATGAGTTAGGAAATGGACCCATGAAGTCGATTCCCCAGACATCGAAAAGCTCGATTACTTGTATGTTGTGTAGTGGCATTTGATTTCTAGAAGAGATGTTGCCTGTCCTTTGGCATTTGTCGCAAGTCCTGCAAAAAGAAAAAGCATCTTTGAATACTTTAGGCCAATAAAAACCAGATTGCAATACCTTAAGTGCTGTTCTCTTTGGCCCAAAATGTCCTCCACAAGCATATTGGTGGCAATGTTGTAGAATACTCCTTTGTTCCTCGTCTGCCACACATCTTCTTATAATTTGATCAGAGCAAAATTTGAATAAATAAGGATCATCCCAATAATAGTGTTTGCTCAGATCCACCAATCTTTTCCTTTCCTGATGTGTCATACCTGGAGGAAAAACATGAGCGGTTAGAAAATTGACAATATCAGCAAACCAGGGTAGTTGTTCAGAGAGATAAGTCGACTGGTTGAGGGACCAGTCGACTGCCCCGAGGGTGTGAATATTTATTGCAAATAATTGTTCATCTGGGAAATTTTCATTCAGCGGGGGCACATTTCTCTCGTCCTCGTGCAGTAATCTGGACATGTGATCTGCCACAACATTGTCGCATCCTTTCTTGTCTCTAATCTCAAGATCAAATTCTTGAAGCAGCAGCACCCATCTGATCAACCTAGGCTTAGCTTCCTTTTTAGCCAACAAATATCTCAAGGCAGCATGGTCAGTGAAAACAATAACTTTAGAACCAATTAAATATGATCTAAACTTCTCTACAGCAAAAATAACAGCTAACATTTCTTTTTCAGTTGTAGAATAATTTAGCTGTGCATCGTTTAGAGTTCGAGAAGCATAGTAAATAACATGTGGTTTCTTATTGATTCTTTGACCTAAAACAGCCCCTAAGGCGTAATCACTTGCATCACACATGAGCTCAAAAGGGTGGCCCCAATCTGGTGCCATGACTATAGGTGCAGAAATGAGAAGATTCTTCAATGTATTAAAAGCATTTGTACATTCTTTTGTCCATATAAACTCAACATCCTTGGCTAACAAGTCACAAAGGGGTTTGGAGATTTTTGAAAAGTCTTTTATAAATCGTCTATAAAAACCTGCGTGTCCTAGAAAACTCCTAACACCCTTAACTGTAGTGGGAGGGGGTAGTTTTGATATGATGTCAATTTTTGCCTTGTCTACCTCTATTCCCCTTTTGGACACCACATGACCCAACACAATACCTTGTTGTACCATGAAATGGCACTTCTCCCAATTCAGCACTAAATTGCATTCTTCACATCTTTTAAGCACCAGCTGCAAATGGTTAAGGCATTCATCAAAACTAGATCCAAAAACACTAAAGTCATCCATAAATACCTCAATGAACCTTTCCACCATGTCTGAAAATATGCTCATCATGCATCTTTGAAATGTAGCTGGAGCATTGCACAGTCCAAAGGGCATCCTCCTGTATGCAAAAGTACCAAAAGGGCATGTAAAAGTGGTCTTTTCTTGATCTTCTGGAGCAATAGCAATTTGATTATAGCCACTATAACCATCTAGAAAACAGTAATGACTATATCCTGCTAATCTTTCTAACATTTGATCAATAAAAGGAAGAGGGAAGTGATCTTTCCTGGTTTCATTGTTCAGTTTCCTATAATCAATGCATACCCTCCAACCTGTGGTTACTCTTGTTGGGATAAGCACATTCTCTTCATTTGTTACCACTGTAACTCCACTTTTCTTAGGAACTACATGTATAGGACTTACCCATTTGCTATCTGAGATAGGATAGATGATGCCAACATCTAGTAGCTTCAAAATTTCTGCTCTTACCACTTCCTTCATGTTGGGGTTGAGCCTTCTCTGTGCCTCTCTGCTAGGTTTTGCATCGTTCTCCAGGAGTATTCTATGCATGCATTTGGATGGACTTATTCCCTTGATGTCTGCAATGGTCCATCCTATTGCATTTTTGTGTTCTCGCAATACCTTCAGCAGCTTTTCTTCTTCCTGTGCACTCAAGTTAGCAGCAATTATTACTGGTAGCGTCTGGTTCTCTCCTAAAAATGCGTGCTTCAAATGGTCGGGCAGCTGCTTGAGTTCTATGTCTGGACGCTTCTGTACAGTCGACTGGTCCATGTCAGCAGTCGACTTGTTCTGGGCATCTTGATTCGGTCGACTGGTTAGAAAACCAGTCGACTTACTCTGTTCGTCAGTCGCCTGATCTGAAGAAATAGAAATTTTATCAGATACCAACTGTTCAAAAGCAGGCACAAGCTTACCTGAATGTGACTGTGGAGTTTCAAGTTGATGTACTGTCTCTGCAATCTCCCAGTCATCGTATTCCTGTTCAACATGAGATAAAGTTAGAGATTGAGTGATTGTGGCTTGTAGTGGTTCAACGCTATGTACCTGAAATGTTTGATCAACAATCTCCTGCACCACATCAATATTATAGCATTCATGATCATCTTGTGGTAATTTTAGTGTATCAAACATTTTAAATTCCACTTTTTCTCCGTTTATCTTCATACTTATAATGCCCTTTTTAACACAAATTTTTATATCAGCTGTACTCATAAAGGGCCTACCTAATATGATCGGTAGAGATGATGACATTGAAGATTCCTCCATATCTAACACAACAAAATCAGCAGGCAAAATAAAATCATTTACCTGAACTAAGACATCTTCTAAAATACCTCTAGGTCTCTTGATGCTGCGATCTGCCAATTGCAAGGTGATGGATGTTGGTTTGAGTTCCCCCAATCCAAGCTTTTCGTAAACAGAGTAAGGAAGAAGGTTGATGCTTGCCCCCAAGTCTAATAGTGCTTTTTCAAAGAAGTGCTCACCAACTTTACAAGGAATGGTGAAACTACCTGGATCTTTCAGTTTAGGTGGTAGTTTTCTCAATAATACAGCACTCACTTCTTCTGTCAAAGCAACATCCTCCTTAACCTGAAATGTTCTTTTATGAGTACAACAATCTTTCAAAAATTTGGCATAAGAAGGAATTTGTTTAATAGCATCAAGTAGGGGAATATTAATTTCTACCTTTTTGAGAGTTTCAAAGACGTCAAATAAATGTTGTTCTTTCTTTTTATTGACTAACCTTTGAGGGAATGGTGGTGGAACTGTCCCTACTTTTTGACTTACCTTACTTGAACCCAAAGCTTTTGATGGTTGTTTTTCTGATTTGTCTGTGCAGTCGACTGTCTTGTAGTGACAGTCGACTGGTTTGTCTGTGTGTGTTCCAATCATGTTGTCAATTATCTTACCATTTCTTAGGGTTGTGACTGCTTGGAGCTGTTCTTGACCTCCAGGGTTTGGTATGGTTTGTGAAGGGAGTTCACCTGCCTTTCTTTCGCTTAGCTCTTTTGCAATCTGACCAATTTGGGTTTCCAACTTCTGAATTGCTTGTCCTTGTTGGTTGCTTGTTTGATGTTGTTGTTGGAGCAATTGAAGAACAGTGGTTTCAAAATCCAACTTCTTCTGTTCTGGAGCTGGTCTTTCAAACCCACTTCCCATCTGAGGGTTCCTTGTATGTCCTTGTGTGAATTGATTCCCTTGATTGTTTTGATTATTGCTCCATGAGAAGTTTGGATGATTCCTCCATCCTGGGTTATATGTGTTCGAGTATGGATTGTTCTTCGGTGGAAATACTCCTCGTCCCACATAGTTTGCATGCTCCTGATCTGTAAAAGTAGACATGGGACATGTATCAGTTGTGTGATCTAAATGAGAACAAATTGCACACATTTCACTTGTTTGATTTTTAACTCCACCCATTGTCGACATTGCATTAACAAGCATATCAATTTTTTTATTCATGTTTGCCATTTCTAATTGAATGTTATTATTATTAGAGATTTCGTAGACTCCCTGTTTCTTCGAAGGTCCCCTTCTTGTTGAGAATTGTTGGGAGTTCTCGCTGAGTTCTTCAAAAAGTTCAATGGCTTCTTCTCCACTTTTCCTCATTAGAATTCCATTGCAAGCTGCATCAACAATTGCTTTATTAGTATCATTTAAACCTTCATAAAAAGCTTGTACCTGATCATCCTTAGGCAAATTGTGAGTTGGACACTTGAGAAGCTTGCTTTTGAAATCCTTCCATGCCTCAAAGAATAAATCTCCATCTTTTTGTTGGAAGAGTTGAATCTCCCTTTTTAGCTGTTTGGTTTTCTGGGCTGGAAAGAATTCTTTCAAAAATTTCGTTGCCAATTGCTCCCATGAATTAATTGATCCTGGTTCCAAAGAATTATACCATAACTTAGCATTAAGTTTTAAAGAAAAAGGAAACAAGATTAACCTGATTTGTTCAGCGGTGAGCCCTTGGACGCTTTGTGTCCTGCAAAGATCGAAAAAGTCTTGCAAGTGAAGATGAGGCTCTTCATCTGGTCTGCCACTAAAGTGGGGAACCATACTAAGTAAATGAGGAGATAGGTGCATGTTCCCTGTGGCATTAGGTTGAAAAGAGATGCAGGAAGGTTGCTCAATATTCTTAGGAGTGAATTTGTCCTGCATTGGTACGCGATTGGGTATTTCTTCTGCCATTGCTGTATATGTACTAGGTCTCTGATCAGTCGACTGGTTAGCGTGGGCAGTCGACTGGTGTGCTGCAAATAACTTACCTAGTCTGTGCAAAGTGCGTTCTGTTTCCGCGTCAATTGGTAGTAGTTCTGGTCGAAGTGATCGTCTACCGTGCATTCACCGAAGTCCTGTAACCTAAAAGAAAAAGTATTAATAAAAGAAAAGAAAAACTAATAAAATTCTACTGACTTGTAAGTTAAAATACTAAACAATCCCCGGCAACGGCGCCAAAAACTTGTTGTTGGAAATCTAGTCCCTAAATTAATAGATAAACTAGACACAAATTATAAAAAAACCTCGCAAGTGCACGAATCGAATCGTAGTAATAGCAAGGGTCGATCCCACAGAGATTGTAGTCTTCAACTTACTAATCAATAAAACTAATAATAAATGATGAAGGGTTGTTGTAGAAATCTAAAAGAATTAAAAAGATTAAACTAAGAAAGATGAGTTTGAATCACAAATATCTCTTGAATAGTTGGGTTGTTGATTTCCACCAATAGTTAGTAATGCTAAGTAACCTTCTGAATTTACTTCCAATTACTCATGTTGTTCACTTCAAGGGCATGGTATCTACTCCTTAAAGTATTGTTTCCCTAAGCCAAGAATTAGGCATGGTATCTACTAAGTCATACTTAGAGAAAACATAAGAACAGTGGAAACGAACAAACACTTAAAGTTCTAGAAATTGGTATCAGATCTAGATCCTCTAAGTTGATTGAACCAAGAACCCCTAAAGATTCCTTTGTTACAAATTATGGGCACGAGATTCGGTCGTCTCAATATGCTTCATATAACAGATTTAGATAAATGATAACATAAACTTGATATTCTCACGTGCTGTATGTCAGTCGACTGGCTCTCACCTCAGTCGACTGCTCTCAGACTTCAAGATCCAAGTTTGATGACCATTAATCCATGTAAATTCAACCAGATTCAATCAATAAGTAATTAGAAGATCTCAGAAGAATATAGCACTACATAACTACGGTTTCGATCTACCCAACTATGAAATTAGTTCCACATAATAATACTTTTATTGCTTAACAAGTTCAAATACATGATCAACATAAAAGAATAAAGAGAGAAGAAGAAATAAACTAATGGATTCCGGCAATATGGTCGACTGTCTGTCACACAGTCGACTGCCTTCTGGATGCTGGATCTTCTCTCTCCTTCTTCGATGTTGATGGAGTGAAGCACGGGTTGATGACTTGATGGTTGGGAACTCTCTGATTAAGTTGCGTCCACGAGATAGATTTGATGATCCTTGGATGGAGTTGTGGAGTTGAGAGAGCGGAGAGAGACCGTTCTGGAGATGGTATTCTGATATTTATAGAGTACGGCTGAGAATTAGGGTTTCCCCTTTTTCAGGAAGATCCTTCTTTATTTGATTTGATGATTAATATCTTTCTCTTTTCTCCTTTCTTTCCTTATCTGTTCACTTGGAAAATACCCTGTCTTTAGATTTGATTCGCTGTATAAAATCTTGATCCAAGTAGATTTGAAATTAGATGCAGGTGTATCTTTGAAGATTTTATCTTTGTACTCCGCCGCAGACCAGTCGACTTGTCTTCGAACCAGTCGACTGAGTCGAGACTTATGTAGATTTCACCTTTGATCATACCAGTCGACTGTCTTTGAGAGTAAGTCGACTGTGACGAGAGTTGTGGAATTTCAGCTTCTCTTGTTCAGTCGCCTGGTTGAGGAACCAGTCGACTGATCCTCTGCAGTTTGCTGTGTATTATTCTTGAAGTCCTAAATCTGCTTCGTTTTGCTGCTATAAGCTGTTTCCTATGGAAAAGAGAAAATAGGAGTTAAATACCATATAGAGAGCTTTTAAATGTCTAATTATATTAAGATTATTGCTCTAAAAAGTGAATAATAATGTGTTCATCAAGTACGTGATTAGGAAAGGTCGTTAAGCTAAGAAACCGGGTGATGCCTTCGGAGCTATATTAGAAGGCCTAGCAAAGGAGCAAGAACACCTTGATTCCAGATTGGCACGACTACAAATGAATGGGAGCAAATCCCAGAGACCACCAAGGTTGTAGTATGCAATCTTTGTGAGAGAGTCGGGCACAAGAAATTAGCTTGTCCACGACTACAAGGGACAAGATCTGCACCAGCATCAGGATTAAGGACCAAGGCCAGAAGCAGAAGACTCAGAAAACGGAGGGCAACCTTGGAGGCACCAGGACAGGAAGTTATTTTTATGTGGTGAGCATGGTCATCTCAAGGACCGGTGTTCGAGGAAGGACACTCAGATAGACACCCATACATGTTACAAATGTGGAAGGATTGGTCGTATCCGACCAGATATTCCCCAGCTTCACCGGAGGAATGGCAGATCAACCTCGAAGATGAACAATAAAGGAAAGGAGCCTGTTCACCAAGGGTAGAGTTCGCACTTACTACCAGCAAGCTGTAGAAGGCAGGAGTGCTAGTACCGGTATGTGCATATAGAACTGCAACTAAGTTAAAAGTTGTATTTTTGAAATTTATTTTGGACGAGGAAGTAAGGTATGATGAAACACTTTTGTAACCAGCTGGATTTATATATATATATGGAAGCCATGCAGCTGTTTTGTTCAATTGTGGTTCATCACATTCTTTTGTCTAAATTATTTTCAAGTGTTGAGATGTGTGCGGGAGGCAACTCTAGATTGGTTTGTTTGAATACACCATCTGGAGCATTAGCTTCGAGCAAATTACAGGAGAGAATCCTGGAAGTTTGAAGTAATGATCATAAGCCATGCCCGATTCTAAGGAGGGAGTAGCTACTGAACTACAAAAGACCGAGATAAGTGAAGGATTGACCTCAGCCAAAAAACCGTGAAGGAAGCAAGAAGCTAGATGACGAGATCTAGCAAGCCAGTATTAGAGTGATTACTCAAGTTTAGAGCTCAATTTTGGCACGAGGGGAGTAGCAACCGAGTCCAAGTGAGCAAGTCAGAAGGCTTAGGCAGGAAATGTAGGGATTGAAGCATTGAAGCAGCGGGGTTTTCCAAGATCAGCATATGATTAAGCAGCCACTAGGAGCACGCCCAGGAGGAGATATTGCTCAGACAGAGGGCAATCGTGTTAGCAATTCAACCAGGTCACCAAGAGGAGTGACTCAGGGGCTGAAGCGACAATGTGTGACTTCGTCCTTTCTAAGGAGGGAGTGGTCACCAACTAATAGAAGTCGTAATCAAGGAGTAAATCAACATCACTTGTAGACAAAGATAGAGCAAGGTAATGCAGCCACTGTCTACTCTAGAGCAGGAGCAGAAGAATGTCAGCATTAAATTCATAGTGGGTCTGTCCAGAAGGCCGAAGGACAACAGTTCAACTTGGTAGAAGACCAGTTTTCAAAAATATCACTCGAGGAACTGGAGATGGTTCGGAAAAATATCTCGTGAACCATTGATGTTGTGGTTGTCTTCCTCTCCACTAGCAGCGTTCTGAGGACAGAACGATTCTAAGGAGGGAGTGATGTAACGACCCGAAAAATAGCATATGGCTATTTTGCATCGAAATGTGTGCGCAATTGAAAATTTCACACGGGTATGTATTTTCTAATAACTATTATTTTGATTGAGAAATATAAGATATGTGGTCTATTTTATTTTATTATTATTTTCGAATTTAAATTATTTTTATACGGATTATCTACAAAGCAGTTTTATTGTATTTTTGTACTGTTTATAATATTAAAGTAGAGAGTTGGGCTTTATTTGAAATGTATTAAGGCTAGGGGACTTATACGAAATGTTCCCTTAGATAATTATCCATATATTATTATTTATTTTCATTTTTTTACAAAACCCCCCCCCCCCCCCCCCCCACATTCTCTTCCTTCCCCTTCTCCTTCTTCTTCCTTCTCTTCTCTCTTCCCGACTGGTTCCACCCCAACCCAGGTAACACCCCCCCCGGTCCCGCACTCCATCTCCTTCCCCTACTTCTTCCTCTCCCCATTCACTCCCAACCAAAGAAACCCAACTCCCTCTCCTTCTCATTCTTCCGATCCGTTCGTTTCCCTTCCTGTTCAATCCCGACCCAGAGAACACCCGGCCTCCTCTCCCTCTCCTTCTTCTCCGTTCACACCCAGCCAAAAGAAACCCCCTGCCCTTCTCCCTTTCCTTCCTCCTCCCCGTTCCCTTCCCATCCCGACCCCAAAAACGAAGAGACCCCGACCTCTTCTTCTCCGTTCTTCTTCTTCTCCCTTCCTGGTTCGATGCTGACCCCAGAGAGCCCCGACCCCGACCTCCTCCTCCCATCTCCTTCTCTCCGTTCACACCCAGCCGACGAGAAACCCCGACCACCACCTCCCTTCTTCCTCCTTCGTTCTTCTTCTTACCGATCGGAAAAAGTACCCCACGAACCCATCGCCGATCGGTTACCCCACCTCAATCCCCTCTGATTCTTCGTTAAATTCAAATTAAAGTGAGGAGTAGACTAATGGAGAGATTCTCTACATGGTAGTAGCGTCGGATTTTCGATTGGACTTCGCGAAGGTAAAACCCTAACTATTTTATTGTATAAAATTTAGTTGGGTTTATTTTTATTGAGTAGGAATATTATTGTAGAGAGATCTAGAGATGTTGGAAATTGTAGATATGAGAAATTAGTGGATTGTTAGAGAGATTGTAAGTTATTAGTAAATTGGGGTTTTGGGTTTGAAAAAGAGAATTACATAAGTGTGAACTATTTCTCTTATAATAATGGAGAGTATAGTTGGACTATTAGAATATTTTTGGGGTGATTTTAGTAATTAATTGGGAATGAAAATACCGTAAGCATTAGATTATCACGTGCATCGCACGTGTATGTCCCAAGCGTTCAGTAAACGCTTGTGTGATATTTGGGGATAGTGTTATTAGCTTTTATGATTGGTTTGAATTATATGAGTTTAATCTCTTTGAAATTGATGATAGGATATATTCGCGACTTCGGATGCGGGATGGCATGGTGACGCTTCGAACCTTCGCGAAATGCGGTGAGTTGGTTTATTATATATTTTTGTAGTTTGATGAATATGTGAGTATATTATTTATATATTTTTGTGGTTTAAAAAATATATGTGAGTTAGTATATTAATATATTTTGTGGGTTAAAGAATATGTGAGTTGTATTATATATATATTTTCATGGTTTAAAGATATATGTGAGTATGATTTATTTACGTATTGATGATTAAAGATGTTTGAATAACGTATATGTATATGGGGATATCAAAACATGGGTGTATGGCTTATATACGTATTTTGATGTTTTGAAGAAGTTCGAATAAACTAAAGTATTGATATAAATTTATGGATAAAGGGATTAGTTATGTATGTGGGGGTTTCTCTACTTTCTTATGTGTTGTTTTGTTTAGATTTTGTTCTCTACTTATGCCTAAATATGTGTATGTATGCTTTATGTCGCCTAAAACAACTTGGACTAAACTATGTGCGTATAAGTAGTAATATGGATCTAAGGGATCCTATAAAAAGTATGAATGGTAGAACTTGAGAAAATAACATAAAGATGAGTGTTGTCTATGTCAAAAAAAAAAAAGAACCCATTCATGCTATGTGACATTCTAGTTGACTTATCATGCTTGAGTTAGTAAGTAGGACTACCATGCTTGAGTTGTATTAGATCATGATTGAGTTGTTGTCTATGTCAAAAGGAACCCATTCATGCTCGTGAACCATGAAGAAGATCATGCTTGAGTTATAGTAGAATATCATGCTTGAGCTGGTGTGCTATGTCAAAAAGAGAACTACCATGCTTAAAGATTTGTTGTAGTTAATGATCCTAAGAGAAGAACCCATGCTAAGATGAGTAGTTGTTCTAAGGTTCAAAGAAACCATGCTTAAGTGAGTATAGTAATGGTTTTTAGCTAAGAGTCTGAAAAAGAACCCATCTTAGTTGTTAGTAGTAGTGAGTAAAAAGAACCCATCCTATGGATTTGGATTGTTGGAGAGAAAGAACCCACACTTGTGATATGGTAAGAATCCATGCTTGAATTGTTGTAGAAAGAAACCCATGGTTAAGTTGTAGTAGAATATCATGTTTGAGTCGATTTTAGAAAGAAGCTCATGTTTGAGTTGATTATAGTAGGTATGCCATGATGAGTGATTTTAGAAGAAACCCATGCTAAGTTGATTAAAGTAGATTCTTCTGTTACTTCTAATTATAGAAGATCAAGTTTGCTAGTAAGCACAGTTGGTTGCTTCTAGGTTTGATTACCCGTATGGTTGTTTGTATGTGGTTTTGCGCGTACGTGGCTCGACTGGCCCGTAGGTAGCTGTAGGTCTCATATGCAGCTTATTTGGCTCGTATGTGTGTTGTTGTCTCATACGCGGCTCGACTGGCCCGTATGTAGATGTTGGTCTCATACGGAGCTTATTTGGCTCGTATGCATGTTGTTGTCTCATACGCGGCTCGACTGGCCCGTATGTAGCTGTTGGTCCCATACGTAGCTGTTTAGCTCGTATGTGTTTTTGGTTACTCGTATGTAGCTTCTTGGCTAATACGCAGTTTGTTGTGCTCGTCTAGGGTGATATCATTGCCCTAGGGCTATCGACCATCAAGACGTGTGTTTAGCTTACTCCTAAGGGACTGTGGACGAGTTACTTCGCGGGTGCCGTCAGATCTTAACCGTTGGTTGATTGCGGACCGGAGTATGACAAAATCCAAGTTCAGGTAGTAGCATGCGAATGCGTTCGTATTGCCGGGGTCTTGGATCGATAGGCCATGAACCAGATCCTGAGGGATTCTGGTGAGTTTAGGTTGAGCAGCCTAATAGAGTTATCTTGCGAAGTCTAATTTAAGACCTAGCATGTTGTGTAATGTTGTCATTCCTAGTATTGTTCAGGGTTAGGAACATCATTAAGGTAGTGACTAATAAAGATCATTTTACTTCGACCCTTTGCCGAAAAGAGAGAAGTTGGTTGTAGGTAGCACCTTACGACCAACTTGTCCCTCGAAGCAGGCCTTAGGTGGTGATATTGGGTTGTACCTTCCCGTCAAAGGGATACGTACGGTGCCGTCTCACGAGTTGAGAGCACGGGATGCGTATCGCACACTGTTAATTCCTGAAGTGCCATGATAAGGCGGCGGAGCTAGGGGGATAGACCCCGGAACTTCGTCGGGTCCTTGGCCAGGAGAGAGCGAACAGGCCATAGATCACGGTCTATGAGTTAGGGGCGACACAGGATAGGCTTTGTATGCTATACTGCGCTCGGAGAGACCCCGTGTTCGTCTGGTTTTTGAGTGAGGTCCGGTGTACCGGGTAGTAGTGGCAAACATAGACACCATGAGCGTACTGCATTGGTGGGACTTGACCACGTTTGCAACCTCATCAGTCATGTAGTATCTGTCAGGAACAGGTTGTGTACAATTAGAAATTCATAACGCGGGTTCAAATCCCTATATATGGAGAAACGGCTTGAGATGGGCGCATGTAGTATGGGCTGCATGTTGCTTCGGAGACTTGCTGGCATTAGAATAAGAGCACCATCGCATTAGTAATCTTACATTAGAATAAGAGCATCGTTGTATTGGTAATTTTGCATTAGAGTTTAAGTCATAAGGTACACAGGCACAAATTATATGTACACGTGTCTTTTCCATTCAAGATGAATTGCGAATGTGATAGTGAAGTAAATTAATAACCAAGCTATGGGCTTGGGATGTGATTGTGATATTACCCAAGTTAGGCTTGGGATGTGCGTGATTATTACCCAAGCTATCGGCTTGGCGTGTGATATGTTATTGCCAAAACTATGTTGGGATATGGGGTACGTTGTGATAAAATGCAAGTAAATGGTAAGGTGAAATGAGATGTTAGGTTGGACATGAATGAATGTGGTAGTATGAGGATGAAGGCATATGTTTATGATGTGATGCGGGATATAAGGAAATAAAATCAATATTGTTTTATGAGATTGGTTATTCAAATGGTTACTAAATATAAGTATGTTATGAGCGGGTATAGATATACATACAGGTGATGACTCAGAGAGTATTTGGTGTGAAATCCCATTTATGATGTTTACATATTCAGATGTCAAGTAAGATTTGTTTATCTTGGAAATTGTGAGTTCGTTATGTTTTTACTTGTAAGTTTAATTTATTTACTTATTTAATAAATTATACTCACACCAGAAATGGCTAACCCCTTAGTGTTTGGGGGTTAGGGAGTCCCTAGACTACCCTAGGTCCCTACTGTTACAGGTCCTCAGCAGTGCAGAGGTGAGGTGTAGGTACAGGTTCCGTGGAGTGGAGCTCCAGTTATAATTTGTTGTTATGTTTTAATTGTAAATAGTAAAGATTATGCTTTAAATTGTATTTTTGATGTATAAGTATGAGGATGATGATGAAGAGTATAGTGTGAGGCAGCAGGATATGGTTTGGACCCGTACCCATTTCGTTGTGGAGTGCCGGGCGTCGTGGTAGGTTTTTACAGGTTATTTTCTAAAAACTTACTACGTTTTCAAAAGGATTTATGCTTTTTAATTGATATTTGTTAAACCGTTATGAGTTTGGCCCCCAGAGCATATATATATTGCCTGTGTGATGATGCTCATTTTGGCCTGGGGAGCCCGTATTATTATTGCCTGTGATGTAAGCTACGGAATTTAGAGCAAAATTCCGTAAGCTTTTCTGTGTTTTGGGCAAAAAAATACAAGGGAGACTCTGCCCAAATTTTCTTTGAAACATAACTATTTTAGTTTATGTTTAAAGTGATATAGAAATTGGAAGAATTGATTTTGGAGTCAAAAAGGAAAAGAAAAGGGGCAGGCAGTACAGTTTGGTATTACAAACTGATAATTGTAATTACTGCGTAGTAACTCTGTGTTGAAGAAAAGTTTTTAAATTTCCAGTTTTTCTGTGTCTCGAGACTAATTGAAGGAAAGATCTTGGCATGTGTCTCGGTTTCCCAGCAACGGGGAGATCGGGGCGTTACACCAAGCGCCTCTCCATTTCATGGAGACGACGGTAGACAGTGTCATCCCTTCGACGGTAATCAAACGAGCCTCTGGACTCGTCTTTTACGAGGGGGAGCGGGGGCTACGACGACGGTAGCTTCGGGAGTGACGAGGACTAGGAATTTGCTCGGGGTTGCTAGGAGCTGGGGTAGGACTTAGGGATCGTCGGCGAGGACTTTGGACCGGAGGAGGAGTGGGGACCCTCCGAGCATTGTTATTGTTGGGTCGGAGATTGAGGGCTTGTAAGATGGTTGCTTGGAATTGCTGGAACTCAGCACGAGTGATGGGTGCATCATCGTTCCTCGGAGGTCACCGACTGTCAGGAGAGTGAGGTCTTCTCCTATGGTGGCCGGGGGACTCTCTCAGCCCTCAGTGAGGAGGGGACCTTCTGTAGTCTCGGGGATGAGGAGATCACTCATTTGGACGTTGTTGGCGGGAGGCTCTCTCTCGGGCCCGCCTTTCATCCAAATGGCGGCGAAGATCCTCTTCCTTCTGCCGATTGAGGATGGTATTACGAAGGTCATCGGAAGCTCGGGGGTTGTGGGATGCCATGAAATCGGTAGAGGGATTGTGCACGGATACGTGATCATGTTGGAGAGGTTGTTTCTGGGGATTGGAACGGGAGCCCCCCGCACCGGCATTCTGAGGCCCAGTCTGACCCTGAGGGGGTTGGAGGTTCGGATGAGGAGGTTGGTCCTGCTGCGGGGCCTGATTAGATTGAAGAGGAAGTCCCGCCGGCTAGACGGTTTGGAGGGGGATCTCCAGTTGTGGTTGAGGAGGAGTGGGTCCACGGTTGGACCCTCTGGATCATAGTTTTGGGGGAGGCATGGCTGGGTAGATCTGACCAACGGGAAGAGGAAGAGCTGCTATTTGTTAGTTCCCACAGACGGCACCAATCTGTTACCGCTAAATCTGGTGTGGGGGCAAACAGATAGTATTTGTGGATTCTTAGGGAAACTGAATAATCAAACCTTAACCTTTTTCGCCGGAGTTTGACCGTTGACACCTGCTATTCACCTGCAAAAAGTGCGATACACCGGGGTTGATCTCGGCGACGCACCCTCCGACGCTCAAGTCAGTAATCAGAGAAGATTACGAAGGAGCGTAAATTGGCAAAAGATTGATTACCTCTTAATGGTGGTGGATGGGGGGTATTTATAGTCGCCTTCGGGATCAAATTAGGAACGTAATCCCTAGGAATAGATTAGGAATGTAATCCCTAATTCCCAGTGAAAGGATAGATACGAATCAGGGCCGTTAATTAGGATTAATCAGAAACCCTAATTCTATCATGTTAGACCGGGTTAGCAGCGGGTTGAAACCCGCACCCAGTTGAGACGGATCCGTTCACGGGTTGTTGGATCTCTGGAGAGAAGACCCAGTACCCACTTCAGACCCGTTTATAGGTGAAATTACCATATTACCCCCAGGCTTCAGGATTCGCTCCCGATTTGGACGGTTCCGATTTATCCCTATTTTTTAGCCATATCAGGAATAATGGGAAAAAGAAGAGTCACCAAGAATCGGTGAGAACTTGAAGGAGAAAGAATGAAGGATATGCCTAACCTCCATCAAGAGATGATTGAGACATGGTTGAACCCCTAAATATTGATAATTGAGACATGATTGAACCCCTAAATATTGATAATTTGAGAAGATGCAGCCAGGAAAATGAAAAGAGAACGTAGAATGGTTGGGAGAAGAGATCATCATAGAACAAGGAGAATTATAAAATAAAAGAAGGTGCCTTAAAATAAGCATTATCATTAGCAGGAGGGACCTGAGAATCTAAAACAAGGCATTGATGAACGTGCCCCATCGCACTTCGAAACCAAGAATGACAAGAGACTAAGGATTTAAACAAAACAGAATTCTTATCCAGACTCATACTCAACGTAGGCACCACAGCTTTAGAATGGGGACGAGCCTAATATGTACCCAACCGCGGATAGGAAACAAGTTTCGTATAAACCGTTCGATCCTTAAACAGATTAGCAATATTAGGATGATGAAGAGTAGTAAGAGAATCACCATAAGCAGTGGAAGAAGTAGTGGAGTTCATAAATGGATAAGGAACAACTGCAGAGAAGTCTAAATCCTTTCCAGGCTCAAAACTAATCTTCCTCGCCAAGCATACATTAAGCTTGCACTTTAAGAGGGAATAGTTAAGAAAGGAGAGAATTTTGGCCGGTAAAGATTTGCCTCTGGGAAATCCAAGGAGTTTTTGAAGGGAAAAACATTGACTGTGCGAGCGACCAAGCTTTTCACAGAAGATGCACTTCATACTATTCACACACACTCATTTAAAATGCTCAGGAAGGAGGCACCTGAAACAAAATAGATGGGGGTCGGACCTACAAGAGGAAGGGGGAATAGGGAAGATGGGAGAGCAACGAGAGCCAAAATGTTTATGGGTCTTTTTTTTACAACCTCAACCCAAGACGGGCTCAAAGAGGCCATGGCCCAAAACCAAAAAACGGAGAGAGAAAGTGGATACCCGATCAGGGCTGTGGAAACTGATACTGTAGAGATCAGTTACTGAAAAAAGGGCTAGAAAAAAGAGAATAACGGATCGCTACAGATCCAGGACAAAAACCAATAATGAAATTGACAAACCCTAATACTTGCACCAGGGGATCAGAAAGACCCAAGCCACCAAAAATTGATTACTAACCACGGGAACACCACTGACAGGCGAACAGTCGAAACCTCGAAAAGGTGAGGAGAGAGGGGGAACACGAGAAAAGTGAACGCAAGGGAGAGAAGAGAACGATAACAAGAGCGATCACACGGATCGAAGAGATGAATTTTACCTCTAATGCGCACCACAACCAACCAAACAAGAAATAAACAATAATTAAAAACTTACAGCGATAGGATTGGAAAGCAGCTCTAATCAAGGCCAAGAGAATCGAGCCAGTCAAAACTCGACAGGGGGAGGAAACACCCGCTAGAAGAAAACGGACTGGAAAGGGGAAGACACCACCAATAAACCCAAAGCAATAAGCACCAAATCCCAGGGATCTCGCCCCCAATGCTAGCACCAGCTTTCGGGGGGGGGGGGGGGGGAGGCACCAAGCATAGATCGGAACTCTACTCAACACACTGGGCAAAAGCACCCTAGCGGGCAGCTACACGCCAGACGAACGAAAGAAAAAGGGGGGGGGGGGCGACCGTCTGAACTCCGAGAAGCAGCCCAAAACAACCCGAATCAAGGGCGAGAGTGCGAGAATCACTCAAGAGTGGCCCAAATCAAACCAAACCGAAGGCCAAGAAGCCACTGACCAAAGCAGCGAAACAACGAACAAAGAAGGGAGACGGCTGCGAGGCGCCAGATGTAGAAGAAAATGGAGGGTTGGATGGAGAGCAGCCCGACACTAGAGACGCAAACGACGGCGAGATGGCAGGAGGATGACTAGATGTAGAGTTGCCCGACGCAAGAGAAATAGAGGAGGGACCCAAAAAGGATATGGGTATGGAAAGGCTGACGAGTTGCACAACTTTAATGAAGGGATGAAGGAGGAATAAAGCTGAGGGGCGATGGATCTGGGCTGAGAAGTTTGGCAGAGAAGGAGGATTCTATGGGTTTCAAAATCGCCTCTCCTTGTTAAAAAAATTAAATTATATCGTGTAAATGTTAAACACAAGAAACATGAATTAGGGGGATGCAAAGATAAAATAAAAAGGCCGAAAAAGAATACTAGATATATGCTAGTGCAAGTGTACGACATACTACCAATTTCAAATAGATACAAAATTAGTCAAAACTACCGAAGATGAGATGATTAACGATCATTATCCTTTTTTTTATTATAAAAGGTTGTCTGAAGCCCCCCGTATTTCATTAAAAAGCTTTCAATAAAACATACTAAACCAGGCAATGATATTCATGTATCCCACAGGCGGGCCATGATACTCATTCCCTTACCCAAAACAAGAGTCTCGCATCCATACATGGTGTTCCCCGACTCCAACAAACACAAAATACAAATGTCAAAATACATGTTCCGAAAAAACATCGTCAAAAAGAAGTGCATGCTCCTCCCTTATCAATGTAGGCACTCATTCCCCCTCTGGTGTACCTTCCCTTTTCTGTGACTGTATCCCATTGGTTGCATGAACAGTGTAAGCATACATATCCTTGATCTTCTTCGTTTGTTCTTCATCGGCCGTTTTAGACCAGAATATGATATTAGCAGTAATCTTGATAAGCATTTGTTGATGCATGATGTGTCTGTGTGTTAGTCTAAAAATTCTATTGTTCCGTTCTAACCATAAACCCCAGCATATAGCCGCAACTCCAATACCCCAAATGTCGAAGTTGCTCCTGCCAATGTGCCCATCTCTCCGTCCCCCTATGCATCTAGTACTATTTGCGGTCCTGCCTGTGAGCTCCCTATTCTTTGTAGCAGATCCCCCCAAATAGGCCTCGCAAAATTGCATGTCTGTAGTAGATGGTCGACCATTTCGTTATCCTGGTTGCACATAACACAGTGAACCGGACCCTGCCACCTTCTCCTTGTCAAGTTCTCCCGTGTGAGAATGTCATTTTTACATGCTAACCAATTAAAAGTCCTGACCTTAAGTGGTACTTTTACCTTCCAGATTGGGTCGTATACTCTAACTCTCCCGTCGATTAGCCTTTTATATGCCGATTTCACCGAGTATACGCCTCCCTTCTCTCCCTCCCATTTAACTTTGTCTTCATGGTCAAGTCCTGTTGGCTTCCAGTCCTGTAAGAAACCTATAAGTTCCTGTTTTTGTCTTCTAGCCTCACTGGTTAACCCAACTGTTAGCCTTGGTCTCCATTGATCATTCCTCCAGTGTCTGGCAACCTTATCATATTTATTAGCCGCAAATTTGTATGCTTCTGAAAATCTTCTCTTTAGGTTGATAGTACCGCACCATTTATCCTTCCAAAAATATGTAGTAGCCCCATTTCCTATGGAGAATGTTACCCCTGAGATGAACATGTCTCTAGTATGGCTGACTCCTTGCAAAAATTCAAACATAGACCCCCTGTTTTTCTGTTTTTGGTGTATGCAACCATTCTTCATTTAAGTCGCCTTTACCAATCTACCCCATTTTGACTTAGTCTTTACTTTGAGCTTCCACCACCATTTCCCTAGTAAGGCTTGGTTCATTTGGTGAATATTGACAACCCCCAATCCACCCAGTTCTTTTCTTCTGCAAACTATTCCCTATTTGATTAATGCGTACCCCCTTCCTTCCCCCGACCCATGCCATAGAAACCGTCTTCTTAGTTTGTCAAATTTTTTGGAAACCCAAACCGGCATTTCGTAAATTGACATAAAGTAAAGCAGGATAGAGCTAACCACCGAGTTTAGCAAGATAAGACGTCCCCTGAATGATAGCATTTTGCCTTTCCATCCTTTCAATCTGCTAGCTATCTTCTCTATGATACCATTACAGTCCACCCTCCTGATATTTCCGGTACCGATTGGCAAACCCAGGTACTTAATCGGTAGTTACTGGATCGGGCAGTTAAGAATATCGGCTATTGTGTTCCCCTCTTCCCCCGTATTGCCTAAGAATTTGATAGAACTTTTGTGGAAGTTAACCTTTCGCCCTGACCACTCCTAAAAAAGATAAAGAACTCATTTCAAGAATGTTGCCTGCGCCACATTGCATTCACCGAAGATTAAAGTATCATCCGCATATTGGACTTTCATAACTACGGAGATACCCCTCCTCATACCAAACCCATTAATCAGTTTGTTTTCTCTGTAGGCCTGTAGCATTCTATGTAGGCCACCAAAGTGAACAGCAATGGTGAAAGTGGGTCTCCCGGCCTCAGTCCCCTCTTACATCTGATTTCCTTACCTAGGGCCCCGTCGAGTAAAACATTGACCTTGGACGTCGTTAGCCACGTCTTTATCCATCCGATCCACCTGTCACCGAACCCTCGTCTTTAAAGAATCTCCAATAAGCATTTCCATTCTACCTCATCGTATGCCTTCTCAAAGTCTAATTTTAGCATAAACCCATCCTTCTTGCGTCTCTTTGTGTCTTGGATGACCTCCTGGACTAATGCGACCCCTTCTAGAATATCCCTCCCTGCAATAAAACCAGTCTGATAGTCCTCGATAATGTCCCCGATTATCCTTCCTAGTCTATTTGCGAGGACATTCACAATGATTTTGATCGAACAATTAATCAAGCTGAATGGCCTGAAGTCACCCACCTTTCTCGCAGCTTGTTTTTTTAGGGATCAAGCAAACATGAGCGTAGTTAAGTCTCTCCAAGTTCAGACTACCATCATAGAATGCATTCATGATGTCCATAATGTCAAGTTTAATAATATCCCAAAACTGCTTATAGAAGAAAATAGGGAACCCATTTGGTCCTGGTGCCTTGTCCTATCCCATCCCCCACACTGCAGCCTTCACCTCATCCATTGTGAATGGTTCTTGTAAAGCCTCCACTCTAGCACAGTTCTCTCCTTACAGTTCCTCCCATATATTTTCATTGGACTCACTTTGTCCAGCCCGGTTTCTCTCAAATAATTCCTTGAACATACCATCAACATGATTAGCTATCTGTCCCTCATCTGATACTGATGAACCATTGATATCCAAGGAGTGGATGTAGTTTTGTCTGCGTTGCATAATAGCAACCTTGTGAAAGTATTTAGTATTAGCATCCCCTTCTGTCAGCCACTTGATCCTCGATCGTTGTCGCCACATGATCTCTACTTTTATGTAAGTCTCTTGAATATCTTGTCTGCATGTCGTTAATCTTTGAAATTGATTTTCATCAAGATCGCCTACTTCCTCCTTCCCTTCCAGCTCCTCAATCTCGTTAAGGGTTTCCTCTTTTCTTTTAAATATATTCCCGAACGTCACGATATTCTATTTCCTTAACCTTCTTCTTAGAGTAGAAAGTTTTTTGTTGTGCCCGGCGGCTGGTTCTACCAGGTCGATCACCTCTTCCCAGGTACTCTTGACCATTTTGTGACATTCGTTGCTGGTCAGCCACATTTTCTCGAACCGGAAGATTCTCTGTCTTCTTCTTCCCTCTTCTCTAGTACCAATGAGGATATGAACGTGATCTGAAGTATTTCGCACACAAGATCTTGCCATTGCTAGGGGAAACTTTGTTTCCCAATCAGTAGAAACTAGAATTCTATCAAGCTTCACAAGACTCGGCTTTCTACGTCGGTTAGACCACTTAAAGATCCGGTCATTAATTGGAATGTCCATCAACCTTAAGGTTGATATCAGTAGATTGAATTTCCTCCTATCGTGTCCATTGCCAAGCCCTCCATTTCTCTCAGAAGTATGTCTGACAATATTGAAGTCCCCCCACTACCCATGGTAGACTCCATTTTCCCCTGATGTGTAGTAACACATCCCAAAAGTGTTGCCTGTGGATCCTCTCATTTGGGCCATACACCGCAGTGATGGTTTGCCGCCACCCGTCGTTCTTTCTCTGAACCACAATCGAAACAGTAAAGTTTCCCACCCAGTCATCCAGTAAATAAAATTTACTGGTATTGACCCCTACCATAACCCCCCTGATGCTCCTATAGCTGTTGATTCTTGGTTTTGATGACTACAACACAATACAATATGTTCTACCACATATCTCTTGCAGAGTGTATCAAAGTCAATATCATGGTGAAATACACAAAGGCAACACAATCTGATAAAGCTTTCAAGAGTAATTGATCAAGCTTCAAGACATCAAGACAAAGGCTTAAGCTCAAGACAAAGACTCAAGTTCAAGACAAGACTCAAAGTGCTTCATGTTTAAACAAAGTGTCTTGTAATATTGTATTTTAATTTTTTGAGTCTTAGAAACTTGTAATAGTCTTGTCACACACACACTCACACATACTTTAAATAATCTCAGTGTTTTACAAAATCAAAATGTCAAAACAAGCTTGAATAAGTTCAGCTGTATGAATACCAGTCGACCGCTCATTGGAACCAGTCGACTGTCATAGTACGAAATTGCATGAACTCATACAAGCTCTGGCCAGTCGACTCATTATGGCAACCCCGTCGACTGTTCAAGCCGTTTTGACAGCTTTCTGAATTTAAAACTTATTTTTCAAATTTACAACTTTTATATCCATTTTATTACGGTTTATGGAACTGTTTTACAACGTTTCTTGATTCTTACTCTATAAATAGAGTATAAGAATCATTTGGAAAAGGTTCCAAGCATTCTTTAACTCTCAAGTCTTTTGATTTCAATAAGAACAAGTGTTTCAAAAGCATACAAACTCTCTAAGACTTGGTTCTCTGAATTTCAGTCTAATATAACATTGATTTTATTTTAGACCGAATTCAAAAAATGACCTAATAGCCACTATACAAAAGCACTATCACATACAAGGCTATAGGTCGTTGTAAACTCAAATTTTTGTTATTTTTCACTCTCTGGTTGTGGGAGTGGTCCTTTCGGTTGGAGAGTAGGACTCTTGGTTTTAGAGTCGGTTTCACTCTGGGGTGTAGAGTGGGTTTGCTCTCTCTAGTGGTGAGAGAGGTCTATGGATTTGACATTGTTGTTGTCAAATGCCGTAGAGTATTCTTGTACTTTTTTCAAGAATAGTGAAAAATCTCAAGTGGGTTGCTTGGGGACTGGATGTAGGTCGGGAAGACCGAACCAGGATATATCATTGTGTTTTGGCTGTGATTGACTTTCTGTGGTTGTATTCTCTCAACTTGGAATTTCAATTTCTCTGAGTTTTATTTTAAAAACTTGTCTGGTAAGTTGAATGGTTTTCCGCTATAAGTCGACTGATCAGACTTGTAACTCTTTAGTAAAATATGCTTCTTATCTGACGCACCAGTCGACTGTATATCTCTTTTCAGTCGACTTAACAGTACGAAAAGTTCAAGTTTTTAATTAATTTTTATACAACACTATTCACACCTCTTCTAGTGTTTATTTGCCTTGCCTACAGGATCCAACACTTGGTATCAGAGCCTGGTTGAGTGCAATGACATCTACTTCAAATGCAAGCCAATACCATGAAAGCCAATCCACACGAAGGCCACCCCTATTCGATGGAACAAACTATAACTATTAGAAGTGTAGAATGAAGATCTACCTCCAGTCCATCAACTTTGAGATTTAGAACATGAATGAGACAGAATTCACCTCTCTTACAATTCTCTATGCACAATAGAACGATGATATGAAAAGCAACACAATGAACAATGCAAAGGCGATGAATGCTTTATTCTGTGTATTTACCAAAGAGGAGTTCAATCGTGTGTCAAATGCAACAATGGCTCATCAAATTTAGCACACACTCGAGGTAACTCATGAAGGTACTAATAAAGTTAAAGAATCTAAGATATATGTTCTTGTTCACAGGTTCAAGATGTTCCGTATGAAGGAGAACGAGAATGTGGCTGTAACCCCCATCCCCGCAAATACGTATTTTCTGAATATTTTCTGTATTTCGGTATTTATAAATTCATTATTTGTTAAAATCGTTTTGGATATTATATTAAAGTGTTTTTGTATCAATAATTTTATTTATTTCGAATAATTGTGTATTTCGATCTTACTTTCTAGTTCTTATTTATCGGATATTTATATTTGAGCCTAAAACAAATATATTATTATTATTGGATTATTTTAAGGAGTTCGTCAAACCCGAATACTATTTTGTTATATAATTTCATTATGATTATTAATTGCTTTATTAATTGTTACTTCTGATTATTTAATTTATTTTTCATTTACTGAACTATTTTATTTTTGTATTTGATCTGATTTTTCCTGGCGAATTCCAAATTTATTTTCAAGCCAACTTATATTGTTTTCATTTGTATTATTTATCTATTTATTTGGATTTCAAATTCTTGTTCATGAAATTCTTTGTTCTTTTAATCGGGCTATTCTTGTTGATCCTATTGTTCTCTTTTGTAATTGTGGTTATTTTGATTTGAACCCTATTGTTTTGGATCTACTTTTTATTGAATCCTAAAACCCAATTTCATTTGTTCTTGACCCAAATTCACTTTTATTGAACCCTAATTGTATCCTATAAATACAAGTCTAATGCAAACCCTAATTTTGCACACAAATCGAAACCCTAGCCGTCTAATCTCTCTTCTATTCTCTCTCCTCGATTTTATCTCTCCTCTCTCCTCCTTGTCTTTCCCCAAACTAAATCCAATCCCGACCCTCCCCTCTTCGGCCTACTCTGGCCGCTGCTCCTCGATGCCGCCACATCCCGTCGAAGCCCCAGTAGTGCTACCCCTAACCTCCTCGCCCAGAACCCTACCTCCGGCTCCCTTCTTCTCTCTCCTTGACATTCATGGCGCCCAAACTCAATTTCTCTTCTTCCCGTCACCTTCCCCGACGAGGCCCCCATCTCCGGCGACCCCCATCCCGTCTCCATCCCCGTTTCGGTCGGCACCGCCTCTCCGTGCCACCAGACAAACCCCCCGACCTCCCCTTTCTCTGCCTCACCTGTTAGCAGAGCCGAAACCCTCACATCTGCTCCTTGTTTCGATCGCCGGCGATGCCCCAGCACTGCCCTGCCCCCTCGCGCCTTGCCGTCGCGCCGCCCTCTGGTCGCCAGTGCCTCTCTTGGCCTGGCCATTGCTGAAGTTGCTACTGTCTTGATTGATTCTTGCTGTTGCTGCCTCTTTTGTGTGCTGTTGTTGGTTTTGATTTAATTGCACGTGCTGCTTTGGGGATTTGCTAGTTCGTGAGTTCGTTGCTTCGAGATTCTTATCCCGTTATTCTTGGTATTTGTTTTCACCGATTAACAGGCAAGTCACCGTCCACTTGAATTGTTACTCGTATCAAATTCAAGTTTTATTGAAATTCCTGCAAGTAGATCTCTTTGTTATCGTATTTCCCTTTGTTATCCCTTTCATTGGGTTTATTGTGGGTTTACACGAGCTAACCCGAATATTCTTGACATCGTGCCACTTTGATTCTAAAGTTTGGATCTTTCATGAATGCATATAGAATTGATAATAGGGTTATTCATACAAGTCACAACACAAATAATTTATTGTAGAGACAGCGTTAGGTTCACTAAAACAAACTAAGTCTTCACCGGCGTTTTTACCTCGGCGCTTTCTGAAAGTGCCGGGGTAGATTATAAATTTTTGGAAAGTAAATAATTTTTTTTTTCTACCCCGACATTTCATATAAAATGCCAGGGTCTAATTATGTACCCCTGCGTTTCTTAAAAAAGCACCGGGTATAGGCTGTAATTATGTACTAGCTTCCAATCCCACTTTTTTTTAATTCTCTCCCACACACTCTCTCTCTCCCCCGGCTCTCTCTCACGAACCCAACACCCCCCCTCGTCAACCTCCAGTCCTCAAAGCTGTGGTTTTTTTTTTCATTCTCCCTCGCCCTCTCTCTCTCTCTCTCTCTCTCTCTCTCTCCCCCTCTCTTTCACGAACCCAACACCCCCACTTCTCTCACAAACCTTATCCCCCGATCACCGTGCCCCCAACCTCGCCATTGCCGTTGCTGATGCCGCTGCAGTTCCATCGCCTTTTTCACGCCATCACTCTGATCACTGTCATCTTCCTCCCTTTCTCAAACCCTTGGTATGAATTTGAGAATTTGAGAATTCTTTCATTTGTAAATTTGATAATTTGGGATTGGGAGAAGAATAATTAGGGTTTGGGATTATGGAATAATTAGGGTTTGTGTTATTTGTTAATTTGTGTATTTGATAATTTGAGATTGTGAGAAGAATAATTAGGATTTGGGATTGAAAAAATTATTGTTCAATTGTGGTTTGAGATTAATATTCAGTTTTAGTCTAATATTTTTGAACTCCTGTTTTGAACCGGTTCTTCATATTCATCCTTATTAGTCAACAATTAGGTCAATATGTTTTTGAGCTAAAACAGTGATCGAGGAAAAACCTTCCTGTATGTGAGCTAAAAACAAATCCAAGTGTAGCAAAGAAGCATACATAATACTCACACACATGCATCCCCACAAAGATATATAAAAGAGAGACCCAGGAAACCTCCAAAATGCCGGGAAAGTAATGGCTCAAACACTGAAGGTAGACAATCAAGTCATTGAGAACACGATCGAACACACATTCTGAGCAAATACTGTTTGATAAAAATCTGATAATTTGAGTAGGTAACATCTTCGTATTTACATTAAGTCAGTGGGAAGATTTGAGGGATGGTGGGAGAGATGGTGGAACTACATCATGTAATTGCAGTTGAACTGATTGTGCTTTCAGGAACAAAAATGGATAATCGGGGTCCTTCTCATGGTTCCTGTCTAAGCAACTAGTCTGTAAGTATTTGTTGTTTCCCCTATCTTTTCTTGGTCATTGTCCTTGTTGACGAGTTTCTTTTTTCTTCTTTGGCTCGATATGCACACGTTGTAGTTTTTTTATTAAAAAAATTTATCATATGTTGGTGCTTTTTGGAAGTCTGATGTGGCTTTTCTTTACCCAGATAATATCATTATGGAAAGCAAAATTTTCTATTGAGTGTGACATCCTAAAGAATTACTATGAAGCATTTGCCCTGTATTGTTTTGGAGGCTATTTGGTTGCTTGCCTTGGTAAGCATAAAAATGTTACTTTTTTTCTTGCCTTCATAGAAAGTTATAATGTTTAATTTTATCTGTGCTACATATCGGCGACTCTTTTTCCGCAATTACCTTTAGTTGGATGTGTGGTTCTAGTCCTATATATGCAAATAATTTGAAGCAAGTGAAATGCTTCACCATTGGAGCATTTGAACTTTTCATGTTTCAGCTATGTTTGTGTTATGATCAATTTTCCAATATATCAATTTTATCATCATCGATTTGTCTGTGACTGTGAGATGATACACCAGACAATGGTCATCCTCTAAATCCCTTACCATGGCATTTATATTTGACAATATAAACTAAGTAGCCATTCTATGTAAACTTCTCTAAGAAATTTGAACCTATTTCTTCTCTCTTTTTTCGGCTATTAATATTCTAGTTTTGCAGGACATACATATGAATGATGCTGTGATACATACATTTTCTTTTTGTGTCTAAATGTACATGTGTTTATCTTTGAATGACTGTTTGTTAAGAGAGATAGAATAACCAATATCACATAATATCAGTGAAACTATCCCAGGTGGCGAAGAGAGAGTTATTGTTCTCCTAGATAAATCGTCAAGGGAAAAACATGAAGAGCAGTTGCTCGAAGGAGATGAGGAGAACGGATTGCCACGTCACAGCTCATTCCGTAATTTTCTTTGCCAACCAAGTCTTCTTGGAAAGGATTTATACAAAATAGAAAAATTTGGCATTGTACAGTATGTAAGCCCCACTTTAACCTTGCTTAAATTATAAATTTTATTCTATTCAACTCATTTCAATTTTCCTTCACAGCCATTAGATGATATTGAAGACATTTTGTGCCTTCTTGTCCTTAATTTTGGACATTTTTGGAGTTTATGGTGATGGAGAGTTTAAGTGGTATTACGGGTAGGTATCAAGTATTTTTGACAATGTTCAAACATTTCCTACTCTTTTAACGATCTTATTTTTTGATATGGAGACTCATAATTACCTGCAGGTACCCCTATATCGCAATTGTTATAAACTTCAGTCAAATGTGGGCTTTATACTGTCTTGTGTAGTTTTACAATGTTACTCATCATAGACTGGAATCTATTAAACCTTTGGCAAAATTCATCAGCTTTAAGGCCATAGTGTTTGCAACTTGGTGGCAAGGTGTTGGCATTGCAATAATATGTTATTTTAGGGTTTTACCAAAGGAAGAAAATATTCAAAATGGCATTCAGGATTTTCTTATTTGTGTCGAGGTAAGCCATCTTTTTTTGTGTGAGGTAAGACATCTTTTTTTGTGTTAAACTAACGAAAATATGTTTACTCTCTAAGCACTAGTGAATTTTTCATAAAGAATGACAGAAATTTTGGAGAAAGGTAAAGTCTAGTGAAAAATCTGCAGTACCTGTAAGTTAAATTCTAGTAGTTGGTACATATTAATTATCAAACTAAATTTCATACTTTGAATCAGCACTTGCAGTTCACTGTTAAGGTTTGCTTGTTCTTTATTATATAACTATAAGAATTTCTCACTTGAAAGACATGCATATTAAGGCCAATTCAGTCATCTTATGGATTGAAACCAGCTTCTTTAATTGGTTCTTAATTCATCTATACCACTCTAGTATCTCTAAAAGCTTTCCTGAAATGAGAAATAAAAGAAAGCAACCTCTTGGTTCTGGCATAGACCTGTGTTAAATGGATAAATGACTATTATCATACTTTCTATAGTCTATACTATACGCTGATTTGCTTTAGTTTTGATTCTAAAGGCCTTTGTTCCATAGTGTTGATGATGTAAGTCCAATTATTTCAGATGGAATCAATTTTTTTCACTGAACTTCTATCATTCAATTTTGTGTTGATCTTGAAGATCTGTAGTAATATTTTGATCCACACTGTAGTAATATTTTTTAAATTTTATTTGAACTTTTTTTAATAGGAACTGAAGCTGCTCCGAAGAAGAGGACTGCCGCAGTAGCTACCTTTTAAGTGTGATGGATTGCACAACTTTCTGTGATTTTCTTATTGATTCCTCTGTGAAATTAGTGTACTCATAGGAAGTGTTCAGAATTTCTTATTGATTCTGTAAGCATACAAGGATTTAGTTAGTATTATTAAGCATAGAACATTTAAAATTGTTCACCATTTTCCTGTAGGTCAATGGAGAGGTGATAAACATGTGCAGTACATGCATGTATCTAAATCTTCTTATTTGAACAGCTGCAACAGCGACACCAACACCTCAGTAAAAAAAAAAATTGATTAATTTTTTTTATAAAAATGTTTAACTTCCCCGGTGTTTTTCAAAACGCCGGGGAATTTTCACCCCGATAATAATAATAAATTAACAAAATAAAAAATGTACATCGGCGTTTCCTAAGCGCCGGGGTATATTACCCCAACACCGGCATTTTCAAAAGCGCCGGTATAGGCCGCCAAACAATCTCCGGCACACACTCCACCGGCGTTTGTTGTGGCGCTTTTCCAAATGCCGGTAGGTTATTCACCGGCATTTATAAACGCCGGTAAAGACCTTTTCTTTTGTAGTGGTTGTATGTCGTTTGATAATTGATTGATGTTGGACTTGTATATGTGTGTGTTCTAAATTTTTATTTATCATGTTTGGACACCTATCATGCTAGTTACACTTATTGACTATAGAATCGAAACCCATCATGTTTAACTAATTTATGCCCAAGAAAAATACCCTAAGAACTGGATAGGCTTGCTGACCTGAACCTTAATCGCTGTTTTCGAACCAGTAAATGACCTTAAAATAAAATACTTTATGAATATAAAATGTAGCCCCAAGTGTCTAGTTGCCAATAAAAACCGGAGTTTTTGAATTCTGAGTTTTGTAGCAAAAGTTATGTCCGTTTTACTGCAGATGTGTTTTTAATTCCAGATTTTCAGATTTTCGTACCTTTCATGTTTAAATAGTAAAAAGGTTTATCAAATGATAGAATTTTGCTATGAAAATTTCCAGATTGATGTTTGACATGTTTAGGAGTCTAGATTATATTTTTACTGATTTTAATATTGAGTTTTTGCTGATTCAAAAATTCAAATAACAAGATGTCGAATTTCTACCTGAACATAAAACCTGAAAAGAAATATGTGTTTGACATAGCTAATGTTGTCAGAATTTCAACTTTAAGTATGCGTTGGAACCGTATGGAAGTCTAGTTTCGAGATTTTTTGACGGATTCAACTTTCGATTTCTGAGTCAGCGGAAAACTGTATTTTTGTACAGACTGCGCTTGCTGCCCAGAATTTTAGATCTCTCTTTTTAATGAATTAATAATTCCTATGTTTTATTATTGCATGAGTTAATGAATGTATGTTGCATTGCATGTTACCAATGAGTTATTGTCACTATTTTGACCGTCCTATCCATGTTATCAACCTATTGTTGTCCTATTGATACTATCGTTCACCGAATTGTCCCTTAATTGCATATTGTGTTGTTGCATTGATAAATAATTAACAAGCCGGGGTTTAAGGGATTGACTAGAGTAGTTGATGATATGGTGAATGTACTCGAATGATGTCCAGTGTTTATACCGATACCGACATCGTGTAAGAAATTACACATGTCCAGTGTTTCTACCGTTATCGGCATCATGTAAGAAATTACACATGTCCAGTGTTATTACCGTTATCGGCATCATACCTAGTACATGAACTATAAATTCTACCACTTTAGTCTAAAGAAATTGATTGTATGCATCGAATCTGTGATACGACACACATGGGACACAGTAGTACGTGTACTAGTTAGGAGTTAAAATGAATAATAGATATAAGGATTGACACATCACCGACATTGCATATTGTTCATCATTGTTTCTATTTGTATCCAATATTTTTTAAGTGATATTGATATTAACCGTTGATTACCGTTACCGAATATTGATTCACCGTTACACCGTTGCATTGATTACCATGTTATTGATTATTATCATCGTGCCATGTTATTGATTCCTATTGATCCATTGTTTCATTGTTATACCGTTATTCCATTGTTCCCTGCTTTCTCTACTTGCTATCCATGACTTGATCTAAGGATAATTTTTCTCCTCTTTTTAGATGAAGTGTTTACAGGTGTTGATGGAGATTTGCCTGATGGATTGGGAGAACAATATTGGTGAAGGAATTGATTGCATCGCCGCTTAATAAATATTTATTGATTGTTATGAAGACTTAATTATTGAATCATTGTTATTTCATTGTATTGGGCTTATGACTCGAATATTGCTATCTGTTTCCAGATGTTGGATAATTATTATTGTACTTGGATATTATATATTGCTTCTTTTCAAGTATTATTGTTCATGAGATTATTATTATTGGCTGTGCAATTTTTCTGTATTGTTTATATTGTTGAGTTGATCGGATAAATAGCTTATGAGTGACGTTAGTCATTCGCTGGGCTTTTGTCACGTACTCATATTCCGTATTTTTTGGAAGCAGGGCGTAACAAGATTTTTAGTGGTATCAGAGCCTAGGTTTGGATAATATATCAGTCAAACATGACTAACGCAAGTAAGTTTGGCTTTGATTGATATATTAATCAGATTTGGGTTTATATCGGTTTGACTCAACAGTATGAGCAATACAGTGATCGCATGAACAATTGATAACCAACAATATGGAAACTAGTCTCTTTTGATTCCTCCTTGATCCCTTCACATTGAGTTCCTTCATTCTTGTTGTCTTCAATCCCTCACATTCCTTGATTCCTTGTCGGGTATAATTTTATTTGTTCGTACTCATATTCTTTTGATTCTAGTGTCATCGGTTCTTCTTCCTGCTTAGTTTGTCGACCGGCATCGCCTGATCTACAACGACATGTCTACAGCTTGGAGTTTTACCATCAAAGTAGCACAACGGAAGCGTGGTGGGCCCATAACCCACAGGTCCCAGGATTCTCTTATTTTCTCTTTCTTTGCATTGTTTACTCCCTTGTTCTTTCATTGCATTGTCACCATTCATCGAATCTTTATTTAACATCATTCTTGATCACTTCATTCATATCCATGTTCTCTTTTATTCTGGTGTTGCCACCATTTTGTCTTTCCCTTTGAATCCCATGTTTTGTTATTTCACCAGTTTGCTTTTTTTTTCCTATATACCGCCTAAGTAAATTTCGAGTACGAAATTTTGTTGTAAGGTGAGTAGGATTGTAACCCCCATTCCCGTAAATACGTATTTTCTGAATATTTTCTGTATTTCGGTATTTATAAATTTATTATTTGTTAAAATCGTTTTGGATTTTATATTAAAGTGTTTTTCTATCGATAATTTTATTTATTTCGAATAATTGTGTATTTCGATCTTACTTTCTATTTCTTATTTATCGGATATTTATATTTGAGCCTAAAACAAATATATTATTATTATTGGATTATTTTAAGGAGTTCGTCAAACATGAATACTATTTTATTATATAATTTCATTATGATTATTAATTGTTTTATTAATTGTTACTTCTAATTATTTAATTTATTTTTCATTTACCAAACTATTTTATTTTCATATTTGATCTGATTTTTCCTGGCGAATTCCAAATTTATTTTCAAGCCAACTTATATTGTTTTCATTTGTATTATTTATCTATTTATTTGGATTTTAAATTCTTGTTCATGAAATTCTTTGTTCTTTTAATCGGGCTATTCTTGTTGATCCTATTGTTCTCTTATTTAATTGTGGTTATTTTGATTTGAATCCTATTGTTTTGGATCTACTTCTTATTGAACCATAAAACCCAATTTCATTTGTTCTTGACCCAGATCCACTTTTATTGAACCCTAATTGTATCCTATAAATACAAGTCTAATGCAAACCCTAATTTTGCACACAAATCGAAACCCTAGCCGTCTAATCTCTCTCATATTCTCTCTCCTCGAGTTTATCTCTCCTCTCTCCTCCTTCTCTTTCCCCAAACTGAACCCAATCCCGACCATCCCCTCTCCGGCCTACTCCGACCGCTGCTCCTCGATGCCGCCACATCCCGCCGAAGCCCCAGTAGCGCCGCCCCCTACCTCGTCGCCTAGAACCTTACCTCCGGCTCCCTTCTTCTCTCTCCTCGACATTCATGGCGCCCAAACACAATTCCTCTCTTTCCCGTCGCCTTCCCCTACGAGGCCCCCATCTCCGGCGACCCCCCATCCCATCTCCACCCCCGTTTCGGTCGGCGCCGCCTCTCCGTGCCACCAGACAAACCCCCCCTGACCTCCCCTTTCTCTGCCTCACCTGTTAACAGAGCCGAAACCCTCACCTCTGCTCCTTGTTTCGATCACCGGCGATGCCCCAGTGCTGCCTTGCCCCCTCGCACCTTGCCGTCGCACCGCCCTCTGGTCGCTGGCGCCTCTCTTGGCCTAGCCATTACTAAAGTTGCTGCTGTCTTGATTGATTCTTACTGTTGCTGCCTCTTTTGTGTGCTGTTGTTGGTTTTGATTTAATTGCACGTGCTGCTTTGGGGATTTGCTAGTTCGTGAGTTCGTTGCTTCGGGATTCTTATCCCGTTATTCTTGGTATTCATTTTCACCGATTAACAGGCAAGTCACCGTCCACTTGAATTATTACTCGTATCAAATTCATGTTTTATTGAAATTCCTGCAAGTAGATCTCTTTGTTATCGTATTTCCCTTTGTTATCCCTTTCATTGGGTTTATTGTGGGTTTACACGAGCTAACCCCAATATTCTTGACATCGTGCCACTTTGACTCTAAAGTTTGGATCTTTCATGAATGCATATAGAATTGATAATAGGGTTATTCATACAAGTCACAACACAAATAATTTATTTTAGAGACATTCGTTAGGTTGTATGTCGTTTGATGATTGATTGATGTTGGACTTGTATATGTGTGTGTTCTAAATTTTTATTTATCATGTTTGGACACCTAACATGCTAGTTACACAATTTATTGACTATAGAATCTAAACCCATCATGTTTAATTAATTTATGCCCAAGAAAAATACTCTAAGAATTGTATAGGCTTGCTGACCTGAACCTTAATCGCTGTTTTCAAACTAGTAAATGAGCTTAAAATGAAATACTTTCTGAATATGAAATGTAGCTCTAAGTGTCTAGTTGCCAATAACATCTAGAATTCATGAATTCCAAATTTTGTAGCAAAAGTTATGCCCGTTTTACTACAGCTGTGTTTTTAATTTCAGATTTTCAGATTTTCGTACTTTTCATGTTTAAACAGTAAAAAGGTTGATCAAATGATAGAATTTTGCTATGAAAATTTCCAGATTGATATTTGACATGTTTAGAAGTCTAGATTATATTTTTACTGATTTTAATATTGAGTTTTTGCTGATTCAAAAATTTAAATAATAAGATGTCGAATTTCTGCCTGAACATAAAACCTGAAAAGAAACATGTGTTTGACCTAGCTAATGTTGTCAGAATTTGAACTTTAAGTATGCATTGGAACCATATGGAAGTCTAGTTTTGAGATTTTTTGACGGATTCAACTTTCATTTCTGAGTCGCGGAAAACTGTGTTTTTGTACAGACTGCGCTTACTGTCCAGAATTTTAGATCTCTCTTTTTAATGAATTAATAATTCCTATATTGTATTATTGCATGGGTTAATGAATGTATGTTGCATTGCATGTTCCCAATGAGTTATTGCCACTATTTTAATTGTCCTATCTATGTTATCAACCTATTGTTGTCCTATTGATACTATCGTTCACCGAATTGTCCATTAATTGCATATTGTGTTGTTGCATTGATAAATAATTAACAAGCCGGGGTTTAAGGGATTGACTAAAGTAGTTGATGATATGATGACTGTACTCGGATGATCTCCAGTGTTTATACTGTTATCGGCATCGTGTAAGAAATGACACATGTCCAGTGTTATTACCGTTATCGGCATCATACCCAATACATGAACTATAAAGTCTACCACTGTAGTCTAAACGAAATTGATTGTATGCATCGAACCTGTGGTACGACACACATGGGACACAGTAGTACGTGCATTAGTTAGGAGTTAAAATGAATAATAGATATAAGGATTGACACATCACCGACATTGCGTATTGTTCATCATTGTTCCTATTTGTATCCAATATTATTTAAGTGATATTGATATTAACCGTTGATTACCGTTACCGAATATTGATTCACCGTTACACCGTTGCATTGATTACCATGTTATTGATTATTATCATCATGCCATGTTATTGATTCCTATTGATCCATTTTTTCATTGTTATACTGTTATTCCATGGTTTCCTACTTTCTCTACTTGCTGTCCATGACTTGCTCTAAGGACAATTTTTCTCTTCTTTTTAGATGAAGTGTTTACAGGTGTTGATGGAGATTTGCCTGATGGATTGAGAGAACAACATTGGTGAAGGAATTGATTGCATCGCTGCTTAATAAATATTTATTGATTGTTATGAAGACTTAATTATTGAACTATTGTTATTTCATTGTACTGGGCTTATGACCCGAATATTGCTATTTGTTTTCAAATTTTGGATTGTTATTATTGTACTTTGATATTATATATTGCTTCTTTTCAAGTATTATTGTTCATAAGATTATTATTATTGGCTGCACAATTGTTCTGTATTGTTTATATTGTTCAGTTGATCGGATATATAGCTTATGGATGATGTTAGTCATTCGGTGGGCTTTTGTCATGTACTCATATTCCGTATTTTTGGGAAGCGGGGCGTGATAGTGTCGGACATGATAACACGGTTCATGGATATTACAAACTCTCTTGTGGCTCTTGGAAAGACGTACTCGCAAGCAGAAATGGTGAGAAAAGTTCTACGTGCCCTAACCCCCGAATGGGAGAAGAAGACCACCGCCATAGAAGAAGACAACTATTTAACACAACCCTCTCTTGAGAATCTTGTGAAAAATCTTATGGCATACGAAGTACAACTTGAAGAACGCAAGAAAATCTAGAACCTCAGCAAGCTAAGAAGAATGCACTCGCTTTCAAGGCCATGTCGGATTCCGAAGATGAAGAAGAAGATGAAGTAGAAATAGCCATGTTCACTAGAAAGTTCAAGAAATTTTTACGAAAAGGTAAATTTAATTCCAAGTTTAAAGATACTAATGAACTTCCCACTTGTTTCAAGTGTAACAAGACAGGTCATATGAAGAAGGATTGCCCATTAGAAAATGTGAAATCAAAAGGGAAGACTCCCAACATCAAGAAGGACAAGTACACAAAGAATAAGTATATGAATAACAAGAAGGCATATCAAGCAATTTGGGATGATAGCTACTCTTCATCGGAAGAAGAGAATGAGGAGTCAAACGAAGTAGCGAACGTATGTTTCATGGCTACACAAAACGATGTAAGTGAAAACTTTGATTCAAATGACTTATTAGATGCTTTCAAAGAAGTTTTTCTTGAACTTAAGAAGGAGAAAATTAGAGTTAAAAATTTAGAGAAAGTCAATTAAACACTTTCTCAAGAAAATCTTGACTTAAATGATGAAGTCAAATCTTTAAATTCTCGACTTTCAAATTTAGATGTAGATCTTGTATCTCTTAAGAAAAAATATGAAGACATATCCAAGAATGTATCTAAATTTAACAAAGAAAAGGAAAATTTAAATGAAGTTCTCCAAAATCAAGTTCAATCTAATAAAAGATTTGGACTTGGTTTTCAAAAGAGTCTTGAAAAATATCATTCTTCTAAGAATACTAGTAGTAATAAGACTGATTCTATTTCCAGTGTGAAGAACAAATTATATGAGTTTTTTGAGACAAAAAACTATTGTTTTTCATGAATATATTAATTCTGTAGTTCAGACCAGTCGACTGAACCCTAATGTCAGTCGTCTGTCTAGAGGCTTGGAGTATTATTCAAAGAGACGAAAACCTCAGATAAGTCGACCTATTTCACATCCCAGTCGACTTATTTCTCATAACAGTCGACTGAAAGGTACCATAAAGTCGACTGGACAGACTAAAAACATTTGGGTTCCAGTCAACCTGAGTCTAAATAATAGAATTACTTATATAAATTCTTATGTTCTTAATGTATGTAATTTTGTAAATTATATTCCTATTTTTTGTGGTAAATCAAACTCACTTTGGGTTTGGTTTCCCAAAAACTAATCCTTTTCGGACCCAATGAAAAGGGTACCATATTCACAATGCTTATTTTATAGGTACCTAAAAGTGAACGTTGGATACTTGACAGTGGATGCTCCAAGAATATGACTAGTCATGCTAATCTTCTTTCTTCCATACAAGAGATAGATGGAGGAACAGTCACATTCGGTGACAACAACAAAGAGAATGTTACTGGAATAGGCATGGTCGGTAAGAACACTACCCCTACTATAGAAGAAGTATTTCTAGTTAGTGGATTAAAGCATAATCTGTTAAGTATTAGCCAACTTTGTGATAAGCGATATAAAATTGTTTTTGAAAAAGATGCATGTTTAATATATGATTCATCTATGCAAAATGTTATTTTTCAAGGTTTTAGGAAAAACAACATTTATGAGTTATGCTTAAAAACAAATGAATTTTCTAATGGTTTTTGCTTAGTAGCTTCTAACAATGATTCTTGGCTTTGGCATAAGAGATTTGGCCATGTAAATATGAAAAATATTGCTAAATTGTCTAAATACAATCTAGTTAAAGGAATGTCAAGACTATCTTTTAAGAAAGATAAGTTATGTGATGCATGTCAACTAGAAAAACAAGTCAAATCTACTTTTAAGACAAAAGAAATGATTTCTTCTAGTAGGCCTCTCGAATTAATCCATATGGATTTATTTTGTCCTACTAGAGTCGCTTCTTTAAATAAAAGTCGATATGTATTTATTTTAGTAGATGATTTTTCAAGATTTACATGGGTTTTCTTTTTAAAACATAAATATGATGCCTTTTAAGAATTTGCAAATTTCTGCAAACGAATTTAAAATAAAAAATATCTAACCATAGTCACTATTAGAAGTGATCATGGTGGAGAATTTGAGAATGAAACGTTTTCAGAGTATTGCAGCAAGAATGATATAACACATTCATTTGCATTTTCTAGAGCTTCACCACAAAATGGAGTGGTCAAAATAAAGAATAGGACATTGCAAGAGTGTGCACGTACTATGCTTGTTGAAAGCAATTTTCCTAAGTACTTCTGGGCTGAAGCTGTTTCTACAGCATGTTATGTTTTAAATAGAATATTGATTAGGCCTAAGCTTAAGAAAACTTGTTATGAACTATTCTATGAAAGAATTCCTAAAGTATCATATTTTAAAGTATTTGGATGTAAGTGTTTCATATTAAACACTAAAGATAATATAGATAAATTTGATGCTAGATCTAATGAGGGTATCATCATTGGATACTCAAATAGGAGTAAGGCATATAGAATTTTCAATAAGTCAACTTTGACTATTGAAGAATCTATGCATGTTTCCTTTGATGAATCCTTGCCTTCATCTACTGTTATTAAAGATGATGAAATTGAATCATCACCTTTAAATAACGTTATTAAATCACTAGAGCAAACTACCCTAGACAAGTCGACTGATAAGGATCTCAAGACGACTGATGTGAATCAGTCGGCTGATGGACTTGTTAAGTCGACTGATCATATTGTGATGACTCAAACTTTACCAAAAGAAGTTAGAGATTATCCTCATGACTTAATAATTGGTGACATTTCACGTAGTATTCAAACAAGATCTCATGTTTTTAATTTTTATGAAGTTGATCTTGATTCCGAGTCGAGTGTTGTTACTCACTATGAGTCTTTTTATCGTACGAGTTTAGCTCGTATGAAGATCCTTAACTCTCCTCCTCGGTCTCCTCTAAAGAATGTACCTCCTATTCCTTTAGCCACTTCTGGTCGTCGGTCTTCTGCATCTAGTTCTTCTCGTCCTAGAGCTGTCTTTGCTGATCCCGAAAGTCTTTATACTTCGATTAATTATCTCATGGATCGTACCGATCTTATCCTAGGTAGACAGGATAATCTTGAGGCTAGCCTTGCTAGCCATACTCACATGTTCACTCAACAATTTCCACAGCCTCCTCCTGCCTCCAAAGGTGATGACAACGACGAAGAAGAAGAATAAACTTGATGTATTTTTTTAAATTTTCAACTATGTTTTATGTTTGTTATTTTTCTATCTTCTATTTGTAATTTGCAACAATGAACTTGCTATCTTAT
The DNA here is from genome assembly GCA_017893485.1 of Hemerocallis citrina. Taxonomy (NCBI): domain Eukaryota; kingdom Viridiplantae; phylum Streptophyta; class Magnoliopsida; order Asparagales; family Asphodelaceae; genus Hemerocallis; species Hemerocallis citrina. The sequence continues at coordinate 26,221,182 of CM030368.1, forward strand.
GTATAAATGTATTATGGTTATGCAATGTTGATTTTGTTCTTTATGTTTTTGTTGATGATAAAGGGGGAGAAAAATATGTTTTTGTGTTTATATGTTTTTTTGTGCATGTTTTATATGTTTTACAACGTTCCTTGATTCTTACTCTATAAATAGAGTATAAGAATCATTTGGAAAATGTTCCAAGCATTCTTTAACTCTCAAGTCTTTTGTTTTCAATAAGAACAAGTGTTTCAAAAGCATACAAACTCTCTAAGACTTGGTTCTCTGAATTTCAATCTAATATAACATTGATTTCGTTTTAGACTGGATTCAGAAGTTGACCTAATAGCCACTATACAAAAGCACTATCACATACAAGGCTATAGGTTGTTGTAAACTCAATTTTTTGTTGTTTTTCACTCTCGGGTTGTGAGAGTGGTCCTCTCGGTTGGAGAGTAGGACTCTTGGTTTTAGAGTCGGTTTCACTCTAGGATGTAGAGTGGGTTTGCTCTCTCTAGTGGTGAGAGAGGTCTACGAATTTGACATTGTTGTTGTCAAAGGCCGTAGAGTATTCTTGTACTTTTTTCAAGAATAGTGGAAAATCTCAAGTGGGTTGCTTGGGAACTGGATGTAGGTCGGTAGGACCGAACCAGGATATATCGTTGTGTTTTGGCTTTGATTGACTCTCTGTGGTTGTATTCTCTCAACTTGGAATTTCAATTTCTCTGAGTTTTATTTTAAAAACTTGTCTGGTAAGTCGACTGGTTTTCCGCTATAAGTCAACTGATCAGACTTGTAACTCTTCAGTAAAATACTCTTCTTATCTGACGCACCAGTCGACTGTATTTCTCTTTTCAGTCGACTTAACAGTATGAAAATTTCAAGTTTTTAATTAATTTTTATACAACACTATTCACCCCCCCTCTAGAGTTATTTGCCTTGCCTGTAGGATCCAACAATAGCGTCCCTAACCCTTCTCTCCTGGATATGGTCTAACTTAAGACCCCTGATAACCAAGTCGGTTGGTTAAGCTAATTTAGTCTCTTCCAAGCAGACAATGTCGATATTGTTTTTCCTAACAACCTCCCCTACTATTTTGCGCTTGGCCGCCCTGCCAAGCCCTCTAACGTTCCAGTAAATGATGTTACACATAAAAACTATCATTACTACCCTCTGCCTGCAGAGTTGGATCCAACTCTACCAGACTAGGGGAGACTCGATCTACCTTCGTTCCCCCTTCTAAAACCCGTTGCACGTTATCAATATTATCCAATTCCCTACCCCGAATAACATCAATAATATTGGTGTGTACGTTATGATGCAGATTAATACCATAGATGTCTGCAAGCTTAATTAACAACTAATCCGGAATAGAACCAAATATAGAAATATTGGAGTTTGTACCTGCGATGTATTCATAACTTTTTCGCTTTCCCATCCTTTTGTAAATCTCTTTGACAGTCATTGGCTTGTCCCCTTTGCTATGCTGTCTAACACTGTGTCTGAATCCCTCCTTCACTGTTACAGGTGTTTTATTCTTACTTTCTTCTACCACCGTTGCTTCCTCTGTATTGGTTAGGATCTCTTTATCATCTCCCGATTGTGGCTCCTCATACCTGCTGGAATCAGTTTCTGAGTCTGAGGAAGCCTCTGATTTCTGCTTATTGGCTGTAGCTCAGTTGCCCAGTATCGCCTTCACTCTCCTTTTAACTTCACGTTGAACTCTTTTTTCAATCTTCATTTTGATTAACTCTTCAATATGTGGGCCCTCCTCATTTGTAGCCTCTTCTTGAGTGACTGGAACCTTAATACCCGTGCTCGAAGCTTCTATAACCATAGTGGGCCCTGCTACTGCTACAGGTCCCTGCCCTAGGCCCATAACTGCCCACACCCCCTTCAAGCTCTTGAAGTTTCAAAAGCTCCTTGTTCACGCCATTCTCGAGAGTTGCGATTGAGGTCCAGCGCTCGTCCTTCCCCTCTTGTGCTGATGTGACTCCCCCATGACCTAAGTATGGTTGTACCTGCTGTTTCTCTTTGGCGAACCCCTCTACCGCCTCACATCCCTCCCCACTGTTCACCTCGTGCCCCACAAATGTCACAGTCTTGTGCAAATCAGAAAGAAAATCGGTAGTAGGCTCAGCTGAGCTGTACCCCTGGGCCCCCACTTGCAGGTTCAGCTTCGCCCTGCCAACTGTAAGTGAACTTTCTCGTTGTACCAGCCTCGTGCTCTAACCGAAAGAGAACTCCCCCTTCGTAGGATCTTCACCCACTTTGGTCCCCCTGATGATGATTGGTCGATCAGAACCCAAGTGAACCGGTTCATTGGCCCACCCCAGTTCATCAGCTTTGAACCCATCTTCTTCCATCTCCCGTATCTTCTTACCAGCCGCGATTTCCGCCCATTTCTTTGCCGTCTGCTCCCCACCGTCGTCCTCGAATAACTTTTTGGTTACTATCTTCTTATGCCGCACCTCCTCCGCCACTTCCCTCCCTCCATCATCCTCCACCCTAACCTCGACGAGGAAGGTTTTGTTTTCGACCATTAACTGCACCCACCTAGGCAACCTATTATCGCCTTGAGGTGAAAATCTAATTCTAGCATTCCCCCCTCTCTTTGTAACCGTTGGAGCGTCCATCTCAAGAATAGTGCCGTACGTCCTCAGAACATCTTGGAAGCCTTCAATCTCCCAACAATGGAGCGGAAAACCAGGCAAAGTCACCCAAAACTCCCTCGCCTCGTCATGGTTGATTGCATTCTCATCGCCCATCCACCTGCTGATGGAGATCCCATAACTTCCCCCTATGATCTTAAGTTCCTCGCGTCGTGCCAATGCCACAACTCCTTCAGCTGTGGGAAACTCCGCTAGACAGAAATCTTTCACTTTATGAAGAACCCAAGTTCGGTGATTGAACGAAACTGATAGTTGCTTTAACCCCGTAATGATCTCCTCCAACGACGACTGCCCTCTCACCGCCCTAATCACCCTCATCTTAACCTTAAGCTTTTCCTTGTTCTGTCACATTTCCTCTGTAATCGACACAACTGCGCGAGGAGCCTCCAATCTTCTAGCCGCGAACGTTCGTCCTGCCCCTGCCTCCCTCGCCTCTTCTCTCCTCTAACCGCACAAGAGTGCACCTTATGACCAGGTACTTTGCATTCAAAGCAAACGAAGACTCTGAACGGGCAGTCCTCCTTATGGTGTTGGTCACCGCAAAACAAGCACGTAACATCCCTCATCTTTGCCTTTACCGCCTCCATCTTCTTAGCCGACTTGGACCGGTATACCTCCCACACCCCCTCCTCACCCAACTATTCTTGGCATGCATCCCCATTCCTTCGATGCACCTCCCGAAGCGCTGACAGAAGCTCCTGCTTAGTGAAGTTTGCTGCAGAAGTAGGGGACCTGATCGTTGATGAGGCGTGTTGGGTAGGAGGCACTGGAATAGGGGACTGCTCCAAATTGGGGGAACTACGTAGGGAAGCGTGGATGGTAGTCATCTTGGTGGGGCTAACCACCTTGTTCGAATCCTTGTGAGTAGGTTTGTGGGAGTCCTTCGGGCTCTTGTGCCCCCCTCCTCTAGCATCTCTAGGTGATCGTTGCACATATCAAAGATCGTGCTTGCGATAGACCGGCGACCTAGAACGCAGACGCCGCTGCCTTCCGCCATCTCTCCCCAACGGTGGCCTTGCGGTTGCTCTCCTCGGAGACCTGACCCTGCGACTAGCATGTTGACCCTCGGCTCTAACCTCGTGATGCTCCTGCCTGCTTCGTGGATTGCGTCGCTCCTCATCGTTGCTGTGTTCGTGAGGAGCCCACACTCACTCTCTCCCTCTCTCGAACCCAGACTCACCCCACATCGCTAGGGACAGGGGGTAAAGGGCTTAGTGGTTAACGAAGAGTGTGCTTGTGAAAAGGTGGGTGCAGAAGATGGAGGTGTATGTGGAGGGTGGTGGAATGAAATGGGTGACAGAACTGGTGGGAAGCTACAGGAAAAAAAGTTTGGTTTTTTAAAGGTTGACAGAGACGGTGAAGAGGATGGCTGAGGAGGTGGAGAAAGAGAAGTTGGAGGGAAAGAAGGAGAGGTAAGGAGGAGGCAGACTAGGTGGGTGGCGTTGGTGGAGGTGGAGGAGGTGGTGGGGGTGCAGTTGGATGGGGAGGTTGTGGTAGGGTTTGAGCTTAGGGTTTGAGTTTATTGGGAATTGGGAGAAGAGAGGAGAGAGAACGTCCAGAAAAATAGGAACCATTCTTTTGACTAGCATATGAGAACATATGATTAACGATCATTATCATTATCATTTCCCACTTAAAAGGGAGAAAAGTACAGAGAATTTTGCCGTACTGCCCCACTTTTTGAAAATATTTGGCGCTCTGTCCCACTTCCGAAAACAATTATCGATTTGCCCCTGTTTAGGACACGTCAGCATAAAACGTTATTGGAAATAACGGCATAGGTTATTTACGTGCCGTTATTTCCAATAATGGCATCTATATTTAAAAAAAGTGTCATGCTGTTATTTGGAGTAACGATATAGGTTATTTTGTTTTTCGACAGCTTGTAGTCTCCATTTAGAGAAAAAATTGCAAGTGTGAAAACCTTATAACAGATGCCGTTATTTCAAATAACGGCATTCTCAATACTGATGCCGTTATTTGGAATAACGGCATCAGTTATAAATTTTTTTATATCAAAAAGTAACTTATTATTCATCCTCTCTGACGAATAAGTTAATTAAAAAAAAAATTATAACTGATGCCGTTATTCCAAAGAACGGCATCAGTTATATATTTTTTTAAAAAAAATTAACTTATTATTCATTCTCTCTGTTTCCAAACAACGGCAAGAGTTCATTTATATATAACTGATGTCGTTATCTCCAATAACGGCATCAGTCATTCGAATGTCGTTATTCAAGATAACGACATTATTTATAAGTTGTTTTCACACTTAGAATTTTTTAAAGTTAGAAGATTTACACTTGTAAGAGAAATATACTGATGCCGTTATTCCAAATAACGGCATAAAAAAAATGTAAAATAGATGCCGTTATTGAAAATAACAGCACGTAAATAACCTATGCCGTTATTTCCAATAACGGTTTATGCTGACGTGTCCTAAACAGGGGCAGATCGCTAATTGTTTTCGGAAGTGGGGCAAAGCGGAAAATTTTGCCGAACTGCCCTCTTTTTTTAAATTAATTAGTGACTTGCCCTGCTTTCGAAAACATTTAGCGAGATACCCTTGTCTGTGACACGTCAGCAAGAAACGTTATTGGGAAAAACGGCATAGGTTATTTCCATGCCGTTCTTCCCAATAACGGCATCTGTTTGGAAAAAAAATTGCATGCCGTTATTGGGAATAACGGCATAGGTTGTTTTGTTTTTCGAGAGCTTGTAGTCTCCACTTAGAGAAAAAATTGCAAGTATGAAAAACCTTATAACAGATGCCGTTATTTCAAATAACGGCATTCTCAATACTGGTGCCGTTATTTGGAATAACGGCATCAGTTATAAATTTTTTTAATGAAAAAGTAACTTATTATTCATCCTCTCTGATGAATAAGTAAAAAAAAAAAAAATTATAACTGATGCCGTTATTCCGAATAACGGCATCAGTTATAATTTTTTTTTTTTTTTTTTTTTTTTATTTTTTTTTATTTTTATACTTTTTATCAATTCTTTCTGTTTCCAAACAACGGCAAGAGTGCATATTGATATATAACTGATGCCGTTATCACCAATAACGGCATCAGGCATTCGAATGCCGTTATTCAGGATAACAACATTGTTTATAAGTTTTTTTCACACTTAGAACTTTTTAAACTTAGAGTATTCACACTTGTAAGACAAATATACTGATGCCGTTATTCCAAATAACGGCATACAATTTTTTTTCAAACAGATGCCGTTATTGGGAAGAATGGCATGGAAATAACCTATGCCGTTTTTCCCAATAACGTTTCTTGCTGACGTGTTACAGACAAGGGCATCTCACTAAATGTTTTCGAAAGCAGGGCATATCGCTAAATATTTGCAAAAAGTGGGGCAGTGCGGCAAAATTTTCGGCAAAGCGCCAAATATTTTCAAAAAGTGGGGCAGTACGGCAAAATTTTCAAAAGTACATGCAGTTCAAGTGCTAGTATCGATTATCATTTCCAACTTAAAGGACCGCAGTACAAGCAGTTCAAGTGCTATAGATTTGTGTAGTATCGGGCGCCCAAGCAAACGCAGGCAACGACTTCCCAGACTCAGTTTGAAGTTATTGATAGCAGTAAGAGATGAAAATTCCGAACAACTTTCATTGTGATTTGTGAAGGGAGTGACGCAAGTCACAGCCAACATATATATTAGCATCATCAGTCTCCATCCATGGCCGCCCATATTCATACGCCAATTTAATACGCACATGGAATGGACCTCGTATATATCACATGGCAACTTTTATTTATACGGTCCTCAACTACTAAATCATCGATCAATAATATCACACATAAACATATACCTGGGACCTCTCATTTCATTCCTTTTTCTGCTCTGTACCGGCTCCTTTGTTTGCCATCAATGCAATTTTATCAGCCTACCAACACACACAAAAGAAACAAAAACAGAAAATATGGTTATAAATTGTTTGCATTGAAGTGAATATAGATATGGAGTCTACTGAAATTCGATAGTTTTGGATGCAGACCAAGTCACCATCGTTCGCTATCTATGGACAAACAAGATAAATATAAGAAAGAAATCGGAGTATCAATAATGTGCGTTCGTTTCACATTGCATCATTTCCAAATGATTGGAACACGAACATAAAAAATACTGATCCAAGACTAGCATAATGTGATGAATATATTATTAGAACCTGTTAGCATAACGTCGAGAGCCGGCCGGCTTTTGTATACGCAAAACAATATTGATCCAAACCCCAAAAGAGGATGACAAAACCAAAGTAAATTTAAGCTACAAACTCATAATTACAACAAGAATCATCATGTTTCTAATGTACAATGAAAACCAAGCATGTCCATTACAGACTCTTCACTAATGTCTTCAAAGATGATGCATTCTATTTCTCTCGCAATTTCTACCATCTCAGCTTGGAATTGGCTCCAATCTCTCCTTGTATAGGAGAAATCTGACTCTATCAAGTGGTTAATGTTTGCAGACAATTTGTAAGGCTCTCGGCTATTTACCGTTATACTTCCACTAATCATTTGGCCAAAATATTCGCAAGATTCCCAACTATGTTGCTTTGGTGAATGCAACCCTCTCTTGTTTTCTCCTTTCTGAGAAGGAGGAGGAGAAGACTGAACCGAACCAGATTCTGTAGGTGAATTGAGACAAGGGGTTGGTGGGTTCTTTTCCTCCGAAACTATCATATAGAGAACACAAATTTTTTTTAAAAAAGAAGGAAATATAGATTGTTAATACTTAAAATTCCAAGTGAAGATAGGAAGAAAAAAATGTTACTTGGTTGAGGTAAAGAACTCACAGTGCAGGTTGTTGTCATCACTATTACCGTGTTCAAGGACTGAAACTGGGCTATACTCGCCATCTCTCCACCAATTTTCCCCATTCAGTACTTCTCCTTCACTTGCAGTGCTGGAAGAGGATAACCATAGGAAACCCGTGGCATTCATTTTGCTTCGCAGCTCAGAGAGACAGTCAACAAGCCTGCATGTTTCCCAATTCAGAGCTTTCCTTATGTTTTTCCAGTACGAGAGTTTGGGGAGAGTGACTCTAAAAATCCCACCTCCTCTGTTCCTTCTTCTAATCCCGCGACTGTTCATGCCTGTAGCTTTTGATTTCAGCACTATTTCGGAGATGCCATTCTCAAGTAGGAAAGGCTCTTGCTCCTCTTCTAGCAAGTCAGAGAGCCTTCTTGGCACTGGTTCGTTACGAGAGGCCATTACACCTCCAACTTGGTGATGAGAACAAGACCAATGGAAATGAAGAAGGTCTGCAAAGTGTAAAGAGAGAGATGGAACGTTGGGAGATTGGAAAAAGATCTGGAAAACAGCCACCAACCAAGTAGGCGAATGAGAGCTAACTCTAATAACTAACCCACTTTCACTGATTATTTAGCCGAACGAGATCCTTTTTCAAAAAGTTTTAGCCAAACGGCCCACTTTTATAAAATATTATATCTAACTAACTCTATTAATATAATAACCTAAAACAAAATTTTATATATAACCCTACTTTAGAAATTATAACCTACAAAATATTTTATCCTTATAAAAGCTGGCAAATTCACAGAAAATAAAGAAACTAAAATTAAAAAATCTTTCAAAATTCAAGATTAGATACATTGATAAAAGATTAACAGAAATGAAGCATATTGCTGGTAAAGAAATATTAGAATACTTGTTACTAACAAGAAAAGTAACTAATAAATTACCTAAAGAAATAGCATATAGAGTATTAGATTACAGAAACGAAGAAACAAGTTGGTATTACCAACAAAAAACAGGCTAAGTATGGCCATTGAAGCAGTTGCATTAAATCCTAACATAACCCCAAAAATTTATATGATAAACATACAAGAGTTGGAAGAAGATTACAATGGTCCTGAAATTGTAGGAGATATAAGAAAAGATTTTAAAATCATAAATAAAAATATAAAAGAATTAGTTAGACATATAACTGACTACCCAGAAGAAGAATTAGGCATAACGGAAGAAGGTATGAAGGAGTTAGAAGCAATAATAAAACTTATTATAAATATTTTGGAAATAGAAGATTTAATGGCAAATCCTAACCCAGTAGAAGTAGAAGAAGCCTTGAAAAATCTAGACATAACAAATGAAGAAGTAAAAATGGACCAAGATAAGATTATAGCAAAACTTTCAGAAATTCCAAATGACATGTACGAAATCTTAAGGCCACCACCTAACAAAAAACCTTACCAATTACCATGAAAATGACAAAACACAAAAAGAAGAATGCAGTTAGGAGGAGACAAAGAAAAGGAAACCTCAAAATATGAACATACAGAACACTACGAAAAATGAATAGCAGGGAATGGAGAATGGATAGACCTAGATTGTGTAAAAGACGAATATAGGCTAATTGAAGAATGGCTAAAAGGCTCACTAATAGTAGGATTTAGGCAAAATCTTACAGTTTACGCATTTGAGAAATTTATAGAAGCCGCCTTTATAGGTGTAGTAGAAAAATGGTAGAATGGATTAAAGGAAAAAGAAAGAAATACTATAAGAAAATCAAGACCAGTTTATAATAAAGGAACTGAAGAAACCTCAGCACAACGAACCTTAGTGCTAAAAGAAATAATTACGAATTACGAGATAGCAATAAGAACAGAATTCAGTGTATACGATAAAGGAGAAAAACACACTATATAAAAAAATAATCAAGTAAGATGGAGACTAAGCAACTTAGAAATATGCAACATGTGTTATTTTGACAACAATGCTTGTGAATTTAGAGAATATTTTCAATACAGTTATTACACAAAAGAAAAAGGGAGCTCAATCCTAGATTCATTCTTTCTAAAACTACTTGATCTATGGAGTATAAACATATATAGTGCATACATAGGTGAGAAAGTAAAACCAGAAGTAGACACTTTAGGGTATAGAACACAATTCGTAAAAGATTATAGGAACAAAGTATGCGAAGATGCTAGAGCAACAATGAAATATTATAGAGCATATTAACAAAGAATTTTTTGTGAAGATGCAAGACCGAATCATTGGGGATGCAATGATAACTATAATTATACAAAGAAGAATAATCACAAATTCCAAAAATATAAACCAAAATATAGAAAAACTTTTAAGAGATATAAAAAACCTATAAAAAATACTTTAGAAGAATGAATAAAAATAAAAATAGACAGTATACGAAAAATCATAAGAAATGTAATTGTTACATATGTGGAGAGGTATAACATATATCACTAAATTGTTCTAAAAGAATGAAAAAAGAAAATGTAAAATACGTAGAAGAAATTGAAGAAATGAATAACATAAATTACGAACCCATAGAATATGATGAAGAATGGTCAGAAATAAGTGAAGATGAAGAAATAATGGTAATGGAAGAAGACAGTGGATGTAGTGAAGGTGAAACAGAAAAATGTGAAATAAATATGATGACAGAAATAACAGAAATAGGAGAACCTTCAGAAAGAAAAGAAAACAATGAAGAAGTAAAAGAAAGAATGTGCTTTGACATAGAAAAGTACGATAAAGTAAGAGCGACCAAATTAGATATAAATCCAAAAGAAAATTTTAAACTTCCAATATTCGAAAGAAAGAAAAGTACCATCATAATAGCTAGGAATAATGAACAACCTATAGACATTGAACAAGCACAAGGAAAAATCATAATTCCATTAATAACAGAAAGAATAATAAGACAAGAGATGGAAAAAATAAATGAAAAACCAGAAAAACATTAAGACACATACATTTAGGAGCTGTACAAATAATAATAAAAGCCTATTTTAAGGAAGGGATAAATACACCCCTCGAAATATACCTAATGGATGATATGATAATATCAAGTACACAAGATGGCTTAATAGGAATAGTACAGGAAAACCTAATGTACTAAAAGATAAAGTTTACAATAAAACATAATTTCTCTATAAGCATGGCAGAAGAAAATAAAGACAAAAGTCTAGTCATGTATCATAGGTTATTAGGAATAGAAATGATAGAAAAAGCAAAGTTATGAGTATACAAATAAAAAATATTTATGTTTTCACTAACAAGCACGAAGTAAAAAATAGAAATATAGATAATTTTAAAATAGAGTCTCTATTCAGCGAAATTATAAGATACAAACCAGCTAGAGAAAATCCTGAAATGACTATACCAAATTATATAGAATTCGACTTTAATAAAGCAAAAGAAACTGCAAAAGAAAAGCACCACAAATAATGTTCGGAAAGAGATCACTGTCAATAAGAAATAAATAATAAGCATTGGAATTAATAACAATAATAAATACATTAGAACACCAAAACAATAACCAATTTAAAATAGAAATAGAATATTATGACAATGGGAAATGGAATAAACAAATAGCCTTAGTAGATACAGGAGCTACTAATTCACATATTAAACAAACAAATGTAAAAACCACTGAATTAATAACAATAGAAAACCCATATTACTACCTAGACTATTACAATAATAGACATCCAATTGTACATAAAATTTTACTACCACTAAGGATAAATGGTAAAAAGGAATTGTTATTACGCTTACACGTAGACCCAGAACACCATGTTAATGAAATGCTATTAGGAACTGACTTCCTTACATCAGTACAACCTTACTCAATTCAAGAAGAAAAATTACAATAATAGTAAATAATGAAAGTATGGTAATAAATAGAATATTGGACAAATGAATCCATTAAGAGCAACAAAAAACACATTATACATTCTAACAGAATTTGTTTACGAAAGATACAAATCAAGAAACTATCACAATCTAATAGACACCGGAGCAGGCACTAGCCTATGCCTCGAAAATATACTACGAAAATGGAAACAAGATGGATATAATAAAAAAGCAATAACTGGATTAACTGGACAAACTATCATACTTGATAAATATCAACAAAATGTTAATGTACAAATAGAAAGTTACATACTGAAAGTAACAATATTATACCAGTTTGATGATATGAATAATGATGTACTCTTAGGAAATGATTTTTTTCCAACAATACTATCTCATAACCATATCATATAAATCAGTCGTATTTACAACACTTTGCAGACACCAAGCAATAGCAATTAGAATAACTCAACCTTATTCCAGAACTGACCTACCATACATTAAAGTTTCTTCAACCCAGCATGGTGAATACCAATATTTACCAAACAAAACTAGAATACAACAAGTTCAAGAAACAACTACAAAAGAAATTTTACAAAAACAATTAGAAAATCTGTGTGGAGAAGACCCTTTGGCAAAATGGAACTTAAGTAAACCCACAACACACATAGAGTCAACAGATAAGAACAAAATAATAAAAATTAAACCTATACGATATACTCCAACAGATCTAGAAGAGTTCAAAATACATATAAAAGAATTAACGGAAAATAATTACATAAGAAAATCACAGAGTCCACATTCATCACTAACATTCATAGTAAGAAAACATTCAGAAGAAAAAAAAAGGTAAATCTCGAATGGTAGTAAATTATAAGGAACTAAATAAAAATAATAAGAGGTTTGGATACCCACTACTAGACATGGAAATACTACTTAACACAGTAAGAATAAGAAAAATATATTCGAAATTTGATTGTAAATCAGGATTTTATCATGTAAAACTAACAGAAGATTCAAAATCTTTAACAGCATTTAGCACACCTCAGGAATTTTATGAATGAAATGTATTACCATTCGGTTATAAAAACAGTCCAGAATATTTCAAGAGTATATGGATAAAATATTTGAAAAATACAACAATTTCATATTAGTATATGTAGATAATATTCTAATAGGATCCGAAAACGAAGAACAACATAAAGAACAGCTACTAAAATTCCTAGAAATAGTGAAAAATGCAGGTATTATACTACCAAAAAGAAAATGGAATTATTCAAAACTGAGATAGAATTTTTAGGAACAAAATTATCACATGAAGGAATAGAATTACAACCACATATAACAGAAAAAATAAAGAATTTTCCTAATGTCCTAAAAGAAAAAAGAAAGTACAATCTATAATAGGGTTACTAAATCAAACAAGAGGTTACATACCAAATTTATCAGTAAAAACAAACTGGTTACAAAAAAAACTAAAAAAGTTTAAGAAATGGGAATGGATCCCAAAGAATGAAGAGAAACTTAAAATATTAAAACAACAAACTTCAGAATTACATAAGCTAAGATTACCTGTTAAAGAATGTTCATGGAAATAGAAATAGATGCGTGTGAAAATAATTGGGGAGCAGTATTAAAATTCATTGAAATAGGTAAAAAGGAAGAAAGATTAACTAGATATACTAGTGAATCATTCACACAGACCCAACAAAATTACCACATAAATGAAAAAGAATTACTAGCAATCTTAAAAGCTATAAAAACGTTTGAGTTATTCATAATACATACAAAATTCACAGTCAGAATAAATAATACACAAGTAAAGAGTTGGATTAACAAGATAATAGACCCAACTATAGCAAATAAAATGTTGATAAGATGGCAAATGGAGTTAGCACATTATGACTTCTCGATAGAAAATATAAAAGGAAAAGATAACATCCTAGCAGATTTCTTGTCAAGAAGCCAGTAATTTCGTTTTTACAGGATGGAAAATAGAGTGCAGCATATAGAACATGATATAGTCTACCTAAAGGACACAGTGGAGCAATTAAAAGGAGCATTTAACCAACTACAACTGCAAATATGCGGTCTTCAAAGTATATTTTACCAACATATAAATACAGATCATATTGAAAAAATGAGCGAAGGGAGTGAACCTATTAACTCACAAAATACAAGTGGGATCACAAAAATAGCCACACAAGAGGAAAACACCACATCTATACAGCCTACTACCTATAAAGAGAGTTTACTCTCAGATCCTCCAAAATACTCCAAGAAGGATTTATTTTTACAATATATTGAGAAATTATATCAGACCACTCAGGTCAGCAAATTTATCAAAACTATTTCTCAACAGCATATGAACAAAGCTATCGTACTACCAGGAGTAAATCCAAAACAGTGAGGGTATTGTTCGAAAGAGGACTTATCCACTGCATCTATCCATCTCGAGAATATGAAGAGCTTAGCCAGTTACCAAAAGAAGTATATAAAGCTGCTAAAAGTTATTTGATCTCATAAAGGCATCCAAAATATATGTCCGTGTATTTTCAGCTATTCCAGAATTCCTTGAAGATAATGAAGAACTACCAGCTGAACATATTATAAAGATAGGGATGACTACACAAATCATGTTTGGAGCAACCAGTATTATACCATATAAGAACGAAGAATTTGAAAAATTAATCCCAGAAAGAAGAGCTACGGGATTTAGAACAATGTATTCTGAACTGAAGGATATACAAAACAGAGACGATAACATATGGATCTATGATAGCCCTGACCCACAAAAATTAATGATCTATAGCATAGCAAAAATTAAACAACCACAGTCAAAGAAAGAAGTCTTTGACAGCTGGTACTGAATCCTACATAAAGGTGACATGACAATGACAGAAGAGAAAGCTGTCCACTACTGTAGATTGATGAGGATGGAACCACAGCATGAATGCGACATGTGCAGAAAAGAACAAAAGAAGGCTGACGAAGAGCTGTTTCTGATGTGAAGCATGTGAAGATGTCTTCAACGCAAGCAGTGACGTAATTAGCTCAGTTATTTAACCTATTATGTAAGAAATGATGTAATGAGAACAATAATTGTATCTGGTGTAAAGCCATCCCTTGTTCTATAAAAGGGGAGGTAGGGTAAGGAAGACAGGCAGACGATCTAGGGAAAAGAAATTCCACATAAGTTTATAAGAAAGTCTGTAAGGGGTTTGGGAGAAATAAAATTATCTTTCCATGAGTTCTACTACAAGACTTGTTACTAAATAAAGTATGAACAACTAATTTTTCTTAGTTGGGGAGAGTTTTGTAAGGCTCTGCCTCAAGGATCTTGCAAAAAGACTCATTTGTAAACTTCTAAAGTTCAACTATACACATAGTAGCAGGAAACGAATTAGGTTGTGGTTGCATGTATCGAAGTACTATTAGTTGTTCCAGACGTATCTCTCGGATGAAGCTCTTTTTGAGAGCATAGCAATCTTGAGATGGGAGGAACGTAAAAGGAGCACTGAAATCAGGGTGCATACCAGAGGTATTTTATCCACTGGTAGTAACTGGTACAGAGCAGTTCAAAGAGGTTTAACTTGGTCGGAAGCATGATGGGCCATTTTGTTTTGATTTTAGGGTATCCTTAGAAATCTCTCTCTACTCCTAATTTTATAGTTATTGTTGTCCAGTAGAACTAATAGATAATAATCATTTCGGTATTGCCTCACAGATTTTATGCTAAACTATCAAGGAAGTGATAGAATGCTAGTTTTTTTTGTTTATTATTTTCATAGAGTAACAAGTATGGAGGATTATTATGAATTCAAATTATTCTTTTTTTAGTAACAAGTATGTTCACTGCCTTCACTCTCTTCATGCTTTATAATTATATGCAATATTGTTCATATGCTCATCTTTTCTTCCTTTATCCCCCTTTTCTTTTACAGTCCTGAGGTTTCCCTAAGGGACTAGCTGGATTATCTGTTTTGTGGATCTATAGCTCTCTTTCTCTTACTTGGTTCAGCTATGGCTTTTGGATTTGGGTGTTTGGCTGGTGACTTTTGACTATCGGCTCGCTAATTTGGGCCTTGGCTAGCTTTATTTTGAGCGTTTCTTGGTAGTGCTTTGTGGACACTTCAGTGCTTCGTTGCCTCGGTCTACAGCATTACTTGTTGTTTCCTTCTTTTGTTTTTAACTTCGGTAGCTGGACTCTCTCAGCCGAGGTCATCAGATGTTCTCTTTTCTTTGTTTCTAAATCATCAGTACTGTTGATGGAATTTGTTTCTCTTTGTTCGTTTATGCCTACTGTGGTTGCTTAATGGTTATGTGATTAGTTATGGTTCCTTACCCTTCTCTTCTCTATTATTTGGGACGTTTGTTTGTTTGATTGTTACTTTGAGGCTGTAGAGGCGTTCAGCTTGCTCTAGCTATTTCCTAAGTATGATTGTTGTTGGTGGATCTTTCCCATCTCTGTGGAGGTCCTTTTGTATTTTCTCTTTTATTGCTAGCTCCCTCTTTCATGAAGTTCCTATCCACCAGAGCGCTGTTAGCGATGGTGGAGGTTTTCTCGAGTTTAGGGATGGCATCCGGTTGCAGCCGTGCAAGCTGACTTGCGTGAGGTTCCCCGTCTTGATGGATTCGTTTCCGCCGCAGCCAACACTGCTTTTCGTCTCCGTGGGCTGGCTTTTTTTCCATTGCCTGATGCTTCTTCGGGCAGCAGGAAGGTTTCGGCTTCGATTGGAGCCCTGTGGAACTTTGGTCTTGTCTGTCTTTTCTCACCATTTTAGTGCTTAGGTTAACTATGCTGTTCTGTATATTCTTGAGGTCGTTCTATTTGTGCTTTTCGTGGTAGTTGTTATTCCATTTTACGGCTTGTAAAATTAACATTTTGTTTATCAGTAATATAATGCTTGTGTGATGGCTGGGGTCGTTAAACCCTATCCAATTCATCAAAAAAAAGTATACAACGAGTAATAATTATAACAATAAACCAAATAAATCCTGAAGAAACTAGTAATATAAATGTCGGAATAACTGATGAGACAAAATTAGAATATATGAAAGAACTTGAAGATGACATTCCTTACTACTTCTTTGAAATAGACAATATACATTATTTCGAAGAATATTATTTTACAGAAAACTATCATCTTTAAAATTTTAAAGTTTTTGATATTCTCTTTTCTTTTATCTTTCATGTTTCTGTTTTTAGGTGATTTCACGTGCTTCACAAACAAGTTGGTATCAGTGCCAAGTTAAAGTAAGTAATTTCACGTAATTTTCTTTAAATTAATCACTAATTTATAAGATATAGAATAGAAAACAAAAAACTTAATAATAAAAACAGAAATTATCTTAAAATCCAAAAATTTTTAGAATTTAAAGAAAGGTCACACATCCTATAGAAATTACTATAGGAAGTATACTATAAAAATTCAAATAGTAAATAGGTCATTTAGCTAAATAGTTTTCAAACTAGGTCATTTGACCAAATAAAATCAAAAAGTGGATCATTCCACTAATTAAAGGATATTATATATAGGGTTAAAAGGAAAAGAAGCCAATAGCTGCAGTAACAATCAAAACAACATACCCTTCCACTAACAAGAAAACATATATAGCGTGCCCTTCCCTCTTCTTCTTAGGCAGTGGCTAAAGAACAAAGGCCTGTGTATGGGTAGCTAAGCTAAGGATGCTTCCATTTAAGCTTTCTGAACAGAGAAGTCTTTTCTTGACATCCATAATCTCTGTCCTTTCTCTATGTTGCACACTTCTCCTTAATGATTCTGCATATCAACAGGGCCGGCTCTGAGTTTCCTGGAGGCAGGAGGCGAACTTCCGAATTGAGGCTCTCATAAAAAAAAAAAAAAAAAAAAAACCAACACCATGTATATAAAAAATTTGTAAATTGTCAAAGCAAAATATACAAAATATATAAATTTGTTTTGAATCACTCAAATTTATAGTCTCAAATTCAATTCAAAGTCTTCAAGCCTAAACCCAAATAATTCTTAAAAAAAATTTAAAGGCTCAAATAATTATTTTTTGTGCCCCTAATAACAATATTTTTCTTTTACGCTCAGAATACGTGCATATATTTACAAAAAATTACAAGTTTAGGGACCTGAAGCTAATATAAAATCATGAAAAAAAATAAAACGATTCATGGATTTTAGGGCCCTGAAACTAATATAAAAATTAAAAAAAAATTTCTAAAAATGGGGGCTCCTTTTTTTGGAGAATTTGGGGGCCTGATGCAAATGCATCAGTTACATCAGGGCCAGGCCGGGCCTGCATATCAACCACTGGAAATTAGCAACCTACAAATACATGTTTTCCAAACCTCAGAAATTTTGTTCTCAAAGGAATGTCCTCATAAGTCATATAATGTTTCAAACCCAAATTTATTGTAGAGACTACTAAAATTATGCCCCTATAATCGACGTCGCCACCAAGCAAAGTTTTTCTTATCACTGAATCATTTGACTACAAGGCTTATAAAACTATTAGATTAAATTTTAATACAGTAACTGTTAGAACCCAATTTTATAAATAAGATAAAATTCCCAACAGAAATTGCGAAGAACTGAAATACAGAAAATAAAATAGTAAACGGAAGACTTTGCACAGAGTCGAGACTGAGAATCTCTCTCCTTAAAGCAGAATTCGCCCCGTAGTGTGACGGTGGCTGGCGAATTGCTTCCCAGGATACAACTGTACCTTCTCTGAAGAGCAGCACCCTTACTTCAGAGCTTCAGCGAACTGCTGTCTGTGATGTACTCTCAGTTGACACAGAGTTGAAGAAGAAGAAGAAGAATAAAAAAATACTGACTCAATATATGACTCTGTCTGGATTTTTTGTCTTTTATAAAGAAGATGGAGACTGGACTGGAGACTCTTCATAGGCCCATTACTTTGTAACAGCAGAGTAATGGAGACTCTTCAGATTCATAACTGGTGAGCTATTACTTTGCTGTTACAGAGTAATGGTACCAGTTATTGAATCTGAAAAGCCTTATCAGTTCAGTAGGGGAAAAAATTTTGTCAGGGCAAAAAAAAATTAAGCCAAACCAAACCGAGTCGAGCCGAGCCGAAGCCGGGGCCGGGCCGGGCAGGGCCGGGGAGGTGCGCGCGCGTGTGTGTCATTTTGGATAAGTCCTCTCTCCACTACACGTTAGTGGAAACCCCCGGGCCACGCCCTTTAGTCCAGTTTTCTAGTATATATACTAGAAAAAATCTTTTCCAATTTTCGATATAGGACTATCCATTTTCTCCAAGTTGCCAAGTTAGTACATTTCAAGTACCCAACTTTGGACCAACATTTCTCATTCATACGGAATTCGTTTTTGGCAAGTGAGTACACTACGGAATAGTACTCATCAAGAGGACCGCAATCCACTCATTTTCCAGCACCGCCGGTGGCGGGAGCCTGCGGAATCCGGCCCGAAAAACTGCAAAAATTAATTCCAACAATCCCCCACATGAATGGAAATTACCATACCATGTAATCCAGACACGACAGAAAAACAAAAACATGACAGAAAAACTCTGAGAGTACAATCGGAAAATCACTGCATCAGGAATGGTAGTAATTTTTCAACTTTGAACCACCCTTAGTAATTAGCTATCGGAATCACTTGACCAGGTAGTGATCATGATGTCTTGAACTACCCGGACTTTCATGTGAACCTAGATAATAACTATCACATAGTTTCATCTCCTCACAGAACTAAGTTATCTTGTTGTGTTCATTTTGGCCTTGAACATCCCTGGTTAATCGTGAGTGAACTTGGAGAATGTAGCCTCTCTTCATTCTCCTAGAAACGGCCCCATTTCACACTCACAAGGTGATTGCCCATAAAGAGTATCCTTCTATACCCCACTTTTATTTCAAAGCTATGGGAATCATTAAAAGCCAAGCTTATCCTAACTGTTTGTAGGCAGCACTGTTTTATCATCCTAAGAGTGGGTATGAGATTTTAATATCTCAGTGCTCCCGTCGATTCAACAAGATTTAGTTGTCCCTTTGAACCTAGATCTTGGGATCTCCAATTCCTAGGTAATATTTCCATCAAGTATCCTCTTTCGTCATAGGCTTTAAACTCATTCTTCTTGATGATCTCACAACCTGCTCTCGCGACAGACCTTTTGTAAATGGATTCGCTAGGTTGTCGGCCAATTTTATATATTCTATAGAGATTACTCTATTTGAGAGCAGTTGTCTAATAGTTTTGTGTCGCCTTCTGATATGACGAGACTTATCATTATACATACAACTCAGTGCCCTGCTATAGCTGATTGGCTATCACAGTGTACACATAAAGCCGGCACTGGTTTTTCCCACATAGGAATATCCTCTAAAAAGTTTCGAAGCCATTCTGCTTCCTCTGCCACTTTGTCTAAAGAAATAAACTCAGATTCCATGGTGGATCTGGCCAATAGCGTTTGTTTAGAGGATTTCCATGACACAGCTGCACCACCAAGTGTGAAGACATATCCACTTGTGGATTTTGAGTTCTTGGAGTCTGATATCCAGTTGGCATCACTGTAGCCTTCTAGTACTGCTGGATATCTGGTGTAATGCAGTGCATAACTCTGAGTATGTCGCAAGTAGTTCAATACTCTAGTTATTCATTTCTAGTGACTTCGTCCTGGATTACTCGTGTATCGACTCAATACCTTTACCGAATGTGCTAGGTCCGGTCTTGTACAATTTGTTATGTACATCAGACTACCGATTACACGTGCATATTCTAGTTGTGATATGCTTTTGCCTGTATTTTTGAACAAGTGAAGACTGGAATCGACGGGACTTTTTGCTATCCCATTGGAGTAATTCTTGAATCTTTTAAGTACTTTCTCAGCATAATGAGCTTGAGACAAAGTAATTCCCTCAGATGTCCTAAAAATTTTGATTCCTAGTATGACATCTGCAACTCCCAAATCTTTCATGTCAAACTTGCCACTAAGCATGCTCTTAGTTTGTTTGATAATGTCGTTATTGCTTCCAATAATGACCATGTCGTCTACGTACAAACAGACCAGAATGTATCCATTTGGAGTATCTTTAATGTAGATACACTTATCACATTCATTTATTTTGAAACCATTTGACATCATAACATTGTCAATTTTGCATGCCACTGCTTTGGAGCTTGTTTCAGGCCGTACAGATATTTTACAAGCCTGCACACCTTGTTTTCCTGTCCAGAAACTACGTAACCCTCAAGTTGTTTCATGTATATTTCTTCTTCTAAGTTCCCATTTAGAAATACAGTTTTAACATCTATTTGATGTATTTCCAGGTTAGTAGAGCTGCAATAGCTATCAACATTCTTATGGATGTTATTCTTGTAACTGGGGAATATGTATCAAAGAAATCTAGGCCTTCCTTTTGCCTAAATCTCTGTACCACAAGTCTTGCCTTATGCTTCTCTATTGAACCATCTGGTTTTAATTTTTGTTTGAAAATCCATTTGCATCCTAGAGCTTTACATCCAGAAGACAAGTCGACTAACTCCCATGTATGATTTTGCATAATGGAGTCTATTTCACTTTTGATTGCTTCCTTCCACATAGGAGCATCAGGCATAGACATGGCTTCCTTGAAAGTTATGGGCTCATTCTCTAACAGAAAGGCCGTTACAAAGTCAGGACAAATGATTTTGATGTTCTAGCCCGTTTACTTCGTCTAGGCTCATCAGTATCATGTTCTGGTTCATCAACTGAAGTGCTTGCATTTTCTTGTTCACGTGTACGTTTGGGGTACGTAGTATCCTTGCACGGAAACACGTGTTCAAAGAAGGAAGCATTCCTTGATTCCATTATTGTACTCACATGGATATCCGGTATATCCGATTTGTATACCAAGAACCGATATGCACTACTGTTGTGTGCATAGCCTATGAATATGCAATCAATCGTCTTAGGTCCGATGGTGACCTGTTTCGGGTTAGGTACTGCCACTTTTGCTAGACACCCCCACATTTTGAGGTATTTATAAGAAGGTAAGTTACCTTTCCACAGTTCATATGGTGTCTTGCCGGTTTTCTTGTGAGATATTTTATTGAGAATGTAGTTGGTAGTCAGCAACGCTTCCCCCCCACATGTTTTGGGGTAAGCCAGAATTCAACAATAAGGCATTCATCATCTTCTTTAGAGTTCGGTCCTTGCGCTCGGCAGTACCGTTTGATTCGGGTGAGTAAGGAGCAGTTGTCTGATGAACTATCCCTGTTCTGAGCAGAACATGTTAAATGGTGCATCATATTCTCCTCCTCTATCACTTCTAACGATTTTAATCATTTTGCCAAGTTGATTCTCAACCTCAAGTTTATATTCTTTGAATCTATCCAAAGCCTCATTTTTGCTAAGTAACAAATATACATAACAGAATTTTGTGCAATCGTCTATGAAAGTCACAAAGTACTTTTTGCCACTTCTGGTCTGTACATATTTTAAATCACACAGATCCGTATGAATTAGACTTAGAGTTTCTGTGTTTCTTTCTACAGAACTTGATGAAGTTTTAGTGAGTTTGGCCTTCGTACAAACTTCACATTTTTCGGAGTTATCTACCTTAAATTTTGGTAGTAAATTCATGTTAATTAATCTACGCATAGAATTGACATTAACATGGCCTAGTCTTTCATGCCAAACAGAGGAAGACTCAACAACATAGGCAATAGGAGCTATTTCATTAACATTGGGAACAGCAGGAACAATAGTTTTAGGGATGACTGTCATTACATTAAACTTGAACAGTCCATCCTTTACATATCCTTTACCTAAGTATACCCCATTCTAAGATAACACAAAATTATCAGAAATAAGAACAACCTTAAACCCATTCTTGCTTAGCAAAGAACCTGATATCAAGTTCTTTCTAATGTCTGGAACATGTAGTATATTTGTGAGTGTTAGTTCTTTGCCTGAAGTCATTTTCAGCACTATCTTCCCTGTTCCTTTAATTTTGGAGGTGGAAGAGTTTCCCATGAATAGCTGTTCATCTTTGTTGCACTTCTGGTATGAAGTGAACATTTTCTTGTCCGAGCAGATAAGCTTGGTGGCTCCAGTATTGTACCACCATTCACGAGGATTGCTCCCCACAAGATTTACCTATGATACTACAGCACAGAGGTCCAGGTCAGAGAGACCGGTGGACAAGTTCTCAGCTATGTGTGTGTGGGATTTTTCATTCCCTTTTACATGTCCTATTCCTGAACGATTACTGTCCTTGCTGCGGCACTCAGAAATTTTATGCACCAGCTTACCACACTTGTGGCATTTCCCAGCAAACCTGTAGAACCCCATATTTTCAAATATTATTTTAAAGATTTGAAAATGAATTAAAATAATTTTCTGGAGATTTAATAGATATTTTCTAAAGAGTTATCTTTTACACGTGCAAAACACGTGAAAATACTTTCTTGAGAAGTTCAAAGTCAAATTTTCTTTATGGAAAACCATTATTTAATATTTAGAATTTATTTATTATTTTTCTAGATTTTTCTGAAATTAATTGGGTCTATTTGCAAATTTTAAGAAAAGAATGACCTTTTTGTAAATTTGTCATTTTTAGTGGTTAAAATGTAAAATGTATTTTCTGGACGTTTTGAACAGTACCGATTGAGATTAGTGAGTATATTTTACTTTTAAATCCTAATTTAAATGATTTTTATTGAATTTCCAAGAATAGAGCTATATATGTAAAGTTATATTTTGGAAGGACTATTTTGCAAATGTGTTTCTAAAACCCTAAATCATTATTTTCGGCCTATATAAGTGGGTGTGCAGCCGTCATTCGCTGCACAACATTATATTTTGTGATTTTTGAGGATCAAGAGGAGGATTTTGGATCTCGCAAAAGGGAGACTTTCTTGTCAGATCTTTTCATTTCTAAGGTGAGTGATATGAACGTTGTTTTGTGATTTGATTTATGTGAACAATTGTTTTGTTGTTTGTTTGACATGTATGTTTACTTGGTGTATTTCATATGAGAACGATGCAATGGTTATTGTTGTATTATGTATGTGAAATCTTTGAACGTTTAGTAGATCTTGATTGAAGAATTCTTTATTGCTTGAAAACATGTTCAAGATTTAAGTATGGTTAAAATAATAAGGGATTGGATGGATGAACATCTGGATCTTGTGATTACAAATCAGATTTTGGTTTTGAGTTGTGGAAGAAAATTCAGTATTGAGAAATCCTAATGGAAGAATTAGGAGTTAAGAACATGAGAATTAAGTTTTGAGATATTGGATGATTTGAGTACTGTATTCATAATGAGGATTATTTAAGATTGTCGTTTTTACTTGAATACAAATTATTTTAGTAAACGATGATTGTTTTTGGAAAACCCTAATTTTGATTATCATGTACAACCAAAACCTGGCAGTTTGTAGGCCGACAGTCGACTGGTAGACCCTTTTCAGTCGACTGGTACGACCCGACTGCTATGATCTTTAGTTTCCTTGAAAATCCGCTCTGGACAGTCGACTTAGACCCTTTTCAGTCGACTGTCACACTTAGAATTTATTTTTCAAAGTTATCGTAGATTTTTCTTTGGTAAGTCGACTTATGACTTTTTAAGTCGACTTATAATCCCTTTAAGTCGACTTATGACTTTGCAAGTCGACTTATAACACTTAGAATATTTCTTAAAGATTTCTGGAAGTTCTCTCTGGTAAGTCGACTTATGTTTTTGTAAGTCAACTTATGTTCTGGTAAGTCGACTTATGTTTTTGTAAGTCAACTTATGATCTGGTAAGTCGACTTATGTTTTTATAAGTCAACTTATGTTCTGGTAAGTCGACTTATGACTTTTATAAGTCAACCTATATTCTCTGGTAAGTCAACTTATGCTTTTTATAAGTCAACTTATAATACTTAACTTATTTTCTTAAAATTACTGGATTTTCCTCTGGACAGTCGACTGGTGAGTTTTGCAGTCGACTATAGACACTTAGATCCTACTTCTTAAAGATGTTAGTTTTCACTTTGGACAGTCGACTGGTGACCTTTTGCAGTCGACTGGTACTGATACTTTTCTAAGGTGTTTTGATGTTCTTTAAACAACTATTTCTTTAAATGTTTTGGGATCTATAACCTACCCTTGTAAATGTTATCCTTCTATAGAACATACGTTTTCAATATATTTTATAGTTGTATTTGGATTCTGGAATTATAAAAAGATTTGGGTTTTGTTGAGTGGAGAGATATCTCCTTCTGATCGTTTGACGATGGATTAGTGGGTTTTGGTCCTGTTGGGGTCTCTAAGAATTGAGTGGGGGTCGGGTATATTCTGCGGTGTTGAGAGTCATTGATCTCCGGGGTCGGGTATACTCTGCGGTGTTGAGAATCACTGAGAGTGATTGATAACCGGGTATCCGATCTGCGGTTTGAAAGTGACTGATAATCGGGTATCCGATCTGTGGTTGATAGTCGGGTATATTCTGCAGTATTGAGAGTCATTGATCTCCGGGATCGGGTATACTCTGCGGTGTTGAGAATCACTGAGAGTGATTGATAACCGGGTATCCGATCTGCGGTGTTGAGAGTGACTGATAACCGGGTATCCGATCTGTGGTTGATAGTCGGGTATATTCTGCGGTGTTGAGATTCATTGATCTCCGGGGTTGGGTATACTCTGCGGTGTTGAGAATCACTGAGAGTGATTGATAACTGGGTATCCGATCTGCGGTGTTGAGAGTGACTGATAACCGGGTATCCGATCTGTGGTTGATAGTCGGGTATATACTACTTGTACCTTTTTCTTCTATTGCACCCTATTATATGAAGACGTTAAGGGCTTGCACCGGACCTATGTAGAATGGGATGCATAGACTCCGACAAGTACGCATTAGAGAGTCAGCATATAGAAATTGTGTTTTCTTGACTTGGTTTATGCATGTGTTTTCCTGTTTTCTGCAACTACCACTTAGTTAAGCTACACTTGATGTTTTCATGTTTTCCTGTTATTTCTTACTTCACAATACATGTTTAGTATATGTTTCTCTCGTTCAGTACATGTTGTTTAAGAATCCATGCTTATTGTTTATGTATGTTGTTGCTTGTTTATGTCACTCACACCATTTATGGCTGACCCCTTTAGTTTTGGGGGTTAGGGATCATCTCTAGACTCAGATGTTACAGGTTGTTGCTTAGAGTTTGGAGGCTGGGATGCTTGAGATAGTTTTGAGATAATTGAGCTTTTGTGTAAAACTTTGTAACAAGAAGTGTTGTAAAAAGAAAGTTGTAATTCAAGGTATTTTGTATTTCCGCTGTGTTGTAAAGATTGATGTAATAAAAGTTTGGAATAAAATTATTTGTGTTTTTTGGGCTATATGTACTATTACATTGAAGTTGATGCTGGGATTGTGCCACGTATTTTCTAAGATATCATATTAGAAATTCGGGGCGCTACATCGGCTAGAAAGGGCGAATCCTACATTAGATGTGTGCCTTGTACTCAGCGAGGACGCTGATTTCTAAGGTGGGGTGTATGTAATACCCCAGATTTGGAGTGAACAGTCGACTGGTCGATTGTTCAGTCGACTGGTTTGCGTACACGGGATTTGAGAAGGATATGAGAAATTTAGTCCCACATGGGAGGTTTACAAAAATTAGTTTGAGTATAAATATAATTAGCCAATGATCAAGAGTCACCTAATTGGTTAACCACCTTTTGAGAGGCAGCCTGTGGTGTGCAGCTGTACTACATAGTATCTAATTTGTCTTCTAAAAATATTAAATTTGTCTGAGTATTGGGGCGGGGCGTTACAAAACCTCTTTGTAAGAGATTTTTTGTTTAAGGCCTGTGACAGAAACTTTCTCTTCTTGTCCTCCTGTTCTTACTCCACCACGTTGGCCTTTTCTATGGACTGATTTCCATAGGACCTGTCAGTCTTGTGATTCTCCTCTTCGATCCGCAACCTGACAATTAGGTCTTCAAGAGATATCTCCTTTCGCTTGTGTTTGAGGTAGTTCTTAAAGTCTCCATCCAGGTGGAAGTTTTTCGATGAACGCTGCAACCTGAAATGGTTCGCACAGCGTCATGTTCTCTGCAGCAATGTCGTGCATTATAACCTGCAGTTCTTGGACTTGACTCACAACAGTTTTGGAGTCAATCATCTAGTAGTCCAAAAATTTGCCAACTACAAACTTCTTGGACCCGGCGTCTTCTATTTTGTACTTCTTTTCTAAGAACCCCCACAGGAGTTTGGACGTCTTGAAGACATAGTAGACGTTGTACAGAGGGTCTACTAAGCCATTCAGGATGTAGTTCCTGCAGAGGTAGTCGCCCTGAGTCCACGCATCAACTGCAGCAACGGAGTGTGCATCCATTGGCGCCAGCATCGGGGCAGATTTAGTGAGGAATCTGTCCAACTTCAATGTGGTCAGGTAGAACTGCATCTTCCCTTGCCACTTCTTGAATCTAGTTCCATTGAACTTCTCCGGTTTTTCTCCCACGGTTATGTGCATAGGCAGAACAACCGAATGTGCCGCAACCGATTGTGCAGTCACATTTTGGGTCACCGGAGTTTCGGTACTGATAAGCCCACTGGCAATATCAGTTTGTGTGTTCTCCATGTTCTTATCTTCTCTGAAATAGTTTGAAACAGAAATTGTTAGGAGTTTTTTCTGAATTGATAACACCACCTGTAAATAAACTTCACAAAACTGTTAGAATCAGTGAGGAAAGAATTCTGCTTTAAGATTGTTAGAACCCGATTTTATGAATAAGAAAAAATTCCCAACAGCAATTACGAAGAACTGAAATACAGAAAATAAAACAGTAAACGGAAGACTTTGCACAGAGTCGAGACTGAGAATCTCTCTCCTTAAAGCAGAATTCGCCCCGTAATGTGATGGTGGCTGGCGAATTGCTTTTCAGGATACAACTGTACCTTCTCTGAAGAGCAGCACCCTTGCTTCAGAGCTACAGCGAACTGCTGTCAGTGATATACTCTCAGTTGACACAGAAGTGAAGAAGAAGAAGAAGAATAAAAAAATCCTGACTCAATATATGACTCTGTCTGGATTTTGTGTCTTTTATAAAGAAGATGGAGACTGGACTGGAGACTCTTCATAGGCCCATTACTCCGTAACAGCAGAGTAATGGAGACTCTTCAGATTCATAACTTGTGAGCCATTACTCTACTGTTACAGAGTAATGGTACCAAACCAGACCAAACCAGACCAGACCAAATCGAGCTGAAGCCGAAGCCGGGGCCGGGGCCGAGCCGGGCGCGCGCCCGCGCGTGTGTGTTTGTCATCTGAGCTAAGTCATCTCTCCACTACACGTTAGTGGTAACCCCCAGGCCACGCCCTTTAGTCCAGTTTTCTAGTATATATACTAGAAAAAATCTTTCCCAATTTTCGATATGGGACTATCCATTTTCTCCAAGTTGCCAAGTTAGTACATTTCAAGTACCCAACTTTGGACCAACATTTCTCATTCATACGGAATTGGTTTTTGGAAAGTGAGTACACTACGGAATAGTACTCGTCGAGAGGATCGCAATCCACTCATTTTCCGGCACCGCCGGTGGCCGGAGCCTGCCGAAATCCGGTCCAAAAAACTGCAAAAATTAATTCCAATAGTAACACTATACTAGTGGACAGGGAAGGGCTTGCCACAAATTAAGAGGATATTGGTTCTGGAGGATGCTTGTTTTGTTCCTAATATGTATATATATCCAACTATAGAGGGTTTTTTTACTGTTAATGATAGAATTACTTAACTTTTAATCTTGATAATACTAAAATATTATTGATTAAATTTCAGTAAAACATTAGAATGTCCAAATATAATAGTAGGTGGGAACTCTCCAAAAAGAGTGTGATACCTAAGATAGTAAAATAATAGTAGTGAAATTGATAGCTAAGATAGTAAAATATTAGTAGTGAAATTGATAGTGATAAAGCATTACTCTTATCTAACTCTGGATAGTAAACAAATATGACTTATCTTTTTCTTTATAAATAAAACTCAAAAAGTAGACACCCCCAAAGTATAAACACGCAAAAAAGGGTCCTCAGTAGTTTCATTTTTTTTACCAAAATAACACAAAATTTGAAAGTATTTACCATACAGAACCACTTTTGAAAGTATTTACCAAAATGACTCACTCGCTATCTCGGATAGCGGGTTTGGTAAAAATACCTCCTTTTGAGATAGCGAGTATAGGCTTAGGTGTTTGGAGAAAAATTTGAAAAAAAAAAAAAAATTAAAGTAAGACTCGCTGTTTCAAACAGCGATGATATTTTCACCATACTCATTGTGTGTGAGTACACAATGAGTTTGGTGAAAATATCATCGCTATTTGAGATAACGAGTATAGACTTAGGTGTTTCTCCATAACTTGAAGAAAAAATATCAAAATAAGACTCGTTGTCTCAAACAGCCAGCGTAGTTGTAGTACACTCCCTGTTTGAGATAGCAAGTCTGATTTTGAACTTTTTTTTTAGATCAAATTTAACAAAAAAAATTCAAAGTCAGGGTCGCTATCTCAAACAACGAGTGCAGTATAACTACGCTTACTGTTTGAGACAACGAGTCTTACTTTAATATTTTTCTTCAAATTTTTTTAAAAACACCTAAGTCTACATTCGCTATCTCAAAAACGATAGTATTTTCACCCAACTCGCCATTAGAGATAGCATTTTGATCATTTTGATAAATACTTTCGAAAGTGGATCAGTTTGGTAAACACTTTCAGAACATGGGTCATTTTGGTAAAAAATTCAGTAGTTTGTTCTCTAGTTGGTGAACGGTGAACCCATGTGCAGAAGAGATGTCAATTGAAAAGATTGAACTGAACTTTAGCTACCAGTACAAGGAGGACTGCTGCAACCCCGCTCTTAGCTTTCTCCGACTTTTGCCTCTTTGCTGTCAACCCAATGCATGGGCTGCAGGCAACACAAAATCCTTTTTTGAACTTCCCTATTGGTGGGACAACACAAAATACTTTTTTGAATTTCTTCTTTCTAATAGAACAGGCTACAAAACAAGAGCTAGATGGTTCTCTGTCTGCCTCTTGCATGCTTTACAAATTGAAGGTTGATACTTCTGCAAATATGTCGTCACTTCTTTAGGATTTCATATATGGAGAAAAAGAACAAGAACTTCTTTTGTTTTTCCAAACTATGTAGACTGAAATTAGCGGGAAAACAACCTAAAGATATTTGATTCTAATCTTCACATATAATCATGATCTATGTATGCAAAGAGTGGTGTTAGAGCATATGTAGGCATTGGCTATTGATGCTGCTTATTTTTAGATGTGGGGACAACAGGTGTGAGTTCTTGTAATTTGTGAAACGAAAGAGACGACACTGACTTTGACCTGAACTTCGGTCTGAACGTTCGGCTCTGGGATAGCAGGGGAGAGGTAGAGTCTGAAAGCTCGGCTCGGATCTTCGTAGCTCGGCTCGGATCTTGATACCTGCACAATGCCTAGAAATATCGGGAGAAGTCCCGGCGACAGGCCCTCCGACGATCTCGTCAGTTAATGAGAAAGCAATAGTAGCTAGGGTTCAGGTGGAGAAAGATTGATTACCTTTGAAAGTAGGGGGGGCTGGTAATTATAGACAGGGGTAAATGGATATGAGACTCTATCGGGCCGGGTCGGACGAGTTTGCCTGTGTGTCTGAGCTTGTTGAAGCCCGTTGGACCTGTTTGACCTGATGATCATAGGAGAGCAGAATCTGAGGAATCTGATGGCCCAGATGGGGCCAAGTAATTTATACCATATCATAAGCCCCCACTCCTGGAAGGCTGTGTAATCAAGCCGTGTAGGAGTAGTCTGTCTTTGTGGGAAGAGATGAAGGGAGTATTTGGCGAAGATTTGTTGTTCTGAATTCCCGAGGAGTGTTTGGGGTTTTTCGGAATTGCCACAATTTAGGCCGAGGGTCGACTTTGGTGAAAATGTGCTATAGGTCGAGCTTGTGGGGGCGGCGGCGAGCGTGGTGCATGGGGGTCGGTGCTGACCACTCCGAGAGTGGCACTCAGGGAGAGGAACCAGGTTGGTGAGAGCGCATCGAGTGAGGCATCTTCCGAGAGAAGCAGAGTGAGGCATATTTAGAGAGAAGCTGAGTGGTTGCTCAAAGTCATTGCTGAGCTCCGAGCTTGGAGTTGGTCAGCTCGGAGCGCTTTGGGTGAGGCAGTTTCAAAGAGAAGCTGAGTGGATGCTCGAAGTCACTGCCGAGCTCCGAGCTTGGAAGGTCGGCTCGGAGTGCTTTGGGTGAGGCAGTTTCAGAGACAAGCTGAGTGGGTACTCGAAGTCACTGCCGAGCTCTGAGCTTGGAGGGTCGGCTCAGAGTGCTTTGGGTGAGACAGTTTCAGAGACAAGCTCAGTAGGTGTTCGAACTGCCAAGCTCCGAGCTTGGAGGGTCAGCTCGGAGCGCTTTGGGTGAGGCAATTTCAGAGACAAGCTGAGTGGGTCCTCGAAGTCACTGCCGAACTCCGAGCTTGGAGGGTGCTCGCAGTACTTGCCAGGCGCTGAGCCTTGAAGCCTTGAGAGGTAACTTTGTTGGAAAAAGCTAGGTAGGTGCTCGCAGTACTTGCCGAGCACCGAGCCTTGAAGCCTTGAGAGGCAGCTTTGTTGGAAAAAGCTGGGTGGGTGCTCCCAGTACTTGCCGAGCGCTGAACCTTTAAGTCTTGAGAGGCAGCTTTGTTGGAAAAAGTTAGGGAGGTGCTCACAGTCACTGCCGAGCTCCGAGCTTGGAGGGTGCTCGCAGTACTTGCCGAGCGCCGAGTCTTGAAGCTATGAGGGGCAGATTTGTTGGAAAAAGCTAGGTAGGTGCTCGCAGTACATGCCGAGCACCAAACCTTGGAGCCTTGGACAGCTTTGTTGAAAAAAGCTAGGTAGGTGCTCGCAGTACTTGCCGAGCACCGAGCCTTGAAGCCTTGAGAGGCATCTTTATTGGAAAAAGCTCAGTGGGTGCTCGTAATAGATGCCGAGCGCCGAACCTTGGAGCCTTAAGAAGCAGCTTTGTTGGAAAAAGCTGGGTGGGTACTCGCAGTACTTTCCGAGCACCGAGCCCTGAAGCCTTAAGAGATAGATTTGTTGGAAAAAGCTGGGTGGGTGCTCGCAGTACTTGCTGAGCGCCAATCCGTGAAGCCCTAAAAGGCAGCTTTGTTGAAAAAAGCTAGGTGGGTGCTTGTAGTACATGCCGAGCTCCAAGCCCCAAGACTTGAGCTTTGAGATGCAGCTTTATTGAAAAAGCTAGGTGGGTGCTCGTAGTACATGCCGAGTGCCGAGCTCCCCAACCTTGAGCTTTGAGAGGCAGCTTTGTTGGAAAAAGCTGTCGAACCTTAAAGCCTTGAGGGACAGCTTTATTGGAAAAAGCTAGGTGGGTGCTCGCAGTACATTCCGAGCACCGAACCTTGGAGCCTTGAGAGGCAGCTTTGTTAGAAAAAGCTGGG
Organism: Hemerocallis citrina; assembly: GCA_017893485.1. Lineage (NCBI taxonomy): Eukaryota > Viridiplantae > Streptophyta > Magnoliopsida > Asparagales > Asphodelaceae > Hemerocallis > Hemerocallis citrina. The sequence continues at coordinate 26,252,903 of CM030368.1, forward strand.
TGGGTGCTCGCAGTACTTGCTGAGCTTCTAACCTTGAAGCCTTGAGGGACAGCATTAGTGAAAAAATCTAAGTGGGTGCTCGCAGTACATGCCGAGCACCGAACCTTGGAGTGTTGAGAGACAACTATGTTGAAAAAAACTAGGTGGGTTCTCGCAGTACATGCCGAGCACCGAACCATGGATCCTTGAGAGGCAGCTTTGTTGAAAAAATCTAGGTGGGTACTCGCAGTAGTTGCTAAGGGCCTAGCCTTGAAGCCTTGAGCGGCAGCTTTGTTGAAAAAAGCTAGGTGGGTGCTCGCGGTACTTGCTGAGCGCCGAACCTTGAAGCCTTGAGAGGCAGCTTTGTTGAAAAAAACTGGGTGGGTGCTCGCAGTACTTGCCAAGTGCTGAGCCCTGAAGCCTTGAGTGGCAGCTTTGTTGGAAAAATCTTGGTGGGTGCTCGCAGTACTTATCGAACGCCAAACCGTGAAGCCTTGGGAGGCATTTTTGGGGAAAAAACTAGGTGGGTGCTCGCAGTACATGCCGAGCGCAGAGCCCCCTAGACTTGAGCTTTGAGAGGCAACTTTTTTGGAAAAAGTTGTCGAACCTTGAAGCCTTGAGGGATAGCTTTGCTAAAAAAATCTTGGTGGGTGCTCGCAGTGCATGCCAAGCGCCGAACCTTGCAGCCTTGGGCAGCTTTGTTCAAAAAAAGCTAGGTGGGTTCTCGCAGTACATGCCGAGCACCGAACCTTGGAGCTTTGAGAGGCAGCTTTGTTGGAAAAAGCTGGGTGGGTGCTCGCAGTCACTGCTGAACTCCGTGCTCAGAGGGTCGGCTCGGAGCGCATTGGGTGAGGCAGTTTCGGGGAGAAGCTGGGTGGGTGCTTGAAGTCACTGCCGAGCTCCGAGCTGGGAGGGTGCTCGCAGTGCTTTCCGAGAACCGAGCCTTGAAGCCTTGAGAGGCAGCTTTGTTGGAAAAATCTGGGTGGGTGCTCACAGTACTTGACGAGCACCGAACCTTGAAGCCTTGAGAGGCAGCTTTGTTGGAAAAAGCTAGGGGGGTGCTCGCAGTCACTGCCGAGCTCCGAGCTTGGTGGGTCGAATCGGAGCACTTTGGGTGAGGCAGTTTCAGAGACAAGCTGAGTGGGTGCTCGAAGTCACTGCCGAGCTCCAAGCTTGGAGGGTGCTTACAGTACTTGCTGAGCGCCGAGCCTTGAATCCTTGAGAGGCAGCTTTGTTGGAAAAAGCTAGGTGGGTGCTCGCAGTACTTGCCGAGCGCCGAGCCCCCCAGACTTGACCATTTGAGAGGCAACTTTGTTGGAAAAAGCTAGGGGGTGCTCGGTTTTGTGTGTTTCCGAAGTGTACTCAGAACCTCGAGCATTGGGGTTTTGGGGATTTGGACCATTTATGGGCCAATAGGGTGGTGACATGTGTAATTGATGACGTCATGCTTTTCGCGGAATACGAGGTGTTTCTGGTTTTGCTATAAATCTCCCCCTCTTCCCATTTTCCATCTTTGTTTTCTCCTCTTAAGCTCCCAAATCTATCCTCCTAGTGCAGTTCAGTCACTGTCGGCGAGTTTTCCGATATCCTCCACTGTACTTCAACAGGTTAGTTAGTTTTATTTTTGAATATGTCGCGAGCTCAGTCTGGTTTGTCCGCCACTACCTTGGGTCAGGATGAGAGTCCCTATGCCTCCGACTCAACATCATGGGAGTCAGAGACAAAGGTCTATGACGTCGCACCGTTACATAGTGGGAGGCCCTTCGTGGTTGATTCGAGTGACTCAGAACGGGACATACCCTTAGTAGAAGGTGAGGAGGTGGTCGAGGTGATCGAGAGGGGCGAAGAACGGATCGTAGGGGCCGAGGAGGGCGATGAGGAGGTTGAAGTGATTGAAGGGGATGAAGAGCGGGTTGTAACGACCGATGAGGGCGAAGACAGAAGAAATGATACCTAATAAGAAGATGAAGACTTGGGCCCTTTGGCGACGCACTCTCCCCCGAAGGGTCCTCGAGTTTGACATAGGAAGACAAAGTGGGTTCATCCGGACAGTCCGGACGAGACAACTCCAGTGGTTAACCTTGAGGTCCCGTTTGAAGTTCAGCCGCGCTCTATCCGAATCTATCCGGACAATGTTAAGGAGTTTGTCCGATACAGAAGAGGTGTTGACGACGATGTGGAGGCTTCCTTACCCATTAGGAAGAAAATTGCTATGGACAGGGTGCCGACCGTCTTTACAGCGAACGACCTTCCCATCATACGTGTGAATTATTTTATCGGTGAGGAGTATGAGTTGCTGATTCCCAGCCTCGGGATCCGTCCCACAGACAAATTGGCTCCCCACTTTTGCATGTTCCTGGTTGATGCCTTATGTTCTAGTTTGGGACTGCCGCTCCACCCGTTCATTATGGAAGTCTTGAATTGGGCATCCCTTAGCCTAATGCAGTATAGGCCCAATTCCTGGAAGCAAATAGTGTGCTTCATATTACTTTACGCTGAGCGGGGGGTCTGCCCGAAACTGAAGAACTTACGGGAGATCCTCGGCCTCAGCTCGTCTGGCGAATATGAGGGGATCCACTACATTTCACTGAGACGAAGGAGAAGGGTCGTGCACGGGCACCTGGACTCTATCAAAGGGTGGAAAGAGAAGTACTTTATGGTTTGGAACCTGACTCCTTGGGTGATACCCACAGCTTGGAGGTTTTACAAGCCCAATCTGAAGGGTCCTCACAAGTGGCCGAGGATTAGGCGGATTTTGAGAAAATATGTTCGGGCAATAGCATTGGTTGGCCGAACGTGACGGAGAGGCACTTGGCTCTAATCGAACTAAGCCCCACTCATATCAATATGTTTTTTTTATCTAGTTTTCTTTCAAGTATTTTTGCTTCTTATGTGATTTTCCTTTTTGCAGACATGGATGATGATGTGATTGCCGAGAGGAGGGCACTGCTAAAGAAATAGGCGGCCGAGAAGGCTAACCGACCCCATCATAAGAAGCATGGGAGAGCCCCTCCCAAAGGGGTTGCGGAGGAGGCCCCTCTCCCGACTCCGAAGAAGCACAAGAGCTCGAAATCGAGCCCCAGCTTCAGCAGCTATAAGGTCACCTCGGTGGTGAAGGGTCCTTCCAGTCGCTCCGACGACCGATTAGATTGTCGGCGAGGTAGGCCTGCGGCTGTGGGCGCCGGACTGGGCCATTAAGATCAGGGATACCATGTCGGATGGGCAGGTGGCCATCGAGATGGTTGAGAAGATTGCTCCGCCTCGAGACCAGAAGGCCTGGGAGTGCGACACTGTTGAGTCTTCATACATGAATTGGGCTCTATCTTGCTGGCAGGTAATGTGGTAGTGGGTTGTGTTCATACTATTGGCCCATTTTCTAAGTCTATCTCCCTCGGTTGTAGGCCTGCTTGGTGGGCGCTCAGCTGATGAAGCTGTAGAAAAAGGAGATGGCGAACGAGAAGAGGAATACCCAGCGCTGGGAGCGGGAGGTGAAAGACCTCAAGCTGGAGAAAACGGACCTCGAGGGCCAGATTCAAGCTCTTCGAGCGGAGTTGGTGAACCAGGAGGATGCCTATATGAGAAGAATGGCCGAGCTGAGGAAGGAGGGTGACGTGCGCGTGGAGAAGATGAGGACGACCAATATTGACAAAGTGATCGAGGCCCTGGACGTGGTCTACACCCGGACGACCGGCTTTCACTATGACTTTGTCGTGCATGAGTTCCCACTGACCCTCGAAGGTGGTGATGATGCTGCGGGCGACGATCCCCACCCTGAACAGCAGGCTGAGGAAGAGGTGGGACAGCAGTAGTCCTTATTATTTCTTTTTCTCCTCTTGTTTTTTTTTGCACTTTTTGTAATAGCCGAAAGCAGACTGGCCACCACACTATTATAAAATTACTTTTTTGAGCAATGAAAAGTCTTTTGGCTGAACCTCTTGACTTGGATGAATTTGGATTTCTAGTTTGATTTTTTAGTCAAGTGTTTTTAGCTCGGAGTGATATTTCTCTATTTTTGGCAGATGACAGTGACCCCGCGGGGGACCTCGGTGGCTCGGAGATGAGCCGACTGAAAGGTAAGATCTCAGCTATGGAGTTTGCTTTGACTTGGTACCGTAAGGAGGCTTGTGACCGAGAGGCTGCCGTCAAATATTTTATGGACAAGTCCAAGGGGCTCAGAATGGAGCTGGCGCGATTCAAGAAGCTGTTATGCAATCGTGACCTGGACCCCACTGGAGCTCCATTTTCTATGACTAGTACCTCTGCTCAGTGGCCGTCGTCTGAGTCTTTCCTTCGCGAGGTTATTGTGGAGAAGGAATTAGAGGTGCAACGATACAGGATAATGCTCAGGATGTCTGGGTCCCGGTCCGTTTCCTTCACTGGCCCTTGTCCCCTTGATGGTGCTTTGTTTCCGACCCCAAGGATTGGTCCGACGAGGCCTTATGATGCGCAGACCCGGTGAAGGAGCCGACTCGGTCGGCTGGACTAGAGATCGTCTATATTGATCCTGTGGCTCTGACACAGGAGCCCTAGTCTAGGTTTTACAAATGTAACGAAGCTTTTCTTTTTATCATGACTGTCTTGTTTTGACTGTTCTTTTTGTCTTGTGATTAATTCCGACCTTCGAGGGAAGGTTCTCGGCATTTGAGCCGAGTAAGGGGTTTGAGCCGAAGGGTGATAATAAGAGTAAGGGATCCTGAAAGCTTGGTAATGGAGGACGTTTCGTCTTCCAAGCAAATTAATGGCCATTTAGACATTTTTACTTTCCACGTCATAAATGTGCATCCCCTGAGGGCTATATAACCCCCCGCCCCCTTATCAATTTATTCCCCCTTCACTGTGAGTTCTCGCCACCGGTGGTTCTCCTACCACGCTCTGACACTTGGGGGTAAGCGGCTATGAGCGTCGTTTTACCCGAAGTTGCCAGCTGGTGAAAGGAGGGTCGGTCTTGAATTATGGGGCTCGGGGTGCTTTCCGTAGGCGAGCTCCCTAAATAAAACTTTTGTTCGGGAGTCCTGGACCAGTGGTTCTCCAGTCATCCTCTGACGATTGGGGGTAACGGCTATGAGTGTTGCTTATCCCCAGTTGCTAGTGGGTAAAAGGTGGGTCGCTCTGTGGTTCGGGGCCCGGTGGCTCTTGCCATGGGTGAGGGCCGTAAATCCAAGCAAAAATTTTGGGTTGGGCGGTTAGTCGAAGTCCTGACCGAAGGTTTAGGAATTGGGAAATTTTGATGAAACCCCCTTAGGTGCACGAAGGGGTTAAGGGATTGTAGAATCCCTCGTGGATGCTCGAAGCCCATGCCGAGAGGCGAGAACATGAGCGTGTGACGTCCAAACCGAGGGCTAGGGGATGAGGAATTGTAGAAACCCCCGTGGGTGCTCTCAGTCCATGCTGAGTAGCGAGGACGTAAGCGTATGAAGTCCGAGCTGAGGGCTTGGAGTTGAGGGATTGTAGAATCCCCGTGGGTGCTCGATGTCCATGCCGAGTGGCGAGGACGTAAGCGTGTAACTTCCGGGCCGAGGGCTAGGATTTGAGGGATTATAGAATCCCACGTGCGTGCTCGAAGTCCACGCCGAGTGGCGAGGATGTGAGCGTGTACGTGCCGAGCATCGAGCCCCATAGGGCGTTGCTCACAGCACATGCCGAACATCGAGCCCCCCAGCATGTGTGAAATCTACGGCGTGGCTCGCTGCATATGTCGAGCATCGAGCCCCCTAGCTTGTGTGAAAGCTAGGGCATGGCTTGGTGTACATGTCGAGCATCGAGTCCCCAAGCTTGTGAGAAAGCTAGGACATGGCTCGCTGTACATGTCGAGCATCGAGCCCCCAGCTTATGAGAAAGCTAGGGGGTGGATCGCTGAACATGTCGAGCATCGATCCCCTAGCTTGTGAGAAAGCGGGTGCCTTACTTGAGGTACATGCTGAGCGTCGGGCGTCCAAGCTTGTGAGAAAGCTGGTACCCTACTCGAGGTATATGTCGAGCATCGGGCGTCCAAGCTTGTAAGAAAGCGAGTGCCTTGCTCGAGGTATATTTCGAGCATCGGGCGTCCAGGCTTGTAAGAATGCTGGTGCCTTGCTCGAGGTACATGCCGAGCGTCGAGTGTCCTAGCTTGTGAGAAAGCTGGTGCCTTGCTCGAGGTACATGCCGAGCATCGGGCATCCAAGCTTGTGAGAAAGCTGGTGCTTTGCTCAAGGTATATGCCGAGCATCGGGCTTCCGATCTTGTGAGAAAGCCGGTGCCTTACTCGAGGTACATGCCGAACTTGGGCATCCGAGCTTGTGAGAAAGCTGGTGCCTTACTCGAGGTATGTGCTGAGCGTCGGGCGTCCAGGCTTGTGAGAAAGCTGGTGCCTTACTCGAGGTACGTGCGGAGCGTCGAACGTCCAAGCTTATGAGAATTTTGGTGCATTGCTCGAGGACGTGCAGAGCATCGAACGTCCAAGATTGTGAGAATTTTGGTGCCTTGCTCGAGGTACGTGCGGAGCGTCGAACGTCCAAGTTTGCAAGAAAGTTGGTGCCTTACTCGAGGTACATGCTAAGCGTTGGGCATCCAAGCTTGTGAGAAAGCTGGTGCCTTGCTCAAAGTACATGCCGAGCACCGGGCATCCGAGCTTGTGAGAAAGCTGGTGCCGTGCTAGAGGTAAATGCCGAACGTCGGGTGTCCGATTTTGTGAGAAAGCTTGTGCCTTGCTCGAGGTATATGGCGAGTATCGGGTGTCTAGGCTTGTGAGAAAGTTGGTGCCTTGCTCATGGTACGTGCCAAGCGTCGAACATCCAAACTTGTGAGAAAGCTGGTGCCTTGCTTGAGGTACGTGCCGAGCGTCGAATGTCCAAGCTTGTGAGAGTTTTGGGAGTGATTTGTACGAACTTTGAACAAAATATTCTGCTTTTATACCTTGACCATTTGCTTACAAGTGAATTGGTGCATAGCTCTTACAACAGTGGACTCTCCCTCACTTTCCCTCTTGAAATTTAATGAGGTGCTCCGCATTCCAGGGCCTCTTAACCATCTTGCCCCCAAGGTCTTCAAGGGATACGTGCTGAGATGTACCACTTGGAAGACCTTATACGGGCCTTCCCAATTAGGGGCGAGCTTACCTTTGGCTGTGGGCTGGGAGATTGCCAGCTTTCGGAGCACGAGGCCCCTTTCCTTGATGTTGGTTGGGCGGACTTTCTTGTTGTAGAGCCTCTCAACCCGTTGCTGGTATATGGCCCGTCGGATGCTGGATCTTTTCCGTACCTCGTCCATGAAGTCCAGGTTTGCCCTGAGGTCGTTTGAGTTTGATTCTTCATTGAAGCCCATGTACCTCAACGATGGGAGGCCGACTTCCAGAGGGATGATTGCCTCGGTCTCGTATGCCAGATTGAAAGGAGACTCGCCGGTTGGAATTCTCTCAGTAGTCCGATGTGACCAGAGGACGCTTGATAATTCCTCGACCCAAAGACCCTTGGGCAATTGGTCCAAACGCTTTTCAGGCCGTCGAGAATTTTACGATTGGTATTTTCGGCTTGGCCATTCGATTGGGTAGGAGAGATTGACGAGAAGAGCTGCTGAATGCCGAGGTCTTCACAAAACTTCCGAAAATTTTTGCCAGCGAACTGGGTTCCGTTATTGGTTACTAGCATGCACGGGATCCCGAATCGGGAGACTATGTGTTTCTAGAAGAATTGTTGAGCCTAATGCTCGGTGATCGTAGCTAGGGGCCCCGCCTCAACCAACTTGGTGAAGTAGTCAATGGTCACGATGAGGAATCACCTTTGGCCGGTCGCTTGTGGAAAGGGGCCGACCATGTCCATTCCCCACATGGCGAAGGGAGTAGGACAGGCGAGTGACTTTAGCTCAGCTTGGGGGACTGTTTAACGGGGGAGAACTTTTAGCAGGGGCCACAGCTTCAAACAATGTTTTTAGCATCTTGCAGCATAGTTGGCCAGTAGTAGTCGTGGTTTAGGGCTTTTTGGGCCAGCTACCTGCTGCCCATATGACATCCCCCGGTCCCTTCGTGCAGTTCTTCCAGGGCGTACTTAGCCTCGTCTGGTGTTAGGCAGCAAAGATAGGATCTCCCGTCAGACTTGGTGTAAGAGCATTTGAAGAGCACATTCCCAATTAAGGCGAACCTTTCGGACCGCACTTGGATACTTCGTGCCTCGGCCAGGTGCAGTGGCAACTCTCCACTTGTTAGGAATTTATGTATGGGGGTCATCCATGTCTGAGTGGAATCACCGGTGGCGAGCCAGAAGACTTCAGGCTCTTTGATGGTCAGTTTGAGGAGGACCTCGACTAGGACCGTGCGTTCTAGTCCTCCGAGGGACGATGGCGCGAGTTTAGATAAGGACTAGGCGACATTTTTGTTCACTTGGGATCCACTGGACATCCGCCTGTGCGAAGAGCTGCAGGAGCTGCTTCGCATGTGCCAAGTACTGGGTAATTCGGAGGTCACTGGCCTCGTACTCCCTGGTGATCTGATTGACCACGAGCTAGGAGTCACTGAAGACTCGTATTTGCTTTGCCCCGCCCGGTAGGCTAATATAAGTACGGCAATCATAGCCTCATATTCTGCCTCGTTGTTTGTGGCCGGGAAGTTAAGCCGAAGAGAATAATGGTGGAGGAAGTCATCGGGGCCTCTGAGGATGACACCAGCGCCGCTCCCTTCCTCACATGACAAATCGTCGACGTAGATGTCCCATGTCGGGGCGTCCTCATGGATTTTTGGGGAATTGGGGATGGTGCATTCGGTAATAAATTCTGTGAGAGCTTGGCCTTTGATTGCTGTCCGAGGGTGGTAGCTGATGTCGTGCTGACTGAGCTCGATTGACCATTTGATGAGGCGGCCAGAACTTTTGGGCTTTTAAAGGACTGCCTTGAGAGGCTGATCCGTGAGAACACGGACGGAGTTGGCCTAAAAATAGGGTCGGAGTTTCCGTGCCACCATTACCAGTGCATAGGCAATTTTCTCCATCCTCAGGTATCTGACCGGCTCGCCATGCAGGAACTTTCTAACGTAGTAGAGGGGCTTTTGCGATCCGTCCTCCTATTTTTCCAACACGGCGCTGAGCGCGTGTTCAGTGGCAGCCAGGTATAGCAATAGGGGCTCGCCCAGCTCCAGCTTGCTGAGGAGCAGTGGGTTAGCGAGGTATGCTTTCAGCTGGTCAAATGCCTCTTGCTGGGAGGTCGCCTACTCGAAGCTTTTTGCCCCTCTAAGGGCTTTGAAGAACGGAAGCGACTTCTCTCCAGATTTGGAGAGGAAACGGTCGATGGTCGCCAGCCGTCCCATGAGCCTTTGTACTTCTTTGATGTATCTAGGGGGAGCCATATCTAGGATGGCTTGAATCTTTTCAGGATTTTCTTCGATGCCGCAGTGGCTCACCATGAATATGAGGAACCTCCCCTGAAGAGGGGTTGAGCCTCATATTGTGAGATCGCAGGACCCTAAAAGCTTCTTCGAGGTCGACAACGTGATCTTGGCCTGAACGGCTCTTGATGAGCATATCGTCAACATACACCTCCATGTTCTGCCCGATCTGGTCTTTAAAGACCCGGTTAACGAGCCTCTGATATGTGGCGTCGGCGTTCTTCAGCCCGAAGAACATGACCCGATAACAGTAAAGGCCTTGGTCGATCACAAAGGCAGTTTTTGGTATGTCTAGGGGGAATATTCTTATCTGGTTATAGCCTAAAAATGTATCCATGAAGCTGAGCAGTTCGTGCCCCGCTATCGCATCTATGAGGGCATCGATATTCAGGAGCGGGAAGGGATCTTTGGGGTAGGCCTTGTTGAAGTCTGTGAAATCAATGCATATTCTCCATGTGCCGCTATCCTTTTTCACCATTACCACATTAGCCAGCCACTCTGGGTAGCTGACCTCCTTAATGAATCTTGCTGAGAGGAGATTGCCGACTTCCTCCCTTACCGCCAGTTGTCTTTCGGGGTAAACTTACGCCTCTTCTACTGGAATGGCTTTGAGTCCGAACGGATGCTCAGCCGGTGCATTATGATGTCTTCAGAGATTCCCGACATATCGGACGATGTCTAGGCGAAGATGTCAGAGTTCCGACGGATGCACTCAATGATCGTTCGCTTTAGGTTTGGGGCCAAGGATTGGCTAACCCAGAACAACTTGGACATTTCTTCCTCGAAGTAAGGGACCTCCTCAAGCACATCTACGGGTTCCGAGCTTCGCTCGGAATGGAGTTCTACCGCGTCGAGCGAAAAGATGCCGCCCCCACCGCGGTCATGTAGCACGAACGTGCCGACTCCTGATTTCCTCAGAAAATGCCCACCCCGTGATCGGTGGGAAACTTGAGCTTTAAGTGGTAGGCAGAAGGAACCGCCTGGAGGGTGCAAAGGTCGGGTCTGCCGAGGATGGCGTTATAGGAGGCATTGACATTGACCACCATGAAGTCCATTACTTCGGTCCGATGGGTCGAGGTCGTGCCAACCGTTACGTCAAGCATGAAAATACCCTCAATCTGGACGGGGACGCCAGAAAATCCATGGAGCATGTAATTTGCCGGTTTTAACCTTTTGCGGGAGAGCTTGAGGTTTTCAGAAGCGGCAAGGAAGAGGATGTTGAACGAGCTACTGTTTTCCACAAGGATATGCCGAACCTCATGGTTGGCCACGCCGAGGCTGATGACAAGAGCATCGCTATGCGGGAGTCGGACGCCTTCCAGGGAGCGGTTGGCCATGGACCAAGCTTACCTCCAGCAAGAAGGCCTTGCGGGGGGTTTTGGAATCTCCTCCCATGGGCCCACCGTGGACACAGTATAAGATGGCCTGCTCCCCCCCCACTTGTCTCTTCGGGCTCAGAATCTCGGTCGGGTTGCTAGCTGACCGTTCGAGGAGGAGGTGAAGGCCTCGGATTCCTCTGGTGTCACGCCCCGCTTTCCAGAATACGGGAACACAGGTACGTAACTGAGGCCCAACGAATGATGCGAATACATCATTCATAAGCTGTATATTTAACTCAACAATAAGATGACAATATTAACCACGCAAGCATATAAAATTACAATAGGATAACAATGTACATGACATATTACATGACATAATACAGAACATAACCAACAAATAGAAAAGAAACATAGTTACGGGTCAAACACGCCCGGATTACAACAAGGAGTACATGAATAAACAAAAACTAAAATAACATAAAATTAAACAATACTAGAATCTCTGTTCAGCAACACCTTCGTGTAATTCTCCATCTGGGCCTGCAAGTATATTATTACAAAAGAAGAGACAAAGAGGTACCCGTTAATGCAAGTCACGGGCCACAAATGGTACAAGCAACGGGACAATTATAAAATGAAACAAAAGTAGGGAAAGAACAAGGAATCAAGAATCATATAACAGAAGGAATACAACAACTTGCAACATAATCAAGAACAAGACCTCATGGAACAAATAGCGTGCATGAAAACAAGTAAATAATCCATAGGAACATGTAACATGTGAACGAGTAAGCAAGTAAACGTGTCAACATGAACGAGTAACATGTAAACAAGTAAACAAGTCATCATAACCATGTAACATATAAACGGATCATGCAAGTGTACGTGTCAATGTCATGTCTTTTATTAACCTAACTAGGTAGCACTTCATGCATCCCATACCACATGGTTGCTACTCGCAATCAAATGAACGTTTAGACTAGTAGTGGATTCTATAGGTCACGTACCCGGAAAACATATCAAGTCAAGTCAAGTATATCTTGTATCAAGATACATGCAATGTGGACATAGTGTAACATAGCGTGAAACATAGAACATAAAATTCGCAAATTTGCAATTTGCATCGGGGAACCACGAGCCCCCGTCGGAGTACGCTATTCTATATTGCCCACTACTAAATCTTTTTCCTTTATACCTCGGCTTGTTATCTTTTTATTACAATCAAACATGAACAATAACTACATGCAACAACAAGGACGGGTAACATGCCAGGATCAAGTATCAAGACTTATGCAATGCGGGAAAATATATTTCAGGGCTTATAAAACATGTTGATGCAACTAATGACATGCATAACACTTAATCAAGAATAGAAGATATTATAACAATATGTAATCTAGTAACAAGCAATTCACGCAAAACATCCTGTATAGTTCTAAGGGTATATATGTGTATCGTGTTCATGCAATGGATATGATAACAAAGTATTCGTGATCTTGTACGAATACCTGATCAATGGACTATATACAATATGAATAGAGTCAAAAATATACTTGCGGTATTTTGCAAAAGAGCTTGTACTAGAACAAACGGATTGTACAAGAGGATACTTGCCTGTTAATCGACGACGATGAAATTGAAGACAAAAATAACGGAATCAGTATCCCGGGCAGCAGAACACGTGCAAGATGTGTGGCAGCCACGCCAAACCAGCAACAACAACTCCACAAAGCAAACTCCAAAATAGCAGTCAACTCCTTCACAAATTCCAAGACAGCAAACACGTCCAATCACAACCCTAAAACAGCAACACCTCCTGCCAAATTTTCTTCACAACACCAAACACCAACACAATAACACCAAACAGGGACCTAGCACACCAACAGAGATACAAATCAACTCAACACCAAACTCCAATAAATTCCAATACAAATCGGATCCCTCCTCCACAATACTAACACACCAGTACGCCAACAACAACACAAACAGCAACTATACTTTCCCCAACGCCTTCTTCTTCTTCATAGTGAGACAGAGAGAGAGGGGAGAAGAGTGATGGTGGAAGAGAGATAGCAGAGAAGACGAGCGGGAGTGGTGAGCGACTGGCGGGAGGAGTGGCCTGCTGAGTTATCGAGAGGAGCAGCGGGGCGGAGGTCGCGCGACTGAGAGGGAAGCAGCGATGGAAGGGGGAGCAGCAAACAGCGAGGAGGAAGCGGAGCTCAGGGGGGAGCGACGATGGGAGGAGGGCAGGAGCACGGCGCTGGTTGAGCGGAGGCGCTCGAGGTCGGAGAGAGCGCAGGCGGAGGCTGCGGTGTGACTGGGGGCAAAGTGAGAGGAATGGAGTCGACGACTATGGAGCTCGAGGGGACAGCGGAGCGACGGCGGGACTGACGACGAGGGGCTTCGACTGTGGTCGCGACGGAGCGGGAGTTGTCGAAGTTGAAGACGATGCAATGGCGGAGGAAGCTCGAACGGGGAAGGCGACGGCGGGAGTGGTCGAGGCGGAGGCGGTCGACTGGAGGAGAGAAGGATGGCGGAGGTTGTGCGAGGTGTACTGCAATGCAGTGTGGGGCTGAGCAGTGGAGTGCGGCACTTCGGGGAGTCGAAGGTGATTGAGTGAAGAGCGGGAGATGGAGGAAGGAGAAGAGGGAAGTGGGTTCTGTTTCTTAGCTTTGTGTTTTGTTGGGTTTGGGAACAGAGGGAGTGAGAGAGAGTGGGAGGAAGAAGAGAAGAAACGGGGATGGTTTAATATAATAATAAAATAAGTATTGGAGTAGTGGGGGTGGAAGGTGGGGTAGTTACGAGGAGTATGGGGATTGTTCATATGCAGAGTGGGGGAGTTGGGGTACGGGATTAGAAAATGGGGGTGAGTAAATAGATTGTATACGGGTAGGTGCAGGATAAATCTGTATAAATATATGGGTTTTGGGTTAGTGGGTTTGGGTTTGGTTCATGGGCTCAAAATATTAAATAAAATAATTAAGATGTTGGGCTAGATTTCTAGGGCCAGATTAAAAGTATAATTAAATAATAAAATATCAAATATAGAATTGGGCTTAAAATAACAATTAAACAATTGGGCTCACCTTAATAATTAATAAAATCAATAATGTAAACTTGGGCTTATAATAAACAATTGAATTTCAGAATAATAAATACAAAGTTGGGTTCATAAAATAGTTTGAATAATAATATAATCAATTAGGGGAAAATACTTACAAAACACTAATAATTTAAAATACAGAAAAAAAATACTTGAAAATTATGTATTAATGAAAACAGAGGTTACATCTGGTCCCTCCGGTCTCTCAGGTTAGTTTAGGTGAATTCCCTCAGGTACCCTCACTGGATGAGGGCCTCTATCTCTTCTTTAAGGGCGCGACAGTTGTACGTCTCGTGCCCATGGTCCTTGTGAAATTGGCAGTAGAACCTCTGGTCCCTTTTTTTGTTGTTGCTAGGTCGGGGAGGGAGTCGGACGATCCCTATGTCCTTGATCACTAAGAGGATGGCTAACACGTTCTGGGTTATTGGTGTATAACTTTCGAAATAGGGTACCGGAGGTGGCCTCTTCTGGCCGAATGCGTCCTTCATGATCTTCTTGGCGAGCTCGGAGTCGTCCGCTTTCCTTTTGCCCTTGGCAGAGGCTTCTTTAACGCCCTCGGGATGTAGGGCCTCCTCGGCCCGGATGTACTTCACGACTCTGCTAAGGAGGTCGGGGAAGTCGACAAGTGGTTTCTTGGCTAGGGAGGCCTTCAGCTGGCCGTGGCGAACATTGTGCCGAAAAGCTACTGAAGCGACGCCCACGTCAAGGGAGGAGACCGCCCTTGCCTCGGTGGTGAATCTCTGAACGAACTTGCAGAGGGTTTCCCTTTCCTTCTGCTTAAGGTCCAGAAAGGACACACTCGTCTTCTTGACCTTCCAGCTGGTCACGAAGTGAGCTAGAAAGTTCGCTTCTAGCTGGTCGAACGAGAAGACCGAGCAGGGTGTGAGCTTTAAGAACCATTCCGGAGCTGGACCGCACAGGGTGGTAGGGAAGGCGCGATGTAGAAGAAATCTGATGCACTGTGAATCAACATGAGGGTTTTGAACACCTCCATGTGATCAGCAGGATCACTCTCGCCATTGTAGGTCTCAAATTGGGGAGGCCTGAAATTACGAGGGATCTCAGCGTCTAAAATTTAAGAGGAGAACAGAGGTCTGTTCGGCCGGTACCCTTGCCCAGTGTGTGGCCCGCCATCGCCGAGATGGGCGAGGTGGTTTTCCATCTCCTGGAGGCATCGGAGGACGACATCATCTTGTTCCTATGGGCGATTCGAACCGTGAGATTCGTTGCCCAAAGCTTCTGAACGAGGATTGGTGGAATCGCGTGCCTCGGTCCTGGACCGCCCCGGATAGCCTGGAAGACCTCGTTCCAAAAGTTTAGGAACTCGGTTCTCATGACCGGGGTCTGCTTTACCGGGCCACACGAAGGCGGAGGTCCTCGGGGTGAGTGGCTGTGCCTTGGTTTCCATTCTTCGGTCGGTTTTCTGCCATCGTTCGGGACCGAGTTGGAAGCGGCCCCTCCCTTAGACTGGCTGATCTGGCAGTTCTGGATCACACATCGTAAGTCGGGAGCAGAAATCGAGTGTGAAGCGCTCGGTTCGGGTCCTGCCGCACCATTGGGTCGAGGTTGATGAGGGCCCTGAGTGTTCACGTGGCTATGAGAGGGAGCAGTATCTGGACAACGTCCAGAGGTGAAAGCTTTTCTGGCTTTGGGAGCCATGGAAAAGCCTGGCTTCAAGGTGACATCCTCGGACGGGATAGGACCGATGTCAGTGTTGCGGTTCCCACAGTCGGTGCCAACTGGATGCTACTTGTTTTTGGGTGTGGGGGCAACAGGTGTGATTTCTTGTAATTTGTGAAACGGAAGGGACGAAACTGGCTTTGACCTGACCTTCGGTCTGAACGTTCGGCTCGGGGATAGCAAGGGAAAGGTAGAGTGTGAATGCTTGGCTCGGATCTTCGTAGCTCGGCTCGGATCTTGATACCTGCACAATGCCTAGAAACACCGGGAGAAGTCCCGGCGACAGGCCCTCCGACGATCTAGTCAGTCACTGAGAAAGCAACAGTAGCTAGGGTTCAGGTGGTGAAAGATTGATTACCTTTGAAAGTGAGGAGGGGACTGGTATTTATAAGCAGTGGTAAACGGGTCTGAGACCCTAACAGGTCGAGTCGGACCCGTTTGCCTGTGGTCCTGAGCTGGTTGAAGCCCGTTGGACCTATTTGACCTGATGATCACAGGAGAGCGGAATCTGAGGAGATCTAATGGCCCAGATGGGGCCGCGTAATTTATACCATATCAGCTATTTTGCCAAAATTTTCAAAAAATAAGATTTTTTTTGTGCTGCAGTCGTTGGCTATAAACCCAAAATTTGGGTTTTAGAGGAACATTCGTCTGCAAAATTTGGCAGAAGAAATAGAAATTTGGAAAAAATAGCCACGAAAGATGATTTTGCAATTTTTCGATCGAACGAAAGATCATTTTTCGTCGATTGAATTTTTTTCCCTATCGGACGGGAATTGATTTCTCGTCCCAATTTTTTTCTAATAAATTTTCGGATGGGGGATGATTCCTCGTCCCAAATTTTTAAAAAAAATATATCTTCGGATGGGAAATGATTTCCCGTCCGATTTTATTAAAAAAATATACGGGACGGGAAATCATTTCCCATCCTGTGAATTTTAATAACAAAATAAATTGGGTTACAACAACTACAGCACAAACTCAAATTTCCATTTCTTATATGCCACATACCCAAA
The DNA here is from genome assembly GCA_017893485.1 of Hemerocallis citrina. Lineage (NCBI taxonomy): Eukaryota > Viridiplantae > Streptophyta > Magnoliopsida > Asparagales > Asphodelaceae > Hemerocallis > Hemerocallis citrina. The sequence continues at coordinate 26,269,349 of CM030368.1, forward strand.
ATTTGGGTCTCAACGACTACATATGCTCGTTTGATGCTAAATTTTGGTATTTGGTGTAGCGCCCCGAATTTTCAATAAATAAAATTAGAAATAAGTGGCACAATTCACAGCATCAACTTCAATTGTAATTATAAACATAGTAGAAAACACAGGAAAAATTAAAACTTTTTATTACATCATCTCTTTACAACACAGCGGAAATAAACACTTTAATTACAATCTCTTTACAACATAATAAATTACAATTCTCAGTCAACTCCAAGCCTTTTTTCTTGATTCAATGCTATCCATAACTGAAAATCCTGCAAAATCTGAATGAAAAGTGGGCACGTCAGTTAAATGCAACTGACGTCAACTATAGTAATAGGAACCTTCCCAAGTCTCACAATCACAAACTTGTCACATAACATGAAATAGAATAACAATGAAATATTCAATAAACAACAAGTGAAACTATACTAAGTAAGTGTGTGTCAAAATAACAAAAGAAAAATGCATAAAACAATGTTCAAGAAAGCACAATGCATACGATGATTTCTAATGCATACTTGTCGGATTCTATGCATCCCATTCTACATAGGTTTGGTGCAAGCCCTTATAGTTCTCTATTTTATAAGGTTCAATCCCACGTTATGCAACTAACCTACTACAATGATTACTTTAAGATTTAGATTATTCTGCGAGTATCTAGCCCATGCCCCGATAATTTCGGAGGTCAATCTTTACACCGCAGATCATCTTGAGGCCCACATACCCATATTTGCTCTTATTTCACCACAACTCCAACTAGTGCCTGTCCTTATGTTTATTATTGTTAATAAGAATCACAATCTCCCTAGAGCTTGTGTACCCTACCGAACTTAACTTAACTAAATAAAAACAAAAGCCCCACTGGCCAAAATCCAACCAAATCTCATTTGTCAGCATGCTAGGGTCCCACTCAACCTCTAGAGTTTCATAACTCAAAATATCATTAATAGTCTTACTAGGGTCCACATTATAACCCTCAGTCTCAAATCAAACCCATCTTGGTTTTTATTATACAAAATTACTCTTCATTAGTCACATTCTTATAAACTAACCAATGTTGTCACGAATGAATCTTTTATACATGGTAATATATTCAACTTACGAAATTCCTAAAAATCAACTTTTAAACATCACTTTCCATTTATTTGTAAAGTTCCATAAATTCAACTACAATTTCATTTGACCAAAACTGAAACAAATCTCTTAAAAGCTGAGAATTTCATCTACAAAAATTTAGATTTATTTACCACAATCCATTATTTGAATGCACCGAAAATTAAAACTCGAATTTCACCAAAATCTGAAAGTTACATATTTTCGTTCTTCAAAACAGTACACTTTAAAATCATTATTAAATTCTGGAAAAATTCCATTACGTCCAACACATATCAAGGAACTTACAAGAAAAATCTGGACCCAAATAAAATTATTTAAAGGGTTCATATTTAACAAATTCCGAGAACTATCTTTTATTAAAATCTGAAAGTTACATGATTTTGTTTTTCAAAATAGTACACTCTAAAATCATTATTTAATTCTCAAAAAATACTTTTAAGTCCAACATATAACAGGGAACTCATCATAAAAATTTGAACTCAAATGAATTAATTCAAGGGGTTCATATCCAGTAAATTATGAAAACTAACCGTTATTTTAAAAATCTGCAACTACGACAGTACAGTGGTAGAAATTGCATAATTTACAATCTATGATTCGAATTGATATCTGTCAGATGTTCTAGAAACTAGACACAGCATTTTACATTCTATTTAATAAGTTTTAGATAATATCAACAGTAACTGTGTCAAAATCTCGTTCCAATCTGGAGCAGACAGCAGTTCAGAGCGTATAACAACTTCGAAATTTCATCCAAACTCGATCAACCCACTGATATATATTTGTTTAAACCATATATAGATGCTTTTATATGTATACTAGAGTCCCCCAAATACAACACACGAATCCACGCACAAAAACCACACAAAAACACCAAAAAAAGGATCGAACTACATCAAACAACAGCAACCAAATTGAACAGTAACCCTCGGTTACTGTTCACCCGTAAACAGCAACCCTCGGTACTGTTTACCCGAGACTCCAACAACCCTAAACTAGGGTTTAGACCTACAAACCCTAGCCCCCAATGTATTTGAATGTATTTGCATGGTGATTTTGATCCATATTGTGCATAAAATTCAAACTTTCAACCCACCTTAAATTCACCAAAAACACAACGAATTATTTATCAAAATTTCATTTTTCTCTATAATTCAAACATGTTCTTTAATCACACATATAGATCCATACATTTGCATTCATTTATAGATTTAAACAATAGGATTTTAGATCTAGCAAGCATAGAAAGAACTCTAAAACTCATGAATAATTATCTTTGACCAACATGAATGTTTAAAACATAAGCCAACTTCAAACATCTACAAAGGTTCATGAAAATTTAAGTTTTCACAATTAAGCAATATCTTTCATGTACCAAATGTTCATCATCCATTAGGAGATCAAATAAGGGTGTCATGTCAGCAAAATTAGATTTTTATCTCATTAACATCAATCTTTATATAGTTCATCTCCACAATCAATTCATAACAACCAATGTCATCATGCCAATCGAATAACCATTCACTAATTTCTAACCCTAACATGATCTCTATTATTCATGAAAAAAAAAATAACACATCAAGAGAGTAGGAAGATTACCCCCCTCAAAGAAGATTCAAAGAAGATAACAATCATAAGGAACGATGCTCCTTCTCCTCCTTGCGAAATCAAAGATCCGAGCAACGAACTCCAAGAGAATAATGAAAGAAAAATAAAATTGTGTTCACCACCAAGGGAGGGCGTTTGAAGCTGCTGCTATATAGGTCGGGGTCTAGAGTTTAGGGTTTTACAAGAGTTCACAAAAGTACCCCTCAAGAAAAAAATATTTATTTACATATATGGATTCTTTCAATTATTAGTTAATCAAATCAAATCAATTAAAATAAGAATTAAATCCCCTAACTCTCCTGATTTGGCCAACCAACGTATGCAGCCCAAAATTTGAAATTTTGGATTTTTACCCCGAAGTGGCAATTTTACACAAAAGTCGTTCTCTTTGTAATATTTGCAGACAAGCCATAAAATATTCGTAAAAATCCAGAAAAATTAGAGTTATTATATACTAATAAATATTAGATTTTTCAAATAAATTTTATGACTTTTATTCTCCAGGAAGAATATTTTCAATAAAGTCCCCAACAATCTCAAAATTGCATAATTATATATCTATTCAATTAAATCAATAAAAATCAATCAAATATGGATATAATCTAATTCCTTAGAGCATCCATTATCGTTGCTATCAAAATATAGGTATTTGTCAATTGGAAAATAGCAATAGGGTAGGTTCGCTGCTATCGTAAAAGCCAAATTTTGGGAAAAAATAAAATAAAATATATAAACGGAAGAAGATCCTCCGTCTAATAATTATTTTAATATTTTTAATAGCAAAAGTTTGAGCGATGGAAGAACATCTTCCGTCTGGAGAAAATTTTTATTTTATTTTTAAAAAATATCTGCCAGATGGAAGATGATGTACCGTCTAGCCATATATACATATATATATATATATATATATATATATATATATATATATATATATATATATATATATATATATATATATGTATGTATGTATATACATACATACATACATATATATATATATATATACATACATACATATATATATATATATATATATATGTATGTATGTATATATATATATATATATGTACATATATACATACATACATATATATATATATATATATATATATATATATATATATATATATATATATATATATATATATATATATATATATATATATATATATATATATATATATATGTATATACGTATATATGTATATACGTATACATGTATATATATATATATATATATATGTACATATATATATATATATACATATATATAATTGCCCAGATGGAAGAACATCCTTCGTCTGAGGCCAGATTTTTTTTTATTGTTATTTAAACCCAAAAAAAAGCCTAGACAGAAGATCATCTTCCGTCTTAAGGCCAATTTTTTTTAATGTTATTTAAACAAACAAAAAGGGGGGGAAAGGAAATAATCAGACTGTGAAAGAGTGTAAACCTTTATTAAAAAAAAAATTAAAAAGGTGACGGAATAAAAGTATAAGAGCCGGAAGAAGATCTTCTGTATCTCTACTTTTATTATTTTTAAAATAAAAAAAGTTGAGAGATGGAGGATCTTCTTCCGTCTCTCTTCTTCCGTCCCTCTACATTTCTACGTTAAATGTGTTCGGACGGAAGAAGATCTTTTGTTCGACCTATTTTAATATTCGAAAAAATTGATAGACATAACTCGATCATCCGTCTCCTATATATGGAAATCCCTATTGTTGACTGCTATATTTAAAGGGGTACTGTTCACCCCTATTCTAAAAATGGGGTTTTTAGCAAACGATAGTGGGCGAAAAAAAGTCAAAATTTCCATTTAATAGGTAAATAGCAAACGATAGTGGATGCTCTTAGAGCCTTCTACTAAATAGCCGGCCCTAAATGGAGCCTAACAATTTTTAAGTTCAATTTTCAACCCTAAACAACTTTTTACAAAAAAAATCCTTTTCTTTCAAAATTTACAAAATAGTTTTCTTTATTCAGAAAAATCCAAAAAAATTCAAATATACCCAATAAAAAATAATATAATTTTTTCATCAACCCATAATTCTAAATTCACACTTCGAAAATATTTTCACGTACTTTGCACGTGTGAAAATGTCAATTTTACGAAAATTTAAAAAAATTAAAAAAATTGATTTTAAATTTATTTATTAATTCAAAATATTATATTAAAAATTACGGGGCATTACATTTGGCATTTGAAAATAGAAAATTTGGGTTATTGCTGTAGTTGTTTAAAGCCAAAATTTGACTTTTTTTGGAAAAAAAATCTCGGATGAAAGATGATTTTTCATCGTACAGATTTTTAAAAATTTTTAAATTTAAAAAGCATCGGACGGGAGATCATTACCAGTCTGAGAGAATTTTTGGATTAATAATCTTAATTTAATCTTAATTAAATCATAAATAAATCTAAATTAAAACCTAATATATACACATAATAATTTTTATAGGCCTACTTTTGTAGAAAACTTTTTATAGAAAGAAATGAGAAAGGACGGGACTTCCTCTCCCGTCAGAGATTTTTTTAAATTTTTTTTTGAAATTTCCATGAACGGGAAATCAATTCCCTTCTAATCAATTTTATAAAAAAGAAAAAGAAAAATAGAAGCGACGAAAGATCATCTTTCGTCCGATATATTTTGTAAAAGGTTAAATTAAAAAAAAACCACTGAATTTTGGGCCATTTTAAAAAAACCGCACTAAGTTTTTTATTTATTTAAAAACAGCACAAAACTATAGTTTAAAAAAACTCACTTAAACGGAGTTAGGTTTCCGTTAGGCTAAATTTTAAAAAACCACTTTCATCTTTCATTTGTGTTTTAAAAAACCACTTTCATCTTTCATTTGTGTTTAAATAAACCCCACTAAACTAACCCTAACCCCCTAACCTTAACCCTTACCCTAACTTTGTCAGTGTGTGTTTTTTTTTAAACTATAGTTTTGTGCTTTTTTTTTAATTAAAAAAAACATAGTGCGGTTTTTTTAATGGTCCAAAGTTCAGTGGGGTTTTTTAAAATTTACCCTTTGTAAAATTCTCATTTCTTCTCCCCTTGTAGATGATTGGATTAGAAAGGTGGTTGTATTTGTTTACAATCAAGTTTTTTGTACCTCTTTAACAATTATTCATTAAAATGTTTTAGTTTTTTAAGAATTTATCTTTATTGCCTTAAATATCTCAATATTGACTAATCTAATTCTTAAAAAAATTAGATTTTTGTCAAGAGATGTGTATTTATAAATGCACCATGACAGGAAAATTTTATATGCATGTACAATGCATAAATTTATATGTAGTTCACCCAACCAAATAACTCCAACTAAATTTATATGCAGTTCCGAATACGTGCCATAGGCACGTGCCACGGGCATACCTAGTACAATATTAAATTGGCATTGGAGGGAGATCATCCAGCAATTGTCCCCTCTCCAACCCATGCTCATGTTCCCATGTACCTTTAGGTCCAATTTGTCAGGTAGTCATGTAATGTTGTCTAGAACTTGGTTCAAATCAAATATCAATAGTACTATTAATGGTGTGCTTGACCAAAACAAACCTGCTGAAATATCTTTAAACCCAAATTTCAAAAAGTTTCATGAAACCTCTTAGAAACCCATGTTTGTTGGTTCTTACTTGTGTTTGGAACTTTATGATCTTGATTGATAAAAACCAGAAAAATCAAAAATCAATTAGCTTTGGACTTTCCTGAAGTGGGGAAATTTCATCGGGTAAATCAAAATAGAACTCTATCCATGAAAATTAGGTTCGTGAAGTGTCAAGGTTTCACCTTGGTTTCCAACTACCATATTACTGTTCTTCGCACATTTATTTCCAAAAGAAGAACATGAGGTTATACACTCTTTAATCAACACAGTACAATGCATGGTAGGATATATATGTGTGTAAAAAGGTAATAAATTAAGAGGGGAGAAAAGGAAGTGATGAGTTGATCATGGGATCGCTGCTTAAATCTTGCTTGCTGTGGATGATTCTATCATCTAGTAGATGATGAAAATCACCAATCTGTGTGGCTTGTCTGAATCTTGTACGCATTATGGAAGCTATCAGTTCCTACATAATCTACTCTGAATTTACATATATCTTAGTTCCTACAAAAAAAAGACCTCCAATAAATGGGAACCATGCCAGAAACTAACGGAAAGAGGATATAAGAAACCACTTGCTTCATAACTGGGTCTAACAAAAATTGGGTAAACTGTAAACCCAAATAAATTGCCTGAGATCATAGTCGTTGGAGGTGGCTTACGCACGCGTAATTAACTAACCTTAATCATAGATGACCGTGCTGTCAGCTGCTAAGTGCAATCTTAGTACTGTAGGTTGGGAAGTTCCTACTGTAAGTCGACACCTGCATCAGAAGCATGAATATTAACAGGAGTGTAATCGTGATTTTAAGAGCATGGTCAAAATGGGCTTGTCAAACCGCAGTACAAATTTCATAAGCAATTCAATTGCTCATATGAATTATGTTCTAATTAAGAACATAATATTAACTCTACCATTCTTTGACTGGTGTAAAGTAAAATATTTACCAAATTTATAGATGTGTAGATTTTGTTACGTGTTGTGCTATAAAATTTATATGTAAATTTTGTGCACAAAGCATTGTTCGAAAAATATCTACCAAATAATAAGATTTAGTATTATTTAGAGGTTAAAGAAGGTGGGTGAAACACCAATTTATGATCTTCTTTAAATTTGAATAGATCATATACAAAATTGTTAATCGATCAGAATTGCTAAGATTGATCTAACCTATTGTGTATGTTAAACGTAGAGTTGTCATGCCATTGCTGCAAATAAGATTGATGCAAGAAAAAAATACATAAAGTTTTGCTACTCTTTTGAACATTAAACCCAACTTATTTCTGAACCACTTAATTTGGACTCTTAGATTTCGCCCATCATTGTTCTAGTCAAGCCACCAAATATATATATATTGATGTAGGAGATATGGTGTTTAGTCGGATGATCAAGAAAGATAAACAGGATGTAGAATGACTAAGCACAGTTTTTTGGGAGAATCTCACTAAATCCCAGGATTTCATATCTGAAGAGCAGAAAATATCTTGAGTGCAACCCCTAACAATCTACTGAACCTACTATCACTGCTAACAGTGTTTCTGATGTTTCTTTTTGCAATAATTTTTCCAAATTCGTTGGTTTACTGAGTCTGTATATTTAATTTTAAGCTACTAACTCTCGGCAAAAAGAAACTTGTTTTTCATTGCACTAGGGATTTGTTGTTATACCAATTCCATTGATTTCTTCACCAACTGCATGCTTGATAGTTTGAATGTTTCTATTATTATTATCGCCTTGGAAATGAAATTATCTCATGAAACTATATAGTTATCAAAACTTTGAATCCTTTTTGAGGAGTTGAGATAATCCCAGTTTACTCACCCCAAATTTGTAATATCTGCGGTAATCTAACAATTCTAACCCCTGCTCCTCTCTAATAAACAAACTTAGAATAAACGCTATGCATTCTATGTTTGATTATGCCTATTACTTGCAAAGTTTTACAAACGAAATTTCAAAGACATAGCCTTGGGTTGATCTTCATATTGTTTACTGCAATCCACATGCAAATTACTTAAATTAGGCAAAAATCGCCACCCATTCTAAACCCTACTCGCCACATCCACACCTCTACTTGACGAAGCGATAGGAGCTGAAGTCATTGAAAATTTGAAACCATCCTCAGAAACACGATAAGCTTCCACATCTGACCCAAACTCTTCATCAGGCTCTTCCAAATCAATAATCTCATAGCAGTACAAACTCTTCCCTTTATCAATGCTCGCTATACTACTACTCCTACCCCTAACCATCTCCGAACCAACAACACTAAGCCCATTTCCTACACCTACAGAATTATTCACAAAATTCCTAATATATTTACTCCCAGCATTTCCAATATCGAAATCGTTCAGCTTATTGTTACCCACAACAACAAAATTCCCCTTAATCCCTCCCAAACCACCCACATTGCCTTCCTTCAATACCCAAACCAGCCTGAAATTAGTCAATCTCTCTCAATACTCAAATATCATAACCAAAAAAAATAACACAATTCTTCTAATCGATGGTTGGATTTTGTATAACCAACAAAAACAGTACAATCTCTCTCAATACCCCAAGCATTTTGTATACCTGAGATGGTGATATCGATGGTTGGATGGGGTCGCTGATTGCCGACTGGAGGTTGGCGACCGGAGGTATGAGAGCGGAAGGGAGGAGGAGGGGGGTTTGCGACTGGAGATGGGGGGGTGCTGAAGAGGCGGCAGAGGTGGTAGGGGCGCTGAAGAGGCGCCGGCGGAGAGAGAGGTGGTGGTCGCTGATGGATGAGAGCGGAAGGGAGGAGGGCGGTTTAGGGTCTGGAGGTGGGGGGGGGCTGAAGACGTGCCGGAGGTGGGGGTGCGCTGAAGAGGCGACAGAGCAAGCAGGGAGATAGAGGGAGAGAGCGGAGGTGGGGGAGAGAGAAGGAGACTGAGAGATAGCAGGGAGATAGAGAGAGGGAGACAGTGAGAGAGAGAGTGGGCGGGATAGAGAGCGGGGAGAAAGAGAGAGAGAACGGGTTTATTTTGGGAAAAAAGAGAGAGAGTGTGTGTGGATTTTGAATTCGTGGAGTTTGAAATTTTGGGCGGGAAAATATGTTTTGTGAGAGTAAATCTGGTCCATTGAGTTTGGGAGAGATTGAATGTGAGCCACTTGATAGCTTTCATTGTAATTTATTATATATATATATATATATATATATATATATATATATATATATATATATATATATATATATATATATACTAGTTGAAATTTGCCGTGTACCAAGTGCATGTTGCTTGGTGCACATGAATGTTGAAAGTTTTATCTATTCTAGTTAACAAGTTAGACAAAACACACTTGCATTTAGCAAAACCCTTTTCTTCAAACTACAAATTTAACTTAGTCGATCATCTTAATAAGAAAATCATGAATTTCAAAATTACTCCATAAGACAACACGCTCGTCGAAATCAGATTTGATGCAAGCATCAAGAACCCATGTTTAATCAATTCTAGCACAATTCCAATCAAAACAAAGCACAAATGGATCAAAATTCATATGATATAAGAGAGAGATAGGCATAATAGTTTTATCTAAAACATAAAGATATAACAACAACATGTTATATATACCCACCACCCCAGGGTTTGTTGGGGGGTATAATGTATTTCTTTGTGGCTAGCCTATATTTTGTCTTTTGTCCCACCCCCCATGTCCGGGGTGGAGTTATGTTATTCTGTTTTGTTTGTAGGATTTTGTTGTAAGCTCAGTACTCTGAGTTTGTTTTATTAATTACTTATTAATGAAATAGGGTGGCCAGACTCCACCTTTTCCTCAACAAAAAAAAAATGTTATGTATCGAAGAAGTGCAGGAAATAAGCATATGAACATAACATGTTGGCAATTGACCATGCAATATTGGTTTAAGAAGCAAGAAAAACTCGAATAAACTAATATCGACATTAAAACTTCCCGAGGTATCTTTTTGCAGGATTTCCTTGCGAATCCTATACCATTCTCTAGTTGCAAATACAAGTGATCATAATGTGTTTGGTAGTAGATTCCAAAGTAGTCGAACAAAGTTACAAAATAAATTGGAAAAAGGCTTTAAAAGTAAAGGCCTATTAAGATGCAAATACGGGTATGTCATAAGCAAAAAATTGCTAAGGCTGAAACATACTTCTGACTATCTGACATAAGATTTTCGGCCAAAACACTTCTTCAAAGAGCTAAAAGGCATCCCATAATTCTTTGAAAATATTGCTTGTGGACACTCTTACTCAAATTACCCTCACACCTATTTCAAAAAATTATCACAAATTTAAAACACCTTCAAAAGGTGTTCGATAGCTACCGAAAGAAAGTCAATCAAACACGCATGCTTAAGAAAAAGTAACCCTTAGCATGATTCGAAAAAGGTATCCTGATCACCTGGACTCAAGGCAACATATTTAGGACAAATCTCTAAACCATTGTAGCGAGCTTAGATATTTCATATGAAATCAATAATAACTCGTGCAACCTTAGGCTAAAACAGAATAGGCTATATAGTCCTTAACTTCGGTTTTTCCTAGATTTTTTCACCTTATACACAACCTTTTAAATTCACATCTTAGACTACACCTTCCTCAATAACCTATCTCAAGTGGCTGTGCATATAAGTTTGTTATAAGAGTTCATATTTATTTGTTCATATTAAAGATGAATATGTGACCTCTTCTTCTATGAAGTTTTTATTAACTTTTTTTTGTGCTAATCCTCAAAATTTTATAACTGGAGTACTATTTTTGCAAAGGTTTTCTGTAGTAGTCTTATCAAATACATTTAAAAATTAGCATCAATAACGAAGAATTAGTCACTCGTTTGTAGTGTGTGATCAGAAGGTTTTCTGAATTGAAGAAGCATACATCAAAAACATGATATCAAATACTAACTACAGTGAACTATAGTGCCAAAAATACTAATTACAACTAATTTTACTTTACGAGAAGAACAATTATTAAAAAGATCTATGTCCAACGGATCACACCCACACAAAAAAAGTATTTTGTCTTAGTTCGTCCTGTAGTTACATATGAAATAGCTGATGGATAAATTTTGCAAAACTTTTCCCGCAAGATCTCTTGCAAGAAAAAGATAATGTCCAACTTAGAGTTGTCAATTATATTCTTTATGGAAATGGAAAGTCAATTCGAGGAATTTATCACACAAATATTCAATTAGTTCGGACTTTCTTAGTATTGAATTGGGACCAAGATAAAAACTATAGAAGAAGTTCATGCTTCCTTTGTTAAAGTAAGGGTAGATAATCTGATTCGTGATTTCATAAGAATTGAGTTAGGCAAGTCTACGATTTCATATACTGGAAAACGATATAATACATCGAGTAGTTTTTATTTAATATCAGATATATGTAAAACCATAATGATGTTTTAGTTGATCCTTGTTCGATTAGTCGAGATGGTTCTCTAATGATACCTAATGGAATTACCATTTCAACAAAAGGAATCTTGATAAATAAATAAATTAGCATCATTAACGAAGAATTAGTCACCTATTGACGGTGATCATTATTTTTCTCTCTTGATGTTCCACGGTCCACCAAAAAAGAAGACGACGAAGAAGAATAATAATAAGATTATGGTTATGTACTTTTATAGGAGTAAATTGGAAAGAAAAAAAGTTGTTGAAATTAGTAAAACAAATCTTTTATTGGTTGAAAATTTTCAATCAATATATAACTGAAACTTTTAAACTATGTTTAAAGAAACTTATTATATTTCTTATCACTATCGTGACTCTTACTTCTCATGATACTTTAAAATCCATATCCTAATCTATATTTAAAATTTACCTACCTTTCTATAAAAACATTGGTAGTTTATAAGTAAAATGAAAAGATGACTACAACATGTTCCTTCAGCACAGGTATTTTGGAAAATACAAATTAAAACAAGTTAAAGAAATAAGACCCGATGACACCCTGCAGAAATTGTTCAACACTGCATCTTGAGAAAGTGTATGCAATGATCATTGATTTCCTTTTACCATATAAAGTTACAAAAGGAGCATAAATTATTTACAAGGGCCTGATCTATATATTATGCATCATAGTAGTGAAAACTTAGCATATTATGCATCATAGTAGTGAAAACTTAGCATATTACATAATAATTATAAATTATAAATTTCACCAATCAAATACTTGTACACAGAAGCTGCAAAGATAAAGGTTTGAGGCAATCAATTTCAGTCAATGATATTTCATTGCTTTAGACAAGTTTATATTACAAAAAACTCTCCTACGAAGAAATCAAACAGAGAGACAGACTCCAAGTCGAAAGAATTCCCCTATAATGACTTGAAACGGTTGATAGCTATGGAAAAGAGACATTTTTTTTAACTGAAACTAAGTTCTTTAATTCCACTAAATGTTCATCATTTGATATGTGAAGCATACAACGGAGGTTAGTGATCATTGCTTCTTGATCCCAACTTAGGGGGCCAGAAACATATAATGCCATGAGGGTGGTTCTGGAAGCATGCAACCTAATTCATGAATATCTTCTCCAGGTTCTCCCTGCACCTCCCTTATAGGAGGAGAATCTCTTCCAGACCAATATGTTTCCTCATCATCCGAACAACCATCAACATCACCAGTGTCTACATCTATTGATTTAACTGGACTATTGTTAGCACTACAACTACCAACGGATGAACACACTCTCTGTATCACTATGTTTAGAACTTAATCTATCGTAACAATCAACATAAGAATTTGTCACTCCCTCCCATCGATGATATGTCATTTACGGAAGCATGCATGTATTTTTCACCCAACATTTTTTGTGGGGAAGAAACAGCATCTACCTTTTTTCTCAATTGTTCATATATTCTTTCCACCTCCTAAGCATGTTCCAATGAGAGTGTGGGCCCGCATACTTTTCCTTGTGCCTTCAACAAAATTCTGAGCAAATGTTAAATAACCATCTTCTGCATAATTAGTCTCCTCTAAGCATGGCTTTGTTTTGGCATAGAAGAACCTCCATTCTTTTGACAGCAATTTCATTGCTCCATCAATAATCTTCGTAGAATCCTTATGATAGGAATCTCAGTCGTGTGCAATGCACGTTCACTGTAGGTTTATCAAAAGCTCGCAAACTCTATGTCAAGCTTCATCATTTCCTCGAAACTTTCATCTTATTAACTGCACAAAGTTTATTTGAAAATTTATGAAACATTTGTCATACTGCATTTAATCAACAAAGTTTAATGAAAGTAAACTCAAAATCATTATTTTGGATCATAAATTAGCGATATTATCAGTAATAAATAAAGTAAATTTAATCATTATCTCTCATAATTACATGTGTTTTTCTTTTTGATTTCACATGTCAAGTAATCTAAATAACTAAAGAGTTTTAAACGACACTCAAAGGACTTAAAGTTTACCGGCCAACTTGTGAGTACATGTGCAATATCAAGCTAGGAATGATAGGCAGCTACATCACTACATGATATAACACAAATCTCTACAGCAAATAGTAGGATGAGAGGACGAAATAGATACTCTTAATCTTATGTATGGGAGCTGACTTATTTTCAGCTAAAAAGGTAATAAGCTAAGTAGAATGGAGACTCAGTTCAAATTCTTTCTTTCCCCTTAAATGATGACTATCTCATTAAGACCATAATGGTTGTTTAAAAGTGACAATCCAATTGAAATCTAAGATTCCAAGATAATTAGTTTTCATCATACAAAGCTTCTTAGTTTGTACTTGGTGCACATAAATGCCATTGTCAAAGTTGCGGGTGTTTATGAACTATTTGGTATCACGGTATTCGCACGTGAGAGAGAAGGGGAAAGATGAAGAGGATGACAAAAAACGGTGATTAGACTGGCCAGCTCCATCACAAGAGAGAAGGGGGGTTGGGGTTATTAATTATTAATTATATTTATTTTCATATATAAACACTAAATAAACGATCACAAATCAATTATATCCTCTGATCAGTTTGATCAACAAAATGAATGAAGGGTTGAGATTCGCTATGGACAGATTTTTTTATATTCTTGCTTTAATAATAGAAATATATATATATATATATACACACACTATACTATACTATACTATATTATACTAGTATATTATACCTCCAAGAAATACAGAGTGTTACACCCCCCTTAAGATATCAGCGTCCTCGCTAAGTACGAGGCATGCACCCTAGTACAGGATATCCTTTCTAGCCGATGTGGAGTGGAGTACCCTGATTCAGCTAAATCTAAGCCAGCGCACGGACCTCAGCTCCCTCCCAGGCATACATCTCACTGATGTGGAGTGGAGTACCCTGATTCAGCTAATTCTAGTGTACTGTCCCTAGCCAAACTGCCAGCGTACTGACCACAGCTCCCTCTCAGGCATACATCTCACCCAATCTTATCCACAATCGATGTGAAAGTAGGTTCTGATGCAATTTTTAACACCCCGACCCCAACTCAGACAATTTATTTATTTATTAGTACAACTGCTCCCCACAGGCCGCCACTCAAAAGGTGGTTAACCGATTTGGTGACTCTTGATCATAGGCAATATCATTTTAATATTTAATTAATCACAATTTCTCCCAATGTGGGATTAAGAAAACCCACACTCTTTCTTCTCTCGCGTGCGTGCTACACACAGCCTGAACCCCAACCTGTGCCCCACTCGCCAGCACACACACACTGCACAACTGCCCCCTCCTCCTGGGGCCCCACACACCACGTCACCCACAATCCAATCTCATCCCATTTTTAATTTCATCCCCATTATTTCCATTATGCCATTCAACATTATTACCAATCTTGCCATTACACACACACACACACACACACACACACACACACACACACACACACACACACACACATATATATATATATATATATATATATATATATTACCACCAAGAAATACGGAGTGTTACCCACTTCCCCCCCCCCCCTAAGAAACCAGCATCTAAGTACAAGGCATGCAACCTAGTACAGGATCTCCTTTCTAGTTGATGTGGAGCGGAGTACCCTGATTCAGCTAAATCTAGGCCAGTGTAGTGACCTCAGCTCCCTCTCAGGCATACATCTCGCCGATGTGGAGTGGAGTACCCTGATTCAGCCAATTCTAGCATACTTTTCCTGGCCAAACTGTCAGCGTACCGACTTCAGCTCCCACTTAGGCATACATCTCACCCACTCTTACCCACAATCGATGTCGAAAGTCAGCTGTGATACAATTTGTAACACCCCAACCCCAACTCAGATAATTTATTTATTTATTTATTTATTTATTAGTACAACTGCCCCACACAGGATGCCTCTCAAAAGGTGGTTAACCGATTTGGTGACTCTTGATCATAAGAAATATCATTTTATTATTTAATTAATCATAATTTCTCCCGATGTGGGATTAAGAAATCCCACACTCTTTCTTCTCTCGTGCGCGTGCTGCACACAACCTGACCCCCAACCCGGGCCCCACTCACCAGCACACACACACTACACAACTACCCCTCCTACTGGGCCCCCACACGCCACGTCACCCACAATCCCAACTCATCTCATTTTTAATTGCATCCCCATTATTACCATTATGCCATTCAACATTATTACCAATCTTGCCATTACACACACACACACACCTACACACACACACACACACACATAAATATATATATATATATATATATATACTAGGTTTGCTCGTTGACACGTGCCTACGGCACGTCTTCGGAACGGTGCACCTTGTTTGATAATATAAAATAGTTTTGGAGGTCGAGCAAATTAATTGAAGTAGCAAACATAATATATGATAAACTTTTGGGGGTCCAGGCAAAAAGCATATTGTATGATTTTTTTGATTTTTTTAAAACTATTTTTAAAGTTTTTAAATTTTTATTTTTTTTAGTTTTTAAATTTTTATTTTTTAAAAATTTTTAAAATTTTTATTTTCTTAATTTTTTGAATAGAAGAGGGAGGGAGGGAGAGAGAGAGAGAGAAAAAAAAATAATTAAATAAATATAGGAGTTGTTTTGGGTGGGGATTTGAATTTGAGTTTTGGAGGAAAACTTTTGGGGGGAAAATATGTTTTGTGAGGTGAGATCTGGGCCTTTGATTTTTTGGGGGATTGAAGGAGAACCACTTGATAGCTTTCTTCGTGTTTTATTATATAGATATATTATACCTCCAAGAAATAAGGAGTGTTACACCCCCCCCCTAAGAAATCCACGTCCTCGCTAAGTACAGGACATGCAACCTAGTATATGATCTCCTTTCTAACCGATGTGGAGTGGAGTACCCTAATTCAGCTAACTCTAGGCCAACGCACTGACCTCAACTCCCTCTCGGGCATACATCTCGCCGATGTGGAGTGGAGTACCCTGATTCAGCTAATTCTAGCATATTGTCCCTGGCAAAAGTGCCAGCGTACTGACCTCAGCTCCCTCTCAGGCATACATCTCACCCACTCTTACCCACAATCGGTGTCAAAAGTCGGCTCTGATACAATTTGTAACACCCACACCCCAACTCAGACAATTTATTTATTTATTAGTACAACTCCCCCCTCCCCCCCCCCCTATGCTGCTTCTCAAAAGGTTGTTAACCAATTTGGTCACTCTTAATCATAGGCAATATTAATTTATTATTTAATTAATCACAATTTCTCCCGATGTGGGATTAAGAAATCCCACACTCTTTCTTCTCTCGTGCCCATGTTACACATAGCCTGACCCCCAACCCGGGCCCCACTCGCCACACACACACACTGCACAACTGCCCCCTCCTCTTGGGCCCCCAAACGCCACGTCACCCACAACCCCATCTCATCTCATTTTTAATTTCATCCCCATTATTACCATTATGCCATTTGACATTATTACCAATCTTGCCATTATATATATATATATACACTATATTATACCTGCAAGAAATACGGGGTGTTACAATTATTACTTGAATACATTATAATATGAAGCTAAATTTCCACAAAAATCTGAAATTCACACATTCGAAACTTGATCAAAAGAATCAATTAATCATCATAAAATGACTATATTTATACACATACATATACTCATCTATATGTACACTAGGGTTCTCAAATCTTAACACCCAAACCCTCACAAAAGCTCCTTAAAAATCGAGCCACAATCCCAAACCAAAAGCAAAAAAATAGTAGGCTGGGATCTGCACAGTGCTCGGGTTGCACTGTGCAACCCCGGGGCACTGTTCAAACCCCAACCCAGAGCAACCCTAGGCCTAGGGTTTAACCCAAAACCCTTACTCTGATATTCTTCATATAAAAATATACTTAACAGGACATCAATGTATAAAAATTCTAGTTTGCAACTCCTCATGAATCCACATTAAAACAGTGAATAACTCATTAAAATTTCATCATTTAATTGCTGAAAACATGTTTCTTTATCATGCAATAAGATCTACACCTCTACAATAACATATATGTTCTTTAGATCTATTTCTACAAACAAAAAATTGATCTTTCATGCATAGAAAACTCCATTATCCGAGAACAAATTATTTTAGATCAACATACAATCAAGATTTAATTTTTATGTTATATAATCAACAAATCTCATATCAAACATACATCACTACAAGCATCTCATAACAATACCACAATCAAGCTAACATACAACCATGGATCACAAAAATTTCATCCGTAACATGATACTACACATCCATGAGATAAAAATATAACAAGAGAGATAGAGTGTTACCCACCTTAAGAAGAAAATTGATACAAAAGAGTAGCCTTCTCCTCCAAGCAATAGATCCCTCCTCAATGACTCAAGAAAATCACCAAAAATTCCAAGGAAAAGGGAGGCCAAAAGTTTCTGCTCGCCAAATAGGCCGAGATGATTTTAGGGTTTTTTTTAGGGTATTTTACAAATAAAACCCCATAGAATCCCAATTTGCAAAATTTATTATTTATTCAATTAACTCAAATAAAAATCAATCAAAATAGATAAAATCTCATCCCCTACATCACTCCTCTGAAAATTGTCCCCTAAATGCAGCCAAAAAAATTTAGAATTCAAATTTTGTCTCCAAACGACTTTTTACACAAAAGTCACATTCTTTCGAAATATTTATAGAAGCTGTTACTCTTATTCAGAAAAATCTCAAAAATTAAAATATATAAAATTATTAATAAGAGAATTTATTTAGCAGCTGAAAATTTAAATTTTATATTTCAAAAATATTTGCACGTGTTTTGCACGTGCATACGACCATTCCATAGAGATTCAAAATAATTAAATAAATTTATTTTAAATTTATTTATTAATTCAAAATATTATATTTAAAATTATAAGGCGCTACATTTGCAGCCTTCTGGGAGTAGTTCGCTATTTTTCGAGTAATTTGAAGTGCATAGTGGAGCTTCTGGGACTTCTCTGGACAATAGCAATTTTGTAGAGATCCCTATATTTCTTTTGGATTTTCTATAATTTTTAATTAGTTTTTCCCAATTTTTTATTAAATTTTCTAATTTCTTAATTATTTTTAACGAATTTTCAATTTTTTTGGATTTTTCAATTAAAATATACAAATTCATAAATATTATTTTTCCGAATTTATAATTATTTTTTAGAATTTTAAATTAACTTTCCCAATTTTTAAAAATTTCATTTCGGGATTTAAACTAATTTTCCCGAAATTTTAATTATTAAATGGATTTTAAAAACCAAAATCAATACCTAGCGTGAATTTTGGAGCGATCTGATGTGTAGATCATGCGGGTGCGAATTTGGGAACGATCAGACGACCCAGGATCAAGAATTTCATTGAGCGGCTCGGATCAAAGGCTTATTGGTGCGAGGGGGCTCCTCAGGGGCACTAACGTCAACTTTTTGTCGTGTAGCGCACCGAGGAGATTAACACAAAATTTGGGAGATTTTCGTCGAGCGGATCAGTTTGGCTCCTCCCCAGCATGAATATGATGATGATGCTAGGGTATGGTGATATTTTGTATGTGTGTGTGTGTGTGTGACCGTTAGGAGCCCAACCATTTGGGGTTCTTCCCCTATAAATTCCCACATCCTCTTCTTATTTATTCGCACTTCTCTCATTTTCTCTAACTCTTTCTTGCTTTTCCAAAGTTTCTCTCTCTAGAATTTCAAGGGTTTCGATGATCTTCTTCTTGGTATTTCTCTGTCGATTGGCCACCGTCACTAGCCAGATAATTTATATTATTATTAAGTGACACCTCCCCTTCGGGTCGTATAGTAGGAGCACTTTCTTCCCGTCCTATGAGAGAAGAGAAAGGGAAGGGAGCAGCCGAGTTTTTTTCTGTAATAGTAGAAGAGAATGTTGAGAGGAGCAGAGTGTTGGGCGAGTTCGGGAGATATCGATCTACTCTTTCTTCCCTCATCAGCTAGCATCCTAAAGATTTGCGTTATTTTATTCAGTATGGGATGCGATACAAAGATCTTGACTATAATGAGACCACCGAGACCAACTCTGTCATGACCATCTTAACAAGGGATAATCTCATGCGGGTGAGAGCCGCTTTCAGGATTCCCCCCGGGTTCGAGCTACTTCTATCTGACCCTAGAGGGCGCGTTCGGTGATATCTAAGGAATTATGTATTTTCCCTTATGATGCTTTTCATGTCGGGTTGCATCTTCCTTTGCATCCGTTCATATGGGAGATCCTGAACTGGTATACTCTAGGCCATGTGTAGTTGATGCCAAACAAGTGGAGGCATGTAACGGGCTTCGTCTTGCAGTGTCGGGGGGCTGGCTTCGAGCCGAACCCAAGTGTATGAAGGAGGCTCTTCAAACTCCACTAAAAGAATAAGACAGAGCATGAGTTTTATCTTTCTCCTTGCCCGGGTGTGGGAGTGATCGAGAACCCGAACTCGATTAAGCATTGGAAAAGCTAATATTTGATTAACCGTAGCTCTAAGCGTGGAGTATTCCCACCAAGTGGAACGTACCTAAGAGAGTGACGGCCAAGCCAGTGCTGAGTGATGAGAAGAAGAGTTTGAGTGATGCTATTTTCAAGCACAAGTCGTTGAAGTGGTGAGAGATTATGGAGAGGGTCCTCTTTGAGGGGGGGTTGAGCCCGATAGACCCTAGTACGATCTAGCTTTTTTCTTGTATTTTCTTTGGTAAACGTTCAGCTATCTTTTCCCTTTTTTCTGGCTTTATCTTTATTTTCCTTTTTTCCCCCTTTGCATAAGAGAAGGACCTGGACTTTGATGAGATCATGGCGGCTCGCACTGGGCTGAGTAACAAGGCACCCGAGGGCAAGAAGAGGAAGAGGACGATGAGCAAATTCACGTCTGTGAACACCACTAGGAGCTTCTTAGCTTCTACCCCCGGTAGTGGCTCTGGGCTCACCTCCAGCTGCGTCGACTAGCCCCGCCGTGGGTGGTATCACCCTTGCTGTGATCATCGCAGGCGAGCGATCCACATTGGTTGTCGAGGTCAATGATATCCTCACCGACAAACATAAGAAGATCTATGTGTCTAATTGGGGAGTTAAGCGACATGATGGCTTCCTCGGTGATTGGGCGAGTAGCAAGGATGCGGATCGACATCTCCCAAACCTCGAAGGATAGGAACATAATGGATCAAGAGATGATAGGTTTCTCCTCTATGGAGATCTCTTGAGCCACAATGTTGGTATGTATCATGCCTGTTATTGTAGTTTTACTTTCTTTCATATATTTTTAAGTTCTAAAGCTCTTCCCCTTTATAGATCCCTTGTCACTTCAACAACTTGTTGGACCAGGTAGCAGAAGATGAGAAGCTTTGGAAGGCTTCGATCGACAAGGCCAAGTCAAAGAGGATGAAGGCCGTCAAGGCACTGGAGGAGGCCCTCCTTGCTCGAGTTGCTCAGCTTGAGGCTAAGCAAAAGAGGGAAGGGAAGAGGTTGCGAAGGAGAGGGAAACAATGGTGGTGGAGAAGGAGGCTGCGGTGGCCCAGATGAGGACCAAAGCGGAGGAGCACCTCTTCACAAACATGAAGAAGACCTACGCTAGGGCCATCAGGGACGTGGTCGAGTGCATCCCTCATTTCGATGGGAAGGGGTACCGTCTTGCACTGAAAATTAGAGAGGATCCGGTCGCAGAGGAGTTGGAGAAAGAGAAGATGGCTCAGAAGGAGCCTTTGGATGACGATGTGAAGAGCTTGGAGGGGAATGTAGGGACGAAGGGAAAGGAAGTGGTTGAGGATTCCACTCCTTAGCTCCGTCGACAAAGGTTGACCCCTAACCTCTTCTCCTTGCTTTAGTCTTCTATATTTTTCGTTTTGAATTTGTAAATATACCTGATAGCAGACTAGCCACTGTTGATGTATCTCTTATTTTGATTGAATGAAAGTAATTTTGGTGTCCAACACTTGCAGGTTTTTTTTCTTTGTGAACATATGAACTTTGGATATGGCTATTGAGTCTTCTTATCATCGGAGTTGTGTTTGCTAGCGATGTAGTAACTCCAAACTCTTCTCTTTTGGCATATTGTCTTGTACTCCGGAGGGGATCTTTGGGACGCCAAGCTTGCTCGTCTTTGCAATAAGTTGCGCGTGACGGAGTTGGGGCTTGTTCATTCGCACGAGACAAAGTTGGAGCTCACTCGCCTGAAGGTAGTGTTAGTCAAGAGAGACTTAGAGTTTGCTCGCCTAAGGGAGGCTTGTCTCGGTGGTGTGTAACGTCTTTGTGCGTCGGGCTAAAGGATTTCGAGGGAATGGAATTTCGGGAAGAGATTCAACTCCAAGAGTTGATCGTTGAGAAGGATTTACAGATCTATCGCCTGAAGGCGAGGCTTGGAGGGTTGCAGGGGCAAAGTACCCACGTCCTAGCAATACTGGTCAAGGAGCGATGGCCAGAGGAGTAACCTTGGACGCTCAAGCAATCTGGAGGAACCCTGGGGTTGCCCAGAGTGGATTTGCCAAGACTTCATGGCTCCTATTGGGGGGTGCTCGCTGTACCCAGGATAGGACCCAACCTGGGGGTTTGGAGCCTTTCTAGAGTGGCTCAGGTGGACGCAGTGTAACTTCTTCGAAAAGGAGACATCTCAAGCGGACCGTGTCGCTTAATCAAAATATGCCTCTCTTTCGTAGACGTTAAGTGATTAGAGTGGTGATGAGTTGTGGGGTGGTCAATATAACTATTTAGAATTTTGACAAAGTGAACGAGAGATATCCCATGTATGTTTTGAGCTTGTAATAAGATGTTCATATGAAGCTGATATGAAATACAGATATTCTAAGTGATCAAGTATTGTCTCTTGCCTTCTTTGTGACTTGTTGTCTAGAGTCGGCAAGTCGCAGGGGGCAGCTCTAGAGGGAGCTGTACACCAGACATTGTACTCAAATTAGTGAGTCATGGGAGAAGCTCTAAGGAAGATATTAATTCCGAGCTCTGCCTGTTCAAGAGCTACCGATTTGTGAGCTATTTTGGGTGGTGAGTAACTTACTTGTTTGTGAGTTGCGGAAGCGACTTGAGGCCAAGATTTTGGACTCCGAACTTGCTAATTGACGAGTTAATGAGTTGTGGGAGCAGTTTCGAGTGACGAGCCCGACTTCGAACTTGCTTTCTAATGCGTTGCGGGAGCAGCTTTGAGTCACGAGTTTGAACTCCAAACTTTCTATTTAATTAGTTAACGAGTTGTGAAAGCAGTTTCAAGTGACAAGCCCAGATCCGAACTTGCTTGCTAGCAAATTGTGTATTTGAGGAATTAACGAGTTATGGGAGCAACGAGTGACGTGCCCGGCTCCGAACTTGGTTGCTAGCGAGTTGTGGGAGTAGCTGTGAGTCATGAGTTTGAAATCCGAACTTTTTATTTGAAGAATTAACTAGTTATGGGAATGTTTAGAGTGACGAGCCCATCTCCAAACTTGCTTGCTAGGGAGTTGTGGGAGCATCTTCGAATCACGAGTTTGGACTCTGAACTTGTTATTTGAAGGATCAACGAGTTATGACCTTGTAGGAGCAGTTACGAGTGACGAGCTCGGCTCCGAACTTGCTTGCTAGAGAGTTACGGGAGAAACTTCGAGTCATGAGTTTGGACTCCGAACCAGTTATTTGGGGGGTTAACGAGTTGTGGGAGAAACTCTAGGGAATAGCTGGTCTACGAATTTGTTATTTAAGGAGTCAACGAGTTGGTGGTGTATTTTGGAAGAGGAGCTGAGCACTAGACTCGTTGTTCATATCTAGGGAGTAGTACAAGAATTTTGTGAAAGTTGCTATGTTTTATTCAAAACTAAATTTAAGTGGATACCTCGGTGGCTTGCCTTTATTACACGCACTGGCTGTTATAAAAAACAACCTTATTACAAATTGAAAAACTACTGCCAGTAGAGGGCATTAAGCGCCCTCATTATACTTAATCAAATGCTCGGTGTCCCAAGTTCTTGAAATCTTCTTCCCCCGGGTCCTCAAGTCGGTAGGCTCCTAGACGGACGAATTCGAAGATCTTGTATGGTCCCTCCAAGTTGAGGGTGAGATTTTCCTTCTTGCGAGGGTCAGAAATTTTGAGCTTCCTCAGGATGAGGTCTCCCTCTTTGAGGTTAGTCGGGTGGACCTTCTTGTTGTAGAACCTCTTCACCCTCTACGGATAAATGTGACTTAGTAGGGCGAACTTCTCGTGAATTTCCTCAATGAGATCAAGGTTGCTTGAGAGGTCATTTGAGTTATGTTCATCATTGAGAAGAGGAATCCAGGGGAGGGTAGTCCCACCTTTAGGGGGGTCAGTGCTTCGAAGCCGAAAGTGAGATTGAACGACGATTCTCCAGTTGGAGACCTCTTCGTGGTCTTGTAGGACCAGAGTTCACTTAGGATCTCTTTGACCCATAGCCCCTTGGGAGCTTCATCTAGCCTCTTCTTAAGGCCATCAAAGATCTGTCAATCGGCGTTCTCGACTTGGTCATTGGTTAGGGGTGGGAGATGGAAGAGAAACGTTGTTCAATCCACAGATTGACGCAGAATTTATGGAACCCCTTAGCAGCGAATTGTCTTATGTTGTCAGTGACAAGGATTAGAGGGATCCCAAACCAACATACGATGTTCGTTCAAAAGAATTGGTGAATCTTGTGTTCAGTGATGGAGGCCATTGTTTTTCCTTCAATCCACTTTTTGAAGCAATTGAAAGTTACCACTAAGAAGTTCCTCTATTCAGTAGCGGGAGAAAATAGCCGAAGTAAATCTGTTCCCCCACATGGTGAAGGGGATCGAGCTTGACATTAAGCTAAGGTCGGCTTGGGGCACCCGCTTAATGGAGAACTTTTGGCAGGAGGCGCATCATCGAACATACTCTTGGGTGTCGTAAAGGAGTGAGGGCCAATAGTAATCATGTTTGAGAATTTTTCATGCAAGGGACCTCGCTCCCATGTGGCTACCACCAATTCCTTCATGTACTTCTCTGAGCGCATACTTGGCATCTTCGGGGGAGAGGCATCGCAAGTACCGTTTGCTATATACGGGACTGTAGGAGCGCTTGTGCAAGACTCCCAAGTGTGTACCTTTCCTCTTTTACCCAGCACTTTCTCGCTTCTTTCGAATCTGAAGGGAGGATCCCTTGTCGAGGAAGTCAACCAAAGATTTTATCCATTTGTTCCAGGGTGTTTGAGGAGTAATGACCATGAACTCTAAAGCTTCCCCTTAGATACTTGGCTTGAGTAGGGCCTCAATGAGTACTGTGTGGTCGATTCATTCGAAGGAAAATAAGGCTACCTTGAAGAGGGCGTTTGTTTGTCCATTTTTCTTGCGGGTGATTTAAGTGACTTCGGCCGTTTGGAATGTAGCTAAGTCCTTCTTCACACAAGCAAAGTAGTTGACAATGTGTTCATCTCTAGCCTCATAGTCTCTGTAGCGTCCCAAATTTCCAATATAATATCTCAAAAATATGTGGCACAATTTCCAGCATCTACCTCAATGTAATAGTAAACATAGCCAAAACATAGATAAAATTTACAACTTTTATTACATCATTTCTTCACAAAAAGCGAAAAATTAAACACCTTGAATTACAATTTCTTTCTTTTATAACACATTCTTTTACAATTTATATAAGCCACATTATCATTCTACCACATGCATCCAAATCCCATGCTATAGGTACCTACTTGTAAAACATACAAGGGGCAGCCATAACGATGTGAGTGACATCAAAAGAAATACAATATGAATAAAACATAAAGAATAAAGTCATAAACAGTATATGTCAACAGTAATAACAATGAAATATGAAATAACAATAAATAAAACAGAGAAACGTCAAGTGAAACTAAGCTAAGTGTCAAGTGTAAGAAAACAGAAAACATCATGCATAAAACCAAGTCAAGAAAACACAAATGCAGTATGATGACTCTCTAATGCATATTTGTCAGATTCTATACATTCCATACTACATAGATCCGGTGCAAGCCCTTATCGTTCACCACTTTACAGGGTTAAACCCCTCGTAATGCAACTAATCCTACTACGATGATTACTACGAGATTTAGATAAGCTGTGAGTATCTAGCCCATGCCCCGATAATTCCGGAGGTCAATCTCTATCCACAGATAATTCTGGAGACTATTTCACTCACACTTGGGAATCTTCGAGAATACCCCACACCGCAAGCTATGGCGCCTCATCATACGAATACCCCATGAGTGTCGCCTCGACCCCGATAATTCCGGAGATCAATCTCACACCGTAGGTAATTCCAGGGACTATTTCACTCACACCTCGATAATTCTGGAGATTATCTCACACCGCAGATCATACTGAGGTCCATAACCCATGTTTGCACTCATTTCATCATATCACCATCTAGTGTCTATCCTAATCTTATTAAGTTAATTAGTTAATTACGAATCTCCTAGAGTTGATGTATTCTACCGGACTTAACTCAACTGATCAACAACCAGGACACAACTGACCAAACCAAAAAAACTCAACTACCGGTAATTAGGGTCCCACTCAATCTCTAAAGACTAACAACTCAACCATCAACACCAAAACTTTCGATAAACTCATAATTCCATCATCAAAATGTTTATATCAAGAAAAATTCTTAAATCAACGAAATCCAAATCCATTTAATGTACTCACAAATTCCAAAATTGAAATAAAGTATTAAATCCATTAAATAACTGAGAATCATATTTTAAAGTCATAGGATATCACAAAACATCAATTCCTCCGAAAATCGTATATATCTCACTTTATAAGATCATAGGAATACAATTTAAATTCTATTAAAATCAAAACATAACTCTCTGTAAAATAATGTAGTCTGTAGTAAAACATCATCTAAAACAGTAGATTAATAATCCATAATATCGAAGAACCAATCATTAAAGAAACACAACAGAAAACTCAAGAAAACCCATCAGCCAACTAGCTGACAGTCGGCCAACATATCAGTTCAAAAAGACAGCGGTCGACTGTCATATAAAAAAATCTAAAGGTTTACAATTCTCAGTCGACCACCACTTCATGTGTTAAATAAGTGCGGTCGACTGTTAAGGTTAAAAATCCGTAGCTTTAATATTCGTGCACCTTTTACTTATACTTGGTTAAAACTTTGTAAAATCATAAATTTGCAAAACTAAATTCCTGAGATGATCAAATACAACTTGTATAACATACTGGAGTTTATAAAACTAATCAAAATTGCATCAAGTTCACAAAATAGCAATTTTGACAAATTTCTTCAAAACAGTTAAGTGTATATATGTATATGTTTGTATAGGTGTTCTAGCATCAATTATGCATCAAAATAACATCGTATAAAGGTAACATATTGTTCAAAACCATCTCAGTACTAAAACAACTCAAATCCAATTGAAAACTTCGCAAAACACAAAAACTAAATTTCGGCCATATACCCTTCAGACTCGAAAAGAACTAAACCCCCCTTCCACTCAAAACTTGATCTTTTGATTCAATAACTCATCTTGTAATTCATTAAACATACGTAAAACTTCTAACAATAGTTTACCCATGAATATAAGTGATTTACAACATGCAAACAATCAAGTTCTCCTTCATCAAAGCTCAAAACAGAGCATGTATATATATACAGACAGTACAGGTTAGGGTTTGTCCACTTTTGCAATAACAACATACAAATTCAATAGTATAGGTTCAAAACAGCAAGATCATGAAAGAAAACATCATACTCATGATTTCTATTAGGTTCTCAACAATCTCCAGTCATCTCTTTTAGGGTTTTAATCATCAATAGCATAGTTTTCATGAAAAGATTAAATTTTTACTCATCCATCCATTAATAATTTATTTTATCATCATACAACCCCTAACATGATTTCTAATCGACAAATTATCACATACAACATTCATAGAACAATACAAAAACAAACATATGTCACTCACCTTTTTGAAGAATCAACCGAAGTAATAAAAGAATAAGAAAATTGTTCCTTTCGCAAGAAAACCAAGATCCTCGCTTCGAAACTTCAAGAAACCAATAATAAAGAAAACACTTTGTTTAGTAAAAAAGAAACGGCTGCACTTCTCTTTAATAGGCCGACAATTAGGTGGATTAGGGTTTTTGAAATGATTTGTAAAAATCCCTTTTGAATATATCTTTACATATATAAATTCTTATACTTGGAAACTAGATTAACCAATTCAACTAAAATTTAAAAATAACTAATCAATCTTGGCCAGCACTGTTTGTAAACCCAGAAAAACGAAGTTTGTAATTTTTGCCTCTAAGTGGCAATTTTGCAAAAAGACCATTCTTTAAGAAATTTGCAAAATAAACCATATATATTAAAACAAAAGTAAATTTTTGACCTCTGAGTTGGCTAGCAATCATGCTCAGCCCAAAAATCCAAAAATATGAAGTTTTACTCCAAGTGGTAATTTTGCACAAATGCCCCTCTTTTTGTAATAATTGCAAATAGGTCAAATAAATATCAGAAAAATACAGAAAATTCATAAATAATACCTACTAATAAATAATAGGTTTGCCCAAAATAATTTCTTATTTTGAACTTCCCAAGAATATATTTGCACGTGTTTTGCACGTGTAAAAGGATAAATTTCAGAAAATATTTATTAAATCACCAAAAAAAATCATTTTAATTCATTTATTAATCCCAAAAAAATTATTTAAAAATATAGAGTGTTACATCACTCCCTCCTTAGATTAGTTCTGTTATCAGAACTACTACTAATAGGGACCAAACGATATGAGCAAAGAGAATGCAATCTCATAAATGGAAATATAGTTTAATGAATACAGTCATACAAAAGAAATGCAGTTTAACCAAAAGAATACAATCATGCAAAAAATAAAATCATACAAAAAGCTCGGGAAAATCCTTCTGCATGCGATCCTCCGGCTCCCAAGTAGCCTCCTCGAACTGCTGGTTCCTCCACAATACCTTGATCATAGGTATCACCCTATTCCTCAACACCTTCTTCCTACGATCAACAATCTCTACAGGCTGCTCCTTGTAACTCAGGTTCAGCTGTAGACCTTCAGGCACCTCCACTAACTGATGACTTTGATCCGGCACATACTTCATCAACATCGACACATGGAACACATCATGCACCTGTGCCAATTCCTCCGGTAGCTCCAATCTATATGCCGTTTTACCAATCCGCCTCAAAATCCTGTATGTCCAATTGTACCTTGGCACCAATTTTCCTCCCTTTCCGAACCTAATCACTCCTTTAGTCGGAGACACTTTGAGAAAAACTGCATCACCAACCTCAAACTCCAAGTCCCTTCATCGAGTGTCTGCATAACTCTTCTCCGACTCTGAGGCTCGACCAACCTCTTATGAATCAACTCAATCTTCTCTATGTCTGTTGCAAAATCTCAGGCCCAAACATCTGCCTCTCACCAACTTCATATCAACAAATAGGCATTCTACACTTCCTCCCGTACAGAGCTTCATACGGAGCCATCCCGATACTCGCATGGTAACTGTTATTATAGGCAAACTCAACCAATGTCAAGTATCTCTCCCAACTGCCACTAAAATCATAATACAAGCCCTCAGCATATCCTCCAACACCTGATTTACCCTTTCATTCTGACCATCAGTCTATCGATGAAAAGTGGTACTGAAATCGGTTCTGGTACCCAAAGTTGCTTACAAACCCTTCCAAAACCTTGAAGTGAACCTCGCATCCCTGTCGGAAACAATCGACACAGGAACTCCATGAAGTCTCACAATCTCATCAATGTAC
Source organism: Hemerocallis citrina (assembly GCA_017893485.1). Taxonomy (NCBI): domain Eukaryota; kingdom Viridiplantae; phylum Streptophyta; class Magnoliopsida; order Asparagales; family Asphodelaceae; genus Hemerocallis; species Hemerocallis citrina. The sequence continues at coordinate 26,298,904 of CM030368.1, forward strand.
AGCTCTGCCAATTTCTCCAACGACCAAGTGATCTTAACGGACATAAAGTGAGCTAACTTAGTCAAACGGTCCACAATAACCCAAATTGAGTCATTGCCCTTCAGACTCCTCGGGTACCCTGTGATGAAATCCATGCTGATATTTTCCTACTTCCATTCCGGAATGGGCAAAGGCTGTAACAAACCTCCAGGTCTCTGGTTCTCTGCTTTGATCTACTGACAAGTTAGACACCTTGCCACAAAGTCTGCCACATCCCTCTTCATACCAGACCACCAAAAGTACTGTTTGATGTCCTTGTACATCTTTGTGCCTCCAGGATGTATTGATAACAAGGTATTGTGTGCCTCCTGCAAGATACTCTCTCTCAAATCTGCATTCTCCGGAACACACAACCTCTCACCCAACCATAGAACTCCATCTTGGACACGAAACTCGGATAACTTGCCTTCGGAAACCTACTGCAACATCCCCTGAATCTATGCATTTGATTTTTGACCCTCCATAATCTGCTCTCTTAAAGAAGGCTACAACCACAACTGAGCCAAAGATGCTCCCACCTGCAGTACCACCTTGATACCTGCCTGATCAAACTCTGCTGCCAACTCTCTCTGAGTAGTGATCAAACTTGACAAACTGTTCTTCCGACTAAGCCCATCAGCCACCACATTCGCCTTGCCTGGATGATACTTGATCTCAGGACGAATGTCTTCCAACACTTCCAACCACCTTCTCTGCCGAAGATTAAGATCCTTCTACTGATATATATACTTCAGGCTCCTGTGGTCGGTATACATGTTGACCTTCTCTCCATATACATAATACCTCCACTGCTTCAAGGTAAAGATGATAGCTGCTAACTCCAAATCATGCGTCGGATAGTTCTTCTCATGCAGACGCAACTGCCTCGAACCATAAGCAATAACCTTGCCTTCTTGCATCAAGACACACCCCAAACCTCTGAGAGATGCATCACTGAAGATATCATAATCCGTCCCAGCTTGTGGCAAAGCTAAGATATGTGCAGTCATCAACTTCTCCTTTAGCTCGAGGAAACTCGCGTCACACTTATTAGTCCAAGTGAATGCCACATTCTTCCGAGTTAATCCTATCAAAGGAACTGCGATCTGTGCATAGCCCTGAATCAATCTCCCGTAGTACCCAGCCAATCCCACGAAACTTCTGACTTCCTTCACTGTCGTTGGCCTGGGCCAATCCTTCACTGCTTCAACCTTCTGAGGATCAATGGCCACTCCTTCCTTAGAAAGGATATGACCAAGGAAAGCTACCTCAAACTTCCAAAACTCACACTTCGACAGCTTGGCATACAAACTATGCTCCTGTAACTTCTTCAATACCTCTACCAAGTGCATAGAATGCTCTTCCTCCGACTTTGAATACACCAATATCATCAATGAAAACCACCACAAAAGAATCAATAAATGGCCGCAAAATCCGATTCATCATATCCATGAATACTGCCGGCGCATTCGTCACTCCGAATGGTATTACCAAAAACTCATAGAGTCCACGACGAGTCCTGAAAGCTGTTTTACTCAGATCTTCCTCCTAAGGAGCTCCCTTTTCCTTTACTTTAAATTGAGTAGGAAAAGCACTTGTCTTCTCAGTCTTCCGTCTAGTGACGAAATGTGTTAGGTTGAGCTCCTCGAGTTGGCTGAAGGAGAAGAAAGATCCCGAAAAGAGTCAGGAGTATCATTTTCGTGCTGATCCCTTCAGGGTTGCTAAAAATGTTCTGCAGAGGAAGGGGTCGGAGGTATTGTACATCATCATGAGAGTTTTAAAACTATCGATGTGATTGCCAGATCAGACTCACCGTTGTATTATTTGAAAATGGGAGGCTTGAAGTTCTCTAGAATAGGGGCTTCAAGAACATATCTACTAAAAGGAGGTCAGGTGTGGCGGTATACTCTACCGTGGCAATCCTCCACTTGTCCAATCCGAGAAAGGTGGTCTTCCATCTCCTGACGGATCTGGTAGATCTCTTTGCACATTTCTAGGGTGGTGACCGCTAATCCGCCGGGACCTATTAGGGGCCACTCTGAGGACATTGAGAATTTCGTTGAAATTGTGGAATTCACCCGGGCAATGGGTACCTCTTCTTCTCTATTGTTTTTGGGAGCTCGTCGAATGACTGGAGTCGGACTCATTTCACGTCTTCGTATCCTTGGCAAGGGCATTTAACGGGATTTCTACCGTCTAGAAGAAGGGATTCTCTTGCTCCCTTAGTGCGCTGAGCAAGGGGCTTCATATCGGGTGAGCATTTCATCTAAGCGTCGGCGAAGGTCCGTACCTTGCTATCGAGAGTTGATGACGTTGTGGAGGTCTGGTTGCACTGTGGGCGCCATGGAAGGGGAGGCTGTGTGGATTGCAATATGGTCTTCAATCGGGTGAGGCCCAGGGCAAAGTCAGATCGACATTCAGAAGGATGCCATTGGGAACCCACCGACATAGCCTTGCTGAAAGGAGGCTGCACTGGCGGACGAGGGGCCTGCGACGATGGGCGTAGAGGTTGCCCTGGAGGAGGAGGAAGATGAGCATCGACTTGACGGCTAGTGGTCGTTGTCGTCCTTCATTTGGGTGCAATGGATGGAAAAGGTGGTTTTTTGCTGGAGAGATCTGAAAGAAGAGGCTGGTCCATTGTTTTCCACAAACGGCACCAAACTGTTGTTGTTTAAGTTTCTCGTTGCTGGTCCGGTCTTACTAGTTTCACCATGTGGTTCGTCAGTTGACTGAGTTGATCCATTTGCAAGAGAAGATCCATACAATGTTACATTAGGCACATGATAATCCTAGGTGGTTTGTACATTTGAACAGAAGCCGTCGGTTGGTTGGGAGTAATCAGATGATGAGTTCTTTTTTAGGATGAAACTTACAATCTGCCACGTCTTTCAGATCGTGTGATGGCTGAAGTCTCCTTGATATGAATTTGAACCGTTGAAAGCCTCTGGATCTAGTTAGACGGCTGAGATGTCATCGACGAACCTACACAAAATCTGAACACCGACGAAAGACCCTCCGACGCTTAAGTCAGTAACTCAGAAAGTAGATTAGAGTTTTAGTGGAAATGATTGATTATCCATTACTGATTGAGGGCGGAGAGTATTCATAGGCTAGGAGTTAGTTATAAAAGATAAACTTAAAAGAGCATCTTTTTTAGATTAAACTCCAGATCCCATGGTAATGAGATAGAATTAGTTACTAACCGTGCTTGAGATAAAGGATTTGATTTGACAGCTTTTAATTAGCTGTGAATCCTTCTTGTTGGGCTATTTATTAGCCCGAATTGCTAACCTGGTTGAATTCAGGGTCGGCTCTAGGTCTGTACAACCTGTACAGTCGCACAGGGCCCATTAATCAGGAGGCCCGCGGGACATTAGGTGTAATTAATTGAGTTTCTATTCTAATTTTAGCAAAAAAGTCAATTTTTATGAGTGGCTAAGGAGATAGACTTGAGATCTGTTGAGCTTTGCCCGTGCAGGTTCGAACCCTGCTATTGACGATTTCTTTTTTCATTATATATATATATATATATATATATATATATATAAAGTTCTTTAATGATTTCTATGTTTCTTTTGTTAATTGTTGAGATTGACTTAACCACATTTATACTATTTCGTATTAATTGATGGGATGACTAATTCAAGATATCGATTAAGTTGTCCCAGATATTGGAGTCTCCAATGATATAAAATTTGAAAGGTGTTTTTCAAATGAATTCATATAAAAATTTTAAGATACAGAATGTACCCTACTCATATTTTTCAATTGAATACGTATAATATATATATATATATATATATATATATATATATATATATATATATATATATATATATGTAATATTGCAATCAGATTTGGTGAAAATCATATTTTCTTATCTTTTTCTTCTACTGTATCTCTTTATATATACAAAACTATGGTTACATTCCTGGAGAAGGGGTACAATAGATTGAAGAGAAGATCAAGGAGAGGAATGATTTGAGAGAATCTGTTTCCTAATTTATAGGAAACAAAATATACATATTATTCTTACTATATTTCAACACTCCCTTTCAAGTTTGTGCATAGATATTGAACATGTCCAACTTGTCCACAAATTTCAAGAAGAGTCGTTTCGAAACTGCATTGGTAAGAATATCCGCAAGTTGATCTTTTGACTTCACCTTAGAGATCTCAATAATTTTCTCATCTATTTTCTCCTTGATGAAGAATTTATCCACCTCTACATGTTTTGTCTTGTCATGTTGAACTGGATTGGCAGCAATATCACACGCCGCTTGACTATCACAAAACACCTTAATAGGCTCATTCAGGCCGCAACATAAATCCTATAACAAGAGTTTCAACCATAAAACTTCAGTTATACTTAATGTTACTCCGCGATACTCAGCCTCTACACTAGAGCATGCAACAAAATTTTTCTTTTCGCTTCTCCTTGTAACTAAATTTCCTTTGTAACACCCCGTTAAATATATATGCTATACAGCCTCTATATAAATTTCCTCTATAACTAAATTTCCTATATATATATATATATATATAAGGAGATGGCAAAATAGTAATTAAAAGGTGTAAAAGGGGGGGCACAGTGTTAAAGAGCAAAAGATGGTGCTTTGTGTGATGATGTCACCCAGTGGGTGACGTGGCTATTGGAGCCCACCCGGTCTTTGAGGGATGAAGACAACGCTACTGTCTGAGCCGTTGTGCTCACAGGAGAAAGGGAAGAGAGGAGATTATCAATCCCACATCGGGAATACAAATAGAAACTATACATGATATAGCCTATAGTCTAGAGTCACCAATCCGGTTAACCACCTTTTGAGAGGCAGCCTATGGTGGGCAGTTGTACTATACTATAAATAATTTGTCTGATAAATTATATAAATTGTCTGAATTTAGGGCAGGGGCATTACAAATTGTATCAGAGCCAACTTTCGACATCGAGTGTGGGGCATGTCTATATAGTCGGACAATGGATTCCGGGACTATAGACCCAGTCGGGCGGTAGATTCCGGGACTGTGGTAAGCAAGACAAGCCTCAATTAAATCTGGGATTATGAATGATCGGGCGGTGGATGCCGGGATCATGATTAGTTGGGCGGATAGAAGAGAAGATGCTCCATATCAGCTAGAAAGTGGATCCTGCACTAGATTGTGCATGCCCCGTGCTCAGTGAGGACACTGATTTCTAAATGGTGGGTGTCTGTAACAACCCGTGTTATATATATATATATATATATATATATATATATATATATATAAGGAGATGGCAAAATAGTAATTAAAAGGTGTAAGAGGGGGGCCCACGGTGTTAAAGAGCAGAGGATGCTGCTTTGTGTGATGACATCACCCAGTGGGTGACGTGGCTAGTGGAGCCCACCTAATCTTTGAGGAATGAAGACACCGCTGCTGTCTGAGTCGCTGACGTGGGCATGGAGTCCACTACCTGGGTCGCTGTGCTCACGGGAGAAAGAGGAGAGAGGAGATTATTAATCCCACGTCGGGAATACGAATAGAAATAATTAACTATAAATAATATAGCCTATGATCAAGAGTCACCAATCCGGTTAACCACCTTTTGAGAGGCAGCCTGTGGTGGGCAGTTGTACTATACTATAAATAATTTGTTTGATAAATTGTATAAATTGTCTGAGTTTAGGGCAGGCAGGGGCATTACAACCTCCAACAAAGATAAAGTATCATGAAGTGTAGCGCCTGTCAACAACAGATCCTGACTAATCGAAATCAGTATATGCCTCAATCTTCAAGTGACCATATTTTGCAAGCAAGACCCCTTGTCCTGGAGCAAACTATATATATCTCAGAATTCTCATCACGGTATCCAAATGTTGTTCACGAGGTGCATGCACTAACTTGCTACACTTAAGGCATATGACAAATTCAGCCGCGTATGTGCAAGATACATCAGTCGTCTACCAATCTTTGATATTGTCCCTTATCACATGACACATGATCATGATCATTACAAAGTTTCAGTCCTTCTTCTAACGGTGTATCTATAGACTGACAAGCAGCTCGCTTCCTCCAACAAATCAAGAGTATACTTTCTTTGAGACAGAAATATATCCTTTATAGAGCAAGAAACTTCAATACCAAGGAGATATCTCAAATGGCAAAGATTCTTCATTTCGAACTCTTGTGACAAGTAGCTCTTAAATATATTTCTTTCATCAGGCTCATTTCCAGTTACTATCATATCATCCACATATATAATGAGAGCAGTATTCTTACATTCTTTCCTTTTCAGAAACAGAGTATGATCTGAATTACTCTGACAATATCCGAATGTCCTCATTGATTTTGTAAAAATCACAAGCCAAGCTCTTGACGACTGCTTGAGACCATACAGTGATCATTGACGACTGCTTGAGACCATATTCGAATGTCCTCGTTGATTTTCTTCAAACGACACACTTTATTACTGTATTGGACTAGTCTGTTTGATCTTGATGGTAGATCCATATAAACCTCTTCTGTCAATTTCCCATGCAAAAAAGCATTCTTCACATCAAATTGCTCCAACGGCCAGTCAAGGTTTGTAGCAAGTGACAGTAGAACTCGAACTGTGTTGAACTTTGCCACATGTGCAAATTTTCATCATAATCAATTCCATAAGTTTGGGTGTATCCTTTGGCAACAAACCTTGCCCTGTATTGCTCTATTGAACCATGAGACTTATACTTCACCGTATAAATCCATCTGCATCCTACCGGCTTCTTTCCAGCTGGCAGTTCGACTATCTCCCAAGTCTCATTTTTCTTCAAGGAATTCATCTCCTCATCTATGGCTGCTTTCCACCTTGGGTCGGCTAAAACTTATTTGATTCAGACAATCGGTCAGTGGACATATAATGACTCATGGGATACTTGATATTACTAGTGGGATCAGGCTCATATGTAGGTTTTGGAATACCTATAGTAGTACGATTTGAAAGATTTCTTCTTGAAGCATCAGACAACGATGATGATTGATTTTGGGGTTCTAACGGTGCTAGTGGTGGAGAGGACACTAGCAATGGAATGAATCCCGACGGCTCATCTTTGAAGGAGTTCAGCACCGATTACAGTTCCTCGTGGAGGTCTTCACCCTCAACCAAATCTTCTTCCCCCTCAACCAACTCTTCATTTGAGTGATCGTCACTACTTACATCCAGATTTTTACCCCTTGTATCCAATTGTTCACTCTGAATGGTAACCACTTCGTCATAGGCAAGAGTCTGAACTTCACTTCGGTACTCCCCCTGAAGTTCAACATCAGAGAAAAAATACATCTCATTTTTATGGAACACAACATCCATAGTCAAAAATATCCTTCGAGTTGGTGGATGATAACAATGATACCCTTTATGATTCGTTGCATATCCCACGAAAACACATCGAACATCTTGAAGAGATAACTTATTACACTCATATGGATGAAGATGAACAAATGCAACACCCCCAAACACACAAGGTGTAAAGTTGACGACTGTTGGTGCATTCACAACTTCAGTGAATGTCTGAAACGGCGTGATGAAATTTAGGATACTAGATGAAATCCGGTTGATTAAGTACGCAGCAGAAGTAAGAGCTTCTCTCCCATACATAAGTGGCCTATTGCCATGAATAAGGGAAGCACAGACCACCTCGAGCAAGTGTCTATTTTTTTCTTTCTGCAACTCCATTCTTTTGAGGTGTGTACGGGCATGTAGTCTGGTGAACAATCCCGTGTTCCACCAAATATTATTGCAAATTCGAACTTAGGTACTCGCCGCCATTATCGCTCCTAAGAACTTGAATTTGTGCTTTTTACTGAGTCATAATATGCTTATGAAATTTCTAAAATAAACCACTAACTTCACTTTTCGACTACATCAAACAAAACCAAGTCATACGAGTACAGTCATCAACAAATGTCACAAACCATTTTGCTCCTCCAAAAGTAGTGTTTTTGGATGGACCTCAAACATCAAAATGAATAACCATAAATGGGAAAGAGATTTTACTTAGATTTGGAGGAAAAGAAACACGATGACTTTTTTTCTAGTTCACACACATCACACCGAAAATTAGAAACATCTAACTTCGAAAATAAACTTGGAAATAATTTATTCAAATAAACGAAAGAAGCATGCCCTAAACATCGATGTCATAGCCAAATCTCTGATTTCTTCTTCTCCCTCTCGGATCCTTCCACAAATAGAGCTTGAGTCAACTTGCTTGAACTTTCAGATACCAAGTCCAGGTAGTAGAGCTTCCCATGTCTAACCTCATAACCAATCGTCTTGTGAGTCTGAATATCCTTAAACACTCAATAAGAGGGCCAAACAATTACAATACAATGTAAGGTAGTAGTTATTTGAGCAACAGATAATAGATTAAAATTCAAGGATGGCACAACTAGCACAGTATCTAAGGTTAGGTTTTTTTGTGAGATATATGGAACCCTCGCCAGTAACGGGGGCATGATCTCCATTGGCAGTGGAAACTTTGGATTTGGTGGATGGTTGTAAGGTTTAGACTTGTCTAGAATCAAAAGTCATATGATCGGTAGCACCCGAATCAATTATCCTTGCATTACTCATGATAGAGACAGAAACATTAAAGACTTTACCATCATTACCTGCAATTGTAACTATTGAAGATGTTTGTTCAACATTCTTCTCAGCTCCATTTGCAACTACAATAGCAACAGTGGGTTGGTTGTAATTCTTCTTCTGAATGACCCTGCTATGATCGTAGTTCTCCAGGTAGCCGATAATCTCATAACAGCGAGCTTTCGTGTGACAATCTTGCCACAATGAGTACACTTTTTCAACTCATAAGGTAGTTTTGGTCCAGATCGACCCGGGTGGCTCTTTGAAGAACGGTTCTGAGCCACCATTACAACTGCATCAAAGGGTTCTGAGGAATTATTCATGGTGCTTTGTTGGCGACATTCACGGGGGACGTATGCATAAGATGCCTCAAGATCAAGGGCGGGATCCTTTCACAAGATTTCTCCTTGAACCTGTTCAAACTTATGATCCAACCCTACCAAAAAGTTATGAACCCGCAAGCACTCAATCGATTTCCGATATATTTCAACATCATCAGAATTGATCATGATCACCTTGTCACGGTGGTCTAGCTTTTGAAAAATCTCAGTTAATTCTCCATAATAAATGGAGAGTGGTATGCCATTTTGCTTTGCCGAGAAGGCTCTCTAGTTTAGAGCAAATACTTGAACCTCATCGGTTCCATCATAGAATGTCTTTGTGAGGGCATTCCAAATATCACGAGCAGAAGCATGCCCTAAACATCGATGTCATAGCCAAATCTCTGATTTCTTCTTCTCCCTCTCGGATCCTTCCACAAATAGAGCTTGAGTCAACTTGCTTGAACTTTCAGATATCAAGTCCAGGTAGTAGAGCTTCCTATGTCTAACCTCATAACCAATCGTCTTGTGAGTCTGAATATCCTTAAACACTCAATAAGAGGGCCAAAAAATTACAATATAATGTAAGGTAGTAGTTATTTGAGCAACATATAATAGATTAAAATTCAAGGATGGCACAACTAGCACAGTATCTAAGGTTAGGTTTTTTTGTGAGATATATGGAACCCTCGCCAGTAACGGGGGCATGATCTCCATTGGCAGTGGAAACTTTGGATTTGGTGGATGGTTGTAAGGTTTAGACTTGTCTAGAATCAAAAGTCATATGATCGGTAGCACCCGAATCAATTATCCATGCATTACTCATAATAGAGACAGAAACATTAAAGATTTTACCATCATTACCTACAATTGTAACTAATGAAGATGCTTGTTCAACACTCTTCTCAGCTCCATTTGCAACTATAATAGCAACAACGGGTTGGCTGTAATTCTTCTTCAGAGTGTCCCTGCTATGATCCTAGTTCTCCTGGTAGCCGATAATCTCATAACAGCGAGCTTTCGTGTGATGATCTTGCCACAATGAGTACACTTCTTCAACTCATAAGGTAGTTTTGGTCCAGATCAACCCGGGTGGCTCTTTGAAGAACGGTTTTGAGCCACCATTACAACTGCATCAGAGGGTTCTGAGGAATTATTCATGGTGCTTTGTTGGCGAGATTCACGGCGGACGTATGCATAAGATGCCTCAAGATCAAGGGCGGGATCCTTTCGCAAGATTTCTCCTTGAACCTGTTCAAACTTATGATCCAACCCTACCAAAAAGATATGAACCCGCAAGCGCTCGATCGATTTCCAATACATTTCAACTTCATCAGAATTGTTCATGATCACCTTGTCACGGTGGTCCAGCTTTTGAAAAATCTCAGTTAATTCTCCATAATAAATGGAGAGTGGTCTGCCATTTTGCTTTGCCGAGAAAGCTCTCTAATTTAGAGCAAATACTTGAACTTCATCGGTTCCATCATAGAATGCTTTTGTGAAGGCATTCCAAATATCACGAGCAGTAGGTAATCGAATGTATCTCTTCATAATCTCGGGTTTCATAGACATCAATAACCAGCCTTTAACTTTCTAATTATCAGCATAGCATTTGTCATATGTAGCATCGTTTTCAGCAGGAAATGTACTTTTTTCCCAAATATACTGGATCTTTTCACGTCCAGCAATATGCATCTCCATCAACTGAGTCCAAATATCATAATTGATTTCATGAAGAGTTATCTCATCATTAAAACTAGAATTATTGAATTGTACTATAATCGGTGCACTATCCTTAGTGTGCCAAGAATCATTAGTTTGTCCCATGCTCGTGTTGCCACAGGATAGACGAATATTGGGTCAACAAACGGCGAATCACGGGCGGATTTAGTAGTTTATAGATTGGATCTGAATAGGACAGCACAGAACACAAAACAGCACGAATATGATCTTCAAGCCTAAACACAAAACAACAACAATCAGCCAATAGGATTGTTTGTTGGTTGGATCTGAGCCAAAGCATTGATAGCTTTAGGTAGGTGGCAGGAGATGATCCCCTCCTTAGGCCAAGCACAAAACACTAAAATCAACCAATGTAAAAAATGGATCTGAACATATCCGAACCCGATCACAACAAGTGACCGGGGAAGATGAGAAGATGGTTGTTGCGGGGTTAGCGGTTGGCGGTGGGTGCACGGCGACCTGTTGTGATGCCGACGACAGCAGCAGTGGTGGCAGTGGTGGATATCGGAGACGGAATCCGACAAAAGGAAAATTTCAGTGGTGGATATCGGCGATAGGATCTGAATGAAAATTGGGAAAACGGGTATACAGGTATACAAGTTTAGAGGAGGAATAACAATGGATCTACGGCGAGGGTCAGCGGAGATTGCTAAGGGCAGGTTCGGAAACAAGAAGGAGGGCGGCGCTACGGGAGTGGGGGGGGGGTGCTACTGGAGCCGTGCGGTGGCGAGGCTTCGGGAGTTGCACAGTAGACTTCGGGGAATTGGTGATTCAGCGCCTCTTCTTCTTCCTCTTCTTCACGTAGCCTAGAATATTTTAAACTCTGATATCATATTGCAATCAAATTTGTGAAAAATCATATTTTCTTATCTTTTTCTTCTACTGCGTATCTCTTTATATATACACAGCTATGAGTACATTCTTCAGCTATGAGAAGATTAAGGAGATGAGTGATTTGAGGAAATCTATTTTCTAACTTATAGGAAACAAAATATACATATTATTTTTACTATATTTCAACATATATATGATATCAAAATCAAAATAAAGTAAAACTAGTATTAGAATGTTTAAAAAAGACCCATTTTTTTTCTTTCCACACAATGCCCTATGAATCTAGGATCGGCCATGGTTGAATTAATGGGTCCGAAGTAGCCCATATTTGCCTAACAGACTTGTAGTGGCTCTGAAATTACTGTTCTGCCATCAAGAAGCTTTAAGATACATGATGGGATCGTACGGTTCTGGTTTTACTCATATCACTATACATAAGAGTAAATCTTCCCTACACAACACGTACAACATTTGCAAGATATTTTTCTCTCAAGAGAATCATTTGCAATATGAATTTTCAGATAAAGAGATATTCACCCAAAATACCGAATCTGGCCGAACATGAGTTAGATACAGTACAAAAGGTACCCCCTTAAACTTTTGAAAGAAAGCTGCCTTAATAATTGTTTTGCAGATCCATGCAGATTCATGAAATTGGAAGCATTTCTTCAGCCTTGATAATGGCAAAAACAGTAAAAAATTGAATAACTACTTAGTAACAATGTATGTGGAATATGGATCTACCTCATGATACAACAAAATAACTTTGTAATTACCTAGTTTAATCATTGAAGCTCTGTGGTCGAAGCTTTTCATGATTCATATCTGATAAATTTCAGTTGTAGTCTCCATTAGGTAACAAAATTCTACTAACACTTTGCTAGATCTCAAAAGGTCCCCTCCCCACCCTTTCAGAAAAACAGATATTCTGTTTGATACACTTGTGATTATATTTAGTTTCATGCTGTCACATCTTTCCTCATGATCTACTTCTCAAAAGTGTTAGGTCAGTTGCAACTTGCATTGGCCCATGGCATGTACATTCTACCTGCAATTATGTGATAAAATCAGAAGAAGAACTCGGGTTATTGGAAAAATATTTGTGAATATTTAATTTATAGAAGGAACTTAAAATTAGGTGCAAGAGGATTGAGCCATTTTGTGAGCTTAAAATTTGAATAAGTGAGAAAATTATTGTTAAGCTAATATTTTTCCGGCAAATTGTTGAACTCGTGACATTGAAGCTTCTCAATGTTTCACAGATGACAAGTTAACTAGGCAGTCCCAACTACGATAAAAGTGTTTAAAGATGGTAAAAGTGAAGTTTTAAAAACTCCGAAAGAAAATATATAGGTCATCTGGATTAAGTAGATACTCAAATAATGGATCATTTTGTAACTTCAAAAGTCCACAAATGTTAACACGTCTCATACTGAGTCCTATACATATATCTCTTTAAGTTCTCGGTATTACTGTAATGGTCAAAGAAGAAAAGTCCACTTACTGATAGCACAAAGCGACGTTATGAAGTACGAGCAAAATGCTATTGAAATTCATCCAGGTCATATGGAAAATGCATCTTACTATTTAGCAATCATTCTGACCGAAAATAAATAACCAAACTAATAATTTCAATCAACGGTTCTGTCGATAATTACAGTTTTGAATTGAAACGTGAACTAACTGGACAAAAGTTTGCAGGGTTTGATGACTACCTGAAGAAGATAACTTGCTAACAGTAGTTCCACTATTGCAGTCATATGCACTGTGATTGCATTCTCCATTCTCTGAAGTAATTCTAACATAAATCACCAGTGATCACCACAAGAGCACACCCCATTCTCGAAACAAAGGAATCGATTGGCATATCTCACTATTATCTTCCTCTCGGTTACATTCGACATTAGTTTTAGTGCAGTATGGCAATCATTGCACACATGTAGGTTCATCATGATTCGAATTATAGCTCCAGAAGGGGTAACAATAAGCCCAAAAGCTATAGCTAACTTCTCGCTAAGATAACTAAGATACTCTTCCTTCGGCTCATCGTCCACATCATGCCACACTCTACAGATCTCCATGCCACATTATCCCATTCACTGTGTACTTTTCATATATTTTTATGCCTCATTTAATAACCCACCCCGACTTAATATCCCGACAATACAAGTATGATGTTCTAACCTAGGAGTTATCCCTAATCCTCTCATGAATTCAAATAAGAGAACCCTTCTTCTACAAGGCCACGATGACTACAAACAGATAGAACACCTATAAAGGTCACGCATGTTGGAGACATCCTTCACTTAACATAGCGTGGAAAGCTTTGAGAGCTTCCTTGCCAATGCCATGATGTGAATAGCCTGTTACTAAAGAATTCCAAGAAATGATGTCTCTCTCAGGCATGGAAGTGAATTTCCTCTGCGCTTCCTTGATGCTACCACTTATCAAACACATGTTGATTAGAGCATTACCGACATTCACGTACTCTTTATATCCTGATTTTTCTGCAAGAGCATTTTGTGCTTCACCATTACTTAAGGCCAACAATCCTGCACAAGTTTAGTAGAACAGCATATGTGAACTCGTTAGGCTGAACCAGATCTGATATCATCTGTGGGAATAATTTTAAGGTCTCTTCGAAAAAAACCATTTTGAGTACAAACAGCCATTGCTGATGTCTAAGAGACCACTTTTTTGTTCGTTAGTCCACAAAAAGCACGCTGAGCACTTACGATGCCACTGCATTTCCCATGCATATCGACTATAGCACTCCTACCCAAGACACCATTTCTCCAGGCCCCTGTTTACAATTTGAGTGAATTTGGCAGCCCAATCTCAAATTTTTCAGGTCAGCGGATAGTCCAAGAACGGAAACATAAGTGATGCGGTCCTACTTGCCAACCTCATGCACCATGACTTTTACAATGTCAGAAGCATCATTCAAGTATCCATGTTCCAGAAAAGAATTAATCATTGAATTGAATGAAAAAAATATCAAAATTTTGGAGGGTCTTCTTGTAGACACCCAGAGCATCCTTTACACCATCTAGAGTACATGTGGAGATGAGCATTTCTGACATAAGAGTGAGAGAGGTGCCAGATTTGAACTCCTAAGGGCATACACAGTCGATTAGTCATTTATGCATAATATGCATATTTTAGCGAAAAGTGTGCTGCAGTCGTTAGCCATTTATGCATATTATAGCGATTTTGATACCGTAGATTGGTATAAATGAGAATGGATATAGCAATGTGCATAATACAAAGGACGAAACATCATGTTTTGTTTCGTCCGTAATATTTTATAATATTTATAAAGGATCGGACGAAATATGAGATGAAAATCATCGATTTATTAAATAAAGAAAGTGTGGGGAGAAATGCAAATGGGATTAATGTTTCGTCCAATCTTTTAGAAGATGGGACGAAACATCCATTCCAATTTTTTTTTTAAAAAAAATTATAACCCTTTGGACCATTTTTCCCCGACTTCATCTAATCGTTCGATTTCAAATCCAAC
This sequence comes from Hemerocallis citrina, assembly GCA_017893485.1. Classification (NCBI taxonomy): domain Eukaryota; kingdom Viridiplantae; phylum Streptophyta; class Magnoliopsida; order Asparagales; family Asphodelaceae; genus Hemerocallis; species Hemerocallis citrina. Next base: position 26,313,941 of record CM030368.1, read on the forward strand.
GAATAATTTAAACCCAACGGCTATTTCTACATTTCAACGGCTCTTTCTCTAACTTTATCTATATATACTAAATGCAGTGCTCTAAAATTTGAATCCCCTACTATCTTCCCCAGCAAAAAAGAGTCCCTCTGTCTCCTACTGAAAAATTCGTGAAAGAAAAAGAATGGCGAACCGTAGTTCAAGAGGGAGAGCATATAAACTCAGGAAGATGTTACTCTTTCTCAATCTTGGATTAGTATAATTCAAGATCCATTGGTCGGTACTGACCAATCTAGGGCACATTTTTGGGAACGAATTTTCTCAACTTTTGCGGTGTTATTAGGGACTCCAACCGACCGAACAGTAAGCTCCCTTACAAGTCAGTTCCAAATAATTTCTAAAGAAGTTGTCATGTTTATTGCGAAGTTGGACAGTGTAACAAATAGAGCAGCTAGTGAAACTACCGACGCCGATAAGGTACCTCAAAATTTAATACTAATTCTTGCTTTAAATTAATTTTGTAAATAATAACGTTAAGTTTTTAAATTTGTTCATAGATGCGCGAAGCGAGAGTCGAATATATGCAAGCATCTAGAAAAGCTTTCAAGTTTGAAGAATGTCTTGATATACTTAAATATCAGCCGAAATTTTTCTTACGTACTACACAAGTCTTCGATCGAGTCACGAGTTCCCAGTCTGAGGAAGGTGGTAGTAGCAAAAGTTCTCCCTCAATAAACAACTGGATTCAGACATACTGGTTGACATGGAGCGACCTACACCCCTCACCCGACCACAAGCACAGAAGAGAAAAGGAAAAGGATGGCCGAATCTTCAGATTATTCTCAAATTGTCGAGGAAACAAAAAAATTTAACGCTCTGAACAAAGAAACACAAGATAGGAGGAATTTGACCACCGAATTGAAGCTTGCCATTAAACAAAAATACCACGAACTTAAAGAACGAATCGAGGAAGATCGCAATAAGAGTATCGACCTAGTAATTTACCAGATAATCAACGTTATTATTTCATGTGTAGACAGAATGAAATAATGCAAAAACGAGGTTATAATAGTGGGTAAACTATTTTCACAACTTCATTTAATGTAACTGTTATCTAATGGAATCCGTAATTATTATTTCGAGTGTATCCTGCTTTATTATCTTGAATGTATCATGCTTTATTTCTGATGTACCTATATTTATTCTTTTTAATGCATTGTAGCAAAACTAAAATATTCATTGCAGTGTGTTACTAACAGAAATATTTTGTCTTGCTTTCATTGATATGATAATCATGTATATATACAACAGCCTTGGCTACAAAATCATAATTGATTCCTAGCCTTGGCTACAAAATCATAACTGATTCCTATAATTGTGTTGCCATGATAGCTACAAAATCGTGACTGATTCCTAAATATATGCTACCATGATTCCTAAATGTATACTAAATATAAAAGATATTTACATATTCTAATACACCCCCGTAGTCGAAATGGGAGGTTGACGAATGTTGAGACTATCTCGAAAATCATCAAAGAGTTGCAGCAGAAGTCCCTTCGTGAAGATGTCAGCAATTTGGTAACACGAAGGAACATGTAACACCCGTACTTGACCGCGAGCAACCTTTTCACGCACAAAGTGTATATCCATCTCAATGTGTTTAGTTCGTTGGTGTTGAACAAGATTGTCGGAAAGATATACCGCACTTACATTATCACAATAGACTAATGTAGCCTTCGTGACAGGACAGTGAAGTTACAAAAGTAAGTTTCTAAGCCAACAGGATTCGGAAACTACATTAGCAACTCCACGGTACTCGGCTTCAGCACTGGATCGAGACAAGGTAGGTTGTCGTTTCGCAGACCAAGAGATGAAATTGTCCCCAAGATATACACAATATCCAGATGTAGACCTTCTAGTGTCTGGACATCCACCACAGTCTACATCGGTATATGTAGTGAGTTTATCAACTGAGGAGGGAGAGATATGTAGACCGAAAGTAAGAGTACCCTTAATATAGCGAGGGATTCGCTTCAAAGCAATCATATATTGGGTTATCAGGTCATGCATAAATAAACACACTTGTTGAACGACATAAGAGATATCTAGTCTTGTAAATGTCAAATATTGTAAAGCTCCAGCACGACTGCGATATTCGGTTGGATCGTGATATGGGTTTCTTGAAGATCCACTGAGTTTTGCTTTTGTGTCCACTGGTGTAGAAGATGGTTTGCAGGAAGACATGCCTGCTCGCTCAATAATTTCTTCGGCATATTTATTTTGTGAAAGAAAAAGACCTCGTGAATGTCTTGTAATAGATATACCTAGAAAATAACTTAGGGGACCCAAATCCTTCATAGCAAATTCAGAGCTAAGTTTAGACATGATGGATTGACGGAAAGTATCTGAAGATGCAGTAAGAATAATGTCGTCCACGTAGAGAAGGATATAAGCTGTATCATCGCCTTGGTGATAAATGAATAAAGAATGACCTGAGACACTGTGAAAGAAACTAAACGTAGCTACAAAATTAGTGAATCGCTGGTACCAAGCCCAAGGGGCTTGTTTGAGGCCATAGAGACTTCTTTAGCAAGCATACATAGTCAGGATGTTGGGAATTGCGAAAACCAGGAGGTTGGTGCATGTACACAGTTTCATCAAGATTTCCATTTAAAAATGCATTTTTGACATCTAATTGATGAAGGCACCATGATTTAGATAAAGCAACACTGAGTACCGTCCGAATAGTAGCCGGTTTGACCACCAGACTGAAGGTCTCACCACAATTTGTACCAGTTTGTTGACCTGCACCATCTCCTACTAGCGGAGCCTTATAACGCTCAAAGGATCCATCGGATTTCTTCTTATGCCTGAAAATCCATAAACTGCGAATAATGTTAGCATTAGACGGACGGGGCACTAAGTCCCACGTCTTATTTTCAATAAGAGCACCATATTCGTCTTTCATGGCCATTTTCCAATTATGATCGTTTAATGCATTAAGGGGATTAGTAGGCAAGAGAGAAATGGAATGTTGGGCAGAGGTATGGAGATTAAAAAGTTGGCGAGGCTTGAAAATGCTGTGTTGTGCTCGGGTGGTCATTTGAGGAGAGTGTGGTGGGTTAGCTAGAGAATTAGGTTGTTCTAAGGGAGTTGAAAATGTGGATTCTGGAGAAGATGTTGGCTCGTGTTGGGCTTGGAGGGGATTTGTGTGTTGGACCGGTGTGGTGGTATGTTGGGAGGGGGGGTGCCCTGTGGAGTAGTATTGTGTGATGAGGAGGATGGGGCCGGTGCAGTTGTGTGTTGGGTGAGGGAGGATTGTGCCGGACTGTTAGCGGCTACAGGTGGAGAGGTTTGGACATCATGAGAGGTGAAAAAGGGTTGATTGGGTGAGTGAAGGAAAGGTGTAATGCTTGTATCCAAAAAATCATAGCTGGAGGATGAGGGAGCAATTGAATTAGAAAAGGAAAACGTATTTTCATTAAAAAAAAAAACAACATGCCTTGAAATTACTATTTTACGACTCGACAACTCATAATATTGATAACCTCTATGGTTTGATGGATACCCTAAAAAAACACATGGTGTTGATCGAGCTTGCAATTTATTTCTAGAAGTGGATGGAATGAGAGGATAACAGAGGCATCTAAAAACTCGAAGATGAGAATATGACGGATCTTTTTGGTAGAGAATTTTGGTGGGCGTTTGGAGGGCAAGTTCTTTTGTTGGGAGAATATTGAGAAGGTAAGTGGCCATTTGTAGGGCATGGTGCCAAAACGAAGGTGGTAGGGAGGCATGAGCAAGAAGAGTTCGGATGAAATTATTTATGGTACAAATTTTTCTTTCGGCTTTTCCATTTTGAGATGTATGAGGACAAGAAAATCTAAAAGCCATTCCATTGAGTTCACAGAACTTATGAAAAAGTGCATTGTCATACTCTTTTCCGTTGTCACATTGAAAACATTTAATTTCTCTTTCAAATTGTGTTTTAATGTGAGTACGAAATTGAAGAAAAATGGAATGGACTTGAGATTTTTTTGCAAGAGGAAATGTCCATAAAAAAATTGTGAAATCATCAAGAAATAAAGCATAATAACGATGTCCACCTGAACTAAGAATAGGTGATGTCCAAAGATCACTATGCACAATATCAAAAGGCATTAAAGTGGATGACAAAGACTCATAAAAAGGTAATTTTATTTGTTTCCCAAGTGAACAAGAATGACAAAAGAAATTATTCCGAAACTTATCATAGATAATGAAATTGTTTCGGTGAAGAGAATTTAAAACAGGAGCTCCCGGATGTCCTAAACGATTGTGCTATAATTCATTGGATAAAGCGGCAAAGGTGGATGGTGTTGTAGTGGATGGTCTTGTGGTAATAGGATAAAGTTCACCCAAGCTGTTGCATCTCATTAAATGCATCCCTGTCTGAGAATCCTTCACAGAAAAACCAAAGGGATCAAATTCAACAGAAACATCATTGTCAATAGTAAATTTTCTCACAGAGACAATATTTTTAATTAATTTAGGTGCATGCAAGACATTATTTAAGGTTAAAGGATGATGTGGGTTAGGTAATAATGCTTTTCCACAATCAATAACTGGAATATGATGACCACTACCAACAGTAATATTATTACTCATATTGAAATAAGACATAAGATTACCTCCGTTTGCAGTCATGTGAGAGGTGGCCCCTGTGTCCATATACCATTGATCATCAGGAGGAGAGATAGAGAGAGTATGCATTGTAGCATGAATATCGGTTGGTGCATATGACGACTGTGCATGTTAAGGGGCGGCTGCTATATGGGCCTGCTGAGATTTAGGTCCAAGAATTCCTGACTGGGGAGCCTACTGAGATGTGAGTTATTTCTGCCAATTTCCTGCTGTAGGATATAGACAAGGTGGTGTGGCCCATGGCTACCACGATCCTGCCCATGGAGGATATGCCCACTGCTGTGGTTGCGTTGGAGGCGGCTGCCACGCCACGGGCTGATGGTTTTGCGATCGGTCGCCACGACCACCTCCTCTACCTCTACCATGGCCGTTGTGGTTGCTTCCTGCGCTGCCACGACCACCGCGGCTGCTGCTGCCATTGTTGTTGTTGCGGTTTTGATGGTGAGACAGATTTCCAGCATAGTTGTCATGTTGAGATACTAGGAAAGCAGAGCTATCTGTGGTGTTTGTCGCCCTTTTTGCTCGTGCTGTTTCCTCCAAAATGAGCATATAACGGACCTTGTAAAATGGAGGAAGTGATTCTCCATGACAAATTTGGAAACCCAAAGTGGCATAAGCATCTGTTAAGCCAGAAACGAGCTGAAGCACCAACCGTTCGTTTGAAACGGGAACACCAACATTAGATAGTTGATCCAAGAGCGATTTAAGGTGTTGACAGTAAGATGAAGCATCAGGAAAATGCTCTATGATGACTCTCGAAAATTCTTGTTCTAGGTAGAGAGCCCTAGAGTTTTTGTTGTTGAAGAAGATATCAAACAATCGGTTCCAAGCAAGTTCAGCAGTTGAATCACGTTCAATAATTGTGTTGAGAAGATCATTAGAGATGGTGCCATAAATCCATTGTAGGACAACAGCGTCAAGGCGCGACCAAAGATTAGGATCGGTTTGTTTGAGAGAGAGAGTGGACTGCATATCATTTGCAATGGGGGAATGATATGATCAAGGACTTGATAGGCTCTGACATGGATTTTGAAGAGTTCAGACCACATATTATATTGGCCTTTTCAATATCGAGCGTGACTTTGATGAAGTTGGTGATGTTAGGGACGGTGAGAGCAAGATGAATGATGGAGGTAGTAGGTTTTGGAGGATTCACAGAAGTTGGTTTTGGAGAGGAAGGGTCATCTTCGGCCATGAGGAAGGATGAAGGTTAGAACCTCCGGCGGCTGCTAGGGCAACGTGAAAAGGGAGAGATTATTTCAAACCTAATGGCTCTGATACCGTAATAGAAATATTTTGCCTTGCTTTCATTGATATGATAACCATGTATATATACAACAGTCTTGGCTACAAAATCATAACGGATTCCTATAATTGCGTTGCCATGATAGCTACAAAATCGTGACGGATTCCTAAATATATGCTGCCATGATTCCTAAATGTATACTAAATATAAAAGATATTTACATATTCTAATAGTTACATTCAGATATTACATTTCTAAATATTCATTGCAATTTGTTACATTCAGATAATACATTCCTAAATATTCATTGTAAATTGTTACATTCAGATATTACATTCGCTTTTAACTGAAGTATGTTAACTATTATTTAAATACAAAGTACTACAATTACATTTTTAAACATTTACTTCCCTACTCCACATCTCCATATTGTGACCAAATATGCTCCCCCAAATTTTGACGAAGTGCATGATGTTTTTGTCTATCATGTAAATCACATTGTGGAGCATTCGGGCTCCTTGATCAGTATGTCCACCTTCGTTTAATACGATCACGGTCGCATCCGGTATTTGATCGTAATCATAATCACCAGTACCATCTTTCCATTCGTCCTCAACAATCATATTGTGTAAAATGATACATATTTTCATGATATATGAAAGACTATCTGCATCCCACAAATGTGTTGGGCCCTTCACTATCGCAAATCGTGCTTGTAAGACTCTGAAAGCGCGTTCTACATCTTTTCTGGTACTTTCCTGCATTTCCATAAATTTCCTTTTCTTTTGAGTATCTGGGGCAGAGTAAGTTTTCACTATAGTCACCAAGGGGGGATATATACCATCCGCTAAATAGTATCTCATGTTGTATATGTGGTTGGTGATGATAAAATTTGTCAGAGGTTCACAAGTGCACCACCATCAAGAATCTCATCAAATAAAGTAGAACAGTTGAGCACATTGAGATCATTATTGCATCTTGACATTCCGAAGAATGAATTTCAGAACCAAATATCATAAGATGCGACTGCTTCGAGAATAATTGTCGATTTCCTAACATGTCCTGTATATTGGTCATGCCACGCAGCTGGATAGTTTTTCCACCTCCAATGCATGCAATCTACACTACCCAATATGTCGGGAAAACCCTTACCTTCGTTTTCCCTAAGAATTCGTGCTACATCGGCGGAAGTTGGTTTCCACATATATTGGTTGCCAAATAGCGTGACGATTGCAAAACAAAATCGACGTAAAGTTTTCAACACGGTAGTTTCACCAATTTGTATATATTCATGAACAGCATCCACTACACCTCCATAAGCTAAACATCGTAGCGCCGCTATTATTTTCTGATGCGGCGTTAATCCAAAAGTTTTACATGCATCTTGTTATTGAAGAAAGTATTGATCGTATCCAACAATAGCTTCGAGTATACGATTGAAGAGGACTCGCCGCATACAGAAACGACGACGAAAAATTGTAGCATTGTAAATTGGACTTTCAGAAAAATAATTGCTCCACAACCTAATATTACCTTATTTTCTTTCACGACGAATGTATCAGCGGCGATTCGTTTCCTCACTTTGTTGTATGGCCATGCCTATTCTTAGCATACAATTGTTTATATTTTGGGCAGCTATATCCTGATGCTTAGCTAATTCATCTGATGAAGTCGAAGAAGACGATCCATTAAAATGATCCATTGCTAAAGAAAATGGTTGACTGGATTGGTTTTTAAAGTGGGTAGCAATCTGATAGAGTGAATGAGAATAATTGTTGCTGGAAGTGGGTTTAAATAGTGTATGATATGGCATATTTCAAAATCCCCAAAATAAAGGGAATAAATGGTGCCAAAAAATAAAGCCAATAATTGGGGACCTGTGAATGAAGGTGTCGGCAAGCAAAAGGACCCCATGATTGAATGCCAACCAAAATAAAGGGGGATTCATAAATATGTGAGAGGGGGGGGGGGGGGGGGGGGGGGGGGGGGCGGGCTTTAGTTCTCCAATTAGTGATAAATTGGAGATATTATCGTGGATTCCTAAAAAAAGTCCAAAGCACATCCAATTTTTAGTCACATCATGGCCAAAAAAAATTACACATACCATTCATACAGAATTGTTTATTCATAAATGCCTTATTATGAATTACTCTTCATCCACATACTGTGTACACGACACAAACGATGGAGTCGATGTCAATGTCGATGCTCCTGTGTCATCTATATTCGGCCACATTTTCCGATGTTTGGAAGTAGATGGTCTGCTCCTCAATACAGATCTCCTACCAACTACAAGATCAGTGGGAACAGAGTTTCTCAACACCATGTCTGATAGTATAAATCGTAGCAATTGTGCTTCTATTGTTGACAAGTCCTGTATAAATCCTCCTGTCAAAAGTAGATTAATATACAATTCGACTACACCTTAAAATAAAAAAAATTATGATGAAAAAATTAATAACGCCGGATTCTCATATATGAGGGTTTTCCGCGCGGATCAAACGGAAAATATCTGTAATCCAAACTCCTCACAATTGTACCACCCGAAAATAATGGTGCTTCAACTAATGGTTCACCATGCATGACGGTCAAATCAACACACAATTGAGTTAAATACTCGCATGGAAGCCAAAAACAATTTTATAGAAACGAATAAGGGTAAAAAAGTCAATTATTCCAACACTTTAACAAAAAAAAACCCTTAAAACCCGGACGAAACTTCTTTTGCAAGTTGCGAAAGTGTCCAACCAAAAAAAGAATATTTTTTTTTGTGTCCGAGAAACATCATGTTTCGTCAATATTTATAATAATTTTTAATATTTAATATAATATTTAAAAAATTCAAAAAAAAATCAACGGACAACTTTGCTATATTTTGCTTTTTACCCACGGCAGCGAAACAGCATAATGCTATATTAATAATATGCATGTATGCATATTTTAGCTCTCAGGACTGTGGATGCTCTAAGCATGGCATTGTAATGCCTTGTCGAGAGCTTTTATATCAGAACAAGAAGCTAGGATTGTCGAGAAGATGAACTCAGTAGGAAGCAACAAAAACTGACCAGAAGCCATCATTTTGAACATGGTAAAAACTTCTAGTGGCAACCCATTATGTAAATATCCAGCCATTAGTGTACTAAAAGAAACTAAATTTCTTTCCGATATCATATCAAAAACATGGTAGGAAACTTGAGATGATTGCATTTTAATTACATACAGATTGATGAGGTAGTTGAATTGAATAACATCGTCTTCATGGGTTCTGATCAAGTGAGAATGAACAGCTTTCCCAAGCTTCAAATTCTTGGTTTCAGGAATCATTTTCAAGAGGTTCACATTGTTTTTGGTAATGTTGTCTACTAAGCACGGGTACTTCCAAATAATCAACGTACCCGTGTCGGATACGTATCGGGTGTCAATACTTCTTGGATACTCTCGGGTGCGTACCCAAGGAGTATCTAATTATTTATTACATTTTTACAACTTTTAGACACAATTATATTTAGATAAATATTTGGGGACCTAGTATTAGTATAATTTTAAAAACTTTATGTTTCAAGTTAAGCTCAAGCACAAAACAAATATAACCAAAGTTTGATAGTTAGATTATCATTTTTTCTCTTACAAGACTCATAATTATAATGTATTCATATAGTTCTATGAAATAGTTCAACTATTTACATTTTTAACAAGATAATATTATTTATTTGTATATATAATATAAGATATATTATATTTAACATACTTACCAATGCACCTGTATCCTAATTTTTTGTAAAATCACGTATCCCCGTACCCATGTCGTGTCGTATCCGTAACTGTATCCGTACCTGTGCTTCATAGGATGCTGCTAGTGAGGAAAGCAAACCCATTTGTATGCTCTTTGAACTAGCATGGATTCAGCCCTCTCAGTTAGAACATTCAGCCTTCTTGAACAAATAATTTACAATGGCCTAAGATATAATAACATATTAGTTTTTGTCTACAACCATGATCATACTTCATAATGACTACATGACTTTATAGTTGAACAATGGCATGGAAACAAACAAAACAAGGTAAAGGGTTTCTTCCATATCCACACCTCAAATCTTTGTTATTTTCATATTCTCATCGGAATTCTTCATATTTCTATATTCCCACCTAAAATCATTGTAGTGATTCCAAAAAATCATCTAACATTAGTTTTTCAATTAATTATGAGGAATTGGCTTTGAATATTCTCCTTATTGGGTCCAAACCCAATAAAAGTATATTTTAATTCCCAAACTAATCTCAATCCAGTCATATTTTTCTTTTAAAATATATTTTTTTCTCTTATATCATCTTTTCCAATTCTCTCATAACGTCTTTAATTCCTTCACCAATGCTTCATTAATATCACATCTCTTAATAATACAATTATAACCTAACTCATCTTCTCCATTTACACTTTAATGAATATTCCTTTTAATAAATATCATGATCTAACTTCTTAGCCTTCAAATTGTCACAAAATATTTGAAAGACATAAGAATCCAAGAGCCTTTGTTGAAAAGAATTTGAAGAAAATTGAATATTAGTGGTTACTAGGATATGTTTTGTAAGAGATTTGAAGAAATTGAAATGGGTTGCTAGCTTGTCTTTTGGTTCTTTCATTAATTTGATAGAGAATTAAAGAATGACGAAGAAAACAAGGACAACGTGGTATTTCTCAACATCAGATGTGTTGTTAAAATTAACCTATTAATTTGAGGTGGTATTATGGAAATATAAAGATTTCGGATGGGGATATGGAAATAACAAAAATTTCACTTGTGGATATGGAAAAATCCCTAAGGTAAAAGGAGATATGCCATGATTATGTACAAACTGCACATTCTTAACATTCCCAAATAACTATCATGGATTTTTCTTAACAATGATTGTACAAAAATGTTTATAATCACATAACAAAACTAAACAATAACAACGACAAAGCCTTTATCCCAGCTTTTTGGGGTGGCTACATGAATCCTTCTTGTCCACAACTCCACTAAGGACCACGTCCTTCATCAAACTAACACTTTTCGAAGCTCTATTAATTGCTTCACGACTCAAGTTCGTTCAGGTCTATGCCCAGTCTTATATGCTCCCTAACTTTCATCCGAATATTTTCCTAACTGGGGCAGTTATTGGTCTTTGTTTTATTATCTATCTACACCACCTCAATGGGTTCCCTCACATTTTATCTTTAGTTAGCACAACCTCTACTTATTTTTCTTATGCATTCATTTCTTATTTTGTCCTTTAATGTGTTTTCACTCATCCACTTTAACATCCTCACTACAGCTACACACAACACTAGAGGAGTTCACATAATAGAACTAAGTGTACCTTTAATTACATGTCTAAATTGGATGCTTCTACATTTTCTAGTAAAACCCACAATAGAAGGACAATGAATCCATTAAGACAGTTCAACAAACATGTGATATGCAAAGAGAGAATGCATGCATGAAGCTTGTACCAAGCAAAAAATAGGACTAATAAAGTATCAACACACTACCTAAACTCATGAATGGAAGACCTGGAAGTTCATTCATGCTCGTCGCCGGCGAAGAGGGGGGGCCACCAACCGTCTGAAGCTCCATCGCCGCCGTCTCAGGTGGGTTTGAGTGCTGCGCTTAAAATGGATTGGATACTGTTGGGTTTCGGCCAGGCCTGAACCCAATTAAAGAAACCCAATCCAGTAAAAGTCACCTTCTTTAAGTCTCTCTTAAAAGCCCAAGCCCATAAATTGCCCACAAACCCAAGCCCAAGCCTGTAAAATTTTTACTTTTATTTATTTTATTCTATTTCTAAATACTCCCTTCATTACACTTTAAGTGATATTCAGAAGTTTTGCACACAGATTAAGGAAGAGCGAGATAAACATTTGTTTTCCTTTACATCCTTATTAATAAGTCTCCATGATTTAATTACTAATTCTTTTTCCAATACAGATTCTGATTTCAAGAAATTGTAATTAATGTTTTCTCAATACAAATTATGTTTTCAAGAAAAAATAAAATTACTAATTCTTTTTTCAATACAGTTGGCATTAAATTTTTGGAGAAAATAAAATCTAGAAAGTTGAAACTACAATTTTCTAAGAATATTTGATAAGATTAAGATGAGTAATTAAGACAAAATTTTAACATAAATAAGGATTTTGTTGGAAAAAAAAAAAAAAAATTGGATAATATCACTTAAAGTGAAACAAGAAAAAAATTCTAAAGTGAAACAGAGAGAGTATTTTATTTGAGGGATGTTATGCTTTTGTCTAATAATTATTGTTGTAAATTATACTAGGGTATGCCAGAATAAACACTGCCGAAATACGGTTTATTATCCGTTAGGATTGAAGTTGCTCAAGAAATTAAGAACTATTGCATATCATGATCAAGCCATAGGACTCGGCGCCCTACACCAGCAGTTTTACAAGAAAAGAGATGATACTACTACCATAAGTCCTTTGGGAAGAAAGCGCTCTACAAAAGACCTGTCGGTAACTATTTTGATTTCAAGGAAGAAAATCAGTGATAGACTCTCTAATGTACGTAGTCGACTCTCTTGCTAATTTCGACTTTGAATGCTTGGAAAAGTTATTCCAAATGCTTTACGAGATGCCTTTTTTTTTTTATACGACTAGTTATGCAAATACTTTTTTTTTCTTCATGAAAATAAATAATGTGAGCTGAATTCTAATACACAACTTGCCTAGTAGGATGCTTGCTTCGAGGAATGTTTTGTCATTGTGTAACAATTTGTCGTAAATTAATATAATCAGTTAGGAAAATGGACAGAAGAAACAATAAGGAAATATTTATGTGGTTTATTGTTCCTTAAGTTAATTAAGTGAAAATCTAAAATACACTTTAAACTCCTCCACTTTTTGTTTTACATCTAAATACACAATACCTAATTGAAAACTGTCACCACTTCTGCATATCATGTCAGTTTTATTAACACCTGATGATGCACCTCGTTGGTCATATATACCTCATAACAATTTACAGCATTAGGATTTAATATAACAATACAATTCCATATACTCTAAATACAAATCTAAATGGAGTGGGCACCCATGTATTATCCTAATCAATGATTAAGAAAATCACCTTTTATCACAACAAGAAAAGTAATTATAAGCAATGAGTTGTAGCGGTAATGATTGGGACGGAACCGATACATAAATATCTCAAAATTCAAGATCTGGCTAGTGACTACAACCGTAGTTCTTTATGCCAACAACAACCCTAGTGACTACAACCGTAGTTCTTTATGCCAACATAGTTCTTTATGCCAACAACCCTAGTGACTACAACCGTAGTTCTTTATGCCAACAACAACAACAACAACAACAACAAAAAAAAAAAAAAAAAAAGTTTAACTCGAGTGTGATATCAAAGTCTTTAATCTGGTGGATTTTTATATACACTTAAGAACATGCATAAAACATTAAGAACAACCTAAAACATATTTCTAGATCTTAATCATGTTGCAAAAGTGCTTTAATATAAAATCTTAAATCATGAAACTATAGATCTTTGCTAAATCAAAATAAGAAGAATATTAAAAGCGGAAGCACTAATCTGAAGTCATTGATGGAGATTGCGCAGAGGGTTTGGATCTTCCTATATGATACGCACTTCTATGAGAGGCCGTCTCTCTATTCTTCTGTTGATGGGATTACAGATGGAACAAGAAGATACGTATATATAGGGGACCATAACCCTAATTGATAATTGTTGATTTTCAATTTTGCCCATCACAAAATGAGAAATTTACTTTACGGTCTCTACACGTGTTATATCAGACTATAAATTATATATTTTTAACCTATTACTTAATCTTGATTAGATCACTTTAATTTGGGTTAGACTTTAGAATAGCAATTATACATTTAGTCACATATGTGAGCCCACATAGATTATTTTTCAACAATCTCCCACTTGGGCCATATATGTTACTCCTTAAAAATGTACATACTTTATGAGCTCAAAATTTGGCTATCATAACCAAAAGCATAGCCAAACAATCTCATCCATTAATCATGTAAATATAGGATCAAAGCAATTTTCGTTACATTTATCGTAACTAAATTCATCAATGGTCACATATATCAACATAATCAAACGACATAGATCAAGTGTGAATGTGTAGCATGGAAATTTCATGCAATGTGATCTATACACATGCCTATTTCCAACCGGTCCTCTTTAAAACTTAAGTGAGTCAGAACCAAAACATGACAAATGAGTGAGAAAACTGAATTCTTTATTTCTGATCAGAAAATAACCAAATGTATAAATGTCTCACACAAACATAATGCAAATAAAATACAAACTCCCACTAAATCATGATATCCTCAAATAATACAACACCCATATGAGCAGTGTGCTCATGAAAGACCTTGGGTGGTAATCCGTTTGTAAGCGGATCCGCTATCATGGAGTTTGTCCCAATGTGCTCTATGGATATCTGTCCACTCTGCACTCTTTCTTTCACAACTAGGAACTTTATGTCAATATGCTTCGACTTTGTCGAACTCCTGTTGTTGTTGGAATACATCACTGCCGACTTATTGTCACAAAATAACTTGAGTGGTCTTTCTATATTCTCCAAAATACGCAGTCCAGTGACAAAATTCCGCAGCCATATTCCATGATTTGAGGCCTCATAGCATGCTACATACTCTGCTGCCATAGTGGAAGAAGCTATAAGTGTCTGTTTGACACTTTTCCAGGATATAGCTCCTCCAGCTAACAGGTAAATATAGCCTGATGTAGACTTTCTGCTATCTTGGCACCCAGCGAAATCAGAATTAGAATATCCTACGACCTCCAAATGATCTGATTTTCTATATGTGAGTATGTAATCTTTTGTTCTCTGAAGATACCTCATAACCCTCTTGGCTGCTATCCAATGGTCCATACCAGGTTTGCTTAAATACCTGCCTAACATCCCAACAATGTACGCAATATCCGGACGCGTACATACTTGAGCATACATTAGACTCCCAATAGCTGATGCATAGGGGATCTTTTGCATTTCCTGAATTTCAAGGTTACTTTTAGGACACTGATTGAGACTAAATTTGTCACTTTTAGCAACAGGGGTATCCCCTGGTCTACAATCTTGCATGCCAAACCTTTTAAGTACTTTATCGATGTATCCCTTTTGTGATAATCCTAGAATACCTCGAGAACGATCTCGGTGTATCTGAATTCCTAATACAAAAGAGGCATTCCCAAGATCCTTCATCTCAAAATGCTTGGACAGAAACCTTTTAGTTTCGTGTAATAAATCTATATCATTAGTGGCAAGCAGTATATCATAGACATATAGAACTAAGAATATATGCTTACTCCCACTGAACTTGTGATACACACAATCATCAACTATATTCATCTCAAAACCAAATGAGATAATTACTTGATGAAATCTGTGGTACCATTGACGAGAAGCTTGCTTGAGTCCATAGATGGATTTTGTCAATTTGCAAACCATATTCTTTGGATCTCCCGACACAAAGTTTTCTGGTTGCACCTTATAAATTGTCTCGTCAATGTCACCATTGAGAAACGCTATCTTGACATCCATCTGATGTAGCTCAAGATCAAGATGAGCAACAATTGTCATAATTGTCCTAAACGAGTCTTTCGATGAAACTGGAGAGAAAGTCTCTGTAAAATCAATGCCTTCTTTCTGAGTATAGCCTTTAGCTACAAGACGTGCCTTATACCTCTCCACATTACCATTTGCATCCCTCTTGGTCTTAAATATCTATTTACAACCAATTGGTTTTGCCCCTTCTGGTAATGGGACAAGTTTCCAAACTTTATTGTCTTGCATAGACTTATACTCCTCATTCATGGCATTAATCCACTTTTGAGAGTTACAACCTTTCATGACCTGATGAAATGTGATTGGACAATTTCTATCATTCCATTGTCATCCTCATGTTCTTGGAGAAATGCAATATAATCATCCGGAATAGCATTCCTCCTTTCTCTCATGGATCTCCTTAATGGCACTGGTTTTTGAGGTTGTTGAGTTTGTTCATCTGGAACAATTACCTCATTTTGAATGAGGTTTTGTTCAACATTGTCTTGTTAAGGTTCCGGATTCACTTCTTGATCAATAATAGGTGTGGGAACCTGAATATTGTCAAAAGTGATAGTAGGAATTGGGTTTGTAATTGAATCCAATTCCTCTTCAAAAGCAATGTCCCTAACTTTATTTCTCCCCCCCAAACTCAACTTCCTCAAAAAATGTTACAGTTCCCGTTTCAAAAATATTCCTAAGTGTGGGATCATAAAACTTATAGCCCCTAGATCGTTCAGAATAACCAATAAACTAGCTGCTCACTGTTTTGGAGTCCAATTTCTTTTCATATGGCCTGTAAGGCCTTGCCTCAGCTGAATATCCCCAAATGTGAAAGTGCTTTAGACTAGACTTTCGACCTGTCCAAAGCTCATAAGGTGTTTTTGCAGCTGCTTTAGTTGGTACTCTATTGAGAATGTAAGCTGCTGTCTTTAATGCTTCTCCCCAGAGGGACTCAGGTAAGGTGGAATGAGCAATCATACTCCTTACCATATCCTTAAGAGTCCTATTTCGTCTTTCAGCAACACTATTCATGCTAGGTGATCCTGGCATGGTGTACTGTGGTACAATACTGCATTCCTCTAGGAATTTAGAAAACGGTCCTGGACGTTGTTCACCTGAGCCATCATATCTGCCGTAGTACTCACCACCACGATCAGATCTGACAATTTTAATCCTTTTGTTGAGTTGATTCTCAACTTCAGCTTTATAAGCTTTGAACACGTCCATAGACTATGATTTTTCATGAATGAGATATAGGTACCAATAACGTGAGTAATCGTCTATGAATGATATAAAATATTGTTGACCATTCCAAGATCCCGTAGGAAATGGCCCACAAATATCTGTATGAATCAATTCTAAGACTCCTGAAGATCTATTGGCACCTAATCTCTTAGTTTTGGTCTGTTTTTCCTTTATGCAGTCTACACAAATATCAAAGTCTGTGAAGTCCAGGGACTCCAAAATGACATCAGACACAAGACGCTCAACTCTACCTTTGAGATATGACCTAAGTACTTATGCCATAATGACGCTGAATTTTCTTTATTTAATTTACGTTTAGTACCATGTGACTCTACATGCAAGGTTTTATTATAGGATGCAATTGTTTCAAGCAAATAAAGGTTGTCATAAACATTCAAGTAACCAGTTCCAACAACATTCGAATTTAAAGACAAACTAAACTGATTGTTTCCAAATGAACAATAATAACCAGATTTGTCCAACAAGGAAACAGAAATTAAATTTCGTCTAAAGACGGAATAACAAAAGTGTCTTTCAAATCAAAATAAAAACCAATTCCTAATAACAACCTAAAATGTCCAACTGTTTTCACTTTTACCGATTTTCCATCGCCCACAAAGATGTATCTTTCACCATCATTTGGCTTTCGGCAGCTCAGGCAACCATGCATAGAAACACTTATGGGAGTAGTAGCACCAGAATCTATCCACCAAGTGTTTCTAGGTGCTGAAGATAAATTAACTTCAGAACAGACCAAAGTCATTTCAACCTTATTGTTTTTAGCAAATCGTTTCTCAATGTGATCTAGAAAATCTTTGGCCTTAGTAATCCCCTCGGATTCTGTGCCCCTAAAGGCTTCTGGAATGCTGTGTTTCATAATCATTAGACTCATGCGATTTGAACGATCCCACCTCTCAAAATCTCTTTTATCATTAGGATTGCTTTCCGCAGTGAGAGGTGGAGGTTGTTCTTCCCTTAATGCATGATCTAATTCCATACAGCCAAGAGTTATCAGTAAGGTCTCTTTCCATTCCTTGAAATTTATCCCATTAAGCATGAGAATAGAATTGATGTTAGCAGTTATTGAGGCAGCAAATGACAAACTAGCTGAATATAGAACAAAAACAAACAAAATAAGCTCACATGAGAATCCAAATAAAACAATAAATTCAAATAATGATTAATCCCATCTCAAAATACCAGGCACAATGTTAATATCAAGTCTTTGGACAGTAACATTAACTGTAAGCGGAACTCTTGTTGTAGTAATCAAATATTGACAATAAATCCTGTCAAATAATAAGTCATTCTTTGGACTGACTTATTGTTCACATGGAATACCTTATAATTGTCACATATTTATTACCACAGATGTGTATGAAATTCGGCCAAATATCAACTTACCTTTGGGTCAGTTAATAAACGCATGAATTACAAATACACAATCATCTTGATATTTTAAATAAATTAATCTACACAAAAGAGGTCACTTTGGCAACATTTTGTTTCAATTGATCTATTCAAAATATTAGACATTCATAAGAAAAACCAAAACCAAAATTTGAATTTAATTGTTTCCCAAAATTTTATCTTTTCCTTAATATTATAATTCCACTTTATTTGTAGATGGATAATGTCAAGATAATATCTATTTAAAATGATAACAAAATCATAACTGAACCAATTCTATCTAATGATTTGATAATCACAATTAGTAGGATTCAACAGAATTTATAATTTATTGATAACAACCAATTATAATCAAAAACAGAAAATCAGCAATCCATTTTCACTTAAATCCAAGAAACTACCCCACCGTGGGCCCCTCAGTCAAAAAAATGTACTATCTCACGTATGCAAATTAGATTGGTTTATCAAAATCACATCTAAAGCCATATCTTAAAATAAAATTTATCAAAACTTAAAACCATATTTCAAAAAAATAATAATAATAAACCACGTCATTGGTTGCTTAAGATGGTTTGGATCTGACGGTTTTTTTTTTTTTTTTTTTTTGAAATAAATTCAAAACTGTATTCATGTCAGATCTGAAGCCATATTTATTACGGCAAATTCAGTAATCTGATAATTAAAAAAAATAACCGAAGTAGTTTACAAATAATCACTGTAGTTAACAGTAATCAACTTCTTAATTAATGTTGAAGCACTATTAGCACCGAAAGTCATATTCGTCCTTTATTAACTGTCATTGCCTGAGGGTTTTTTTTTTTTCTAAGATCTGTATAATAATGGACCCAATTCTTCTTTCAATTAAATTCATCAATTGAATTTCTTAAACAGGAAGATCAAATATCAAGAAAAATAAGATCAAAAGAAACCCTAAATTTCTTAAATTTCTTTAAACAAGAAACCCTAAATTTCTTCAATTAATTCAGCAAAGATGGCTCTGATACCAATTGGTGGATTTTTATATACACTTAAGAACATGCATAAAACATTAATAAAAACCTAAAACATATTTCTAGATCTTAATCATGTTGCAAAAGTGCTTTAATATAAAATCCTAAATCATGAAACTATAGATCTTTGCTCAATCAAAATAAGAAGAATATTAAAAGCGGAAGTACTAACCTGAAGCCATTGATGGAGATTGCGCAGAGGGTTTGGATCTTCCTATATGATACGCACTTCTATGAGAGGCCGTCTCTCTATTCTTCTATTGATGGGATTACAGATGGAACAAGAAGATACGTATATATAGGGGACTATAACCCTAATTGATAATTGTTGATTTTCAAATTTGCCCATCACAAAATGAGAAATTTACTTTACGGTCTCTACACGTGTTATATCACACTTTAAATTATATGCTTTTAACCCATTACTTAATCTTGATTAGATTACTTTAATTTGGGTTAGACTTTAGAATAGAATTATACATTTAGTTACATATGTGAGCCCACATAGATTATTTTCCAACATAATCAACTAAAAGACAACTGCCAAATAGTCAGACACATCCAATGATATGATGAGTATCGGCCATTGATCTAAATTGGCACGAATCTCAAATCCTTAAAGTGTGATTCTCAAACAAAAGTTGATTTTCATGCGTTGATTTTGAAATGAACCCACATCTTTTCAAAACTTTAACTATTTTATTTTCTTTCACAATATTGATCTCTCAATTAATTAATCATCTCATGGTGATTTTTTTTTTCATTTAATAAAAGATGGTATCGTCATCGTTTATCAATAAGAATTAACGAAATAGATAGTATATATTACATGATAGTCTGAGTCTTTTCATAATAATAAAAAAGCATCAAAATAACATCAAAGCCAGCAACAACAACTAAATTAGTGTTCAGTCATTACATTTGAGAACGTGCAAATCCAACTCTATTTCAGAATTTTTTCCCAAACTGCCCTATTTTTTTAAAGTTTTTTCCAAATTGCCCTACTTTTTTTTAAAATTCTCAAACCATCCCACTCGGTCTTTGGAAGACCGGGTGTAGTTAAAACCCACGCGGTTTTTCAAAGACCAAGTCTTACGCTTCGATTTTTCGAAGTGCAAGACTCGGTCTTTGAAAGACCGCTTGAATTTTAACTACACGGGTCTTTCAAAGACCACGCGGTCATTTTGGTAAATACTTTCGAAAGTGGGTCAGTTTGGTAACTACTTTCAAAAAGTGGATTATTTTGGTAACAAGTTCGGTTTGTAGAAGAAAAAAAACACCAATTAAGAACTAGAGACCATTTAAGGTTGTAACAAGTGTTACATAATACTAGCAAACCACAAGCACCAACTTGATTATTTGAAAATTATGTCTAATATTAAACTATTTTAAACTATTATTGTATATTCAAATTAAACTTTATCGGAACCTAACTAATAGTAATAATACTTTACACTAGTTAAAACACAATATGAACAAAGAAATATGAAATAAATGAAAATAGTGAATATTATAGTTAACTATGAATGTCAATAATAATTACTTAACAACCACATTTTAATATTAAACATAGAAAAGAGAGTTCCTGACCAAGGCCACCATCTTTTTCGGAAAGTACTCTTTTCCTTCCATAGACTTTGCATCTTAAATTTTATGAACCTAAAAAAATATTGTAATTTGTTAAGTGTTTGCACCTTTAACTTTAGTACTGCAACCATTTATAGTATGTTTCCCTTCAAAAATTAAATTCCTTTAGCATTGCACAGTCAGTAGAAATATTTTGGGCCAAAAGATGGAAGCTACTTATACCGGAACTTTGACAAATTGTCCTCTTGAAAATCAATTTGGAGCTACCACAATAATCGATACAAGGAATGCTATACGGTTCCAGATTCTACTTCCCGGGGTCTTCATAAAGTAACAACCTAGAAATGTCGAGTTGTTAACATTCTCTGTGTCCAGTTGTAGAATTATGTAATAATTTAGTCTCTGTGTTTGTTCAGATGGAGACTTACAATTTGAACTGGATCCTGGCGGGACTTTAACAGTATCTGGGATCAAAACATCAAAACCTCCATTCGTGCTGGACCAAGCATTTACTAAGGTAAACTTTAATAAAAAGGTCCAAGAAACAGACAATGTAGTTTTTTGGTATCACTGGTGGTGCTGTTTCTTGGAGGTCCAAGAAACAGACTATTTTAATTTACTCTACTATGGAGTCTGAGTTAGTTGCTCTAGCTGCTGCTAGTGAGGAGGCAAGCTGGTTGAGGAACCTCGTGTCTTACATTCCATCATGGAGTAGGCCTATACCTACGATCTTAATCCACTCAGATAGTACTGCTACCAGAGCTAAAGTACAAAACGCTTACTATAACAGTAAGAGATTAGCGATTCGTCGCAAGCACAGTACGGTGAGAGAGCTCCTCATGTCTGGTTCTGTTACTGTGGATTTTGTGAGATCGAAAAGTATAAGTGGGGGATTGTTGGAATTGAATATACATTCAAAACACTTCTCTTGTTGACAACATTGTCATTTGACCTAACGGTTAAAGTTTTGAGTTCTCATAAGGTTGGGGGTTCAATTCCTACATTCCACATAATATATATATATATATATATATATATATATATATATATATATATATAACCGGGTCGGGCCTTAGGGCTCTTTGGGTCTCTTGAAAAAAGGAAAAAAAAGAATTTTTAATTTTTTGAACTTTCAAATTTCAAACAGATAAAAAAAACGTTTTTTTTTCAATTAATATTATGACTGTTTCAAGAGATAAATGGGCTTTATGTTATAGCCGTTTTAAGAATTAAAGGATCTTTATTATGTAGCCATTTTTATTAAATGCATATACTATTTATTCCTTCATGGTTACTTGTTATAAAAATGTATCATTTTTTGACCTAAAAAAAACAAAAAACAAAACAGTCCTTTCTCTTCATCTTGTCTATTTTCTTATAGCTTATTACAATTGAAACATAAAGTTTTTTGAATTTTTTTTTTTTTTTGAAAAAAATTGAAACATAAAGTTAATGAAGTTGAGTTTCATTCTTACCTGAATTTCTCTGGTTTCTATCTTTTGTAATGTGCCAACATCAATGATAGGATAAACAAGGTGGTCATTCAATTTTATGGATAAATGTCCTTTAGTAGGTCCATTTATGTCGTACTTGGATGTATCCCCAAATGAAAAGGATAAAAGCATCCACTACTCCCAGAGGCAAATAATAAAAGCATCCAAAATGACCCACTTTTTGAAAGTATTTACCAAACTGACCCACGTTCAAAAGTATTTATCAAAATGACCGCGCGGTCTTTGAAAGACCGTGTGACCGAGTCTTACTCTTCGAAAAATCGAAGAGTAAGACTCGGTCATTGAAAGACCGCGTAAGTTTTAACTACACTCGGTCTCTCAAAGACCAAGTGGGATGATTTGAGAATTTAAAAAAAAAATAGGGCAGTTTGGAAAAAACTTTCAAAAAGTGGGGCGGTTTGGGAAAAAATTCCTCTATTTCACTTATCTGGGAGATACCAACTTCTTCCAAGCAATGAAAATTGACATTTGTTTCGTCTTTCCCCAAAATCCCTGATGAAAACATAGATTAGTCAACTTCATACATATTCAAACATTGCTCCTACACCGAAATATTTTACAAAAAAAAAGCCAATTTCTCACGAAAAAAAAAAGCCACACCAATATACAAAGGAGAGACAAAAAGAAGAGATGAATATATATATATACAGAGAGACAGCCAAATGACGAGATTCTCCTCAATTAACTACGTTTTTTTTTCCAACTTTTTAAGCGATTAGTGAACCCAAACCCTGTTCATTGATACCTGACCCGAAACCGCAAACCGATTGTCTGAACACCAGGACACGCATGATCTTAGACATTCTATATTGAAGAATTCTCTGCTCTGATATCAGCCGTTGGTTTTCGGAACGGATTAACATGGTCTGTTCATTCTGTTGAGTCAACAACCCGACCCGGTCCGACAATTCGCGGTTCATGGCCTTGAACCTACTGACATTGTACCTAAGGTCCTCTAGGTGATGCTGCTTTCGCATGCGGGAGCGACGTGCTGACAGGCGGTTGGAGACTTTGCGACGGAGTTTGCGCTGTTGGTAGTTATTTTGGGCTGTGTCGGGTTTCGGGTCCGACCCGGATTGGAGTGGCAGCATGATGATAAATGAGGGAAGGGAGGAGAGGGTGAGTGTAGAAGAGGGGTTGAGCCGTTGAGGGGGTATTTATGGGCAGGGGGAGGTTGGGTGTGGGGTCTACATGATAGTGGCTATGCTGATGTGGGAATTTGTTTCCAAAATGATCTAATTTTTCAAAGTATTTACCAAACTGACCCACTTTCGAAAGTATTTACTAAAATGAGATAGCGAGTTTTGTAATAATACCATCGCTGTTTGAGATAGCTAAGTGTAGGCTTAGTATTTCTCCCCAACTTCGAGAAATGTTGTGGAGTGAAAAGATCCCAAACTACACTCGCTATCTCCAACAGTGAATGTAGTTGTACTAAACTCGCTATTAGCGACAGCAAGTGTCGTTTGGGTTTCTTTTAATCGCACTCTCAAATCTCACTTCTTTTTTCTCCTTCCTCTCTTCAAAGTCTCTGGAAAAATCAAAAACATACACTCGATATCTCAGATAGCGAGCGTCATTATACTACACTCGCTATCTCAGATAGCGACTATGTGTAGAGATTTTTACAGAGACATTGAAGTCTCTGGAAAAATAAAAAACATACACTCGTATCTCAGATAGCGAGCGTCATTATATTACACTCGCTATCTGAGATAGCGACTGTTTGTGTAGAGACAGAGACTTTGATGTTTCTGAAAATTTTATCAATACTAAACTCGCTATCTGAAATAGCGGCCCTCTTTGAACTAAACTTGCTATCTCAGATAGCGAGTGTAGTTATTATATTTTCAAGTGCAGCCTGCAACAATAAATTATCCTGTATACATCATATATGGTTCATTTTTATATTTTCACCACAATTTCAACACTCTTTGTGATCATCTTACTATGATTAACCAAATTAGAAACTCAACCAAACAAAATGGCAAGAGAAGAGACAACGAGTCTGACTTTAAAAAAGTTCAAAGTCAAACTCGCTATTTCAAACAGCGAGTGTAGTACAACTACGCTCGCTGTTTGAAATAACGAGTCTTACCTTGATTTTTTTTTAAAGTTTTTCTCCAAGTGGTAGAGAAACACTTAAGCCTACACTCGCTATCTCAAACAGCGAGGGTATTTTCAACAAACTCACTATCTGAGATAGCGAATTGGCCATTTTGGTAAATACTTTTGAAAGTGGTTCAATTTGGTAAATACTTTCAAAAAGTGGGTCATTTTGGAAAATATTTGCTGATGTGGCGTGTTATGACTTGTTGAACTTTTCCCAAACTGACCCACTTTTTGAAAGTTTTCCCAAATTGACCCACTTTTTAAAAAAATACCCAAACCAAACCACTCGCTTTCTCAGATAGCGTGTAGTCAAAATCCACTCGCTATCTGAGAAAGCGAGTGTTGGTTTTGGGTTTTTTGGTTTTTTCCTTGGCCAAGACTCGCTGTCTCAAAAAGCGAGCTTGTTTTAACCAAACTCGCTTTTTGAGACAACGAGTATTAATTGAGGATTTTTTAAACCTCAGTCTCGCTGTTTCGAGCATTGAGCACTCCCTCTATTTCTTTCTCTCAAATCTCCTTCGATAACCCATAAACCCTAGCCCCTAAATTCGAACGTTTGGGTCGATTAACCCATCGAAATTTGTTTCAATCTTCCACATCCCTCTCAAGCATCTCTGGGTTTCGAAGTTAGGAGTAAGAATGGAGAGAAGAAAATAAAAAAATCGAGCCTGGGGTTTAAGAAATTCCCAATCGACACTCGCTGTCACTCCCTGTCTCAAACAGCGAGTTTGGTTAAAATAAGCTCGCTGTTTGAGACAACGAGTCCGGGTTGTAAAAGTTGAAAAACTTCAATCGATAGTCGTTGTCTCAAAAAGCGAGTTTGGTTATTAACCAAGCTCGCTTTTTGAGACAGCAAGTTTTGGCCAAGGAAGAAACCAAAATACCCAAAACCAACACTCGCTTTCTCAGATAGCGAGTGGATTTTGACTACACTCTCTTTCTCAGATAGCGAGTGGGTCAGTTTGGAGTTTTTTTAAAAAGTGAGTCAGTTTGGGAAAAACTTCAAAAAGCGGGTCAGTTTGGAAAAAAATTCTAACTTGTTCGGGTCTTCAAAAAATCATATAGTCTTGGAGGTATAGGATATCGTATGCAAGTTGACATCACCAGGAATCTATCTCAAGACGCAAAAGCACATGAATCTCTTCAATTTCAAGGTTTCATGTTTTAAATATGCTAAGATAAATTAGAAAGATGAAAATAATACTGATTATTGAATTGAGAAATAACTGAGTTCAATATCTTTTATATATAGGAGTAAACCAAATACAAAACTAGCACAATACCCAATGTGGGACTATAACATCTAACACCCCCTTTCAAACTCACAGTGGGTCAAAAAGTGTGAGTTTGCTCACTAAATATCGAAATCTCTGAACAGTATGAGATTTGGTGAAGAAGTCTGTCGTCTGCTGTGAAGAGATAACAGAATGAAGTGAAATGGTTCCTGCTTCAAAGCGCTCACGAACATAATGACAATCAATCTCTATATGCTTTGTTCGTTCATGGAAGACCGGATTGCTTGCAATGTGTAGTGTACTCCGATTATCACAATAAAGAGAAGTAGCTCCTAAAAGAGTGACATCCATATCTAATAACATCCAACGAACATGAAAAATCTCTCTAGTAGTAGCTGTCATTGCTCTGTACTCAGCTTCGGTCGAAGAACATGCAACAACTGCTTGTTTCTTCGCCATGAGATCAGAGAATCACCGTGAAATAGACAGATACATGTGGTAGACCGTCTGGTAGTAGGATCATCGGCCCAATCTGAATCAGAATATGCACTCAACTCTAGTTTGGATGTAGAAGGCATGAATAGTGAGTGAGTGATAGTGCCCCAAAGATATGTGAGAATCCGAAGAAGAGCACCGTAGTGAACTGACATAGGAGCGGAAACAAACTGACTGACAACACTGACTGTGTGAGTAATATCAGGTTTGATCATGCATAAGTAGACAAACTGTCCAACAATCTGTCTGTATCTAGTGGGATCAGGAAGGAGCTCACCATCAGTGGGACGAAGCTTCACATGAAGCATTAAGGTTGTATCGGCTGATCGACTATCAGAGAGGTATGCAGCAGAGATAATATCTGATGTGTAGTATCCCCCAAGATCCATGAGCAATCTCTATACCCAGAAAATAACGTAGTTTGCCAAAGTCTTTCATATGGAACTGCTGGTGAAGGTATTTCTGGGTGGATGTAATACCTGCGGAGTCATCCCCAGTAATGATCATATCATCAATATATAGTAGTAGAAGTACCCTCCCCTGCGGTGATGATCACATAAACATAGAATGGTCCTGGGAACTCTGACTAAAACCAGCCTTGGTGATGACAAGGCGAAAACACTCAAACCAGGCTCGAGGGACCTGTTTCAGACCATATATAGCCCGACGTAGTCGGCAAACATGACGAGGAGTAGAGAGGCCAGGAGGAGGATCCATATAAACAACCTCAGATAAGGTACCATGAAGAAAAGTATTCTTCACGTCCATCTGGTATAACGGCCACTGGCGGATGGCTGCAACAGCAAGGAGAGTGCGAACAGTAGTCATCTGTGCAACGGGAGCAAATGTCTCATTATAATCAATGTCATGCTCCTGAGTAAATCATTAGGCTAGACGAGCCTTGTGTCGCTCAATAGATCCATCAAGTTGATATTTGACCTTGAAAATCCACTTGCAGCTAATAGGCTGAACGCCCACTGGTAGAGGAACGACATCCCAAGTGCTAGTCTGATCAAATGTACTGAAATTCTCTGTTAAAGCTTTCCTCCACTCGGGATATGAAATTACATCCTGAAAGGTTCTGGACTTACGTGTAGAGTGTATAACAGTGAGATATACATGAAACTGTGGTGAATAGGAAGCTAGGGTGGCAAAACCAAACTGCTCAGAAGGACCAGTAGCATCAGGTGTATAATGTGCCAAAGGGATACCAGAAGTTGAACGTGTAGACTGACGAAGCGGTGGTGGACTGACAGGGTGTGGGGGTGAGGACGGTGGAGTGGGTGCATGTGTCGGTGAGGAAGTAAGTGGGGTGGGTGCTGAAAGTTGTGGGGATGCAAGTGGTGTTTCAGTAGGGAAAGAATAAGTGTAAGGACTGCAGGAGATGTGCATGGAGTCAGAGGAGTGGGATCAAAAGGAATGTGGAAAGATGAAGCCGGGGAGCTAGCAACAACTGGGGAATCGAGAAATCTAGCATCCTCGAGAGGAGTCAGGTAGTAAGGAGAGTCTTCCACAAAGGATACATGTCGAGAAATACGGACACGACCCGCCGATGGATCAAAACAACGATAACCTTTGTGTTCAGGACTGTGACCTTGGTGAACGCACTTAGTAGCACGAGCAGAGAGCTTTGTGCGCTCAGTAGGAGGGAGAAGGACGCAACATGTGCACCCAAAAAATACAGAGCATACTGTAGTCAGGAGGTGAGTGATAAAGAGCCTCATAAGGCGTCGTACCAGCTAGGGCAGACGAGGGAGTAATGTTAATGAGACTAACAGAGGTCATGATAGCTTCAGCCCAGAAAAAACGAGGAGCGGAAGAGGTGGGTAAAAGAGAGCAAGCCGTCTCATGGATGTGACGATACTTGCGTTCAGCTACACCATTCTGCTCATGTGTGTGAGGGCATGATTGTTGAAAAGGGTGTCGTGAGACTGAAGGATCGATCTCATAGTGGTGGAAGTGTACTCACGAGCACCGTCCGATCGGAAATTCTTGATGCGCAATATTAGGTATCTCAGATCGCTGAAGCATAAAAAAAACCCATGTATGTCTGGTGAAGTCACGATGAAGGAAACAAAATAGAGATGGCCTTTTCACGAAGGTACAGGAAAGGGTCCCCATATGTCAGAATGAATAATTTGAAAATGATGGGTGATCTGAGAAGTGCTTTTGTGACTAAAAGGTAGTGCAATGTGTTTAGCCAAATGACAACCCTGACAATCAGATAAATGTTCAAAAGTAAGAGGTCCAAGGGCACAACTACAGGCTAAAGTCTGAAGACGAGACACACTAATATGACCCAAACGTTTATGCCACAGATCAGCATCAGATGAAACAATACCGGCAAAACTAGAAGGAGAGTGATGTGCACGAAGAAAATCTAGATGTTATAGACGATCCTGATGACTAACACGCCTAAACTCCTTACCGGTGCATGAATCAGTAATAGAACAACCGAAAGAGTCAAAAGTAACGACAAGACCACTATCGCACAATGCACTAATAGAAATAAGGTTTATGGATAAATGAGGAGCATGAAGAACATAAGATAATATGAGAGTGGGAGATCTAATTGCCCCTCAGTGTGTAACGAGAAGTGGTGAGCCATCAGCTGTGTGTAGAGATGGAGAGTGAGAGGGAAGTGCAGTGCAGGTGGTGAACAGTATCTGATTACTAGTGAGATGATGTGATGCACCAGAATCTAAAATCCAGAACGAAATCATACCGGGAGTAACAGAGAATGCAGGAGTAGAGAAGCAAGCATTGATAGACTGACCCATGAGCTGTAGTTCCAGCTGAGTGAGGCGTTGCTGAAGATTAGCCCAATCAGCAGGAGACGGCAAGGCTAGAGTGACGGGTATGGCTGAGGATGTAAGGGAAGAAGCACTGCGATGAGGGATAAGACTAGTTCTGCTGTGACTGAGAGCACAATGAGGAGGGAGATGCTGCTGGTGTCTGGATCGGGATAGGGGGCAGGATGGTGCTACCGATATTGGAAGTAGAGGTGGGGTAGGGTAAGGAATGATGTTAGGAGAAGGTAGGAGGCCGAAGACAGAACGAAGATGTCTCTGCTGATGTTTGAATCTAGAGGAACGAAAGCCGGTTACAGCGAGGAAGTCGGTGGAGGCAGAAATATGTGAGAGAGACTGATATTCCATCAAGCAGTAGTACCTGTAATTTTTTTTTTGACTTTTTTTGGGGGGGGGATAGGGGGGGATAGAACATGGGTTAGGGGGGGTTGGGTTTCGGGTACAGAAAACGGGGTAATAGCGTAATAGGGTAATAGGGTATTAGGAGTTGGATGTGGGTTTGGTTTCGGGTAATAAATAAGGTTCAGAAGAGAAATTGAGAAGTTGGGTTTAGGGTTTGAGGTGGGAGAGGGCAGGATAATGGCAGCTCAGGTTGGTGACGGCAGTGGAGGGCGGTGGATGGTTGCAGAGGCTGAGGAGGGTGAGCGATGAGGAGTGCGAGGATGACGACAATGATGGGTTCAGGGTGATTGTGGCTTTGGAGATCGGCTAGGGTTCGGGACGAGGAAGGGAGGAGGCTATGGTTGTCGTCGATGATGGAGTCGGCTAGGGTTCAGAACGGGGAGGAGGCCGATGAGGATTTCGGTATGAGTCGGGGATGGACGACAAGGATGATGACGTTGATGGCGTTGCTGTGGCAGCTGCTGCTTCTTTTATTTTATTTTATTTTATTTTATTTTTTGGAATTTGAGGATTTTTTTTTTATGGAGAAATTTAAAAAGAGCAAATTTGTATAATTGGCTCTGGTACCATTTTAAGATAAATCAGAGAGATAAAAAAAATATTGATTATTGAATTGAGAAATAACTAAGTACAATATCTCCTATATATAGGAGTAAACCTAATACAAAACTAGCACAATACCCAATGTGGGACTGTAATATCTAACAAAATACTCTTTTCTCGAGTCTGTAGATGACCAGAAGGGCATTTAGTTTCGTTGATGAGAAAGTAATGAAGGAAGGAACATCAACAAAACTAAAGAGAGCATCTTGAGAATGTTTTTTCAAAGTATTCTCTAACCGAGAAATGATTACTTACAATTAAAACTAGGATTAATAACTTATTGACACCTAAAATTTGTGTAAATATTCTATACACTCCTGAAGTTACAATAATACCCCAATAGTATCCAAACTTTTTAAAACTGGACCTATAGACACATGTCGTCTACTTCTGTTAGTTTTTTAACAGTTAGGAGGTGAAATTACTTTTTTACCCTCATGCCTTAAAAATTCCTAAATAACTCCTATAAAATTTCTTTAAAATTTTCATTAAAAATAGAACAAAAAATCATTCAAAATTGTAAAATTATTTTATAAACAAAGCTCATAATGCACATAAACACATTAAACAGAGCTCAAGATGCCTGGAAACTATATAAACAGAGCTCATAATGCTCATAAACAACATAAACAAAGTTCACAATGCTCACAACAACATAAATGCTCAGGATGTCTAGAAACAACATAAATAAAGCTCATAATGCTCACAAACAATATAAACAGTGCTCAAGATGCTTGGAAACAACATAAACAAGACTCATAATGCTCAGAAACAACATAAACAGAGCTCAATATGCCTGAAAACAACATAAATAGAGCTTATAATGCTCATAAATAACATAAACAAAGCTCAAGATGCCTGTAAACAATATAAACAGAACTCATAATGCTCATAAACAACATAAGCAACTGCTCAATATACCTAGAAACAATATAAACAAATTCTTCTTCTCCTTCTGCTCTCTTATGTTGATGCTGCTTCTGCACATTCTACTTATTCTCCTTCTACTTGATATATTCTGCAGCTGATCCTCATCTGCTGAATCACAAAAAAGAACAAAACAGGTATTATAGAACATGGATTATGAATAGCTTGTAATTGTTCATTTGATGGATTATGAATCACATCACCAAATTTTTGAATCTCATGCATTATAGGCTCAGAACACACTTGTCAACTCTCAGAAATATCAAAATTGCAAAATAATCAAGCTTAAGTTCAGCAAAAGCAAATGCAGCCAAATGTACTCACTTAAGTTCAGCAAAATTGCCAAATAATCAAGCTTAAATTTAGCAAAAGCAAATTCAAGCTTCAGTCACTGGGGCTGCATTGCAATGCCATTATCAACTAGTTCAAATACACCGAAGAAGGTATAGTATATTCCAATGCCAGAAGTGTTTAGAATTGCAGTGACTCATGATACCCAACTTATATCCAAGTTAGTATAATATAAAAAACCAACTTATATCCAAGTAAGATCACTAGCATATATATTTTACCTATACAAACTTGTGTATCTTGCGTGGGCTAAGTTTTGTATAGTAAGATCTTCCATGATCTCTTTAATGTAGCAAAAAGAGGAGAAGATATAATACTTATGGGCTGCCACAAATTAGCTACTACATATTATCTACATAAAAGCTGCAAATTAGCTGCAAATAAGCTGCAAATTATCAACACACATCAATGCAGCCATATTAGCTACAACACCTTGAATAATTCTCATCATTGCCTACACACAATCAAATATGCTTCAAAACAATAATTTCAACAAGCATTGCCAACTTATATCCAGTATCAAATTATCTGTCACGTCCCGCTTCCCAAAATACAGGAATACGAGTACGTAACGAGGGCCCAGTGAACGATGTAAACACCATCCATAAGTCGTACCAGTCTAACTCATCAATATGAATAACAATCACAACCACACAAGAAAATATAATCACATAAACCAAGATCAACTTCAATAATAAATGAAATAATCCAAAACATAATATCCAATATCTGGGATAAAAACAAACTCCGGATCATAAAAGTCCAAAACAAAGTACAATATCAATAACAATGTTCCAAGGAAAAAATAGCATAAAATAATTCAAGCAATCTATTGTTGGACTCCATCTTCTAGAATCGTTACTCACCAATTTCTTCTGGTATCACTCTCTCTGTACATGTAAACTCGTGATCTAAAAAGAGAGAAAATAATGTTCTTAGAGCAAGTCATGGGCAATAAGTAGAGGGAAACAAAGAACAAAAAGACATGGTACATCAAGAATATAGGAATGGATCAAAGTCAAGAACAAAAGTAAGGATTGACAATAATGTCAAGGGTCTATGTTTAATCCTGTAATAATTAATGATTTCAATTCAAGATTAATATCGATGACAAACAAGTGAACGTTTTATACTGTGATGGTGAATTCACGGTTCATGTACTGGCCCAGTAATCAGTAATTTAATGTTCTGTAGCAGTAATTATCAAAGCAATATTTTATGGCCATCAGTCAGTACAGTGATCATGTCAAGCAGTGAGGGGCCCTACCGAGTACGGTCTTCGATTGTTCACTACCAAGTCAACCCATAATACCCCGACTTGTTAATATTTTATTTCATCCTATGTGAACATGCAAGAAGGTGTTAAGATTGTATCATTCTAGGTGTGGCTAATTCTACTCATTATAGACAAAGCAAGAAATATTTATATTAAATCAACACAATTCATACAATCTGGATAGCAGGACATTAAAAATAGATTTTTCCGCTGCTACAGAAAAGCAAATCTGGATCTGCCAGAAGTTCTAGAAACTAGACTCTATCGGTTTCAGTGAATATACACACGATATATAAAAATCACAGAAACTATGCTCAAATTCTTATTATTTACAAATTTTATGTTCAGGCAGCATATTATAGATTGTGGTCACATATATGTTTTAGGTCAAAAAACTTATCAATTAAATC